>OY728155.1:264508223-269508223 GCA_963277665.1 Viscum album | reverse complement strand
TGTGTTCAATCATCATAACTTTTCCGTTATTATATTCTTGAATATATTATCCCATAAATCCTTTGAAAACATTTAAAAACATGGGATGAGGAAAAAAATATCATTAATGGACATACAAATAATGAAAAACCGTTAGTCTAGTTAAATCCTTGTGGAAGCTGAATTTTGGATAGGGCAAGAATCGAGATGATAAAGAGCAGCATATGTATTCGGAAGTGATGCGAAGATTCCGCAACCCATAAGGAAAGTGCATTCAAGATTCATAGGATGTTCACCAACCATCCCTCCACCGCGCAAAAGCTTGTGTGCCCAATGTGACATCAAATGCGGGATTCTGTGAAAATCCCTCTGAAACTGCCAAAAGCGATAGTGAGCAAGAGTACAGAGTAGCGTGAAACACTTCTCACGGCTCATTAAATATTGTGCACCAAATTCGACATCAAATAGACCTTTGTGCACTAGCATTCTTGACAATCAGTTAAGGCTCGAGTGCGAAGGTACCTAGCGGTGCGGAAAATTGGTTGCACCCAATTCGACGTCAATGGAAGGCTTCTGCGGCGACCCCCCAGAAACCGCCAAAGGCACTGGCATGAAAAATGCCGAGGGGTGTGCAATCTTTCTTCTAGCATGAAAACCCTTGCACACCCAATGCGAAGTCAAATGGCCGTTTTCATGCAGTGCCCCTTGCACGCCACCTCTGAGGATTTCATCTATAAAACAAAGCATACCCTACGCCCTTCGAGGATGGTGACAGAAGATGAAGCAATTCTCTGCTATGTGAATCTCACCACTTCCGCGACCGCGCAAAAAACTCGATGGCCTCAAGGTATTGGATCTTGTGCAACAGGTCCCCCAAGGGTCCTCCTTTGGGAGGGCCATCTTAGGCGTGATCCCCATCCATTTCCTTTTACCCCAAGTCATTTTCGCACAAAAGATCACTCTTATGCACATGTCTCCCCCTAAAACGGACCTATTTTATGCGCATCTGTTCTTTCCAGCTCGTAGCCTCCCATTTTGTGCGAACCCTTCATGAATGCGTACACACCCCTCATTTTGTGCACACCCTCCTAGCTTGTGCGCACACCTTCCAACTTGTGCACAGCCTCTCATATTGTGTTCCACCATCCTTGTACGCTCTATGTGCCATCCTTACCTTAAGGAAACATATCTGAGCCCATCTTATGCACAAAACACCTATATTGTGCACCCGTTTCTAGTGAGACCCTCCATGTTTTTGTGATGTAATTTCAAGATCCCTTGGGTGGTGCTTCCCATTGCATTGATTAGCCTTATTCTTCTTCACATAGGCTCTCTAACGGTTATATATTCTTCGCATAGCCATGTTAACATGGACCCCTCATTGGGTCACTTCATAAAAACCCCTAACCATGGAATTGATGATGACTTCCCTTCCTCAAGGGCAGGTGGGTATCAGTTATGTATGTCATAGGGGTGAGGAGTGAACACACCTCATCCGAGCCACATGACATATAACTGTGAAGAACCATCATCCTCATCACATGATATTAAACTATTCCCCATCATGTGAATCATATGCGGGGTTCCCCATCTTAGAAATTCTCTATTCTTGTTCATTACCATGGCAGTGTGATCTTCCATATATGGAATGAGATCCTCTTTGCTGGAGCAGAATCTGTCTACGGGGAAAATGGCAACCATCATGGTATAAGTCCCTAGACTTTCTTGTAAGAGGTAGTAACCTTAATCCTCCTTTATTCATCCATGCTAAGGACCCTAGGGGGGATGGGTACCAGGACCTTCATCATCCCATCCCTCTCCCTCTGGGCTTTCTCGCCATTGGGCCTCCATCCTCGAGTAAGTCACAATCTCCATCTCCTAGGATGCGAACCATGATGAAGCCCCTGTTTCACTTTTCTATCTGCTAACCAGGGGTAATCCCCATTCCACATCCACATACGCACCTTTCATGATGTTTTTTCCAGGTCTTTACTGCCTCTTGTTTCTCACACTATACATGACTCATGAGAGCTTGGAGAAAACAGTGGCCATGACATTCTTTCTGGGCCTCCTTAGCGTGTAATCCCGAAACCTATCCTAATCCATGTGGACATTGATTCTGGCCATGGAAAGGTATGTAGTAATCCTCCATGAGTATCAAGAACAACAACCACTAGTCCAGAGTCCCTTCATGTCAGTTCACCCACAACTATTCCGAACTACGTGGACTTTGATCCTTTCCAAGGAATGGTACGTAGCCTCCATGGGGTTCAATCCCAAAAATCATTGGTCCCGACTCCCTTAATGTCTGTTCAACAACACCTATCCCAAACTATGTGGACATTGATCCTTTCCAGGGCAAGGTATGTAGGATGCCTCCCTGAGGTTCAAGCCCAATAACCATTGGTCCCGACTACCTTCACATTGGTTCACCAACACCATCTAAACTAAGTTGACTTTGATCCATTCCAATGAATGGTATATAAGAAGACATCATGAGGTTTAAGACCAACACTTAATGGTCCCAACCACTTCATGGTGGTCCATCCCTGTCATGCATGACATTAAACTATACACCCATTTTTTCCCGCATGACATTAATTGTCCCCCATTTAGCAGTAAGACATTGTAAATCACATTCAGTGGTAAACCATTTTTACCACCATCCAGTAGTCAGTCGTTGTCAATCCCATCCAGCGGTAAGCTGTTGTCACCCCAATCCAGAGGTAAGCTGTTATACTCTGTAATCGATGGTAAATCGTTTTCATCGCATTCGTTGGGACCCGCATCTTTGGTTAACTCTAGTGGAGTCTGACCAACTCTGGTTACTAACCACATTTAATCCCTAGTATATCTTCGGTTCTCTAACCTCTGCACACACCCCGAATCTATGCCCCATTTTGAACTATATGGACTCTGATCCTTGCCAAGGCAAGGCACGTAGGACACCTCCCTAAGGTTCAACCCCATCACCAATGTCTCATCATGTTCTTTAGCTTGAGCCTATGTATCTTAGGAAGGTCATACCCCATACTAAAGGTTCCATTTCCTCTGTGTCCCATCCATACAGGTCGCCTCCTTAGGTGTCCCATCACCTCACTGAACTACGTGAACTTTTATTCCCTTCCATAGGGATACATAGGATGTATCTTCAAGGCACAAACCCAATACTACCATCACCTTCAAGATAGTTCCGTCTCATTTCCCCGCCACATCATTCAACTCCCCATCATCCATACTGATTCTTACTCAAGCCGCCACACCCTAGTGAGATCATTCCATTCACCTCTTCACTATTACCTCTAGTAGCAATCGGGTAACTAACCATACATTAGTCACATCATCAGTTTTCCCAATAGGGGTTGCACCCACCTGATCTACTACTGTCAGTGTTATGATTAGTTTGATCCATATTTTCTAGATGTTAATCTTACGGCATACCCTCTATTAAACGTGTGAATCTGAGGAAAACTTCAGAGACATGTCTATGGCATATAATTACCCACATTTTATGTGGGATGTCTTGGGATTCCGCACCCACAAGAATATCTATCATAATGGGATGAAACCCAGATGTGCCAGTGTTCCAGGGTCCTGACACCCCAGGGATGTCCAACGTGACTACTCCCCCAACCGAAGGTTGCTGCCATGTCCAAACCCCTTGGAATGTCCTGACAGAAGCTGTGTAATTAAGAGGTGTCCATGAAGATATGGAACTGGGAAGAGTTTCATGAACAATCTCATAATCTATAAGGGAGACTAGGACTAGGTAACGAACTCTGAGGAGGAATCCGCTGAAAATGGAAATGACATCCCATCATCATATTTCAATCAAGGAGAAAAATTCCCAAAATAAGCGACGAATGTCGCACACCTATGGAAATAGAGAATGAGGGGCAACAGTCTGCACATCATCATCCTCCAAAATGGTCAACTACACGTGCCCCAACGAAAGAATCAGAAACATAAATTGTGAACCCGACATGAATTTATTCTTCTCAATGTGGAGATTTGTAGCATTCAAGACATCAGTGGACTAGCATATCACCAAATCCAATAATCTATCACTGCCCCCCCCCCCAGAAAATAGCCGGCCTAGTGTAAAACTCACTCGAATTTGGGGAAGTTAAAACGTTAGAAATATCAATCTGTGACACTGTTAGTGTGGATCCTTCTTACCAGTCATGGAAGATGGAATGATATTGGGGCACTGGACATTGATTTGATTTTTCAGGACTAATGGCTTAATCTCCCTGCCTTACATGACCCATGCTGATGCAACAAGAAATCAATCACCACCCATCCACTGAAGTAGGGTCATGGGCAATGTCAACGCAGCAACCCCATGTGGCTCCACCGCTTCAGAAATAATCTCCAAAACCACACCTGATAGGCGACCATGCCCCAACTGCCCTTCTGAATTTGTTCAGTGAATGGTGATAAAAGTCCCCATCCGCTGATACGTGGAGGTGGGGATTATCCCGACTTGAGTTATGGCCCTCCAGAATTTTAAGGAATATACACCACTTTGCCACAGATTCCCCCATGGTCCTCTTAAGAAGACACTTCTCCCCACTCTGACGTACAACCGTTTTGAGAGCCTCTCCCAAGAACGCTTTTATGACTCCCTCCCCAATGTCGATGAGGTTGGGGATGTCTGGGCCAGCCCGGTCTGGATCTCGTTTCGGAGGCTCCCAAGGAGGGATCCTACTAGTCCACGCCAGCATCACCACCTATTCCCATTAGTCAAAGATCAGGTAATCCATGCACATGCACCTCTGGACCCAGTCCGGCTGACCTGAGGCCAGCGTTGGGCACCGTCTGATGAGGATGCCTGCCGAGGGGCGACAACGTCAGCGACTATCATGGATCATGCCACCACAGACATATATCATCAACCCCATGTCTATGATGACTAGGGGAACTCATATACCCAACCCGTATTGAGGCCCCTACTACCCCACAGGTGGGTTGGGTTGACTCTCCATGTTTCCAGGGTAGGGAGCACCAATTGTGGATCGACCTGTGACAACAACACCCAAAACAGAGGTCCTCCCCATACCACCACCATAGAAAGTGCGGGTCCTACCTACTTTTATGATCATTGTGGAGGTCTGCCCCATGCCACTATCAATCAAAATGACGGTCATCCCCACCAGAGTGACACTCGGTACAGACTCATTTTCTGCGCTCCTGACATCAGGTATGGGGTCATTCCCCAAACCACAGGCGGCCAATGTAGAGATGTTACACATCCTGTCAATCACATGTGTGGGGGAATCCCCCATGTCTTTACAATAGCCGAAGAAGGACATCCTTGCCCCACCAATCAATGGAGTGAAGGTTAGCCTCACTTCATTAGTACCCAGCACGAAGGCCCTACCCGTGTCCGGCATGACCAGTACGACGACCCTCCTAGCATTGACACCAATAGGGGAAGTAATCAAGGAGGTCCTACCCATGCTCCAACTAGCTCCAGCGGAGGTCCTGCCTACTCCAACACCTCCTGCAGAGATTCCCTCCTCACATTAGTCAGTGGACATGAAGGTCCTCCCCGTGTCCCCTTTGATATCTTTCCAGGTTCTCCCTACACCACAGCTCACTCAGGTAGAAATAGTCTCTGCCCCATCACCAGAATAGCCAAAGGTTCTCCTCACACTGGAAATCTAATCTTTCTCAAAAAACCATCTCGGGGTAGGAGGTCAGGTCTTCACCGCCATAAAAAATGATTGGATGATTCAAACCAAGATTAAACAAGTCTGATTGTCAAATTCTTAGCCGGAATACGAATCTGTGATAGAACCCTCACCATGATCCTCCGTGTTGAGGGCCAGGGTAGGAACAAGGTGTATCATCCTCATACATATAGAATGCGGGGTTTATTAGATTCCTACCTCCCTCTGTAGATACATCCAGGAGGATGAAAATTTTTCATTTCCCCAAGATCCGACCATGCAATCACCACCATCATCACCACAAGCACACTCTACCTCGACTAGAGATCATAAGAGTGCTATTATGGGGACCAATGGAGGACAAGTAGCATCATGTTCCATCCCCATCAACTGTAGTCCATGGGCTAGGAACTTTTGTCACCAGCCCTTCTTATCGTGATGTGGTGGCTAAGTCACTTCACCCTTTGGAGGATATCCCAAGATGTGGCTTTTTGTCAACTCATTTACCATATTCTCCACCAGCCATCTTTCCAACTCAGTGGTCTGCTTCAGTACTATTACTAGTTCCCTAGCCACCTTCGTTTGAAGAGTGGGGAAATGAAGGGATAGACCTCAAATCTGGACCAAGGAGCTTCTGGGATATTCTCGCAGCAAACCATTTCCCAGAGATGTTTTGGCTAGTTGCAACACCGAATTTCAGTGCGCCAAGAACAGTCACCCCGGAAGAGGTTGTATGCTTTTTCTAGACCCTCTGGGAGACTCGTTTAAATCTTCTTCATCGATGAGTGGCCTACCCCATGAGTTAGGATCACTTCAAAGACATCATCCAACAATTCCATTTGGTTGATTTGTCGACACTCCCCATGGCCTAATGCCATGAGGCACCACGTTGTCATAGGACCCTCCATCAATGATGTGTCCAGATAATTAATGTGTTATGCAAGATAATAGTGGAGGCTTATATCCATGTAAAAATCTATGGTTGGGGGAATTACATGGCCCTCCATTTTATTTCCATCTTCCACCAGCCCGAATTGTCGGGTGATTTAGAGGATATACCTCTAGGTAGGGTTGTGGTAAACATAGACGACCTTATGGGGGTGAGAAAAAGAAAGAGATTCTCGAAAAGGACCCCCCCCCCCCCTTGAGAGAGTGTTTCACAAATCTTGGATCCGTTGGGATGGGTTACTCATCAATAGAGAAATCTACTGGGTATTCATGTGCCCACTGAGGCATTGGTCTTCAACTAAAGTCCCATCAAGGGTAAGGAAGAGCTAAGAGCTATCAAACCCCCTGACCCATCTGGTTTTGTGAAGAAGGTGAAAGATGATCCTGATAAAACTATGTTGCATCAGCAACTCACAGAACACAAGAAGATGGTTGATGACCTCCTTGCTGAACGTGCGGGGGAGTGATGACCAAACTAAGGTGATCCTTGGCCGGGGCAGCAGGGGCAGACACAAGTACCCCCCCTGGTGAATTTCCTCTAGGTGAACCTGACCGTCCTTCCATGTAGACAATGGTGAGGTTGGAACATATGAAAATAGGGTGTGATATGTGTCTCCAAATCCACTAGAGTGGTCAGACAATCTCCAGGATCCAGCTCAAATTCCTCTAACTCATCCGAAGGTCATCCCGCCAGCTGTTCCATGAGCCTCTGGGCCAGCTTATCATATTGAAGAACTTTCCAACACACTGTTGGTCAAGAATCCTCATCAAGATAGGAACCTCCACCCAGATGATCTAATGGAGGCACACATTTCCCGCTTCGAGGTGTTGGAGACTCGATTGGTGGAAATCTCGCCTAATGGAAATCCTTTTCTAGCATGGGCAGATAATATACCAGCACCCCTAGGTCTTGGATATCCAACCTTTTCCCCCTTCTATAAGATGATGGACCTACTACAGTAATTGGCCCACATCATCTCATTCTGTGGACCCATGTTGGGAACTCTACCGCAGTAGGAGGCTGTCAAACTCATGTGTTTTGTGCAGACATTAGAAGGGTCGGCATTTTTCTAGTATAATCAGTTATCCATTGGACCGGTAGTCGACTAGGAAGATCTTTGCAGAAAAATTAATTACTGGTTCAGTTCCTCCACTTGGAAGACGAGCATTACGGACCTCTTCAAGACCAAGCAGAGGCCTGATTTGAGCGTCGTAGGATTTGTCACCCGGTGGAAACGGCTGACCTACTATCTTGAACTACCACTGACTCAAGAGAAAGTGCTAATGATGTGTGTAGGGAATATCAAGACAGAACTGGTCCCCTCTCTGATCACCCATAACTACCTCAGGGGGATTCTGATACTTCACTCATAAGGTGTAGTGCCTAGAATATGCCTTGAAACATGCTAGCCAGGCACATCTGTTTCCTCCTCCAATCCCTGTGAGAAGGGCCGCCAGGGAAGAGCTTGCTGTAGTGGCTCAAATAGAGTCCCCCAGGCAACTAGAGTAGTTACCAGTGGATTATCCTCCCTAGCCTCGCAGAGGCCTACCACCTCAGGTGCAGCCTCTGGCCCAGCAATGCCCACCTCATAATCGGCAGCTGCCCAACGCAATGCACCGCCACCACCTATGGAAGGTAACCAGGCTCCACCTCCTCGATAGGCTCCTCCACCCCCTTTAAGGGTATACTCCCAGGACCCCCATCCTAGACAAGAGGAACCAAACTTACTCATTCAACGAGGCTGAAGTCCCCGGTTATTTCCAAAGTGCCTTGTAACATGAGATTGTTTGTTTTTTACTAATTGTAGGAGGCCAAAGGAGGCGAACCTCACTAATATCCCTAATTACTACCCCAATCACCAGATCATAGGACACACCCTCAAACTATGAAATGTGTATATAGATTTCTTTCAAGGAAAGGTGGATAACAACATAGTCTAGTTCGGCCTAGTTCTTGCACAAGTGGCATGTGTCTTTGGGAAGCTAGATTGATGCAGTGACAGCAAAGGCGAGTGGCATCAGGATTCTATCTGTGGGACCAAGATGTATGATGATTGGATAGCACGTAAGATAGTCTATTGGTCCCATGGTATTATCCCTACACACCTGCATCGGTCGGAACTTTTAGAAGACCCTACGCCACCCACCACTAATACTTCTGCATTGTTGTATCAATTTTACACTTCTCATAAGAGCAAACACAAGCGTCGTAAGGGAAAACAAAGTCCCCCAAAAATTTCGTTGTCATCCCGTACCCTCAGTGATTTCAAGCCCCCATGGATGGAGATTCCTCCCGGAATCTTCCCAGTAGTGGATGACTCTTTAAGTGATGGTCAAGGGTACGCCTTGTTTAATACCATAGATCTTGTAAACCCCTACATGATTCCTGACAATGAGAACCACCAGGAGGATCCTCTCAACATACCCAATTGTCGCCAATGTCGGTGGAGCCGTGGCTATTTGGGTCGTCAGAGTACCTTGGTCGATACTTCTAGCTAGTCTATTCAGGGTACCAAAACCCGTCAGCAGGCCCAACACAGAGCTCATCATGTGAAACCTTCTCATCTGGTGTCATCAAGTCTGCCTTCGTTGTTTTTCATGTTGTTGGATAGGGCAGAGATACCTCGATCACATTGGGGCCATCCATGCTTTGCTACGAACCAGTCTCAGTCATCTGGACCTCATCCAGTAGTCACTCCATAGACATTTACTAGTGAACAACGGGATATTCCTAGAACTAGTCAGTTGTTGGTCCAGCCGGTAGGGCCCACCATACCTCCTATCATAGCACGACCTCCTGTAAGTAAAACTTCTCACCTGGTACGGAAAAATGATTTCATTAATCATCTTTCCATCATTCTAGTAAGTCTCTCCATCCTTGAGGCTCTTTGACTATTATCAGATATGCGTGAAGCCCTTACCAAGGCTTTAAGAAGCCCCCTTTAGTTCGAGACGGAGGTAGAATCCGCCGAAGCCTTTCATATTGAGGCGTTCAAGCATGTAGAATGCCAAGACATATTCTCATTCTCTAGGGAAGAAGAAGGCTCCCCGTATAAGGGCACATTCTCCCACTGTACATCGCCAGCTAGTTTAATGGCATGGAGGTTCATCATTGTCTTGTCGGCATAGGCTCAGGGATCAACCTAATCCCGACTCGGACACTACAAAAGATAGTGTTGTCCAAGGATGATATGAGTCCCTCTGACCTAAGAATCCAAGATTGTGACAGGATGGAATAGGAACCAGTGGGCATAATCCACTTGATGACCTAGTTTGGTGGTCTATTTTCTAGCACTGAGTTTATGGTTGTCTCCTAGGACACCACCTATAATGCATTTATGGGAAGGTCATGGCTCCACCTATATGTGTATGTTACTTAAACATATAAATAGTGCCTCAAGTACTCCATTAATGGTTGAGTGGGCATGCTTCAAGGTGACATGTATCTATTTGCCTCTGGTAAAGCCCACTATCTGGATGTCGACTTTTACAAAATCAATGACAAGATGATTCAGGCTAATGAGGTTAAGCATGCCATAGTTGGGGCTGACCCATGGACAGATATAGATGATGCCTACATCTTTCCAATCCACCGATTGAGGGCTATAAAAATATACATGGGACAATGCATCATTGTTTTTGGAGCAAGGGGGGACATATTCCCAAATCTAAGTGGAATTGGAAGATCACCTCATACTCTAGCACGAATCATGCTCAGTTGATCTCGGACCCTCTAACTCCCATACGGTATTAGGATGTCCACCCATGGTGATAGAAATATGTAATACTTCTTTGTTCCACTGGGCTGGAATAAACTGGCCTAAGCCAACACTCCACTATTGCTTCAATATCATAATGTGTTTCTTCTTGGGCTGAATACCAGATTGGTTCAGATCAACAGCATTCATCACTATGGTTTCAGCAGCACAGGAGTCTCTTGATGTAGTTCCCACTACCTCTCAAGCTAGTACCAGCCTCCCATCGGGATCTGTCAACATAGATGAATCTCCTCCCAATGAGGATCCCTCCTCCATATGTGAAGAAAATGATTTAAAAGATGCTCCCCCTACCTCTAAAGAGGGCATCTCCTCCACGGTCGATGAATTGGTACATGTGAACCTCGGTAGGGAGGCAGACCTGAAACCCACATTGATTAGTGCTACTATGCCTCTCAACAAGCAAAAATAGTAAATGGACTTTCTCAAACAACATCGTGATGTATTTTCCTGAAGCTATGATGAGATTCCAGGACATGATACTCAGGTATCCGTCCACCACATCGGTCTCCCAAAAAATCACTATGGGTTCATGCAGCCTCCTAGAAAGATGAAACCTTCTCATGGTGTCATGGTCGGGGTAGAAGTAGATAAGATCATCAGAGATAATTTTGTTAAGGATGTAAAGTACGATAAATGGCTATCCAACATTGTTCTAGTTAGGATGAAGAACATCCATATCAGAGTATACATCGACTTTTGAGATCTCAATCGTTGGTGTCTGAAGAATGATTTTCCACTTCCAGTGACAGAATTGTTGATCAACGCTTTAGCTAGGTTCCATGACCTCTCCTTCATAGATGAGTACTCTGGGTATAACCCGACTAGAATGTCCCATGATGACTTTGATTATATGGATTTCAGGGAACCACTAGGTACTTTTTGTTACTGAGTCCTGCCCTTCGGTCTAAAGAAGGTAGGTTCCACCTATCAGCGGGATATTCATCGCATATTTAAGATGATACTCGGGATGTTGGTGTAATGTTATGTGGAGGATCTGGTGGCCAAATATCACCATCATCACAACCATCTCGAAGACCTTGAGAATGTGTTTGGCTTCCTTCGTTCCCGTCACCAAAAGATGAATCTATTGACATTTTCCTTCAAGGTCACCTATGGAAAGTTTCTCTTCTACATTGTCAGATACATGGGCATCGAGATAGACCCATAGAATATCAATTCCATTAGTCAGATTTCTCCTGCGAGCATCCTTTGGGAGTATCAAGGTTATCAAGGACACTTGGACTACATCCTCTTATTCATCGCGAATTTGGCAGGTAAGTGTAATCCTTTTTCTCTGATCATGAATAAAGGCATAGTTTTTGAGTCAGACATAGAATTTCAAACTTCATTCAAGGGAATCAAGAGGTACATGATACATCCTCCGGTTCTAGTGCCACCAGTTTCCAGAAAGTCGTTGGTCCTTTATATGACCACCTTGAAAGGATCCCTCAGTGCCCTTCTCGCTGAGAAGAACAACAATAGAACTGAGAACATTCTCTATTATCTCAGTCCTATTCTCCTTGATAGGAAGACCAGATACACTCATATTGAAACGATATGCCTTGTGCTGGTATTCGCAGTACAAAAATTGCAACATTACCTGCAGCATCATGAGGTACAACTAGTGTCCCGGGTGGATCTGCTGATGTACATCCCGAATCAACCAATGTTGATAGACCGTCTGACTCAGTGGGCAGTGAATCCTTAGTAGTTTGACATCAAGTTTGTTACCTACAAGTCTATTAGGGGAATGTATTGGAATAATCCCTTCCTTCCCATCCATCTCCTATTAACCAGTCTTTAGACCTTGATTTTCCCAATGAGGCGATTCTCTTGGTAGACCAAGACATTTTGTGCTGGTAAATGCACTTTGATGGAGCTTCTTAGAGCCCCACCAGCATAAGGCTCAATGACCCCAAGCTCAACAGAGTAGGTCTAGGTATTGTCTTCATTACCCCAGCACAATACATTCTGTCGTATTTTTTCTTGTTGTCAGAAGGCTGCACCAACAGTGAGGTAGAATATCAGTCTCTCATCACTGGCCTTGAGATGACCCTTGAAATTGAAGTACCCCACTTGAACATGAAATGGGACTCCAAAATAGTCATCAAGCAGATCAACGGTGACTATTTAATCATAAAACCAGATCTCGTACCATATTTGGGATGCACTCTCTAGCTAATTTCTCAATTCCCATCTCATCCAGAAGTTACTCATGTCGCTTGATTCCAAAACAGTGGAGCCTACACCCTGGATATCCTAGATGCATCAAATTCGAATCCTGAATAGGATGAATAGATTATCCATGTGGATCCCTAGAGAATCATTACTCCCATAACTCCAGATGATGATGACAGCCCATAGGTGAGCCACCTTACTGCTGGAACCTCCATGACCAGGAAGCCCAAGTCCCCCGATTGTAGTGATTGAGGTGACTCCATACTGGTGAACATCTTTTGTTGAGTATCTCCAAAACAGTAATCTGCTAGCGGATCAGGACGAGCGTGAGATAATCTAACACCACACGTTATAGTTTACCATCCATGATGGTCTAGTTCTTGAGAAGATCTTCTATAAACATGGGTTTGATGGGGTTCTCCTCCATTGAATTCAAGGAGTTAAGATTTCACAAGTCATGTAGGAGGTTCTTGACAGTTCCTACAGGGTACATTAGACTAGGTCAAAACTATCTCACTAGATCCGGAGAGTGTGGTATTTTGGTCTCTCCATGATCCATGATTTCATCGAGTTCACCAAAAGGTTCCATGTGTTCCAAATTAATGCCAACATTATGCATTGGCTGTGAGAGCCTCTCCAGACAACCAAGTACTCTTTTCCCTTTTTTGGTCTAGGGATTCGATGTCATGGGACCATATCCATCGGTGATATCTCACCAATTTATGTTCATCATGACCACTACGTATTTCACTCCCAAGTGGGTAGAGGTAATTTAGCTCAAAGAGTTCAAGTACCGTTCAATCGTTGACATTGTGAGCTCCAATATAATCTACCAATTTTGAGTCCCTCATGCCTTCCTCACTGATAAAATCATGAAATATCGGGTTGTTGGGCTGGAGAAATTGTACGCTATGTACAACATATATTCTAACCATTCCCCGTGCTATCATGCACAAGAAAATGGGCAGATCAAGGAGTTCAACAAATCCCTCTCAAAAATCCTACAGAAAATGGTTGGTCAGAATAAGAAGATTGTGATGGACAAGCTCCCCAACTCCCTTTGGGCTTATCGGATGGAGAATCATAATTCCATCTAGGTGACTCCATATTCCCTAGTGTATGAAGCAAAGTTCATCCTTCCCATCAATATTCAGTTTCTCTCATTGCACACAATTGTATATGGTCATAAATCACCAGATAAAGTCACCAAAATCGATCTGGATGAGTTGGAAGCACTCGTTGAGAACAAGCTTCATGCCCTACTGAATCTGGAAAGGCATTAGAACAAGATAGCTATATATTTAAACAATAATTTTTTTCCTATGTTCTTTCATAAAAGGTGATATTGTGTTATCCCTAAGAACACCAATGATATCTGGTAGGAATCCATCCATGTTGGAGCCCAAGAGGGAATGACCTTACATCATGCACAAGGTTTACTCCAATGGCACATACTTCTTGGTTACCATGGATGGTGAGCATAAAACTCCTCCCACCAATGCCAAGTTCCACAATAAATATTTTTCTGGAGAAAGAAGGGTCCTACATGACCTTAAATGTTTTTGTCCTACATGACCTTAAACTATAAAATGTCCCACGTGACATTAAATTGTATGTCACCCCACATGATGTTAAACTATTTATTGTCCCACAGGACATTAAACTATATACTATCCCGCATTAAATTATACTATATTTCATCCTACAAGACATTAAACTATTTGTCATCCTACAAGATGTTAAACCAAAAGGACTATGTTTGGCCTGATTCCCATCCACATCTGATATGTAGGAATGCTCGGACACTTCATCTTGAGTCCAGCCTCAGTTTCCTCTTTAACTATCTCCCCTATGTATAGTTCCCTTGGAAGATCCCACATGGTGTTGTGAAGGGTTAATTGGACCCCCTCATGTCATTATTATGAGGGTTGCACCATGTGCCCCTCCTCATTCTTCTATTTCTCCCCCATCCTCACCGCACGATGTTAAACTACCCGGCCTTCAAGTACTACGTATGGCTTGATCCCATCCTCATGGGATAAATAGGAACGCCTTGGCATTTGGTCTGCTGGCCTAACCCCAACATAAAAATATCCCCTCGAGTCGGAAAACATGGTGTGGTGCTAGCTTATTCTCTCCTTTATAAAGGATCCACTATGTCTACACCATATATTCCCTTCCCCGAAGATATCCACTTCATTCACTGTCCAGTTGGACGTTAAATTTCAGGGGCACATTTATTCCCCACACACTCCATCCATTGGGTTTCTATTTTCTTTTATATCATAAATGGCCCATGAATGGTGTGTATAATTCTACTAAGGGAAATCCAATCGTCTCGGGACAACACCCGCACGGACCTCGAATGACAAGTTGATATAAGTCCCATGTTGTGAATATGGTCAGCGGTCGATTATCATTTGTTGTTCCCATTTCATGTCACATGATATAGATGTTGAGTTTCAAACCTAGTTAATAGCTATCATTTCTCATTTTCACCACCCCATAGTCCAAAATATTTAGTGTAGTGGTTTATTCTACCCCATTGCCTCTTCAAGCATTAGTCTGCCTTGGGCAGGGGTGTGAGTCCAGCGGTTGTGCCCCTATTTGCTGGGGAGAGCTCAGTCTTACTCCTTATTTCCCATACCGAGCATTGTTCATGTGGTATTTGGATTTGTGGTATGGTAGTACCTGCTTGAGTGATCACATGGTTACATTTATCAAGGACTCCCATCCTTAGGTCCCTTGACCCTTTGAGCCCCTTGTCCCAAGTTCTCATCTAGGATTATATGGTGTGGTGTGGACTCACATCCTCATTCACGTCATGCTATTTTACCATGAAACACATATCCTCTTTAGACATCCCTCCCCCATTTATCATCTTTTCCTTGATCACAGGTCCCTCCATGCTATGTGCACCCATCACTTGGGTTTCCATCCTCTGTTATATCTGAAAGGACCCATGAACAGTGTAGATGTTTATCGCATGGTTTCTCCTACAATTTTAGACCAACTTCCTCCAGGATTTCAAGAGTAAAATTGATACATGTCCCGTGTTGTGAATGTGGCCAATGGTCAACGCCCAATTGTTTTACCCCGACCTCTGGTCACATAAATACAAATACTGTGTTGCAAACATAGTCAATAGTTATCCTCTATCGTTGTTTCCATTTCATGGTCTTCTATAGGAAGGATGATTAGACCTCTCCACTCAACTGAGTGATGAATATGAATTTAAACTAGGCATCTACAGTCTAAGCCCTATGAACATAAACTAAGAGCACCATAATCCTTACTACAAGACATCAAAATTGAAAATTGGTTGGGACATCCCATTTCAGGTCCCTCAAACTTTTCATTCCCTTTCCCCAAGTGTTCATTCGGGATTGTATGATGTCGGATGAGTGTATTCCCTCATTCACCATATGATACATATCACTCCATATACATCTCGTGTTGGGGTACATTGACCATATTTTCATCCTTGCTACATGAAGATAAACTGCACAGCATCCTTCCTCAAAACTAAGTGTGGCTTGGTTCCAATCCTTATGGGATACGTAAGACTGGCCAAACGTCTAGTCTTCGGGTCTAGCCCCATCTCTTCGAAACAACCTTATCATTCTAGCCTCTTGGCCTCAGTCCTCCTAGGGGAGGGGTGCGCAGTGTGGTATGGGATTGTGTCCTATTCACATCAGGTTTGTAACAACAACTCTACATACCTATCTCTTCTAATAACCCTTCACTCTATTGCCCTAGACTGATCTTTTTGAGTTGGTCACACTTAAATTGGGTCTCTCGACTCACTTCGATGTTTTAAAAATGTGCCCAGGAGTACTCTGGTTCAGAACCTCGAGGGTCATATTATACTTGGACATGCCATCCCATATTATTCAGTCTTCTTATTGCCCTACAACTAGGCTTTAATTATCCTTGACATTCGATGGTACCCCCAAAGGGCATGGATTCATGGCCCAAGGTCTCTCCTACAATTACGGGCCAATGTCCTTGACTGTTTCGAACAAAAAATTGATACATGTCCCAGATTTCGAATATGGTTGACTGTTAACGCTCATTTGTTGTTCCCATTTCAGGTCACTCGATATGTATTATGTGTTTCGAACACGATAAACAGTTATTCTCCATCGTCACCACAAACCCATCAAGCATTAAATGTCAGTTTCATGATTCACTACATTATCCACTCCATCATGTCTAAGTGGAATTTATACACTCTTGGTACTATCCCTCAGTGTAAATTTTCATGTTAGGAGGATGAAGCCATGGTAAGGCATCATTCGGGGCTCCGCACCGACTTCCCATTTACGTGTATCCAATGTGTTTCAAATACCACATCCTCCCTTGTTTCCCATACCAGGTTTGGATCGAGTGGTCTTAGGTACTGTATCAAGGTATGTGATCTCTTGGAGGAGTTTCAATTCTTCATGGTCTGAGCTCTAATACATTAAACTAAGATCTCCTTATACGTCCTGCATGACGTTAAACTGCACTCTCAAAACTATGTCTAGCATGATTCCCATGCTCATGGGATATGTAGGAACTCCTGGAAATCTTGCCTTTGGGACTAGCTTAAATTTCACTAATTATATCTTCTATTCAGCCTTTTAGGCCAGAACCTGTAAAGGATTGTGTGGTGTGGTGTGTGTGGACTTATTTATTCATTCATGTTAGGTTTGTAAGAGCTACACCACATACTTCACTTCTAAGAGCTAATATCTCATCCCCCATATTCTCTATAATTTTCTGGCCCCTCATATCATGGATTCATTCCTGGAATTGCGTTCAGTGTGATTTCTACATCATCCTCATTCACGTCAGGTATGATTTACCATGCTGTGCACATCCCCTCTTGAGCCTCATCACTCCTGTATATGTCTGAGCCATATGACTTTAAATTATTCTTTTTTTAGTCGCACATGACTTCAAAATGTTGCGTATATACTGAATGAAATTAAAATTCAAGGTTGGTCCTACCACATGACCTTAAACTGTGGCATTATCAACATGGTCGTACGATGAAAAAATGGAACTTCATCATGGGGCCCTCATTTTTGAGGACATCGTGTTTTGTATCGGTCACCGACCATACTTTTTTTCAACACCTGTATATGGATTGGTTCTTGTAGCGACATATGGACTCTTCATCCTAGGTCCATCGCTTAAAAAATGCATTCATCATAAAGGAAAAAAAGATCTATCAAATGATGCTTCATTTGGTGCGGAGGACAGTCCCGTACGACCTTATTATCAATGAAATCGGTATCTTTCCATGCCACTTTTAAAACTATGTATGGCTTGATTCCCATCCTTGTGAGGTACATAGGAATGCCCATGATATTGTACTCGAGCCCAGCCTAACATTCACTTTTGGTCCCCTGGCCTAGAAGTTTCCCAGGGAGCACATTGCGGTGATACAGACTTCTACTATCCTCATTCACGTGAGGTTTAGTAATTACTTCACCATTTGTCTCCCTCCTTTAGTTCCATCTATGGTCTCACCTCTATGAACATAAACAAATACCACTCCGCGTGCTTAAATTAAGATGTTAAATTGAATGACATATTCCATAACTATATATGTCTTGATTTCCATGCTCATGGGATAAGTAGGAACACCTAGACATTCTGTATGTGGTTCCATCCCCAAGAATCTAAAATCATGCCCACTCTCTTTATCCCCTTAGCCTGAATTCTGTTGAGAACATGTTGTGTTGCGGGTACCTCTTGGGTTCTCATTCACATCATGTTTTGCAATAGCCACACCAAGTGCCTCCATTGTCATTTCACAATCTGGTCTGAGTTCAATGACTTGAAACTAATATCTCCCTATGGGAACTATGCGTCGTGTTTGGCTTCTTCACCGCCCTACGGACAGTCAATTAAATCAATCCATCCCCCCTTAATGGCCCATCCAATGACCTTAAGTTATAAATGTGAAACCCCAGGACCCTTTTCCTTGGATATGGACTCGACCCCCATTACCTGATGCATCTTATTGTCATAATTAGGTGTGTTGGGATAAAGATCTCGAAGTGTGGATGTTTCATAGGGACATTTCCTCATTCCATTTCCAAGCTTCGTGAGCCTATTATTTGGGTCCTCATCATCTTCCATGTCTGAAGGGACCCCCTTTATGGCCTGGTATTATGCCACATTGGCATACCTACCATCTTGGGCCAACATCCCTGAGGTCCTCATATGACATTCACAATAGGTCCTATGTTTCAAACATGGTCAGCGATTGAACCTCTTTTTTTGTCCCCATTCCAAGGTAAAATGATATGGATGCAATGTTCTGAACATGGTCAAAATTTCTAACATATCATCATTCCACCATCATTGTAATCCAGTTCTCGAGCATTATGATTCACTTTTTTCTACTTCCTTATGTTCAAGTGGAATTCCAACATAATCGGCTCTAACCCTCCACACATCGAAGAGTGTTAAGTATGTGAGTCAGCATTGGGGGTGTCATTCACATAGCATCATATTTCACCTATCATGACTCTTATTGTGCTAAGAAAGACCCATCACTACTCCTTGTTTCCCACAACAAGAATGACTCATGTGGGTTTAGTATTTTTTGTAGGACGTGTACTAGAAAAACCATGCCCTACATGCCTTTCATCATCCTAATTGACGTTAAATTCATTCGCAGAACTATGTGTGACTTGATTCCCATCCTCATGGGGTATGTTGGAATGCCCGACCACTTTGCTTCAGGGCCAACCTAACTTTTACTTTTGATCCCTCAACCTAAAGCACTACCTTCGGGGATGAGTGGTGTGATATAGACTCCTATTGTCCTCATTCAAGTTCAGTTTATAGTTATCGCATCACATAATACCTTCTTGTAATCTCCCCTTCAACTCGTCATCCAATCGTATGGCGTTAAACTACACAAGCCCATATTTCCTCAATGCATGACACTAAACTTCGGTTCTACCCTGAACATGTTCAGGATGCCCAATGTCAATCATGGGATGCACCAGATCTATTTCCATAGAGGATTACCTCTACTAGTATTTTTCTATGTCCATGTTGTCATCAAGAACTACGTTTGGATTGATTCTCATCTTTATGGGATACATAGATTCTCCCAAGCATTCCACCTTGGGCGCAGCCCTATGTTCATTAACCATTCTGGCCCCTCGACCCATATCATGGTCTGGGCAGTATGACCTTTAAACTATTTGCACCGTCCTCAACATACGATGATAAAATACTTTATTATCATCCTCATTGGTCTGACATAATGCTATAGAGAATTCCAGTTCATTACTAGAGAGGTCCTATTCAGATGTATTTTTGATCCCTGATCATAAATATCCGCCAACCTGATGTGTTGGACTCCATTCGTACAACCCATCACTCCACCCTCCATGTTTTTCATTCCATTTATTTGGGCACTTGCCTTTCTTCATATCTAAAGGAAACCCCTAATAGTATGGATACCCATCCCATGGCATTCCTATTTTCATGGGCTAACATTTTGGATTGCTAATGGATGAAATTTTGTGTCAGACCCCATGTATCGAACATAGTCAGCGAGTAGCCCTCATTTATTATCCCCATTGCAGGCTAACATGATAAGGATATAATTTATCGAATACTGTAAATAGTTTTCCCCCATTTTCATTCAGTACCTATAATTTTCTCAATCTTTTGTATCATGGTTCACACTTTCCACTCCCCTATGTTCAGATCAATTCTATCACCCCTGGCGTTCCCCCACTTATGCACTATAGTACATTGGGAAGGTGATAATTTTAGTGTTCTAAGAGGTTTATTCTCCGGTCAGGCCTCCCCCTTTATTTTCAGTAGATCAAAGGGGTCTTTTATACCTTGGATGCCTGAAATTTGGTTGGTGTTATCAGAGTCAAATGAATTGAATATGTGACCATCCCTAGTTTCTCACATTAGGCCTGACCCACATGATCTTTGGGATGGATTGCTAATTATTTCATGATTTTGGTTGGAAGGCATTAAACTGAACAATCTAGTGAAAAATATGTCCATTCATGTAGTTCAGAACAAGAGGCAGTAATGAAAAAATATGTTTATGAGTTTGGCCACAATAGGGCCCTTAAGGATCATCGTTTGAGAAGATTTTCTCCAGTATCTCCACCCTCTAGTTTGTGTCCTCCAGTATTGCTTCCTGCCCCCAGAGATCCTTCTCTTCGACATCAGCGGCAGGGTATAACTCATTAGCCCAAGCATGTGCCCAGGATTGTTCAGTGTGGAGGCCATTCATTTGGAAATTCGCCTACTATATCTTCTCCGGAGCATCCACCAGATGAGCCCTCAATCGCTCGATGATCTCGGAGTGGATTGTAATGAATACTTCCCTTGCATTATCTTATTCTTCAAGGTGTTGGAAATCATGATCCAACTTTAAGAATGCCTATGTATTCTATGACTCTTTTTGTCATAGGGAATTTTCAGAGCATTTCCAATTACCCCGTATCTTTACTTCCATGTAATCACAGATCATTACGTAAAGATGGTGAGCATCTACCCCACCAGTGCAGAAAAAGCATAGCCAGGTGCGGATCGTCCCCATCCAGCATAGCCATTCTACTAGTGTCTAGATAAGAAATAATTTGACGCACTTCCACACTGTTATTCATGTCATATGGCTCTCCTCAGTAATGTTTGAGTCTGAATTTTCTATTTCCTCGGGGTCCATATTCGTATATTCAGGGAAAAAAGCAAGGAGTTCTGTAGCAGGGTCTTCTTCGGGAGTTCCTTCTTAGTCAGTTACTTCACCATCATCGGGCTAGAACTCCAACCTAGAAGCATTACCTCCCATTAATACAACCTTTAGCTCGTCAAGTACTGGGGTAGGGCCACCTCGAACGCTTGCTTCTGCAAGAGCTGATGTGGTCACTAGCGGGGATCCTGCAGATGTTCCTGACCCGATGGTCGGTCGAGCCTCCAATCTTGCAATCCCTGCATTGGGGATTAGTGTTGTTGTTAACCAAAGTGCCCATCAAAGAGAAGATCTAGTGTAGATAAAGGATTACAGAAGACAAGTGCGGCAGTGTCCATCACCTCTGTCATAGCAGGAATCACCACCACCGGGGATCCTTCAGCACTTGTTAACTCAAACATGGGTACCGTCTCCTTCTGGACCATGGGGATGAAGGGAAACTTGTAGGATACCATTTCATCTCTTCATTGGGGCTAATTGATGCATTTCCTGGCCATAATTGGTTCCCCACCTTGTTAGGTTTTGAGGAAAGGTTCTTGAGAATTCTCCCTTACATCTGTAGGTGCGTCTCCATCCCCTATAGGGAAGGCTTCTTGGGAATCCTCACCCATTTGATCCTAAACAGGACAGAGTGTGATTTAAAAATTTGGATATTTAAGGAGATAAAAGCCAGTGGATATAAGATAAAGACTCAAATCGAGCTTATCATCTAGTTATGTGTTAGTGACTACCATTTCATTGCTCTCCCAAGAACTTCACTGGTGAGCTTGAGATTTTGAGGTTCCCTCACCACCAAGACCTTCAACTTGGTCCTCATCCTCTTCTTCCTCATCTCCACATTCATCCACACCTTCCCATTCTTCCTCCCCTTCCTCTTCCTCTTCTTCTTCCACTATACTTTCATCATCATGTGGAAACTTTTTCTGGTCATGTTCCTGGCCAAGCATCACTTTAACCAGGACATGATGTTCTTCAAACTACCCTAGCTGGCAGGCATACATATCCATAGCTGTCAGGCATGCGTGCCAGTGGTGAATGTTTACCCTATCCATCACCTGAATGCACCCTACGTCTAGAAAATCAATCCTGGTGCAGTACAACCTTAGCCACAATTCTTCAGTGGACATAGAATCTTGTAGTCTACTCCAAGTAGACCACATAGAGGGAAATATATCATCATCAGTCAGCTTCAGGAGATACCTGAGTTACTTTTTCGGAATATCCCTAGCTAGCCCATGAGGCCTCACATGAGACAACCCTTCCACGAAAAAATGGAGGCAATTTCTCAGCTTGCGATGTTACTGCTGATAAAGTACGGGCCTGTGCCATGCTATCCACCTGGCCAATTCTCTACCTCACCTCTCCCATGGAGCCTCATCTACCTTCCTATTCTTTGATCTTTTCACTAGCCACCTTGATTTCCTAGATGTGTTTATAAATAATCATCTTGGGATAGATTTTTGTCTAGTGTTCGACATACTCTATTGTAAGGCCTTCACTAACGTTGGTGGGGAGAAGATTGATGATCTCAACCATGCCTTTTGTCATGCACATAATAATCTATTCACTAAGAGTACAATTATTTTGTTCTTCGCAAACCTCTGTATAGACATTATTTGGCATCTGTTGCATGCACATGAACTACCTGGAAAACCTGGTCGGCATGTACGGTTCGCAAAATATTTTACCGTCAATCTGGGCTACTAGTACACTACCCTGGATACTTTGTAGTTACTCCCTCTACTCTAATTTCCCCTTCCATCATCTACCATTTGTCGGACCGGGTTTTAGAAGGGGTGGAAGTTAAAGTGGGTGTGGGTGACAATCAGGAGCTTGATCCCCTCTTCTCTGAGTGTCAATGGGTGGATTTCAGAAATGTTCAAGAGGGATGGTTGCATACCATTACCGAGGTGGGAGGGGCGAATGGAATTCAAGAAGTCATACCCGCCACAGTGGGCTGCAACCTAGCCATGAACAATCTAGAACATTCTACATATCCTCCTAGGCCTACATCCCCTCGAGAAACACCCCAAAATTCTGTACAACCTTGCCAACACTGACACCCCTCGGTTATCCTTTTTCTTCGCCGCTATAATTCAGGCCATCACTAGCATCCCTGGGTGTACCCCCATCCTCATGTCCCGCATGTGAAGTGACAATATTCTCAAGAAAGATTCAAGAAACCCAACATATTGTACATTTGGGTCCCGAATTTCATTTATTCCAAATCCCCACTATCGATACTCTCCTACCTCCATGACCCTCCAATATGATCCTACTTTTCCACTATGATATGGGTTATTGCATTGACTCCCTTAGCTTAAAATTTTTACAGCCATGTCCTACATCATGAAAAGACTAATCCACCCTAAGTATGATATATCCTTCAGGATATATTTTATTTTAATCTTCTCTTTAGCTAGATCTAGCATGTTCCATGACAGGATTGGGGTGTCTATCCAATCCCCCCAGACATTCCCCATCGGGAGGAACTCGTCGTACTGTTACTCCACTAAAGGGATTCCCCCAATGTTGAGGATTTCCTATAGATAGATTACCACCTCCCCATGGTGGAGGTGGTAGGGATTGGTATCAGGGGAACAATGACTGAATAGATCTGATAATAGATCCTGCTATCGGTAGAAGTGGAATTGGGACATCCAAATGGCTTCAAAAAATTTGATAGACTGCAGATCCAGCCCAAATTCCAAGCATGTCTAGCATACCCAGTATGCCCATGCCCATTCATTGGTGATGTTTCCTCGGGATCTGAAATCTCATTCCTTCATACCCTTCATCTTGTCAGTAATACTACTTCTAAAAGTATTACATAAAGAAAGGGAGATTCCTCAGGAACCGTATCACTTCTCACAACCGTCCTAGTCTTCAGATTTAAGAAATATATGGTTGTGTTCTGTGTTTCTCTACCATGGTGTCTATTGTTTGTAATATGGAATTGTGGGAGACTATCCTTGTTGGTCACCCATTACCGAGGAGTATCAGTCTCAAAACTGGGCATTAGAACCTCCTCTAAAAATCTGAAGTTCCATAACGGAAGTTTATCGCTTAGGAAATAATTTTTTTGAGATTTCATAATGATGCCCAAAATATTTTTGTTATCAAATAAAACCCTCCTCGCATGAAGAATTTAAGGTTTCATGATCATCTGTGTCCTCCTTGCAGCTGTAGTAACCTCCCTCCCGACATCAGTCTATTGGGTGGCTATTTTTAAAATTATAAGGGGTGTACATGAAAGAATGAAGTTTTGTTGTGAAAATTATTTTACGGCACACAGTAGTGTCAAAACGCACGAAAAACATCAGACAACATGAAAAATCCGGAGTCAGCTGCGGAAACTTTTCAGTGGATCTCGACCATTTTCGTGTGAAAGACCAAAGCTCCTGTCATGTGGAAAAATGTCAAAGTAGGTTCCTATGTGTGGGTCGTCAACCTACATATAGGTGCGAATGAGCTTTCCGTTCATGCGAACGAGTTTTGCGTGCCCAAATCGCATTCTTGCATGCACCGAATGGACACTTCCCCACTATTCAGTGTAACCCTTAGAATCCAAACTTTGGTTCCCCCCTTCAGCTATGATTCTGATGGGGCATTTGTTGATGCTGAATTTCAAATAGGGTCATAATCAGGATGATAAACAGAAATCAATGTATTCAAAAGATAAGGAGAAGATTCTGCGACCCGGTAGGCAAATGCGCACAAGATTTAGGGGATGTGCGCCAACGTCCCTCCAACATGAAAAATCATGTTGGCCCAATGTGATATCAAAGTCAGGCTTCCATGACAACCCCTTTGAAACTGCCAAAGGCATTGGTGTGCAAGAGAATGGAGTTGTGCGCAACACTTCTCGAGGTGAAAAAAATCTTGCATGCCCAATGTGACATCAATGGGGCCTATGTGCACCGGTGTGCTCAAGAATCAGCTAAGGCCTAAGCATGAAGGTAACCAGTGGTATAAAAAACCATCTTCACCCAATTCGACATCAAAGGAAGGATTCCGTAGTGACCCCATGAAAACCGCCAAAGGCACTGGTGCACAAAATTTCGAGGGGCCGGCAAACATTACTCTGTTGCTTAAACCCTTGCACACCCAATGTGACATCAAACAACCATTTCCACGTAGCGCCCCTTGCGCGCCACCTTCGAGGACTTTGGCTACAAAAAAAAAAGCGTACCTTACTCCCTTTGGGGATGGTAACAGAAGATGAAGTGATTCTCAGCTATAAGAAAGACACCTCCTCCGTGACCATGCAAAAAACAAAATGGCCTCAAGGTATTGGATCTTACGTGAAATATCCCCCAAGGGTCCTCTTTCAGGTGGGACTTCTTGGTCGTGATCCTCACCCATTCCCTTTTACCCCAAGTCATTTGTGTGCAAAAGATATCTCTTGCGCACAAGTCTCCCACTACATTAGACATATTTTGCGTCCAGTTGTTCTTTCCTATACACAACCTCTCATATTATGTGCACCATTCCATCTTGTGTGAACACCCCTCATTTTTCATGCACCATCATGGCTTGTGCCCACACCTTCCATATTGTGCACATCATCTCATCTTGCATGCCACCCTCCTTATGTGATCCATGTTTCATCCTTAGCTTAAGGCACGAGGTCTAAGCCCCTCTTATAAGCAACCCACCTGTGTCATGCACCCATTTCCCTTGCGACCCTCTAGGATTGCACTATGTTATTTCATGATCCCTTTGGTGGTTCTTACAATTGTTTTTCTTAGTATTATGCTTCTTTGCATTGGCATGATAACAGATATTTCTTCTTCACATATCCAAGATAACTTGGACCCCCGCATTCGATCACTACATGACACCCCCTAACCATGACATTGTTGATGCCTTCTTTTTCCCAAGGTCGGGTCGGTATTAGTTATGTAAGTCCTAGGGGTGCGGAGTGAACCCACCTTGTTTGAGATGTAGGAAGTTAAAATTAAAAGCACCATCATCCTCATCACATGACATTAAACTATGACCTCGCCCTATGCAACAGACGTGCAGTGCCCCATCTTGGGCATTCTCTATGCCCGCTTTTCTCTACATGAGTGTGATCTTCCCCACATGGAATGAGATCCTCATTTCTGGAGAGGAGTTTGTCCACAGGGAAAAGGGAAACCATCTTGGTATAATCCCCTAGCCTTTCCTACAGGAGGTAGTTTCCTTAATCTTCCTTTATTTTTCCATACTATGGACTAGAGGGGGGATGGGCATCGAGACCTTCATCATCCTATCCCTCCCCCTATGGGATTTTTTTCTATTAGGCCTCTGTCTTGGATTAAGTCCCAATCTCCATATCCCATGGCTGAGAACAACACATAAGCCTCTGGTTCCCTTTTTGGGCTATAACCACAGGTAAGCCCCATTACACTTCCACATACGCACCTTTCATGACGTGATCATCAGGTCTTTGATGCCTCTTGTTTCTCAAATGAAGAATGGATCACGTAAGCTTTAAGTAAACAGTACTTCTGACGTCCTTCCTGGTCCGCCTCAGGGTGTACGCCCCAAACCTATCCCAAACTACATGGAAATTGATCCTTGCCAATAAAAGGTATGTAGGAATCCTCCCTGAGGTTCAAGACCAACAACCATTGGTCCCAACTCCCTTCACATCTATTCACCCACACATATCCCAAAATACATGGACATTGATCCTTGCCAAGTCAAGGTACGTAGGAAGCCTCCCTGAGGTTCAAGCCCAAAAATCATTTGTCCCAACCCCCTTCATGTCGGTTCACCAACATCTATCCCAAAATACATTGACTTTGATCCTTACCAAGGAAAGTTATGTAAGAAGCCTCCCAGAATTTCAAT
The DNA here is from genome assembly GCA_963277665.1 of Viscum album. Classification (NCBI taxonomy): domain Eukaryota; kingdom Viridiplantae; phylum Streptophyta; class Magnoliopsida; order Santalales; family Viscaceae; genus Viscum; species Viscum album. The sequence continues at coordinate 269,481,089 of OY728155.1, read as the reverse complement.
CCCAACAACCACTGGTCCCGACTCCATTCACGTCGGTTCACAAAAAACCATCTGAACTACATGAACTTTGATTATTGATAAGGAAAGGTGTGTAGGGAGCCTCCACAAGGTTCAATCCCAATACCTACTGGTCCCAAACACTTTATGCCAGTCCACCCTTTTCTTGCATGACGTTAAACTATACACCTCTTTTGTCCTACATGACACTAAATTGTTCCCCATTCAGCGGTAAGTCGTTGTCAAGCCCATTCAGTGGTAAGTAGTGGTCACCCCTATTCAGAGGTTATCTTTTTTCAATCCCATTCATAAGGTAATCCATTATCACCCCCATCTAGAGGTAAACTGTTGTTAATCCCATCCAGCAGTAATATGTTGTCACCACCATCCGGCAGTAAGCCTTTGTACTCTACAATCGACGGTAAGCCATTGTCATCCCTTTTGTAGGGACCTGCATCTCTGGTCCACCCCAATGGCGTCAGATTAACTCAGGCTACTAACCACGTGTATTCCCTAGTATATCGTCGGATCATTGTCCTCTGCGAACACCATGATTCTATGCCCCATTTTGAACTATGTGGACTTTGATCCATTCAATGGAAAGGCACGTAGGACACCTCCCTGAGGTTCAATCCCACCACCAATGTCTCATCCTAGTCTTTCCCTTGATCATATTTTTTTAGGAAGGTCATACCCCAACCTGGAGGTTCCACTTCCTTTGGGTCCCATCCATACAGGTCACCATCTTAGGTGTCCCGTCATCTCACTAAACTACATGGACATTGATTCCCTACAATGGGGATTTGTATGCTGTCTCTTCGAGGAACAAGACCAACACTATAGTCACCTTCCATATGGTTTCATCTAATTTCCCCACCACTTCAATCAACTCTCCATCAACCAACTTGATTCTTACCCATCCTTCCACATCCCGGTGAGATCATGCCATTCACCACATCATTGTTCCCTCTTGCATCAATCGGGTAACTAACCATGCATTAGTCCCATTATAATTGTTCCCTTTAGGGGTTTCACCCACCAGGTCTAATCCCATCAGTGTTCTAATCAGTCTGTTCTGTCTCAGTAAGACCTTAAACATGTGACATACCCTGTGTTAAACATGGGAAGCTTAGGAAAAAATCAGAGACATGCCCATGTCATATAATTCCCCGCATTTGATGTGTGATTCCTTAGGCTTCCGAACCCTCAAGAAACCATATCATAAGTGGAAGAAACTCATATGCAGCAGTTTTACAGCATCCAGATATAGCAGTGTTGTCCAACATGACTACTCCTCCGATCGAAGGTTGCTTCCCTAGCCGGACCCCTTGGAATGTCTCGAGAGAAAAAATGTTATTAACTGACACCCATGAAGAAATGGAACTGGGAAGAGTTTCAAACACAACATCTCAATTTATAAGGAAGACCCAATCTAGGTAACGACCTCCGAGGAGGAATCCATGGAAGTGGGAACTGATATCCCATCATCCCGTTTAGATCAAGGAGAAAAGGTCCCTGAATAAGTGATGGATGTCGCCCGACTTTGGAAAGCAGGATTGCGGGGGAATACTTAGTGGGTCCTCGTCCTCCGAAACGGACGGATGCGCGTGCCCCAGAAAAAGAGTCGGTAAAAAAACCTGATATCCCATCCAATGTTCTTTGAGAACATGACATAAAACATTTCCCTATAACTAACAGTCATATTTTTTACTCAATGGAAAACACTAAAACTTATACCATGCAATTTAATCTCTTTTAGGTGATTTTTAGAATAATATTCATAAAAAAGTATCTAACATCTTCTAATTGGAATAACCATTTGGTTCACTTACAAATTAGAGATCTCTAATGAGGATCACCCTTCTTATAAGCTATATTAGGCTCATCCATGAGCTATAAAGGGGATCAACCCTTCATATAATTTATGTTGGGCTCCCCTATGATCTATAATGGGTCTCAACCCTTCTTATAAGCTATGTTGAGATCAGCCATGATATATAATGGGTACAAAACCATTGTATAAGCTATATTAGACTCACCCATTTCTTATAATTCTCTTGTATCATTTTTTTAATAAACCACGTTCATCACAAAACCCATTTCTTGAAAGCATCTTCTAATCCCATATGAAAAACTTTTCCGTATATAAATTAAAAACTTATTTAAGAACACATTTTAAATACCATGATACCAAAATAAATGAATAAGGGATTAGTTCTCATTTTAAAAGACATTGAGGCATATAAAGGAATCCAAATATCAAATAACAGTTATGGCGGTGGAGAAGTTGTTTTCACCGTATACGATAAAAAATTTCTTTGGTATTTTGTAAAGAAAATAAAACACGTCGTATAAAATGATTCGTTTTGAAAAAAATTGAATGAAATTCAACATTAACATAAAATTTATTTTATACTCATTTTTACCCATATAAATAAATATGTAATTAAATATCAAGAGGAAACATATTTGATAATTAAATCATTAAATGAGAAATGTGTCTGATACCTCTTTGAATATTAAAATATATATTTACATTATTTAATAATTAATATTACTATTGATAAAATATGTATATAAAATTTCATAGTGTCTATATAAACACCATATAAAATAATAAAGATGCATATGATCATGAAATTCCTAAATCAAAGGAGATTGAGACGAAGTTTCTTACCTTGAGTCTTACTTGTCTTGTTCTTTTTTTAATTTCTTGAAAAATAAAATTAGGTTAATTTATACATTAATTAGAAATTTTTTAAATTTTATTAATCATTTTATATTAGTTATTACCATGTTATATAAATTAGTTAATTATTTGAGTTTATATTAGTTGTTTTGTCGATGTTCGGTATTTGAGTCAAAAATAAAGTTGTTTTGATGAAAATTATCCTTGTTGTCATAATTCAATTATATAGAAACTATTATTCAAAATTTAAATATAATATATATCGATTATATATATATTTAGAATATTCCATTACATTTGGTGATTAGAAATGAAATTCACTTCTCATGGAGATGGTAGGTACTACTCACGCATGAATGCTACAGTCATTTCTTTGTCATATTAATGGAATAAAAAATAAAATATAGATAGGTATATTATAGTTATTGTATATTATATACCTCATATATGTTACATAATTTCATTAAATTCATCCTTTACACTTTTTATTTATTTCATGAATGATCCATATCTCATTGACGGGGGTGTAGTCCACACATTCTCAAATGAAATTATCATATTTCCACATTATGGAAAGCATAATGGTATCTTGTAAATAAAAATTTAAAAAGAATAGATATAATATGAATATAATATGTATCATATATAAATATTTTTTCACTATACTTTCCACCAACTAGGTGGTTGGAGAAAATTGAACAATCGTCATTTTGTGAGGCATTAGTTTGCAGTACACAGAAACAATATGTTATATATCCATTAGATAGAGGTGTGTGTAAGTGTAGGTTGAAATTTTATCATAAAAACATCCTAATATATCGATGATACAGTTTTTTATAAAATAATGGAATAAATAGAGTTCGATATTTTAGATGAAGAAAATAAATGAAAGGATCTTGAGAGAAGGCGTTACCTCTCAATCGGGTAACTCGATATGATTTTATCCAAAAGGATTTCATGAGTTGTATTATTCTCAAGGTGAGAATTCTATGAGGAATGGATGGATTTTGGAAGCTTATTTGAGTAACATTTTGATGATCCACGTGTCTTGAGAGGAGTGAGTAAGTCGGTAGAGGTGGTGGAATTTTATAAGAGGGAGGAGGGGAACTTTAGGAATGTAATGAAATATTATATTATTATAAATTTATTTTCAAATTACAATAGTTCCAAAGTGATAAATTTAGAGGAAAATATGATTATGGGTTGAAAGCCTATCAGCCAATAGGTTTTAGACAAGGTTAGGTCACAAAATTAACCCTCTCTTTTAGCTTTAACCCTTAGTTAAAAACATTAACTCTTACCATGTCTTCATGTGTAAACTATATTTTCAAAATTCTGATGATACTATTCACTCATGAAATTCCAACAGATAGCTTATAACTGTGACATTTATAAAATTATATTTAGTTTTTCAATTAATCATGATGTAGAGTACCATCTATGCTATTGGATATAGTGTTTTATTCTTATAACATTGGATGTTACATGTAAAATCAAATTGATCCATCATTCTTTTTAACAAAATAAACTAGTGCACCCCTTGGTGAAAAAAATGTCTGAATGAATCCCTTATAAAACTTCTCCAAGATATTATTCTTTAGTAATTACAACTTAATCGTGGAAAATATTTTGGGTGTCATTATATAGGTCTTGAACTATGTATTAGTTCTATTGAGAACACAAATTAAAATTTTAGTGGAAGACTTGGAAACTCATCTGGAAAGACTACAAAAAAACCCACACAATAGTTATATCATTAATCTCAAGTTTCTCCCCAACCACTTCCTATAAACATCACTTTTTAATAAGAATAAAGACTCATACAATTGATGTTACCACTATCAAATGTTTATATTTATAATCACACATATTGATGATCATAGGTTGGTTTAGAACAGAAAACATGAATTCCCTTCCAAGAAAATAGAAGTGGGATTTATATAGATAAAGACAATTCATTCATAAGATAACATCAAATTCAACCAAATGGAGAATAATAATATTTTCGTCAATCACAATCCCACAAAAATGAATTAGGGAACAATGAATAACTCGATATGAGGACACCATATAATTATGGGGTTTCACTACTAATTCAATATATAATTGTTGGGGATAATAATTAACATTCCATGAGAAATTTTAGGATTTACATTGCTAATATAAAATAGTGTACTTTAATATTTGAGATTCACTATTACTACCTCAACATAACTATTATATCATTAATTCCATACCAAAACAAAAATTTAGGAATGATATTCATGAACCACTATTCAGAGTGATTAATCATGAAAAATAATTCATATTAGATGTAAATATTGAGTCATTTTTTCAATATATTTATCCTTAGTTTTAATCTCAATTATCCATGGTCATCATTGATTCAAGTCCATTAATATAGTTTGTAAAGTATTTTGGAATTTCCATATAATATACCATGGTATTATTAAATTAGGTGAGTAGAAAATGAAATTATTGTGCATAAAGTGGGGAATAAATCTATCTCATTAATACATTTTTTACGTTATCGCCCCTCAGTAGAATCATTCTAGTGAAACATCCACCTGTAGTATCCATATTGGGATATAATTTCTTGGAAACAACTAACTCAATCCAACATCAAAATTATAGTATATTTCCAAGTAGATAAGCTTATAATTTCAGTTATCCATTGACATATCCATTGACCCATCCTTAGGGATCTCAATATTTTTTTCTCATCCAATTTTTAACCAGTTAACTAATACTTTTCTTTGATTCCAACTATAATAACCTAATATTTTCATTCCAAAATATTACAACTTTTTCATGTGAATATTAAATACATTTCAAAAATAAACATGAAGAGATTGTAATGGATTTTTTTCACTAGAGAACAATTACACAATATTCATATTTCATTATCTCCATTAAACATCTCCCATGTATATATTCCCATTTTTTACTCATTATAGACATACAATACATAAACCATTCTTTATAGCATGTGGAAAGGAAACATAAGAATGGTTGAGATCATATGTTGAGTATGGGTAATAATGGAATATATCAATCATTGGTCACATGAAATCATAAGATTGGAATACAGGTTTGATATTTTAAATATAATATATGATGTTTGTACCCAATATATCATGGATTGCACACATGTTACATTGCATAAAACATTATCATTCAAAAATATATAACCCATAATAGTATAAAATCATCAAAAATAAATCATAAACCATAAGTTCATTTCTAAAAAGTGTAGACCTGTCATATGTATATAAATAATTTCATATTTTATATTTAGCAACCAGTAACATAAAATAAAAATGGTTCAAGAATCTACATGTGTTTATTATTTCATATCGGATGAGGATTCCTAATCTATTTCATAGTTCATTACATATTTGGCTTCATCTCCTATTTACCATTGTAGATCATGCACATCATCCAATTTCCGGTAGTTGGTCAATAACATTGCTTTGATTTCAATAATTTTATCATGATATATACATCATTACCCAATGAATTGGTGGGATATGTAGGCCTGAACCATCAAATATTCCATATATATGTCTTTAACATGTTCATAAAACATTAATCATATAAGAACCCATTAAATGAAATGTGTTCCAAAAATATTTCATTATGGGATAACCCAAGGAAAATAAATAGGATTCATAAAAAATAATTATTTCAACATATCCTAACCCATGGAAAAGTTACATGTTTCATAGAAATTTTCTATTTCATCAAATCATGAAACGTGGAAAATAAAGGGGCATTATTATTACATTGACATCACAATACTCAACCATTAAAAGATAAAATAATACGGTTATAATTACTCCATATCCCCATAAAATCATGATTAACATTATATAATGTCATATTATATGGAAAATGATTATTATAGAACAATTCAAACATTTCTTGAGTTAAATAACATTTTATCATTGAAAAAAACATTTTCAAAACTAAAATAAATAAAAAATTGTGAAAACAATTAATTGATTTTTCATTGAAATTTATAATATAAGATTCAAATAATCATGTGTAAATTAAATCATAAAATATCATTTTTGTCATACATATTAAAGAAGATATTCCTTTCACATTAATAAAAAAATAAAAATGTAATTTCATGGAAACTGAAAAGAATATTCCATTTGAATCATATTTTAACAATTAAAAAATGAGTAAAAATTTCCTTAATTAGTCATTAAGTATTATTAAATACCTTCATTAAAACAATTTTATAAAACATAGAAATGGGAAAAAACTATATTATTGACCAAAGAGGGAAATAAAGTCGATATTTCATAAAACCATTATTTTGGACTCTTGAGTTCATAATGGGATAAAAATGAAAGGAAAATGAGTATTTTCATTAATTAAATTATATGAATAAAATAAATTAGTTTATTTATAGTTAGATCACAATATTACATCATGGGATACTTAATCATAAACAATGATACGAAACAATGAGATTGAAACAAATAACATATACCTCTAGGGTATCAATTAAACCTAAGACAATGAAAGAATAACATTAAATTAAACATTATATATCATTATTATAATTATATTTATTATGTTAACAATAATATGGGATGTATATATACATCATAATATATGATATGTACAAAGCATAACATATGTCCCAATGAACACAATTTGAGATGAAATTCCATCATCACTTTGGAAATATTTTGAATATTAAGCCCCTATAAAATGTTAACATCAAATGTAACTTTTAAGTTCATGAAAATAATGATATTAATTATATAAATTTTTAGTGTTTCATTATATAAAACATATAAAAAACAAGTGGTGAATTTTGAAAATGTCACTATGATATATAAAATGTATTAAAAAAACATAACTTAAGTGACAACATTATTCGTACATGTTAAAAATTACATTATAATATATATTGATTTATTAAATATTTATTATTGAACCATAATTATATATAACATACCATTTATGTTTTACTTATCCCTTTTTGAACCTATTTATTAATAATTCGTTGTAAAATTCATAATTCGGGTAATAACTTCATTCTGTTTCCCGTATGTTTTGGTTAGTTATTTTTTTTCCAATTACATAAATCATGGACCCATAATCCCTATAATTTTAACCATTTTGAAAATATAATATATATATATATATATACACACATTAAATATGTATTTATAGTAATTCATAAAATGAGGCGAATGAAAATGAATTATACCATTCATTAAGAATGTTTGGTGTACACACGAATGAAATTTATTTCCATTTTATGACACATCAAACAAAATAATATAAATAATATATTAAAGTCCTAGAATAATTCATATATGATATATATCACATATTTTCATTAATTATTCGCATATTACATTCCATGTAATTGATGTGTATATAAGGAATCACATCATTTCATGAGATGATAGACTTCCATTCAATAGAATTCTATTATCATATTCCCAATAAGTGGAACATATTAATGTGTTTGTGATATTTATATATATTTAATAATATTTTTTTAAATAATTTCATTTAACTAGGTTAAATCTATAATTATATTAAGATGTACAGGGGGGATGGAAAATAAATTACATCAGTTTTCATGTTAGAAGGCATCAATACTCATGATTAGAATTTTTCCCCACTTAATAAAAGAGGATATAGATATAATATTTCAATAAACCTAATAATAAATTAGTGTTAGTTTGATTCTGGTGTTTTTATAATGTAATAATTAGGACATGAATGAAGCCGGTAATGGAATAATATAAAACATTGTTTTTAGTTAATACAATTGACATAGCTTATAGAAACCTTCTCTAGATCTCTTATTAAGGTCAATTAATTTGTATTATGTGAATAAAATAGTATCTGTAATGGGGATAAAGATGTTGGAGAGATATTCATTACGTTTTGGTCAATCTAAAAGGCTAATGATGTGTAAATAAGTGGAGGGAGAATTCCACCTTTATATTTGAGGTATAGTGACATTTTATAAATATCCCAAAATAATAAATAATTGGAATTAACTATAGAACCATTGGATTGAGTTAAACCTCAGTGTAATTTGTTATCTTTTATTAATAAAAAAATGGTTTATTTAACTCAATTTGTTACGAATTATTCTGGATTCTAGAAAATCCAAGAGGAGAAATTCACATCATGTAACAATTACATTATGTCAATGTGTTGGGGAAATATTCCATGAATAATTTCCAAAGAACGAGAAAAATCCATTTGTTATAAGATATTCATGTCATGCAATAGAATCCTCTTGGTTAATTAGTATTTCAATAATGATAAAACTGAGGTGATTTGAAATTTGATGGCAGGGGAATCAAGGTATATTCAAAATTGGAATGTGGTTTACACACATAAATTCTGAGTCTACTGATTTTAGATTTGGTATGCATGTATTTATTTCTCACACAACCTATTTTTCTCCCTCTCTACTCCTTGGGATTCATTTCGTGACTTCTAGTGATTAACGACATCCGATCTTTGGTAAAATCGAATCCATGAGCGGGAGTTTTGGAATAAAAGGATAGAGTTTTTTAATCCATCTCATGTTGGATCTTCTTGTTTTCACATGGTTAGAATCATAGATCAGTGTCCTTACACCCAAATATATGGGTTTATAATTTTTTAATGAGAAAATCATGTTTTTTAGAAATGGAATCAGGGGGAAGTTTTTAATAAATGAATTCATCTTGGTTCCTTTTCACTAGTCACGTCACGGTAGGTGGATTCTCTCCCACTATTCAATTACTGAACTTTCTTTTGATCTTTTCTAAATACTGTCTCTATTGTGATATAAATATTTATAGAATTGATTAAAAAACAAAATATGAAGTGATTTAGAAGGGTTGGTTATAGAATATGTGATTTTTTAAAATAAATTTTTTCTTGGAAATTTAGAAATAATGTTTTCATGTGTGTTCACATTCTTTTGGGATGAGTAATGTTCAAACATCACACCGTCAAATAATTAAAATTTGGGATTGTAATGGTCAGATGTACCACTGCCAAATATTGGTATTTTTCTATGGATCATGGTTAGAAATGCCACCATCAAGTTAGTCACCAAGTGATGGATTGGTGATAGGATGAATTACAACTAACATGTATAGGGAGGTCCATGGATTCATGCATTGTGTGTGTGTGTGTGGTTATTATACGGCATGGATATTCCAATGAAAATGAATTAGTTTTTAATGGTTTATCACTATAGCTTATTATATTATTTCTTTTTATGGTCGGTCTTTTTTTTAATGCTTCTCCCAAATTTTCTAAAATTTGTTAACCAGTTCTTATCCATGTGGTGTCTAATGGAAAATATTTGGGGAAATCCTACTAAGTGTTATACACACGCCATTTTCAAGAACTTTTTTGAATTTGAAGATTTCATCTACTAAGATATATGGATTTTTCATGTTTCATGAATAAATAGTGGTGGTCCTTGACAACATGGTTTGGTTACTAAATATGTTTCATCGAAGTGTCTTTATATTGTTCTAGGATGGTTCCACTATTATGGAAATTTCATTCTACATGGAGTCTTATCCTACAGTTCTATTCCTTTATTTTCAGTAATCTGATGTTTTATGTATTGTTATCATATTGAGTTATGTGACTTATTCTGATTCACCATTTAGTCTGTACAAGGTTTCGTGGATCTCTTGAAAAGTTTTGTATTCATCATGGAAAACCATCCCCCAATGTCCTCTAATTCCCTTAGAATTTATTTCCATCCTTTGGTGTCCTAAAAATTTCACATAATGCCAATATTACTTCTCCCCGTCACAATTCAATGAGGTGGGTTAGGAAAATTCTCAATGTTTTCTCCAGAAATAAGAGATTCAAATATAGATTTCCTCAATGATACATTAACTTGAGTTATTGAAGATGGAGATATTACCTCCATATGTTTGATTTCGAATTGATATTCACACTTTATAAAGGAATTTTTTTTTGGAAAATGAATCGAGTGGTAAATTATATAGAAAATATTTCTACGATGATCATTAACAATAATAGTTTATCTTCATGATTTCAGATATGCATTTAAATTGTATTATAAAGGGTGAATATGATGTTCCAATTAATATATGTATTGTTCCATACATGATATGTTTTGTAAAAAAATCTAAAACATCAAATTTTAATTGAATCACTAAATGGTAAAATCTAAATGGTGAGGATATTATGGATAATTTTTAAATGGATGACAACCCTATGTAAGTTTTTCATAAAAGGATTCTAGTTCCTCATTCTTGCAATAAATTTATTCTTTCATCATATCACCATTCAGAATGGTCAATTCATATTGTTGTTTAGAAAATGAAGAAGGTAATTATATTGCATTTTTCATGGAATGAAATGAAACGGAGGATCACAAGGTATGTGATGAAATTAATAACTTTTCAACATGTTGAGGAATACTTCAATAGATAGATGGTATGCTAGTGACTATTCATATATATGTATAGATGTTGGATAATATTATGATGGATGTTGTAACAGTCCTATCGATCACGTTACACAAACATTACTCTATATGGGTAGTATTAAATTGAATTAATAAGTGGGAAAACATTTTTCATATTAAATAATCCTATAAGGTAGATGAATTTTATAAATAATATATCTTACAAGTGGTTAGGTTATAATAAGTTCATCTTCAATTACTTCTAATAGAGACCTTCACATATATTCTCATTTTTGGTAATAAATACAATAGGATCATGGAAGTAAACTAACTTTGGGAATATTATGTCATAAAAATATGGATGTATCGTCAAAATTTTCTATTCTTAAGTTGGAGGATATTCTTATAGAATGTGTTGCGTAATTCATTAGTTCATGGGAGGATCACATTCAATGAGTTTAATTAACATATCAAAATAGTTACTATACCATTTGAGATTTTTGAGGTAGTCATTTTCCTTCTCTTATAAGTTGGGTTGAAATTGGAGATCCAAATTTTATTGGACCCTGTATTGTTCATTAGACTAGAGAGAAAATACTTATGATTTGGAAATAAATGTTAATGATGAAGATTAGACATATGTAACCTGTGGATATTCATGACCAAAATTTATCTATTGATTTTAGTGGCCATGATTTCTTGAATATGATTTTGAGACATAGTCAACGATGCTTGGGGAAATAAGGGATTTTTGATCCAAGGTATTTGAATCTGTTCATAGTTATAGAATAGATTGTAAATATTTTTTACTAATTAGCATCACCACCAGGAATCATTTTTGTTTATAACATATTTTATGTTTCTCAACTAATGATGTTCAATCTAGATCCACATCATGTGTTCAGCTAACATCATTTTACTCTTGATCTAGGTTTGAATTTTATCTATGAAGTGGTATGTGTTCTGGACCACAAGGAAAAGTCCATTTGAGGGAGATGATATTCCTCAGCGTGAATGATATGGAAGCAAGGTTAGGTATAAGTGGAACCATGGTAATAGTAAATTTTTATGCAAGACAAATGGGTGGATTAATTCCAAATTTCAGTGTATGGAAATCTTAATGGTGGGGAGAATGTTTCACCCCCTATTTAAGGTACCTGGTTATCGGATTAATTTTCTTTTCTTCATGGATTCTTGGTTTATTTAACAAGAAGTGTTTTGAATGAGTCTATTAGTTGGAAAACCCACAAGAAAAATTAATGTCATGTAGCTTTTATATGATGTTAATGTGTTGTGTAAGGATTCCATGAATACTTTCAATGGATTAAAAACCATTCACCTCAGGATAGATATTCACATCATGTAATAGACACATGTTGCATAGTCGGTATTTTAAAAAAAAATAAAAACCGAAGGGATGAACATTTTGGCGTAAGTGGCGCCATGATAAATTTACAGTGTTAATGTTTTTTACAGGACATGTAAATACCAGTTCCATTGAATTTATATATGAAAAATGAGTATTTATATTTCACAAAACATATTTTTCATTCTCGAATCCCATGTTTTCTATAAGATAATTCCAAAAAAAATTACATACAAACACTAGTGACATAGATATATTCAGCAAATGTTTGTGTAATCAATGTTTATAGTTCCACCCTTCTTTTAGGTTGAATCTCATTTTTTTAGCTTGATTAGAACCATTGATCAGTGTTTTTATACCCAAATCTCTCGGATTATATTTTTTTGATAATATCTTCTTTGATTTTTGTAATGTATTTGGAGGAAATGTTTTAATCCTTGGAATCATCATGGATCCTTTGATCTTTTCATGTCGAGGTTGGTGGGTTCATATCCACTCTACCATTCTTAAAAATTATGTCATTTTCTTTTCAAAATTATTGATTTTTTGTGATTTAATTTTTTTTTTCGAATTAATTGGAAAACCCTTATTGATGTGATTTCAAAAGGGTGAGTTTTGGAAGATGGTATTTTGTAAAATAAAAACTTTTCTTGAAAATATTGGCAAAAAGGCGTGGAGTGTATTCATGTTAATGTGTGATAGGTAATGGTTGTAAGTACCACTATCTAATAATTAAAAATTGGTATGGGAAAGTTTCCTAAGTAATGCTATAAATTAGTGATAAATTGGTTTGGATAATGGCCAAAATACTAACATCAAATTGGTAACCAATTCACAGATTACTGAAAGCTTGACTCACCTATCACAAGTATAGGGTATTCCATAGATGTATTCTTTGTTTTGTGTATGTGTTTTAGACGGGATGGTTATTCCAATGGAAATTATTTTTTTTAAAACAGATTATATTGATTTTTTATTAAATTAAATATCATTGTGTATTTTTTTATTTTTATTACATTTTTCTCTCATAATTTATAAAATGTGTTAACTGGTTTTTTCGTAGTAGAATATAAAAGGATTTCATTAGTGAAATCCTACTAAGTTTTGTACTCACCCCCATTATAGGAATGTTTCTACATTTTTATATGTCGTCTACCAATATATAGGAGAGGGTCATGTTTCATAAATATATAGCGTTGGTCCTTAAAATTAATGTTTGATTGGTGTGGATGGAGTTTGTAAGTGTATATATATTGGTAGGGGTTGGTTCTAATATGGTGTTGATGTCTTTCTACATGGATTCGTAACCTTTCACTTTTATTTCTTATTCTGGTATACATCGATTTATTAGGTAATAGTATCCTATTGTGTTATGTGTCTTATTCTCACATATTATTTATTCTATAATGGATGTTGTTTATCTCATTATGTGTTGTGTGTTCTTTATGGAAAATAATCCCCTAATTTCCTCTAATTATATTTTTCTTTACGTCCATCCTTTCATGTCCTACTGATGTCATATATGGCTAGTATCAATTTAAAACATCACAATCCAATGAGAAGGGGAAATATATTACAGTGAGTCTCATTCCTCATGGATCTAGAGATGGAAAATAAAAGAGTAGAGGGAAACTAAGATCTACTAACACATCCACACGCAAAAACACTAATTATTAACATATTTATTCTTTATCTCGGAGTTTACTCACCTTTAAAATTTCATATCTCACCAAGGTAACTAGTCTATTGTTATTTACGTGTGTATAAAAAGAAATGTGCTTCAAACCTAAAAGAGGGCCTTTGTAGATAAAACAAGGACATGTTTCTACTCAGCGACAAATTTTGGGAGGAACGGAACAGGTGCGTGAAAAATCCAAAAAGGTGCGTCAAAAACTGCACCCCCATTCAAAAAACCACAGGATCCAAAAGAGTTTGTGTGCAATACACCAAAACATACCTACAGCCACCCCCCAGTGTAGAAACGTGCACCCCACCAATAGAGGGCATAGAATATTCCACGTGAACAGTCATGGGTGTAGAATCTTTCACGCGGACGACACCAGGACCAGATTATTCCGCTCTGATCAACTTCTGCGCATACCCAGTGACCCTGAGAACCTATATATAGAAAGCCTCCCATTCGACTGAAAAAGGCTGAATAATTCAAACAGTCCCCTATGCACGTAAAACATCTCTCTCGTGCATAAAAGATGGCTTTCAGGTATGGAATTTTTCACAACAGGTCTCCTAGGGGCATCACTTTGTGCGGGACCACTTTGGCTTAACCCTTGCCCAAATCTGAAAAGGTGAGGTCCCTTACGCGCAATCCCTTTCTCTTGCACACAAAACCTCTGCCACCCTCTTCTGGGAAAACATCCGAAATTTCACGCGAACCCAGCCTTTTCTACGTAGCATTTCGGTTGCGCGCCAATTTCATGAAAACCACTCCAATTGCTCGTAGACCTCTCCTCGTGCATTCAAACCTCTCCTATTGTGTGCAAACCCATTCTCTTCCATGAATGTTTTCCAGTTCCATGCCAATTACGCCCAACCCTATCCTATTGCGTGTAAAACTATGGGTCTTCTCCCCCTGTCCATTTCGCACAACTGTTCCATTTGATCGCAAGCCACCCAACTTGTGCATATGATTTCTCTTTAATGTACTTCTTCTCAACATCATCTTAGGGCACTTCTTACACCCAAAGCATCTATGTTACACACCATTTTCTGGTACGACCCTCTTGGATCATACAATGTAACTTCAAAGTCCCTTGAGTGGTGTTTCCTTTTGTGTTTCTTTGCCTTTTTATTTTTCGCATAGCCACGCTAATGGCTATTACTTCTTCTCATATCCACGCTAACGTAGACACTCAATTGATCACCCCGTAACACCCCCTCACCATGTCATTTATAATGCCTTCCCTTCCCCAAGGGGCGAGAGGTATCAATCTTGTATGTCAAAAGGGGTGCGAAGTGAACCCACCTCATCCGAGCAGCAGGACATTAACCAACCAAGCGCCATCATCCAATGCACATGACATTAAAATGTGACTCCACCCCATGTGTCATACATGGGGATCCCGACCTTGGAAATTCATCATGCCCACTAGTCTCCACAAGTGTGAAATCATTCCTCAAATGGAACAAGTTCCTCTTTATCGGAGCGACTTCCGTCTGCAAGGAAAGGGAAACCACCTTGGTGTAATCCCCTATCTTTTTTTGTGGGAGGAAACATCCCTGATCCTCCTATATTCTTTCTAGATGAAGACTGAATAGGGTCAGATAGGCACCAAAGCCCTCCTTTTTTAGATCCAAATCCCTCTCCCTTTGGGATTTGTTGACACCTAGCCCTCCACCTCGGAGTAAGTCTCAATCTCCATCTCCCTGTGCTGCTAACCACGTCTAAACCCTTGTTTCCTCTTTGGGTTTCGGACCATACATTAGCCCTTGATTCATTTTTGTGCCACTGACTTTGTGTAATCCCAACTCCACTTCCCACTAATGCAACTTTAGCGATGTGATCATCATGTCTTTGCATCCTCTTATTTCTCTCACCGAGCAAGACTCATGTTGGCTTAGAGAAAGCACCGACTATGACATCCTCTATTGGATGCCATTGAGTGCAAGTCCCACAAACCATTCCAAAATACATGGACTTTGATCCTTACTAAGGCAAGGTAAATAGGAAGACTCCCAGAGGTTCACGCCCTACTACCATTTGTTCTGACCCCCTCAATGTCGGTTCACCACAGCATTCCGAACAACATTGAAATTGATCCTTGCCAAGGCAAGGTATCTAGGAAGCCTCCTAGAGGTTCAAGACCAACAACCATTGGTTCCTACCCCTTACACATCAGTTCACCACACCATCCCAAACTACGTGAAGTTTTATCCAAGCTAAGGAAAGGTATGTAGGAATCCACCATGAGGTTCAATCCCAATAGCCATTGGTCCTGACCATCTTTACATCGGTTCGCACTCATCCTGAACTACATGGAATGTGGTCCTTATCTCCTAGACAAGGTATGTAGGAAGCCTCCCTGAGGTTCTTCCCCATTCAAGGGTATGCCATTGTGTCCCCATCTAGGGGTAAGCTGAAGTGACCACATATAGCGGTAATCCATTGTGACCCCATCCAATGGTAAGACGTTGTGATCCCCTACCCAACGGTACATAGTTATAGACCACACACAAAAATAGTTGGTGCGATTCCATGTCAGTGGTAAGCAGTTGTCAACCCAAACACAGCGTTAAGCCACTGTTTTCCATTCTCTTAGGACCCATATCGCGGGTTCGTCCCAGTAGCATAAGACCATCCTCGGGTTTCTAACCACGCATAAGCCCCAGTATATCATCGGGTTGCTGTCCTCTGTGCACACCCAGATTATATAACTCCCATCCTAAATTACATGGACATTGATTCCCTACCACGGAGATATGTAGGAATTATTTTTGACATTCAAGCCCAACATCACCATTTCACTCAGGTCGACTTCATCCCATTCTCCATCCACTTCACTTAACCATCAATTATCCATCTTGATTTTTACCCAGGCCACCACATCCCAGTGAAATCATGCCAATTCATCTCTTCACTTCTCCTAGTAGTAACCAAGTAACTAACCACGTGTTATCCCCGACATCAGTGTTCCCTCTAGTGGTTTCACCCATCTGATCCACTCTAGTTACTTTTCCGATCAGTCTGATCTGTCTTTACTTGATGTTAAACTCGCGACATACCTTGTGTTAAACATGGGAAGCTCCAGAAAACCTCAGATGCATTCCTATGGAATATAATTCCCCACATTCTATGTGGGATGCCTCAGGCTTCCATTCCCTTGATAAGAACTATAATAATGGAAAGAAACCCAGACATGCTAGTGTTCCAGTGTCCAGACATTCTAGTGATTTCCAACGTGACTACTCCCCTGACCAAATGTTGTGTCCCTGACTAGACCCCTTAGAATGTTCTAGCAGAAGTAGTGTAATTAACTAGATTCCATGAAGAAATGGAATTGAGAAGATCACAATGAACAATGTTTTAGTCTATAATATAGACTTGAACTAGGTGAAAATTTCCAAGGAGGAATCCACGAAAGGAATAATTGACATCCCATCATCCCATTTTGATCAAGGAGCTAGTGTCCCTGAATAAGTGATAGATGTCGCCCGCCTTCAGAAAGTGGTAATGTGGGGAAACAGTGACGCGTCTTCCACAGACGGATGCAAATACCATGGAGAAAGAGTCAAAAATAGAAATGGTGAACCTAGGGTAATTATATTCTCCCCAATGTAGAGATTAGTAGCATTTGAGACATCAGTGGATTAGTGTGTCACCAAATCCAGTTATCCGGTGTTGGGTCCCACTGAGATAATAACGGGCCTGGTGTGAAACTCACCAAGAGTTGGGGCAGTCAAAATGTTGGACATCCCAGTCTAAAATGTTGTCATCATGGATCCTTCTTAACATCATTGGGAGATGGAATGACACAGGGGCACTAGACATCGATTCTTTGTTTCAGAACTAATGGCTTAATTTCACTTCTTTTTTGGAACCATGTTGCTGCACTAAGAACCTGATCAACAACTTCCCACCAATGCAGGGGTAGGTACAATTCCAATGCGGAAATCCATGTGGATAAACTGCTTCTATGATAGCTTCCACACCCACAACCACTTGGTTCCAATAACCCATCTCCCCTTTTGAATTCATACAATGAATGGAGATAAGTGTGTTCGTACACCGATTCAAGGTGGGGGGTATTATCCCAACTCAGGATATGGCCCACCAGGATTTAGAGGTGTCAGTTCCTCATTTCCACCACCACCCCCATGGGCCACATTGGGTTCCCCTAATCCCCATCCCAATGCACAACCATTTTAGGAGCCTCCCCCCGGAACATCTCGACGAATCCCATCCCTACGGCGATGAGGTTGGGAATGTTTGGACTAGCCTGACCAAGATCTCTTTCCAGGGGAAACCAAATAGGGCCTATGATAGGCTGAACTAGCCCCACCAACCAGTTCCATGGGCTATAGAGCAGGTAAGATATGTGTATGCACCACCATCCCTGGTCCAGCTGACCTGACGCCACCGTCGGCCGCAGGATGAGGAAGGTGCCCACCAAGGGGCGTCAATGTCAGCATCTACTATGGGTCGGACCACCGCCAATGTGTATCATCATCCTCCTTTTCAAACTGAGATATGGAACTTATATTCCTTGTCTGTATTGAGGACCTAACTACCCCACAGGCAGGCTAGGATGACTCTCTCGACCACCGGTGCAGGAAGCACCCACCACGGACTGACCCGTAGCAGCGACACCTAGTCCAGTGGTCCAACCCATACCTCCACCATGGAAAATGTAGTTTCTCCCTAGTTTCATGCTTGGCATTGAGGTATTCCCCATGCTACCTTCAATCCGAATGAGGGTCCTCCCCACGGCAGTGACACTCAGTATGGAAGCCTCTCTCGCTCTCATTACATTGGATATGGGGTCATTCCTCCTACCACAGACTGTCGATATGGAGATGCTATGCATCCAATAAATCTCTAGTATAGGGGATCCCCCATGTCCTTGTAGTAGATAGAAAAGGTCCTCCTAGCCTTAGAAATCAGAGGAGTGAAGTTCAGCTTCTCTTCACCAGCACCCTGCATGGAGGTCCTATCTATGTCCAGTTTGTCTATTACGAGGACCCTCCTCGCACTAACCCTGTTATGGGAAGAAAGCATGGAGGTCCTACCAGTGCTCCTATCAGCACCAGCAGAGGTCCTACCGGCTCCAGAATTTCTTATAGAGGTCCCCTCCACACATCAGTCAGTGGACACGAACGTCCTCCCCATGTTACCATTGATATATATCCAGGTGCTCCTCACACCCCAACTCACTCAGGCGGATGTCCACCACTCCCAAGCACTAGTACAGATGATGGACCTTCTCATACCAGAAATAAAACATCTCTCGAAAAGCCATACAAGGGTAAAAGGGTGGGTCATCACCTCTATAAAAAGAATGTCGAGATGATTTAGACTAAGATAAAATCAGTTTTCTTCTCAGATTCTGAGGTTGAATACGACTCAACAATGGAACCCTCACCTAGATCCTCCATGTCAAGGGTTGGTGCATGAATAAGGTGAATTATTCTCATACTTCCCGAATTTGAGGTCCATTAGATCCCCGCCTCTCTCTGCAGGTACATGTAGGAGGATAAAAATTTGGCAACCCCGTAGGTTCCGGCCATTCAATTGCCACAATCATCACTAGAATCACTCTCTAAAATGACAAGAGATTACAGAGGGCTATTCTAGGGATCAATGGTGGATGATCAGTAGCGTAACATATCGCCAGCAGCCATTGTACATGTGCCAGAAACTGGGGTCGTCAGCCCCTTCTTACCGTGATGTGGTGTCCAAGTGCCTATACTCTTTAGAGGATAGCCCAAGATGTGGCGGCTTGTCATCTCGCTCTCCGTATTCTCCACAATCTGGCCTATCATCTCAGCAGTATCCATTAGTACCACTATTGGATCCCTAGCCACCTACTGTAGATGAGTGGGGAAATGAAGGTCCAGATGCTGAATCTAGACCAAGGATCTTGTGAGAAATCCTCGTAGCGGAAAATTTTCTCAAGATTTTCTGGCTAATTGAATTCCCAATTATTTTATCACCAGAAATGATTACCCATGAAAAGGGTAGATGATTTCTCTAGACCCTCTGGGTGACTTATTTATACCTTTTTCTTCGACAAGTGACCTGCCCCAAGAGTCAGGCACACTTTGAAGATATCGGACAACAATGTTGTTTGGCTGATTTGGCCGCACTCACCATGGCCCAGCACCTTGAGTCACCAGGCTACCATAAGACCCTCAAACAATGATACGCATAGAGAATTATGGTTCTCTAGAGGGTAATAAATTAGGATTCTACCCATGTTCAAAATCATTGCTGGGGGTACTACGCAGCCATCCATTTTGGTTCCATCCAGCGCCAGCTTGATTTTCTAGGCGATATAGAGGATATGCCTCCAGGTAGGTATGCGATTACATTTGGATGAACTATCAGAGGGACAGAATGAGATTGTTCTCCTTGATGGGGACTTACCCCATGAGGGTGTGTCACAGCTACTGAATCCATTGGGAAGGGTCACTCATCAGTAGAGAAATATATTGGGTCTTCCCGTGCCCACCGAGGCACTAGTCCTCAACCGGAATCCCAAAAAGAGAAAGGAACTCCTCAGAGCCGTCAAACCCTCTGACACATCCAACTCAATGAAGAAGGAGGAATACGACCATGAAAAAGACACATTTCATCCGAAACTCAATGAACATAAAAATGTGGTCAATGACCTACTTGATGAACGTGCTGCGGAGAGATGAAAAGACTCTGGTGATCCTTGGCCAAGGCAGCGGGGGCAAGCAAAAAATCCCCTTTGAAAACTGCCCCCAAGTTACAATGAACATCATTCCCATGAAGAGAGGGTTGAGGCTGGAACATACATCAAGATGGTGTGGTATGTGTCACCAAACCATTTTTAACAGTGTGGAAATCCTAGGGACCCATCTTGTGTTCCCCTAGATGCTCCACGGGTCGTTCAACCAGCCAATCCATGAGCCTCTAGGCATGTTTATCATGTTGAAGAACCCGCCAATGGACTGGTGTTCAGGGATCCCCATGAAGATAGCAATCCCCACCCAGATGATCCAATGGAAGCACTCATCACCCGCCTCAATGATTTAGAGAATCTATAGGTGGTAATTCTGCTTGATGGCAAGCCACACCCAGCTTGGGTAGATGGTATTCCAACAACCCCGGGATTCAATATTCCCACCTATCCCCTATTCAATGGAAAAGGGTACCCACTACATCATCTGGACCACATCATCTCATGGTGTGGCCCAATGTTGGGAACTCCAATGCAGCAAGAAGCCCCCAAACTATAGTATTTTGTACAGACATTGGAAGGGTCGTTGTTTTTCTGGTACATCCAGCTTCCCATCTGGTCAGTAGCCAGCTGGGAGGACCTCCGTAGGCAATTACTCTACTAGTTCAATTGCACCACTCTAAAGACGAGTATCATGTACCTCTTCAAGAGCAAGAAGAGGCCAGATGAGCATGTTGCCGACTTTGTCACCCAGTAGAAATGACTCAAAAACTCTCATGACATGCCGCTGACTTGGGAGTAATTGCTGACGATGTGTGTAGAGAATGTAAATACGGAACCGGTCACCTCTCTTATCACCTCGAACAACCTAGAGGGACTCCATGACTTCACTTATAAGGCCCAGCACCATGATAAATCCTTATAGTAGGCTAAGTAGGCATGTTTATTGCCTCTTACAAACCCCGTGTGAAGGGTCGTCATCACCGAGCTCACCAAAACAGCTCAAATAGAGGCCCCCAATAAAACTAGATTTGTTACCAGTGGAGCTGCCTTCACAGCCTGGTAGAGGCCCTCCACCTCGGGTGTAGCCTCCTGCCCAGCTGTGTCTACCTCAAAATCGGCAGGTTCCCCCTCCCAATGGGTCGCCACCGCATATGCGAGATAACCAAGATCCAACTCCTCGGAAGGCTCCTTCATCCCCACATCATGGTCAAGATCTGAGGCCCCCCTTACCAGACTGAAGGAACCAGACCTAATCTTCCAACGAGGCACATGTCCCTGGTTATTTTTGAAGTTCCCTAGAGCATGGGATTGCACATGTGTCTGAGAGCAGTAGGCCTGAAGAGGTGAACCTCATTGGTTAGCCAAATTAATTCCCCTACAACCGGATCATGGGTGAAACTTTAAAATAGTTCTATTTGTTTAATTATTAGATTCAAGACCATGTGGATAACAACATATTCCAGTTTGGCCCAGCTCTGGCACAAGTGACGTACGTCTTCATGAGACCAGACAGAAGCAGCGACAATGAAGGTGAGTGGAATCATGTTTCTAGACATGTGTCCCTGATGTATGATGACTGTATGGCTCGTAAAATAGTCTCCCATTTCCATGTTGTTATCTAGGCATGCCTGAATCGGCCAGAACCATTAAAATCCACAACTAATACTTCTGCATCAGCATCTCGGTTGTTCTCTTCCCAAAAGAGAAAACAACGACGGAGTTATGGAAAGAAAAGTCCACCACTAATTCCATATTCATCCCATAATCTCTGTGATTTAATGTCCCCAAAGATAGTGATTTCCTCCATAATACATCTAGTAGTTGATGACTATTCAAGTGATGGTCAAGGGTACACCTCTATTAATATCGTAGAGCTGGTAAATCCCTACATGATTATTGATAGTGTGGAGCGCCGGCCGGATCATCCCAACATCCACAGTCGTCGTCAGCAGCGATGGAGTTGTGGAAATATGGGACATCAGAATACCTCAGTTAGTACTTACAGCTAGGCTATGCACATGACCGAAACTACAATGCATGCCCATCATAGAGCTCAATCTAGGCAGCCTTCTCATCTAGTGACATCAGTTTCACCTTCGCCATCGTTTGTGTTGTTGGATCGGGCAGAGCCACCTCGACCATGACCTGACCAGCCACGGTTTGATACTAGACGGTATCAGTCATATGGACCTCATCCAATATTCACTCTGAAGGCTTTGACTAGTGAGCAGTGGGATATTCCTAGAATCAATCTACTGACGGCCTAACCGGTAGGGCCCACCATACATCCAGTCATAGAGCGACCTCCTATAGGTATAAGTTCATGCCTGACATGGATGTATGATGTTATTAAACATATTTCTATCATTCCAGTGATGATATCTATCCTAGAGACCCTTCACCTGTTATAAGACATGCATGGGGCCTTTTCCAAGGCTTTAAGATGCCCCCTATAGTTTGAGATGGAGGCAGCAACCGTAGAAGCCTTTCATGGTGAGGTGGTCAAGAATATTGAATGTCAGGCCATAATCTCATTCTTTGGAGAAGATGAATGCTCTCCCACACAGGGGCACATTCACCCATTATACACCACCGACTATTTAAAATGTGTGGAGGTTCATCACTGTCTTGTAGGCACATGCTCTGGAACCAACCAAATCCTGACTCAGACATTGCGAAAATTAGGATTGTCCGAGGATGATCTGAGTTCCTCTGACCTAATAATCCAAGGTTATGACAGGATGGATCAGACATCGGTCAATAAGATCCGTTCGATGACCCAGTTCAGTGGTCTAATTGACAGCACCGATTTTATGGTTGTCTCCCATTACACTGCCTACAATGCGTTAATGGGTAGGTCATGGCTCCACTTGCATGTGGACGTTCCTTCATCATATCACTAGTTCCTTAAGTTCTCCTTTAATGGTCGAGTGGTTGTGCTTCAAGGTGACGCATCCCCCTTTTCCTCTTGTGAAACCCTCTATCTAGATGATGACTACTTCATGTGAAAAAACAAGCAGATTCAGATAGATGTGGTCAAGAAAGATACGATTGTGACAGGTTCATGGTAAGATTTGTATAATTCATACAACATTCCAGTCCATCGATTGGAGGCTACAACTTTGGACAAGGGACAATGCTTCGTTGTTTCTGGAACGAGGGGGGAGGACATTCCCAAGTCTATGCAATGCTGGAAGATCACCTCATACTCCTACACAGACCAGACTCAGGTGATCTTGAAGCCTCCTACTCCCCTAATCTATCGAGATGTATGCCTCATGGAAACATCAATACATCATAATTTCTTATTTCACCAGGCCATAATTAACTGGATCAAGTTGACATTCCACTATTGCTTCGATATCATAATGTGTGCCCCCTTGGGACAAAGATTAGATTGGATTGGATCAACTTCCTTCATTGCTATGGTTGTGGCAACACAGGAGTTCCCCGATGTAGTTTCCACTCTGCTCAGGCTAGTACCAGCCTCCAATCATGACCTTCTGACATTGAGGAATATCCTCCCACAGAGGATCCCCCCAACATCATGTGGAGAAAAAGATATGGAGGATAATCCCCAACCTTTGAAGAGTGTGTCTCCGCCACAGTTGATGATTTGGTACAAGTGAACCTCGGTTGCGAGTCAGACCCGAAACCCACATTGATTTGTGCCTCCATGCCCCTCAAGGAGTAAAAAGAGTACATAAGCTTCATTCAACAACATTTTGATGTATTCATCTAGAGTTATGATGATATTCTAGGACTAAATTCTTAGGTAGACGTCCATAGCCTCAGTCCCCCGGTAAATCATCACGGGTTCATGCAGTCTCCCAGAAAGATGCACCGTTCTCACGATACCATAGTTGAGGTTTAATATGATACGTTCATCATAGACAATTTCTTTAAAGATGTCTAGTACCCCAAGTGTCTTGACAAAATTGTGCCAGTAATAAAGAAGAAGGAACATATTATAGTACGAATCGACTATTGAGATCTCAACTATCACTATCCAATGGATGATTTTCCCCGTCCTATGATTGGATTGTTGATCAATGCTATAGTTGGGTTCCAAGACCTCTCTTTCATTTTAGGGTACTCTTGGTATAACCAGATCTGAATGGCAGCTGAGGATGATGATTTTATAGATTTCAGTGCACCACAACAAACTTTTTGTTACCAAGGCATGCCCTTCAGTTTAGAGAATGCAAGTTCCACCTATTAGCGAGCTATGCATCGTATATCTAAGCTGATCCTCAAAGAATTTGTTAAATGTTACGTGGATGACATAATGGTCAAATCTCACTAGTGTCAAGACCATATCAAATCCCTTGAGAAAGTATTTGGCTTCTTCTATTTCCATCACCTAAAGATGAACCCATGGAAGTGTGCCTTTGGGGTCACCTATGGAATGTTTATCAACTTCATTTTCAGATACAGGGGCATTGAGATCAACCCAGAGAAGATCCAGGCATTTTTCTAGATGTCTCCTCCTAGAAACATTCGGGAGCTACGAGGATTCCATGACCACTAAGCCTACATACACCAATTCATCGAGAATTTGTCTGGCAAGTGTAATCCCTTTTCTAATCTCATGAAGAAAGGCACCATCTATAAGTGGGACGAAGAGTATAAAACTACTATCGAGGAAATAAAGAAGTATCTGATCCATCCTATGGTCTTAATGGAACCTGTATCCAGAAAGACACTAGTCCTTTATTTGACTGCCCTAGAGCGATCTATCAGCACCCTTCTCGCCCAAATGAACAATGATAAAACATAGAATAGCCTCTACTACCTCATCTGCATGCTCCTTGATACGGACACTAGATAATCCCCTATCGAGAAGAGCTTTCTAGCACTCCAATTCATTGTAATGAAGTTCTGACATTACATACTGTACCACAAGGTGTAACTGGTGTCTCTAGTAGATCCGTTGAAGTACATCCTGAACCACCCCATGTTGATAGGTCATCTAGCTCGGTGGGCAGTGATTCTTTAGCAGTTCGACATCAGGCTTCTCCCTCAGAAGACTATTAGAGGGTAACCATTTTCAAGATTCCTTACTTCTCATCCAGCTCTTGTAGACCAGTCCCTAGATCTCAAATTCCCCAATTAAGGAATCATCTCTGTAGAACAAGCCAAGCCATGATGGAAAATGCACTTTGATGGTGCTTCCTAAAGCCCCACCGGCAGAAGGATCAATGACCCCAAGCATAATAGAGTAGGAATGAGTATCATCTTCATTACCCCAACAAAATTTGTTCTATCATATTCATTCATATTTTTAGAAGGCTGCACCAACAATGAGGCAGAGTATTAGGCACTCATTACTGTCCTCAAGATGGACCTTGAGAAAGACGTTCCCCATTTGAATGTGAAAAGGTACATTGAACTAGTCATCATGTAGATCAACGGTGGCTATGTTGTCTGAAATCCAGAGCTCGTGCCATTTTTGGAACACACTCTCCAGATAATGGCTCAATTACAATATAGGAAAGAAGTTACACATGTCCCTCGATCTCAAAAAGGTCATGTTGATGCCATGGAAAGGCTAGATGCATCACTTGCAAAACCCAAATAGGACGATCTGATTATCCATGTTGCACACTAAAGATTCATTTCTCTTTTAACTACATGTAATGATGGAAACTTGTAGGTAATCCTCCTTACTGTTGGCACCTCCAAATCTGGATCCCTAGATCCCCTAGATGCAGTGATTAAAGTGAGTCCTAACTAGAGAACCTCATATGTAGAGTACCTCCATAATGGTAATATCCTAGCAGATCAGGCCAAGGGTGAGCTAATCTGATGCCACACATTATAGTTTACCCTTTAGGATGACCCTGGTCATGAGAATATCCTCTATAGGCACGGGTTTGATGGGGTCCTCCTCCATTGCATTCATGGAGATGATATTTCCAAGGTCATGAAGGATGTTCCGGCCAGTTCCATTTTGGCTCATTAGACTGGGCTGATGCTATCTCACTAGATCCAGAGACTACAGTATTTTTGGCCCTCCATGATCAATGACTACATTGAGTTCACCAAAAGGTGTCACACATTCCAAATTCATGATATCATCATGCATCAGTCGCTAGAGCCTCTCCACTCAACCATGTACTCTTGGCCATTTGTGGTATGGGGACTCAATGTCGTGGGACCATATCCATGAGAGAGAGCTCGCCAGTGAAGATTCATCCTTACTACTACAGATTTATTCTCCAAGTTGGTAGAGGAACTTCCACTCAAAGAGTTCAAGGATCGTTCCATCATTCACTTTGTGTGCTCCAACATCATCTACCGATTTGGAGTGCATCATGATGTTCTCACCGATAACAACATGAACTTCTAAGAAGCTACGATAATGAAATTTTACGATAAGTACAACATTCATTCTAACCATACATCCTATTATAATGCGAAAGAAAATTGATTGATTGAGGCATTCAACAAAACCCTCTCTGACATTCTGCAGAAAATGGTTGGTCATAATAATAAGAGTTGGTCAGGCAAGCTCCCCAATTCCTTCAAGGGATTATCGGACAACGACTCATAATTCCACCTAGGTGACCCCATATTCCATGGTGTATGGAATAGAGGTCGTCCTTCCCATTGAGATTAAATATCTCTTACTATGCATAGTTGTCTATGATCAGAAAGTCCCAGATAAAGTAGCTGAAATTTGTCAAGCTAAGTTGGAAGTGATCAACATGAATATGCTCCATGCCCCACACAATCTAGAAAGGTATCAGAACAAGATATCTAGAGCTTTCAAAAATAAAGTTATCATTCACTCCTTCCAAGCAGAATTGGTATTGTCCCCGAGGACACCAATGAAACGTATAAATAAACCACCCAAGTTAGAGCCCAAATGGGAAGGACCTTACATCATTCACAAGGTTTACTCCAATGGCACATACTCACTGGTTACCAGGTATAGGGAGCGAATAACTCCTCCCACCAATGCCAAGTTCCTCATGAAAAACATTTCTTGAGACCCCATGGTCCTAGATGACATTAAAACGTACAGTCCTGCATGAACCCAAACTACATAATGGTCCGGCATGACCAGAAAATACATCAGGGTCCTACATGACCTTAAACTGCCTGGTCCAACATTACCTTAAATGGTGAAATGTCCCCCAAGACATTAAGCAGTGGTTCGTCCTACATGATTTTAAACATCCCCTTTAGAACTATGTATGGCTTGATTCCCATCCTTATGAGATACGTAGGAATGCTCGGACAACTCGTCCTGAGTCCATCCCCGTGCTCTTCACATTTGGCTACTCCTTCTGGGTGTAGATCCCTTAGAGGATCTCATATAATGAAACCTAAGAATCTTTGGCCCCACTCGTGGAAAGATTCTGAAGGGTGCTCCATGCGACCCTCCTTGTTCTTATAATCCTCCCACATCATAACCACATGATGTTAAATTGTGTGGCCCTTCCATAAATACGTATGGCTTGATTCCTATCCTCATGGGATACGTTGCACCGTTTAGGCATTTTTTCCGTAGTCCCATCCCCAAACTCAGGGATCTCCCCTTGAGTCTCATCCAGAAGAGGTTACATGATGTGGATGTTTTGTTTCGAATATAGTCAACAGCTATCCTTTGTCATTATCACCACCTACATATATCCCAAACATGGAGTGTAGTGGTTCATTCTATCCCACCATCTATCAAAACCTTATTCATCCTAGAGTAGGAGTATAATTCTAGCTTTCAGACCCTTATGTGATGGGGTGAGTCTAATCCAACTCCTTATTTCCCACACAGAGATGATGAGGCAATTTCCACATGAGAGGTCATATGGCTACAGTTGTCCGGGATGCCTAGCCTCAGGTTCTTCGACCCCTTCGGCCCCTTGGCTCGAGTTCTTATTTGGGATTGTGCGGTGTGGTATAGACTCATGTCCTTATTCAGATCAGGATATTTCTCCACGCCACATAGATCCCCTTGAGACATCACTCCCTTCATTTATCGTTCGTCCCATGAGCACTAGCCCTGCGATACTTCATGAGCCCCACCATTTGGGTTTCCATCACCTTTTATATCAAAAAGGACCCCCTGAATGGCATGGATGCTCGGCCAAAGGGCCCTCCTACCATTACAAGTCATCGCCCTCGAGTATTGCGAATGAAAAATAGATACATTTCCTGTATGGAGAACGTGGTCAACAGTTGACGCTCAATTTTTTTCCCCCGAACCTCTAGTCACATAGATATGGATACTGTGTTGCGAACATGGTCAACAGTTATCCTCTACCATTATTTCCATTTTTTGTCCTTTCATAGGAGTGATGGTTCTTCCACTCCAATTAGTTGTCTCATGCATATGACATTAAACTAGAAATTTATGGTCCGATCACTATGACCCTAAACTATGATCACCATCATCCTCACTACAAGATGTTAAACTACACATTGGTTTTGATATTTTGTATGTGTCCTAGCCTCAGGTCTCTTTCCATTCTCTGTCCCTGAGCCCATGTTATCACTTTTTATTGTATGGTGTGGTATGGGATTATGTCCTCATTCACGTCGAGTTACTCATCATTCCATACATGTCCCTCATTGAGGTATCTTGCACTTATTTGTGTCATTACTACATGACGGTAAACGTACCATCATCCTTCTCTATAACTACGTGTGGCTTGATTCCCATAATTATAGGATACGTCGGACCACCCTAACGTCTAGTCTTCGGGTCCAGCCCCATCTCTTAGCAACCTCCCTATCATCTTGGCCCATTTTCCAACTTTCATCAAGGAGAGGGGTATATGGTGTGGTATGGGATTATTCCCCCATTCGTAGTGGGTTTGTAACAACCATGCCACATACCTCTCTCTCTAGAGAAACCCTTTTTACATTTCCCTACACTCACCACTTCAATTCATCTTCCCTTAAGTTGGGTCCCTAAACCCTTTTCGACGATTCTCCAATCTTCCCAGGAGTGCTCTGGTTTAGAGCATGGAGTGTCATATTCTACATGGACATACATTCACCCATTTTTAAGGATTCATCTTCCCCTTCATTTGGGCTTCAATTATCTCTCATATGCGAATGGACCCCCAAATGACATGGATTCTAGGACTAATTGATCTATTACCATTACGGTCCAACATCCTTGAGCATTTCAGATAACAAATTTATTCATGTCTATTGTTTTAAATATGGTTAGTGGTCAATGCTCATTTGTTGTTCCCATTTCAGGTCACATGATATGGATGTTCTATTTCAAACATGGTCAGTGGTTATCCTCTATCATCACTCCAACCCCTTAAAGCATAGAATGTTGGTTACATGATTCACTTCATTTTCCACCACATCATGTGCAATTTGAATATCGACACTTCTAGAACTATCCATCAATGTGCATTTGCACTTAAGGAGGACAAATCCGTTGTAAGGCATCATTCTGGGATCCACACTGAATTTCCTTTGACTTGTATTCTTGGTATTGCAAAAACCTCTTTTGCCCTTGTTTCCCACACTGAGATTGACTCGTACGGATTTAGGAATTAGATCAAGGTTTGCACCTACATGGAAGAGTTCTGCCTCTCCATGGTCCGAGCTCTCGTACCTTAAACTAAGATCACATTATATGTAACCCTCTTGATAACTATGTATGTATTGATTCCCATTCTCATTGGATACGTAGGAACACCGAGACATCTCGTCTTTTTTTCCATCTTGAGTTCCTCTAATTTTTCTCTTTTATTCGGCCTTTTGGGAACCAGATCTTATAGGACCGCATGATGTGGCGTGTGTGGCCTCATTCCTTCATTCACATCAGGTTTAAAATTGTTTCATAATGTACTCCCCTTCAAGAAGCAAGTCACTCCAACCACCTATCCCAAATGACATTAAAATGTATGTTGTCCTGCATGACGTCAAACTACACTTTCTAGAACTATGTATGGCGTGATTCCCATCTTCATGTGATACATAGGAACTCTCGGACATCTCGTCTATTGGTCCCGCTCAACTAATATCTAGTCTCTCCTACCCCATATTCTCTTACCTTTTCCTCCCCCCTCGTCCCGTGGTTTCTTTCTTTGAACCGCATGTGGTGTGATGCGGGATTATGTCCTCATTCACGTCAAGTATGCTTTATCACACTATACACATTCCTTTTTTAACCTCATCATTTATATATATGTCTGAGCCAGATGAATTTAAACTATGATGCCTAGTCCCACATGAAATTAAACTATTTCGTCGATATTGCACGAAGTTGAAGTGTGTGGTTGGTCCCATCACATGACCCAGAACTATGACATTATCTTCTTGGTCGCATGACGAAAAACAGAACTGTATGGTGGGGTAAACACATGAGGGGATTTAATGTTGGGTATCAGTCATACACCATACCATTTTTCAACACCTACATATGGCTTGATTCTTTTGGTGATGCCTGAAATTTCTATCCTAGGTCTGTCGCTTCACAAAAAAACACACATTCAACCTAAAGGAAAAAAACAAGATCTATCAAATGATACTTCTATTGGTGCAAGGGCTTGACCCGCATGACATTATTATCTGTTTCACTGGTACCATACCATGCCACCTTCAGAACTATGTACAGCTGGATTCCCATCCTCATCCGTTACATAGGAATGCACATTCACTTTTCCTCGGGCCTAACCAAACATTCATTTTCAGTCCCTTGACTTAAAACCTACCCAAGGAACACATGGTGTTCTAGACTCTAGGTAATCATTCATGATGGGATTTATCATTACCCCAATATGTGTCTCCCACATTCCCTACTTCATATGGTCTGAACTCTATGATGATAAACTAAGACCATTCTACGTCCTTGGTGAAAGATGTTAAACTGCACGACATCTTCCCAAACTACATACAGCATGATTCCCATCCTCATTGGATACATAAGAATGCCCAGACATATTGTCTCCGGGTCTAGCACCAGGAATCTAAAATCATGTCCTCACTCTTTAGTCCCCTTGGCCTGAATCATTTTAAGAACATGTGGTCTAGTGAGTACCTCATGGGTTATCATTCACGTCGGGTTTTACAAAAGTTGTACCATGTGCCTCTCATGTCTTTTCCCAACCAGGTCTGAGTTATATGGCCATAAAATAAGATCTATTTATGGGAGATGTGTGTCACGTTTGGATACTTCACCACACTATTCATAGTCTATAAAATGAATTACCCCCTTAATGTCTCATCCAACAACTGTTAAGTTTGAATCATGTAACCTTGGGACCCTTGTCCTTGGAGGGGGACTCAACTCCCTCTATTTGATACGTCTTGTTAACATACTCAGATGAGTTGTGGTAGTGCCCAAAGTACTGAATTTTCACAAGGACATTCCCTATTTCCATGTCCAAGCTTCTTGAGCACGTCATTACGATCCTCATCCTCTTCCATGTCCGAAGGGACCCCCTTTACGGCCTGGTCTCATGCCACACTGGATTACCTACCATCTTGGGCCAACATCCCTGAGGACCATAGATGAAATTTGTGACATGTCCCATGTTTCGAACATGGTCAGAGGTCGACCCTCATTTTTCGGTCCCCATTCCAGGCTAATGCATAACAAATACCGTGTTTCGAACATGGTCAATAGTTATCCCCTATCGTCATGCCACCATCATTGTTTTCCAGATCTCAAGCATCATGATTCACTTATTTCCACATCATTATGTTCATATGGGATTCCAAGATACTTGGATTTACTCTTTCTCACATCTAGGTTTGTTATATTGGTGGGTTAGCATCATTGGGATGTAATTCAACAAGTGTCACATCACCCCTGATAGGTGCCTTCCTATGCTTGGAATGTCCCATCACTACTCCTTGTTTCCCACATCGAGCACGAATCATGTGGGCTTAGTAGTTCCGGTAGGATGTTTAGTGGTGCAACCGTGCCACACATTTCTTTCATTGTCTGACATGACCTTAAACTACACAATCAGAACTATGTGTGGCTTGATTCCCATCCTCGTGGGATATGTAGGAACACTCGACCGCTTTACTTCATGCCCAGCTTAACGTTCAGTTGTAGTTGCATGACCTAAAGAACTTCTCTCAGAGAAACATGGTGTGGTGAAGATTCATTATGTCCTCATTTACGTCAGGTTTATAGCTACGACACCACATACTCCCTTCCCAGGATCATCCCTTTCACTCTTCATCCTATCGTATTACGCTAAACGGCACGAGCCCACATTTCCTTGACACATGACACTGTACTACGGTTCTACCATGAAAAAGTGCAGGATTCCACATGTTAGTCATGGGATACACCATATCCCTTGTTAGAGAGGATTTCCCCTATTAGTGTCGGTCTTTGACCACACTTTGCTTAAAGTGTTTGTGCATGTGCATATTTGAAATTGATTTCATGTTATTTGTTTTGATTAATTTTCCTATTTATTTTGAGGATATAATATTTAATGTTTTTTGGATTTTTGTGATTCTTATCACGTTGGAAAGATAATATATTTATATATAATTTATTAGTTAATGAGGAAGTTCGAAAATTCTTATCTATTTCACAGAAAAATTCAATGAAGTTTGTACTATGGTTTTAGAAACTCTATATTTCACTTTTTTAAAACATTTCCTTATTTATTTTACTGAATCTTCTACGGTTATCAAATATACATGAAACATGATTCTCTAGAAATATAAAATGTTTATCATTATTTCCTTAGTTTACATCAAAGTCCAAAAATATATTTTGTATGGACTTTTAATTACGTGAAGTTATGCTATGCTGTTTTGTAGTATCAGTTTTTCCAGAATTTTTTTTCTTATATTATTTAAGGATTTTAGGATATGTAGATGTAATTTTTAATTGGTTATTTTTTTGTAAAGATAATAATTTTTTCAACAAATCATTAGATTTTACCAAAGTCTTAATCTGCTATTAAGAGCCCTTAAAAATTCATTGATTTTTGTCAAAACATTCTATCCAGATATCTTATAAAAGTATGGTTTATTTTTTTTCTCACAAAAGTATGGTTTATTTTTATCTCAAAAAATTATGGTTCATTATTATCTCAAAAATGTATGGTTCATTTTTATCTCAAAAAAGTATGGTTCATCTTTATCTAACAGAATTATGGTTTATTTTTATCTCACAAAATTATGGTTTATTTTTATCTCATAAAAGTATGGTTCATTTTTATCTCACAAATGTATGGTTTGTTGTTTATCTCACGCAAGTATAGTTTACTGTTCATACCATATGTTACTTTACTGTTCATACCATACATTATGTTACAATTCATACCATATGTTACATTACTGTTCATACCATACATTACGTTACTATTCATACCATACGTTACTTTACTGCCCATACCCAACGTTACATTATTGTTCATTTCACAAGGTATGGTTTGGAAACTATACGTTACTGTTCACTCCGAAGTTACTGTTCACTCTGAAGTTAATGTTCACTCTGAAGTTACTGTTCATTCTGAAGTTGTTCATTCCGTGCATATTTTTAAAAAAAATTATTTTTTTTCAAATATCTGGATTATTTTATAATGATTTATTTGTGAAAATTTATCATTAAATATAAAGATCGTAATCAAAGAATTGTTTTTATATTTGGTGCTATATTTAGAGAGATAAATTAATAATTTTTTTCAACGTCTATTACAAATAAGTTTGGACGTTTAAAGATTGTTTAAATTCAAATGATTGAATTTAATTTCAGAATCCGCTTTTAGTTTTCAGGAACTGTTTTGAATACGTTTAAATCATTTTAAATGGATTTAAATTTCTTTTCTGAATCATTCAATGCTTTTATTATTCTGGATATTTTATTTGATGACTTATTCACAATATTTTTAATTCCATTATTAGATATTTATTCTACGAGAATAAAAAGAAATAGTGATTCTATTTTCATAGAGATATTTATAGGAGCTCTTGACTCAATTAATTTTTAATATCCTAATGAAGCGGAGCTGGTGCACCTTCTATATATTATTATTCTCTATATATATCATTATCTATTTCAAGAAAAAGTACAATACAATAAAAAATAGAAAGTTCTATGAACATTGAACATGTTGTAAATTTGCAACGTCTTATGGCACTCTACTTCACCACCTGCTCATTCTCTTAAGTGCTGAAATAATTCTGCTAAGACTACAATTTCATTAATGAGATGTGCTGATAAAAAACTCAAGAACCAATACTTGTGCATTAATTTTTAACTTCTCATTCATCTAGTTATGAGTCTATAACACTACTTCACCTCTCTCACATGCACTTTATTTTTCAGTTTATGCTTTTGCACACAAAATCAATATTTGTTATTACTTTTGATTGGGTTGTGACTCCCAGATTCTAATGTCAGGATCATAGGGTTGTGACTCCCTGTATCTAAAGTCTAGACTATTTTTTTGTGACTCGCAGTATCTAAATTGATGTTTTAAAGGTTGTGAATCCCCACACAAAAGTCATTATCAAGGTTATCCCTCCACTAGAAAAGGATTTTGTACTTGGGTTATGATTCCCCTTTAAAAATCATTTTTAGTGCACACATATCTGTCATCGAGTAGAGAGGTATAAGAGTGGAGTAGGCCCACTCTGGACTGAAATACTATAAAAAACAACCTTGCGTTATTTAATTTTTTCACTGCTAATTAACTTTAATAATTAACATTGATAATTAATTTATTTGATTAATTTTTTTAATGTAGTCTACTCAAGGCCCCTCTAGACCATCTGCCATTACCCAGTCCTAACTAACATCAAGAACTACATTTGGATTTATTATCATCCTTATGGGGTACGTAGTGATGCCCAAGAATATTCCCCAGGCCCAGCCCCAGGGTCATTAACCCACCTTGTCCCTCAACCCTAATCACAGTGCAGTCTCTATATCCTTTGGTCCAGGCAGTATGACTTTAAAACTATGAGAATTGTTCTCACCATACGACATTAAACTATATTTCTATCATCCTCATTGGTATGATGTAAAACTACATGTTAATCCAGGTCCTTACTAGAGAGGTCTTGTTCAGATGTAGGTATGATCACTGATCTAACTCATGCACCCCACTAATGTGTCTTCACCACGGTGGTATAATTTCAAGAGTGTTGGAATCCATTCAAAGAACCCATCACTCCATACCACATGCTTTTCATGAAAATTATTTGGACCCTTTTCCTCTTTCACACCTAAGGGAACCCCCTTAATAGTATGGATGATAAGCCTATAGCTCACCTACTATCCTAGTCTAACATTATGGAAGACTAATGGATGACATTTTGAGTCAGGCCCTGTGTTTTGAACATGGTCAGTAGTCGACCCTCGTTTGTTATTCCCACTTCAGGCTAATGCAATAATGATACTGTGGTTCGAACACAGTCAACAGTTATCCTTCATCATCATTACACCCTCACATAATTCCGAATTTTGGTTATCTTGATTCACATTTTCCACTCCCCTATGTTCGGATTTATTCTAATTCCCCTGGCATTACCCCACTTGTGTACTAGAGCATATTGGGGAAGTGATAGATTTACTATCCCGGGGACTTCATTCTCCAGTCGTGTCTTCCCCTCTCTCTCTTAGGAAGCCTGTATTGGTCATTTCTACCCTTGATATCCAAATTATGGGTGGAACCCCCACAATTGAATGAATTAATAGTGTAGTCATCCCTTGTTTCTTACATCAGGCACAACCCACATGGGCTTAGTAATGGGTAGCTATTTATTTCAAGATTGTGGTTAGATAACATTAA
The DNA here is from genome assembly GCA_963277665.1 of Viscum album. Taxonomy (NCBI): domain Eukaryota; kingdom Viridiplantae; phylum Streptophyta; class Magnoliopsida; order Santalales; family Viscaceae; genus Viscum; species Viscum album. The sequence goes on along the minus strand of OY728155.1, from coordinate 269,444,467 downwards.
AATAAATAAGAAAATAGTCTAACAATACAATACAATTCCGAATTGGAAGAGGTATAGAGGGGTAAGATTATGGATTCAGAAAAAACCAGGCCCTTAAGGATTAGTGTTTTGGATTTATTTGTCCAGCTCAACTACCTTCAGGATTGTGGCCTTGAGTATTTCTTCCCGACCCTTGAGAACCCTCACTTCATCAGCGGATGCAGAGAATAGTTCACTGAACCTAGCCTGTGCTTGCACCTGTTTAGTCTGATGTCTAGTAATTTGATGACCCGCTTCCACTATCTGCTCTTGGGTGTCTGCCAGCTAGGCCCTCAATTTCTCAATGGGCTCAGAGGAGTTTGCAATGAATGCCTCCCTTTCATTGTCCTTCTCTTCAAGGAGTCGGACCTCCAACTCCTCCTTCAGGAATGCCAGGATATTCCTGAATCCTTATAGCATTGGGAGATGTCGAAGCATTGGCTGCTCTCACGTAGCTTCTAAGCTATGTGGTCGCGGATTGTTAGATGAAGACGACAAGCATCAACCCCTCTAGCACAGAGAAAGCATAACCAGCTGTGGAGGGATCCCATCTGTTTTATCTATTGTGTCTGTGGCTGATAGAGGAAGAATTTGATACACTTCCACCCATTATGATGCATCATCTGGCTCTCAACAGCTACTTCCGGATCTAAGTCATCTATCTACTCAGGGTCTTCAGGACAATTGTTTGGGAAAGCAGCGAAGATATCGGCTTCAGGATCTTCTTCATGTACTATACCCAATGGATTAGGCTCTATAACATGTGTGAGGCCTTCCTCTCTCACCTCAGCCACAACAACATCGCCCCCACTAACTTTATACCCCGATCCATCATTGATATCGTCAATATCCACAACTATTTTCTCACTAATTGTTAGGGATGGTCTGGTTTGAGGATTGTGTCCCAAGTGGGTCGATGCATTCATAATCGAGACATCCATAGATCGCTTGGATTCGGTACACTGTCGAGCCTCCAGTGTTGTGATTACTACACATACAATGAACTCTCTAGTCAGTTGGGCTCTCAGATGGAACATATGGGAGTCTAAGTGATAAAACTTACAAGAATTCAGTGCATCAGCCTCCGGTGTTTTCGTTGCTGCAGGAGTTGTCATTGTGGGTGATCCTTCAGGGCTTGTCAGCCAAATAATGGGTTTGAGCTCCCCACCTTGTTCTATCGGTGTGTCCTCCCTACTCTTGAAGTAGCTTCTTAGTCGGTACCAATATATGCCTGATTGGGATAAAAAAAATTATTGAAGAATTTGAGCGATGGAAACAAGGAAAGTGATGGATAAGGATTGAGTCATACCACAAGCTACTCAATTATGTCTATATTAGAGCTGAAAATCTCACAACTCTCCTAAAGTATCCCTTGGTAGGCTGTCCCTTGAGACCCTCCACCTCCAAGAACCTCCCCATCTTCCCCTACTTTTTTTCCTTCTCCTTCATCCTCTCCTCCCCCTCCTCCTCTTCTGACTCATTTCCCTCTAGCTCATCGTCGTTGTCGTCACTCTCATATGTAATTTTTTAAAGGTCGTGATCTTGGTCGACCATTACCTTAACCAAGAGAGTTGGTTCTCCATGCTGACCCCACTAGCGTGCAAACATATCCATTTTCATCAAATATGTGTGCTGACGATGCAGGTTTACCTTATCATCAATCTGAATAAGTCCAACCTCTAAAAGATTGATTTTGTCTTGCACTATCATTTTCCATAGGGCATCAGTGCCCACCGACTACCGCAGGGTCATCCAAGCTGGACAAAATGCAAGGATGATTGCATCGTCAGATTGTTGAAGTAGGTACTGTATTTGCTTCCCGAGAAGCTCCATGAATACTCCACGAGGCTGTTCGTGAGTCCCTCTTCCCCCGTCCGATGAAGGCATAGCCGCACCATGTGATGTTCCCACTGTAATATTCTTGGCGTGCCCTGGCCCAGTCATCCAACTTGCTCCCAGCCTTTCCTCATTGACAGCTCCTTGTCTTCTCTCTTGTGGGATAGGCTCTATAGTGGCCACCATGAGCTATCAAACCTGCTTCTGCAGAAGCTCTTCAGGGTATGCCGCAAACCAATGTTCGATGTATTTAATCGAAAGTCCAGCATTCACTCAAGTGTGGTGGAATGTAATGTCTTCACTGGAGCCGTAAGTTGTAAACATCAACCACAGTTGGTGAAGAACACATGGATGCATCTCTTCTTGTACCTTTGTGTACACCTTCTTTTTCATCCGCTGAAGGCGTCCAAACTGCTTAGAAAATCTAGATGGCACATAAGACTCACAATGAATCTTCTCGTTGACCGGGGCCACTAGCACCCCACCTATGATGCTCTAGAAGTATTCCCATTACTCTAGTAATCCTTTCCCGTTGTATATCATCTGGAAGTCAAGGTAGGGAATAGGCTAAAGGTAATTTTTGGTGTGATTTTCGATCTTGATCATTACCCCCTATTTGTTGAGCGTCAATGGCATGACCTCGATGATGTTCAAAAAAAATTCCACAGACCATTACTAGGGGTATGGATGACATTTGTAAAAGTTTATCCACCAAAGTGAGCTACTATCCAACCATGATGGATTTGGAAAGGGACACAGATCCTCCTCGGTAAACACCCTCTCAAAATACGCCCATGGATGGCATACAAATGGTCCAACACAGGGACCCCCAAGTTAAACCTCTAATTAGCGGCCATAATACGAGCCATCACCAAAGTTGCTAGCTTAACTCCCATCATCGTGTCCCTCACTTGTAGGAGAAACCCACTCAGTAAGGTTTCATGAAATCCAACATATAGGATGTTCCGGTCTCATCTTTCATTCACACTAAAACCCCATGATTGATATTTTCCCACCTTCATGATCCTCCAGTATGATCCACTCTTGCTAAATGGTGTCATGGTCGGACATCGTCTTCCTCTCCCATGCATTTTGACATTCATGTATTTCTATAGAAATAGAATGAACCACTTTGAGTAGGTGATGTCCTTCAGAAAATCCTTAACCACCATCCTCTCCTTGGCTAGCTCTAACAAGAGCCATGTCAGGACAGGAGTCTGTGATTTGTTACCCCATATGTTCCTTGTCAAAAAGAATTCATCATATTGGTTCCCATCTGAAGGTATTCCCCCAAAGCAATGAAGGACCCAGAGGCTGATATCAACTTTCCCATGGTAGATATGGAAGGTGTTGGTATTGGGGGACCACCTGGTAAAATTCTCCGACATAAGTTCATGTTGGCGGTAGAAATGTAAATGCGACATCCACACTACCTCGTACAATTCAATGTTCTATAGTTCAGCCCCAAACTGATCACACGTTTGACATACCCAATACGCCCAGGCCCACTAACTTGTGTAGTTTCTTCCAGACCTCAAATCCACATCTTGCATCCAGCCTTTGGTCTCATTAGTGATTCTCTATTGGAAAGTACATGTGCAATGAGCCGGAGAACCCTCGGTGGCCAGCTCATTTCCCCGGATGGTCCTGGTCCTGGGGTTCATGATGTAAAAATCCATGCTTCCAGTTTCTCTCTTGGGATCGCCATTGTTTGTAATGTTGTATTATGGAAGATCATCCTCACGGGTCACCCATGACCGCAGTGCGTTGACTTCGAATCCAAGCATAGGTTCCACCTCAAAAATACTGAAGTCCCATATCAGTATGATGTCATACATTGAATACTCTTAGGTAGATTTCAACATGTTGATAAGAGTTTGGTTATTAGCAATCATCTCGACCCTACGAGCGGCGTATTCAGCTTCTCCCTTAGAATCGGCCCGATTAGCAGCCATCTTTTTTCATTAAGGTCCGAAGGATATAATTTGAAAAGATTTGTAATGTGTGAAAAAAATCATAAATCAGTGCGAAAAAGGAGGCAACAGTGTGAAAAAGCTGATTTTGTGCGAAAAACCACGACCTTACTTGGGGAATTACGCGCAACAGATGTCAGATTATGCAAAAAAGAAATGGATATATTTCACGCACGAGTTCTCATGAATATCACGTGTGAAAATCCTTATGGTCAATGGGACCTACGAGGGGTTTTATAGGCATGGATTAAGGTTTTTGTGTGCGCGCGAAAAGAAGTTTCCGCACACCTTCACAGTTTTGCGCGCACGTGAAGAATTTTCTGCACACCGACCTCAAGAGATTTGACATCCCGACATTTCCCTTGGAATCTAACCTTCACATTGTGGGGACCACTCCCAATTGGGGGAGTCCTCTTTGACGGCAGCATCTATCCAGATGGTTGTAGGAGGCGGCTGCGGGAGTCTCCTTGGTTTGGTGGGCATCATGATGGACAACAGCCGACGGGAGAAACTTCAAAGGGTTGATGCACCAACCCTTGACATTGCAGAATCTGTTTTTTTATAAACAGAAGGTGTATGTGGTGTAATCTGTGTGGTGTGTGTGTGATGTATTTTTGTAATCCTCCATCGAGAACCGGAGAGACGTGAATAGAGAAGATCTCCTTCTCCCGTGGATGTAGGTCATACGACCGAACCACGTTAAAATTCTGGTGTTGCTCCGTTTGCTCCTGTTTTTGTGTGTTTGAGGTACCACGCACCTCCGCTGCGCCCCAACAAGTGGTATCAGATGTGAGGCGGAGCGAACGGAGGTGATCCGGCGAGGCGACGACAAATTTTCCGGTGGCCGGAAAATTGAAAGTGGTCGGAAAATTTTTCCGAGGGCAGATTCGGGAAGAGGACGGCGAGACGATTCAAACGGCGCAAACGACGAGGAAAACGGAGTTGAAACGAAGGAGATATGGCCGGTCAAAGTTTGGTCAAACCCGCGGGTGAACAGTAACCCCGTGCCGGAGAAGACGGTACTGTTCACGCCGCCGGCGACAATTCCGGCGAGATTCCGGCAAGTGCTCCGGCGTGCCACGTCAGCGCCACGTCAGCGGGTGATCTGGACCGTTGAACGTGTTTTGACTATATCTCAGTCAATTGGTGTCCGATTTCGGCGATCCAGGAGTCGATTCTGACTATTTCGACCATTCCGGACGCATCCGTGCGGTTAGTTTTTGAAAATTCACACTCTTTAAGGCGGTGATTAAAGGGTGTGACATCGACGGTGGTGATCGCGTTTTGCGACGACGATGATGGCTGTTGGCGGAGCACTACCAAAATTTGACATCGAGAAGTTCGATGATCGAAACAATTTCGGCTTGTGGCAAAGCACGGTGAAAGATCATTTGGTGCAGCAGGGCATGATCAGACCGTTGATCGGAGAAAAGCCCGAGACAACCAGTACCGATGATTGGGAAGAGCTCGAGATGTGGGTTGTCAGCACAATTCGACTGTGTTTGGCGAATGAGGTAAAGTACTCGGTGTTGGACGAGACATCACCAAAGGAGATATGGAAGAAGTTGGAGCAGCGATATATGGCAAAGTCGCTCACCAACAAGTTGTTCCTGAAGAAGAAACTGTACCAGTTGCGCATGGACGAGGGAGCGAATTTGTTGGATCATACCAATGAATTCAACAAGATCCTGACGCAGTTATTGGGGCTCGGTGTGAAGGTTGGAGAGGAAGATAAAGCTCTTTTGCTTTTATCATCCCTACCAAGCTCATTTGATGGGCTTGTGACTGCATTGCTCGTGGGGAAGGAGACATTGAAGCTGGACGATGTGATGGCGTCGCTTCAAGATTCAGAAGCATTTCGAAGACCCACAATGCATTTAGGTGATCAAATCATGGCGATGTGAGATTCTCAGCGTGGGAGGAGCCGACATCGACAGTCAGGAGGTAAAGAATGGCGGCCAAAATCCAGGGGACATGATCCGAGCGAAATCATGTGTTTCTGGTGCGAGAAGAAGGGTCACTATAAAAGTGATTGTGGAGAGCGCAAACTTTACGTTGCTGGGAAGAAGAAAGTTGAAGATGAGGATGTGAACATCACAGGATTATCAGCAGATGATGAAATCTGCGTGACAACGGGAAGCTCATACTCAGATGAGCGAGTTGAACGGGAAAAAGTGCAGTGTCATTACTGAAAAAGATACGGGCACATGAAGCGGGAATGCTGATTTCTAAAGAGGAAGAACGAGCGGGCTCAAAATCCAAAGGAAGACGGATGGGTTCTGGATTCGGGGAGCTCGACACACATATGTACGACGAGAGGTACATTTGATACTTTTCAACAGGTGCAGGACTCGGTGAGACTTGGTGATGGGTCAACATGCGAGGTTCGAGGAGTCGAGACGGTGAAATTGAAGACACCCAATGGAGGAGTTCGTAAACTGGCTGATGTGAAATTTGTTCCGAGGATGAGGCGAAACTTGATATCATTGAGTAGACTCGATGCGAGAGGGTTCAAGATTTCCATAGCAGGTGGAGCATTGGAAGTCTCACGTGGGGATGCAACGATGTTTACTGGGAAGGAGTCCCAAGGGTTGTATCATTTGATGGAGACTGCAGTCAGCCCGAGATTGACTGAAGATGATGGAAGTGCCACGTCATCTGGCGTGAAGAAGCGTGTTCGATTTGCTGATGAAGTTTTCAATACCTGCAAACAGATTACAGGTGAAGCTTCTACCCCAAATTGGCCGTGAGGGGGAGATTTGTGGGGACCACTCCCAATTGGGAGAGTCCTCTTTGACGGCAGCATCTATCCAGATGGTTGTAGGAGGCGGCTGCGGGAGTCTCCTTGGTTTGGTGGGCAGCATGATGGACAACAGCCGACGGGAGAAACTTCAAAGGGTTGATGCACTAACCCTTGACATTGCAGAATCTGTTTTCTTTATAAACAGATGGTGTATGTGGTGTAATCTGTGTGGTGTGTGTGTGATGTATTTTTGTAATCCTCCGTCGAGAACCGGAGAGACGTGAATAGAGAATATCTCCTTCTCCCGTGGATGTAGGTCATACGACCGAACCACGTTAAAATTCTGGTGTTGCTCCGTTTGCTCCGGTTTTTGTGTGTTTGAGGTACCACGCACCTCCGCTGCGCCCCAACACGCATTCCCTATTAGATCTGATTTTGATTAGGGAAATAATTATATGCCTAAATGTGCTTAAAACCTAATGGACGACCTTTGTTGATAAAAGATGAAATATTTCGACTGAGCGGAAAATTTCGGGAGGAAGAGAAGCAGCCCAAAAAAATCCAAATGGTGCCCAAAAATGAACTCCCGTGCAAAAACTCATGGGTTCCAAAAGAGTTTTTCACGCACCACCAAAAAATATCCGCAGTCGCCCCTGGTGTCGAAACGTGCGCCCTGCCAACAACGGGCGTGGAATCTTCTGTGCGAACAGCCCTTTGTGAGGAATCTTTTGTGTGGCGAACACTGCGACTAGATTTTCCATGCCGATCAACTTCCCCATAGATCTGGTGACCCTGGGGGCCTATAAATAGAAAGGATCCCCTTCAATTGATGATAGCTAAAGAATTAGAACCATCTCATTTGTGCGTAAACCATCTCTTATGTGCGTAAAATATGGCTTTCAGTCATGGGATTTTTTGCGACAGGTCTCCCAGGGGTTTGCCTTTGCATGGGACAACATTGTCTTGACCCTTTCCCAAGTCATAAAATGTGCACTACAGGAAATATAGGCATTTGCGACGGGTCATTTGCGACGGGATCCGTCGCAAATCGCCCGTTGCGGAAAACACCGTCGCAACAAATTTTTTTTGCGACGGGCCCGTCGCAAATAGATTTGTGGTTTTTTTAAAAAACATATTTGCGACGGGACCGTGGCAAATAAGTTTTTGTGACGGGCCTTTTCCCGTCGCAAATAGTTCCTTCGAAGCAAATATTTGCGACGGGCCCGTCGCAAATAATTATAAAAAATTTAAAAAAAATTAAAAATTATTTATTAATATATAAATCAATAAACCTATTTATATTTATATAAATATAATATTTATTTTTAAAATATGTTTTAGAAAGGATGAAAAAAAATCAAATATGAATGTATAAGATGTTCAGTAAATGTGGGTTATAAAATATTTTACAAAATATTTTTAATTAATAATTACATAATTTTTATCAATTAATAGTCATTTAATAACTCTTTGAATATAAAAAAAATAAAAAAATTAATGAAAGATGGAAAATAAGAAGAAAATGAAACCCAAACTTCAAACGGCCATAACTTTTGATCCGGGACTCCGTTTGAGCTCTACAGAATATCAAATCGAAGCTTGCGACGAGCTCTACAGCCCTATGGACCGGTGGAACCCGTAAAAGGTTTTTTCGAGGCCCAAAAAGGCACCGAAGGCCTCCAAAACTGAGTTTTTAGTCGGGGCACCCCTGTTTTTCACCGTTCAAACAGCTATAACTTCTGATCCCGATGTCTGATAAACCTCTACCATATATCATGTCGATGATCTTTTAATGTTCTTCGATTTGACTGATTGTGGAGCTAAAACGGACTCCTGGATTAGAAGTTATGGTCCTTTTAACATTCAAATGGCTATAACTTCCGATCCGGATGTCCGTTTGGCCTGTACCGCATATCATATCGAAGATCGTTTCATGTTCTTCGATTTGACTGGTTGTGGAGTTGAAATGGACTTACGGATTAAATGTTATCGTCATTTTAACATTCTCAGAGGATTTTCACCCCCTCATTTCTATGTATTCATTCATAACTATACATATATATATATATATGTGTGTGTGTGTGTATTGTATATATGTATTTATTTATTTATTTATAAATACACATAAAAACACATATTTTATAAATTTATTTAAAACTAAGCTTAAAAATATATATTAATTAATATACAAATAAATATACGAATAAAAACATATAATTAACTACATATATATATATCAATATGTATATATATATACAAATAGAATAAATATATATTAATATACGAATAAATATATATTAATATACGAATAAATATATATTAATATACGAATAAATATATATTAATATACGAATAAATATATATATTAATATATGAATAAATATATCTATATATATATATTTATTCATTCATATAACCAAATATATTTATATTAATATCAATCTATATTAATATATGGCTAAATATAACTATATATATATAACTATAATTATTCCTAATTATGACTAATTATTATTAATTATTCCTATTTATTATTAATTATTTCTAATTATTATTAATTACTCCTAATTACCATTAACTATGAACAATGAATACTAATAATTTAAATTTATTAAATAACAAAACAATCTAAACATAATTAAATTACAACTAATTAAAAAAAATTAAAACTAATAAAAAATTAAAAATAAATATTAAATTAAAAATAACATAAATACCTTCAAAATTGATCTGAGGTTGATCTCCGATAATTGTTGAAGACTTCAATATCAAATCTGCAAAAAAATTAAACTTAAGAAATTGTGAACTCTAAAATTAGAGAATTTGAGAGTGAATGAAAAAAAAAACGGCTGGGTGTATTTATAAGTTAGATTATTTGCGACGAGACTATTTGCGACGGGTTTCCCGTCGCAAATAATACTATTTGCAACGAGACCCGTCGCAAATACTTTAGCCCGCATTTATTACGGTCAACGGTTAAATAGTTATTTGCGACGGGACCCGTCGCAAATAATAACCTGCCGACATACTGTTTGCGACAGGGGTATATTCCCGTCGCAAAGAGTTTCTACCGCCGCCGGATATTTGCGACGGGGGTATATTCCCGTCGCAAATACTGTTTACCACCGCTGGTTATTTGCGACGAGTGGTAACCACCCGTCGCAGATAATTTTCCCGCGTTTTGGCGCGCAATGCGCGCCAACCTTTTTGCGACGGGTGGGATTTCCCCGTCGCAAATAAGTAGTTATTTATGACGGGAAAATCCTCCCGTCGCAAATAAGTTTTTAACAGGACTATTTGCGACGGGATTTATTCCCGTCGCAAATAACCCGTCGCAAAAAGCCCTTTTTCCCGTAGTGGTGGTCTCCCTTGATCACAATCACTTTCCCTTACACGTAAAACCTTGGCCACCCTATTGCATGCAAACATCCGTAATTGCGTGCCAACTCAGATTTTTTCGTGCAACTTTCTAGTGGCACTCAAATTGTGCACAAACCACTCCAATTTCATGAAAAACACTCCAATTGAGTGAAATCCTCTCCCATTGCATGAAAACCAATCATATTACACCCAAACCCTGCCTTTTCCATGCAGGTGTTCTTGTTGCGTGCCAATTATGTGCAACCCTCTACTATTGAGCGCAAACCTCCGAGTCCTCTCCCCCCCGGCCTCTTCCACACAACTGTTCCATTTGTGCGCAAGCTGCCATACTTGTGTGTACCCTTTCACATTAATGTCTATATTTTTTACATCATCTTTGGGTTCTTCTAATGCCCAGATAATCTATGTTACACACCCATTTCTCGTACAACCCTATAAGCTCGTACGAAGTAACATAAAGGACTTTTGGGCGGTGCTTCCCATTCCATTGCATTGCCTCATGCATATTTGAATTGGAACACTAATGACTATTGATTCTTCATATAGCCATGCTAATGTGGTCGCCTCAATGGATCACTCCATAACACCCCCTCACCATGGAATTGTTGATGCCTTACCTTCCCCAAGGGGTGGGAGGTATTAGTCATGTACGTCCTGTTGGGTACGGAGTGAACCCACCTCATCCGAGTAGTAGGATGTTAAACTGTCAAGAGCCATTGTCCTCAACACATGACGTCAAACTGTGACCTCACCCCATTATTCGTACATAAGAGTTTCCCACCTTGGACATTCTTCATGCCCACTGGTCCCCAGGGGATTGAAATCATTACTCACATGGAACAAGATCCTCTTTATCAGAGCATCGTCTATCCGCAAGGAAATGTAAACCACCTTGGTGTAAGCCCCTAGCCTTTCTTGTGGGAGGAAACATCCTTGATCCTCTTATCTTCTTCCTAGCCGAATACCATAAAGGGGAGATGGGAACCAGAGACGCTCTTTATTCAGTGCCAAATCCATCTCCCTTTGCGCTTTGTTGTCACCGAGTCCTCCACCTTGGAGTAAGTCCAAATCTCTATCTCCATGGGCTGCTAACCACATAGAATCCCATGTTTCCTCCTTGGGCTACGGACCACACATAATCCCATGTTTCATTTTTTGGCCACTAACTACATGTAAGCCACACTCCGCTTCCCATGGACGCACATTTTGTGATATGATCATTAGGTGTTTGCTTCCTCTTGTTTCTAACACCAAGAATGGATCACGTTGGCTTCGATCAAGCACCAACCATGACATCCCATATGGGCTTCCTTAGAGTGTAAGCCCCACACCCCATTCTGAACTCCGTGGACTTTGATCCTTTCATAGTGAATGTACGTAGGAAGCCTCCCAGAGGTTCAAGACCAACAACCATTTGTTAGGACCCCCTCTATGTTGGTTCCCCACACCATTCCAAACTTTGTGGATATTTATCCTTTCCAAGGTAAGGTATGTAGGAAGCCTCCCAGAGGTTCAAACCCCAAACCATTTTTTCCGACCCCCTCCACATCGTTTCACCACACCATCCCGAACTATGTGGGTTTTGATCCTTTCCAAGGCAAGGCACTGATTATCCACTAAATGAGGCTAATATTCATTGTTAATATATATAATTTTCATGTTCTTTATTATTCATAAACACCATTTTAGTGCATTTTAGACTTTGAACATCATTTCACATTATGATTGTAATACCTTCTTAAAATGCACTATTATGTGGTACATTGTTGAACATCCTTTAAAGTACCAAATGATTCATTTTATTATACATATTTTAATCTGATATTTTTTTAAATTGATCTACACTCCAATATGAACATGTTTCATTCAGGGATCAATGGATTATTAATGGAGGATGATGGAGATATTTGGCAATGAAAGGAAGTAATTCTGGAGAAGGCAGATTGGACACCAGCCGACTGATGAGACTGTGTGGCCCAACATACAAGCCCAATGAATCCCAAATTTAGTGGGATGATATAATACATGTAGAGGAACAAATACCTCTTCAGGATTCAATGCTAATTCGGCCTCAATGGTGTTTATTTAGGCAGTCCAAGTTTGAGATAAAATTCTGGGCCAGATTCTCCAGCCTAGAAAAATAGCCCACTAATTTGATCCTATCTCGGAATACATAACTCCAAATGGGCCCAAATTTTACAGTAGGTTAGAAGACATCCGGATCTCCATTTGATTCTCATATGTCCCACTCTGATGCGGCCATATAGAAGGTCATCCAAACGCGTCTGTTCGGTGGATGAAAGATGGCTGCCACCTCGTGTCAAATGTGGAAAACTCCAAATTCCACAAGCATTCCACCACCTATGGCCTACCAAAATTAATTAAGATGACTTGTACTGTTGGAGGATCGACCCAAGGGCTCAAAAATTCCTATTTAAGGCAGTGTTGTTGGAGGATTTAGGAACCTTTCAGCTTGTTTTCATCTTAATGTTATGCTGCCAATTTCTCTTTGTAATGTTCTTCCTTCACATGTAAGTTGTTTTAATTCATCCTTGTTTCATAATAAAAGTTCTTCTTCTCTTATTATTCTATTCTTCTCCTTATCATTTTGATACCGTTGGTTCAAGGTGTGAACTTTTTCATACCAAACCTTGTGAGATTATCACACAACGGTGGAGTGATTGTTATTTTGTTGCATTTGTTTTTTACTTATCCATTTCCTCCCTCATGAGTCTACTTTCCGCTTCCACTGAAACCATGGGATCAATGGAGGGATAAACAACTTATGGGTTGATCCAAGGGAGTATCAAGGGGCTATATTGTATTTTATTTATCACCTCATTAATGTATAATCACTTCTTTAATTGAGATTTTTATTTGATGATTTTTAAACTCCATCGTCCTTGTTGAATTTAAGGCCACACACATCAAGTGTTAATACGAACCTTTACCTTGAAGTGCTCAAAACTTTGATCCTTAAAGTGTATAGGTTATTAGTATTAAAGGGTGTAGGAATTAAACCAGTAAGTGATGATGTTGTTTTATCTCCTTAAATGAACCCATCTCAAATTTAAGAAATTGAAATCATTAAAAAGAAAATACGTCCAATCCACCCCGAGCGATAACCTAGGATCAACTCATTCTTTTAAATTGAATTCACTTAAATATATTAGATATCTTTCAAACCCATCCAAAATCAATCGAAGTTGACCACTTCATAGCCGAAAAAAGTCCATATAATGTATGTGTCTATAGGTTTCTTCTTAGGTCTCTGTGGATTTGATAACCCAAGCTAAACTACAAGGACCGTCTTACCTTCTTCTCTTCGGTAAATTTGAGCAAGAATCAGGTACATAGGATGCCTCCCTAAGGTTAAATCCCAACACAAATTGGTCCTGACTATCTTCAAGTTGGTTCCCAATAATCTCAAACTATGTGGGGTGTGATCCTTGTCTCTTGGACAACGTACGTAGGAAGTCTCCCTGAGCTTCAACCCCATCCAGTGGTAAGCCATTGTGACCCCATCCAGTAGTAAGCCATTATGACCGCATCCAGCGGTAAGCTGTTGTGACCCCATTAAGTGGTAAGTCGTTGTGACCTCATACTGGGGTAATCCGTTGTGACCACATCTAGTGGTAAGCCTTTGTGACCCCATCCAACGGTAAGCCGTTGCGATCCCCTACCCAATGGAAAGCCATTGTGGACCTCACGTCGTGATAAGTCATTGTGATTCCATGTCAGTGGTAAGTTATTCTCAACCCAAACCCAATGGTAATCCACTGTTTTCCCTTCTTTTGGGACCCATATCGCTGGTATTTCCCAGTAGCGTAAGGCTATCCTCAGGTTGTAAACCACGCATAAGCCCCAGTATATCATCAGGTCTTTTTCCTTTGTGCACACCATGATTTGATACCCCCATACTGAACTACATGAACTTCGATTCCCTACCATGTGGATACGTAAGAGGTCTCTTTGAGGCTCAAGGCCAACATCACTGTCTCCCGTGAGTCGAATCCATCCCATTCTCCATCCACATCACCTAGCCATCCATTATCCATCTTGATTCTTACATGGGATACCACATCCCTATGAGATCATCCCAATTCATCTCTTCACTGCTCCTAGCAGTAACTGGGTAAATGACCATGTGTAATCCCCGACATAAGTGTCCCCTCCAGGGGTTTCACCCATCTGATTCATTATAATCAGTGTTCTAATCAGTCCAATCCATCTCCGCTGGGCATTAAACTCGTGGAATATCCTTTGTAAAATAAGGAAATATAAGGAAAACCTCAGATACATGCATATGGCATATAATTCCCCGCATTCAACGTTTGATTCCTCGAGCTTATGTGCCCTCAAGAAGCCATATAAGAAGGGGAAGAAACTGAGATGCGTTAGTGTTCTAGAATCCAGACAAGCAAGTGATGTCCAACGTGACTACTCCCCGGAAGAAGGTAACTGGCCTGACCTGAACCCTTGGAATTTTCTGACAGAAGTAGTGTAATTAACCGGTGTAAATGAGGAAATTCCACTAGGAAGAGTTTCACGAAAAAATTCCTACTCTATAAGGGAGTCACGGACTAGATGATGAGTTCTGTGGAGTAATCCATGAAAGGAAGAACCGACATCCTATCATCCTGTTTCAATCAAGGAGCAAACATTCCTGAATAAGGGATGAATTTCGTATGCCATTGGAAAGTGGGAATGCGGGAAAAAATTGTGCATCCTCCACAAACGAATATGCGCGCCTCGGAAAAAGCGTCAGAAACAACATGGTTAATTTATCCTATAAGGATAAAATTAATATTTTAATTGTGAGACAATTTAGACCATGTGATTATAAATTTTAAAACTAATTTCCAAAATATATATCCTATGTTTGATTAAAAATAATTCTGACATATAATTATATAATGTACACTACCTAGTTTAAACCATGAACATAATAATTATTATTTTTTAACTATTAATTATTATGATAAATAATTCATTTTTTTATAATATAATTTGTTTTCATTAAAATATAAGGACATATTTATGAACTTCATGTCCTAGATGTGTTTTATTGTAAGTTAATCTAAATACTATAGATGTACTGAAAATGTTGTTTTCCAAATAGAAACATTTCTGAAGTATAGAAAGGTTTAATATCAAAATTTAATTATTAAATGATTATAAAGACCTAAATTGGATAAACCAATATATAATTTAACAAATATTACAGTCATAATTATATTAAAATAAAATGGTGCTTTTAAATTCATTAAAACAATATAGGTTTTATTAAAAAACATTATTTCATTACTATTCATCAAAAAATTAATATTTTCATTGAATTTTATGAAAATTAATAAAAGGAAATTCTGAAATTTATATTTAAAAAATTAGGTTTTTTTCATATTCATGTTTTACTTATAGAAGAAATTACTTTTATTATTAAAAAAACTTGTTGAGAAAAAAGTATTTTCAAAACATATAAATACATTATAAACCATCAACTACTTTTTAATAAAAAATTTATATTTACATAATAATATTTGTTCATTATTTTTTAAATGTGTTTATTCCTATTTTTTATGAACAATTATAATTTTCAGGTTTTAACAATTCCATTTATATAATAATATTAATAATATATTGTGGTTCATTAATACTTGGTAGTTCGTATACCACAAGCTATCGTAATAATTAAATTTATTCAAGAATAATATTTCATAATATATTTGGTCGTTACATGGCGAGGGCGGGCAAAAATAAATAAAATTAACAAAGGTAAGAAGAGTCATATAATCCAATTAAATGAAATTTGGAAATCATTTATGGTTTATCCACAAGGTCTTCCAAACCATGCTCTAAAACATGTAGAATAATACTTTACCATTAAATAATATTTTCATTATTATCAGATGGTTGAGAAAACATTTGGTAGATATGAGCTAGAATGATCCCATACAATAGAACCTCAAATGTTTACTCCTATTACTCTCAAGGTCTTTCCAAAACCATGCACTATACATGAATGTTAACCACAAATTTTAAAATTCTAACTAAAAAATATCCTACAAAAGGGTTCCCACAATGATTCCCATAAACTGTACATTTAAATTGTGTATAGTGGAAAAATTCTAATGTTACGAAAATTTAAAAATAAAAACTCAAAAATTTAAAATAACTTAGATATATTGTAAAATGTTATAAATAATTATCTGTAGAGTTATTTGATAGTCACAATATTATCTAGGGATATTGAATAGAGAGTCAACCAAAGACCTTGGGCCAACAATTTATATTCCAAGCACAACTATTTATTCCAAATATAAGTTGATAGAAGGTACTGAATGGCTCTCCTACATCACTTATGGTAGTCCATCATAGAGTTGGTATGATGTATCGTAGAATGAGATGTCTATTTTCATTATTAGTTTTTTGGAGTTAAATGGATGTTTATTTTGAGTGATGTCATATTTTTTATTATATAAATATTATGAATTAAGATCATGTGAGGATTTTATATCTATTGTATGTTGTAGATTAGGATTGAACTAATACATATATGGACATTGAAATATGGGTTCCCCATATAGTCATAATTATTGATGTTATCCAAGTAGTGGTTCACTAAATGAATAAGTAATGATTTTTAATTTCCATCAAGGAAGGTGAGTTTTGTTGAGTATCTATCATGATTGTATGCATGATAGATTGTGATAATTATGGTGTATATCCTTAAACAACATCTAATCATTATTCTAAATTTTCGTGGCATTATTTTCATATTTAATTTTTTGATTAGAGGATTTATTGTATAATTACATGATAAACTAATTAAATATTATTAATATTTTAAAAATCATTTTTCATCAGTGATGAACAATGTCATAATTGGCTATAGTGTCCGCACATACACCCTTGTAATTGTTTATTCAATGGATTTACTATGAAATAATTAAAAAATCATATTAATTTTAAAATATTTAATGGCACATTATTTGATGATTCATCAGTGAATGTGCCAGAAAAAGATGATGGTGGGGGTCATATAAAGGGTTCCACTAAATGGGTCTTTGACCATGGGTGTTCAATTCATTGATCTCAAGGATAGATGTGATTCATTTCACTTTTAGAATAGAACTGGATTCACTATAATTATAAAAAGTTTTTCAAATATTGCTTATATAGATGGAACCAATTGCGATAGTGAATAGCCTCATCAATAACTGTTAGGGTTTGGTTGTTCTTTGTCAAGGGAGTGGGAGTCTGATGGGGAACAATTTGGGGAGTCAAAGGAGGGTCATTATATCTTTTAATAAAATAGTGGTGGAATTTTTTCCAGGTATGAAATATTAGGATGTATTTCCGGTCAAAATAGTTAAACTAGATAAGGATACTGTATTAATGGAACCATTCCTATGATTTTATTATAAGTTATGATAGGTGCAGGCCTAACATTAATTATTGGCATATTTGAGGATATGTGTAGTCAATCCCAAACAATAGACATTCTAAGGGAGTATTTTTATAGAAATATTTGAGCATTGATTTTCATTATCTCTCCTCTATGTAGAAATATTCTATTACCCCTATTTTGAAATTAATTAAATTAATAATTAAATTCTAAAAAATATATAATTTTTTTGGGATGATTTATATTCTAGGAATGTAAATGGTTTAAATAAAAAAAAATTAATTCTAGATAAAATGGGTGATATTATCAAGGGTAATGAGATATCATAGATTGATGTTTAGGATGTATTTTATTTTATATAATTTATTAAAAGGAATGCCATATTTTAAAAAACATAATGGAATCCCTTTATAAATTGTATTTGGTATAATGTAAACATTCTTTTTTTAGTAATATATTTCTCATATATTCCTAAAATTTTAATAAAAATTTGAAAAGTGTGGAAAAATACATAATAAATTGAATTTTAGAATAATGTTTTTCTCTAAGTAGTCGTTAAATTGTACCATATTGATGTAAAATGTATAAAATTATTAGATGATATTGATATGTAAATAATATTCTATGAAGGGGATACATTTTTGAGGGGATGATATGTGGGTTCTTTTCAATATCCTATTCTCTAGTATTTACATTTACCTTTAAGGGATCACATCCGTACTCCTCAAAAAAGAATGAAATCTTGAGTATGATTTCTTATATTTTATCATCATCCTATGCTTATCTACATTCATTATTCTATTGTTTCATCATTCTATTTTGGGATGTATTGGGGCAATTATAGCTTATTTCAGTTAAACCATATACCTAAAATGGGATTCGACATAGTGATATTTGAAGTGAAAAAAATCACAGGTTTGCTTCTAAAAATGGAATCCTTTATTCCATTATGCCAAATAGGAATCCACATTACCCTTAAAAAAGTACTGAAATCTTAGATAATGTGTTTCATGGGGGATGAGTTTTATAGGGAAGGTGTTGTGTTGTATCATAACTATCCAAGTGTCCACTATAATATGTGATCATCCTCAAAGATTTTTTTCATAGAGGAAGTGTGTTGTGACATTATATGATTGCACCATTACACAACAAATGATCTTTAATTGCTTCATTGGAAGGTGGTTATCTGCTTTTCAGATAATGATTATATTTTTAAACTGTAGGCAATTAATGGTGGGGTTTTTGTATAGTGGAAGAAGGAATCTTTTTAGAGAACATTCCTTTGTTAAATTCTTATTCAATATTGACCCCATGGTCAATTCACTCATTTTTTTTCACATTTAATATATTTTTGTGCATTTATTATAATCATATGATTCCCCCACTAAGAATAGATTCATATCATCAAAAAATAAGATCCTATTCTAATAAATAAATGGTTTCTTAAAAGTCATTTCTGGGTTCAATGAGTGGATGGACTATCTCTATTCTATCGATATATAGACACCTTATACAGATATGCTTCACAATATGCTCATTGAGATATTCAAAGAGTCTGTTATCATGGTTGTGTCTCGAAAATGACCATATCTTCCTGAGAGATGGTATTCTTAATTATAAACAGGTTAATATGTATTTTTATCTATTTTAATGATTTCCTTAAGTGAACATTGCATATATCCATGATTCTACATTTTTCCCAAGTTGTTTCCTATGAGGATTAAACTGTGA
Organism: Viscum album; assembly: GCA_963277665.1. Lineage (NCBI taxonomy): Eukaryota > Viridiplantae > Streptophyta > Magnoliopsida > Santalales > Viscaceae > Viscum > Viscum album. Next base: position 269,425,377 of record OY728155.1, on the reverse strand, counting down.
TATTTATAATTGATAATTTCCAATTTTTTACACTCCAAATTCAATCAATGTTACCAAAATATATTTACATTATTCAAATTTAATTAAAATAACTCTAGAATGAAATATTTACACTACTAGGGAGAAGATAACAACCATTACACAAGTTAATCTTTCCTATTTCTTTTAAATTCGTTCAATGTGATCATCGAATATTGTCGAATCTCATGGGAGAAAGCCTTCCAAAAAATTCCCTCAATGTATATACTACTGATTAATGTATTTTTTTAATCCACAAGATCTTATAATTCATAGTCATCATCTAAATAAAGAACCTGTTATGTGGATCAACAATTATTAGTATTATTTTCACAAAAATAAAATATTTAAAGGGTTCTACATTAGAGATGTAGGTCACACATGATTTTATTTCATGTACTATAAATCAAAAAAAATATAATATAAATATAGATTATAATCTATTGATATTCATAATTATAGGTCAATTTTAATGTGACCCATATTAGTCTATAAGAATGGTTTGTCACAAAGTTTAGTTATTTTCCTTATAGAAACACTCTGATGGAAATTGGGATGGCCATTCTGGGTGTGACTCAGCTATATGTAATTTCAATAGGAGATAAAATATATAGGTATTTATAAATACCAATGTATTTTATATAAATTATCACATCAAATATGTATTTACTCATATATTTTCTTAAAAGATGGATACAAAATATTAAATTATTTCATATGTTTCACTGAGAGGTCCCCATTAGTCTCTAAGATGATCATTTGATCACGAGAGGCATGGTTATGGGAGGATATTTGTAATGAATACATTTCACATTTTTCAGTATGAGAATTCCTAGATAAGACACCACTATTTCGAAATTATTTATGCAGGATAAGAAAAATCATACGTTGGAAGGACTTTGAACTTGGGTCATTTTAACATTCCAGTCATGGGAAGAAAACGTTATTACAAAAAATTGTATTGAACTAAATTTAATACGACCTACTACATGTAAAACCCATAAGACTTGCATAAATCTTATCAATATTGTCTAACACTTGATGAAGGTTGATATGATGAGTATGGTCAGATACAATCCCACAGAGTTGATCAACTAGTGAGACTAGAAGACTTTTTGGCTAACTGCTCCATGTATATTCTAATAAAACATGATTCGGAGTTTGGACATTCATAATGGAATAATATATAATGATTTCTCATTGCATCAATTGAGGGGTTATAGTCTTATCTAATATATTCATTTTCATCAAAAAAAATACATATAGGGAATGCACCCTTCAGTCTAGTGTTTGTGATTTAGGTTTATAGTGGGTGAACAATAATATATATGGGGTTTTATGAATTCATAAATGCAAAATTATTTCCGGAATCCCACTATGGGATGTATATTCAGTTCATTAGTGGAGTCCAACCATCCAAGTGAGACAAATTGGACGTAAGGAATAAAAAATTAACTTGATAGATTTATCTCCAAACCATATTAATTTTTTTCTATAACCCTAATGGATAATGTGACTGGTGAATACACAGATTAAATATTCTTCAATTTATAGATAGATGGAATCCTAGTTATATAGGTTTATGGGGTAAGAATTTTATAAGGATATCCAAATTTTTGGTTTGGGTAATAGTACTTTTTATATACAAAATATTTCACACTCTCCCTAATAGAGAATAAGCATAAAATAATTTAATTTTGGAATTTCAAATTTAGATCATGTTTGCATGATAAGAGATATATATTCTAGTTTTAATTCCACATTTCAATGTAAGGACTATTCTAGAAAAGACCTAGGCTGAATATTGTATTTCCTCATACCCAACTGGGTACATTCAAAATCAATTCCTCAAATTAAATGTCATAATTAGTCAACGATGAATTGATGGTTGAAGGGTAAGTTCTATTACCTAATATGGAGGCATGGAGGCATTATATGTGAATGGACCTGAGGAACAAACCAACATATTATATAAAGAGGAAACTAATCATGTGGTTAGGATATGCATCCAAATGAATTAGGGTACCCCTTGCAGTAATGAGGTTTCTTCTCCTCTGACTATTCCTCTTGATTCATCATTTCCTAATGCATGAACACAATTATATTTTATAGTAGGTCATCTTTTAATAATGAACAATGGGAAATATTTATAATGTTGATATTTTAATAATATAATTTGATCATATGACATTACCTTTCGTCATATAATGTATAGATCATCATAGAGAGTCAAGATCCAATCAAAATGATGTTTAATCTATAATACTTCTATTATTGGGTAGGATATTCTACATATACTGATTCCATGATATGGTGACTACATAGTGAATTTATACTAAAAAGGATTAGAGTACCTCCCGAGGGTGGAATTTTAACTGTTATAACCACACTATGATGTTATCATTTGAAGCGATCAACTAATCCAACTTTAATTTCATTATATGTGTTAGATTGAATTACCTCTCTCATATATTATTTAGTACATTATCTAATATGAAATATAATCAATTAGAGAAATTATTCAAAAAAATTGGCTGAAGGTGATGTTTCCCCTTCAGTGGTGGAACACATGTACAAAATAATAGATAACCTTGAGTGAAAATATCTATTTCCTACACTACCTAGTGTTCTTTCTTTAAGACTACCCTCTAGGATGTCACTAGGTGTGGGTGAAAATAAATATGGTAAAATGTATCCATTTTTTTTGAATGTGATTTTTATTGTTTATTACCTATAATTATGATAATTATTTTAATGTTATTAATCTTACATTTTCTTCAGATTTTGTCTCGAAATCTAGATGTCGAAGGTTACCATCAACCAATAGACACAAATATTTAATTCCATTAAACAGGGAATATAAATGGGTGGCGGTGGAAGATATTCAGATATGATTTATCCCAATCGAGAATACATACTTATCAGTTATCTACTCCATGCATTCTTTGATAATGGGTGAGTCCACAAGAGCTATTGATTCTATTATATTATCCCATATGTTCAATTTATCTTTATTTTTATAAAATTGATATATATGGGGGTATTAATAGGTCAATAATAAGAGAGGGACCACATTTTTATCTTATCCCCATCATCTATTGAGTCAATGCAAGTGAATGATATAGTTGGGGAATCAGATACATGTGTATAACTTCTCTAAGAAAATAATTCTTCTATCTACTAAGAGGTTTCAGCAATAGGATCTTGAGGGTCTGATGATCATGGAGATTAATAATTTGTTATAAAAATTTAATCACCTTCCATTTCACCTTTGTATTCAAGAAAAATAACTGACCAGATAATGGTCTTATATCTAGTCAAATACCTGGCCTCTAATTTATATGAAATCCATATAGATAACTTTGAATGTTATTGATAATGATATTTTTTAATTTTTTATATAATTTCACTAACATATGTCTAAGTTTCGTTCTATCATTTTAAAGTGTTTATTTAGGTATGATTTCATTAGACGTATCTCTTGGTTCTACTATTCTAATAGGAATGATGGTGCACATAGTGATGGTTGTAGTATCTGAGACCCCTTAATAGGAATCCCTAATATTGGTTCATGTCATTGCACTTATTAATATAGGGAAGAATGTTATGGGGATTGATAACCCAATATATGATGATGAATATTTATTTTCTTGATAACTATAATTTTGCTAATTTTTTACAATAATCGAAACACAAATGATTTCTATTTCAATAATGTGTGAATAATACATTAAAGTTCACGTTTTGTTTTCCTATGTTCTTCATAAAATGTTATAACATGAGAAATAATCAGTGATTGGTTGATCCAATAGATGGTATCAAGACTAGCCAACCACTGTGTGATATAGTACTTGAATGTTTCTTACCTTTTGAAATTGAATCTGAAGCCGATCAAGATACCATTTATTTCTTATATGGAACCTATCATCACATAGGGAAAAGTATGGAAACTAATTTCTAAAATCCAATAGGTTGAAATTTCGGGGAAGATACATATCTTTCTCATATGTACATAATGCACGAGTGTGGTGGATTTCATTATAACACTCTCTACAATTCCATAAAACTTGTACATTAGAGTCATGAATTTTTAGAGTATTCACTTAGTCACAATATTTTAGAAATATTGGTAGCATGTTTTTTTCTTTTGAGATGAATCATCTCATGAATAAACCTATTATACAAGGGTGGCATTAGAATAATGAAATCTATCTACTAAAGTGTACATTCACAAATATTACTTTCAATAATAATTTGATACTTCTAAAAGGACCATGGAAACATTTTCATGCTAATTGAAGAAGATAATTCCACAAAGGTACTTATGATTTTAGGGTAGATTTTTTTTATTTTGAAGAAGAACATGAAGCCACAAAGCTATGCGGTAAACATCATGGCATTGGGAAATCATGATGGTAAATTCCCAAGATATGATATTATACTAAGGTGTTTTTTAATTTATAATATTCTAAATGGATAATCAAATTTATATAAGTCCCTCATCTTTTAAAATAGTTGAATAATTAATGAATTTTTTTTTCTAAAATCATTTATAATTTTCATAATCTTTATTTTACATTAATATTTTTTGTGAAGTATGTTATACAATTTTCAAAGGTTACTATTAAGGTAACCAAATAACAAATTCATTATTTAAATGGGATTAATAATATCATAAAAATATTACATAACACCTAATTCAGAGATGTCTCCTATAAGTATTTGCACATGTATGGGTATCAAAAATTGTTTTATCACCATATAATAGAGTACCTTTCTTCATATATGATGTGGTCTTATCCAATGAATGGAACCTTTTTAGGTATAATCATAATTGATTTCATTGTGCACTAAATTTGGTCCATTTAGATATAGAATGAGATGAATCAATGTGATAAGGATCATGAAGGGGAGATGTTTGGAATGAGGCTTCACATATTCAATGGGGTGGTCCACCCAATCATTTATCATTAGTGAATTTTATATGGATCATAATAAACAATATGTATTAGGGTACTGAGAGATGTCACACACATTATCAAGCTAAAAGGATGTAAAACAATTTTACATTTTCAAAGGACAATATTGTGGTGCCCAGTTTTTTTTACAATTACTAGTGTGGTCAAGAATCTGAATAGAGAAAACTAGACCTGAATGTAGACTCAATTCTATTTATTTTTTATGATGGGTTCACATATATTATTAGTCTTAGTACTTGAATATATATAGATTATTTATAATTAATAACAAATTTCATTAAAATGATGGGTATTATATGAAAAATGATGAAGAAACCCCAATGTGAATGGGAATCCCAGTGATAATATAGAAAAATCATTTGTGGTTGACAGATTTTAAGGTCTAAGTTATTAGACCATTTTGGCTGATATTTATGGTCTAACAACATTGAAAAAAAACTAGGGATGTCTATACTATTCAGGGAATAGAAAAACCAATATTAATTGTAAACATAATGGAATAATAGGAATTCCTATATTTGTTTACATAGATTATTTTCATAGTGCTCAGACTAATGATTCATGAATTTTATGGTCACATGATGAGGACTAATAGTGTTTTTGGAATGAAATTTCACATTATTTCCTTGAATATGGGAACAATGCATGAAGTTGTAACATCATAGATATAAAATCCACATGAATAAATGGTTTATGTGATGGGTAAATCACAAATAAAATAGTTTTAACTAAGGATGATGAAATGAAACATGTATGATTGGTATGACCACTAACCATATTCAAATGATGAGTTCCACTTCAATAATGTTTTGGTGTATAGAAATTGGTGGATATTATCCTCAAGACAAAGCATTTCAAGTTTGATGGACCTGTTAAAGGTGAATATTTAGAATCATATTGGAGTAATAAATGAAATTCTAAGCTTAAGGGTCCATTATATTTTAATACGCTCATTACTATTAACAATGGAAGGTTTGTTTATATTTTAACGCTTCAAAGATGATGTTACTTCATGGAGATTTTATACTAAGGAATGGTTCGTGTAATATGTATGTTATTTTCATGGTGTAATATAAACATTATAAAGGTTAATTGATAAGGTATATCACTACTCTAAATCTTACTTATACCATAGTATCCATTATGTAGGAATTAACTTTTGTGAGGGTAATATGGTGGGCCCCATAATCATTGCAACAAATTTCAATATATACTCTGATATTTTTTATTCCCATAAATTGGAAAACATAGTGACATTAGAGTTGCAATTCCCATAGGATTACTTTTAAATGTACTTAACCTGATAATATTTAACTCCTTTTTTAGTTAACATTTTATGGTATTGTGATTTGGTCACCTGTAGCTATTATTTATGGCCACACAACTTAGTCCAAAGATGATGGGTTTAACATTATCTATCATTGACCAAGGTTGTTGATTTTAATTCATTAACATAAACAAAAATGAGATGGTATATCTAGTCTGATCATGGTAAAACCAATTTTGAATGAATTTTTTACTATCATTAATGATTTTTACGGAGTTATGCACACAATTTTAGGCCATGATGAGTAGATAATAATTTTAACGTAATCAATATAGATTGGTATAATAGTCCGTGAACATTTTAGTAACATTAGAAAATGTAAGAAGTGATAATTTAAAAGAGAAATTGATGTTTTTAGATCAATAATAATGAATTTGGATTTATACAAAAAGGATTAAAACAGACCATATTAAAATGAAATGTTCCTCTTTGGTTCTTTGTTGGAATAAAAATTTAATAAAGATCTTATCCTTATGATGAAATAATTTAATATCAATGTAAGCATCAAGGTTTATATATAATTATATCATGGGGTGGAATGAATTCATATTTTAGTATAAGTGTGCTCTGGATTTAAATATGCTTATAACCAACTACAATTAATGATTTATGAGAATTCAAGACCCTGAGAATGTGAATTATGATTAATAGAATTGGTATGTATTAATGAGCATGTAGAGTTGATCATGAGATTAATATTCCATTCCATGGTGTTTATGGTTAATTTAAAAAGATTATAAAAAGATAATGGTTATGGTAAACCCTATCATTTGTTATTTTTTGTGAATAAGGAAACATATTAACCTAATGTGACAGCTCATGTATCATATCCTTCCCCTTGGATATGTCTATCACGAGAAAGAGTTTTATTATCTAGTAGCACAAATATTATTTTGTTTATATTAATAAAATATGGATTATGTTTCATGTAGGTATATTTAATTTTAAAATGACACATATGTTTTGTAGTATTATAGAATACTTATTGGACAAAGATATTATGTATTTTAACAACATGAGAAATTGATAGAAATACCATGTATCTTAATTCCATGAGACAATAACACATATGTCATGCCCATTACATTTATGTCATTTTCATGTGTGAATAGATAGTATTGCAATATATAATAACCACAAGGGTTCAATACTAGGATGAAACCTGAAGAAGATAGGTTCATTTATGACATTTAGTTTATCCTATAATATATAAATCATGTATTAATATGTATCTTTAAATGATGTGAAAAACCCATATATATTTCATGGGAAACATCAATTGAGATCTAAATAAAACCAAGATGAAATGAATTGGGTTTCACTATAACATGGGGTCATTGAGGAGACTATAAAGGAAAGTATGGCCACAAAAATTATTGTGAATGGTAAATTATTTAGTTGAATTTGTTATTTGGCCTAGGAGTAGTGATCTATGAATAAAAATGTACCCCTAAATAATTAAATAATTCCAAAAATATTGAATCTCATTTATTCAAACTAGGAGGACCCACTAGGACATTTGAGCTCAAATAAGTTATATTTTCTATGATAAATGATAGATGACTAGGGAATATCCCAATTTTCATGAGAGTTCATAATATGAGAGAAATAAAAATGAAATGGTATTTCCTATTCATATTTCATAAGTAATATCTTATATAATAAGTTTATTATCATAATATTAATTACTAAGTAAGATGGATTAGAATATCCCTAATATATGAAATAGGGTACTTCTAACCTCGGTTTGGGTATTCATGTGTTTTTCAATGGTATCAATAGCTTTTTAAGGAATAATACTATTTCTCCCTTGAGGAATGAATGGTAAATATATGATTACATATGGTGATGAAATATGTGAGAAATTGATCTTTTATATAAATAAATACCATTATCCTATAGAAAATAAAAAATAGAGTAGTTTATGTAGCATAATAGGTTGTGGTTTAATAGGCCCATAAGGCATGCATAAGTTTGTTTAGACATGAATTTTATGTTATTCTCCCCCATCTTCTGCCATATATTTTAAAACCTATTATTTAACGCATCTATCACCCCATTTTTTGTGTCCTAATAAAAAATAAAATGGATATATTGGAAGTTTAATTACTTTTAATTAACTTTTTACCAGGAAGTAATGAATTTGGTATCATTTTCCATCGATATTGTGTAATGGATTCTAAATCTAGTAATGTTGTCTAACTTAATGGAGATGATGGTATCCTTTATCCAAATATCAATGATGGATATTTCCTAAACTAATATGGAGAGTAATTTAGCTGTAGTAAAGATATACATGGACTTCCTTTTTGTTGCCATGGGATAGGTCCCCAAGTAAACTATTCACCGAACCAAAAAGACTATGAATATTTAGTACTATATTTTATCAATAAGGTCTAATGAATGAAACTATCATGTCTTTGGATTGAATATAACTTCATGGTAAATTCAATGAAATCTTCATAAATCATTTTCCACATGTATCCCTGAAAACATATTTGATGATAGATCATAGACTCTTACTATTATGGGGCGCGAGAGCCAAAATTTTCTTATTTAATAACATTATTTATTTATCATCATTAAATACATATATGTATAACTCCATAAAATACTTTCTAATATAGTAAATGTGGAGAAATGTGTTCATTTTATAGAATGTTGTTTTATACCCAGAATTAGATCTATTTCTCTTTTTTCTCGTTATAATGGGAGGAACTGACATTGGAGAAAATTCACTACAACATACATAAATATAAAAGATTAATTAGTTTATAAAAATATAATATCAACATTTTTTGGTTGTTGCTATGATTGATTTAATCTATATCACTAATGATGATTAGGGATGTAACTTGAAATTGTGTTTAATGAATAGTTACCAGATCCAAAACATGGTCAGTAAGGGATTTTGATGAATTGTTCAATATAGTAGTGTAAAAATTCAATGAATTAGGGGTATGGTTCAATGTTTCTTTGAAATTAAATTATACCATAAATTGCCTAAAATAATCGGGAATTGGAAAAACTTATCAGTTCTTAATTAAATATTTACCATTATTCTATTTGATCACTGATTATAATAATCATTTTCACCCAAATGGGTCACCTACAACTATATGGCTAATTAAAAACCCATGATAAGTGATTTTAATTCTATCACATCATTTGTTAAACCCTTTAAGAACATGAATGATCATGGGAATACTATCATCATTGGGTTTATAAAAATCATTCAATTGATAACTATGTCAATATTGGGTTCTATGTTATTACATAGATTTGGATTTAGATGGAACTATTGAGGTACACATATCATATGTGAGGAGTGTCAAGAACATAGAGTACATATTTATCTATAATTTCATTATTCACTTGGACACTTTCTTGTGTGGGTTGTGTTGTTAATAAATTGTGTAGTACCAAGACTTTTATTTACATATTGTGATATGAAATATAGGTTAAACTATTAAAGGATAACTACATATTGATCCAAGTGTTATGTAAAATTTGATAGATGATAATGTACTTGAGATAGTCAATGAGGTAGACTAAATGGAGCTCATAGTTCTATAGGTAATTCCTCATCATCTAAACAATGAATGTTAGTGAAAATAAATCCTTGTTGATTTAATTTACTGAGTATCGGTATCTACTATTGGTCTACTAATATTTTAATGTCAAATTTTCCCTAATACATCCATTTTTATATGAATGGAACTGAGTGATTACTCTGTGGATTTCACATACAATATTACAGGATTTACTTCATCTAGATGAATGAATATTTGTATTCTTTAGAAATATTACATGGGATTGTTTAAAGGTTCTTGACAATAATCATCCCATCGATAGGTGAACCCTATCTTCATTAGTTTAGTAAATAGTATAATTTACTAAAAATATTGGTGATGAAATTACTAATGTATTTGAGACAACCCTAAATCCTTTTGACTCTATTATATTTTGAGGATTTGGAATGTTAAAAAATACCTTGGTATAATTGGGTTCATCACCATTTCTAATTAGGTTCACAATGATGTATACAATTCTTTTCTTATGTCACAATAGAGATAATTTAATGGGATATATATCCATACATTTTTGAAATATTTTTTGAAATTATCTTTATGGTCCAGAAGACGATTTCAGGTTTTCTGGGTATGAACCACAAAATTATCAACATAACATTCCATGATCATCCTCAGAAGAAGGTTAATAATGTTTTTTTGTATTTTAATGGGTTATGATATGATTATTCAATGAAACATGAATTAGTTGATAGATTAATATAACTTGAGGTTCCATAAAAGTGGTGGCCTCTTCATCTTCAGAAGTTATTTTGATCTGGTTTCTCATAGAATACACATACTGGAGGTAATTATCTTTGAATATGACTATCATATCAATAAATAATTCTATGATATTGGTTGGGAAATCATTTTATAGGTAGTTCCCCTTGAGGACATTGAAATTTAACCAAACTCAAATATATCTATTACATTTCTTGAAATACATTATATATGAAACTCATTTTCTATAACAAAACATCCATGAAAAAAATTATCTATGAATAGATTATAAATATTACCATCTATTAGTTCCATATGGAACCCTGAGGAGGGTGTAAATCAGGGTGTGATAATTTTAATCCCTTTTTATAGTATTCCTCCCTATATTCTTTTTCCACATAGTTCATGACCATATTCAAGCAATTTATTTTATCATTACTAAAATCCTCACTAAAATTATTCTGGATAATAAAAAAATGTAAATCATGCAAGGATTATTATTTTTAAAGGGTTAAAATCTATTCTACTTGTATAAAGATCATTATTATAATTATTTTTTATTTCAATAAATTCCAATACAATCAATATTTTTTTTTGATTAAAATGGTTTTAATAATTTCAAACATGTTTTTATTGAAGATAAAGTTATTATAAGATGCATTACTATAAATACAGGCTTTCTAACCTTTTCCCCATCCATTTTTAAATTTTCTATGGAAGGACAACATGGGATCATTGCTATATCCTCCCGAAATTTATCACTAAACTGAAGTAGGAACCCATCCACAATTTATATACATATCGGTTTTCATATCCATAATGTCAGTGAGGCTGAATGAAGCTTTATTTCTCGATATATACACTACTAAACTTCTTAGATTGTTCTCATATGGCTTCTATTAGGTTATGTATATGATGATTCTATAATTCCTTCTAGAATAATTCTAGAGTGTCTTCATCAAATTTTTAAAGAATAATAATTACCTTCACATAGAGACCCCCATTTAAAATAAATTCATTATTCTTATCATAATATTAGGTCTTTAGGATGGCACTAGATCTAATTAGACTTCATGATTCATTGTGTGTGTTTATAATTCTTATAGGGTCTCCATTGTTATGAATATAGATGTTGATCCCACTATTTCATAAATTTAAATTTTTTTTCTGATTCTCGCAATGAACATCACTTTTGTTACTAATGATGTTTTCTTATTTAAATTTTAGAATAATATTTATTAGACTATTTATTAAAATTTCTCTATAAATATAGAATATAATTACTCTTATTATAGATTTTGTTTTTTCTATATCATATTATTGAAGGTTTGATTTTTTCTAGAATCTTTGTTTAAAAGTGTCTTTGCAAACAAACATTATTATTCAACCCTATGTTCATTGTAAACATTATTTTTATGAAATTAATTTTTTCTACAAATATTTCATATTTATAATAAATATTATGTTTGAGAATCTATGTTTTGATAAAAATATTACGTATTAATCAATTAATTGGAATTGAACATTAGTATTGTGAACCTAATATTTTTTAAGGACTTAATGAAAGAGTGTGTAATGATTGTTATATTAACTGAAAGATTTAAATCATTCATATTTATTGAACCATACTTTGGTTGTTTTCTTCACATATTTTTACCCTGCGTGGAATCAACTGTCTACAAGATTTCATGTTAGGGTATCTTATGAGAATTGTATTACTATTTATCAATAGAAAATATATCATTATAATACCTTCAAGTAATGTTTCAAATATCTTAAAATGCATATTAAATCAATCAAATAAGTGATGTTATGATTTTCTATATAAGAGTGAATTAAAATATTAGATTCAATGAGTTTGTTGAAAATCATGAGTTATCTTGAGATGTATTTAGATATTCAAAAATAAGATAAAAATTGGATTTCATATTTAATCTCAATGTTTTTTTATATTAATATAAATTATTCAAATGTTTTCTAAACCACTATCTACTTATATGATGTTTTGTAATAATAATTTCATTACAATTTCATCATTACTTTTAGAGAATATGTCTGCTATAGCCGTTATTATATCTACATGATTTAAAAAAATATGAAATTCATTAAACTCCATTCTTAGGACTAATATATTGGTTTATAATTTTTTTAATATGGGATTTTACATTATTCATATATGAATTAGTTTTGGTGGTACTATTTCATGTTAATATTTTCAATACAAACCTGAAGGTTTTTTAAGAGAAATATTTTGTAAAGAATTTATATATTTCTATGATGATATCTTATTTTATTATTTAATTTGGAAACCATGATCTGAAATTTTTTTCAAAAGCTTACATATCATATATATTATTTTAGAGTTTCACTTAGTCATACAAAGATGTGTATATTGATGTTTTCTATAAAATAATACAATTACCTAAAAAATACATTTTTTAAGGTGTCTACTGACCACACTGTGTTTCGAAAAATCTAGGATATAAGTAAATTATTGGTAAAAATCACCAAGATAATGGAGAGAGAATTGTGACATGAGTATATGGGATATTTTTACCCAAAAAAAAATAATTTTGTAAAATTCCTCCTTATTTCACTGCATAATTTATTTGAAAAATAGATTAATGAATTTTGTTCGAAATCAAAAAGGTGGAATAGTTATTAAATTGTCCATGTGTTTTTTTTAAAGTAAATAATTTACCACAATTGAAATTGATTTTATTATTCTATCCTAAAAATTGTAATAAAATGAGTTACTTTGAAGAATTATGTTAATCTATAGAATTATTATGTTAAATGACACTATGAGAAAAGAATCATTGTTAGTCCTCAAGGAATTCATGTTGATGATAATGGATCCATGTCCCAATGGAATAAATAATAGATGTCGGAATGTCTATATGGTCCTCTATTTGATAATTATTGGTTATAAAGTTATTATAAGTGTTTTTAAACAACATATAATCCCCAATTAGGATTAAAACTAATGGAATACTACTAATTAATTTGAGTATAATAAATATTATAAGTACAAGAATGTAATAACAATTAGTAATGGACCTTTCAAATATAACTATGTTTCTCAATAACCTGTTTCTTATAAGACATGGATGACAATTGTATTTACATATAATGGAACTGATAATGAAATGTAGTTGAGTTATAACACCTAAAAATAAAAATTTGATACATTCATACTATTTAAATGAGAATGTTTTACTAAAATGATTGGATGATTGATTGAAATAGTAAATACTATCTCAACTCTTTTAATTATATTTCAAAAACTAGATCAAGAACTTATGTTATATAGAGTTTCTCTATAAATGTGGAATGGAATGTATGAAAATAACATAAAATACACAGTAGTTAATGATTTTACAATTAAGTAATTTATGGGTATTATAATGATGTTTGAATCTAAAATGAAAGTTGATGATATAGATAATAAAATGAACATGAATGAGAATCAACCCCCAAGTATTATATTACAAAATGTGAAATTAAATCTAAGAAAGCTTCTATATCGTGATATTATTATTGTTGTTTAAACTCGAGATATGAACTGGCTCACATAGTAAGATGTTTCAAAAAATCATACAAAAGAATTAAATTCAACTTTATATATGTCAATACTTACTAGAAGAATAGATGTGGTTTCAATGTGTTATAATGTTATGAATGAATGTAGGTTTGGAATGTCATACAAGATTTATCATAGCTCAATGAGATATGAAAATGGAGAATAAATAGAATGATACTAAAATGAAATAATATTATAAATGAATGTGAAAGAAGTATATATAGTATTTTTAGTATTTTTTAATACAATAGTATCTATTTATCTTTTTATTTAATGTATGATGATTCAAATAAGAATTATATTATACTATTTATTTTCAAATAAGATGTGGTATAATCTTCAAATTATTCTACTTCTAAATTGAATGAAGTTCAAATTGCAAATTAACAGAATAATGTTCTACTCTTGAATGTAAATAGGAATCCCATAAAAACTCCTTAATGAAAAATCATAATATTTTTTCATTTTTAAAGGATTCGACATTAAAAAATACCTAAAATTGAAAGTAAAAAATATCCTAATTTAAAAATAATTGTTCATGAAAACAGAATATCAAATTAAAGGCTATAGTATAATGATTTATGTCTATTCTAAGAGTGTTTATAACGAGATTTTAATCCTTAAAAATATTCTTAGAATTAATGGTTAAGGAAAATATTTATATTATATTTGAAATAATGGTTAAAAACCCAAGAAATTTGGAAATTATTTTTCCCTATCTCAAATAAACAAAACATGTCACGGGTTAAATATTTTAACTATAGTATTAGAATGAATTATAACCAGAAAAATAGATTAAAAATTCATCATAATATTAGTAAAAAGATAATTTGTTTCTAAATAATTATCTAACATTACTCCCCAATTGGTTAAACAAATATAGTTTCCCATATACCCACATTTAATTTGGTACTAAAAGTAGATTTTTTTCATTTATTTATATGTGAAGATCCATAATGGCAAAACATAAATAGGGTATATAGACGATGGATGTTTGAGGAAACAGTGTGGATACTACTAACATTTTTATGCTCTATAAAAAGTATAAGGAGGGTTGGATAGCATTAGCTATAATGAAAAAGGAATGGCCATTGGAGATAGATCAACTGGAGATCCACAATCAGTCTTGATAAAAAAAGTTATATATGGTCAATGGTCGATGAATAACAAGATAGGTATATCTAAAATCAAGGATAATTAATTTAGTTTTGACATCACTTACATTTCATGTATTATTTTTAAATATAAATTGCTTGTTTCTGAATTACACAAAACTCAAATCAAATAAATATTGGACCATAGTCCATTCTGTGAATAAATACTGAAATTTTTATATAATAAAATTAGTGGATTCATGATATATAATATGAGATTGGAATTTTAGAATACTTTCTGTATTTATTTTATCTAAAATAATTTAGTTTATTTTATTTATATTCTAATTTTTGATGAGAATAATCTTTGTGATGCACTCTAAAAAAGAATGAAGAATATGTCAACATTTATGTTAATTAATTATCTTCCTACATCTAAATCCTAGAACATATCCACATGGATTTTGTTGACACACTATAGTAGAAAACATGGTAAGCATAATCTATTATTATTATTATTACTTTTGTATATTCAATTTGTATTAAAAAATATAAATCAAAATTATTTTAAATTTTTCTTAGTTTCTGTATATCTACTCAAAATCAAAATAATTTCAAAATAATCTAATAATGAAATAATTATGTAGGAGAGTTTCTGAATAAATATATTTATTACTTTTTCACAACCCCAGGTATTAAACACACTTTTTCTACTCTAACAACAACTCTACATAATTGAATTATATATAGAAGAAAAATGAATATTACATAACTGATAATAAATATGTAAGTCTTATATGGTTTAACTACAAATTTTGGTGGAGAATATGTTAATATAGATTTCCATATCATGAAAAAAAAATTAATTAAAAATTTTCAGAAATAGATATCTTATGATTAATGAAATAATGGAAACATAATAACAGATATGTTAATTTTTTTGGATACATCATGCATAAATTAAATAACTAGAAAACGCAATGTTAATTTAATCCAAAGGATGGTAAAGGATTTTTTTAGGAATTCTGATACATCTTAAATATTGTACAATGTTTTATAAGAATTAATGGATAACTAATGAATATATTCATGTCAGTTTCGATGAATGTGATACATTTTAACAAAATAGATTAAAACAGAAAAAACTAATTATTTTATGAATAAAATGATATTTAGTTGTTCTAAAGATATGGTTGGGATAAATTAGAATATGATTAGAATCAATCACGTTCTGAAGAACATGAGATTATAAATCCTGATAGTTTCTTACCTATAAACCCATTATCATTTAATTTCCACACATTAGAGACTCTTATAGGAGACCATGATGATGGTGTTAGTACTAAAAGGAATTTTGGAAATATAGATGAGTTTTCTCCATATTATACAAATTTGTACATAAAATTATAGAATAATTATTAGATGACAAGTGTTTTATTTCATCTATGAAGGATTAAATAAAAAAATAAGATCTCACCAAGTTTAGTAATTAGTTTGTAGAACCTAAAACCATCTAATGGTAGAATCCAAATTATAATTTTGAAATAGAAAATATGATAATAATAAAATTACAAGGGATAATGATTGAAATTTTTTTAAGGGTTATAAAAATGAAGATAGAATAAACATTGAGTAATTAATCTCCATTTTTTTTCATGAATCCATTAGGATCAATTAGGTCTATACATCTAATATTATCTCTATATTATTCAATATGGATTTTGAATTTAAAATTTAATGTTTTTTTATTTTATAATATTTATGTTCAATATCCTATAGGTTTTTTAAAACCCTCATAAAAAAAATTATTCATTAAAACATACCATCTCAATTAACATATTCTAAAAAGTACCATGGACTTAGCTAGAATGAATGAGTTATTTTATTTTTCAAAAACGAGTTTTTAATAGGATTTTTTGATCATTTTATATTTATGAAACACCCACCCTATGATATTAGAGATGATTAAATTAACATATATGAATTTAATTAACATCTTTCTAATAAAAATAATTATAATTAATTACAAAAAATAATACAAAATAATACGAAATTAGTATGATTGGAGAAATTAATTTTCTTTACTATATTTGAAATTTGTCAAAATGAATTGGGGAACTTTTTCATCAAAAAATATATATTATTTAATTTTAGAAAATTTTTGGACATAAGAATGGTATATCTAATGAGACTCCCATGTGTAATGATATAACAAATGATTTGTATGAATAAAAAAGTGACGAAAATGTGATATAGATGTATAATAGGTGGTTTGATATACCTTACTTCTAGCAGACCAAAAATAAAGTTTTCTATTTTCCATTTTCAGGATTTTCATTAAATCACAAATAATCTTGTCTAAGGGATGTATAATAGTCTTTAGATATTTAAAATTTATCTATTGTAATATATTTGAAATATCCAAGTACCTTTGATTTTTATTTATTTTCATATTTAGATACTGATTTTGGAGTGTGTCCATTAGATAGGAAAACAATTTCAAGTACTTATCACTTTTTGTGAATGTAATTAAATTTATTGGTCTACAAAAATTCAATATTAAAATTCATTGTTAGTGTATAATGAATAATTCATATCATCTAGTAGTTACACTCTATAAATGTTTTTGTTGAAACATACACTAATAGAATTTGGATATAGTTTAACTCTTATTCTTGTTTTATATGTTAATAATTTCTCTATTAATATATCTGAAAAATATATTGAGTCATTATAAGGCAAAGCAACTTGATATAAGAAGAAATTTTCTAGGTTATCATGTATAGAAAGATTTTATATCATTATAATTTTTAAATATTGTGTTTTTACTTGATGATATTTTGAATGACAACTTCCCACATCAGTTTTTATATTATTAAGGGAGTTATAAGTTTATTTAATTATATGTAATAATTTTATTTAAAATCATATTATATTCATTATTTTTGATATTAAAATGTATTGGTTTTAATGTTCAATTTATTGATATTTATTATTTTCTTTTTCAATTAAATAGATTAAAATTTCAATTTCATATTTAATTTTATGGTCTTATATTTTCAGTTATAAAAAAATAATTATTATAATGTAAAACTAGCTCAATGAACATAATCTTCACCTAAAAGTATCATATTTGACCCTTTTCTCTCACTCCCCCACCCACTATTACGAACGAATCTATATATATTAGATCACTAAATCCCTTAACCACATTCAAAACATACTTTCCATTCCCTAAACCTTATAAATATCTTGATGGAGAAGGGTGAGAGGGAATACATGGATGGTACATGTTATAATATGAGGAAGATATAATAAATTTTATCATGGAATGTGTTGAAATGTAACATTATGAATTTGGAATTATTGTTCAAGATGATTTTTTACAGGTAAGGAATTAGTATTTCAATGGTTGAAATAAATTTATTATATATGTAATATAGATTCTAATGATGAGAAATTGGAGATGGAATTTAATGTGAAGGATAATTCCATTTTAGGTGTTAATGAGGATTTCATATCCTCAAAATCATATAATAACAAATTTTATATTTATAGAATTTTGATTCCTCAGTTCTTCATGTACCCTCATAAAAGATTTTTTCATTTGAAAATTTTATCAATTTGGAATATTGGTACGAAATATCTAGAAATCACATCCTTCTATTTTGGAATAACAAAAATTTGTAATATGTTGCTGAATGATCATGAGGATGATTGAAATGTTCTGTTAAATGTTTCAGAAACTGTAGTTCTACATGTGATTGCCAAGATTAGAAGAAATTCAATTTCTAGACATGTGCATCCTGTTTTAATGCAGATTCAAATAAATATCAATATCAGTAATTAAATGTTAATTTATATGAGTCATTAATATCAAACGGATGTTATATGATCAATATATCCATATGAGAGGCTGGTGGAACATTGTCATTAGAAGTTATAAATGATTGTTGAAATCAATATATTATTAAGATGTCATCAAAATAATTTCTTATACAAAGGAACACTATTGAAATTTTGTTTCATTTTATAAGTTATAAGAAGAAAGATGATGAATGACAGATCACATAAGGAAGAAGAATCAGGTGTCTATGCTAAGAAGAAAACATTAACATGAATTCAACTGATAATAAAAGGTCTTAAATAGATGAATGTGGACAGTCCAAAGTGGAAGAATGATATTTTCAACCACTATTGGTTAGAGGTATTGAAAATTGATCAGTGTTTGGGGAAAATATTCCAATCCGCACTAGATATAGTAATGTTATATTAGAAAATATTTATTTAAGGGATAGAGTAACACTTAAACATCCTTGAGTTTATAACGAAGCAAATACTAAGATATATAATTATACATCGTCAGTTCCAAATCAATAATGGATATAAGATCATGATGGAAAAGATAATAATATTTATTAAGACTTATGGAGGTTTTACAACATGATATTATAGTGGAAAAAAATGAACAAGTTGGTTATGGTGGAGAAAATATAGTTGGTAAAACTACTATCTCTTAGGGATCTCAAATAATGATTGAGATTCATGTTAAGGAAACACTTTCTATAGAGAATTTATGTATCTTTTTTCCCACAACAATTAATTTTATTAGAGATCAATCATTTTCTTTTATAGATAATTATATATAGAGAACTATAGATGAAGGTGAAAAGGGTATTTAAATAAATGGGGAATTAATAAAGTATTCTACGAAATGATTAAAAGTTCAAGATTTTAAATTTGTGGAAGCTAGAAAGAGTTATATAAATTTTGAGGAAATACTCTTATAATTTGAAGATTATTCCAACTATGGAGACAAATTATAATTTTTTAGGAATTAATTTTCTCAAATTTTGTCCAAATGAAGGTGAAATGATGATATTTCAAGCAGAGCATAAGAGTTCCTATAAGCTAGTTCAATATTTAAAAAATTCATATACTATTATAAAAGTGATTCATTATCTTCAAAATTTGCATCAATGTTTTAATGAGAATTTAATTTCTAAGGAATAAGTTAATTCTTTTAGACAATATCCCTATACCTAGTTTGGTCGGTTTCAAGAATCAATATTTTTAAAATATATTTTATTATTTAAAAAATTTCAAAAACATTATTTCAATGGTTTAAAGTTAAAGAATCATGTAAGAAAATACTTCTACATTCGATGGTACAAGTTTTATAGTTCTGTTGAAGATAATAAATATTTTCATATATAATCTTTATACCCTTTATATTTTATTTAACTTATATTTTCTGATATTGTTCCTCTTCAAAATCTATTAGAATCTCAGAAATATTTTAATGGGATGATTACTATAATGGAGCTAAGAGTTATAGTTTTTAAAAGCTATTTGGGGGTTATAATGGAATGATATGTTCACGTTTTAAGACAATTCAAATTTTTAAATTAAAAATACAGTTTAAATAATTATAATGTTCAAGTAGTTGAGGTATATCATAAAGAAATCTGAATTCCCAATAGACACTAATTTCAAGCACTTGATAGAGTTGTGGAACGATGGAATTAAAAATATAATATTCATTAACAATAGATTCTTTATCGTCAGATAAGCCTGAAAAAAGATGTTACATATCACCTTAAACAAAAAAATGATTTTACAATGGACAATGTAACACCCCAAGCTTCTACAGTATGCTTCCCTTTGAATAATGCAATAGCATGTGTTGTACGCAACAACGAGTTCTAACACACACCACAACCGCTCAAACTAGCCGTTATGAATAGTAATACCTACTTTTTGAAATTTTATCTCTCAAAATGGACTTCATTTTTGGATTAGGAGTATCGAATTTAGCCTAAGGTGAAATTTTGGTACTTTTTGGATAACTTTAATATTTGGATGAATAGTGAAAATTACTAAATTTTAATTAAAAACAACTTTTTTAATCAAGATTATTTATAGTGATAAATTACATTATTTAGTGGTTTTAAAGTATAATTAGAATATATTTTTACCATTTTATCCAATGGTGTGCATTATAATTAATTTCACTTTGAAATTGGACATAAACAATTGTCAATATTTTGATATATATTGTTTCTTAAAAACACGCTATTTGTTGTGACAACGGGAATTAATTATAAAATTAATTAATGAAACTTTTATGTTTGGAATTTTGTAAAATAGACATCATTTTTTAATTTGGAATATCAATTATAGCTTAGGGTGAAATTTTGGATTTGTTCTGAAAAACTTCAATTTTTTGATGAATAGTGAAATTACTAAGTGGTAGTTAAAAAACTGAATTTTTCATAAAACATAATTTTACCACTTCTGTGATTGGAATTTCGAAAATCAGAGAGACATTGTTAATATCAAGGAGTAAAATGTGGTTCAATGAGATGAAAATAATTTTTGTTTAATAGTAACTTTTTTCTTTTATTTACCACGGTTAAAAGTAAATAGGGTAATAAAGGGTAAAAATGATATTAATATTACCCTAACACATGTACTAATTCTATTGGACAAGTGTATATCGACCAAAAACAACCTTAGGAATACAATATTATCATTTAGGTTCAATTGGATTAGATTAGGACATTTATTATTATTTAATTCAAATAAGAGTTAAAAGAGTTAAAATCAATGTTTATTTACTAAAACATTTTTAATATAGGGTTATACATAAGATAAATTTGATTGTAAATATTAATTATAAAGATAAAATGATTTCCTACATAATGATATTTTATTTATAATTTTTAGATATTATATAATTTAATATATGTATGACACAATGATGATGCACTAATTACCATAATAGTGAAACATTAAAATATTTGATATTATAAATACAGAAATAAATATAATTTAAGACATTTAATGAATTAAAATAATTTTATAGGATATTATGACATATTAGTATTGGTTTAATTAACTTTTTTCGAAATAATAATACTGTTATTATTTTTACAAAAATCAATTATTAAATAGTGTCAAAATTGACATAAAAGAGTTTTTAAAACAAATATTATATTATTAATTGATATTAAATTCCTAAAAATCTAATGTTTGGCCAAGAGACTTATATAAGAATAGGTGTATCATTAATGGACCACATTGGGGTCTCTTGGACGTATATAGTAATTTTATTAACCATATAATATAAAAATACAAAGAGACATTGTAAAAGTGAAACTAATTAACTAAGAGTTAATACTTAATGATAAGGCTAATATAGTAACCCAAACCAGTATAAATTCTATTGGTTGAGTGATTTTCGACCTATCCCCACCTTAAAGTTTAAATAATCCACTTTGGAGCCATTAGAAACCGAATATGAATTTATTATAAAATAATATTTATAGCTTTTCCAAAGGTGCCCCTCACCCCTCTTATAAAAGGGCACTCTCCCTTCTCATTAACTCACACCTTCAAACCTTTTGGTTCGGCCAAACTCTGCCCAAATACTCTATCAACTTCCCTCACTTCATCCTAGAGGCCTTACTTTAGTCAGAAAGCCAACCTAAGAGCCCTTTTGATCAAATGAAAAGGAAGAACCTGAAGAAGAGGTAATGATTTCACCACCCTTTTCCAAGTTCCTTTCTTCTTCCACTTCTTCTTCCTTTGTTGTTACCATTCTAAAATAATAACTCCAGTATCATATATATACTGTTATGTTATTATAAATATGGTACAACCATATTCAGTATTCTATCCATCCTTTGAATAACATGTCAGCATACGTGCGTACGTACGGCTTACCGTCTCCACGTCGTGGTGTAATTGTTATTCAATAAATTATTATTTGGATGGGTATAATAATGATGTGTAATTCATGTAAATAATAAATGTAACATGATAATTATTTTTTATATATGATATACCATCCAATTATATATTATTTTAATATCAAAATAATGATATTGTCGCTCGTGCGTACGTACAGACTATCGTCTCCACGAACGCGATGAGATTTATTCTCCATCATATCCATTCATGTATAATTATCAGTTGATGATTAATAATAGTATCTAAAGACTTGATATCATTCTGGATATGAATAGGATACATCCTATCCATAACAAACATGGCTTACGTAACAAAACGTATCAATGAAAACGAGTAAGTTAACACTCGAAACGACGATAATACTAAGATATTATTAACAAATCAATGTTAAAAGATCATATATGATATCATATTCTTTTATAATTTAATAACAATTATTTCACCATTATATAGGAGGTTAACCTAGCCCAACCAAGGAAAGGTACAAGGTAAGGGTTATTTCACAATCTCTTCATTATCCGAGGTTTTTTTATACGTAATAATCTACTAGGATCTCTTTATCATCCACATCCATGTTTCTTAAAAATGTATTTCAAAACATTTTTACTATTTAAAATAATATGGGTAAATTTCATTTATACCCTTGTTTGAATTTTTATAAGAATTTTATAAAGGAATATTTCCGTCGTTTTCCAAACAAGATGTTTTTTAACCTTTTCGACAGAATTAAGGTAAGAATGTTTTTTTAACTTATACGGAGGGTGCGGCTATTTTTCCGCCGTTATAAAATCTTCGAAGTTTCCCTTACAAGATTATAAGAATATTTTCAAAGAAAATGTTTTATTTTTTAAATATTTGACTCTTAAATTATTTTAAAATAAAAACAGATATTTCTCTAAAAAGAGTTTTGATTTCATCTATGGATTTTACGCTTATTTGAAGTTGATTTATTATGAAAAAAAACTTCTATATTTTATTGATGGTTTTGTGATATGTTTTATTGTGGATGTGTTATTTTTATGCCATTCATGGTTTATGGATGAAGTATTTACATTTTTTATAATAGTTTTAATACGAATGTTTATGTTATGTTTAAACCTTTTCATATGGGAATGCATTGGACTTAACATGTGATGGGTGGAGCCCGCTATAGCTCCTTGATGCATCGGTAGGTCTCATGAGACAAACTAGTGTCTTGGCACAAGGCCTAGGAAAAATATTATTTGTAGTCTTGGCATGAGGCCTTGGCTATGTGGTATGATAGTCTGGCATTATGCATTCCATCATTATGAAAGTGGTTATTGATATTGCATGTGATTATTCGATTATTAGAATATCCATGTGAATAAGTAAATGGAATTATTTCATTTTATTTTTTCCATACTATGTTGACGTTCAAGTTTAAAAGGATTTTGTTTTAGTTATACACTGCCTTAAATGTTTATTCTTATTTATGAATGTTTATGCTATATTGTTATCCTTACTGGGCATTTGAGCTCACCCCTTTTCTATGTTTTATTTTTCCCAGGATGTGAAAAGGTAAATTATGAATGACCTGTAGGGATATTATGAGGGGATAATAGTGTGGTATATGGAGACAATATGTTGTTGTAGTAGTTTTTCACTTCATGATGTAATGTCAAACATTATGAATATATCTAGTGTATCCAAGGCTACTAAACCAATCAGTCTTTCGAGATTTGATCTTTCTTGTGATCATGCCAATGTTTTGTAATAATGCACCAACTCTGGGTCACTGGGGTCTGGGAGTTACAGTTGGTATCAGAGAAAGTTTAGTACAAACCTTGGAAGCTAGATTTAGATAAACTATGATTAGAGAACGTAGAAATAAGATGAACTTTGAGTATTAATATAGAAGAACTTCCTAGAATTTTGGTATTGTAGAGATTTTGTGAGTTTTCCGAGCAATGCATCCCTGTCTGGATACGAGTAGGTAGAGGCGGATCTAGCACAGATGTACCTAGGGGTAAAACCCGAAAACACCACTTTGAGCTAGACTCGAACGGGAACTGGTGCACGACAACGGGCCTTGCTGCACTCTTGGTTACGACACTCCCGGGGGATATGCTTAGGAGAACTCTCATTTTCTTTACAAATCATTATGAAAGGTTTATGAGTATATACTTCCTCAAAGAAAACATTTTTATGATTATGGATTATATCCATAAATAGTTCAATTTATGTTAAGTGTTATATAAGTATGGAATTATGTATTTTGATTCATAAACTGGTCTAGTTTATGCCATTGTTTAGAAATGGCGCCTAGTGGAAGAAATGGAAACCATATCAATGCACGCACTCAATGTAGGGATTTCCATCTGGATCAAGATAATTATAGTGGAGCTGGTGATGCAACTGGTGCCGATCAGCTAATCACCATACTGGGAAAACTCACTCAGGTTATGATTAATAACCTTACCCGTATGGAGCACCCTGATCCGTAGCGTGGAGGATCAATGCTAGATTGATTCATGAGGCAAAAACCACCAACGTTCAATGGGAGTACAAATCCCTTAGTAGCTAAGCAATGGATAAATTCCCTAGAGAAAATATTTCAGGCTTTGGGAAGTAGTGAAAGGGAAAAAGTTATCATGGCAGTTTACCACCTCACCGGAGATGCTGATCAATGGTGTTCATTGATTCAGAACACGAAGGAAGATGAGAAAGTGTCAAATATGGAATGGAGAGAGTTCAAAGATCTGTTTTTAGAAAAATACTTTCCTTGTGACCATCGAGCAGATATGGGAAGGGAATTTTTGAGTCTCAGACAAAAGGAGGATGAGAATGTCACAAAGTATAAGGATAACTTTACAAGGTTATCAAGGTATGCTAGAGATTATATACGTAACCCAAGAAGTAATATTGATCGTTTCTTTGATGGGTTAAAACCATTTCTCCGTCGAGAATTAGTCTCAAAATCCTTCACGTCGTACGAAGACATTGTCTCATGTGCTATTAGAACAGAAAAGGAATTCTCAAAGTCTTATGACCTTAAAGCAAAGAAAGAGAAGAAGAGATCTGCTGATCAATCTGGGAATGTAAATAAGGGGAATAAGGGGAAGGTTTAATATCCATCCAGTGGTAAATGTGGGAAGAAACACCCCGATACTTGCTTGAAGGGAATGGGTGTCTATTACAAGTGTGGTGAAAAAGTCCACCAAGCTTGTGAATGCAAAGAGAAGAAGGAAGCTACGAATGTTCAATGCTAAAATTGCAGGGAGATGGGACATTATAAAAATGAATGTCCTAATCGTCAGGGGAACTTACCTCAGAAAAGGCCAAGGGATCAAGGACAAGCTTATGCTATCACTACTGCTGAGGCAGAAGCTCCAAATGACGTGGTGGCTGGTAATTTAATGGTTTCCTCATGTTTAGAAAATGCATTATTTGATTCTGGATCATCGCATTGTTTCATATCTTCCCAGTTTGCTAAGAAAATTAGATATTTCCAATTTGATTTAACAAAAGAGTTGTCGGTTAAAACTCCTAAGGGAAGTATCATTGCAACAATGTTTTGTGAATCAGTCCCCATTAGAGCACATAAATGTTCTTTATCTTCTAATCTCATCATCATACCTATGATTGAGTTTGATATAATCCTCAGTATGGATTGGGTTTCAGACTATGATGTGATGATTTATTGTAAGAAGAAGGAGGTTACGATTTTTGATGATGATGATAAGGAACACCTTATCTTTACAGCAGAATCGTCACCACCTAATTCTTATCTAGATCCACCCCAAGTAGCTCAACTAAATTCAATTATTGGGGAGGAAGAGAATGAAATGACTGTGGGTAAGGAAAGGAATGTTCAAATATAGGATGTACCTGTTGTGAAAGAATATGTAGATGTATTTCAGGATGATTTACCAGGACATCCTCCAGAACGAGAAGTTGAGTTTTCCATTGATTTAATTCCTGGATCAAGGCCTATATCGAAGACCCCTTATAGAATGACCACTATAGAATTAGTTGAACTGAAGAAACTACTAGAGGAATTGAGTAATAAGGGATTTATTCGCCCTAGTGTTTCTCCATGGGGAGCCCCTGTTGTTTTTGTTAAAAAGAAAGATGGATCTATGAGGTTATGTATCGATTATAGGGAGATCAATGCTATAACAATAAAGAACAAGTATCCCCTACCTCCCATTGATGATTTATTTGACCAATTGCATGGAGCTCAATACTTTTCAAAGATTGACCTTCGATCTAGATACCATCAGTTGTGTGTGAATAAGGAAGACATTCCGAAGAAAGCATTTCGAACTAGGTACGGGCATTACGAGTTTATAGTAATGCCTTTTGGATTGACTAATTCACCTTCTGTATTCATGGATCTGATGAATAGAGTTTTCAAGGAATATCTCGATGAATTTGTGGTGGTATTTATTGATGATATCTTGGTATACTCTAAAATCTATGAAGATCATGAAAGTCACTTGCGCATTATCCTGAAGACTCTGAGAAGACATGAATTATATGGGAAGTTTAGAAAGTGTGAATTCTGGCTTCGTGAGATTTCTTTTCTTGGACATATTTTCTCTAAATATGGAATCTCTGTTGATCCTTCTAAGACCAAGGAAATCCAATAATGGACATCACCTACGAGTATAACTGAGGTACGCAGTTTTATTGGTTTGGCATGTTATTATCGACGTTTCATCCAGAATTTTGCCCGATTGGCAAACCCATTAATGAAGCTCATACGTAAAGGGGTTAAATTTTTTTGGACAAAAGAGTGTGAATAATGTTTCAAAGAAATGAAGAGAATATTATTCAATGCTCCTATATTGACTATACCATCGGGGAATTATGGTTCGTTATTTATAGTGATGCATTGAAGAAAGGACTTGGTTGTGTCCTTATGCAGAATGATAGGGTTATTTCCTATGCATCACCACAGCTGAAAATTCATGAGAAAAACTATCCTACTCATGATCTTGAGTTAGCAGCTGTGATATTTTATTTGAAGATATGGAGGCACTACCTCTATGGTGAGAAATGTGAGATTAATACTGATCATAAGAGTTTGAAGTATATTTTCTCACAAAAAGAACTCAACATGAGGCAAATGAGATGGCTTTAATTACTCAAGGATTATGATTGTACGATAAACTACCACCCGGGGAAAGCAAACAAGGTGGCATATGCTTTGAGCAGAAATGATCATAGAGTTTTGAACAATATGATAATTGAAAGGGATCCAATTTTCATGGATCTAGTAAAGATGGACATGGGAATAACCAGGGAAGGAGAAACATCAATTCATTTTCAAATGGTTTCCAAACCATCTTTACTAGAAAAAATTAAGAGTTCTCAGACCGATGATAAAGAATTTCAAAAGAAGATTAAAGCTGTGAATGATGGGAGATTGGGAGACTTTGTGTATGAAGATAGAATTTTGAAATTTTGGAAGAGACTTTGTATTCCCCACATACCTGATCTAAAAAGGGAATTGCTGGATGATGCTCATAGTTCCAATTTCTCTATACACCCTGTGAGCACCAAAATGTATAGAGATTTGAAGGAACATTTTTGGTGGGACATCATGAAGAGGGAGATTGATGATTTTGTGTCAAGATGTATGGTTTTTCAACAAGTGAAAGCTGGAAGGTAAAAGCCTGGAGGAGTCATGCAACCTCTTCCCATGCCGGAGTGGAAATGGGACAATATTACTATGGACTTTGTCATGGGGCTACCAAAGACCCCTAGAAGGAATGATGCAATATGGGTCATTGTTGATCGTCTTACCAAGTCAGCACATTTTCTTTCTATAAGAGAAGATCTACCACTGGAACGTCTAGCAAGACTATATATTAATGAAGTTGTGAGACTTCATGGAGTACCCATGTCGATTGTTTCTGATCATGATCCCCGTTTTACTTCAAGATTCTGGAAAAGTCTTCAGAAATCCTTGGATACTGAACTTCATTTGAGCACTGCCTACCACCCTCAAATAGATGGACAATCGGAACGAACTATTCAAACCTTAGAAGACATGTTGAGATCCTGCTCACTTGACTTTTAGGGTATGTGGGATCAATATTTACCTCTGGTAGAATTTTCCTATAACAATAGCTTCCATTCGAGTATTCATATGGCACCATATGAAGCGTTATACGGAAAGAGATGTCGCACACCAACCTGTTGGGATGACGTTGGTGAAAGAAAACTTGTAGGTCCAGAACTGGTAGAGGAAACAATGGGAAAGGTGAAGGTAATCCAAAATCACATCAAAGCAGCTCAAAGTAGGCAGAAGAGCTATGCTGATAATCGAAGGAAGGATTTGGAATTTCAAGTCAGTGATCATGCATTCCTGAAGGTATATCCATGAAAGGGAGTCATACATTTTGGTAAGAAAGGTAAATTGAGTCCCAGGTACATCAGACCTTTCGAAATTCTAGAACGAATTGGGGATGTAGCTTGCTGATTGGCAATGCCGCCAAGTCTCTTCAAAGTTCACGATGTGTTCCACATATCTCTATTGAGGAAATACATGCCTAACCCAACGCATGTACTCACCTAAGAGGAATTAGAACTAGAACCCGATCTGTCTTATTGCGAAGAGCCCGTCAAGATTCTTGATACGAGAGAACAAGTGCTGAGAAATCGGACGACACGTCTGGTAAAAGTCTTGTGGAGAAACCATAAGATGGAAGAGGCAACGTGGGAACCCGAGGAACTTTTGATGAAGAACCAACCAAGTCTTTTCATGCGATAATATTCTAGAAATTTCGAGGAAGAAATTATTTGAAGGAGGGGAGAATGTAACACCCCAAGCTTCTACGGTACGCTTCCCTTTGAATAATGCAATAGCGTGTGTTGTACGCAACATCGAGTTCTAACACACACCACAACCGATCAAACTAGCTGTTATGAATAGTAATACCTACTTTTTGAAATTTCATCTCTCAAAATGGACTTCATTTTTGGATTAGGAGTATCAAATTTATCCTAAGGTGAAATTTTGGTACTTTTCAGATAACTTTAATATTTGGATGAATAGTGAAAATTACTAAATTTTAATTAAAAACAACTTTTTTAATCAAAATAATTTATAGTGATAAATTATATTATTTAGTGGTTTTAAAGTATATTTAGAATATATTTTTACCATTTTATCCAATGTTGTTCATTATAATTAATTTCACTTTGAAATTGGACATAAACAATTGTCAATCTTTTGATATATATTGTTTCTTAAAAACACGCTATTTGTTTTGACAACAGGAATTAATTATAAAATTAATTAATGAAACTTTTATGTTTGTAATTTTGTAAAATAGAAATCATTTTTGAATTCGGAATATCAATTATAGCTTAGGGTGAAATTTTGGCTTTCTTCTGAAAAAATTCAATTTTTGATGAATAGTGACACTACTAAGTGGTAGTTAAAAAACTGAATTTTTCATAAAACTTAATTTTACCACTTCTATGATTGGAATTTCGAAAATCTGAGAGACACTGTTAATATGAAGGAGTAAAATGTGGTTCAATGAGATGAAAATATTTTTTGGTGAATAGTAACTTTTTACATTTATTTACCACAGTTAAAAGTAAATAAGGCAATTAGGGGTAAAAATGATATTAATATTACCCTAACACATGTCCTAATTCTATTGGAAAATTTTATCTCGACCAAAAACAACCTGAGGAATAAAATATTATCATTTAGGTCCACTTGGATTAGATTAGGACATTTATTATTATTTAATTCAAAGAAGAGTTTAAAGAGTTAAAATCAATGTTTATTTACTAAAACATTTTTAATATAGGGTTATACATTAGATAAATTTGATGGTAATTATTCATTAGAAATCTAAAAGGATTTCCTACATAATGATATTTTATTTATAATTTTTAGATATTATATAATATAATTTATTTTTGACACAATGATGATGCAGTAATTACCATTATAGTGAAAAATTAAAATAATTGATATTATAAATTCCCAAATAAATATAATTTTAGACTTTTAATGAATTAAACTAATTTTCATGGATAATATGACATATTAGGATTCTTTTAATGGACTTTGTTCTAATTAATCATTCTGTTATTATTTTCACAAAAATCAATTATTGAATAGTGTCAAAATTGAAATAAAAGAGTTTTTAAAACAAATATTATATTATTAATTGATATTAAATTCATAAAAATTTAAGGTTCGTCCAAGAGACTTATATCATGATAGGAGTATCATTAATGGACCCCTTTTTGGGTATCTTGGATGTATATAGTAATTTTATTAACCATATAATATAAAAATACAAAGAGACATTGTAAAAGTGAAACTAATTAACTAAGAGTTAATACTTAATAATAAGGTTAATATAGTAACCCAAACCTGTCTAAATTCTATTGGTTGAGTGGTTTTAGACCTATCCTCACCTTAAACTTTAAATAATCCACTTTGGAGCCATTAGAAACCGAATATGAATTTATTATAAAATAATATTTCTAGATTTTCCAAAGGTGCCCCTCACCCCTCTTATAAAAGGGCACTCTCCCTTCTCATTAACTCACACCTTCAAAGCCTTTTGGTTTTGCCAAACTCTTCCCAAATACTCTCTCAACTTCCCTAACTTCATCCTAGAGGCCTTCCTTTAGTCATAAATCCATCTTAAGATCCCTTTTGATCAAATCAAAAAGAAGAACCCGAAGAAGAGGTAATGATTTCACCACCCTTTTCCAAGTTCATTTCTTCTTCCACGTCTTCTTCCTTTGTTGTTACCATTATTAAATAATAACTCCAGTATCATATATATACTGTGATGTTATTATAAATATGGTACATCCACATTCAGTATTCTATCCATCCTTTGAATAACATGTCACCATACGTGCGTACGTACGACGTACCATTTGCACGTCGTGGTGTAATTGTTATTCAATAAATTATTATTTGGATGGGTATAATAATGATGTGTAATTCATGTAAATAATATATGTTACATTATAATGATTCTGTATATATTATATACCATCCAATTATATATTATTTTAATATCAAAAGAATGATATTGTCGCTCGTGCGTACGTACGGACTACCGTCTCCACGAACGCGATGAGATTCATTCTCCATCGTATCCATTCAAGTATAATTCTCATTTGATGATTAATAATAGTATCTAAGGACTTGATATAATTCTGGATATGAATAGGATACATCCTATCTATAAGAAACATGTCTTACGTAACAAAATGTATCAAAGATAATGAGTAAGTTAACACCTGAAACGACGATAATACTAAGATATTATTAACAAATCAATGTTAAAAGATCATATATGATATCATATTCTTGTATAATTTAATAAAACTTATTTCACCATTATACATGAGTTTAACCTACCCCAACCAAGGAAAAGTACAAGGTAACGGTTATTTCACAATCTCTTCATTATCCGATGTTGTTTATATGTAATAATCTACTCGGATCTCTTTATCATCCACATCAATGTTTCTTAAAAATGTATTTCAAAACTTTTTTACTATTTAAAAGAATATGGGTAAAAGTCATTTATACCCTTGTTTGACTTTTTATAAGAGTTTTATAAATGAATCATTCCGTCGTTTTCCAAACAAGGTGCTTTTTATCCTTTTCGACAGAATTAAGGTTAGAATGTTTTTTTAACTTATACGGTGGGTGCCGCTATTTTTCCGCCGTTATAAAATCGTCGAAGTTTCCCTTACGAGATTATAAGAATATTTTCAAAAAAAATGTTTTATTTTATAAATATATGACTCTTAAATGATTTCAATATAAAAAGAGATATTTCTCTAAAAAGAGTTTTGATTTCATCTATGGATTTTACGCTTATTTGAAGTTGATTTATTATGAAACAAAACATCTATATTGTATTGAAAGTTTTGTGATATTTTTGACTATGGATGTGTTATTTTTATACCATTCATGGTTTATGGATGAAGTATTTACATTTCTTATTCTAGTTTTAATATGAATGTTTATGTTATGTTTAAAAATTTTCATATGGGAATGCATTGGACTTAATATGTGACGGGTGTAGCCCGCTATAGCTCCTTGATGCATCGGTAGGTCTCATGAGAAAAACTAGTGTGTTGGCACAAGGCCTTGGAAAAATATTAATTGTAGTCTTGGCACAAGGCCTTGGAAATGTGGTTATGATAGTCTGGCATTATGCATTCCATCATTATGAAAGTGGTTATTGATATTGCATGTGATTATTCGATTAGTAGAATATCCATGTGAATAAGTAAATGGCATTATTTCATTTTATTTTTTCCATACTATGTTGAAGTTCAAGTTTAAAAGGCTTTTGTTTTAGTTATACACTACCTTAAAATGATTATTCTTATTTATGAAAGTTTCCTCTATATTGTTATCCTAACTGGGCATTTGAGCTCACCCCTTTTCTATGTTTTATTTTTTTCTCAAGATGTGTAGAAGTAAATTATGAATGACCTGCATGGATATTATGAGGGGATAATAGTGTGGACTATGGAGACAATATGTTGTTGTAGTAGTTTTTCACTTTATTATGTAATGCAAAACATTATGAATATATCTAGTGTTTCCAAGGCTACTAAACCAATTGGTCTTTTGAGATTTGATCTTTCTTGTGATCATGCCAATGTTATGTAATAATGTACTGACTCTAGGTCACTAGGGTCGGGGCGTTACAGACAAAAATTATTATATTCTATGTAATCAATTTAAAGTACATATTTTTTCTTTCTTATAATTATAATTATTTTTGGAGATTATTCATTTTTATGATGGTTTATATTTCGTTTATATATCATTCACTTTCTGATATTTTATACTATGAATTTGTTTGGATAAATATCTATAAATTCATTATTTCATAAAAGGTTGGGAAATTTTTATAAATATAATATTCCAATATTTCATTCCGGATAAATATTATTTCTTTATTATTAAAAAAAATTTCTTTTTGTTTTTTATTTATATGGGTTTTATGATCATTAAAAGTGGAGGATTGTTTGGAATAATAATTTCATCCAACTATATCATTTATTTTTCCATCATTTAATTCTAACAAACACTTTGATTGATTTAACATATGTAGTTTCATTATATTAATTTTAGGATTATTTTTATTAATATATTTCATTTAATTTAACATGAATTATAGAAGATATTTACATTTATTTCAGTAGAATTTTTATTCTGCAATATATTTTGGACGTTTTTAAGTATTCTTGATTAAGTTTTCAAATGTTTTATTGAATCTAAACATTTTAATCTAACCCCTATTTTATGATAAAAATTAGGTTTGAGAACCAAAATTTGGATAAGAAATGTTATATTCAGTACCATACATTTGCACAAAAAATTATGTTTGTGAACCTAAATTTTGTGAATAACCCTACATTTCTGAATCTAACAATTGTTTTGACATCCTAAATCTTGTTATTGAGTATTTAGTTTGAACCATATATTTAGATTTGTGGTCATATAGAGAACCCCTAAATTGAATCATTCCTCTGTGGGATTTGAGTTATCTATATTATATAAGATCATTATTTTGAAATTTCTACATAAAAAATCACTACAAAATCCATTCAATGATTTTTACGGGATTCTGAACAATGGATTTAATATTTCATATTTGAAATGTAATTTAGGATATTCATTGGGGGATTAAATTCAATATTTATGAACTCTGAGAATTTATAAAACAATGTCTTATATTGAGATATCATCAAATTATATTAAAAAAATAAAACTATACTTATTATCAATTTCTAGTGGATTAATCCAATTAATTTTAGTTATTCTATTACTTTTTAACAACTCTATTATTCATTTATAATATTTACGTTGAATATATTTATAAATTTTTCATGAAAATCAAAACATATTTCAACTTAAAATTGTTTTTCATTTACTAATTATTAATCATATATACCTCTTTATAGTTCATTATCATGAATAATCTATTTTTTATACTTATTATATTTTATTTTTTTAAATGAACAATATAGAGTTGTTTTTATTATGATATTTAATTTGAACATTTTCTATATAATTCGAATTGGTGTTTTGAAGCAATGTTGTTTGAAGTATTTTTGATATTTTTTGAATCTCTATTATTTTGCATGTATTATATGTAATTAAGATTTTATATAGTTTTTAATAATCTAAATATCATTAATTTTATTTAATATTTTCATTATCACATTATAATGACTCCCCATATCTCAATAAATGGCATATTGAAGATTGTTTCTCCCCGAAATTTAAATTCCCCATATAAATTTATCTGTTGATGATTAAAAATCAAAATATTGGACTTATTAATCATCTCACCGCTTTATAATATAATCTAAATATAATAGATAGAAAGGGATTATTACACCTAAATAATTCTAAATATTGTACATTTTGAACTTTTAACATCATATTTAAATTGTAAAACACCTCTCTTGCAATAGGATTTTTTAAAACATCCATAATTTATCATTTTATTGCGAAAATTTTCATCTATATGTCACCATGTTCCACCATTTATATAAGAAGAGTAATTAATTTCAATATTATTTTCCCACATATATTGTTATATATTCATTGATTATTTTATGTAACATTAATTAAAAAATCTAATAAGAAATAAAAAAAATCACCACAACGTTTAAACAGATTATTGGAATCCTATTCCAAACCATTTTATATTTTTTAATCTATATCAATATACTCAAATATAGTGGCACATAAGGTCATTGTATTTTTTCCTTATAATTCAAATAAACACACTTAATTACTAAGAAGAACTCACCACTAGTTATAGACTTATGATAATTGATATTTTTTCCCTACCGTATATAGTCTAGGGTATAGAGAATAATTTTATAATTTCCATTATTAGGACAATGATAATATATATTATATTAGATAAACCTTACTATTATATTTTTTAAATTAACTGTTAATCTTTTGGACTGCATTGAAAATAGAAACACTATGTCATAACAAATATGAAGTTAGGTCTTAATGTTCTAATGTACATAAGGTTTCTATTAAATATTCTAAAAACCTTTTTTTATTTATTTTCCTTGATCATCATATGAAATTGTATTCCAATATTCAAGTTTTTTCTCACATAAATTCATTTAACCATTCCAAACCACTCCAAATAATCACAATATACGTTCTATTAAAGATAGAAAAACATAATTTGATCCATATAATATTTATATTTTTATGAACATGTTAATCACTATGAGCATTGGAGGTTTACACATCTTAATTATTTGAGAAAATAATCTTCTATAATATATCCATATTACCGAAAATAGTTTTCCATCTATATAAAAATAAATAAATTATTTTTTCATGTTTCGTAGGAATATTGGTTTTCATTCACATTCCCTTATCAAAAATTACCTCATTTAAAAAATTGATTAACTTATAATTCCATGTTCTTGGATCCTGAATCAATCCATATAAATGAATTCATAGTTTTCTGTCACATCATATATCATAGTAAAGTATGAATCCACCTCATTTATCAATTTTGACTTCCTCTTCCATATTACTATTTACGAATGTTGACTTAACATCCCTCTAATAAAATATTCATTTTAATTGATCTACCAATGTAATCAATATTTTAATTTTTTATATCATTTATATTTGATAAAATTCATCCTTTAAATCAGTCTTGTAATCATTATTTGAGAAAAAAAATCACCATTTAATATATGATATAACTATTTGATTCATTGGTATATTTTCTAAATATAAAAATAAATAATACTATTTTATTCATCATATATTTAATACTATTATCAAATTTGGATGGTAATGGAGGGTTTCTCATTGGCAGTCAATGAAGATGATGATAACAACAAAAATGGTCCAATGATGATTAATTTTTGTTTCATGAATTTTCTCTATCAATACAGTGGTTGCTCATGTCACCCAAGATTATAATTTTGAATATATTTTTTTGGTTTGAATAAAGATTACTATTGAAATGGATTCTCAAGAAATATTCCAAAATATTACATAAAAAAATAAAGAAATTTGTTGGAATTGATTTTTAAAATGTTTTCTACTGGAAAAAATAAAATAATTTGTTTTAGATGGTGAAGAACCTGAATTACATTGAGTTATGTCCGTTTTTACAACATTTAAATCATTTGATCATATTTAGTGTCCAAATTTTTCTCTAGGGATTAAATGATTACCTTGTGCATAATATTTTAATTTTGATCAGAAATGTATTAGAATATTTGGAATTTTATTACATGTTTGGAATAGTTTTATGATGGATAGATATTGTTTTATACACTTGAGAAGAAGAATCCATAATATATTTTATGCCATAAATAATAGAGGATGGTCCATCATTGAATTATTTAATTAAAAATTTATCATTTATATGTTCATAAGGTAAACTAATATAAAATATTTTGAACCACTCATAGTATTCATGATGGGTCCAACTATTTGATTTACTCATAGACAGGTATTGTAATTATGTTATTTTAAGATATCAGGAATACATTTATATATTTTCATTTAGAGTTATGAAAAAAAATTGTGAATAGAAAATGTATATCTTGACCAAGATTCTACCAATTAGAAGGAAAGGGTTGTTGTTGATGTTTTTATGCTTCTTGACCGCTAGCATAGATTTCATGAATCATCTCATGATTTTTAAACCGTTCATTTGTATATGTGGGGATTTGTTAAAAAATATATTGTAATTTTGGAGGTAATGGATAATTTATATTCTAATATTAATGTTAACTATATCCTTGGACTTTCAAATATGAATACATTGGAACTTATTAGTTGGGGTAAATTTTTTTTAGGGAATACCTATTTTTATAATTGTATATAAATTTTTTTTTCTTATTTCAAATATTTTTAAATGATTCATTAATTAAAATCATTTAGTGACTTTGATTTTCCATTATGGTTTCTCAAATTTTCTAATGGGATTGTTCCCGTAGAGGCCTCATAAAACTATAAAATAAATTAAAATAATCAAATTGTATAAAATTTATCGATAAACTATCCAAAATATTAATTTATCAAATGAATTTAATTAGTACAATAATTATGAAAGAGGATAATTAGGATAAATGGATGATTAAGATAAAAATATATATGATACTGAAAATAATAGACAATATTATTTTAATTTATTAAAACATATGAGCCAATGTTATGAGTTATATAATTAATTAATTATATTTCCACAAATATGGTAGGAAAAATGAATAAAATAAAGTTCATATAGAAAATTTTAATATCTTTGTATTTATATAATAAATTAAAATTTACAAAAAAAAATCCAATAACCAATGTATTTTTTTAGAAATAAGATTGGTATAATGGGTGATGTCCATTATCGTTTTTCATAAAATCATTGAACAATAATATACTAATTTTTTAATCAATATAATGAATTTAGATTTATGTTTAATAAGATATTTGACTAAAACATTTTTAATTTCTATAAAATCTAGGTTAAATTTGGAAACTTTTAAATAGCCAAATAAATGACAAAAGTTTTTATTATGTGTAAGTATCTTTAGCATAGATTCTCCCTAGTGATGAAAAAATATGTTACATTCGCATTATAAAAAATAACAATTATATTGTTCTTTCACAATTTATAATACAGAATGAATCATATTCTTTCTTTAATTGAATCCTTAAACAATTAAAAAGGATATGATATTTACACTAGGAAATAGAATATATTTAATTTAAATTATTTTTTGGATTATGTAGAAAATATTACTCAACATTATTGAGGAAGAATGTATAACCTAAATAAAAAAATTAAATATGGTAAAACCAAATAGAATCGCTTTATTCACATTAATGATTTATTCTTGGGATAATGTTTTTAATTTTAATCTTTCATTTATAGTACTCAAAACTAAATTTTGAATTCCATAATTTCTTGAGTGAGTAAAAAAATTTCAATTTCCATATTTATATTTAAATTTAATATATATTTTGTTAATAAAGTGTTTTTAAGAACAAGTAATATTAATTGTTTTGGTTTTGAAGATATTTTTAGGCCATTTAAAATTGTATACAAAACCATCATCTAATGAGGGTTAAAAAGGAATAAAATGTTTTGAGATAATCAATGGAATAGATACTACTCTCCTATGGGAACCTAGGTGATATGATATACGTTTCATGGTTGTATCAATTAGGAATCCAATTCATGCCCCACTAATTTTTTGATATAATTTTTATAAGGTAATATATACTTTTTATGAAATAAATTTTAACCCAATAACACTAAATGGGAAAAAATTTTAATACATATTATCTCCATATTTCTCACTTATTCTAAATATTTTTTCTCCTTCAGTTCCTCCATTCCATTGACAATAAAAAATTTCTCAGTATTATAATAATTTTTGTATAATTAATATGGTATGAAACCCATTCATTTTATGTTTCTATATAAATTTTAATATAATTAATATAAATACCAATTTTAATCATTTTTTGGTTTCTTTTGATCCTTTTGTTGATTTTATTTTAATTTTTCATCTAATAACTTTTTCATTCATTTTTTTGATGGTAGGTTTCCTTTGAAATCCCCAAATATTACAATTTAACATAAATTGTATGAGGTTATGTTATGATAAAAAACAATGTATAACTTAGAAAAGTGATTAAAATAGTACTAAAATAAATAATAACATATCTTATTGGGTATTCTCGATCACCACGGGCATATGATACACACTTGGGAATAAGTCAAAATTTATATGGAATTATTTTATAATAACAATTACCCATCAAGGTGAGAATAATATAAATATAGTATAAATAGATAGTATAAAAAACTGATTAAGATAAATGTTCTACAGGTAGATATTTAAATGTCCCATAAATGGTAAATAAACCAATGTTTCCACATAAAAATTAATGATACAATCTGTAGATCTCCCTACAATAAGTGGATCATACACTTCTTTTTATCTACTAACTTTCATGGATTTATTATTAATAACACCACCACATATGTGCATTTATTTTACTTTTCCTTGAATGCAATAATAATTCTAAAAATTATTGACAACAAAATTTGAGTTTGAGAAAAAAGATCTTAGTATTATCTTACTATGAATTACATATGAAATCCGCATAAAATAAACCAAATATGTTCAATATTAAATTAATCGTGTCATGGTAATATTTTCTATTTTCATAAAAAATAATTCCATTAGAATCATTACAATAGATATTATAAAGAATTTGAAAAATTAATATCCACTAAAATAGGCATTAGTAAAAAGTTTGTTTAAAAAATTGATGAATAAGAATTACTATAAAAACAACAATTTACAAATCATATACAATATATTAACAGTTGATAAGAGTCATAGGGTATGGATAATATTTAGTTTCACAAACATCGTCCTGAAATATAGAACATTATGCTCAAAAATCCTTATATCTTTGGCTAGGGGGTCATAGAATTCCCCTAAATAATAGAATACCTTTTTAACAACCAGAGTTGTTATGACATAATTTTTTCAATGAATTATATTTCTTTGATGAATTTCATTGAACACTACACCAATTTATGTTCTATTTATACAAAAAAAAAATATAATATTTCACTACAAAAAACAGTTATATTATGTTGAGTTACACACAACACTATGTTTGTCTTGTGTTATACCCAATTTTGTGTTCCTTCGATTGCTTACATTACTCAAAAGTCATGTTTTACTAAACTACAATATACTATTAACATTATATTTATTAAATAATTATTGTTATCACTGAGTTGTTAAAATATAAGATATTAAATTTTTTAAATAAATTATTAAACTATGGTATATAAATGTTAATTCAATTAATTAATTGGCTATCAACTAATTATAATTGAAAAGACCAAATTTAAATTGAATGATTTGTTTTCTAGAAAAAAAATATTTTTTTTCCCACAGTGGCATCATATCATAATCAATTATTTTAATAAATATAATAGAAAAATATTGTAGAAATTTATATATTTAAAATTAAAAAACAAGACATTCATATGATACGTTTGATAGTAATAAAATAAGAACAAATCCAATTTTCGTTATAAAATGCTGTGTTATTTTTAAAGATAGTTTTTTCCAACCTTTAATGGAAGACTTGTTTTAAAATACATTTTTAAAACCTTTATAAATTTTTATCAAAAAATAAACATCATTTTTTAAAGATATGTTTAAATTTTTTATTTGGGATATTTTCTTTGTATTTTTCTGAGAAGATTCATTATTTAATGTATAGTGATAACATTGAATTTTAATTGAAAGCTACATTGTGGTATAATATATTTATATTGTTAAAATATATTTTAAATTGGTTTTCAAGTATAATTGATTAAATTCTACCTCAATAAATTCAATTTAAGACGTTTTAATCAATTTTACAATGATTTTGGTTATAAAATAATTTTACAATTTTAAAAGTTTAACATTAAAAACCCATCATTTTGACGCATTAGAAGGATTAATTTTAGAATTAATTATGAAACTTATGTGATTAGAATTTTGGATAAATGTATTATTTATTTGAAATAG
Organism: Viscum album; assembly: GCA_963277665.1. Lineage (NCBI taxonomy): Eukaryota > Viridiplantae > Streptophyta > Magnoliopsida > Santalales > Viscaceae > Viscum > Viscum album. The sequence continues at coordinate 269,383,729 of OY728155.1, read as the reverse complement.
ACATAATCTATAATAACTATGGTTGTTAACATAGGTTTTTACTAAACAATATTGAATTTAATTAAAAATAATGGAAATGATTAAGGTAAAAATGAGTTTACTCGAGGGCTATACTTTAAACATAAGGTATCAAATAGACCTAGACACATGAATTAAACCTGTTATGTAGCCATATTTTTACCACATACACTCTTCTGTCTAAAATGGTCAATTATTGCGGGAAAATTATTTATGTGATACCTCATAATAGTTATTACCTTTGGCATTTATAATAATGACACTCCTCCTCCCCAACAATAGAGAACTCACCCCATTTACTTATTATCACTGATCAGTACATTTGGCTCATCCAAACCCTACCAAAAAATAACTCCAAAAATACATAATCTATATCAATAATCTATCATTTTGGAATAATAAAACCATGTATATATTTTTGGTTAAACAAAAGTATTTATCTGAAGAAGATGATGTTTTAACAATTACGTTTAGAGTCTGGACTTGAGGTAATGGGATTTCTCCTCTCACATTTATTTTACTGAGACTTATACATTATCCATCACTCATTTATATTTTTTGGGGTATATACTGAGCTATGGAATTTTATATCATTTATTTCATTTATTTCATGAAACTCAATTTTTCAATTGATGTTAATCTTTCATAGGATTACTGATTAAAAAGCTAATCAAATATTATAGGATTTGTGTATCACTTTTATTTACCCATGAGACACAATAAAAGTTCTCCAGATATTTATTTTTTAGTGTTTATATTAAACATTGATATTTTATTATTCCTCTATAGATAATTATTAGTATTTACATATTCAATTGAGAATCTATCTTTCATGGGGTTTAAAGTTAAAATGTTTCTAAATTAGTAAGGGAATTTTTTCTTAAGTAGGCTTCTTTGAGACACATGTTTTTCTATTCTCATATATAGATTGATGATATGTGTATAATGTCCATTTTTCATGTTATATCATGAATATAATTCTTTTCATGGTATTTTATACCTCTTGTAATGTTATTATTTTATGGGGATTGTGATTCAATGTCACCAAGGTGGTAAGAGTTTATTTATGAAATCTAATCAGTTATCGAGATTAATTACAACAAAGATTCCATTATTTAATTAGTATGATCCATACCTCAATATATCTAATTAATTTTTTATCATATATTTATTAATAATATATTCAAGTAATGGTACAATTTTTACACTCTTTTGAACATAATATAATAAATAAACGTTTTATATAATCATTATACCTTATTAATCTCTTTATTTAAAGATATGTTTTATTCAAAACCCATGTTCTCTAAAAAATATTTCACAGTTAATTTTAAATGATATTTTAAGAACATGTTAATATAAAAATTATATCAAGCATTTTTAAGTTTTAAAATGTGTTTGGAATATTCTTTTATATATTTTAATGATTATTTTCAATGAAAAATAATTTCAAAATATATTATGTTTTAAAATTAATTTTTCAAATAACAAAGAATATTTTCCTCCTGAAATAATTTAAGTTTTTTTGTCAAAAACAAATTCCTTCTATGATGAAAATCATAGATATAGTTTATTTCTTATTGGTTTCATGATCTAAGTAAACCATTATTTTTCTTTTTTTAATGGTTTATGTATAATTAGTAATGTTATGCATGAAACCCATTTCTCATCCGTGTGTTATTTGAAAATAAAAAGATTATTAAAACCATCATCATTTTGTGGGTTATTATATTGTGAAATTATTATGAAAGCTATTAATTTTTAATGGGTTATGATATTATAAAAAATTTTATTTCATGGGGTATGTTATGATGTTTGTGAAATACATATCATTTTATGGGTTATGATTTGATGATTATTTTATTATCTTCTTACACATGTAAGTATGATTTTATTATATGATGGGTGAGAAATATATCTCCCTAGAATTCACGGGGTAATGATTAATGTTTATGAGCTCAAAGGGTACACGGTTTGATGCCCAATCTTGATAACAAGAGGGTATATGGGTTATATCCCAATCTCAAAAACAAATGTGTATATAGGTTGTAGCCCAAGCCCAAAAAAATATGACTTATGAGTTGTAGACCAATCCCAAAAATAATACCGTAGATTATTTGTAGTCCATGACAGAAAAAAATATGGTATACATGTTTTAGCCCATGTCCAAAAATAAGTGGGTATACATATTGTATTTTATGGAACAAAATAAAATGGTACATATTTTTTATCCCAATACAAAAAACAATAGGGTATATTGGTTTTATCCCAATACTAAAAACAATAGGGTTCGCAAGTTATAGACCTAGTCCAAACAAGACAGTATATAAATATATATACAGTTTTTGGACCATGCCTGAAACTATTACTTGGATGGTCATTGCATTCCAAACATCTAATGACTGTCTCGGTGGATAACCTTAGCACAATATTTTATATACACAGGTCTATGACACAAGTCTATGTGTTATGATAATTTTTTTTCTCTCATTACTTATGTTATTTTTTCAATATGTATCTTGTATTATGAACACTCAATCATTATTCCATGACTTTTTATTATGATCATTGATATGCAGGGAATGGTTTTATGATGTTATACTCATGATATGAAACATCTAGGTACATGTTATGCATATTTATCTCGTTTATTTACTCTTACCGAGAATCTCAACTCACCCTTTCTGATATTTCCTTTCACATTTATTATGAAGAAATGTTTTATATAGGAGTAAAAAAGGGGGAATATTTTTATGGAAAACATTTAAAATATTTCCATATATTAGAGTATTTTTTTGAATGTTTATAAATGATATAATATATTATGGTCCTCCGGCAGATGTTTTTGTAATGTAATAAAAATTCTTCTAAAAAGATGGTATACCTATTTATGTTAACCCATGTTTTTATAGTTTTTATCAGAGGAATGGTTTATCAAACCTCTAAAAAGAATAAAGAGAAAACAATAGGGACATATTTAGGTTTCTATCTATGAAAATTTCTAGGGATTTCACTAATGAAAAGTACAAGGATGAGTAAAAGTATAGTAAAATGTGCTATAAGTTTGGTAAAATCTAGAGGGACATGTTTCCCAGTAATACATTCGATTTTAGATATAACAAGTTTATGTGACCATGGAACCGATGTACATAGGTGAAGATACCCTAAAAACACTGTATTGAGATCAAATCGATCTAAAACTAGTGCATGATAATATCCCTCTCTGCAATCCTAGATTTAAAGTCCTGGGTGATATGCTTTGGATGTTCAAAAATACAATGTGAACCATCATGAATGATTTAAATAGATTATAACTATTAATGTACTAATATGAACCTATGTAGTCATAGATTAATGAAGGTTCCATTATTTAGCCTATATATAAGTATATTTTAATGATTATTTACATTTCCATTTTGATTAGTATTGCTTACAATACTCATTATGGATTTATTAAATAGAGGAATCTAGAAGGAACTTGGTTAAAATTTAATTTGACGGTAACATTTCTGATGAGAAACTAAAGGGAATAATAATTAGAGTAAAGGATGTTGTCATCATGTACAATTAGTTTTCACAGAACATGAGTAAAAAATGTGTTCTTTAACCAACTATTAGACTCAACAAAGAAGAAAATGAAATAGTTTGTAGAGAGATTGGGTAAGATAGACCATGTCAAAAGAAAATTTATTTTACTTCATATTTATAATGTGGAAAGAAGAAACCAAGTTGATGTGATAGAGAAATAAGAATATTTTTTGAATATGGAAAATAAGGATATATGCATTTTCACTATAGAGGGGAAATGAAATTTTTTGTTAACGTAATGGATGATAATAATGGAATCCCTAAGGTATCATCAACTATTGGATGATTTAAATTTGTAAATTAAGAGAAATATGAAAATTGATGTCCTAAGTTGAAGGATCATCAATGTAATTAGAATAGTGGAAAGATTAACTGTTATATTTATTATGATTATGGGAATCCATGTAAAAGTTTAAAAGAATACAGTATTGAGGGATAAGATGATGAAGCCTATTTAATGGATTGATATTGAATTGGGATGATTGGAGTTTATATAAATTGTAAATCAACATTTATGGTATATGAATCTTGAATTATATGTTTTTAGTTAGAATTTGAAAAAATATATTTAATAGTGACGATGACATTGAAATATAATTTAATGGAAATGTAATATTTTTATCAATGGGAGTTAAACATTAAATTGTTTCTGATGTTGATAAAATGGTGTTCATCATGGATAAAAAGATGTCTTATATGGTTAAAGTTAACCAGATAGTATTAAGGTTCTCAGAACAGATAATGTAATTTTTGAAAATTAGTTTATGAAATCATTAATGATGTTGAAAACAAAATTTTATTTATGTAATATATCTAATAATCTGTATAAATTATGGGGAATTCTTGAATGTTTTTAGTATGGTAATTTAGGTTAATAAAATGATTCAAATACAATAAATGATTATAGTATTCACATATTTGGTATGTGATAATAAATATCTACATTATTATATATGGGAGAGCAATGATACGCAAATTTAGAGATAGTTAGTGACTTTATTTAAAATGTATTGGATCTGTATATTTTAGAATGGATTTGTTGGAAACCATATTTAGAATAGTTTAAGATTAACTTTTGATGTGGCTTTGAAATTAATTTATTATCTCCCCATATTAGGAATTATCCATATATGATAAGTTTTCAAATCCATTTCTTATTACAACTAATGATAGAGTAAATGAGCTATCATTAAACTAATGGATATTATTATCCATTAGTGTTTTAGGGATAATAAATTGCACATCATTTATTTGAGTAAGAGATGAAGTAAAATTGATGAAAGTACAATTAAAGGGTAATATTGTTCGTATGAAATGGAATAAAGTCATGTATGAATAAATCCCTATGGAAATTATTCAACATTCGAAAAAGGGACTTGAAATAAAATGTTGTCCTCTTATCATTATTCATGATAATATCAATGATGTTTTTTAGCACTCTTTGGTTTATGTCTTTGTAATCATTAACTTTCCATTGATCGTTTCTTTCACCCACCATTATAATTTGGGTGTTATTTTTTTATTCCATGTCCATGATTTCACATTCCACCTATGTTTTCCTATGTGGAAACCTAGTTATCAGTTACTTTATGTTACCATGAAGTTTTTAACATTCCCATTTAAAAGAATGTTTTAGTATTGGTCTTCATGATGTGGGTCTCAATGAAAGGAATATTAAGGTATTAAAAATATGATCAACTAAATGAATTTCCAGGGAGAAATTCATTTTATACGGGGTAAAATGTAACACACCAAGTATTTTTGGAATTTTTATTTGAATAAATTAAATTTCAATGATGGATTACATTACACGAAACATTAATTTATTAATTATTTATAGAAATCACCATGTTATGATTTCGTAGCACGCAAAATTCATATTAGCATGTGGTACAAGAAACACTATATTTGGCTTATGTTACACATAATGTAGAGTTCCTTCAATATCTTGTTTTACACTGGAGACTATGTTTTATCAAAATTCAATATATTGTTAATATTATTATGAAACTACTATTTTTGTTATCATATAGATTTTGGAATGTATGATATAAATAATATTAACTAAATAATGAAACTATTGTTGAAACATGATTATATAGTGAATTCATTGATTAATAATAAATTATAAATGAAAAAAAAATTGAATATGAAGGATGTGTTTTTATAGAAAACCTATTTCTATACCCAAAAATAGTTTTAAAATAATAAATAAAATTATTCACTACTAGTGAGGTATTTACATTCATCATATACGTTTGATATACCCAAAATAAGAATAAATCGAATTTTAGGTATAAAAGGATGTATTTTTCTAAAAGGTAGTTTCACTGCATTTTAATGGAAGTCTTGTTTTAGAAAAAATATTTTACAATTTTATAATTTTTATTTGAAAAAATAAAATTCATTTTTTAATTTTTATAATCAATATTTAATATGGCTTATTTTTCGTATTTTCAACGAATTTTCTTCATTTGACAAATAGTGAGAACATCATGTTTTAACTAAAAAAATTTAATCTAATTTATTTAAAATGATAAATAATATTTTAAATAGTTTTAAAGTATAAGGAGACCAAATTTAAATAAATCTATTAGATTTAGTTATTTAGAATCAATTTCAAAATGATATAAGATATAAAAAATTTCATACTTTTGAACTTTTTTACTATATATTCTTATTTTTTACCATGTCTCAATGATTATATTTAAACTAAATTCTACAACTTATATGATATTAATATGGAAAAAATGATTCCATATATGGAATCATTATAAGTTATAATTTCTAGTAAGGTCACATTATATTTTTACCAATAATATTAGTGAAATTAAATAAAATTAATTTAAATGATAAAGGTAAAGTGAAGTTTACTTTGTTGTTGAACATTAAACATAAGAGAAAACTAATCTAGAAACTTATCCAAAACCCATTTTATTGAAATATTTCTACCATATCACCTATTTTAACAATAGGGGTTAATTATTTGAGGAACATAATGTAGTGGAGACATCAAAATAGTTTTTATCATTTAATATTTACTAGAATTCCACTCCTCCTCTACAATAAAAGTGCACTCAAAACTCATAATTTATTTACACCTCTCAATAAATTAAGACCTTCAAACCCTTACCCATGTGAACTCCCAAAATTTTTCCACTAAAAATAGATTCTTTACATTGGGAATAATGTAAACCAATGAATCCATTTAGTGTAAAACAAAATGAGTTACCCAAAGAGGAGTAGGTTTGAACAAGTACGGCGAGAGTTGAGACATAAGGTAATGGGATTTATATTCAATATTTTTTTAGAATCATATGACATATCCACCACTAATCTATTTTGTGTGGTGTATATAATTCCAAATGACATGTTATTTAAAAAAATTATTATGATTCATGATATTCAATGTTTAAATTTTTGCTAATATTTTATGGGGATCATGAATACAATGTTAATCATGTTGTAAGGTAATTCTTTCTCACATAAATTTTTTCACAAGACACAATCCATGTTAACAACGTTTTTATTGTATGTGGTTTGTATAATACCAATGAATGTATTTTATTATTCTTATAATTTTAATTATTTTGACTTTCATATCCATTTTAGTATCTCTCATTCATGGACATTACATTAAAAATGTTACCAAAATGGTAAGGGAACATTGTCTAAATTTTACTTCTTTAAGAAACATGTTTTTTCATGCACCTATATTAATTTTTGAGGTGTAAATAATATCTTATTGACTTGTTATATCATGAATTTAATTATTTTAATGATACTTTAATCTTCATGTAATGTTATTATCTCATAGGGATTATGATTAAAACTCGTCAATGTGGTAAGAGTTTATTGTTATAATCTCTTTGTAATGAGGATTTCATATGACAATTATCCCCTTTAATAAATCTTATGGTACATCTATAAAGATGTATCAATGATTTTATTCTCATTTTTTAATTCATGATATCTTCATGTAATGGAACCATTTTTCACTCTTTCATTATAATAATAATTAAGAATATGTTTTTAAGAAAATGTGACCATATTTCCCTCTTCATTCTAATATTTCATTCAATCTAATCAATTTTTTATAAAATAAATGTAAACATGTGTTTAAATATTAATTTAATATATTTTCTCTAAAATTATGTCTAAAAATGTTTTATTTTTTCAATAATATTTTTAAATGAGTTTCAAATATTCATTTATATGGTTTGGAGTTTTCTCTCAAAGAAAATCATTTTCAAAATGTGTAAAATTTTGAATATATATTTTTAAAGATGAAAATATATTTTATTAATGAAATTATTTTAAATAAACTTTTGAAATTAGTTTCCTTCTAATATTACATCCATTGAGAATGTTAATTCATTACTGGGAGTATGATCTGAGGACACCATTTTTATTAAGTTTTGATTGGTTTATGTTTTGTATGACAAATTGTTTATAAAACCTGTTTCTCTTCCAAGAGTTATACCATGGTGAAACACTAATGAAACCTGATTACTTTCACATTTTATTATATAGTGAAATGATTGTGAACCTATCTATTCTACATAGTTTATGATATAATGAAATGATTCATTCCATGGGTTATGATATGATGTTTATTAAACCAATCTATTTTTATGTGTCTTGATAAGATGAATGTTTTATTATCTTATAAAACAATTATGTATGATTTTAATATATGATGGGTGGGTACTGCCATAATAAATGTGGTAATGAGATAGGTTATATGAGCTTTGTGGGTAGATGGGTTGTAGACCAAGCCAAAAAACAAGAGTGTATATGGGTTGTATACCAAATCCACAAAAATAATTTATATAGGTTGTAATCCAAGACTAGAAAAAATATTCCATATATGTTATATACAAAGACAAAAAAATATATGGGTTGTATCCAAATTCAATTTACATATGGGTACTTGGGTTGTTTCCCAATTACAAAAACAATATGGTATATAGGTTGTAGCCCAATCCCAAAAACAAATGCTTACACAGGTTTGCATACCAAGATCGAACTAGGAGGGTATATGATTTAAAACCCAATCCTAAAATTAAGAGGTTACACATTTCTTATTCCATGCTCTAAAATAAGTTTTTATATATACATGTTATATCCCAATCCTGATATAGTTACACAGATGGTCATCCCAAGCCTAACATATAATGAATGTCTTGGTGGCTAGCCTTGGAATAATTTTTTTATGCTTGTGTCTACCCCACTAGTCTATTTATTATTACCTTATTATGATCTCATGACTCATGTTATTTTATTTTCTTATGATTCTTATCTTAAGAAATATCAATATTGATTTCATGACTCGTGATTATGATCTTTTATATGCTAGGTATTTTTTTCAAATGTTGTGATAATATTCTTATACACTTATGTTCATTTTATGCATATGTATATCCTTTATTTTACCTTACTAAGCATATGATCTCATCCTTTTTATGGTTCATTTACCTAGGTTATGAATATTGGTATTAATTATAATTACAAAAGGGGAAGACATTATGGAAAAAATTGAACATCATTCACTAGACAAGAATATTATGATCCGCATTATTGAAGGCACTATACTATTGGGATCCTAGATCATGTTTTTGTTCAATGTAATTATTAATATTCTAAAAAGATAAAATATCTATGTATGGTAATCATGGGGTGTTATAAACTTACCTCACAATAGTTTAATTAATTTTTTTGTTTTCATAACAATTCCACGTAGAGACAATGCTTTCCTAACATTGATTATTGCCACAAGACTTTCTAGGCTCCCATAATATCTAAAGAAATAAAACATATAAGAGGTTATCTTTATTTTCTATCATTATTTCAAATCATCCTGTATTTCACATTTCAAAATTTTTAATTTCATTTCATAAAAAAACATCAAATAGTTTTTATGAAAATTTATTCCCTTCAATGAAATAATTTATTTTTATCAAACCACTAATCTTGCATTCCATATTTTATCATGGAATCATCATTATAGTAATTAATGAAAAAATTAATTCTTTTAAAATACATTTTCATAAAATAATAAGATTATTTCAAAATGGTTACAAAAGTGGTTCAAATCACACACATGATTCCTTTTAGAGATCCTTAAAATAAAAATTGAAATTATGAATTTAAAATAAATTATAAATCCAATTTAAAATAGCACCAATAGTTTTAATTAATAAAAATTTTCTTATTAAAAAACATCAATCAATAAAAATATCATTAAAAACTGATTCGTGGATACACAATCAATAAGGAAAAGAAAAAAACAACATTAAGAGATGTTCCAAAACATTATCAAGGTAACAATACTCTAATCGCCTTACAATGATCTCTAGCAAGAAAGAATATGAACATAGTCTGGGGGAACTGAATCAACATAAAAAAATGTGTAATATCTCAATACCACTTCAAGAAGACACAAAATATGATATTGATGTAAATTTATTGAGTAATTTTTTTAATATTGATCAAGAGTGTTTAAAGACTCACTATGTAATTCCATTAATTTTCAACATTATTTGAGAACACATCTTAGTAAATAAAATACCTATTTGTTAATTTCAAAATTGAAACCCCCATCACCATTCACTAGTGAACTCTATATTGAAAAATTAGAAGACATTGTTTCCTAGAAACATCATCTACTATACCCTTGTGGTGCCCAGTTATGCTTATTGGATAGGGAAACACCCGTCAGGACAAGCCAAAGACAACTCCCAGGTCTATGAATTTTGGCCATGTCATTTTACATAGGGTTATCCTAGGTTAAAAACTGCTTGGACTGGTTCGTGATCCATAATTTTTTACAACAATAATATATAAACATCCTCTTATAAGAAAAAAAAGAAACATATATTTTGAAAAAAATCATTATTAAAAACATCTCAATAGAAAAACAAAACATACTGGAGGGATATTTGAATTCTCCACAACATAAATTCATTATACCCCAAAGAAATACCATCATGAAGACTATTCTAGAAATATATAATGCCAAAACTCTCCCATCAGTGTATAAAAAACCTATTTATATACAAGTATAATATATATAACAAAAAACCTTAACCAATTTTATAGATCTCTCATGAAGAACATTAATCTTTTATTTAAAAATATCTAATAGGTTCTCAGTTATGTAATTAAAAATTTGGATATGTTGGTCCTCAAAATTCTTGAAATGAGATGGGTACGAAAGATATAACATGAGATGAGATAAATGGAAACATCAAAGGTTGATATTTCCATTTGTGGAAATTAAAAATTTACATCCACCATCCAAATCCACTCAAAAAACTGAACAGGTATCACATATATTTGTTTTAACATCACCTTTTTACCAAGCCATCAGTGATCCAACTGATGAATGAAACTCAAAAACACTATGTTTATAACCATTAAATCCAATGTACATGACATATAATAAAAATAATATTTATATAGGCTTGGTTCCATTAAGTTTCAATAAATAATATTTGGATCTTATTAACCTTCTCTTGCACTAATCTATACCCCACAAGGGATTCGTCAGCATTCTACAACCAATAGAACATATTTTGAAAAGGATAGACATAAATTTCCTTGATGGGATTCATTTTAATATATTATTGGTAGCTCTTACTATAGGATAATGTGACAAGTATGAAATCAAAATTCTAGCGTGCTACAAAATAGATGACACAATCATGAAGCATGTCCTCTAGAATATGTATATATCATTCAATCTAACAATCTATCTAGTGATGGTATAGTATGATAAACCTATAATGCTGCATCATCCCCTCATGGATGATTCTATAAAACTATGTTCTTAATTGGGGGTCTCTATGGGAAACAATTGTATATAGAACACCATTAAATCTAAGTATCACAGATACATATATTTTAGCTATGTCCTCCGCATTTTCTATAACATGAAATGGAATAATGTGACCAATATAGTGAATTGGTCACTCACCACCCATATCACATTCATTCCATGATATTTATTCATAAACTAAATCACAAGGTCCATAAAAATCCCATCCCACTTTTAATTCAACACAGTAATGGGACAAAGCAAACATAATGGATCCTGATTTTTGGCCATGACCTGTTGACATGTATAAGAATTAGAAAAAAACATTGGTTTTTATATTACATATTGGGCCACCAGAATTGGAACTTCATATCATAAAACATCTTAATTGTTGATGGGTGAACCACCCATAAGGAATGAGTACAATACACCATGACAACCTTCCTATTAGACTATGTAAGAACATAATGAATCTTGAAGAAAATGGTTCCCTCCAAAGCTAGAGAAAAATCAATAAATTTATCCTCAGAATATAAAGAATCCATAATCCCAAAAAAAAATAATCATCAAGCATCGTCTCCAAAAGGATCATCTTGATAGGAGATGGTGTCAACTAGAAAATAAAAAAAACCATTAAACTCAATTACACATAATCTCAAACTCACATGAACAGTGATTGATTTGAGGATCAAATCCTCATTATATTATTTCAGAACCAATTCTTGTAGTTCGCTACTCAATTTATCATCATCAATATTACCCCTAACATGGTTATAGATAAGTTCACTCTTAAGAGGTTACAGTTACTCACCCATATTCTTTGGTGGAGATTCAATTATATTTCAAGAATATATTACTAATGATCCTATGATCAATATAAAAGATATAACATTTTATAGAATATCAATTACTCCAAGTATGGATAGTTTTCATAATATATTTCAGTTTGAGGTCATGAGTGGAAAATTTCCTCTCATGAATCCATAAACGAAGAGAACTATAATCCACCATGGGAACAACCTATAATAAACCACAGGCCAAACCTAAACCAGATGTATCAAAAAAGAACACATAGCCATGGACTGCCACTATATGTTTTAATAATGATGATGAAGTTAAAAAAACACTTCAAATCTTCAAATTAAACGTAGAACTTTTAATCTCATATAGATATCACCCTAAAAAACAAGAGTGGTCAACAGAAATTCCAATATTTAGATTCCATTAATGGACCTATATACATACACTAATAAGGGAAATAGTCATTGAATATAAATTTCATTATAGAGTTTCTCCCATGAAATAATAGCTTTCCAAATCATAGGGTATAATAAGATACTATCTCATGAGGCAACATTCCAAATGAATTGTACTCTCCAATTCATAAATTGGCCCTTGGATAGCTTGGCATAAAATCTAATACTATTCTTGATGGTATAATATTCACTCAAATAATTCACACGATACTCCTCCATTTTATAGTAAACTAATATGTATTCCATTAGTACTATAATGAGTAAATTGATAAACTGGTGAAAAATATTCTTCACTAATTCCATAAACACAATAAAGAGAACTAGTTAGACCTTATGGAATTCCAATATACCCAATGTGGATATAACAACTCCTAAAATCTATCATTGGTAAAATAGACTCCTTGATCTGATATTGGTGATAACTATACAAAATATCAATCTTATAGAACCACTTATCCCCTTTAATTAGTCCAATTAATTTTTCATTTTTACATAATATGTAATCCTCCAAATCATAACATGACTGATATTTTTTTATTTAAAACACATGTGTAGGATTCAGTTGGCCTCTTTAGAAAAACTAATTGACATTTCCAAATGAAGCACACTAGGTTAAATGAATCCTTTGACCATCAATTAATGTATATTAATTTTAACTCCAATAGTTTATATAGTTCAACATTTTAAAATTTAATAGATATGAGATGAGTGTGATGAACCAAGTTATTAGAAAACTATAGACACCAAATTAGTTAAAAAAATTATGAATTTAACACAACAAAAAGCACAACTTATACTTTAGTAATGTCACCAAATAATGTTTTTTACTATAGTTCAAAATCATACAATGATATTACAGTATGTAACTCCGAAAGAGGAGCTCTAAATCATCTATAGCCTGAAACACTTTCTCCCTTAAAACACAAAACGCACTATTAAGGGATGTAATGGAGAACCACATAAGAGGAAACTCATTCATTATGTTATTTACATCGAAATAAACCATCCTAGGAATATTGTCTATAGATTTCAATTTCTGATCCCAAAAATTTCCAACTGTTATCAATTTTTGATAAAGAAAAACCACAAGAAGGGCATCATAGATCTTCTCTCACTTTTTCCTAAATTTAATTACAATTTCCATTGAAAATGGTAATAAATCTATAGAATTATTTATCATGTCCTAATGTAGGATGATATAAATGAAAGAGAGGCATTAATATAAAATAAATCATTAATTAATGATGATAAAATAGAATAGTACTTCTCAATATCATTGGACCCAAATAAACTCCCTTCAAGGGATCATCCATTGTGTGAAGAAGCTTCATTCCTAATGCATGTGGCTAGAACCCCATAATTATTGAATCATATGGATATGTTGAAGATCCTCTCATTTTTACTGATCATGTACCACAATGTGATAAATTATAAACAATGAAAACCCCATACAATTGGACTGAGTATTTTTAAGGGTGTTGATACCCCCAAATGAGAACTATCCAATTTACAAAGGTAGAAATACATGGATATGGGTATTATTTCCCCCACAAAATCAAAGGAAGGAGAAGGTGTCAAAAGATCAAGGATCACAAAATCCTCTAAGAGACCCATGATTACATGACCATCCTAAGGTGACTTGAAAGAACCACGTGCATCATATATCATACAACAGATCCTATGGAGCCCCACTCGACATGCCCTCCTACTCTGGAGAAGGCTCTTAGGACAACCGGTGGTCATGAGGTGTTGGCCACATAAACTCCACTAGGGCATCTGGATTGTTAAACATCAGACACCTAAAAAACCAATCAAAAAATCTTCGATGATAGGAGTAAAATATCTATAGGATGGATCCTATTATAGTCATAATATTCACATGATGAATCACAAAATGGGAAATTTTTTTCACTAAAAAAACATAAGGTATCTTGTGAGATACACAAACTTTGAAAGACAATCAATGAAAATAAAACAAAAAAGTGGTATGAGATATTGAGGTCGTAAAACCCTTTCAGTGAAGTTGGCGTGTCCGCATCACAATTTTAAAAGACCCCCAGACAGGTCATCCTGATCTAATGAAGGCCAACAGACAAGTCATAAATGTCTTGAGAAGCATTCTATACAAGTTGATTGAAGTCAAATTAAGACCTCCAAATAACCATCATGATCTCACGATCTCCCTGAGACATGTCGACATGACACCATAAAATTACACTAGCATGACCATAAGATCAAAAAGACCCCATTAATCAGTAATAATCCAATAATAGTTATGTTGACAGAGTAGTATCATTGTATTTAAATATAAGGCAACACCCTCAGCACAGTCCCTGATAGAGACTCATGAGGATGTGGGGTGCCAGAACCCTTCACTGACTCCAGCATGGATCTAAATGAGATACGCCATGCACAGTGGAAAACAAATGGGGTATGGAGTACAATAAAATTTCCACACCATCGTGAAATAAATGGATATTATACTCTACAAGGAATTACAAACTCTATAAACCACGCACCAGTGCTACAACAGATTTATTAGAGTGGCTGATCTCACGACCAAAAGATATTACTATTAAGTAAAGGACCAGGGATCCACTGGAGCCATCATGCACCTTGAATAAAGAAAATTGTGTGATCAATAATAGTTCCTGGAAATAAATTCTTATAAGAATACTGAGATATATCCTAAACATATTCCAGATCACATAAGACATAAACTAAATTGAAAATGAATAATGTTAAGGAATTCAGAATACCAAAGAAAAAAAAGGTAAAATGTGGAAGATATGTGTGAATAAAATGTATGATGGCACTCATGTTCTTCACATGAACCATCCAAGACATGTTACAACACTAGTACATGTCAAAAAGATCATGTGATTCTCATTTGGTATACTATATGGGTCATGAAAAGACTTGTGGACATGTTGAAGAATGTCACATGGTTTGCCTTAGGCATGCCACCCATGCCTCTTGAAATCCTTCAGTTTCAAAGTTTAACACATATGATGTCCTTAAAACATTGGGAATGAATTATATTATTTAATCCACTCATGTTAGTTGAGTCTCGTTTTAGAACTCGAGTGTGTCAAAAGTACCTTCTAACACCTCAATACAAGCCAGTCAGGTCTCGCGATGCCTTCTTGACATGTCATCCAGGACATGCGACACCGTCTAAGTCATGTCACCCTGACTCTTATAAAGCCCTCCATATGTCTCATCCAAAACATTCAATGACACTCAGGTCTATAATTTTGATCAAGTGACATCATACTGACATATCATTTAGGGTTATGAAATGGATTAAAGAGTAAACAATTCATGTTTTTCGATTTCAATCATATGAGTCTTCCCAATTCATATAATAATCCTCACACACTCCATAAATGATACATATCATCCCATGGACAATCCAGTTGGACATGAGATTATCTTGGGACATGTTATGTAGACATTCTCTGACATTTCAATAAGTAAATCGAGGAATGTCAAGTGGAAAATCAACATGTATGGGGCATGCAATTAGGATAGGCCACCAATGACATCTTAGGGATTGATCACTTTGTTCATCCTTAGAATGTAATCCTCAATGATATGGGAAATGTAATTGTATAAGTTCCAAAAAATTGAACCATGAGAACATTTATTCCAACTAAAACCAACATATAGAGGACGCTTTCCTAAGGGCTGAGCTCTATAAAAACCCCCAAAGGGTCATACTAGTAATTAAGTCCTGCATGAATAAGCAGTGAAGCTAATAATTTTCCATCTCGTGTTTCCCACATAGAGAAAATATCACATGGGATTATGTAGTTTCAATGATCATATCTTTTTTTCATCATAAAAATTTACAAGGAAAAAAGGAAACATTAGTATGTAAGCCCTAATGATACGGGGAACCTCATCATGTAAGACCTGACCAATTGAACTAATAGAACTATAATTCCTATAGAAACAGGGATATATAGGACACATTCTAAAGTCCTAATCTCATATATACATCTCTTTCTAAGTAAAAAAACTATGCTCCATCATTTAAACCATTGGGACCTAATAATTCCCACGATATGATCATTCTACCTTGTCCTTTAGTATATTGCAAAAAAATAAACTAAGATGACTCTGATCTCTACCATATTCAGGATATGTAGGATTTATCTCCAAGGCCCATGATCAACATTATGTACCCCATCTTCTATCCCAGTGAAAATCCCCACATCCATGTATAATGAGTATGGTCACTTACTAACCCTTGTTTCTCACATTGATCATAGAATTGGTGGTCTTGGGGAATTGCAATGAACACCTAATTGTCATCATGAATTTCCACTAGCTAGGGAAACCCCCTCATGTAAGACCCAATGACTGGCATGATATAAACCGCCCAAAAAGTGGAAAAATAACTTGGGGCCAATCCCAAAGGCATGACTGGACTACGAGAACTATGATTCCTACAATAACTAGGTTATATTGGATGTATTCTTGAGACTCGATATCAATAATTAGGCACCCAACATCCCACACATATGTCCTTTATTCATGATGGTAAATGGAATAGGTTTAAACAAACTACATGAGTTTGATTCTTGCAATAACCAAGATATGTTGGATGACTCATTATTGATCAATCATCTCATTGGAATATTAATCACCTCCCAATTTGACAACAAATTCTAAAGTATTTGGTTGATGAATTCAGCATATAAAAAAGCTACTCATTACTAGAAAATGGATAAATAACTAAAAATACAATCATATGGATTCAATATTGAGATTCACAGTTTATTTTTTGAAATATAGAGATTTAACATATAATTTATTTTAGGGTTACTGGTCTCATATCGGAATTAGTAAGAGAAAACTAAACATATCATAAATATATAAAATTGTCTTAGAGTAGGGAAAAATTCCACTAAAAATATGTGATGAGCCCGTCCTCCCATCCCCTCAACCAATGTGATTCTATAAGATTCATTGGGATTGAAACCCCAATTGGACACCTACCTTTGGAAGGTTGGACTTTACCCAATTATGGATAAGGTATATGTTTGGTGTTTCCATCAAGAAAGACAATGGTATCCCAATGTTAATTAATATTCTATAAATGAACATCCCACAATCAACAATCGGTCTAGACCAAACTCCCACCATGTTCACCTGATTCCCAATATCAAAATTAAAATTTCAAGCCCAATTTGAATCTCTATAATAATTTTTTTGAGTTATAATCATTCAAAAAAATTTCCACACTATATGGAAATAAAATTGAATCTGACATGAATATCTCAAATGAAAGGATAATCATGGAATGTGACACATTATTTTGTATACAATATACAAAAAAGATATATGTCCAAAATGATTCTATAGGTGATCCTATCTAAAGAGTATTCTCACAAAACAATTCCATCATCATTTTTTAAGACCACATTAGCATAATAAAAAAATTGGGAAGAAAAGTGAATATATTTTAACCATATGTATCTAATTGAGCATATTATGACTATAATATTACACTAATTAGTATCCTTTTTCTTTTTCATATTTACTACTATAGATACTTATCTCATCATCCTGATTCAATATAATGACTTCATCATCTAATGATCACTCTGGTAAATTACTTGCAGCTGCAACCCATGATGGTATCAAAATGATTGCACTTCCTCAGCATCTCTAATGGAAGGTGTCGAATATGATGGTCTAGGAGTACCATAGACATGGTACAATCCTTACTATGGAAGCTTCCCATGAGGTTCTCCAAGCATGGAAATCGACATGTCCACATCACCCATGGAAAGCCGCAGCTAAGCATGTGGACCTTGTTGCCACGACCTTCCACATTGGGATCTTATCTCAATGGAGTGACTACAATATCCTTCAATATATAATGAATATGTACCAGGAATCCAAATATGCATCCCATCTAGTTTTGATGGCATAGAGGAGGGAGACTTTCAACCATCATTACCAACATCATCCAACCAGTACCCACCAATCACCTTTTGAGGGTACCACCCGACATAATTCATCATCTCATACCCATGCATGGGAAACAATTAACGATCATCAGGAAATTAATGTTTTGTACACCTAGAAGTTGGATAATATCCCCACTCCCATGGAATATTCTTTCCATATTATTCTGGAAATATCTGGTAAGAACGTACATATCCTAGCTCACTCAAAACATGTCTACGTGCATATTCCCACAGTAGTTATGGGGGAGGCACATATCCATACCCCCATGCATGAATTCCATCATCATAATCAATTGAAACAAGGAGGATGAAAGTGGTATCATATCCCCATTTCAATCAATGATATATGATAGTACATAATAGATATGGAAAATTTTCAAGCTTATATCCATGAATAGACTTTCCTAAAATTGAAAACTATTTTAGAAATAGCTAAAGAACACTGATAGTATATTTTTTCATAGTTGAATATAATGTAAATGGTGAATATTCATATCCCTATAGCCATGAAATAAAAACACTTTGAACATTAATAACATGCGTACACAGGGAAGAAATCACACATTCTTGTTCATGTCTACGAGTATTATCATAATATTACAATAACGGATGACGAACAGACAAAGCTCATACTCTATTTCCAACTGGTGCCCTCTAGGTGAGTGATGGAAATGCCTTGGGATAGGGGAAAATTTCTCTTGAAGAAGTATGAAGGCATAGTCCAAAGGATGAAGATAAGGCTCATAATCCCATTCTAGTTAGGGATCAAAATGTGAGGGGGAACCAGTCCTGGGATATGGTCATATTTATGTCAAGTAGTCCGATGACATACTCTAATGGCGCAGGATCAGGCTTATATACATGTTCTGGATGAGGCTGATAAGTGAGAATGGAATAATCCTCAGATCATTTACATATTACTATCATAGAATCAACCTATAATATTCTAAAATATTGTGGAATCCATGCCCATATTATTACTTCCATCGATGAACAACTGCACATACATCTTTCTAAGGAAATACAGGAGGAGGACCATATACCTTATCCTATTCTGGTGATGCACTAGCATATTCAGGTGAGGAACACAGAATCAGACCATGATCGTATTTTGTATCCAATCGGGACTCGCCATTTCAGTGTAGAACATGCCTTAGGGTAAGGTTATACTCTTATAAAAAAGACCAGCACCATATTCCAATGGATCAGGATCAGGCTCGTACTCTTATCTTGACCATGTCTCACCAAGTGAGAACAGAACACGCCTTTGAACATGATCATATTCATGTCAATATCGATTCATATTATTTTTGTATTCCATCAGCTTATTATTAGAATGATCATACTCGTATAGAACTACATACTTATATAGAGGTTCTGAAAACTGTTATACAATAGAATTGTATCCCTGAACAATTCTAAAAATAACGTCATCATATTTCAACCACAATATAGGACATGTCCCATTTTCCTAATATTCTCTATGAAAGTGTCCTTGAGGTCCTTCAAGACACATTATCACCACTATAAGGTTCTATAAATTCTTCTACTGAAGAAGAAGAAAATATTTTCCACGATAGTCCTCCTCCTAGATGTGTGGAGATGGATCATAGGGAATCTACTCCTAACATCCATCATGATCAACCTCCCCTAAAAGATGAATATTACGGACAAGGAAATCCTCTCATTATCTAAACAACATCTTATTGGGTGGTTTTCAAAGCTCATGAATATTCATATGGAGAGGTTATTAAATCATTGGAAACATCATATAAAGAGGTGTTCAAAACAATTGGAAAACCCTATGTAGTTCTCCATGAAATCCCAACGGCACTCCCCTCCAGTCAGTTGGTGACCATCAAAATCATATTCTATTTTTTTACTAGATGGAGGCATCTATGTTTGATTAAGGGGAGGCTGATATTGAAATTTAGTGATAGTTAACTGGAAACAACCTCTCTATCATGTTCTAAACCCTAACTACATCTAGTTATGAGATACCTTATAAAAAAGAATAGAAGTGCATGACATATCTAAAAAAAAATATAAGGGATACTCATCACCAGATGAAGGATAGACACCTCCTTTATGCAGGATATTAGGGTTTTAAGAACATAGATCTTCTTTTCAGGTATGGATCTTGTTATTGGGTTGTCCTGAGAAAAAATGAATAAAATATGATTTATTTTATAAGTACACATTGTGTACTTCTGAGTACACACCATGTACATAGCTTTCCACTTACAACTATTTTTAGACCATGTAACGGTTGAGTACATGTCCATGCGGTGACCTAGGAGATCGCTTAGGTTGGGGGACAGTTAAGGCTACAACATAAACTATAGTTTTAACAAACATGGTATATAGTTTTTCTTTTATTTGATATATTGGAGCAGGTTCACATGTCATGTTCAGAAACACTTTCTTATCCTCATGAATTGTATAATAGAACTATGGAATGACTAATGAAGTCTGAACCACTCCTAATTCTTTGTCTGAGCTCCGACCGAGACACCATTGGGTGCGTTGGAATACTATAAGTGAGTTCTCAAAACACCCAAATCCATTCTTCTTGATTCATCTTATCTTATGAGTTATTCAAGGTTGGACATTTTTCACTGTTTTGTAGATCTATGATTATTTAGGCTGATCCAAGGATTTAGATTTCAGTTTATCAATCGTACGACATCAAGGTAGGTGGTTTTTGACATTCCTTGTTTCTCATTGGATTAAATTTGCTAAAAGATATACATAACCTTCTTTTGTGAATTTATTTATTTGTTATTAAACTATGTTTTTACCTTTTAGGGTTTGGTTGATTTATAAAGGGTTATTGCATATGTGTAAGGTTGATTACCTTGTTTACGGTACACCCCATGTGTCTGTTTCCATTGAGAGATTGGTTAGGGTTTTTTGGTCTACAATTCTTGGTAGGATTAACTTTTTTTCCATGACTTTCTTTTCTAGGATATATTTACTAATTATATGGAAGACTTGTGATATAAATTTTTAATGTTTAATCATGTGTTTGTTATAGATTACAAGAGATGCTTTGTTATAATTTATGCGCTATTATATTTCAAATTGACCATGGGAACATTAGACCAGGAAGACTGCGGGGACATCCAAATTATTTTCCAAATGGACCATGTGACCCTTATAATAGGAATACTAATGGGACTTATAGTTTATTTACATTAGACTATGAGAGAATAAGTGTTGATATTTGATCCATGGGGATTAGACCGTGAGTGGTTTCCCATATGGTCGTATTTTTCGTGATAATATGTTGGAAAAAAGGTGTTACACCATGAGAGATTTCCCAGAGGTTCATTATTTAAATGAATTAATGTTGTTAGACAAAAGGGGTTAGACTGTGAGAGATTTCCCAGAGTTTTGTTTGTGAATAATTGAATGATCTTGACTTGTCTTCCAAGACAAACCATAATCTAGGATTCGGTCTTACTTGATTTGAAGATAGACTTGTGATACATGTTTTAGGTACATTACATAAGGGATATATATCATAGGATAGATCCTAGCATTACATTATTCAACTGATGAATAATAAATGTTAAATGGGTGTAATTAAAATTTGTAGGATTATTTTCTTTTGAGTACTTCATAGTTTATTGCATCATACAGGAATATTACCTGCTATATATATTCAATTACAATTGGACATAAATATTTTGGTGTTTACCTACTAGGATTCATCTCATAACCTACTTGGGACTTGATTTTGGACCCAAATAGATTTTATGATTGCATGTATAGGAAGTGGAAAGTGACCATCTTCATCTGGTACTTGATTATTGTTGGTTCTAGAGAGAATGGGACCATGCTGAGGCTTGAGATGTTGTTGGAGTTTACATGATTTTACGTTTTATTGGAATGTATTATATTTCCATCTTTGTGACCTATTTTGGATTCTTTCCAAGAAGCATATGTCATGCATAATATATATATTTATATTTATATATATGCTCCAGCTGTTCTTTTACATTCATTCTTCCGCAGTTATTCTTGTTTGGTATTATGGTTTCTACTTTTGTTTAATATTTTTCCACTACGTTTACTCTTCCAATAATGAAATTGTTTCCCCAATCTCATATCATGCCACGCACTACTAGTGTACAGACTCTGATGTTTGGGGAAATTCACTTGAGGTCATGTGACCATCCGAGTTCAGGTATAGAGACCCATAGCCTGGCGTACAAGGAAATTACATTATTTTTTAAAATACTTAATACATAACAAAAACCAACACTAAAGGATCATAATAGATTAGTGTCTTTGGAAACTCGGAACGAAATCTTCTAATCGTTGTGAATGATCTTCAACATCTCCCATAAAGATCTTCCCATTTTATTTTCTTACATAAAACCGTTATTTATATCCCGGGAAAAATAAAACATATAAAGGGTGAGCTCAAATGCAAAATAAGTGTAAGCATGGAGAGAATAAAACAAACCATATACATTTGAACTTAAAACATGAACATAATGTTCAAACATCAAAATCTTGAGCAATGACATAAAACATGGCTGTAGATAAGGCATAGATCTTAATGGAACATAAATCATGATAAAATAGTAGGGGAATAAAACATTTAATTATAGAAAACCATTATGCATTTTATATGATTTCCATTGTAGCCAAGGCATTGCTTCCAAAACCATCTTAGTGGAAAAAGACCCTTACTAAAACGAGTTCACTCCTAGTTCCAGTCCTGTAACACCGAACTAGATTAACTTACCATTCCCGCCATGTCTATCTCATGAGATATAAATCTTTACCCAATGCATTGGAGGGAGATATAGGTCCCACCCATCTCATAATTAAATCATTCTTATGTGTTCCACAACATAAACATAAATCATTCATCATAATCCAAAGTGTAAAATGGGTTTCATAAACATCATCCCATCATAACATAATCCATATAAAACAAATAGATATAATTTCATCATAAGAAAATTGAAACCATGTAAATAATAGAGACATTATACTTGAAACAAACACATATGAAATAATGTCATCTTATATGGAAAATGGTATTGATAAAACACTTGAAATGAATTCTTTAGGAAAATATCCTTTCTTCTTCAAAATCATTTTTTTTCACAAAAATGAAATGAAATTTTAAAAGGAAGGGATTTTATTGAAAATAGTCATGAAATCATGTAGAATAATCTTTATTAAAATAAGGCATTATGAAACTGTAATAATATTTTCATGACGTATAAGTTAAAAAAACATTTTTCTCGTACTTTTTCCGGAAAAGTCAAAAAGTACCTCGTATAGTAATCAAAAGAAAGAATCCTTACATTCAGTGTAATAAAAGTCAAAAATTGGTAAAAAATACATTAAACATACATGAAACCATTTTTAGAAAACATTTACATGGATGATAAATATAACCCCAGTAAATACTTACGGGTAAACAATCTCGGATAAAAACGAGATTGGAAAAGTTATCCCTTACCTTTTGTCCAATTTCATCCGTATGTGGTTGAGACTCTTGTATAGTGGGTTTAAACATATTATTAACTTGTAAAAGAAACATGATAATTTTTATGATATCATATATTATTCAATTACGACTTTATATTATCCGTTCATTTGTTAATTCCATGTTAAAGGAGCGTTTTGGGTAAAATCGTTTTATTATCGTCTGTATTTTGACTTGTAATTATTAATAATATTAATTAGATAATGATTAATTAATTCCAGAATATAAAACATGATTTATATATAATATATATTCAGAATATACATATATATAATACATCAATAAATGGAAATGAATACATCGTTCATGGAGACGGTAGGTCGTACGTACACATGAGCGATATTTTTTTTCCTTATTAAATTTAATAGATGTAAGTAATTAACATATACATAAATCAAGAATAATTAATATGCAATATATTTCATGATTACTTATTATATATACTTTATAATCATTCTTTAATTGTTAACATGGAAAATGAATCTCATAGTGTGGTGGAGATGGTAATCCGTACGTCCGCACGAGCGATGATATCGTTCCAAATTTTATTGAATTGAATTGGAGTGGATGATATAATATCTTAGAATCAGTATGATGTTATAATAATAATATATAGTTATTATTTACACCATTATTCCCATCCAAGTAAGGTGTTGGTGGAAAACAGATTACACCACAGCGTGGAGACGGTATTACGTATGTACGCGCGCGCGGTGATTTCATTTTTCATAGGATAGATAGAAGGTGAAATAGGGTTCTTTAATATTTATAATAAAATATCTGTATATGGGTGATACTGATGTTATTAATTTATGATGAAACAAATAAAGAAGAATAAGTTGAAGAAGAAAGAAACGTGAATGAATCCGTAGAAGGGACAACCTCTTCTTCGACGCACCTCTTTTAAGCTTCCTCTTAAAGGCACTATAGTTTGTCTTTTGAGGAGACCAGAACCTCTATAATGTTTATAGGGAAGTTGAGAAGGGAAATGGGCAGGGTTTGGCCAAGCATGAATGCTCAAAATTGTGTAAAGAGAAGAGAGAGGAGGTGCCCTTTTATAAGGGAGGAGAGGGGCACCTTATAAAAAACTTAAAATATTATTTTATAATAAAGTCATGTTCGGTTTATAATAGTACAAAATTGATTTATTTTTAAGATAAAGTTGGGATGGGTCTAAAACCTGTCAACCAATAGGTTTTAGACATGTTTAGGTTATTATTTTTACCTTATCATTTAGATTTAACTATAAGTTAAATAATTAACTTTTACTGTGTCTTTTTTTTCTTACAATATATGGTTAATAAACTTACTATAACAAGAAAAAAGAACTCCAAGTGGTTCATTATTAATATATATAACCTTATATATGTCATTATTCATAACCTTAGATTTTATGAATAGAATAACAATTGATAATATTATATTTGTTTTAAAAACAATTTTATGTCAATTTTGACACTATTTGGTAATTGATTTTTGTGAAAATAATAACAGCATTATTAGTTCGAAAAAAGTTAATTGAATCAGTAATAACATGTCATATTAACCTAGAAATTAGTGTAATTTATAAAAAGTCTCATATTAAATTTATTTGGGTATTTATAACATCAATTATGACAATATTTCATTAATAGTGTAATTACTGCATCATCATTGTGTCATAAATAAATTAAATTATATAATACCTAAAAGTTATAAATAAAATACTATTATGTAGGAAATATTTGTATCTTTATAATGAATATTTATAGTCTAAATTATTTTATGTATAAACCTATATTAAAAATGTTTTAGTTATTAAACGTTGATTTTAACTATTTTAACTATTCTTTACATAAAATAATAATAAATGTCCTAATCTAATCCAAGTGGACCTAAAGGGTAATATATTATTCCTAAGGATTTGTTTCATCGAATTAAACTTATACAATAGAATTAGGACATGTGTTAGGGTAATAATAATATCATTTTTACCCTTAATTACCCTATTTACTTTTAACTGTGGTAAATAAAAGTAAAAGTTTCTATTCACAAAAAATTATTTTTATCTTATTGAACCACATTTTAATCATTTATATTAACCATGTCTTTTTTATTTTCATAATTCCATACACATAAGCGGTAAAATTATGTTTTATATAAATTTTCAAATTCTCCTAGGAGGTCGGTAAAAGACGGTGAAAAGTTCAATAAAATTTTTATATATCTAAAATTATTATAAAATTACTCCAATGAATTAAATTGACCTTATATAGGTATTATGTATCAATTTATTCCTAATATAAAATTTAAATAAATTAATTATTATTTAAATAAAAATTTGGTTTTAACCAATAACTCAATGTTTTCACTATTCATCAAAACTTGAAAATTTTCAGAAAAATACCAAAATTTTACCCTAGGATAATTTCGATATTCCAAATTCAAAAATAAATCCCATTTTGAAAGATAAAATTTATAAAATTTCAAAAAGTGGGTATTACAATTCATAACATATAATTCATAATAATATTATAATAAAATCTCGTTTAGTGAAACTCGTTATTGCATACTACAAACGCTATCGAAGAAGGTCTTGATTGCGTGTAATACAATCCAATTCAGGGCTGCATTTAGTGAAATAATAGTTTTTTGTTGCATATAGAATAATCAAAACTTATTTCATTTATACATTTAACAAAATCTATACTTAATGTTGCGTAGAATAATTTCAAAAAAACGAACTTGAAATTGTGTGTAACACAAGCCAAGAATAGTGTAGTGTATACTACAAGCTAATACGGCGTTGCATATACCACAAGATAATTTTGTTGTAGCGTCCAACACAAGACATCAATGAAATTAAAAGAATATTTTTTATAAAATCGCAGGGTGTTACATTATATCCCCCTTAAAATGAATTTCTCCCTCAAAATTCGTCAGGGTTATAAATGGTTTACTACTTGAAAGTTTCTTAAATATAAAACCACATTGTAAAAGGGAATACTAAAATTTAATTTTAAAAAATTAATGTTAAAAACATAACAGATACCCAAAGTAACTCATCACTGGGTTTCCACATATGAAATATAGGTGAAAATATGGATATGGAAGAGAAATCTTACCATCAATTTCTGATGGAGAGTGGTAGAGAACATGGCTATGAAAAAAATACAACAATCACAAAGCCATACATTTGTGATGATCTAAGTTACCATCTGATTCATCGGATATGAGGACAGTAGGACAACATTTTTGGTATTCAAGATCATTTCCCTATAGTTGAAGAATTTGAATTAGAATAAATACTGACTTTATTTCAATACAATCTCACCATTGTTTATGCCTAGAACAATTTACACTTCATCTCTTAAAGAAATGAAGTTTAATTTTTCTTCTGTGAAGTGTTAGCGGATCATGTGATAGAATTATAGGTCATTCCATCTGTCTCAAACATAAGGTTAGAAATAGTTATATACATATGTCCATTTATGGTGGAATTAATCATATATGGTTCCAAAAATGGACTTATACTTCATATATCATACCACATAATAAAATAAAACTAATTTATACTAACTAGGGACATCCTGTTGGCCAGTGGTAAGTGATAATGGCCTGTCTCACTTCATTTGTGGGTTTGATTCCCACAGCCTTGTCTGACGCGACAGGTTGTCGCCCATCCTATAGGTTGTCCCTTTTTCTAAAACTACATTATTATAAAACTCCTGCAATAATATCGAAAAAGTTCTTACCTTAAACAATACTATCTTATGTCTACCATAATTTATTCCAATCTTTAGGCTTATCCAAAATAATTCGGTCCAAGATCATTGTATAATGAAAATGATTACTTGAAAGGTTACATATCAAGCACATGAATACCATCATTTATCCCCCATATATCATATGATATGTCTTGTTGGTCACATTCCAAACATGTGAATACCTTAATCATGTATTCTCTTGAAAAATGAATACCCATTTATCCTTAGTGAAAACATGAATGCTGTCAAATGTTAACTCTTTCCACATACCAAAATCCCAAAATTCCTATATAGTCAAACCATGATATCACTATGTCCTTATATCATTCATGAGCTCATTAATAATATCCAACATATTATTTTCTCCTTATCCCGTCATTATGTGCATATCATCTTCTTTCCAAAAATATATGATTAACCTTTCATGGTTACTGGTACCATTCAATGTATACATTCAAATACTCATGGAAAAACAATAGTGTAACAATCCTTAGATGTTTCTTTATTCCATAGTACAATTAAATTACCTATAAAAATTACTCTTGAAAAACATAAAATCATTCCACTACCTTCTTAAACCATTGACCGAGCTTCAACAATTCTATCATCTCAAATATCATTTGTAGTATCTTCATCATCAACAACATAAATACTACCCATATGACCATGATGATTCTCTTCATGAGACTTTACCTTAGGGCATTGGTTTGAATAATGACCGTAAATTCCACAGTTAAAACATTTAACCATTGTTGATGTCTTAGAAATACCATTATCCTTATCCATGGTGTTAACTGAACGTTTTCCTTTTCAATTACTGGCAGTGTGTCCTTCATTTCCACACCCAAATCATCTTCCTGTTCCTTTGAAACATTCTCATTGATGTCTCTTCCCACATGGTTTACATGTGGAAAATTGACCTTTCTTTCCTCTATGATTATCATGAAACTCCTTCTTTCTCTTATAAATTGAGTTAGGAAACTTACCAAAGTTGAGATTATTGATCATATTATGAGATTTATGATTATGCATAATAACAATGTTTCACATTCCAAATCCCATTTCATTTGCTTGATCATGAAGAATATCATTCCATTGTCCGTCATATTCTCCATTAACATGGATCTTCTGGCTTCCAACCATTTTCGAAAACCCAAAAAAAAACAGTGTGAGAGAAAAAAACATAATCAATGGGGAGTACCTTCAATATCTAACATCATAGGTTTAATTCAAATATCGTAACCGTAATTTTAGGACTATAACATATACTTATAATTAACCTTAGAGATATCCATAGACATACCTTTGAAATATCTCTATGGATTTCACTAATGTTTTTGCATCCTAGTTTCCAATGTTTGACTAAACCTTTCCTTCGATACCAACTGTAGAGACCCATAGCCTGACGTACATGGAATTACATTACTTTTGCGGAATACTTAATATATAACAAAAACCAACACTAAAGAATCATAATAGTTTAGTGTCTTTGGAAACATGGAACAAAATCTTCTATTTATTGTGAATGATCTTCAACATCTCCCATAAAGATCTTCCCCTTTTTTTCTTACCTCAATCGTTTCTTTATATCTTGGGGATAATAAAACATATAAAGGGTGAGCTCAAATGCTCAGTAATGGTAAGCAAGGAAAGAATAAAACAAACCATATACATTTGAACTTAAAAACTTGAACATAATGGTTAAACATCAAAATCTTGATCAATGACCTAAAACATGGCAGTACACAAGGCATAGATCCTAATGGAATATCAATCATGATAAAATAGAATGGTAATAAAACATGTAATTGTGAAAAACCATTAAGCACTTGATATGATTTCCATAGTAGCCAGGGCATTGCTGCCAAGACCATCTTAGTAGACAATGTCCCTTACTGGACCGAGTTCACTCCCCGTTCCAGTCTTGTAACACTGAACCTGATTAACTTACCATTAGAGCCATGTCTATCTAATGAGATATAAATATTTACCCAATTTATTATAGGTAGATATAGGTCCCACCCATCTCATAATTAAATCATTCTTATGTGTGCCACAACATAAACATAAATCATTCATCATAACTGAAAGAGTAAAATGGGTTTCATAAACATCATCCCATCAAAACATAATCCATATAAAACAAATTGATATCATTTCATCATAAGAAATGTGAAACCATGTAAATCATAGATACATTATACATGAAACAAACACGTATGAAATAATGTCATCTTAGATGGAAAATGGTTTTGATAAAACAGTTGAAATGAATTCTCGAGGAAAATATAATTTCTTATTCAAAATCATTTTCTTTTCACAAAATTCAATTCAATTTTAAAATAAAAGGATTTTGTTGAAATCAATCATGATATCTTTTAGAGTAATCTTCATTAAAACAAGGCATTAGGAAACCGTAAAATTTTGTTCATGCCGTATAAGTTAAAAAAACATTTTTCTTGTACTTTTGTTGGAAAAGTAAAAAAGTACCTCCTATGGTAAAAAAAAGAATGATTTCATTCATACCATGTAATACAAGTCAAAAATTGGTAAAAAGGAATTCAAACATACATGAAACCATTTTTAGAAAACAGGGACATGGATGAAAAATATAACCCGAGTAAATACTTACGAGTATACAATCTCGGATAAAAACAAGATTGGAAAAGTTATCTCGTACCTTTTGTCCAATTTCTTCTGTATGTGTCCGAGACTCCAGTATAGTGTGTTTAAACATATTATTAACTTGTAACATAACCATAATAATATTTATGATATCATATATGACTCACTTACAACTTTATATTATCCATTCATTTGTCAATTCCATGTTAAAGCACTGTTTTTGGTGAAATCGTTTCATTTATCGTCCGTGTTTTGACTTGTAATTTTTCATATGATTACTTAGATAATGATTACATAATTTCAGAATATAAAACATGATTTAAATATAATATATATTCCTAATATAAATATATATAATAGATCGATAAATGGAAAGGAATACACTGTTCATGGAGACGGTAGGTCGTACGTTCGCATGAACGCTGTTTTTGTTTCATTATTAAATTTAATAGATGTAATTAAATAAAATATTCACAAATACATTATCATTAATATGTAATATATTTAATGATTACTTATTAAATATACTTTATAATAATTCTTGAATTGTTAACATGGAAAATGAATCTCATCGCATTGTGGAGACGGTAATCCATACGTACGCACGAGCGATGATATCGTTCCCATATTTAATGAATGGAATTGGAGTGGATGATATAATATCATAGAATCAGTATGATTTTATAATAATCATATATAGTTATTGTTTACACCATTATACCCATCCAAGTAAGGTGGTGGTGGAAAATAGATTACACCACAACATGGAGACAGTATTCAGTATGTACACACGCGCGGTGATTTCGTTTTCCGTAGGATGGATATAAGGTGAAATAGGGTTTTTTCATTTTTATAATAAAATATAAGTATATGATTGATACTGATTTTATTAATTTATTATTAAACAAATATTGAAGAAGATTTTGAAGAAGAATGAAACTTGAAATAATCGGTAGAAAGGATTACCTCTTCTTCGATGCACCTCTTTTAAGCTTCATCTTAAAGGCACTATAATTGGTCTTTATGGGATACATGAACCTCTATAATGTTAATAGGGATGTTTATAAGGGAAATGGGCAGGGTTTAGCTGATCATGAAGGCTCAAAATTGTGTAAAGAGAAGAGAGAGGAGGTTCCCTTTTATAAGGGAGGAGAGGGGCACCTTAGGAAAAACTAAAAATATTATTTTATAATAAAGTCATATTCATTTTATAATAGCTCCAAATTAATTTATTTCGAATATAAAGTGGGGATGGGTAGAAATCCTCTCAAATAATAGGTTTTAGACAATTTTAGGTATTTATTTTTACCTGATCATTTAGATTTAACTGTAGGTTAAATAATTTAACTTTTACCGTGTCTTTTTGTTTTCTTACACTATATGGTTAATAAACTTACTATAACAAGACAAAAAACCAAAAGTGGTTCATTATTAATATATATAACCCTTATAAGTCATTTTTCAGAACCCTAGATTATTAGGAAAATAATACCAATTAATAATATGATATGTTTTTTAAAAACTATTTTTTGTCAATTTTGACACTATTTGGTAATTGATTTTTTTGAAAATAATAACAGAATTATTAGTTCTAAAATAGTAAATTTAATAAATACTAACATGTTATTTTAACCTAAAAAATTAGTGGAATTTATAAAAAGTCTCAAATTACATTTATTCACTTATTTATAACATCAATTACGTTAATATTTCATTAATAAGGTAATTACAGTATCATCATTGTGTCATAAATAAATTAAATTATTTAATGTCTAATTTTTTTAAATAAAATACGATTATGTAGAAAATAATTTTATCTTTATAATGAATATATATAGTCGATTTTATCTTATTTATTACCCTATATTAAAAATGTTTTAGTTATTAAACATTCATTTTAAGTATTTTAACTATTCTTTAAATAAAATAATAATAAATGTCCTAATCTAATACAAGTGGACCTAAAGGGTAATTTTTTATTCCTAAGGATATTTTGGGTCGAATTACACTTATCCAATTGAATTAGGACATGTGTTTGGGTAATAATAATATAATTTTGACCCTTAATTATCATATTTACTTTTAACCGTGGTAAATAAAAGTAAAAGTTATTATTCACCAAAAATTATTTTTATCTTAATGAACCTCATTTTACTCCTTAATCTTAATCATGTCTCTCGGATTTTCGAAATTCCACTCACAGAAGCGGTATAATTAAGATTTATGTAAAATTTCAAATTCTCCTATGAGGTGGGTAAAAGATGGTGAAGAGTTCAATAATTTTTTTTAAATATAACATTATTATAAAATGACTCCAATTAATTACATTGAAATTATATAGGTATTATGTATCAATTTTTAAATAAAATACTATTTAAATAAAATAAATGATTATTAAAATAAAACGTTGGTTTTAACCAATAACTCAGTGTTTTCACTATTCATCAAAATTTGTATGTTTTTAGAAAAAAGCCAAAATTTCACCCTACACTAATTTCGATATTCCGAATTCAAAAATGGAATCCATTTTGAAATATATAATTTATAAAATTTCAAAAAGTGGTTATTATTATTCATAACTAATAATTCATAATAATATTATAATAATATCTCGTTTAGTGAAACTCGGTATTGCATACTACACACGGTATCGAAGAAGGTCTTGATTGCGTGTAATGGTACCCAAGTCAGGGCTGCATGTAGTGAAAGCTCCATTTGGTGTTGCATATAACATAATCAAAACTTATTTCATTTATACATTAAACAAAATCTATACTTAATGTTGGGTAGAATAATTTCTACAAAACGAACTTGAAATTGTGTGTAACACGAGCCAAGAATAGTGTTGTGTATACTACAGGCTAATACAATGTTGTGTATAACACAAGATAATTTTGGTATAGCATACAACACAAGACATCAATGAAATTAAAAGAATATTTTTCATAATATCTCGGGGTGTTACATCGGGGCACCTTTGGGAAGCACCCGGATCCGAGATGTTACATTATGGTATGAAAGGAACATTCATTCCATCTTTTTATTACTATTTGGAAATATTATAAAGTGATATCTAGAAAATGGAGTTTTTTAATTAGTTGTGCCTGGGAGTAGCTATCTAGTGTACAGAAAAATCCAAATTTCCATGAATTGAATATAATTTTTTTTGGTGTATTACACTTGATTAGATTACACCGTAACATGATGAACTTGTTTTGTGTGATTAGTATTGATATCAATGTGGTTATATTTTTTTTAAAACCCCATGAGATGAGGGTATGCCACCTCAGGCATCATATAGGCACTTTCTAGAGATCACTTATCATGCATTCTTGTCATGCCATGTTGGGTGAATTACTGATTTCATGCTATTGAGATATATGTTATTCTAGATATGTATGATGTTGTGATAGATGTTGTGCCATATATATATATATTTGTGATATATTTTTTGATTGAAATACCAAATATTTTTATATGTGACTGTTATATGTAATGTTTAATTTTGATGAACACCAATCTTTGGTCCCCTGAGGAGTTGTGGGCCCTCTTGGATAAAAAATTGTTGGATCATGTTTGAACATCAATTGAATTATGTAAAGATATGAATAAGGTTTCCAATATTTTATTCATAGAGAATATGGGCTCACACAAATCATAACATGGCTTGCCTTGGATAAATATTTTGATTTTATGGATTCATAGAATTTTCAGAGGCTGAATATCCATAAACGAAGAAAACACAGCATGTGGTGTTTTGAACACGCGCCATGTGTCCTTCTTCTTTGGAAGAAATTACTTTTCTTAAGTACACATCATGTACCATATGTACAAAACATTTAGTTATTGAACATGTGACTGACTATGTGAGTAGAGAAATAAGGTTGGTAAATGTTGGGTAGAACACACCTTGTATTGGGAGTACACATCATGTTGTAATTGACTGTTTATCTGGTCGTGTGACTAACAACACGGGTGGATGGATTTTTTTACACACCATGTTTATAGTATGCATGATGTGTAGTGTTACAGAACAAGATATTGTGTAGTTCTATCCATGTATAAGTACTTGGGAAGGAGTGGGTATTCAAGTTTACATCGTGTCTTAGGAGGAACATGTTTTGTGCATGAGGTGTTATATGTCCATTTTGGCATAGGTACATGGCCATGTTAAGGAATTAAGGGAACATGACAAGTAGTGATTCTACATGTCATATAATCCTCTTTTGATAAACATGACTGCTTTCCTTAACCTATTTCATTAATGAACTTTTGGGGTTATAGTTCTGTTAATTTTGAACTG
Organism: Viscum album; assembly: GCA_963277665.1. Lineage (NCBI taxonomy): Eukaryota > Viridiplantae > Streptophyta > Magnoliopsida > Santalales > Viscaceae > Viscum > Viscum album. The sequence continues at coordinate 269,348,875 of OY728155.1, read as the reverse complement.
AGGTGTGCACTTGACCTTGCAGAGTCATGCCACCATGATGTTCTTCGGTTGTACGCTAGGTGTAGGGTGTTGATTAGACACCAAAAATAGTAGATCAAGGACTAAGAGAAGATCCTCCCATAATTCCAATCTTGGAACCAATTATTATATTAGAAGTAGTTACGGATTCATAGTTTCATGAAGGCTTTATGGGGATGTTGAAGACTTTTCAGGGAGAACCATATCCATACCAAATTATGATAGAGTTGATGTGGGTTTTCCAGTAGTAACATCCTCCCACATTTTCTGGGGATGGAGGACCACATGCTATAGACTCATGGTTTGAGGCCATGATTTCTATCTTCAACCATATAAAGATGCCTCCTAAGAGGAGAGTGAAGCTCATGACTTACATTCTATATGATTCCTCCAAGAGATGGTGGAATGTTATCTCACAGGGGGGATGTCACTGGTATATGACATGGGAAGAGTTACAGAGGGCCTTATATGATTAATTCTACCCTGATATGTTGAGGGAAGATCAATCCTTGGAATTCATGAATTTGTAGTTGGGTACTCTTTCAGTGATGGATTTCTATTCTTAGTTTACAGATCTTCTATGCTTCACACCTGTTCTGGGGGGTGACGAGTTATCATTGGATATGAATTTTTTGGATGGCCTCAGGTATGACATATGATCATTGGTGAATGTTTTTTGGTTTCCATAGGTGACTACTATTGGAAACAAGCCACTGATTACTGATCACAAGCTGATGGAGTTTGGAGTGGGAAGCTATGGTGGTTCGGCATCAAGGGTTAGTACTTCCTCAACTGATAGATAGAAGTGTCATAGGGAGCCTTAATGTGGTGATTCCAGTTGCAGGGATGTATCTTCATGTATCTAGGTGAGGTTATAACAGTACATAAAGAGTGGTCACATGAGACCATAGTTCCTGAGAGACCTAGTTGAGTGTTGACCCTTTGGAAATATGGGCCATCATTATCATTTGTGTAATATGTTCTCACCAATAGCTAGTGAGAGGGTATCTAGTGTTACTCCATGTATTGGAGTGAGGCCACCATTTCTTCATCAGACTAGAGACTGGGGTTCATCAAGCCGTTCAGGCCATTGAGGTGGTCATGTTCATGGTATCGATATGACATGTTTTTAGCAACATCAGGGTGGATCAGCTCAAGGTCACCAGGTAGGGTAATACGGCTGAGGTATATGTTATAATTTTTCAATTGAGAAGAATCAACAAGATCACGATCTAGTACCCTCTATGGTTAGAGGTACGATTATAGTTGATTTGGTTTTATATTCTGCACATTTTGATACAAGGGATTCCCATAGTTTTATATTTTTTACTGTTATAGAGAGCCATGGGCTCTATATCTTTACTTATATTGATTTCATGACGCTAGAAACTCCATTGGAGATTTGTATGACTAGTTCAAATAAATTCAAGGAGTTTCCTCTTGATATTGTCTGGTGTCACTTTTTATGGGACCTCTATGTATTATAAATGACTGGCTTCGATGTCAAGCTCATAATGGACTGGTTGGTCTCTATTCAGGATTTGTTAACTGCTATCACAACAAGATGATTTTCACATCTCCAAAGGGAAGATCTTTTTATACACAAGAGTGAATGTGTTTTTTAGGTAAGAATAGCATGAGTTGAGCATCATGAGTTTAGAATAATTACAATACATATATCAATTTTATATCTCGATGACTAGGTGATTTTATTGATGGAATTTCATCTAGTGGTGGTTCTTTTTAGGGGTGTCTTCCAAGATGACATTTCAGGTTTACCTCTGGAGTGAGAAGTGGTTTTATCTATTGAGCATGTTCTAGGAGTGACATTGGTGTCCATTCCTCCATATTTGATGGCTACACAAGAGTTATAGGTGTTCGAGATGCAGTCGAAGGAGTTGTAGGAAAGGGTTTCATCTGACCCAGACTTCTCCATGGGTTCTCTTGTCCTTATTATGAAGCAGGTAGATAGTACCCTTAGAAATTGTGTGGATTATGGAAATCTGACAAATTGATAGTCAAGAACAGATATCCCATATCGAGGATTGATGATCTCTTTGATTAGTTTCATGGATCCCAGGTGTTCTTGGATGTTGACTTGAGATCCAAATATCAATAGTTGCATGTTAGACCCTAAAATATACCTCTTACATCCATTAGGAGTAGGTATGGTGTATACGAGTATTTGGTTATGTATTTCGGTCTCACAAACATGCCAAAAGTTTTTAATAGCACAGATGAAGCGAGTGTTCCACCCATACTTGGATTCATTTTTGGTTGTCTTCGTGGGTGATATCTTGGTGTACTATGACACTCGGCACAATAATTTCATCCATCTTAAGATCGTATTGTGGACACTCCGAGAGCATCAATTATATGATAATATCTCAAAGTTCCACTTTTGGATGGACCGAATTCATTTCTTGGTCCTTGTCATATGAGGGATAGGAGTATCAGTAGACCCAGAAAAGATGAGAGTAGTGGTTTCCTGGGAGCAGATGAAGAACTAATTTGAGTTATAATGTTTTTTGGGGATGGATTGATACAACAGACACTTTATTTGGGAATTTTCACGCATAGAAGCTCCATTAACAGGCTTGACTAATAAGTATTCGATGTACATGTGTACAGATTCCTACAATTCAGCCTTTCCGGAGCTAAATGGGAGATTTACAACAACACCGATACTAATTTTTTCATAACCATGTAGTAGTTACACTGTCTACTACGACTCATCTGGTATTAAGCTGTGAGCAGTGCTTACGAACGGGGAAGGATTCATTAGGTATATGTATTGATAGTTGAGGCCACAAAAGAGGAACTACCCTACGCACAATCTCACGTTAGCAATATTTTTTCATGTTTTGATCTTTTGGAGACATTTCCTTTTGGGAGAGAATTTTATGGTGTACACAGACCAAAATTTCCTAAAGTACATCTTTAATCAGCATGATATGATTTTAGAACGCAATGGTGGGTTGGATACCTTAAATATGTTGACATTGATCTTTCCAATATACCTGGGAAGGGAAATGTAGTGGCTGATGTGTAGAGTATGATGAATCAGATACATGCATTTCTGGAGGCTAATAGTGAGTGGTATCTTATTGATCAGTTATCTTAGATGAATTTGGAGGTCCAAAAAATTGATGTATAGTCTTTACTTTCTTTTTTAGATGTGAATTATCCCCTCCTATACTGAGTGAGAATGAGACAGTTATGAGATTCTAAATGCATAGTCCTACGGGAGAGTGTAGAAGGTGTGGATCCACCTCCTAGTTGGACGGTATGTGATGATCATTTCTAGAGTATCCATGGACTTGTTTGGGTTCTTGTGAAAATGTGTGAGGATTTGATGTGGGATTTTCAAGATTTAGCAAGGGAAGTGCATCCCAGAGTAACCAAGATGTACCATGACTTGCATCATCAGTACTTGTGGCTGGGTATAAAGAGGGAGGTGTGTGGTTTTGTTATGAGATGTTCCACCTATCAACATGTGATGGTAAATCATCAGCAACCGACATGGATATTACAATAGTTACCCATTTCTGAGTGGAACTGGAATGATGATTCGATGGATTCCCTGACGTTTTTACCAAGTTTTCTTTAAGAAAATGTTGTTTTTTGTGTTTTTGTTAACAAACTCTTGATAGTTTCACATTTTTTCTGATAAAGGAAACCTTTAGAGTTGACGATATTGGAATGTTGTACATCTAAGAGGTAGTAAATTTTCACGGGGATTCTCACTCTATCATTTCAAATAGGGACACTCGGTTTACTTCTCATGTCTTTATGGTACTACAGATGGCTTTCAGTACATAGGTACATCTGAGTAAAACTTATTATCCCCAAGCATATGGATATTCTGAGCACACAATTCATGTTTTGGAGGAAATTCTTCGAGCATGTGTCCTGGATTTTGGAGGATCCTGGGAGTGACACATACCCCTGGTGGAAGTTTCCAACAACAAAAATTTCTAGGAAATGATTCGGATTGAAACTTATGAGGCTTTGTATGATAGGCTATTCCGATCACTGCTATATTGGATAGAGGTAGGAGAGGATGCTAAGTTGGGACCTTATCCTGTCCAAGAGATCATTATGATGGTAGATTTGATTAGGAAGAGGATGACTACTGGGAAGTCTCTCCAAAAATATTATTCTGATCGATGAAGGAGGCATTTGGAGTTCATTACCAAATATCATATTTTCCTTCATGTCACACCATGGTTGGGAAACATGAGGATTATGAGATAGTGGAATCTTTCACCAAGAAACATCAGGTTGTTTGAGGTTTTGGAGGGTGTCGGTTCGGTTTCCTATCATTTGCAGTTACTTCAGAGGTATAGGGACATGCATGATGTCTTTCATGGTTCCCAACTACGACATTACATTTTAGACCCATATCATCATTTTTAACCCATGGAGGTCGGGTTTGAGGTGGAGGCATCCTTTGAGGAAAACATTATTTAGATTTTGGATCACTCCACGAAGATTACCTGTGACTAGTCTGTTCCACTGGTATGGGTGTTGTGGCAGTATGGGTGAGTGCACAATGAGACTTGGGAGAGGGATGCAGATGTGCGATCATAATATCCATATTTGTTCACAAAATTCTTCTTCACCGCCCTTGGAAGGAAAATTCTGAGACGAATTACTTCAAGGGGGAGTTTGTAAGAGCCCATATATTCTTTTCAGATATGGATCTTGTTTTCTAGTTGTTTGGAGGAAAAAAGGAATAAAAATGTACTTGTTTCTATGTACACATCATTTACTTTTGAGTACATGACATGTACCTATAATTCCACATATAGCCACATTTTCATCATGTAACGGCCTAGTACATGGTAGTGTGGTGACCTAGCAGACCGATTTAGTCGGGGGCCAGTTAAGGTGACTACACAACATATAGTTTTAATGGACACGAATTGTAGTTTATCATTTATTTGTTATATCAAAGAGGGGTCATGTCTCATGTTTGTAAACTCTTTTTTATCCATGTGTTTCATACAAGAGAATTATAGAATGACCAATGAACTCTGAACCTCTCCTAATTCTCCATTAGTGCTCTGATCGATTCATTCTCAGTTTCGTTGGAATCCCACCAATGAGTTCACAAAACCAATAGATCATTTCTTTCTGATTCATCCTCAGTAGGGAGTTATTCAAGGTTGTTAGTTTTCACCTTTTTGTAGATATTCACTGATCTAGGAAGATTCAAGGACCGAAGTTCAAGTATATCAATCGTACGACATCGAGTTAGGTGGTTTGTGCCTTTCGTTTCTTATCTTTGTATTATATATGCTAAATGTTCCCCGTACCAACATTTTGGGTATTTCATTATTTAGAATTAAAAACTGTTATTACCTATTATGGGTTGGTTGATTGATAAAGGGTTGTTTCCTATGCGTAAGGTTAAATACCTTTCTACAATACATCCCATCAGTGTGTTTCCCTTGAGTGATTGGTTAGGGTCGTTTGGTCTAACTTTCCTGTGAGGCTTTACATGTTTTCCATGCCTCCTTGTTCTAGGATGGAGTTATTAATTATATAAAATACTTGTGATATACATTCTGATGTTTTAGCCATGTTTTTGTTCTAGATTAGATGAGTTTCTTTGTTATGATATGTCCTCTATTATTCTTCCAATGGACCATGAGAGCCTTAGACCAAGAAGATTGAGGGGACATCCAGATTGTTTTTCCAATCTACCATGATACCCTTAGACCAAGAAGATATTGGGGATTTTTAGTTTATTTACAAAGGATCGTGAGATCCTCGATGTAGATATTTGATCTGTGTGTATTAGATAGTGAGATATTTTTCCGGTGGTCGTTTATATTTATATTGATGCTATGTTAGATCAAATGGGATAGACTATGAGATCGTTTCCAGAGGTTTTTTATTTAAATGAATATATTCTTTTAGACTAAAGGGGTTATACTGTGACATCATTCCTAGAGGATCACTTGTGAATAATTGAATTATTGTGATGTGTCATCCAAGACAGTGCACAAGCATGGATTCAGTCTTACATGATAGTTAGATGGACTTCTGAGATATCTGTTTTGTTACATTACATGGGGAATAAAGAGCATTAGCTAGATCCTTGGGTTACATGATTCTACTGGTGAATAATAAATGTTAAATAAATTTAATTGAAAACTCTAGTATTGTTTAATTTTGAGTACATCCATGTTTATTTCATTATTCATTCATATTACCTAATATATATATATTCACTAATACTTAGGCATTGATCTTTTGGGGGTTTCCTACTCAGATTCATCTCATACCCTATTTGGGTTAGTCTTTTTGACCCAAATAGATTATATTATTGTAGGTATAGATAATGGAAAGCGCCCTTCCTCATTAGGTACTTTATTGTTGTTGGTGTTGGAGAAAATGGGACCAAGCTGAGTCATGTGATGCTATTGGAGTTTAAATTATTTTCCTTTGTATTAGATTGAATTTTATTTCAAACTTTGTGATAGGTTTTGGATGATTTCCAAGACACATATGACATGCATCATATATATATATATATATTATCTTGTTTTTATTTTACATTTAGTCTTCTGTTGTTACTCATGTTTGGTATTATTTCTTCTATTGTTGTTTACTATGTGTTTTCCGTAGTGTATACTCTGCCAATGAGGGCATAGTTTCCCCAATATCCCACCATATCGCTCGATGCTAGTTGAAAACCATTTTAATTTTTGGAAATGCACTTAAGGCCATGTGACCAAATGGGTTTGGGGAACCTTTGGGAAACACCCTGATCCGGGACGTTACAAGGTTCACCATCATTCCATTAAAATAATAAGTTACTAGATGGATCTGACTGCTATTTCTATACCCATAGATCCAAAATCAAAAATACAAAATGTGAATATGTAGCACACATTCTTCCATTTCATATTTACACATCAAAATATGATCTCCAAATCCAAGCCATGAATATTTATTCATGGATGGTACAGAATGGACTGTTACACTTTTCAGCACATCTAGAACAAAAAATCCCTTTAGATATTGTGTCCGATAATGATATAGCTACCAAATATACTAGGGGACTAGAAAGGTCATGGTCCATTTGGTCACTAAAATGGAATTCCCCAATTTAACGGTACACAAAAATCATGATCGAAAGAAGAGGATAGAAAACAAATCATCAAACTAGGCCCCGTGAAGAAATGGGAATGCTTTTATCACATGTAGACCAATGTTGCGATAACCAAGATAATTTATTGTAATGAATGGTTCTCATCATAGGATGAAATTGCATCTAGCTCCTACGTGAACAAATATACACTATATAAAATGTAAAATAGTAGTAGCATCCATAATATCTAGCCAGGAGAAGACCTAGCTCATCGTGCTAGGGGTATATCTACCATCACCTCCACCTCTCATATCATCAATTCCTGGGAGGATTTTCAACACATGGACATCATCTACAAAAAAATCCCATCCCACTGGGCTCGGGGAATTTCTATCTCAATCACCATCACCAGGTTCGAAATCCCGTTATAGGGTCATGGGGAGATCAAAAGTGATTCAATATCAATGCCACCCAACTAGAATGAGGGAATTTAAATCTTAATTTACATCATATGAATCATAAAATCCTTGATAGAAATCATTGGATCATTAGAAAAATTACTAATCAATGCCTATTATAGCCCCAGATAACCCCAACCCCAAAGGGTTAATTAAATTTTTAACATCATTGTCAATATAATGAGAATATGTATTCTATAGGTTGTGATGGAAAATGCAATGGTTGGAATCTCAAATGTTCCCCCCATCAAAAGAAAAACCACTACTACTAGGGTGTTGCTTCGCAATCGTGATCAGAATCTACCTTAAAGTCATTGTTTATAAACCAAGAAAAGAGGACTATAGGGAAAATTATATCATTCCCCTTTAGGGATGATTGAAAAAATGGACCAATATGGTTAGATGTTCCAAAAAAAACACCAATGAATGTAGTAGAGAATTAGCCGGTTGTGATGATTGTAATGTCATAAAATCCATTTTCTGATATACCTACTTGAATTTCGTCACTATCAATATGATAGACATTGATAAAGATCCAATATGAAGAGGGATGTAACATGTGAAATGTATGATGAGAGGAGGATAACATAGATGCACCAACCGAGGGTGCATGCACTCAAAAATGAAGAAGGTTCCAAAATATTATAGCTCTGAATACTGAGTTTCCACCCATATGGAGGAACATTTCCAAATGGAACGTTATGGATACACCCCAATCCCCAACCCAAAGAGATGATGTTCCTTCCATGGAGGAACAGTTTTCCAAATATATGACTGTGATACAGGATCTCAACCATCTCAACAAGGATATAATTGGGGGAAATATTCCCGCTAGATATCATCTTCATACAGAGATGAATATTCTACCTCCTATATATAATCCACTAGAGATAGCATTTTTGAGCATCAAACTCACTCCATATCCATGAATCCAGTATATATAAATGAGGAAGATGAAACCGATCATGACTTCCCTCCATTGTGGCAACAAAATCTCCCTCATCCAAGATATCATTCATTAATTGGATTAATCTAAAATCAGTTGGACATAATGGTGGGGTCACATCATCAAATCATGCCCCCTTTCTACTGAAGGGAGATCTCTCAGACTATAGTCCCCCCTGATATTCTTAACATCATAGAGTCCATAACTATTCTAAAGCATGTAATGGAAGGGAGATGTGAACATGTGCAGTCTTAGGAGAAGCCATATCCAAAATGGATGGATTACACATTTCCTCCACCAAATTTTGGAAATACTACCTTATTCACTTTTGATATTATTGGAGACCTTGAAAAAAAATTCACACACATTGTTTCCTGATGTGGGATGATTTCGGACCCTCAAGATCAATTGGAGGAAACAATATTGATTTGTTTCATATAAACCCTAACAAGCCATGATTTTGTATGGTATAGTAGTCTGCTATCAGGATCCATTAAAAAGTGGGAAGACCTTCTTCATGAGCTACATTACCTATTCAGCTCCATGCTAAGGTAAAAACAATCTTCGACCTAATGAACATCAAGAAACGAAAAAATGAGAGACTATTAAAATTTATAGCCAGATGTAACAGATTAACCAATTCTCTTAGTATCCCTATATCACAAGAAGAACATATCGAAATCTATGGTGATAATGTCTGGGATGATTTGAAAATGCCTCAAATACCTATGAAGTATCCATGTGGATTCTGTGAGTTTTATGAAATGGCACAACATCTTGACGAATCCATTCAATGATCCCGATCAATAAACAAACTCACTCCCACAACACTAAGGTAATGTCAAGGAAATGAAGTTGTAAATATCACTCTCAAGATAGATTCATTTCCCATACAAGCACCGAGGCAAGTCCTGAGCCACCCAGAACCTCAAATTGAGCGGCGATAACCAGAGAGTCACCCCCACAGAGAAGCAAATACAAATCATTATTTCCTATGATTTGAGTATATTATGAACAAATAATACTCCTTATGAAATGGAAATCCCCCTATTATTTATTGGAATCCAATGACAAGAACCTACTCACGCTGCCACATCCCAGGATGCATGATGAGGTCAACCTATCCAACTATCCTGATTACTTCCCTTTCCATAAAATGATGCACCATAATATCCAGGGCCGGTTCATCTTCAAATAAATCATTCAAGGAATGATCAATTCCTTATATGTGGTGTTATATAATTCCTCAAATAAGATTTCCTTATAGTGATATAGGATTAACATAAAAGGATATTACATTATTTTTGATAAATATTTAGTACACTAAAAAATTAAATTGCCAAGGCCATAATTTTGTAGTTTCTTTGGAAACAGGGAAAGAAAATCTCTTATCCTGGTGAATGATCTTCAACATATCCCATAAAGATCTAAAAAATTAGTAATTATACTTAATAAATTTCTTCAAACCCTGGGGAAATGAAACATAAAAGGGGTGAGATCATATGATCAGTAAGGATAAAAAAAGGAAATACATAAGTATAACATAAACCAATAGGTATGGAACTTGAGGATAAAATTTAAAGATAATGCCTTGCATATTAGAGAACATAATAATGAAACTCATTTCATAATACATGAATCATAAGGAAATAAATAACATAGTAAAAGGAATCATAATATCAGAAATGAAATGGAATTTATGAATGCACATTGGTTTATAACATTCATAACATGTATAAGTAGAACCTGGTTCACTAATTTAGTTAAGGACATGAAATAAGGCCCCAACATAATCTTTTGGACAGAAAACAGGTCCATGAAAAAAAATCAACATGTAATCAGGTAGACGAAAAATATTATGATCATGTAATCATGTTCAGACATAAACTTATGGACATGCAACTAGGTACGTGCATAACATTGTGAACATGTAATCAGGTTAACGCATAATCTTATAGATGGGAAACCATGCCGATTCATAACATTATGAATATGTAATAAGGTTCATGCATTACCTACTGGACCTGAAACCAAGTCCATTCATAACATTTTGGGAATCTAATCAGGTTCATGAATTAGATTGTGAACATGTAATAAGGATCACACATAAACTCATGGACATGTAACCAGGTCTATAAATAACATTGTGAACATGTAATAATGTTCTATCATAACATTGTGAACATTTAATCAGGTTCACACATAACATTGTGATCATGTAACCAGGTTCACACATAACATTATGAATAGGTAACAAGGTACATTCATAACATTTATAATCTTGAGTTTTACATCATTACCCAATTCATAGGAGGTTGATATAGGTCCCACCCATATTATAAAAATATTATTAATACATGTTCCACAATATAATAAAACATTCTTCATATCATTCCCATAAAAAGATATAGGTTACATAAACATGAAATCCTAACCCATGAAATGAATTAGGTATCATTAAAATTTCATCACATAATAACCAATGGAAAATAGATAGGATTCATAACCACTTCATCAATGTGTAACCCATTAAAATAAATTCATTAAATAAACATGAAACTTTTAGAAGAGAAAAACATTTCATAAACATATAACTCGTAGAAGAGAAACGGTTTTCAAGAAAATTATGACATTAAACACAAACCATTCATAGAAATGATATTACTGGAACCTTTATATAATCTCTTATAAGGTAATGATAAAAAAATATATTTAATATTATATGGAAAATAATTTTGTAATACCTTTCAAAAACATTTCTTGAGGAAAATATCATTTCTTATTTTAAAACAGAATTTTCAACCTAGAACATTTTGAAAACATTTTTGTTTGATAATATCTTTGAAAACATATAAATTAATATTTTAAAAAATAAAACATTTCCAAAATCCTTTTTCATTGAAAATTATCATCAGGGATCCTTTCAAAACAATTTTTAAAAGTTTTTCAAAAACATTTTTTTTGATTAAAATTGATTTCTGGTCGAAGAGAGAGACAATCATATTTTAGTTAAAAACAATATATTACATACCAAAGAGTGAATAAATTGTACTAAAACATGAGAATATATTTTAAAAAACATTTTATAAGTATATTAATGAATTTTTATGAGATATTTATCATAATGTTTTATCAAAGTAAGCATAAACATAAAAAATATCAAAAAGTGATGAGATTATCTCAATAAACTCTTATTACATGGTATCATGGGATTATAATATCCATTTAAGAAATGAAAATTAATTGAAGCTTTAAATATCATGAAAAGACATATATTTAAGATAATTCATGTGAAATTGAAGTATATTCCCCTTGAAAAAAGTTTTTAGGTTCATAACTAAACATGAGTCACAAAGAAGGTAAAATGAGAAAAAACTATTTTACCGATTTGGTACCTTTTGAATATTAAAATCCATGAAATAAGGATAATAAAATTTACTTCTAAATCCCAATAAATTTTTCTATAATATACATATAATAAAATCTTGTTTCGTACGTAGAAAACACTGAAGGGAAGAGTGGTGAAAATAACATGGATGTCATGGAAATTAAAAGTGAGATTAAATCCCATTACCTTGTGTATTAACACTCTTTGTAATCATAAAAGCTTCGGATATAATAAATATACATTTTTTATACATATTTTAAAAAACCATATTTTTATATCATATACAATATATGGGTTTATTAGGATCTTATATTACAGACTTTTTAACGATCATAGGTAAATATTTCACTTCGTTAATATTTTCTTTGTTTTTCACATGCGTCTTAATTTGACATATCATTGGTTATTTTACATACATCATGATTAAAAAATTTAAATCATGATATAAATATAATGTATATACATTATTTTTATTTTATAATAATTTAAATCATAATGAAGTTCGAAATGGAATACACAGTTCATGGGGATAGTAATCCATACGTACAGATGAAGGTTGTTTCCATTCTTATTAACATATTGAAAGAATGTATGTAAATAAACTATGTGTATATATATATAATAATTAAATTATCATAACTAAATCATATATATCATATGATTTTATTTAACTCATCAATAATACAGTGTTTTTGGGGTGTGAATGAATCACCTCACTTTTAGGGGGAAGTAGTCCACACTTCCTCAAAAGTGATTATCATATTAACACCAAATTGAAAGGAAAAGGTGTGTGTTTTAAAAAGGAATAAAGATAAATAAAGAGATAATAATTTTTATATATAACATATATAAATATATTTTCCATTATAACATTGACCATGATTGGTGGGAAACAATAACTAAACAATCATCGTTTCAGGAGGCAATAGTTCGTTGTCCACAAAAATAGTGTGTTTGATATGCATTAGATGGAGTTTTTTGTAAGTGAATGTCTAACCCATTGAGTAAAAACATACTATTATTGTCACAACCCATCCTTGGGGCCCATGTCGTGACTACCCCAATCTCGTATTCCATAGGCCAGGGGCTGGGACAAGCACTGAAGGAGTAATCCCGATAAAAGGGAAGGAATTTCCTTTAAACATTTTACACACACTGTCTGAACACAAGCTGTAGAAGAAAAATGTAATAAAATAGAAAAGAAAAGTGTGCTGAAAGTCAGTGGGCCAGTATACAAACCCAACTGAACAACAAGTACATGTAAAAAGGTAAAACAAATCTTGGATCATCCACCGGGGAATCCTACCTGAAGGGTAGGTACAGAACTCGAAAAACTCATCCCTATGGTACGTCTATTCTAGTCAAGCTCCGAGAAGCCTCTCTTCTGTCACCCTCAGCCATGATCATTACTGATCGTCGTCTTCAAAGAACACAATAAGGTGTGAGTGAAGCCCATGTAGGGGTGACTATAACAATACTTATTAGGGGACCCCGAGACCCCCGAAGGTCTCCTAAAATCCACAATGGATAAACAACAGAAGAAAGATACAATCAAGAAGTATCAAAAAACCCGACTTAGGTATATTATCATAGATATACCTATGTTATCAATCATAGTTCGGCTCCAAATATCGATCCCAAAAACAAAACATACCACAATGGAAGTAAATTTAATCACCACGATGATAATGGTTGAAACACATGACTCAGCTCACATAGGTATAAATATTTTGTAGAGTGATGGTGATGTTCATATGTAGTCACAGATTCATCCATGTTGTCGGACCCACAAAGGATAAAAGACCAGCTAAGCTATCAGACCCACATAGGATACAAGACCAACTATTCCGTCAGACCCAGACAGGATACAGGAACAAAAGTAAGAACTATCGGACCCATGAAGGATCCTGGTACATTAGTCATCGTTGTCGAACCCAGGGAGGATTTCGGTACTGTAGTCATCGATGTCGAACCCATGGAGGATTCTGGTACAATATCGTCACAGCCAGCCCTAGGGTTCCCGCACACAACAAGCTCGATTCAAGGAGGGTCCAATCCTTGAACCAAGTGTTTTTACATCAACTATCACGAAGACCTATGTTGATGTATCTCGTAGTTACTTCTAATCATAAGGAACCCATTGTGATAAACGGTGTGTCAATCGGACTCCTGGTCAGTGAGTAATTGACACTTTCGTTCTAGGGGCCCGGTCAGTTTTTAGCCTCAAACCAACCCGACCGTACCCCAACTGCGTCCAAACCTCAAGTGGGGTATTCCAAAAGTAACGTCTTGATCCAAGAATTCCATCATCGTAGAAGGTCTGTTGATCGGACACACACATCTCAAGACGCGGGGTGAAAGGAGAAAATGGTCATAGTGAGTCCTAGTCTGGTCCGACCCAATCAGACCGACCCGGCCTGACCCAGTCTGAACCAGGGTCTGACCCGGTCCGTGGGTGCGGCCCGACACGAGTGGTCGGCCCGACCCCAGTGGGTGGCCCAAACCAAGGGAGCAGCCCGACCCAAGGACATGGCCCGGCCCATGGCGACCCGGCGTATGGGCGACCCGGCCATGGCGGCCCTGCCAAGGGGTGGCCTGTCCGAGGGGCGGCCCCGCCGAGGCGCCCCGGCCGAGGTGGCCTGGCCGAGGGGTAGCCCGACTGAGGCAGCCCGGCCCATGGTGGCCAAGCTAGGCATGCGAGGGAGGGGGTGTCGCGCCCCTTCCTGGTTCATCGAACATAACCGGCACTTTGCGCCAATTAAGGGGATGAGGGACCCGGATAGTCCCGCATGTCCGGCTCTATGGAGGCCGTCCTGGTCGGCCACCACCGCACCTCCACCATGGCACGAAGGTGATGCGGTCCTCCTGCTCTCCGCACGGCTCGATGGCGTCGCGCCCCCTCTGCTGCGGCCCGACATGGCTGCGGCCTTCGGCTCCACCACGCGGCGCAATGAAGCCGCTCTTCTACATCCATCGTGGCCCTCCCAGCCGTGGTTTTTTTTGGTGTGGTGCAACGACAAAACACCCATTTGCATTGGACCGTCCTGGCCACGGTTCCACATCTCTGGCATGGCGCGGCGCGACGGAGCTACGCCTCTTTAATCCACTGCGGCCATCTGGGCAACAGTTCTTCTCTGGAACGGTGTTTCGGCATCACGCCCTTCCGGCTCTATTTCCATCATCAACCAATCAAGAACCAATCGGTGGGACGTCAGTCCATGTTTTTTTTCCTGCGCCCTCCGCATTAGGTGATATCAAATGGCCAAAGTCGAACCACATAAATGACAAGGAATGAGGAATTAATTTAATCAATACAAACCGCTACCTTGTAAACGGTGTTCTCTCAGTGGAGTCGCGGGAAGGAAGCACCATTCCATTGACATCGGTAGGAGATGACATCGTCGTTGGTGACGTGCTCTGCAGATGAAATCTTCCTTTACTTTTCCCATTTGGAAAGGAAGAAGACAACGACTTCATTCCTCGGTGGAGACGGGCATTCTTCGTTGAGAGGATATCATTGTTTGTTGAAAAATATCCCAAGTCCTCTCAAGGTTCCACCCCCAAAATAAAAGTTGCCAACAAAATAAAAAAATAGCTCACCCATTGTTTTATTATTGCCATGCAATCAAAAGGAATTAAAAATAATTCAAAACACATAAAATTAATTAATTGGCATTAATTAATTCCTAGGTGTGTTGGAACCATAATGGGGAGTCTGAAGAGGACCCAAAAAATTAAGGGGGATGTGAAGAGTTCATCCTATTTAATTGGGGGGTTCAAGGAGAGTTAAAGGGTGTTTGATGTTCATGTGGCCCCCACCTTATAACATCCTCCCAAGGGAGGTTATGTACGGGTGGCCCCACCACCAACCTCCCTTTGGAGGTTTTTAATACCATTTAAATAAAAATATAATACACATTTTTTTTATTTATTTTTGAAACCCCAATAATTATAATTCATTCACGTTGAAACACAATGCGGTAAAGGTCTCCTTAAGCGAATACTGGTGCTACAAGTTCAACAGTGTCCTCAAATTTCAATTCCTATAACCGATTCAAAAGATATAAAATCATACACGTACATTTACTCAACGTACCCGAAAAAACTCTTGAAATTGATTCCGGCCAGACCTATCCTCGGAATCAAGTGCCTTCAAGAAACTGTGGACTCATAAAATTCCAATATATTTAAGAAAAATATTTCTACCGAATTTCCGGGTCATTACATTCTCCCCACCTTAGGGGTTTACATCCCCGTAAGCTAGAACACACACTAAGGGAACATATAGGGGTACTGAGCACACAGGTGAGCCTCCCACCCCCATGTGCTCTCCTGGAGGTTCCCGTGCTGCCATAGAATGCGCACCAGAGGAATCAATCATCTACGCAGGACCTGCTACTATCGATCCTCAATCCCCACTAGAACCTCTATGAATGTCTCCACATCATCGATGTCCAACTCCCCATGGTCGACGATGTGGGTCGGGTCATTCACGTTTTTTCTCTTCTGAGATACATGGAAGACATCGTGCACCCGATGCAACTGAGGTGGAATAGACAAGCGGTAAGCCACCTCACCTACCCTACCGATGACCTGAAAAGGTCCGATAAATCGGTGAGATAACTTGATGCCTCGGCCAAATCTTTGTTGACCTCCTCGAGGTGGGACCCATTGGAAGACATGGTCGCTATCCTTGAAATCAAGTGGTCTCCATCTCCTACTAGCATAGGACTTCTGCCTACTCTGTGTAGTCTTCATCCACTCCTAGATGATCTGCACCTTCTCTATCATATCCTGCACCATCTCGGGTCCAACAAGTGCTGACTCCCCTAGGTCAGTCCAGCACAGAGCGATCTCCAAGGTCGGTCGTACAGTGCCTCATAAGGTGTCATCCTGATGGTGGAGTGGTAACTGTTGTTTTACAACAACTCTACCAAGGGTAAGTGATCCTCCCAACTACGACCAAAGTTGAGGACGCATGCACGGAGCAAGTCCTCGAGAGTCTGAATGGTCTTCTCAGTCTATCCTTCCGTATGAGGATGGAAGGTGGTGCTCAAGCGAAGATGCGTCTCAAAAGCCTCCTTCAACCCCTTCCATAGACGAGAAGTGAAACGAGCATCTTGATCGGAGAGGATCGTCGATGGCACACCGTGAAACCGTACGATCTCATATATATAAAGGCATCCCAAGTTATCTACTGAGCTGTTCTCTTTGATCGGTAGGATGTGGGATGACTTGGTGAGTCAGTCAAAGTTGTGTTCTATATATGTATGTGGATGTCCCGTCATGCAATCCATGGATATCCCGTCCCACTTCCACTCTGGGACCTCCTAATGTTGAACTAAGCCTGCTGGAACCTGGTGCTCCGCCTTCACTTTCTAACAAGTGAGGCATAATGAGACAAACTCTGCTACTACCATCTTCATACCTAGCCCCCGGTGTTGTCATCGAATATCCTGATACATCTTCGCTACTCCTAGATGTACTGCTTGAGGAGATGTGTGGAACACACTCAACACTTCCTCCTAAAGTGCAACTGGTACCATGGTTCATCCTCAGAAGAAAATTACATGCTCCCCACCTTTAGAAAATCCATCAGGTTCATGTCTTGTGGATATCATAGAACATCACATCTCACAGTCAACGTCCCCATGATATGCCTCTCTAACATGCTGAAGAAGTGGAGGAGTGATTGTGAGAGACTGCAGAAAGGCTTCTCTATCTCTATCATCAAAGGATATCTGCAATGCAGCCAGCTGCTCTGTCACCTCTACTAGAAGCTGAATGCCTGCTCTCTTGATTAGAGCATCTGATACAATGTTCCCCTTCCTAGGTGTATAGTCTATCTGAAAGTAATAGTCCTGGAAGAACTCGATCCATCACCCTTGTCTCAGGATCAGGTCCTTATGTGAGAATATGTACCTCAGACTCTGGTTGTCTGAGTTGACTATAAAACTCTCTTCCATCAGAGAGTGTCACCTCATCTTCAAGGTGAAGACCACTACTACTAACTCCAGGTAATAGCTAGCGTAGTTCTGCTTGTGCTATCTCAACTGCTGAGAACCATACCCGATCACTGCTCACTCATTCATCAGGACACACCCGAGTCTGGTCCCTGATGTGTCGCTGTAAACTACGTACCCAATTCCCTCCTATGGAATCCTCAAGATGGGTGCACTATTCAACCTCTTCCTCATCTCTTGAAAGCTTTTCTGGTATCTCTCTGACCACACGAAGGAATTCCCTTTCTTTGTCAATGTTGAAAGCAGTGCTGCAACTCTGGAGAAGTCTGGCACAAATCTCTAATAGTACCCAGCCAGTCCTAGAAAACATTGTACCTTCGTCACACTCTTGGTGGCTCCCAAGCAAGGACTTCCCCGATCATTTCTGGATCCACTGCAACTCCAGCCTCTGAGATGATGTGTCACAATAAGTGAACCTCTCATATCCAAAACTAGCACTTCAAGAGCATAACATAATGCTGGTGCTCCCGGAGTGTGTCCAGTACTACCTGCAAATGGTAGGTATGCTCCTCCTCAGTATTTGAGTAGATCAGTATGTCGTCGATGAAGAATACGACAAAGGGATCGAGTTAAGGCTGGAAGAACCTATTCATGAGACTCATGAACACTGCTGGAGAATTGTTTATGCCGAAGGGAATAACCAAGAACTCGTAGTGGCCATACCGAAACTTGAAGGCCATCTTATGCACATCCTCATCTCGAACTCTGAGCTGGTGATGGCTTGAGCTATGGTCTATCTTTGAGAACCATCATTCTCCCTTGAGCAGATCAAAGAGGTCGTCGGTCCTCAAGAGTGGGTACTTGTTCTTCATGGTCACCTGATTCAGCTGATGGTAGTCAACACACAGTCGCAATCTCCCATCCGCCTTCTAAGCAAACAAAATCAGAGATGCCCAGGGTGAAACACTGGGTCAGATAAATCCCTTCCCCTTGCAAGTCCTCCAGCTGTACCCACAGCTCATGAAGCTCAGTGGGTGCCTTACGATATGAAGGTGTAGATATCTGTGTCATCCCAATTTAAAGTTCAACGTATAAGTATTCCACTCTATGAGGTGGTAGTCCTGGAACGTCATCAGGGAAAACATCTTCGTACTGATCCACCACAATAAGAAAATTCAGACTTCGTACATCAATCGCTCTGAGGATACGACTAGCCAACTGATGTGTGATTGGATGCCCCTTCCTCTATGTAATTCCATCATGTTCTTTAAAGTCTACCTTCTCGCTGGTGAAGGTGATCATAGTCCCATCCGTCTGAACACACCGCACTTTGTGCCTAATACAGTCAATATAAGCATGAACTATAGATAACCAGTCCATTCCCAAGATGACATTGTAAGGCCTCGACGCCGCTTGAAGAAGGTCCCAACCAAAGTTATCACCTCCAAGATTAATCTCACACAGCCAACACCAGTGTGAAATCATCGAGTATTCTCCCATATAAGTCTCTAGTAGTAAGGATCGAGCCAATGGCACCGTTGGAATCTCTGAGCTCAGAATGAGGGCAGTGAGAATAAAATAATGACTCTCTCTTGTGTCTATAAGAAAGAAACAAGGGTGAGTAGACACAGATAGTACCTTGAATCATATTAGGTGAGTTGTGGTCATAGGCCTCAACTTCCTGGAGCTAAGCCCACCTCTGTCCGCCAGCTCCATGTGGTCGGGGTGGACCTCCTGGAAGTGGTGGTGGTGGTAGAGCCTCGAAAGGTCGTCCACCACCTGCTGCTCGGCTAGCTCCTCTGCCATGTACACCTTCTCCCGGAGGACCACCACATTCGAACCATTGCCTCTACCTGGGAGGTCCCTCTACTGTCTGTTGCTCATCTACATGGCAGGTCGGGCAGTCATGATCCATGTGGCCCTTCCTGCCGCAAGCATATCACTGCCTGCTCCTCGTATAGATGGCTCTGTCTCGTGTTCCCCACACAACTGAACCTGTATCCTGGGGTCTCCCACCTGATGGCCTAGTCCGCATGGACCTCTACAAAATCTGTCTACTTCTGTCTATAGAAGACTCTGATACGTGTCTCCCTGTAGTGGGTCTCGCTACTGGAGACTGCTTAGCAAAAAATCTATACACTAGAGGGGCTCGTTCTAGCACGCCCGCCTGCATCGGGATGATGAGGGGGATCATCGAAGCCTTGATCTCATGCCTGAGTCCCTGATCGGAGATCTGAGCCCTGAAAAATGGGTCTCGTATCATATTTGTTGAGTAGCGTGAGAGGTTGGTGAAACTCGCTGTGTATTGAGATACTGTCATGCTGCCCTATTGTAGATGAAGTAACTCTTGAATCCACACCACAAGAAGGGTGCCTGGAACAAACTCTCAGTGGAAGAGACTCTTGAAGTCTATCCGAAGTAATGATGCCTCGTCATTCACCTAGAGCATGAGGATCCATCATCTGGCTGCTTCTGTATGCAGGAGTGTTTTGGTAAGGATCACTATGAGGTCGGCTGGTGTCCCTACAAATCTTAAAACCCTCACAGCAGCCTCCAGCCAATCCACAGCTGCCTGTGGGTCTATCCATCAATGGAACATGGGAGGCCTCTAGCACTGTAACTCATGCAATGCACTCAGACGACGTGCACTCTCTACTGCTGGAGCTGGTGGTATCGGTGGCCCATCGGGTAGTGGTACCGCTGGTACCTCCACTGTGATGGGGCCCTGCACCGAGGCCTTGTCGCTCGGTGGACTACCATCTCATACATAACTTGGAACCCTAGCTGGCTTCCTTTGTGGGGCCATCCTAAAAAGAAACATGTGCACCATAGTTAAAACAGTATACCTGGTGAGATGAAACATAGTAATCATGGAGAAAACATTTCAAAGGAAACACATACTCAATCAGTGTTTTCGTGCACTGAGTTGGAAATCAGAAGTCAAACTCCTATTGTACGGACACGTCGGCCGCCGCACCGACACCAGTTTCCCTAAACTGATAACAACACCCAAAACACTTAACACTATTTCTATTAAAAGAATCAAATTCCTTGTTCTGTAGTAGAACCGACTCCTCTGATACCAATTTGTCACGACCCATCCTTGGGGCCTGTGTCGTGAATACCCCAAGCCTACCTTCCATAGACCAGGGGCTAACGACTAGCACCAAAGGCGTAATCCCGATAAAAAAGGAAAGCATTGCCTGTAAACCAGTAACAAAAACTACCTGAACACAAGCTATAGAAGAAACATGTACTAAAATAGAAAATAATTGTGTGCTGAAAGTAAGTGGGCCATTATACAAACCCAACTGAACAACATGTACAAGTAAAAAGTGAAAACATCTCCTGGATCATCCACCGGGAAATCCTACCTTAGGGGTAGGTACAGAACTCTAACAACTCATCCCTACGGTATGTCCCGTCTAGTCCAGCTTCGAGAAGCCTCCCATCCCTCACACCCAGCCTCAATCATTGTTGATCGTCGTCTACAGAGAACACAACAAGGTGCACGCAAAGCCCGTGCAGGGGTGTGTATAACAATACTCAGTAGGGGACACCGAGAAACCCAAATGCCTCCCAAAATCCACATAGGATAAACCACAGAATAAATATACAATCACGAAGTATCAACCAACCCCACATAGGTATATTCTCATATATATACCTAAGTTACCAATCACTGTCCGACTCCAACTCTCGAGCCCAAGCACAAACCATTCCACAAATGAAGTAAAGTAAATCAACCTGATGATAATTGTTGAAATACATGACTCAGATAACATAAGTATACATCAATTTTAAAGTGATAGAGATGATCAGATGTAGTCACTGATTCCTATAAGCTTTCGGACCCACACAGGGTACAGGACCAGCTAAGCTGTCAGACCCACACAGGATACAGGACTAGCTATTCTGTCGGACCCACACGGGATACAAGAATAGAAGTGAGGACTATCAGACCCACGGAGGATCCCGGTATAGTATTCATCGCTGTCGACCCATGTAGGATTCCGGTACAATAGTCATCGATGCCGAACCCACAGAGGATTCCAGTACAGTATCATCGCAACCAGCCCCAGGGTTCCCGCACATAGCACGCTTGATTCTAGGAGGGTCCGCTCCTCGAACCAAGTGTTGATACATCAACTATCACGATATCCTAAGTTTATGTATCCCGTAGTTCCATCTTATCATATAGAACCCAACGGGACAGATGGTGCATCAATTAGACGCCTGGTCTGTGAGTTATTGGCATTTCCGTTCCAGGGGCCCGGTTGGTTTTTAGGCTCAAACCAACCCAACCTTACCCCAACTGCATCCAAACCTCAAGAGGGGTATGAAAAAAGTATCTTCTCACTCCAAAAATTCCATCTCCATAGATGGTCTGTCGATCGGACACCCGTAGCTCAAGATGCTGGATAAAAGGTTTAAATGACCATAGCGGGTCCGGGTCAGGTCTGATCCAGTCAGACTGACCTGGCCTGACCCGATCCAAACCGGGGTCTGACCCGGTCTGTGGGTGCGGCCCGTCCGGAGTGGGCGGCCTGGCCAGAGTGGGTGCCCGAACCAAGGGAGCAGCCTGGCCCAAAGGGGCAGCCCGACCAGAAGGCGTGGCCTGGCCCGAAGGTATGACATGACCCATGGTGACCCGGCCTAGGGGCGGCCCAGCCATGGCGGCCAAGCCGATGGGCGGCCCGGCTGGGGGGCGACCCGACCGAGGCATCCCGGCCCATGGCGGCCCATCCGGACATGCGAGGGAGGGGGTGTCGTGCCACTTCCCAGTTTTTTGAACAGAACTGGTACTTTATGCCGGTTTAGGGGTTGTGGGACCCAGATGGTCCCGCCTGTCCGGCTCTACAGCGGCACACCCGCCCGACTACCACTGCACCTCCACCATGGTGTGATGGTTCCGTGGTCCTCTTGCTCTCCGCGCGGCATGAAGGCACCACGCTTCCCCATCCACCGAGCCCTCCCAGCCGCGGTTCCTCTATGGGGCAGCGCAACGGTGCCAAACCCCTTTGTTACGGTCCATCCTGGTAGCAGTTCCACATCTCCGGCATGGCGCGACGTAATGGCTCCGCCCCTCTTTCATCTTCTGCGGCCCTCCTATCCATGGTTCTTCTCCAGCACAGTGCGTCGGCACCGCACCCTTCCGGCTCCACCTCTGTCATCAACCAATCAAGAACCAATCGGAGGGACGTTCGATCGTGTTTGTTCGGCCCGCACCCTCCGCATTAGGTGATAATAAATGGCCAACGTCTAACCACATAAATGACGAGGAATGAAGATTTAATTTAATCAAGGAAAACCCCTAACTTGTAAAAGGTGTTCGCTCGACGGAGTCCTAGGAAGGTGGCATCGTTCCGTTGACGTCAGGAGGAGATGAAATCGTCATTGGTGACATTATTCGCAGATGGAGTCTTCCATTTCTTTCCACATTTGTAAAGGAAGAAGTCAGCGTCGTCATTCCTTGGTGGAGACGGGCGTTCTTTTTTGAGAGGATATAATTCTTTTTTGAAGAATATCCTAAGTCCTCTCAATGTTCCACCACCAAAATGAATGTTTCCAACAAAAAAAAAATAATATGACACCCATTATTTTATTATTGACATGCAATCAAAAGGAATTGAAAAGACTTAAAAACACTAAAAATTAATTAATTGGAATTAATTAATTCATAGGTGTGTTGGCTCCATAATGGAGAAGGTGAAGAGGCCCCAAAAATTTATGGGGGAAGTGAAGTGTTCATCCTCCTTAATTGGGGGGTTCAAGCGGAGTTAAAGGGGGTTTTATGTTCGTGTGGGACCCACCTTATAACATCCTCCCAAAGGAGGTTATGTGTGGGTGGCCCCACCACCAACCTCCCTTTGAAGGTTTTAACTACTATTCAAATAAAAATATGCTACACATATTTTTATTTAATTTTATTTAGAAACCCGAATAATTAAGCTCCATTAATGTTGAAACACAACTGCTGTAAAGGTTTCCTTTACCGAATTCTGGTGCTGCGAGTTCAACGGTGTTCTTAGATTTCAATTCCATGCACTGGGTCAGTATATATAAAATCCTACATGTACAGTTACTAAATGTACCCGAAAAAACTTCACAAATTGATTCTGGCACACCAGGCCTCAGAAGCATGCGCCGTCAGAAACAGCAGACTCGTGAAATTCCCATGTATTTAAGATAAAATTTTAATGGAATTTCCAAGTCTTTACAAGTATATAATTTATACTATTTTATTAACACAATAGTGGAATAAGGCGATTGTATTGGATGGATAATGTATTAAAGTGGAGGATCTTGAGAAAATATGATGCCTCTAATTTTGGTGAATCCTTTTGGTTTATTCCAAAATGATTCTTTGAGAGGATTTCTTCCCAAAGGGAGGATTAAATGTATATGTTATAATTGTTGGGATATTAATTTGGTAGGGATTGGCCATGATTATGTGTTTTCAGATGTGTGAGAAATGGGTAGAGCTTGTGGACTTTATAGGTAAGGAAAATGACTCACTTGAAATATTTAGAAACATGTTTGGTGTGAAAATTTTATTACCTAACAAGAGTCATAAAAAACCCACAAAACTCAAAAATGGAGGGCTTATGGATAAACTAGGGACATAAAATGTGTTTTGGAAAAAAAAAATGGTTATTTTGAACCTTGATTTTAAGTTTTAGTCCCCAATTAAGCGTAATTTTTCCTTAACTAGTTTGATTAATGTTAATAACTTTTACAAATAATTTCTGTCAAAAATTAACATGTAATTATAAGAAAATATATACTTTAGTGAATAAAATGGTGTGTGATAGATTTTTTATATTCCATTCAATGAATCGTAAAAAATAATATTAGTTCAAATCCGATAGATGAGACGAAATAACGAGGTTTTAAAGTAGTAAATGTTCAAAAGCTTGTAAAGATTCCAAACATGTTGTGTGAATCATATTCCAAGTCGTTGTTGTGTATAGTGCAAGCCATGTTGGTATTCCATGTAGCACAAGAAAAGTATGCATTTCATGTGAAAGGAATATTTAACTTAGTTAATTCCATGATATAAATGAAGATTTAAATTTATTTGAAAAAATAGGTCCATAAAAACCGAAGGTGTTACATTCTACCCCCCTTAAAATAAATTTCACCGTCAAAATTAATTTGGGTTCTAAATGTTTAATACTTGAGTGTTTCGTTCATAGTAACCCACAACATAAAAATGAATACTAAAACATACCTAAAAATTTAAACTATAAACCATGCTGTTTTCTCAACATCAATCCAATCATTTGTTTTCTGATTAATGTAAACAATAATGGAAGAACATCTAATACATTTGATATGTCATTTGTGTTCTATTTTTATTCCAATGTACAACCAAAAAATGTACTAGCTTATAGATTATTTTTTGATATTTCCACTTCGGAAATAGATTCTCATAATACCAATAATTTACACATCTAAATCATTAATTTTTAACCATATTCCTTCTAGTTATCGCAATTACTAATACCAATAATCACATTGTGAGAAACACATATAATATAAGAAATCCACATGATCGTGAAACATTAATTACAAGATGTCTATATAATGACACCTCCCTTAATATATGACACCCTAGGTTCATCCTTGGTTATTCATAGGAAAATTATATTTAAATACATCCTTATGGTTCGTGATGAGTTTAGGATGTTTTGTACCATGTCCATAAGGAGTTTCAAACTAGGTGTGCCTTAAGGACAAATATCATGTACCGGCTTACCCCAAGCCCGGACAAGATCATCTTGTTAGAGTTTTACCCCTAGTTATATCTGTTCTAGAGCCACATCCACTTTTATTATCGAGACACTGATGGTATTCTAGGAAACCACTCACACTATTCTTTACCAAAATTCTAGTACATTGTCCTAACTGTTATCTCATACTTATACTTATCTATAGATACATCCCTAGAAATATACTTAAAATTTTACATAAGGATCTCACTAAATTTCTCTCATCTGTGTTTACTATGGTTCACTAAAATATTCCTTTGATTCCAACTATAGTGACCTAGGATTACCATAAAATTATATTACATCATTTTAGATAAATATTTAGTAAGTTGAAAAAATACATCCTCGTGGACTGTAATAGAATAGTGTCTTTGGAAACATAGAAACAAAATCTTTTATCCTCTTGAAATTTCATTAACATCTCCCATAAAGATACACACCTTTAGTACTTCTACATAAAACCTTTCATCATACCCTTCGATAAGGAAACATAAAAGGGGTGATCTGAGATGCTCAATAAGGGTAAATAAAGGAAATAAATAAGTATAACATAAAGAAAATGGTATGGAAGGTGATCCTAACATTTTAATATCATTCCCTCCATATTATAGAACATAATGAAAAATGATAGTTCATATGCTATGAATCATAATTAAATAAATTGCCTAGGTAAAGGAAGCATAACATAGGGAATGAGAAGGAATTTGTGGCATGTATAATGGTTTATAACGTTGTGATCATGTATACATAGAAAAACTTTTTTCATTACGTTATTGACATGAATTCAAGTGAAAACATCAACTTTTGGACATGTAATTGGGTCCATGAATAACATTTTGAACATGTAATCAGGTTTTTAGATAACATTGTGATCCTATAATAATTATTACACATAAACTTGTGGATATGAAATATGGTCCATGCATAACATTGGGAACATGTAATCACGTTCACACATAATATAATGTACATGAATCCAATTCCATTCATAAAAATTTTAATTTGTAATCTGGTTCACTCATTACCTAACAGACATGAAACCATGTCCATGCATAACATTGTGAACAAGTAATCTGGTTCATACATAACATTGTGAACATGTAATTAGGTTCACGAATAAATTTATGTACATGAAACAATGTCCATGAATAGCATTGTGAACATGTAATAATGTTAAATCATGACATTTTGAACATGTAATCTGGTCCATGCATATCCTTTTGAACAAGTAACCAGATATATGCATAATAGTGTCAACATCTAATAAAGTCCAAAAATAACATTTATACTCACGATTCATACATTATAAACTAATTAATAAGAGGGAGATATGGGTTCCACCAATCTCATAATAAAATCATCCATAAATTTTCCACAGTACAATAAATCATTCATCATGTTAGGAATGTAATAAGAAATAGGTTTTATAAACATCATATCATAACCCATGAAATCAAACAGGTAACATTAGAATTTCATCACATCATAACCTATGGAAAATAGATATGTTTCATAACCATTCCATCGATGAATTACCCGTGAAAAGATAGAAGTTTCAAAAACATTAAAATCATTAAAAATAAATGGATTTCATAATCATATAACTTATGGAATAGAAATAGCTTTCATGAAGACCATGACATTAAGACTAACCCATTAACAGAAAGGATATGAATAGAACCATTAGAAAATTTCTTAGAAGGGAATGAGTAACATCATATTATGTAATCTTATATGGAAAATAATTTTGAAATATCATTCCAAGATATTTCCTTAGTGAAATATCCTTTTATATTTGAAAACAGATTTCTAACATAGAAAATCTTGAAAACATTTTTATTTGAAAATAGATTTCAAAGCATATAAAGGAATCTTCGAAAAAAACATTAAAAAAATAATTTTTCCATTAAAATTATCTTGAAGGATATTTCGAAAAAATATTTTAAACAATTTTCAAAAAAATGGTTTTTTAATACAATAGCTTTCCAACTAAAGAGATAGATGGTCCGAATTTACATAGAAAATTATCATAAGTACCAAAGAGTAAATATAATGGTATTAACACATGAGAATATTTTGAAAAAAAATAGGATAGTGAAAGTCATGAATTTTCATGGGATATGGATCCTAAAACATTATCAAAGGAAGCATAAACATAAACAATATTGAATGGTAATGATATTGTCTCAATAAACTCTTATTACATGGTATCTTGGGATCATACACCCTATGTAAGAAATGGAAATTAACTAATGCTTTAAATATCCGAAAATAAATTATATTCAAGATAATACTTGTGAAATATATGTATATACACCTCGAATAAATATTTTTAGTATGTAATAAAACACGAGTCTCAAGGAAAGAAAAAATGAGAAAAAACTATTTTATCGATTTGGTACCTTTTGAAACTTATACCCCGTGAAAGAATAATAAAAAATAGAAATTTTAATACCCTTAAATTTAATTACATGAAAAATAAAATACAATCATGGTAAGTACATATACTTTATTAAATGGATGTTTTGTGAACATAGCATGTATCTTGTGGAAATTAAATGTGAGATTAAATCCCCATACATTGTGTCTTGAATCTCTTTATACTCGTACAAGATTAATTTATAATAAATATAAATATATTATAAAAATATTAAATAACTACATTTTTATATCTAATACTATATATGGTTTTATAATAACCTTATATTACCCTCTTTTCAACGATCATAGTTTAATGTTTCACTTTGGGTAATATTCTCTTTGTTCATCACATGAATCTTAATTTTATATATCACTGGTTATTGTACTTTTATCATTATTTCAGAATTTAAATAATAATATAAATATCATTTCAATCCATTATATTTATATAATTATCATTTATATCATAATGAAGTATGTAGTAGAATACACTGTTCACGGAGACGGTAAATCATATGTACGCATGAACATTGTTTTCATTTTTATTATCGTATAGAAAGAAAGTATGTAAATGAAATATATATATATATTTATGTATATGTATAATTATTAAAATACCATTTATATATCATATATATCATATATTTTTATTAAACCTATCCTTAATACAATCTATGTGGTGTGTGAACAAATCACATCACTTTGAGGGGCTGTAGTCCACACTTCTTCAAACGATATTATCGTATTAACCCCAAATGGAAATAAAACGTTTTGTGTTGTAAAAAGTAATAAATAATCATAAATAAATAATATGTATTTTATATAATATATATTAATAGAGTATCCATCATAATGGCCACTATCATTGGTGGTAAATAAGAAATGGAAAATCATCATTTCGTGAGGTAGTAGTTCATTGTTCACATACACAATATCATTGATATCCATTAAATGGAGGTGTGTGTAATCATAGTTCAACCCATTATCATAAAAAAAACCTTGTATATGGAGGAAATTGTTTTAGTCACATGGGAATTTAATAAATTTAGTGTAGGTGGTGGAGAATAAAAATAAATGGAAGGAGATTGAGAGAAAATGTTACCTCTAAATCGGGTAACTCCTATTAGATTGTGCCAAACGGATTCCTTGAGAGGATTTCTACCAAAATGTAGGCTTTAATATTGAATAAATAATTTTATGGATGTTTATTGGTTATGTATGATCATAACATAATTGTTTTTAATGGTGTGAGGAATGGATATATTTTGTGGCCTTTTATAGGGAAAGAACAGACTAACGTGGAATTGTTAGAAAAAAGTTATGTTTGCATATATATTTACACAAATAAAGTTATATAAAACAATAAAAATAAATAATTAAATGTTTATAGTATAAATATATAGATCCAATTAGTGTTGGAAAATTGTATTGGTCATTTAGGACCATGATTTTAAGGTTTAGTCCCTAATTGATCTTAATTTAACCTTAACCACTGGCATTAATTTTAACTATTTTTACTAATCATTTTTGTAACCAATTAATAAGGACTTATTAGAATATAAATATTAGAATGAATTAAATGGTTTATATATATTTTTTGGAATTCAATTCATTGATTTGAAAAAATTAAGACTAGTTCTAATCTCGCAGATGAGACCAAATAATGGGTTTTTAATGTAGGAAAACGTTCATATGTTTTTAATGATTTTATATTAAGTTTTAATGTAAATTTTTTTATAATTAATTAAATTGTATTCATATATGTAATATTTATCTACTGTGTCCATAGCATATATTTATAATGTTATTTATCATTAATAAATAATTTTTCAAAAAGTTAGCTGTTAACTAAAAAAGCAGTATTTTTCTCTATTCATTAAAAAATGATTTCTCTTAGAAAAATCTCAAAAACATAACCCTATAATAACTACAAAATTCAAAATTAATAAATGAATTTTTTTCACTAAATTAAATTTCTAAATGATTTTTAAATCAATTTTTTTACAGAAGAACATTAAATGCGGTTCATTCGAGAAAATATTGTTTTAAAGAGAAAGTGGAATTTTCCAAAAAAAATATCTTTCATTATCAATAAGTTTTATTTATATAAAAAAATTATATAAAATATTTGAATAGTATATATTAAAATTCATATAAATATTATTAACATATTTTTTATATTTATCTCATTAAAATAATTCTAAAAAAACGATGTTTCATAGAAACTCAGTGTTGTGTGCATAATATGCCAAGTCGGTGTTTCTTATAGTGCATGCCATGTTTGTATTTCATATAATGAAATACATGAAGATATTTCATGTGAAGATAATAATTTACTTACTTCATTGAAATATATAAATGAGGATTTAAATTTGTTTAAAAAACATGTCCATAAATACTCAGGGTGTTACAGGCCTCCATAACCATTACCAAGCCAGAAGAAAAGGGTGATTGGAAGAAATTTTTGGCTAGGAAAGAGAATAAGCTAAAAAACTAGATGAATTGTAAAAAAGTTGATCAATGTCATGATACCTTGAGAGAACAACTATGTAGTCCCACAATATCTCCACCACCTTACATGGGTACATCAAATATGCATCCCAAAATTGGGCGTGGCCATCAGATTTAAGAAGTAATAGAATAGAAGGAGTCATATTATACTCTAATACATGATCATACTATTACATATTTATTCCCTTTAACATATAAACCCTGGGAACCACCCCGCCAAATTGAATCCTCATCCGAAAATGAGCTCATAATTTGATCTATCAGTGTGATACACATGCAATACCCCATCTTTGATGATGAATATGCCTTAGAATATGAGTCCCATATATATAAATGAGGAATGGGAGGGTGCATATGTTGAAACCAAAAACATAGGGGACATCGTGGACATGGACAAGCCCAATGTTCTGACCATTACCCCATGAAAATAATCGATGTATGTGATACTCATGCTTAAACACTCCAGTAATCCCAGAAAAGGGATAAAGGTTTCTTATAACCCTCCAGCATTCATTCTCATCCATTATTCTTTAATTACTCTTTATTAGGGGTTATATTATCTGATAATCCTAGATTATGGGGAAGGTCGACACTATCTAAGCCAAATGAAGAAGATATTCCCTTGACATCTTCATAGGAACCAGTACATTCCACATCAAATTCATTTGATTGTGATCTTTATGACCAGGAGAAAACACATAATAGATAACACTAAATCCTTGATGGGAAGAGACTCCACCCCTTGGACAGTTACATACTCTATCAAGAAGTGCAAACAACTCCTTTATAGAATGATTCAAATCAGAAAAACATGGGAAGAGGGGAACAAGGATTCAGACTATCTAGCCTCCATGGGTGCCCTAGAAAACAAAGTGACGTGACTCTGTAATGAAGCCTCCCTCAAGGCTAAAGGGATTCATATTATTCGAGGTGACACCCTTAGGATCAATTATATTGGACCCCCCTCAACATGGGTCTCTTTGGCCTCCCCCCTTTTCAATTTTTACCTTCTTTTTGGATAAAAATATAAAGCTATTGATGAATCCATTTGGAACCCATTGGAATTTGAGATATAAGGCAATATAGCCAATGTATAACGAATGTAGACTATGTACTCAAAATATAATGTCTCCATCTCATTTACTGACTAGGATTGGGAAGAGGTCCTCTAAGGGTGCATTAGGCCCCAATATGTTTCTGGTAGACTCTATAACATAGAAATCCAAAGTTCCCTTATTAATAATGAATATGTGACCAATATCATCGTTGTTCAAAACCTCCAAATTTTGGGATATGGTGCAGGGGAACTATATATCACAATTCTACCCATTAAATTGTATAACAAGTGTGAGAAAAGACCCCATGGGATGATCAAAACCAATGCTCGGTTTAGGGTTCTCACTTATGACATGGAGTTTATGGTTATCCTATAATACACCACATATAATTTCCTAATTGTAAGGCCCTAGATACATAGATACATGTTGACAACATCAAAATTACATTGGTGTTTTAATTACCCCATTAATGGAATAGTTGGAATACTACATGGTGACAATTCCCCCTTCTAGACTTTTAGAGCCACATACATGGAAGAATATATCTATAAAAAGGGAGGGAATAAAATAATGGAGGATGAAAATATAAATGCTGTTTCTCCCAATGAATTTGGGAAATTGCTAAAAATATATAGAGTATACTCGATAATGACTATGTGCTCCCCAAAAATCTATTTCAGGTGATAAACCTAACCCTAGTTGTCCACACTCATTCTATCCCAAGTGAATACATAAAATATAATTATATATAACACATTTCTTCAATGACTCATGTGGAAGGAGATGATAATGGCTCTCTCCATGGTTTCTCTCACCCCAATACACCTTAGGAATGCCCCAGTTGTAGTCAAGGAAGGTGTCTCCACCACCATCGATGTACTCATATAAATAAATCTGGGAATAGAAGGATACCTGAGGACCACACTAATTAGTTCCCCCATTCCCCTCAAAGAGAAAGATATATATATACACACACACACAGATATATATATATATATACATATATAAGCTTCACTAATATTTTTTCTCTTGGAACTACACCCAAATTCATCGCCTGAATCCAGATGTGGAAATGCACCATCTCGTTCTACCTGATGAGAATAGTGGCTTTATGCAGGCTTCCTGAAGAACGCACCCCTCCTATTTAAGTAATTTAGAAGTGGAATTTGACAAGTTGATCAAATAAAACATTGTTTGATACATGTAATACCAAATATGTATTTCTAATATCATCCATATCATGAAAAAGAATAAGAATATTAGGGTCTGCATCGATTTTATAAACCATAATCAGAATTTCTCAATGGATGATTTTCCATTTCTGATCACAAAAATCATTCTTGATGAAACTGCTTGCCTATAAGATATTTCCTTTAGGGATGGGTACTTGAGGTACAATCATCTATAGATGGACCCAAAAGATGAAGAATCAACCACCTCTAGAGTGCCTCATGGCATCTTCTTTAATAAGTTAATGTCATTCCTTTTAGAGAACATTGACGCTAAAAGTCAACTCTCCATCCATCGTATCATTAATCCATTATTGTGAATGATATTTGAATATTATTTTGAGGACCAAGTGGTCAAATCCCAATAGCTAAGTGATCACTTCACATATCTGCAAACAGTCATTGACAACTTTTGACGGCACGATCTGAAGTTGAATCCACTAAATTACAATATCTTGGTAACATCAAGAAAGTTCATTGGTTATATGGTATTCCAATGCAACATAAAGGTTTACTGTGAAAAAAGTGATAAAATAGAAAATCACCCTCCAATAAATATCAATGAACTTAGGCTTCTTCAAGGGAACTTCACCTATATTCGGTGATCCAATACCAACTATTCCATAAAAGATCTTCCCTTCACTAGTATAATTAATGTGGTAATAACCTATCAATGGGACAACTATTTTTATGAGTACATTGAAATTATAATGTTGTATCTATTACACCCACTAGTGCTGATGTCTCTGGTGGAAGGGAGGCCACTCAACTTATATGTGGCTTCTAGAGAATGCTCGTTGGGAAACCACATCACATAGAATAATGATTTAGTGATATTGAGAATAATTTATACTAAATTATTCAAGAAATTTCTATGTAATTAGATGTGATAATGTAATATTGAGAAAAACTTCCATGTCCTCATCTTTTTAGTGTAAAATATGAGGCATTAATTACATTAGCAAGAATTCCATATATTGTAAAGTGTTGATCTACTCAAGTAAATTATTGGCCACCCAATGTTAACTAGGATATTTTTCAGATGGGTGGTCATTCTCCATTAATATGACATTCAGTTCATATCATATAAGTTAGTGAAATGGAATGCCCTAGCTGATTTCCTCACAGCACATCCTGCCCTGGAAAATACATCGATGGACATTGATCTTCCTAACGAGGAGTTCTTTTATGCCCTTGACACTCCCTTCACATGGGATATGTACTTATATAGATCCTCCTAAAGTGTTGTGAGGAAAACTAGAAGCTCAGTTCCTCTGTCTTAGGGGTTGTATTTGTCTCTTGAGGCAAGGAAGTATTTTCCATATCATTCTCACTATCTAAAGGACACATGATTAATGAGGTAGAGTTCCAAGCCCTGATCAATGGGTTAGAACTCGCCCTACAGCTGGGTATAGCCTACATGAATATCAAAGGTGACTCAAGGATAGTGATAAAGTAGATCAATGCTGAATATTTCATTAGAACTAAATAATTGGACCCTCCCACTAGCTACATTATGAGACTTATGGATGATTTCCCTTTTTATCCAACATTTCAACATGTTCCCCAACAATTGAATGCTCAGGCCGATGAATATGCCAATAAAGCCACCATCCTAGACAAACCTTATCGAGATAAAAAGATGGTTCATACAACACATTGATGAATGGTATCATCGATCACAATTTTTTATATAAATGAAATCAATCAGGCTAACACTTCCACAGAGTGTGATGAACGAATGACCACCCCTGTATGGATGGAACCCATATTCAATAATCTCCACAATGGGAATATCCGCATGGGCCATGTTAAAAGGGAACATATTCAGTGTAGTGCATCGAATTTCATGCTTCTAGATAGAAAAATTGAAATAAAATCCTTTTACAATCATGTATTTTATGGAATCCTCCTCAATTGAAAAAAAAATGAGTGATTTCTTCCATAATCGAAGAAGTCCACATAGGATCTTATTATTCCCATTAATCTGGGACCAAGCTCACCCACCAAAGCTTTAGGTTGGGATTTTATTGTCCATCCATGATATATGATAGTTTATAATTCACCATGAATTGAAATGTGTTCTATATTCTTGAAAACATCATCAATAAAACACAAGAATTGATATATACATATAAATATTCATTGAAATTTTCTATTTGGGAAATGAATGTTGTGAGGACATCTCCCACTACCATTATGAATTAGTTCAACTAAATCCTTATTACTATTGACTTCAAATCCAAATGGGTTGAGGAAATACCCCTGAGGAAATCTAGGACAATTAATATCATCAACTTCATAATGTCAGATGTCATCACCCAGTTTGTGGTCCCTCATAAAATATTTATTGACAACGACACCAAGTTATTTTATATGAAGATAAAGATACTCTACCAGGAGTTGAATATCATGACAAATCACTCATCTCAATACCATGTAGTAGAAAATAGACTACTAGATGCCTTCAATAAAACTCTTTTGAATATAATCTAGACAATGGTGAATAGTTATAAAAAGTTGTGTCTATATAAACTCCTCCTTTCTTTGTGGTCCTACCATACATCTCCATGTAATTCTACAAAAGAAACTCTACACTCACTAGTATATGGGACCAATGTAGTGTCACCGATATAATTATAGACACCTTCAATTTGAATAGCCATTTGTGGAAAGCTCTCAAATGAGGAGAAATCATAGATGAAGATGCATGATTTGGAGCAGCTTGATGAGAATTAGTTGGGTAAATTTCCCAACCATGAGGTTCATCAGAATGGGATTGTGATTCCCTTCAATAAAAAGGTTCACCTCCATTCATTCGTCCTTGGAGAACCGATATTTTCACTCAAAATCCCAAGGATACTAGGGAATAAGCCCTTGAATATGGAACTCAAATGGGATGGTCCATACATCATATATAGGGGATACCACAATGGAACTTACGCATTGGTCACAATTGATGATGAGTGTGTTACATCCCCAAGTAATGATATATTTCTCAAGAATAATTCTCATATTTTTTGTTATTTTGACAGTCCACATTATTTTATGCCCCACCTCTACATCCTAACCACATGAATATAAACTATATGTATTCATCCCAGCAGTAAGACAATAAAATGAAAAACACATCATGTCATAACAACAATACATTAAACTACACGACACTCTATGTCCTAAATACATGATGATAAACTATATGGATGTGTTCATTACCACACGACGTTATTATTAATGGCTAAGGTCCTTACCATATGAAATAAAACTACATGGATCCACAATGTTACCTATTTTTCACATCGGGTCACCTAATGTCTTTATAGAATGACATTAAACATCACAATATTCAAAAAATATATAGGGAATGATTCTGTCCATCATATGATACATAGTGACACTCAGACCATGATTCATGTGTCCAAGTGAAGCATCCATTGTCATTTATACCAAGTCACCCACATCCTTACTGCAATATGTTAAAATGGCATGGCATATATACTTTCTTCATGATGTCAACCTGCACGATTCCTCATTAACTATATATGTCTTGATTCTCATTTACAATGAGATAAAAGTGAATCCTCGATCCTATATCCTGGTCTATCCACCACATGATGAAAATTCCCCTATCCAATCCTTAAATTTTCCCCCATGTTAAGTGAAGCCCTTACTATTCCTTTTTTATCACACAGAGAATGGCTCACATGAGATTATGAAATTTGATATGGGATCCCCTGAAAAAAAGGCATGATATCCCATGATAGGTTCCTCATGGTCTTGAATGCAAGAAAAAAAAATACAAAAAATGGGTCCTTGTTACAAGATGTTAAACTGCACAGTTAATGTCACTGGAATGATGTAGAACTATACTTATCTATGGACCTCACCTAAGAAGACCTCATTTTTTGGTGTGCTATCTTATCGCAGCACCGGTTAAGAACTATGTATGACTGGATTCCTAACATCACATGATACATAGTAATACACCTATTATATCCTTGGGTCTAGTCACCATACCCATTTTCACATAGGTACATATACATCCTTGCCAAATGACGGTAAAATACATGGTCCCTCAAGAACAACAAGTGTTTTGATACCTTTAGTCAGATGGAAAATAGTGATTCCATGATATTCAGTCCTAGTCCCAACTATAATATGAAACTGAAATAATTCCCACCACCATGTACAGGTCAGTCCTATATAGAGTGTTTCCCATGAAATAACTATGTTTGACTAGATTTTTTTCCTTTCAAGGTACATAGAGACACCTAGATTTCATACATTGGGTTTATTCACAATAAAAAAATATAAAAATTTACCCCTCTATATATATAGTTCTGACCTAATAATGTGTATGTCTACAATCCATTGTGTGTTTTGATTCCCATCATGATGAGATATGTGGAGTCAAAAAGATTTCAATATATGGGATGAGTTACAACATTACCATTTCACATTGAAGAGACCACCTCATTACCACATGATATTAAATTGTGTGGCCCCTTAGGAACTACATATGGATTGATTAGTACCATCGAAGAATACATAGTGATGTCTAGTTCTTCAATCCTAGGCTCAGCTATAACAAAAAATAGATGAAATTCATTCTTACTGTATAACATTTGGATCATGCAATCTCACTTCAACTATGTACGAGTCAGATCCATGTATGTCCTGATTTCCAAGTCATTATTCCCTATACAATTTTTCACATTTCTTTACATGTCTTTAATGAATGACATCCAACTACACAGCGGACTTCATTACAGCATAATGTTAAACTACACTGTACCATATAAAATTAATCATCAAGGAACATGTTATTACCACATGATAATAAACATCACAATGTGCATACTTACCTCACGAATTTAAACGTCACATAGACCACCACCGATTGTAATTCATTTTTATACGACCACAAGATCCATACACCATTTAGCCTGATAATGAGGTGAATTCACTATCTTTTAAGGCACCTTAATCTATATTCCACAATTCATGTCTCACGAAATTCATATTTTCACAAACCTTCCATGGTCCGTATAAAATATAACAGGATTAAAGGGACCCTTTTCTTGACTAGGAATGTATTCCAATGGCTCTTATATATGTGCTAGTGTTCATCAAAAAAATATGTCACTTTTTAAAATGGATATTTTGATCCTTATGATCCCTGAAATCATCATGTCAAAACACAACACCTTAGAGTTATTCAAAAAACTCATAGTGTTTTTTACTATAAAATTCCCACAACATGAGAACGTAAGTCAACGATTTAAAATATTTTCATCTCCTTCTGAGAAGAATTATGGAGAATCCTTGTCCCTTGGAATCCCAATTAGTCTCTTATATATCATCCCCAAATAGTCCCATATGTGTCACAACCATAAATTGCATGTGAATTGGTCATAGTTCAGTAACCATATACTATAGACTATATTGTTCTACATCACCATACCTTTAACCAAATGTGTAAAAAGACACAAAACGTGTCAATTCAAAAACACTTGAAGGGATGCATAAGAAAAATACAAGTATTCGCTTGTTAATACCATCATATTTTTTTTGTAAAATAATTAGGTAATAAATAAATAAGGTACAAATCTTATGGGGCCTACTTTGTATACCAATAAGTACCAAGAAACACTCACTGAGCCCTTTGGTTCATAAAAAAACTCTGATTAATTATTTGTTACAACTCTTTTTCATA
The DNA here is from genome assembly GCA_963277665.1 of Viscum album. Classification (NCBI taxonomy): domain Eukaryota; kingdom Viridiplantae; phylum Streptophyta; class Magnoliopsida; order Santalales; family Viscaceae; genus Viscum; species Viscum album. Next base: position 269,310,287 of record OY728155.1, on the reverse strand, counting down.
AAAATATACTCACTAGGTGGTGGCACAACCTCATGGGTGCTGAAAAACTTCTTGGATATTATTTTTTTCACAAGTCACACATCATGTATTTTGTAACGTCCCGGTTCTAGAAACTGCCCAATGGTGCCCCATACTCGGTTGGTTACATGTCCTCAAGTGCATTTCGTTGAACGCCAGAGGCTACCGGCTAGTAGCAAGGGCCTTGGGTGTGATAGTGGGGAAACTGTTCCCTCATTGGAAGAGTAACACAGCGAATGTAAAACAGATATCAATAACAGAAGCAGTAAAACATGCAATAGGTAATCATCGGAAGTAGAAAAAAACTGGAGCACACACACACACACACAAAGACACACACCCACACACACACACATATATATATATATATATGATTCATGATACATATGTTTAAGAAAGAATCCAAACATGTCACAGTGCTGGAATACAATACTAAACCAAAGTACAATAGAAAATAGATAAAATGCTCCACAGAATCGCAAGCCTCATCTTGGTTCCATGCTCCCCAGCTTCACAACAATCTAGTACGTGAAATAGAATGGCACTTTACCTTATCTATACCTACAGAAATATAATCTATTTAGGCCCAAAATAATGACCCAAACAGGGTATGAGACTAAATCCTAGTAGGCAACCACCAAAATATCTATGTCTAAGAGTCAGTGAAAATATATGAAAGGCTATAATCAAAATGAAGCAGTAAACTAGGAAGTACTCAAATGTAAACAATCCTACAGTTTCAAATGCATTCAATTCTCACATATAAACTAAGAATATAATCATAAGCAGGGACCCCTCTAAGAAGTACTCATATCCTAACCCCTCTGGTCCAACCAAAACAAACACATGCAACCCTCTGGGAAGTACACACTGTCTAACCCCTCTGGTTTAGCTTTTTCAAAAACTCTCTGAGTAAGCACTCACTGTTAATTCCCCATATAGTCATGTATTTGTAACTAAAAGGTGCTCTGGGGAAGCACTCAATTTCTAATTCCCCCTGTGGCCCACATCGATGAACTACAAACACTATAAAGAAGCACTTACATCCATTCCTCATATGGTCTCACATCATAGCAGTAAACAGACACTCTAGAGAAGCCTTGTACATCTATTCTCCCAATGGTCTACTACACCAGGTTCTCACAACCTTCTATAAGTCAATCGAGCATAGAGATATATAATGTCCAATGTGTACCTCAAGAACTACTTTTCTAAATAGACTACAATATAACAGCATGTCAGATAAAAAATATCACTCCATCCTATCACCGTTAGGAATGGAAATCAAAAAACCTAATATGATAAGTAAGACCAAATGGTCATAAACAATACAAGCATGGGAAACACATCCATAGCATAGAAATTAAACCAATTCACATTCAATTTACCTCTACTCAATCATATAAATAATAGAAGGAAACAACATGGTTAAAATTGTAAACACGTAATACCCCAAACAGGGTTTTGGGTACTCTTGCACATATAACTCAAAGACTATCTACGGAAAGGCACAAACCACCTAACTCAGCGTTTTATGATCGATATACTCTGGCATCGGCCTCAGGACCAACCTATAATGAATTTGATATTCAAAAACATGTAAAAAGTTCAACTGTGGATAACTAATGAGAGAAGAGAAAACAAGAAACAAGGTTCATGATGAAGAGATAACTCAGTGATGTAATTCCAATGCAACCTACAGAGTTCAATTTGGCGAACAGATGCTCAATCTGGGGCATGGGGAAGTACTGGCATCGTATAGACACTCTTGGCCGAAGAAGTATAAGAATAAGACACTTATACTAATTAGACATGACCCCTGACCATTTAATGAAAAAAATAAAGTACATGGTGTGTACTTTAGAAGTACACGGTGTGAACTTGCCTTTACCGGCCCCCACATTTGGCGGTCTCCAGGTCACCACCCACAGTAGTGTGCTTGGCAGTTACATAGCTAGGACACTGCTACGTGCGGAAAAGGAGTAGACAATGTGTACAAATAAGTACACATTGTGTAATTAAAAAATTTCTAGAAGCTCTTTTTTCCTAGAAACAAGAGAAAATAGAAAATCATACCATAAAAGATGATCCAGGTTCTTAAAAACTACCCCAATTAATGAAATTCATCCATGAATTTACCTAGAAAAGTGGTGTAAATTAAGAAACCTTGAAAAGCTCTAGCCACTGTGATCGTACATTGGCCTCCCTCTCCCAGGTCTCGTCTTCTACTCGCACATGCTTCTATAGCACTCGAACTAGAGGAACTAACCAGCCATGGAGAACTTTTGTACATCGGTCAACATTCTGGATAGGATTCTCCTCGAATGAGGTGTCCACCTCTAACTCGTCCTCATCACATTGAAAAACATGTGATGAGTCATAGAAGTAATATTTGAGCTAAGAAACATGGATGACATCATGCATAGCCCGGTACCTCTGAGGTAAATGCTACTGATAGGAAACCACCTGGACTCTCTACAACACCTCAAATGGTCTGATGTACCAAGTTGAAAGCTTAAACTGTCTCTTAATCCTCCTGTGTACCAACCTTAGTGTGACACAAAGAAAAACATGATCCTTGACCTCGAACACTGGAGGTCATCTCCATCAATCATCATAAGACTTCTGTAGAGACTGTGTAGTTTCCATCCTCTTCTAAATCAACTCTATCTGCTTGGTGGTCTAGTTGAAAAGAAAAGGTCCAAACATAGCTTCCTCTCCTACCACCATCCAACATAAAGGGTGATCGACAGAGCCAACTGTACAAAGCCTCATTAAGGTGCCATATGAATAGTTTCTTGAAAAATATTATTGTATGCAAAATCAAGAAGAGGTATGTGCTTCTCCAAAGAACTTCCAAAATACAAGATGCATGCTCAAAGCATGTCCCCAAGAACCTGGATCATATGCTCGGACTGGCCATATGTCTGGCGAAAATAAGTTGTACTTAGAAGTACCTGTGTACCCAAATCCTTCTGAAGTCCCTGCCAGTCCCGAGAAGTAAAACAAGCATCCCGGTCTAAAAAAGTGGAGTGTGAAACCCCATGTTGATGTACAATATCTTATATGTACAACCACCATATCTCATTAACCCTGAAGGTCTTCTTATTTGGGAATAAGTGGGGAACCATCGTGATTCTGTCAATGACAACACAAACCGCATCATTCCCTCAAGGCGACCTTTGCAAACCTATCACGAAGTCCATCACGACATCATTCCATTTCAACTCAAGAATGGGTAACCACTGTAAAAGCCCTGATGGTCATTGATGCTCCGTATTTACCTACTGTATGGTGGAACATCTCATGATAGACTCAGCAACATTTATATTCATACCTGGCCATCAATACTAATAGTGTAGATCAAGATACATCTTCATGACACCAGGTTGAACTGCCTAAATTGAGGAATAAAAGTCTTGCATCTGATCCTCGTGTATGTCTGCTGGAACCCATACGTGTCCACAAAAACACAAGATCTCATCCTTTCCTATGGTCCATCCAAGAATAGGGTCCTCTCATAACACACTTTCCCATAGTACCAGGCCTTCAAAATCAGATAGATGTCTCGTTTCCACTAGATCAAGTAATGTTGAGGTAACAGCTACAGAAGAATGAAATGTATGCCCTTGACTGTCATGATCCTCCAAAAGCATTTAGAGAAAACATCGATAACCTACCACTAACTAATGGCCTCCTGAACTGCCTGCATCTAAGACCTCCTACTCAACGCATCAGTCACGACACTTCCATTCCTAGGCGTGTAGGCAAGCTCAAATTCAAATGACTGAAGGTACCCAACCCACCTAAGTTGTCTCAAATTTAGGTCACACTGAGTGAAGATATACTTGAGGCTCTTGTGTTTGGTGATTACCACAAAATTATCTCCCAGATGATAATGTCTCTAATAGTTTAAATCATGAACAACAGCAACCAACTCGAAATCGTGTGTCGGGTAGTTCTTCTCATATGGCCTAAACTGTCGAGAACCATACATAACATCCCTTTCCCCCTACATATGAACTTCTCCAAGTCCAACACCTAATACATCACAGTAAATAGTATAAATCTTTCCTAGATCTGGAAGAACTAGTATCAGTGCGGAATTCAACCTCCCTGTTAGCGCCTGAAATGATGAATGACAACAATTAGACCACCAGTACATCACACCTTTATTAGATAGACCCATCAGTGATGATTCTATGCATGAAAAGTCATGTATGAAATTTCTTTAGTAACCATCAAGCCCTAGAAAACTTTGTACCTCAAAACAATTCTTGGCATACTCCAAGGAAACTACTACTCTCAATTTCTCTAGGACTATTGATATACTTGTCTCTGATATAACATGACCCAAGAAGTGAATCTGGCCCATTCAAAAGTGTAATTGTTATAGAATATCATATAACTGATTCTCTCTCAGTGTAATCAAAACGATCTCAAGATGTGAGGAATATTCTTGTCGAGTGTGATATTACACCAATATATCATCCATGAATACTACCAAGAAATAATCCAAGTACGGATTAAACACTTGGTTAATCAGTTCCATGAAAACGGTAGGTGTGTTCATGAGACTGAACGGAATAACCACATACCTGTATGGATTATACCTTCTCCGAAAAGTTGAAATTGGCACATCTAATGGTCTAACACGCAAATGATGGTAACTAAATATCAGGTTAATCTTTGAGAACACATAGGCTCCTTGAAGATGATCAAATAGATCATCAATACTCAGTAATCGATATCAGTTTTTTGACCATAAACTGGTTAAACTTTAGATAATCCACACAAAGTCAGAGGGTACCATCTTCCTTCTTCGCAAATAAGATAGGAGAACCCCAAAAATATGTACTGGGTCGGATGAAACCCTTTGCCTCCAACTCTTCCAAATGCTTCTTGAGCTCCTGCAAATCAGGTGTAGTCATCCTATAAGGATGAATTGACACTGATGCCACTCTTGGAAAGTGCTCAAAAGAAAATTATACCTCACACATTGGAAGAAAACCTGAAAATTCATCAAGAAAGACATCCCTGAAACGATCCCCCTGTGGAGAAAATTCCATCTGTGAAGTCCCCAAGTTATCCAGATACAGACTAGAAAACCGGGTTGTAACTCCCCCAAATCCATCTATGAAGTCCTCAGAAGGTCTGCATGAACTTCCTAATTCCCTCTCCGAATTGTTCATTAGCACCTATGTTCAGAATGACGTCTGGTGCCAAGACTGGTAAAACTGGATGATCTAATGGTAGTCCCTGATCAACCATATCTAGTGTTGGATCACTGCCCTGTAACTGGTGGACAACTAGAGGATGTCTCGGTGGCATGACTCTCCAAGGTCAAGCACACACCTTAGATCAAGATTAAGAGGGACTAAAATGTAGAGGCGTAAGAAGGGAATAAGAGAAAGAAAGCATTCATGTTTTTCAAAACATGGTTACATGGCGTGTATCATGCCTTTGCGGAGTGTTCCATTAATCCTTCACATGGGCGCATACTTCTGCAAAAACTGGTCATGTAACACCCCATACACAAAGCGTGTTGTCCAAACACATGGCTTGTACTTGAATCCTCTTCCCGTACCCAAGTTATTATATAAGGCTAAGCCACATGGTTCTCCTAGAACTAGACTATAAGGAGTGTTAGTTCTAGACACGATGTGTACTAGATGAACTTATCTGACCCATGTTATTAGTCACACAGCTCATTACACAACATGTTTATGACCGACACGGCATGTACTAGAACGAATAAACCTCCCCATGTTGTTCGTTACGTGGTCTGATACAAGGGTTACACTACATGGCATGTTAAAGATTTAGAAGATGTTTATGAATAATTTTTTATCCATCCGTTTCATTAGACATACAGGTGGAAACATGGTCTACACAGCACGGAGTGTACAACCGGTACAAAACATGTTCCCCTAATGATTTCCCAACCCCGTGTCCCGGCACACATAGCTGGTGACATAGCTAGAGACTACACAGTGTGTACGTAATAAAAAAAATTCCTTAGTGAACACAAATACACATGGAATCTATTCATCACTACACATCGTGTATTATGGGTTCTTCCAGACAGTAAGACACAGAAACTACTCCAGAACCTAGAAAACACCAAAACGAACATTGAGGTGCCAAATTCCAATCTGTGAGGGCGCATACTCCCCATGAATCAATGTGTGGCATCTTATACATGTCAATTTCAAGCATAACAGTGTAATGATCCACTAAATTTGGATCCATGAGGTCACATAACACCTCATGAATCAATGTTTGGAGTTCATTAAAATGAAACATTACACAATTAAATACCCTATCAAGAGCATGTATTATATTAATGTATCTATCACAACAACATGAAGTCACTAATGCACCCTAAACGGCATGTCAGGAATGAATGACATGTGATTTGTAACAAGTGCCTTTATAATTCATGAGATGGAATGCCATAATCTCATCGAGTTGCAACAGAAATATAACCTTAATAATATCAACGATAATAGAAGAAAACATGTGAATCAACCAACAGTGAAATCAAATCAACTGTAAAATTGAAAAACCAGATAAATTGCAATAACCAAGGTAAATGGGTTTTTCCCTATACACGGGTTAGCTACTCATAGGCACAACTTATTACCAACTACCTATTCCTTTATATCCCTTTCTATAGGCTCCAAAATGTAAGTCAAAAAGAAAAGAATTCCTCTGATTCCACTTTGTAAGGTCCCAGTTTTGGAAGCCTCCCAAAGGTGCCCCACAACTGGTTGGTCACATGGCCTCAATCGCGTTTCCCTAAAAGCCAGAGGCTGATGACTAGCAGTGAGGGTCTTGGTTGTGATAATGGGGAGACTATGCCCTCATTGGCAGAGTAACATAGCGAAAGTAAAACAGATAGCAATAGCGAAAGCAGTAAAACTTTCAATAGGTAAATAGTGAATGTAGTAAACAACTAGAGGACACAGAAATATATATATGAATCATGATACATATGTTTATGAAAGTATCCAAACAAGTCACAGTTTTGGAATACAATACCAAAGAAATGTACAATAGAAAATATATAAAATGATCCACAAAATTGCAATCCTCAGCTGGGTCCGATACTCCCAAACTCTACAGTAATCAAGTACCTGAATTAGAAGGGCACTTTCCCTTATCTATACCTACAGTAAAATAATGTTCTTGGGCCCAAAAACATGACCCATGTAGGGTGTGACACTAAATCAATATAGGAAACCACCCAATTATCAGTTCCTAACAATTAAGGAGATTATATGGAAGGATATAATCCAAATGAAGAAGTAAACAAGGAAGTACTCAAATTTAACCAATCATACAGTTTCAAACACATTCAATTATCAGATATCGAGTAGGCAGATAATCATAAGCAGGGAACCCTCTGGAATGTAATCACAACCTAACCCCTTTGGTACAACCAAAACAAACAAAAGAAACCCTCTCGGAAGTACACACAGTATAACCCCTCTGGTTCATCTTTTTCACAGACTCTCTAAGGAAGAACACACTGTAAATGTAACGCCCCGACCCCAGTTACCCAGATTCAGTGCATTATTACGTAACATTGGAATTATCACAAAAGATCAAGTCTCGAAAGACTGATTAGTTTAGTAGCCTTAGAAACACTAGATACATTCATAAATGTTACATTACATCATAAAGTGAAAAACTACAATAACATAGTCTCCATAGTCCACACTCGTATCCCCTTCAAACTATCCCTACAAGTCAGTCATAAAATATTTCTTCACATCCTGGGAAAAATAAAACATTGAAATGGGTGAGCTCAGAATCTTGGTAAGGATAACAATATAGCGGAACCTTTCATAAATAAACATAAACATTTAAGGCAATGTATAACTAAAAAAATCCTTTTAAACTTTAATATCAGCGTAATATGGAAAAAGTAAAATGAAATAATGAAATTTACATATTCACATGGATATTCTACTAGTCGAATAATCACATGAAATATCAATAACCACTTTCATAATGATGGAATGCATAATTCCATACGATCATAACCACGTAGCCAAGGCCTCATGCTAAGACTACAAATAATATTTTATCAAGGCCTTATACCAAGACACTAGTTTGTCTCATGATACCTACTGATGCATCGAGAAGCTATAGCGAGCTCCACTCATCACTTATTAAGTCCAATGCATTCCTTATATGAAATGGTTTAAACATATCATAAACCATAACATAATCATATCACTTAAAACATTCATAAAGGAAACATAACATTTCCCTATTTCAATCACAAGATATCAATACAACACATTGATATAATAAAATCATTAGCAAAACCATTTTCAATACCAAAATAAAAGAAAGGTAAAACATGGTATTTATTTTTCATTTAAAAAAAGTTATGGCTTGTAGAGGAAGCTGAAACTCAAATAATGGTCACGGCGGCAGAGAAGTCATTTTCACCCCAAACGTATGACAAAAAAACATTTCTTTTTGTCTTTTAGTAAAACTCTTCATATAAAAAGATTCCTTTTGAATAAACGTAAAGTTCAAAGGGGTTTATACACCATATAAAAGAAAGTTGTGTATAAAACAAAATATGCCTCAATGAAAAGAGATTGAGACGAAATCCCTTACAAAGATAATTTTTTAAATAAAATAGATCTATTATGTGTATTCACTATAAGTACACATAATTAAAGTACAAATACAAGATATTACATAATAATATCATGACATAATTAGAAAGTAGGATATTAACCCAAAGAACGGAAATTGGGTTAAGAAGTTCCCTAACCTCGTGTACGACTTGACTCCATCATTCATTAACCTCCTCAATAATAAACTAGAGTTAATTCTAATTTCCTAAGAACCTTTTTCAAGTTCATTATTTCTTTTATATCACTTATTACCATGTTATGAAGATTATGTAATTATTTCAGTTAATAACAGTCATTTTGTCGATCTTTGGTACTTGAGTTAAAAATAAACTTATTATAATTACAAGTTGTTCATGTGGTAAAATATCCATTATATCCAGAATTATATTCATGATTTATATATCATATATATCATATATATCTAGTACATACATGAATTTATAATATTACATAACATTTAGAGGTAAGAAATGAAATGCACCATTCGTGGAGACGGTAAGCCGTACGTACGCATGAACGCTACTTTCATTTATATTTCATATTTAATGGAATGAAATCATAATTATATAAAGGAATATTATAATTGCAGTATAATATCATATATAATATCATTTACTCCATCCTTTATACATCCCACATATGGCATTCACTACTCAAAACACTTTGAGGGGGTGGTAGTCCGCACTTCCTAAAATGAAATTATCACGTTTACCCATAATAGAAATCATAAAGGAATGACATAAATGAAGAATAAATAAGCATAAGTAAAACATAAACATAATATATATCATATATAAATATAGAGACATATTAATGGACACCATGAGAGGTGTTAAAAGAAGATTGAACAATCATCATTTCATGGGGCAATAATTCGCGACCCACAGAAACAGTATGTTCTTTAACAATTAGACGAAGGTTTGTGTAAGTGTAAATCAAATATGTATCATAAAAACATCCTAGTATACTTAATATACTGGTTTTGTTACAAAATAAATGAATAAAAATAGTTTAAGGGGTTGGAGAAGCAAAATAATACAAAAGAACATAAGAGAAGACATTACCTTAAAATTGGGTAACTCTTTTTGATTTGAGCCAATGGCTTCCTTGGGAAGAATTCTTCCAAAAGTGAGGCTTATAGGATTAAGAGAGGGAAGTTGAGAGAGTATTTGGGCATAGGTTGTCTGAGCCAAATGGCTTTGAATGTGTGAATAATGTGGTAGAGGTGGGGGCCTTTTATAAGAGGAGAGGAGGGGAACTCTTGGAAAGTCATGAAATGTTACATTATTATGAAGTGATTTTCGGATTCCAAAGGTCCCACAATTAAAACTTTCTAGGATAATGTTATAAAGGTTAGAAATATACTCATAAAATAGGTTTTTGACAAGTGTATGTTTTGGACTTTACATTATCGTTTCATTTTATTTAAATCGTTAATTAAGGAGGTAATCACTGCATCATCATGGTGTCATAAACAATTTAATTTATTTAATGTCTAAAAATTATAAAAAAATTACCATGATGTAGGAAGTAAATTTAGATTTACAATGAATATTTATAGTCGATCATTTATCTTATATAACACCATGTAGTAATTGTTTTAGTAAAACAACAGATGTTTGTGACAATTTTATTTTTTCTTTAAATAAAAAGTTATTAATGTCATTTTCTTACCCATGAGGATCCATGGGGTCCCCAAGTTGACCCATTGATTATCTTGGTAGGCCATAACTCATCAAATAAGGGTAGGACAAGTTTAATGGTAATTTCATATTATTATATCATTATATTTACCTTAAATTACACTAATTATCTTCAATTGTGATTAATAAAACTTAAAAGTTACTATTCACCAAAAAATTATTTTCATCCCATTGAACCACATTTTAATTTCTAAATACAAAAATGTATGTCAGATTTTTGAAATTATATTCACAGCAGCAGAAAAATTTCATTTAAACGAAAAATCTGTTTTTTAACTACCACTTAGTGGTTTCACTATTCATCAAAAATTGAAGTTTTTCAGAAAAATACCAAAAATTCACCCTAAGAAATAATTGATATTCCAAATTCAAAAATGATGTCTATTTTAAAAAAATAAAAACATATAAGTTTCATTAATTAATTTTATAATTAATTTCCATTGTCAAAACAAATAGCATGTTTTTAAGAAACAATATGAATCAAAAGATTGACAATTGTTTATGTCCAATTTCAAAGTGAAATTAATTATAATGACCACAATTGGATAAAATGGTAAAATTAAATTCTAATTATACTTTAAAACCACTCAATAGTATAATTTATCACTATAAATTATTTTGATTAAAAATGATGTTTTTATGTATTTTTCACTATTCATCGAAAATTGGAATTTCTCGGAAAAATACCAAAAATTCAATATAGGATAATTTTGATATTTAGAATCCAATAATGAAGTCCATTCTGAAATATAAAATTTATATAATTTCAAAAAGTGGTTATTACTATATATAATGGCTACTTTGATTGGTCACGGTGTGTTAGAACTCGAGGTTGCATACAACACACGCTGCTCTATTATTCAAAGAGAAGCGTACCATGGAAGCTTGGGGTGTTACAATAAATTCCCCCTATATTCTCATATCAGTAACTAAAAGGCACTCTGAGGAAGCACCCAAGGTTTGATTCCCCCTGTGGTCTGCATCAAGGTACAAAAGACACTCTGAGGAAGAACTTACATCCATTCCCTCAATGGTCTCACATCTTAATAGTAAACAGACACTTTGTAGAAGCCCTCAATGTCCATTCTCCCTATGGTCTGCTACAACAGGTTCTCACAGCCCTGTGTAAGTCAATGGAGCACCAAAATACATAACAGCCTAAGTAAACCTCAAGAAATATTTGGCTAAACAGTCTACATCATAACAACATGTTAGATAAATAATATCAATCCATCTTGTTTGCACAGGGAATGGAAAGCAAGCAGCCTAACAGGATAAGCAAGACCAAATAGTCATAAACAATACAAGCATGAGAAGCAAATCTACAACATAGAAATTAACACTATTCACACTCAATTGACATCTACTCAAGTATATAAATCATAGTAGGTAATAACAAGGTTACAACCGTAAACACGCAACACCCCAAATGAGGTATTGGGCACTCTCCTCATATAACTCAAAGACTACATACGGAAAGGCACAAACTACCAACCTCGGCGTTGTATGATCAATATACTCCAGCATCAGCCCTTGGATCAACCTAGAACACAATATATCTACAAAAATATCTAAAACATTCAACCATGGACAACTCAAGAGGGAAGAGAAAACTAGAAACGAGGTTCATTAATACGATAAAACTCACCGATGTGATTATAACACAACCAATGAAGTTCGATTTGGAGAATGGATGCTCGATTTGGGGCTTGGGGAAGGATTGGCATCTTACGGATGCTCTCTGTCAAAGAAGGTGAAGAAGAAGAAGTCACTTATACCAATTATATGAGACCCTGGTCTATTTAATGAAAAAAATAATGTACATGGAGTGTACTTTAAAAGTACATGACGTTTACTTTCCCTTATCAGTGCCCGCATTAGGCAGTATCTAGGTCACCACACATGACTGCGTGCTCCGTCATTACATGGCCAGCACACTGCTACGTGCGACAAGGAATGTACATCTATGTATACAGCGTGTACTTCAAAAAATTCCAAAACCTCCTCTTTTTCTAAAAATTCCAAAAAATAGAAAAACATACCTGAAAAGAAGATCTATGTTCTTTCAATTTTGGGTGCCTCAGATCACGATAAACCTTCCATGGACCTTGGAAAGGATATCCTAATTCAACGGACCCTTTTCATGACAATGCATGTATACATATGGCTTTAATATTTTTTTAAATGGCCATCAAACAAATGTGACAATATGAAAAATAGACATTTTGATCCTTTTGATCGCTAAAATAATCATGGAAGCACTCAACACCACAGTGTGGCTGAACTACTTGTTTTATGACTGTCCAATATCGTCCTCCTCAACCGAGAACTATGAGCCATGACTTAAAATCCCCACAAAAAAACTATCTGAGCAGATTGGACTTACCCTATGTAACATCACTGGGTTTTACACTTTCAAAAATCCACAATGAGAACCTCCATTATTAGGCCTCTGATGTACCGCATATAGTTTTTCAAAACTACATAATGTATGTCTCGATCTTCATAATTCTATATCTTACCACCCTATGGCACAATAACATTTCCTGGATAGCCTTCCTCCATACACAACTTCATCATCTAGATGATTATGTATTCAAGCTTATATCATGTCCTATATAATGGAGTGGAGATCATATTATTCATGACCATTCTACTGATTCATTATGTACATGAACCACAAACTAAAATACTCTGTTTGATGCAAGAATGAAGATGCAATCCTTGTGAGCCCCCATAACACCAAGGCAGAACCTGTCTTCTTATGATGTCATGAGACATACCTATAATGTCTTCCCCATCCCATATTCATTAATCAAACTTTTGGATTACGAATAAAAAAACACATATTCTAAATATCCAACAAGACCTTCAATCCATAGTATTTCTCTACCTAACCAATATCACATCCATGAATCTTTCATATCCCCTAGAAGATATTCATAGTTTCAATAAATGCTTTTCATGACTATCCATGTATGCATATGTCTCATGCATATGTTCCTATGGCAGTCAACCAAATGTTTCACTCTGCAAAAAGTGATTTATACTCTTTGAAGCCCTAGAAACTCCATGATAGAGCTCATCTCCCCCAAAGTGGTTTGGGACACTCTAAGAATGCATGCACTATATTCTATGATCATCGATCAGGTTCAATCTAAGAGATCCTAAACTAAAGTAATAGAAGGTCTATGATAAAAGTCCTAAACTAAAGAAATTAAATATCAATACTATATTACCATAAATTACATCAATATAAGGTCTGAGATAAAAGAATGTAATTCAAAAAAAAATAGAGTGCCTGATCTAAAAGTCCCTAAAATACAAAAATATATGATATGAGCTAAAATAACTTATACTACAACAATATAAGGTTTGACCTAAAATAACCTAAACTACATAAATATAAGGTCCAAACTAAAAGACTATACACTATAGAAATAAAAGGTTCAAGCTAAAAGACCTTAAACTATAGTGATATATGGTCTATGATAAAAGACACTAAACAAATGTGATATCATGTATGAGCTAAAAGACCCTGAACTGAATCAATATCAAGTCTGAACAGAAAGAACATAAAATAATGTGATATCATGTCTGAGATGAAATAACCCAATATAAATTAATATCAGTTGTAAGATAAAAGAACGTAAACTAAAGATATATTTGTGAGTTAAGAGACCCTAACCTAATGCAATATTGGTTCTAATCAAAAATTCCCTTAAACTAAATCCATAATAGGTGCAAGATAATATACCATAAACTAAAGCAATAATAGGTTTGAAATAAAATACCCTAAACTAATGTGATATAAGGACAGATCTAAAAGACCCAAAACTAAATCCCAATAGTGATTTGGCCTAAAATTTCTTGAGAGGGTCACCATATGGTCTTTTCTAAAATCATGCTATGCTCACAGTGACAATAGGATTCTGTAAATAGTAGATCACTCTACCTATGGACACATATTTATACATAATTTCCTTCTATGTATCAGTTGATTTCAAGATAACTTGAATAAATACAATAGTAAATAATTTTGTGCATGTGGGAATTTATGATCACTTCTCAAAGAAGAGTATTTTAGGATTCTATTATTCAAATCAAGACATTTATGTTTTCTTGAAATTATGAAAAGGAAGGGTATCGTTGGTAATTCTCATAATATCGTATCAAAAAAAAAAGACATGCATATCATGGGAGAAAATAAAATGGATAATATTGGGGAAGGTTCTAAAAATATATTCATTTATAACATGAAGATGGGGTGCATCTCTACATTTTGGAGCTTCTCCAATGTATCATAAAATATAATTAATTATAGAGGTTGAGCTAAACTGAATTTTGATTGGTTTTGATAGAAAGTTCTGAAAGAGTTTAGAAAGAAGCATCGATTGAAATCTAGAGTTCCACTCACCCTACCTCTTCCATCACTGACAAAAGTTAAACCCTTAGATAGACCATGATACCCTCTCATATCTATATCATCATGGACCGAGCATCCATCCAAGCATGTTATTCAAATAACAATTAGAGACCCTACTATAATGCCTCTAACGCCTCCATTATCTGATCAGAAAGAGAAGACTCATCTGTAAAATCATGAAAGTCCATCTCCTTGATAGTCAAGTCTTATAGAGTCAGAAAAATTTCCGTCATGATTGCATATCGTGGTTGTCGATCAAAACCACCTCACCCATTTCATGAAAAAACTGATGACGACAATACCCTTATTCATAAAATGATTCCAAAAGATCCTTAATAATAAAATCATGAATTTATTTCCAAATTATTCTACATTTCATCTCATCCTTAATGATTTATGAAGCAAAAAAACGACAGGAGGGTTATGAAATAGTTGATTCATTAAAGAAGTAGGAGAGAAAGACTCATATACTCTATTCTCAATAGTTGTTTCATCTATATCCTATGCTAAAGGAATAACTTCATTAAATGATTCTGATCCACTATCTATGTAATCATTATTAGAATGAGGTCTATTTCTCGTCATCTTCCCGATGTATTCAATCAGTTCTATCATCACAACAGATAGAGGAATTGGGGAAGCAAATGTTATATCCACACGGTGAACCAACTAGCCTAGCACTTCATCTAAGTAAACTACTACTCAATAATGGAAATAATCATGGGCAAGGAATGTGGGAGAATTGATATGAGGATATATGATCTTAGCCTCAGAATCATCATGCACTAGCATCACCCAAAACTAAAAAATGACCACATGGTAGTGATATCCTCATACTCCATCCAAGTGAAGAGTGGATACCCCTTGGATACAAAAAAACTAAATAGAGAATCAATACTGATTATATGTGTCTCTTATGGTTATCTATTCTATCATGTTAAAAATAAACCTGTCATGAAGAGAGATCACATATGACCATTCGTCAAGGGAACTGCTGCCATCATATATAAGCAACAAATTCGGTGTGTGAAAAGTCATAGAATCAAATCTATTAGTTTATATTAGTTCATAATTAACCAAGGTGAGACATTGCGATAGTTTTCAATCCCTTGATATGTTTTGTAGTGTCATATGGGATAAGGCATCTGGGATCATATATTCATAATAATGGAAATGATCCTCTATTTATCCAAACAAAAACTAAAGGGAACTAATAATCCGGTAAGAGATGATGCCCTGTTTAATAGGACCTAGAATTTTATATAGGCGTTCAAGGACCGGTACTAAAAAAATGATGCACTGTTCTTCCAAAATTCACACCTCTATCACCAATGTGCCTATGCGGATCCCTATGCATGCATCTTCGGTATGGAAAATCCATCTATTAAAAAACATGCCCATAAATCCTTCCATCCATAGTAACAAAGACACCATCAAATTCACATGGAATCACCATGTGGTAGAATCCCCATGCTCCATCATGGTCTAATATGAGCTAGCAATATCATTGACCCACTAAGAGGGACACCAGTGAGAACATATGGAAGATGGTATGACTATGATGTGATAAAGATAAATGTTGATCTAGTGAATGAGTGAGCGCATCATCTAGAACTTTATCAGTTTCTCATTCAGAAGGGTAATCATTTCCTTTTTCTAAATTGGGATTCCTTGAGAGATCATACCAAACATCTACCTTAGGGATAAATTCTTCATACATCTCTCCAAGAGTCAGACTGCCACCCAGTTGGTAGATGTCCCATTATCTGATTCCCACTTCACTATGAAAAAATGGAATGTGTTAGTTGTAGGTGAGGAATGACTAATCATTTCTTGGATAAGATCGTTCTAGTTGTATATGATAAATTGGGATATCCACATGTCTTTATAATGTTGAAAATTATATAAATGATCCACAAACTCCAAGAAGATCTACCTGATCCAAAGCACTAGGTTTGTTCATAATAGAGATTACTGTCAGGATGAATATCCCATTTAGAAGTCATGCTAACACATGTGTTGGTTAGAGTGGATGATAATATACTCGAGTATTTATAAGAGATATGCGGATGGGAAAAATCACTTCCATATAGAACCAAGGGAGTGATTTCGAATATACAAGACATCCCCTGGGATTGAGCTCTAATTAGTTGACCATCCTGGGAAATTGATGAATGAAAATAATCAAGAGAATTTGACAACCTGTGAGATACCAGATATAAATCTGGATGAGGATTGGTAACATCATCAAGAAAACAAAAACCATACAAAGAAATTCTAGGAGATAAGTTATTAGTCATTTTCTTAGATGGTATTAATCAATTCATGATCTCGTTATCAGTATAAAAATGATATTTTTGATTGACATTGCCATTTTTGGAAATCATGGGCCTTTTTTTGTCTACCATGGGGAAACATTTGAGAGGGGTGGAATCCATCTAAATGTAAGTATGTGGATAATATGTTATATAGAAAATATAAATCTTTTCGAAATAAAGACATATTGTTTCATCTTCATTTTAATAACAAGAATCAACATTGAAATTCAAAAATTTCCCAAAGGGCTCACGAATCTCCTAAACACCATAGGTCTCATGGGTCGTATAAATTCTGAAGGTAATCATGTAATCACATAACCCCTTATGACTCATGATATTGTGACCTATAGAAATACACATGAATCGTGCGATAATCAATTAGTTATATGAGAATGCCAGCAGATCCAACTAAACCCTCAAGATAGTCATTGTCCTCATGGATGAAGTTCAACCAATTCTTGTTGTACGATACATAGTTGGACAAGATGGGAACTTGATAAAAAGTGATATTGTTATGTTTTTATCCCAATATAGGATTGTGATGAAGTTTTGAAAACATTTCTTACAATCTGGTCGCGTGGAATGATCTAGTGACAAGGCGACATGATTACACCAAGGTGAGATATCCATATGAATGATTAATCAGTAAAATGATGTTTCCCTCTATTTTCGTATATATATGGAATTCTATAGAATACCAAGAATCACACTATGGAATAAAAATTTCCCAAGACTCCATTTTTTTATATCACAAATTACTCAAGCATTAATTCCTTTCAAAAAAATTAAGCTCGTGTCCCCACGGAAATCACTCCTACGGGGGGAATTTTGGACACCCACGAAATGACCACTGGCCAATTCACAAGGAGATAAATTATTTTCTATGTGTATTATTTCTCCTAATGTAACGCCCCGACCCCAGCTACCCAGAGTCGGTGCATTACTTCGTAACATTGGCATGATCACAAAAGATCAAGTCTCGAAAGACCGATTAGTTTAGTAGCCTTGGAAACACTAGATACATTCATAAGTCTTTCATTACATCAAAAGTAAACAAACTACAATAACATGGTCTTCATAGTCCACACTCATATCTTCACTGACTATTCTCGCAAGTCAGTCATAATACACTTCTTCACATCCTGGAAAATATTTAAACATTGAAAGGGGTGAGCTCAGATGCTCAGTAAGGATAACAATATTGCGGAAGCTTTTATAAGAAAACATAAGCATTTAAGGAAATGTATAAATAAAACAAAAGCCTCATTGAACATGAACTTCAGCATAATATGGAAAAAGTAAAATAAAATAATTCCATTACTTACTCACATGGATATTCTACTAGACGAATAATCACATGAAATATCAATAACCACTTTCATAATGTTGGAATGCATAATGCCAGACTATCATAACCACATAGCCAAGGCCTCGTGCCAAGACTACAAATAAGATTTTTTCAAGGCCTTGTGCCAAGACACTAGTTTGTCTCATGAGACCTACCAATGCATCGAGGAGCTATTGCGGGCTCCACCCGTCACATATTACGTCCAATGCATTCCCATATGAAAAGGTTTAAACATAACATAAACATTCGTATTAAAACTAGCATACGAAATGTCAATAATTTCACCATAAACTATGAATGGTATAAAATATCACATCCACAGTCAAACATATCACAAAACCTTCAATACAATATAGAAGTTTTGTATTATAATAAATCAAATTCAAATAAGCGTAAAATCTATCAAAGGATGTTGACATAGATGAAATAAAAACACTTTTTAGTGAAATATCTCTTTCTATTTTTGAAATAATTTAAGAGCCATATAAAACGAAACATTTTCTTGAAAATATTCTTATAATCTTGTAAGGAAAGCTTTGAATATTTTATAACGGCGGAAAATAACCGCACCCGCCGTATAAGTTAAAAAAGACATTCTTACCTCAATTTTGTCGAAAAGGTTAAAAAGGACCTTGTTTTGAAAACGACGGAAAGATTACTCTTATAAAAAGTCAAAAAGGGTATAAATGACTTTAACCCATATTCTTGTAAATAAAAAAAAATTTGAAATACATTTTGAAGAAACATGGATGTGGATGATAACGAGGTCCCAGTAGATAATTATGTATAAACAACCTTGGATAATGAAGAGGTTGTGAAGTAAACCCTTACCTTGTACTTTTCCTTGGTTGGGGTAGGTTAACCTCCGGTATAATGGTGAAATAATTGTTATTAAATTATACAAGAATCATATACATTCATATGATATCATATATGATCTTTTAACATTGCTTTGTTAACAATATCTTAGATTTATCGTTGTTTCGGGTGTTAACTTACTCGTTTTCTTATATGTTTTGTTACGTAAGTCATGTTTTTCATGGATAGGTTGTATCTTATTCATATCCAGAATTATATCATGTCATTAAACATTATTTTTAAATCATAAAGTGATAATTATACTTGAATGGATACGACGGAGAATGAATCTCACCGCGTTCGTGGAGACGGTAGTCCGTACGTACGCACGAGCGACAATATCATTATTTTGATATTAAAATAATATATAATTGGATAGTATATCATATATAAAGAATCATTATAATGTTATATTTATTATTTACATGAATTAAATATCATTATTATACCCATCTAAATAATAATATATTGAATAACAATTACACCACGACGTGGAGACGGTAAGCCGTACGTACACACGAATGGTGAAATTTCATTCAAATGATGGGTAGAATACTGAATATGGTTGTTCCATATTTATAATAACATCATAGTATATAGAAGATACTGGAGTTATAATTTTAGAGTTGAAATAATAAACAAAGAGGGAGTGGAAGAAGAAAGAAACTTGAAAGAGGGTGATGAAAATGTTACCTCTTCTTCGGGTTCTTCCTTTTGATTTGATCAAAAGGACTCCTTAGGATGGATTTATGACTAAAGTAAAGCTTCTAGGATGAAGGGAGAGAAGTTGGGAGAGTATTTGGGCAGAGGTTGGCCGAACCAAAAGGCTTGAAAGTGTGAATAAGGTGGTAGAGGTGGGGCCCTTTTATAAGAGGAGAGGAGGGGCTCTTTTGGAAAGATTGAAATGTTACATTATTATACAATGCTTTTCGGATTCTAAAGGTCCCACACATATATTATTCGTGGATAAGGTGATAAGTGTTCGAAATCTCTTCATCCAATAGGCTTTGGACAAGTGTAAGCCTTGGATTTTGCATTATCTTCTCATTTTATTTAGATCGTTAAATAATGAGGTCATCGCCACATCATAATGATGTCATAAATAATTTAATTTATTTAATGTCTAAAAATTATAAAAAAATACTATGATGTATTAAATATTTTTGGCTTTCTAATGAATATTTATAATCAAAATTTGGAATTGTGTAACCCCACGTAAAAATTGTTTTAGTAAAACCTTTTATGTTTGTGTCATTTTTTACTTTAACATTAAATAAAAGGTGTTTATGTCATTTTCTAACTAAAGTGGCTCCATGGGGTCCCCAAGTTGAACGATGGGTTGTCTTGGTCGGCCATGACTTATCCAATAGGAGTAGGACAAGTTTCATGCTCATCTCATATTATAAAAACATTATTTGTACCTTAAACTACACTAATTACCTCTAATCGCGATTAAGAACTTAAAAGTTACTATTCACCAAAAAATTATTTTAATATCATTGGACCACATTTTACTTCTTAATGACAACCATGTATGTCGGATTTTTGAAAATCAAATCACAGAAGTGGTAATATTTCATTTAAACGAAAAATCAGTTATTTAACTACCACTTAGTGGTTTCACTATTCATCAAAAATTGAAGTTTTTCAGAACAATGCCAAAATTTCACCCTAAGCTATAATTGATATTCCGAGTTCAAAAATGATGTCTATTTTACAAAATTACAAACATATAAGTTGCATTAATTAATTTTATAATTAATTCCCGCTGTCACAACAAATAGCGTGTTTTTAAGAAACAAATTATATCAAAATACTGGCAATTGTTTATGTCCAATTTCAATGTTAAATTAATTCTAATGACAACCATTGGATAAAATGGTAAAAATATATTCTAATTATACTTTAAAACCACTAAATAGTATAATTTTTCACTATAAATTATTTTGATTTTAAAAGTTGTTTTTAAGTATTTTTCACTATTCATAAAAAATTAGAAGTTCTCAGAAAAATACCAAAAATTCCACATAGGCTAATTTCGATATCCCAAACCCAAAGATGATGTCTATTTTGATGAATAAAATTTATAAAATTTCAAGAAGTAGGTATTACTATTCACAACGTCTAGTTTAATTAGTTGTGGTGTGTGTTAGAGCTCGAGGTAGCGTACAACACACGCTATTGCATTATTCGAAAGGAAACGTACCGTGGAAGCTTGGGGTGTTACATTCTCCCCTCCTTCAAATACTTGCGTCCTCGTAATTTCAAGGGTATTACTGCATAAAAAGACTCGGGTGGTTCTTCATCATAAGTTCCTTAGGTTCCCACGTTGCCTCTTCCATTTTATGATTTCTCCACAAAACCTTTACCAGACGAGTCGTCTGGTTTCTCAGCACCTGATCCCTCACATCAAGAATCCTGACGGGCTCTTCACAATAGGAAAGATCGGGTTCCAGTTCTAATTCCTCATAGGTGAGTACATGCGTTGGGTATGGCATGTATTTCCTCAACAGAGATACGTGGAAAACATCGTGAACTTTGGAGAGATTTGGCGGCATCGCCAAACGATAAGCTACAACCCCAATACGATCAAGAATTTCGAAAGGTCCGATGTACCTGGGACTCAACTTACCCTTCTTACCAAAACGTATAACTCCCTTCCATGGAGATACCTTTAGGAAAACATGATCTCCCACCTGAAATTCCAAAACCTTTCTTCTGTTATCGGCATAGCTCTTCTGCCTACTTTGAGCTGATTTGATGTGGTTTTGGATTACCTTCTCCTTTTCCATTGTTTCTTCCACCAGTTCTGGTCCCACAAGTTTTCTTTCACCAACGTCATCCCAACAGGTTGGTGTACGACATCTCTTTCCGTATAACGCTTCATAAGGTTCCATATGAATTCTTGAATGGAAGCTATTGTTATAGGAAAATTCTACTAGTGGTATGTATTGATCCCACATACCCTGAAAGTCAAGAGAGCATGATCTCAACATGACTTCTAAGGTTTGAATAGTCCGTTCTGATTGTCCATCTGTTTGAGGGTGATAGGCAGTGCTCAAACAAAGTTCAGTATCCAAGGCCTTTTGAAGACTTTTCCAGAATCTTGAAGTAAAACGAGGATCACGATCAGAAACAATCGATAGGGGTACTCCATGAAGTCTTACAACTTCATTAATATATAATCTTGCTAGAAGTTCAAGTGGTAGATCCTCCCGTATAGCCAGAAAATGTGATTACTTAGTAAGACGATCAACAATGACCCATATTGCATCATTCCTTCTAGGAGTCTTTGGTAGTCCCATGACAAAGTCCATCGTAATATTATCCCATTTCCACTCAGGTATGGGAAGAGGTTGCAATACTCCACTAGGATGTTGCCTTCCAGCTTTCACTTTTTGACAAACCATACACCTCGACACAAAATCAGCAATCTCCCTCTTCATATTGTTCCACCAAAAATGGTCCTTCAAATCTCTATACATTTTGGTGCTCCCAGGGTGTATAGAGAAATTGGAACTATGAGCATCATCCAGCAATTCCCTTTTTAGATCAGTTATATCGGGAACACAAAGTCTCTTCCTGAATTTCAAAATTCCATCCTTATACACAAAGTCCCTCAATCTTCCATCATTCACATCTTTAATCTTCTTCTGAAATTATTCATCATTGGTCTGAGAACTCTTAATCCTTTCTAGTAATGATGGTTTGGCAACCATTTGAAAAAGCATTGATGTTTCACCTTCCCTAGTTATTCCCATGTCCATCTTCACTAGATCCAAGAAAATTGGATCCCTTTCAATTCTCATCACATTCAAAACTCCATTGTCTTTTCTACTCAAAGCATCTGCCACCTTGTTTGCCTTCCCCGGGTGGTAATGTATCGTGCAATCATAATCCTTTAGTAGTTCAAGCCATCGCCTTTGCCTCATGTTGAGTTCTTTTTGTGTGAAAATATACTTCAAACTCTTGTGATCAGTATGAATCTCACATTTTTTACCATAGAGGTAATGTCTCCATATCTTTAAAGCAAAGATCACAGCTGCTAACTCAAGATCATGAGTAGGATAGTTTTGCTCATGAATTTTTAGCTGCCGTGATGCATAGGCAATGACCTTATCATTCTGCATAAGGACACAACCAAGTCCTTTCTTCGATGCATCACTATAAATAACAAACCCATCATTCCCCGATGGTAGAGTCAATACAGGGGCATTGACTAATCTTCTATTTAGTTCTTCAAAACATTCTTCACACACTTTTGTCCAGACAAATTTAATCCCTTTACGTGTGATCTTTGTCAATGGGTTAGCCAATCTGGAAAAATTTTGGACGAAACGTCGATAATAACATGCTAAACCAATAAAACTGCGTACCTCAGTTATACTTGTCGGTGCTGGCCATTCTTGGATTGCCTTGGTTTTAGAAGGATCAACGGAAATTCCATCCTTAGAGACAATATGGCCAAGAAAAGAAATCTCATGAAGCCAGAATTCTCACTTGCTAAATTTCCCATATAATTCATGTCTTCTAAGAGTCTTCAGGATAATGCGTAAGTGATTTTCATGATCTTCGTGGCTTTTCGAGTATACCAAGATATCTTAAATAAATACCACTACAAAAGTCATCAAGATATTCCTTGAAAACTCTATTCATCAGATCCATGAAAACAGAGGGTGCATTAGTCAATCCAAAAGGAATTACTATAAACTCGTAATGCCCGTACTTTGTTCGAAATGCTGTCTTTGGAACGTCTTCCTTCTTCACACACAACTGATGGTATCCAGACCGAAGGTCAATCTTTGAAAAGTATTGAGCTCCATGCAGTTGGTCAAACAAATCATCAATGCGAGGTAGGGGATACTTGTTCATTATTGTTATAGCATTGATCTCCCTATAGTCAATGCACAACCTCATAGATCCATCTTTCTTCCTAACAAAAAGAACATGGGCTCCCCAAGGAGAAACACTAGGGCGAATAAATCCCTTATTACTCAATTCCTCTAGTTGTTTCTTTAGTTCAACTAATTCCACAGTGGCCATTCTATAAGGGGTCTTCGATATGGGCCTTGATCCAGGAATTAAATCAATGGAAAACTCAACTTCTCGTTCTGGAGGATGTCCTAGTAAATCTTCTGGAAACACATCAACATATTCTCTCACAATAGTTACATCCTCTATTTGAATCTTCCTCTCCTCACCCTCGGTAATTTCCTTCTCTTCCTCCCCAATAATTGAATTTAGTTGAGCTACTAGGGGTGGATCTAGATAAAAATTATGTGGAGACGATTCGGCTCTAAAGATAAGGTGTTCCTTATCATCATCATCAAGAATCGTAACCTCATTCCTCTTACAATAAATTTTTGCATCATGGTCCGAAAGCCAATCCATACCGAGGATTATATCAAATTCAATCATGGGTATGACGATGAGATCAGCAGGTAAAGAACATTTAGGTGCTCTAATGGGAACTAATCGACAAAACTTTGTTGCAACAATACTTCCCTTAGGGGTTTTGACCGACAACTCCCTTGTTAAATCAAATTGGAAATATCTAATTTTCTTAGCAAACTGGGAGGATATGAAACAATGCGATGATCCAGAATCAAATAATGCATTTTCTAAACTTGAGGAAACCATTAAATTACCTGCCACCACGTCTTTCGGAGCTTCTACCTCAGCAGTAGTGATAGCATAAGCCTGGCCTTGATCCCTTGGCCTTTTCTGAGGTAAGTTCTCCTGACGATTAGGACATTCATTTGCATAATGCCCCATCTCCCTGCAATTGTAGCACCGAACGTTGGTAGCTTCCTTCTTCCCCTTGCAATCATGAGCTTGGTGGCCTTTTTCACCACACTTGTAACAGACTCCCATTCCCTTCAAGAAAGTACCAGGATGTTTCTTCCCGCATTTACCACAAGATGGATATTCAACCTTTCCCTTCTTCCCTTTATTTCCATTCCCAGATTGATCAGCAGGTCTCTTCTTCTCTTTCTTTGCATTAAAGTCATAAGACTTAGAGAATTTCTTTTCCGTCTTGATAGCGCACGAGACAATACCTTCGTATGAAGAGAAGTTTTGTGATACTAAAGCTCGATGGAGAAATGGTTTCAACCCATCAATGAAAAGATCAGTCTTACTTCTTCGGTTACGTATGTAATCTGCAGCATACCTTGCTAACCTTGTAAAGTTAGCCTCACACTTTGCGACATTCTCATCCTTCTTTTGCCTCAGACTCAGAAATTGCCTTTCCATATCCGCTCGATGGTCTCGAGGAAAGTATTTTTCTAAGAACAGCTCTTTGAACTCTTGCCATTCCATTTTTGTTAATTCATCATCTTCCTTTGTGTTTTGAATTAGTGACCACCATTGATCGGCATCTCCAGTGAGGCAGTAAACTGCCATGATAACTTTTTCCCTTTCACTGCTCCCCAAAGCCTGAAATATTTTCTCTAGGGAATTTATCCATTGCTCGGCTACTAAAGGATTTCTACTCCCATTGAACGTTGGTGGTTGATACCTCATGAATCGATCTAACATTGATCCTCCACGCTGTGGATCAGGGTGCTTCATACGGGTAAGGTTATTATTCATAACCTGAGTAAGTTGTCCCAGTATGGTGATTAGCTGATCGGCACCAGTTGCATCACCAGCCCCACTATAATTATCTTGAGCAGGAGGGCAATCCCTACATGGAGTGCGTGCATTGATACGGTTTCCATTTCTTCTACTAGGCGCCATTTCTAAACAATGGCATAAACTAGATCAGTTTATGAATCAAAATACATAATCCCATACTTATAAAACACTTAACATAAATTGAACTATTTATGGATATAATCCATAATCATAAAAATGTTTTCTTTGAGGAAGTATATACTCATAAACCCTTCATAATGATTTGTAAAGAAAATGAGAGTTATCCTAAGTATATCCCCCGGGAGTGTCGTAACCAAGAGTGCAGCAAGGCCCGTTGTCGTGCACCAGTTCCCGTTCGAGTCTAGCTCAAAGCAGTGTTTTCAGGTTTTACCCCTAGGTACATCTGTGCCAGAGCCGCCTCTACCTGCTCGTATCCAGACAGAGATGTATTGCTCGGAAAACTCACAACATCTCTACAATACCAAAATTCTAGGAAGTTCTTCTATACTAATCCTCAAAGTTCATCTTAGGTCTATGTGCTCTAATCAGAGTTTATCTAAATCTATCTTCCAAGGTTTTTACTAAACTTCCTCTGATACCAACTGTAACGCCCCGACCCTAGCTACCCAGAGTCGGTGCATTACTTCGTAACATTGGCATGATCACAAAAGATCAAGTCTCGAAAGAACGATTAGTTTAGTAGCCTTGGAAACACTAGATACATTCATAAGTCTTTCATTACATCAAAAGTAAACAAACTACAATAACATGGTCTTCGTAGTCCACACTCATATCTTCACTGACTATTCTCGCAAGTCAGTCATAATACACTTCTTCACATCCTGGAAAATATTTAAACATTGAAAGGTGTGAGCTCAGATGCTCAGTAAGGATAACAATATTGTGGAAGCTTTTATAAGAAAACATAAGCATTTAAGGCAATGTATAACTAAAACAAAAGCCTCATTGAACTTGAACTTCAGCATAATATGGCAAATGTAAAATAAAATAATGCCATTACTTACTCACATGGATATTCTACTAGACGAATAATCACATGAAATATCAATAACCACTTTCATAATGTTGGAATGCATAATGCCAGACTATCATAACCACATAGCCAAGGCCTCGTGCCAAGACTACAAATAATATTTTTTCAAGGCCTTGTGCCAAGACACTAGTTTTTCTCATGAGACCTACCGATGCATCGAGGAGCTATAGCGGGCTCCACCCGTCACATATTAAGTCCAATGCATTTCCATATGAAAAGGTTTAAACATAACATAAACATTCGTATTAAAACTAGAATACGAAATGTCAATAATTTCACCATAAACTATGAATGGTATAAAATATCACATCCACAGTCAAACATATCACAAAACCTTCAATACAATATAGAAGTTTTGTATTATAATAAATCAACTTTAAATAAGCGTAAAATCCATCAAAGGATGTTGACATAGATGAAATCAAAACACTTTTTAGAGAAATATCTCTTTCTATTTTTGAAATCATTTAAGATCCATATAAAACGAAACATTTTCTTGAAAATATTCTTATAATCTTGTAAGGAAAGCTTTGAAGATTTTATAACGGCGGAAAATAACTGCACCCGCCGTATAAGATAAAAAAGACATTCTTACCTCAATTTTGTCGAAAAGGTTAAAAAGGACCTTGTTTTGAAAACAACGGAAAGATTCCTCTTATAAAAAGTCAAAAAGGGTATAAATGACTTTAACCCATATTCTTGTAAATAATAAAAATGTTTTGAAATACATTTTGAAGAAACATGGATGTGGATGATAACGAGGTCCCAGTAGATAATTATGTATAAACAACCTTGGATAATGAAGAGGTTGTGAAGTAAACCCTTACCTTGTACTTTTCCTTGGTTGGGGTAGGTTAACCTCCTGTATAATGGTGAAATAATTGTTATTAAATTATACAAGAATCATATACATTCATATGATATCATATATGATCTTTTAACATTGCTTTGTTAACAATATCTTAGATTTATCGTTGTTTCGGGTGTTAACTTACTCGTTTTCTTATATGTTTTGTTACGTAAGTCATGTTTTTCATGGATAGGTTGTATCTATTCATATCCAGAATGATATCATGTCCTTAAACATTATTTTTAAATCATAAAGTGATAATTATACTTGAATGGATACGACGGAGAATGAATCTCATCGCGTTCGTGGAGACGGTAGTCCGTACGTACGCACGAGCGACAATATCATTATTTTGATATTAAAATAATATATAATTGGATAGTATATCATATATAAATAATAATTATCATGTTATATTTATTATTTACATGAATTACATATCATTATTATACCCATCTAAATAATAATATATTGAATAACAATTACACCACGACGTGGAGACGGTAAGCCGTACGTACGCACGTATGGTGACATGTCATTCAAATGATGGGTAGAATACTGAATATGGTTTTTCCATATTTATAATAACATCAAAGTATATAGAAGATACTGGAGTTATAATTTTAGAATTGAAATAATAAACAAAGAGGGAGTGGAAGAAGAAAGAAACTTGAAAGAGGGTGATGAAAATGTTACCTCTTCTTCGGGTTCTTCCTTTTGATTTGATCAAAAGGAATCCTTAGGATGGCTTTATGACTAAAGGAAAGATTCTAGGATTAAGGGATAGAAGTTGGGAGAGTATTTGGGCAGAGTTTGGCCAAAACAAAAGGCTTGAAAGTATGAATAAGGTGGTAGAGGTGGGGGCCTTTTATAAGAGGAGAGGAGGGGCTCTTT
Source organism: Viscum album (assembly GCA_963277665.1). NCBI lineage: Eukaryota > Viridiplantae > Streptophyta > Magnoliopsida > Santalales > Viscaceae > Viscum > Viscum album. The sequence continues at coordinate 269,281,516 of OY728155.1, read as the reverse complement.
TGGAAAGATTGAAATGTTACATTATTATACAATTCTTTTTGGATTATAAAGGTCCCACACATATATAATTCGTGGATAAGGTGATAAGGGTTCGAAATCTCTTCATCCAATAGGCTTTGGACAAGTGTTAGCCTTGGATTTTGCATTATCTTCTCATTTTATTTAAATCGTTAAATAATGAGGTCATCGCCACATCATAATGATGACATAAATAATTTAATCTATTTAATGTCTAAAAATTATAAACAAATACTATGATGTAGGAAATATTTTTAGCTTTCTAATGAATATTTATAATCAAAATTTGGAATTGTGTAACCCCACGTAAAAATTGTTTTAGTAAAACCTTTTATGTTTGTGTCATTTTTTACTTTAACATTAAATAAAAGGTGTTTATGTCATTTTCTAACTAAAGTGGATCCATGGGGTCCCCAAGTTGACCCATGGGTTGTCTTGGTCGGCCATGACTCATCAAATAGGAGTAGGACAAGTTTCATGCTCATCTCATATTATAAAAACATTTTTTGTACCTTAAACTACACTAATTACCTCTAATCGCGATTAAGAACTTAAAAGTTACTATTCACCAAAAAATTATTTTAATCTCATTGGACCGCATTTTACTTCTTAATGACAACCATCTATGTCGGATTTTTGAAAATAAAATCACAGAAGTGGTAATATTTCCTTTAAACGAAAAATCAGTTATTTAACTACCACTTAGTGGTTTCACTATTCATCAAAAATTGAAGTTTTTCAGAACAATGCCAAAATTTCACCCTAAGCTATAATTGATATTCCGAGTTCAAAAATTATGTCTATTTTACAAAATTACAAACATATAAGATTCATTAATTAATTTTATAATTAATTCCCGCTGTCACAACAAATAGCGTGTTTTTAAGAAACAAATTATATCAAAATATTAGCAATTGTTTATGTCCAATTTCCATGTTAAATTAATTCTAATGACCACCATTGGATAAAATGGTAAAAATATATTCTAATTATACTTTAAAACCACTAAATAGTATAATTTTTCACTATAAATTATTTTGATTTTAAAAGTTGTTTTTAAGTATTTTTCACTATTCATAAAAAATTAGAAGTTCTCAGAAAAATACCAAAAATTCCACATAGGCTAATTTCGATATCCCAAACCCAAAGATGAAGTCTATTTTGATGAATAAAATTTATAAAATTTCAAAAAGTAGGTATTACTATTCACAACGGCTAGTTTAATTAGTTGTGGTGTGTGTTAGAGCTCGAGGTAGCGTACAACACACGCTATTGCATTATTCAAAAGGAAACGTACCGTGGAAGCTTGGGGTGTTACACCTAATAATTCATTGGAATTTGTAGGTGTTTGATGTTCATGGATCTCAAAAGACACTAAGAGACTCACGATCACGTGACCATCATAAGGTGGCATGGGAGAACCATGTGTAGTGCATATCCTAGTGCAGATCCTGTAGATCCCCTTTTGACATGTCCTCCTGATATTTGGAAGGATCTCGAGGTACCCAGTGGTCATGAGGTGGAAGCTAGATAAACTCTCTCAGGACCCATAGATTTTCAACAAACGGACTCCTTACAAACCCATCCTAGAGTCCTTCGAAGATAGAAGGAAAATATCCAAATGTGATAGCCTCTTTCATTAATAATATTCATGTGATTGATAACCATTGGGGAAACAGTTTTTTTTAAAATATTTAATAGAAATATCAATATTCACAACATTTGAAAAATAATCATGTAAAAAAATAAATATAGGAGGAGAGATGTCATGGTTATAAAACACTAATGGTCCTCATGGGCTGTCTGTGGCATGGTCTCACATGACCCTTTAATAGGATAATATGATCTCATGAAGGCCCATTATCAGGTCTTCTATCTCTCATGAAGTGTTCCAAAAATGTTGATTGAAGACAAATTATGTCCCCTTTATAGCTATCTTGATCTCACAAGGTCCCTCAAACATGGTGATATAGCACTGAAAATCATTCGATTAAAGGGGAATTGATAGAGTAGTCTTGAAATCACTAAATATTAGGCGACTCCCTAAGCACAATCCATGGAAGAGACTCATTAAGATGAGTGGTGCATGATCCCTTCATTGAGTACATCCTAGATCCATGAGGGATACACCACACAGAGTAGTGAAAAAATAGGGTGATGAGAACTATAAATTTACCACCACAGAAAGAATGAAAATGGTCTCTAGATCTACATGAATGTATGAACTATTAGAACCTCATACTAGTGATAAAGATGATTTTTTTGAAGCGGATGAGATCATGGTTAGAAGAGCTTCCAATCTGGTAATGGACATAGGAACCACCTAAGAAATCATGTGACTTATATAAAGTAATTCACTAGATCACTCATAGATCACATCAAAGAATTATTGTAGGACACACAAGGGACATCCTTCTCATCCCTTGGATCATTAGATACTTAAAATAAACTAAAAATTAATAAATATATGTACTTAATAATATACAGGATATAACAATTGTAAATGTGGAGACAAAGGTGGTGAAAATGTTCGTTGACTCGGATGTTCTTCCCTTGAACCATCCAAGACAAGTGACACCACAATGACTTGTCACCTAGACCACTCGATGCTCCTTCAATATACTATTTTGGTCATTTAATTTCCTGTGTACATGTCAATGTAAGTCACATGATGATCTTATGTAATTCCACCTCTGTCTTGTGAAATTCGACGAGTTTCATGTTCCTGTCCTGGTATGTACTTCAAACTTGTGGCCCGAATTATATAACATAACCATCTTAGGTTTATTGAAACTCATATTAGCATCCATGAATTTTGACTTTATCTCATGGTGACCTATGGAAAATCCATCCAAGTCCCACTATTCCCTCCAAAAATGTCATCCAAGACATGTGAAACCATATGAGATATGCCATAATGAATATCGTGACTCCCCCTATATATGTTAGCCTCACATACAATGACACCTGGGTATATTGCTAGATCATGTGGAATAATGAAGACATATCATCGAGTTCATGGAAAGGATTATAGAAAAAACCTTCTAGGTCTTGTGATGTCATTTGGACAAGTTTTCCAATGGCATTTGATAATCCTCCTACATGCCATATAGGATGTGTGACATCACATGGACACGGTAGGTGGTCAATGATATTTTCTTAGGAAATTTCTGTAAGACATTATAAGACATGTGAAGAAACAAATTGAGGCATTTTGAGTATACAGTCAATTCCTATAAGGATAGAAATTATGTCAGGTGACCAAGGGAATCATTGGACATGGTCAGTTTGTTCAGGCTCATCTTTTATGCCCTGGTGATATGGGAAACCTCAATGTGTAATCCCTGACTGGGTGAACTATGAGAACTCTAATTATGGGCAAAAAAAAAGATATATAAGATTCATTCATAAGGCTTCATATCCATACCAAACCCCCAAAAGTTCAATCTAATATATAAGTTTCTCATCCATAAGCAGTAAATCTGATTATTTTCATCCATTATTTGCCACACCGAGAATAGATAACCAGGCCTTATGAACTTGCAATGATCATATCATTTTTTTCCTATATGATTATACAGATAAATGCACTCTCAGTGTTTAAGACATGACAATATGGGTAACCTTAGCATGTAAGCACCAACCAAGTGAACTACAAGAAATCTATTTTTGATAATAACCAAGATACATTGGATGCCTTCATATAGCCTGAGATCAAATAAATATCTATATTTATGTAAATTCCATGTCACTAAAAATTAGACCATTGAGACCCAGTCATTCCCATGGTATGGTCACTCTACCTCATCCCATAGTTGACTGTGAAAACAAATGAACTGTGATGACTCTGATTCCAACCATAGTTAGGAGATGTAGTGTAACACCCCAGGTACAAAAAGAATATGACATTTTTATATTTATCCATATTTGTGAATAAAATATTAATATTACTTTAAAGGGGATGCTATGCTCGATGGCGTACCCAATATGCAACAATGAGTTTCTTGGGAATCTTACATTGCACTCTAATAATAAAATAATATTATTTTAAATAGTAGTTAATGCCTTATCGTTGTAATGGCGGGAATGAATAGAACTAACTAAAAAATGATTATATATGTTTGTCAAAAAATTTAACTTTTTATAATAAATGTTAGAGAATTAAAAATGCAAATGATTCCAATTTTAAGCGTAAACATTCTAATATTCTTTAAAAGGTCGATTAACCGCCTTTTGATGAAGAACCTCTTTTTAATCAACTTTTTGACAATATTATGTGTTATATTTGACAAAATAAAACTCTTCTTTAGAATCGGGACATCAAAATTTACTTAGTGTAAATTTTTGGTATTTTTCCGAAAAAGTTCAATTTTTAATGAATAGTGAAAAATGTTGTATTTTAATTCAAAAGCTCTTTTTATTCTAATTTATTTATATGATTATATTATAATTATAATTGGTTTTAAAGTGAAATTATAATATATTTTTACCATTTAATCCAATAGTGGTTTTTGGAATTAATTTCACTTTGAAATCAGACTTAAACTAGTGTCAATCTTTTGATACATTTTGTTTCATAAAAACACGCTATTTGTTTTGACAGCGGGAATTAATTATTAAATTAATTAATGCAACCTATATGTTTTGAATTTTTTAAGATAGAAATATTTTTTGAATTTGGAATATCAAATATAGCTTAGGATGAATTTTTGGTAATTTTCTGAAAAACATCAATTTTTGATGAATAGTGAAACCACTAAGTGGAAATTATAAAAACTGATTTTCCGTTTAAATGAAATTTTGCCATATTTGTGTTTTGAATTTCAAAAATCCTAAATACATGGTTGTCATTAAGAAGTAAAATGTGGATCAATGGGATTAAAATAATTTTTTGGTGAATAGTAACTTATTATGTTTTTAATCGCGATTAGAGGTAATTAGTGTAATTTAAGGTAAGAATAATGTTTTAATAAAATGAAATGACCTAGAAAATTGTCCTACCATCATTGGATGAGTCATGTCCGACCAAGAAAATCCATGGGTCAACTTGGGGACCCCATAGAGCCAATTTGGTTGGAAAATGACATAAATACCTTTTTATTTAAAGTTAAAATTAAAATGACACAAATATGAGTTGTTTTACTAAAACAATTTTTACATGGGGTTATACAAGTCAGAATTTTGACTATAAATAGTCATTGGAAATATAAAAATATTTACCACATCATATTATTTTTTTTATATTTTTTAGACATTAAATAAATTAAATTATTTATGACATCATTATGATGCAGCGATGACCTCATTATTCAACGATTTAAATAAAATGGAAAGATAATATAAATTCTAAGACCTAAACATGTCCAAAACCTATTGTATGGGTGTATTTAGAACCCTTATCACTTTATACTCGAATTATATCAATGTGGGACCTTTTAAATCAGAAACGCATTTTAAAATAAAGGAACATTTCTTTACTTTCCAAGGGTGCCCCTCCACTCCTCTTATAAAAGGCCCCCACCTCTACCTCCTTACCCACACTTACAAAGTCTTTGACTCATCCAAACCCTGCCCATTTTGTCTCTCCACATCCCTCTCTAAATCCTTGAAGCCTCACTTGGGTCAGAAGTCTTCCCAAGGAAGCCTTTGAGCTCAAACCAAAGGGAGTTACCCGATTTTAAGGTAATGTCTTCATTTGAGTCCTTTTGTTTTATTTTGTTTATCCAACCCCATAAACTCTTTTTATTCATTTATTTTCTAACAAATAAAGCATCTTCAATATACCAGGATGTTTTTATAATAAGTATTCGAGCTTCACTTACACACACCTTCATCTAATGGTTAAAGAACATATTGTTTCTGTGGTTGGCGATTTTCTGCCTCACGAAACGATGATTGTTCAATATTTTTTTAACACCTTTAAAGGTGGCCATTATGATGTCACTGTATTTTATATATGATATATATGGTATTTATGTTTACTATATGCTTCTGTATTTTATATTTAAAACATACCTTTATTCTTTTCATGTTGTTTAAATGCGATAATTTCATATGAGGAAGTGTGGACTACCGCCCCCTCAAGTGATGTGACTCGTGCATGCAAAACGTGGAATGTATAAAGAATGAAATTAATGAACATATGTGACCTATATAAAATATATATTATACTGTAATTATAATATATATATATATATAATTTATTTTTAATTCCATTAATATGACAAAGAAAAAAATGAAAGTAGCGTTCATGCGTACGTACGGCCTACCGTCTCCATGAACGGTGCTTTTCGTTTTTTATCTCCAAATGATATGGAATGGTATAAAATGAATAATAACTGGATATATATGATATTTTAATCATTAATACTTTTCTGGAAATTATTTACTTATAACTACATGGGCAATCATTTTCAAACAAGTTCATTTTTGACTCATGTAACAAACATCGGCAAAAAACGTCTGATATGAACTAAAATTATTAAACAATTATTATAACATTATAATATGTGATATTAACTGAATAATAATCTCTAAAGGAAGTTCTTAGGAAATTATAAATTGACCAAAGTTTATTATTCAGGAATATAAAGAAACGAACCAGACAAGTCGGACTTGAGGTAAGAGATCCTACCTCTCTCTTTCTTTTTAAGTACACTCTTTTATGTCATTCCTATTAAAGCTCATATTTCTTGTTATTGGGATGTTATTTTAGATTAATATTACTTTAATTTTTATGTTCATATGATGAGAGACCCTATTCTATCTCATCAATCTATTTTGGATGTTTTGAGTGGCGCCGTTAGGCTGCCGAATTTTCGTAAGAGATCTAACCTCTCTCTTTCTTTTTAAGTACTCTCCTTTATGTCACTTCTTTTAATCTCCTATTTGTTATGATGGGGGATGTTATTTTATATTACTCTTGATATTTTATTGTAATATGATGAGAGACCCTATTTTATCTCATCAATCCATTTTTTGAAGTTTTAAGTGGTGTTGTTAGGCTGCCGAGTTTTCATAAGGGATTTTTCATCTCACTTTTATTCCCGTGATATTTATGCTACATTTTCCAAAATATCCTTTGAGTGGTGTATGTACTGCCCATTATTTTACTCATTGTGTAATATAATTTCATTTGTGAGTATTTACATCAATGTTGTATTGTCCTCCTTTCATAGGGTGCATGTTTCGAAAGATACCCATGTCGGTAAGGGAACCTTTCACCCTCCTCATTTTAAAAGACTTCTTTTGTTATGTAATTTAATTCACATAATATTATGTTGGGATATGTTCTTCTATATCCTTATTGATTTAAATTTTTATTTCCATGTGATGAGATACCCTTTTTATCTCTCATCAACTCATTTTCGTAATTTTGTAGCGACGCCGTTAGGCTGTCAAAATTTTGCAAGGGAACTTCTTAACCCAAATTTGATTCTTTGGGATAAACTGGTACTCCTTGAATATGTCGTTCTATAAATATGTGTGAATAACGTCTGATTGTTCTACACTTAATATCCACTTATATTTGGTGTATTCGTTTGTCACACATAATTATGTAATTGATTTATCCTTATACCAAGGATACCGTCTTTGTATGGGACTTCGTCTCAATCTCTTTTCATTGAGACATATTTTATTTTATACACACCCTTCTTTTATACGGTGTATAAACCCCTTTGACTTTTACGTTTATCCAAAATGAATCTTTTTTATACGAAGAGTTTTACAAAACGACAAAAGGGAATGTTTTTGTCATACGTATGCGGTGACAACGACTTCTCCACCGTTGTGACCATTATTTGAGTTTCGGCTTCCTCTACAAGCCATACCTTCTTTTTAAAAGAAAAATAAATACCATGTTTTACTTTTCTTTTTTTTGGTGTTGAAAGTGGTTTTCATAATGTTTTTATATCAATGAGTTGTATTGATATCTTGTGATTGAAAAGTGGAAATGTTATGTTTTCTTTATGCATGTTTTATGTGATATGATTATGTTATGGTTCTTGGGCATTATTATGAAGACGGGTGGTTTCGTGATAAACTAAGGGTGGGTGATCCCGGTATAGCTCTCCAATGCATTGGGTAATGCGAAGGAGTGAAACATTAAGGTTCCTCCGAAGAGATTTAGGGAATATATTGTGGTGTGTATTCCAAACCTAACCAAGATGGTTACTCCCTACGTAAGAATGTTATGAATGCCTAAAGTTACCTTTTATGTCTTATGATTTCTATGATTTATTCATGATTTGATGAGGTATGTTAAAGTGCCTATGTTTTATGGGTAAAGTATGATTTCATTCTTATGTATATATGAACTCATGTTTCCTTTCCATATTTTTATATCCCTTACTGAGCTTTTTATGCTCATCCCAAGTTTTTTTGAAATGTTTTTCACAGGTCATGGGAAAGGTACATGATATGATGATAGTCAAGGAAGTGTCATGAAAGAATCCATGTTTTATTTTATATGTGTTTCTATTGATGGAAAAAAATGAATACTATCTTTATGTAACCACTTTGTTTAAATGTAGAATGTAATTCACGTTTTATGATCTAATTCTCTAAAACTATGAACCTGAAAAGATCCTCAATGTGTAATCTTGTATTGACTCAAGATTAAGTAAGGTTTAAATCTGGGCCTTATAGTTGGTATCAGGGTTTGGTTTAGACAACTTTAGGGATTAGGAGTTTTTGTTAGAAACATGATTAGTCCCTGTATCTATTATTTCAGTTAAATCCTTATTTCATAACTTTTTTTCAGGTCAAGTAAAGTCGGTTACGAATGGTAGGAGAAGGATCTCAAATAACATTCCCATCTCTTCCTGATGACATGCTTGCAATAATTATTTCAAAGTCATGTTTAGATGATTGTGAAACTTTTTCTAGCATACAACTCACTTGCAAGCAGTTGTTTGAGATATCAAACACCTCCACTATACCTCCTTATCATCGTGGATCATGGGTTGTTTGTAGAAAAATACTATTTTCACAATATTCTCATATTTTCAAGAATGGTAAATATTATCAAGGTATTTTAAAATATTTTACCTTATCACAAGAATTTGAAGCATATTATGATTTTAAAAATGGTGCTGAGGAAGGAGACCCTTGCGCAACATATTTATATTTGATTTTAAAGTATAGTCTCTCAGCACATACTTGTGGTATTTTAAAAGGAACAATAATAGAAAGTTTCAACTCAAATTCTGTCCGACTATTTTATAGAAATCATGTTTTATAAGATGTTTTGGAATTATATGTCATACATGATTATTTTCCAAAACTGTTTTTCTGTGAACACACATATGACCCATGTTGTACAAGGTGTATTTGGATGGAGGAAGAAAATGATTTTAAAGGATCTCTAAATCATTGTTGTAATGCATGGGACTTCTACCTACGTGAGCAAGATAACGATGAAACCAAGTGGACGCCATGATCAAGGTATGATGTTATTCATTTTGGGAATTGTTTTATTTTATCTTATGGTAATGAAATAAGACTTCAAGAATTAAGATGTTGAGATCATAACGAATTTGGATGAAAATGAGTGGTATAAGGAAACTATTGAGGTTAAAACATGTTAGGGTTATTTTTGGAGTTTTATAAAAAGGACAACACACCGACCGTGTGACAACCCATCGCGTCAGACAAAGCTACGGGAATCGAACCCACAACCAAAGTGTAACTGGTATTTATCGCCTACCACTGGACTATGTAAAGTCCCTAGTTAGTTTGACCGATTCTTTTTAGTTAGATGATTTTAATGAATTAAGAGTAAGTTTATTTTGGGTTATCTAAGGAAATTTATTAACCTATCATGGAGGATATGTGATTAGGTTAATTACTTTTCAATACGAGACATTAAGAGCAACTGATGTTGTTTGGAGATAAATGTTATGATTTAACTTGGAAGACTATGTGACTAAATCCTTCAAATATTTGGGTTTCAATCTTAGTTTGGTTTACTTTGAAGAATTTTATGGACAAATTATTTATCGAATGGTCCTCGATGAACTTTGGGTTTTGTTGGACAAATTTTGGAGATTAAGAATAGATTTTCTTTTTATAAAGGGTTATCCTTTTCTGAATTATCTGATCTTGAAATAAACTTTTTGGTTTTGGTTTTGGTTAAAGTCTAAAGACATGGGAAGTATATAGTTATCTTTTGTGGATTAGGTGATTCTCTTGAAGTTGATTATAGTACTATTAATGTGAATAAGTCTTCCTAAATACTCGTCTTTTGGAGAAAATATGAGTTTGTGTAAGGAATCTAATAAAAGTTGAAATTCAACATGATAAGTGATTATGTTTCCTTATGAATAAATTCCCCAATAAAAAGTTACTTAAAACAAAAATGTTGTCTATTAACTTTTCCTACTGGGGAATCAAATACCATTTAACCCATCACATGTTTGTGATCTTCTTGTGGTTAACTTTCTCCTAAACATGTTTTCCATCACTCCCCATCAGAACATGTCCCTATGTTTTCTCCCCCATGTCCATGTTTTCGTACATGGAATCCTTGTATGGGTTAACTCGGGTGACCTCTATACTTATCTTCCTTTATTTTAAAGTGATTTTTTTACAGACTCTTGTTCCGATGTGGGACTTTCAAGGATGTTTCCAAGCTCAATTTTAAAATTGTGAGGACGCAATTCCCAAAAGGGGGGAAGGATGTAACACCCCAGGTAAATAAAGAATATGACATTTTTATATTTATCCATATTTGTGAATACAATATTAATATTACATTAAAGGTGATGTTATGGTCGATGGCGTACCCAATACGCAACAACGAGTTTCTTAGGAATCTTACATTGCACTCTAATAATAAAATAATATTATTTTAAATAATAGTTAATGTCTAGCCATTGTAATGGTGGGAATGAATATAACTAACTAAAAAATGATTATATATGTTTGTCAAATATTTTTACTTTTTATAATAAATGTTAGAGAATTAAAAATGCGAATGAATCCAATTTTAAGCGTAAACATTCTAATATACTTTAAAAGGTCGATTAACCGCCTTTTGATGGAGAACCTCCTTTTAATCCACTTTTTGAAAATATTATGTGTTATATTTGACAAAATAAAACTCTTCATTAGAATCGGGACATCAAAATTTACATTGAGTAAATTTTTGGTATTTTTCCAAAAAATTTCAATTTTTAATGAATAGTGAAAATGTTGTATTTTAATTCAAAACGTCTTTTTATTCTAATTTATTTATATGATTAGATTATCTTTTGAATTGGTTTTAGAGTGAAATTAAAATATATTTTTACCATTTAATCCAATAGTGGTTGTTGGAATTAATTTCACTTTGAAATCAGACTTAAACTAGTGTCAATCTTTTGATACATTTTGTTTCATAAAAACACGCTATTTGTTTTGACAGTGGGAATTAATTATTAAATTAATTAATGAAACCTATATGTTTTTAATTTTGTATGATAGACATCATTTTTTAATTCGGAATATCAAATATATCTTAGGGTGAATTTTTGGTAATTTTCTGAAAAACTTCAATTTTTGATGAATAGTGAAACCACTAAGTGGTACTTATAAAACCTAATTTTCCGTTTAAATTAAATTTTGCCATCTTTGTGTTTTGAATTTAAAAAATCCAACATACATGGTTGTCATTAAGAAGTAAAATGTCGTTCAATGGGATTAAAACAATTTTTTGGTGAATAGTAACTTATTATGTTTTTAATCGCGATTAGAGGTAATTAGTATAGTTTAAGGTAGGATTAATGTTTTAATAAAATGAAATGACCTATACACTTGTCCTACCCTCATTGGATGAGTCATGTCCGACCAAGACAATCCATGGGTCAACTTGGGGACCCCATGGAGCCACGTTTGTTGGAAAATGACATAAATACCTTTTTATTTAAAGTTAAAATTAAAATGGCACAAACATGAGTTGTTTTACTAAAACAATTTTTACATGGGGTTATACAAGTCAGAATTTTGACTATAAATAGTCATTAGAAATCTAGAAATATTTACTACATCATAGTATTTTTTTATAATTTTTAGACATTAAATAAATTAAATTATTTATGACATCAGGATGATGCAGCGATGACCTCATTATTCAACGATTTAAATAAAATGGAAAGATAATGTAAATTATAAGATCTACACATGTCCAAAACCTATTTGATGGGTGGATTTAGAACCCTTATCACCTTAGCCTAGAATTATATCAATGTGGGACATTTTAAATCCGAAAAGCATTTTAAAATAAAGGAACATTTCTTTACATTCTAAGGGTGCCCCTCCTCTCCTCTTATAAAAGGCCCCCACCTCTACCTCTTTACCCACACATCCAATGTCTTTGGCTCGTCCAAACCCATACCATTTTGTATCTCCACATCCCTCTCTAACTCCTTGATGCCTCAGTTGGGAAATAAGTCTTCCCAAGGAAGACTTTGAGCTCAAACCAATGAGAGTTACCCGATTTTAAGGTAATGTATTCACTTGAGTCCTTTTGTTTTATTTTGTTTCTGCAACCCCCTAAACTCTTTTTATTCATTTATTTTCTAGCAACTCCAGTATCTTAAATATACTAGGATGTTGTTATAAGAATTATTCTAGCTACACTTACACACACCTTCATCTAATGGTTAAAGAACATATTGTTTCTGTGGTTGGCAATTTTCTGCCACACGAAATGATGATTGTTCAATATTCTTTTAACACCTTTAAATGTGGCCATTATGATGTCACTGTATTTTATATATGATATATATGGTATTTATGTTTACTATATGCTTCTGTATTTTATATTTAAAACATACCTTTATTCTTTTAATGTTGTGTAAATGCGATAATTTCATATGAGGAAGTGTGGACTACCGCCCCCTCAAGTGATGTGACTCGTACATGAAATACATGGAATGTATACAGAATGAAATTAATGAACATATGTGAACTATATAACATATATATTTTACTGGAATTATAATATATAAATATATATATATATATATATCATTTATTTTTAATTCCATTAATATGACAAAGAAAAAAATGAAAATAGCGTTCATGCGTACGTATGGCCTACCGTCTCCATGAACGGATCTTTTCGTTTTTTATCTCTAAATGATATGGAATGGTATAAAATGAATATTTACTGGATATATATGATATTTTAATCATTAATACTATTCTGGAAATTATTTACATATAACTACATGGGCAATCATTTTTCAAACAAGTTCATTTTTGACTCTTGTAACAAACAACGGCAAAAACGTCTGATATGAACTCACATTATTAAACAATTATTATAACATTATAATATGTGATATGAACTGAATAATAATCTCTAAATGAGGTCCTTAGGAAATTATAAATTGACCAAATTTTATTATTCAGGAATATAAAGAAACGAACAAGACAAGTCAAACTTGAGGTAAGGGATCCTACCTCTCTCTTTCTTTTTAAGTACAATCTTTTATTCCATTCTTTTTAAAGCTCATATTTCTTGTTATTGGGATGTTCTTTTATATTAATATTACTGTAATTTTTATTTTCATATGATGAGAGACCCAATTCTCTCTCATCAATCCATTTTGGATGTTTTGAGAGGCGCCGTTAGGCTGCCGAATTTTCGTAAGAGATCTAACCTCTCTCTTTGTTTTTAAGTACTCTCCTTTATGTCACTTCTTTTAAGCTCCTATTTGTTATGATGGGGGATGTTCTTTTATATTACTCTTGATATTTTATTGTAACATTATGATAGACCCTATTTGATCTCATCAATCCATTTTTGGATGTTTTAAGTGGCACCATTAGGCTTCCGAGTTTTCGTAAGGGATTTTTCATCTCACTTTTATTCCTGTGATATTTATGCTACATTTTCCACAATTTCCTTTGAGTGGTGTATGTACTGCCCATTATTTTACTCATTGTGTAATATACTTTCATTTGGGAATATTTACATCAATTTTTTATTGTCCTCCTTTCATGGGGTGCATGTTTCGAAAGATACCCATGTCGGTAAGGGAACCTTTCACCCTCCTCTTTTTAAAAGACTTCTTTAGTTATGTCTTTTAATTCACATACTATTATTTTGGGATATGTTATTCTATATCCTTATTGATTTAAATTTTATGTCCATGTGATAAGATACCCATTTTATCTCTCATCAACTCATTTTCTAAATTTTGTAGTGACGCCGTTAGGCTGTCAAATTTTTGCAAGGGAACTTCTTAACCCAAATTTGATTCTTTGGGATAAACTTGTACTCCTTGAATATGTCGTTCTATGAATATGTGTGAATATCCTCTGATTGTTCTACAATTAATATCCACTTATATTTGGTGTATTCATTTGTCACACATAATTATGTAATTGATTTATCCTTAAACCAAGGATACCGCCTTTGTATGGGACTTCGTCTCAATCTCCTTTAATTGAGGAATATTTTATTTTATACACAACCTTATTTTATACGGTGTATAAACCCCTTTGACTTTTACGTTTATCCAAAAGGAATCTTTTTTATACGAAGAGTTTTACAAGACGACAAAAGGGATTGTTTTTCTCATACGTATGCGGCGACAACGACTTCTCCGCTGTCGTGACCATTATTTGAGTTTAGGCTTCCTCTACAAGCCATACCTTCTTTTTAAAAGAAAAATAAATACCATGTTTTACTTTTCTTTTATTTTTTGTTGAAAATGGTTTTCATAATTTTTTTATATCAATGTGTTGTATTGATATCTTGTGATTGAAAAGTGGAAATGTTATGTTTCCTTTATGCATGTTTTATGTGATACGATTATGTTATGGTTCTTGGGAATTATTATGAAGACGGGTGGTTCCGTGATAAACTAAGGGCGGGTGAGCCCGATATAGCTCTCTAATTCATTGGGTAACGCGAAGGAGTGAAACGTTATGGTTTCTCCGAAGAGATTTAGGGAATATACTATGGTGGGTATTCCAAACGTAACCAAGAGGGTTACTCCCTACGTAATAATGTTATGAATGCCTCAAGTTACCTTTTATGTCTTATGATTTCTATGATTTAATCATGATTTGATGAGGTATGTTAAAGTGCCTATGTTTTATGGGTAAATTATGATTTCATTTTTATGTATATATGAACTCATGTTTCCTTTCCATATTTTTATATCCCTTACTGAGCTTTTTATGCTCATCCCGTGTTTTTTTGAAATGTTTTTCACAGGTCAAGGGAAAGGTACTTGATATGATGATAGTGTCAAGGAAGTGTCAAGAAAGAATCCATGTTTTATTTTAAATGTGTTTCTGTTGATGGAAAAAAATGAATACTATCTTTATGTAACCACTTTGTTTAAATGTGGAATGTAATGCACGTTTTATGATCTAATTCTCTAAAACTCTAAACCTGAAAAGATCCTCAATGTGTAATCTTGTATTAACTCAAGATTAAGTAAGGTTTAAAGCTGGGGCCTTATATGTAGGGTGTATCTTCAAGGTCTGAGTTGAATATTATGTACCCCAAGGGGCTTCCCAGTAAAAAAACCCCACATCCATATGAAATGTCGCTTCTCACATATAAACCCTTATTTTCCTCAATAATCCCATCTCATGAGGGCTTATGGAATCTCAATAAACACCTCATTGGCATCATGAATTTTCACCAGCTAGGGATATCCAAGCTTGTAATACCCAATGAGTGTAATTATATAAAACTCCCCTATAAGAAGAAATATACCTTTGAGCTAGACCCAAGGGCATGACCTAAATATGAGATCTTTGATTCCTTCCATAACTAGGAGACATATAATGTCTCGTCAAGACTCGAGCTCAAATATATACGCCCAAATTCCAACACATATGTCCTTTATAAATGAAATTCAATAGAAATTTTTATAATGAACTACATAGTTTGATATTCCAGCAATAACCAGAATATATCGGATGCATAATAATGGCTCAATCCCGTCCTTGTAATATTCATCACCTCCTAGTGTGAGAAAATTATGATGTATTTGGTTGTATGGATTCATCATATAAATAAACTAGTCATTATTGGAAAATGGATGAAGAACCACATATATATTAAAATAGATTCAATAATGATATTCCAACATTCTTTTGTGAATAAATGAAATTTAACTTGTAATTATATTGTTATGGTAACCAGTACCTTTTTGGGATTAGCAATAGATTCTTGAACATATATTAAATATATAAGAGAGTCCTGAAGAATGAACTAATTCCCCTAAAAACGTTGGGATGAGCCTGACATCCCATCTTCTCGACCAATGTGAGTCTCTAACAGTCATTGGGTGAGAAACCCCAATTGATGACCAGCCTTTGGAATGTATGTTTTTACTCAGTTATGGTTATGAGATTCATTTGAAGATTCCATGATAAAAGAAAATGGTTACTCGATCATAATGGTTGTTCATGAAATCCACACCACACACTCAACCATAATACCATACCAAACACCCACCATAGTGGCCTCATTACCCATATAAAAACAATGACTTACATATATCGGGTGCATTGATACGAGCATGCCATGAGGGACCAAAATTTCTACATTAGAAACAATGTAGTTGACATTTATCAGACACAATAGTATATTTGGATAGAAAATACTATTGAGGACCACTTCTTGTGTTTTCACATTAATATTATCCACATTTGTTCATCCCTTTAAAGGGGACACAGAAACATCTAGTGGGAGGAGATGTAATTATCATCAACACTAATCTATCATCCATGTCTTGTTAAACCTTTATATCCCATTGAAAACATCATTATAGGATGTAAGCTATAAAATAAATACATGAGATAAGATATATGATCAATGAACCATCTGAAGAATCTAATCCATTAGAATATCATTTGAAACTACCTTATTTGAAAACTGGGAATGATTATAAACATCAATGGAATATTCAGTAATTATCTTCTTATGTAAAAAAATATTGAGAAACTCCTTGAATCTATCAAAAACTGTAAAATCTAGACTAAATTACAACATGAATAGGGTAATTAAGTATTTATTTTCCAAGTAATCATTATTATTTACCAAAAGTATAACATTCCACTATCTAAATATTGTATCTTCATGTTTGATGAAATCATATTTGACCATAATATAATCTCACAACTCTAAAAACATAATGATACAATAAATAAATCCCAGTCAATACTCACAATATTGTTATTTATTCATTCTTTGTAATGATGGTTATATTTGTTGGAGAAACTCTTAGGATGGATATCTCTTATCTTCCCTATAACGTATGACCTACACATCTAGAAATATATCAATTACATATTCTTACACTATAGATGGGAATTCGCACACCACTACCTCAACGAGGTTCTGGTAAACATGAGGGTTCACATGTTCTGGTTCATCCACATATCCCTCATAATGTATAATTAAATGAATTATTGGTAGTATGGTACTACACATCATGAACATGTAACAAGGAAACATCTATAAAGAGACATCATAACAACAAATCTATAGATAAAAAATCGTCATGGGATCATATATATCAGGTTAATGTTATGAAAAAATATATAATTAGATATATTAAATTAATTAATGAACATTTTACTGAATAACATTGTAAATATTAATGATTTAATGACCAGAACTACCAAGGAACACACTCATAACATACACTTTTTATAATGATAATACTACCTTATTTCTTCTAGGATGACCATAACGACATACTATCATTCAAGAAGAGACTAAACATCCATTTGACACCAATATTTCATTAAATACATGGGATGACCCACTAAAATGGCATATGAACAAATAATAAAATGATATGAGTGTCATTTTCAATCCCCATTGGATGGTGAGTATCTCCAAATTATTTACAAAACCAAGAGGGAATGAATTGACCACCTTAATAAATCATCAAGAAGAAAAAAAGATAAGCAGTTTTATTCTATACATTCATCAAGCGGATGGTACTACAAGTTGATAGGTATGACTCCAATAATGGGAAAATCTTCCTAATTCTTCTCATAATTGTAAATTTATCAACCCATGAACTCCACTTACAATTAACTCACATACACCACTATTCCCCACTAGCACTAAAGTTCCTACTATCATGAACACCCACTACATCCACGGTATGTTTTCCCTTTTCCTATACCTGGAATAAGGAACACTAAATGAAAAAAACATAGGGAGTGAGAAACAATAACCAAATAAGTTCTCAAAAAAAAAACTAATCCATATCAAATAAACCAACTATGATTCATTTTAAATAATAAATTTCATGGTAATATTTTTAGATTTTGTAATGAATCATTATTTCCAAAAACACTAATGGATATCATAGTGTAGGTGAAAAAATGTATTTCCATAAAAACAAACATGTATAGGGGTTTCATATCACACTATGACATAATAATAATAACTTCTAACAATATCATTTAAAACTAATTTATTATCATAACACCGCATTTAAAAATCTCTTGTATAGTTTAGTACTGATATACATTTACTTTTAACATAAACACATTACCTTCTATGAAAACATCCCAAGATATCACACCAAGGGTTTATAGGAATAAAACTAAATAATGAACTCTCTACCCTCATTATAGTTTATTTATGAATTTTAACAACAATCTAATTCTAGTTATATTTAACATATGAATTTCATGTGTTATTCTGACCTAACTACCCATGATCCCCAGTGATTTAAGTAAATATAAAATATGTGAGGCTATATTTCATTTCAATAATAATTTAAAATTTTCCCCATGTTCATGTTCAGAATCATTCCATTTCATTTTAACAACCAATATCAAATGGATTTTATCAAGTCTCATTAATTTTGAAGAAATAATTCATTCCATCTCAAACAATAATACTTTTCTTCCATCTTCTATCAATAAATAATCATAAAAGTCCCTAATCAAATATTTGTTTCCTTCCAGATCCAATTTCAATGGAATTGTAACTTTTTAAAAAAACATCTTACCCAAGAGGATCAATAAAAACACACATTTCCGTTTACAAAACGTTATTCAAGAAAAAAAAATCTTTTGAAACAAAATAGAAATGAAATTATAAATATACATGTATCAAATTTTTTACTAATAACCAATTTTTTACAAAACCACCTACCACAATAATGATATCATGAAATAACTAAAAATGGTTCTATAGATTTTGAGGAAGATGATCTATAAACTATAAGAGAAGGTTTATGAACAAAAATTAATTCAAAACATGTATTACTCCCCTTCCGAAGATCTCCAAAAGTAATGTAAATGAACTGAGATGAGAGGAGCTGAACCACCAAACATTAAATTTAGAATATCCAAAAAAACTCTTCAAGTATACACCCAATAATAAATTTGTGTGAAATGATTGATAAAATGTTATTTAAGAGAGTAAAATAATGTTACAATACTTATCAAATCCTTCCATTAATTACTCATATATATGTAGAAACCCTCATAGTAAATAAATTTCCTTTTCCGGAATTTCATAGTTGAATCACTCATCAACGTACCCTATATATCAACCAAATAATTTTGTACATGACTGTTAAAACATTTGAAAGATAAAAAACAATATAGTTATCTATTCATGGATTGAAAGGGTTAGTTTCAAGGGAAAATTAGGAGCATGTAGTACTTATATAAATAAAACATAAATACTATTAAAATACTTATTATTTATCCACATGAAATCTCTCTCATTCTAATTTGTACAAGATGTTGCCGAAGGCAACACACCAATTAATGGCATGAGGTAAATGTCCAGTATGGGGAAGGATAAAATTTTTTAAATAAGAGAAATTAATTAATAGTTAATGGGTTAGAATAATCATCATTATCTTTTCATAACCATTGGATAATCATAATAATCATAAAGAATGAATTTGAAAAAGGAATGGAGTGTGGAGATGTATAAAAATGAAATTTATATCATAGTTTTCAAATACCATATATGGCTGTGGACAAATCTACTGTCATGTTCACATATAACATATGTTAATAATTCATAACCTCGTCATTTTGAACCAAGATAAGATTTTTTTCATGCATAATACATATAATATCATGATATATATCAATTTACTCAATGCATTTTAGGAATATATAGTTCCAGTCACATCCTCCACATCATAATATTCACATAACCATGCATGCCACATAGAACATATAACAATCATAGTAAATAAATAACCCTAGAAAAGAAATGTGTTTCATAAGTGATTCATAAATCATTCATTCATGAATAAAATGTGGGAATTCCAAATGAATAAGGTAAAACATGATTTTTATAAACAATATTATTGAGTGACGAACAAACAACTCAAGAGGAGTCAGTGATGTGTTTTAGAACTACATTTTTAAGAACATCAATGAATTTGGATTAAAAATCATGGTGGAAGAATGTATATAACAAAAAAAATGGAATAATAGTGAATTTATTTTAATCAAAATTAGAGGAATATATATAATAATTTCTTTTTTAAATATGGATAACATAACGAAATAAATTTTTTGTAATGAATCCCCTTTCTATTAATATCACTTTAAATAAATGCATTTCCAATTCCTGTATAATATACATAGGATTATTTAAATATTAATACCAAATTGAATTATGTTAAATTATGTGAATATTAATTAATTACAATTATTTAACTATACATGAAAATTTTCATTTTTTATCTTGAATCTTTTTCATATTAAGATTTCAAATAAAATCAACTTTGCTCCAATTTCACTATTTCTTCATAGTCATTTGTACATAGGTATAATTAATTCAATAGTATTATAATACATATACTTATACATTTATATATCAAAAATAATTTAATATATCTAACCATATGGTTTTTGAAAAGAAAATAATTGGCAACATCCTAATTGGTGCTTAACAGAATGTTAATGAGATATTATCAAAATATATGGAATAGGAAGTATGAAAATTTAAAGTGACCTAAATAGGAAACTCCCCATAGTTTAAATTAATTAATTAAATTTTAAAAAAATAATTAGTTATCTTTTTAATATTATGGTATTATTTGGGTTGAAAAAATAGAAAGAGGATAGGATAATGAGAGGAAAAATTGGTGAGATATTACACTATTGTCTGTGTTTCTTCAAGTATATGGATCTAATATACGTTTATTAGTTGAGTTGGATGGATCAATAATGTCCCTATATTTTATAGGAGGCTTATGAGAGACTATTGGGGGTGATATTTGGCCCTGACATGTGAGTTAGTAGTGGTTTTCCATGTGGAGGGAGTGGGATTATTTATACTCGAGGGGAGGAGTATTTTAAAAATAAAATATTAAATTGAATAATATATCTAAGATAAAACATGTAATAGTGAATTTTTAACCACATAACTATAATATAAATATAATATATTTCTTTTCAGGTATTAAACCCCCCCTTATATTTTAATTAAACATTTTTATTATAATGTAATGTGAAAGAAGAAAATTTTTTATTTTAAGGGATCACTTTTGACTTTCGGATTAGAAAAATTATTTTATTGGTTTTGAAATTTAGATTATTTTATTTTATCGAATAATTTATGAAATTAAAAATTTTATTTTTGAGGATACTTTTATATAAATTATTAGTACATTTTTACATTATGAATGATGTAATTTTAAGACACAATTATTATGAAAAATAGTACTTTTACCATTCACTTGAAAATTGTAGTATTTCAAAAACATTACATAAATCCCCCTTGGAAAATTACAAAATTCTAGATTTAAAAAGGATATTTAATTTATTAAAATACTTTTACCACATATTTTATTTTGATTTTTAATATAACTTATAATTATTATTTCAAAATAACATAAAATAATGTTTATAAAAAATGGGTTTATATTTTTTGACATTTTAATATTTAATATTGATTTAATATAATTATAATAATTATATTATATGAAATTACTCCTAATAAATATTATATACATTGTATTTTATTATTTTTAGGCCAAATTACTATTCTAACATGGAAATTTCTATTTCAATGGTCACATTACTATGCCAATGGCCTTATTACTATTTCAATGATAATATTCACTCGTATGAATACTTATTCATTGATTCCTTATAAATTTTTTACAATTTATCAAATTGTTCAATATTTTCATTTTCTAAAATATCGATTGGATTACTATAATTTTGTTTCATTTCTATAACTTTTTTGGTTGTATGGATTCTTCTATCTGATCATGGTGATCCAAATCTATATATTATACTATTTTTATTTTATATTTCATATCCCCTAGTAGTTTTTGGAATTTTAATGGCTTCAGTCATTGAATCATGTAAATATTTTCATTAATGAATTAATCTATTGTTGGTTTTTATATGTTCTCTAAGTGTATAATAATATATAAAATAACACACATTTATTCATGACTAAATTATTATTAAAAAATCTAGGTAGTAACAATCATCCCTGCATTAAAATTTCATCCCCAAAATTTCAACACATATTCTCGATTGAGAATATATATGGGTACATTTGTTTCATTTTTTCTACTTGTTCCCACATAGACACTTTGTAATTACGGTTCTACCATATTACTTTAACATGCTGATCTTTCTGGTTGCATAATATATTTTCTCCAAAATCTAATTTTTTCACTAGTAGTTCCCCATATGAGAGGTCATTCTCCAACTGTAATACTTTTAGATTTAGTCCACGTGGGGGGCCAAGTATATACTTCCTTAGGAGTAATAAGTGGAACAAATCATGAACATAACCCATGATGGGGGAAGATGCTATCAGATTGTCCCATCCATATTGGTGATCTAGGATATGAAAGGGGGAAATGTACATTAGGATAAGCATCCCTTTCATTACAAACAATCTATGTTTCTTCAATAGTGATATTCAAATGAAAATATTGTATCCAAATTAAAACTCAAAATATCTTTGATGGTTGTCTCTATAACTATTTTTTCAACATTGATTAGCTTTTATAGGGTTTTAGGTTGCTTGAACATTCTCTTTCCCCACTTTCATAACATCAGGTGCAATTACCTTCCTATTTCCAACTTCATTCCATCATGTATGTGTTATAAATCCTTTTTAATAAAAAATCATCATATAAAACCATTTGATAACTTGATTTGATGATTTTATTTCACGATAACTCAATTCATGGGATATGATGATCTCACCCTCCATTAAATTCTTTTGATTAGGATTTCATCATTTCATTATGTGTTTGAATATTAGTTTCAAATTTTAATTTAGTTTGGGAGTGATATGATATAATAAAATTTAGTTTATTACTCACATCATATTGAAGATATCTCTATAATATAGAATTGAACAATGGATCATGGTTAGATATGATCAAAATTGGTACCCCATGTCGCCTCACCACTTATTTTACATATATAATTACATATTGTTTGATAGATAAATCTACCATAATAGTGATAAAGTGTGATGTCTTGGATATTTGATCCACCACAACCCATATCACGTTGATTCCTTTAGATATCTTCATAATAATGGTGACAATGTCCATGGTAAGGTTCATCCATTTCCTCATGTGTATTGAAAAGGGTTTTATCATCCCTTTGGACATATGTATCTCTATATTAACTTGCGAAAATACGGGGAATCATGATATATACTCAAAAATATACTTTTTAATGTTTTCCCTCAAGAATTATATATAAAGATCACGATACATCATGATCTTTCTTGTATGGATGGATAAATTTGAATTGTCTAGATTTTAATATATATCATTCTTTATATAAATTCATGTAAGAACAAAAAGTTTAATCCAAATATAATGATCCCAAACTCATCTATGTGGGACTCATGTATCCACCCTTCTATTATTTCTTTAATAATCATTTTATACTCCAAGTAACCCCTTTATGCCTCCTAGATCATCTATTGGATAGATGGTTGATAAATCATTTTGTAAAGATAGGATGTATTCCATATCGTTATGATATCCATATACATAAATTGCTTATCTAAATTATGT
The DNA here is from genome assembly GCA_963277665.1 of Viscum album. Lineage (NCBI taxonomy): Eukaryota > Viridiplantae > Streptophyta > Magnoliopsida > Santalales > Viscaceae > Viscum > Viscum album. Next base: position 269,257,475 of record OY728155.1, on the reverse strand, counting down.
GGTCATTTTCAGTCCACATCATGGATATAATTGAAGGTTTTATTCAACTAAGAGCATCAATAAAAATAATTTCAAATTTCTCAGATGGTAGTGAATTGAGAAATAATAGTCCTTGAATTTGTATAACCATATCCATTGATGCATACTGATCTTGTTCGATATTAATATATACATTAAACTCATATGGTCTTTATATATGTCATTATTCTTACAATAAAGGTAGATTCTCCTGAGGTTCTAGGGGAAGATCACTGTTTCTCGCTCCATATCATCTATCAAGTTGTTCTACAAATGAATATTTAAATATTGTGAGGAATATGAAATCACACTTTCATTTTTAATGGGTACACAAACAAATACTTTCTTTGAAGCATCATTTTATAACATGAAACTATCTCCACTTCTTTCTAGTGTTAGTATAGTCTAAGTAATTATCATTTTCTTGAGGTGCTTATTGAATTCATTACATTCCACAATCCAAACTAAATGTACCCCTTTCTTTTTAAAAATGAATGTGGGATTGAAAGTCATTATAATGTGATCAAAATACATCAACCAAACACTTCTAATTTAATAAATAATTTGGTTTTCATGAAACTGGTGGTTGTGGACCATACATGATTTTCCCTTTTCTCTGTAGTGTCCATATAAATACCCTCACTTGTGATAAAATTCAATAAAAATGTGACTTGCTAATCCAAGATTAAAACTTTTTGAACGTAGAATAATTTATATCTAGCATTAATGTTCCCAGTAAAATCCTTATATTCTTTTCATGATTCCCATTTCCTGTAGAATAAATAATAATATAAACTATAATAAATAAAAAAAAATATGTATTCTTTAAGGACTTTATTAATAAAATCCTTGAAAATTATAGGGCATTAGTGTGTTTGATGGTAATAATAATGAACTCATTGATTGCATAATCTGTTCCGATGCCATATTATAAATACTTTCCTTCTTCACATTTAGGTGATGATACCCATAATGAATATCCACCTTTATAATGTAATTAGTTCTACATAGTTGATCAAAAAAGTCATCAATCCATAGAAGAGGAAACCACTTCATTATGGTGATCTTGTTAATCTCCTGTTAGTCATTACACAACCTCTTGATTTTTTCTCATTATTGAAAAATGAAACCTGCACACCCCACTGAAATGAACATTTATATATAAAACCTTTTCCAAATTCCCTTATAGATGCATCATTAACTCCTCTAGTTCAGTCGATACTATCATGTAGGTGAATTTAGAGATATGATTCTCACATGTTTTATATTATTTTGAGAACTCTACCTCATGATTTAGGGGATATCTAACTCACTCAATGTGAAATACATCATTTTATCCTCTAATTATTGGAATTTCCTCAAGGATGGTGGTTTCCATTGACGCAACCATTTGATAGTAGTATGATTCTCCATAAGGTATCAACACAGACACCATTGGTTGATTTTCCAAATAGATTCATCATCATACTTGAATTTTTAATAGAGAATGGGTTGGTTCATAATATGAAAAGAGATTTTATTTTCCCAATAGTTGATGTGTCTTCTTTATAACAATAACCAATCCATGCCTAGTACAGAGTGTAATTCCACTGAGGTATGAATTATGATATTAACTAAGAAGATTATTTCTCTATACTCTAATAGGAGAAGAGTCAAATACATGGTATTAAATGATCACATAAATAGGTGTTTTTATAGATATCGTTGCATCAATTTTTCAGGAATTCAATTCCATTTTTCAAAAAAAACTTACACAATATAAAGGAATTAGTAAAACAAGAGTCAAATAAATATGTTTCCACTCATCATTGAATGGAAGGGTACATTTTACACCATATGTTTCATGATCCAGTACAACCGTAGTGATGGTATAACATTTCCCTTCCTTCGTAATATTTTGTGGTTAGTGATAATGATTTCCATCATGGAACCATGATTTAGTGAACTGGCTTGTATATTGGCCTTTCTGTATATAGTTTTTGAATTGAACCATGGATAGTGCATTAGGATGTTCCTACCTTTCCTACATCTTTTTTGGAATATTTTTATTTTATCTTTGATATTCATGAGCTCGGTGGAATGTTTTCCCAAATTTGAATAATTTTAGAATACCTTTGTATCAATTCCAATTATTCCCCTTCCTATTTTTTTACATGTCGGTGGTTTGATAATGTAACACCCCAAGATTTCATAGTGTGTTATTTCATCAAAATAATTCAATAACTTGCACTACACGCAACACCGAGTTCAATCAAACCATGACTTACAAAAAAAATGGCCATTAAAAGAGGTAATGAATAGCATTAACTACATTTTAAACTTTATATAATCCTTATAATTTTAGAATCCATATTATGAGTTTCTTAGTCATAATGCAAGAACAGATTCATTTTCAGTATTGCACTTTTATCAACTTTTAATAGTGAAACCTTTTTAAATACAATATTTTAAACTTTTTGACTAAATGGGGACATCAAAAAAATTAAAATGAAACATCCCAAGCTTACACGGTACGCTTTCCTTTGAATAAAACAGTAGCGTGTGTTGTACGCAACTTCGAGTTTTAACACACACCACAACCGATCAAACTAGCCGTTATGGATAGTAATACCTAAATTTTGAAATCATATATATTTTATATTTCAAAATGGACTTAATTTTTGGATTCGGAATATCGAAATTAGCCTAGGGTGAAATTTTGGTACTTTTCGGATAACTTTTATATTTTGATGAATAGTGAAAATTACTAAATTTTAATTAAAAACAACTTTTTTAATCAAAATAATTAATATTTATAAATTATTAATTTGAGTGGTTTGAAAGTATATTTAGAATATATTTTTACCATTTAATATAATGTTGGTCATTGGACATAATTTTACAATTAAACCGAACATAAACAAGTGTCAATCTTTTGATAGTTATTACCTCTTAAAAACACGCTTTTTGTTTTGACAGCGGGAATTAATTTTAAATTAATTTCTGCCACTTCTGTGTTTTGAATTTAGAAAAATGGATTCCATATTTAGAATCAGGATTTCCAAATTGTGTAAATAGGTAACTTTTATTTTTAGACATTTTGAATAATTACTGTGGTAAATATTTTATTTACCATGGTTAAGGGTAAATCCGGTAAAATAAGGGTTAAAAACATAATATTATAATTATACAAAATTAACCTAAAACGTGTCCTAACCTTATTGGTGGAAACATACCCGACCATGAGCATCCTTGGGTCAATTTGGGGACCCCTTGGAGCCACTTGAATGTGGTAGGGACACTTTATATTAATAAAGTTAAAATAAAAATAAAAATGGCATAAGCTTACAACTTTTAGAAGAACAATTTTTACATAGGGTTATACATGTTGGATTTTCGATTATAAATCTTCATTAGAAAGATAAAAATATTTCCTACATAATGATATTTTATTTATAATTTTTAGACATCAAATAATTTAAATTATTAATGACACAATAATGATGCAATGTTTACCTCATTAATAAATCATTTAAATAAATAAGATTATAATGATTAAAATATTATCTAAAACCTGTCCAATTCTTATTGGTTGATGTTATTTAGAATATTAGTCATCTTATCTTCGACCTCAATGATTTATGGACCATTATAAACCGAATATAATTATATTATAAAGTAATACTTTCACTCTTTCCTAAAGAGCCCCTCTTCTCCCTTATAAAAGGAGACCACTTCTACTCATTCCTCACGCCTCTCAAGCCACTTGGATCGTCCAAACTCTGCCCAACTAAGCTCCCCACATCCCTCTCCTCCTCCTTGAAGCTTCCCCTTAGGCAGAAATCATTTCAAGAAGTCCTTTGGTTCCAACCAAAGTGAGTTACCTAAATTAAAGGTAACGATTTCTCTTAAATTATTTTCCTTTATTTTGCTTCTCCAACCCCCAAACTCTTTTTATTTCCTTTCTTTTGTAACAACACCAGTATCCTCAATATACTAGGATGTTGTTATAAGAAGGATTCAAACTACACATACACACAACTCCATCTAATGGATGATGAACATAATGTTTCTGTGGATGGCAAACTAACGCCTCACGAAACGATGATTGTTCAAATACATCTTACCGCCTCTCATGGTGGCCATTATGATGGCACTGTAATTAAATATGATATTAATGATATATATTTTATATATAAGCTTCTGTAATTCCATTTTATTTCATACCATTATTCGTTTCATGTTGTATATACATACGATAATTTCATTTGAGGAAGTGCGGACTACCGCCCCCTTAAAATGATATGACTCGTTCATACCACACATGGAACGTATAAAGGATGGTGTTAATGAACATAAGTAACATATATAAAATATTATATTATACTGGAATAGTAATATACCTATGTATCATTTGGATTCAATTCTTTTAAAATAAAAATTAAATGGAAGTAGCGTTCGTGCGTACATACGGACTACCGTCTCCACGAACGCGGTGAGATCCATCCTCCATCGTATCCATTCAAGTCTTATTCTCATTTTAGGGTTAAAAATAATTTTAATATCATTCTTATTATGAATAAGATTTAATCTATCCATTACAAACATGTCTTACGTAACCAAAAATTTAATAAGAACGAATCGATTATCACCTGAAACGACGATAATACTAAGATATTATTAATAAAGCAATGTTAAAAGATCATATATGATATCATATTAATGTATATGATTATTGTATAATTTAATAACAATTATTTCACCATTATACAGGAGGTTAACCGACCCCAACAAAGGAAAAGTACAAGGTAAGGGGTTTTCATCTCACTCCTTATTCCCGTGAGATTCATGTCATATTGCCACCATCACCTTTTGTGTGGTGTATGTACTACCCATAATTATATTCTTTGTGTAATACACTCTAATTTATGTGTATTTACATATTCATTGTATGATACCTTTTTCATGGGTTGTATGTTTCATAAGTTACCAAATTGGTAAGGGTTATTTCACAATCTCTTCATTATCCGAGGTTGTTTATACGTAATAATCTACTGGGATCTCGTTATCATCCACATCCATGTTTCTTCAAAATGGATTTCAAAACATTTTTAATATTTACAAGAATATGGGTTAAAGTCATTTATACCCTTGTTTTACTTTTTATAAGATGAATCTTTCCTTCGTTTTCAAAACATGGTCCTTTTTAACCTTTTCGACAGAATTAAGGTAAGAATGTTGTTTTTAACTTATACGGTGGGTGCGGTTATTTTCCGCCGTTATAAAATCTTCAAAGCTTTCTTTACAAGCTTATAAGAATATTTTCAAATTAAATGTTTTATTTTATAATTATTTTACTTTTAAATGATTTAAAAAAATATATATATTTCTATCAAGTATATGAAAATCCAGTGCAAATGTATACGTATTTAACGCAAGCTCCAAAATGTTTTTAGAAAACCCGACTCTCGAGTGTGCTAGACAGGAAGGGATTGGGAGTGGACCCATCATGGCCTGTAATTAGTCGAGCAGTCTCAGAACTAGTTATTTTGTTTTCATAAGCTTGCATAATTTTTTCATAAAAACACTGGAGTATATTTGAGTAATTTTAAACGTAAGTATATTCTAAAAAAATTGCATCGGTAGGTCTGATGAGACAAACTAGTGTCTTGCCACAAGGCCTTGAAAAAATATTATTTTTAGTCTTGGCACGAGGCCTTGGCTATGTGGTTATGATAGTCTGGCATTATGCATTCCAATATTATGAAAGTGGTTATTGATTTTTGCATGTGATTATTCGATTAGTAGAATATCCATGTGAATAAGTAAAGGGCATTATTTCAATTTATTTATGCCATACCATGTTGAAAGTTTATATTTAAAAGGCTTTTGTTTTAGTTATACATTTCCTTAAATGTTTATTCTTATTTATGAAAGTTTCCGCTATATTGTTATCCTTACTGGGCATTTGAGCTCACCCCTTTTCTATGTTTTATTTTTCCCAGGATGTGAAGAAGTAAGTTATGAATGACCTGCAGGGATTTTATGAGGGGTTAATAGTGTGGATTGTGGAAACATTATGTTTTTGTAGTAGTTTTTCATTTTATGATGTAATGTAAAACTTATGAATATATCTAGTGTTTCCAAGGCTACTAAACCAATCGGTCTTTCGAGATTTGATCTTTCTTGTGATCATGCCAATGTTACGAAGTAATGCACCGACTCTGGGTAGCTTGGGTCGGGGCGTTACAGTTGGTATCAGAGGAAGTTTAGTACAAACCTTGGAAGCTAGATTTAGATAAACTCTGATTAGAGCACGTAGACCTAAGATGAACTTTGAGGATTAGTATAGAAGAACTTCCTAGAATTTTGGTATTGTAGAGATTTTGTGAGTTTTCTGAGCAATACATCCCTGTCTGGATACGAGCAGGTAGAGGTGGCTCTGGCACAGATGTACCTAGGGGTAAAACCCGAAAACACCGCTTTGAGCTAGACTCGAACGGGAACTGGTGCACGACAACGGGCCTTGCTGCACTCTTGGTTACGACACTCCCGGGGGATATGCTTAGGATAACTCTCATTTTCTTTACAAATCATTATGAAGGGTTTATGAGTATATACTTCCTCAAAGAAAACATTTTTATGATTATGGATTATATCCATAAATAGTTCAATTTATGTTAAGTGTTTTATAAGTATGTGATTATGTATTTTGATTCATAAACTGATCTAGTTTATGCCATTGTATAGAAATGGCGCCCAGTAGAAGGAATGAGAACTCCAGAAATACACATGATTCAAAGAGAAGGAAGGATCATATCTTTCATGGTCTTAAGCTAGAATTTATAAGAGAAATAGTCTCCCATGTATTATCATCATATGAAGAAATAATATCATGTGTTGATAAGATAAGTAAAGAGTTTACTGAGTCCTATGGCTTTGAAGGGAATCAAGAGAAGAAAAGGATGGAAGAGAGAAAGATGGATAAAGGGAAAAGGGAAAAGAAGAATTTTCCCATATGTGGTAACTATGGAAAGAAACACCCTGGAACTTGCCTGAAAGGAATGGGAGTTTGTTATAAGTGTGGAGGAAAAGGGCACAAAGTACGTGACTGCAAGGGTAAGAAAATGGTTTTAAATGTACAATTCTTCATTTTCAAGGAGTTTGGACACTACGCGAACCTATGTCCCAATCATCAGACTATGCCGAAAATGATGTTATTAGATAATAATCAAGTTATGATACTACCACAGATGAAGAGGAATGATTAGAGTTCTTATGTTGATTATGTCAATTGAGTGTTGTATCAACAATGTACTTGTTATAATAATTATGGAGTATATAAGGATTGTACTGCAGTACTATTTCATTAAGGACTTTAGATTGTGTGGAACAAAGAAAAGTGACTCAATAGCAGGATAAATTTTTTGAAAATATATGGTTGAGAGAAAGATAAATCATAATATAGTTCTGATACTGAGGTAGTGATTTTGGAATAATACATGATTGTTTTGGATAAATTAAATTGGATACTCTTGACTACCTTGGAACTGATTAATGATTTGTATATTCCATCATTGATGGGGTTTAAAACATTTTTGGATTAATATCCAGCATTCTATATGGAATAAGGGAGCATGAATGTAATCAATAAGGAATATGGTAATTCAGGATGTTTCAGTATATTAAAAGAATACATGATGAAGGTATTCATATTCTATTACGGGGTAAAAAGGATCTACATTATGTTTACCTTCCTTATAAATGTTGGACTGTGAGTTTGGAGAGAAGTATTTTGGATAGTTCTAGTTTGGATTATTTTGGATTGTCATAAAAGGACAACCCGGAGGTCGGGCGGCAACCCGTCGCGTTCGGCAAGGCTACGAGACTTGAACTCGCAACCGAAGGGCGAAAAGGGTGTATCACCTACCACTGGCCCATGAGATGTCCTGGATTAAATAATGTAGTTTTTTTTAAAAGATTTGGTAGATGAATTATAAATTCATTTATTTTGGAACCCTGTACGAATAGTATAAATAGAATTTTTTTTACGTTCTATTATCTTTTAGAGTGAAAGATGAGTTTGTGGTAGAAATTTATTAATGGATAAAACTCTAATTATAATGTAAGTATATCTCCTTATAATCTTAGCCAATCTCATATATAAATTCCTCAACATTAATAAAAGGAACTTAGAACAAAAATTTTGTCCTATATGGTACCTTAAATCATCAATAATTTATGGCTTTGGGATTGTTGGCCTTTTCATAGCCATGTTCTCTACCACTCTCCATCAGATAATTGATGGTTAGATTTCTCCTCCATATCCATATTTTCCTACATGGAACCCTAGTATGCGTTATTTTCGGTAATCTTCATACTTTCCACTCTTTATTTTAAATAGAGGCCTCATTAATTCATTTTTCGATGTGGGATTTCAATTAAGATATTTTGAAACGTCAAAAATGTGTTATCCCAATACCCTATGTTTTGTTGAACTGATGGTATTTCAAATCATCATAGATTGATGAGTTTAAGGACCTCAATTTTATACTTGTTTGTGATTGATGACCTCAATCACTACCAATAAATATTTACGTTTTTCCTTCAATTATATGTCTCTAATTGCCACCAATGTTCTCCTAATCGAGATCATAATTTGGTGGTGACCCTTTCATTTCTCTTTTCATCATATTAAGACTAAATTTTAGTAACCCAATTTCCAATGTGGGTTTTCCCACAAATATATTTTCTATTTTCAACCTTTTATTTTCGAAGAAAAATTTCAAATTGCGAGGACGCAATTTATTGAAGGAGGGGAGAATGTAACACCCCAAGATTTCATAGTGTGTTATTTCTTCAAAATAATTCAATAACTTGCACTACACGCAACACCGAGTTCAATCACACCATGACTTACAAAAAAATGGCCATTAAAAGAGGTCATGAATAGCATTAACTACATTTTAAACTTTATATAATCCTTATAATTTTAGAATCCATATTATGAGTTTCTTAGTCATAATGCAAGAACAGATTCATTTTCAGTATTGCACTTTTATCAACTTTTAATAGTGAAACCTTTTTAAATACAATATTTTAAACTTTTTGACTAAATGGGGACATCAAAAAAATTAAAATGAAACATCCCAAGCTTACACGGTACGCTTTCCTTTGAATAAAACAGTAGCGTGTGTTGTACGCAACTTCGAGTTTTAACACACACCACAACCGATCAAACTAGCCGTTATGGATAGTAATACCTAAATTTTGAAATCATATATATTTTATATTTTAAAATGGACTTCATTTTTGGATTCGGAATATCGAAATTATCCTAGGGTGAAATTTTGGTACTTTTCGGAAAACTTTTATATTTTGATGAATAGTGAAAATTACAAAATTTTAATTAAAAACAACTTTTTTAATCAAAATAATTAATATTGATAAATTATGAATTTGAGTGGTTTTAAAGTATATTTAGAATATATTTTTACCATTTAATATAATGTTGGTCATTGGACATAATTTTACAATTATACCGAACATAAACAAGTGTCAATCTTTTGATAGTTATTACCTCTTAAAAACACGCTTTTTGTTTTGACAGCGGGAATTAATTTTAAATTAATTTCTGCCACTTCTGTGTTTTGAATTTAAAAAAATGGATTCCATATTTGGAATCAGGATGTCCAAATTGTGTAAATAGGTAACTTTTATTTTTAGACATTTTGAATAATTACTGTGGTAAATATTTTATTTACCATGGTTAAGGGTAAATCCGGTAAATAAGGGTTAAAAACATAATATTATAATAATACAAAATTAACCTAAAACGTGTCCTAACCTTATTTGTGGACACATAACCGACCATGAGCATCCTTGGGTCAATTTGGGGACCCCTTGGAGCCAATTGTATGTGGTAGGGACACTTTATATTAATAAAGTTAAAATAAAAATAAAAATGGCATAAGCTTACATCTTTTAGAAGAACAATTTTTACATAGGGTTATACATGTTGGATTTTCGATTATAAATATTCATTAGAAAGATAAAAATATTTCCTACATAATGATATTTTATTTATAATTTTTAGACATCAAATAATTTAAATTATTAATGACACAATAATGATGCAATGTTTACCTCATTAATAAATCATTTAAATAAATAAGATTATAATGATTAAAATATTATTTACAACCTGTCCAATTCTTATTGGTTGATGTTATTTAGAATATTAGTCATCTTATCTTCGACCTCAATGATTTTTGGAACATTATAAACCGAATATAATTATATTATAAAGTAATACTTTCACTCTTTCCTAAAGAGCCCCTCTTCTCCCTTATAAAAGGAGACCACTTCTACTCATTCCTCACACCTCTCAAGCCACTTGGCTCGTCCAAAATCTGCCCAACTAAGCTCCCCACATCCCTCTCCTCCTCCTTGAATCTTCCCTTTAGGCAGAAATCATTTCAAGAAGTCCTTTGGTTCCAACCAAAGTGAGTTACCTAAATTAAAGGTAACAATTTCTCTTAAATTATTTTCCTTTATTTTGCTTCTCCAACCCCCAAACTCTTTTTATATCCTTTCTTTTGTAACAACACCAGTATCCTCAATATACTAGGATGTTTTTATAAGAAGGATTCAAACTACACATACACACAACTCCATCTAATGGATGATGAACATAATGTTTCTGTGGATGGCAAACTAACGCCTCACGAAACGATGATTGTTCAAATACATCTTACCACCTCTCATGGTGGCCATTATGATGGCACTGTAATTAAATATGATATTAATGATATATATTTTATATATAAGCTTCTTTAATTCCATTTTATTTCATACCATTATTTGTTTCATGTTGTATATACAAACGATAATTTCATTTGAGGAAGTGAGGACTACCGCCCCCTTAAAATGATATGACTCGTTCATACCACACATGGAACGTATAAAGGATGGTGTTAATGAACTTAAGTAAAATATATAAAATATTATATTATACTGGAATAGTAATATACCTATGTATCATTTGGATTCAATTCTTTTAAAATAAAAATTAAATGGAAGTAGCGTTCGTGCGTACGTACGGACTACCGTCTCCACGAACGCGGTGAGATCCATCCTCCATCGTATCCATTCAAGTATTATTCTCATTTTAGGTTTAAAAATAATGTTAATATCATTCTGATTATGAATAAGATTTAATCTATCCATTACAAACATGTCTTACGTAACCAAACATTTAAGAAGAACGAATCGATTATCACCTGAAACGACGATAATACTAAGATATTATTAATAAAGCAATGTTAAAAGATCATATATGATATCATATTAATGTATATGATTCTTGTATAATTTAATAACAATTATTTCACCATTATACAGGAGGTTAACCGACCCCAACAAAGGAAACGTACAAGGTAAGGGGTTTTCATCTCACTCCTTATTCCCGTGAGATTAATGTCATATTGCCACCATCACCTTTTGTGTGGTGTATGTACTACCCATAATTATATTATTTGTGTAATAAACTCTAATTTATGTGTATTTACATATTCATTGTATGATACCTTTTTCATGGGTTGTATGTTTCATAAGTTACCAAATTGGTAAGGGTTATTTCACAATCTCTTCATTATCCGAGGTTGTTTATACGTAATAATCTACTGGGATCTCGTTATCATCCACATCCAAGTTTCTTCAAAATGGATTTCAAAACATTTTTAATATTTACAAGAATATGGGTTAAAGTCATTTATACCCTTGTTTTACTTTTTATAAGATGAATCTTTCCATCGTTTTCAAAACAAGGTCCTTTTTAACCTTTTCGACAGAATTAAGGTAAGAATGTTGTTTTTAACTTATACGGTGGGTGCGGTTATTTTCCGCCGTTATAAAATCTTCAAAGCTTTCTTTACAAGCTTATAAGAATCTTTTCAAATTAAATGTTTTATTTTATAATTATGTTACTTTTAAATGATTTAAAAAAATATATATATTTCTATCAAGTATATGAAAATCCAGTGCAAATGTATACGTATTTAACGCAAGCTCCAAAATGTTTTTAGAAAACCCGACTCTCGAGTGTGCTAGACAGGAAGGGATTGGGAGTGGACCCATCATGGCCTGTAATTAGTCGAGTAATCTCAGAACTAGTTATTTTGTTTTCATAAGCTTGCATAATTTTTTCATAAAAACACTGGAGTATATTTGAGTAATTTTAAACGTAAGTATCTTCTAAAAAAATTGCATCGGTAGGTCTCATGAGACAAACTAGTGTCTTGGCACAAGGCCTTGACAAAATCTTATTTGTAGTCTTGGCACGAGGCCTTGGATATGTGGTTATGATAGTCTGGCATTATGCATTCCAACATTATGAAAGTGGTTATTGATTTTTGCATGTTATTATTCGATTAGTAGAATATCCATGTGAATAAGTAAATGGAATTATTTCATTTTATTTATGCCATACCATGTTGAAAGTTCATATTTAAAAGGCTTTTGTTTTAGTTATACATTGCCTTAAATGTTTATTCTTATTTATGAAAGTTTCCGCTATATTGTTATCCTTACTGGGCATTTGAGCTCACCCCTTTTCTATGTTTTATTTTTCCCAGGATGTGAAGAAGTAAGTTATGAATGACCTGCAAGGATTTTATGAGGGGTTAATAGTGTGGATTGTGGAAACATTATGTTGTTGTAGTAGTTTTTCATTTTATGATGTAATGTAAAACTTATGAATATATCTAATGTTTCCAAGGCTACTAAACCAATCGGTCTTTCGAGATTTGATCTTTCTTGTGATCATGCCAATGTTACGAAGTAATGAACCGACTCTGGGTAGCTGGGGTCGGGGCGTTACAGATAATATTTAATCCTTTTTCATCTAACCAACTAGCATGAAACTCCATTCTCCTCTTCTTTTCTGAATGTCAAAATGACCAATGTATGAATGTCATATCTACATTGATATAACTTCAGACAATTTTTTAGAACCCCCGATGTATTGGGTAGCTAGATACTTTTGAAGGTGTGGTTTTAATTCAACAATATATATATATATATATATATTATCATTGATGATAAAAAAATTCCAAGTAATATATTTCATAAAATTTAAATATTTCATTACAGGTTGTGAAAAATTCACCTTACCTTTTATTTATCAAAACAAATTATCCCTCCATGTTTTTTAAAAGACTTTGAGGGAAATAATTGTTATGAAATATTTTATTAGAGAGTTATCACACCATGTCATCCATTTCAACCATCAAATTAGTGATCTTTATTAATTATCCCCATTGATTAGCTTAACTATCTAAAATACATATAGTGAGAGTGTAACATCCTAGGTAAATAATAAATAAAACATTTTCATATTTATTAATATTTACGAATTAAATATTAATTTTACTTTAAAGGGGTTTCTATGTTCTATAGCATACCCGATACGCAACAAAGAGTTTCTTTGAAATCTTACGTTGCACACTAGTAATAAAATAATATTATTTTAAATGGTAGTTAACACATAGCCGTTGTATTGGCAGGAATTGATAGAAATAACTAAAATATGATTATATATGTTTTTTAAATGTTTTTACTTTTATCTAATAAAATATAGAGGCTTAAAATACGGAAAGAATTCAATTTTAGGCATATATGCCCTAGTTTTCACTAAAGGTTCACTTATCGCTTTTTGATGGCGAACCGTCATTAAAAATAGTTTTGTTCAATCTTATACATTCTATTGGACCAAATAAAACTCTTCTTTATAATTGGGACATCAAAATTTACTTTGTGTAAATTTTTAGTATTTTTCCGATAAAGTTCATTTTTAATGAATAGTGTAAAATGTTGTATTTTAATTCAAAACCTATTTTTAATCTAATTTATTTGTATTATTAGATTATCTTTTGAATTGGTTTTAAAGTTAAATTAGAGTATATTTTTACCATTAAATCCAATATTGGTCATTGGAATTAATTTCACTTTGAAATCGGACTTAAACTAGTGTCAATCTTTTGATACTTATTGTTTCATAAAAACACGTTATATGCTCTGACAACAGGAATTAATTATTAAATTAATTAATGCAACTTATATGTTTTGAATTTTGTAAAATGGAATTCATTTTTTAATTTGGAATATCAAATATATCTTAAGGTGAATCTTTGGTATTTTTCTGAAAAACTTCAATTTTTGATGAATAGTGAAACCCCTAAGTGGTACTTAAAAAACTGATTTTTCGTTTAAATGAAATTTTACCACCTCTTTGTTTTGAATTTAAAAAATCCTACATACATGGTTGTCATTAAGAAGTAAAATGTGGTTTAATTGGATTAAAATAATTTTTTGGTGAATAGTAACTTATTAAGTTTTTAATCGCGATTAGAGGTAATTAGTGTAATTTAAGGTAAAAATAATGTTGTAATAATATGAAATGAACTTGACACATGTCCTAACATCATTGGATGTGTCATGACCGAACAATAAAATCCATGTGTCAACTTGGGGACCCCAAGAAGCCACTTTGGTTGGAAAATGACATTAATAACTTTTTATTTAAAGTAAAAATAAAAATGTCACAAACATGAGTTGTTTTACTAAAATAATTTTTACATGGGGATATAAAAATCATATTTTTGACTATAAATATTCATTTTATAGGTAAAACGATTTCCTACATCATATCATTTGTTTTATAATTTTTAGGCATTAAATAAATTAAATTATTTATGACACCATGAGGATGCAGCAATTACCTCATTATTTAACGATTTCAATAAAATGGAAAGATAATTTAAAATATAAGACATATATGTGTAAAAACCTATTGGATGGGTGGATTTAGAACCCTTATCACCTTATCCTAGAAACAAATCAATGTGGGACCATTAAAATCCGAAACTCATTCTAAAATAAAGTAACATTTCCTTACTTTCCAAGAGTGCCCCTCCTCTCCTCTTATAAAAGGCCCCCACCTATACCTCCTTTCCCACACTTCCAAAGCCTTTGGCTTGGCAAAACCCTGACCATTTTGTCTCTCCACATCCCTCTATTACTCCTTGAAGCCTCACTTTGGGCAGAAGTCTTCCCAAGGAAGCCTTTGAGCTCAAATCTAAGAGAGTTACCCGATTTTAAGGTGATGTCTTCACTTGTGTTCTTTTGTTTTATTTTTCTTCTCCAACCCCCTAAAATCTTTTTATTAATTTCTTTTGTAACAACTCCAGTATCTTCAATATTTTTAGGGCCAATAGGGGCCTATATACCCTGAGAGGGGGGTGAATCAGGGTATGGATATTATTTTTCAATGTTCTTCCTACCCCACTGGATCTTGACCTCTTTATTACAAGGGTCACTTTGTTTGCTCTTGTGTGTAAACTATGACCACGTCATTACTTCATAATCAAATTATGTTGCTTTGAATGCAATGCAAGTAAGAAAACAAGCAGACACAAAGATTTTTACTTGGTTTACCCTCACTGGGCTACGTCCAAGGAGCATACACCGACAAGTTGTCGGTCGTACCAAATTCCACTAATCTTCACTAGCTGTGGATACAATGTTTGGGCTAGATCACTTCTATGCCCAGGCTCACTGCCTTTACAAGTTTAGGGTCAGCTCAATGCTTTCCCAAGGGTCACTCCATGTTTCTCTCTCTCTGGCTCACTGCCGGTGAAGAGGATCACCTTCTTCCTCTTCCTAATCTCACTACTCTGGAAGGGAATCCACTCACAGTTTATAGACCTGTAGGTCTCTTCATTTGCATGAATGAATGCATCTTCCTCTGTGTGTAGATGCTCTGTTGAAGTACAACTTTCACCCGTAGATGAATATCTCTTTTCATCGAAGGTATCGGGCTACGTACCAGCTTCCACGCAGTACGAGAAGCACCGCTGGAACAAAACCTTACTTGGAGCGCAAGTCAATCTCGGCGCGCAAGTATCGGCGCGGAAGTCACAACGGGCGCACAAGTCCTCCTCAGACACTTGCGCGACTCAAGCTTCCTCACCTCCAAACTTGCGCGAATCTCTTCCTTTTACGTCCAAACCAATATTGGTGCGCAACTGCCAACCGGCGCGGAACTTCTAACACTGGCGCACAACTTCAACTACTGGCGCACAAATTCACCTGCGCGACCCACACTCACCACTTGCGCGACCACCACTCCAGCGCGACGGGAGCTCTGATTTCTCAAAATGTTGAACTCCGTTATAAATGAGGAGGGGTGGTCTAGTATTTATAAGAAATCTGACCACCCTGCGTGATGGCGCGGAAGTCACCTGCGCGACCCAGTTTCGGCGCGCAAGTCCCCTGTCATTTTAGACACTTGCACAACCAACTCCCAAACTTGCGCGAACCTCTTTACGTTTCCATATTTTGATCTTCTGATCTTGAAAAACATATGGTGCGCAAGTTTCCTTTATTACAAGTCCTCGGTGCGCAAGTCCTTTTTCCAAAAACACTTTTCTTCATTTGCCGATTTTCAGGCCCTAAAAATTGGCAAACACTGGAAAACGGTGCCACCTTGTATCTGTTCTTTTGTACCGCCTCCAGATCATCCATTCCTTTTATCGACGTTCTTCAATCAATCATGGATCGTTGACCTCAGCTCTTGAACTTGACATTCCACCATGAAATCCTCTTTGTCAACAAGTTTGTATGTAATTGTTTTACTTTGTCAACAATCACTACTCCGATTTCCACTTTGTCAACAAACACAATCACCGTAAAAATACTTCAATGATAACTTTTGGGATTTTTTCCCAAAAATCTCCCCCTTTAGGTTTGTTGACAACTCTTATAAAACAAAGATACGTTGTTGATTCTTCAGCCTCCATTCGCCTCATTGCGATTCTGATAGCGATCAAGGATTTACTCAACACATACTCTAATCCCACATGAGAAATGCTCGGCGTGAGAAACAAGAGTAAATGAAAAGTTCATCAATGAATCACTTTATCTCTGACATCCATTGTTGACACCAAACTGATACCAATATGTACTAAACTGATACCAATTGTTGATGGATTTGTTGGAAGACCAATGTTTGGTTTGGAAATAGTCTTACCACTTTCCAACACCACTCTATTGCTTTTATCACGATCCTCAACTGTCGTGATATCTATTCTTTGATCGATCACTTATAGCATCGTCCGATTTAATACACTCCCCCTTTCTCATTTCTCCCCCTTTCTGGCTTCTCCATCTATCAGCTTCTCCCCATATCAATTATGATTTATCAAATCTCCGCACTGTCTCCCCCTTGAACAATCACTATTTTCTCCTCCTTTAACAAACACTTTTCTCCCCCTTTGTCAACGAACCCAAATGACACTCCTTTGTAGTCTGTAACATATTAGAGAACACATATCAGCATATTAGGGAAAAACACAGCATACCTCGGGGAGAGGGGGGAGGGTCCCACATCCACACTATTTCAAGTGCGGGGAATCGACTGAACTCCCAGAGCCAGTCGATGCCTCTCAAAAGCTTCCTTGGGTAAGGCCTTTTTCAGAATGTCTGCAACCTGTAGCTCTGTAGGCACATACTCCAACTTCACGATGCCCTGCTCAACCTTCTCCTTGATGAAATGATACTTGATCTCAATGTGCTTTGTCCTGGAATGATGGACAAGATTTTTTCTAAGATTTATAGCACTTGAGTTGTCACACTGGATTCTAATTGGAGACTTCACTTAAACTCCCATATCTTCAAGCTGCTGCTTCATCCACAATAACTATGTGCATACTTGAGTGGCTACAATATATTCAGCTTCTGTGGTGCA
This sequence comes from Viscum album, assembly GCA_963277665.1. Taxonomy (NCBI): domain Eukaryota; kingdom Viridiplantae; phylum Streptophyta; class Magnoliopsida; order Santalales; family Viscaceae; genus Viscum; species Viscum album. Next base: position 269,239,672 of record OY728155.1, on the reverse strand, counting down.
TAATGAAATGCAATCCGGCTTCTTGCTCAACCAAGAAATACATAGTCCTCAAAGATAAAATGCACCTCCATATGTTGATTTCCTGTCATCTGCTGAACCGGCCCAGTCTGCATCAGTATATCCCAATAATTCTGTCTGAGACTTGTCGTTATATGTCAGCCCTATGTCCATTGTTCCCTTGATATACCGATGTATTCTTTTCACTGCAAGCATGTGACTTTCCTTGGGATTACATTGATATCTCGCTACTTGGCATGTGGTGAAAACAATATCAGGCCTTGTTGCAGTCAAGTACAACAAACATCCGATAATTTTCCTATATTCTGTGTTATTAACTGCCTTTCCATCCTCATCTTTTGATAATCTCATCTGGGTAGCAACCGGAGTCTTAATCTCCTTGTAATTATCCATTCCAAACCTTCCTATAACCTCCTTGTCATATTTGGATTGAGAAATAAAAGTTCCATTACTTCCTTGTGTCACCTGTAAACCAAGGAAAAATGTTAGCTCTCCAATCATGGACATTTCAAACTCATTTTTCATGAATTCGGAGAACTGTCTGTATTGAGCTTCATCTGATCCGCCGAATATTATGTCATCAACATAAACCAGCACCATCATCCATTGATTACTTTCATTACTAAAATAGAGATTGTAATCAACTCCTCCACGCTGAAAACCAAGCTTCTTCAAATACTGATCAAGCCTTGAGTACCATGCTCGTGGTGCTTGCTTCAGCCCATACAATTCCTTCTTCAGCCAGCAAACTTTGTTCTCACCCTCATGAATAAGAAAACCATCTGGCTGCTCAATGTACAGCTCTTCTTCTAGAACCCCATTCAAGAATGCGGATTTGGCATCCATCTTGAACACTTTAAACTTTCTTTGCACTGCTATGACAATGAATAATCTGATTGTCTCCAGCCTTGCAACTGGTGCAAATGTCTCATCAACATCTATTCCTTCGATCTGGGAGTACCCCTTGCACACTAGTCGTGCTTTGTTTCGAATCACAGTTCCATATTCATTCATCTTGTTGCGATAGAACCATTTAGTCCCAATGACATTCTTGTCTGCTGGTCTCGAAACAATCTCCCACATCTGATTTTTCTCAACCTGATTTATCTCATCATTCATGGCATAAACCCAGTTTTCATCTTCAACTGCATCAGAAAAACATTTTGGATCATCCTATGATAGTAATGATGTCTACTGTAGTGATTTCATTCTTCTTGCCTAAACTGGAGCTGACTAAACACTGATGATATTCTGTCTGTCAATTTCAGCTTGACTCTTTGGATTTTGTGCAGATAAGGATTTTACATCCTCGTACTCACCATCAGTATCTTCTTCTAAATCAACTTTAGTGCCTTCAACACTACCTGGGTATCTTACCACTTCCTTACATTCAACAGAAAACTTTTCACTGTGTCATTGTTCATTGTTCAATAAAGTCATTCCTTTGAACATCTTCTGTCAATTTTTTTTTGACACACCTTTGATTTTCTCTCGCAGTTTCTTGGTATCTTGAAAGCAATCAGCTAATACCACATTGTTTGAACAGAATAGATAATCATGAAATCATGTGTGTTACTTCTTGGCCTCCAGTCATTCTTCATGAAAATAAACATTCATCCTTCAGATCTCATTGTGATCTTGCATCTGGTTAGGATATAGAATGCTCCCCCTGTGTTATGAAACTCTTCCATCTGTTAGGCCCACAACCATTCTTTTCCTCATGCATCATTTATTCTCATATTCCAATCGAAATTGAGCCATTAACAAAATATCTAAGCCTACTAAGTTGGAACTCGATGTAGGAAACAAGATAAAAAGTCAATAACACAATCACTTCCTGTAGTGCTCCTTTTCTCCCTTTCATCATCAACTTTGATACCTGATTTGAGTCAATCAAAACACTGAAGCATATCAAATCTCCACTTTGACTCTTTAGATGCAACTTCCCCTTGGATCATATCACCCTAAAACCTGAAACACATGAATCATCATTTAATAGCATTTATATACATAGGGAGAGGGGTTTCTTCTAGAATTATCAAGAAGAGGATTGTGGTTGATCCTGATGGGTAAACCCTTTGATTCTTTCTTGTAGAGCATCACACTCTTTCCTTGCTTCTTCTAACTTTCTAGCCAAAATCAATTGCTCTGGCCATATGACTAAGCATTCAGTACCCACATGCTGAGCCTTTTTCTGAGATGTAGATTTTACAGACTTAGCTTTTCTCACCATTTGGGGTTTAAACCCACTAGTACATATCTCTGCCTTTGATGTTCCATCAAAATTCCATTTCCCTTGATTCCTTCTCTGGGTAGGAATCTCTCCACTTTTCGTCTTCCCTTGCTTCTTCCACCATTGCAAGGATCGTTCATATTCCTCCACTTTTTGCTGTGGGAAACGACCTGCAGAATTTTCAATACATTCCTTGTTCATCATTCTTTTATCAGATGTCTGAGTCACCACACACTTTTTCACTAGTGGTGAGTCCTCCGTTGAACGTTCATTCTTCTTTATCACTGCTGGAGTAGTATTTCCTCCCTTTTTCTTCCAGATTTGTTCATGTTAATTCTTAGAGGGTGATTGTGAGTGTGACAGAGGAGGTGACTGATACACCTTTCGTTCAGCTCTATATGATTCCCCTGAGGCTCTAAACCTATTCTCCAACTTTCCACTTTGTCTCCCAGTGTATAATTTCACACTTTGAATCACTGGAGTTGAGAATATTTTCTTGAGTCCCTTTTCTTTTTCTACTTTCTTCTTGCTGCATTGTCTTGCCAAATGCCCATAATCAGAACATATAAAACATTTTCTATTAAGGGAATATCTCATTTCATCATCTATCATTCGAGATATTGATGCAGCTTGAGTTCTTCTTCTGGCATTGATCTCCTGAGCTTCCTAACACAAATTCATGGTGTGTCCCAATCTTTCATAGCAATAGTATCTAATGAATGCTTTCCTCTCAGAGAATCTTCTCTCTGATTTCACATGACGCATCATCTTATTCTTAGATTCAGAAAAGTTTCTATTTTCACAGCATGATATGTATTCATGAGCCTCTAAACAGAAGCTTGATGTGTGGCCGTGAATCCCACAGAAATAGCACATGTCGTCACTTCTTTTTGTAACCTTCCTCTTAGGCCTATCCCCAGCACCTATAGGTTTTTCTCCACTCATGTGACTGTTCACATCCCTCTTCTTATCATGCATGGGAGGTGATTCCTCAAATCCAATACCAGCTTTTCCAAAACTTGTTGGTCTTTGAGCTAAGAAAATATTCTGTTGTTTCTCTTCAGAAACAGCATATCTGATCTTCATTTTATCATCACTTGTCGAAGGATGATCAAATAGAAAGTGTAAGGCATCCTTCATTTTTGGAATTTCATTATCATTGGATTTCTCCACTTCTTTCTTTATTGATTCTAGCTCTTCTTCCAACTTTTGAATCTTCATATCCCTTGATTCGATTTGGACATCAAGTTCTTCCTTGAGAATCTTTCCTCTACTCATCTCATATTCCAACTCACGTGTCAGCTTATCCACCATGTCACTCTTCTCCTTTACTTTCAATTTTTCTTGAGCAATAGAATCAGAATAACATGAATTGTCTTGTTGTAGTCTTTGATTCTTCTGAACTAGCTCAGATAGTTGTGTTGCAATATCAACAGTTCTGTCTTTTAGATTCTGATCTTCATCTGACTTTTGATTCTCTTCATAATCACTGCCCTTCTGTATTCTTTTCGTTTTAGCCATATTTTGTAGTTCCTCACCCTGAGAATCATTCTTCTCCTTTATCTCAGTAGCTACATCAATAAGCCTTTGATTTAAGCCCCTTAGCTTGTTGATCTCAATTTCCAGTTCTTGGATCTGAATGTCATTAGACTTAATTTCATTGGTGTTTCCAACGTAACTTGGAATATTAGGTTTTTTGATGCACTTGACTTGATCTTTCACTTTTCTATTCAAGCCATCGATCTCCATTTTCTATTCTTCAATATTAATCTTATACTCACAAACTATTTCTGAGTTCTTTGGTGTGGATAACTTGAGTCTCTCATTTTTATCCATTAACTCAGACTTCTCTTCTTCCTACTGCTGCATATAGAGTTTGGCATCGTGAACCACTTTGTTAGATTTCTTGGTTTTGTCTCTCCAAACATCTATCTCTTCAATAGCTGCCTCTAACTCAGCTTGCATATCTATTCTTCCTTCAATTCTTTCTTCATCATCATCACTTTGAAGTTCATGTACATCACTCATTCCTGCATCCTGCTTGAGTGAATCAATCTTTTCCCTATCAAATTCATCCAGACCTTCCTTCAGTAAGCCGTTTGTTTCTTTTAATTGAATCAAACATTTTCCATACACACTTCCACACTGAGGAATACTACCTGACTTCTGCTTCTTCTTTGATGTTTTTCCCTTTGCCATGGCACACAGATCGACTATACCAAGTTGGAGCAAACAAATCTGATAACAGTAACCTTCCCTCTGATACCAATTGTTAGGGCCAATAGGGGACTATATACCCTGAGAGGGGGGTGAATCAGGGTATGGATATTCTTTTTCAAAGTTCTTCCTACCCCACTGGATCTTGACCTCTTTATTAAAAGGGTCTCTTTGTTTGCTCTTGTGTGTAAACTATGACCACATCATTACTTCTTAATCTAATGATGATGCTTTGAATGCAATGCAGGGAAGCAAACAGGCAGACACAGAGATTTTTACTTGGTTCACCCTCACTGGGCTACGTCCAAGGAGCATACGCCGACAAGTTGTCGGTCGTACCAAATTCCACTAGTCTTCACTACCTGTGGATACAAAGTTCGGGCTAGATCACTTCTATGCCCAGGCTCACTGCCTTTACAAGTTTAGGGTCAGCTCAATGCTTTCCCAAGGGTCACTCCCTATTTCTCTCTCTCTGGCTCACTGCCGGTGGAGAGGATCACCTTCTTCCTCTTCCTAATCTCACTACTCTAGAAGGGAATCCACTCACTGTTTATAGACCTGTAGGTCTCTTCATTTTCATGAATGAATGAATCTTCCTATGTGTGTAGATGCTCTGTTGAAGTACAACTTTCACCCATAGATGAATATCTCTTTCCACCAAAGGTATCGGGCAACATACCAGCTTCCACGCAGTCCGAGAAGCATCACTGGAACAAAACTTTACTTGGCGCGCAAGTCAATCTCGGTGCGCAAGTATCGGCGCGCAAGTCACAACGGGCATGCAAGTCCTCCTCAGACACTTGCGCGACTCATGCTTCCTCACCTCCAAACATGCGCGACTCTCTTCCTTTTACGCCCAAACCAATATTGGCGCGCAACTACCAACCGACGCGCAACTTTTAACACCGGCGCACAACTTCAACTACTGGCGCGCAAATTCACCTGCGCGACCCACACTCACCACTTGCGCGACCACCACACCTGCACGACGGGAGCTCTGATTTCTCAAAGTGTTGAACTCTGTTAGAAATGAGGAGGGGTGGTCCAGTATTTATAGGCAATCTGACCACCCTGTGCGACGGTGCACAAGTCACCTGCGCGACCCAGTTTTGGCGCGCAAGTCCCCTGTCATTTTAGACACTTGCGCGACCAACTCCCAAACTTGCGTGAACCTCTTTACACTTCCATATTTTGATCTTCTGATCTTGAAAAAAATATGGCACGCAAGTTTCCTTTACTACAAGTCCTCGGAACGCAAGTCCTTTAGACAAAAACACTTTTCTTCATTCGCCGATTTTCAGGCCCTAAAAATTGGCAAACACTGGATAATGGCGCCACCTTGTACCTGTTCTTGTGTACCGCCACCAGATCATCCATTCCTTTTATCGACGTTCATGAATCAAACATGGATCGTTGACCTCAGCTCTTGAACTCGACATTCCACCATGAAATCCTCTTTGTCAACAAGTCTGTATGTCATTGTTTTGCTCTGTCAACAATCACTAATCAGAAGTCGACTTTGTCAACAAACACAATCACCTCAAAAATACTTCAATGATACCTTGAGGGATTTTTTCCCAACAAATATACTAGGATGTTGTTATAATAAGATTTCGAGCTACACTTACACATATCTACATCTAATGGTTAAAGAACATATTGTTTCTGTGGTTTGCGAATTTCTGCCTCACGAAACGATGATTGTTCAATCTTCTTTTAAACACCTTTAATTGTGGCCGTTAAGATGTCACTATATTTATATATGATATATATTATGTTTATGTTTTCCTTATGCTTATTTATTTTTTATTTGTGCTATACCATTATGGTTTCCATTGTGGGTAAACACGATAATTTCATTTTAGGAAGTGCGGACTACCGCCCCCTCAAAGTGACGTGATTCGTTAATGCCATATGTGGGATGTATAAAGGATGGATTTAAAGTTATTATATATGATGTTATACTGGAATTATAATATAACTCTATATCATTATTATTTATTTCCATTAATGTATGAGATAGAAATGAAAGTAGCGTTCATGCGTACGTACGACTTACCATCTCCATGAACGGTGCATTTCATTTCTTATCCCCAAATGTAATGTACTATTATAAATACATATATATAATGGATATATATGATGTATGTTAAATCTAAATGATTAATATAATTATGGAATTAAAATATAAATACCTCTCAGTTAGTTTTTGTTCCATTAATATGACATAGAAATGAAAGTAGCGTTCATGCGTACGTACGGCTTACCATTTCCATGAACAGTGCATTTAATTTCTTACCTCTAAATAATTATGTGATATTATAGATACATGTATATGCTAGATATATATGATATATATGATATCCATATCAGGAATGTCATTCTGGAAATAATAAACCTTTGACCACATGAACAACATGTAATTGTAAGAAGTCCACTTTGAACTTAAGAACCAAATATCGACAAAACAAACATTATTAACTTAAATGATTACATAATGTTTATAACATGGAAATACATGATATAAAAGGAATAATTAAATTGAAAAAGGTTCTTAAGAAAATATAAATTAACTCAAGTTTATTATTCAGGAGGTTAAAGAACGATCGAGTCAAGACGGACCCGAGGTAAGGGACTTCGTCTCAATCTCCTTCCATTGAGGCATATTTCGTTTTATACACAGCTATCTTTTATACGATGTATAAACCCCTTTGACTTTTACTTTTATAAAAAAGGAATCTTTTTCTACGAAGCGTTTTACTAAACGACAAAAAGTAATGTTTCTTTTAACGTACGCAGTGACAATGACCTTTTCCGCCGCCGCGAGTATTATTTTGTCTTCGGATTCCTCAACAAGTCGTAATGTTTTTAAAATGAAATAAATACCACATAATATTTTATGTATTTTGGTATTGAAAATAGTTTTTATAATGGATTTTTTATGTCAATATATTTAATTGGTATATTGTGATCAAAGTGTAGAAATGATTTCTTTCCATTATATTTGTTTTATGTCTTATGATTTTATAATGGTACTTGGACATTTGATGGGTGGTTACATGATAATCCATATGAAGAGTGGTGCCGTGAATACCAGGACGGGTGGTTACGTTATAACCTCCAATGCATTGGGTATGGAAGTCGGCCGTATGGTTATTCCATTAAGTAAGTGTGGAAGTTGACCATATGGTTATTCCATTTAAGTATGTTTATATCCCAAGTTACCTTTATATGTTATGTGTTCTTTATATGGGTTTTATGGTAATCCTTTGGTTACAAAAGGGTAAGTAACGATATTTTATTCAGTGAATAATTTTTACTACTTCATGAAGGTGAAGGTATTACTTTGATAAAGTATACATGGTTTACTTGTTGTTTTGATAAACTAATAGTTTTCATTCTTTGTGTATCCCTTACTGAGATTTTTATGCTCACCCCAAGTTTTTTGAAATGCTTTTCACAGGAATTATTGTGGAATAGGGTCAAGGATGGGATCAAGGGAAAGTCATGCTATATAAAACATGGAACTAGACATGTTTCTTTTTAAGAGTTTTTTTATTCTATAGAAACTTAGTAGAAGTGTCTACTTTGTAAATCTTTTGAGATGTAATAGTTATGTTCTAATTCTCTAAAACTCTAAACCTGAAAAGATCCTCAATGTGAATTATTAATTTAATTCAATATTAAGTATGGTTTAAGGCCAGAGCCTTATTGTTGGTATCAAAGGTCGGTTTAGACAACTTTAGGAGTTAGAAAATTGTTAAATTATAAATTAATTTATGGTATGACTGAAATGATATATCATTTAAAGATTACCATGTTGCTTCACCTAAGATATTTCTATGATAAGGATGGTTTTTCATAGAGGAAATAGAACAGATTTTCTGGGAAGGCGTACAGAGGGAAATGACCTTTCAAATCAGTATCCTAAGATGGTCAGAATCAGAACTAAACAGTTTGTTGCAGTGATGGCTCATTTGACTCAGGATTTGGAAAGATGATTGGTGAATGCTCCAGTTTTGGAACTTCCTTCCCGGAATGGGGAGTTTGTTATCTACATTGATGCCTCATTGAAAGGACATGGTTGCATCCTAATGCAGAATGATCAGGTAATTTCATATGCTTCACGTGAGTTAAAAACTCATTAGGTAAATTACCCTACACATGATTTAGAATTAGCTGCTGTTGTTTTCGCTTTAAAAATTTGGAGGCATCATTTGTATGGAGTAAAGTGTGAAATATATACTGATCATAAAAGTTTAAAGTATATATTCACTCAGAAATAATTGAACATGAGACAGAGGAGATGGCTGGAATTAATCAAGGATTATGATTGTACAATTTATTACCATCTGGGAAAAGTAAATAAAGTGGCCAATGCTTTGAGTCGAAAAAGTAATGCTTCATTAACCATGCTACATTTGGAACAAGATCCTTTGGTTTTTGATTTGATGAACGTTGTCATAGAAGTTGTTGGTGCAGGAAGTTCTTATGTTTTGTTTCAGGTATCAGTGAGATCATCCCTATCAGATAGAATTAAGCAAGCACAGAGGGAAGGCAGTGAGTTGCAGAAAAAGGTAGAGCTGGTTCAGAAGGGTAAGTTGCCTGAATTCAAAATTGATAATGATTGTGTTTTGAGGTTTGGGAAGAGATTATGTGTGCCTTGTGATTCACAGTTGAAGAATGAGTTGTTATGTGAGGCTCATTGTTCCCCGTTTTCAGTTCATCCTGGATGTACTAAGATTTACAGTGATCTGCGGCAGTATTACTGGTGGGATGGAATGAAAAGGGATATTGTTGATTTTATTGTGAAGTGTTTGACATGTCAGTAGGTTAAAGCAGAGTGGCAGTTACCGAAAGGGATGTTTCATCCTTTACCAGTGCCAGAGTGGAAATGGGAAAATATATCCATAGACTTTGTTTTGGGATTCTCAAGGACAACTCGAGATAATAATGCAATCTGGGTTATTGTTGATCTCTTGACAAAATCTGCTCATTTCCTTGCTATACGAGATATTTTTTTCCCTAGATCAACTTTCCCATTTTTATCTTAAATAGATAGTCAGGTCACATGGAGTTCCTCTCTCCACTGTGTCTGATCGTGATCCGAGGTTTACTTCAAACTTTTGGAAAGGCCTTCAGAAGTCGTTGGGTACTGAATTAAATTTTAGTACATCTTTTCATCTTCAATCAGATGGGCAGTCAGAACGAACAATTCAGACCTTAGAGGATATGCTACGAGCTTTCTCTATGGATTATCAGGGATATTGTGACCAACATCTTTCTTTGGTTGAGTTTTATTATAATAACAGTTTCATTCTAGTATATAGATGGCACCATTTGAGGCATTATATGGGAAGGTGTGTCGAACTCCAACTCTTTTGGATGAAGTGGGTGAACGGAAGCTGATGGGACTAGAATTGGTAGAAGAGATGGAAGAAAAACTTCAGTTGATTCAGAAACACATGAGAACAGCTCAGGGCAGGCAGAAGAGTTATGCAGATAACCGGAGGAAGGATCTATCTTTCGAGGTATGTGATCTTGTTTTTCTCAATGTTTCACCGTGGAAAAGTGTGATGCGATTTGGTAAGAAAGGAAAGCTGAGTCCAAGGTTCATTAGACCATATGAAATTCTAGAGAGAGTTGGATCAGTTGCATACCGGGTGGCTTTACCTCCGAGTTTATATCAGGTACACAATATTTTTCATGTTTCGTTGTTGAGGAAGTATATGCCAGATCCATCTCATGTTATGAGTCTAGAGGTAGTTCAGCTGGAAGAGAACCTATCTTATGAAGAACAAACAGTCCAGATTCTTGACCGAAGTGAAAAAGTGTTGAAAAATAAGGTAATTCACCATGTAATGGTTTTGTGGAAAACCGTATGGTTGAAGAGGCAACGTGGGACTCTGAAAATGCTATGAGGGATAAATACCCACACTTATTTTGATAAGTGAATAAAATTGCGAGGACGCAATTCCCAAAATGGGGGAAGGATGTAACATCCCAGGTAAATAATGAATAATTTTTTTTTCATATTTATTAATATTTAAGAATTAAATATTAATTTTACTTTAAAGGGGTTGATATGTTCGATAGCGTACTCGATACGCAACAAAAAGTTTCTTTGAAATCTTATGTTGCATACTAGTAATAAAATAATATTATTTTAAATGGTAGTTAACACATAGCCGTTGTATTGGCGGGAATGGATAGAAATAACTAAAATATGATTATATATGTTTTTAAATGTTTTTACTTCTATCTAATAAAAGATAAAGGCTTAAAATATAGAAAGAATTCAATTTTAGGCGTATATGCCCTAGTTTTCACTAAAGGTTCACTTATCGCCTTTTGATGGCGAATCGTCATTAAATATAGTTTTTTTTCACTCTTATACATTCTATTGGACCAAATAAAACTCTTCTTTAGATTTGGGACATCAAAATTTACTTTGTGTAAATTTTTGGTATTTTTCCGATAAAGTTCCTTTTTTAATGAATAGTGTAAAATGTTGTATTTTAATTCAAACCCCCTTTTTAATATAATTTATTTATATGATTAGATTACCTTTTGAATTGGTTTTAAATTTAAAATAGTATATATTTTTACCATTAAATCCAATAGTATTCGTTGGAATTAATTTCACTTTGAAATCGGACTTAAACTAGTGTCAATCTTTTGATACTTATTGTTTCATAAAAACACGCTATTTGCTCTGACAACAGAAATTAATTATTAAATTAATTAATGAAACTTATATATTTTGAATTATGTAAAATGGACATAATTTTTGAATTTTGAATATCAAATATAGCTTAGGGTGAAGTTTTGGTATTTTTCTGAAACACTTCAATTTTTGATGAATAGTGAAACCACTAAGTGGTACTTAAAAAACTGATTTTCCGTTTAAATGAAATTTTACCACCTCAATGTTTTGAATTTCAAAAATCTGACATACATGGTTGTAATTAATAAGTAAAATGTGGTTCAATGGGATTAAAATATTTTTTTTGTGAATAGTAACTTATTAAGTTTTGAATCGCGATTAGAGGTAATTAGTGTAATTTAAGGTAAAAATAATGTTGTAATAATATGAAATGACTTTGACACATGTCCTAACCTCATTGGATGTGTCATGGCCGACCAATAAAATCCATGGGTCAGCTTGGGGACCCCATGAAGCCACTTTGGTTATAAAATGACATTAATAACTTTTTATTTAAAGTTAAAATAAAAATGTCACAATCATGAGTTGTTTTACTAAAACAATTTTTACATGGGGATATAAATATCATATTTTTGACTATAAATATTCATTGGAAAGGTAAAACGATTTAATACATCATAGTAGTTTTTTTATAAATTTTAGATATTATATAAATTAAATTATTTATGACACCATGAGGATGCAGCAATTACCTCATTATTTAACGATTTAAATAAAATGGAAAGATAATGTAAAATATAAGCCCTACACGTGTCAAAAACCTATTGGATGGGTGGATTTAGAACCCTTATCACCTTATCCTAGAAAACAAATCAATTTTGGACTATTAAAATCCGAAACTCATTCCAAAATAAAGTAAGATTTCCTTACTTTCCAAGAGTGCCCCTCCTCTCCTCTTATAAAAGGCCCCCACCTCTACCTCCTTACCCACACTTCCAAATCCTTTGTCTCGGCCAACCCCTGACCATTTTGTCTCTCCACATCCCTCTATTACTCCTTGAAGCCTCATGTTGGGCAGAATTCTTCCCAAGGAAGCCTTTGAGCTCAACTCTAAGAGAGTTACCCGATTTTAAGGTGATGTCTTCACTTGTGTTCTTTTGTTTTATTTTGCTTCTCCAACCCCCAAAACTCTTTTTATTCATTTCTTTTGTTACAACTACAGTATAATAAATATACTAGGATGTTTTTATAATAATATTTAGAGCTACACTTACACACATCTACATCTAATGGTTAAAGAACATACTGTTTCTGTGGTTGGCAAATTTCTACCTCACGAAACGATGATTGTTCAATCTTCTTTTAAAAACCATTAATGGTGGCCATTAAGATTTCACTCTATTTATATATAATATATATTATGTTTATTTTTTCCTTATGCTTCTTTATTTTTTATTTGTGGTATACATTTATGGTTTCCATTGTGGGTAAACACGATAATTTCATTTTAGGAAGTTCGGACTACCGCCCCCTCAAAGTGATGTGATTCGTTAATGCCATATGTGGGACGTATAAAGGATGGATTTAAAGTTATTATATATGATGTTATAATGGAATTATAAAATAACTCTATATCATTATTATTTCTTTCCATTAATGTATGAGATAGAAATGAAAGTAGTGTTCATGCGTACGTACAACTTACCGTCTCCATGAACGGTGCATTTCATTTCTTATCCCCAAATGTAATGTACTATTATAAGTACATATATATAATGGATATATATTATTTATGTTACATTTAAATGATTAATATAATTCTGGAATTAAAATATCCATACCTCTCTGTTATTTTTAATTCCATTAATATGACATAGAAATGAATGTAGCGTTCTTGCGTACGTATGACTTACCATCTCCATGAACGGTGCATTTCATTTCATAACTCTAAATGATTATGTGATATTATAAATACATATATATGCTAGATATATATGATATATATGATATCCAAATCAGGAATGTCATTCTGGAAATAATGAAGCTTTGACCACACGAACAACATGTAATTGTAAGAAGTCCACTTTCGACTTAAGAACCAAATATCGACAAAACAAACACTATTAACTTAAATGATTACATAATGTTTATAACATGGAAATAAGTGATATAAAAGGAATAATGAACTTGAAAAAGGTTCTTAAGAAAATATAAATTAACTCAAGTTTATTATTCAGGAGGTTAAAGAACGATCGAGTCAAGACGGACCTGAGGTAAGGGACATCGTCTCAATCTCCTTTCATTGAGGCATATTTCATTTTATACACAACTATCTTTTATATGGTGTATAAACCCCTTTTAATTTTAATTTTATACAAAAGTAATCTTTTTCTACGAAGCGTTTTACTAAACGACAAAAAAGAATGTTTCTTTTAATGTACGCGGTGACAACGACCTTTTCCGCCGCTGCGAGTATTATTTTGTCTTTGGCTTCCTCAACAAGCCGTAATGTTTTTAAAATAAAATAAATACCATATTCTCTTTTATGTATTTTGGTATTGAAAATGGTTTTTATAATGGATTTGTTATTTCAATATATTTAAGTGGTATATTGTGGTCAAAGTCTGGAAATGTTTTCTTTACATTATATTTGTTTTATGTCTTGTGATTTTATAATGGTACTTGGACATTTGATGGGTGGTTACGTGATAAACCATATGACGGGTGGTGCCATGAATACCAGGATGGGTGGTTACGTTATAACCTCCAATTCATTGGGTTTGGATGTCAGCCGTATGTCTATTCCATTAAGTATGTGTGGAATTCGACCGTATGGTTATTCCATTTAAGTATGTTTATGTCCCAAGTTACCTTTATATGTTATGTGTTATTTATATGGGTTTTATGGTAATCCTTTGGTTACAAATGGGTAAGTAATCATATTTTATTCAGTGAAGAGTTTTTACTAATTCATGAAGGTAAAGGTATTACTTTGATAAAGTATACATGGTTTACTTGTTGGTTTGATAAACTTACAGTTTTTATTCTTTGTGTATCCATTACTGAGCTTTTTATGCTCACCCCATGTTTTTTGAAATGATTTTCACAGGACTTATTTTGGAATAGGGTCAAGGATGAGATCAAGAGAAAGTCATGCTATATAAAACATGGAACTAGACATGTTTCTTTTTAAGAGTTTTTTTATTCTATGGAAACTTAGTAGAAGTGTCTACTTTGTAAATATTTTGAGATGTAATAGTTATGTTCTAATTCTCTAAAACTCTAAACCTGAAAAGATCCTCAATGTGAATTATTCATTTAATTCAATATTAAGTAAGGTTTAAGGTCGGGGCCTTGTACAGATTCACCATCTCCTTCTCATAAACTTGGATCAAAGAAAATATCTTCTCCCATTAGTGAACCCACTATTTAGTGGCAAGTATATTGGAAGGTTGAATAAAAATTAGTGTTCTTTAATATATAAAGGATTCCATGGTTAACATCTTCTTCATGGGTGAATATATATGTTATATATTGTATAGGTTATTTTTTATACCCTAATACATCTAGGTAAGAATCATCATAATGTTTTTAATATCACATAGATTTTCATTGGTGACGCCATTCAAAAAATCATTCTATTATCCCACACACATTTCATTCATCTAAATTCTATGTGTTCCCATTATTTTATAAAATATAATATGCATGAAGAATACTTCTATCTACATTATATGAATAAATAATTTCATTCTATTTGACAATAATGTCTAAATTCATATCTTTAGTGATTCCTTTGTTTAGATTTATTCTAAAACAATGTTTATATGAATCATACATATAATTATACTTATTCTAACTATTTTTATATAATTTTTTTAATCCTATTCCCAGTATTTAAAAAACAATATTTCTAATACCAATTATACAAAACCTAATTTTTATTATATGATTATTACATCGTTCTAAATAAAAACAACTTTATAGCTATACATTCAAGAATAAAAAGGTTTTGTATCTTGGAAAAATTAGGATCATAAATAACATATATATAATAAAACGTAAAAAAAAATTAAAATCCATATTATTTATCAACATAACATCTTTTATGTTCTCTGTAATATTTCTAGTGATCGAAGGTTAAAACTAAAATAAAGGGGTGAGCTAAAATCCCATTTAGGGGATGGATAACATTTAAAAAATAAGAGACATGAATAAATATTACTTGGATGATCATAATCATAATACTAATTTCATAAGAATGGGATTACTATAAAAAAATATGAGGAAGAAATTTTAAAAAGTAATGGAATATAAGAATTCATAAAAATAAACCATCTGGTCATAGTAGTAAAATAGCACACATTGATATAAACAAATCTAGATTCATGTTCGTGAATAACATACGTGAAAAAATTATAATGTAGTAATTGTAAATTAAATGAGCATCATGTTTACACACAATACACATAATAGAAAAAGATACATTACATTATCCAATACATTAGTGGTTATATATAATTTCGGACCAATCCATTACATCATAATTTTTACAAATCATGCATTCCAAAGAGATGATATAACAATCATAGTCCTTAAATTATAAATAGAAGGGAATGGGTTTGATAAATATTTAATGAAGAATAATATCTTGAATAAAAAATGGGTTTTCCAAATTAATAATTGACATAATATTTGTAAAATGCATCAGTATTTATGATAAAAGAAGAAATAATTCAACATTAAAACATTTATTGGAATGAAAAGTCTTGATAGAATATTTTTTCTCTCAAAATCAAAGGGGAAAGATGTCTATACATAAAAATAAATAAGAATAATAGTTAAATTGTATTTAAATAACATTATAATAATATCCATACTGAGGATATCACGAAATTGGGAAATCCCAACAAAAATGATTTCTGTTCTAGATTCCCCTTACCATAAGTCACATTTTATTTCATATCATTTCTGCCTATTAAATAATAATGAATAATTTATTAAAAAAAATTATATATAATTTAATTAGGTTATTTTATGCGATTATTTATTAAGTATATCAATTTTATTATATTTTTCTTATTTTTAATTTATTTTTAAGTGATTTGATATCATGATTTCCTTAAATATTTCACATTTTACATAGATTTATTCATTTTCAAGTTCATTTATCTATAAGTAGAATTAATTATAAAAGAATAAAAAATATATATATTTAAAATTTTATGTATCATAAAAAATTTATTATAACTATCCATTGGATGTGTTATAAGAATTGAATTAGAAAATTCATCAATGAATATTAATCTACATTAATGGGACATTATCAAATGAGCGGGAATGGGGAGTATGACAATTTAATACATCATAAATAAAATAATTCTTATAGGTTAATATAATTAATATAACATTATTATAATATTTAATTATTCTAATATGATATGGTTTTGAAAGGGTTAGAGAAAAAGAGAATGGGGATAGGAGAATGAGATGACAAATTGGTGAGTGCATACCCTATTCTCAGTGTTGTTTCTTCTCCATGACTCTAATCTCTTTTAATGCATGGAGTTTTTGGGATTTAGAAATGATAGAGGATTTATTAGAGTATTATGATAGTTTATTTAGGAAGTGAATTGAATTTGTATTCTAATGGTGGATTGGTTTTCTAAGGGGATATAACAGGGTATTTTTGAATAAAATATGAAATATAATACAGTATCAATTGTCAAAATATTAACAGTGAATTATTCAAAATATATATAATTTATCAACAAAATAAATTAATATTAAGACATAAAACCCATTTATAATTCTTATTAAATTGGATTACAAATAGTAAAATTTTGATAATAAAATATTTATTATTTTAAAGGATCAATTTGGACTTTATTGTTTTCAAAATGGTTTTTAGGTTTAGAAATCATGTTTATTCAAGTTTAATGAATTATTTGTGAAATTAAATATATATATTTTTGAGCCTCATGCCCTTAAAATAAAATTTTCATTATTACATAATGAATTATTTTATTTTATTATTCACTTACAATAAAAAAATATTTTAATTATTCACTAAAAAATTGATGTATTTTAGAAAATTTCTACGAAATAACCCTAAAAAACTTTTTATTGTATAATTTTAAAAAATGATATTAATTTTTTCAAAATTATTTTCTATCATATGTTATTTAAAATTTTAAAATAAAAAATATTAATTTTTAAGATAATCATTAATATATTGTTTATAAAAAATTTAGTTATATTTTATTTAATTTTAAATATTTTCTATTTATTTTATAGTATTATTATATATGTATATTCTTCAATTACCCAAGATAAATATTATTTAAATTATAATTTATTTTTAGGTCCATATTACTATTCTAACAACCACATTACTTTTCAAATGGTCATATTAACATTCTAATGGTCATATTACCCTATATAAATTCCTCTTCATTCTTTTATTAAACATTCACTATAATTTCTATCAAGGTTGAATATCTTCTCTAAAATATTTATAGATTTTTAATATTTTGTTTATTTTTAATGATGTTATTTATTGGAGGGATGATACCAAGTGATTTTAGAGATCCAAATATTCACATTTTGGTATTTATATTTTTTATTTTCACAATGTTTTATTTTTCATCTTAAAGGGTCTAGTATTTGATTAATGTAACGATTTTCAACAGTGAATTAAGGTATATTCAGTTTTTCTATATGAAATTTCTGTATAATACTATATACTATGACCAAAATTTATTCATGAATGAATTATCACTTAAAATTATGGGTCACTAAAACCTAGCCCACACCTTAGTGAAATCATCCATCCCATTTGGTCTGAACATGGCCTCCACCACACCCTTGTGAAATATTTTTGGTTGTTTAAACTATGTAACAACCCAGCTATCCATGTATCAAAAAAAACTCCCATATCGGGGTGTTTTATATTCAAAAATTCACAATGGGAACACATAGGTGAACAAAATCTTGGACCAAGTTGAATTAAATCCCTTTATATACTATTGTTTCCATCAAAAATGGAACTGTGTTAGGAAACTGAATGGTCTGAGGGAGACTAGTTAGTACATCCCATTTATGTTTGGAATGAGACAACTTTGTTAAGTTATTCACACTGGGTTCCCCATTGATTTCCCTAAGAATGTGTGTTCTTGTTAGGAATCACTATTTCCAATATATTTCTAAATAATTTGTTTATAGAACTAGAAACACTCAATGGTTCTATATTAAAAGGAACCAACATTCCAAAGGTAGGTGTTCATTATTTATTTGGACCTACGAGTCTTAATAACATTCATTGGTTGAGAGTATTAGAGGTTGGGATTATCACACCCTTTTGGGGGTAATTATTACCTACTCCATGAATCTTTTAAGGATTTAAGATATGTTCATGGGTACTTCATTAATTACCATGTATGAGGTAGGTCATCCTAAGATTGGAAATAGATTATTAGTATATATGGAATTTAGAATCAACTATATGTATCTAATTTTATTTATCAATGGAGACATCTATATATATCATAGGCTATCCATCAATGGTATACTCTTTTATGCCACTTAGATATTATTTAGTTATTATTATGACAATGTTGGTTTTTAAGAAAACCAGTGGAGTGCCCATGAATTTTTGTCATCCAGGCAGAGATAACTCTCTCTAGAATTTATTTTCATCTTGGTAGATAGAGGTTACTATAGAATACATTATCACCCAGGGTGAAAATTTTGGTTTGATTTTGGGACTGAACCCATAGATGGGATACATATCTATTCGTGTAAAAGGAATCATAAACCAAATAGTTAACTACTGCTTAATGGGACACAACATACATTTTAAGGTCATATGATAAGGATACAACTATAAATTTTGACATCATGTCTCTTGGACCTCCAGATGAAAGGTTCCTATTCAATGTTTGGTGTGGGACTTATAAAGAAGCCTCCGAAGGATCCTCGAAAGGATATGAATTTCCAAATTGTATTAGACTTGGTTGGGAATGTGATGTAGTGAGAACATAGTTGATTTGGGATGTTGGGATTCAACATCAGGGATGCTTCCAATGTATCCCACATATGTTGGAATCAAATCCTGCGTAGTTCGGTTAGTCTCAGAAGAGATTATAGAGAATTTAGAGGATTATTATTGGGGTTACTCCCAACATGGAATCCATTGTAAAAGTTATAATTATTAATATTATAATTCAACGTGACATGGTGGTTTAATTTGGGGATTACTCCTAATGAATATTTCCAGATTAAGGGAATTTGGATTGGGCCGTACTCATGATGAGGATTCATAGATTAAAGGGGTATTATTTATCATTTAATAGATGAGATGATATGGAGCTTATGCCTAAATAAGGATTCCTATATATCCCAGTTATGGTTGGAATCAGAATTCATGTAGTTCATAATTTCAGGCGAACCATATAGATGTTGTGATCATTATAAATCTCTAATCCCACATTATTCGTGATCAGGGTGATAAATAACAAGATGTAAAATATTAAACCACCCACACGCACATTCCTCTCTTCTAGTGGATGTGGTCGGGCTTATGGTGGAATAGGTAGGGGAGATGGTGTGAGAGGTCATGGATACGATGGAAGAGGCTGAGGAAACAAACTTCTATCTCATTACATTACACTGATCATGGGTCCAAATGTATGGAATGATTGAAGGTGGTGGAGGTATAGAGGATCAAGACTATAACCTTCTACCTAAATGGAAGTAGTATGGTTTCCATAAAATGGGTCCCTTTGTGAGGATATAGAGTTTTCCTTTGTTAATGGGAAAATAAATTATCATCCTCATTCTCCCTAATAGGTACTGGATGCTCTAGGTCTTAGTGATTTTAAGGGGATGATAGAGTCATATCCCCAGAATATAAGACTAGGAACTCCACAACACTATTTTCAGGGTATGGGTCCACATGACCGTGGATATACAATCCTACATTCATCCCAATTATTCTGACCCCCTTATAAGAAAAAAGTCAGAAACATCTAACCCTATAAATACAAACCCAAATGGGGGACAAATTTATGTACCTTTCCCAAATGTTTGATAAATTAGGAGGTCTTGGTGGATGTTTCAACATGTTACCTTTAAAACATGGGATCCAAGGAAGGATAACCCTTGTCATGAGTGAATTAAAAGTGGTCTTGAAGGATGGCTCACATATGTCATGGGTGTAACAGCCCAAGATTTTATAAAAAAATATTCTTTTTAATTTTATTAATGTCTTGTGTGGTACGCTACACCAAAAGGAGCTTGCACAACACACATCCTTGACTTGACTTGCATTACACGCAATCGCGACCTTCCTCGATAGCGTGTGTAATACGCAATACCGAGTTTCACTAAACAACGATGTGCTATTAAAATATTATTAAAACTAGCCGTTATGAATAGTAATAACCACTTTTTAAAATTCTGTAAATCTTATTTTTCAAAATGAACTTCATTCTTGGATTCGGAGTATCGAATTTAGCCTAAGGTGAAATTTTGGTACTTTTCGGATAACTTTCATATTCTGATGAATAGTGAAAATTACTAAATTATAATTAAAAACAACTTTTTTAATCGAAATAATTAATAGTGATAAATCATTAATTTGAGTGGTTTTAAAGTATATTTAGAATATATTTTTACAATTTAATACAATGTTGGTCATTGTATGTAATTTCACATTTAAACTAGACATAAACAAGTGTCAATCTTTTGATAGATATTGTTTCTTAAAAACACGCTATTTGTTTTAACAGCGGGATTTAATTATAAAATTAATTAATGCAACTTTTATGTTATGAATTTGGTAAAATAGACTTCATTTTTGAATTCGGAATATGAAATATAGCTTGGGATGAAATTTTGGCATTGTTCTGAAAAACATCAATTTTTGATGAATAGTGAAACCACTAAGTGGTAGGTTAAAAACTGAATTTTGCATAAAACTTAATTTTACCGCTTCTGTGAATGGAATTTCGAAAATCCGAGAGACACGGTTAATATCAAGGACTAAAATGTGGTTCAATGAGATGAAAATAATTTTTGGTGAATAGTAACTTTTTACTTTTTTTTACCGCAGTTAATAGTAAATAGGGTAACTAAGGGTAAATATGATATTAATATTACCCTAACACATGTCCTAATTCTATTGGACAAGTGTAATTCGACCAAAAACAAACTTAGGAATAAAATATGACCATTTAGGCCCACTTGGATTAGATTAGGACATTTATTATTAATTTATTTAAAGAAGGGTTAAAATAGTTAAAATCAAAGTTTAATAAGTAAATCATTTTTAATATGGGGTTATACATAAGATAAATTAGACTATAAATATTCATTAGAAATCTAAAAAGATTTCCTACATGATTGTATTTTATTTGTAATTTTTAGACATCAAATATTATAATTTATTTATGACACAAAAATGATGCAGTAATTATCTTATTAATGAAATATTGACATAATTGATAATATAAATACCAAAATAAATGTAATTTAAGACTTTTTATGAATTACACTAATTTTCTAGGTTAATATGATATATTAGTGATGATTTAATCAACTTGGTTCGAACATATAATTCTGTTATGACTTTCACAAAAATCATATATCAAATAGTGTCAAAATTGACACAAAATAGTTTTTAAATCAAATATTATATTACTAATTGTTATTTTATTCCTAAAAATCTAAGGTTCGGCCAAATGACTTAGATAAGGATATATGTATTAATAATATACAATTTGGGGTTCGTTTGGCATGTTATAGTAAGTTTATTAACCATATAGTGAAAGAAAACAAAAAGACACGGTAAAAGTTAAATTATTTAACTTAGAGTTAAATCTAATTGATAAGGTTAAAATAATACCCTAAACTTGTCTAAATCCTATTGGTTGATGGGATTTCGACCCATCCCCACTTTAGCTTCGAAATAAGACCCTTTGGAACCATTATAAACCGATTTTGACTTTAATATAAAATAATATTTTGAGATATTCCTAAGGTGCCCCTCTCCTCCCCTATAAAAGGACACCTCCTCCCCCTCCTCCTCACACCAATTTGAGCACTCAAGCTCGGCCAACCCCTGCCAATTTCTCCTCTCCACTTCCCTAGCAACATCCTAGAGGTTCTGGTCTTCTTCAAAGACCAATTTTAGTGCCCTAAGAGGAGGTCTCAAAGAGGCACTTCAAAGAAGAGGTAATTACCGTTACCAATTCTTTCATCTTTATTTCTTCTTCCACTTCTTCTTCTTAGGTTGTTTCATTATGAAGTAATAACATCAGTATCACTCATATACTGATATGTTATTATAAGTATGAAACAACCCTATTTCACCATCTATCCATCCTACGGAAAAAATGAAATCACCGCGCGTGCGTACGTACGGAATACCGTCTCCACGCCGTGGTGTAATCTATTTTCCACCATCACCTTACAAGGATGGGTATAATGGTGTAATCAGTAACTATATATGATTATTATTAAGTAATATTGATACTGAAATAATATATATATATACTCCAATACAATTCCACGATCATAGGAACGATATCATCACTCGTGCGTACGTACGGAATACCGTCTCCACGATGTGATGCGACTCGTTCTACATGATCTTCATTTCATAATGATTATATAAATGAATTGAATGAATGAATATGGTATATAATACACTAATACCATTCTGGAAATGAATTATCTATAACCTAAAGATAAGAATAAGAATTTATTCGACAAAACACGCATAAGAACAAAAAGTTATAAAGACCCGAGTAACAAGTAACAATGAAATATTACTAACAAGAAGCTAATAATATGACCATATATGATCTCATATCAATATGTATGATTCTGGAATAAGTCAATAACATTATTTAAACCATTATACAGGAGCTTCGGACACGTACAAAGCTAATCGGACCTAAGGTAAGGGAAATATCACAATCTCATTTTTATCCGAGATTGTTTATTCGTAAGTATTTATTGGGGCGTATTTTATCATCCACATCCATGTTCCCTCAATATGTAATATTGTTTCCATCCACTTGAAATAGTTTAAATCCAATTTTACCCTTAGGTGAGTTTTTAGTAAAGAATATGAAAGGAATCTTTTGTTGTTTTTCCGTACGAGGTACTTTTTGACTTTTCCGACAAAAGTACGAAGAATGTTTTTTTTAACTTATACGGCACGAACGGATTTATACTGTTTTATAAAGCCTTATTTTCATGAAGCTTCCTCTAAAATATTTCATGACTATTTCCAATAAAATCTCTTTCTTTTAAAATTTAATGATGTTTTGTGAAAAGAAATTGATTTTGAAGAAGAAAGGATATTTTCCTCAAGAATTCAATTCAAGTGTTTTATCAAAATTATTTTCCATATAAGATAATAAAGGGTTCTGTTTCTATCCATATTTTTACATCGATTTTACTATGTTGTGATGGAATTATGTTTATGAATTCCTTTATCTTATATGAATGGTTTTATGATGTCATGTTGTTTAAGAATCCCATTTTTATTACATGGGTTATGCAATGATGTATGATTTATGATTTTGTGGCACACATAAGAAAGGATTCATTAAGAGATGGGTGGGACCTATATCTCCCTCCAATGCATTGGGTAAAGATTTCATATCTCATGAGATAGACCTGGCTGGAATGGTAGGTTATACCGGTTCAGTGAAACAGGACTGAAACGAGGATTACTCGATTCAGAAAGGGACTTTGTCCACTAAGATAGTCTTGGCAATGAGTCTTGACTAACAAGAAATGATTCTCTATGATTATGTGTGTATGCCACAATGAGTAATGTTTTAAGTAAGGGTTTCATTTTCACTACTATGATTTATCCCATGTTATGAAATTATGCTCTCTTTTGCAGGTTAAGATTTCCAAAAATGTTATGTTCTTATGAAAATTATGTGATTGATATTTCTTTTGTTTACCCTTACTGAGCATTTGAGCTCACCCTTTTATGTTTTCTTTTCCCCAGGATATAAAGAAAGGTTTTAGGTAAAAAAAAAGGAAGATCTTTGTGGGAGATTTTGAAGATCTTTCACCAGGATTAGAAGATTACGTTCCGAGTTTCCAAAGACACTAAACTATTACGATCCTTGTGTGTGTGTTTTTGTTATGTACTAAGTATTCCGCAAAAGTAATGTAATGTCAATGTACGTCAAGATACGGGTCTCTACAGTTGGTATCACAGGAAAGGTTTAGTCAACCTTTGGAAACTAGGATGCGAAAACGTTAGTGAGATCCCTAGAGATATTTCTAAGGTATGTCTAGGGATGTCTCTAAGGTTAAGTATACGTATAGGTTATAGTAATAGAATTACGCTAACGATCATAGAATTAAACCTAAGATGTTGGATATTGAAGGTACTCCCCCTTTATTATGTTGTTTTCCCTAGCATGATTTTTGCCTCTCACACTATTCTTTATGGGTTTTAGACGATGGCTGGAACCCGAAGGAACCGTGTTGATCAATGAAATGGACAATGCAATGATTGCCCTCCTGAACAAACAAATGTTATGGGAGATGGAGTGCAAAATCTTATTGCTATACTTACACAAGCTATGAATCATTCTGGACTTCCAAATGAGCAGAGAAGGGAACAATATTCTATTGAGTCCTTCTTGAGGCAACGTCCACCTTCTTTCAGTGGGTCTTCTGATCCACTTGTGGCTGAACAATGGATCAGTACTACTGAAAAGATATTTTCAGTTCTTCAATGTTCTGAACATGATAAAGTCATCTTAGCAGTATATCGTTTGGAAGGTGAAGCTGATCAATGGTGGAATCTTATCAAGAATACGAGGCCAAGAGATGAAATTGAGTCCATGGAATGGGACGAGTTCAAGAACTTGTTTTTCAGTAAGTACTTCCCTCGTATTCTTCGAACAAAGATGGTGAAAGAGTTTCTTGAACTGAAGCAAAGGGATGATGAATCTGTTGGTACCTATGAAGCAAATTTTACAAGACTTGCAAGGTATGCTTCTGGAATTATCATCCAACCTGAAAGTAAAGTTGATCGATTTTTCTGTGGCTTAAAACCAAGTCTTCGAAGGGCATTAGCTATAAGAGACTTCAGTAGCTATGAAGAAATTGTGCGTTGTGCTATCAAGGTAGAAATGGAAGTTGGTGTTACATATCCATCTCATGGTTTTGACATGAAACGAAAGATGGAGTTCAAGGAGAAATCTCAGAATAATGGTGAAAAGAAGATGAATGTTTCCTTATGCACAAAGTGTGGAAAGAAGCATGGTGGAGATTGTCTTAAAGGGACTAGAAAATGTTTTAAGTGTGGAAAAGAAGGTCATCGAGCAGCTGAGTGTCGAAGTAATGGAAAAAGGGTTTCTAATGATGTGAATAAAGCAAACACTGCAGAGAACGCACTACCAACACTTCAATGCTTCAAGTGCAAAGAAATGGGGCATTATGATAATAATTGCCCTAATCCAAGGGTTAGTGATGATCAACATGAGCAACCACTGAAGGCAAAGGACAAAGGGAAATCACATGCGATCACTATTGGAAATGTTGAATATGACAACGATGTGGTGGAATGATTAAGTGTTTATGTAATGGGATTCCAAAATAATGTTGTATCATTGAGTATTGCAATATTTATTGATGTGGTATTCAAAGTGATTGAGATATTTTTTGGAAATAAGATGATATGCACATAATGAAGACGAGAAAATGAAATGTTTAATAGTATTCATGAGCTCATGATTGATATAAGGACTAAGTGATATCATGGTTTGAGTATATAGAATTTTGAGGATTTTGGTATGTGGAAAGTGTTAACTTTTAACTGCACTCATGTTTTCACTAAGGTATTCAAGAGAATACACGATTAAGGACTTTGAATGTTTGGAATGTGACCAACAAGACATATCTTGTGATATGTGGGGATCAATGACATTATTAAATCTCTGGTAATTGTTGTTACTATATTTTGAGAGTGGACTGCAGTATTATGTATAAGCCTAAAGATTAGACTGGATTATGTTGGACATAAGTTAGTATTGTTTAAGGATAGAAGATTTTCGATATTATTGATGGGATGTTATAGTAACGTAGTTTTAGAAAAAGGGACAACCTACAGGACGGGCGACAGCCCATCGCTTCGGACAAGGCTGTAGGAATCGAACCCACAACCGAAGTGCGACTGGCCTTTATCGCCTACCACTAGCCTACAGGAAGTCCCTGTTTAGTAGAAACTAGTTTTATTATATTAAGCAGTATGATATATGAAGTATAAGTCCATATGTGATTAATCTCACTATAGATCGACTTATGTATATAATTTTGCTAACCTTTTGTTTGAAACAGATGGAATGACCCGTCATTCTATCACATGATCTGCTAACACTTCACGAATAACAAATTCAACTTCATTTATTTAAGAGATGAAGTGGAAATTTTTCAAAGCACAAACAACAGTGAGATTGTACCAAAATAAAGTAAGTATTTATTCTAATTCAAATTTTCAACTTTAGGGAAATGATCTTGAAAACCAAAAATGTTGTCCTAGTGATCTTATACCTGATGAATCAGATGGTACCTTAGATCGTCACAAATTTATGGATTTGTGATTACTGGATTTTCCATAGCCATGTTCTCTACCACTCTCCATCAGAACATGATGGTTAGATTTCTCTTCCATATCCATATTTTCACCTATGTGGAAACCCAGTGATTAATTTATTTGGGTAATCGTTACATTTCATACTTTAGTTTTTAAAGCCAAGTTTTGGTATTCCCTTTTACGATGTGGGTTTCTATTAAAGAAACTTTCAAATAGTAAACCATTTATAACCCCGACGAATTTCGAGGGTGAAATTCATTTTAAGGGGGGTAGAATGTAACAGCCCAAGATTTTATAAAAAAATATTCTTTTTAATTTTATTAATGTCTTGTGTTGTACGCTACACCAAAAGGAGCTTGCACAACACACATCCTTGACTTGACTTGCATTACACGCAATCGCGACCTTCCTCGATAGCGTGTGTAATACGCAATACCGAGTTTCACTAAACAACGATGTGCTATTAAAATATTATTAAAACTAGCCGTTATGAATAGTAATAACCACTTTTTAAAATTCTGTAAATCTTATTTTTCAAAATGAACTTCATTCTTGGATTCGGAGTATCGAATTTAGCCTAAGGTGAAATTTTGGTACTTTTCGGATAACTTTCATATTCTGATGAATAGTGAAAATTACTAAATTATAATTAAAAACAACTTTTTTAATCGAAATAATTAATAGTGATAAATCATTAATTTGAGTGGTTTTAAAGTATATTTAGAATATATTTTTACAATTTAATACAATGTTGGTCATTGTATGTAATTTCACATTTAAACTAGACATAAACAAGTGTCAATCTTTTGATAGATATTGTTTCTTAAAAACACGCTATTTGTTTTAACAGCGGGATTTAATTATAAAATTAATTAATGCAACTTTTATGTTATGAATTTGGTAAAATAGACTTCATTTTTGAATTCGGAATATGAAATATAGCTTGGGATGAAATTTTGGCATTGTTCTGAAAAACATCAATTTTTGATGAATAGTGAAACCACTAAGTGGTAGGTTAAAAACTGAATTTTGCATAAAACTTAATTTTACCGCTTCTGTGAATGGAATTTCGAAAATCCGAGAGACACGGTTAATATCAAGGACTAAAATGTGGTTCAATGATATGAAAATAATTTTTGGTGAATAGTAACTTTTTACTTTTTTTTACCGCGGTTAATAGTAAATAGGGTAACTAAGGGTAAATATGATATTAATATTACCCTAACACATGTCCTAATTCTATTGGACAAGTGTAATTCGACCAAAAACAAACTTAGGAATAAAATATGACCATTTAGGCCCACTTGGATTAGATTAGGACATTTATTATTAATTTATTTAAAGAAGGGTTAAAATAGTTAAAATCAAAGTTTAATAAGTAAATCATTTTTAATATGGGGTTATACATAAGATAAATTAGACTATAAATATTCATTAGAAAGCTAAAAAGATTTCCTACATGATTGTATTTTATTTGTAATTTTTAGACATCAAATATTATAATTTATTTATGACACAAAAATGATGCAGTAATTATCTTATTAATGAAATATTTACATAATTGATAATATAAATACAAAAATAAATGTAATTTAAGACTTTTTATGAATTACACTAATTTCCTAGGTTAATATGATATATTAGTGATGATTTAATCAACTTTGTTCGAACATATAATTCTGTTATGACTTTCACAAAAATCATATATCAAATAGTGTCAAAATTGACACAAAATAGTTTTTAAATCAAATATTATATTACTAATTGTTATTTTATTCCTAAAAATCTAAGGTTCGGCCAAATGACTTAGATAAGGATATATGTATTAATAATATACAATTTGGGGTTCTTTTGGCATGTTAAAGTAAGTTTATTAACCATATAGTGAAAGAAAACAAAAAGACACGGTAAAAGTTAAATTATTTAACTTAGAGTTAAATCTAATTGATAAGGTTAAAATAATACCCTAAACTTGTCTAAATCCTATTGGTTGATGGGATTTCGACCCATCCCCACTTTAGCTTCGAAAGAAGACCCTTTGGAACCATTATAAACCGATTTTGACTTTAATATAAAATAATATTTTGAGATATTCCTAAGGTGCCCCTCTCCTCCCCTATAAAAGGACACCTCCTCCCCCTCCTCCTCACACCAATTTGAGCACTCAAGCTCGGCCAACCCCTGCCAATTTCTCCTCTCCACTTCCCTAGCAACATCCTAGAGGTTCTGGTCTTCTTCAAAGACCAATTTTAGTGCCCTAAGAGGAGGTCTCAAAGAGGCACTTCAAAGAAGAGGTAATTACCGTTACCAATTCTTTCATCTTTATTTCTTCTTCCACTTCTTCTTCTTAGGTTGTTTCATTATGAAGTAATAACATCAGTATCACTCATATACTGATATGTTATTATAAGTATGAAACAACCCTATTTCACCATCTATCCATCCTACGGAAAAAATGAAATCACCGCGCGTGCGTACGTACGGAATACCGTCTCCACGCCGTGGTGTAATCTATTTTCCACCATCACCTTACAAGGATGGGTATAATGGTGTAATCAGTAACTATATATGATTATTATTAAGTAATATTGATACTGAAATAATATATATATATACTCCAATACAATTCCACGATCATAGGAACGACATCATCACTCGTGCGTACGTACGGAATACCGTCTCCACGATGTGATGCGACTCGTTCTACATGATCTTCATTTCATAATGATTATATAAATGAATTGAATGAATGAATATGGTATATAATACACTAATACCATTCTGGAAATGAATTATCTATAACCTAAAGATAAGAATAAGAATTTATTCGACAAAACACGCATAAGAACAAAAAGTTATAAAGACCCGAGTAACAAGTAACAATGAAATATTACTAACAAGAAGCTAATAATATGACCATATATGATCTCATATCAATATGTATGATTCTGGAATAAGTCAATAACATTATTTAAACCATTATACAGGAGCTTCGGACACGTACAAAGCTAATCGGACCTAAGGTAAGGGAAATATCACAATCTCATTTTTATCCGAGATTGTTTATTCGTAAGTATTTACTGGGGTGTATTTTATCATCCACATCCATGTTCCCTCAATATGTAATATTGTTTCCATCCACTTGAAATAGTTTAAATCCAATTTTACCCTTAGGTTAGTTTTTAGTAAAGAATATGAAAGGAATCTTTTGTTGTTTTTCCGTACGAGGTACTTTTTGACTTTTCCGACAAAAGTACGAAGAATGTTTTTTTTAACTTATACGGCACGAACGGATTTATACTGTTTTATAAAGCCTTATTTTCATGAAGCTTCCTCTAAAATATTTCATGACTATTTCCAATAAAATCTCTTTCTTTTAAAATTGCATGATGTTTTTTTGAAAAGAAATTGATTTTGAAGAAGAAAGGATATTTTCCTCAAGAATTCAATTCAAGTGTCTTATCAAAATTATTTTCCATATAAGATAATAAAGGGTTCTGTTTCTATCCATATTTTTACATCGATTTTACTATGTTGTGATGGAATTATGTTTATGAATTCCTTTATCTTATATGAATGGTTTTATGATGTCATGTTGTTTAAGAATCCCATTTTTATTACATGGGTTATGCAATGATGTATGATTTATGATTTTGTGGCACACATAAGAAAGGATTCATTAAGAGATGGGTGGGACCTATATCTCCCTCCAATGCATTGGGTAAAGATTTCATATCTCATGAGATAGACATGGCTGGAATGGTAGGTTATACCGGTTCAGTGAAACAGGACTGAAACGAGGATTACTCGATTCAGAAAGGGACTTTGTCCACTAAGATAGTCTTGGCAATGAGTCTTGACTAACAAGAAATGATTCTCTATGATTATGTGTGTATGCCACAGTGAGTAATGTTTTAAGTAAGGGTTTCATTTTCACTACTATAATTTATCCCATGTTATGAAATTATGCTCTCTTTTGCAGGTTGAGATTTCCAAAAATGTTATGTTCTTATGAAAATTATGTGATTGATATTTCTTTTGTTTACCCTTACTGAGCATTTGAGCTCACCCTTTTATGTTTTCTTTTCCCCAGGATATAAAGAAAGGTTTTAGGTAAAAAAAAGGAAGATCTTTGTGGGAGATTTTGAAGATCTTTTACCAGGATTAGAAGATTACGTTCCGAGTTTCCAAAGACACTAAACTATTACGATCCTTGTGTGTGTGTTTTTGTTATGTACTAAGTATTCCGAAAAAGTAATGTAATGTCAATGTACGTCAAGATACGGGTCTCTACAATGGGAATAGGTTGTCCACATAGTTATTCCATGTAGGTATGTCGCATAGATCCTAGGAGGAACTATAAATAATTAACATAGGGAGAATATGTATGTTCAAGCTTGATATTCCATAGTCAAGGAACTTCTGGGGTAACAACGCTTGGGCAAGGTTTTATCCTTGGCACCATGGGTCACCCCTGGTGTCTTGGGAAGAGTCTTACACAGGTTCTTCCATATGGATGGTGTCTCATATAGGTGGATTCTTATGAATCCATGATTAGATGTTTTGTATCACACACTCTAAAATGAATTTGATATCCCATATCCCATTTAATACTCTATTATCTCATGTTTTATAGAGATACCATTGAAACATTGGGGGACCTAGGTGAAGGTTATTTTAAATGAGAGCTTTGGGAGTTCATTTAATTTTTCAATTAGTGAAATGAGGATCCAAAGGGTCATATTTATATGCAATGATGGGGACTGGTTTGAGGAAGTGTTTGGTGTAGGTCCAATATGTAGATGTCCCATATAGGGTGTGTAAAAACATATGGTCCATGATGGTGGTAGGAATTGGTGACTAGAGTAGGTGTACCACACATGTTGTAGGCACAGGTTCTCAATATAGGTGTATCACACAAGGGGGATACGTGTTCGGGGATACTCTAGCATATCCAACTTCTACATACACTGGGGGATATACCCCAGAACCCCTAATCAGGATCACTATCGAGATACAGTCCCTCCACTTCAATCTGGTCCCTTTTAAACTATCAATAACCCCCACTGAATATAGATATTCTCAATATTATCTTTTTGATCCAGATCAAGTACTTTTTTGGGTTGCAACACCTGAAAATCCTATCATCACCTTCCTCTATTATGTTGCATTTTACTCAAAATTAGAATTTGTGTCTAAGTGATAATTGGAACTTAAATTCTATATAAACATTCATGAAACAAATTTGATGGTTTCAAAAACTATGAAAATCTCAAGATCACTCATTTAATTGTCTAAACACTGTAATATTTTCAAAATGGAACAAAAAACAATATACACAAGTGAAATATTAAAACATAACTGAATAAAAAGGTATTGATGTAATAGTATTCCAATCATTTATGGTTTCCTCTTTCCCATAGTCCAAATAAAAAGTCATGTTGTTGTATTTTAGATTCTTATTCACCATCAATTTAAGTGAATGAGTGGGTATCCTTGATGTTTTTCCCTGAAATTGTGATTAATGGAATTAGAGGTTATATATAATGGTTAAAATAATTTTCCATGAAATATTGACAATAATGTATTATTAGGATGAATTTTTAACATCCCCATGGGCCTATGGTCAATGGGTTATAACATTAATATAATTATCATCCTATAGGTCCAAATATAAAGGGGAGGATTCCACATGTTATATAATTATCCATTTCTAAAATTCTAAAAATGTCCATGTTAGGTAATATCAATCACCATTTTATCCTTTTAATCATATATTTTCATAAATATATTTATTAAATGTTTAAATTAATCAACTACTATTTTTATGTACCATGTATTTAAACATGAATTCATTTTTAATTCATTAGATGTGTTTCATTCTTGTGAGTGAAATATCAATATATTTTTTATTCAATCAATTTATTTATAATTTTCATGTACAATAAGAATTCATATTTAATGATATATTTAGTTTCAGTGGGCCTCTAGGTATTCTTTGATATAGGTGATTAAAATATACATGATATAAATTTTAATATGAAGATGAAAAACATGCTCATTATAGATGGTTATCTATCTATATTTATTTTTATAGGGGTAACACACATTATATGATTGACTAATGAAACAATATTATTGATATTTGATGCACGAAGTTTATGATATATCTAACGTAATTAGAAAAAATATGTTTATTTATATTAAGAATAAATATTTATTTAATCACTACTAGAAATAAGATTTATACCAATGGTTTTGGGAAAATCATAGGTATAGTTCACTAATTTGGACCTATACCAACGATTTGGCAAAAACCATTGGTATAGGTCACTAATTTGGAGCTATACCAACGGTGTTGGGAAAACCGTTGGTATAGTTCACTAATATGGACCTATACCAACGGTTTTTGGAAAACAGTTGTTATAGGTCTATTATGGAGACCTTATACCAACTGTTTGACCTAAAACCATAGGTATAGGTCCCCCCTATACTGACAGTTTATTCAAAACCATTAGTATAAGTCTCATAATCAATGAATCTATACCAACGGTTCTCAAAAACATTAGTATAGGTACATGTATTTGTAATGGAATATTCTTACAGAGGAAATTAAATAAATCAAAATTTAAAATACTTATGATAATACATATATATATTTCTGAAATTATGTTCACAAAAGTACGTTAGGTTAGTGGTTAGGTCATTAAATCAAAAACCAGAGGTGTTGGGATCAAAACCAACAGAATAATTATTTTTTGTATTACATATAAAAATGGTTTTATGGAATCATTGGTATAGATTTTCATATTACTTATACCAACATTTTTCAATACCATTGGTATAAGTCTATACCAAAGGTTTTCCGAAAACCATTGGTATAGACCTATCCCCCTGACTTACTAGGCAACAATTCTCTAAACCGTTGGTATACGCTATTCAAATGGTTTGGAGGCCTATACCAACGGTTCCAAACCATTGGTATAGGGTATTTTACCAATAGTGATTGTTTATAATTTAAATTGGATTCCTTCTGTATGGAAAATATTAATTTTTTATTGATTAATATATATAATTAATTATTTTAATAATATATATTAAGTTATTTTGTATGATATATTGAGTGTAAGTCTCCCTATTGACAGATTTAAAAACCTCTAACTCTTGTTTATAACCTCAGGTATTTAGTGAGCATGTTTGTGGTAATGTTTTGACCCCGAGTTGAGTTGTACATACTATCTCAAATTGGAGTGTTACAGCTAATGTTAGTTCCTACTATGATAATTGCATCAATTGTATTATAACGTTTAACTCATTCATTGAAGAAAACAAGTCATCAATGTTTTTATTCTTAATAAAACATTCGAAACTAACAAAATAAATACACCAATAAATCCCTAGCTTGTACAAATATGTATCATTTATGGAATTATAATAGGAATTATTTTTATAAACTCATGAATGTTTTCACATGTATTTCACAACTAGTATGGTCTATTTGAATTTCATGGTTGTAGACGAATTAAAAATGAAAAATTGAAGTTGGAATATATCACATGATCATATAAACAATATTTAATTCTTTTTTTATTAAATTTTTATAAAAATAATCATAAAAAAAATTGAATAAGTGATAAGAAACACAGTTTAGAACCTTTAATTAGAATTTATAATCATTATTGAAATATAGATTCTTGATATTACATCATGTTTTAATTATCAAATTTTTCTCAACAAGTTTCAAATAACATGGGAGAGAATAATTATAATATGAAAAATGATGATTATAGAAAACTCTAATTTCATTGTATTTGGATAGAATCCCTATATAATGAGATAATGTGCATATTTTTTTGAAAGTAGTCAAATAATTAACTAAAATGATGTCAAATGTATTGCGTAGATTCTACACAATCTGTTATTGTAATTTCAAAAAATTATTATAAATTTTAATGAAATTATTACTATTATAAAATTATTATTTGAATAATTATATTTGTTTCATTATTAATTTTCTTTTAAATATAACTTTATTCAGTGAAATTTGATCTTACAGACCATTTATGTCCCATTTAGTGATGTTTCATGAGTTTTGTATCGTATAAAAATTATTTTCATTGTTAGAATCTATTAGGAATTGTCATTATGGATTCATATTCTTGTTTAGTTTGATGAATTATATCCCCTTTCCATGAATAATACCCAAAAATAAAATAATCAATTCATTTAACTGTTGATAATTTTATCAAGAAAATTATAACATTTAACAATTTTATATCTAAATTTAATTTATTGTAATTTTTTTATAGAGAAAACATTATATAATTCAAAAAATATGTCTTCAATACAAATCATCAATCTATATTCATATATAATATGTTTTTAAACATTAAATTATTGTAATATTAACACTATATTCTCGAACAAAGATAATTCGATTTTAAATTATGAGTTTTAAATATATTTTAATATAATTTATAACAAATATATGTAGAATTGAATTTTTTTAAATATAAATTAATAAACACAGAAAAATTAGAATTAAAATAAATTTTTATAATATATTATTATCTTATAATCATTTAAAAAATAGAAATTTTCACTTGGATTTGATATTAGCACTACAAGCTTATTCCATTGTGAATGTGAGATAAAATTACAATAGATATTGAAATGGATTCTATTGGGATTCTTGTTAACAATATTGAAATTTAATCCCAATTTAAAAAATAAATAAATAATGTATCATATCTTTATAATCATTTAATGATATATATAATGGAAGTAGTGGGCCTTTATGAAACATATCATTCAATAATCAGTGGTTATAGACCTATATTCAAGAAAAAAAATTACTATAGTTTTCCACGAGAAACATATATAAAATAAATTCATTATAATCTCAAATAACTATCTAGATATGAGATTACATATTTATGTCTTGGTCAAAACAATTATAGTAAAATTTGGGATTAGTACATTGTAGTAGTGAAATTTAAAAATATTAATAATTTTTATTCATAAATTAAAAATTAATATTTGCCTAGATTTATATATTAATAAATTTTAGAATTTTTTGGACAATTATGTTAATATTAATTCCTTCAATAAATATTTTAATAGAAATTATAGAAAGTTACTAAAATATGTCAATGCATCATATAATTACATATAATTTAAAAGTTATATGTAGATAAAATATCCTTAGGAAATTTAATTTAAGGTAAATGACTGGTTATTTATGATGAAATATCCCTTTAAATTTTCAAAAAAAATTAAAAGGAAATATATGTATAATATATATTGATCCATATGATATATTATAAATAAAAACTGTCATTAAATATCATTTTATTTTACTAGAAAAAATTTTATATGTTAATTATATATATATATATATCATTTATAAATAATTTTATTTCATTTAAATCATACATACTCAATAGTAAAATTGTGTTATTATATCATGATTTATCTTATGTTGAAAAGATACATTAAATTTTTAATTGGGGAACTTAGAGAATCATAATAAGTTGAACCAACTAGTGAATATGTAATAGATGACTATGTGATTGAAAATCATATATGGGTTTTATGAGTGTAATGAATAAATAAAACCCATCAATGATTTGATAATTTTATATATTTTAATATTTTGATGTATAAATATATCTAGAATGGAGGTTTATAACCCCACATAGTATATTTTCCATTATCCCTTACATAACATACATATTTATCAAGAATAAATTTAATATCATTTTCTTATCAAAACAAATCAATGAATTTTGGAATAAATTAATAAATATATAAATAAGTTTTAGAGTAGTATTTTGATTTAATTATTTCATTAACAAAATGATAACAATTCATGTTATACATTGATTAAAACAACTAAAATAATAAATACAACCATTAATATTTAAAACCATGACAAGAATTGTAATTATATTGTATCATAATCAATATAAATTTTTTTTTTAAAAAATCATAAAAATTGAAATAAAAATTATTTTTGATGTTATATAAATTTCAAAAAATAAATGTATTGAGTAAAATGATGAATTAATGAGTTTGTTTTTGGGGAGAAAATAACATATCTGTGTTAATTTAGATAATAATATATTAAACACAAAAAATGAATGTGACCACTAAAATTGTAATTGAGCCATTATTAATATTATATTTAATTTATTAGTAAAACTAAATATTTTTATATTTTAGTATTTTAATAAATTTTTTGTTTTTTTATGTATAATTAAATAAATATTATAGAACATATATATTTTAGATATTTTATCAATAAGAGGATCATAATGATAATTCATGATGGAAAATAATAAATTCTCGCTCTTTATATGCTAAAAAGATACAAAATGATTTTTAATTATTAATAATTAAATATTAGTGTTTAGTATTATGAAATGAATATTTGTATGTGTGAATGAATGAGGGAATTTAGAAAATATGGTGGAATAATTCAATCATATATTGACAATAATAATTTTATAATTCAATGAATAGATCAATTAATTTATATATCGAAATGGTTCAAATATTATTTGTTTCCCAACACATGGAATTAATATTTGGAGAATATAATCCATAATAGATCATTAAATGATAAATAATAATATCTCTTACTCAATAAAATATTAATAGGGAAATAATACTACTGTTTTAGAAGTGATGACTTACTGACATTGTAAAAACATGTCACACTACTGTTGACAATACATAAGATAATAAGGTAGAGTTATTTTGAAATCAGACAAAGTTACGGATTCTGAAAGAGTATCAATCCCACATAATTATCTATGAACAAATTATCAAGGTAGTCAAATATTTACAATGATTCCCACCTTGATACACAAAACATTGAGATGATGTATTGGAGATAGCATCGTAGTCACTTTTTATGGAAAATAAATTTGATTATATCTTCCTGAGATGCACCATACCAATAGACATTTTTTTAATAAAACATACTCTTATTGATAATAGTGATTCCTTTGTTAGGATCATATACATGGAAAACGATAGTTTACAAAATATACATCAACATTGGAGGTGAAATCTCTATGACACTGATCATGATTCTTCCCATTGTATTGAAATTCCCATCACACCATAAAAGGTAATGAAGATAATACTCAAATAGAGAAGAGGAATAAATGTTTTTATATAATTGAGATTCAATAATTACACTACTTTAGTTTCTCAATGACAACACAACCCCCTTTCCAAGATGAGATGTTTGAAAACATTTACAAAACATTCTTGATATGAATGATTTTATAGAAGTATAATTATGTATTATATTTGAAAATAATTAATTGATACTAGTCATACCATCCCAATTTTATTCCATGCTTATTAATTTACAAAAACCATAAATATTTTAATGATGAATATAGTAAAATACTAATTATAAAAAAGTGAAATATGTTCATTGGGGGAATAAAAAGTATATAACTTGAATTTCATAAATTATCAACTTGTAGGATTCAATCTGGGTTATTAATGTTCTGGGTTATAGTAGATTATAGAAACTCATCTGAAAACACAACTAGACATTTCTATAATACCACATATAACAATTGCACTTTCACAAATACATTATTTCATGATTTTTAACAAAAAATTCATTTTAACACTACCCATAAATATAATGGCATATTTTATTTGGGTTATCAAATACATAATACAGAAATATAAAAATAAACTACCCCAATATTATATTAATCTTCCAAATGTGTTCAAAAGTCCATTTTTTTAATATTTTACTACAACAGCTTTAATGGTTATATATATAAATAAAAATATATTTGATAAATCCTAATATGGAAATAAGTAAGATCATTATATTTAATATATGAGTTAAGAGGCATAAAATAATATCCAGAAAAGTGTAGAAATATATACAATCATATGAAATTATTTCCTAATGAATATGATATGATAAGATGGTGGTATTATAATAATCTAGAAGAAACAGAATACACCACATCATATGTATAAGTGAAGGCTCACCACAATTACAATATAATATATTATTCTAGTTGATATCCTAATAACTAAATATGGTATCTCATGACATGAAAATATTATCTACTGCATTTAAGGACAATAAAATTCTAGAAACAGCCATAACATCATAATATATACAAATATATGTTAGATATTGAGGGAAATGAAATCATAAATAATGAAAAATCATGTGATAACCCATTATTAGGTACTAGGTTAGATATTATTTTTCTCAAACAAAATTCAAACGACATATAATAAATATTTTCAAGGAAAAAGGTATTTAAAATTTTTGGAGGTTCGTAATTGAATAAATAAAAATAATTAATTCATATGTATTTAATGTAATTAATAGGTCATATGAAAATAATGGTGACTTTTCTGTAGAAATGCACATCTTAAATGATACTTTAAAAAATAAGTAATGAAATATTAATAAAAGTAATACCATATAGTTTTTTTAATCAACAAATGAACCAAATTATTTTTCTATTAAATAATGGGTAATGTTTTTAATAATATAATATTAAATAAAATATTTTAGAATTCTATGAAATGATATAAGGAATGGAGAATATCCAAATAGTTGGGTATTATTAAAAAAATAATTGAGATTTGAACCAGAAGATTTTGTATATTCCAATAAAATAAATGGAAGGTCAACAAGGTATACCGGTACAAAGAAATATAAAAAAACATAAACTAAATAAATGTGAATTAAATAGGGAAAATTATAATCATTAAGATATTAATTGTAACTTGAATTATAATGACGGTGGTTTGGGGGTTTCCCCATATTTGGTGCCAACTCTCTTGTTATGTTAATCTAACATCATAAATAATCAAATAAAATTAATTAAAAACATTATATAAATACTTGTTCATGTATATTTCACTTATATTTATTATTTTATATTTGTTGATAATCATTTTAAATATATTGTGTTTGTGTTTACAATCTAAAGGATGATTGTATTAGGTTTCCAAGGAAACATCTATTTAGAAGTAATTATGGAAGTTCATTTAAAATGAGCTGATAAATGAAGAAGTGAAATAGAATGAAGTTAATGCCTTTATATAATAATAAAATTCAGTACATATCAATTATTCTTACAAAATAATATGGGTTTATTGAGTATAAATATTATATTTTATTAGTCAATTCATTTATGTGAGTTTTTTGCACAATTATCCAATTAATTACTTTAATATAATCTTAATGTTTATATACCATTTTAAGAATATAAAATAAATTATATTATAATTATTAGGTAAATATTTCATAATAACTTTATCATTACAACTATCTATTAGTGTGGTGGTGAAAGAGAAATGTTTCATTCATGGAGGCAGAAAATCTACCATAAAATTGGTGACACGATCATTTTAAAATAAATGAGATGAAGATAGATATTTACTATTACTTTATTATAATAATATTTTAATTATACATATTGTACATATTTTATTATATTATGATAGTTTGAATACATTTAGATTATGTATAAGAAGAGAAGAACCGAAAGGATCTCGGTTGATATAATTACCACCTCATATGGATCTCCTCCATTGGTACACCACATGGGATAAAGGATCATACAATTATTGAGACCAAAGCCTCAAAATAAGTATATGATATATTTTTGTTGTATTTGGACATGTAAGTGTAATTTTAATGTGATGATAAATTGGTTTAATATGTCAGTATATCAAATCAGAAGAGAGTGATGTTATAAATAAAATTCTAGTTTTTAAATTATTTCATTACAAGGACTAAATGTGATTATTCTCAAGACTATATAAATTAATTTGTCCATTGGAGTTTGATATAATAATTACTTATATTATCCACCATGCATGTAATAGTTAAATTAAACTATAATTAATAAATATGTATTTTTTTTGTCTTTTGCTAATAAATAAAAATCTACATCGGAAAAAATACCAAAAAATCCACAACAAATATTTACAAGACAATTCAAAAATTTAAATACATTTCATAAAAATTGTTTTCCAAATAATAATTTTTCAGTTTTTTTAAAAATATTTATTTTTTAGAACACAATTTTTATGATAAAATAAATTTTCTATCCCTTTGAAATATTACATATGATTGTATGAGATTATTTTTTTTGGAAAATAAATATTTTTTAAATTTTTTTGTCTGGATAATATTTTATTTGAATTTCATTTTTTATTGTATAAAATTTAATTTATTAAAAAGTGAAAAACATTTAACCAAAATAAAGATATTTATTCTTTTATCAAACATTTATTTTATCATATTTAACAATTTTATTTATTTGACTTATATTATAAATTCCATAGAATTTTATTTTATAAAATATCATAATATTTTTTTACAAATCCAATAATCTATTTATTATTTAATAGTTAGGTTACAATTCCAGAATTAATATTTAAAATATTCATATTGGTTTTATAATTCATATAAATTCATATCATTTTATTCTATCATTATTCACATCAATTTTGTATATGTTATCTTATTTATTTTAATGAAATATTTATTTTATTATATATATTTTCAGTTCTATTATATTTACCTTGAGTGTGATTATTCATGGATGCTATGATTATCTAAATTTCCAATTTCAAGTTAATTTATTTGTTTATTTATTAACCTAATGTGTTATTACTAATTATGTATGATATTTATTCTCTAAATTTAATATTATAAATTAATAAAGAATTTATATAATTGTTTAATGTATTTTATAATATATTAAAAAATATGAAATTTAATCAGAAGTAAAATCCTATATGTAGAATTATTGTCTGATATAATTTATCCCCATTCAATATAGGTTTTATTTTCATTGGGACTATGAATTTTTTCTGAGTTATAGTTTCACTCAATATTGGATATTTTTGTTTCATATTGAATTTATCCCTTATCTATTATATATAGATTGGACTAATTGTGAATAAATTATCAATGAAAATATGAAAATTGTATGTACAATAATATAGAAAAATAGACATAATTGATAAGACATGAAATCTGGTAAGATCTGACAATTGAAAATAGAATATGATGAATCATTAATAATTTATGGTAATAAATGTATATAAATTATATTTATAATTTTTGTATAATTTTCCCCTTAGAAAATCCAATTTAGGTTGTGATGAATATTTATAAATGAAATTGCTGGGTAATTATTTTCTCAAATTAATAATCACAAGAAAAGATCTCCAATGAAATTTTAAATTTAATATTTTTGTTCCTAAGAGATCTATAATAAAGAATGATATAGGCAAGATAGATGAATGTGATCTAGTGAAATTATTAATAATGATGATACAGATATGTAAATATCTCCTCAAAGATATTGATGTCCAATAAACAATCATTATTATAAATAGGAAAATATTATTTGATTGATGAAAATGGAAAAAAATATAATTTAGGGGAGATCTTAGATAAGAAATTTGATAAAAGATGTGATCATTTCACTAAAAGAAATATATGGTGATAGATTTAAGAAAATTAATAAGTAATATTTATTCCAATTTATATAAAAATAATAATATATCATATTTCATGAAGGATAGGTTTGGTTAATCATAATATACTATAATGATAAACTAATGCCATTTTAAAATAAGAAAAATACTTTGAACATTAATTTTATATAGATAGAAGTAAAGATGAAAAATAAAAATGAAGTTTAAGTTAAATATTAAAAAGAACATAAGAAATGAGGTGCTTCAAACATATTTCTAATGAAGTTCTTAATTACAAAACACATCATTATAATAAAAATAATTTAATTAAGTCATCAGTAAATATACATATTATAAGGTAAAATAAAAATTGGTAAAATTTACTCAAAATAAAATTATTTGTACAAAATCTATATTCATAATTTTTTAGTTTTATAGTTTAATTATAGGAAGACAATATGGTTTTTGAAAATTATCCAATACAACCTCTAGATCAAGGAAGATTTTGTGTGATATCAATATTTTTTTACCCAAACTTTCAACACCCCAGGATTTTAAAATAAGAATATTTATTTTGATAGCACGTATTCCACAAAACACTAAGATTAAGTATCCCCTGAAATATATTTCATTAAATTTGATATCTTCGATAGCTTACAAGAAATTTACCCCAGAATAAAAAAATAGAAATGTTTTCTTTTGTTATATACTAAACATTAAATGAGTTTATATGAATGTTACTAATTAAATTATGAATATTATTTTTATGAACTGATTATAAAAAAATACAATCATTTAAATGAAATATAAATGCTTTATAAAAATTGTATTTTTTCTAAAATATAGTTTTGTTTTGGATAACAGATATAATATTAAATATTTTTCAAAAAAATTAGGGTTTTTTTAAATAATAAAATTCCTCATTGAAATAATATTACAAAAATTAGATTAAGGTTATTTTTTGGGATTTCGTTGAAAATATTCATTTTTGATGATTAATGAAAAATACTAAATTTTATTTTAAAACATCATTTAAATTTAATTAATTTATAAAGTTATATTATATTCTCAATTGGTTTTAAAGTAAAATTGCAAATAATTTAATTCAATTATTCCAAATTTGATCATTGGAATAATTTTCAAATTGATGTTTGATATAAAAACTTATTATACTTTTGAACATTTTCTTTTTCTCATCATGTGAATTGGATTAAGTTTAAATTGAGATATTCCTATTATGTGAATAAAAATTGGAAAAGTGGATTCCATATTTTTAATCATTATATGTTATATATACTATTAGAAGAATCTAATTTTTTGAGAAATATGAATAGTTAGAAAACTAAAAACAATTACCAAGGTTAAGTTAAAAATTGGTTTACTATACGATTAATCTATAAAGATTTGGGTTTAAAATGACATACTAACTTTTAAATATCTTATTATATAGAAATATTTACACTTTAATCCATCAAATACATAATCTAGGTCTATTTTTATGTTATTTCATGTGAATGACTAACAATTTGGAATCTTTTTGGGAAATTTCTTGTAATTTCCAAGAGGGTTCCCTTTCCCCACTTATAAAAGGGAAACCACATCCATCCAGTATTCTCACATAAAATGATAATTAGATTAATGAAATCCTGGTGAATTTTCTCCCCAAAATAATTAATCACATTTTATAGCTTCTTCTCCACCCTAAAGACCATCCTTAGTGTCCTTAAATGGATATCCACATGAGGTTTCTCTTAGAAAATGTAATTATAAAAATATATCTCTTTCATTTTCCTTCTTCTATTCCTCTATAAGTTATTTTTTAATAGTTAAATTATAATAACAACATTATATCCAATATAATTATACTTTATTTTTTTTGGAATACAATTTATCCTTTTCAAGTTCTATTAAATGGGGAAAAAATTATTGATTATATGTATGGTGGAAAAGTGCCTCGCAAACCGATGTAGATTGTTTTATATCACAACCTTCCTAAGATGGAAATAATTATTTGTATGAAAAATTATATAATATTTATGTTATAATTATATTTCTATAATTTTAATTTCACATATACATTTTTATGCTCATTCCATTTAAAATAACATAATGTCACTCATATTTATAAAGGACTACCGCCTCGTAAAGTGATGTGATTCATTTTTCAATTAACATTTACATGAAATTTTATAATTATATAATTAATGAATATATGTTTTATATATGAGATGATTTTGATTCTATAAATTCATTATATCACTCACTTGAAGACCCTTTCATTTATTAAGAGAGTGATATCGT
Organism: Viscum album; assembly: GCA_963277665.1. Classification (NCBI taxonomy): domain Eukaryota; kingdom Viridiplantae; phylum Streptophyta; class Magnoliopsida; order Santalales; family Viscaceae; genus Viscum; species Viscum album. The sequence goes on along the minus strand of OY728155.1, from coordinate 269,195,098 downwards.
CGCTCCTACATACGTATGTCCTACTGTCTTATGAAGAGATGTAATTTTTTCCATGATCAACATTTTTAAATTGATATAATATTGTATATAATTAGTAAATATTATGTTTATAACATTAATATCATTTATAATATCATATATATATTATATTCTTGTGAACGTCAACATTCTTGACAAAACGTACATTAGAAAACAAGGCAATTAACAACAAAAATAATGGAAATAAGGTAATAATAATAAAAATGGGTGGTAAAATGTAATAATTGGATTATATATGATATTATAACTATGGTTATGGTAATTTTATAAATTAATAAAATTATTAATACTATTTCAGAGGTTAGAAAATGTTCAACTAAAGTAATACATTAGGTAATGGGATTTCATCTCAATTTATATTCCATTGGGACTTGTCGATATTATGCACTAATTTTATTTATATGTTGTATATAAAACCACATTATAATTTAATATCATGATTCATTCATAATTCATGTTTTTATATAAGTTAAAATATGAATTATTCTATCCAATTTAAAATGACTTGAAAATAACCATGTGGGAAAAGTTATTGAACAATCTCACTTTCATTTGGGTTTGTTAACATTATTTTCAAACAATAACTTTTATATTATAATTTTTCATTAGAAATTAAAATAATCTTATATTTACATATTCTTGTATGATGGATAATAATATTAACTAAACTATATAATATTTTTCACATATGGTGGCTACATTAAAAGTTATATGATTAACACGAGAAATGATGATAAATTCATATCCTTTACTCAGTATGGATATTTGATGATAAGGATTAATAATTCATTAACTAAATTGACTATACTATATTTGAATAATGCTTTGAAACTATAATGGAGTGTGGGACCAATGTTATATATCCCCTAGATTCATTGCTAGGTCTCATGAGATAAATAAATTTTCCAAATTAAATAGATTTCAACTTGTTGTTTAAACTTTCTTATGAATGGTGTTGATAATAGACCTATAATGAAGCCCGAGATCATGCAATGCAATAATTAATAATTGAATTTATTATTAATTCATTTATTATTATACATTGTATTTTCATAATGATATTATCTCTGGATTCATTTTATTTTCTTTTTATTGATAAATGTAAAGCGTGTTCAGTTATTTACCTGACCATATATATTATTCATAGTTTATTTATGTAAAATTCCACTATCATAACCCGTACTGAGTATTTGAGCTCTCCCTTTTATTTTTCAATTCTCCATTATATTAATAAGATATTATTGAATTAGTTTTCATGTATATAGTTCAAATTTTTATGTTATGTTTTATTTATCTATTATCATTGTACAATGGCTATCATGCATGTATCTTGTTATCTAAAACATATAAAGTGATCTATACTTTTGGATTTGAATAATTTTATATACTCCAATGTAATGAAGAAGACATCAATACCTAGATACAAGGTTTTTCCCTTTTTTGTTCGTATCAGAGGAAGTTTAGTAGAAACATTTGCAAATAGATTATGGAAAACACAGATTAGTGAATACAACTGCATTATCGATATTGAGGATAAGTATACAATAAAATCCAAAAGTTTTTTTTACGGAAGTGATAATGTGGGTTTTCTTATAGATATATCCATTTTTTGTATACTATAAGTGTATAGGGTTTTCCAACCTAGGTAATTAGGGGTAATTACTCAAAAAATGGTTCATTACGCAAGACCTAATGATCACCAAATACATGAAAATGGTCCTTACAATGAACCAGGTTTAAAACACATAGGGGATATATAAAATATAATTCATAACATGTTTATAAACAAATATAATGAATATGTAGAAAATGATATCCCTAATGAATCCATGTTTATGATTATGATATTATGAATGAATAAATTTTAATTTATTCAACATGTTACACTATATTTGGAATTATATATTATTATTTAAATTAATAATTAAATGAGATAATTTTGTAAAGGTCAATGTTTAGAAATTTATCCTGGAAAGAAGAAGGTGGTCAATACTCTTGGCCAATGTAAATATTTCCCATGCGAGGAATCTAATAAACCTGGTATTGAATAGATACAATTTTGGATACATTGGGGAAGATAAACTAGGATATGACGTATATAATTTGTAGGATAGATAAATATTACCCACAAAGGATTATCCTATGATGTATTTCTTTATGTGTTGAAATTCCGCGTGATTTAGTGGGATTACAAATCATGTAGTATCAAAGATATGGATTAAGTATCTAGAAATGATAAGTATAGCCATATGATGTGGTCAAAAGTAAGATGTTACTATTTTTGTGTATTTTCTCAAAGGAAATAGTAAAAAAATGGCAATACTTCTAGAATAAAATAGATACAGAGTTTACAGAACACATGGAATTGATGGATTTTGTGGGTACCTTATTTGTTATCTACTTCCCTTGTGAGTAGAAAACTCAAATGAAGAGAAAGTTCATTAGCCTAAAGTAATAGTAAGTAGAATGTTAGGATGAGTATGATGACACCATTAAAAGTATAAATAGGTATTATATATATTATATATACAACACAATGTGAAGAATTTATCAATTACTTGAAAGGATCAATCTAAATCACTGAAGGTAACTAGTCTCTCAAACTTTTTGTAATATAATAAAATAGTTTTATCTTCAGTCAAGATAGATATATGATTTTTGAAGACATATAGATGAAAATGGAATCATTAGAAGAAGGGGATAATAAGTAAAATTAGATAAAGGGATGAAGGGAAAGATGTATTCTATCACATGAAATAGTTGTGGAAAGAAGAAACTGGGTACTTTCTTGAAGGGAATGAGGTTTTGATAGAATTTTGTAGAGAAAGGAAACAATGCTCGTGATTTCAATGGAGATAGTTAAATTAACAATGTGAAATGATTCATATTTAAGTATATAGGGAATTAAAGAATTATTTCCCAAGCATCCTGGGAATATACCCAAGAACAAGAAAAGAGATCATGGTCATGATTATGATATTGATACAATCAACATTGAATGATTAATTTTCTTGTGTATTTGGATCCATAAAATATTTTTTAATGTATTTTATTGATGATATTATCATTATATGAATCATGAAACATATAAAGTATTAGAGGGAAATATAATTTGTTAATGTATTTTAAAGAACATATTGAATGGAACCAAGAAAAGCAATTCAGTGGCAAGATAAACTTTTGGGAAAACACATTTTTATTGAAAGATAACACTAAAAAAGTGTTATATGTTGTGATGATAATGAAAAAGATATGTTCATGGGTTATTATTATTTCTCATGGAATTTAATAATTATTATATTTTTTATCTTATCATTGGTGTATTTGATTACATGTTTAGATATATGAAATATATTAGACAACCTGAGATTTTATTTTTCAATGAACAGATGTTTTTATTATTGTTTTATGGAGATCAAGGTAATCACATTGTCCTAATGATACATTAATATAAATTTTATATTATCTAGTTAGTATAATGTTGATTTTGTGACCTAACTTGTATATTTGGTCAGACATATTTTGGATGATCTTTATGTTCAATTTTTTTTGGAAGGGATTAAGTTAATATTTGGGGGTTAATTGGGTAAATTTTTCAATCTATTTTGGTTTTAGTAATAATTTGAGGAATATCTATGACAACCCTGCTTTTATTACATACTTAAATATGATTTATTACATCAAACATCACTTGATACAACAAGAATATCTAGATGTTTAGTGTCCTTGGGGATTAAGATCATTACATAAAAACTTAAAACATGAAATACACCATCTTTATTGAAAACTTCCTCTACATGACCACTACATTCCATCGTACTTATCATTGCATGGGATAACTTGAGGACATGCATAAGAAAAGGGTGAGCTATAAATCCCAATAAGGGAATACACATGGAATAACATGATGAGTAAAATACATGTTGGACATTAGGCATATCAATAGAGCATAAGAGAAACATGAACATAAAGCCATGATAAAGAATGATAATCATAAATGGAAATGTGGCAACAACACTTCACATGGAATTAGCATGAGCCAAGGCTCATTGCACATGGAGCATGAGTAAACCCTCATTGCACCTAAAGCACGAGTAAACCCAAATTTCCCTTGAATTATCATGATTCAACACTCATTGCACATGACGTATCATGATACTATACTTTACCCAATGCATTGGAGCTCTATAAGGGCGCACCATTCTTAAACATTTCATTTCATGCATAAGTGTGCCACATGGATCATAAAACATGGACTCATAAAACATAATCATTTATTCCACGATAAAGGAATGTGGAATTCATATATGAAACATTGTAATCAACAAGTAAATGTGTATAAAGTTGAATACACTTGATGGAGAAATGGGAATGGTATTCACTACACAATAGCATTGGCTTAGAAAATCGGTGTTATTTCGGTAGTGTAACGGTGTGACATAAGAATTCATAAAAAGGGTTTATGAGAGAGAAAGTTGTTATTCATCATATTTACATGTAATGGACAGTATGGAGGTCATATTGATACATTTCCCAACAATTGTAATGGAATTTAGATTCATGATACAAAAGTATTTCTTGAATGTAAATGAGGAGAGAGACGTTCCTTTTGGAATTTAGGCATAGTTACGGGTGTACATGGGAGGAATTTAATGAGAGAGAAAATGGTCTCCCATCATTCAAACATAAAGAGGGAAGTATGAGGGAGGTGAGAAACCATACCCCAACATTCATAATTGAAATTAAAAGTGCAAAACAACTTAAAGAAAATTGGAAAAAAATGAGAAATGAAGAAAAAACCCTTACTTGGATGTGTGCTTCCAAAGGCTAGAGAGAGGCTTGTGAGAGGCATCTTGGGAGATTGGGGAACCTTGGGAGGATTATAGAAAGAGTTGGGAAGAGGTTTCATGAACTCCAAAGGCTTTTAGTGAGGAGAAAGTGGGAGGTTGGGTGGGTTTATATAGCAAAGATGAGGGAATTCTTTATTATTTAGGTTTGGGAACCCTTATATTAAATTAATCCAAATCACAAACCATACCATGGTTTTTGCACATTTTTTTTGGAAAAGGGAAGAGAAAAACAATATTATATAAGGCCAAAGTCCAATCGTATTAAAATAATATGTTTGCTTATGTGGAGGTGAGTAACGCTCCCATGGAAAATAATTTAAAAAGACAAGATGTTTAATAAGTCTCGAGGGGTCCATTAATGCTTTGTAAATTAAGTCAAACAGACCCAAAATCACATTATTTTAATGTTAAAACATATATTGGACAAACATAAAGATTATTGTATTTAATTACATCACTATAGTGTCATTATGATGTCATAAAACACATTATATATTTAAACGGTATTTAATTTTTACCCAAAAATTTGACTGTCTCAGAAAATTATGAAAAAATCACAGTTGGATAATTTAGACATCCTGATTCCAGAAATAACATTTATTTTATCTAAATAATTTTCTAAATATGTTAATTTTCACTTTTAAAATAAAAACCAACATTTATCGAAAATTCACGGGTTTTGACAGAAATGGATTTCAAACCTTAATAAAAATTATATTTTCATTCAATAAATTATAAGATCATTTATATTTTAAAAAAATAATTTAATTATAATAATAATATTTTATTATAATATTATTTAATTCATAAATCACTTAATTTTAAAAAATTGAATTCTTAATGAAATAATAACTAAAAACACTATTTGTACTTTAAAAACTATTTACAATGTATCAAAAAAATGACAAGGAGGTATATTCATTATTATATACAAAAATAATATACATGAACATAGTACTGGAGATTTATTACATAACCTCTCAAAATAGCCACATAAGACCTAAAGGTAAGGTGTGCAATGGTGACAGACTCTTGGGGTGGCTTGGATAACATCGCTCGAGTGGTAATCTCTATCAACGTCCACTTTTCCCGTAGACGGTCTTGTTCGTGCTTGACATGATGAAGCTCAGCTTAGGCTTGGTCAAGAGTGAAGCCCAATGATGCCACCTCTATTCCGATCTCTGACAAATGGGCTCTGAATGGGGTAATTCTACTGGATGAGGTCATCACTTCCTTTTTTAGAGTAAATTGGATATGTTAAAGCCCTATATTTATACTAATCATGTTATCACTGTTCAACGACTATATTTGCAATGGTCATAAATATTAACATAAAACCAAAGAAGTTGAAATTTTATATAAACATAAAGAGACATTTAATTAGATCAAGAGGTATTTCCATTAATGAAACTTTGGGTATTTACAATATTCCCCCTTAAGAAATTTCTCCCTTGAAATTTTCCTTTTCCCACACTAAACCAGATGCGGGTAACTCAGCTTCATCATTTCCTCCAATTCCCAAGTCGCTTCTTCAAACTTGTGGTTTCGCCAGAACACCTTGATGAGGGGCATTGTCTTATTTCGTATAACTTTTTCTCTACGATCTAAGATCTTCAATGGTTGCTCCTCATAAGAAATATCATCTTCTAATTATACCACCTCATATAAGAGTACATGTGAAGGTTCCTGTATGTACTTCCTTAAGAGGGATACATGAAAGACATCATGTACTTTGGCCATGGTAGGTGGAAGTGCTAGTCGATAGGCCACAGCCCCGACACAATCAAGAATATCAAAGGGGCTGATGTACCTTGGACTTAACTTCTCTTTATTTCCAAACCTCATGACCTTTTTCCACGGATATATGGATATAAATACCATGTCTCCAACTTGAAACTCAAGTTCTCATCGATGATTTTCTGCATAACTCTTCTGTCAACTCTGAGCTACCTTGATATGTTGCTGAATGGTTTTCACCTTCTCCACCATTTCATTGACCATTTCTGGTCCAAGAAGCTTATGTTCACCGACCTCATCCCAACATGCCGGTGTTCTGCACCTTTTCCAATACAGGGCTTCATCTGGTGCCATTTGGATGCTCGAGTGGAAACAATTATTATAAGAGAACTCAACCAGGGGAAGATGTTGATCCCACCCTCCTTTAAAGTCCATTGATCAAGATCTCAACATGTCCTCAAGTGATGGGATAATATGCTCGTATTAGCCATTAGTTTGAGGATGATAAGATGTACTGAAGTTCAGTTGAGTATCCATATCATATTGAAGACTCTCCCAAAACTTAGAGGTAAATCTTGGATCTCTGGCAGACACAATAAATAGTGGTACTCCATACAACCTTACCACTTCCCTTATATATATTTTTTCTAGTTTATCCAATGATAAATCCTCCCGAATAGAAATGAAGTGTTTAGTATTTGTATGACGATCCACAACAACCCAGATTTCATTATTTCCTTTGGATGTCCTTGGATGTCCGGTGACAAAGTCCATGGTGATGTTCTCCCATTTCCATTTTGGTCTGGCCAATGGTTGCATCATCCCCTTAGACTTCTGCCTCTCTGCCTTCACTTGCTGACACAACATGCACTTTGATGTATATTCAGTAATCTCCTACTTCATATTATCCCACCAAAGGTTTTCTCGAAGATCTCGATACATATTTGTGCTCCTTGGGTGAATAGAGAAATTTGAACTATGTGCATCATCCAAAATTTCCTTCTTCATCTTCGCACTTGATGGAACATATAGATTTTTCCCAAATCACACAATTCCTTCTTCATTAACATTAAACTCTGAGGATTTCCCTTTTTTGAAAGCTTCGACTTCTTCCTAAATTCCCACATCATCCTTTTGAGTATCCTTTATCCTTTCCAAAAGAGACGGTTGAGCAATCATTTTTGAAAGGATTGACGATGTTCCATTCTTTATGATTCCCATTCCATCTTCATCAAGTCTAAGAAGATTGTATCATTCTCAATTCTCATCATTGATAGAATCGTTGGGTTGTTTCTACTTAGGGAATCTGCCACCTTGTTCGCTTTCCCAGGGTGGTAATGTATTGAACAGTAATAATCCTTGATGAGATCTATCCATCTTCTCTAGCGCATATTAATCTCTTTCTATGTGAATATATATTTAAGACTCTGGTGGTCAGTATATATCTCACATTTCGGCCCATAGAGATAAGGCTGCTAGATTTTCAAGGAAAAAATCACTACCGTTAACTCCAGATCATGCATTGGATAGTTTCACTCATGTATTTTCAACTACCTTGAGGCGTAGGATATCACTTTGTCATTCTACATCAGCACACAGCCTAAGCCCTTCTTCAAAGCATCGCTAAAAACCACAAAAGGTTCCCCACTTGTGGGTAAAGTGAGCAAAAACGTAGTGATAAGCCTCCTTTTCAACTCCATAAAGCTTTCTTCACATTCATCAGTCTAAGAAAACTTTACTCCCTTCCATGCTAGCCTGGTAAGAGGGTTGGAAAATCGTGAGAAATTCCTCACAAATCGTCGATAATATCCAGCTAACCCCACGAAGCTATGGATATCCGTTACCGATGTTGGCCTTGGTCATCCCTCAATTGCATCTGTTTTGGATAGATCCATAGATATCCCATTTCTTGTGATGATATGGCCCACGAATGAGTCCTCCTTCAAACAGAAATCACACTTGTTGTACATTGCATATAGCTTCTCCTTGTGCAAAGTATCTAGTACAGTTCTTAAATGCTCTTCATGATCCTCCTTGGTTTTGGAGTATATTATAATAACATCTATAAAGACTACCAAAAATTTGTCTAGGTAATCTCTAAAGACTCTATTCATCAAGTCCATGAAGATTTCTGGATCATTAGTGAGTCCGAAAGGCATTACTATAAATTCATAGTGCTCGTATCTTGTGCGAAAAGCAGTCTTTGGAATATGTTCCTTCTTCACCCTTGATAATATCCCGACCGCAAGTCCAACTTGGAGAATTATTGTGCTCAATGGAATTGATCGAACAAGTCATAAATTCATGGGAGAGGATACTTGTTCTTTATCGTGATTTTGTTGATCTCACGATAATCTATACAAAGCCGCATTGACCCATCCTTCTTCTTGACGAAGAGGACTGGTGCACCCCATGGTGAAGCCCTTAGACGTATAAACCCTTTATCCAGATTCTCCTGTAGTTGTTTCTTAAGATCATAAAGCTCTACAACATCCATTCAATATGGAGTCTTGGATATTGGTAATGCCCCGATTATATGTTCAATTGAGAATTCAACATCCCTTCTAGGAGGAAGACCAGGCAGTTCCTCGGGAAACACTTCCGCAAATTCCCTCACAATAGGAATTTCTTCAAGTATGGTTTCTTCCTTGGAATCAATCATCTGAGCCAGATACGCGTTCTCATAAGGTAGTAATATCCATGCTTGAGATAATGGAGATAAAAGAGATTTTTCTTCCTCCTCACACTTGTAAAGAATCGGGGGGTCGATCCAACATATGGAGTGTGATTTCCCTCTCACAAAAATTTATGTTGGCTCTATATAAGGAAAGCCTATCCATGCCAAGAATTGAATCAAATTCCACCATATGGAGTATGATGAGGTTCTCCGGGAAATTAAATACACAAATTATTAGAGGGGAGGACTTATATTCATGGGATGAAATGATTTCCCCATTTTCCATACTCACCGACATTTTCACTTCCATGATTTGTGGTAGTGCTGGGATTGTTCTACTAAACTTTTTTGATATAAAAGAATGCATAGAACATGAATCAAAAAGTACATTCTCTGTTGTTGAATGAATAACTAGCATACATGTCACCACTTCGTTGTTGGGGTTCACTTCAGTAGAAGTGATGGAAAAAGCTCTTCCTTGCTGCCTTGGTGGTTGTTGGTTGCCTCCGAAAACCCTTCGATTAGGGCACTGATTTGAAAAATGCCCCGGTTCTTTTCATAAGTATCATTGAAAAACGTGTTGAGGTTTGAACGGAGTGTTACTCTCCTCTTTCGTAGTCGCGGGTCTTTCTTGCCAACTATTAACAGCTAGGTTCCCTTCTCTTCCACACCAAAATCATTTCCTCATCACCTTAAGGAAATTTCCAGGATGCTTCTTTCCGCACTTTTGGAAAGTGGGGTGCTGGATCTTATTAGAACCATTGGATTTATCCATAAGACCACTATAATTGAAGTCCACCTTACGCTTCTTATCCCCATGATACCCCTGTGATTCTCCGATCTCCATTTTGACCTTGAGGGCACATTAGACAATTTCCTCAAAGCTGTCGAAGTTAAGGATCGCCAATGATTTCCACAGGCTAGGCTTCAGCCCACCAAAGAAGCGGTCATATTTGCATTCGGGTGTAACGACAAAGCTGGAATCATATCGTTCAAGCCTTTTGAATCTTTCCTCATACGCTCCAATAGATTCTTCATCTTTTTTCTTGAGGGAATGTAAGTCCCATTCCATCTTAAGCTGGAGGGTGTGTGGAAAATATTTATCGAAAAACAGTTTCCGAAAATCCTTCCATTCCAACGCCTCGGCCTCCTCCTCAGGCTCTGTATTTTTTATCAACGTCCACCATTGATCAGCTTCACCCTCCATATGATAATCCGCCAGGAGAACCTTATCTTGTTCAGAACATTGAAGGATGGAGAATATCTTTTCAATGGAGTTGATCCATTGTTCAGTGATCATGGGATCAGTTGATCCACTAAAATTAGGAGTCCTCTATCTCATGAAGCTCTCGATAGCAGCTTGTTTTTCTTAGGGGGGGTTGAATGTTCCTCTTGACCCGTGTTTCTATTCAAAACATGAGTTAGCTGAGAGAGAAGCATGAAAAATTTCACGATTCCCGCTCACATTGGATTGGGCATCTCATTAGTACATTCATCACACTGATCTTCAAAACGGTTGTTAGCCTGAGTCCTCCTATTACCGGCCATTGGCTAGAAAAAATGGAATTTTATGGGTAGCACATAAATTGTAATCCAAAGACAAAAGTTGATGACTTATAAATAAACTTTTATTTCCTTAACTCAAGAGTTTATAGGCTTCAATCTAGGCTTTTCATGATCTACTTTCTAACATATATTCTTATGGGAATTTTTTTTAATTCCCTTAATAAGGGTTAATAATAAGCTTGTGAATTTACCAAAGCATATCCACCAGGAGTGTTGTAACCAAGAGTGAAGAAAGGACCGTTGTCATGCACCAGTTCCTGCTTGAGTCTAGCTCAAAGTGGTGTTTTTGGGTTTTACCCCTAGGATACATTTGTGCCAGATCTACTTCTACCTGCTCGTATCCATACAGGGATTCAATTGCTTGATAAACCACTTACTCGGTACTTACGAAAAATTAGGGATGTTTTTATTATACTTAGTCTTGTATCTAAGGCTTTACTATTGTTTTCTAATCCTAATCCAAAAAATAATTAAACCTATCCTCTTATACCAACTATGACAACCCTGCTTTTATTACATACTTAAACATGATTTATTACATAAAACATCACTTGATACAACTAGAAGATATAGAGGTTTAGTGTATTTGGGGATTATGATAATTACGTAAAAACTTAAAACATGAAATACAACATCTTTATTGAAAACTTCCTTTACATGACCACTACATTCCCTCGTACTTAGAATTGCATGGGATAACCTGAGGACATGCATAAGAAAAGGGTGAGCTATAAAGCCCAGTAATGGAAAACACATGGAATAACATGAGGAGTACAATAAATATTAGACATTAGGAATATCAATATAGAACAAGAGAAACATGATCATAAAGGCATGATAAAGCATGATATTCATAACACGGAAATGTGGCAACAACACTTAACAAGGAATTATCATGAACCAAGCCTCATTGCACATGGAGCATGAGTAAACCCTCATTGCACATAAAGCACGAGTAAAACCTTGTTTCACTTGAATTATAATGATTCAAAAATCATTTCACATTACGTATCATGATACTATAATTTACCCAATGCATTTTGAGAGCTATAAGGGCGCACCCTTCTTAAACATTTCATTTCATGCATAAGTGTGCCACATGGATCATAAAACATGGATTCATAAAACATAATCATTTATTACACAATAAAGGAATGTGGAATTAATATACAAAAAAACATAATCCATAAGTAAATATTCATAAAGGTGAATACCCTTTATGGATAAATGGGAATGGTATTCACTACACAATGGCACGAGCTTACAAAATCGGTGCGATTTCGGCAGCGTAACGGTGTGACATAAGAATACATAAAAAAAGATTGATGAGAGATAAAGGGGTTCCTCATCATATTTACATGTAATGGACAGTAATAAGGTCATGTAGATACATCTCCCAACAATTGTAATGGAATTTAGAATCATGATACAAAAGTATTTCTTGAACGTAAATGAGGAGAGAGAAGTACCTTTTGGAATTTCAGCATAGTAACGGGTGTACATGGGAGGAATTTAATGAGAGAAAAGGGGTATCCCATCATTAAAACATAAAGTGGGAAATATGAGAGAGGTGAGAAACCATACCCCAACATTCATAATTGAAATTAAAGGGGAAAAACAACTTAAAGAAAATTGGACAAAAATGAGAAAGGAAGAAAAAACCCTTACTTGGAAGTGTGCATCCAAAGGATAGAGGGGGGGGGTTGTGAGAGGATTCTTGGGAGCATGGGGAACCTTGGGAGGATTCTAGAGAGAGTAGGGAAGGAGTTGGATGAACTCCAAAGGCTTTGAGTGAGAATAATGTTGGATATTGGGTGGGTTTATATAGGAAAGGTGAGGGGATTCTTTATTATTTAGGTTTGGGACCCCTTAAATTAAATTAATCCAAACCACAAACCATCCCATGGTTTTTTTCCCATGGTTTTTGTCAAAGGGAAGAGGAAAAAAATATTTAATTAGGTCAAAGTCCTAAATTCTTAAAATAATATGTTTTCTTATGTGGAGGTAAGTCACACTCCCATGGAAAACAATTTAAAAAGACAAGGTGTTTAATAAGCCTTGAGGGGTCCATTAATGCTTTGAAAAGTAAGTCAAACAAACCCAAAATCACATTATTTTAATGGTAAAAAATATATTTGACTAATATAAAGATTATATAATTTTATTACATCACTATTGGGTCATTATGATGTTATAAAACACATTATATATTTAAACGGTATTTATTTTTTACCCAAAAATTTGACTGTCTCAGAAAATTATGAAAAATTCACCGTTGGATAATTTTGACGTCCTGATTATAGAAATAACATGTATTTTATCTAAATATTTTTCTAAATATGTTAATATTAACTTTTAAAATGAAAACTGATATTTATCGAAAATTCATGGATTTTGACTGAAATGGCTTTCAAACCTTAATAAAAATTATAATCACATTCATAAAATTATAAGATATTTATATTTAATAAAAATTAATTTAATAATAATAATAATATTTTATTAAAATATTATTTAATTCAAAATCCCTAAATTTTAAAAAATAACATTCTTAATTAAATAATAACTAAAAACACTATTTTTACTTTAAAAACTATTTACAATGTATCAAAAAAATGGGAAGGAGGTATATTCAGTATTATATAAAAAAATAATATAAATGAACATATTACTGGATATTTGTCACATAACCCCTCAAAACAGCCGCATAAGACCTAAGGGTAAGGTGTGCGATGGTGACAGACTCTTGGGGTGGCTCGGATAACATCAATAAAGTGGTAATCTCTATCAACTTCCACTTTTCTCGTAGATGGTCCTGTTCGAGCTTGACATGATGAAGCTCAGCTGGGCTTGGTCAAGAGCGAAGCCCAAGGATGCCACCTATTTTCCGAGCTCTGACAAATGGGATTCGTATCGGGCAATTCTACTGGATGATGCCATCACTTCCTTTATCTGAGTAAATTGGATATGCTAAAGCACTATATTTATACTAATCATGTGATCACTGTTCAACGACTACATTAGCAATGGTCAAAATTCATAACATAAAACCAAAGAAGTTGACATTTTATATAAACATAAAGAGACATTTAATTAGATCAAGAGGGATTTCCATTAATGAAACTTTGGGTCGTTACAATATCATGATACTTTTTATGGATTTTAGGATCTATTAAATGTTAATTTTAGTTCTCTAGGTATAATAATATTTATTTTTGAAATTCATTTTTTAGAGTAAGAGATGATTTGTAAATTGATCGAGTCCCAAAAAAAATGATGAAATTGAGACTATTAAATAAATATATATCAAGTAAGTATATTAATTTATATTGACAGTGAGTGTATGAATTCATTAACACTATGAAAATGACATTGAAAAAAACAGTTTCACTATTATCATCATTTTTATTTTGTCATGGACCTTTTTCATACATTTGGTTTTTGTCTTTATAGTAATTAGCATCCTCTAGACCATGTTATCTATCACACTCAATCAGTATTTTAGAGTTATTTTCCTTTATATGTCCACGTTTATACTTCACACCTAATTTATGATATTTGGAAACATAGTATGACTTATTATATATGATCTTTTTTCATCCATTTTTCTCTTATTAATAGGATATATTATTGACCACTTTACAGTGTGTGTTTCTAACAATCAGATTTTATAATATCAAACCATTCATTATGGAAACCATATATAAATTGCATGGAACCAATTTATTCATGCTTGGGAGAATATAACGGTTTGATATTTTAAATTAATAGTAGTTATTTTAATATCATTTATGATTTTAAAAACCCAAATTAAACACTGATGGATTATATTTCTTTGAACATAATCTCTTCGATAGATTATAGAACACCAAACCACAAGTCAAAATGAATATTAATAAAATATATCCTTATAAACATGACATAAAATTTTTGGGCTTGAATAGTAATAAATAATATCAAAAAATTATGGTAATCTATTGATTATAAATATAATTTTTATCATTAAAAAGAAAAAGATTTTATTTTGAAAAACACTATTTTTGAAAAAGATTGTTTCGTGCTGATTTCTGTAAATAATTTTAAATTAAATGTTAAAAAATTTATAATTTTTTTTTGAAAAAATATAAATCATTTTATAAATTATAATAAAAAAATTTATTTAAGTGTAATTTTTCCAATTTTTTGGTAACGTTTCACTTTTCGATGAATAGTTTAAAATAATAAATATTAATTGAAAAGTGCCTTTTCGATCAAATAATTTATAATTTTAAATTATATTTTTAATTGATTATAATGTAAGATTATTTTAATTGGATATTAATTAATCAAATTTAGGTTATTTTAATAATTTTAATATTGAGTGTTTTTAAAAATCACATTGTTAACTTTTGAACATTTTTATTTTAAAACCCAACTTTCTCATCACATCTATGGGATTAATTACCATTTTTTTACCATTCTATGTATGAAACATGGAAAATGTATTCAATACTTGAAATTAGGATTTTTTATATTATCTAAAAATATCAAAATAATTTTTTATGATAACTAATAGTGATGATTGTAAAAATAATATTCCACGATTAATTTTAAAATGGGTTTATCATAGGGATAAACAACGAAGATAATGATAAAAAATACCTACCATTTTTTAAAAATATTATATTATGGACATATTTCAACCTTATCCTTCCTATATTATAATCTAGGATCATTTTTAAATTTTTGTTCTTGTGAATGACTTTATCATAATGGATTCTTTTCTTAAATATCCAGGTTATTTCCAAGAGGTTTCCATTTCTCCACATACAAAATGGAAATCGCACCCCTCACTTATTCAAACATAAAAATATATTTTTGACCAATACATGAAAAATTCCATCCCCAAAATAATTAAAAATATCATATAGATTCCATTACTCCCAAAATTCCATCTCTAGAGTCCTTAATAATAGACCCATATGATGTTTCTCATAGAGAATTATATTAGAAACTCTATTTCATTTTAATTCTTCTCTATCCTCCATCAAGTATTAATTAACACATATTTCAAAATAAACCTAGTATATCCATTATATTTATATGTCATTATATTTATTTCATTAAACTTATCCATTTACACTTCCATTAAATGAGAAATGAAGTCATATATCTTGTGTCAGACGGACTACCGCCTCACGAACATATGTTGTACGTCCCCCATCACCAACATTCAAGGATGCATATAATGAGTAATTTAAGATATATATATACATATAATATTTATGATATTATTTTACTTATATAATTTTAATATCACATATATGTTCTTATTTTCCATTCTATTTAAAAAAGATAACATCGATCAAGTTTACAGAAGACTAACGTCTTACGAAGTGATATGAATCATTTTTCAATTATTCTTCAAATGGAATGTAATATGAAAAAATTAAATAATATATGTGATATATATGATATGTTATTGATCATTTAAATTTAATATAAAACCCAATTTATTACCATTGAATCATTAAAATAATGATATCATTACTCCTTTGTACATACGACCTTCAGTCTCTACGAAGTGAGGAGATTCAATCTCCATGATCAGATTTTATAAATATATAAAATATTGTATATATTAAGAAAATATGTTATTTAAAATATTAATATAATTTTGAATATTATGGACATATATTATATAAAAATTATTTGGAACTTTCATGGAAAAATTTTCAAGGAAGAAAACGGAATTAAAACTCAAAATATAAAAATTAATGAATCATTATTAACAAATAGGTGGTAAAATGAAATAAGTATGTCATATATAATATTATATATATATATGGTCATTTAATAAAAGCATCCCTAAAAAATTATAAAGATCTTTAAATCACATTCAATTGATGTAATGCATGATGTAAGATATTTCATCTCAATTTGCTTTCAACTGAGACTTATTTTTTATTATTCACTGATTCATAGTAATATGGTGTATATACTACCCATTTGACATGTAATATTGCGAGTCATTCATAATTAATTATAGTATGAGTTTATATTTGAATTATTCCATCAAAGGAACTTTTACTTGAAAATTATAAAGTGTTAAAAGTTCTGGAATAAAATCACATTCTTCTAAGATTGTAATCCTTATCATAAAATAATCACTTTCTTGTGATAAATTTTCATTAGACATTAAATTTCAATAAAACAACAATATTGTGTTATGATAAAAATTATAATTAGCATAACTGAATACCATTTTTATATATAGTGTTTAATTTTAATAATATTTGATTAATTATGGAAATATTGATAAATTTGAATCTGTTACTTTGTGCAAATATTTGACAATAATGAATACTGAATCATTAATTAAATTTGTTACAAGATATATGAGGTATGATATGGACCAATTGTGAATGTTATGGAACAAAAATATATATCCCAAATATGCATTAATACATCTCATGGGAAAAATTAATTGGCCAAATTAAGTGGGTTTCTGCCTTTAGTTTAAACATTATTGTAAAGTGTCGTGACTCTATAGTTATCATGATGCTTAAGATCATGGAATACAGTAATAATAATTTCCTTTATCATAAATACTATATATATATTATCTATGATATTATCAAAATGATATTATCTATAGATTCATTTCATTCATAGTTTATTTATTAAAAGTCATGCGTGTTTAGTTACGTACCATACCATACTGATTATTCATTATCTACTCATATTGTAATGTTATCTAAATATAATGTGTGTTCAGTAATTTTCATTTCTAAAATTAATATTCATTACTAATTTATGATATATTTTTCTTTACATAATTCTTACTGAGCATTTGATCTCACCATTATTTTCATTCCTTTTCCTGAGATATGAGGAATAGATCATTGAATGAGTGTTCAAGGTTATATAAAATTTGTGTATGTAATGTTTATTTTCTTTTCTCGATGTCAAATGAGTATCATGTATATACATATGTAGTTCTCCAAAATTGTTAAGCTGATCAGCCATTCAAAATTTGATTCATTGTATCTATAAATATATAATAATGCATACACTGAATCCGGGCTACTTGGGTCTGGGTCATTAAAAAAATATTCTCAAAAATAGTGTTATTTTATTAAAATATATCAATATGATAATGTATGAAAAATTCAATTTCAATTGTTAAATTATGTATTTGTTATCTGTATTTTTATCTTTGGAAAAAATTACATGGTTATTGTTTTTTGTCAAAATATATCTATTACTAGATGACAAAAATTTCTTATAACAAAGGGGTGCATAAATGAATTCATGAAATATAGTGTTTAGTAATGGAAATTTATATCTATTGAGAATTTAATATATCTATTAATATATAATATGTTGGAATGAATGGAATATTTATATGGTCTATAAGATAATGGAATTCGGGGTTATAAATTAAGTTGGTTTAAAACAACAAATCATGTTCTATAAGATATTTAAAAACTAGAACATAAATGAAAAGTATGAAATAAGTAAAAGAAGGTGACTTATCCTTTGGTAATGTGAAAATAGAATCTATTGAAAAAAATACATAGAATAAGGGAAAAAATAATGTAAAAATAATTAGGATAAAATGATTCTATTATGTGAAAAGGGACACACAATTTGTTTTCAAATAATACATGAGTGTACAATTAGATGGATGTCATATAGATTAAAAAAGGATAATAATTCCACTAATGAAATATATGTATAGATTTTGTTATATATATATAAAAATATTAAGAATTGGGTTTTAAAATTTCATGATATGTTACCAAATAAAGGTATATTATATACTTATGAAAATTCATGTATAAGATATAATAATTCAATATTTTTTTTATTATGAAACGATTACTATACATATATTGACCAGAAAATAAATACATGACTATTACATCAGTTTTAGATATCTAACTTAATGGGGATAAAATCAATGATCTAATGTTTAGGTATCTTGGGAAAATTAGGCTCATATAACACTTAAACATAATAAAAGTTAAACCTTTTTTAAATAATTCTTTATTTTCATCCTATAATACATTTAACACTCTTAACTACATTTAATCAACAAATGTAAGACATCGAATATAGGGGTGAACTAAAAACCTAGTAATGAGAGGAATAAGGGACATGATTCATTAGTACATAGGTGAGAATAATCAACATCATCATATCATTATAATTGGATAATCCTAATTATAATGAGGTAATCATTTTATAATTTCTAGAATAAGTTATATTCATAATAATAAAATATTATAACATAGCGATCAAGTTCCATATAAATTTGTGGAAAAATAACATCATGGTCAGACATTACATTGTTTCATAAATATTAATATCATAATTTTGAAAATTTCTAAAATCATGTTTATACATAATACTCATAATATTAGGAGATATATAAGATTATCCAATGAATGTATAACTATATAATTGTCTACCCAACTATCTTATCATAAAATGATCATAATCATGCAATCTATAGAGAACTTATTACAATCATAACCCTGAAATAAACCCATGAAAATGAATGGGTTTAATAAGGATATCATATTTCATACTCCATGGAATTAAATTTTTTTTTTCTAAAAGATTAAGGGAAATATATTTTACCATCAAAATTATTATTCTTGAGTGCAGAAGAAACAACTCAAGAGGAGTCAATCTGATTTTTGTGAAAAATAATTTCGTTTTAAAGAACCTATGATATTACATAAGAAATCTTATATATACTGTAATAACATATAAATCCAAATAAAAATGGGGAAACGATAGTGGAAGTTATTTTTCATAACATTATTGGATTATCAAAAATAAAAATAATTTTAAATAAATTTGACCCAAAAGAAGGTATTGGATTTATGAATCCTCTTACACATAATCCAACATTATTTCATCAATTTTAAACCTATATAATAAACATAGGTATATTAAAAAAATTTACTGGAATGTAATTATATTCATTTATATCAACACTGATTTATTATAATTATTGGATTTTATTTTAAGATATTCATTATCAAACAAAAATTGTTTCCATATCATGTTTCCATTACATTATCTTTTCTTGTTATTATTTTTCTATGTTTTTCATGGAAATTTATATATAATTAAAATTAAATATATAGTATTATAATACATGAGATTTCATATTTATAGATTGTATATAATTCAAAATATCCATCTATAATGGTTTTTTTGGTCAATGTTTTGGAATTATCTTCCTAAGTGGTTAACGAACTATTGAATGGATATTGTCATATGTTGTGAAAAGAAAATCATGATATAGAAATATGACATAAATATACGCATTAATTTAGTTTAACATCTTTAATATAAAGTTAAAATATGTCTCAATTATTCATAGAAAATATATTTCTACTAGTAATTGAGAATAAGAGGAAGAGAAGAGGAAAATTAAAAAAAATTGAAAAACATATCCTCTTCACGGTGTTGCATCTTTTATATGGAAGTAAAATCAATTTATTCTCATATTTGGTTTAATATAAAATGTCCTTATGTATTATAAGTTGATTATGAGGGGGTATTTTGGAAGAACTCTAGATTTTTTTAATAGAAGTGAAATTGTTTTGAAAGGGAGGACTGGGGGGTTATTCAAACTACAAGGGAGGTGTTTTATATGTTATAAAAGTGAATAAACTATTATTTAAAAGGTAAACTATTAAAAAGTAATATTTTTTAAATTATGAAATATATATGAATTACATAACCTTATATTAATATTTGAAAACACATTATATTCCATATTTATTTGTTTAATCAAAATTAATGGTGCAAGAATGAAACAAAAAGTTCTTTTTACGGAATAATATTGACCTCATACTTTGTGAGATACTTATTATATTTTGGAAACATGATTATTTTATAAAAATAAAATTGAATTTAAAATTAAATTATTTTCACAGTTGATCTAATATTTAATGAACTTTTTAGGTCATTATTAAATCATAAATGGCATAAATTAAAATACACTTGATAAAAAAATCAATTTTTTTTACCATTCAACTAAATATCAATGTATATCTAAAAATTTACAAAAATATACCATTACGAAACCATTGATATGATGTTTCATAAAATTTAATTTATTTTATAAAAAAATTCATTCATAGTAATTTATAAATTTTAATATAATTTTTTTTGATTATTATGAAATAAATTAAAAATCATCGTAATAAAAAATTGTATATAATTAAATTGAATTTATTAATATTATTTTATTTTATTTTATATTTTAAAACATATTATTTTAAATTAATCATTCTAAAAAAATTTAAATTATATTTTACTAATTTGTGTTGAAATTACTATTATAATGATCATGTTTCTATTTCGAATAGTTGGGTCACTATTCTCTATTTTTAATGTTACTATTCCTATGGTAACATTACTATTTTAATAGCCACCTTGAATATTATAAATACCACCTCCTTAAATAATTAAAATTTCACCAAAATTACTATAATGGTTTTATATTTCCATTTTCTAACATTTTGATTTATTTACTAAATTTTTTATTTTATATAGAGTTTTCCAAGGAGGTGAAAACTCTAGTATATTGGATGATCAAATTTTATCCTTTCTAAATATTAAATTTATTATGTTTTCACATGATAACATTTTTTATTTTTATTGATTTATTTTCTAACTAATGTAACAATATTTATTTATAAAATAATGTGTTATTAGTCTCACTATAAGATGTGTTGGTATACTGTTATATAATACTAAAAAATTATTAAGGGAAAAAATAATTTAAATAGTATAGGTCAATACATTCCACCCATTTAAATATACCATCCATGAATTTTCAACTCATAGTATTGGTTGAGAATATATGAGGGTACTTCTATTTCATCATTCACTCAGGATCACTTATAACCTCATTATGTTTTTTCCGTAGTACATTAACAAGATGAGTTGACTTATTGTGTAGAAAATTAACTTTATAGTCAATGATTATCCATTAATTCCATGTATAAGAGTGGTTATTCTCTATTATTATCAATCTATATTTATTATAGATGAGGAATTACATATGTGTGTCCTCAGAAGTGGTACTTAGAACACATCTTGATCATATTCCTTCTTTTGGGAAATTTATAGACAATATGATACTAATTAAATACGATCAAGGGTCTAATTGGGTCCAATATACCTAGATCTATGATTCAATTTCATTGAAAATTTTATAACTCGATTCCATTGTAATTTTTAAAGGAGAAAAGTATCTCTATCTTCAAACACTATGTTCCTATAATGTTTCTCAGTATATCTCTTCCCATGAATTTGAACATCTTAAGTATGTTATTTGATGTATTGATCCTTTTTTGTCTCTCTTGTAAAATATTGAACCCATGTATCATTCATTCACCTAATTGATTACAAAAAATAAGATTTCTTCATCACTTCCCATACAGAGCTTCATGTTGGGAAATTTGATGATTTTATTAGAAGTTTTTGTTGTTTGGGATCTCAAATAATGGGAGACGATGATCTCGTCCACATTCGAAATACATTGATAAGATATCATCATGTCCTCGATATTCAAAATTTTCCTTTTGGATTAGAAATTATTTTAGTGGTGATTGGGATTATTAAACTCCAATTCATTATTTAGGTCATATTGAACACATCGCAATATTTTAGAAGTGAATGTTGGATCATAATGAATGATGACAAAAAGTGTTCCCCATACGACCTCATTACATCCTACACATATATCATTTCATATTTTTCATCTTATAAATATTATTAAATAATGATAAATTGGATAGTTTTGGGGTGTCGATCTATCACATCAAAAATTCCATTTCATCCATTAGATGTCTTCAGGAATCCATTGAAAATTCCCTTGGTGATGTTTATCAATTTCCCTGTTGGTATGATCAATGTTAGAGTTATAGACATGGTCTTTAGTCAGTATCCTTTATCTTAATGATGTATCGACCACTATTAGGTGTAATCATCAATATCCTTCATAATGTCTTCCCACCAGAAGTCATCTCAATGATCATTGTACATCTTAGGTCATCCAAGATGGATGTTGAAAGGTGAGATATGTGAATTATCAGAAAAATAATTCCTTATATAATGTGATATAGGGAAAAAATCTTGTTACCAATCATATGTCACAATATTAATTTGTATGGAATTCATGAAGCTTCCCCTCCTTTACCTAATTATCATTTTTTAATCTACATGTGATCCCTTTGTGTCTCTTTAATCTTATCATGGATAAATGGTTGAGAAATCATCTAGGACAAAAATTACTTATTTCCTACTATTTATATTTCAATATGCATCCTTTTAATATGAAAAAATGTATTTTCATCTTAAATATAAATTATGGATAGAGTGGAATGTTCTTCTTTGATTATAGCATCACATATCGTGTTTTCCTATATATAATTATAGTGAATTGAGAAGTTTCATTCATTGATAATTTATAACCATCAACATTAATTAATATTAATATTTTTATATATTAATATATACTTTTTCATCTTCTAATATATATATATGTATAAGACAATTCATCCCATAGAGGTAGCACCACAAAATCATCACGGCGAAGACTATACATAATAACTCTAGACTGGCCAGCAGATATGACTTCTCATGGATCATCAAATGTTGGTAGGTTTAGTCTATCACATTAGAAATACACATGAGTAAAAAACAAAACCCATATATTTAAGAATACTATTATATCGATAAATAGTCCCCACCTGATAGTAGTGTGAGTACAAGTGTAGTTACTAGAATCTTCATCTACACTATAATTATTTCTTCAAATTCCTCAAACTAGACACAGTTTTTTCCTTTCAATGATTTTTTAGTTAGAGATAAATAAAAAAATATAATTTTCTAATAAAACATAATTTTTACCCATATAAGACAATAAAACTATGGATTTCAGTGACACGTGGTGGTTAAGACCATTCCCCAATTACCATTTTCATTTATACATCCATAGAAATTCCATTTCCTGTAATCACATTCCCCATGTATGTGACTTGTTTCATCTAAAAGCATAACATCAATATAATAACATATTTTTTCTCCATTCATAACATCTTTATCATAGTCTATAAATATTATTTATATCTTTAATTAATCTTGGATTAAATGAGTATATATTTAATAAAGTCTATAAAAAAATATGTCTATTTTGTCTCTAAAATAGTACTCATCAAATCCATAATGAGTAAAGTGGTGTTAGAAATTCTGAAGAGAATAAATATAGAATCATAGTGTCCATAAAAAATAAATATATATTCTTTCAGAATATCAAACTTTTTTACATTTAATTAATGATATCTAGAATAAAGATACACCATTTATAAGTATTGGGATCTTTATACTTTATTGAACAATTCATCAATCCTTGTTAGGGGATACTAGATCATTATTATGATCATATTGAGATATATGTAATTGATGCAAAACTACATTGATGTTTCTTTTTTTTGACAAATATAACTGGTTGAAGCCAATGAGATTCACTAGGGAATATGAAAAATTTTATCAAATTCTCTAGTATCTTATTCATCAACTCCTACAGTCCAATTAGGGTTATCCTTTAGGGTAATTTAGATGTAATATTGTCTGCATTTATAAGATCAATTGACAAATATACCTCAATATATAGAGGATTTATGGGTAGATCATTGGGAAATACATCAGTATATTCTGTTATAGTTGGAATTTCATAATGTTTGATACAATCATTCAACTCCACTATTTAGGAAAAGTGTATTATTCACATGGTATCAAAACCCACTCCTTTGAGAAACTTTCCAAATGAGATTCATGATCATTATAAAATTTTTATAAAAGAACTTAATGGTTATAAATAGAGAATGAGTATTCCTTTATATGATAGTTGGTGTGAGCTCTACATAATTAGAAACAATCGATGTCCAGTATAGAATCAAATTTCACAAATAGAAGGATTATATGATTTACTAGAATAATTTTCCCATATATGATAACATGATAAGTGTCTATCAGATGAATTTTATTGATCATAACAATATATATATTAATAACGAAGTATACATCAATGAATTAGTGTATTGATTCAAAAGTTATTCAAAACAAACAACATACATAAGTACCTCTAGAAGAAGAATCAAATTAAACATTTTCCATTGATGAGGGAATAAGAAGTGTACATCGAATGAATTCATTTTCACACTCCACAATAGTGGTAGAGATTCCATATTTTTTCAATTTTCTTTCAATAATGGTGGTCTTTGATACTGATTTACTTCAAATACACATGGTTTAGAGAACTAGCTTGTATAGTTCACTTGATCTACAAAAATGAATCATTGTATCATGGATGGTCCATCCCTTTCATTAAACACATTTAATGTCTTCTTCATTTCTATTAAAAATTAATGATCACAATGGAATTCTCTATCATACATGACTCGTTTCACGATCCTTATGATGTAATTACAGTAATGACTCTTCCAACATTTTTGATAATTCAATAAATGGATCTCCTTTCAACCTATATAATTTGATTATCCATATTGAAAGTAAATTCTTATCTTCTTATATAAAATACCATTGGATAATTATATAAATTACATATATAAATTAAATTAACATCTAACAACATCTTCATAACTCTCTAAGACTCGGATAGCTATATCTATTCGAAGGTGTGGTTTGATACCACTAATATATATTTTAATATTTAAATCATCATTGATGAAAAAACTATAGAATATCTTGGAATCCTTTTAAATGTTTCACTATAAGATTTGAAATATTAACCCACCTTTTGATTATGCTTTAGGAATTATGTCATCATATTTATTAAAAGGGTTATAAGGAAATTCTTTTTATGAAATAACATTTAAAATTATTCCAAATGCATTTCTTCTATTTCAACACTATTATAAATTTTTTATCAATTACTACCATTTATCAACTTATCCATTTAATTGATGGAAGGATAAGGTGATCCTATCCCTTTGATAGTAGAGGATAGTAAAATAGATCATATTCATTGAGTTAAACCACTATTCTGCAATAAGAGGATTAGAATATCTGCTAAACGTTAGTGGTCATTATAATATAGAAGCTTTTATGGCATGTAACTCATTATATGGTGAAGGTGGATATTCAACATAGATCTGGTTATTATTCATATCCTAGGGTATCCAATGAAGAATCATGATAGTCTTTCAAACTCGGATACCCATGGCATTGGGGATGTCATTCATCCAATAATTGAAATTTCTTTCATAAGGGTTATTTGAATGGATACCCATAGTTCTAACCATTTAATAAATATAAAAGGTTTAAACTTATTTTATGTTAGAAAATATTGAATAAACGATGTATTCTTATTGAAAACATCCTCAAAAAGTAACATGTAATGGGATCACTACATGAATCCTTCTTCTCTAACAATACTCCACAGATCATGCACATTAATCTTTTAAGAACATTTAAAGAAATAATTACATTAGAAAGGTATCCTTCATAATTGATTGTATATAATTTTTTGATTAATAGATTCATATCCCATATGAATATCAGACAATATGTGTAACAAGGAGTACTATTCTGGAATCGTGTGATGATTTAGTTCATACCCAATTCTCCTTTTTCATATTTACTACCCCTAGAAGTTTTTTTTCAAGATCTATACCCTCTTATAATATTAAAGTTGGAATTTCATTTCATGGAAACATGTGTTCTTATATAATATAAAAAACATAGGATGTTTTCCAACACATATAAAAACATTATGGGTTTCACAGGAATATATAAATCATGGGTCCCAAAAAATCAAAACGATGTTCAAATACCATACATAGAGACCAAACATGTCATACATTACTATTAAGTAATTTTTAAAATAAATAACACATTTATGTTACAATATTGTAAATAAAGGTTTAGTATCATGGGAAAATTAGGTGCACACATTAGTTGAACAAAATAAAATTTTAACCATGAATAACTCCATGCAAATTATCAACCTAGAGTCTCTCACATTATCCTTAATACATTTAACCACCTTGGAATATACATCAATGAAATATGGGATCTAAAATCTTATTAAGGTGAGGAATAATGGAAATGAAGTAATAATTAATGGGTTTTCACAATCCATATCATTGTATCAAAAGCAATGTAACATCATCATAAACAATGGAAATATTTTATAAAGGCATAGGATGTGGAATAATAATAATAATGGAATATCATAACAAAGTGTTCAAATACCACATATAGTTTTCAATCAAGATAGAAAAATATTCACACATTAATATATGCATACAAAATAAAGTCATACTTGTGGAAAATAATAAAACCTTGTTATTTCATAATACACACAATATCATGTGATATATCACATCACACAATAAATTGGAGGCTATATAGTTCTTGTCCCAACTGACACATCATAAAAAATCTCATAATTATGCATGATTCATAGAATGTATAACCGTCATTGTCCGGAAATAATATCTTTGAATGGAATTGATTTCATAAGGATTTATTATATCGTACTTAAAGGTGCAACATGTTGTGTTCCAAATAGTATATAGTATAAAGTATTTTGTTATAAAACCCTCCCATTCTTCACTAGATAAGAAATAGCACAAGATGAGGTAATGAAATCTTTATAAAATACATATTATGTTTTGAAGAATCTCATAAATGGGCTTAGAATACAAATTTATAGGTTTAAAACATTTATATCTAAAAGATAAAGGTAGTGGATAGTGAAAATGAATTTTAGGTACACTAAAGGAAAATATATACTGATATATATCTGAAAGTTGGATTACCCAAAAAGATACAGTTGGGTTTAAGTGTCCCCATCTAATAAATCCTTCTATATTTTGATAATTTTCTGCCTCATATATATTAAATATTGGTTTATTTATGCATTTAAGCCAAATTTAATAATTTTAAATTATGTCACTATTTGTCTATTATAATTATTAGATTCTATTTTCATAAATTCTTTGTTAATCATAATTTTTTGAAACTATCTAATCATTAAATTACCCTGACATGTTTCGATTTTTCAATTTTTTTTAAAGGTTCAGTAAAATTAATTATATAATTATATAATTATTATAATTAAATATATATGTATATATATTATACTTAATTTATATTATCCATCAATGATGGTGTTGGTGATCTGATAGATGGCTATGTCTTTATTGGAAACTATCTGACCATTGATGAGATAGTGTCAAATGTGAATAAAAGAGAAGATTGAATAATAAATATGTCATAATATAGTAATTATTTTTATTTTAAATATTTAATATAATATTATGATACTATTAAATTAGTAATAAGGAATTTTGGTTCTAATTGGTTGTGGAAAAATAGAAGAAGAGGATGAAAATGAGAGGAGAGTGGATGAAAACATTCCAATTTTCCACTATTGCTTCTTATCTATAGCACTGAACTCCTATAATGCTTTGTGATTTTTTATAATAATGTACCTTAGTATTTTAATATTATAAGGAAAGGTAAATTTCTAATAAAATTGTAAATTTTATTTGAAAGTGACTTAGTTTTCCAAGAGAGCCATGGGGGGTATTTATACTACAGTAGTGGGGTACTTTTGAGATATAAAATTGAATAAAATATTATATAAATGGTAAAGAATTTAATGCATATAATTAATAAAATATGTAATATATTTGAAATAAATAATTGGACTATAAGACATTAAAACACATTATAATGTTAATTTATTTGTTTTCCCAAAAGGAAAGGTGAAAATTTGAAAATATATTAGTTTAATAGAATACTTTTGACATTAGAAATTTGGAAATAATTTTTAGATATAAGATTCATATATATCTCAAGTTAGAGTAAATTAAAGTTGAATTTCGATTAGTTTAACGGTTTTAAAACTCAATTATGATTAATCTGGACTTGGATATGAATAATTAGATGTTTGTGTATAGTAATACGCAATAGTTAATGTTACTTACGAGAAATATATATGTTAGAGAAACCACATATTGGAAACTTTAAGATCATATATGTGATTCTATAGTATATAAAATATTAATCACAAATTACATTAGTAAAATTTAAAATAATAACGATACTATTAATTGAATTCAAAGCTTATTTTTCTGTTGATATAAATGTGGATATTTTCTGAAGATCCATGATTTATATTTGAAAATATTTGTATAGGATGATTTCTATCTAAATTCATAATGAAAAATGATCAAGGATTTCCTTGAATATATATTGAACATTTGTAATTAGAGACCACAATGAAACATTTCATATGAGTTTCCAAAATGAAGTTTGGAATAATTTACATTGTGAAAATGGTGATCCTATAAAGATAACATGAGTAAAAAAAATAAAATATAATGAAGAATGGAATATTGAGAGACATACATAAACCTAATACTTCAATTGAATAACTTCTGAATTGGGGTTCTTTTATAATTAAGAGAGATGTTATTATTCAAGTAATTCATAAGGTTCAACATACATTGAAGTGGAATTCAATGTGTGATTTCATGTTGTAAAAATGAATTGATCACCATGATGGTGATAAATATTAGCATACTACTATAAATACTAATTATTTTCTAACTATAAGTTTAATAGAAAATTATAGTTCATATTTTATAGTTTTTAGTATAATTTTTCAAGATATGGTCAATATTTCAAATATATTACATCAAAAAGAGTTAGGATGCTCCCCTTTGATCCCATAATATGTATGAAAATGATAGGATCGATGAATTATACATTTTTAAACAATCATAGTAATAATAAAAAATGTATAATTTGATGAATAAGAATATTAAACTTTTAAAGAATATAATATATATATATATATATTACAGGGACTGTAAATAGAGTAAATGAAAGAGATAAATAAGGAAACTAAATAAATTTTTAGTAAATCAGATACAAATTATTTTACATATAATCATCATACTCTCAATCCAAAAGACTATATATGAACTATAATATATCCTTTATGAGGTAAAAACATACCCAAAAAGTTAAAATGTTAAAAACTAAATTCATAAATTTCAATAGTATAAGAAAAAACCATCATTTTTATTAGAGTAGTAAAAAAATTAAATTATCATGAGGAATCCTAACAATTTCCATTAAATGGATCAAGAAAAACCTATCAACATGCCTTCTGAGTTGGTGATCCAATGTAACATACTACATTTTGATGATATTATATCAATTGGTGAATAAATTTATTTGAAAAAATACAATGAAACAGAAATACTATAGCAATTATTCAATTTAACTATTGAAGAAATCATGTTATTTTAAAAATAATGATCTTTATCCCTTTAAATATATAGTGAATAATGTAGAATTTTGTGAACTATTAAAACCTCAAAAATACATATCAAATTTGGGTAAACTAATTTTCCTTATGAATGTTTCATCATTTCAAAAATTTAGAAATGATTCATATCATATCATGTATCATGTCAGATTAATTTATTATATATATTTAAAAGTTTCATTATCTAATAGTTTTAAAACATATTTGAAATATATCTCCACATTTTTTTATATGAACTATAATTATCCTATAGAAGCAATGATTTGACATAAAAATGAAAATATAAACATTTCTTATGTTTAAAAATGAAGCATATTCTGATTGGAAAAGTATTGAGATTTTCATTCATACGGAGTTTTATTACATTATGTAATCTCAACATGTTGTTGATAATATAATCTCTTCATAAATTCCATGAAATGTTAATTAATATGGTTATATATATGAATCATGTCCCAATAGATCAATTTATGTTAATTTACTTTACTATACCATATTAAATTTTAAATCTCATAAATACAGTTACTGTGACATAGTCTTAACCATATCATTATATCAATTATAAATTTTTTTAAATAGTTGATTCAATAAAATATCAACGACATTGAATCAACATTAAGAAATTTCAATATCACTATTGATGAATTAAAAATTGATAGACTTGTGTGAACCATCAAAAATTATCTTTTGTACATAATAATATCAAGATTAGGAAGAAACAAAGTGCCCCAATTAAACAAACATTGTTATAACTTCTTAATATCCTGTTTTTTACTTGTAATATGTTTTCATCAGCATAACCTCATCTTTTAACATGATTGTGTATTCATTATGAGAATAAATTCAATGATTTATAAATGAATCCATTCTTGATTTGACCTAACTTTCAGTTCTAAGTCAAGAGTCTATTCTTCATTGGTTATAGAGTAAGAAATTACCATATTGTCTATTTTTTTGAAAATTTAACAACAAGTATAGGCATGGATATATAATATCATTTGATATTATCAAATATTAATAAATTATTTCCTTAAAATTATAACGATCTATCAATTAATAACAGACACAGTTAAATCTAATATAAATAATAAAACATATAGTAAAATAATTATAGAAAATTTTTAGGGGTAATGTAATAATAAAAAAACATAAAAAAGGAAACATTCCACTCAACATTCTCCTGTTATTTAAAAGTTAAAAAATCTTCTATTCCCCTAATAATCATAAGTTCAAAATGTATGTAGAATTAAGAGAAGTTCATAGAAGGAAAATAAATCAAAAGAAAGATAAAAATGGGGGAATGGTATATGTAATAATTATTTTCCCCTAAGTTAAACAACAATGACAGGAAACAATAATAACCCAAGAAGTAAGGATGAATACATAAGTAGTAACAAATGAAAATCACATAATTGATAGTAATACAATAAGTTATATAAATAGTTTAAAATAATACCTCCCCAAAACTAATTCAAAATTAGACATATATATATAAATTGTATATTTCCCTATTAATAAATGTTTCTCCCACATGAAATTATAGATCAGTGAAATCTAAAAAATGAAATCCTTTTGTAGGAGATAAAAACACACTAGGAGCCAGAAAATATTTCATTATATTTAATGATTTAGAAATGATATGAAATGAATTAAATAGTAACCACTATTATTAAATAGGATGCTAATCTTAATAATACAATTATATAAGCATCAACACTGGAAAATAGAAACAAATCACATGTATTCTCATTAAAACACACCATGAAATATAACTATAGTAGGTAGGCATGTTAGATATAATAAATATATTACCTATATATGAAGAGTGGTTTCTGTTTCACTAGATTATTCAATGTTCATTTAGGAACTAAAATCAAGTGAATAGTTCAAGTATTAGTACTCACCAAATAATATTAGTAAATGCATTATTTAACTATGGTGGATTTCTAAAACATTCACAACCAAATAAAGAATTATGACCATGTAGGAACTATTAAAGCAACTAACATTATAATAATAATATTTTACCTTACACCTATAATCACATTTCATAAAATGAACTTGACATACTTTTTTTACATTTTATATAATAAAACTAAATAGAAAATTTATAAAAAAATCTATTTATTCTATCATTATAACCATGCCACAACTCATATTTTTATTTTATATTAAACAAACATCATGACCATCACAAACAATCTTAATAGGGGATGAATAATTAATATTTGAGAATCCATTTTTATTAATAATCATGTAATATTTTTTTTAAATAATAAATTAATTATATCCTTGAGTTTCTGACATTGAACTTTATCAGATATTTTTGGAGATGGTGTAGATTTTTTTATCGCATCTAAGGAATAATGATTGATTATGTGAGTCTTATTATATATTCAAAATCATTCACATTAGTAGGGTTTATCAATGGAAACCCCAAATGGATCACATTCCTTTAATGAGATACATACCAACATTCTAATGTGAGGATGCCATTGGGTTTTTATACTAATGATACTTAGAAACTAACATTGGCCAATATGATGGGACGAAGGGATCATAAACTCTATTTGGGAAAAAATTTCATACTTTGATACTCTCTTATAAATTTTATATTTTCACACGAATCCTTCCCACAATGTATGGTGGGACTTGTTACCCATATACTTATGATTTAATAGAAACACCATATTGGGGAGAACAACTATGAGTTTCAGAGATTCTATATTATTCCTTTATAAAATTGTGATGATATTATTTATAGACAATGATAAGAAGTATAAATAACTATCATTTTCTATAGATATATCTAGTGTTTTTGAATTGTGAATAAATGTCAAAGGGTAATACAACATATCCATTCAGAACATGAATCAAAAAACATGTTGTTATTATAAGACTATACTATGTAATTTATCATCTTATGTAAAGGAGATATATGAGATAACTTTAAAATCGAATATGGGTCTTAATCCACATAGAACAATCCTATGTGTCTTGGAGGACAAGAGTCTGAGTCCCCATAGTTTTAATGTTGTGTTTATGTCGTAAAGGGTGTGACAATATTGATTTTAATATGACCTATTCATATAGGGGTTTCCCTTAGGTATTTTTTTGAGAATATAACACTCAAAATAGATGAATATGTAATCAATATTATATATGAATTTTTGACCATATTTTTTGAATTTTCATCATACTAATGGAATATTCATCGTTAGTATATAATCCCACTTGATACATGTTCGGTGTGAAAAACAAGGCATAGAGGAATACTGGAAAAACTGGATGGGAGTGTAAGATTATTTTTTACAAGGATTAAACATTAAGGATATCTTGAGATTCAATAGTATGAATATGGCCATTTAATGAAAATTTAGATTTGGGTGGGATTATACCTAATGAGGAAATTTTTTTTGTTGATATTTTTGTGTCAACAATACACAATGATTATGCCATGATATTTTAGTTGGATTGAAAGATTGTTGTTAACTTGATATTTAATTGGGGGTTATACACTATGGTCTCCATGATATTTTAGTATGTCTTAAAAACTGAGGTTTTACTGATAATTTTATTGGTCATACACATAGTGGTCTCTCTGATAGTTCTTCTGGAATATATCTCGTTGATGTAAATGATGATATTTTCAGGGCCTACACCAAGTAGAGATTCTAGTATTGGAAGATGTTGTTATACTAATTGCATGATCCCTATGAGCCCTTATGCACATGTAAGTTATTTATAATGTGATAATTTAGAGTCACATGTAAATAATATGTTTTTGATACCATGTGTTTTTAACATAGTAATTAAAATGTGAAAGATATAATGATGTATTCTGGTATTCAAAATGAGTATTTATATATTGAAATATCCAATGTATATATGTTGGATATAGAGATCATTCCATATAAAGGAATCATATGTATTTTTTTATAATATGAATCTGATTTAGGGGAGTTCATTTTGGTTCCTAACATATTATTAGATGATTAAAGGTAATTATTATTTATAAGTATTTTTACCATAGATTTTATAAATATTTTAATATCATAGGGACTTGAATCGAGGTTTAAACCATTAATAAAATGGGGCATATGATTTTGGACTTGTGATGCATGATAAATCCGAATTGAGACATCTTTAATTAAGATATTTGAGATCATGGCCAGCAATTACACCAAATGGTATGCCCATATATGAACATATTTATAATCCTCTACTAGATGAGGAATGATGACAGGATCATGTGAAAGTTTGGTCCTATGAGATATAATGAATCATAACATGCACCATGTGGATTCCCATATCACATATTCATTCCATTTCTTATAACAAATGAAGATATGTGATTACAATGGTTATATGGAATATAGGCCATTTTGGACACATGGGATAATAGAGGTCATCCCATCTTCTCCTATAGGGATTAGGTGTTTGGATATCCAATAAGGGGCCACACAATCATGTAACCTCAAGAGGTTCATACACTAATATGTGATCACATGACATACAGTTGATAACTAAGACCTATAACCCCAAATATAAATTGGATTTCATAGACCCATGGGTGTATAATCCTAGTCAATTATGTCAACATCCTATGTAATTTTTGTACTCATCAATGGGATCATTAGGAAGATTCATGGACCAAACTGTCATGGCTAATGCCACATTCCATCGCATAAAATGCACACATCCAAGAGTGCAAGACCAAGACACCATGAAAATGTCACATAGTTCCATTGAATGACTAGTAATTTTCATGAAAAAGGGTTTCCCATAACACTAAAATATTTTTACCCTCAGAGAAAAGGGAACATTTCTAAGTCATCATAACTTGGCCCATATGACTATGTAATATTACCACATAAATAAGGATTATTGAATAACCTGGAAACATGTCCAATGAACCATGTCAAAAACATATAAAAAATATTACATATGACAATCTCCAGAATTCATCATATGAATATAGTGTTCACTTGAAGAAGAGTGATCTTGTGATTGGAAGGTCATATAACCCATGGTATGGTTAGGTTTTTATTTTTGATGATAAATAAATAGGGTCAATGGATAATGATGCTCATGTCCAAGGCCAAATTCTTACATTACTATAGAGGATTCACATGATCAGTGGTACATGCATGCATCAGGTAACTATATATTCATGATCACTCATACCATAAATAGGGTGAATATAAAAAAATACAAGATCATAGATTTTGGTTTCATGAATTAAGGTATAATTTAAATGGAATATGAGGATTCTAACCCCACAATTCTGATAAATTCATCACAAGAATCGGTTTATATGATCAAGTGTGACTCATGACCAAGGAATAAAGTCTCATAGTTTCATGTTCTCACATGAATGGGATACATAATAAATATTTCATGAGTTTATTATTTTATCTATGGTTCACATGAGGGTGTCACATGATGTTAAAATATTCATGTGATCATGTAAGGGTTTAGGCATTGGTGTATCATGTAATATATGGTACCCTGGAGTGTTATACTAAATGAATTAAATTAGATCTCCCTTTCTTACTTCTATATACATATACAACTATCCTAAATGTTTTTTATGTATAAGGTAGAGAGTTTATATAGGTAATGGGGGATGACACTTTTTGGACATTTCTGGGAGATTTGGTCATGTGTATTATCTTGAGGTGGTGGATAGAGCATCTTCAAATCTATAGAAGAATTTGTGTTTTTCACACACATGAAACTATGAAGTCTTTATGTGATAATATTCACATGATATAATTCACATGATTAGTATCGCGTGATTGAAATTGTGGTGAATCTCAATCACATAATGAATCTAAGGCTGTCTAATATGTGATCCTCTTAAACCCATAGTTCTTCATGAGATTTTGATGTGACGTTTGATGGATTTTTGAAATTGATTCCCAATTATGTATGAAAGATAGTTGAATCTAAAAAAAAACATGATAATTTAAACATAAACATCTCCAATAATATAGACATATTTATTATTCAAAATATTTTTTTGAAATCTCAGTTTCATCATCGAGGGTGGATGGGATGAAAGATGCAATTCCTTGAAACACATAATAAGGTTACGGTTCAATTTGATCACTTGAATCGATCAAATGGATTAGATACGAATTTTCATCATGATGAGGTTACTTGGATATAATTTATGTGGATGAAAAACATAACAATAATGTTCCATCAAATATTTTTATTTTGATTGGATAAGTTGTTATTAATAAAAGATCATTGATTTGATTACCAGTAGAAGTGAGTACCAGTGTATGCCACCAATATTCCTTGGATGATGCATGTATATTCTTGATCCTCTACTATGTTTCCAATCCATGGAATGGCTCTATTCTTCCTATGTGTGAAACTATGTGCATATACACACATGCCTCCTTACTTGCTAGTTGGGATTGATCCCATTGGTTGTTATGGTAAATTACATATGTTACATGGTTGAGATGACTGAATAACTATCCCTCAATGATTTTTTTTTGGTTAAGAAAACATAAAATAATAATCAAAGTAAAAAATGTGTCACCGGAGAACCAATATTTGTGTTATTAAAAATCAAAACCATTGATATTATTTGGTATAATTCTATTTCCAAAATTCCTAACATTCTAAAAAGTCCTTCGCACAATTACTATATTTTTTATGTGCATTAGATATCTAAAAACCCTAATTATAAATTTCATAGTACATAAATAGCAGTGCCATAAAATGACCCATTTTAATTAAATTTATTTTGAATGAAATAAATTAGATTATACAGTGAATATAGGCCATAGTTCCACATATAGATGTATATACTATTGTTTTTTATAATTAACCATATGAGAGGATTCATTAAGGGGAGTTTAGTGATTGAAGGATCATGGGTTTCATCTGGAGAATAATTAATACAATGATTTAATGAAGTATCAAAACTGATAACCGCTGTACTAAATTATGGATAATCAAACCAAGGAAATGACTTTCTAAATTTAATAATAATGGATCAGGATGTGGATATATTGAATATATATAGGTAAAAATTTTAATCAATAAAATAAATTTATATGGAAATGAATTATTGGTTGGTTCTAGGATAAGGGACCTAGCCATCAATTAGTATCCCAAAGGGATTTGAATCAAGCCATATATAGTTATGTGGATGAATCATTTGTCGGTAAATATAATGAATAGTGGAAAAAGAACCATGGATGAAAAATACTATAATGAATGATCATAGGTAGATCTTGTTTTATGTAGGAGATGGTATGTTATCACATTATGGAAAATTAAAAGGTTGGAACTAAGGTTTTAATGAGGATGCGGCATAGATATGGCTCAAATTCCATATGTTAGGCCATATAGATTATTCCACTCTATGAAGTTTAAGATCATGCATGATATTCTAAGTCAAATGTTGTTATAACGTTTAATTGTACTAGGTACCGAAAGAAGTTTACTAAGGAATAGTGTCGTACTAAAATTTTTACCTATGTTAGGTGTTCTTGAGAGAATATCTCAATTATATAGGATTAGATAATGGTACCCACAAGCTTTATATCTCTTTTTTTAATTTCACAAATTATTTTCTATGTTTCATATGTAGAAATATTAGTGGGTATATACATGAATTATTCATAGTCCACACATTATGGGTTTTCATCCTAAATATTTTTTTGTTTCCATAATAAATATATATATGATTCCATATTTTTCATAGGCCATAGAAATCGTGTTTCAAGAGAGAAGAGACCTGAATTTTTCATATATATACAACACGGTTTTCAACCAGACTAGTACTATGTATCATTTAATTGCTTATTTAATGACTTTTGATCCAAACGGTGGAGGTTCTACATTTTATGAGGAATTACATAGACCCTGTGTTTCATTAGTTTGATGTCATATATCATGGAAAATATATGAATTTATATGCTTAATAATTGGAATGGGTTATGAAGGGAAAATAGTCATGAATGGTTATGGGACCTTGTATCCCTTCCAGGTTTATGTTGTAAGAATATTCATGATGGGGTTTAGTACGATGCATTGTTGTTTTGTGATGTGATGGATGTATATTCATTAAGGGTTCATTTATCTATCTATTACCATTAATCCCTATTTAGGTTATAAATTATCGATAATTATGAAATTATCATATAGGATTCTAGGACAATGCATATTTATTTCGTTTATGATGGAAGGGTATTCAAGAAGGTCTTTGGCACCCTACATCCATGTTTGAGTTTTAAAGGTTGGGTATTCAGGATGAGTTCTGGTACCCTATATCCTTATTTGGGTTTTGAATAATGTGTATTCATAAAGTGTTTAGGTAACTATATATATTTTTTTGTTTTATGAAATATGGACAATATTAATGGGTTCTCTAACCCTTCATCCTCACTTAGAAGGTTCTTGGAAAATAGTAAAATGGTGTAAGTAAGGTTATTTTAACCTGGATAGTTTTATTACTAAGTATAAAAATCATTCATCAAAAATATTGAATTGATGTTGACGAGATATGTAGGACACATTAGGGATTCTCTCAAAACATAAAGAGATTTTGAGTTTTGTAGTGATGTCACTACGACTGTTACAGATCAAATTTCCAATCATGAATTGAAGTGACACCACTTTTTGATGGTTTAAGGCCCACTATGGATGAGCCTATATGGTCTTATATGAATAGTCATGTACAAGGGTCCCCACTCCTTTTTAATTTCTATATAAATCATTAGAACATTAAAATACATGTATATTGATGTGGGGTATTGGGAAAAGACTATCCATAGAGGGTTATGGAATCATTGGGGTAGTTCAGGGATGATCCTATAATATAGGGAGTTTTATTTAGTGGTTGTCAATCTCGGACCCTATAGTGCATGGTTTTGGGTCATCTGATGTGGGCGACCAAAATATATATGAATGAAGTTCCGAATTCAAAATTTATGAATGGGTAGAATACATAGTAACGTGACATCAAGGATGTCAAATCCACTTTATTTTCTTAGTTATTGGTCTTATAAATCATGATCATATAATATATTAGTCAATAGAAAGTGGATACTATCTTGAATAGTTTGACCATTCATAATGGTAGTGAATAGTATCGCACATAGTCTAGATAATAATACATAGGTTTTAGGGTGACCTTTCTAATATAACAATAACATCCTCCAGGCACAATCTCTTATGCATTGTTTTATTCACCAGGGAATCCTAGCAAGGTATCTTAACATATGTCACACTATGTTTTTGATATTATACAGATAGAATAAATAGAAATGATTCAAGGCATTGGAATTATAAGACTGTTATGTCAACTAATGTCATTTTAAGGTATTAACTCATATTTCACATACATGAATATGGATTATGGAATATTCAATGTAAAGAGATATTTTTAGGACCCCATAAGATATATCACATCGTAACAAATATGTTTGAAATGTAAGGTAATGTGATAAATATTTTCAATATTTTTTTCATGGACCAATTGTTTCTACTGATAATGGATTGGATTTTATGATGGTCATAGTATGGGGTCTAAGACCCTTGATAATATTCAATTATGGTATTTATTTTGACTAAACATTGATGAAAAATAACACAGATGATAGAGAAGTAACTTTTTCAAAAATAAAAAATTGTTGGTTTTAGACCAATATTATGTTCTGTCTCTTTCACTAACTACATAAGGTCTTTCTATAAAGAAGCGAAAATGGTAATATTTAAATTAATAGACATTTAAACAACTATCATGATTTTTAAGGACATAATGATTAGACCCTATATTAGGTGAATCTTGCACATTAACAAAATTAGGCTACCCAAGGCCAATAGTACTTCAAAACTCGATTGAAAATTTGATGAAAGTGATGAAAACATCAGATCATGGTTCTTATAAAAAAATTATGATATGAGATGGAAATTCTGAGATTGATTCTGAATCACACATGTGTGAATATTTATATTATAATCTTCTTAGGGATCACAAGCATTAAAGAACTTTTTCATTGTAATGACTCATCTATTTGACAGCCCATGGGCTCATATGTCAGAGCCATCGCCAAACATGCATTGAAAAAATGATATCTTGAATTAAGATGTTATTTTTGAAGGGTCATTGATAATTTTTTTTAATCCAATACATTGAATGCACAAAATGGGAATTACGGTTTTTGGTTATCATAATGATAATGAGAGACCCTTGAACCTTTGTTGACCATGTTCAGGATCTTGTGGTCAATTGATAAAGAGTGATGGTGGATACTAAGTTGTGTAGTTTAATGTCGGGAAGTAATATGAATTTTTCCCTTGGATTAATATCTTGTGAAAATGGATTAATAATATAACCCTAAACATTTTACATTTAGGATGACTGTCATGTATTTTACTATTTGGTAACCAAGAAATTGAGAAATGTTGTGAAAATAATGGAGTATGTCATTAGAGACACCTCACTTACATTGGTGGAATTATCATGATGGAGGGATTTTTATCCCTTCATATGTCTAAAAGTAGATAGACATATTCTAGATCCCCTTTTACATAGATCTAACACATATGAAATAAATAAATTAAAATATGTCACTTAATCATAGTGGATTTTTTTAACTAGAAAATTCAAAAGGATTTTATGGCCATTCATGCTGCACCATAGATTACTTCCATATTTGTTAAAAATACATCCATAATTTTCAATAGAATATTTCCAATCCCATAATACAATAAGATTCATGCTCGATGTGAGAGACAAGAGGTTAGCAAGGAGTATCCAATATTATGTTGGATAGGGGTCCATGACTAAGAAAAAAATTGGTCTGAGTGTTGAGAATGGATGAGGCCCATTACGAGTGGCTATTGAGGTGATCGTGAACAAAGGTGAGAAAACATAATATGAAATTTCTATGTTTGGTCTTACCATTGTTTCCATAAGCATCTAATAGGGATTTAATCAATCTATAGTATCATTTTCCAAATAATTCTCTCTATATAGACATAGCTCATATTCCAAAGTGATGAGGATGTATTAGATATTTTTATTAGGTGTAGATTGGATGGTCCATGAGTCAATAGTATTCAAATTGAGATAGGAATAAATTAATAAATATATCTTTTTGTATTCTTAAATAGATAAAACTCAAGCATATAGAGAATGGTATTTTTATCATGTCATTCAAAACATTCACAGGTACTCCACTACACGGACTAGATCACAGTATATCATAACATAGTGAATATACATTGGGGATGTTAAGTATGTAATAAAAGGATTAAACACTATGGTAGAAGATTGGAATATAGTTTTTGAAATATTTTTATAGGCTCTATGATGAGTTATTTGAGTCTCACTATGTATTCATTAAGAAGAGTAATCAAGCCATATATAGTTATTAAATTTAAATATCCCCTTTATATATATAAATCATGTGTAGAAAAGATGAAAATGTCTTTTAACATGAGATAGGTCAATTTAATGAGGTTAAAGAGAACTGTACAGTAGTATTAATAGGGAATCATAACGCCTCATTATTCTGATGTTGGCATGTGTAGTTGCAATCCATTTTCCCCAAACCCATATGTAAGGGGAAAAAATATTATGTATCATCATTCCTACGATTAGCGGACATTTTTAGAATGATCCATTTAGGTGTCACTATGTATCATGTGATGTTAATAATAAATCCATACATGGGATTGGAAATGCTAGGGTTCCCTTACATTGATCAGACTCAAATACAATGGACATGGAATTTCATTTCGAGGACATGTTCCTAAATGAGTGAACACATGTCTAAATATATTTAGTGGATCTAACTCATACATGGGACAGGGTAATGTTCATATATTGATTATGAGAATAGTTTTTGTGTCTATGGTAGAGAACATGAATGCTTCTACATTTCCCACAATGGTTGGAGTCAAGAATCATGTATTTCTTTAAGTGAATTTCACCCAAAATGAACAAGATATTTGGTATCTTATAGGGGAATGTTAATACTCATATGAAAAGTAACCCGTAATGGTTTGGGTAAAATATCCTGAACTTTTAATGATACCATCAAGGGGAAGGTATATTATAATTGTAGAGTCTTTCACTTTTGGTGGAATAATTATAGATTTTCATTATTTATTTCAAACAATAAATATGGGACACGCATTTGGGATGGTTATAACTATGTAAAACCAATGAATGTTCATATAAAACTATAACAAGGAATCAATAACTATCATGTAAGGTCATGAATCATGCTATATGTAATTCATAAGGAAATGGTATCCCACATAGATTTGACTCATATATGGGAAAAGAAATATTTTATTCATTTTTTGTATTGTGGTATGGACAATAATAATGGAATTTGAGAATTTCCATAGATTCTATAATAAGAGGAATCAAGAAATTTTTTACAATTAGTGAAAACTCCTTGAATATGTATTTCCAATATGTAGATAAATGTATTTTGTATAATGTTTGGTCTGGACCATGATTTGGAAACCAGACATCACTATATATCCCATGTTTATGATAATCAAGACACAAACATTTCTTTTTAATTTAATTTACTGAAATTTTTTTCCCCTATAAACAAAGAACATGGGTCATGATGATATCATGAAAATGAATATCGAATAAAAATGAATTTTATATTGATCTAACACTCATTTAGGGGGGGAAAAGAGGCCTATGGAGTCATATATTCTGAACAATTTATATTCATGTGGGGTTGACTCCCACAGAACAATTTAATTTAATATATAATGAATGATGACCATAAATTTTATCATCCTGGGGTAAGAATGTGTTGGTTTTCAGGGTTCTCATCCATATAGCGGTCATAGTGACCCAATATATATTGAATAAATATTCAATAATCAAGAAAAGGAGTGGTATTTGGTATTTTTGAGTAATAATGGGTCCACATATTTATGTTTTCATTTCGGAAACTATGGTTAGGAACAATGTAAAATATAAATATATCCCAATGTATCTCAAGGAATTATACTCAAGGAATAAGTATTTCTATTAGAATAATGTATTGTTTATATATGTATTTAATATAATGAAAGGTTTGGAATCATTCATGAATGGAGTTATCTCCCATGCAGTTTATAGGATGCCTTAGGTTGGATCACTCTATGAATGTTGGGGTCTTGAATAATGAACTATATGTTGTACACTTTAACATTGTTCGACAAAAATGTTAGTATCCTATAGTTCAAGGTTCTCTGATGTGGACCTGGTGGACAATGTTTTATGGTCATGTATCTTTGACAAAATGAGTTTGTATAGAAGGATGGGTAACTAAATGAATTTAATTCTTAGTTGATGATATATACAATTAATTGAAATGGTATTAGAACATTATGTTATGATTCTTATTTTATAATTGATACAATTCATAGATGTGTAATATCATGGGTATTTTAATCCATAATAATTGTTGGATTATGGGATGTATAAATCATAACCCAAAAATATATTTGTCAATGAGAATTGGATTCTGGTCAATATAAATTGACCATTAGTAATAGTGTAAGCCCATAACCAACACAGTTTGGAAAATATCTTTGAGGTTTAAGGAATACCTCTCTTCCGGCCCCAAATCATCTTCTAGGTATTTGATCTGAGGCATTGTTTTATTCACCAAAAAATTATAGTGGTGTCTCATTATATAATTATGTA
The DNA here is from genome assembly GCA_963277665.1 of Viscum album. NCBI lineage: Eukaryota > Viridiplantae > Streptophyta > Magnoliopsida > Santalales > Viscaceae > Viscum > Viscum album. The sequence continues at coordinate 269,151,140 of OY728155.1, read as the reverse complement.
CATGGTACCAATATTATACGTGTGAGAAAATATTGTAACTAGGATTATGTTATATAGAATACAAAAAATAATATGAAATAAAGAGATTATTTTTTATTAACTCACATATCAGAGAAATGATGTCTCTTCATAGAAAATGTAATATTTGATAGTGGTTCAAGAAATATAATGTTTACACCAATGTGTATTTAACACATTCCCAGGGGGAATTAAATATGTTACTCTTTAATACATAATCATCAGATAAGATAATATGTTATGCACAAAAAACACATGTCATAATGTTTAAAAAAATGATATAATGATATAGTTAACTATATTTAAATAATTTCTATCACAACAATGAATGAATAAGGGACCTTACATTTTATGTAAGCATATAATAATCATTATCTATATGAGAAACAAGAGAAGACTAGGAATTCAATATAGCCTCATGAAAGTTCATTACAAGGAACATGTGTGGAAATTCACATTTTAATAAAATTAAGAATCTCATTATGAATCTAAAATTCTTAGTTTGTCCTAAAATAAGATTCTTGTGTTATTTTGTATCCCATGGTAAGAGAAGAAATAAACATGTAGTTCTTATATATGATCACTTATACAGATCTCCCTCTCACATAATGATGATGAAATTCCATTTTTTGGATAGATCTATCTCATATATATGGAATTTCTAAATAAGAGGTACCTTAAATATAGAAAAATATAATCTTAACATACATGTAATATCAATTATATAATTTAATGGACTTATTTTTTATAATATAGTTTTTTAGGAGACAAATAATCATGCGTTGGTAAAAAAAATATAGTTTAAGTGTTTTATACTGATCTAGTTGAAACATATAATTTTAGAATGGTACTAAATGGTAATCACGTTTTGAGAATTTTATGGTCTTTTGGGTAGGACTACTATAAAGGTTAATGTCATGAATTCCATTCTAAATATGTCACACATTCAAAATTAATGTGACTAATATGTGTTCATGATAGTCCAATGACATGTTGTAAATATATAGGATCCATTTAATTTATTGTATTGGGACGGGGAGATTGGGTGACCTGTAATATAATTTCTAGCAACTTTGACCTAGGTATGAAGGAATAGAACATGGATGCAATCATTATGTCATTTACATTGAGAAATAGATGAAGTAAATCATGTGTTTAACTGAAAAATCAAGGTATAATTGTATGATTAATTAAGAGATTAATTCCACTATTAATAATGGTAGATTCCAATGACATGTTGTTAGAGAAATAACTCATGGGGTGATTGGGGAGCATTCCAGTGGGACCAAAACATATCCTAGGCACATTCTATAAGTTAGTATTTTATTCCCTAAAAAATACTAGTGGGGTCCCTTTTGATCAGTATGTTCTCATTACCAATGTTTTTCAAGTGAGAACAATGTGTATGTGGGATCTCAATCAATTAAATTAAAATTTACTATGTGGTCAAGTTATGAGATGAATCAGACAAGAAAATGGGAATGTATTATACTTTTTGGAAAAGGGTGTCCCAAAAGGATTTGGAATAGTTCATGGATATTCCTTCTTTTTTAGGACATATGATATTGTATAATAGATATCTAGAATTTAGAGTTTGATCATTGAACCACTAGAATTATTGAAATGGTTTACAAACTCAAGAAAATTGGGTCATCATAGGAGAGTGAAAACCCATAATGAAAGTGTTATAGAATATGATTTTATAATATTTCATCTACAATGAGTAAAATTCAAAGATGTGTAAAAACATGGTAATTTGTATCTTATAGAATAATTAGGATATGGGATGTGGAAGTCATACTCCATGAATATGAGAATCAATAGGATGTGGAGATCCAGGGGTATATATCATCTATAAGTAATGACAAAGTCTCTATTATATTTAGAAAGGATGATAGACCCTTGTATTATGGGGGGACTCTCTTATAACACCTAAATATTCCATGGAAACAGTAATTAGAGATTTGAGTTATTCATCAAATATTCATAGTGGGGTCCCTTCATATTTGTTAGTCTCTATTAACAATATTCTTCAGTGTATAACCAAGAGAATGTGGGATCAGGTGCCTTATAATTTCATGAAAATATACTCTCAAAGAATCTATTAATATTAAATCACATGTTATTTTTAGGATGTTTATTCATATAGAATATAATATTCAACAAGGGACTTAGACTATAATGTTTATGTAAATGATTATTGAACAAATTGTTAGGTTGAAGGGATTAAACATGTAGTTCATTTGTAAACAATCATTAGAGGGGAAGATCTATTTAGTGTGAATATTTTTTTAATATAGTTTAACTAAATGAAATGAAAGTTGGATTCCCATTTCTTTAAATAAAATTCATCTCAAACCTGATACTTATAGTAAATTTCCATGTCCATTAATCTCACATGAGTCATTCTCAGCATGAGAAAACAGATTTTTTGGGATGTTTATTAAACTACATGGGAGTTATTAACAGAGAACATGTGGGATAATACAAATTTATATACAAGTATGAGTCCACAAAAATATTTTATTCCCATCATGGTAGAAAATTTAATATAATTAAGATTACTGACCTGGCCTGAAAAAGGTGATCGAGGCATCACTAAATATTCAATTAATATATGAATCAATCCACACATAGTTCTTATATGAGTTCCCCATATAGATCTTACTCTTCTATAGTGATGGGGAATTTTATTATCTACTCATATCTAGATAATTCATAGTAAATATCCAATTAATATGTACAATAGGTTGTGAATGAATGCATCTTTATGTGGACGAGGTTTATATTCATGTTTTATAGAACAAATAAGCATTACATTAGTATGGTTGTTGGGGAAAATTATGCATAACATGGTAAATAAATACACTAGAAACTTTAAATATATATTTAGCTCAAATTTAAAAGTTGATTAATTAACATATGATAAACACATGTTCATTATTTTAAGGATTTTAGACATATGACACTATGTATATAAACATCATATATCTAGGATATAAGACGTTTGAAATTATAATTTCATCTGACAAATATCTATTCCTTCGAATTTTACCATAATGTTGTATGGATGTATTCCATGATGTTTAATTTCATACAGTAAGTATTTTTTTATATAGTGTAATGTTATGATGTATGGATGTATAATGACATAACATTTTATGAGGGTTACTTTTCTAATAGATTAAGTATGGCTCATATTTAAATTGTTTGATTTTTGGGATTAAAAAACTCTATAATTCTTCATCTACATTATTCTAGGGAAAATATTTGAATTAAATGAATACATAAATCATATTACATATGAATCTATAGTGATGATAATAATTGAGGTTATAACTCATGGATGCATCCTGAGGTCTCCTAGCCCTCAGGAGCCTGATAAGGACAAGATCTAGTGAACATGTAAAGTACACATCCATACAATCATTTATCACTAAGAGATGGGCGTCCCATATTTGATTTCAAAATATGTATTTTATATTATGAATACTCATAAGATTATAATAGATATTTTATTTCTAGTTTATCCTACATAATCTCGTTTATTTTCATTTTATTAATGTCCACAAAGTTAATTAAATTCTTTTTTATATATGAGACAGTAATTTTAGGGATAATAATTTTCAGGTATTCTCAATAGAACATATATTGGTTTACTCATTTTTGGGAGTTTGATCAAATAAGTAACCATTTAATATAATAAATAATAAGATAAATTTTTTAGAAGGAAAAAATATATAATTAATTATGTTTAATTAATATAATGAAAACCCCACTTCTTTCCATTTGTGCCACATATGCCTCTATTGGCATGGGAACCTTGTTAAATTTAAAATCATTAATGTAGAAGAAATTTTTTTTATCAATTATAATGATGGTTCTGAAGAATTTGGGGTCACTAATGATGATGATCCTTCCCATATATTGGTATAATCTAACACTCCATAATCTCATGTGGAAACTATTGAGGTTAGATAGTTTTTATGTTCACCCTATAAGTTGGTGGAAAATATGGAAATTCCAAATTCCCTATTAGATGGTGTCTTTAAAATATAAAGATTATCAAGAATTATAGGCTGGGTTAAGGTGGAATAATTTCTTATGTTCACATGATAAAGGATGATGAATAATAAAAATAACCCAAACCTATGGGTTTGTGATGTTTACATTAAATTGAACCACTATGGGAGTGTGAAAGTATTTCACCCTAAGGAGAAGATCTCAAATTAATTCCCAATACTATTACATGGATATCCCCGTTCACTTCTAGAGCTGAGAGATTTTTTCTAATAGAGAAAAAAAATTCATCCCTTTGGAGAAACCTAGCATAACTCATGATGACACCCTTTCCCTTTTCAATGATAGTGTGGGAGAATAATGATGGGAGTCTTAATGTAGTCCCTAAATACCACATATTTAGTTTCTATTTGAAATTTGCCCCATTTTTGTTGCACTTTGAGGCTTCAACATGGTTAATAATGCCTTATGTTGGTGCAAGAAATGTATCATTGAGTACTCTTCCCCAATGATTGGTATAGTAGATGGGACTACCTAATATGTATTGGATGAATTTAAAAGGGAATAATTACTCACAATATGAAAAAGATCATATGAATCATTTCAAATTCCTTTCAATCTAGTTCATTTCATATTGGTAGTTACATGGGTGGTATAGTTTTTATCTTCAGTAGAGTATCTCATTTTGTGGGTCAATGACTGCTATATTGTTTGGTGAGATGACATTAGTTGTACAATTTGGTGGGATTTTTCTCATATTGGATATGATTCTTGGGATACAAGTTATAAAAATTCCCTCAGCCTTACATACTAGGGTTCTCACTTGGATTCTATTTTCTCCGAGGTCGTTTATGATTTGGTTCATGGTTTTGGATAGTTGTGATATAGGATTGATTCCCTAATACTATTAGAATATGCTGATGGTCATTAGAAGCATTGTATATAGTAGGGATTTAGGCTTACTCAATTCTTCACTATTTTGATACCCCATGTGGGCTCTCAGAATGGATCTCCTAGATTGAGTTATTCATTTAAGAAAAAATTCATTTGTATATTCCTATGGAATTGAGGTAATATGTTGATAAAAATTAAAAGAGTGGATTGGATCCATATTAGGTAGACTCTAAGTGGAATACTTAACATGGTGATTTCCATCTACCACCTCCATGAGATAGGGATGATATGTGTTGTTTCACTCTATGGAGAAGCTATAAAATCTATTGGATATGGAAACATGGGAAAATATCTTCTCTATAAACAATCATGGGAACGAAAAAATGTGGTGATATATCCACTCATTGATTTCATGAGGTACTATTAATGTTGGGATATATGTATTGAGATGCTACACTCAGACTGGGACATTCACCCACAGAATATTGAGGTGCTGGGTTGGAGAAAAAATATATTGAGTCCTTGAGGAAAACATTTTATGTTGGATGAGGCATGTGATCAATTTAGTAGTACATTTTTTATAGTATATGATATTGCACTCTGTGTCCTTATATATTTTCCAATGTTCCTCGAATTCTTTTGCACATTTGGTGAATCCATTTAGATTATAAAGAGTATCTGTTAGGTCCAACTGGCTAGATAACCTGAGAGGGGGTGAATTAGGGTATGAAGAATAATTAAAACAACTACCCCTTCTTATCTTGTTTTGTTGTTAGAAAAAACCCTTTCTCCCTCTCATTTTCATTGCAAAGTATAAAAGAATCTTAAAGCGCACACATGACACATAAATTTTACTTGGTTCACCCTCATTGGGATATGTCCAAGTAGCATACACAGACTACGTGTTGATGTACCAAATCCATTATAAGAACACTGATGTTTACAGGTTTGAAGTGGACTCATTTTCCATCCAGGTTTAAAACTACTCACAATTTGAGAACTCACTTCTCTCTCAACTGAAGTGAGCTCACTGCTTCTTCAGGATATCCACTCGCAGTTTATAGACTTGTAGGTCTCTTCATTATCACTAATGAATGCATCCTCCACTATATGTAGATGCTCTATTGATGTCCAAATTTCATACACTGATTAATACCCATTGTCCCCTGACCACTGAGCAACAAACTCTGTGAAATACCTTCACAATGAACCCTTCTTCGCGAAGCACCCAATTTTGTGAAGCTCAAACAAGCCTTCACGAAGTCCCTACCTCTTCGCAATGTACAAACCTTCATAGAGATCACTACCTCGTAGAGCACACTACATCACAGAGCTCATAATTTCGCAAATCCCAATCCCTAACTGAGCTTATGTCATCACAGGGCTCAAGATATAGTAAAGAGACTTCCTTTGCGAAGATCATAGAGCCAACGCGGAACAAACCACTTTCGCAGAGCTTGATTAACCATTGCAAAGATCCTATCTTTCACGAAGCACACTAGCTTCGCAAAAATTCATCACGATTTGAGAGCAAAAAATTTTTATAGGAAAAATTGATACTTCTATAGAGGGGGATGAGGCCTATTTGTAGATGATTCCACCGACTTGAGAACCTTCCACACGATGTCAGCACCATGTCAACTCAAATCGCGAAACTCCGAACATTCTACTGAAATACTCTTGATATCGTCAAGCACCACATCAATTTTCGGATTGTGGAGGTCGTTGTAATCATGGATCATTTCATCAATTCCTTCGCACCACCACTGAAAATCTTCTCTGCAATGCTCTTCACCTATGTCATTCGTGAAGATCGTCGTAATTGCGAATAACACTATCAACATTCTTTAGGACGTTGAAAAATACAATTCATGAAGACCATATTTGAGAAACTCATTACATTTCCATATTTTGATGATGTCTTCAAAGAAATCCACATTTTGTGATTCTCACCAAATGTCAAATTTTGGACCCCATAAATTTGGAAAACACAGGAAAATGGTGCCAACTTATATTTTTTATTTTTATACCACCTCCATATCGTCCATTCCTTTGTCATGGATCTTTTTCAACATTAAATTTCAACAACATATATGAAGCTCTACACTTCACCAAGAAAACATGCATTGTCAAAAAACACAACCAGCCAAAAAATGTAGCAATGTTACCTTAATAGTGTCTAAAACCTGTAGTTTTGTAGGCCCATACTCCAACTTCATGGTTCCCTACTCAACCTTATCCTTAATAAAATGATACTTTATCTCAATGTGATTTATCCTTGAGTTATGGATGATATTTTTGAGGATATTTATAGCACATGAGTTATCATACTTAATTCCAATTGGAGTATTCACTTCAACTCCCATATCATCAAGATGCTACTTCATCTGCAATAATTATGTGCATGCTTGAGTGGCGGTAATATAATCAACTTCTACAGTGCTTGATGAAATGAGATATTGCTTCTTTCTTAGCCCTGAAATACACAAACCACCATAATAGAAAGAACATGTTGACATTGATTTCATGTCATCATCTAAATAGACCCAATCTATATTAGTATATCCCAATAACTCTATCTTAGATTTTTCATTATATATAAAGACGAAATCCATTGTTCCCGTGATATACCAAAGTATTATTTTCACTTCACGCATGTGTATTTCCTTGGTATTACTCTAATATGTCATTATTTTGAATGTGTTGAATGCAATGTCAGACATTTTCATGTTAAAGTACAGAAAATATCCACTGATTTTCCTATATTCTGTGATATTAACTACCTTTCCATCCTCATCTTTGGACCGTTTCATCTGGGTAGAAACCGGTGACTTCATCTCCTTGGAATTGTACATTAAAAATCTCCTCAAAACTTATTTTTCACAATTGTATTGTGAAATTGAAGTACCATTCCTTTCTTGTGACACCTATAAACCAATGAAAAACATCTACTCCCCAATCATTGACATGTTGAACTCACTTTTCATGAATTCGAAAATTTTTAGGCACTGAGATTCATGTAATCTGGAAAATATTATGCCATTGACATAAACAAGCACAATTATCCATTGATTACTGTCATTGTTCAAATAGATATTGTAATAAACAACCCCATACTGAAAACCAAGCTTCTTTAAATACAGGTCAAGCCTTGAGTACCATGCTCTTGGTTCGTGTTTCAGTCCATACGATGCCTTTTTCAGTCGATAGACCTTGTTCGCATCTTCATGAATGAGAAACACATATGGTTGCTCGATATACACATCTTCCACCAGAACCTCATTAAATAATGATGATTTGATATCCATCTAGAACACATTGAACTTTTGTTGCACTGTAATCTCTAGGAATAATCTGATTTTCTCCATCCTTGCAACCGGTGCAAATGTATCATCAGCATATATTCCCTCTATATGTGAGTATCCTTTTCACACTATTCATGCTTTGTTTCTAATCACTATTCCATATTCATTCATCTTGCTGTGATATACCCATTTAGTCTTGATAACATTTTTATCTGATAGCCTCGAAACAATCTCCCACGTCGAATTATTCTTAATCTGATCTAACTCTTCATTAATAGCCTCAACCTAGTTTTCATTGTCATCTCCATCAGTAAAAATTTAGGCTCTACCTAAGATAGGAAATATGTATGTTGTATAGATTTCATTTTTCTTGTCTGAACTCGCACTGAATAATCCCCTATGATATTCCCTCTATCAATTTCAGCTCGACTCCTTGGCTTTTTTGCAGATACGGAATTTACTCCCTCTTCTCATCATCAGTATCTTCTTCTGAATTAACATCAACCACTTCTGCTCCTCCCGTGTTACTTTCCTCTTCATCACTTTCATCAAGAAACTATTCAATATAATGGTGATTATTCTCTTCGTTTTCCTCAATAGTGACATCATAGATTTCAACTAATGTTCTCGGCCTCTTATTAAAGCATTTGAATGCCTTGATTTTTCCTGAGTAGCCAAGGAATATCCCCTCATCATCACATGACTCAAATTTCCTATGTTTCTCTTTGTTGAGAATAAATAAAATACTTGCAATTATTCAAAATTATTTCACATTTTTCATATTTCCATACCCCAAATAATATAGATTCTTTCCTTCCTTTGGAAGAAATATAGCTCTATTAGAAATGTATAATGATATCAACACTACTTCCAAAATTTTTCCAGTAGACTTTTTATATAAGCATTCTTCTAACCATTTTGTTGATAATTTGATTCGTCCTTTCAACCACTCCATTCTATTAGGGATTTCTCACTGAAGAAACTTGATTCCATATTCCATGTTTCTCAAGATAGTACTCAACATGACTGTTTGTGAATTTTGTACCATTATCAGTACGAAACTTATGAATTTTCTGTCCAAGCATCCTTTCTCACTCCCTCTGGCACTGTTTCAAGTAGCAAAACACATCTGACTTATGGGAAATAAAAAATTCCCTTTCCATTCTGCTTTTTTCACCAATTAAAATAATTTATTACCTCTTTTAGTCAATTTAACTTGGTGTGATAGCCCCACAAACATCATCATGATCCAATTCGAGCACTCTCATTGACTTCTTTTCCATTTCCTTATACGTCTTTCAAATGAGATTCCCTTGATGTCTTACATCGCACGTATGAGTACGATCATGTGATATAATAGGGAGTTATCTTGATACATCACAATTTAACAGATCTTCCAAGGTTTGTTGGCATAGATGACCAAGTCATTTATGTCATTTCTTGTTTTCTTCATATCGGGACAGAAAGCACATATCTTCTTCTTCACTTACTCGGTAGAGATTTCCCTTTTTTATTTTTCTCTAAAGAACCACTGCCATATCTCTTCCTTTGATGATACACATTTTCTTAGTGAACCTTATATAATGTCTTCAGTCACATAGTTGACTGACATTGATAAAATTGTGACTAAGGCCTTCTACTACTAAGGCATCTGCGAGTCTCATCTCTTAGCCCCCAAACATGGCCTTTCCTAAGCCAATAATCTTCATGCCATCATCATTTACAAACATGAAAACTCTTTCTTTGTCATATTTTATTCATATAACAATATATTTAGTACTTCTCATGTGAGATGTGTAAATACTATCAAGGATAAATACAACAGAACTGTCTGATGCTTTAAGGGAAATTTCTGCCACCACTCCTTCTCATCCTTTTTCTTCTTGGTCCATATTTTTTCCTTCACACTCACAATAGACTGAGACTTCTGATATTTCTCAGAGTATGATTGGCCGATTTCATCTTGAAAAGTGGAAAATCTATTTTTCATTTTCAACTAACCTGCTTGTTTATTAATCTATTTCCTATGAACATTTGAATTCTGCTTTTGTACATTCCTCTATATAGTCGATGTAATTTATATAACCATATTCCCAAATCCTCCACACCAAAAATAGTGTCCTTCAAAATATTTTCTAGAGAACCATTCTTTGTTTCGCTGCCCCCTTTTTTCTTGTGCCCTTCGATATATCTTGGCTATGGAATACACATAATTTGAATGTTCCATCATTCCACAACAACAACACCAAATATAAGCTTCATTCCTTCATGTCACTTCTGCACTTCTAGTTTCCCCTTGGTATCTCTTAATATTTTTATCATGCTTTTTGCCCAAAACAACCTTCAATATCATAATGGGTTCTTGCAGTCTAACTTCAATTTTCACATCTTTTTGTTCTCAATCAATCCCCTTATCAGCCTTAGTATCTAAACACAAATGATGCTTCCTTCATACTGAACAATTATGTTCCACTTTTAGGTTCTCAAGTTTTTGAGTGATCTACCTTCCTAATGTCTTAGCAGGAATCAATAGCTTTTCTTGATCCGTAACCTTATTCCTTAAACCAACATCTTCTCTTTCAAGTTCTTAAATGATCTAGATTTTGTATTTCCTTGTGTTATTCAAGACATCAATCTCCCTTTTTTGTTATTCAACCATGAGTTTATATTCGTCAACCTTTTCTAAGTTCTCTAGCCTAGAATAATTAATGATTTCAATTTCATTTTTTAGATCAGACTTCTTTTATTCTTTCTATTTCATGTTGAGTTCAGTGTCATTTACCACCTTATTGGTTTTCATTGTTTTTTCTCTCCAAACATCTATCTCATTAAGAGCTACTTATAATTCTTCTTCAATATCGAATCATCCTTCAATTTCTTTTTCTTCTTCATCAGTTTCAGTTTCATCGTTTTTCTGAGAACTACTGACAACTACAACCATAACATTCTCTCCTCGATCTGTGCAGTTCTCTATCTCTTCAACCTCTTCATCCTCAGACTCATCTGAACTACCACATTATTGTGAGAGAAGATTGTTTTTCTTAATGAAATTTCTCTTGCGTTGTTTCTTTCCTTTAACATAGATTGTAGTCTTCTTCTTCGGAATTTCGATTTCATCCTCCTCATCTTCATGAAACTTCTTGGGGCACCATGTGGTAAGGTGGACATCTTTTCCAAATCTATAGAAAGCAAGAAGAAGTTTCCCTTTCCACATTCCTTTTCCTCTTTGACGATACAAGGAAAGGAATGACATCACCTCAGATATCTATTCTTCTTCCTAATAATATTCAATGGTGAGAATATTCATGGCATTGAATTTTACCTCTTTGGATTTCTTCTTTCCCACAACATCATTATAATCATTTCTCATTTCATATGAAACAACGGTGTTGTGCAGGATGTCCAATGTTAGCTATTTTGGGTCTTTATCTTCTAAAACTAAAACTTTCGGATTGAACCGAGTTGGAAGTTACTTCATGATGTGGTTCATAATCTTTATGTATTCAATAACTTCTCCAATACCTTTCATTTCTTCCACTATAATATTTACCCTTTCAAATAATGCATCTATAGACCCATTCGGGTTTATTCTCATATCTTTATACTGGTTCCACAATACTTGCAGTTTTGCCTCTCTAACCATTGAATCTCCTTCGTATATGTTCAATATCTTTTCCCACATAACATGTGATGTTTTTCAGGAAATATCCTTCATATAGATTGCATTGGATAGGGATCCCCTAAAGCATTGAGTCCATTCGCTTCAGCATGTAATTATCTTTGCTCGGCTTTTGATAATTCATGATTGTTAATATCAGTAGTTATACCATGCATTGCTACTGTGAACACATCTATACCCAATGATCCAATGTAGTGTTGCATCTGATTCAACCATAGTTGATAATTTTTCCTTTTAAGGATCGGAATCATTTTGTGATTGATGACCTCTGGCTGAGAGAGAAATATTGATATCAACCATTCCCTCTGATACCAATTGTTAGGTCCAATAGTCTAGATACCCTTAGAGGGTAATGAATTAGGGTATGAAAAATTAAAACAACTACCCATTTTGATATTTTTTCATTGTTAGACAACACACTCTTCTCTCCCTCATTCCCATTGTTGAGTATAAAAGAATCTAAAAGCACCCACATGACACATCAATTTTACTAGGTTCACCCTCACTAGGCTACGTCCAAGGAGCATACACCAGTGATGTGCCAATGTACCAAATCCACTATAAGCACACTGCTATTTACAAGTCTGATGTGGACTCACTGTCCCTCCTGGTTAAAAACAACTCACAATTTGGGACCTCATTACTCTCTCAACTGGAGTGAGTTCACTGCTTCTTCAAAATATCCACTCACAATTTATAAACCTATAGGTCTCTTCATTATCACTAATGAATTCATCATCCCCTAAATGTAGATTCACTATTGAAGTATATATTTCTTCCACTAATGAATACCCCTAGTCCCTTGACCACTGAGCAATAACATTTAGGAAATACTTTCGCAAATCACCCTATTTCACGAAGCTCCCAATTTTTTGAAGCTCAAACATGCCTTCGTGAAGTCTCTGCCTATTCACAAATCAAACACCTTCACAGAGATCACATCCTTGTAGAGAACACAGATTCGCAGAGCTCATACCTTCGCAAAGATTAGGCCTTTGCAGTGCTTTGGCCATCACATAGATCTAGCCGTTTCAAAGTGACTTCTTTCGTGAATCTCACTAAGCCAACACGAAACACACCACATTCGCGGATCAAGATTAGCAGTCATGAAGCTCATGTATTTCATGATGCACGTTTCTTTCGCTAACCACCTTTGCAATTTGAGAGAAACAAATATTTCTTGGAAAACTCTCTACTTCTCTTGAGGGGGTCAAGGAATATTTATAAGTGATTCCACTGAATCAATAACCTTCCTCGTGAAGTCAGCACCATGTCATCTCAAATCGCGAAGCTCTGAAATATCCGCCAAAATTATCTCTATATCACAAAGCACCCTAGAAATTTCTGGATCCTAGAGCTCATCGTAATCACAAAACATTCCATCAATTCCTTTGCACCACCATCGAAAATCTTTTCAGCAATTCTCTTTACCAATGTTATTTGTGAAGCACATCGTAATCATGAATCACATCATCAAATTTCTTCATGTATTTGATAAATAAAATTCAGGAATCCCATATTCGTAAAACTCATTACATTGTCATATTTTTTTGAGATCTTCTAGGAAATCCACATTTTTCAATGCTCACAAAACTCCAAATTTTGGACCCCGAAAATTTGGCAAGTACTAGAAAACAGTACCACATTGTATTTGTTCTTTTTGTACCACCTCTAGATCATCAATTCCTATTTCATGGTTCTTTTTCAAAACTACATGTCAACAACATATTTGAAGCTCTAAAATTCACCAAGGAAACCACCATTGTCAATAGACACAACCAAACCAAAAATACAACAATGTTACCTTGAGGGATATTGGCCCAACAGTCTCAAAAGGATTTTGGAGGAAATAAGACACAATTATATAAACATATCCTATTTGTGCGTAAGTTTTGTCTAACACATTCAAAATTAAAGAATTTTCACTTTTTCGTTGTTTCTCAATTGTTTTTTTCATAGTTGAAAAAATCATATTTGATTCACCATTAATTCAGAACTTATCCATATAAAATGGAATGATGGGAGCTGGGAAATCGATCTTCTTTTACCTATAAGATAATTGACATAGTAAAAGTATTTAAATATTGTTTATGATTGTTGATTTGGACCATATTTGTTTAATGGATCTTTATTGTGATATGATTACTGTTGGACCCTCTAGGAATCTAGTTGCTTTACTCTATTTGGATAATCCCAATTATGCTTTATTATATATTGATAATCTCAATATTGCTAATTATTATTATGGATAAATGCTTTATTATATGTTAATAATCCCAATTATGCTTTATTATAGTTTGATGATTCTTATTGTGGATAAATACTTACTTTAGTGTTTGTGTACTTCAGACACATATTTATATGTTATGATAATTATATTATAATCAAAGAATTTGGTTAAGAAATTCTCTACTATTTTATGTTTAGTATTAGACTTTCGGTTACTGGATGTATGTATACTCTGACTTAACTCATTCTGCCAATAGAATGCTTAAACATAATAGAGCTACCGATACATAACAGAGCTACCAATACTGTTAAGTCTACCGTTATGTGAGAGCTACCGGTACAGATTAGTCACTGTTACACAAGTCTACTAATACATCAAAGTCTACCGATACATCAAAGAAGCTACCGATAGGGACAGACCGCTACTGATACAGAAAAGTCTACTGCTACTGATACAGACAAGTCTACCGCTACTGATACAAGACAAGTATACAGGTACCGATAAAAGAAATTCTACCGCTACCGATGCAATCATGTCTACCGACAGAATGTCTACCATTACAAATGAAGTCTACCGATAGAAGGGTTACCGATGGAAAGGATACCGTTACACAAAGGGATACCGTTACACAAGAAGCTATCGATACTCAGACCTGCCGATACACAAGGCTACCGATATCCAAAGCTACCATTCTAGAGACAGAACCCGATGCCGCTTTAATGTATTTATCATTATTTAATATAACCAACGGTCATATCAGGTATATTTTAATACACTGAAAATATATTTAATGTGTGTTGTTGGATGTCAGTGAACCGTACCTCATACCTATAAAAAGGAAATCACTTCTGTTGCCAGAGCTCGTGCTTTAAATAAGAGATGCTCCTGCTACTAAAAGAAGAGGTTGGAAAAACAAATAAGAGCGTGACAAAAATAAGAAGGTGCTGAAAAGTGTGCATGAAAAGAGACGACTGAACTTACATGAAGAGCTCATACATTCCTGCATAGCAGAAAGAGATGAGAACGAGAAGTAGGACATCCACACAATAACTTCATCGACTACTTTCTCCTCTGTCTCTACACCTGGAAGTCAAGGAAGCAGACGACACTCTATTTTCAAGACAAAAACCAGAAGAGGACTCAAAAACAATCCTGATCAATCCAAAGGTGTCCAGAGATTCACTGCAATCACTAGAGACATTCTATACTCTACATATTTGCCTCTGTGATTTATTATTTACTTTTCGAGCAGTGTGTGTCATCTGCTATATTTTTACACACACACACTGTATCCTGTACTTTAACTGGAGGATTTTTAAATCCTCACTCATAATATTATATCTTTTATTTCCCACTGGGATAGTGGTAGAGGTCTTGCGTGACCTGGACAGCTCGTTGGCTGTTGTGTTTGTTTCCCATGAATAACAGTGGTAGAGGTCTTAGACCTGTACAGTTGTATACTGTTGTAATCCCCGATCCAGGGTGTGGATTACTTTTATATAAAGTTTTGAGAGGACTAAGTCTCAACTTGAGACTGAACCTCTTGGTTATATCTATTATGCTTATTTCTTTTCAAAGTTATTTTTATTCCACTACAAACTACATTAAAACCAGAAACTGTTTTAATGTCACTTTGATAATTAAACTCGCAAGTGTTTATATTAGTTGTAAATCAGTAAGTTAGTTTCAAAAGTTAATCAACTCTTCTGATTTGATTGACTGGGAAATAATCAATCCCTTGAGAAACTAACAGAACTTTTACATTGATATAAATTCACTACATCTTAATTTTGTGTTTTATTTGGGGGAATTTGGTAAATGTTTTTTAAACAAAAAATTTAAGTGGAACTCAATTCACCCCCCTCTTGAGTGTCCACTCCGACCAACATTTGGTATCAGAGGAATTAAAATATTTTCTGAAGTAATTTGTTTTTCAACTCTGATTTTAGTTGTATTTTAATGTTCTTAAAATTTCTGTTATTTCTAAATTTTTATCTCTTTAAAATTTTTATTTTAACCTAGTTATCATGGATAATAGACTTGAAGGTGTTTCTACTAATAAAACACCATTTTTAAATGGAAACAACTATGCTTTTTGGAATATTAAGATGAAAATTCATTTAGAAAGCATGGTTTTTGATATTTGGACTGCCATAGAATCAGAATATATAATTCCTAATACTGTTAGATCTACTTGGAATGAAGCTACTAAGACAACATACAATAATAATTTCAAAGCTATGAATGCTCTGTATTGTGCTTTAGGTGATGAGGAATTTAATAGAATATCTACTTGTAAGACTGCACATGAAATTTGGGATACCTTAAGGGTTTCTCATGAAGGAACAACTAACGTTAAGGAAATGAGATTGAACACCTATTCTATTGAGTATGATAATTTTAAGATGAATCCTGATGAACCCATTTCTGATATGTATCTCAGGTTTAAAGAAATTGTCAACACAATGATCTCACTGGAAAAAATATGGTCCATCAAAGGAGCAGATCATGAGAATTTTGAGATGCCTACCTAAAAGATGGAGGGGCACTTCTATTTCCATTAGAGAATCTTGTGATATTGGTGAACTGCCAGTTAAAGAACTTATTGGTAAGTTGATGATGTATGAAGAAGATCTTAAAGTAAAAAAAGAAGAAGAAGATGAACCAAAAAGGAAGTTTGTTGCCTTCAAGAAATCTAATTCAAAGAATAAGTAGAAACTTCAAGCTGTAAGTGATAGCTCAAGCTGTGAAGAAAGTGAAAGTACGTCTAACAGTGATGCAGAAATGGCTCACATAGCTAGAAGATTTAAGAATTTGTATAGGAAAAAGAAGTTTTTCAGAAAATGAAATTACAATGGTAAGTATGACAACAAGAGACACTGGAAAAAGGACTGGAAGAAATCAGACAAATATGATGAAGTTGTCTTCTATGAGTGCAAGAGAAAAGTAAATATAAAAGTAGATTGTCCAAAACTGAAATACAAGAAGAAATATGAGTATAAGGATAATAAGTATAAGAAATCCATGAAGGCTACTTGGAGTGATTCTGAAGATAGCTCCAGTGAATCTGAAGCTTCGGAAGCTAAAATTAGAAATAAGGAAAACATGTGTTTTATGACAAACACTTCTGAGGTAACATCTGAAACTCCTGATTTAAATTATTATTATTATGGAGATGATTCTTATTCTAAAAATATTTCAAAATATGAACTATTTGAATACTGTGATATGTTGGAATAACCTGTAATGAGCTGAAAGGAAAATACAAAGGTTTAAAGAAACAGTACGCTTTAACTGTTAATCATAAATCTGATCTTGACATAGAAATAGAAAATAATACTCTGTTACTTAAAGAAAACACTAAACTGAAATTGTCAAATTAGAAACTTAGGAAGGAATTAGAAAAATTCCCAAATGGCAAAGATACTCTTACTAAAATTCTAGGTAAGCAGATTGCACCTAGATATACTACTGGAATTGGATACCAACTTGGACAAAGAAAAATTACCAAAACTAAATTTATTTCTAAACCTGGACAGAATGTAGATAGTTATAATTCTAGAGGTTCTATGCTTCAACTATGTATATTCCTAGTTACAAATTTATAAAGTTTATCTTTCCAAATCTATTGATTCTACAAATTTTATGAGACCCATAAGTCAAATTTGGGTACCTAAAGTTTTTTTGGCTAACCTGTCTGGACCCAAGAAATTCTGGGTACCAAAATCATTTCATATCTAAATCTGTTTTGTAGGGAACCTACTTAAGGAGATCCTGTATAAAGACCTGGTACTTGGACAGTGGATGTTCAAGACATATTTCAGGAGACATCTCATGCTTTAAAAGCTTAGTCAGAGTTGATGGAGGTTTTGTCACTTTTGGTGATAATTCTAAAAGGAAAATCATCGGCTTAGGCCAGATTGGTAACACTGACTCAGTATTAATTTATAAAGTTCAATTTGATGATGGGCTTAAATATAATTTACTGAGTATTTCTCAGTTATGTGATGATGGTTTCAACATTAAATTTGAAAATGATTCTTGTAATGTTTATTCTAAAAATGCTTTAGTATTTTCTGCCTTGCGAAATGAAAATGTATATGCTGTTGTTTGAAATTCTTTAGCTATGCAAAATATTACTTGTTTAAATGATTTTCATAAAGAGTCTTAGCTTTGGAACAGAATATTAGGACACTGCAATGTACATTCACTCAGAAAACTTTATAGGATGAACATAGTTAGAGACCTACCAAAACTTGAATTGCCACCAAATAAAGTTTTTAATCCCTATCAAAATGGAAAGAAACATAATGTTTCTTTCAAATCAAAGAAATAAGTATCAACTTCTCAACCTCTCGAGTTGGTTCACATGGATTTTTTTGGACCTTCTAGAGTTTCTAGTTTAAATGGGAAGCACTGAGTCTATGTTCTAGTAGATGACTATTCTAGGTATACTTGGGTATATTTTCTATCTCACAAAAGTGAAGCTTGTTCTTACTTTGTTAAACATTCCAAGTCTATAGATAACCTTAGTGGACTTAAGATTAAAACCTTGCGAAGTGATCATGGTTGTGAGTTTGAAAATCATGAGTTTGAATCCTACTTCTCACACAATGGATATAGTCACAATTTCTCTGCCCCTAGGACACCTCAGAAAAATGGTGTAGTGGAAAGGAGGAATAGAACCCTTCAGGAAATTTCCAGAACCATGCTTAATTAGTATGACCTACCTGTTTATTTTTGGGCTGAAGCTGTCAATACAGCTTTTTATATTATCAATAGAGTCTTGATCAGACCTGTTCTTAAGTAGACCCCTTATGAGTTGTGGAACCAAAGGAAACCTAAGGTTAACTACTTCATAGTTTTTGGTTTCAAAGTCTTTATTCTTAATACTAAAGATAATCTTGATAAGTTTTCATCCAAGAGTGATGAAGGAATTTTCCTTGGTTACTCTATTTCTAGTAAAGCCTATAGAGTTTTCAATAAGAGAACCAAATGTGTGGAGGAATCTGTTCACATCAAATTTGATGAAACTGATCCACATGAACCTAAGACCTCTCTTGAAAATCTTGAAGACGATCTCTCTATTTTTAACCTTAATGATAAATACAATGGACCTATAGTTAAAACGTCCAGTTCTAGAAATTTTCCAGAACTTGCTTTTGTTGACTCCCAACCTGTTGATGAACCTGAAATCTCTAGACCCACCTTTTCAAGGCCAAATACGATTCTAAAGAACCATCCTTTAGATGTTGTTGTAGGAAATCTTGATAGAGGAACACAGACTAGAGCTTCTCTAAGAAATCAGGTTGAACATCAAGCTTTTCTTTCATAGTTAGAACCTAAAAATATCAATGATGCTATCAATGATGAATTTCGGGTAATATCTATGCAAGAAGAACTAAATCAATTTGAAAGAAATAAAGTCCGGGAACTAGTAGAAATACCTAAAGACACTTTGACTATAGGCACAAAGTGGGTGTTTAGTAACAAAGTTGATGAATCTTGAAATATCATTACAAACAAAGCTAGACTAGTTGAACAAGGTTACAATCAAGAAGAAGGAATTGACTATGAGGAAACCTTTGCACCTGTAGCTAGATTAGAGGCAATTAGGATCTTACTTGCCTTTGCATCACATCTGAATTTCAAGTTATATCAAATGGACGTGAAAAGTGCTTTTCTAAATGGTTTTTTTGTTGAAGATGTTTTTGTAGAACAACCACCTGGTTTTTCAAATCCTCACTTTCCAAATCATGTTTTTAAACTTTCTAAAGAATTATATGGTTTAAAACAAGCTCTAAGAGATTGGTATAAAAGACTTACAAATTTTCTTATTTCAAAAGGA
Organism: Viscum album; assembly: GCA_963277665.1. NCBI lineage: Eukaryota > Viridiplantae > Streptophyta > Magnoliopsida > Santalales > Viscaceae > Viscum > Viscum album. Next base: position 269,131,146 of record OY728155.1, on the reverse strand, counting down.
TTTACAAAAGGAATTGTTGATCCCACTCTTTTTATAAAAAGAATTTCAAAAGGTGATTTAATAGTACAAATCTATGTTGATGATATTATTTTTGGATCTTTGAAAAATTATTTATGTACTGATTTTTCAAAGGTTATGCAAAATGAGTTTGAAATGAGCCTAATGGGAGAGCTTAAGTACATTCTTGGATTTCAAATCTTCCAAACTAAAGATGGTATTATTTTGAATCAAAGAAAATATACTAAGGATTTATTAAAACGTTTTGGTTTGGATTGTATTAAGGGAAGTGATACACCTATGAGTACCACCTGTAAATTGGATATTGATGAAACTGGTAAACCAGTAGATCAAACTAATTATAGAGGTATGATTGGGAGTTTACTTTATCTTACTGCTAGTCGACCTGATATTACGTTTAGTGTATGTATGTGTGCTAGATTTCAAGCTAACCCTAAAGAGTCACACTTACTTGCTGTTAAAAGGATTTTCAAATATCTTAAGTATACTACAAATTTAGGTTTGTTTTATCCAAAAGAACAATCTTTTGATTTAATAAGTTATTTAGATGGTGACTTTGCTGGATGCAAGTTAGACAGAAAGAGCACATCTGGAACATGTCATTTACTTGGAAAGTCCCTAGTATCTTGGTGTAGTAAGAAACAGAACTCAGTTGCATTATCTACTGCAGAAGAAGATTATATTGCTACTGGTAGTTGATGTGCACAGATTCTGTGGATGAAACACACTTTTTTGGACTATGGATTGGAGTATAAACATGTTTTGATTAACTGTAACAACACTAGTGCGATCAACATCTCAAATAACCCTGTGTCTCACCCAAGAACTAAACACATTGATGTTAGAAACCACTTTCTAAGAGATCACTATCAAAGAGGTGATATTACTCTTAAATTTATAGGCACTGAACTCCATTTAGATGATATTTTCACTAAGCCTTTAAGTTCAGAAAGATTAAGTTTCATTAGACATGAATTAGGAATGATAACATAGTCTTAAACCGTTAGAGAAACCTCACCGTTAGGAATCCTCACCATTAGGGAATCCTCACCGTTAGAGAATCCTCACTGTTAGAGAATCCTCATCGTTAGAGAAACCTCACTATTAGGAGACCTCACCATTAGAAGACGTCACTGTTAGGAGACATTACCAGTACATCTCGTGCTGTTTTAAACTTATGTAAAGCTGAGACTTCGAAACGTTTTTAAAAAGATTTATTTTATTTGTGAATCCTAAATGATATTAAACCCGATATTAGACTTCACTCAATCTCACCGAGAACTTGTCTGTTCAAATCCCTCCAACCTCAACCTCTCAATCCGCAAAACCCTAAACCTCATATCTGTAATGGCCCGCGTTAAGAGACCTCAGGTTAGATATGGTAGTGATGAGCCGCAACCGAAAAGACAGAAGGTGACCAATGTTGATGCCGGTGGAAGCGGTGAAAGTGTAGCTCGAAGGAATCCACTAAACCTGCATCTCTCAAGGCGATAGATTGTCATTAAGAAAGAGGTGTGTGCAGAATGGCTCATGGAGAGAAATTCCTTTGTTCATAAGGTTTTAAAAGAACAAGGTTGGCTCGAGTGCTTCAAAAACAACAATGGTACTTATTATCCAGGACTGGTGAAACCGTTCTATGAGTTCGTTCGTTTTGAGAAGTCCGAAGAAGAAAACAAGATGTTTTCTTATGTAAATGGTCACAAATTTTTCTTTACATCGGTTGAATGGGCTGGGAACTTAAAAGTTCCACATGAAGGTGATTATTCTGTTTATTCAAAATCCGTACCCTCAACCAGTGACCTGTTTAAGTATAAATATGCTTTGTTAGATCTGATAGGTAATGGGACCCCTAGAAAAATCATAGCTGCAGAGATGGCCGGGGAAGATAAAATTCTTTTCAAGTTTATTCAACAAGTAGTTAGTACAAGGAGAGGAGACTTTACTACACTGAGATTCCCGGACATTTATTTGTTGCATCTGTTGAAGCATGGAGTTAAGGTAAATCTGTGTAGATTGATTATGATTCAGATTGAGGATATGACTAGACCGAAGTCTAAGTCAAATGCATTGTTCTTCTCAAAGTTGATTTCTATTATGATGAAAGAAAAGAAGGTGGCTGGACCTTAGAATGAAATGATAGTAGTTAAGGATAACTTCTACATCACCAAGACTGTCTGTAAATATATGAAAGTCAGCTGGAATCCTTGGAGAAAATCATGGTTGAATGATGAAGGAAGAATATATGATAAGTTCCCACCAAAGGACCATCCCTCTAGACCAAAGAATGTGAGAGATCCTAGTCTTGGACCAAATGAGCCAGAACAGGTCTACAGTGATGATGAATCTTAGGAGGAAGAGACATCAGTTGAGGAAGGACGAGACCCTGATTTACCTCCTAGTCCTATGCCTCAAACCATTTCCTATGGAGCAGCTAGCCCTCCAAAAGAACTACCAAGGAGAGAAACTATTTTGAAGGACAGTGATACTGAGACTGAGGAAGAAGAAGAAGAATCATGTCAGTATGTTCTTAAGGACACCTCTAAAGAGGATGAGGCAACTGAATCCGATCGTTTCATTAATGGAAAAAGGAGGCTTCTGGGGAAGCAAATGATGAGGAAAATGAAGAAGAAGAGCTCAGTTTGAGCCTTCTGATAGACAGTACAGTCAAGATAGTGCCTGATCAGGAAGCAGAAGTAGCATCTATTGTTGAGAGAGTTTTTGAGCCATTAGAGAAAATGGCTATTGAATCTGCTGCAGTTGTAGAGAAAATTATAGAATTACATCAAGCAGAACAGTTGGAGGAGATACCTCAGGAGAATATTCCAAGTGAGAGGGAGCATCTTGGTTCAGTTTCTGTTTTGTATGACATTGAAGGTTGGACATCAGATCCAGGATATATGGTTCTTGGACTTTCCTATGGAGATTCTTATGAGGAAGAATAGCCCCAAAGAGAATCCGTTATCCAACCTGTTGTGGCTGAAAATTTGGCAACCAAGGAGGACCTTGAGTCCTTAAAGGCTGAATTGAAAGAAGCACTGATAGAGTCAGTGGCATATTTGAAGACAAGTCTGGTTGAAGATATGAGGATTGTGGAGGAATCCTTGGAGCTATCTTTGGGATGTGCTGTTGCTAGTCCAATGAAAGGAATGATGGATGAAGTTGAAATATTCTATACTCAAATTGAGAGTTGGACAGGAGCTGTAGTGGCTCTAAGACAGTCGATTGATTCATTGACTACTTTGAAAAGTTCTCAAACCCAAGTGCACACTGATATCAGATATATCAAAGAAGTAGTCAAGCAATTTTTGGAATTTTTTGAGGCTTTTATGAAATCAGTCAAAGAACATTTGAATAGTCAAGATGAACTTGTCCAAAAGGTGGTTAGTAATATGACCCAATCTTTCAAGGAGATAATATCTTTCTCAGTTAAACCCCTTCCCTCATCCAGCTCCTCTGTGAACCTTGAACAGATCAGAACTGTTATTCGGGAAGAGTTGGCTAAGGCCAGTACCAGTGGCTCCTCGGATACGCAGATCCTTGCTACAACTAGGAAAGTTAGTAGTTTTATTCGTGATCACCTACGGGCTGCTACTGCGTCTCTAGAGGAAATTAAAAATAAAGTGGATGCTTATTTTGAGATGGTCTATACCAAGAATCAAATGACCAACCATTTCAAGCTCTTGCTGGAAAATATGAATTTGCCTCCAGTGACTCAGGCTTTCAGAGAACAGGTTAGTAAGCTCAGGGAGCTTACTCCTGCCTTGGATAAATTCATTCAAAATCGAGATGATTTTGTGTCTGGACTAGAGAGAGGAGGGAGTATTATTCTGGATTTCAGGAACCTGTTGCTACCCTTCTTGCATGTGGATTCCAGACCTGTGATTGTACCTCCTGCACTTCTTGATCTGCCTCTGGGAGTACACCTCAGTTGACTCCAGCTCAGGCTATTCACAGCATGACACCTATGATCCCACAGAAGAGTATATATTTCAGATCCGGAACAGTTTCAGTGGCTGACCCTCCTGTTGTTCTTTCAGCTATTCCTAAGCCTTCTACTGAATCTGACCCTACACCCTCTTCTGATCCTAAGGGAAATACTCCTATTCACGAGGAAGATTGAGTGATTCTAGATCTTTTTTATAGGATTCACTTTTATTTTTTTGACCTTCTGATTTTATCAGTGTATCTCTTGTCCATTAATGAAATACCTCTTACTTTCTCTACTGTACTATGTTTCTATCACTTTGCTACTTTTATCATTTCCCTGATACCCTTCTTTTTTTAATCACAAAGGGGGAGAAAAACATGAGTCCTAAAAAAACATGAGTCTTAAGAGTTAACAAAGGGTATAAAAACACAAAGGGGGAAAATGAGAAAAACACAAAGGGGAGAAAAACACAATGGGTGAAAATGAGACCTAAGAGAATCTTGTAGTACATTTGGAAGGGGGAGGAATATGGAAGCATTGTTTTAATAAAAGCAATCTTTTTCCTATGATTCTAATTCTTCTCTGATTGTAATTCTTTTCATTTTGGCATAAGTTGTGATTATCAAAAAGGGGGATATTGTTGAACCCTCTAGGAATCTAGTTGCATTACTATATTTTGATAATCCCAATTATGCTTTATTATATGTTGATAATCTCAATATTGCTGATTCTTATTGTGGATAAATGATTTATTATATGTTGATAATCCCAATTATGATTTATTATAGTTTGATGATTCTTATTCTGGATAAATACATACATTATTATTTGTGTACTTCAGACACATATTTATATGTTATGATAATTATATTATAATCAAAGAATTTGGTTAAGAAATGCTCTACTATTTTATGTTTAGTGTTAGAATTTTGGTTACTGGATGTATGTATACTCTGACTTAACTCATTATGCCAATAGAATGCTTAAACAGAATAGAGCTATCGATACAGAACAGATCTACCGATACAGTTAAGTCTACCACTATGTGAGAGCTACCGGTACAGATTAGTCACCGTTACACAAGTATACCGATACATCAAAGTCTACTGATACATCAATTAAGCTACCGATAGGGACTTACCGCTACTGATATAGACAAGTCTACTGCTACTGATACAGACAAGTCTACCGCTTCTGATACAAGACAAGTCTACAACTACCGATACAAGAAAGTCTACCGCTATTGATGCAATCAAGTCTACCGACAGAAAGTATACCATTACAAATGAAGTCTACTGATAGAAGGGTTACCAATGGAAAGGATACCGTTATAAAAAGGGCTATCATTACACAAGAAGCTACCGATACTCAGACCTACCGATACACAAGGCTACCGATATCCAAAGCCATTGTTCCAGAGACAGAACCCGATGCTGCTTTAATTCCTTTATCATTATTTAATCTAACCAATGGTCATATCAGGTATATTTTAATACAATGAGAATTTATTTAATGTGTGTTATTGGATGTCAGGGAACCATTCCTCGTACTTGAAAAAAGGAAATCACTTATATTGCCGGAGCTCGTACTTTAAATAAGAGATGCTCTTGCTGCTAAAAGAAGAGGTTGGAAAAACAAATAAGAGTGTGACAAAAATAAGAAGGTGCTGAAAAGTGCGAATGAAAAGAGACGCCTGAACTTACACGAAGTGTAAAGACCCGTAAAATTCAAGGAAATTTTTTTCTTAATTTTCTTTAGGATTTTACATTAACGCAGTTTCTGACGGCATTTTATTCTGAGGCCTGATGTGCCCAGAATTTCAATCCAAAGATTAGCTCGGGTACGTTCAGTGAACGAACGAGTGGTATTTCCTATCATTTGAACCGGTACTCGGAATCGAATTCCGAGGGCACAGATGGAACCGCAGTGCCGGTAATTTCTTAGGAACGCCTATTCCAGAGTTGCGTTTACACGAGGGGAGTTGATAAAAATTGTGGAATTTAAAAATAAAAATTTAACAACGTTTTTTATCTTCCACATGGTAGTTTTATCCTAAGTAAGGAAGTTGGGGGTGGGACCCACACGTGTTAACCAACCTTGAGGGGATAAGGTGGGGTGGGACCCACACGATCCCAACCCCTCACTTTCCTAACTCCTCAAAACCCCCATTTAATTTTGCCAACATATCTCCTCATTAATTTTTAACAAGTTTTGTTTAATTAAATGAGTGGACTTAATTTTGAATGTTCAAAATATAAAGTGTTTGGAAAAGGAAATAAAATAAGGTTAAGGCCTTATTTTATTTTTGTTGCATCTTTTTGTTGAAGGGGGGGGGGGGGATGTTCTTATTTTCTTTTGGAAGAACTTATTCTTCCAGGCGAAGAACTTTTCTACCACGACGAAGAACGCCATCACGTCTTTCTTCCGAAGAACGACGACGCGCCATCCCTCGTTCTTCTTCCCACGTCAAAGGAAGGGAGACGTCGTTCCACCTCGGAAAATCTCCTTCTTCATCTACGAATCCACTTTCCGTGACACCGACCTGCAACGTGATGTCTTTTTCTCCGCGACAAAAACCTCATTCAAGCCAGGCTCGAGGTAGGGGAATTATTTTATTTTTGTTCGAGATTACTCCCTTAATTTTTTTATTCTTCGTGAATATGTCCAACTGTTATCATTTAACAAGAGGGGGCCGAACCGCACAAAGACAGCCGACCCACATCCTTTTTCCATGTTGGATTCTTTTGTGGTTTGAAATGGGAGTGGCACGGTGCCGTCGCACCGCACGGGATCATGCGGCAAGAAATGTGCGGCGCCGTCGCGCCGCACTGCGAAATCATACAAGGATGTGATGCTGTCGCGCCGCGTCGGTGAAACCCAAAAGTACCACGACCAGAGTGGGGCCGCGGTGGAGGGGCGCGGTGTCGTCGCACCGTGCCGAACGAACCATGTCGCGGCCGGTTTCGGGCCGCCGGTGTCGGCGAAGGAGGAAGGACCGACCGTCACTGGACCTTGTTGACAGAACCGGCCGGCCGGTGCGGGTTGGACAGACAAAGGGAAAATCGGGGGAATTAATTCACCCGGCCAGCCAAGCCAGCAGCCCCATTAATGGGGCTGTGGTTACAGGGAAACAGGGGGGCATCGCCCCCCCCCCCCCCCCCCCCCCCCCCGCGAGCCGGAACGGCTCGGCCGTTTGGCCAAGCCAGCTGGCGCCGCGCGCCAGCGTGCCGGGTCGCCGGCTGGGATGTGTTGTGCCCAGCTGGGCCGGGCCGCCCGGTTCAGGCCGACAGGGGGGGATCTCGGGCCGGGTCGGTCCCAGCCCGAAACCCCTCTTTTCGGACAGTCTTCGGTCTTTTGCCCATAACATGGGCTACGGACCTCCGATCGACGCGCCGTCAGTGGCGATGCGATACTTGGATCGAGAAGCTCGTTTTGATATATCGTGCTCAAGGTTTCAGAATACTTTGGATTCAGCCGGTTTGGTTCGTACACAAAACCAATCGGGCCCTCGGAGCGGAAATGCTCATTACTTGAGCTCCGGACGTCCGATTGATGTGTCGTCGACTTTGTTGGATTTCTCTTAGTGAGACGGATCTATTGGCTTACTACGCCCGAGGTTTGGACGCATGTGGAGTACGGTCGGGTTGGTTTTGCCTTAAATACCAACCGGGCCTCTGGGACGGAAAAGCCAATAACTCTTAGACCGGGTGTCCGATTGACGCGCCATCTGCGACATTGAGTTCCTATTGACGATACAGAACTTTTGGATACATCAACTCTGGACTCTGTGTCAGTTGATGTATCAGCCTCTCGGCTCATGGAGCGGACCCTCCCGAGCGAGCTTGCTGTGTGCGGGAACCCTAGAGCTGGCTGCATTTTCTACTGTGACGACGACGACTATACAGAGATCCTTAGTGGATTCGACGGCGACGACTACAACACTCAGCGATCCTATGTGGATCAGTGCTACCGATCTTGTGTGGGTTTGATCCTGTGTGGGTCAGCGCTCAGCGGTTCTGTGTGATCCAGCGCCTACATATCCTGTGTGGGTTCGATCTTGTGTGGGTCTTTGCGGGGGTTAGTTACCTATCGATCCTTTGTGGGTCAGATCCTATGTGGGTCATTGTGGGGGTTAGTACCTATCGATCCTTTGTGGGTCCGACGACTTAGATGAATCAGTGGAAATATCTTATCATCTCTATCGTCATACGAAGAAGTATACCTGTGTGAGCTAAATCTTGATTTCTATCCTATGTGGATTGTATTGTTTTCCTGTGTGGACTAGTTTGTGCTCGAGCTCGGAGGTTGGAGTGTACTGGAAATGGTGACTTAGGTATATGTATGGGCATATACCTAAGTAGTGTCTGATGTTACTTCGTGATTGTATCTTTCCTTTGTGGATTATCCTTTGTGGATTTTGGGAGACCATCGGGGGTCTCGGGGTCCCTACTGAGTAGCTTATACTCACCCGTACATAGGCTATGCCCACACCATGTTGTGTTGGTTGCAGACGATGGACAGCGCTTATCATGGTTGAGGCTTGCGGAGCAGGACGGTACCTGGAGGTGGACCACTAGGCAGGATGTACTCGGAGCGGTCGGTTGGACCCGAGGAGCAATGGAGGATATCTGTACCCACCATTCAGGTGGGATTTCCAGTGGACAGATCGACGTTTCAGATTTACTTTTCAGTTGTTGTTTCCCCTTTACAGTTGTACTTTACTTTCAGTTTGGGTTGGTATACTGTCCCACTTACCTTTCCGCACTTACTATAGTACCAGTTTTTACATAGTGTTTACTTCTGTATGCTTGCTCTGTGGTGTTTGTGGTTTACTTTATAAAGGCAATGCCTTCCCCTTTACCATGATTTACGCCTTGGTGCTAGTCACCAGCCCCTGGCCTATGGAAGGCGGGCTTCGGGTAGTCACGACACGGGCCTCGAGGACGGGTCGTGACCAATTGGTATTAGAAGAGTTCTGTTCTACCGTAGATATTGGGACTCTGATCTTTTTCTATGTTAAGAAATAGTGTTTAGCGTATTGGGTGTGGTTATCAGTCCAGGGAGTCCAGTGTTGGTGCGGTGGCCAACGTATCCGTACACCAGGACCCTGACTTCTGATTTCTGACTTAATGCACGAAAACATTGATTGCATGTGTGTTTTAAGTTTTCCATGTGATTACTTTGTGCCAGCTCACCAGGTATACTGTTCTGACCGTGGTGCACCTGTTTCCTTTTAAGGATGGCCCCACGACGGCAGCCAACTAGGGTTCCGAGAGTTGAGTGTGCCGACAGCCCACCGAGTGACGAGGCCTCGGTGTTGGGCCCTTTGACAGCTGAGGCACCGGCGGTACCTTTACCCACCGAGCCACCGATGCTTCCAGCACCAGCCGCTGACAATGCACATCGACTCATTGCACTGCATGAGTTCCAGCGCCAGCGACCGTCCAGGTTCCATGGGGAGACGGACCCCCAGGCAGCCGAGGACTAGCTGGAAGCAGTAGTGCGAGTTTTCCGGTTAGTGAGGAGACCAGCAGACCTCATGGTGATCCTCGCAGCGAGCCTACTGCACGCAGCAGCAGGCCGATGGTGGAGCTTGATGCTCCAGGTGCACGATGAGGCATCTCTCCTCTGGAAGGACTTTGAGGGCCTCTTTCTCTCGGAGTTCGTCCCAGCCACCCTCCGTGCGGTACACATCTAGGAGATTCTTTAGTTGGGGCAGGGCAGCATGACGGTCGCCCAGTACTCAGTGAGATTTACCGATCTCTCGCGCTACTCTACAGACATGGTACGAGAACCATTCTTCTGGGCCTGGACCATTGAGTAGGGATTGAGACACAAGATCAGGGCATCACTGATCTCCCTCAGCATTCCGACTCAGACAGAAGTGCTGGAGCGAGCCCTTTTGATCGAGAGCTTTCTTACTGAGTCTACAATAGCGTCGAGACCCACCACAGGGTGGAAAATAACAGAGTCTTCTGCAGTAGGCAGTCGACAGATGACTCATGGGTCCAAGAAGACCAGAACCTCAGGCAGACGACCTCAGGACACTGGCTCAGCAGTGCGGGGCACACAGCGCAGAGCCAGTCATTCGAGAGGCAGGCAGTGCTACTCATGCGGTGGGCAGGGCCACATGGCTCGTTACTGCCCGAATCATCGTACCAAAGAGCAACAGACGATTGAGGGACCACCGAGGCAGAGGTAGAGGGTCGACTGTGGCGGTCCGCAGGGAGCAGGCGGACGAGGCAGAGGTGCTGGCCGAGCAGCAGGTGGTGGGTGATGCTTTTAGGCTTTACCACCACCACCACCAGGAGGTCCACCACGACCATAGGGAGTTGGCGGGCAGAGACAGGCACAGCTCCAGGCAGTAGAGGCCTACGACAACGGCGCACCCAAGATGATTTGAGGTACTATCTGTGTCTATTCCACCCTTGCTGTAGTACTTATAGACACAAGAGCGAGTCATTCTTTCATAGCCGCTGCCCTTGTTCGAAGCTCAGAGATTCCGACAGAGCTATTGGCTCGATCCTTACGGCTAGAGACTCGTACGGAAGCAGACGCGATGATTACGCACTAGTGCCGGCAGTGTGAGCTTACTCTAGGAGGCGAGAGCTTCGGATGGGATCTTCTTGTAGAAGCGTCGAGGCCTTACGACGTCATCCTGGGTATGGATTGGTTATCTACCGTCCATGCACCGATTGACTGTATTAGGCGCAAGGTGCGATGTGTACGCACCGACGAGAGCAGGTTCACCTTCACTGGCGAGAAGGGAGCCTTTGCAGCACAGGATGGACTCTCGCAGAGGAGAGGACAACCCATCACTCATCAGTTGGCTAGACTCATCCTAGGATCAGTTGACGTGTGGAGTCCTGGTTTTCCTGCAGTGGTGGATCAGTATGTGGACGTTTTTCCTAACGACGTTCCAGGGCTACCTCCTCACAGAGAGGTAGACTTTTATATCGACCTGTACCCCGGGACAACCCCGATATCGACTCCAGCATATCAGATGGCCCCCATGGAGCTTCGAGAGATGCGGGTACAGTTGGAGGACTTGCAGGGAAAAGGATTCATCCGACCCAGTGTTTCACCCTGGGCTTCCCCGATATTGTTCGCCAAGAAGGTGGACGGGAGCTTGTGACTTTCTGTCGACTATCGTCGCCTGAACCAGGTGACAGTGAGGAACAAGTATCCGCTTTCGAGGATTGATGACCTCTTCGATCAGCTCAAGGGAACACAGTGGTTCTCGAAGATAGACCTCAGGTCAGGCTATCATCAGCTCAGAGTTCGGGATGAGGATGTGCAGAAGACGTCCTTCAGGTGTCGTTATGGCCACTATGAGTTCTTGGTTATGCCATTTGGCATAACCAATTCTCTATCAGTGTTCATGGCCCTCATGAACAGGATATTTCATCCATACCATGATCGATTTGTTGTGGTCTTCATCGACGACATTTTGATATACTCGACGACTGAGGAGGAGCATGCCTACCACTTGCGGGTTGTACTAGACACACTCCGAGAGCACCAGCTTTATGGTAATCTCTCTAAGTGCTAGTTCTAGATACGTGAGGTCCACTTCTTGGGACACATCATCTCTGAGGTGGGAGTTGCGGTGGATCCTACGAAGATCGAGACTATGCTAGCTTGGGAGCCACCCAGGAGCGTGATGGAGGTGCAGAGTTTCTTGGGACTAGCTGGATACTACCGGAGATTCGTGCCAGACTTCTACAGAGTTGTGGCACCACTATCTGCATTGAAGAAGAAGGGGAAACCCTTTGTGTGGTCAGACAAATGTCACTAGAGCTTCCTGGAGCTGAGACAGAGATTGACCAGTGCACCTATCTTGAGGTTGCCTGAGGAAGGAGTTGGGTACGTAGTCTACTGTGAGGCATCAGGTACCGGAATCAGATGTGTCCTAATGCAGGAACGGGCAGTGATCGCCTATGTATCATGTCACTTGAGGCTGCATGAGAAGAACTATGCTAACCATGACCTGGAGTTAGCAGTAGTGGTTTTCGCTCTGAAGACATGGTGACACTATCTGATGGGCGAGCGCTTTATAGTCTTTTCTGACCATTAGAGTCTCAGATACATCTTCTCTCAGATGGATCTGAATCTGAGACAGAGGCGATGGATCGAGTTCCTCCAGGATTATGACTTTGATATAGTCTATACTCCTGAGAAGGGGAACGTGGTAGCTGGTGCTCTCAGCAGGAGGACGGGCATTCAGCTACTTGAGGAGGCGACAGAGCAGCTAGCCTCTTTGCATATATCCTTCGTGGATAGAGACGGAGCAGCCTCCCTTCAGTATCTCACAGTCACTCCTCCACTACTACAGCGGGTTAGAGAGGAACAACGTGGGGACGCTGACTGTGAGACGCAAAGTGCACAGATATCCTCTGTACAGGCACCTGATGGTTTTTCCATTGGATCAGAGCACGACATCCTTTTCAGAGGATGTACCTTGGTACCAGTTGCTTTATGGGAGGAGGTTCTGAGAGATTTTGACACTTCTCCTTTGGCGGTACATCCTGGAGTGGCGAAGATGTACCAGGATCTCAGATGACAACACTGGTGGCCAGGCATGAAGAAGGTTGTGGTGGAGTTCGTTTCTCGATGCCTCACCTGCCAGCAGGTGAAGGCAGAGCACTAGGTACCAGCAGGCTTGGTACAACCTTAGGAGGTCCCAGAGTGGAAGTGGGACGACATATCTATGGACTTGTGACTGGACTTCCACGCACTTCCAGAGGTCACGACTCCATTTGGGTGATTTGTCGACCGACTCACCAAGTCGGCTCACTTCTTACCCATCAGAGAGCAGGGCTCAGTGGAGAGCTTGGGATGACTTTATGTTCTGGATATTGTACGACTTCACGGTTTGCCATCATCTATCGTCTACAATCGAGATTCTCTCTTTACTTCCCGGCTTTGGAAGGGGTTGTAGGAGGCGTTCGGAACATAGCTACGTCTGAGCACTGCCTTTCACCCTCAGACGGATGGTCAGACAGAGAGGACCATTCAGACTCTGGAGTACATGCTCCACGCATGTGTCCTCGACTTTGGTCGCAGCTGGGAGGACCACCTACCCTTGGTGGAGTTCGCGCACAACAACAGCTACCACTCCACCATCGGGATGGCACTATACGAGGCGTTGTACGGCCGACCTTGCAGATCTCTTTTGTGCTGGACAGATCCTAGGGAGTCAGCACTTGTGGGACCGGAGATGGTCCAGGCTATGACAGAGAAGGTCCAGGTCATCCAGGAGCAGATGAGGACATCTTAGAGCTGACAGAAGTCTTATGCTGACAGTAGGCGGAGGCCACTAGAGTTCGAGGATGGTGACCATGTCTTCTTGCGTGTCTCACCTCGACGTGGATTACAGAGATTTGGATGAGGCGACAAGTTGTCTCCATGCTTCATCAGACCATTCCAGGTCCTCAGCAGGATTGGAGAGGTGGCTTATCGCCTGGCTCTACCACCTCAGTCGCACCAGTTGCACGACGTCTTCAACATATCTCAGCTGAGGAGATACGTGCATGACCCGACACATATCATTGACCATGGGGAGCTTCACGTTGATGATGGGCCAACTTTCGCAGAGGTCCCAGTGGAGATCGAGGATCTACAAGAGCGGGTCCTACGTGGACGGTCGATTCCTCTAGTGCGCGTCATATGGCAGCATGGGAACCTCCAGGAGAGCACTTGGGAGCGGGAGGCTCAGATGGGTGCTTAGTACCCAATTTTGTTTCCCTAACTTATGATGTATCTTTACGGGGACGTAAAGCCATGAGGTGAGAGTAATGTAAAGACCCGTAAAATTCAAGGAAATTTTTTTCTTAATTTTCTTTGAGATTTTACATGAACACAGTTTCTTGACGGCACTTGATTCCAAGGCCCGGTGTGCCCGGAATTTCAATCCGAAGTTTAGCTCGTGTACGTTCAGTGAACGAACGAGCGGGATTTCCAATATTTTGAACCGGTACTCGGAATCGAATTCCGAGGGAACCGATGGAACCGTAGCGCCGGTAATTGCTTAGGAAATCCTATTCTGGAGTTGCGTTTACAGGAGGGGAGTTGATAAAAATTGTGGAAGTTAAAAATAAAAATTTAACAACAATTTTTATTTTCCACTTGGGTGTTTTATCCTATGAAACAGAGTTGGGGTGCGACCCACATGTGGTAACCATCCTTGAGAGGATAAGGTGGGGTGGGACCCACACGAGCCCAACCCCACACTTTCCTAACTCCTCAAAACCCCCCAATTTAATTTTTCCAACATATCTCCTCATTAATTTTTAACAAGTTTTGTTTAATTAAATGAGTGGACTTAATTTTGAATGTTCAAAATTTAAAGTGTTTGGCAAAGGAAATAAAATAAGGTTAAGGCCTTATTTTATTTTGGTTTCATCTTTGTGTTGAAGGGGGGGGGCGTTCTTCTTCTCTTTTGGAATAACTTCTTCTTCCGGGCAAAGAAATTTTCTACCACGATGAAGAAATCTGTCACGTCTTTCTTCTGAAGAACGAAGACGCGCCATCCCTCATTCTTCATCCCACGTGAAAGAAAGGGAGACGCCGTTCCACCTCAGACAATCTCCGTCTTCGTCTACGAATCCACTTTCCGCGACACCGACCCGCGACATGACGTCTTTTTCCCCGGGCCGACCGGGGGGGGGGGGTCTCGGGCCGGGTTAGTCCGGGCCCGAAACCCCCGTTTTCGGACATTCTTCGGTCTTTTTCCAATAACATGGGCTATGGACCTCCGATCAACGCACCGCGTCGGTGAAACCTGAAAATACCACGGCCGGAGCAGGGCCGTGGTGGAGTGGCGCGGTGTCATCGCACCGTGCTGGACGAACCAGGCCACGGCTGAGCAGGGTGACCGGCGGCCTGTTCTGGGCCGCCGGTGTCGGCGAAGGAGGAAGGACCGGCCGTCGCCGGTCCTTGTTTGTAGAACCGGCCGGCCGGTGCGGGCCGTCCGGACAAAGGGAAAACTGGGGGAATTAATTCCCCCAGTCGGCCAAGCAAGCGGCCCCATTAATGGGGCCGCAGTTACAGGGAAATCGGGGGGGGGGGGGCAACGCCACCCCCCCCCCCCCCCGCCAGCCGGCTGGCGCAGTGTGCCAGCGCGCCAAGTCGCCGGCCGGGCCGGGCCGACCGGGGGGGGTCTCGGGCCGGGTTAGTCCGGGCCCGAAACCCCCGTTTTCGGACCGTCATCGGTCTTTTTCCCATAACATGGGCTACTGACCTCCAATAAATGCACCGTCAGCGGCGATGCGATCCTTGGATCGAGATTGTCGTTTTGGTATATCGTACTGAAGGTTTCAGAATACTTTGGGTTCGGCCGGGTTGGTTCGTACACGAAACCAACCGGGCCCTCGGAGCTGAAACACTCATAACATGAGCTCCAGACGTCCGATTGACGTGCCGTCGACTTTGTTAGATTACTCTTAGTGATACGGATCTTTTGGCTTACTCCGCCCGAGTTTTGGACACAGGTGGAGTACGGTCGGGTTGGTTTTTCCTTAAAAACCAATCGGGCCCCTGGGACGGAAAAGCCAATAACTCTCAGACTGGGCGTCTGATTGACGCGCCGTCTGCGACGTTGAGTTCTTGTTGAAGATACGGAACTTTTGTATATATCAAATATAGACTATGTGTCAGTTGATGTATCAGCCTCTCGGCTCGTGGAGCGGACCCTCCCGAGTGAGCTTTCTGTGTGCGGGAACCCTAGAGCTGGCTGCGTTTGCTACTGTGACGACGATGACTGTACAAAGATCCTTAGTGGATTCGACGGCGACGACTACAGCACTCAGCGATCCTATGTGGATCAGTGCTACCGATCCTATGTGGGTCCGATCCTGTGTGGGTCAGCGCTCAGCGGTTCTGTGTGAGCCAGCGCCTACAGATCCTGTGTGGGTCCGATCCTATGTGGGTCTTTGCGGGGGTTAGTTACCTATCGATCATTTGTGGTTTAGATCCTATGTGGGTCATTGTGGGGGTTAGTACCTATCGATCCTTTGTGGGTCCAATGGCTTAGATGAATCAGTGGCAATATCTGATCATCTCTATCATCATACGAAGAAGTATACCTGTGTGAGCTGAATCTTGATTGCTATCCTGTGTGGATTGTATTGTTTTCCTGTGTGGACTTGTTTGTGCTCAAGCTCGGAGGATGGAGCGTACTGAAAATGGTGACTTAGGTATATGTATGGGCATATACCTAAGTAGTGTCGGATGTTACTTCGTGATTGTATCTTTCCTTTGTGCATTATCCTTTGTGGATTTTGGGAGACCATCGGGGGTCTCGGGGTCCCTACTAAATAGCTTATCCTCACCCCTGCACGGGCTATGCCCGCACTACGTTGTGTTGGTTGCAGATGATAGACAACACTGATCATGGTTGAGGCTTGCGGAGCAGGACGGTACGTGGAGGTGGTCCACTGGGCAGGACGTACTCGGAGCGGTCGGCTGGACACGAGGATCAGTAGAGGCTATCTGTACCCACCCTTCAGGTGGGATTTCCAGTGGACAGCTCGACGTTGCAGATTTACTTTTCAGTTGATGTTTTCCCTTTCCAGTTGTACTTTACTTTCAGTTTGGGTTTGTATACTGGGCCACTTACTTTTCCACACTTACTGTTGTACTAGTTTTTACTTAGTGTTTACTTCTGCATGCTTGCTCTGTGGTGTTTGTGTTTTACTTTACAAAGGAAACGCCTTCCCTTTTACCGGGATTTACACCATGGTGCTAGTCGCCAGCCCCTGGCCTATGGAAGGCGGGCTTGGGGTAGTCACGGAACGGGCCCCAAGGACGGGTCGTGACACGAAGAGCTCATACATTCATGCATACTAGAAAGATATGAGAATGAGAAGGAGAACATCCACACAAGATCTTCATCGACTACTTTCTCCTCTGTCTCTACACCTGGAGGTCAAGGAAGCAGACGACACTCTGTTTTCCAGACAAAAAACAGAAGAGGACTCAGAACCAATCCTTATCAATCCAAAGAAGTCCAGAGCTACACTACAATCACTGAGCCATTCTAAACTCTACATCTTTGTCTCTACGATTTTTTATTTACTTTTCGAGCAGTGTGTATCATCTGCTATATTTTTACGCACACACTATCTCCTGTACTTTAACTAGAGGATCTGTAAATCCTCACTCAAACTCTTACATCTTTTATTTCTCACTGGGATAGTGGTAGAGGTCATGCGTGACCTGGACAACTGGTCTGCGGTTGTGTTTGTTTCCCACGAATAATAGTGGTAGAGGTCTTAGACCTAGACAGTTGTATACTGTTGTAATCCCCGATCTAGGGTGTGGATCACTTTTATATAAAGTTTTGAGAGGACTATGTATCAGCTTGAGATTGAACCTCTTAGTTATATCTGCTGTTTTTATTTCTTTTCAAAGTTATTTTTATTCCGCTGCAAACTACTTTAAAACCAAAAATTGTTTTAATGTCACTTTTTAATTAAACTCGCAAGTATTTATATTAGTTGTACATCAGTAAGTTAGTTTCAAAAGTTAATCAACACTTCTGATATGATTAACTGGGAAATAATCAATCCCTTGAGAACCTAATATAACCTTTACTTTGATATAAATTCACTACAACTTAATTCTGTGTTTTATTTGGGGGAATTTGGTAAATGATTTTTGAACAGAAATTTTAATTGGAACTCAATTCACCCCCCTCTTGAGTGTCCACTCCAACCAACAATTAGTATATTTTTAGTGTATTTCATGTTAGTGGGATGTATTTGAGGGAAACAACCTATGTTTCTCATAGTCTTAATTATCTTCCATCCATAATTTTAATGGTATAAGGTCATTGTGATCTCTTACTAACAAAACATGGGAAATCATATTGGTTAGGATGATGGGAGGTTAATCTCATCACAAACCATTAGGGGGGAATTGTTTATTAATATTGTAAACACATATATATTTAATATAGGTTCATGAATCTTTCCCACATCCCAATATGGGACTGGATACCCATGTTCCAACGATTTTACCCAAACCATGGTTTGAAGAGAAAAACATTATGTATCAATTATTATCTATTATTACCTTATTAAATTGTGATACTCTATTTTATAGTCAAAAATATGAAATTTGGGACTTTATCACTATCCAAAGAAATGGTTTTTGTTATTGCATTCAGAATAAACCTTGAAGAGGAATCCTATATATCCTGTTAGAATTGAAATTATAAAAAAAGTTTTTTATATAAGATTACACAATGCAGCTTATCATCATGTAGAATTTTTTTTATAAGGGAATTTGAAGATTAGATATCAAGATTAATCCTTAGACAAGAATCACATATATCTTGTTAACACGTGAATCAGTGTTTATATTGTTATGAAGAGGTTTCTATGTCATCAATGATTAGACATGTGAGGTTTTAATGGGACATAATAATATGGATAGTCGTTGAGATATGAGAATGGTAATATGACCCTCTAAATAAATATATTATATAATCGGTCTTACATTATAATGGTTCCCCATAGTGGGTGAATGCATATCATGTTGATGGTAGGATAAATGCTGGTATCTAAATGTTCTGATTTATTATATGTCTGAGAAGCACGTGATATCAGAAGATTGGAAAATTAGTATGTTATTTTATGATGGTATTTGTATATGACTTATGACCTATGGATTCAAAAATATAATTCACTGGAAATATTAAACATTGAATAAAATAGAGGTGTGGATAGAAATTATATCTATGGAGGATTCCTAGTTTGGTAATATTTTGACATGATTCATACAAACAGAGTTCACCCTAATATTTAATCAGATCATACCCACTATGGTTGACCCCTCTATTATAGTAGGTCTTACACACTGTGGTATCTATTATATTAGATTAGGGATTACACAATGAGTTTTATCTGATATATGGTAAAGGATTACACAATTATCTCACCCTGACACTTCATTGGGAATATGACCTTTTAAAGAGAATGATGATATAGATATGACATACACAAAGAGAGTTTTCCCATATTAGAAGTAATTTTATTATAATGTAAAATAATTTATGCTCTCTAATCAAATTTGATTAATAATATAAATGAGATACAAGTAATATTAGGAGATTACATTCAATGTAACTTGGAGAAATACATACGTATAGAGACTGTCCAAAGGGAACATGATCCTAGAAGAATATATGATATGGGACCATGTGTTCTCGACAAATTAATTATAAGTTGAAGTATATATGGGTTTATTAATGTCCTCATTTGAAGTATTTTAAATGATGAAATAGTTGATGAAAAGTGTGTTTGATATGGATATGGAGCCTTAGTATGGTGTCTTACATATATTTTTTATAAAAACAAATCAAATTCCTCAGATTTTATATGTTTTCATAACCTACATATGGATAATGATATGTTATTAGAATTCATAACTATTATTTCCTTATATTTTAGAAGTATTTTAATTTCATATGTAATTTTGAAAAGTTTAAATCAAAATTTGGATTAACCTAGAACAAGAATATTTGTTTCGACTCGTGATGTGTGATATAACTAAAGGGGCTAATGTGGGTTAATTTGATTGAAGGAATGTTATAAGATTAAACTAATGGGGATGATTGTGTATGAAACTATTAACAATTTATTAATGGATGAGAAAAAATTATAGACCCATAGTTGAATTTGGTAGTGTGATAAAGAATGATTGGGGGCTTACACTAAGTTGATACCCAATTTACATATTGATTCACTATCAAATGATAGATGAAGAGAGATGATTACCATGATTGTAAGGAAGGAACACACTTTTGAGGTAATTATATAACGTAACACATCCCCTTCCCATAAGGGATTAATAATAGACATGAAAAACTAGATTTCATGAAATCATGTGTCCTCAATGGGTTACACACTCATAAGAGAACTTGTGGCATAGGGCACATGTCTATCAGTCATAACCTAATCCAAAATAGGGTTATAAATACCCATGGGTTCATAAACCTATTGAATTTTGGATAAATTAATCTTTAATTTGGTCCTTTTACAAAGGATCATTAGTGAGATGCATTGTTTATAAGTGCATGAATAGTTTCAAAAGTCATTTATTATTGAGTCAATGCCCAAGGAAATAACAATAGGCACCATAGATAGTGTCACATAGGGTAATTTCATGACTAGGATCTTTCATGGATGGGGGTTCCCATCCATTTACCTGATTAGTTATCCATAATTCTAGGGGATTATTTATAAGGACTCACCACTCATGCTACATGAACATGGTTTTATGTCACCACATCAAAACTAAGGTTGTTCACATAATATGATCGAATGTAAATTTTCACATATAAAGGATTCATAAAGAGTTTCATGTAACTAAATTGTGTGAATTATTTTCATGACTACTAGTTTACATTATGAAGAAATATAGTGTGATTATTTGATCATTTCTAGATTCCTCAATCCCATGAAATAGCCATGAATATATACTTTATGGTTCATGAAGAAGGCTATATAACACAGAGGTTCATGTCCAAGTCCGATATAATCCATGAATAAATAGTGTTATAACATTAATGGGTGTATTCTTGAATTGGGTAACTGAGATTTCATGATCAATCATCGCATGAATACAGAACATATCCAAAGGAACATGAATTGTGGATTCAGGTTACATGAATAGAGGGATCATGTCATAGGTGTATGAAGATTTCGACAACCTAGATCAGATGAATGCATCATGATACTAGGTTTGGGTCATCAAGAGGGACAAATAACCAAGTGTTTAAGGATTTATGTTGCAAACATCATCATAGGTTCATCATAATACCCATTCCACATGAAGGTTTTTTATGACCAAAGGATAACATGAGATAGTCACATGATGATCAGGTCATCAAGCGGTAATTTATGTGGGTCACATGATATATTCTCATGTGGGGAGTGGATTCATGGATAATTACTCCAATAAAAATAATATGGTATCCTTTGTTTCCTTATCTAGGATTCTCTACCTATCTTCTTTATTTTTAACGAAGTCTGGAGATTGTTTTTATTGGAAGAAGGGGTTGAGTATTCCACTGTAATTTATAGAGTGGGTCACATTAGTAATTTATTAGAGTGTTGGATGGCGTATCATCAAAATTTTGAGATGCAGAGCTTTTATTATACTCATGTTACATTGAAGGATTAACATGAATGACTTCACACAATCAAAATCACTATATTGACATTGTGGAAGAGTTTAATAATGTAATTCATTCAAGTCTATATAATATGATATCCTCTCATTCAATATATTCTTCATATGATGAATCCAAGTCATGAGATGTAATGGTCGGATGAAGTCTTATTTATGCATGAATACTTGTTGAATATAAAAACATAAAATTCAATAAATTCATGAATGAATCTTTTAATTGGGTCTCAGTCATCATTTGAACAGACTCATTTGATATTCATGTTTTTTAAAAAGGGATAGCTAGTAGGATAGAATGACCACATGTAAACCATTTATATTTCAATGGATGAAGATGATCACAGCTATCGATCGAATATCTCTGATCATATTGATCATGGATCTAAGATTAAATATATTTATTTTAGGTGGATGAAAATCTTAGCATGAAGTGTTCATACCATATATAACATGTGATTATATGGGATTAACTTAATAATAGATTCTGGACCCAATGACTGTATGAAATGAGTACTGTGTTTCAATACGGACATCCGTTAGCACTTACCCATGCCAGTATGATCCTATGCAATGATTCTGACCCCCCCAACATAGATTTTATCCTCTTCTATATGATAATGTTTCACATTCACTTATTTTACTATTATATAAGAAATTTAGGTCTCCTAATCATGGTGGACGCGACTCCCACGTGATCCTTGGTTAACTATCTAGTTAGTGATGTCCCATTTATTAGTTAAGAACACATTTTATTAAATTATACGTAAAATGTGTCACAAGAGGACTAATAATGTTCCATTATATATAAAACCCCAATTCTTTATTCATAATAATTGTACTTCCAACCCACCTTATATTAATAGAATTCCATCATCCAATAGATTATTTTTTCATGGGATTCACAATTCTCAAATCTCATTCAGTAAAGTGAATAATAAAAAACTTTAGCTCTAAAAATTTCTTTAAACATTTCATTATCACATTTGAGATTCTCATTTTATTCCATAGGATTTCATACTTTATAATTAGAATTAATTATCTCTTTAACCACCATCTTGGGTTCCTTACTCATCATTTTGTTGATTGTTGAAAGATTTTCAATTTAGTCATGATACTTATAACAAACCTCATTTAACTCCTCCACATATAAGATATGAAAACTAATTTCATTATTAGAATCAAAATAAAAACATAATAATTTACCACAATTATATCAACCAAAAAATAGATTTTACTATTAAATTTTCTTCTTAGATGATGAATTACATTATTCAAAACCAATAGATTTATTCCTTGTGATATCCATACCCTTTCTATTATTACTTATACATTGAACAATAATTTTCCGATAAAGTATATATTCAAAGGACATAGTTTATAAATTGTATTAGAATTTTCTTATAAAAAATTTCACGAGTTTTTATTTTAAAAACACATTATCTCTCAATCCATTAAAAAATTATATTATGTCACACATAAGGGAAATGGCATGAGGGGGGGTGAACGTCCCTTTAAAATTTAAATAGAATACAATACTTGTTTAAGAAATTCATTTAAAATGATTACATAAATGAAAACATTCTAAATAAAATAAAAGTATAAAATTATATTAAATGAAGCAATATAAATAAATATAGTATAAAAAAGGTGAGAGTAAAATAAATATCAAATCAATAATAAATTTATTAAACATATAATGTTTTAAAAAAAATACTATGAAATGAATTATTATAAGTGATAAATTATTATATTATGAAATTAAAATTAAATAATATATTCAGTATGTAAGTCCGTCAGTAGTACCTGAAGTTACACCAACAACTACCACCTTAATCAGTTGAGAAATTAATGTATTAGTCTCTGGTATTTAATGGTTTGGTAAGTTCCAAAACTAAGAGTTATATTTAATTTTATAGTAATAAAAAATATGCATTAAGTGGTAGCTCCTTAATAGTGAATCTAAAAACCAAAAATGAATAACTTGTTTCCTTCGAGATGATTTCAAAGAATAAAGCACTTTTTATATTTTTCTTAATGATATAAATGAGTCTGATAAACACTAGGAATGAATGAGAATGAACAATGTTTTTATTTTATTATGATTAGTTTACACCATATAACTAAAAAAATAGATTTAGAAATGGAAGAACATTGAAAAAATTGATAAATATGGAGACTGTATATGTATGTTGTTAAAAAATATTTATTTAGACTTCTAAGGACTCCAATGGTCTCTATTTTTAGGATCTAAGTACTTTAGTAATATTCTCATATCTAAATGGAGTCTTAACATTGAATACATATAGGTTCAGTTTATTTTGACCATCATTTGTTCATTCCTACCAAATCACTATAAAATAATTAACTCAACACCTTAATAGAAATCATCAGGAATTTAAATCTATTGGTTTTGAATAATCTGATACATAATTTGAAATAAAAACTTTTTGACATATTTAAGCTTGAGAATATAAAAAAAAAGTTAATATATTGACTTAAAATATTGAAATATGTTTTAAAAACATTATTAGACACACTAGATGGATTTTAAAAAATTAAAATTATAAAATTCAACTAAAAATTATAATATAAAATTATTTGATACATTTAGTAAAATTTATTATGTAAATGATTAACAATATTAATCAATATATAAAATTGAAATAAAAAATTAAAACAACTTGTAATAAGTTCTATATAATTAATATTAATTTATTCAATCATTAAAAAAATCAAACATTCTTTCAAATCATGTTGTAATTAAAAATATAAATAATATAAAAAAAAGTTCTAGGTTTTTAAAACTATATAAGGGTAACATTACATGAAATATTAATACAAATATTAAAATTCTAAAAAAAATAAAGGTAACCTAAAAAATATGTAACACGTCTAATGGTTGGAGAGATTCTTGTGTAAGGATAAAAAATATTTTTCATTTCCCAGGTAAGGGTAAGAATAATGTTTTTTAAGGGTGAATAGATAATTCCATGAATAGTTTAAGGGTAAGGTATCATGACGTATAATAGTAGATTGAAATTTATATTAGATGTATAAAAGAAGATAAACTACTATATAAGGGTAAACAAATATTACCTTCACTATATAAAGGTAAACTATGATCTGACTAAGGGCTAGTAACATTATTAATAGCTCATATAATGGTAAGAATCATTTTTTAATATTTTTCATACGTAAAATATACTTTTGTATGGATTACAAGTAAAATAAAATGACTTTTAAGGGTACATAAAAATATACAAGCCTTGCATAAGGGTATCATTAAACATAGATAATGTTAAAAGAAAAATCATTTAGTTGTAATAAAAAGATATAAGAATCATCATATGGGTAAATAAAAACATTAGAATTTTTTTTCTTGAGAAAGAATTTAAAATATTTTATTGAATATTAAGAATAGGAAAATTAATAGATATATAACTAGAAAACATTTAAATTCAAAAAATAATTATAATTATAATTGTAATATTATTAATTACAATATATATATATCATAATTTAATTTCCAAAAAAACTAAAGTTGTGAGGGTCTACTCCAAAAAATATATCCTAATAGTTTTATTATAAAAAAAAATTATTTGGCCCAAAATAGATATAAATAATAAATATGATAATGAATATAAACAATGAGTGCTCCAAAGGGTATGTTATGACTAAAATTGACTGGTCAAATAGATTGGATGGAAAATATATTATTAGTGGTGAATTTTAAATCAAAAAATAATAATACTAATTAAAAATAATAATATATAATTTAGTGGAATATATTTTTAAACAATCCATGCTTAAAAAAGTATGAAGAGTGTGAAGAGTGTATATATAAATGTTTAAAAATAATAAATAATAGATTTATAGTATTTAAGATCAAAATTTATCTAAATCTACTATTGATACTCTTAATCTGTAGAATATATTTCCACTATAACACTGACATTAATTTGTATTGAGAAAGAATATCTTATTATAAGGTTACCTATCAAACAAATAATTTTCGAAGGTACATAAAAATACCATTTTTTTTATAAAATCATACCCAACAAGGAATTTTTAGTGCTATTCCCAACATATTCCTTTAATTATGTTCATAGATGGCCTATGTAACAACTTATTAGTCAGTTGAGAGGAACTAGATCATTACAATTTAATAGTTTTACAACTGTTGTAGAACAATTTTATATTAAAAACAATTCATTATAATTAACATATAAAAACTTAAACAAATTAAATGTTGTAAAGAGTAATTCCTATAGATATTTTTATATTCAACCCTTGAAAAATTTTGTAGAATAATTCAATTTTAGGTGAAATAAAAATTCCACTATAATTAAAATTACTAGTTTATATAATAATGTAGAATTTATATCACATAAAAATATAGTAATGAATCATTTCATGTCATATACCTTGCTTAATTTCCTTAAGAATTGGATATAAAAACAATAATTTGTAATAAATGTTTTATAATATAAAAAACTACTTTCAATTTAGAGTTTCAAAAAAAATTCTCACACATTTGGAAAAATAGTCAAAAAAACCTGGAAATATAATCACTATGAATGTTTAAATATCTTTTTTATTCTTAATGACATAATTTTCTGCTTCCATTATATTCAGTATTCACCTAGTTAATATAAACCTCTAACGTTAATGATAATAATTTCTTTAAACATATACTCATAAAGTTAACTAATATAGACATATTCATACACTGTATCCTTGTATTTTATATCTTGGAAATACAAGTCACCATATCGTATTTAGACACTAACACTCAAAAGAACATTTCATGTGACATATTCTTATCCATTTCATAATAATTCTCAACACTTCCATTCAATGAATTATTAATACATATCAAAATCCATGAAACTAAAGTTAATAGATTCATTATAGTTTATGAATAATTAAAAAACATTTAAAAAAAATAATCCAACCAATATAATTTTTGGGGGATAGAAATATAAAGATAATGTAGAAATATAGAATCACATTTCCAATTACATTTAACATTTTTCATATTCTATTATTATTCATTTAGATATTATTGGAATCAATTTAACAATTATTTCTAATTTAAATGTGAATTCATGAGGAGATAGAATGTAAAACCTCAAATTAGCATATGTTTTAGAGATAACATAACCGTCAAGTCAAACTCGTGAATGATTTTTTATAAACTGTAGTGTTGGAAACTATAAAAACATCGTTTATTGAAAATTTGTGACCTATACTCTTCGAATGGGTAAGTGTTATCTTTGTATATTCTTTAATATCAACGATAACATTCCTTCAAAAAACAAGATGCATATTTCAAGTACTAACCCACATATATAATTCAAAAAATAATAACAAAACATGCAAACATAATGAAATAATATTTAGTAGATAGAGATACTGAAATTATAAAAACATAAAACAAATTAATGGATTCTCACGAAAACCCTTAAATAAGTAAGATATAACCATAGGTCAAGGGTAGAACCTTTTAATTTATCATTGTAAACATAATCGGTCATGTACAAATAATCTATCAAGAGATAATATACTATGAAGAAATAGTTTTGAGTTAATGATAATACCTTCCATTTTTATTCATTTTTTGATATTTTTTTAAAAATCTATGAATATAAATTGTACAAAATATATCTCATACATAGATACAAAAAAATTGGTGATATCATTTAATGATATCATGTTGTTCTATAATTATTTAATTTCTATATTTCTTGTTACAATACATTAGTGTTTTTTGTATTACATATTCTCTATTTAAATAAATTTGTTTCTATTGTAGTAAATATATTAAAGATCATTCATACTTTTATATTTATCAAAAATATTGTTTGATAGAAAATTAATGAAAAATTAAATAATACAATAATTTAAATTAATTCATGTACATCCAATAAAGACTATGGTTATAGTCAATATTGATCGATTCTTTTGGTGTTTCTGCAACGGATGGTCACAAGCATGAATATAGCCTAATTTTTTGTATTATCATATTTTTTCATTATAATTGGGTAAAATATTGACATTTAAATTTAAAATCAAATACATATTAGAAGGAGTTAATTAAAACTAAAATATTAGAGCACTATATGTAGAATACAAATGATTCACATATTAACTGTACAAAAAAGATCTCATTTATTTCTAATATATTGATTTTATTTTATGACACTCTTTGAAGAAAATATTAAATATGGTCATGTGATCTTATATAGTTGATCACTGGATCTTTATTAATTTTATAGAATAACCTAATATCTTTTTTCATTTTTCCTTTTCTAACTATGAGTTGAATGAAAATTTCTTCTTTGATAATTTTATATTTTGTAAAGTGATAACCATTTGTTCTTTGTGTTTGAAAACCATGGTTTTATCATTTAAGAATTTCTAGGCCTATAAAATATATGGGAATGTTTTATAATATTTTTTATTTACTTTCATTCAATATTCTATGTCTCAAAAAATGGACCTATATAATGAAATTCACCAAGTCAACTCAGAGAGAGTTGGTGGAGTGGACTATGTGGACAATATTCCCTTAACCACTATAAGTTATCTATATTCTATAATTTTTCATCTACATATTTATTTCCTCTATAAAATTGAAAAAACTATTAAATAAATGTTTAGTTTATAAAAATAATAGGTGTTAAAATATGAAAAATTCAATCCATTCCCCTCTCGAGTCATTATATAACTCTTTATGGGTCAAAAATTAGTTTCAATTATAGAGACACATGGGTTATAAAATCAAAAAGGTTTAATTCAGACTAACTGTTTTCATATGGATGAGATGGATGGAAATTTTGAACGAAATTTTATTTTTTAGGTCTTCTTATTTAAATAGAGATAACTAAGAGTATTGCAAAGGATGAAAGATTATTTATCTACATTTTTTTCTAATGGTTTGTTTAAAATTTTTCAAGAAATATAAAATTTGTAAAATGGTATATGTAAAATTTTATTCTACTATATCAGTTTTTTATTACCTAATTTCAATATCTATGAGTGATATTATATGTGGATTGGGTTATGAATAGTTCAAATGAGTTTCACAATGTGATACACTACATGATATGTGTAAAACTATATCACTTGTTCCTGATAGTACAGATATTGTAATGAAACTAAAATACAGTAAATTGATGATATATAATTAATCATTTGGAATTATTGAAGTTTATAGAATCAATTAGATGAGCTGAAGGACAATTTTTTTAATTTATCTTCTTTAGGAAATACAATTATTGAAACTGGTCAATCTTGCAACGTACTCTGATTTGTAGGTTCTAGGAACAGTAGAAGCATGTGGGTGGATATACCAAACATTAATTTTTCTATTAACAATGATCAATCATAGATCAATAATGATGATGAAATTCTGGATCATTATAATAAAACAAAGAATGAAAGAAAATAGGTGAGTCCCAAAAAAATTAATAGGATCATCATCTGTTTGTTGTAATTAATTTAATTAAAATACAAGAATTATTATGATGAAAATTCTCTCTTTGTTGAAGTTTTTATTCATGATCTGACGTGATCCTACTTTTCATCATATAATCCATGTGTAAGATTTCTCTAGCAGAAATCTACACATGATCCACATTTTTATGGACACTGTCGAAGGGATCTTTGGGTGCTAGTATGGTGGGGCCTTCTCTTGAGATATACACTTCTATTGACTTGAGATCCACTTCCAAATTACTCTCCTTGATCTAGTGGAGGAATATCTTTTTCATAACGTGAGAGTGTTCATGGATGAAAATAATTCTCTCTGGGATTGAGAGCCCTTTCTAAATCTGGCAAACAGAACCTGAATAATGGATAGGCTAATGAGAATAATGTAATTGGGATTTTATTACTTAGAATAATAAAATGAATTAATTATTGGAAAGAATTTATTCATTTCATTTAATTATTAGTAAGACCCCATGTATAATAATAGTATTTGACTATTATTTTTACTTAACATGAACCCATCAAATTACACCTAATATTATTTAATTAAATAAATAATATTATTTATCACAAATCCCCATAAAAATTGCATGGCCTGTATATTAGTATAAATGACATGTATTTTTTGCATTTTCATTTTTATTATTTCTTCCACCACATTTATTAGACCATGAATAATGGTTATCTTCTTCTTAAATAAATATCACTTCATTCCTCACTAATAAATATATTATTTCCCCCACAATATATTCTATTGAATAACTAGTGTCTAAAAAATGCTATCATGATTCCTTGAATAATTATTAAACCACAATCGGGAATAAAATTTATTCAACTAATGAAATGAATATTAAATTGAGATGCTTGGACACACTTAGTGTGTGACCCCCTATGACTCTTTCTCTATGGAATTAGGTGTATCCTTCCAAGTTTAGGGTCTAGAAACATGCTAAGGAACCCATAGTGAATTACATTAACTCCATAATTATGTGTCAACTCCAAAGAATGCTTACCGTGTAATGTAATCCCTTTTTCTCAATATCTTGAATCAAGTAGGTTGCATGTTATTTCCATTAACCCATGTTACCAATTATTCATTCTTTGAATTTTTTTAATTGAACTAGTCCTTTCCTCACTATGGCGATGGATTTATTTAGGCTATATCAATTCCATCAACGGTCCAGAGATATCTACATCCATTATGGAATGGAGGGGAAAAATCCTTTCTCACATTATCTATTATTGCAGTATTACTCGTGATACACCCAAAATATCCTACCTCCCAAAAAATAGTTTTTCATCACATTTTTCATCAATACATCCAAGTGGGAAAGTTGTGATACCCATTAGTAATAATCCTAAAGTCTAAGGACCAATACACACGTCTAAAGACAAGAACATCCAATGACACAATGAAATGTGGATTTCTTAATGGTGGGCCTCATTATCATAATATTCTCCTAGATATTACCATAGGTTCACACCATTAGAAGGTTCCTCAATGTATTATGAGTCCTCACCCCTAATGGCATATATTATTTATGTCCCTAGAATAACATTATACGGGTATAGAACAAATTTTCAAGAATTGTGTTGTGGCACTTTGGAGTTCTCATCAGAGTAGGGATATTCTATGACCCTTTGGTGCAACAAATATCCATAAGACATTATCACATGCATTGTAATAGAGAAGATAAATCAATATGTGATAAGGTATTTATTAAAAAATAAATTAAAAATTATTTTGTTCTTGGCCACCAACTCTAATAGACTACCACTTAGACTAGAGCCAACTACTAACAACCTTTAACCAACAAGCTCTCACATGATATTCATGCTTCTACTAAGATAGGTCTTTAGTCATGGGTTCTACCACATTCTCTTCCATGTAAAATCTACTCACTACAACTTCACCCCATTGATAGAAATCCCATAAGATTTGATATTTCCGGAGAATTTTCATTGTTTGTTGATGTGACCTTGGTTCTTTTTCAAGAACCACCATTTCAGTATTATCACAATACAACGTGATTGGATCTTTACTATTAGGAACTAAAACAAGCTTATAGACAAAAATATTTATCTATATTTATTTATTGTCTACATTATAAGCCGCTATATATTCATACTTTTCTGTATAATCGGTGAAATCTAGCTGCTTTGGACTCTTCCGGCCCCATATCCTCCATTGGGAAAGAAAATATATCCTAATTGTGACTTCAGATCATTCTGATCTTTCTAAAATCTAGTATTAACATACCCTCTAATGAGAAGATCATCATCTCCTCCATAAACAATGAATATATCTTTAGTTCTTCTTAGAGACTTAAGGATTGTCATAACAATAGTTCAATGTTGTACTCTTGGATTTTCTGGATATCTTCCTACCATGCACAGTGCATAGGCAGCATCAAGCTTGGTACATAACATGGAATACATGATGGATCCTATAGCCGAAGCATATGGGAACTTTCTCATCCTATATTACTTATTTTGTATCTGAGGACACATTTTCATAGAATGATATAGGCCATGTGGCACTTTAACCAATCCCCTATTAGATTGTTCCATACTAATTTTCTTTAGTATCTTGTTAATTTAAGTACCTTGGAAAAGTCCATGATTCCACTTGGATCTATCACGAATTATCTTGATCCTTTGAATGTAGGCTTAATTACCTAAGTCCTTCATGGAGAAACACTTGTTCAACTAGTCCTTAACTGACTATAAGACTGATACATAGTTTACTATAAGTAACATTTTGTCAACATATACAACTAGGATAACAACCACATTCCCATTAAACCACTTATAAACACAAAGATAAAATTCCTTCTTAATGAAACTGAATTCCTTTTTGGCTACATCAAATTAGATGTTCCATGACCTAGATGATGTCATTAAATCCTAACTAGATTTATACCACTTGGAAAACCTTTTGGTTTTACCCGGGGTCACAAATCCTTCTAGTTGTGTCATATATACATATTCATGAAGGTTCATGTTATGTAATTCTATTTTGACATTCATTTTCCAAATCCTGTAGTCATCGTAAGCTGCTATGGAATGTTTTATTCTAATGGATTTAAACATGGAAACTAGGATGAAGGCTTCATCATAGTGAATTATTTGATGTTGTCTTAATTCTTTAGACACTAAAATTACTTTATAGGTTCTAAATTGACCTTTCATGTCCATATTTCACATTAATACCCATTTTCATCCAACAAGATTTACATCAACCAGGACATCAACCAGAACCCAAACATGGTTCTGATACATAAAATCCATCGCCTAATTCAAAGCTTCTAGACATCTTGAAGCTTCTGAGATCTCTACTAAATCCTTGAAGGAAATAAGATCATCATTTAACAACAATAATTATTCACCATCCTTGGTGACTATGAAACCAAATCTCTCTGGTTCCCGTATCTATCTTGAGCTCCTAGGTAGTACTTGTGTTTATAGAACCTCTTTCACAGGGACCCGTGGAACTTGTTCCTCTACCAAATCTTGTGTATCTTTTTCATCAACTTCATCGAAGTTAATATTTCTGCCATTATCCTTTTTGATGATGTGCTCCCTCTTAAGAAAGATGTATTTTTTAGCGATATACACTTTATTTTTGGAAGGATTGTATATGTAATATCCTTTCGTTTCCTTGTGATATCTAATAAAGATAAACTGTCTGACTCTGGGTGCTAGTTTGTTGCTTGAGAAGGCCTTAAAATCTCTTTTCATCGCTATACACGTGTGTGTAAAAAATTGGTTTCTTTCCATTCCATAACTCATAAGGAATTCCATTTTCCACCTCAGTTGGTCTTATATTTAATGTGTATGCAGCAATTTGTAATGCAAATCAACAAACGGATAATGAATGATCTGAATGACTCATCATTGTCCTCACCATTCCATAATGGTGTGTTTTATCCTTTCACTAACACTATTCCACTATAGTGTAAATGGAGGTGTGAGTTGAGATAGAATCATATACTCTTGTAAAAGGTTGATGAACTCTTCATTTAGATATTATCCACCTCGATCCTATCGAAGCTTCTTTATCTTCTTAAAAAGAAGATTCTCTACTTCGTCATTGAATTCATTAGATTTCTCAAAGGATTCTGAATTATACCTCATTAATTAAATATAGACATATATAATCAAATCATTAGAAAATTTATGGAAATAAGAATATCTACCTCTAGCTTCTACGGGAAATTTTCCACACACATTCGTGTGCACCAATCCTAGATGTTATGTGGCCCATTCACCTTATCCACCGAAAGGCAAATAGGGAATTTTACCATGAAAACAATCATGACATCTATCTAGTGGTTTTAGCTCAATAGATTCTAAATAAACATCTTATAATAGATTTTTCAAGTTCTTCTCATTAAATGACCAAGAGGGTGACACCACAACTGGGAGTCATATGAGTCATGTGAGTTTGTTTCTTTATTGATTACTAAAACTTTGTTTTCATAATTTAACACATACAAACCATTATTTTAATTTTCCATAACATAACATACATTTTTATTATAAAAGAAACAACCCTTATTTCCAAACATGAAAATAAATCCATCCATATCCAAAAATGATACAGAAATTATGTTATTGGTAACACTAGGCACATAATAACAGTTATGTAAAACCAAAAGCATCCTAGTTGTTAATCAGAGATGGTAATCTCTAATGGACAACACATCCAGCCTCACACCATTGGTAGCTCGAATATCCAACTCTCCTCTATAAATCATCCTAAATATTCATGGTTCCTGAATTTTAATACAAATGTGATCCTCACAAGCTATATCTAATACCCAATGTGTTGAAATGGAAAGATTAAACTCATAAAAAACACAAATTTATCATCCCCATGCATTAGGGTGAAGTTTCTCTTTTAGTGCCCTGGATTGCCACATGAAAAACACACTTCCTCTCATTCCATTCCCTGCCTCTGGATCCCCCCTTCTTAGAGGGACAGTGCTCGGAGGCTTCAGACCATTTATAAATCCTTGGCCCATTTTCCATTAAATTCCTCTTATTATTCACCATGAGGATTTAGGATTTCTCAATCCCCATGTACTTATATACTTGTAAAATTATGTTCATCAGTTATAATATACTCCTCTCATTATTTCTCATGTTGTAATTAACAATGAAGCTAGAGAAGGTTTTGGGCAGTGATGATAGGATGAGATCTGTATGAAAATTATCCAAAGAAATAATCCCTAAGAGGTATAGGCATTCAATGTAGCCAATAATATTGACTACATGAGGCTCAGTTTGTGCAGACTCTCCAAGCTATGTTGGGAACAATGTATTGGGGATCTTATATCTCTCATGTCTCGCCTTCTCTTGATAGAGATCCTTAAGGTGACACATCATGCAATATGCGTCCATGTTTTTATGTGGCTTCAAAACCTCAATATACATGGCTCATATCATGAAACATTGGACATGTGTGGCATCATCGATATGTTTCATATAGATAGATAGTTCCTCATCACTTGACTCCCTTCCATGCACAACTAGAATGGGATCCTCCACCACATACAATTTCATCTCGTGGAAAAGGATGATGCGTAAATGCCTCTTCCACTCCTAGAAATTAGTGCTGGTGAGAAGGTTTTACTTCTCTAGTACAGATCTTAATGATATGTTTGAATTCATTTTTCTTTTCATCTCTACAAATTAATATGAATAATATTATAGTAATTTATCAAGATACAAGTGAGACAAATAAAAAATAAATACTTATTAGTATTCTACAATTTTTTCGAAATCCAATAGCCCTCACCATTGGCTTCTAAATATTCTATTGCCTGATAATTCTAGTTTAATGAATCTGCATTTCCCTTCACATTACCCTAAATAGGGTTGTTCATGTAACTTAACAGGTTTTAGGTAGGAATTCTGAATTCAAACTGCATTAACTCGAAGCTCCTTGATCCGCTAAGTGGACTCCCCAATCCTGAAATCCTTTTATTTTATATTTCCTCAATATTTTCCTCTAGGTCACACCAAGTTCTGCTGTGCAAGTCAACCCTCGATATGAGCCAAGTCTTGTCGACCCAAAACTTTGAATTAGATTTCCCCGATAATTGAAATCACCCCAACTAGGGTTGGTCAATCACTTTGAACTATGGTACAATTCATACCACGATTATGGAAGGCTATATTGACTTAATATATCATTTAGGGATTTTATCCTTATACATAAATTTTCATTTTACTATCTTTCTTTCATGCCGGTTAATATTATGTTGGAAACACTTATGTGATTAACCATGTCTAAGATAATATTTTCAAATAAGCCGATCTTATTTTAGTTCTATTTTCATTCTTGTATAATTCATTAATTATTTGATTGTGAAAACACGCCCAAAATAAACAAACCATGAAACTGGCAGAAATAAAATAAATTACATGATCATGAGCTTGAGCTTTAGATTCTTCTATTGGTTAGTTTTTCTAGAGGATGATAAACTATCCCAAGACCTAGGGGAGAAACACCTTGAACCTTCTGGGTTTGTGTTTACATATCTCCACATGTCCACCTTTTTGTCTCCTCAGGTTGGTTTCACCTCAACTCCTAATATGATCTGCCTCCCCTAGCATGGGAGATCCATCCATTACGTATGTTTTTTGTCTCACATGCAGGTGATGGTTAAAAGGGGTTTTACATAAAAGAAACCTTGGGCATGTAGGCCCTACATATTAATAAGGATAAGTCTCGTAGACCATCTAATTTAATTTAAATAAATAAATTTAAGGAAAACATCCACATACAATGGTCCTGATCCAGATCATGATCATCCATACATGCATTGATATTTACACATAAATAAAACAATCATTAAATTCATTAATCATTATTTTTTATGATAAATCAAGCTCGAATCAATTAATTATCTTTAATTAACCATTCATTTTTTCTTAAACCCTTTTTGGAATATACTTGATATTCCCATCCGACATAATTTTTAATAAATAAATTCATTTAAAATTATATTTCAATATAACTTGTACGTTAGAGGAAACACTGTGAATTCCCATTAATAACTACCTAATGAGGAGAAATAAACATTAAGTAGTTGTTAAATTAAACACAAATATATTAAACACTTATCATGTGTTGTGCCTCAGATTTACACCCTCACCATGGTACACGTATCAAGGGTTTTATAATATAATATTAAATTTTAATTAATCTACGTAATTAGGATGAGTACATGATGTGTACTTCCAACGACATGGAATGTACTACCATGCATCATCTATATTGAGTACACGCTTGGGGATACAGTGTGTAAGTGTAACTCGGAAATCATCTAAGTACATGGTGTGTCCAGTGGGCCACACGTTGTGTAGTATCCACATTACATGGTCTCCAACTGCAAAAGTCGTGTATGGGGTACATGGTCCAACCCTAACCCAAAGGGACTACACGTCGTGTTTAGTGGGCCACACATCGTGTAATATGGAAATAATGTGCCACATATTCCTGGTCAACACACATGGTGATAAAGACTTAGATAAACTCCAATGACACAACTTAGTTTGGCGGACCAGTACCAATGTATTGGACCTTGATACATGGAATGTGAATCAAAATACACTCCGTGTATTCTAGTTTTTTATATCCATGAATTATTTTCACCTCCAGATGAGAGCCTTTATTTTATTTTAATAAAAATTAAAAGAAATTTTTTTTTCAATAAGATGAACGAGAAATGAAAGAGAAAGAAAAAATCTCTAGATTCATATTTAAAAAATTATTAACATAAATTGAAACAGCTAAATTATTAAATGAAAATATAATCAACGAAAAAATAACTAATTTTAATCAAAAATATAACCATTTTGATACCACTTATATGTTCCAGGAACAGAGGAAGTACGTGGGTGGGTGTACCCAAATTTAATTTTTCCATTAATAATAATAAATATGAGATCTGTCATGATGATAAAATGAAGAATCTTCGAAATTGAATGAGGAATTAAAGAAAATAGGAGAGTCATGGAACCATGGAGAGGATCATCATTTGTTGGTTATAATTAATTTAATTAAAAGACATGAATTACCGTGATAGAATTTATCTCTCTGTTGATGTTTCCTATCACGATTCAATGGGATCTGTCATTTCATTGTTGAAGCCAAGTGTAGGATTCCTCTAGAGTTGATCCACATGTGCTCCATGTATCTCTGGATGTCACTGAAGGGATCATCAGGGTTTAGAAAGGAGGGGCATTCCCTTACAATATCTGCCTCTAATCACCTTTAGAGCCTCTTCCAATGTGCTCTCCTTGATCCGAGGAGGAGGATCTCTCCCGTAACATGGGATTTTTTTTAGGGGAAATGAATTCTCTTTTGGATTGATAGTTTTTTCTAAATCCTTTGTGCTCAACCCAACGAATGGCTAGGATAATGAGAATAATGTAATTGGGATTTTATTACAAAGAATAATAAAATGAAATAATAACCCGAAAGCATTTATTAATTTCATTTATTTCTTTGTAAGACCTCATATGTAATAATAATAGTTGATTACTATTGTCACTTGACATCAACCTATATAATTACATCTAATATTATTAAATTAAATAAATAATATTATTTATCACAAATCCACAGAAAATCGACATGGAGTGTATATTAAAATACACAGTGTGTATTTTTTATTTTTTATTTTCTTTATTTCCTCCACTGTATTTATTAGAACTTAAATAATGAATATTTATTTATTAAATATATATCACTATATTACTCCATAATAAATATATATTTTCGATCTCTATATTTTCTCTTGAATAACTAGTGTCGAAATAAATGCGACCAGAAATCCATGATTAATTATTAAACCATAATCAAGAATAATAATTATTCAACATGTTAAATGAATATTTAACTAAGATACTTAGACACACTTAGTGTGTTACCCTCATGGCCTCATTCTCAGTGGTATTAGGCAGAGCCTACTTAATGTCCATGGTTAATGTCTAGAAACATGCCAAGGAACCCATAGAGAAAGAATTTAACATTGTAATGATGTGTCACCTCCTACAAACGCTTACCGTGTAATTTAATCCCTTTACCTTGATATCTCAAATCATGTGGGTTTCATGTTAGTGCCATCATCACATGTGCTAGATTATTCATTCTTTGAGATTCTGAAATTTAATTCTCCCATTCCTCACCATGTCCATCTATTTATTTAATCTATATCAATTCTATCAAAGGGCCTGAGATATATACTTCTTTTATGGAACAGAAGGGACAAATACTTTCTCAAATTATCTATTAATGTAGTATTACTCGTGACACAACCAACATATCATACCTCACTGCGAACAGTGTGTCATCATAGTTTTCATCAATACATCAAATTGAGCGAGTTGTAATATCCATTAATAATAATCCTAAAGTCTAAGGACCAATACACACCTTTGCAGATATGAACATCCAATGACACTATGAAATGTGTATTTCCTAATGGCGGCCTCGTTCTCATAATATCCTCCTAGATATTACCATAGGTTCACATCATGATAATGTGACTCAATGTTTTATGAGTCCTCAATCCTAATGGAATATATTATTTGTGTCCTTCAAATAACATCATTTGACTATAAAAAATATATTCAAGAATTTTGTTATGGGACTTTCAATTTCTCATCATTCTAGGGATCCTCGATGAACCTTTGGTGCAACAACCATCCATAGAACTTTATCACATGCATTGTCACAGAGAATAAAAATCAATATGTGATAAGGTATTTTTAATTCATAAAGTAATATTTAGTTGGTTCTAGGCCACGAACACCAACAAGAGTTAGACCATCAAAATTGTGTGAAATTCCATCACCAATTAATAAGTCTAATCTCATGGAAGATTTTTAAATAATTTATCTCATCATAAAACATTATTTGTATTAATATGAGATGGAATTCGATTAAAGAAAACATAACATGATAAAAATTTCAATGATACATTAAATGACAATTTAAAAAGATGTGAAGAAAAAATAAATAAAACATTATCCTGCTCATCTGATTGAGGATCTTCAACAAACCAAGAGACAACTATTGATCATTCACAATTTTCTACCAAGGTCATGGAAATCATTAATTATATAAGTGGAATCATAAAACCATTAAAAGTTATAATTTTTTTAAAATTATAAATAGGTAAGTTTCTATGAGTTGAAAAATATTGGGAACATCAATCCTAATTTCCCATAGCATGTAGATAAGAAACATTATGAAAAAAAGATTAAGACTATACCAGACTATATAAAGGATATTAAAAAAATGAAGGCTACTTTGGGTACCTAAATGGAATCTATTTAGGACTTCTATTTGTACCATGAAGAGAAATTATCCAATCATAAATTATATGTGTTCTTCATAGAACCAATTGATAATGTTGAACCTATTAATTATTATCTTTAGAATGTAACTTTTAATTTAGAAATTAATATTATAAAATATTAAATTTTTAATTTTTTGTAATAGAATAACATTATGTTTTCGTGAATAAAATCTAAAGTATATGAAACAATAATATGATGTGTTTTTAAATTAAATAGTTCTTTTAAATAAAAAAATTACCAACTAAAATAAAAACTAGATAATTCTCCTTCTTATTATATTAACCTTGACAAGAAAGTAAACGAATTATAGAAAAATGTGAAAAATTTAATGGATTATTCATGTATATTCTGTAATAGTGATAATTACTCAAATAAAATCCTTATTAAGAGAAAATGACATAAAAATATTCAATTCATAGTAACTAATGGGGATACACTCATGTTGTAAAAAATTATATTTTACCAATTTTTCATAATAGAAACATGTCAAAAATAACTTGTTTGTAATTTTTCTGATGTAGTTATTTTGAAAATTATTACATCCTAAGATATCATTGGATATTTTGAATTAATAATTAATTAATTTCTTCAAATTTATCTTATATTATTTTAAAAAACTGTAATTATTTTTATGGTATAATATGATGAGACATCATTTGCATGGTCTCCATAATACTACAATTTATGTTGATGGATATAAACATCATGTGTCCCTATCATGTTTTTATTAAATCATAAAAACATGTTAGAATAATTATCATCCTTGTAATTGAGTTATCAAAGTTGATAAATGGAACATTGTAACACCTTGAATAATACAATTGTAATATTGAAGAATAGAACATGGAATAATGATGAAGCATTTATATAGTGGTGG
Organism: Viscum album; assembly: GCA_963277665.1. Taxonomy (NCBI): domain Eukaryota; kingdom Viridiplantae; phylum Streptophyta; class Magnoliopsida; order Santalales; family Viscaceae; genus Viscum; species Viscum album. Next base: position 269,091,253 of record OY728155.1, on the reverse strand, counting down.
GAAGACAATCCTAAAAGAACAAGAAGGTCTATCTACTTCTTAAGGTAGTTTTATTCCTAAAATAATAGTTATTTATATTCTATAAGAAACATTTTTATCCCATTATTTTATTGGTTCATGATTTATTAATCCATCTAATGTTAATAATTTGTATTAATGAACAAATTAGAGTGACAATTTAGAGTTATGAAGTAACATAAACTAGGTGAATATACCCAAAAATGATTTATACACATGGGACTTTCTCATTATCAAAAATATCATACAATGATTATCCTTGGTGCATATTACAGATAGAATTTCAACTAAATTAGTCACACAATTCCATATATAAATTATGTTCTCTAGGTTTTTTATGTGGTTCTTGATCCTTCAGATGTATTATTTGATGGACTCGGTGGTGGTTGAAATATCATTAATAGACGTATTTATAATTGAAGAACCTAATTAAATCATGGAAATTAGAATATTATTAGATAGGAGAACCTCAAGCCCATAAATAATGGAACTCACTAATGCAAGGAGTGAATCAACTCATCCAAAGAAGTCACTAAAGTCTACAATAACTAAACCTCTATAATCATGACCCCTCCCCACATGAGGTCGAGAATACATTATCTATCAACATTGAATTTAAAATTTTTACAAGGGGTTTCAATGAACACATCGACCTTGAGGAGACATCCTCTGGACATAATGAATTAACCACCTTGTTTCCATGACTATCCTCAATGAGTGTCTATTATAACACAATTTAAAGATTCAAACCTTGTCTAATACTAAACATGTGGACCAAATCTACATTTCTAAACCTATGATGTTGGTTCCTTCTAAAATGGCCTCATTTCTAGATTTCAATGAACATCAGAATTCTTCTACCAATATGATCACACTCATATTTCTCTCCTTGTTAATTCAACCCGTACCCCAGAACGATGATTATCAAAAATTATTAATGGTGTCATCCTGTGATATGAGCCTAGGGACATTAATAAAGTCACTCCACATAGCGGCTACTCTCTCTCCATTAATGTAATGGTGATCAATGAATTTTTTTATGGATTTATGATATCATATGAACTAATATGAAAAATCAATTCCCTCCTATATGATCTGTTAATCCACTGATTTAGTGTGACACGTTCTATTCCAAACTATGATGTCATGACTAGAGTGTATTTCTCTTCCATAGAGTGTTCCACATCACTATATTTTTTGAAATTTTCATTGACATTTTTTCATTATTCCTGGGAAAAGATATAATCCATCAATGATAATATATAAAATAATATGTCTTCATTAGATTTCATCATTATATAGTCGATGAACTCATGATTCTACTAATTAAATAGAGTCTAGTGTATGAATGGGTAAGTGATTTATTAATAAAGAAAAAAATTTGTTTTTGGAAATCCCTGGAAGCCCATTATGATTCCTTTCCAATTGGGTTTTCAATAATTGATAGCTCAGTATCTCATGATCATATCTGAATGGAACTAGATATCTATATTTTCTAGCACAATTTCTTCTATAAACATGAGTTATATCCTTTGGGGATTCAACTCTCATTCTATATTTCCCCACATCTTATTACCCTTTAAAGTGGGGTCCTCAAAAACCTCCCAATACATCATAGTATGAATAATTGTTATAGATACCACCATTATTCTTTGGTTTCTTTGATATACATTTGTAGGCTTAGCCATTTTGAACCACAATTCCCAAGGGTTCCTTAGTTTTTCATGTATATTGAAAATAATGGATTTAATGATATTCTATGTATTTCATAGAAAATTGCAACCCCATGGGATTGTATATAACATGTATATGAATTGAAGTGTGGATGTAAATAGATTGGGTGATCTATTCCTTGAATGACTAGAAGAAGTTCTAAAAATTATTATTATTGTTAAAAACCATTTCAATGAACCCCTCATATATATGAATATGTAATCTATCTGATATGAGTGGAGATCTAAATTACTCATTGTTAAATCATATTTTACAAGCTAATTGAGGTATAACACCTTCCTAGAAAATATAATGATATGGTTCTATAAATTTTCTCATATAGAGTTCCTATGAAGAAATATAAAAAGATCTAAAGAAACCATCTCATCAAGGAGAGCAATTGTTATGGAGATAGTGAACTACATCCCATATTTCACTATCCATTATGATGAATTAGAATAATTAGGGTATATGATAAGACACAACATCAGATTTTGAATAAAATAGGCCATCTTGGCCCCTTAGGTTCCAATAATACAAACAAGGGTTAGTATCAGTGAGTAAGGATTTTAAATGATCCTCATTCATACCACCCACCACTTAAGGGTCATTAGTGAAATATTCATCCTCGATGAGTATGTTAGGTATGGTTCTCCATTTTCCCTATTATAAACGTTCCGGAAAACAATAATGTGGTCCTTTGTCCCTCCTCCATTCAAGTACATTTTGATTCATCATAGGTGACTCTCTCTAGTTCTAGGAGTAAGGAAGTTAAGTGATTCTGATCAAATGATAGTTTACTAAAGAGTTCTTCATCACTACCAAAGTATATATTTGGGTTTCTTGATCACATTTTCTATTAATTCTAACACAATAAATTGTAAAATTTTATTGTTGGTCTATTCATGAAGATCAATTTTTGAGAATAAAAAATTATTTTGATACCTTCCCATGAGTGTTCTTGATTGGGTTTTAAAAATGACGTGTTTTTTACAAGATAGTACTCATGGTCAGAGATACACCAAATATACAAGAACAATAATACACTACTAGCACTTCTGGACTCCAAATTGGAATATATAAGAGAGTGATAAAAATTATCCCAAAATAGGTGAGTGAATTAATCATTTAAGAAATTAGATATGTCATGAATATTAAAAAATTAGTGATCAATAAAGTACTAGTCATGGACATGGAATGTTTTATTATTTCCCCAAGTTTATTTATTATGTGAGACACCCATGTGCAAGAACCCCTTCCAAGAGACAAAAGAGGAAAATATATTATATGTTCTTATAGGGATAGGTACCTAAAACATTTATTATATGGTATTTCCAATATAGTATAAATGTAACTTAGAACTAGCCAGTATAAGTCCCATGGATTGAATCATTTAAGGTCATACAACATTTTTATCTACCCCATGTGTTAAATTATCTTAAAAATATAATTGAAGAAAAAATTCAGTAGAATTGAACTTAGTATAGATATACATTGATGAGACATCTATCAAATCTAATGTAATATAATTTTTATAGAAAATATAGTTATGGTTCATTTAGTGGTATCTATGAATTATGTTATAGAAACCAATCATATGGGATTATTAACTAATATGGGAAGGGTGTTTTTTAGGTTCAAACACTGAAACTGGTGAGGCCTTATGTTGAAAATGATCATTATATAAGCAGTTAATATTCACCTAGGATTACAAGACATTGAAATTCTATATGATGAGATAAATAATGAAAATAAGTACCACTAGGAATTGGGCCTTGATTTTTAAGATCTCCTTATAGGGGTAAAGGACTTTTGACGCATGTTTTTGTTTATATCTTATGAATATATTAATGGGATATGAATATAGAGCACACAAAAATTTGGTCGGTTCATCTACCACACCTGACAATACATTATTTCTATTTGAGGTAGGAAAGGATGATCTCCTTAAAGGATATCGATCTAAAAAATGGGAATAATGGAAGGAATCTAGGAAATTCCACCTCCTATGCATAATAGAGAAGTATTAAATGGTAATTCTAATAAAATATATCTAAGAGACCAAGGTATGGCCTACCTATAGGGAACCAACGCCATACATGGGAAACTGTACATATTGGAGGTAGGCCATGTTAGAAATACCTTCCCTAAATGATGATAGGGTGGTTTTGGAGGAGGATGTGGACTAGTCGGTGCTACCACATCCCTGAATTCAGACACTATACCTATAGAGGAAAATCTAGGCTATACATCTTCATCAGTATCAATTCTAATTGAAAATAAGATCCTTCTGAATGCAAAGGAAATGAGTTCCTTGAGAACATATTTTTATAAGTTGATAAAGAGTGTCCGTAAAGGTGACATATAAAAAACTAATATGTAGATTAAAATAATAGATTATCTCATCAAGAGACTAAATACATTGGTTGGATAACTATTCACAATGGTGGGGAAGATGACATGTTTGGACTGTATATTGATTTCCATAATATGAATTAGTATATGATAATGAATATATAACATCTTCAATAAAATTATGCGCTTTTTGGTTATGTGAAATTTGGGTAATGGTTCACTAAACTTGATATATGGTCTAAGCCTCTAATATTTTGGGGTAGAAAATTGTATATTATAATGATAAGATTAAGGAGTTGTTAAGTCATTATGAATTACTATTCATTCCCTTGGGCCTTAAAAATAAACTAGAAGTTTTATTGGCATTAATGAGTCATGTATTTTAGTGGTACATATACTCATTTATAGTATTATTTTTCGATGAAATTATCTTGTTTTATCAATCAAAAAATATACTATGACTATCTTTTAGAGGATATATTATGAATTTTTCAAGGTCTTCATTAATATGAAAAACTTATTTAAATTTAATTTTTGAATACCTGATGTGCATTTCATCATACATGTCATATTAGATAATGATATATAAGTTTACCATAAAAAGATAAAATTTTTCATCTCCTTGGGAATGGCTTCAAATAAATTTGAGATAAACAGAATTATGGGATTAACAGGTTTAAATCATTTCTTTATTCAAGATTTCATAGGACCCACATCTATTATGAAATCACAACAATATAAGGAGAATCCATTATAGTAGAGTGGAGTGTTTTAGAAAATACTCTTTAGAAAATCATTCTAGGAACATGTATGAACTAATTATAGACATTCCATAACCTAGAAATGGTCATACGGTCTATTGTGATGTATCGTTATCTAGACTTGGTTGTGTTCTAATTCAAGGAGATTATGTTTTAGATTATGTATCAGGGACGTTATGAATTCATGAAATTAATAATCAAACCACTAACATGGATTTTTTATAGTTTATGCTATGATAACATGGAATCATTATATCAATAGATATATTTTAACTAAATTTTTAGATAATAAATGATTAAAATATATATTTTCAAAAATTTATTTGAATTTGAGATAATGATGGTGTCTGAAATATTATGTATTTTTCTACTATTATTTGGTTTATACATCAATAATGGGAAATTTTGGGGAATATGATTTGAGAAGAAGTTCATTTAATCAATTTTCTTAATATGCACATGATCACTAGCAATTTTTGATTATGACTGTTGATATACATGTGGATTTTACTAGGTATAATGAAGTCATAGAATTTATTATGATAACTTTTATACATTATTTATTTTAGAAAGTAAATAATTTTCAAAAAGTATATCCTTATTTCTTATCCATTTTTAATAAAATAATGGGGATATAGTTGATAAATGTAAATATGATGGGTAGACTTTGTGGATTTTTCAAAAATCAGGTAGATGTTTTATTATCCTGTCAAGAACAATTTTTTTCTTCTTATCAAAATTCTTTTACGACGATTCATCTTACCATCCAAAAGATCTATAAGGCTCTCTAAAACAACATTTAGTGGTCATATATGAAATGAAATGTGGTTTATTATGTTTTAAACTACCTCAAATGTCTGTATATAAAGGTTGAGCATTAATAACAAGTTAGAATCCTAGAAAAATACCTCTACCAATAGAGAAATTAAAAAATATTGGATTTTACACATGTTAACTGTCAACTACTGAATATAATTATTTAGTATGGGCGATTGGAGACTAAATCACAAAGCCATACCACAACATTCAAATTCATAAATCCAATATAGTGGAAGACATTTTAAATCTCTATAATCATGAATACGTAAAATTAAAAGGAATAACAATTTCAATAGTCTCCAACATAGAACAACATTTTACCTATTATATTTGGGGATCACATCAAAAATATTTGGTTACTCAATTTACTAAGAGCACAGTGTATCATCCTAAACCTAATGGTATATCAGAATGATTTATTCAAATACAATAATATATGATTTGTGTTAGTGTTGTGGATTTTAATGGATCTCGATAGGATAAGTTTACCTCTGTAGAGTTTTCTTATAACAATTATTATTAGTAAAAGTTATAGATGGATCCATTTGAGACATTTTATATTCATATATGTTGATTTCCACATTAATTGATAATGATCAGAGAATATTCTTTACTGAGACCAAGCCTTGTTCTTGAGATTATAATGAAAATTTATTGGATAAGGAAATTAATAGATTCCATCCAATTTCATAAAAACTATTATGTGGATAATAATCATTGACCTTTATCCATTTGTATATGAGATCATGTATTGTTGGAATTCTCTCAAAGTCTGTGACATCATCATTACTTATGAAATATAATTTTTCCTCCATTGTATGTTGGAACTATGGACATATATGAAAAATATTTTTATCATTCATATCAATTGGATTTACCACCAAGTTTTACATAGTTTCATAATTTCATTTTTTTACATCAATTAACAAAAAAATATCTAAATCTAAGAAAATTTTATTGAGGGGATGAAATATAAATTCAAACCGATGTAATATTTATTTAGGAATTGATTTGTATTCTATAAAGATAATATAAATTCTTTTATGGGAAATGTATTCCATTGGTTTGAGTTTCGTAGAATCATTGGACTATTTAACATGATACTTGGTAACATGTGAATGAGATACTGGGGAATTATCTCTAATTATTCCATAAAAACCCCCAATCGCATGCTTTAGAATAACAACAATCCTAATGGTGGGGAGAATGTAACACTATTGGTTTGAGGTACATAATACATTTTGTCAGTATATTGATGATATATAATGTTTGGGATATGTTTTGGGAGATTTATTTGTTTTTGATGTGTGTAATATTCTTTTTAATTGTCCATGGTTTGAATACTTTTAGGTGAAACCATACATTTTCTCTAGGAAGATTAGGAATAATTTATTAGAGTTACCAGGAAGACTCAAGATTGAAACATAGTTGGGAAAAACCATGTATTCTAGGGATTTCTACTATAAATTTGGTAAACATGGTTGGTGAATGATTTTTCAAACAAAATAGAAGAACCATGTGACCAATGTTGAATTTTCTTATAGAACTCACAAGTTCATCACACAATATTTTAAAATTTTTTTCCAAACCATGATATGTGCATTAATATATCCACAAAAATGAATTTCACACCATTTTTCACATGAAAACACTCATTTATCTCATGTTATCCTAGTATTTTTCATAATTGTATTACTTTGGGAGTTCTTATAATATCTTATCCATCCAAAATCTATTTTATGGTATCTAATTGGGTTGGATTAGGGACATTGATGTTAAGATCCCTTTCTCTCTATGTTTCTCTCATCTTTCAATATCATCCAATTTTCCTTGGAATATAATTAGAGATCTAATATTTTATGAATAATATATATCATATTATTTAATTTTATTAGATCATGATATGAACTATATATGTAAATGCTATTGGAGATTGGATCTAGATGATTCATAATGCCATTCATCATTTCCATCACATCTTATAGGTAGGGGGCATATATCTCTTATCAACTAGTTCTAGAACTTAAAGGAATTTATAATTAACTAAATATAAATAAATATCGTACGAAAAATGTGTTTATTTCCTATAGGATACCAATTTTCATGTCACTCATGAAATCATGGTTTGTATAATTTTTTTAAAACATAATATATTCTAAAATATAAATTGTGAATTTATGATGATATATGAAAGGTGTTTGATTTAAAAATGTAAATAAATATTTTATTTTTGGAACTAATTATAGTGAGAAAATGTCATATATTGGTGTGTTTTCAACCTTTTATAGAACATGGACATTTTTATATGGTCATCAAGTGTGGAGACTGACTAGAGGCACATGGAGAGTTGTAACCTAGTATTGAATTGGCAGATCAATGTGTAACCTCTCACATGAAATTGACTATCACATGAATTTAATTTGTGTGTGATTTTTGGTATGTGGTTTGGGTATGAAGAGTGGAATTAATGGATAAATTTATTCTTCTTTAATTATAATTTTTTTAAATGGTAAACTAGATTGTTGTGCATATTTATAGATTAAAATTATATTTTTAATTTTTAAATAACATGTTCTTTTCCTCATGGGATATGTCGGAAGATTGTAGTTAATTTATTATTTTGTATGATTACTCATGATATTCATACGTGCTTCAGTGTGTTTGTAGATATTTCTTTCCATTCAATAGGAATTTGGATGATTTGGTATTTCTCTAGTGGATCGTCTTAATGTTGTTTTGTATAGATAGTGTTATAGACTTTTCCATTCCTTTAGAGTATAGTGTGTTTCCACCTTGGTTCTTGAGTCATTAATTACATAGTGAATTTTTGTTTTGGTTTTCTATTTTCAATCTTATAGTAATTTTTTTGTTTTTTTAATTTTATATGTATTTTTTACACTTTAATAATAATATATATAATATTGGTTTTTTTATTGTTTCTGGAATATATGTGTTTGTTTTCTAAATTGTAAATTTTCCTCTAATGATTAAGTGTTCTGTATGAATTTATTTCAGTCCTTCATTATCTTCTTGAAATCACTTAAGATTATTGTAACCTCAACTATTTCCATGATAATGGTTATGGTTAGGTTATTATAGTCTTCCTTTTTTATTTGTTTCTATAGTAAAAATCCACCAACATAGTTATGATAAATGGTATATAGATTGTGGTTGTTCCTAAAATATGAGTAGTGGTTTTTTAAACATTCACTCGGCATTTAAAATGTATTGAGGATACATAACATTAGGTGAAAATTCCCAAGGATAAAATATTTTCATTGCATATATTATAAATTTTAATTCATTCCTAATCAATAAAGTATATTGCGATGAAAGATTAATTCACAACGAGTTATGTATTTATCAGTATTAAAATGATGAATATTCTATATATTTTCCGAATGAACCTTGTTATATTTTTAAATATATTTTACTTAAATATTGTTCAATAAGAACAAAGAATGTTTACATAGTAGATATCCATTAATTTTTTTAAAAAATAATAAATATTTAAATTATAAAATTAATGAATAATGGACTTTCCATGTAAGGATTATACTTTTTAGTATTTAGTCACTAATAAAAATTTCCATCAAAAATATTATTTATGATTTCACCAAATAAATTTTTAGTAAAAGAAATTACATGATCCATGCCTTGTGGGAAATAAACCGAAATCATATTTAAAACAAATTATAGATGTTAACTCATCTATACTACTTGAAAATATTCATAAGGATATTTACAGAATGTCTTAGATATAATTTATTCATAAAAAATCATTTGTTTACAAAGTAGTGAATTACTTTTCAAGAATTATTTATATTCATTTTTTAATAATTATAAGTGAATCATTGATTGTTTTAATTAATTTATTTTACATTCTAAAAAATGAAAAGGCCTATCATATATTACCAATTAGCAGTGATCATAGTGGATAATTGGAGAATCTTGAATCTAATAAATTATACTCAAAATATAGCATTAGGAATACGTTTTCAACCACCCAAACACCTAAATAAGATGTTCTTGAAGAAACAAGAGACAATTCAATGCAATAAATTCATAGTAAATTGTTGTATGAAAATACAATTAAAACTTTGTTTTAGGCTATGTCTATTTAAAAAGAATGTTCTTTTTTCAATAGGTTCTAATAAAGAATATGCTAATGAAAAAACCCTACAACCAATGAATTAATAAAAACTAATGGTTTAATACATTATCATTTTCTGATGAAAAGTGTATATCAAGAAAATGAAGGATAATCATGTAATATTGAACAAAAAGGACGTTGGAGAAATATTACTTCGTTACTTTACCACTTCAAATTCATATAGTTCATTCAATAAAAACACCATAATAATTAGATAATAAATTCATGTGAAATTCTTAGAATATGTTCTATTTGATCATGAATTAATATAAATTCATGAATTCATTACCTCAATGGATAACATGATAAATGAGAAACACATTGATAGAACAAAATATAATTAATTGGTATAATATCATGAATAATCCAATAAAAAACTGGAATAAACTAATAAACCTGAATATGTGTTTCAAAGACAACATAGGACACTAAACTGATATTCCATGTAATAGGAAACCAAGTTGAATTAATCAGTTCTAGAGGGTGTGTATGAAACCATCCTTATGTTTTTTCTTTCTAATCCTAGTCAGGACCAAGAACCATATAATAATATTTAAATAAGGAAGTTGTATGGTTCCCTATAAGTAATATTTAACATATTATTGAGAAAAAAAGGTTTTTTAATTTTTTTATAGACCATTTGATTATCCAATTACTAGAATAATGTCGGTATTTCAAAATAAGTAGGATGATCATGGAGTGATCGCTATGAATAAAGCACTGTTAGTTGTCAATGGTTATTACAAAGAGGAATGAATTGATTAAAAAGAAACCTTTTCCCATATTTTTAGGGAAAAATCCATTAGGATCATCATTGAATATACACCTAATATAGAATATAAATTAATTAAAATGGATGTAAAATATTCTTTTAATAATTTATTCTTAATATATAATATATATGTTGGATAACACAAGGTTTTGCAGACCTGCAATTTGAAAATATGTTATTTCATATATACTCACAACTTCTATAGTCTCAAAAAAGAAAAATGTATCGTAATAAAATAGTAATCCAAGTACATGAATCAAATAGATAGTTAATGGGATTGGAATTCCACACATTAATTAAAAAAATCGTCAAATGATATTTTGAATGTTCAAATATATGACGATGATATAATTTTTGGTTCTATAAATCCAAAATCATGTAATATTTTTTCCATGAACCTGTGATAAAAATATTAAACTAGTATAATGAGTGTGATTAAGTGTTTACATTTATTTTAGATTTAGAAAAAATATTTTTGGGAATTATTTAATCCATTGAAAAAAACATTGTAGATTTATTAAAAAGTTTTTTACTCACATGAAATAAGACTTTATCGACTATTATTTGTTCCAATATTAAGAATAACTTTGATAAAACTAGTAATCAGGTTTATAACATGTTTTGTAATGGAATATTTAGGATATAACATTATATAACTAATAAAAGATTAGATTTTTTGTTTTTAGTTTCTTTATATGAATGATTTATAGAAAAAAAATTATTTAATATATTCCAAAATAATTTAAGGTATTCAAATGGAACTATTTATATATCAATATATTTTATAAAAACATTTGGTTCTGATTTAATTTCATACAATCAATATGATATTATTGGCTTTAGACTATATAAAAAAGTGCATTTAAAAGCTCTCACATTTTTCAAAAATAAATAGTTTCATAGAAAAGTAATATTTTTGTTTTTTAATAATCAACTATTTATGTTATGTATAATTAACATGATTTATGTTATGCTTAGTTGTTTTGGATGATGCAAAACATAATAGATAAAACATTTAATTTTAATCACCTTCAATTAAAATATGGTAAAACTAGTTCTCTTAGAAATACAAAAAAAATCTAATAATGCTTTGGGGAACAAAACAAAATAATTTAAAATGCCATTTCTTAAGAAATCCAACTCAAAAAGATAATAATTTCTTGAATTTAATTTTACTAAATAAAATTAATAGAAACCATTATAAAACCATTATTTTTTTATTCATTTGATTTTGTTAAAATTATTATAATTTTATTTTATTTTAAATTATTTAATATAAACAATAGTTTTGAATATAATTTTAATTTCTTATATTTTTATCTATTTATATTTTATGAAATAATTTAATTTTCAAATTTATGTTTAATGTTACAAATTAATTAGTCAGTTATTAATTTTATATGGGACACTTACATATATTTTAAATTAATTTACTTATTTTATCACATCACCTTGTATGTTGACATAGCATATTCTTTAGAAAATACTTAGTCAAAACATAAAAAACTTTATCCGTAGGGAACCTTTGAAGAACTTATATACCAAATGTAAAACCTTCTTCCCCTAACAATTCATTTTGAAGACCAATCCTCTATAAAATACCGAGAATGGTCTTTTTTATAAGAGATAAGGAGAGTTAATCCACATTTTAGATAAAGGACAATGTTTTTGAAATGTTTGAATAATAAAAAAATATAAATCACGGAGAACCAACTAAAATGTTTTCTAAAAATGGTTTCACATTTCCATGGTTGTGAGTTTCTTTTTAATAAAAGGTTGGAAGATTTCAACTATGATAATGATGTTAGATATTTCTATGATATTTATAGGTTCAACATAAGTTATTCTAAATATTTTATTATATCAAAAGTAAAGGTGATGATATTTTAAATATCATTATTGGAGGATTCAGAAGTTCTTTATTTACTATGTGAAAGAAGATATATGTATAACTCATCAATTGTTTGCACAGATGATGTGCATCATACAAAAAACATTACGTATTAATTTGGATTTCTCATCATTTAGGAAAAACTAGTCATGGATTTAGAATCTGCAAGAAATATTCTTCATATATTTATCAAAAAAGGGATCAATAAATGAACTAGGAACGTTTTCAAAAATCCTACAACCATATTTTCATCTTCTATATATGATCAATGTTAAAAATAAATCTATCCTACTGAGGTAAATCATTAGAGATATGTTAAATTTATTCCTTAATTATCAGATATTTTCTCATCTTGGGGGAATTATCAAATTTCTACTTCAGAAGGATGGAATAATGATAAGTGAAATCATTGCAACTAATTTCCATTGGATGAATAATCAAAGAGATTGGATACTTAATAAGCTCAGAGAAAAGTGGATCCACTCTATAGGTTAGTTTATTCCCATTAGAGAAAATGATATAGTGGAAATACATACACTTATTGAGGTGGATAACCATTTTAAACCTATTGTTTCTTTTTTTTTGTTGATGATGAAATCGATCACTCAATAGATGATGAGCTACTGAATATACGAATAATTGAATAAATATTTATAAAAAAAATTCTTATCGAATTATTCCAATAGTTATAGTTTAGAAGAAATATAATACTTTAAATTCTATGAGATTTTTTTATATAGTTCTCATTAAATAAATTTGATTTATTTGATATCATTGTTTACACATAATAATGAGTGTAAACAAACAAAGATATATTATAGAGATATTATTATTTCATATTCATTGGATTGGATTGTATTAATAAGACAAACTAAATTATAAATTTTTTTTATAAATGTATAAAATTTATTCAATGGTTATCAATTGAATATAAATGAAAATATACATATCTGGACTTAAAATACATGTTTTTCAAGAAAATAGAAATTATGTGGGAAATGTGTTTTTATCTTAATAAAATAAACTAATTACTATTTAATGATGAATTTCATTTAATATATATATTACATTCGTAATAATATATTTTCTCATTCATATTTATTTTCTATGCACTGGATAAGAATAAACCCATTTTTCATCAAAAAAACATTTTTTTCTGAAAATGTTTTTCAACATGTGTTACATTAATAATTTAAAATGGGCTTATTCGACATCTATAAATTTAATTTAAAAATGTAGATTATATATATATAATTAATAAGATAAAATTTGTTAAATATTTTCAATTTGTTTTTACTAGTTATTAATAGAAACCCTGGTAAATATGTGTAACTAATGTTAGGGTAAAATAGTTATGACATCCTTAAAATAATAGGAGAAGGTTTTACAATTTCAATGAGTCATAAATTTATAATATTTGAAGAATGGAGTTTTTCCATGATCATCCATGTCTGGATAATATGGTTTCATGGTTTTATTTTTTATTATGACCATTTTATTATTTTATGAAAATGATATATATAAATATCACTCTCTTGAGCTTAATATCATCAATATTTTTCATCCGGTAAAAATAAATTTTATTTATGTTAAAAGGTTATTTTTAAAGATAAATAAAATATTATTTTATGGAAACCTATTTTAAATTTTTAGAGATTGAAAAATTTTGATAAATTATTACGCATCTTCATTGAAATATATTCTCATGTAATTAAGAAAAAATTAATATTTTTTTTAAAAATAAAAATATTACAATATGGATGAATTATTGAGTTCTAAATATTATAAATATTGATATAAAATATTAGTTTTATTTAAAATTTTATACCCTAATTCTATTTCAATCTTGATTCTCTGAAGCGAAACATTTTTAATTTTCCAAAATTTTGTTGTAATGTTATCTAAGCATCAATAGAATTTTACAATTTAAATTAGAATTCCTAAAAATAATATCCTCAGAAAAGATAGTGGGATATAATAAATAATAACAATAATTTTAAAATTATGGTTCACTAATCATTTTTTATTAATATTCTTGTCCATTAAATATTAAAAAAACTTCGATATCATGGAAATTGTCAAAAGGGACAACAAGGAGTTAAAACTATGAGATAAAAGATAAAAAGTCATCTGAACTGTTATTACTAACATTATAAGATAGGATATAGAATTATTATCAACCCATATTTAAAATATATTAATTTAGTTCCACTTCAACCTCAAAAATAATTTATATTACTTTAATAGATTATGTAATTCTAAGGGTTCTACTCCACCCACTTATAAAATAGCACCTCATCTCATTCCTTATTCAACAATGTTAATCAAAAAATATTGTAAAAAAACATAGTCTAATATCATCCTATCATCTAAATCCAAATCCTATAACTTTTTTTATAACAATAACATCATCCTTTCAAGTCTTAGTGTTATTCCAAAGAAGGTTTCTCATTGATTATCTTGTTTAGACACATACAAAGAAAGACGAGACTTTAGATATGTGGTTTATATTTTTATTTAATTTTAATTTTAATTATATAATAATGAACTTAATTTAAGTAAAATATATAATTATAATCTTATAAATACATAAATTTTTATTCTGCTATGGCTATCTTCAATTTTTTTTGGTTTTAGTTACACTTTCATCTCTTTGGTACACAAAATGGATCATAAATGGGTTTTGAAAAAATCTTTACTTGTTTCTCCTTTTTATGTTTGAAGACATTTTCCTTATATATCCATGTTTTTTGATTTATTGTCTGAAATCGTTTTGACTATTATTAAATGAAATTTCAATGTTATTTTTACACATGTTTTACTATTTATAAAAATGATTAAAATGAATCATCTTGTGTTTTACTGAATGAGGAAATTTTTACCAATGGAATGAATAAACTAATTATTTGAAATTGTGAAACATGAATATAATTCCCAACAATCATGAAAAATTAATAATTAGAATCATAATTTATATGTTTTCATGGTTCTTTTCAAATAAAATATCTGAATAATATTTTGTAAATTTATAGAATTTTAATAATTGTTTTCAAAATGAAATGATAATTCTCATCAATAATTAAACTATTATGTATACAGATATATTTTTAATCTATGATATAATAAATTTATTTTTCTTATGTTTTCAAGTTATTTGATCCAATGATATAATATTTATTCCTTAGCTATATTTCTTATGATTACAATGATAAGATATAAATATAAACCATTCATTTCTCATAGTTAATGATATGATGAAATGTTGAAATGTTTATAATACATGTTTCTTTTCAATATTTTATAAAATGATGTAATAATGACTATTTTATTATATAATTGAAAACTATATTATGGTTTTCATTATTTGATGTTTAAACTCTTAAATACCTCTAATTCCTTGGGTAATGCATTATGCCTCATCAGATAATTATGGGAAATGATTTTATTTCATCCTTCTATGATGTAAAAGAGGTAGTTATATATTATACACTATTTTATAAAAAACATGTATGGATTTTTTATCCATATTGATATGTGACGTATGTGTTGATACGTGATCAACTATGATGTGATGACCTCAATATTTATAATTTACATATAATATAGTTTCTATGAATGCAATAGAACCACATGATTTTGAAATATTCATATTTATATGATTTCAAATAATGATTTATGATTGATTTATTATAATTCATAAATATTATAATTTATATATTTTAAAATGAAAAAGTTCTATAGAAATAATCATGATTATAATATATGGAAATCTTGTTCATAGACATTGTATGTTAGGATCCTGATCTCATACGTACATATTATTATTGATTGATATCTCATATATTTACCCTAACTAACCATCTATGATCACCCATTATTTTATTTGCATCAAATTGTTTACTAAGAATGGTTTTAAGTATTGACTTCAAGAATGGGTAGTGTGTGAGATGTTATTAATGAGATATTATTATCATTATTCCGAAATAATATATTTGTTAATATTGTCCCTATATTCACTAAACATTTACTATTATGACATGTGTAATATTTTCATATGTATAGATCATTCATCAAATATGATGTGAATTTTTTTATGAATTGGTCGGTCTAACATAATGGGTATAGATCAGGGATTAGTTCATAATTGGAGAATATGACTAGGGAAATTTATTAAATCCCATAGGGATATGTCTATGTATAATATAATGTATTATTTTATGGTAGATAATTGAAAATATATTTTCAAGAATATGCATCCCTATCTTAGTTCTAGAGAAAAGATATCGCTAAATCATAGATTCTCATGTAGTTTAATAAAACAAAATGAGTGGAATTGGGTATTATCTCGATATTCCCTGGTTTATGATTAGTGTCTCTAAAATAGTGAACCTTCCAAGATCATCTTGGTAAAATTATTGGGATAATTCACCTTTTCATTATAACCCATTTTGAAGTATTTGAATAGATAATTACTATGGATGAATGCGGTTAAACCTAAGGTTTCATTGATTAAAATCATTTTCATGGATTAGAAATATTATGAATGATTTTTCACAATTTTAATATTTCTCACACTGATTATTATATCTTGATGTTAACAGAATGATTTTATATTTAAGTAAATTTCTAGATACAAAAGGAATTCTTCTGACAATGAATATGGTTTAAAATTAAATAATTTTCCTCCAACGAAAATCAATGTTATGGTTATTAGAATATAGAATCTTTTTTCTAGGAGAATTCAAATTTCTCATGCAATTAATTATTTTATTCTTCTTAATGATCAATAGAGAGAAACATAAATTTTTAGTCTTTCATAATTAAACATATAAATTTTTATAGTGTTTATTCTCATCCACTAGTAGTTGAGTGATAGAAGTATTCCACTGTGAAAATAATTAATTTTTTTTAGTTCTCTTTGAATTTTCACATTGTCTTATCCATTTAGCTTTTGGAAGGAGAATCAGATAAATAGTTTAATATTGTTAAGAATATGAGGAAAGGGGAATAAATTGACTCCCAATAAAGGGTTAAATTGGAGAGGATATATTTTAATAAGTATATCACCAATATTATATTCAAATAACAAGATGGAATTCCTTGATCTTAACCAGAAGTATGATGAATCCATAGATACATATGAGGAAAATTTTTCTAGACATGCATGGTATGGATCTTGTTTAATTATTATCTCTGAAATGAAAATTGAATGACTCTTTGGAGGCTTAAAACCATAGATCTAAATTTAATTATTTCTAGGAGACATTCATATGAATGAATAAATTGAATGATCTTCTCACAATGTAAAAATTTATAAAGTATATTCCCATCATTTTAAAGGTTTTTATAATAAAATGTAGGTGTCTCGTGAAAAATTAAATAAATCACTTAGTTGAAATGAATTCTGGTAACCTTATTTCCAAAAAAATGTGTGGAGTAGAAAGAATTGAATTTCCTGAATTAAAATGGTAGGTAATTTAAATATGTATGGCATTGTCACGACCCGTCCCCCGGGGGCCCTGCTATGACTACCTCAATCCCACCTTTCATAGGCCAGGGGCTGGTGACTAGCACCAAAGGCATAATTCCCTAAATCTGGGAAGGCATTTCCTTTATATTCTATAAAAACACACAATAGGGCACACAACTGGACACAAAACACTAAGTAAACAGTATAACAATAGTGTGCTAGAAATTAAAAGGGGCTGAAAATACAATCCCAACTGTAAAGTACAAGGAACTAGAAGTACAAGTACAACTGAAGAATGGAAAAAAATAGTTGATGGGTCCTCCTATGGGATTCATACTCGAAGGGTAGGTACAAATAGCCTCCTCAGCACTCCACATCTATCAGTATCCTCCACATACCAACTCGTCATAAGGTCCACCTCCGGGTACTATCCATTCCTGGTACTCTCAGACTCAGTCAGCGATGTCTGTCATCTGCAACCAACACAACATGGTGCGGACATAGCCCGTGTATGGGTGAGTATAACAATACTTAGTAGGGATCCCGAGACCCTCAGAGTCTCAAAAAATCCAACAAGGATAAACCAAAAAGTATGAAATCAACAAATAAACTTTCTTATGTATATGCCCATACATATTCCTAAGTTATCATGTGATCCATCTCAATCGTGAAGAAAACAAAGAAAAAATGACACACCTCAACCCAGATTTTATTAGAGGGGTTGTAACATTTCGAACCCTTGGCTGCTGGGGAACTCCTCCTCTTTCGAGTAAAATGGGCCTACCACTACAACCAGGTGATTCCCACTAACCATGGACTGATGAGGTACTCCTCCTATTGAGTATTTTAGGTCTGTTACGTCACACAGACGTGCTCTCCACCATGGGTCTGCCACCACAACTAGGTGCTCCCCGTCATAGCTTCCAAAGGTACTCCTCCTATCGAGTACCACGGGTATGCTGCCAAAACCATGCGCTCCTCCATCGTGGGTCTGCCGCCACAACCAGACTCTCCCTTATGAGCAAGTCGAGTCACTCCGAGTCAATCGGTCAGTAGTCATCAAGTGTCATCCAGCTACAAGGTTCCCAAAAAAATGATCACATGTCTCTGGAAGATCCACTCAACAAGCTACTAATTGACACTCCAACTATCACAATGTCCCACGAAGATGTATCTCAAAGGTCTTCCATGCATTAAGGGTCTCTACACAACTGATGTCAGGTCAATTGGATGCCTTGTCTGTGATTTATTATCCTTTTAGTCTCGGGGCCCGGTTGGATTCGTGCACGATCCAACCCGACAGTATGTCTACTATATCCCAAACTCAATTGGAAAATACCCAAATGGATTGCCACGCTCCAGGATTACCAGTTCTACTGATGGTTGGTCAAACAGATGTACGGTGCCAATGATATGTCCAAAGAAAAGTAAAGGGTCATAGTGGGCCATGGTTCGGTCTGACCTAGTCAGACCAACCAGGTTCGGGTCAACCCTAAATAACCCAATGGGTCTGGCATGGAACATTGGGCGGACCAACCCATTAGGTTTGCCTCGACCCGCTGGGCCCCACCCAGCCAGCCATGAGAAACTGCGGAGAGCCGTGAGGGTGTGGGGCAGCTCAACTAAGCTCGTGGCGGCTCGGCTCAGAAAGGCGTCGTGAGGGGACGGTTTGGCCGGAGTGCCAAGAGGAAACGACCGATTTGGTTGAGGGAAGCGTGGCCAGGGCACGACTGGTGAAGGGTCATGGACGGGGTGGTAAGCGTGGCCGGCGAGGCAACGTGGCCGGTGAGGAAGCCCAGCCGGCTTGGGAGGTGCGGCCGACAAGGCGACGCGACCGTCAAGGGCAGTGGTGTCGTGGCGCGATGCAGCTCATGCCGGTTCGGCCGGAGGGTGACACAGCCGGTGGGCGGTGCGGCTGGGGGGCACAGAAGCTGGTGGGTGGAGTGGTTCATCTCTGGGCGGTGGAGTCGGTTCCGTCGGGGCGCCAGTGCGTTGTAGGGGCGGTGCTGGTCGTGGAGGCCGCATGGAGTGCAGTCATTTCCTTTGTCGCCTTTGACGTCACTTTCCTCTATTTCGAAGAACACCACAAAGGAGATCGACGGAGGGGTCAGACGATGTTGGTTTGGTACACTCCCTCCATGTTTAGTGTGATAGCCATTGGCTAACAAGAATGAAGCACAACAACCCTCCTGCAAAAAGAAAACATCCTCGTTCTTTGTGTTGAAAGAAAGGAAGAACAAGGGAATAATACATACTTAAATAAAATTAAACCCCTACCATGTTCGACGTTGGTTGGTGTCGATGCGTCATGGGGAAAAAGGAAGATCATTGGGAAAAGACAGACGTCTATGTTTTCAATGTTTTCCTCAATAGTCAGTTTGTGCGCTGGCTCGTCGTAGTCGAGGATGTACTATGTCAGAGGAATTCCCAAGAAAGATGGTCGAAGTCAGGGTCAATGTTCTTCATCGGTGAAGCGTTCTTCATTGGTGGAACGTGTTCTTCGTGGAAGAACACGTTATTCATTGGAGAGCTAAATCCTCCAAGTGTTGGGTGTTACATCACTGTACTACTGCTTTTCCGCTTGGTGACACCATCCCAAATCCTCCTCCAAAGCTCCATATATATGGTAGAGGGGAGAGGTAGGTAATGATCGTTAGAATTTATGATGGTTAATTTATTATAAACCTTCTAAAATTCCAACAACACTGTTACATAATTTTAAAAAAAAGGTCAAGAAAATTAATTTATGTTGGCGCAAAATAATGGTGCTGCATTGGAATAATTAATGTGGATGAAGCTCAAGAGTCTCCTCCACTTTAATGAGGGAGTTTAGAGGTTTCACCCTCATTAAGAGGGGAGTTCGGAGGTTTAGGCCTCGGGTGGTCCCCACAATCATAACCTCTCATGGGAGGATAGGGTCTAGTGGTCCCCACCACCGTAACCACTCAAAGGAGGTTAAGGTCTGGTGGTCCACACTTCCCAACTTCCACAAGCAGGTTTAGTTCTGATGGACTCCCACCTCTCAACACCCACAAGGGTGTGGAAAATAAAAACAAAGTGTCACACAGTTTTTTTTTATTTTTATTCCTTCACAAAAAAACCAAAAACTAACTTTCACCCTCGACCATCTGCCATCAAGGTGAGACTATCCTTAAGAAAATATTGGTGCTGCAATTTCAACAGTTCCCTTAGATTTCAATTCCAAGCACCAGTTCAAAAGTTACAAAATTCCGCTCACGCGTTTAATGAACGTACCCGAAAAAAAGTTCGGTAAATTATTATTAGTCACCCTCGACCTGTGACGGTTGAGGTTATGCTCTACCTAGGTGAAACACACCGCAATGAACCCAACGGTACTCTCATATTTCCAATCAGAGATACCATTTAAAAGTTATGAATTTTAAAAGAAAACAATTGTCACATAGTTATTTTATTTTCGGCCAAAAACAAACTTTCTCTAGTGGCCCACACCTGCCAAAATTAGTATATTCTTAAATAAAGAATTCCCTCAAAAGTTCTGTGGTGGTCTCATATATTTAATCTGAGCTACCATTTGTGAGTTATTAAGCATTTGAAAAATAAAATAATCTATTTAATTATGTTATTTACGGTTATGCCAATTTTGGGTTTCCTCACGGGAGGCTTGTGCCAAATAATCTTAAGTAGCGCCTTTAGTAATCCCACCATCCTAAGCACAATGGTGCCATCAGATTTCTGATTTGAGTAACCATTTATGTGTTATTCCACTTTTCCAGGAAAAATACTTACACGCGTTAACTTAAGCTTAAAAAAATTCGACGGGTCATTATGGGCACTCCAGGCCTCAGAATTGTGCACCGTCTGATTTCGCGGACTCATAAAATTCCCATATGTTTAAAAAAATACATATAAATTCAGGGTCTTTAAATTCTCTCCAACTCAGGGATCTACATCCCTTTAAGCCATAACTCAAACTAAGGAAACAAGTGGGGGGTATTGTGCATGCATCTAAGCCTCCCACTCCCATGTGCTCTCCAGGAAGTTCATGTGCTACCAATGAATATGCACCAAAGGTATCAACCTTCCACAAAGGAACCACTCATGTAAATCCTCAATATCTACTAGAACCTCTATAAATGTCTTCCCATCATCGACGTCCATCTCTCCATTGTAGATAATGTGAGACGGGTCGTGCACGTATCTCCTCAGTTGGGATATGCTGAAGACGTCGTGTACCCGGTGAAACTGAGGTGGAAGAGATAAGCGGTATGACACCTCACCAACTATACTAAGGGCCTGAAATGGACTGATAAACCTTATAGATAACTTGATGCATCATCCAAATCTCCACAAACCTCATCGATGTGAGACCCGTAAAAAGACATGGTCGCTATCCTCGAACTCTATAGGTCTCCATCTCCTATCGGTGTACGACTTCTGCCTACTTTGTGTAGTCTTTATCTGCTCCTGGATGATCTACGCTTCATTGTGGTAGCCCATACCATCTCTGGACCCACTAGTGCTGACTCCCCAGGGTCAGTCCAGCTCAAAGGTGATCTTCAAGTTCACCCATATAACGCCTCAAAAGGTTTCATCCTAATGGTGGAGTGATAAATGTTGTTGTATGAAAAATCCACCAAAGGTATGCGATCCTCCCAACTGCGACCGATGTCAATGACACAAGCCTGACGCATGTCCTCGAGCATCTGAATGGTCCGATAAGTCTACCCATCCAGCTGAGGATGGAAGGTAGTGCTCCAACGAATTGTCATCCCAAAGGCCTCATGCAACCCCTTCCATAGCCGGGATGTAAAAGGTGAATCATGATCAGAGACAATCGTCGATGGTCCTCCATGTAAATTCACAATCTCTTGCACATAGAGGCATCCCACGATCTCTACTGAACCCTATTCTCTGATTGGTTGGAAGTGGGATGACTTGGAGGGTTGGTCAATGATCACCCAAAACAAGTCATGCCCCATGGATGTACGTGGATGTCATGTCATGAAGTCCATTGATATCCCAACCCACTTCCACTCTAGGACCTATAAAGTCAAAACTAAGCCTGTTGGTACCTGATGCTCTACCTTTACTTACTAACAAGTGAGGCACCGAGAAAAAAACCCGGCCACTGCTTTCTTCATTCCCGACCACCAGTGCTATCATCGGAGATCCTGGTACATCTTCGCCACTCCTAGATGTGCCACTAGAGGGGATGTGTGGAACTCCCTTAACACTTCCTCCTAAAGTGACACGGGTACCATGGTGCGTCCTCTGAAGAGGATGGCGTGCTCCCCACCTTCAAAAAATCCATCTGGTGCATGTCCTGTGGATATCAGAGTTCATCAAGTCTCACAGTCAGCGTCCCCATGATACGCTTCCCTAACTCATTGAAGAAGTGGGGGAGTTATTGTAAAAGACTAAAGAATATCTTCTCCATCTCGATCCACAAAGGATATCTCCAAGCGGCTAGTTTCTCTGCCTCCTCACTCAGTAGCTACAGGCCAGACCACATGCTTAGTGTGTTGGCTACCATGTTCTCCTTACCAGTTTTAGAGACTATTTTAAGTCATAATCCTGGATGAAATATAGCCACTCTTGTTGGGAACTGAAAACTCAAAACTTCTGTTGCCACAAGGGTGAGGATGGCCGACTCACTAGTGATTAATCGCACCCTCCTATGCAAGATTTTATCCTGTGCTGGCTAGGTTTCCTTTTTCACGGGCAAAGGAAAACCTCATCCCAATGTTGTAGATAATCCACAATCTTTTTCCCTAACATAGACAATCTGAGTGTGAACTATGGATGTCAAGTCCAAACCTAAACTAACGTCGTAAGGACTCGATGTTGCCACCAAGATGTTCCAACCAAAACTCTCGCCTAAAGGTCCATGTCACACTATCGGTGTAATTGTGATTATCGAGTATCCTACCAAAGGTATCTTAATACGTGAGGGTCAATTCAATGGCTTAATTGGAAACTCTAGTTCTTGGACACGATTTTTGGAAAGAATAATGATTGGTATCTATGTCTATTGATACGACAGCTAGTGGTAGACATAGACCGTCCCTCGAATCATTATTAGAGCCCTATGGTCGCACTCCTTGACTGCATGCAGCTACTCTCATCCCCCCCATCCACTAGCTCCATGAGCCTGGTGGGGACCACAAAGGGGGATGGTAGTAACTTGTTGAAATGTACACCACATCATGCATCTCCCATAGCTATGTTTCCCCATCTGCAGCCCTGCAGATTCATATGTCCCTAAAACATCTTCTTCCCAAAACATTTTTACACACCCAATTCTCTAATACTGGCGCCAGTTTCCTATTTTCCCACTGCTAACATTCACTGGCTGTATCCACTCAGCCAAGCAATATTCAACCACAAAGGTTTTATCCAGCACCCTAACAAAATAAGGAATGCATAGAGGAATAATGCTAGCTAGGATGTCCCTAAAGAAACCTCGATCATAGGTCCGAGCTCTGAAGCATTGATCGTATCATATTCTTCAAGTACCAGGAATGATCAACACGCCTCGATGAATACTCATCTATCGACATGTCATCCTGTCAAAGCTATAGAAGATCTAGAGAACTCTCAGCCATATCCTCAAGCCAGACCTAAGAGGACAGTGAGTCGGGGTTGCCTCAAAACCTGGGGGGTATCTGATGCTGAAACACGTGTAAGTCACTAAGCCTTTATGTTTCCTGTACTAGTACCACTGGTTGTAACTAATGACCAACGGTTAGTGATATAGTTGGCACACTACCTGAAAGTACTATCTCGGGAAATGGTCCACTTACTAAAGCATTATCACTATGTGTACCATCCTCATGGTCACTCACATAAATATACTAGTAGCTATGATCACCATCTGCTCTACTGGTGCCTCAACTAGACATGAAACTCTAGTATTCACCTCCAGCCAGCCCTCAACTGCGTGGGAATCTGTATCGCCTCGAAAACTCAAAGGCCTATGTTTCTGGAACTCGTGCAATGCACTCAATCAGTGTGCACTGTCCGCTAGTGTGGCTGGCAGTATCTGATGCCCAACAGGTGGTGGTGCTCCTGGTACACAACACGAAGGTGCCAACATAGTAAGAGGGCCCTACATAGGAGCCTCATCGCTCGGTGGGCTATCTGTGCATACAACTCTCAAAACTCTAGCCTGTTTTCTATGTGGAGGCATCCTAAAAAGAAACAGCTGAACTACAGTTAAAATGATATACTAAGTTAGATGACCTGGTGAAGTGACATAAAGAAAACTTTTGAAATCACACATGCAATCAGTGTTTTCATATACTGAGTCGGAAATCAAAAGTCATGGTCCTATTGTATAGACACGTCGGCCGCCGCACGAACATTGGACTCCCTGAACTGAAAACCACACTCACTACACTTAACTTTATTTCTTCATAGAAAATAAATATCATAATCCTATGTTCTTTGGTAGAACCAGCTTCTTTGATACCAATATTTCCCGACCCGTCCCCCGAGGGCCGTGCCGTGAAAACCCCAAGCCCACATTCCATAGGCCAGGGGCGGGACACTAACACCAAAGGCGTAATTCCCTAAATATGGGAAGGGATTGCGTTTATAACCAATAAATGCACACAATAGATCACATATCTAGATACAAAACACTAAGAAAACAGTATAACAAAAGAGTACTGAAAAGTAAAAGGGGACGAGAATACAATCCCAAATGTAAAGTACACGGAACTGGAAGTACAAGTACAACTAATGAATGGAAAAAAGTAGTTGTTGGGTCGTCCCTTGGGATTCCTACTTGATGGGTAGGTACAGATAACCTCTTCAGCACTCTAGGTCTGTCAGTCTCCTCTACGTACCAACTCATCATAAGGTCCACCTCTAGGTATCATCCAGTCCTGGTACTCATAGCCTATGCTAGCATTGTCTGTCATTTGCTACCAACACAACAAGGTGTGGGTATAGACCATGCAGGGGTGAGTATAAAAATACTCAGTAGGGGCCCTGAGATCCTCAAGGTCTCACAAAATCTATCAAGTATAAACCACAAAGTATGAAATCAACAGATAACCTTACTTAGGTATATGCCCATACATATACCTAAGTTATCAAGTGATCCATCTTAATCATGAGGAAAACTTAGAAAAACTAACTCAGTTCAACCAAGATTTTATTATATGGGTAGTAACATTTTGAATCCCCAACTACTAGAGAACTCCTACTCTATCGACTACAGTGAGCCAGCCACCACAACCAGGAACTTCCCACTAACCTTGGACTGCTGAGGTACTCTTCCTATTGAGTACTGTGGTTCTGATGCGTCACACAGAGGCGCTCCCCATCGTGTGTCTACTACCACAACCAGGCACTCCCTCTCATAGCATGCTGAGGTACTCCTCCTGTGGAGTACCACGGGTCTGCCACCACAACCTGGCACTCCTACGCCATGGGTCTGCCGCCACAACTAGGAGCTCCCCAGTGGGCTAGTTGAATCACTATAAGTCAATCGGTCATCAGTCGTCATGTCTCAGCTAGATACTAGGTTCTCGCAAAAATGCTCGCTCGTCTCCAGAAGATCTACTCCACAAGACACTATTCAATACTCCAACGGTCACGAAGTCCCATGAAGAATTATATCAAAGTTCCGACACATCATAGGGGTCTCTACGAAACTGAAGGCGTGTCATTAAGTCACCACGTTTGTGATTTAGTAGCCTTTTAGTCCTACGGTCCTGGTAGGATTCCTGCACGATCCAACCAGACCATATCACAACTATACCCCAAACTCTAGTGGAAAACCCTCAATGGGAGCACCACACTCCATGATTACCAGTTCCGCAAATGATTCATCAAACGGAGGTCCGGTGCCAAAGATATGGCCAACGGAAAGTAAAGGGTCATAGTGGGCCTGGTTCCGGTCTGACCCAGTCGGACCAACCCGGCCCGATGCCATCTGGGCCAACCCAGTTCAGGTCGACCTGGCCTAACCCATTAGGTCTAGCCCAGCCCGTTTGGTGGGCCATCTCCTTAGGTTCGACCCGGCCCACTGGACCGTTCCCAGCAGGACGCGAGGAACCGTGAAGAGCTGCAAGGGTGCGGGGCAGCTCGGCCCGGCCCAGGGCAGTGCAGCCCGGACGGGTGCTGAGAGGGGCCATTTAGGCAAGATTTCCATGGGGGTGTAGTGATTTCATCCTGGGGCAGCATGACCGGGGCATAGTGGCATGGACGGCATGGGCGGCTTGGCCGCCGAGGAGCTGGGCCGGCAAGGACGGTGCGGTCGGCAAGGCGGTTCATCCGGCGAGGGAGGTGCGGCCAGGGGGCAGTGCGGCCGGGACGCAGCGCTGTCGGGGCACGACATGGCTTAGGCTGATTCGGCTAGTGGGTGGCATGGCCAGTAGGCGGCTCAGCCTATGTGGCACAAAAGCTGGTGGACGGCGTGGTTCAGCCCGGGGCGGCAGAGCCGGTGCGTCGCGGGGCAGCACGGGTCGCGAATGCCGCAGGTACCGCATCTTTTGCCTTCGTCGCCTTCATCTCTTTTGATGTTTCATCCCTCCATTTCAAAGAACACCACAATGGAGATAGGCAAAGGGGTCGGACCATGTTGGTTTGGTCCACACCCTCCGCATTTAGGGTGATAGCCATTTGCTCACAAGAACGAAGCACAACAATCCTCCCACAAAAGGAAAGCATCCTCATTCTTCATTTTGAAAGAATGGAAGAAAATGGGAAGAAATCATACTTAAAATAAACTAAAACCCTACTTTGTTCTATTTTGGTTGGTGTCGACATGCTATGGGGAAAAAGATGGATCGTTGGGAAAAGATAGAATTCATTGTAATCGGCATTTTCCTCGATCGTTGGTTTGTGCGCTGGCTCATCGTTGTCGAAGACATCCTCTGTCGGAGAAAGTCTTGATGAAGAAGGTTGAAGTTAGGGTCGATGTTCTTCACTGGTGGAGCGTTCTTCGACAGTGGAACAAATTCTTTGTGGAAGAACACGTTCTTTGTTGGGGAGCGAAATCCTCCAAGTATTGGGTGTCGCATCACTTTATCTAAAATTTGTCACTTGTTGAAGCCGTCCCAAATCCTCCTCCCAAGATCCATATATATAGCAGAGGGGGGAGGTAGGTAACGATCAATGGAATTTATAAAGGTTCATTTATTAGGAACCTTCATAAATTCCAACAACCTTGTTACATAATTTAAAATAGCGGTCAAGGAAAATTAATTTGCGTTGGCGCAAAATAATGGTGGTGTGTTGGCATAATTAATTTGGAGGAAGCTCAAGAGGCTCCTCCACATTAATGAGGGTGTTGAGTGGTTTCTCCCTCATTAAGAGGGGAGTTGAGAGGTTTAGGCCTCAGGTGGTCCCCACCATCATAACCTCTCATGGGAGGTTAGGGTCTGGTGATCCCCACAACTATAACCTCTCATGAGAGGTTATGAACTGGTGGTCTCCACCTCCTAATTTCCATAAGGAGGTTTAGTTCCGGTGCACCCCCACCTCCCAAAACCCATATGGGTGTTGCAAATAAAAATAAAGTGTCAGACACTTTTATTTTTATTTTATTCTTTCATGAAAAACCCAAAAAATAACTTTCACCCATGGCCATCGGCCATCGAGGTGAATGTCTCTTTAAGCGAATACTGAAATTGCGAGTTCAACGGTGCCCTCATATTTCAATTCTGAGCACCGGTTCAAAAGTTACAAAATTCCGATCATGCTTTTTCTGAATGAACCAGAAAAAAAGTTCGGAAAATAATTATCTATCACCCTCGACCTGCACCGGTCGAGGTTAGGCTATGAATAGGAAAAACACACCCCAATTAACCCAACGGTACTCTTGAATTTCCAATCTGAGTTACCATTTAAATGTTATTAATTTTACAATAAAATAATTTTCATTTAATTATTTTATTTATGTCCCAAAACAATCCTTCTCTGTTGGCCTGAGGCAGCCACAGTTAGTATTTGCTAAAATAAATCATGCCCTAACAAGTTTAATAGTGGTCTCAGATTTTTAATTTGATCTGTCGTTTGTGAGTTATAAGCATTTGAAAAATAAAATAATTTATTTTATTATTTTATTTACAGTTATGCTAATTTTTTGTTTTCTCCCAGGAGGCTCGCAGCGACTAATATTAAGTCGCGCCTAGGTTAAACACGACATCCTGAGTGCAACGGTGCCCTCAGATTTTTGATCTAAGTAACCATTTAAGAGTTATTACTCTTTTCGTGGAAAAACTGCTTATGCGTGTTAACATAAGCTTAACAAAACTTCGACGGATCATTCTCGGCACTCCGGGCCTCGTAATCGCCTGCTGTCTGATTTCGCAGACTCATAAAATTCCCATATATTTAAAAAAAATACATGGAAATTCCGTGTCTTTACAGGGATTGTCATAATTTTTTTCAATTTCAACATGTGATAAAAAGAAATTTAAAAAAATAGAGGAAATAAAGACTCCAACAAATATACCACCTATGATCAAATGCATTAAATAAATGCAGTATAAGAATTATGCCAACTAGTGAATGAATATGAAGGGTTTTTATGATGATTATAATCAATAAACTCTTAATACCAGATATTTTTATAATCCAATAGATTTTTTTTGAGAAAAATGAGCACATAGGCTCTTAAATTGATAAAGTTTAAACATTACACAAGTCGAAAAAAAGGAATTTTACATTTTTCAATAGTAAGAAGAGGATCCAATTCATTAGGAATGGCGTTATTGTGTATGTTCCCTTATTTTAACACCCCTTTGTTTGAATGTCCATCTGTAATGTAATTCACCTCCTGGAAGGTGTGTGTGATAAAGTAGTTCAAAGAGGAGATCTTGTCAATACAATTTATCCACTTACCTGTCAGTTTCCATGATAGTCTTGTTTGACCCATCCTTATTGCATGAACCACTGTGGCAGAGTCACATTCAAACCAAATGTTGTTCCTGTGGCCTCGGCAAGCGATGTCCATCGTACTTATGAGTGCCATCATTTCAGCTTCCAATGTTGTAGTATGCCCACAAGGACCATAACTACACGTCACAACCTCCCAAAGTAGGGATATCACATTTCATATTCCAAATTAATCGAAGATTTTTTATCTACGAGAGAATGAATAAAATATTCCATTGGAAATTACTGTTATCTTATGACACTTAATTCCTACCCATGAAGGGAAATAATCATATATCGATGGGGGGACACAACATTTATGAGAGTACTATTGTATGAGATATTTTTGATATATTTTTAGAATAACTTCTCAATAATCCTCTATATTATGAATTTTATTACATAATATAAATCATACAGAGTGCAACACCTATTTTAAAAACTCAATATATAATTGACCTTATTGAGTTTAAATAATTGAAGAATATACTTCCAAAAATTCTATTAAAGGGATGCATACACCCATGATTATTTCCTTAGGATTCACCGGTTCATCCTGTTAAGATGAATGATGGGTCAATTCACCATTGCAGGGATTATCAGTACAATAGTAAGATCACTATCACAAACACATATTATTTACCCCATATAGGCAATAATTGGATAAATTATGATGATATGAATACATTAATAAGATTTTAATTCACTCTAGATATCTCTAATTATTAATTTTAGGGATTATATAACTATGTTTTCTTTCGATATGATATATAGTCATTATGAATTTACAAGGATTCTATTTAGACATATTAATTCCATTATTACCACTATTGATTTTATTAATTTATTCATTAGATATTACCTTGATTACTTTATGGTAGTCTTTATATATCATATTATAATTTATTCACAGATTATGGAAGAGCATAAATTTATTTTGAATATTATAATGATTAACCTGAGAAATGAGAAGTTTTATGATAAATTAACCATGTGTAAATTTTTTGCATCAAATTGTTTCATTCATGGGATAAATAATCACATGGGATGGTATATCAGTGGATCATTAGATGATGGATGTTAATAGAAATATACTTTACCAACAACTATAAATAAACTCCATATATTTTTTAGAATGATAATTTGAAGGTTTTGTGAGATATTGATGAAGACTATCTATTACTATCACAATGTTCACTTGGAAGGTCGTTATGAACTTGTTGAAAGATGAAAGTGAGGATAACTATATAGATTTTAAGATAAGTATAGACAATGAACCTATGATCATACTACCCTATAATGGAGAGGTATTTTCATCTATATGTATGCATCAATGAAGGGACTATGATGTGTCCTCAATTAGAATGACATGGTTATAAAATATTCTTCCATCCAAATGAAAATACAAGGAAAAATATACCTACATCATGTTTTCAAGAAGGTAGGGGTAATTTTTTAATAAAGATATAGCTAAGTTATATATGTGGTGAATGGTGTGACATATATATATAATATCATTTTGAAGATTATATTCAAACAGAATGATTTGAATATGCACCAATCAATATGGTTGGAGATGATTCTGGACTATGAGTTATCAATGAATTAGCATTTTGGGAATGGGAATGAGGTCACTTATGATCTATTCCAAAGGGACTACTCTAGTTTGGCCATGATAATAATTGAAAAAATATAATACTTAAGTATTTAATGATGATAGACCTTGACAACCTATATAATGATGAAAAATCATATCATTATTAGATGAATGTTCAATCATCCATGAATGTGGCGATTAATATGACATAGAAGGAGGATGTGGAATTGTAGAATATAGTACAAGATGTTTTTGAGATAGACTAGGATTTATATGGAATGATAATATTCAAGAATCGATTATGTCTCCCAATAATTTCACATTTTAAGAAACAGTTTTTGTATAATTCTCATAGATCAACATTCCATATTCATCTGAGATGTATGAAGTTGTTTAGATTTCAAAAAGTGTATTTATTGTGGGAAAACATTAAATTTTATATTGAATAGTGTATATTTTACTTCTTAGTATGTTATCAAGTTAATGTTGAGAGATATAATTCAAATGGAATGTTATTATAATTACACATACTATAATGAAAATTTTAAAACATTGTAATTGATTTCATTGTAAGAATCCCTATATCATCTAAATGGGATAATAATTTTTAGGTTGTAGTTAGATACCTTATGAAATTAACACATTTCATCTAAATTATAGATATATTCTATATTAATCTGCTTGTATAGATATATGATGAGAATCTATTTAGATTACATGGAGTAAAAATTAGTGAACCATTATTTTAATACATAGGTATTAAATTCTAATAGATGTATATTCCTTATATTAGACAACCACAAACCTGAGGATCGTAAATGTATAGTTTCTTTACAAACATGGAAATATAACCAACACATTCATAAGGGGTCTACCTCATCTCCCAATTACTTTCACATTAATATACCCTTATATAGACATATCACATATACTTTTAGTCAACATAACCTAGGGGAAAGAAAAATAATAAATGGTGATCTAATATATTGAGTTAGGGTAAGAAAGTGAAATTCATAAACATAACATGACCATAATGGTTTTAGAACATGAATAAAACATATAAAAAACACCTCACATATCAAAGAAAAAAATATTTAATAACTAAAAATTGATTTCTGTTTATAAGACATAAGTAATAAATGAATAAAATAAAAAAATCCATGATAGCATAACAATGTCATAAGAGATGATGTTTCAGAATAAAAATAAGGATATAAAATTAGTGTCATAATAGAGAGGTATCATTATCAATGTTATCTTAGTGGTATGGGCTAACTTCTCCAAAAATTATAGTAGTCAATATTCACTACTAGAACTATCATAATAAAAAATTTTCTTTATTAAACTATTTTCACTCCCTATTCCATTCGTATTTATCTAATGAGTTATCAATCATGAAACAGTAAATT
The DNA here is from genome assembly GCA_963277665.1 of Viscum album. Lineage (NCBI taxonomy): Eukaryota > Viridiplantae > Streptophyta > Magnoliopsida > Santalales > Viscaceae > Viscum > Viscum album. The sequence continues at coordinate 269,058,421 of OY728155.1, read as the reverse complement.
AGAGGTTGATATATGTCCCACCTATCAAATAATAAAATTCATACATACGTGTGAAACAATATCATAAAAAAGTAAGCATATGTGAACCCATGAAAATAAATGGGATTCATAAATATTTCAACATATTAGAACATAAAAAAATAAATATAACTTATAGAACATTTTATCCTACAAAACCACATGGATAAATAAATTGGATTCATAAAAATTTTATAATTGTGTAAACCATAGAAGATAAATTGGTTTCATAAACATTTTATCATGGAATAACCCATAGAAGAGAAATGAGTTTCAAAAACATCATGTCATAATCAATATAAAAAATTCTAAGAATAAATATTGATTGTATCCTTGTATTAAATACCTATTTTAGAATAAATAAAAACAAAGGATGTCATATAAGATTAAAATTTATATTTAAAGATAATATGAAACATATCATGGAGAAACATTCCCTTCCACATTGAAAAAAATTATTGTTAAAACGTAAAAAAATTTCAAAATCTTTTTTTTTGATGTTAATCATGGATTATTATAAAGGATGATATCAAAATAAATTAGATTTTGTTGGAAATCATTAGATATATATATAAAAATTAAAAATCCATAAATTATATAGGAAATTCATTTCATTGAAAAACAACTATGAAACATACAATGGACTCTTTAAAATATTGATTGGTTATGGGGAAAAATTACATGGTTTAAAAGATAAAACAATGATTTAGTTCACATTTTTAATAAAATACAAAGGGGACTTGTTTATAAAATAAAAGAATATTCCTTTACAACCATTTTAAAAAACTATTGGTAAAAAATTCCATTAATAACTCTTTTGGAGAATATTAAAATATAATTGAAAATATTTTTAGAAAATAGGGTTTAGGAAAAAAATGAGATATTCTATGAAGATAAAAATATATATGATTATTCTTAAAGAAGTTATTTTTAACTCAAGAGTGAATAAATGTAGAAAATAAAGGGATAAAATATAATATCATAAAATAACTAGACTATAATAAATGTGATTTTATTCTTCAGATATCGATCATATGATATCATAATCATATGCATAAACCTGAATAATCATGATAAACAATGAGATTATATCATCAAAACCCGCCACTTTGGTATCATTTATTCATAATACCCTTTGAAATAATAACACTAAATTAAATATAAAATATCAATAGAGTAATGAAATTCAATATATTATATGTAAAAAGGGATTCATATAATCCACATAAAAGATAATAGATTCATAACATAACTTATCTTCGAAAGAATGCAACTTTACACAAAAATCACAAACCTTTCTTGTAGATTTTGAGCTATATTCTTCATTTATGAGATATAGTAAGATCAATACATAAATAAAAACAAGGATATGAGTTATCATTATAAAATATAATGTTGTTGAGTATTTCTACCATATAAAATAATCATATGGTGAATAGGGATTATCTCCCATTGAAGACTAGTGTGAGACAACAATCTATTACATTATGTCTCGACTTCCGTTTTATAACATAGAAACTCCATTATAATAAATATATGTAAATAATAAATATATTATAGAAAAATAATTATTTTTATCATTTAATTTATTAATTTCTTATGATATTTTATTAAAATATTATCAATAATTCCATTTTAAAGTCATGTTTCGGGTATTAACTTCTTTTTCTATCATGTATATTTTGATTTGATATTTTCGGTACCCTTACATTGATCAAGATTCCAAAATTTCTGTAATTCTAATAATTTTATAAATATAATATATATTTATAACAAATTTATTTAACATAATATATAAATTTTAGAGATAGAATGTACGATATATATTTCATGGGGATAAAAGGTCGTATGGATGCATGAATGTCGTTTCCAATTTCTAAAAAAATTGATAAATTTAAATTTAATTAATATATTACTGTTATGTATTAATTTTTATTTATTATATTTCACATTTGTGTTTCTTAAACTACCCTTGTTACATCCCATGTAATACATATGTGAAGAATTAATCACATCTCACTACGAGGTGGTAGTACGCTCTACACCTGGACCAAAATATCATATTCCAATGGAATATAAATTAACGGAAAAAATATGAAATTATAATTAAATAACTATAATAATTTCAGAAATATCATATATAAGGATTAAATCAATCATTATATCAAATTGTGAGAGGTGGTTCTGTAAAAAAAAATAACATCGGTTTATGAGGTGGTAGTCCGTCGTACAAAAAATGATGATTTCATATCTGATTATTTGGAAGAGGAAATAAATAAAAGTTAATACATTGACCTAATTAAACTTAATATTGTAGTAGGTACTTTTTTTTGTTTTGTCACATTTTTAAAATATTTATAATAGGTGGAAGAAGAGATAAAAAAACACATGTTTAAAAAATCTACATCTTCTTCAGAGAGCCTCATTAGTTTTAACTAAAATCATTCCTAGATATGATTATTGAAATCACTAAGGAATATGTTATATTTTTTAGTATGTTAGAAAGAAATTTGGTTAGGTATTGGCTAAAATAAAGTGATTTTTATGTGTTGAAATGACACAAGTGGGGTTTTCCATTTACATGTGAGGTGAGTGGATAATATGTAATCTTTTAAAATAAAAAGGTTTACCCATGTTTATAATTTTCCATAAAGATAAAAAATGGGTCATTGTAAAACCTTATAGGTTTTAAGGAAAAAATACTGTGCTTAAATGGGTGTTGTAAAATTTTATAGGTCATTTTACCCTTATCACTTTAGTTTTTCCCCCACCCCTATAAACCCATTTTCACATTAACTATAGTAAATAATTTTTCACTTATTTTACAATTTATAATAGTAATAATTTGTTACCAAATTATAAAATATTAATTATTATGATTCCAAATATTTTATCAATGTTTTCAAATTCCATTTACATAAGTGGAAAAATTTATTTTCAAATTACTCCCATAGACGAGATGAGCAAGCTGTTTTCATATGTGAAAAGATTCATATGATTAAAAAACTGTATATCAAAATTCAATTTAAATTTTAATCAAATTACCAATATTAGAACCATATAAATATAATTGTTCTAATTTTACGTTTAAAACTATATGAAAATTAATTTTATGTCATTGAAATTTATAAATGAAAATATAATTCTTCATAAAACCCATTATTTTTCACTATTGCCTACAAATATTTCTTCTAAAAATATTATCAAAAATTAATTCCAAGATATTTATTAAATTAAAATTTTATAAATATGTTTATTTCTTAAAATTAATTTTTCTAAGGTGGGAAAATTTTAATTTTAAAATAATATTACAAAAGTAGACAAAGATTCTTTTTAGAAAAATATATTTTTACTCGTAAATGTATATTTATTCATATATCTTAGCCAGAAAAAAATAGAAGATGAATGTAAAAAATTTATATTGAATATTGAATATATTAATTCTATTAAAATCATCACCAAATGTGATTTAATACATTTATTTTCATAAAATAAATTTTAATGTAAAAAATTGTTTTTATAGAAAATGATTTCCTTTATTTTCAAATGGTTTTTATTTTCATTCCTAATTAATTTGTAACCAAAGAATTAATTTTACTTTTTTTTAATAATGAGTTTTTATAATTTAGTTTATCATATGCATACAATTATTCTAATTCCTAGGAGATAACTACCAATATATATAATAATTTTTTAATATTATGTAATTTTCATTAACAAACATTGTTTAGTGTATTTCATGATATCAAAGAAATAAAAATTATTTGAAAAACTATATTTCATTAATTCACTGGGTGTTACATTATATATCTATTAAAATTAATTTATCCTTTAAAAATTGTCACTTTTTATACCCAAAAATTAGTATACTTCTACCTCATTACATCCTCAGGTTCCCATATAAATTCTTTAATCTGCTGGATTCACCACAAAAGATTCACCAGATGAGTGATCTTGTTTCTGAGAAAATTATATGTACAATCCAAAATATCTACCTATTATTATTCATATGAAATATCATTATCCATTGGAATTACCTCTATGTTCACTAAATTTTATATATTATTTATTCTCTTCCTTTGAAAGAAACATAAAACACAACATTAACCAGATATATGATCAGTAGAAGAACCCATCAATAATATATAGTCATAGTACGATCAGTAATTTCAAAGATAATGATATTAAAATGATTAGTTTTATGTTATTTATTATTTGTATAAAATTGTATATGAACCTTTTCACCAACATTAAATTCTATACTCCATAAATTATTATCAGAATAATTTTTCTATTGACTCTGAGAATCCTTGATGTGTTGGTGAATGGATATAACCTACTATGTTATTTCATTAGCATTCTTAGGCCCAAATAAATTTATTTTCCAAATTTAATAAGGAAAATAGACCGATATAGTTATTCTCATGTAGGGTTTCAAAAAGATCTTACCTAATTCTATAGTGATATCTATTTTTATAAGAATTCTTAACTAGAGGAGGTTGTTGATTGTTTTCACCTTTGAAATCCATAAATTAGGATATATGTCTGTCCTCAAGGGGTTGGATTGTTCTCTTAGAAAAACCATATATATAAGGATGATATGTAGTGATGAAAATTAGAAATTTATCTAGATATTATTGAAGACTTTAATAGAATAGTCAGGTAAACCTTATATAGAGATAATATAATGTCGTACTTCATGTAATCATAAAACATCCATAATGTATATCATTCAAATATTATGTAAAAATAATTATTCTCAAATAGAGTTGATGTGTGGTAACGTTGACGGTGATCGACTACTAATGATATAGAATTATTCCCTTTATATGTTTTGGGGAGCCTAATGGCACTTCCCTTAGAGATGATTTTCTATTTATTATATGTCATATAAAAGGGTTTTAGTATCATTTTAGACCATTCTCTATCAATAATAAATTTATGAAATACTAATAATTGAGATATATAATAAGAAATTTGTCTATTTATGTTTCCCACAAGAAACACACTTTCGCATAGGCTAGTGGTAGGCACTTTACCCTTCTCATTCTAATGTTATGGGTTCATGTCCCCAGGCATACAGTATGTGACTCGTTGTCACCCAATATGTGGCATATCCCCAATCTAAAACAATATTAAATTAATTAATATCACTTTACAAAATTTTATTTACCAATATTCACCACAACATTAAAGATAATATAATCCATAATGGTGATCAATACCATTAATATTACATCTAGAAAATTTCAAGGCATTCCTCTAAAAATAACTTTTCCACAAAAATATATACGAAACCGAATGGATATATTTACAAAAATATGTAACAAAATGTAATTATCAATGATTAACTCATGTACCATGATACATTAAAAGGGTTTCTCAATGAAATAGTGCATATGATCAACCATGAAATCATAAACTCATGATGATATCTATAAAACTGTTGATAACCCTACATGGACAGAAATATTCTTCCAACATTAGAACTATTTTTAGTTGTTTCATGATTCTTAAAACCCAAATACCACTGAAAAATAATAATTATACAACATAAAACGTTAATACAATTATATAAAAACATTAATCGATCCACTTCAATGAGTGACATGGAATTAAACATTCCTTGGTCTAGAAGTAAATTCATAGGTCCGTGCATTGGCATAAATAATTCCCATGGTTCCTACACAAATGGGATTTAAATCCTCAATAATGATTCACTATATAACCTTATTTTTGAGATAGATATCAATTTCTATCAATTTCAGGTATTTATCTAGGTTTATATTCCCAACTTCAAGACATTTGGGAAGATGAAAATACATTCCTTTATATTAATTTCCTCACAAAAGTTCTAAAATGATCATATTCCTTTTATTTTACTTTTTAATAATCTCACCAAAGTTCAAAATGTTAATCATATATCATGATAGATGATTAGGAATAATAAAAACTTATTTCACATTAGTCATCATCCAATTTGGTTGAACATAATCACTGTATTATTCATCAGTTTCTATGTTAACCTGATTCCATGTTATTCTATTCATTGATTAAAATAAAAAACATAGTTTGATAAAAATAATCATAGTGGGAAACCAAAAAATCTTGAAAATAACCTATAGTATTTATAACTAATGACACCTTATTTTCAAAATAGGACTCCTTAGGTTTAACCATTTCCACTCTTGGTAATTATTGAAATCTTCCATGATGGTTCACAATATTTGTTTTAATTTCTTATTAATATCCTCTAGGAATTTCAGACTAGGGGTATTGCATGGCCTGTTATTAGGCACTCGGTATGGATCGGGGCCAGTTCAATGTGCCTCTTCTAAGGATATTACCCCTAGGATCTTATATTCTATAGACATATCCACTTATAGTATATATACATTGATGATATTTTTTGGATATCACTCTATACATCCATTTATAGTATTCCAAGAAATACTATACATTGATGATATACATTGCCTCATCCTGATACATATCAATAGATATATCCCTAAAAATATCCATAAAAATATTCTTGGGGATCTTAGTAATGTTTTCCATCCAAATTTTAAAATAATAACTAAACCTATCATCTGATACCAATAATGGTGAAATATGATTCTCATATATAGTTATTACATATCACTTGATGAATATTTACTACATTAAAAAATCCCACACCTAAGGATCATAATGGTATATTTCCATTAGAAACATGGATATATAAACAACATGTTCATAAGAGTTCTACATGAACTCCCACATAGTTCCTCATAACTAGAACCCTTCATATATATTTCATTTATAATTACTATAATCATAACCATGGTAAAATAAACATAAAAAATGGTAGTATCATTTTCTTATTATGGAGAAAAAGAAAATATGTAAAGAAAATATGAGCATAAGGGTATGAGAACATGATCATAACATAAGAAAATCATGCCTATCATATCAAGGATCAAAATATTTAGTTATAAAATAAAAATTTTAACTTCATAAGAAAGGAATAAAAAAGTAATAAAAGAACTGTATCCATTAAAACATAACATAAGAATAATAAATAGACTTCTGTCACACAGATAATAATATAAAATCAATTACATAATAGTCAAGGATCATTTTCAATACTATAATAGTGGAATGGGTTTCATACCCAAACCATAATAGTAGTCTAGGATCACACCAAATATTATCATGGTTGACACATCTCATTACTAAACTAGCTTCACTCCCCATTCCAATCATGTTTTCCTAATGAGATATCAATCATTACCCAATACATTGAACTGATTTATAGTGCTAACCCACTACATAATGAATATAATATATAAGTGTTCGAAATGATCATAAATACATTTACCATATCAGTACACATTTATAGAAATGGTTTTCATAAAAATATCATAATATCATAACCCATGAAAAGAAATGGGTCTCATAAAACATTTCATAATAGAATAATCCTTCAAAAAGAAATAGGTTTGGTAACATTTTATAATTTTATAAACAATATAAGTGAAATCAGTTTCATAAAAATATTATCATTGTATAATAATTATGAGATAAAAGGTTTTTGTAAATATATTTTCATATTCATTATAAATCATTAAAGGAATTAATAATAATGGTATTCTTGGATTATATACCCAGTGAAGTCTATGTTACATCAAATGATATCATATTTCGTACAATTTTTTTAAAGACCACCTAGATCATTTCATTAGAAAAATAGCCATTATAATTTGAAAAAAAAATTCAAAATTTATATTTTAAATCATTTTCATTAAAATATGTGTTGATTCTTATAATGTAAGATTTAAAATTCATTTTAAATTTCATTATGCGGAAAATATTTTTTTGAAATTTGAAAATAAATAAAATACAAAAAAACTCTTTATGAATTTTTTTCGTTGAAGATAATATTTTAAAAATATAAATGTATATTTAACTCATTTAATGTTTATGATGGTATAAATTCCATTCATTTTATTCACAGTAAAAAATGAATCCTTTCAAAATTTTGGTAAAGGCAAAACTACCCTTGTTTATAAAATGAAATGAATATTCCACTCATAAAATAATGAAAAAATGTGAAACCTAGGTAAAAAGATATTTAATAAATTATTTATAGAATGTAAAATACATTTCTAATGAAATATTTATAAAAAATGATTTTAGATGAAAATTGGGTTTTTACCGAACAGATAAATATAGATGATTATTTTTAACAAATTTATTTTTATGTAATGATTACATAATGAGATGAAAATGAAGAGAAAAAATTTATTAGCATGGAACAACTAGAGTATAAGTAAATTTATATTTTTACTAAGAGGTTGATCATATGATTTCTTTATTAGAAGCATAATCATTAATAATCTTGATAAATGATGAGATTGTATCGTAAAACCATAATTGATTTGGTAACATTGAATCATAAGACCCTTGAAAGAATAACATTCAATGAAATATAAAACATAATAATATTAATGAAATTTATTTCATTACATGAAAATTTGAATTTATATACTTCTAAAAAAGGGGATATATGCATAACATAACATATGTCCCACAGAAGGTAATTTGAGAAAATGATTCTATAACAATTTGGTATATATTGAACCATAAACAAAATGAAATAGAAATAGTTATATGGTTATGTAAATAAAATTAATTTTAATTATAATAACATTAAAATAAATTCTTCTAAAGTATATACACTGTAAAGAATAAAAATGTGGGGAATATGGATTTTGTCTCATAGAAAAAAAATTGAGAAGAAAATCATTTACCTTAAGTCTCAAATATCTTCATACATGTTTGAATATAACCTTAAATAAATATATATATATATTATAAATATATTATAGAACTATAATAATATTAATTATACCATATACAATTTACATATTTCTATTTATTAAACATTTATCCAAAATTACTTTTTAGAATCAAGTTTTAAGATAATAACATTTTTGTTTTTTGTATATGCAATGATTTCCTATTTTTGTTCCACATATATTTATCATCTTAAAAAAATTGTTATAAACTTGAAATAAATTTAATATATATTAATTATATAAGTATTTATAGTAATACATAAAATTTAGATATAGAAAGTGAAATATACTATACATTGTGAAGGTCGGTTGTATGTACAAATCAACATTCTTTCTATTATCTTATGGGATTAAAATTATTATTGGTAGGTAATATATTGTCATTAAAATTTTATTTTAATTCATGTATATAACATATTTTTACAATATAAAATCTGTATTACCTTCCATGTATTGTTTATGTTATGAAAAAATTATGTCGCTTCGTAATACAATAGTCCACTATTCACATGATCCATGTTATCATAGTTACACAAAATTGAAATTAAGAGGGTATATATGATATTATTACTCAATAATTATAATATTATCACAAGTATAATATTTAAATATTAAATTGTCTATTAAATTCAGCCTTGATATGTGGGGATGGAAAACAAATAACATCAGTTCATGAGGTGGAAGTCTGCTATACTCATGAATGATGATGTCGTATCCAATTTGAAAGAAGTTCATATAGATATATGATATTCAATTAAAATAATGACATATAAGTATAAATAATATACATTTTAATTTTTTTATCATTTTTTAATTACAATAAAAGGACGTGGGATAAGAAATAAAACAAAAAATGCAAGATTAATAATATTACTAGTTCTTTGGAGAGCCTATTAGGGTTAACGTAAAACCTTCCTAGATTGGTTTTATGATATCAAAATTACTGTAGGATGTTCATTGGGAATTAAAAAAGAATGTTTTGATTTTATAATATGATCCACAGGGTATTGGATGTGTGAACATGAGAGGAGAGGTGATAGCCTTTAATAAATTAGGTGAGTGGCATGCATGTAACTTTTTGAGAGAAAATGGGGTACTTGTGTATTTTGATATTACAAAAGGAGAAAATATTTTCTATTATAAAACCTTATATGTGATAAGATCTAAATATTTTTATAAAATGGTATTGGGGCATGTTTTTAGGTCATTTTACCCCTTAATGATTTAATTTAACCCATGGTAAACCAATTTTCACATAAAAAGATGCAATTAATTTTACTTCTTTTACTATTCATAATGGTATAAATTTAAGATAAACATAATAGAAAAAATACATTATTGTAATTAGAAGTATAAAATATATTTTTTCAAATTCTATTCACAAAAGTTGAAAATTTATTTAAAAATTAATCCTAAAGACATGATCTAAAAGTGGTTTTCCAAAGAGAAAAGTTTCAAAAGGTTAAAATGTTTTTATATGAAAAAGAAACTTTTAATTTATTACATTCAAAAAAATTATTAATAGATATTTTATTTTACTAATTAATATTTTATAAATATATTTATAAAAAAATTAGTTATTTGAAATTTTTTAAATAAAAAAGACAAATCTTTATTTAAACCAATATATTCACAATTCACTAAAAAAAATTTATTTCACATATTTTTCAAAAATATACACCAACATAATTTTCACATATATAATTAGAAATTATGTTTATTCAATCAAATATATATTATAAAATTTCTAAAATTTAATTTTAAAATAGGTTTTCAAAAGGCCACAAAAAATATTTTTAGAAAGGAATATTTTTTTAAGCATAAAATCATATTTATTAGTATCTCATTAATAGAAAATAGAAAATAATAATTTTATATATTTTATTGAATAAATATTTTTTAATTTTATTAAAATCATTCAAACAAGTTATTTGTTTCAATTATTTATATAAAACATGATTCTATGCATACAAATCATGTTTTTAAAAAATGATATCATTTATTTTAAAATAGAATTTGCATTAATTTTTAAATAGTTAGAAATTAAATAATTAAATTAATATATAGGTGGAAACAATATATTTTTATAATTTATTCAATAGTATTCATACCTTCTATTCCAATGTCTAGGAGATAAATATCATATTAAAAACAAATATTTTATTAGTATTTAATATTTCATTAAAACATGGTGTTACATGTATTGAAAGATATCAATTAAGTTAAAATTATTTGAAATAAATATATTTCATAAAATCACATGGTGTCACATTCAACAATATTTTGTATCTGTTTGGGATCTAAGGAATACGATGATATTTTGGAAAATCCTTCAGTAGGATAATGGTATAGAGTTGAATTATGGTACTAAATATCATGCACAAATTGATTGTTAGTCTAAGGGATCCATTAAAACATTATAACAGATTTTAATAGATAAATATATGGATTTTAATGGAGGTTAGGATCAAAAATTTCATTTTCTGTTATTTTCATACTTTAATAGATTTCACATGATCATTTCGATGAATCCATTTGAAGCCATTTATGGTATGATATGATAAAGTCTATCACGTTGGGTTTCTTTTGGAGAAATAAAGCTATTATTAGAAGATTAAGTTAATCAAATGGAAGAAAATATTATAGAAACTCAGCCACATTAGGGCTACTTAGAGTAACCTAAAATATTATAATTAGAACCATCACTGATATCTAGAGTAAAAATATGGTGAAAAATAATCCTATGAATATCCACATGGTACAATGTAATGATATTTTGAAAGAAGGTAAATATGAGCCCTAGATATATCCACCCCCTTGAAATTAATGATCATATAAAGATAGTATCTTATTGCTTGGTTCTTCCTCAGAATACCTCTCATGTTCACAATATGTTCCATGTCTCCCTCCAGTGTAAGTAAATACATAATTCATTACAAGTGATAAACATAGAGATAATAATTCTGGAGAAATATATAACATATTTAGAACATCTAGTTGTGGTTCCATATTATTGAGATAATGTTCGACGAAATAAAAACACTCAACTGGTCTGTTTTTCTTATTGAACAACTAAATTGGAGGTTGTTATGTGGTATCCTAAGGATGTGATAATGAATAATTATCCTTAATAAACTATATAATTATGTTGGAAATTTGAGGGATATATTCTTATTAGTATGTTTAATGTGACATTTTTAGATTTTATAATATAATTTTATTTAAATTAATATTATTTAATTTATAGATTTATTTATATAAATAACAAAGTTTAAATGAAAAATGATATTCTATTGTAGTATTATTATTTACCATAAATGGGATTGGGTGATCTGAATGGGGGTAAATAAATTTTGAAATATTAAGCCTTAAACATGTATTAATTGAATTAATTTCTTATCAATTTATTACAAATTAAAAGAAAATTATTTGAAATGAAAAGACATGTTTTTATGGAATTTTTTAATTATACCCCAAATGATTTTTTATCTAGAAAAATTAAATTATTATGGATTAATGAATTATTTTAATTGAATATATATATATCATATTAAATCATGTATTTTCACATTCATCTAATCATTTTTATAGTCCTGGTATAAGAATGAATTTTGTTTTTGTTTTAAAATTTTTTTTTCTAAATTGTGTTTTTTTCACACCTATTTTCAAATGGATTAAAGTAAATTTAAAAAAAATAATCATTAAAAATTAATTTCAAATTTTTAATCATTAGGTTAATATTTTTTTAAATTTCCCTTTTATTTTGGTTTATTATAAATAGTATCCTTTGAAAATATTTGTCACCCCATTACGGGTATAATGAGTAAAACATGGACAAAAACGTTAGATTTTAATTTAATATTTCTCTAACACAAAAAATTATCCTATCTGATGTGGGTATTTTTTCCTTTCTAATCCATGTTTTAATTGTTTGTAAATATGGTTTCATTTTTTTATTATGAACATTATAATATTTTATAAAAACTATAACAAAAAATGTGATTAAATTGACATTATTATCTAAAATAGTTTTTAATAAGTATGAAATGTTGTCAAGATGGGTTATAAATAAATATTTCAAATATCAATTTATTTTTAATCATGTTAATTTATTTTTATTTTTAACTGATTGAATATATAAATTGAGTTGTTGGAAAACATAATGATATAATTTTTCAACTAATAGAAAAATAAAATAGATGTTTTTTATATTTATTAAATAAAAATATTTGTTGAAATGAGGTGTTACAAAAAAAATTCATTAAATAAATCAAAATTTTGATGTTTTAAATTTTTTAATTCTTATTCCATTTCAATAATGCCTTCTTCAAATTAATACATTTTAAATATTCTTTAAAATTACTTTAATGGTATCTTATGTTAATTAATATTTTACTAAATGAATAAATATTAATAAATACTTTATCATTAGTGATGTGAATGTGATATATTGAAAAATATTCTCTATTTTCCACTTATGTGTTAGTCTACCTCTTATGGTAAAATTATTGACACATAATTAGTGAAAAACTATGACATCACCATAATTGTCAAAAGGGTTAACGAGGGTTGAGACTAATAGATAAGCATTAAACAAGTACTTAAAAATGTAAATATTATTTTATGAGATGATTTAAAATTTTCCTCATCCAATATTAAAAATATATAAATATTTAACTTAAACTACATAACTATTATATGTTTATTAAATACATTAGGTAATTACAAGGGTATCACTCCCCTCACATATAAAATGGAACATCCTCTCCTCCATTTTTCATAATTTTAGAGGAATCTTGATCAATATGACCTACACAAAAATCATCATATATTCTATTCCCACATAGTTTAGAAAATATTATTTCTAATATACCACCATTTAAAATCATAATGTGTTTGATAAATAAGTTTTTTCAATAAAGATGTAGTTTCAACACATACGAATAAATATGTGTCCAGAGGTGAGGGGTTTACATTTTTATCCCATTTTAATCAATATTTATTATTAATGAATTCATATAGAGAATTGTAAAATAATATTATTTAATAAATACAACTATCTTAATTTTCCTATTTTAATTTTACTATTTTAGTAGTTTTAGAACAATTTTCTTCTTTTTGGCACACAAAAAGTTCATATTTTTTTAAGGAAATTATTTCCACATTTATCCTATTTTAGTAAAACAATTCTCTCATATTCATGTTTTCCAAAATGATATCAATAATATTTTTCTATTATACAATAATTTATGAAATTAATTATGACACATTATTGGTATTCTAGAAAAATAATTAAAGATAATCTTTTTTTCAATTTTTGAATATTAGCCTTTTTACTGAACATGGGAACATAATTTTGGTATTAATGATTACAATATAAAAATTAATTCATAAATGTCTGACCAATGAAGACTTTGAAGATTCATTTACATGTTTCCTTGGATCATTTCAAATAAAAGTTTTACTCTAAAACATATTAATTTTTTTTATATTTTAAATAATTGGGTTCCAAATGAAACGAATTTTCTCTTAAAGAAATACTACACTGACTTGTTTAAGAAAATTTCCATTTATAATACTTCAATCGATGTTTCATACGTATTAATTAGGATATTAACAAGTTGTATTATATTTATTATTTCATCATATATTTTATTATTACCATTGTGTGGCATTTTGGAATCATGTAAATCTCTCATGGGATATGGTAAAATGAAAGGATGAAATGTATATGAAACCCAATTTTTTTATGTTTATATATAATGAAATTATAAATGTTTTCTGATATTATATAACACTAATGTGTATTTTTTCTTTAAGTGTTCTAAAACCCAGATATTTTAGAATATATTTATATTTAAGGAAATTTAATTTCATGGATATCTTGTGTTACATAAAAGATTGAGTATAAATCAACCACGATATACTAATAAAATATTTAACTATTATTTTCAAAATATAGACTTTATAATTTGTGGGATGAATAGGAAGAACTAATTTTTTAAAATTGTTTATGAATATTTTATTTAAATAATATATAATATTATAAAATTAAAAAAATTAGTTAAGTCCTCACATGTTTCAAATAATATATATCTTATCAAAAATATTTTTTTTATTTTTTTGAGAAAATAATATATTTTGTTTATAACAATATTATAAATTGTGTTGAAAAAAATGAAAAATAAATTTAAAATCATAACTTTAAAATTAACATATAGTGATGTTTTGGGATTATTTGAAAATATTTATTATTTCATTGTAAGTGGAAATTATGGATTCTTATATTATATTGTTTATTTTCCATGAGAAGTACAATTTTTTTTGGATTTTATACTAAATTACTATAATTATACGTTTTTGTTAAATAAAACAATTAATTGCATATTAATTAATATTATAAATTATCTAGAGAATAAAATACTTTTAGACTAAAAAATGAATTTTACCCGAAAATATTTTTCCATCATTCTTTGAGGGATGCATATAAAAAGAATTTTTGCGAAATATAGAAATTGAATTTGGTGAAATTACATCCATATTTTTAATAATAACAATTAATATTTTTTTCCTTGGTTACCATAATTTTAGATTATAATTAATATTTAAAATTGAATAATTTAACACTATGATAAAAGGGTGAACCGGTTAAACCAACATTGAAACTAAGTGATGAGGCCACCATTTTTAATCCTAAAACTTATTGGATAAAGGGTTATATACCCTAATCACCATAGTCTCAATAATAAGATTTTTTTTTTTTTTTGAATGTTACGTAGATAATAGATTATGAAATGTATAATAAAAATTTTCACATTCTTAGTTTTAAATATAACTTCTTTCTTCACATTGGGAAATAGAAAAATTTTGATTTCATATTAATTATTATTTTGAGAATAATTAAAAAAACTCATGGTTTTAATTATATTATAATTCTTATTGATTATATATTTTTCATAAAATATTATGCCACTCTGATAGAATATTTCATTAGTGAATAGAAAAAATAAATAAATGATTTTCCAAATAAAAAATGTCATATAATATGATTGATTGATAGTGTTTAACATCTTTTATATAAGAATAAAAAAATATTATTGATTTGTAAATCTCAATACTACAAATCATTCTTTATTATGATTTATTCAATGTTAAATTAAATTAATGGAGTAAAAAAATACATTAATGTTATTTTATTATAAATGATGTTTAATTAAATGTGTGAAAATTCATAAATATGGAATTTAGCATTTTTATTAAATAAAATTTCATTAAATTGTACAAACATTGGATCTTTTAATGTTTAGTTTCATGAAAAAAGGTACGAAATACATGAAAAAATAAAAATAGTATTCAAAAAACATGAAAGGCTTATTCATTAGATCATCCTAAGTACTTTTTCTGCATCTGAAGACCTCTAGACATACATCAAAGGAAAGGGTGGGCATAAGGTCCAGTAGGTGAATTAGTATGGGAAATAGTTTTCATGTGATATTAATGAATATAAATAATTACATGAGGCATATCATTATATCATGAGGATTATAAAATGAATAATAACATGGAAATGTGGCTACAAAATTTTATTTATACATTCATTGGCATAGAAACATGGTTAATCAGTAAGGTGTAGTTGAAATTACCAAAGTCATTCACCATAGTATCATATGAAATGTAATACTAGAGATTAAATTATTTACCCAATGCATTATAGTACTAAAAGGGCACACACTTATTATTTTTTAATTAATTTTATCAACATATATCATAATAAAACATTTCATAAATAAACTGTTGATAATAAAAAATGTTTCATATATCAAAATCAGGGTGTTTCAAAAGAGCTTAAAAATATACTCCTTGTGTCATTTTCAATACTAGGAAAGGGAATGTGAGATTCATGTATCGTAATCCCATAATCAAAAAAATAATTTTTATATTTTTGTGAATACACTTGTAAAAAAGGATTGGGTATTCACAAAAGGAAAAATAATGATAATTTCTTGATGAGAAGAGAGAAATTTTGAGAAGTAAATATGGCAGCACAACAGGTATAAAGTGTGGAATTAAAAATAGTAAAATTAGATTGGAAAATGTTCCGCCATTAATAAAAAAATTTCAATTAAGGTAATAATAAAAATTGTAATATAACTGAGTAAGAATAACAATTACAATACATATATGAAAAGACATTCTGGAATCGAAAAAAAAGACAATTCCCTTACATTGAAATGAAAAACCTAAAACATACAGATTGGGATCTTGTGGGCTTTTGGAAACTTTAAGAGGGATCATTAGCAGGTAGTACTACCAGATATTCATATATGATGGATTTTTAGTGAATTTAAATAGTGAAATGGGTGGGTATTTATTGAAACATTTGATGATTTTTTTAAAAACATTTAAAAATACTAGCCTTAGAAATCTTGGTTGTGGAAAATGAAAATCCATGGACTTACTCATGTGTTTTCACATTTGGGACATTTTTTATGTTATTTTAATACCCAAGATTTTACCATAATTTTATTATACAAATAGTTTTATTAAAAAGTAAATTTTCTTCAAAAATAAGGTTTTTAATGTTAATGTTTCCATTTTATACTAGGAAAAGTAAATAATTGATTTGGAAATTAATTAAATCCTATTAAAATATATGATAATAATATAATAAATTATCTTATGCCATTTATTGTTTTTAATTAAATATTACATAATTATGACATAATTATGAATTCATTAAGCCTATCGAAAACGTCAAACTATATTTATACAATTCATGAAAAAACAAAATATTTTATAAAATTATCATTAATTCACTCTAAAATAATTTTAATATTATGTTTTAAAAAATGGTGTTATTTTATCATCATAATTCCCAAAATATGATAATTTTAACTTTTAAATATATGAATCCTTAATTATTAAAAATAATAGTGGGTTGAAAATGAATCGTAAAATTTCAAATATGTAAAAATTTTATATTCACTTATAATTCATATTTAAAAAAATTATCATAAAATTCCATTAAAATAAGTATTATTCATTATTATCTAGTTTTTTAAAAAAATAATATTTTTTAAAAATAACTATTTGGGTTTGAAAATTTAATTAATTATATTCCATCTCAATCAAATAATTTTTTTTAAGAAACCCAAATATTAAATAAGAATTGATGGATTAAAAAAATTAATTTATATAATGTAATTACACTATATGTAACAAAGTCTGGGACACATAACCACTTATTACTCCCACATATTCCCTAAGAGAAAGCTGTGTGATGGAGGCAGTTTTGTGGGGTTCCCCATCTAACATCGACCAAGTGGTAATATCCACTAACTTAAACTTCTCATGTATGAGATTTTGTTCAAGCTTCACTTATTAAAGTTCAACATGTGATTTTTTATTTCTAATCTCAAGTGACGATTTCCTCCTCCCCATTTTTGATATATGGAATTCAAATGTAAGGACTCTACTAGTTTACGCCATATACTCATCTTTCTATATTAATTATCATCTCTCGAATTTTACTTATAAATAGTAAATATATTGTTAAATTTTTTATATTCAGTATAGTTACAAATATTCATATTAAAAAATGGCAATTATTTAATTCTGTTCACATAATGGTTAAATATAAATGGTCACATTTCTATTTATATTTACTTAATTATTTAATATATATTGTTTTGTTTTGTATAATATAGTATAACACACATTTCCATGATTCAATTATCATTCCAAAAGTCTATGTCCTTATATTCTTCCCCCCATAATAAATATTATCCACAAAATTTAATCTTATTCTATTAGCTGAGAAATGTGTGGATACTTCTTCAACATTTTTTTCTCTGGTTCCCATATCACTTCTTTATATATATGGTTCTTCCTCATCTTCGTGAAGAGGTGGGTATTCTTATTCTGTAGAACCTTGTCTCTATATTCCAAAATATCCACCGACTGATCCTCATTAGATATGACATTATCAAGTTGTATATCCTCATGATTTAGCACATTTTAAGGTCCATCTATGTAAATCCTCAAGAGGGACTGGTGCAATATATCTTGATTTTTAGCTATATTTGGTGGAAGTTCTTGGAAATAGTCCATTGATCATATATAGTCAAGTATTTCATAGGGTCCAATGTACCCAGAGCTATGAATTAATTTCATTCAAAACCACTTGAATTTATACCATGGTGATATTTTATGGAACACCATTTTCTCTAAAATCAAACTTTATGTCCCTTATAAATTTGTAAACATATCTATTCTGATAAATTTAAGAATCATTTATATGTTGTTAGATATCATCAACATTATCTATCATCTATTGCCCAATATAAGACCCAATATGATTTATATCACCACCTTCATCCCAACAAGCATGATTTCCCCCTCACTTCCCAATTAGAGTTTCATGTGGGGGCCAATAAAAATACTCTAATAAAAGAATTTGTTATATGAGAACTCAAATAATGTTATATATTTATACTATCCTACATTAAATACCAATAATCATGTTCTAAGAATTTCTTGTAATATTCCTATTAGATTGGAGATATAATTGGGGATGATAGTTCATAATAAAATTCTATTCATTACTTAATGAATGTTGAATAATTTTCCATAATGTTGATGTGAACCTTGGGTCACAACTAGAAGTGACAGAAACTGGCACCCCATGAAACCTCACCACTTCCTTTATGTAATTCATGAAATTATAGTCTAGAGATAAATATTCTCATATATTAATGAAATGGGATGTCTTGTAGAGTTATTACACTATAACCCATATCAAATTATGTCATTTTCATATTCTTAGGAGACCAGTGAAAAGGTACATTGTTAAATTTTCCACTACCATTTTTTGTATTGGTAGTGGTTTCAACACCCCTTAGGATGTTTTTCCCCTCCTTCTTCTAGAATACCATGCACCATGTAGTGTAGTTAGAAATATATCATTTCATGTTATCCCATTAACAATGATCAAAAAGTTCCCTATTCATTTTTGATCATCTATGATGTATAGTGGAAGTAGATCTATGAGAACCATCAATCAAATAATTATTTATTTTTTTAATTGACAAAACACATGGCCTTGTATTAAATTTACATACACCTTCATGGTAAATTTTGAAATCTGAAACAACCTCATTCATTAATGCCTCTATCATCTCTTATAATACGGGATCTTTTATTTGATCAGTCCTAATATTATAAAGTAATGATTTTTGATATGTCATAAGTGATAGGGTTGATGACGTCCCTTCCATTACGATTACAATGTTTAGTTTTACTAGGTCATTGATCAACATATCTCTTTATATCCACATTACTACTAGCATAACATTGTATTTCTTACATAATTCATAAACAACAATGTCTACTATTCTGGTAGGGTAATGAATTGAATTGTAATGATATTTAAGAAGATAAAATAATATTTTTTGTCTCATGTCCAATTAATTATGAGGGAAAATAATATTAAAACATTGGTGGTATGGGTATATATCACATTTCTTCCCATAACGATAGTTCCTCTATATTTTTAGAGAAAAACAAGCATATCTATCTAAAGTTTATGTGTAGTATAATTCTTCTCATGAGGCATTAACCATCTAGATGAAAAAGTAGTAACCTTGTCATTTTTTATGAGGATGCACCCCATCTATTTTATAGATACATCGTTTAAAATAACTAATCCTTCTTTGTTATAGGATAGATTTAAGAAAGATGGAGTAACAAATCTCTTCTTCAGTTCATTGAAAATATCTTCACAATCATTTACCTAGATTAATATAGAGCTTTTCGAGTTAACAGAATTAGTGTATTATACTTTCATAAAAATATTTTCACAATCCCCCTATAATATTCAGCTAACCCAAGGAAACTAAAAATACCATTTACTATTATAGGATGAGGTCAGTCCTTCACAACTATTTTCTTGGAAGGTTCAACTAGGATTCCTCATTTATTACAATGTTACCTAAGAGAGAAACTTATTATATCAAAAATTCACATTTACTGAACTTCCAGAATAGCATATCCTTCCACATATTTTTCAATATAAACCTTATATAATCCTCATGTTCATAAAATATTTTGGAATATATCATAGTATCATCAATGGAAACTACTACAATGTTATCAACATAGTTAAAAAGGAATATATTCATTAAATACATAAATATAGTAGGATAATAAGTAACGTCAAGGGCATAAAAAGAAACTCAAAATGACCATATCTTGATCGGAAGGTAGTATATAGAATATCTTCTTTCTTCACCCGCAATTGATGATAACAAGATCAAAGGACATTATTGGATAAGAATTATTCCCCATTAATATGGTCAAATAAATCATCAATTGTTAGTGGTACATGTTCTTCACTATGATTCTATTATATTTTCTATAATAACTGTATAAACACATTGTTCCATCCTTCTACTTCACAAAGGGAATAGGTCATGCCCATATTGACACACATGGTTGGAAAAAACCCTTATCCAAATTTACAAGAGGTTGTTTATATTATTCCTCTAACTCTGCATTCACCATTCACTATGTGATCCTTGATATCAGCCTGGATCCTGGTATGAGTTCAATTAAAAACACCACCTATCATTCTGGGGGAGGTCTAAGTAACTTCTCAAAAAACACATCACTGTATTAATGAAAAATGGGTACATTTTCTATTATTTAATTTCATTCTTCTTATTCACTAATAATCCTTATAAAAAAGGTTATGGGATGTCCTTTTAGACAAATATCAGGTTGGGATACTACTCCTTTGAACATAGATTTAGCTTTTCTATTTAGGACTCCTAAGATTTCATTGCCTATGTAGTTGATCCTTGCATTATACTTTGATTTCCAGTCCATACCTATTATAGTTTTTAATTAAACCATGGGAATGACTACTAAATTTCACATAATATTATGGTCACCAAAGTCAATACTATAGTTTTTGTACACAGTTGATGCATAGATAATCCCACATGGAGACTTGACTGGTAATTATTACTCCTGTTATTTTGGGACTGATTCTATATTCTTTTCAAACTTGGAGGAAATTAAGGATTTCATTGAACCTGAATCAATCAAAGTACATTATATATTTTGGAGAACAACAAGAGAAAATACCCCCCACATCATTTGGATACTCTACTTCATCTATAGTGGTATAAAATGTCCAACCCTTCCCCCTTAAAATATGATAATGATGATGGTGGATTCCCTCCATTACCTACTTATTTGAATGATGATTTCAAAAATTTCAAAACTCTACACATTTATATTATTGGGATTCTTGTTGGCCCTTCTCCATCTCACCTTTGTCGTTAGTGTTGATAAAATGTGGTTTCACCTCACAATGAAAGTTACATGCAATATGGTCATATCTTTTACACTAATTTCATATTCCATTCATGAGAAGTCAGTTCCATAAATTCTTCTTCCCAAATTTGTTTCATGTAAAATGTTTCACTTGTTTTCTGTATCTTCTGGGATCAATGTTCATATATATTTTTGTCTATACTGATCTCATCTTATAATTTTATTTATGTGACCATGATGTCAATTTAAAATAAATTTTAACTTTCATTTAACATGTTAACATATCCTCAATGCTTTCATAGTCTTGATTGTCCAAATTACAGCATATGCGGTGTTTTAGAAAACCATAAAATATATCAAAAATTCTAGTATTATCCATAAAAAATCTTGGGGAGTGACGAGAAATACTTGTAATGTTCATCTCATAGATTCACATCGATTCATTTTCCTTATTCTTTAGTTCTATTAATTCCTTTTAAATTTTTGTTCGCATCGAACTGGGAAATAATTTTTGAAAAATATTCCTCTAAACTCTTCCCACTCCAATGAATCAATCTCCACTTTGGCTTCATTGTTTTATTAAGTGTCCACCACATATCTGGGACTCCCTCTAAGTGGTATATTTCCATGGTGACATTATCTTATTTTGAATAAAATATTACAAAAAATATCTTTTATATAGATATTATCTATTATTCAACAATTAATGGGTTAGTATATCAATTTAATGGTGGTTATCATTGATGCATAAAGAACACAAACAAATGTGTTCCCTTTGAGTTGAATATAGTCCCTTGGCTTAAATCACATTATTATTAAAAAAATAGGTTAGTTGATTCATCATTCTCATGATGTTTTTGATTCCATCTTCCATCAAAGGGCCATTAGTTCATGGTCCATTGTGCTCATAGTTTATGTGGTTCTTCTTCTTTCCCATAATTTTCGGAAAGAAGAAAACCATTGTGAGAAACATGATTATTTTAGGAATATTTTAATTCTAAATTAATTTTGATCATAAAACATTATGAAATTTTTTGATAATCATTGAAAACAATTACACTTTTTATAAATCATTTATAATGCTTCATTGAAAGCTTTAGATTCTTCCACAAAATTCCCATAGAGTGTCAAAATAGTAGTGTAGAAAGGGTTGTTTGCATGCACCAGTTCCTATTAGAATCTATCTCAATGTTGTTGTTTTTTTATTTTTTACCCTTATAAACATCAGTTATAAAGCCATATCCACTTGTTAATAACCTAATGTGGATTTATTTGCTCGGTATCCACTTAATTAATAATTCACCAAAATACCAAGACGTTTTCCTATTTTTAAAATTGTTCATAGGGTTTCGAAAATTGTTTTAAAATACTAATTTATACTAATAAATATATTTCCCTTTAATAACAACTATGGAATCCCGCCTATTTATCACATAACCTTTCATTACACGGTAGAAATAGGGGATCTTGTAATGTTTCATTTCATGGAAAAAAGGTACATAATACCTGAAAACATAAAACATTCTTCTAAAAAACATTAAAGGCTTATTCATTGGTTCATACTAAGTACTTTTAATGTTTATCATAACCTAGGGACATACATCAATGGAATGGTTGAGCATAAGGCCAAATAAGGGAATAAGCAAGGGAAATAATTTACTTGTGATGTTGAGGAATATCAATAAAAATAAGAGGTAAAAAATATAAAAAATAACATGAATCATAAGTTGTAAATATGGAACAGCATTTTATTTAGACATTCATGATTATATCACCAAGTATAATCAATAGTGTGGGATACAAATTACCAAAGATATTCATAAAGGTATTATATAACATGTCATATCTAAAGATTAAATTATTTACCCAATGCATTGAAGTACTATCAGAGTTCACCCCCTCAACAAATTAATTAATGTGAGCCACATATTTCAAAATAAAATTCATAAATAACATGTGGAGAATAAAAATGGGACTCATATAAAAATCATACTATTTTAAAATATCTTAAAAACATGATCATTATGTCATTTTCAACACACTGAAAGGGAATATGGGATTCATATATGTTAATCAAAAAAATAAAGTAAATAAATTTTATATATAGGTGAATATAATTGGAAGGTTATGATTCTTTTTTATTTACATAAATAATAAAAAAGACATTTTCATGAAGAGAATAGGGATATTTTACGATTAATATTCTGCTACATAATGAGTATAAAATGTTGTTTTTAGAAATAGTAAAATGGGTGTGGAAAAGAATATCACAGTGATAAAATATAATTTTATTATAATGTAATAAAAAAAAGGTAATATGATAGATTATAAAAAAAATTATAATACATATATGAAAATAGTTTCCTGAATAAAAATTAAGAGAAGGATAATTCCATTACCTTGAAAAGAAACTCCTTAAAATTGAGGATTATAACCTTAGGGGACCGGGGAAAACATCGTTGGACTCTGTGGAAGGTAAAAAAACAATTCATCATGGAGGATTGATTTTTATTGAAATAAATGGTGAAATGGGTGAGTATTTATAGCAAAAGTGGAGGATTTATTTATTAATTTCCAAATATTGGCCTTGGAAATCTAGGTTGTGGAAAATAAAAAACCACGGGACTGAACATGGTTTTTCCTTGGGTCTTTTAAATTTGGAACATATTTTTTGTTATTTTATTCCTCATATTATGATCATAATTTAATTTTACTTCTTCTATCATGGATAATTTAATTTTCCACAAAAAGTTAAGGTTTTTAATGTTAATGTTTCCATTTTAGACATTGAAAAGTAAATTATAGGTTTGGAAATTGATTAAATATATTAACTTAAATGATATTAATAAAATAACATATTTTATGACTTTTAAAATTTTTAATTGATTATTATATCATTTTGGAATAATTTTTAAGTCTCAAAACAAACTTAAAACCTTAAACAATATTTTTATTATTCAGAAAAGAAACAAAATATATTAGAATGTTATTATAAATTCACACTAACCTAATTTTTATGTTTTGATTTCAAAAATGTTGTTTATGTTATCATAACAATTCTTTAAATTTTTGTATTTTAAATTTTAGTAATAAGAAATATTATTTATTAAAAATAAAAGTGTGTTAAAAATGTATAGTAAAATTGCTAATAACTAAAAAAATTTAAAATTATTTTATCATTTATATTTTAAAAATTGTTTTTATTATAAAATTTAATTAAAATATGTATTATTAAAAATTCTATAGTTTCTGTTTAGAAAAACATAGTATAATTTGGGTCCTAAAAGTCAATTTATCAGATTATATATCAATCAAATCTATTTTTATTGAGAAAAACTATTCTCAAAAAATTGATATAATAGAATTTTTATTTATAAAAAGGAAATAAAATTTATGAAAATAAGGCATGGAAACCTAAACCCTTATTAAATATACATATTCTCTAAGTGTAAGGTGTGTAATTGTAGTTGTTTCATGGGGTGCCTCAGCTAACATCGACAGAGTAGTAATATCTACTAACATGAACTTTTCATAAGTGATATTTATTTCATGATTAACTTATTGAGTGTCGTCTTGGTCATGGTAAAGGTATGACCCCTAGGATGATACCTACCTCTAATTTTCTGAAATATGGGCTTAACATAGTATGAATCTACAAATTGAGGCCATTGACTCTTCATTCTGTTTCAATTATGCTATGTCAAATTTAACTTATAAACAATAATTATAACATTAAAATTATTATCTAGAGTTTAGATTCCAATGGTTATAATGAAAAATTGTCATAATTTACTAATGGTCAAATAACTATGGAATCTATATGGTCACATTTCCATTTATATTTTCTTCAATATTAAATAGATTTGGTTATGATGTGTATAATATAACAGAAGTCACATTTTCAGGATATAATTATCACTCAAAATGTATGGTTCCATAAATATAAAAATATTCTCTCCAAAAAAGTAATTTTAATATACTTAAAATTCATTATATATGTTCGATTTATGTCCCAATTGTACTTTTATTTTAACTATCGGGGCTTCGAAAATGCAAAAACATTGTCATCATGAGGATTGTTAAAAAGTGTTAACATGCATAAAAAAATATAAGGGTCAAACAATTATCTCATGATATATATATATATTTTTATGATAGTATTTAGACATATACTCAAAATATTTTAAAAAATATATCATATTTTCAATTTGAAAATAAAAATTAAATTGATTTAATTTGTTTTTTATGAAATTCAAAATGTGTCCCCCCTAACTTATAATGGGGAACCTCCTAAACTATTTTCATAACTTGTTAAAGTTATTATTTTTTATATAAAACCTATAAAAGTACCATAACTAGTTTCCTCTCCATGCCTAATAGCCCATGTTTTGATTATTAATCCCTTATTTGAATTCATTTTTGTGTAAAAGTATAGAGGTGGACGGATGTAGAGATATTGTTCTTATCCAGGCATTTATGTTTTATTTCTTCTTCCTCCACAATTTAATATTAATCTACCATGATGATATAAAAACATCAATATATAACATATTATGATAATGGTATTAACCAAATCCATCCAATCTTTTATCAAATAGGAAATGAAATCGTTGTTCATGTGTATGGTGAACTACCTCCTCATGAACCGATGAAATTATTTTTCTATCAGAATATCTCAAGGATGTTTTTATGATGGATTTTATGTATATATATATATATATATGATATTAATTACATATTTATCATTATATAAATTTAATATATGTTATATTTTCATATTTTTACATTCATTTTAATATGTTTTCTTCTCCTATAGGTACGCATAGATAAGAAACTCTACGAAGCGATGTCACATGTTTCTATTTAAGTAATCATAGTAATGGTATATATAAGTATATTTTAAAAAAATATTAAATTTATCATATAATTATAATTATTTGAATATAGAATGAAACTTACCTTGTTTCCATCATGATCTTCGGAAAATGGAAATGTTGCTCATGCGTATATGTGACATACCTTCCGTATAATGGTATCATGGTTAATTTTTTATGACCATAATTCACTGTTATTTTTAAAATTATTATTATTTTATAAACTTATAATTATTTAATTATTATTATTCTGGGGATGTTGGAATAATTAATTTTTTAGCATAGTCAACATACCAAATTCATTTTCAGTATATGAACCAAATATTGTCAAGCCGTCCGGCATGAAAATTATTGATTATGTAATTTAATATATCATGGTAATAAATAAAATAAACGGAATAATAAACATAATAATAGTTATTAAGAATGTAAAATATTTCACATATCTTTATTATACAAGAATATTAATATATTTTGTGATGATTCATACATGAACTAATGGATTTCATAATAATTTCACTTTATTGTGGCATATTTTAATGATATTCACTAATTTTTTTACACATGGTTTATACACTAATATTTTACATTTTTTATCAATAATCCTACAATAATAATTTTATTTTATGTTTTAATTAAATTTATTTCATCCAAGTGGATATGGAATGAATGCTACCATGTGGTAAGGGGTTTTACAACTCAATTTCCACTCCATTGTGACATATATTTTATTTTGTAGAAATTATTTTTATTAGTTGTTCCTTATACACCATTGATATATTATATCATGAATAAGTTTATAATTATTAAATTTAACGATTTTTTTAATTTATTACTTTCATGGGGATTATGATTCAATACTTACCCAAGTGGTAACTATTTATTTCACAATCTCAACATTATTCATGATTATTTAGAATTAGTTATAAAATAAAGGAATTACATTATCATTAAAACTAATCCCAATAATATTTAATCCTTTTATAGTTATTTATAGAATGTTTTATTTTTTCCTTTCATTTACAAGTCTTTAAGTACTTCAGATATTGAAATCCTGTTTTTATTGAAAATAATCTTGTTTTCTACTGAACCGAGGATAGTTTTCATCTGTATCCATGTTTCCATTAAAATTATTTAAGGAATATTTTTAATATTAACCATTTATTAAATAATGAAATTTTAACCCATGTTATAGAGTTTATAGAAGGATTTTAAAGGAATAGTCATGTCGTTTTCTAAAAATGGAACTTTCTGACTTTTTACTAAAAAAATAGGAGATGAATTGTTATTCTATCATTAATGTTGTCAAAAAATAACTTACAAACATTATGATATCTCATTACAGTAAATCATACTTTATAATTTCCCATTATTATTTGCAAAGAAATGATTCAACTGAATATTCTGGAAATGACTAATTTTTTGAAGGGGATTTGAAAATGAAAAAGATGTTTTCCCCAAGAATGTTTTTAATGATCTTTTTATGATATTCATATTCATCACCAACTGAAACTCTTTTATTATCCAATGGGGGTATATTGTAATGTTAAAATCTATATTCTATCTCTGGATGGTTTTTTATAGTTTTAATGGGAAAATATTTACATTTCATATGATATGTTTTTTTATACAAATATTTAAATAAATTGTGTATTGGATTTTTATCTCCATTAACATTTTTTGATTTTGTTAGAAATATTAAGTGATGGTTGGGTACCACAAAATCCCCTCAATTCATAAGTGGGACTCATAAGAGAAAGTATTTTCAATATTTAGTTGATTCATTTCTGATTTAATTTGTAGGCCATTGAATAGGGATTAGATTGTATGTTAATGATGTATGAAATTATACATTAAATCATTATGTGATCACTTGTTGGTATCCATTGGATTATTTCAATAGATATTATATCCATTTATATGATTCAAATTCATGAGGTTATTTATATATAGTTATTTAATCATTATTTATTTTTATCATATTATTGTTTAATCTAATGTTATTGATTAAATGGAATGTTTTTTTGGTTATCTACCTTTTTATTTTGATTATTCCCTATTAAATACTAATATAATCAGATGTATGCAACCCATAATGAGCATTTAATATCACCCCTTATTTATTTATTTTCCCCTCGATATTTACAAAAAATAATTCAATGAGTTTAGGGATAAAGAATATTTGCATTAATAATGTTTTATTATTATATATTTGTATGTATTGTGATATTCAAGTATGTATCTTGTTTACCATGACTAATAAACCATTCATTCATTTTGTATTTGATCAGAAGCATCATTTTCTAAAGTGCAGAATTAACCATCAACACTAGTCTACTGGGATTGGGTGTGTTACAATTCTTATATGAGGTAGGTTTATGGGAAACCATGAGAAATTAATTTAGGAAAACAGAGATTAGGGAACATAACCCTTAGAAAAAAATTAGGATAATTATAATTGATGGATATCATCTATAATTTTGGGAAAATTAGGGATTTTCTCTTATTCCTAGAAAAACATCATACACTGGATATTATAATAGGATGTACTTTTATTACAGACTAGTATTGCGGTAATAACCCATACATATTTGGATGATTATATCTTCATCATTATTAAATTACATAGTGATTTTTCCCTTACTAGACGTCTAGTTTAACCATCTAGGGGTATATGATTTGGTTAATTCACATTTTTTCATAAAGCTATATGATTAAATAATGAATAGAACAAATAAAAATTTATGATATTCTAAAATGATATGGAATAAAGCTAATGTGTCTTGGGATGATATCTCTATGGTTTATTATATGTTTAATGCCATATATACAAATTTTGAGGTTTATTGTGATATGAAATTCAAATGATAATGGATATTTTTTGGGTCATTTATGGTTATACAACCCTTTTATATAGTATATATCTTAGTAAGAATGAAATTTTATCAATAATTATTTTTATTTTCATTAATTGACTGACTATATGTTATATATGATCTGTGATGATGTGGTAATTATGGGTTATTTAATTTTGGGGAACATATGGTTTATTATATAGAGAAGCATGGGATAGAAAAGTGATGTGATGATTAAATTTATTTTTAAGGTGTTCGTCATATTTCATGGAATTTTATTGGAATTATATTGATATTGATTTAGATAAGGGACATTTCATACCCAATGTGATAAAATGTTCAATCTAGAAAAAGCACATGGTTTTATCCTGCAACTGAAAAGTGACATTGGTGTTATGCCTAACATTGGCCAATATTATGTTCTAGATAGTCTGATATTGTTTTAAATTAAATTATTTGAAAAATAATTATTTTCTTCAATTTGAGAATAATATTATAGTATAAAATATTTTTAAATATTTTATTTTTGAGGTGATTAATAAACTTTTAGTAGAAATTTTATTTAGTAAGGGTAAATATTACCATTAATGTTATCATAATGTATTAATTTGGAAAAATTCTATTATATTTTTTGAGATTTTA
Organism: Viscum album; assembly: GCA_963277665.1. Classification (NCBI taxonomy): domain Eukaryota; kingdom Viridiplantae; phylum Streptophyta; class Magnoliopsida; order Santalales; family Viscaceae; genus Viscum; species Viscum album. The sequence continues at coordinate 269,027,854 of OY728155.1, read as the reverse complement.
GTTGATGTTTATTACATAATTTTTAAGGTTAAAATAATAATTCATGCTGTTTTTATTGAGGTTATTTGAGATATTTCGTTATTTAATTAAGGGATGTTCTACTAAAACTTTTTGGGTATATTTTTCAATATTTTTGAGTAATTAATTAATTATTTAGATGAAGTTTTATTAGAATTTTTATTATACTACATTGTGCTAACAATTTATACAATAATAAATAAAGATCTAAAATCTTGTTATTATTTTTTGTATTATGTTATCTGTTAGATTCATATTTTAGATCTTCAGGAATAGAAAATTTATTATTGAATACTCATCACATAGAGAAAAATATGAAATTTTATTAGAAGTCAATCAATTAAATAAATCATTATTGTAGAATAAGTAAAATTCCTAATGATATTAGTCAATATGGTAAATTAATTCCCTAAATCTAGGAAATTGACCTCAAAGAAAATTATTACATTGCCTTCATTATCAATGAATTTATGGTCTTTTAACCCATCATTGATTTCAGGTTTTGTTGTTTTAAACATTCTCATTACCATGTTCTATAACACAATATATGAGTCCTTGAAAATTATTCTTCTCCTACATGTCTATATTTTTCCCTACAACAATTTTTCTCCTTATCCTGAAAACTGAATATGTGATGTTTCAATTATCCTTCATGATTTAAATTTTCATATTTTCAAAAGACATTTTATATATTCCTATGTAATATGTGTATTTTAAATAAATGTTATATGATTGATGAGTGAACTATAATTTCAAGGGTGTAACATATTTTAAGGGATATAATGTAACACCCTGGCATTATAAAATATATTTATCTTTTAAAAAAATTATTCTATTTAGAGTATGTGTTTCATAAAACACTGAGTTTGAAAAAAATTGACATACTATTAAGTTATTTAAAATTAAAAATTATAAAAAAAATTATGAAAATTCTGTTTTTGTATTTTTTATTATATAATTATAGTTTTACATTTGTACTCAATTTTTAGTAATTTTGTTACATGATTCAAAAATAAATTTTTCAAAAAAAATGTTTTAATTGCATTGTATGAAAAAATAATATAAATTATATTTTACAATTTATTAAATTATATTATGTAAAATGTATTTTTTTAATTCATCATTTCCAAATAAACATAGTGTGAAATGTTGGTATTTTAAAAAATATATTTTTTAGTGAATAGTAAACAATATCTTCTTTGGAAAAATGATAATTAATTTTAACTTGAAATCCTATATAATATTTTTAATTTGATCCTACAGTAATATGATTATCCTCTATTTAGAAATAATTTAATTAATTAAAAATTAATAATATTTATACATCATTTTTGTATAAAAATACTTTACAACAAAAGAATCCATTTTTTTAGAAAATAGTTTATCATCATGAATTTCACGATAATAATAAAATGGATTTATACCTCTTATATAGATTGAGTTTTGATAGAATAGATTCTAGATATGGAATCAATTTAGTGATTATTATTTAACAAGGTAAACATAATTTGTGATAATAATTAAGAGTAAAAACAATAATCATTCATCATCTTAGTAATTAGGTAAATCATATTAACTAAAGTTTTAATAAGTGATACAGCCAGTATTATTCATTGAAAATGTAATTAGAATATTATATTTCTACCTTATCACCTTCTTCTAGAAATTTATACATTTATGTTACACTATTCTAGGAAATTTCTCTATATGATAGTGTAATTATAGAAAAATAAAAAATGTCACATTCTTAATTTAAAATATATCATATGAGTTTAAATAGTGAAAAAGATAGTTGTGCTTGAAAATTAATTAGTATTTTGAGAATAATGAAATTATTTTTCATGATGGTTAATTATTATAATTTATAGTGATAATAAAGTTACCTTAAACTCTTATGAAACACTGACACAATACATCATTAGTTAATAAAAAATAAAATAAAGAAATTAAAATTATTAAATATAATGTAATTTTAGTGAGTTATTGTGTTACATAGATTATAGAGATGAATATATCATAAATGTACTTTGTTAATAGTCTATATTTGAATTGCCCTTTCATTTTTATGTATTTTATATCAGATTAAATGAATAGTATCATAAATGAAATTAATTTTAATTTATAATAAGTAATATTTGATTAAATGATTTGAAATATATAAAAATGTTTTCTTCAAGAATTTAATTTTTATATGTTTAAAGATTTCATCTATGGAGTATTTTTCCTTTTATAAAACTAATCATGACATCCAATTAGAAAAAAAATTATTCTTTGGTAATTTTCAAAAAGGGTTAACATGCATTAAAACAACGAGATAAGGGAAAAATTCTAATTTTATCTTTTAAAAAATATTTTCTTGATTGTATTATTTCTATATATTCCATTCCTAGTTTCATATCATATCTATTTTCATCAATTTAAATAGGATAATAAATTTATTATAATTTATTATTTTAATAAATTCTTACATTGTGCATCCCCTATCTTATAAAGGGGAACCTCCTCACCTCTTCACATAACAGTTAAATTGGATTTTGGTTCATCCAAAACCTTACAAGATACCTTAATTACTTCTTCTACCAAGTCTAATATGCATAACTATTATCATAAAACCCAAATAGGATGGATTTTTATGTAAATCAAAAGTGTTTTTCTGAAGAAGAGTTATCCTTATTTACTAAGGGTTTCTATTTTATTTCTCCATCCACCTTCTTCAAATATATTCCAAACATTATGATACTAATAATCTATATTTACCATATATAGTGATGTTATTATTTTAATGGAATAACCTACATCTATCTCCTCTTTTATAAAATTGGAAAAATATAATTCATGTGGACAATAGAAAACCACCTTGCGAAACAATATATTTTTTCCCATCATCACCTATAATGGGTATTTATTACGATGGATTTGATGTATATATATGATATTAATTATATATTTATCACTCATTAAAATTAAAATATCACATGTTTTCATGTAATTCCATCAATTGAATTATGATAATTTCTCTTGTGTGTATGAATGGATTATCATCTCTGTGAAGAGATGTGATTATTTTCATTATAGAATCACATAAATGGTATATATATTTATAATTTTAAATAAAATATATTATATTTTTTATTTAATTATCATTTTGGAATGATAATATAACACTTAACTTATTTCCATCATGACTATTGAGAAACGGAATCATTAGTCATGCGTATGCATGGCCTACCATATCCATTATTGAAATGTGGTTCATTTTTCTATATAGATAGACTCCATAGTCCTCTATGACATATTTATTAATGGGAAACCACACCTTGGAAAATAAATTATGCCTAAAATGATGTACAGAAAATGATTCCTCTTTAACAAAACATATATATTCTTAGGTAAGCATCCCAATAAAATAAATAAATTAAAATATATTTCTAATGAGACACTAAAAAACAAAAATCATCCACCACAATATTACACTCACACCTTGTGTGATTGAATTCCATATTATAATCCAACAGATCCTTAAATTATTTAATCTGTTAAATAATGGACCATTTAAGGGAAGACTAACCAGAATAAAATCTATATAGTGAAGAAGAATCCATTTCAACATTATGAATTGTGATATTAAAAGGTCTATATATAAGGATTAGACTAATATGGTCTATAGCCTCATGTAGAAGAGAAGAACCCTAAAAATAAAAAAACTAAATTCTATATTAATATAACCCCATCTATTCCTAAACAAACCATTATCTATCATAATTCCTTGAACAAAAGACTATTTTTCACTATGTTTCTAACCACAGATTGGCCTATTTTGACACACCTAATTATTTCATCATTCAAGAGAATGGTGATGGTGAACTGACTGATATGTGAGACTTTAGAAAATATAATACATATTCTACCAATTCAATAGACTATTGAGATATTTTATAGTGCATATCACTCAATATTCATACTATGAAGAAAATAATGACAATCATCAAATGTGAAAATATTTTATACTTCCCTAATATACCAGCACCACACTACAGGAAGAGGATGAAAAGTGTTTACTAATCATGTTTTTTCAATATCCTTCAACCACATTTCAAAAAAAAACCATGACAATTATCTGGGTGTAGATCCAACTGCAGCTAGCCAAACAACATCTTCCACTTGATACCCGTGCATTCACCTTCTGAAGATGGAAGGGACACATTTTTATCCCTATGGGATGGGAGGAATCTACATTATGATAGAAAATGGATTCCTTTCATCAGAACCTCAATTTCCATTTGGTGAACTTGATGACAAATAAACCAAACCAAAAAAATTAAATTTATCAAGAATATGTTTGCAACATAACTTCCTAGATTTTAACACAATATTTTAACTATATTCACCATGTTGGATTATATGAATTCCTTCCACCATATAAAAACATGTTGTGTAAGGAAAAAAAGATTCACTGTACATACTCATCCAATAAAATAAATTCTATTATAAACGGTTTTTTATCATTGTTGAGAACCTCTATAATAAATCGAGGAAAATCAGAGGCCTCTAGAAGAGTATAGTTTGGTATATGAAATCCCAGATAGAAGATAAGACAACCAACCCAATTATGTCACATAGATTTATCTCATCCTTCCCCATAAAACACCTCATCTAATGAAGGAGTATTTGAAAATGGAACTTTCATACACATCACTAGATCCTAATATCTACCATGGAATGTTTAAATATAATGTGTCACAAAAAAGGTATTTCAATTGGATGAATCTGGCCCAAGGTGAATAAACTTTGAAGATATCCCAAGACGGCTTGGTCTGAAGACATGAATTTTACTCCTCAACGTTACTCAAATTGATTCCCCCTTCCTCAAAAGGAATATCTAGAGTTATATATGGAAGAAAATTTAATATACATTCACAGTGAGAATCCTTGATAAAAAATTTCATTATTGATTAAAAAGATCGTATTACCAATTTTGAGGTCAAATCATAGGTATCACATGAGTTAGAATAGAATAATGTATGAGGTTAACCAAGGTAATCCTTCTACAAAAAGATAAATACCTACTCTTATAGTTATCAATATGAGATGTAATATGAGTCACCAAAAATATGATAGATCCTAGATCTACCAAGGGAAATGGGGGCTCCTAAATAGTCCGTATGAAAATTCCTTAGAACCATAGAATTCTGTCCTCAATCTTCCTTATATGCTGGTAATCTATGGTCTTAGGAAGATAAATGTAACTATTAAATTTATTAATCCTTTATCTTCTCAATTAAATATAATTATAAAAAAAATTAATTTGAATCCCAATATATATATTTAAGAAACATGTATGAAATGGAAAACATATCATCAAAAATAAAGAGGTGAGACACACCAAAAAAACTTAACTTACCACTATAAGAAATGACCGCTCCATTCATGACTGATGAATTTATGTTATTACATAACACATCATGGGACAAAATAAAAAATAAAATGGGATATAGTATCACCTTGATGAAGACAAAAAGTGGATTTAAATAAATAAATCTTCTTACCCTTGATAGCTACTAAAAACCAGAGAGACAATTTACATCAAAAATCCATGTCATAAAATCACTTAGAGTAACCAAAACACCTCCTTAAATTGAGAATGAAACTTCATTCAATCCTATAATACACCTTTTCCATATCAACCTTGATATCATATTTGACCAAAATGGCTTCTTATATATTCTTTCAAAAATTTATTTAGCTAGAAAAATAGATCCAATGATTCTTATGTTTTTAATAAACCCATGCTTCTCCATAAAAGAATGTTGGGTATCAAAGGAGTAAAATATCAATATATTAAATGGGAAAGAAACATGAACATAATTTTTCATAATGAAATAGGATGATAATGACCTAAGGAAGTGGTGAAAGTCAATATCAAAATTAGAACAATAGTAGTTACAGAAACCATTCTTGGTATATCCCCTCTCCCCAAAATAAATATTGAACAAACACAATGACATCCTTGTTGATAATATCCTAAGATAATGTATAAAAGTCCCTTGTCATCATATCATTACCATGTTTTTTCTTACATCCAACTAAAACACCTCCTCCTTAATTTCCACCTCATTTGGAATCATCATCTTCATATATTAGTAACATACCCAACCAACCTAGGAATATTCATGAAAAATCCAACATCTTCTCTATCCCTCAAAAACCTACATTTAATGTCATAGAATTTCTCTACCAATGGGTCCATGAAATGAGAGACATTGAAATTAACTACCTCATCCAGATCATTATTGAAAGAACCATCGTCATGCTTTAGATTCAAATTCCCACCATACTGGAATTCCTTGACACATTCATGAAATAAATAAGTGTTCTTACAACATTCCCTTAAAAAATGGGATCTCAATCACATCGTATCATTTCTCTCATCCTCCAACAAGTTATAAGATATAAACTCATGAAAGAATGGCATAAAGGCCTTCATTTTTTTATTATTTTTGATAATACACATTTCAAGGGGTGAGCAGGAACCCTTAGAAGGCTTGAAGACTCAGAGACAATTACATGACATGTAGGTCTTAGAGAGAATCACTCAGATAAGACAGCTTGGAACTGCTCCTCCCTATCATATGTTATGATGATCCACATTCCACCTTTATACGGAAAGTCGACTAGTTGTATTATGTAATGATGCACTAGCCTGATACCGATGGGAAAGCCATACCCTCTCGTTATTCAAATTCTAGTTAGCTCTACTCAAGTTAATGTACCTACCCTGTAAACTCATCTAGAGCCTTCCCCTTGTAGTCTGACTACTACGTCTGCATAATCACATGGCCCAAAGTCATTGGGGTGGCCCTATGGTCTTATGGTGGCTTTAAGGTCTTGAGAGACAAATGGCCTGAATACCTTTGGTGGCCTGAAGAACATGTAGTACCCAGGGACCAAACCGGTCACCTGGAGGCCCTGATAAATGAATATTTCCAGCTACTACGGTACAAAAAAGTACCTACTACAGTGCCTGATATAGTCCTACAATAGTTCTTTCTACAGAAATACTACTGTAAATAGATGTTTAATAATATATACAATGGATATCCCTACAATGGATTATCCCAAGAATACTAGAAAAACATGAATGAAAACATCATATTACACCCAATATTTCTCAAAGATAAACTATATACATATTTAATTATGAGACATTTGAACCATAATGATAGGGTTGTGATTATATATCACCCTAGTATGATGATAAATCAATGAATCCTGATAAATTATCATTCATTGCAATTAACCATCAAGTACACATATTCCCAGAAAAACCCATATACAATATATATTTGTGGGATAAAAATTCATTAAATTCTATCACATATTTTATTCAGCCTCACGTTTTTGAGATATACATAACATCATTGAAATCACCAGCAATGAACCACGATAAATCACGTGGATTGAAAAATCAAACAATATTATATAGAACCTCCCACTCCACTTGATCAAATTTATAATAAAATAAAGAAACAAATATATAATTATCATCAATAACCTTGATTGTGATATGATGGTATGAATTTTACACCTTTTAACCATTTTAAAACACATTAAAATAACCCATATATGAGTATTAATGGGGTCATCATATAGAATTTACCTCCACCTAATTTTTGTCTAACCATATTAATGGAAGAAGAATTATGTTTAAGCTCCAAGATTTCCATTAAACAAAATTTATTGTCTTGAATATCATTAGTGATAATATATCATTTCTCCTGAGTCTGGATTCCCCTATAATTACAAAACATTAAGGAGATCATTGATGAGAAATAGAAGGGACCAACTATTCCATGTAACTAATAGTCTTAAGGGAAACTAGATTTAGTAGAGAGGAATATTTTGAATTCGGCCTAGTAACCATACCAATAAGTGGAGAAAAAAGATAATTATAACAATAAACTACTGTAGTAGGAGAACTATAGGCCAAAAAATCCTCATATATTCCGGAAAACTCTTCAAAATAGTTGAAATGATGTATATAATATCCACAAAAGATTGGAAATAGAAAATATAAGCTCTTCCCACTTTCCACATTCACTATAATGGTAGAGACGTAAACATAAAAACCAAGAAAATGAATACATGAAAGGTTTGGTGAAGCACAAAAATAACCCCCTTATGCAATAAATAGGATTATCTTGGCTTAATGATACTGTCATACCTACTTCCAAAGAGACACTAAACAGAACAAGATAAACATTCAATGAAATTGAAATAAGTGGAGAACTCACATCCAACACAATCCCCTCAAAAAAATATAGAAACGAATCTTACCTCATTGGATCAACCCTAAAATATGATCCAAATGACCCAAAACCACCAAGAGGAATATCCAGATGTGCCTTCCATTTAAAGAAAAAAACATCTTGTATAGGATGGGAAAGAGGAACTGAAGAATAACATATAAGATACGATACATATTGAAGGAAAGTATGAGGATTAAAGATGTTATGTTGATGTCCATAAAGGTAGAAATGAACATAGAATCCATGCTTGGAATAATACTAGACCCTCTGTCTTGAAATAAAGGAACCACCCACACATGACTGCAAAAAAGGCTGCCAAGGATTTAAGATGTCTATATCCACAAAAATATGAGCAAATGAATATTTCCCTAAATACAATGTTTATTCACCCACAAAAATTATGTTCCATAGGGAATACCTAATACCTTTATGTATTTAATTCTTGAAAAAATAAGTTTATGATCCAGTAGAATAACCCACATGACCAATGAGGGAGAGTCCCCAATAACATGAAAATCTATAGACCATCTGAATAGAAGAAAACTCTATTTACCACAACAAAAACCTTCCCAAGACAAATCCTTAACAATGTAATATTGAGATAATTTTTTTATAAAGGAACTCCTATTGTGATCCAAGATTGACCAATGTAGGGTGAGATCCCAATAGAGAATGAAATTAATGAAAAGGTAAAAATATTGATGGTTGGTGCTAAACATGGAAATGATGGTCTATTGGTGGAATTCTGATGCATTATCCTAGTCCTATATTATGAATTAGATGTCAGTAAAGACAAAAAATGAAATTTTTGGGGATATGATGAAATTAATGGGATGAGATGAAGGAAAAATACAGAATACACTAATCCAAAAACAAAAAACACCTCTTTGAAAGACCTGGAATGACCCTACGATAATGGAGGGTCCAGGGGATAGTACACATAAAAAGAATCGGAAAATGAGGATTAATTTTTGACCATAGGCTCTCCAATATTTGTGTAATGAGGTAGAAAATATTCAACTAGAGAGGCTTTAGTTGTAATAATGGAAGGAAAATTCGAAAGTCGTGGAGGCGTGTTAGATACATACTTTGAATGAGAAAGAAGGCACAAATTTTTAGTTTTAATGTCTCAATGTTAGTTATTTATAACCACCATTAATGGAAGGATTTATGATTTTAATTAGTCTTGAAAATTGATAATAATTTCATCATTATTAGTCTAGATATAATGGAATAATTAATCATCTAAAATAGTAAACATACAGAATTCAGTTTTTTTATAAACAAAATTTCATCAAAATTTCTAAGAATAATTTATTTGATTATGTAATTTTTCATAGCATGTTAATAAGTAAAATAAATTTAATAATAAACTTTACAAAAATTTCAATAAAAATAATTAATTAAAATAATATTTTTTTCTAGATAATAAAAAATAGAAGTGATGATTCAGACCAAAGGTGTGGGGTTTCAAATCAATTTCCTTTTAATGGGTCATATTTTAATGTTATGAAAGTAATTTATTCTATATGGTGTATACAATAAAATTTTAAAAGTTATATTATGAATCCATAATGCATCATGGTTTTTTTAATTCATGATTTATCATCCAAGGGGACATGAAATAAATTTTTCCAAATGGGAAGGGGATTCGTATCTCTTTTTATTTTCATTGGGTTATATTAACTATTAATTGTCTGTGATATTAAAAGTTTATATGTATAATAGTTTTTATTTATTTTATTATGTAATTAAATATTGTTTATATGGATTCAGATTTTATAAACTTTCTGAATTCACTTATTAGTTATCACATTAATATTATGATATTTCTGGGAGATTTAATGTTAATTTCCTCTCCATTGATAATTATTTTTCATTATGAACCTATTTGTTTTTTTTCTATCAACTGCCCTATTGATATGTTAAATCATGAGTCCCTTTATAATCATGGTATTTATTTCTTCAATTAGAATTAATTCATTCTTCGAGTTATTAATGAAATGTTTCCAAAGTGATAATGGTTTATTTCATAATCTCATCATTTTTCAGGATTATTTATGAATATGTATTTGATTAATAGGTTACAAAATAATTCTATATTAAACCAAACATATTTCCCACTATATTAGTCAATTATTTAAATAATATATTTTCCTTTAATTTTCAACTCTTTAAGTACACATGATAATTAAATCATTTATTAAGGAAAAAAGCATGTTTTTAAACTCTAATAGGGAAATAATCCATCCATATCAATATTTTTATTAAAGATTCTAAAATAATATTTTCTATATTCTCAAGAGAAATATTAAATCCATTTTTACCCATTATTTATTATTAAAAAATTTATTAAAAAGAATATTTTTGCCATTTTTCAAACAAGTTTATTTTGAATTCGTAACAAAAAATTGAATGGAATTATTGTTTTCACATACTCAACATGAATTTAATTTTACCACTATCATGGTTTTTCATTAATTTGAAACATACTTTACATTTTTCCATTAATCCTTTCAAAAAATCTTCCCTTCTAAATATTTTTTAAATTTTTTGTTTTTAAAAGTGTATTTAAAAATGAAAAGGGTATTTTCCTCTGAAATGTTTGTAATGATATTTTTTAATGTTATTTCTATTCATCATCAATAACAAGACTTATATTCTCTATTGGGGATATATTATAACGAAATCATCCTAATAATTTTCATATATATTTTATGATCAGTTTGACTAGGGAGATATTTATATTTCAAATATAATGTTTCTCAATATAAAATTTAATGTTGAATTTGTTTTAAATTATTATTCATCCCCATTAATATAATGAATGTGTTAGACATAATATGTGATAGCTAGGGCATGTTATATCCCCTGGTGAATTAGATGGTATAATGAGAAAAACTAGTTTGGGTATTTGGTTGAGGCCTTACCCATTTATGTATGATGTCTTGGCATGAGGCCATGATGGTAATATTAAGATATAATACATTATATATTATTCCAATATGAGATTAGTTAATGAATTCTATGTGATTATTTAAATATTTATGATATCCAAGATAATGTTCTTATTTAGGTGTTATTTATATGGTATTATTTGATCATTAATTTCTCATTCCATATTATTTTTCACACAAAAATTATTAATCAAATAGAATATATTTTTCATTACCTACATTTCTATGATCATTATTCCTAATTTACCTATGATATATTCCATTGAACATAACCTAGACTAATAATTTCATCTCACCCCTTTTTTTCTTTCAACAGAATATAAAGAAGGTATCATTGAAAGAGTTCAATGATAACAAATATTTATTAAATTATGTTGTATTTTTTGTTTTCAAATTTAATTATTTATTCCTATATATATCTATATTACAAAGTCTACTAAAATATTCAGAACATTTCTATGTGATTGTTTTTAACCATTGCCGATATAATAAATTAACATCTGGCTCTATTATATTGGGGTTGAGTCTATTACATATGTGGGTGTTTTTAATTCCTCCAATGCATTGGGTACATACTTAATCCTCCTTACATAAATATGGGAGAAACATTGAGGTGGTAAATACACTATAGGAAATTATTAGGTTTCTCTAAAACATAATGATACGAGAAATAGATGGGTGTCTTTATCCACTATAATGAGGGAAATGGTTGTTCATACCCCCACTATAAAATGATGGTCTTGGTATTTAACCTTGACATTTCATATGGTTTCTATGTATTTGATAGAATGAGAAACTTATGAAATGTTTTCGTATTGATCATTTCAAATCATGGCCCATGGTTGATTTATGATGATTCCTTGATATTATGATTCTTTTTTTTGGAAAAAACTATCTTTTAATCCAATGATATCTGCTTACGATCAGTAATAGACTACTTGGGAATATAGTAAGTTATTGTAATGGTCCCACAATATTTTAATAATCTAATTATTTTATATGAACATCAGTTTATATCTCTAATGTTTACCTTTATTTAGAATATTATCTCACCTATTCATATGTTTTCATTACTTAGGTTATGAATAATGGTTTTAGATCTAGTATTTAAAGAACGGTACAATGTGAGATTATAATTTAGATATATGATTAAGATGATACCTTTATAAAATGTTTATGTATCATGTCTCCATGTATGGAAATCCTTAATGGTATTAGTGTTCAAATTCTATAAGACATAATGAATATTCATATAAATGATTGTCGTATTTATATTTGAAATAATTGTGAATCCATCTTTATAATGACAGAGATTCTGAAGGCCTTGTGATTATTCATGGAATTGGATATTGTTTTCCATAAGATGAGATTCTAGAACCTTCAGATGATGTTATTACACCATAAGGATATGGTAATGTATGTTATATCGATAAATATTAGTTTCTAAAGGTAAATTTTAAATTTTTTCCTTATTTCTACGATTTGAAGTATAGTGTTCATGGAATTTGGGGAGTGAAGGGAACATTCCTTTCATGTATATATTTACTATAACATAATTCATCCAAAATGGGATGAATCGGGATATCCTCTAGTAAAATATATTGAGGAAAATATAATTATTAAATATCCTTAACTTGTTGTAGTTGTAAAATGATGATTTCCTAACATATCTATGGGTTTCATTTCAGAAGAAAAAACTTTTGAGGAACCCTATTTTTTTATAAAAGCTAGGAAAAGTGGACTTATATATGTCTTTTTAAATCATGTCTTCTATAAACAAATGAAACACTTATGAAAGAAGAACCTAAAGTTTATAACACTGAAAAATAAATTGAAACATTCTCTTATATTTATTATCAAGAATTTACATATATGAAGTCTTTTATTGATGGGATAAAGATCCATGTAGAAGATTTGATAGAGAATTAGGATTAAATGATGAGTTTTGATGATCTATAAGAGATGTTAAAATCTCAATCTGAGAAGATGAAATATATTCCAATGGTCTATGTATAGTGTGATCTATGGATGACATTACCTTTAACTAATTCAATCACCACAAGATCCACAATCCTCACTATGGAAGGCCTTACCTTTACCTAATTCAATCATCATGAGATCCACATACACTCAAGGGTGTGTGTATGGTGTGAGATAAATTGACAAGTAGGATTCTACAATTTATATTCCTTGAATTTACATTAGGTGAAATATTAACATGTTTGTTTTGAGATGAAATAATGATATAATATAATTAAAAAATTCCTTGTAATTAATGAATATATAAAATTTATAACAATTTGAAAAAAATGTATGTAATAGAATGAGAAAAAAAAAGAAATCCCTATTGTACTAGGGTTAGAAGGGTAACAGGATCCTTATAATCTCATTGATAACGTTTTAGACACATAAGTCTATCTCCTTCTAAATCCATCCAATCCCCATTATATGTGATTAGTTAGTTTTGTTATGTAGTTCTTCTATGGTGACTGGGCCTTGTCCCTACAAACCACGAATAGTAATAGACCTAGACTACCAAACTATAGACCTGTGATTCCCATATGCTATGTTCTAATCCCCATATCAAATGGAATAACCTATTACACAATCAAAATATCAATAATTGAAATCTCAGATGAAAAACAATCAAATACCGAGGGAAATTCATCGTTCACCTAATAACACCCCCAAAATCCCATTTAAAACACCTTTCACATCACCCACACAATTTATAAAACCCATTTGAAAACTATATAATGTGTAATAAAATCAAATAATAATGTCAATGAATGACACCACCTACCTGTTTCCTAAAATCCTCACAAATATGGGCAGAAACAAAAAATTGAACAAAGGAGAGACCATAATGAAGAAATAGAATACCATATCCATCACGAATAAACCAAAGAAAACAATATTTATTCCAATGGAAGTCAACCTATCTTGTAGAGAAAAGAGAAGACATGAAATGATGTTGAATGGAACAAGAAGATGGAAGAAGAGAGGAATTGAGAGGATCATTTGATGATTTCATAAAAAACCAAGAAAAAATACACATTATTTTATGCCAAGGGGAGGATAAGAGAAGAGGGGCACCTTGGGATTAAGAGATTAAACAGAGTGGGGAAATGGGTGAACGAGGGTTCAAATTGATGAAGGGTATATGAGGAATTTAAGCAATTTTAAGGATATAGAAGGCCCCATGGATTGGATTCACAATTTTCTAAATAGTTCTCCAACTGTGTGGAACCTATTTACAAGAAAAAAGATGGTTATATAGTTTTCCATGAGGGGGTGAACACATGTGTACCTAGTCATGGACCGTGGAAAGTGCCATTGTCTAGGGTACATGGTTATCCATGGTCGAAATCATTCTCATTCATTAAGCCATATTTTATGTCGAGTTCCACTTTCTAGGGCATATAGACTACACAAGGATGTATCTTAGTTTCTACTAATTTTGTGACAACCATGCACCACCTTCTACACATCCCAAAACCCCCACCACTCTCAATAACACCTATCAAATCCATGTAGGGATGCTAAGAAAAAAAATGACACAATACCTCAAAAAAATACAATAGATGTGACAGGACATAGAAGGAATATAATTCTTCTAAATTTTATTATTATTAAAAGTATGTATTTTTAAGAGAATTCAGTGAGACATTATGTGTATTAATTACCATTTTAGGAAATCAATTTTATTACATGTATACTTTTTATTTTATCATAAATGGTGGTTGTTGTATATTGTATTTGTAATTAAATTTTATTTTTATTTCAATGATTTCTTGTAGTTCTAATAAAGACCATGGTTATAACCCATAATGAGATTTTATTTTTCTATTTTTAGAAATAAAGATAACATACAGTAAGAGAGGATATAGTTTCAGGAATAATATATTATATCTTGAATATTATTGTATATATAAATAAAAAAATTAAAAATTTAATATATACATGAATGAAATAAATAAAACTATAAAATATAGCAATGTAAGATAAAAATAAATCATACCTCACTTTTTTATATAAACAAGGGTTTCATTGTTTTTGTGAAAACGAAAAATTTACTTCTGTTATTATTTGAAGAATACTTTAACATTATTTGAGAGATCATATATAGTTATTCATTGGATTCATATTTAGTTTTTTTAATAAAATTTCTTCTTTATTTTCTAGTTCACTCTTAAACCTATGAGATAACTTCGAAATTCTTTTCCATAACATTATACATTTATTAAGTGAACACTTATTTCTATGAGGGTGAAACAGTTTTGGATAAATTCTGAAAAAATTGATGTCCAATTAAAATATTATAGAACTAGTTGTTACATGTTTCATTTTCTTCAACTAAATAGTCTAGATCCCCAAAAAAAGAGACACATACCTAAACTAACAATTCTTATAGATATATCATCAGATGAGTTTCATAGGGGATATTGATTCCCTAAACCACTATAATTATTTTCTGTTCTTTTATGCTTCATCACAATTTTTCATTCCATTTTCCCTTAGATAAATTTTTAAATAATAGTTTTAAGGATGATTATAATGGGGATCGTATTTCAAGATCCATGTTCACCACTCCAATGATTCATTTGGTAACTACCAACAAAAAAGACGATGATAAGTAGGTATAAAAATTTAAACTAGATATATTCTTATAAATTATTATATTATTTTATTTGTAAGTGATCATTGTATAAGTGTGATGTGTTTAATTATTTAGTGTCTTGTTTTTTACTAGTTTCTTGGTGATCAATTTCAATGTTATTAATGTTATAGTGATCAGTTTTAATGTGAATATTATCATAGTTTTCAGGATCTATGTAATTAGTGTATTATGAAATTTAAAATTCATAAATTAAAATGATATGGAAAGGTAGTATCTAAAAATAAACCAAATAACATCCTATTTTGAAATATAATATGAAAAATAATATAAATTTAAAATGAAATTAGATAATTTAGTATGGTGAAATACTGTTATGTATTAGATAAAACGAGTAATATAAAATATTGTATTCTATGATTGTGTTTAGAGTCTATTTTCAACTAACAACTCTATCTTTTTATTGTAAAAAATAATGGGTTGTTATACAATGTCTACATTATTGGTTTTTCCCAATGTACACCAATACGTTTAAAATTTCAATGTTTATTCCCCCTTTGTGAGAGAAAAAGATTTGTACTTGTTCAGTAGAAAAAATATGAGGTCTTATCAATTTTGAATATATTTAAGTCAACACCTTCATAAAAAATAGTGAACCTGAAGTTCACCCAAACAAAATTAATCCATATTTTAGAATACTCATTTAAAAAAAGATACATTTGGCTAAAGTGATATGAAAAAAATAATAAAGAGTATTTTTATGGAATATTAATGGAAGAGGAATAAATAGATAAAATATGTAGTAAAATTATATTAAAGATTACTTTATTACCTTATGTCATTACATAAGTGTTTAATAAATTTATCAAAAAAATATTTTCCATTATACAATTTCATATTGATATTGTATATGGCCTTCATTATATATATATATATATATATGATGAAAATTTCTTTTATTCATATAATTGTTTTCAATATAGCAATAATATGATTAAAAAAATTTATATGTTAATATTTCTTTTTTGGTAACAGATTTTTTAATACTTATCATTATTATTAATTGAACTATAATTCTTATTTTCCCCCATACTTATGTGTCCTTTATTTTTATCAAAAAATATAATTTAAATATAATTAATCATTGAAAAAATATGTATTGATGTATAATAGGTGGATGATATAGAATATAAATGCTATATAAACAAAATATAATATAATATAATTTTACTAACATTATTATATTTATTTTTCTTTAATCCTTTATCATCTAAACCCTCTAGCCATTGTATCACGTAATTATAAAATATTCCTCCTACCCATCTTGAAGGATGTTTTATATTCTTAATGATCATAAACTATAAACTTATTAGGAGGATCAACATATTATTATTTTATATAAACTATTTTGTCTATATTCTATAATGATATTTTTATCTAAAGTATGATATATAAATTACCAATTTCACCCATTATAATAGTGTAAAATAGTAAATTATAAATTAAGAAGAAAGGGTAAAAATTCTATTAGAAATGTAACTAGTTGTAATATAATCAATACATGTATTTTTATGTTTGATATGATATGAAATGAGAGAAATATTTCATATCAGAGTTATAATAATGATGTTGTAATTATATTTTAAGGAGTAAGTTCAATAGAATATAAATAGTCCTATTTTGAGGATTTATAATGTATTTTTTTGCAATCGTAAAATAAAAAATGTATGCATGTAAAAATAATATGTCACATAAGATATATCTATTGAAATCAATCAATAGAGATCGAATGTTTAATATGAACAATCCAAATTTTGACATGGTTATTGTATAAATAAACAATATAGCTCTAAAAAGTATAGGAAACCATTAAATATTGATAGACTAATGTCGCATAATCAATCATGAGATCAAAGAAGATACTGAATATTTTTTTACCAAGTGATATTTCAAATAGTGATGCATTTTTAAGTAGATCATTTTGATGTCTATTTTACCATTATAATGAATTATTGATAGGATGAATTTTGAAATTGATATTTTCTTTAACAAAAATGTATTTATTTTTGTCTTATAAATATATATTTAGTTAGTTTTTATCTTTTTTTTCATTTGTTTCCAATTTCATCTGTCCTTTATAATTCTATTATAATTTCATTTTTTAGTCCTTTAATTGTTTGGTACTATTTTGTTATTTTAATGTATTTTAGGGATTAAATAATTTTATATCAATTATATATATATATATATATTGTATCCTCCTTTCATAATTTTAAGGTATATCTTATGTAATATCTTCATTTTTATCCTCATTGTATTATGACGCTTAATTGATAATGGATTATCATAATTTAATATAGATTAAATTAACATAATTATGCCATGATCTATAATCCATTTTCAATATCTATATTTTTAAATAAAAATATTAATTATTTAATTACAATTTAATCATATAGTTATTTAGTTATATGATTTTTTATAATACATTTTTTACTTATTTAAAGGATTAGACTAATTATAATGACTCTATGGAGTTTCCAAACACTTTTTATGAACACTTTTCATCCTGTTATATTTCAATTGATGAATTTCTCACAAATATTAGTGAATTGATCACGATGTAATATTTTTTTTATCATTGACTTTTTCTAGAAATATTTATGAATGATAAATGTTGAAATTTAAATCTCAGGTTTTCATCATCCTTTAATTGATTAGATGAGTTGAGTATATTCATATATTTTTACTTGTTTTCATTATAGCTAAATATTAAAATGTTATATTAGAAATTATTTTATTATAAAAATTATCAATAATATATTTCTATGTTACTCTCATAGGTAAATCCCTAAAAATATATTCTTATAAAAATATTAGATAACATGATCATGGAAAAGTAATGTAATATGTTTATATCACTACCCTTAGTTGATGTTATAATTTTATGAACAGATTTATTTAGTTTAAAACTTTTGATTTAATCATCAATAAATATGTTTATCTCCTTCATAAGAATCAAATAATATATTAAATTAATTAACCAACTATCCAGTTATATATATATATATATATGAGAAGTAATTCAATTGTGTTTTTATATTAATAATAATAGGTTATATTCAATATCATAGGACAAAAATCCATATAAAAATATTAAAAGGTACAAAATTATAGAAAATCGATCTACAAATAATATAATTTTGAGATTAGTGTCTTGAAACATAAATTTGGATGTAAAAAATTATAAATCAAAGGATTGATCGAACTCAAATGTTTAAATAAAGAAGATCTTATTGATAAGTGAGATAATTTCATCGAATATATGGTTTTTTTACTAGTTATTTTAATCAATAATACAATGTATAGACTCCATGTATAAAATTTGTCATTATTTCTTTTCTATTGAATTACAGGAGTCTAAAATATGTTATATTTTTTGTCAATGTATTATGAATTTAATGACTTACTTTGAATCCACTATTTTTCCCATTTAATAAAAATTTAATGGAAATCAGTAAGAAAACATCATGTGGAGGTGAAATAAATTTTTAAGGAGAAACAACTAAAACTAGAAGACTCACATTTAAAACATTAAGCCACTTTAATGAAATTTATTTTTATTTGGAATACGAAATGTATTATATTCAAGAAAAATGGAAATTTGTTAACCATTTATAAATAGATATTAAAATTATTACTTTGGGATTAAGAAATCTTGGAGAATGACATAAATTAATTTGTATAATTTGATAAATATCCTCTTGAATGATCTATAAAATGTATAGTGATGTGTCCTGATGTGTTATAATCATATGGGGATGTGATGTGTGGTTCTGGAATATGGGACACCTTGGTTTCTAAGTTCATGTCATGGGGTAGTGATTTGATGGGTTTATGAGGTTGTTCTATGGGGAATGATGTGAGGGGTTTGTGAGATCATGTTATGGAGTAGAAATGTGATGGGATTATGATGTATTATTATTTTACTATGATGTGTGGGATTATGAGGCAGTTTTTTAGGTGGAAATGTGATGATATTATGTGGATGTTTTTTGGGAAGGTGATGATTGGTTTTAATGTGAGATAGTGATGTGAGAATGATATGTGGTCAATTTAAATTCTCATTGTGGGGTGGTGATGCATTTTTATGGTTTTTATGAGATAATATAAGAATATTTATTTTATTTTGGTTCACTAGGAAGTATTGTACCTAAATGAAAAAATTAAATTAGAATGTAATAGGTTGGTTAGTTAATCTTATGTAAATAGATATTGAAAAAACTAAAATGGGATGTGTGGTTGAATGTGGTTGTCGATAAATAATGAAAGTAATGGTATGCATAAATTAAATTGGAATGTATTATAATGAAAATAAAAATGTAAGGTTATGGAATTTTGTGATGTTTTTATTTTAGATGTGGATGTTAAAGTGGCTATGATGTCTATTGTTCAATTTTTTTGAACCCATATATTGAACTTTTATGTTTCTATATATTTACCTTGTACTGTAATTATGATTTCTATACACACTCCACTTGTGTGGAGAACTGGGTTATGAAATTCATCCACATATAAGGGGCTATTTTTCATAACATTCATGTCATGAGGATGGATGGAAGGTAACCCAATCATTCCAACACTCTCTTCATAGGAGAGTATATATGCATAGGTTTTGTTGGATGAATGACTGATAACCCACTATGTGATGGCCCCAATTTCTTCAGTTGAGAGGGGATGTGACCTTGTTGTGGTGTGTTGGTCATGTTTAATTCATGCTAAATATGATATGAAAGTACTATGGAAGTGGTTATAGTTGGGGTTGTTCATGGTGGGAGGTTGGAACGAGGTTGACATCCTTAATGTTCATGATATCATGTTACTCCAGTTACGGTTGTAATGTGATGGACTAGTTTTCTTCTAGTGAGTTGAGATGTGACTATGTTGTGGGTTGGTTTCCCAAGTGTCTTTCAGTGAGAATTGATGATACCATGTTATGGGAAGGGGTATATGATATACAAAATATATGGAAGAACCAAGTCGTACGATGTTGGGGTGTTAGGGTTGAACAAAAATTTAGTGGGAAATTATTATGGGATAACCTTTTATCTAAATGATTCTTATTATTTTAATATACATGGATTTGTTATTTACTGGGGGATCCATGGTGATTATGGTATTGTCTAGTTGACTTGTTTATCTATTGTTTGGTTATTTTGTTTCTCTATTGGTTAATTTGTATGATTCATTCACATGTGCATGAGAGATTTTCATTTTATTAATAGGTATAGTTCTAATCTCACCCTATATATATTATCATATATTCACATTTCTAATTGGTTTACATAGTCTGTGATGGATAGTACTCCCTTGGACCCTTATACTACTATTATGTCAATGCCTTATTTTTATTTATGGTATTTACATTGGTGGTATTTTTTTGAATGTTTCCAACTTATATACCAAAATTTTTTGGATGGTTTTCGATATCATTTATACTATGTTATGTAGTTTATTTCAGTTTATTCAAACAATATCCTGATATTTTTTTATATAGAGTAATTACTCCCATTAGTGAGATTTATATATACACTTGGTGCTAGTCACCAACCATGGGCCTACAGGTTGAATGACATGGGGTGTCATTGTCTCTCTCTCCATTCGTTGCAGTATCTCTTGGGGAGGGGTTTGTTGTATAGTGGTATAAAATGTTATAGTAGAGGGATATAATAGAATATAGTCTTAGAAACTCTGAGGTTTTCATGGTTAGGTATAGAAATAATTTTAGTTTATCTTGGTACATAAAATAATCCAGGGAAACTAGCTACTACATGAGATTTTAAGGCCCCTCATGATTTGGTGTAATGACATTAAACATATTGAGTTTCCAATTGGGGTGTACCTATATACAGGTTATTGACCTAGTGGGTACATGAATTGAGATGACATGAATTCTTGATTGAATTGGTAGGTTATGAGATGTTAAAAAAATAAAATGAAATAAAATGAAATAAATAAATCATAATAAAATTTCATTCAATCAAGATTATGATGTACACCATATAATTTATCATTCTTATAGTCCTCATGTGGCTTAAGTAGTAGAGTTATAATAGGATTATCTAGTTGATTACCAAATGGATGATCCATTTTAGGAGGATTATTAGTGGTAGAAGGAGTTATAGAAATTTTATAGGAAATATAAGGGGAAAAATGGGAGCAGTGTTTTAGATATGGACATAAATGGTTGGTTAGAGGATCTCAGGATCATATTCAGTTTGATTTAGGCCCTAATTGTATACAAGTTCCCTTTGGAAGTTCGTCACATATGAGGATATTTTCATTATATGTGGAAACTGTATTAGGGTTAGTGGAACGATGAATATGTTCTATGGGTCACCTTTTTGAAATTTTTATAAGAAGATATCCTTTTTTCTACTATGAATGTAGTGTAGAGGCAGTAACTTTCATCCCTTCGACATGGGGATTCTTTTAGTGTGGCTGTTGGAAATAATGTTCATGGAACTTCAACATTAATCCAAATATCCATTTTCAAATGATAATCCTCATGGCAGAAGACTTAAGGATGACCTTTGTCTGTTGATCTAGTATGTGGCCACTCTATTAACGATGTTGAGGGGTTTAGAGGTTCAAAAGAAGGAAAATGTGATCGATCAGTTGCACTTGTCTGTAGTTTTACAGTGATAGGTGATTTAGTGGAGTTTCTCAATGTTTATATTTTTTAGTTGTAGGTATTTGGAATGAAGGAATTTTAGTTTTCAACTAGAAAGGATTCAACATCATTAGATTCCATTATATCCTCCTAGGTCCAGTTGTATTCATGCTTCCCTTAGTGATATCATTCCAGCATACATATTCTATGGGGTTATGTCAATAATCAAAACCACTTCACAATAGTTTTTTTATAATAATTTTTTGGAGTAGTATAGATTTAGTATCATATTTAGAAATAGTCTTAGATGAGGTCATTTTAGCTGTTGGGGATGAAGGCATATTATATTTCAATAGGGGATGGGGTTTGTAGAGGTTGACCACATGATTTCCCTCATGTTTCTGGACATTATCCTATTAATGGACATGGATATGGATATTAGAATACTATTATGGGAGATCATTGTGATTAGTTTTAGGTAGAAGTTGTAGCAATGCTAGAGGGTGTAGAGGTCATTCAAGTTACACTTAGATTTTCATCCACTGCTCTTTAGGATTTGGTTGATTCGATGTCATCAAACTCCTCTATTTTTCACACTCTACTATATTATCTAGACAATGTGTAGATATTTAAATTCCACAGTTGTTGACTATGAATGTTAGTGGAATGAACACCTTGTTTGACATGTGTCGGTGGTGTAGACTGGTGATGGGGGAACATAAGTTCCATGGAGATATGTTATTTCTTCAAATGAAATGATGCATCATCATTCCTTGAATTGATTAGTTGTATTCTGTGTGTTCTTTTATTGACTTCTTCTAAGTGAGAGTCAAGTTCTTTTATGTTTAATTCCAATGTGTGGATTTATGTATCGAGTATAGTTTTTATGTGGTAGGTCAGATTTTTGAGCCCCTTCATTATCTTATGGATGATTTATATGTGGAATCAAATGATTCGAGGATGGTTTTGGTTCTTAGGATCATTAGGGAGTTGATAGATGTATTTGTCAATGAGTTTTTCATATTATACCCTCAATTTGATATTGAGTTTGGAATAGACTTGTAGCTCAGTTGTTCATTGATTTTGATAAATCCTTATCGAATGAAACCTTAAATGTAGCAGGATATAAGGACATAGATAGGTGATCTGATATAGATGGGTTTCATCTGTCCTAGTGTGTTTCTTGTGGGGTTCTCTAGTATTTTATTCCTATAAGGTGGATGGTAGTTGATAAGTCTATTTTATGCATATATTTTATATTGTTTTATTATAATGATTTTGTAATTAAATTAATAATCTTTCCAAATTTGGAATGAATGAACTAGTTTTTATTACTCTTGGAAAGAAACGACATTATTTGAAAAATTATTAAAAAGTGGTGGAAAATTAGTCAAAAGACAATACATGCCCCTAGGAAAGAGAAGTAGCACGAAACCAGATTTTTTTACGGTAATGTATACCTAGAAAATGGGTAAAAAATATTACATAATGTGTAATTTCATCACACATCATGACTTTATTGGGGAGGAAATATGCTACTGGAAAAGTCATAATGAAGATACAAGTCACGATGAACAATTACATGTTAGGAGTTCGGCATTGATGACTTGACCTGAGTCAAAGTCATCTAATGAGATTTTCATGATAATTGAAAAACAAATATGAGAAGAAAAACATGATGGATTACATGATGTGAACCCCCAGTTCATGTTATGATGATGGAGAAAAAATTGAAATTAAATGCAATGATTACTAGGTTTTGAAGTGGTTGACTTAAAAATACATGCCTCGGCTAAACATCCTGAAGGTTCCGGGCGTAGCGGAAGCATGGTTGGGACGACACCCAACTTTAATTTTTACCATGATCAGTAATTTTTTCAGGATCAATACGATGATTAATTATACTCTCCGTGGAATATTATTAATGATTTATATAATGAACCAAGAGTCTTGAAACCATTAGATAGGATCTTGCACATCATGTTTATAATTAATTTAATTAATTTCAAAAAGAAAAATAATACCTGGATCTTTGATATTTTTCTTCGTTGATGTGGTTGATCATCTGGAATGATCCTCATTGTTCTTATAAGTATCCAAACTAGAATCACTCTAGTGGTGATCCACACGTGCTCTGATGGCCTCTAATCAACACCGCTCGTTCTCCAAGTGCTAGCATGGTGAAGCGAGTGTCTTGTATTAGTTGTTCTTGATCGCTGGTTATTTGGCCTTGAAGAATGTCTCTTGTTCTTGAGAGGGGAGAGAAGAGGATTAGAGAGAGAAATTTTTTGGCTCAAAAATTCTCAATTCACCAGGTGTGTGTTGTCGTGTGGTGTCTGGAACAATATGTGTACTTGTCTATTTATATTCATGGAACATAAGGTGCCATATTTAATTGCATAACAGCAATTAAATACATTCATGAACTTAGAGAAAACCCGTGCTCATAATAATAATACTCTGCCTTTATTTAAGGTGTGCCAACTTGCAAAAAATGGAATTATAAATAAATTATGTGTCACAAAATAAAAGCAGTATCATTATTATTTTTACATGTGCCAATTACTTACAAAATTATTTATCGTCCTGCAAATAAATATTTTACTTTCGGACTAGCCTTGGTCTGCCCAAACTATACTTCCATTTATTGAACACCCGATTAAATAAATAAATAATTTATTCTCTTAAATAAATATTTTATTTACAAACTAGTAAATAAATATTTATTAAATTATCAATAAAATAAATAAATATATTTTATTTAATTTATGTGATCATTTTAACTTGAATAAAATTTTTCCAAAGTCTTCAGAATAATACTTATTTCATTAATTAAATTCAAGTAGATTTCAACTAAGACCACAAAAAACACATAGTGTGTGACCCTCTAGGATTCTTTCTCATTGGCATTAGGCGGGCTTGCCTAAAGTTCAAGGGTACTGTCTAGTAACAGGTCAAGGAACCCAAGAAAAATAAAGTAAAGTCGCAACAAATACATCCACATATGAATGCTCACTATGTAATATAATCCCTATGTTGCGATATCTCATCAAGCAGGTTTCATGATAGTGTCATCAACTTTTATTCTTGATACATCGTTTGTTGACTACCTGAAATAAACTCATCATTACACCATGGCCATGGAATTTCACCATATGGTTCTATTTCAATCAAAGGGTCGAGATATCAACTTCCATAAATGAAAGAGAAAAATACTTCCTCGACTTATCCATTAATAACATGCCACTCGTGATGCACCCAACGCACCCTACTTCTTCGCCAGCTCTATGCGTGATGGTTTTCATTAGTAAATCAAAGTGCGTGTGTCATGACACATATTAATGATAATATTCAAGTCTAAGGATCATTACACATTCTCATAGATAGGAATATCTAATGACACAAAAACATGCAGAATTCCTACTAGCGGGTCTATTCTCATAATCTCATATCATGGAGATTATCAAGTGTGAACATCATGAGGGAAACTCTCATATGCTTACGAGTACTCAAACCTGATGGTCTACATGATATGTGTCTCATCATAGTATTTCATCCTACCACAAAACTATATTTATGATTATTGTTATAGAATTTTAAGGTTCTCATCATAGTGGGGAACTGCAATGACCTTATCAATGCAACAAATACTCTAGGACATTATTACATCATAGTCATGCAAAAAAATGAACAATATGAAATGATATATTAAATATCCATTTAATAAATGTAAACCCAGTTGGTTCTAGGACACTGACTCTTAAAAACTACCACTTGTACTAGATCCAACTATTTAAGACTTTAAGTTCACTAGACATCACATGGAATTCATGTTTCTGCTAAGTCAATCATTCAATCAAGGGGTCTGCCACATTGCATTTCATGGAAATAATGCTCACTACAACTTCACATCCTTGAGAAAAAACCCTCAAGAGATGATACTTCTGAAGTGTGTTCTTCATCCACTGATGTTTCCTTGGATCTTTTTTTAGAGCCACCACTGCAGTATTTTCACAGTATAGTTTAATGGGATCATTACTGCTGGGTATCACATCTAGCTCTGGGATGATGCTTCCCATCCAAACTAATTCTTTAGATACCTTGAAATTGCAATATACTCAGACACTTCTGTAGAATCTGCAAATACACTCTTCTTTGATCTCTTCTAGCTCAATGCACCTCCATTCATTGTGAAAATGTATCCCATTTGGGACTTCCACTACTAAAAATAAGACAATTAGCGACCGCCATTGGCGGTCGCTAAAGGTCTCTAGCGGCCGCGCAGCGACCGCCATTGGCGGTCGCTGTTGCCCCGTCGCTAGAGGGCTTTAGCGACCGCCAATGGCGGTCGCTATAGAAGGCCGTCAGTTCGGCCTTCAGCGACCGCTTGGCGGTCGCTGAAGGCCCCCTGCCGGGCACCCTATAGCGACCGCCAATGGCGGTCGCTATAGTGGGCCGGCATGGCACCCTATAGCGACCGCCTATGGCGGTCGCTATTCAAAAAAAAAAAAATTTTTAAAAAAATTTTTATTGAATTCAATATAAATATATATATATATTTATGTAAAAATATTCATATATATACTATTAAATACAATATTTTAAATATATATATATATATATATATATATTATATATTTGAAATGTTTTAATACATATTTAATACATATATAATATCAAATCATTGTGTTATAATAATTTAAATATTCTCTATATAATATATTTTAAATATTATATATATATAATATATTTCAGGTCGTTCGGAGCACGTTTGCTCCGAATCGGACCGCCGCACGCCGTTTTGTTTCCGGCCGCCGCGGTCACACGGCACCTCCGAATGAGGTGCCGTCTGGCCGACCATTTCACAATTCACGCCCCGGATGTTGTCGTCCGGTTTCGTGGCATTCGGAGGTCGTTCGGGTGGTTTTGACCCCCCAACGCGCCCTTTCAGCGCGCGCCGCGCTGCTGAATACGGCACAATCGGACGTGCCGCGCGAACCGCACGTCCGATGGACGTGCGGCCTCCTCCTGCATCTCAGGAATAATATTTCTATCGTTCCCGTGCGGTTTCAGGTCGTTCGGAGCACGTTTGCTCCGAATCGGACCGCCGCACGCCGTTTTGGTGTTTAATGGCGCCGGAAACGCGTTTCCGGCCGCCGCGGTCACACGGCACCTCCGAATGAGGTGCCGTCTGGCCGACCATTTCACAATTCACGCCCCGGATGTTGTCGTACGGTTTCGTGGCCTTCGGAGGTCGTTCGGGTGGTTTTGACCCCCCAACGCGCCATTTCAGCGCGCGCCGCGCTGCTGAAAACGGCACAATCGGACGTGCCGCGCGAACCGCACGTCCGATGGACGTGCGGCCTCCTCCTGCATCTCAGGAATAATATTTCTATCGTTCCCGTGCGGTTTCAGGTCGTTCGGAACACGTTTGCTCCGAATCGGACCGCCGCACGCCGTTTTGGTGTTTAATGGCGCCGGAAACGCGTTTCCGGCCGACACGGTCACACGGCACCTCCGAATGAGGTGCCGTCTGGCCGACCATTTCACAATTCACGCCCCGGATGTTGTCGTACGGTTTCGTGGCATTCGGAGGTCGTTCGGGTGGTTTTGACCCCCCAACGTGCCATTTCAGCGCGCGCCGCGCTGCTGAAAACGGCACAATCGGACGTGCCGCGCGAACCGCACGTCCGATGGACGTGCGGCCTCCTCCTGCATCTCAGGAATAATATTTCTATCGTTCCCGTGCGGTTTCAGGTCGTTCGGAGCACGTTTGCTCCGAATCGGACCGCCGCACGCCGTTTTGGTGTTTAATGGCGCCGGAAACGCGTTTCCGGCCGCCGCGGTCACACGGCACCTCCGAATGAGGTGCCGTCTGGCCGACCATTTCACAATTCACGCCCCGGATGTTGTCGTACGGTTTCGTGGCATTCGGAGGTCGTTCGGGTGGTTTTGACCCCCCAACGCCCCATTTCAGCGCGCGCCGCGCTGCTGAAAACGGCACAATCGGACGTGCCGCGTGAACCGCACGTCCGATGGACGTGCGGCCTCCTCCTGCATCTCAGGAATAATATTTCTATCGTTCCCGTGCGGTTTCAGGTCGTTCGGAGCACGTTTGCTCCGAATCGGACCGCCGCACGCCGTTTTGGTGTTTAATGGCGCCGGAAACGCGTTTCCGGCCGCCGCGATCACACGGCACCTCCGAATGAGGTGTCGTCTGGCCGACCATTTCACAATTCACGCACCGGATGTTGTCGTACGGTTTCGTGGCATTCGGAGGTCGTTCGGGTGGTTTTGACCCCCCAACGCGCCATTTCAGCGCGCGCCGCGCTGCTGAAAACGGCACAATCGGACGTGCCGCGCGAACCGCACGTCCGATGGACGTGCGGCCTCCTCCTGCATCTCAGGAATAATATTTCTATCGTTCCCGTGCGGTTTCAGGTTGTTCGGAGCACGTTTGCTCCGAATCGGACCGCCGCATGCCGTTTTGGTGTTTATGGCGCCGGAAACGCGTTTCCGGCCGCCGCGGTCACACGGCACCTCCGAATGAGGTGCCGTCTGGCCGACCATTTCACAATTCACGCACCGGATGTTGTCGTGCGGTTTCAGGTCGTTCGGAGGTCGTTCGGGTGGTTTTGACCCCCCAACGCGCCATTTCAGCGCGCGCCGCGCTGCTGAAAACGGCACAATCGGACGTGCCGCGCGAACCGCACGTCCGATGGACGTGCGGCCTCCTCCTGCATCTCAGGAATAATATTTCTATCGTTCCCGTGCGGTTTCAGGTCGTTCGGAGCACGTTTGCTCCGAACGGGACCGCCGCACGCCGTTTTGGTGTTTAATGGCGCCGGAAACGCGTTTCCGGCCGCCGCGGTCACACGGCACCTCCGAATGAGGTGCCGTCTGGCCGACCATTTCACAATTCACGCACCGGATGTTGTCGTACGGTTTCGTGGCATTCGGAGGTCGTTCGGGTGGTTTTGACCCCCCCAACGCGCCATTTCAGCGCGCGCCGCGCTGCTGAAAACGGCACAATCGGACGTGCCGCGCGAACCGCACGTCCGATGGACGTGCGGCCTCCTCCTGCATCTCAGGAATAATATTTCTATCGTTCCCGTGCGGTTTCAGGTCGTTCGGAGCACGTTTGCTCCGAATCGGACCGCCGCACGCCGTTTTGGTGTTTAATGGCGCCGGAAACGCGTTTCCGGCCGCCGCGGTCACACGGCACCTCCGAATGAGGTGCCGTCTGGCCGACCATTTCACAATTCACGCCCCGGATGTTGTCGTACGGTTTCGTGGCATTCGGAGGTCGTTCGGGTGGTTTTGACCCCCCAACGCGCCATTTCAGCGCGCGCCGCGCTGCTGAAAACGGCACAATCGGACGTGCCGCGCGAACCGCACGTCCGATGGACGTGCGGCCTCCTCCTGCATCTCAGGAATAATATTTCTATCGTTCCCGTGCGGTTTCAGGTCGTTCGGAACACGTTTGCTCCGAATCGGACCGCCGAACGCCGTTTTGGTGTTTAATGGCGCCGGAAACGCGTTTCCGGCCGCCACGGTCACACGGCACCTCCGAATGAGGTGCCGTCTGGCCGACCATTTCACAATTCACGCACCGGATGTTGTCGTACGGTTTCGTGGCATTCGGAGGTCGTTCGGGTGGTTTTGACCCCCCAACGCGCCATTTCAGCGCGCGCCGCGCTGCTGAAAACGGCACAATCGGACGTGCCGCGCGAACCGCACGTCCGATGGACGTGCGGCCTCCTCCTGCATCTCAGGAATAATATTTCTATCGTTCCCGTGCGGTTTCAGGTCGTTCGGAGCACGTTTGCTCCGAATCGGACCGCCGCACGCCGTTTTGGTGTTTAATGGCGCCGGAAACGCGTTTCCGGCCGCCGCGGTCACACGGCACCTCCGAATGAGGTTCCGTCTGGCCGACCATTTCACAATTCACGCCCCGGATGTTGTCGTACGGTTTCGTGGCATTCGGAGGTCGTTCGGGTGGTTTTGACCCCCCCAACGCGCCATTTCAGCGCGCGCCGCGCTGCTGAAAACGGCACAATCGGACGTGCCGCGCGAACCGCACGTCCGATGGACGTGCGGCCTCCTCCTGCATCTCAGGAATAATATTTCTATCGTTCCCGTGAGGTTTCAGGTCGTTCGGAGCACGTTTGCTCCGAACGGGACCGCCGCACGCCGTTTTGGTGTTTAATGGCGCCGGAAACGCGTTTCCGGCCGCCGCGGTCACACGGCACCTCCGAATGAGGTGCCGTCTGGCCGAACATTTCACAATTCACGCCCCGGATGTTGTCGTACGGTTTCGTGGCATTCGGAGGTCGTTCGGGTGGTTTTGACCCCCCAACGCGCCATTTCAGCGCGCGCCGCGCTGCTGAAAACGGCACAATCGGACGTGCCGCGCGAACCGCACGTCCGATGGACGTGCGGCCTCCTCCTGCATCTCAGGAATAATATTTCTATCGTTTCCGTGCGGTTTCAGGTCGTTCGGAACACGTTTTCTCCGAATCGGACCGCCGCACGCCGTTTTGGTGTTTAATGGCGCCGGAAACGCGTTTCCGGCCGCCACGGTCACACGGCACCTCCGAATGAGGTGCCGTCTGGCCGACCATTTCACAATTCACGCCCCGGATGTTCCCGTGCGGTTTCAGGTCGTTCGGAGCACGTTTGCTCCGAATCGGACCGCCGCACGCCGTTTTGGTGTTTAAAGGCGCCGGAAACGCGTTTCCGGCCGCCGCGGTCACACGGCACCTCCGAATGAGGTGCCGTCTGTACGGGGGTGGCGGGGGGCTGTACGGGGGTGGCGGGGGGCTGTACGGGGGTGGCGGGGGGCTGTACGGGGGTGGCGGGGGGCTGTACGGGGGTGGCGGGGGGCTGTACGGGGGTGGCGGGGGGCTGTACGGGGGTGGCGGGGGGCTGTACGGGGGTGCGGGGGGCTGTACGGGGGTGGCGGGGGGCTGTACGGGGGTGGCGGGGGGGCTGTACGGGGGTGCGGGGGGCTGTACGGGGGTGGCGGGGGGCTGTACGGGGGTGGCGGGGGGCTGTACGGGGGGTGGCGGGGGGCTGTACGGGGGTGCGGGGGGCTGTACGGGGGTGCGGGGGGCTGTACGGGGGTGGCGGGGGGCTGTACGGGGGTGCGGGGGGCTGTACGGGGGTGGCGGGGGGCTGTACGGGGGGTGGCGGGGGGCTGTACGGGGGTGGCGGGGGGCTGTACGGGGGTGCGGGGGGCTGTACGGGGGTGCGGGGGGCTGTACGGGGGTGGCGGGGGGCTGTACGGGGGTGGCGGGGGGCTGTACGGGGGTGGCGGGGGGCTGTACGGGGGTGGCGGGGGGCTGTACGGGGGTGGCGGGGGGCTGTACGGGGGTGCGGGGGGCTGTACGGGGGTGCGGGGGGCTGTACGGGGGTGGCGGGGGGCTGTACGGGGGTGGCGGGGGGCTGTACGGGGGGTGGCGGGGGGCTGTACGGGGGTGCGGGGGGGCTGTACGGGGGTGGCGGGGGGCTGTACGGGGGTGGCGGGGGGCTGTACGGGGGTGGCGGGGGGCTGTACGGGGGTGGCGGGGGGCTGTACGGGGGTGGCGGGGGGCTGTACGGGGGTGCGGGGGGCTGTACGGGGGTGCGGGGGCTGTACGGGGGTGGCGGGGGGCTGTACGGGGGTGGCGGGGGGCTGTACGGGGGTGGCGGGGGGCTGTACGGGGGTGGCGGGGGGCTGTACGGGGGTGGCGGGGGGCTGTACGGGGGTGGCGGGGGGGGTGTACGGGGGTGCGGGGGGTTCTCCGGGGGTGCAAAGGCCATCCCATTGATTACAAAAGTGAAAAATAAAAGTGATAATATCTAATTAATACATATTTCTTTTATCGATACCATACAGAAATTTATAAAAAATATATTAATAATACATAATCTATAAAA
Source organism: Viscum album (assembly GCA_963277665.1). Classification (NCBI taxonomy): domain Eukaryota; kingdom Viridiplantae; phylum Streptophyta; class Magnoliopsida; order Santalales; family Viscaceae; genus Viscum; species Viscum album. The sequence continues at coordinate 268,995,361 of OY728155.1, read as the reverse complement.
TATTTAAAAGACCACCATGGATGGTAATAATGCATTACTTAAATGAATAAATACAGTACATCAATGTCAACCCTACCAGTAAAAACAAAAAACATATCTCGTGAATATATGGTGCGTCACGTGTTGCCATCACTGCTACCTCCTTCTGGTGGGCCAGGTGCCTACAACAAATAAACATTATAAATATTTTAATAACAAAAATAATTTAAATTAAATAAATAAATACAGTATATACCTGCGTCGTATGATCCCCTGTACCATCAGCTCGACGCACATATTCCCGCAGTGCTCTAACCTCAGCTGTCAATTGCGCATTTGTCTCCTCGGAAGCGCGCAGCCGTGCCTCAAAATCTGACATCTGCTGTGTCATATGAGCAACAGCAGGACCGACAACCGCAGCGCGTGACACTACAGAACGAGGAATCCCTGCTCCATAGGTCAAACTATAGCCATGCCCGTCCCGACCAATAATGCGATGAAAGATCTCATCCCGTCGCATGGGAAGCTGTCGCTGGTCCTCTGGCAGCTGTTCTAACTCAGCTTCAAATTGATCCTGTGAAATATTTAAATATATATATGTTAATATATAGATTTATGTAATTATTGGTAAGTACAGACACTTACTATCAATGCTGCAACCTCTGGATCATTGCGATCACGAGTCCTTATCCACACCGACATTTTATCAGTTGCTGCACCTTGCCCTCGCAACTGTATATTAAAAGAATATAAACACAAAACCATATTAATTAAAAAATTAAAAAATGAATAATATATACCTCATGTCGGATCTGAGACACGTGACGAGTCCCGAGCCTGTGAGCTGGTCCCTGCAACGCTCGATTCTCCGAATGGCGTGTTGACACCTCCTACATTCAATTCATTCAAATTTCAAACAAATCACATATTCTTGAAAATATATATACAGAAAAATAATTAATATACTAACCGCAACACCCTCAGTAGACCAATATGCAACCAAGTCACGCCACTGAGCTGGGAGGACACCTCTCGGGACCTTTTCCAAAATGTCAAGGGCACCCACATTTGGTATCCAGTGGTCCCTCTTCACTTTGCCTTTATAATCTTTCCACAGCTTACGGCATTTGCTCATACACACCGGCCGAAACTCTTCAGGGCATACTTTCAAATTTTGCTATAATGAAAATAATCAAACATATTAGTATTATTTATAAATAGAAAATAAAGTAAAATTATTTTCTTACCTGAACCTCCCTCCATAGACGATCTAATGTGTCCTGAGGGATAGAAGCCCAATCACGCGTGGTCAATGGAAATCGATGTGGGTCACGTATGATATGACCCAGCTGACGAATAAATGCCGGGGCATTCGGTCCCACGGGATGAAATACCTCATCAAATGAAACATCTGTCGTCGTGTCGGAATTCCATGATAATATGCCACGACCAGGGCCTCTCCTGCGAGAGGAAGAAGCAGCCGAGTCTGATCCTGTTGAAAACAATTTTATATATAAATTGACAAATGTTATATATATATATATATATGTCAATTACATAAAAAATATAGACAATGACATTCAAACATACCTCGACCCTGAGACGTAGATGCCTCAGATGGATGATGTGGATTTTCTGCCTCTTCCCCTGACATGTCTGCAGTCATACAAAATATCAGTAATGAGTCCAAAGTGTTTAAAAGATAAATTGGATTGTTCTTAATAAATCAAACTTGTACAACTGTTAATCAAACAAAAAATGGATTGAATAATTAGTTGTGAATGAATTTTAAAAAATCAGAAAGTTAATCAACCTAAATATTTATGACTGAATTAACTTACAAAAGTGAGGATTAAAACTTATAAGGATTTATAAAATGATTAGATAATTTATGATATCCTAGGACATTCTACTGAATAGCGGGAAAACAATTATACCTTTCATTAAGCATGCAAATCGACCGTTTCTCCTTCAACAGCCGCTCTGACCCAATAAATATCTTCTTCACGTTGAACTACGGTATGTTGATCAAGTTGTTGGTAAACAAACGGAACAGTCTCGGGTTCATCTTCTTCAAATAAAAACACTCCTCGCCGAGACATTTTGACAACAACTTGCCAACTTGGATCCGAAGGCAAAGTAACGAAGAATACTTGTTCGCTTGTGATGTCAAAATGAAAGGTTCATTCTCAACTCGTTCATTATTTCTGTATAACATATAGTTAAAATTCACCAATGTTTCTGTATAACATATAGTTAAAATTCACCAATGAAAACTGATATTGATCGACTTTACATCCACGCACTGGATCAACCCAATTACACTTTAACAATATGTACTTCAAACCGTGTGTATATACAACTTCAATGATGTCTATCAATTGACCATAGTAATAACCAGAATCGACAAAGGGACAACCGATGCCACTGTTTTGTGTTGCTCGTTTGTCGTCAACATCTTTAATGCGAAATCGAAAACCATTAGCATCAATAGCTTTATAACGACGAGCCGTTATAGATGGACCCTCAGCCAGTTGGATAAATACTTCAGGTAGCGTGGGGTCCCCTAACTCCCTCAGCTTACGAACCTACATAATTTATAAAAATCAATACTGATATATGCAGAAAGAATTAGTTTAATACTTCACTCATAATGAAAATCAATTTATACATACATAATCCTTGAACCAATCATGAAATGTCGCATAATGAGATTGTTGAATTTGCAACTCAGTCGCACGATGCATCTCTTCTTTTATCTCATTAATGTGTTTCCTGCAAATGATTACGCGATGTTTAAAAGATCAACTTATGCAAAGAAAACATGTAAAAGTTATACAAGCACATTGATAAGATACTTACTGCATTAATGGTGCAACTGATGGAGTATTGAACAAGATATATCGATGTGCTTGTATCCACTCGATGTTGTCCATATCAAATGTGGTTCCTTCTCCAACTGGACCATCATGAATCCGAGAGGGCTTATCTAATTTTGTTTCAACATCCGTAAGATATTCTGCACAAAAGGTAGTACACTCATCCATCAAATAACCATTGGCTATTGATGCCTCTGGACGAGCTCTGTTGCGTACAAATCTTTTCAATGTACTCAAATACCGTTCAATAGGATACATCCACCTGAATTGCACTGGACCAGCAGCCATTACTTCATCAGTTAGGTGCACTGTCAAGTGGACCATAACATCGAAAAATGAGGGGGGGAAAAGTTTCTCAAAGTGACAAAGCGTAAGTACAATTCGGTCCTGCAAACTTTTTAAATCACTCATTCGTTGATTTCTTAAACAAAGCTGTCTAAAAAAATTACTCATCTCAATCAAGGGCTGAACAACATTGGGGGATAAACAATCACAAATTGCGATTGGAATCAACTGCTGAAGTAATATGTGATTGTCATGACTTTTCAACCCTTGCAATGTCTTGCTCGTCAGATTCACACACTTTGAAATATTAGAAGAGTAACCATCAGGCACCTTGACCATCTTCAAAATGGAAAGAAATGTCTTTTTCTCCTCTGTAGTCATCGAATACTGTGCAGCAGGCATATATGCCTTGTTTCCCTCAGCTAACTGTAAATGCAACTGTTTCCTTAAACCCATTTCTTCCAAATCACGGCGTGCATTAACATGGTCCTTTGACTTTCCACTGACACCTAAAATGGTCCACAATATGTTATCACAAACATTTTTTTCAATGTGCATGACATCCAAATTATGCCTCAACATGTTAGTTTTCCAATACGGAAGACTATAAAAAATACTTTTCTTTTTCCAATTGTGACTGCGCTGCCTACCCGCAGCACGAATATTACGTACTGGAGGAGCCACCAAATCCTGAATTTCATATACCGTGCGAATGTTTTCTTCCTCAATCTGCGATAACATTTCGACTCCTGTCATGATCTTTGGTGCTGGGCTGAACTCTCTAGAACCATCAAATGCCACTCTGTCCTTTCTGAACCTGTGCTGGGGAGGGAGAAAACGCCTGTGACCCATGTACGCCCATTTTTTGGAATGTTTAAGCCATACAGATTTTTTACTTTTATTGCAACAAGGGCAAGCAAATTCCCCTTTCGTACTCCAGCCTGATAAATTTGCATAAGCTGGGAAGTCATTGATTGTCCACAATAAAGCTGCATGCAGTTTGAACATTTCATTCGTTTCGCAGTCATAAGTCATCACACCATCGCCCCAAAATTCATTCAACTCATCAATCAATGGCTGAAGGTAAACATCAATCTTATCCCCCGGACTTTTAGGTCCATCAATAAGAGTGGAAAGTAATATAAATTGTTGCTTCATACAAAGCCACGGAGGAAGATTATATGGAACCAACACCACGGGCCATGTGCTATGAGTTGCACCAACCATAGACTTGAATGGATTGAAACCATCTGCTGCCAATCCCAATCGGACATTACGAACATCTTTAGCAAAGTCGGGATGTCTCTTATCAAAATCCTTCCATGCATGAGAGTCTGCCGGGTGGGTTAACATGTCACTTTCATGAACTCTTTCTGCATGCCATCTCATTAAATTAGAAACTTTAGATGACATAAAAAATCTTTTCAACCTCGGTTTAAGGGGAAAGTAACGCATTTGCTTTACGGCAATCGGTTTCCCCTGTATCGCAATCTGACTTTGATGAGTCTTATTTCCCCTGTTCTCTTTCCACCTGGAAGCGCCACAAACCGTACAAATATCCAAATGAGCAGTTTCATTTCTAAACAACATACAGTTGTTTGCACATGCATCTATAGTCTCATATGTAAAACCTAAGTTCTCTGTCAACTTACGAGCATAGTAATACGACTCAGGAATCTTAGCGTCGACAGGAAGAACTTTTTTCAATAAAACCAAAAGCATGTCGAATGATGTGTCTGACCAATTATTCAAAGTCTTCAAATGCAACAACTCCACGATAAACGACAGTTTATTGTAAGAAGTACATCCAGGATATAATTCTGTTTTCGCATCATCAAGTACTTCATAAAACCTCCTCGAATCACGATCTGCACCAGAGCGAAGATTTATCTCACCGGTCTCAAGATTCTGGATGTCAATGCCTTCAGGATCAAACCCACGTACCATTTCAGTAAGCATTTCATGCATTGGATTAGTCATCCTTGCATCAACATCCATCTGAGCTGCATCTGTATTTTGACAACGAACATATTCTTCTCCATGACGAGTCCAACTCTTATAATTTTTCAGAAATCCATTAAAGAAAAGGTGCTCCCTCACAGTATCTCGTGTGAATTGATATCTGTTAGCACATTTTCTACATGGACAACTAATATAGTCACTTTCAAATCCTCTCGTGAACTCAATAAACTGCATAATGCCATTGAAATATTCTCTAGACGTTCGATTTGGAAGATCAATCCAACTCTTATCCATAATAATATCTGTATAACAAACATTTACACAATACTTATTAAATTTACATTTTTCAAATCAACTATATTCAAAATAAATATTAACCATTTTATGAACCATTGATAAAATAATAATGTAACTGAAAGCTCATGTTACCTGATTGAGCTACAAACCTGAAAGGGAGGGGGAGCCGAAGGCTGTGCTGCGAGGGAGAGGAGGCAGCGAAGGGGAGCCGGAGCCAAAGGCGGTGCGGCAAGGGAGGGGACGGGCGGCGGCGGCGGCGGGGAGCTGGAGGAGAGGAGGCGGTGAGGGGACGGGGGACGCGCAGCGTGGGGGGGGGGTGTCCGGGGTCGGAGGGGGCCTTCCGAGGTGCGGGGAGGGGTGTCTGGGGTGTCGGGGGCCTGTCAGGGGTGCGGGCAGGGGTGTTCGGGGTGCGGGGGTGTCCGGGGTGCGGGGGAGGGGGGGCTGTCTGGGGTGCAGGGGGGCTGTCGGGGGGTGCGGGGTGGGGTGTCCGGGGTGCGGGGGGCCTGTCCGGGGTGCGGGGGGGCTGTCCGGGTTCGGAGGGGGGGGTGTCCGAGTGCGGGGGGGGGGGGGGGGGGGGGGGGGCTGTCCGGGGTGCGGGGGGGCTGTCCGGGTTCGGAGGGGGGTGTCCGAGTGCAGGGGGGGCTGTCCGGGGTGCGGGGAGGCGTCCGGGGTGCGGGGGGCGGTCCGGAGTGCGCGGGGGGGTGCTGTCCGAGGTGCGGGGAGGCGTCCGGGGTGCGGGGGGCGGTCCGGAGTGCGCGGGGGGGTGCTGTCCGGGGTGCGGGGAGGCGTCCGGGGTGCGGGGGGCGGTCCGGAGTGCGCGGGGGGGTGCTGTCCGCGGTGCGGGGAGGCGTCCGGGGTGCGGGGGGCGGTCCGGAGTGCGCGCCGGGGGCTGTCCGGGGTGCGGGTGCCGTCCGGGGTGGGGGGGAGGGCCGAGAGGCCGGAGGGCGGCGGCCGGAGGCCCGAGGGCGGCGGCCGGAGGCCCGAGGGCGGAGGGCGGCGGCCGGAGGGCGGATGGCAGGCGGCGGGGGAGGCCAGGCGGCCGGGGAGGGCGGGCGGCGGGGGGAGGGCGGGCGGCGGGGGAGGGCGGGCGGCGGGGGAGGCCGGGCGGCGGGGGAGGCCGGGCGGCGGGGGAGGCCGGGCGGCGGGGGAGGCCGGGCGGCGGGGGAGGCCGGGCGGCGGGGGAGGGGAGGGCGGCGCGAGGGAGGGCGGCGAGGGAGGGTTAGGGCGAGGGATCGAGGGAGAGGAGAGTGCGCGGGGGGGGGGGGGGGGGGGGGCGCAGAAACCCCCCGAAATTTTTTATTCAGCTTAGCGACCGCCATTGGCGGTCGCTAATGCTGACCTATAGCGACCGCCAATGGCGGTCGCCCGAGTCTGGGGGGCTCCAATGCCCCCTTTTCTAGTAGTGTTCATGTCATCTTGATTAGTCTGAAATCTTGCATCTAAATATATCTTATGATTAGTTCCTCATCTCTTCCATAAACCAAGAACATATACTTATTACGCCCAGATAATTTAGGATATTCCTAACTACCATCCAATGGTGGTCACCTAGTTCAGCTTGATACCTTCCTACCGCACTCATTGTGTAGGTGACATCCAGCCTAGTACATAGCATGGAATACATGACTGACCCAATCGCTGATGGGTATGGAGTCCTTTCCATTATCTTTCTTTCCTCATGTGTCTGAGGGCACATTTTCTTATAAAGATGAATTCCATATGACACTGGCAACAATCCCCTCGTGGATTGTTTCATAATGAATATCTTCAGTGTCTTTTCAATGTATGTACTTTTACATATGCCTAGAAATCTCTTGGATCTATCATGATGGATCCTGATCCCAAAAATTTATGCTACCTTTCCCAAGTCCATCATTGAAAAGCATTGATTTAACCATGCCTTAACAATCTTTAAGACTGGTATCTCGTTTCCAATAAGTAATTTTTCATCAACATATACTATTAGGAAAATGACTGCACTCCCACTAAACCATTTCTAGACACAAGGCTCATATTCATTCTTGATAAAACCAAATTTTTTATGGATTCATCAAAATGAATGATCCATGAACCGAATGCTTGATTTAATCCATAAATGGATTTCAACAACTTTAATACCTTATTGGAATCCTTTGGAGTCACAAACCCTTCAGGTTGTGTTATGTAGACATCATCCAAAAGTTTCTCATTAAAGAATATTATATTGACATATGTTTTCCAAATCTCATTATCATGGTAAGCCACAATGGAAAGTAGAATTCTAAAAGCTTTCAGCATTGAAAATGGTGAAACAGTTTCATCGTAGTCAATTCCATGACGTTGTTTAAACCCTTTGGAAACTAGTTGTGCATATAGGTACTTACATGTCATTCCATGTACAGTTTCTTCTCGAATACCCATTTTCACCCAACAGGATTTACATAAACTGGAGGATCTACCGAAATCCATCATGGATTCCTACCACATTAAAATGTCTATGCCACTTACTTATTCCTTGTAGGTTAGAGGATTATTATTATTATGTAATAATGATTCACCATCCTCGGTTACTAAAAAACCATACCATTCTAGTTCTCTATCATCTCTTGTACTCCCATGCAATACTTGTGTCTCTGGAAAAAATTCTACTTCCACGGGGCTTTGTGGAATCTATTATTGTATCAATTGTTGTGTACCTTGATCCTCAACTTCATAGAATTCTATCTCCCTCGCGCTATCTCTTTTGAAGATGTGCTCCCTCTCAAGGAATATGGCATGCCTTGCTACTATAACCGTTTTGTATGATGGGTTGTATAGGTAATATCCACTTATTTCCTTGGGGTATCCTATAAAGGTAAAATTTTTGCCTTGGGGTGAGAGTTTGTTACCTGAAGAGGCCTTAACAAAAGTTTTGATACCCCACACATGTAAATTTGATAACATCACTTTTCCTCCACTCTAGAACTTGTTTGAAATATCATTTATAAATTTATTTGGTACTTGGTTTAGTATGTATGTCATTGTTTGTAATGCATACCCCTAAAAGGATAATGGATGACTTGAATGACTCGTCATTGATCTCACCATGTCCAACAAGGTGTGGTTCCTCCTTTCACGTACACCATTCCAATGATTTTTGTAAGGAGGACGGAGTTGGGATAGGATCTCATAATCCCATAAGTAATCAATGAATTCATGATTAAGAAATTCCCCACCTCATTATGAGAGAAGTTTCTTAATATTCTTACGAAGATGGTTTTCAACATTATTCTAGTATTCCTAGAACTTATCATAGGAAGTCAACTTATACCTCATTATGTAGATAAATATTTTTCTACTAAAATGATCAGTAAAAGTTATGAAGTATGAGAACCTACCCCTTGATTCAACTGGAAAATGTCCACACACATTGGTATAAACCAATTCAAGAATATCTTTAGCCCTTTCACCTTTCCCACTAAATGGGGATTTTTTCATTTTTCCTTGTAAATATGCATGACATACGCCAAGTGGTTTTTGTTCCAAAGTATCAAAATATCCATCATGATGTAACTTTTTCAAGGGTTTCTCATTTACATGACCTAGATGGTGATGCTAATGTTGGGTGTGGTATGAGTCATTTGAAGTATCTTTGTCATTGATTTCCATTACTTGGATTGTGTAATGAAACACATAAAGACTATTTTATAAATAATCCCTACAAAAACAAATGATATCTTTATAAAAGAAGAAACATTCATTTCCTAACATGAAAAAAATCCATCTATATCTAATATGGATATCGAAATTATGTTTTCTGTTACATAAGGCACATAAAAACAACCCTTTAACACTAGGATCATCCCAGTTGGCAATGTGAGGTGGTAGTCCCCGAAAGCTATAGTATCAAGTCTAGCTCCATTCGTTGTTCATAGATCTACCTCCCCTAGATCAATCATCCTGAATCTACTTGGTTCCTGTATTTGGATAAATATGTGAGCACCACAAACTATATGGAATACCCAATTTATAGAAACATATATATTGAATTCAATAACAAATGCACATGAAGCTTACCCTTGATTCTTAGGCTAGGTGCAGTTCTTCTTCAAGTGGCCCTTTTTGACACATACGAAACAAACAGCCACCTATTATCTTGCCTCCCCTTCGATATTCCTTTTCATGGACGTCTGTGAAGAAGATTTGGGAATAGAGATCTTTGCCTTACCTTTATTCTTATTCACCATAAGGACAAAAGGCTTTTTGTGCTTCATATCATTGTCCACATGGTGAATGTGGATAACAAGATCAGATAGAGATATCACAATGTTTTTCTTATTGAAATTGACAACAGAGTTATGGAATCTCTGAGGGAGTGATGAGAGAATGAGATGGGTTCCCAGTTATTCAAGGAGTTTAAACCCTAGAACCTCTTGGTGCTCAATGTAGCCAATGATATTGACTACATGTGGCCTTTCTGGGGCACCTTTTCTATTAATACTCTGAAATAGTTCCTTGGATATCTCAAACCTTTCATGTCTTTCTCTCTCCTAGTAAATACCATGGAGGTTCTTGAGCTTACTATAAGAATCCATGTTTTCATGAGACTTCATGATCTCACTAGACATTAATGATAACATCATTCACCGAGCATCAACAACATCTTTCATATGTTTTTCATAGTCCAGGATATCCTCATCACTCTCCTCTTTGGTAAGCAGATCAGGTAATGATGACTTCAGTATGTAAGACTTCTGTTCATTGCATAGGATAACTCGAAGTCGTCTAAACCATTCATAGAAGTTACTATCAGTGAGGATGTTGTCTTTATCCCAAATTGATCGTAGGGATAGATTGGTTGACGAGCTTTTCATTTTTATTGTACAATTAATAGAGCATATCATTAGTACTTTTTTCATTACATTTTATGATAAATAATAAATTTTATTAAGTTTCCCACTATTTTATCAAGTCCCAATGGCCCTCACCACTGAACTAGTAATGTTCAGTTTCTATGACATTCTAGTGGAAAGGATCCATATTCCCCTTCTCATAACCCCAACAAGGGTTGGTAAAGCTATTAGATGGTATTTAGGTAGGCATGACTTTGGCAACTGCGAGCTTGTAGCTCCTTGATCTACTGAGTGGACTCCCCAATCTTGAAATCATGACTTTGGATTTCCTAACCTCTTGCCTCAAATATTACAACAAGTCTAGAAAGGTCTAATCATCTTGATGCAATATGGTTAATTCAATGCAAAACCTTTCATAAGGTCTTCCTGTATAAAATTAAGTGTCCCAACAAGGGATGGTTAAACACATAGTTTTAATGAGTTTTTCCCTTAATCATGTAACAGAAGTTCTAGTCTGACTTAATATTATATTTGAGGTATTTTATCTCTTATACATGAATTTATTATTATCAATTGATTGTTGATATTATTTGGATCTTAATTATGTGGTTTACCATGTCTTGATAATATTTATGCATAAGCCTGGTTTATTTTACTTCCATCTTACATGCTGGTTTAATTCATTAATTATGTGATCGAAACAACACATCCATAATGATAAACCATGAAAAGTATAGAATAAAAATAAAGTAAAATGGCATGATAATGAGCTTTTCAAATGGATAGTTGATCTAGAGGTTGATAACCTAACCCTTTCCTAGGAGAGAAACACCTTGAACCTTTTGGGTTTGTGTTTCCAGATTCCTCCTTTCCACCTCTGTATTTCATAGTATTGGTTTCGTCTCGGCTTCAGCTAGAACCACCTCCACTTACATGGGAGTTCTACCAATTACATATGCCCTTTTTTAACTCACATGTAGGTGAGGGGTAAAATGGGGTTTTACAAAGAATAGACCTTGGCCACGTAGTACCTGCATATTAAATAGGAGAAGGATCGCATGCCAACAAAAATAATTCAAAAAAATAAATCAAAAGAAACCATAAACATACAAAGGACATGGTATATCTCATTATCTTGAATACATGCAATGAAATTTACACATAAATAAAACTATCACTCAATTCATTAATCGTTCTTTTTTAGGATAAATCACATGCTCAAATCAGTAAATTATCATCTTTAATTAATCAATCCTTTTATCTTAAATATTTTTCTAAATTTCCTTGAGATTCTCATCCATCATAATTTTAAACAACTAAATTTATTTAAAATAATCTTTGTATGTAACTTGTACCTTGGAGGAAACCGGTTGAATTCCTATTCATAACTACCCAATGAGTAGAAATGACCATTACACATATGTTAAATTAAACACACACACATATATATATATAACACCTATCATGTATTGTGACTTTTATTTACACTCACATGATGGTACACGTCTCAAGGGTTTGTATAATATAGTAATAAATTTTAAATAATCAACGTAATTTGGATGAGTACAGGATGTGTAGATCGAACTACATAGTGTGTACTATTGTTCACCATTCATCTGAAGTACACACCTGGGGAAACGGCGTGTGAGTGTAATTCAGAATTATTTGGAGTACATGTCATGTCTAGTTGGCCACACGTCATGTAGTTCTTCATTACATGTTCTCCAGCTGGGCTAGCCATGTATGAGGTACACGGTCCAACCCAAACCTGAAGGGACTACACATAGTGTCCATTTGGTCCACACGGCGTGTAATCTGGAAAATGTGTTCCAATTGTTCCTGGGAAACACACGGAGTCATTTAAGATGTAGAAAGACTCCAACACATGACTTGGTTTGGAGGACCAGTCTAAAGCATTGAATCTTAACTACACGGCGTGTACTACCGAATACACGACGTGTGTTCTGGTGTTGTGCGACCAGAATGCTTTCGCACCTCTGGATGAGATCCCCAATTTTATTTTAATCAAAAATAAAAGAAAATATCATTTCTTTAAGGTAAATGAGAAATGAAAGAGGATGAATAGATCTAAAGATTCATATTTGTTGATCAATTAACATGAACTGACAAAACTAAATTATTAAATGCCAAAGTCATCAATAAACTATTTAAATAATTATAAACTATGATACAACTTCTCTGATGCCACTAGAAGTATAGCATCCCGCCTTTTCATCACATAAACTTTCATTACATTTTACAAAACCGAGGTTCTTTACGGTTTAGTGTCTTGGAAACCAGGAACTTTAAACATGAAAACATAAAAGATTATTCTTAAACACTTGAAAGGATTATCCTCATGTTCATCCTAGGTTCACTACTGCATCTCATAACCTGGGGACATACATCAAAAGAAAGGGTGAGCAGAAGGCCCGGTAAGGGAAACAAGAGAACATTTTACATGTGAACTTGAGATACTTCAATGAGGTCATGAAAAGAACATTAAGGCATGGGAAAGAAATAATGAGGCATATCATAATAAAAATAACATTTTTCATAACTTGAAGATGTGGCTAAAACATTTAATATTGAAAATCATTTCGTTTCACCAAGGTCCATCCCCAAGGTGTCATTAAAAATTACCAAGGTTATTCACCAAGGTATCAGTCTAAAAAACATCTCTAGAGATTAAGTCTTTACCCAATGCATTGGAGCACTATCTGGGTTCACCCTTGACATGTCTTTATTATCATGTGAGCCACACATATCATCATCAATAATTTCATAAACAACCCATATAGAATAAAATAAATTGGTTTCATTTCATAATCATAACATTTTAAAAACTGCATTAAATACATGATCATTACGTCACTTTAAACCCACGGAAAGGGAAAGCGGGTTTCACGTATGTAAATCCCAGAATTTAAAATAGAAAATTTTGATATATATGTGAATACCCCTATAGAAATAACAGATTTTAGTATTCACTTAATAAAATAAAATATCTTTAGAAAAAAAGAGAGAGACATTTTGAGACGAAAATTCTATAGTATAATGGCTATGTTACAAGGTTTTTAGAAAACATTGAAAAGAGAGGGAACATGGGTCAAACATTCATAAATGACCCATAAAACAGTAGAGGGATAGAATATAAGGGATTTAATATCATGGTAATGAAATTTGAAAATATACCATATGAAATGAAGAACATGAAAGGAAGACAAAAAATAAGATTTCTCTTATGAAAATTCGGCATCCTAACAGCGTTACATAAACTTCAACCAAAAATGAATTGATGAGATCAAATAGGGTCTATCATCATATGAACATAAAAGTTCAGTATTATATATATAGAGATCATACCACAACATAATAAAAAGTAACTTTAAAGACTTGACATGGAATTAGAACTTTGAAAAGGGAGAAAGGTGTAAGGACCACTTAAAAATTCAGCAGCCTAACGACGCCACTTAAACTTCAAAATACTGAATTGAAGAGATCAAATGGGGTCTCTAATAATATGTTCATAAAATATCAGTATGATTGATATAGAGATAATACCCCAACATAACAAAAAGGAACTTGAAATAATTGACATGAAAGTAGAACTTTAAAACGAGAAGGGTGAAGAAACACTTAAAAATTCGGCAGCCTAACGGCGCAACATAAAACTTCAAAATACTAAATTGAAGAGATAAAATGGGTTCTCTCATCATATGATAATAAAATATCAGTATGATAAATTTATATATCATAACCCAACATAATAAAAAGGAACTTGAAATACTTTACATGAAAATAGATCTTGAAAAATGAGAAGGGAAAAAGAATCTGTTACAAAAATTTCGGCAGCCTAACGGCGCCACTAAAAACATCATAAAAAGAAATAATGAGAGTAAGAGGGGATCTCTGATTACGTGAAAATGAAATGGTCAGTAAGAGGAGTATAAAAGAACACCCTTTAACATAAGAACATGGAGCATAAAAGAAATTACATAAAAGAGATTTCTTGAAAAGAAAGAGAGAGATCAGATCCCTTACCTTAAAATGTAACTCTTAAAACTCAAAGGTTGGGACCTTGAGGGCTTGGGGAACCTTGGGAGGAATACTTGGGAGGTAATGAGACCAGAACATTGTTGGGGGAGAGTGGGGAGTTGAATGGAGGAGAGGATGTCTTGGTATTTATAGGGAATGTGAGGGGACAAGGCATTAATGGCCAAGGGACACCTCATTAGTGGTTTTGGGAAAACCATGGGCTTCCCATTGTATTTGCCCATGGTATTGGCCACTTGGGACACCTCATACCTTATCTTACTATTAATAAGTCTACCATATTGATTACATACTTAATATATCATTTAATGATGTCATTAAACACCCGTAACTTAAAAACTATATTTTCACTATTCATTGAAAATTCAACTTTCTCAGAATAATCCCAAAATTTCACCTTAACAAAATATCAATGCTCTGATTTCAAAAATGAACTCCATTTTATAAGAATAATTTTCTAAATATTTTTAATTTATTTTTTAAATAAATACACTATTCACCGAAAATTCATTTTTTTCAGAAAAAACCCCAAAAATTACCATAACATAATATCGGTGCTCTGAGTTCAATAATGAAATCCATTTTATAAAAATAATTTTTTAAATATTTTTATTTTAATTTTTAATTAAAAAACACTATTCACTTGAAAAAACTAATACTTGAATAATAATTTATGAAATTGTTATTTAACCATTTTATTGAATCACATTACTTAATTAAGGTGCCTAGATTATATTAATACTTTTTTTAAGTGAGATTACTAATCCATTTGGACACATTACTACTCCTAATCATAAAATCACTATTCATAATTTACTATTCATCAAAAATTATGTTGATCTTATTAGACTCTAAATTTCGCACTGATCATAATTGTAGAAGACCATTTTTGGAATATCATTACACATTTTTAATTATTTAAGGTTTACATAAACATTTTTAAAATATCCTTTTTCTAAAATTCATCAAAATATGAATACTATATTTATCCGGTCATTTGAAAATTCATAAACATCATCATAAGAAGAAATCCCAATTTTTATTTAAAATAAAGGATTACACAAGGCAGTTACGGTCTCCTTACATAGCCCCTTATCACACCAGCATAGGACCTAAGTGTAAGGTGTGCTAAGGTGAGAGAATCTGAGGGAGGCTTGGCTAACATCGCATGAGTAGTAATTTCTATCAGTTTGAACTTCTCGCAAAAGTGATTCCGTTCTAGCTTCACACGATGAAGTTAGGCTTGGGTTTGGTCTAGAGAAAAGCCCAGTGGTGCTACCAACTTCCCAAGTTCGGTTAGATGGGCTTCAATCGGTCCAAGACTACTGGGTGAGGCCATCAAATCTTCTTTCTATAATAATTAACCAAGATTACTTGTATTTAGAGACAATAATCAAAACGTTTAGTTTCCAGGGGTCATATTGACCAATGGTCATATAACAGTCAAAACCCAATGGTCTCATTTTAATTATACTCTTGTTATCAAATAAAACTTTTTTTTAGTATAAAAAAATAAAATAAAATCATAAAATTTGGAAATAAGATTTATTCAAAATTTCGGGTTGTTACAATCTTCCCCCCTTAAGAAATTGCGACCTCGCAATTTTTAAAATTGGGTTTTGAAATTTCATTGAAAGTCCCATATCAGAAAAGGAGTCAGTAAAACTATTACATTAAAAGAAAAAAAAGTAAGTACAAAGGTCACCCGAGTTAGCCCACACTAGGATTCCATGTACGAAAACATGGACATGGAGGAGAAATCAAAGGGTCATGTTTTGTGGGAGAGTGATAGAAAACATGATTAGGAGAATGTTAACCATAAGAAAATACCAAACATATGATGTGTGTAAACAGTCTTTGATTACCCAGTAGGAAACGTAAACCAACAACGTTTTTGTTTTACGTTCCTTTTCATAATTTTGAGGAATTCATTTACAACATAAAACAAAAACATAAGAAAATATACCTATCTTCATGTAGAGTTTCATCATTTAATAAGTTTCTACCCAAAACTAATCTTTTCTCCAAACTATGAGCATTCAAAACTACTTGGTCTCATCAAAACACAAGAATCATCTTCTAGAGAATCACATAATCCACAAAAGATTAACTATCTATTTCTTCTATCATTAAACATTATCCCAAAAACAGAGAGGGTAAGGTAAAAAAACTCTTAAAAAATAAATAATCCCATAGGAATGGAAACTACTTTTAAATCTTACAAGTTCCATGGTACTACCCAAAGTTCATCATAGTCCATTCCATAAATAACGGTCCTTAAAATTCCTCAAAATAAACCAAACTAAGATTGAAACCCAAATACAAGAAGGATTTGATAACATAGTCTTCCAAAATAAACTTCATTGTTCATCTCCAAACAACATCAACCACTCCTAACATCTTATAACAAAAGTATCTAACCTAAACATATTTTACCCAAGACAGGTTAATAATTCCCATAAGTAACCTAAATTACTATAAGTCCACCTTAAATTCATCGATTATTTAAAATATAAGTCAACCTTACTCCTCAATGAAAATACCGTAGTAATCTATTTACCTCGATCATATAGAGTCCCCAAAATAGTGAACGTCTTCCAAAATAATAATCATATTTTAATCCCCTAATCATCCCTCTCATATTAATACGACAATCGTCGCATTTCCTATCACATTGGTTGTTGGGACATGTTCTTCAATTTCCCACCATTAACTAAGAAGAGAAAGCATAATTAGGGGCTTAAGTACATAGCCAATAATCATGAAAAGGAACTAAAAGCATATAAGGATAACTTATAGAATAAAAGTATACCCTAACTTGTGATCCCCTAGGTTCCCATCTAGGTTATCCATGATCATATTTTCTTATGTGAATCTTTATTTTATTTTATCTTTGTTCCTTTAACAATGGTTCATACTAAGCTTATGAATTTACCAAAGCATATCCCCCGGGAGTGTCGTAACCAAGAGTGCAGCAAGGCCCGTTGTCGTGTACCAGTTCCCATTCTAGTCTAGCTCAAAGTAGTGTTTTTGGGTTTTACCCCTATGTACATATGTGCCAGAGCCACCTCTACCTGCTCGTATCCAGACATGGATGTATTTTCTTGGCAACCCCTTACTCAATACTCACCAAAATACCAGGAAGATTTCTTATATTTAAACTTTTCTATAGGGTTCTTCCTAGAGTTTTCATATCCTAATTTCCACAAATAAATAAACCTCCCTTTGACACCAACTATAGAATCCCTCCTTTTTATCACATAAACTTTCATTACATTTTACAAAACCGAGGATCTTTACGGTTTAGTGTCTTGGAAACAAAGAACATTAAACATGAAAACATAAAAGATTATTCTTAAACACTTGAAAGGATTATCCTACTGTTCATCCTAGGTTCATTACTGAATCTCATAACCTGGGGATATACATCAAAATAATGGGTGAGCAGAAGGCGTAGTAAGGGAAACAAGAGAACATTTTACATGTGAACTTGAGATACTTCAATGAGGTCATGAAAAGAACATTAAGGAATGAGAAAGAAATAATGAGGCATATCATAATAAAAATAAAATTTTTCATAACGTGAATATGTGGATAAAACATTTAATATTGACAATACTTTTGTTTCAACAAGGTCCATCCCCAAGGTGTCATTAAAAATTACCAAGTTTATTCACCAAGGTATCAGTCTAAAAAGTCATCTCTAGAGATTAAGTCTTTACCCAATGCATTGGAGCGCTATCTGGGTGCACCCTTGAAATGTATTTATTATCATTTTATCCACACATATCGTCATCAATCATTTCATAAACAACCCATATAGCATAAAATAAATGGGTTTCATTACTTAATCATAACGTTTTAAAAACTGATTTAAAGACATGATCTTTACGTCACTTTAAACCCACGGAAAGGGAAAGCGGGTTTCACATATATAAATCACAGAATTTAAAATATAACATTTTTATATATATGTGAATACTCCTATAGAAATAAGAGCTTTGAGTATTCACTTAATAAAATAAAATATCTTTAGAAAAAAAGAGAGACATTTTGAGACGAAAATTCTGCAGTATAACGACTATGTTACAAGGTTTTTAGAAAACATTGAAAAGAGAGGGAACAAGGGTCAAACATTTATAAATGACCCATAAAACAGTAGAGGGACAGAATATAAGGGATTTAAGAACATGGTAATGAAATTTGAAAATATACCATATGAAATGAAGAACATGGAAGGAAGACAAAAATAAGATTTCTCTTATGAAAATTCGGCAGCCTAACAGCGTTACATAAACTTCAACCAAAAATGAATTGATGAGATCAAATAGGGTCTATCATCATATTAACATAAAAGATCAGTATGATAGATATAGAGATCATACCCCAACATAATAATAAGTAACATTCAAGACTTGGCATTGAATTAGAACTTTGAAAAGGGAGAAAGGTGCAATGACCACTTAAAAATTCAGCAGTCTAACGATGCCACTTAAAAATCAAAATACTGAATTGAAGAGATCAAATGGGGTCTCTAATCATATGGTCATAAAAGATCAGTATGATAGATATAGAGATCATACCCCAACATAACAAAAAGTAACTTGAAAGAATTGACATGAAAGTGGAACTTCAAAACGAGAAGGGTGAAGAACCACTTAAAAATTCGGCAGCCTAACGGCGGAACATAAAACATCAAAATACTAAATTGAAGAGATCAAATGGGGTCTCTCCTCATATGATCATAAAAGATCAGTATGATAAATTTAGAGATCATAACCCAACATAATAAAAAGGAACATGAAATACTTTACATGAAAATAGATCTTGAAAAATGAGAAGGGAAAAAGAATCTGTTACAAAACTTTCGGCAGCCTAACGGAGCCACTTAAAACATCATAAAACGAAATAATGAGAGTAAGAGGGGATCTATAATTATGTGAAAATGAAAAGGGAAGTAAGAGGAGTATAAAAGAACACCCTTTAACCTAAGAACATGGAGCATAAAAGAAATTACCTAAAAGAGATTTCTTGAAAAGAAAGAGAGAGATCAGATCCCTTACCTTAAAACGTAACTCTTAAAACTCAAAGTTTGGGACCTTGAGGGATTGGGGCACCTTGGGAGGACTACTTGGTAGGTAATGAGACCAGAACATAGTTGGGGGAGAGTGGGGAGTCGAATGGATGAGAGGATGGCTTGGTATTTATAGGGAAAGTGAGGGGACAAGGCATTAATGGCCAAGGGACACCTCATTAGTGGTTTTGGAAAAACCATGGGCTTTCCCATGGTATTGGCCAATTGGGACACCTCATACCTTATCTTACTATTAATAAGTCAACCATATTGATTACGTACTTAATACATCATTTAATGATGTCATTAAACACTCGTAACTTAAAAACTATATTTTCACTCTTCATCGAAAATTCAACTTTCTCAGAATAATCCCAAAAATTCACCATAACCAAATATCAATGCTCTGATTTCAAAAATGAACTCCATTTTATAAAAATAATTTTCTAAAAATTTTTAATTTATTTTTTAAATAAATACACTATTCACCGAAAATTCATTTTTTTCAGAAAAAACCCCAAAAATTACCATAACATAATATCGGTGCTCTGAGTTAAAAAATGAAATCAATTTTATAAAAATAATTTTTTAAATATTTTTAATTTAATTTTTATTTAAAAAAACTATTCACTCGAAAAAACTAATACTTGAATAATAATTTATGAAATCGTTATTTAACCATTTTATTGAATCACATTACTTAATCAAGGTGCCTAGATTATATTAATTCTTTCTTTAAGTGAGATTACTAATCCATTTGGACACATTACTACTCCTAATCATAAAATCACTATTCATAATTTACTATTCATCAAAAATTAAGTTGATCTTATTAGACTCTAAATTTCGTACTGATCATAATTGTAGAAGACCATTTTTGGAATATCATTACACATTTTTAATTATTTAAGGTTTACATAAACATTTTTAAAATATCCTTTTTCTAAAATTCATCAAAATATGCATACTATATTTATCCGGTTATTTGAAAATTCATAAACATCATCATAAGAAGAAATCCCAATATTTATTTAAAATAAAGGATTACACAAGGCAGTTACGGTCTCCTTATATAGCCCCTTATCACACCAGCATAGGACCTAAGTGTAAGGTGTGATAAGGTGAGAGAATCTGAGGGAGGCTCGGCTAACATCGCACGAGTAGTAATTTCTATCAGTTTGAACTTCTCGCAAAGTCGATTCGGTTCTAGCATCACACGATGAAGTTCAGCTTGGGTTTGGTCAAGAGCAAAGCCCAGTGGTGCTACCACCTTCCCAAGTTCAGTTAAATGGGCTTCAATCAGTCCAAGACTACTGGGTGAGTCCATCAAATCTTCTTTCTATAATAATTAACCAAGATTACTTTTATTTAGAGACAATAATCAAAACGTTTATTTTCCAGGGGTCATATTGACCAATGGACATATAATAGTCAAAACCCAATGGTCTCATTTTAATTATACACATGTTATCAAATGAAACATTTTAGTTCAGTATAAAAAAATAAAATAACATCATAAAATTAGGAAACAAGATTTATTCAAAATTTTGGGTTATTACAAGAAGATTCTGGGAACAGCGGAAGCATAGATGGGATGGCACCCAAAATTACTTTTTACCATGATCAATGATTATTCTGGGATCAATATGACATTGAATTCCAGTCTCTACTGAATATAATGAATGATTTAGATAAAGAAGAAAGAGGCATGCAACCTTTAGAGAGGATCTTGTGCATCATGTTTATAATTAATTTAATTAATTTCACTTATAAAAGTAATACCTGGATCATTGGAATTTTTCTTTATTAATGATGTTAACCGTCCAGAACGACCCTTTTAGATTATCTCATTGCGCATGTAAGAATCCAAACTAGAATCCCTCTAGTGGTGATCCACACGTGCTTTGATGGCTTCTGATCGACACCGCTCATTCTCTAGGTGCTAGCACAGTGAAGCGAGTGTCCTATGTTGGTCGTTCTTGATCACTTGTTCTTAGGCCTTGAAGAACTTCTATCGTTCTTGATAGGGGAGAGAAGAGTATTCAAGAGATATATTGTTTGGCACAACAATTCTCAATTCACCAGGCATGTGGTGTCGTGTGGTGTCTGGAAAAATAGACATACTTGTCTATTTATATGCATGGAACATAAGATACAATATTTAATTGCATAATAGAAATTAAATACATTCATTAAATCAGAGAAAACCCATGATCATAATAATAATACAGCTTCATTTTATATGGTGCGCCAACTTGTTCCAAATGAAATTATAAATAAAATTTCGCGTCACAAGATAATAGTAGTGTCATTATTATTTTAACGTGTTCCAACGAGTTAAATAAGTATTTAATGTCCCTCAAATAATTAGTTTACTACTAGACCGACCTTGGTTCATTTGAACTCCACTTCCATTTATTGAAAACCTAAATAACTAAATAAATGATTTATTCTCTTAAAGAAATATTTTATTTACAAACTAGTAATCAAATATTTACTAAATGTTCAATAAAATAAATAAATACATTTCTTTAATTTATAAGATAATTTTAACTTGAATAAAAGTATTCACAGTCTTGAATATAATTGTTATTTTTTTAATTAAATTAAAATATAATTTAACTAAGACCACCAAAAACATTTAGTGTGTGACCCTCTAGGATTCCTTCTCATTGGAATTTGGTGGGCTTGACTAAAGTCCAAAAGTAATGTCTAGAAACTGGTCAAGAAACCTATGAGAAATAATGTAATGTATCAATAATAAAATCAACATAATAACGCAAACTATGAAATATAATCCCTTTTTCGCGATATCTCATCAAGCATGTTTCATGATAGTGTCATTAACTTTTGTGCTTGATATTTTATTCTTTGACTACCTGAAATAAACTCATCATTACACCATGGCCATGGAATTTCACATGACGGTTCTATTTCAATCAAAGGTCCAATCTATCAACTTCGATAAATATAAGAAACAAATCCTTCCTCGACTTATCCATTAATAACATGCCACTCTTGACGCACCCAATGTACCCTACTTCCCGCAAACTGCATGCATGATGGTTTTCATCAGTAAATCAAAGTACGCAATTAATGACACATATTAATGATAATCATTAAGTATAAGTATCATTACACAAAATTTCATATAAAAATATCTTATGACACCAAAACATGTGGAATTCCTACTTACGGGTCGGTTCTCATATTCTCCTATCTTAGAGACTACCATGTGCGAACTTCATGGGAGGAAGTCTCATCTTCTTACGAGTACTCACACCTGACAGTCTTCATGCTATGTGTCCCATCATAGTATTTCATCCAACTTTAGAACTATATTTATTAATACTGTTATAGCATTTCAAGTTTCTCATCATAGCGGGGAACTGCCATGACCATATCAATGGAACAAATACACTAGACATTATTACATCATATTCATGAAGAACAATTAACAATATGTAATTATACATTAAATATACTTGTAATCAATGTAAAACTATTAGGTTCTAGGACACCAAATATTACACTTCCAAGGCACTCTAGGACAATAAAGAGCAATGAGCCATGAATGGAAAATAGTGTGACAATCTGGATCCCTGATTTTCTTTCATTCTTCTTTGGGTACCCATGTCGCTCCCTCTCTACTGGGACGACGTTGTGTATAAGTTTGTATTTATTTTCAATAGTTGTCAATGAAGATCAAAATTATGTATATCAAGAAGTACTCTAATGAAATGGAGGAATGCAAATTTAGACGATTGTTGTACTGATCATAAGTTCAAAGAACATGTGTCAAAGGTGACACAGTGTTTACAACAGTGAAGAATGGTGAGGCATAATCCATCTGAGAATGATCAAAGAAGATTGGGGATTTTATCAATACCATGAAATTCTTCATGATTGCATGAGAACCATGCAAGAGACATCTTGAAGAATAAAATTGTATGATTTACATGAAGTAGAGAACGACGGTTGAAGAAGAAGACAGAGTGAAAGGGATTGGAATTCTGAGATGGCCATGCACTTCACATTATATCAAAATATGACTATGCTAAATTTGATCTATCAAAGGATATATATCACGATAGTGGAGTTTGTGATGAAATAAGAAGTGTTGCTGAAGAAGGAAAATCACATAAAAGAAGTTTTTTTGAGGTGATTGTGCTTGTTGACAAAGCAAAAAATAACATAAAAATTTGTTGACAAAGGGGATTTCATGGTGGTATGTCGACTTGAAGGGCTATGTTTAATGATCCATGTCTGATTCAAGAATTTCAAAAAAGGAATGGATGATTTGGAGGAGGTACAAAACGAGCAGATAAAAGGTGGCACTGTTTTGCAGTGATTTCCAAATTTTTGGGCCTGAAAATTGAAAAATGAAGAAAAGTGGTCTTTGGAAAAGGTACTTGTGTGTCATGTATTTGAAGGAGAATAAACTTGCACAGAATATTTTTTTCAATATCATAACATCAAAATATGGCAAAGGGATAAGGGTCATGCAAGTTTTGGGTTTGGTCATGCAAGTGTTTTGAAAAGTGATTTTGGAAAAGGTACTTGGGTGCCGATTACTTGGAGGTTTGGGAACTTGCGCACCTGTTTTTTTTCAAGATCAGAACATGAAAATGTGGAAAAGGGATAAGGGAGCCCATGTTTGTAATTTTGTCGTGCAAGTGACTTACCGGGGCAGAGACTTGCGCACCAAAACTTGTGTGCCGAGGGGAGACTTGCGCGCCGTCGCGTAAGGTGTCTAAATGCCTATAAATACAGGTCGACCCCTCCTCATTATGCATGAGCTCAAAACTTCTAGAAAATCATAACTCTCGTCGTGTAGGTGTGGTGGTCGTTCAAGTGGGGTGTGGTCTCACAAGTGGTTTTGTGATACTTTTGCGCCAGATTTTGAAGTTGCGCGCCAGTTGTTAGTTGCATGCCAAAATCGGTTTGGGCGTAAAAGGAGGTGAGTCGCACAAGTTTGAAGTTGAAGAAGTTAGTGTCAAACAAGTGGTTGAGGTGGACTTGAACGCTAGTTTAGACTTGCGCGTCGGAGACTTGCGCACCATCTTGGTACTTGCGCGCCGGTCATGAAGAATAGTGCCAGGAGTTGTTGGAGCACACCCGCCTTATTGGAGCTGCATGAATGCTGGATGACTGCCTGATAATTTTGTGCAAAGTGAGATTGAAAAGGATATCTAAATGATACATGCATGATCTCATGCATACATGGATAACGGGTTCTGACAATGAAAAATAAGCTGAGCTTCATTTATTGAGAAATCACTTAAGTGGTTTTGATTCAGGAAAACAAAGACAAGAAGATCTAGTTCACTCAGTCATTGCATTAAAGAAGATGAAATGAACTGAAAATAGCATCAACTCAGATCTCTAATGCAAGCATTGTCTCATAATGAATAAGAGACAAAGACTTCAATGAAAATCTATTGAAGAGACCTTTACTTCAATAAACTGAGTGGGACTTCACCCTGGACAGTGAGCCAGGGGGAGTCAACGGGAGTGACCCGAGGGATGAGTGAGATATCCCTGAACTTTTGTAAAGGCAGTGAGCCTAGGATAGAGTGACTATTCTTGAAACATTGTAATCCACAGTTAATGAAGTTTAGTGGATTTGGTACGACCAAAAACATGTCGGTGTATGCTCCTTGGACGTATCCCTTAGTGGTGAACCAAGTGAAAATTGTTGTGTCATCTCTTTGCATGTGAATGTTTCATTACTGATCATATCCATCATACAGGTAATACTAGTTCCTACCAACATGGGAACAAGATCTTTTGTTTAAAAAAGAAAAAGTTGACACCCTGATTCACCCCTCCCTTTTCAGGGTGTCCTGGGGTCCTACACTCTCATCATGAGCGAGAAGTCGTCTTGGTGCCGGGTGACATGGATATAAGGGGATTTATGCTTAGATATTAATTCTATTTTATTATTAAAGTTTTTTTAATTGCTCCAAATAAATCTCTCAAATTACAATTCATCTCATTTTTGTATTGCAAGACCATTGTTTATGATTTTAGGTGTTTCATTTATTTCGTCAATTAATTTTCTTATTTTACACATGACCATTTTCAAAAGTATGTCAATTTTGTTTAACCAAGGTTTTGGGTCAACTAGTTCAGTTAATACACCAAGTAGATGACCACTCAAATGGTTCCATCATAAGAGTAGGGTGGGATACCAAGATCAAGGATCTCTACTAACACAATTCAAACACCAAACATGAATAAAAACATATCAATCAAACACCAACAACATAAACCTGAAAATCACTGACCCTGGAATATCTCTCTCTTGATTTCAATCCCCAACCAATAGTACAACTTTTTCTCTTTTCCTTCCATAAAATTATACAGTTTCTATTTCTGTTTCTAATTATTTTAGAACATATGCTATGTCCTTGTGGTTTTGACACTCAATATTACCAATTACTAAACTTTTTGTTAGGTTGTTTTAGTTTTTATAAATTAATAAATTTGTTTACCACAATATTAATTAGTGGTTTCCCATGGGATGTTGGTAGTATAAGTTTGTGTAAAGACTACTAGAGGTTCAATCATTTAAAGATCAAGAATCATTACCCTTTTCTGAGGATATATGTTCTTTACGACCAATAGAGAGGGGAATTTTTGTTATCGATAACATATATATAGTATGGGTATTACCAATTCAGGGTGAAGTAGGTTGATATATCAAGGGATACATTTAGATCTAGCTATGGGAATATCATGTTCATGGTTATGATGTCCGGAGTCATAAAAAGAGTATCTACATTCATGGGGCTCATGAAATTTATGTTCCATGAATTATTGTACTAATTTGTAGTGGTTTCATAGGAAACATATTGATCTACTCATGGTCAAAGGTGTAGTATGTGGATAATATTAACGTTGTCTTTCATGTATGTTGACATAACTAGCTCTATGGTAAGGTATCCAAGTTTAATTTATAGAAATGATATGTGCCTTTACATAGACATATGGTGTCCCAATAGTGTGTTTATTTAGACCCATTGAATGATGAGGATATTATTTCATAGAAAGAATATATAAAAATGGCATAGGTTCCAAATTTACATGTTATCTTAGGATATTATTAATTGTTTATACCCTATATCTATTGATTTTTAACCGTTTTAATAACACTGGCAATGATGGATGATGATTTTGTGTGGAGTGGCCAATGTTAGGGAGAGTTTAGTTAGCTAACGGGGAAATTGGAAATTTCACTTGTTCTCTGATTAACAAAGAAGGAATTGATTTGTCATAGGTGTTGTAATTCTTCTCATATGGGCTGGCGATAATTATTGATGAATTGGGAACATTAATTTATAATGGATCATGGAAGTTACATCCCCATGAGTGTAACTTCCACCAATGATCTAGGGATAGAAGTAGTTGTGTTTTCACTTATATTTTGGAGGAATTACCTCATTGGGGTGAATGTGTTTTTATAGATCATAGGAGCTTGAGGTATGTCATTTCTATACATGATATGAATATGGATCAATTGATGTGGATAGAGTTTAATCAATATTGTGATTTTGAGATCTCACACATTATATGAATGGGGAATGATGTGGATAACACATTAACAAGGAAGTAAGGGGAAGATGATTCTAATGAGTCTAAAGATTCATGGAGTGTAATAGAGGATTTGACTTCCTTGAACATGGATGAAAGGGTGTTCAATGGTATAGTTTTTTTTCGCTCAATGACATTGTATTCATTTCTGATATAGAAGGTGGAGGAATCTTGGAAGGAAGATACATAGGTAGAGGTGACGTGTTATGATGTTGGTCATGGTGATTCTCTTAATAGTTGGATAAAGGATGGATGGAATTAAATGTTTTTTCAAGGGAGAAATTTTTTCAATAGTAATTCATCAGTGATTTCTTTGTGTGATTATTAGATCTCCTTTTTAGGGAAACCTGGGTGTTTCAAAGATATATTGTGGCTTGAGGACACACTTTTTTTGGCCTTGTATGAAAATGTTTATGGAAGGGTTTGTAGCAAGGTGTTCTTTTCTAGAAAGAAATGGCTGAGAATAATGTTTATAGGGGTTCGTTGAAGAAAATGGATGTTCCGAAGTATAAATGTGATGACATATTGTTGGATTCTATTATGGGTTTACCCCAATCATATAGAGGTTTCAATGTGGTCTGGGTAATCACAGATAATTTGATGAAATGATGTCATTTCATAGAAATCATGGAGTCGGGCATCATGAATGTTTCGGAAAGGATGTACATAGATGAGTTGGTGTGGTTACATGGATCCCCATGGTCTATTTTCTCAGACTGATATTCTGGTTTTACTTCATGACTTTTGAGTGGATTTCAGTAAGTATTTGAAAATCTGTTACGCCTTAATATTTCATCCCATCCCCAAGAGTATAGTTGAATTAGTGGACTATATAGATGATATAGGATTTGATTTCGGTCCACATCATAGATATAAGAAGATCATGGGAATGAAATTAACCATTGGATGAGTTTTATAATAATGAAATATATCACTAGTCCATATAAATGGCTCTATTTGAGGAATTCTATGGGTAATCATTCTGTTATCTGATGTGTAGGATAGTTGTTGGATAAGTAGATTTTCTTAGTCCCCATATGGTGTAGAGCATGACAAAGTGGTTTCATCATGTTAGTGATAGGATAAAAGCAACATATAATTTGAATAAATCCTATACTTATCATAGGTGGAGGAAATTAGTTTTCAAGGTTTGATACCATTTATTATTGAGAGTCTCCCCTAAACATGGGTATTGAATGTTTTAATGCGGGTAATCATTCTACCCTTCTTTTTGGGAAATTTATATTGTTGGGAGTGTTGGTGATAAAACATATCGGTTGGAATTGCCTCCACTTCTAGAGATGATCCATGATTTCTTCCATAAATCTCATCATTGTTGGTATTTTCATGATTTCTCAAATTTAATTGAAAGGGTGTTGTTGAATTTCAAATATGTGATGTTCATTTATTATGAATTGGAGATCCTAGATCATTGAGGGAAGTTTCTACATGGATGGACTATTACCCTAGTTCTTCTGTTGAAGTGGAATGGTGGTCTATAAGAGATTATATTGGAATTTAATATGTTGATGTGTGCCTAGTACTCAGAGATGTTTTATGTTCACTTTTTGGCTTTGTTTTTCCTTTATGATGTGATGTTTTGGTATTGTTGTTTTATGATATGTGTTTTTAATTGATGTATGTTGTGTGAAAATGTTCTAATATATGAAAATGAGAAGACCTATTTCTTAATAAAGACACATTATAATATTATGTGATTAAACATATGAGATAGAGGCAATGGATCTTATATTGGATTGTAACGTTCTATTGAGGATGCAATTCACTAATTTTTTGGTTTGGGGTAGATTTTTCTATTTGTTATAGTTTTATTTGGTTTTTGTTGGATTTAAGATGGATGGTTTTGTAGAAAATTGGTTTTTTGAAATGTGTCTATTCATTGTAGGTACCAGATGCCTGGTATTGTACCTAGTGAGCAGTGTTCATGTGGTTGACTAGTAACATGTTCTTATGGGTTATTTTAGGGTTTTTAGTTTGATGGTTTTGGATGGTGGTGTAATTTGTGGTATGATCATTTAGATTTCCCTTGTGAGGGGATTTTTTAGACACCTTCTTCTTCATCATGTTTGGTTTTTATTATCAAGGATGAGAATCGTTTGAGAGGAATCTGATGTAATGTAAAAAACCTTCTAATCCCATTACATTTCACATTTTTATGTTTATAGGTGTTCTTGAGGGATTATATGGGGTTCTAGTGAGGTTTTCGGTGAGGTAGGAGTTGTAGGTGTGTCGAAGGAGGTGGCCCATGATGTGAAACCATATTATGTTGTGATTTGAAAGTTCACAAATTCTATAGACATGTGGTTTCACATATTTTTTATGGAGGAGGATGAATATGTGAGACATATTAATTTCATGAATGTTCAAATCATGACTTTTAATTAAATCAAATTTGAGGAAAAAATATTTTTTAGTAGAAAGTAAAAATATTGGAATTCCATTATAACTGCAATCAATAATAGAATTCATTACTTGAATATTGAAATTTCAATGTTTTAAATACATTTTTAGATATATTTTATTATTTATTTTATTCATATCACTCCCTCTCTTATTTATGGTGAGCCCTATAAAATTTTAGATGATATTAAAATTCTTATTGCTAACATCGATCTGTTGGTTTCAGTGGATTCACACTATATAATATTTGTTTGTTATTCTATTTTTCATGGTGGGTCTCACTTGTTAATCCCTCACAAGGGGTGTCATTTTGGTATGGGATGTGTTTGGGTTTTGGTTTTTTATTGTTTGGTGTAGTATATGTTGATTTTTTGTTTTCCATGTGTAGTTTTGGTTTTTGGGAATTTCTTCTTCACCCACCAGTTCATAGAGAGTTATAAAGGATTATTTTACATAGGTAATCCCTTGTTTCTCAATGTTTTTGTATCATGTGGTATGGGATTACAAGTTTAATATACAAGGGATGGTTTGAGAATTCCTAATCAAGATAAATCAATTGGTTATTTCGAATTAATGGTGGAAGGGGATTGATTCACATGATTTTAGTGCATTGATATTATCTTGATGTGATGATTTAATGGAATTGATACCCCGATGAAAATTATGATTATTGAGGTGATTAAATTTTTATAGTTTTATGTGTTTTGTGGACCCCTTATTGTGCGGTTGTTTTTATATCACCCTATAATATAAATTTGTTAGAAATTTATATTTGGATAATAAAATGGTTTCCCTAGGAATGTGACTTTGGTTAGAATACCATAATTTATATGTGTAATGTTATAGATAAACCCCTTTCTAAATATGAAAATAATTAGTAATGTGTTGTGATGTATGGTCGTGTTGTGGGGAGGTAATGTGTTGTTGAGGTTTTTGGGGCTAATGGGGTTGGGAGGTCATGTTGTTGGGTGGTGATGTGAGGTGCTTTTTAGGCCATGTTGTCAATGGGCAATGTGGTTGGTTTGTGATAATGTGTTATAGGGTAATGATGTGATGGTACTGTGTGGTCATGTTGTAGGGTGGTGATGTGAAGGGTTTGTGATTCTGTTCATTTAGGGGATGATGTAATGGGTTTGTGAGGCCATACTATGGTGTGGCGATGTGTGGTTGTGATGTGGGGTGGTGAAGTATAGGAAATGTTTCATTGAAGTGAGGCCATGTTATAGTGTGGTTAAATGTGGTTGTGTTGTGTTATGATATGAAAAATGTTTGTATTGTAATAGTTTTATGGGAAGTATTGAAATAAAATGTAATGTTTAAATTGAAATTACATGGTTTTTTTAGTTGTTGGGTTGGAAACAGTTAATGAAAAAACTCAAATGGGAAGTGTGGTTTAATGTGTTTGTTTATAAATAATGAAAGGAATGGTAGGTATGTGGGACAATGATATGGAATCTATTGAAAATTGAACATAGTGTGTTGGTAATTGTGTGATACTGTACATTTATAGGTTGTTGTCGATGTGGTAATGTTGTGAGTTGGTATGTTCATTATTGTGAACCCATTACAATGGATTGTGTGTGGATACATACTTACACACACACATATATATATATAACATGTACATTCATTTATTTTCCTATATACCCCACCCATTTTGAATACTATGTGATGAAACTCATTCACTAATAAATGGAGGGTGCTTTTCTTAATATCAAGGTGTCAAGGATGGATGGATACACTCTCTCTCTATCTCTTCCAGGTCAGTATATATAGAATGTTTGTGAGGGAAAACGGTTTAATAGTGAACAAGGTGAAGCCCCAATTGTGTTCTATCAAGATGTGATATGTCCTTGCTATGTATTGGTGGCTCATGTATCTTTGGGAGAGATATGATGTGATGGTACTATGGGTGGAATATGATGGGTCACATTTATGGTGGGATTTGTGAATGAGGTTTATGTATTTCATGTTTATGTTACCCCATAACTCTGGTTATGGTTGTGTTGTAAAGTCCCAAGTGGTTTTGGGTGACACTTGGGTTTGGTCCCCAACCTGAGGCCAACTAAAGGTGGGAGTTAGAGGTCGATATATCACTCCATTTATTATCGTATCTCTTTGGTGAATGGATCATTAAAAATACTATCAATTGTTGTAATATTTTATCAACATATAACAATGGGATATTGAATTTCCATTTTCTTAATATTTTGAAATATTCCTTATATAAATTTTTTTAACACTTTTTTTATCTGGTGGCTTACTCCTATTAATGGGAAGTGATTGTTTGAATGTTTATTGATATTTTTGATCAAAAATACCATATATATATATATATATTATTTTATGAAAAAACACTTATTAGGATATTTATTTATCAGGAAAAAACTAAATTTCAATTTTCAGAAGGTTTGGAGAATTCAGATGGATGCTCAACACGTTGTTTATAATAAGCTTATAATCTATTTTAATGTTGTTTAGATTTTTATTGAACATGTTTGAATTAAGAATAAAATTTAAATCTATATATTTGGTGGTTATTCAACTAGATTCTACTCATTTGTTCAATAAGACCTGTGTTTCCCATTCCATTATCGTTGGGGTTTAATTGAGGTCATAAAGGTAAACCTCAAAAAAATATTTTTCATTACACCAAAATCCATATCCAAATAAAAAACATGAGTCATCAGTGTATTCATTATGGTATATATTTGAATTATATCTTCGTGGTAATTCAATAAATCTTCTTATTTTTTCTCCATGGATTCTTGTTTTTTCTTCAGGGTTTCCTCAGTTTTCCATTGGATTTTTAAACTGGATATGATAACAAGAAATTTCATTTATAATGATCATAATATTTTTTGGTATGTAGATAGATAATTACAAGAATTTTCTTAGAAAATTCTATTTGAATATTAAGGTTTCTTTAATCTATCTTGGGTTTGATTAATCCATCTTTGTATGATGGTTGGGTTTGGTTGAAATGATCATTTATAGTTGGTTTGAATGGTATTTAAGGAAAAAACATTGAAATCATTAGAGGATTCTAGTATTTTGGGACATTGGTGAGTATAATTATAATTTAAATCATAAATTAGAAATATAACATTTATTTTAAAATTTATTTCATGATTTTGTGTGGACGTTGAAGTTTTTTAAAACATCATTAAACTCTCCATGGTTTCAAGATTACTATATTGGACTAAAATAATTATATTTTCAGTATTTTAAATGGACAATTCTTGAGAATTTCTAACATAAATTAAGCATCTAGTTCTGGACTATTAACGATCGTAGATAACATATTCAATCAAAATTCATGAAACTCAAAATGTTTTCCCTGAATAGATATTCCTACAACTAGATCTACCATACTCATATATTTTAGACACAATGCACAAAAAAATATTTAAAAAGAACTTATTTGGTCATGGGGGACTCAAAAACTTTATCTTTTCATTCTTTCACAATATTCATGTAATTATTTTCCATTGGTTTTTCTAGTTCCATAAATATTATTTTAAAGGAGATAGTTCAAGAAATGGGAATAATATAAAAAAGATATATTTTATTTCATTTCAATATCATATAAAAGTAAAAAGATAATAAAAACAATTTTTTTCTAGTTATTCTAGATTAAAAGTAAAATATAATTGATTCATTTTATTTACATTAATACTATCTAGTTACATTTTTAGAAAATAACAAATATATTGATGTTATTTATGTAAATCCTCACCTAGTAATCCACCAAATTTCAAATGATTGTGAATAAAACTAGATTATATTTCAAAGCTAGTAAGTGCATGAAAATATTCTATACTGGTTTTTTACTATCATTTTAGGATAAAGCTAGTTCTTTTAGAAATAATTTGTATAAATGGGTAGCTTCAGTTTAATCATATTTAGTATTTTTGTCTTAGTCAAAGACTCATAGATAGATAATGTGGAATTTCAAGTATTTTTTTCCTTAAATGGGTTAGATCAAACAATTTTTGAATCTAAATTAACAAACTGGTGTTATAGTTTCTCAACATGAAAAATATAATTAAAATAAACATATGAAACCACATAAGAAATGGAAAAAAATTAAATATGAGTTTTGGAGTCACTTGACCCCTTTCAAAATATTATTCTACTAAAATAATAATGAATATTGGACCCATATATTTTCTCAGAGGAAGAATGATATACTTATTTTTCAAACAATCACATTTCTTTCATTTTTTTTATATAATTACTAAAATTGTGATTCATGATCTATAATAAAAAAAATTATAATTATATGTTGAACATATTTTAAAATGAAAATATATTGAATGTAAAGATTAAAAATTATATTTTAATGAAACTATTATTGTAATGTTTGGGTCCTTAGGACACCCCTTTCTAACATTACTAAAATTATTATCAAATTATATTTCTCAATGTATTTTCAATAAACATTGATAAAACATCTAAATATATATATAAAAACTATACCATGACCTTGATGTAGCTCTTTGTCACCTTCTGAATTGATTAAAATTGCTTATGAATAATATGTTATGGATCTTGGCCAAACTCACTTATCTCAATTAAAATTACCTTTTTTAAAATGATAATTCATGATTATAATTATTTTTTTTAATGAAAAATAAATCTCAAGCACATAGAAATAAAGAGAATTTGAGAAAGAAAAATAACCCTTTAAAAAAGGAACATGGTTTTCAAAAAAAATATAAAATGATATAGTGAAAATAATATATAGTATGAATGTTTTATCCTTTGATCACACTGTGATAACCCCTTGGGAATTTAGTCAAACATGGATAAATCAACTTACATTCCCTTGTTTCTCTACATATTCATAAAAGTACCTCGTTTAAAATATTCAAACAACAGAACCTGACATACATACGTCAACTACTATTATATTCACCAGTTTATGGCCACTTCTTATGATTCCATTAATCAATGAAAAAAGAGAAAATATTATTTTAATTAGATTCCAACTCTCAACCGATTGTTGGGAACCTCCATGAATGTGTAAAAATAACATTATGAATCACTCCAGGTGGAATCAATTTAGATTTCATAAATCATGTAGATTGGAAAATAATTACCATGTACATCTAGAATTAAATAACCATGGAATCAACACATGAGTCTTAACATTTAATCATCTTAATAAAATTATGCCACAATGTTGAGTATGGGGATCACTAAGGTACAAAATCTCCAAAACTAAATTTATATATATATATATATAAATAATTAACAATTTATAATATCATAAATTGTAAAAAAATGTCATGAGAGATAAATTACAATATAACATTTAAAATAGATCACTGAAAAAATTGTACTCTCATAAAATGGATCCAAAATTACTCAAAACCTCTCAAAACATACTATATAGGTTGGAAAAGTCATATGAAAAATGATAATATCTTATGAAACACAAAAAATTTGATATGAGATTGATATTTTAAAAAATAAAACATATTATGAGAATAATTTATCTAATGAATAAAATTTTCAAACTTGACCTATTCATAATATGCGAGGTAAATAATCCAATCAAGTAAACAAAGATGATCAAATGAAATATATTATCCTATAAAACAGGCAATATTAACATACGAGATTTTAGTCATCGGAAAAATTTTCCCATTTGACTTCAAAAATAGAAATTTTCATAGGATCTATAGAGTTTAAAATCATTTATTAATAAACTAAATAAAAAAGAAAAAACGCACCTAATACCATTAAATTAATCCATCTTCACAATTTTTTCCAAATTACCCTTCAAATCCAAAAATGATGCATTTTATCTCAAAATGACAAATAAAATATATTTAAAAATTTAAAATACATGTTAAATGTATTGAAAAAACTCTTCTTATAATGTGAAAATAAGTTTATTTCTTACTTTTGGGGTTTTCCCCATACTCTCCACTATTACATATTATTATTTGAAAACATCATGAGATGAATTATCATCCACTTATGAGTACTCGTACAAAGAAGTCAACATACTATGTGTCCCATCACAGATTTGTATTGTATCATTGGAAATAAGTTTAATAATATTGTACTAGTATTTCAAGGTTCTCTTCATTATAGATAATTAAAATGAAACTTTCAATAATAGAGATAATATATTAAATTATTATATTTATGTAACATAAACCAATTAATAATATGTAACAAGATATTTATTATTATCTACATCTTTGAATAGTCGTGTAATTTAAATTACAAAAGGATGATTCTAGGACACAAAATTCAATAGTAATAGAAATAGTTTTTTTTAATAAGTATTTAAATATAAAAATTTATTTTATTTTCATGATTTTTGTATGGAATATTTTAAATCAATGTTAATTGGTTCATTATTTGTAACTCTAATAGGAAAAAAATTTGGTAATTGAAATTTCATTTTCTTTTAAGATGTTTAATTTCTATTTCTCATTAAAGGAATTTGTATTAGACAAAATAAATAATATTATTGAAACAAAATTTGGTATTTATATTTTTCATTATGTTAATCGATAATTTAATAAAAGATAAAATTGTAAAATTATTTTAGATAGAATTTTATATTAATTTTGGTTTAGTTTAATATTAGATATATTAAGAGATTGTTAATGTTTCATGAATCAATTAGTTTAGGTAGAAGTATCAAAATATTAAATATTATATAGATGGTATATAATATGAATCTTCAATCTATTTAATAGATCATAATATATTCTTATATCCATTGAAATTTATTCTATTTATATTAGATTTCTTCACATTGGGATTTTGTAGAGTCCAAAGTCTCATTATACTGAGTTAATTTGGAATTAAATCCATATAAAAAATTATTACATTATAGACAAGTGATCAACCTTTTATGGCTAATTATCATTGAGACATTAAATTTATAAACTAATGTTAATTCTATGTTATAGAAAATTTATTATTATAATATAGTTGATCCATCATGATCTGTAAAATAAAA
This sequence comes from Viscum album, assembly GCA_963277665.1. Lineage (NCBI taxonomy): Eukaryota > Viridiplantae > Streptophyta > Magnoliopsida > Santalales > Viscaceae > Viscum > Viscum album. The sequence goes on along the minus strand of OY728155.1, from coordinate 268,959,010 downwards.
ATGAACTATGTCTAGCAAAATATTAAATGGAATCATGTAAAAATATATCTCACATTTCCTCGTTTATAAGGATATTTTTCCTTGAGTATATGGTTGTGTATCATATATTAAAATATAATTTCACATTATTTTTTTAGATGACCACAATATATTGGGTATAAATATACGTAGAATTAAATATATTTGTATGGAGCATTGTGTTAGGATATAGACAACACAATTTCCAATATGATTTTTATTGGATACATATGATAACCCTATGTCATATAATATCATGGTAAAATAGATTGTACTATTGTAGAGAAATTGTATTTAGTTTTTCTAAATCATTTAATAAATGAAAATTATAGATATAGAAACATGGTTTAATTATATAATTATGATTACAAAAGATGGTGGTGAATCTAATATAAATATAGGTTACTATATTATCTATGATATAAGTATATTATTTCACTTTTTCTAATGTAACATAGATTTAAATATATTTATAGGCTTGAGTTGGAATTATATTTCAAACATTATAAAATTTTAATAGATATGATGATTTAGTTATGATTTATGAACATATGGTCCTGTATTTGGTAATAAAATAGTATTTAGATGTAATACATAAAAATAATAAATTTATTGTTATTTTGGGGACATGTTGTCAATTCTGAAGCATCCATCCATGTGATGATATCTACCTTATATGTGAAGTTACATAAAAGATTGTGATGATGTGGTAAATTTAGAATATTTAGGAATATATATGGGATCTATGGAGAGTTTTTAGTGATTTTAATTTATAAATTCTGAAATTTGATTGAAATTGATATATGGTGGAGTCCCAATAAATGAAGTATGCACAAAACTGTTTAATAAAAATAATAGTAGGGATAAGCGATCCACCTAGAATCTGTTTTGAAAAGTAATATATATTTGTAATAAAGTGGATGATAAACACATTTTCATGTAAAGACGAGTAGATATTGAATAAATATTCCATATTGTCAACAAATTGATATTCAAAATGGTTCCTTTGGAAATATCAATAAAAAATCACATGGATAAAAATAACTAATATCATAATCAAGTAAATTTATAATATCGATAGTTATGATCTTTCCATCAAGGTGTCATACAATGAAACCATGTACCTTACTTTCATGGCCTTTTTCAAAGACATCTAACAAACCATCAAGGACTTGTTCTATGTCATATTAAATACCATCAATTCATTATTCTAATATGTTTTTGTTGTATTGTCTAGAATACATTGAGTAATACCCATTTATCATATCTCATTGGACATATAGATTCATCAAGGGGATATCTATAAATACACTCCCCAATCAGTTACATATGTCTAATAAAATCATTATTTATTTAATGAACATTATAATCAATATTCAACATACAATATCAATAAAGAAAAAAAATTATTTAATCAAGAATATGGATCATCAATATTTCTATATAAATGAGGCATCTCTATTAATAATATTCCATTGTCTAACTCTTTATATTCAAAAAGAATATGGTTTAGAAAATACTGTTGTAGTATAGATGATACTAAATATATACCCGTGATTATGAAAATATAGACATAAAGGAGAAAAAAAATTTTAATTGAATAATAGAGAGTGATTGAGAACATGAACAAAATAAAGTTAGTGATCTAAAAATAATGTATAATCCAAAAAGCTGTAAATAGTGGTTGAATAATATCAATTCAACACAAATAGTTATTTTTACAAAATGAATCCTTTTTTATTACATATTGAAATAGAACTTAAACTATAAAACAAATTTTCATATATAATTTATATCATTGTTATAAGAATAAATTTTTTAAATCATTTCCAAATTTCATTTCATCATTCTAGAAAATAATGCCTTTATAATTTTCTATTAATTCAGACTAATGAATAAATAATGAAAATATATTTTCCCTGAAAAAATTCAAACATTTAGATGATAAAAAATTATGAATAATCGTCATGGAGAAATATCTCAGCTCCACATATGTTAAAAAAATACATCCACAATTTTGTAAAATGTGAAAAATAAAATGTTCAAAAACATTTTATAAGATTCAATTTAAAACATTGTAAATATAGGTCTACGTAGTAAACATAAATTTTAAAATAATTTAAATGTTGATAAAAACTTCTATAAATAAATTTTGTGAATATTCACATTGAAGATATAGATTTCAATCAGATAAAGGGAAATAAAGAATATTTTATTTTAAAACATTCTTTAATTTATTCAATACCAATGAGATAAAATGTTAAAATAATAACATTAAAACTCCATAAATAACCAAATATAAAAAAACTAGGTTTACCTTAATAAATATAGAGCATATAATCAGTCCCATGAATATTTCTAATTGAATGATCCTAAATAAGAATGATATTTTAAAATAAATTTTTATGCCTTTAATAACTTCTAAATGAAGACCATTTAGAAGAGAAAACCTATGATTCCACATTGAATATGGAGAATAATGAATAATTAATTATATAATATATATGTGGGATGGTATATACAATATATATATGGAATTATGTGCACAATACAAAATATATCACTTTAGTGTCGAATTGAGATGAAAAAACCATGAAATCAGATTCTTACTTGATGAGAAGCATTATATCTTCTTGAATAATCACATTAATTATATAAAAAATACAATATTTGGCACTATATTCTTTTATATTACATCATTTAAATTCATTTTTTAATTATTTTAGTACTTTTCATTTAATTTATCTTTTTTCTGATGACCACTTAGGTTTTTTCAGTCAATTTCTCCAAAATTAATTTGTCATACCGAACATTGTTAAAGGTGTTTGGAATTTTTTACATCATCTATAAAATTTTAATAACATAATTAATATCAATTTTATTATTTTTATTTTATTTTAGAATCATCCATGAAATGTGATATTAAATAAATGAATCGCATCTCTTTATATAGGTAGTAGTCCATTTTTTTCATATGTGATGTTATAATTTTTCAATAGATGATATGTTAAGATGGTAGTTTATATTTTATATTTATAGAATCATAATTATGTAATAAAAATAATATATATTAATTAATTTTTTATTTACACACATCCATATGTGGTGGTGCTTGAAAACAGAGTACACTGCTCTATAGAGATGATAGTCTGTACATACACATAAACAATGTTTTAGTTTTCCATGGGGATGAAAACACATAGTGTATAGATGTACCATTAACATAACAGTATCATGTTATGGTAAATATAATTATCTAACTATTTTATTGTTGTTTTTGAGTATTTGGATGAGGTTAAAAAAGGAACTTGAAGAACCTCGGTAAGAACATATACCACTTCTTTTTGTAACCTCCTTTGGCTTACACCATAATTCTTAGGGAATTTTTATTTTGATAATAATAAAACTATAGGTAGATTAAAATAATTTTTTAAAAGTTTTTGGATAGGAAATTTTTAATATCATATGATCAATGATAGTAGAGAAGATAGGATAGGTTTTTAATTTTATAAGTATGGTGGGAGGAAATTTTGTTAACACTTAAATCATTATTATATAATATATGTATTACTATATCCAAGTAGCTCCTATTTGTCATATATTTGAATATAATGAGGAAATTCTGAATATTTAAATAACCTTTATGATTTAGTGATTTTTTATGTTATCTTTGTTATTTATCCATTTAAATTATCCCTTTTTAACCTGTATCCCCCCTTGAATGTGTTGACAAATTCTCACCACACATAAAATTTATCATGTAAAGAAATAAGTATGACACATTAAATATAATTAAAAATTATTATTACAAATATGGAATATATTTTAAAAAAAATCATTCAAATAAGTTGCATAAATAAATTTTAAAATATGTTCCTAAAATGCATCAAATAACCACTTATAAAAAAATACTTCTTAAATAATAAAAATGATTGTATATAAAATTCATATATATTATATATTACAATGGAATTATTTGGAAAATTATAAATAAAATTACATTAATTTTACTTTCAAACCAAACCAAAATATAAATTAAACTCTTGAATAATTTATTTAAAGAGAAGAAGAAAAATAGTTTTTTATTTGAAAATAATAATTACTCAGATTTATAAAATCATAAAGATAGATTTATAAGTTAAAAATTATTTTTTCAAATGAATTATCTTATAAATTAAATTTATTCTTGATCGATAAAATGTTTTATAAACTTACATAATATTCATATATCATAGTAAAGTCCTAAAAACAATATTTTTTGTGAAATATGTAATTTTCACTATTCCCCAAGAAAATCATTTATTTCATAAAAATATAAACACATAAAATAAAAAAAAATTATATAATGAAATGAAAAATTATTTTCATTTTATAAAATGAAATTTTATAAAGTGGTAGAAAATATTTCTAATATCCACGCACAAATCACATAAATATCATTTCTAGTGAAAATGTTTTCTTAATAAATAAAATGATTTTAAAAATATTCTATGACTTGTAAAAAACTGTTAGATTATGACTAGTTTTCTAATGAATATATAACTATAAAATTACATCAATATAACTAGTTAATAGTGATGAATTTAATTTATTATTAATAAAATATTTTATGCAATAAAATTAGTTTCTAAAAAATATCTCTTTTTCCCTCAAATGATTTTATCTAAAATTATAAAATATTATAAAAAATATATCAGTGATTATTAATTAGTTTAAATTTATAAAATATATATATATATATATAAGTTTTACACTCTAAATAAGATAAATTTAGATTTTAAATTAAAATTCTAAAATACATCAATAACCCTATTATAGAAACATTTCATTGTTTAATATATTTTACATAGATTGATAATGAATGATACATTATTTTATTCCCAATGTATATTAATAATATATTGATGTTTAACATGAATTTTAAATAATTAGTTATTGACTTTTTTAATATTTTATATATCACATTCTATTAAATGGAGTATTTTATTAATATAAATCACATGCTAAAATCGGATGGTGTTATATTCTCCCCCATTAAATAAATTAATCCTTAGAATGTTATTTTATTTTATTACACTAATTAATTTATCTTAACATTGGTATTGTTCTATATAAATATTATAACATTGTAATAAATTCCTAGGATAATAATTGGAAGTAAATATTTATAAATTCATGTTTTTAAGATAATAAGAACCACACTTTTGAATCTATTTTTATATAAATTCTAGGGGTGTGAAAAGACATTTTCACAAATAAGAATTCATTAATTTATCATCTTATTGTCAGAGCTTGATAATTCTTCAAACATTGAGAGGAAAAATATGAGAACACACACTTTTATTAATTAATTTACTTTATTTTCATTAGATAATATTTTTATAGTTTATTCATTTAATATTATATTTTAAGAATAACCATGATGAATAATCAGACATGAAGAATGAAAATAAATTTGAATGGATTATAAGATCCATTAAAGAATGATATTCTATAATTGTTATCTTTATAAACTAACTAAAATAATAAATCTGAGTTTTTTTAAAACAAAAGAAAAAAATTGACCTTCAAATATATTATTATAAGAAATATAACTAATTTGAGAAAAAACATTTTTATATTGTATCTCTACATATTTTAATATCAAAACTAAATAATACCTAAAAATTAGGATTATTTAAAAGTAAATAATATGAAATAAAACAAAATTTCCATTATGGGAAATAGATTCATATAAATAATTAACACCCAAAAGAGTATCATTATAACTGGATTCATATTTTACAACTTAGTTGACAACTCCTTCCTCATAGTTTCATGGTATGATTCAATATAATTAAAAAAATATATAAACAAGTATATATATATATATATAACAAATAAAACATGAATATATGATCAATGTACCAGCTGTAACTACATAAGGGACATTAATATCAACTATTGTGATAACATAAGCTTGTACTTTCTCTTTCATCCACATATAATGAAAATTACCTTATTGATTAGGGTTTTGGTTATAATATAAACCCAACTACATATAGTTGAAATAATGAATATCATGGAATTATTTCTTCCCAATGCATTCATGTTCCATAAAATTGTTATATTTTCACTTCTGAAAATCAGTGATTCTAATTAAGAATTTTCCATGATGTTTTATTCAAAAAATATCACATTTTTTAATTTTCTACCTTTCACCCTTCTCTTTTTCCATATTTCTTTTTCCATGTTACATATTTTACCTTTTCATTCCAAAATTTTATTTTTAAAATATTCTAATTGAAGAGTTATTTCTCTCCCTTAATGCAACATGATACCATTTCATTGTATTGTAAACTTTGTTGGAGATAATAGTTCTCTTTAGAGGCTTAGATTAAATCCATAAATTAAATGAACATTACTATCTTTCATATTATGTATGTAGTCTATAGATTTCTTGGAAAATCATGTAAAGTTTAAAACATAGTCATCAATAATTTCCTTGTAACGACCTAATGTTTTTAATAGAAATCCTCGTCCTATAAATATGCCATTAAATCACATAATAATAAACTACTAAGTGATAAGTGACGTTTAAACTTATGTTTTTCACTTCTATGTTTGGAATTTTGAAAATCTGACATACACGGTTGTGTTCAAGATGTTTTTTGGAGTCTAATAATACAAAATAATTTTTGGTGAATAATAACCTATCTTAAGGAATAGTAACATACCCTTATGAATAGTGATACTACCTAATGAATAGTAACCTCACCTATGGTGGTATAAAAATAATATTAAAGTTGGTATTTCAATATACCTATATTTTAGAATAAGTTAATGAGTGTTTTAAAACTGGTTTTGATAATAACTTATTATTTTAATTAAATATTAAAATAATGATATTTATAAAATTATTTCTGATAAATGGACTTCATTTTTGGATTCTACAAGTCGAAAAATGGTTAGGGAGAATTTTTGATATTTTTATGAAATACTTGAATTTTTGAAGAATAGTATAATTCAATAATTTACAATAAATGATAAATAATGGGATAATTGTGTCATCGATGATGCTCTGCTGATGCAAGCCCACATAATGGGATAATTGAGCACCCGCTTCTGTCACATCAGGCATGTCATTAGGGAAATCATTACATTGCCTATCACATTGGTTGTTGGAACGTGTTCTTCTATTTCCCACCATTAACTAAGAAAAAGAACGTATAATTATAGGTCTTGACTAATTAGATATTGATCATAAAAAGAAACTTTGAACATAAAAGTATGAACTCATAATGAAAAGGTATATCCTGACTTGTGATTCCTTAGGTTTATATCTAGGTTATCCTCGATATATTTCATAACTTATATTCTTATGGAATTATTTGTGTCCCTTAATAATGGTTTGTACTAAGCTCGTACGTATAAGTCCATTCTTATATTCCATAAGAATATAAGTTATGAAATATATCGAGGATAACCTAGATATAAACCTAAGGAATCACAAGTCAGGATATACCTTTTCATTATGAGTTCATACTTTTATGTTCAAAGTTTCTTTTTATGATCAATATCTAATTAGTCAAGACCTATAATTATACGTTCTTTTTCTTAGTTAATGGTGGAAAATATAAGAACACGTTCCAACAACCAATGTGATAGGCAATGTAATGATTTCCCTAATGACATGCCTGATGTGACAGAAGCGGGTGCTCAAAACATCATGGCAGTACTTGCTCAGTTGACATGAGTTATGAATAATAACTTGAATCAGGTGGAATTCCCCCCTCCTCCACGGAAAGAGCAAGTTGCAGTAGAATCCTTCAGTTGGAAAATGACTCCCATTTTTAGCGGGTCTTTTGATCCCCTCCTCGTAGAAAAATGGATTAACTCCATTGAAATGATTTTCTCCATCCTCCATTGTTGGTAAGAAAAGAACGTTGTACTGGCAGTCTATCATTTTGATGGGGAAGCTAATGAGTGGTGGACACGGATCAAGAATACAAAGTCCCAAGAATAAATTGATTCCATATATTTTGAGGAATTCAAGAGGATATTTTTCAACAAATATTTTCCTCAAACCCTTCGTCTCAAGATGGAAAGAGGGTTCCTTGGACTCAAGCAGAAGGAAGATGAGTCCATCAGGGAATATGAAGTGAACATTACAAGGCTTGTAAGGTATGACTCTATCCTTGTCATGAACATCTAAAGCATGGTGGATCACTTATTTAGCGGACTAAAGCTGAATCTACGAAAAGTGCTAGTGATTCGAGACTTCGACAACTATGAGGAGATTGTTCATCATGCCCTCAAGGTTGAAATGGAGATTGGAGACTCTTAGTGGTCTCATGGGCCTAGTGATAAGAAGCCTAAAATTGAGAACAACATGGGTGGTTCATAAAAGAAATCCCATGATAGAAAGAATCCTCAATTTCCCCTTTGCAAGAATTGTGGGAAGAAGAAACTTGGTGACTATCTCAAGGGAACTAGGAATTGCTTCAAATGCGGGGAGTTTGGTCATCTGTCAAAGAACTGCCGAAGGGATATGAAAAACCCCACTAATATTGAAGAAGAATGGAAGGTTCAGATCAACACTCAGCATGTAGTGCAGTGTTATAACTGCAAGGATCTTGGGCATTATGTGTACAATTTCCCTAATCCATGGGTTGTCAGAGGAAATCTGCTACAACCTTCAAGGAAACAATGATGGGCTTATGATATCACTACTGCTGAGGTGGAGTGGGAAAATGATGTGGTGATAGGTACGATTTTTATTCATTCAAGAATAGAGAACGTACTATTTGATTCTGGTTTTTCGCATTATTTGATATCATGCAAATTTAGTAGAACTATTCAAACACCACCTCAAAATTTGAAGGAAAAGTTATCTGTGAGAACAGTGAACAGGGAAATTATTTCATCCATGGTTTATAAATCCTCCCCAGTTAATGTTTGTGGACTGAACCTCCATGTAAATCTTGTCATACTTCCTTTAGTGGAGTTTTATGCTATCTTTGGCATGGATTGGCTATCTTTGTACAATGCCAATATCAATTTTCGGGAAAGGGAGATTACTCTTCACATTCCGAATCATCCACTTATTCATTACAAGTGAAAGGATGAAGATGAGTCTCCTTTAGAACCTTCATCTCATGTTTGGATATTGATTCCTTATGAGCATGCATACCTAGCTCAAATGATTGAGAAAAATGAGATAATCATGCTTGAAGACATGCCATCATGAGGGATTACACTGATATATTCCCTGAAGAGTTGTATGGTCTTCCTCCTAGCCTAGAGGTTGAGTTTTCAATTGAACTTATCCCAGGATCTCTTCTAATATCAAAGACACCTTACCGAATGGCCACCGTAGAGCTGGAAGAGCTGAAGAAGTAGTTACAGGAAAATATGGAGAAGGGTTTTGTACGCCCGAGTGCTTCACCGTGGGGTGCTCCAGTCCTCTTCGTCAAGAAGAAGGATGGATAAATGCACCTCTACATTGATTATCGTCATCTCAATAAAATCAATATAAAGAACAAGTATCCCCTTCCACGGATAGATGAATTTTTTGATCAGCTTCGTGGGGCCAGTTATTTCTCTAAGGTGGACCTTCGGTCGGGATATCACCAACTGAAGGTGAGGAAGGAAGATATTACCAAGACTGCCTTTCGAATGAGGTATGGAAAATATGATTTCATAGTGATGCCCTTCGTACTCACTAATTATTTATAAATTTTCATGTATTTAATGAATATAGTCTTTAAAGATTACCTCGACAAATTTTTTGTGGTCTTTATTGATGATATTCTGATACACTCCAAGTACACGGAGGAACATGAAGAGCATTTGGAAACTGTGTTAAAGAATTTGTGAAGGGATAAGTTGTATTCAAAGGACAGTAAATATGAGTTTTGGATGGAGGAAGTATCATTCATGGGGCATATTATCACCAGGAAAGGGATATGTGTGGACCCTTCCAAAATGAAGGTAATTGAAGAGTGGACGAGGCCAACTTCTGTAACAGAGATCCGTAGCTTTTTAGATCTAGCTGGGTATTATCAATGATTTATGAAGATATTTTCATGATTGTCAAACCCAATGACCAAGCTGACACGGATGGGAGTAAAGTTCATCTGGACATAGGAAAGTGAATATTGTTTCAAGGAGCCTAAAAAGAGGCTTATCACTGCACCGATACTCACACTCCCTTCAAGTGGAGAACTCTTTGTGGTGTATAGTAATGCTACTAAGAAAGGATTAGGTTCTTTTCTAATACAATATGATAAAGTGATAGCATATTCCTCAAGGAAGCTAAAAACCCATGAGAAAAACTATCCCACACATGATCTGGAGTTGGTGGATGTGATCTTTGCATTGAAAATCTAGCGGCATTATCACTATAGGGAAAAATGTGAGATATATACTAACCACAAGAGTCTCAAAAATATATTCACACAGAAAGAGCTTAATATGTGCCAACAAAGATGGATAGAGCTCATCAAGGATTATGACTGCTCAATCCACCACCATCCCGGTAAGGCAAACAAGGTGGTAGATCCTCTAACTAGAAAGGATCATGTATCTTTATCAATTATGAGAACTGAAAAGGATCCGATCATCATAGATTTTCAAAGGATGGACATGGGAATCATTAAGTGAGGAACATCGTTAATCCTTTCTCAAATGATTTCTAAACCATCCCTCATGGAGAAAATAATGGTTGCTCAATGAAAGGATGTGGAAATTCAGAAAAGGGTGGAAGCTATTAAAAATGGGAAATCCATTGATTTCAAAATTGATGAGGAAGGAGTTGTATGATTTGGGACACGATTATGTGTACCATATGATCCATAGATAAAGAAGGATCTTTTAAATGATGCACATAGCTCGACCTTCTCTATCCATCCTGGGAGTACCAAAATGTACCGTGATCTTCGAGAACACTTCTAGTGGGATAACATGAAGAAGTAGATTGCGGAATATATATCAAGATGCTTGGTATGTCAGAAAGTTAATTCTGAGTGAAAAAAGTCCAAAGGTATGATGCATCAATTTCCTATACCCATGTGAAAATGGGAAAATGTTACTATGGACTTTGTCACGGGTCTCCCGAAGAGGTTGTAAGGAAATAATGTGATATGGGTTGTGGTTGACTGAATCACCAAGTCATCCCATTTCATCGCTTTTGAGGAAGATCTCTCACTTAAAAAACATGATAAGTTATATGTGAAGGAAGTGGTGAGAATGCATGGTGTTCCACTCTCAATTTTCTCTGACTGCGATCCAGGGTTCACATCTAAATTCTGGAGGAGTCTTCAACATGCTTTGAGTACTGAATTAAATTTCAGCATGGTCTATCACCCCCAAACTGATGGCCAATATGAAAGGATTATTCAGACACTTGAATATATGCTAAGAGCCTGCTCACTTGAATTCAAAGGTGGTTGGGATTAGCATCTCCAATTGGTTGTGTTCTCATACAATAATAGCTTACACTCGAGTATTCAGATTGCTCCATATGAAGCTCTGTATAGAAAGCGATGTAGAACTCCTACCTGTTGGGATGAAGTTGGAGAGAAAAAGCTACTTGGACTCGATCTTGTTTAAGATATGACACAGAAGGTTCAAGTCATCCAGAAACACAACAAAGCTTCTCAAAGTCGGCAAAAGATCTATGATGACAACCATAGAAGGGACTTGGAGTTCGACGTTGGAGATAAAGTCTTCCTTCGAATATCTCCATGGAAGAGAGTCATGCGATTTGGGAAGAAAGTGAAGCTAATCCCAAGGTATAATAGCCCCTTTGATATCCTTGACCGCATAGGAGGTGTGGCCTATCGGCTTGCACTTCCACCAAATATGGACCAACTTTAGGACGTTTTTCACATATCACTCTTGAGGATGTACATACCCGATCCCTAACATGTACAAAACTCAGAGGTGGTGCATCTGGAAGATGATATCTCCTTTGATGAGAAGCCAGTAAATATTCTAGATCGGAGAGATATGGTTCTACGCAACAAGACAACCCATATTGTCAAATTGTTGTAGAGGAACCATAAGTTTGAGGAAGAAACATGAGAATTGGAGGAAGCAATGAAGGAAAAGTACCCACGTCTATTTTTGGTCTAGAACGTAAAATGAAATTTCAATGGAGAAATTTCTTAAGGGGGGAAGAATGTAAAGACCAACTATTTTTAATGGAAATTCCTTTATTTTAAATATTCCATAAAATCGCATAATAATGAACTACTAAGTGATAAGAGACCTTTAACCATAATTTCGTCACTTCTTTTTTTGGAATATTGAAACTCTGACATACATGGTTGTGTTCAAGATGTTTTTTGGTGACTAATAAAATAAAAATAATTTTTGGTGAATAGTAACCTACCCTAATGAATAGTAATATACCCTTATGAATAGTGATATACTCTATTGAATAGTAACCTAACCTATTGTGGTATAAAAATAATATTCAAGTTGTAATTGCAGTATATCAATATTTTAGAATAAGTTAATGAGTGTTTTAAAACTGGTTTTGATAATAAATTACTATTTTAATTAAATATTAAAATAATCAAATTTGAAAAAAAAATTGAAAAATGTACTTGATTCATGGATTCTACACATTGAAAAATGGTTAGGGTGAATTTTTGGGATTTTTCTAAAATAATTGAATTTTTATGAATAGTAGAATCCGATAAATTACAATAAATTCTAAATAATGGATTAATTGAGTCATCGATGATGCTCTGCTGATGTAAGCCCACATGGTTCGGGATCACATGAAAAAATCACTATTCTTGGTCAAGTAATTATTACTATTCTTTGTCTTGTGAAGAAATAATAAATTAAGGATTATAATATCATGAAATTTGTCGTCTCCTCCACTATAAAAACCCCCATTCACTCCCTCTTATCTCCACTCCTCTCATGCTCCAATCCTTCTCTAAATTCTGCCCAAATCTCTCCCCAAGATTCTTCCCAATGTCCAAAAGCTCTCATCCCACCCAAAATACCAAAAACTCTCCCCTTAAGAGGTTCTCAAAGGAGGACGTCTCAAGATGTCATTAATAAAAAGTGGAGAACCCCACCAGATTTGAGGTAAGGGATCCTCTCCTTTTCTCTCTTAATCAAGACTGTCCTCTATACTATACCCTCATATGTGTACTAGAAACTGATGGGGTATGTTTATCAACCTCCCCCATTCATCCTTATTGATTTTTAAGTGATGTAAAACCCCATTTCTCTCTCATTAATCCCTATTGGCCACCCCCGACACTATACTGATAAAATCGTAACGAATTCTACCCGAACCTTCTTGGTTCTTTTGTGTTGCCTTATATTTCTTTCAAAATGGTGTTATCATTTCTATCTATGTTAGTCTTATGAATTATTTTTAGTTTTACAATATTCTTATATCAAGACCCTTTCATCACATTATTTCGGGGATATACATGATTTTGAAAGATTCCCTCCTTAGAACATTCCAATAAGCCAATCTGTTTTGAGGGGACTTCCCAACTTTTTACCCAAATTTCAAGTGCACACTATCCAATTTTTTAAAACACAATTGTATTTATAAAATATGTATTTTTATTATGAAAACCTTCTTGGTTCAATTCTATTTTTATATAAAATAATGTCCTCTTTTCTATTTGGAAATATCTTGATTGTTTTCCTTAAAACCGCACAAAAATGTTTTAATGCTAATGTTACTAGAATACATTTTTTTTATTTGTTTTCACTTATATTTGACACCACTTACCATGTTATATGCCTATTTTATCCTATTAATGTCCATGTATGTTCTAATCCCTTCCTTTTATGGACACTTTCGTGATACACCCATTGGGTATGTTTTATGTCATGATTGTGGTACCCAATTTTTTCCATGGGTAACCTTATGTTTATGTATGGTTGATTATGTATGATTATTTCTATGGAAAGATTATTTTTGTGGCATGAATATTCATGAATATGTTGAGATGGGTGAACCCAGATAGTTCTCTAATGCATTGGGTAAGGATAAGTCTAATGAGATATGATGTGAAACGGGAATGGCGGTTAGCCTTGACCCGTACTGAAATGGGAAATGGGATTGGTGGTTAGCCTTGACCCATACTAAAGATATTATTTATGATTCTTCCACATTTATATGATTCCATGTTTATAAGATCCCATGCTTATTTTAAATGATTTTATAAGTTTCATTCATTGGATATCATTATGTCATGCCTCCTAACTCATGTGCTTGACATGTATCCTTATGTTCATTCATTTACTGAGATCTCTAGCTCATCCCATTGTTCATGTGTTCCCCAAGGTACCCTATGCATATGTAAGATCTAAAAGGAAGTTAGAATCTCATTATGGAGATTAAATAAAGAAGTTTTTTTAGTCTCATGTTTTATGTTATATGTACCTAGTATTCCAAGACACTAGAATTAACAATCCTTGCCTTGTAATCTGATGATTAATTATGCTGAAAATCATGAAATGTTTTATGTAACAGGCTTGGGTCTCTATATTCCTCATCCTTATATTATAAATTATAGAATTTCTTTTCCATGTCATCTATTTTCTCTCAAGGAAAATATTTCTTAACGAATATATCTAGAAATATTTTCTATTCAATCTCCTCTATCACTTAATCCTCCTCTTTATCATTATAAATCATTAACCCCACTAATATATATGCCTATTCACAAAATATACTACCATAATATCATTTTCATTTTCACTTATTCCCTAATACAGAAATATATTTTCAAGAGAGATGAACCATTTTTCAACTAAAAATAGATTATTAGTTCTATAAATGGTTGGATGATTTGGTTGTATGATATACTCAAATTTCATTTAATTACATAGAGAAGTAGTAGTTTTCTATCTATGGTATTGATTAATTTTGATAAAATGAGAGAGATTCATTGATATATTCATAATTGGTTTAGATACAATACCACACATATTAACTTACTATATTGTGATATTGGTACATTGACTATTACAGTTTGTAAAATTTCTCTTCGGTCTACTAGAATCCATCCGTAAACAATAGTTGATGCATAATTATCTCAAAAGTGATTAATATTATTCCAGAGCATAAAAATACTTATAATATATTAAAAATTATCATGGTTTATTTTAATTGCTATTAATGTAGTGTTCTTATAAAAAAATTTCCCCTGCTTCCTACTAAACGTCCATTGATACTAACAATAACTACTCCGACTATAATTATATAGAGAATTTATTTACTTTATTTAGTTATTATGTGAAACATAGGATCCCATGATGGAATGTTGATTAGTTTACCATTCATTCTTGACTAGATACATACATGACATCCATATTAATTTGTGAAAATAAAATATTGAATAAATAAATCATTTTCATTCTTAAAGATCACTTAAATATATCTTAATGATGTCCTGAGGAAAGGGAATATTAATAAATGGCGAGCATAGATTCTCATTGAGGGAATAAAAATAATAGAATCTATCATGCTTAGATTAGAAATTTATAATAGGAAAAGTTGATAATCAATACATCTACCATTAATCTATCAAAAACTATGAAATTTTATTAGAGAGTGGGATAGGGATGAAAAATAGTCAAGGGCATCTAAAATATTAGATCCCTAGTGCATCAACTCTTAAAGATTAAGAAATTCTGGGATCAATGATCCAGTGGAACAAAAAATGAGACATGGGGTAGTAAGAGTGTCCTAGAAAGCCATGATGTCTTCCACAATATTAATCTTTGCACATGTTTTCATAACCCCCAAATAGTTATTTAAGATATTCGTGCATATGTAAACTACGTACATGAGATTACATCTAACAGAAATACCCCATAGATGTAACTATGAAAAATAGATGAATAAATTTCAACCCATTGTAGAAAAATACAATTGCAGCTGCATAATTAAATCCCTCTAAGAATATCAGAATCATAGGAAATTAGATTGTGCCAGTGGAAAATATAAATGCTGAATGAAAGAATACCTAATATGACATGGTTAGAGATAACCCATCCTCCCCAAATATTCACATTGGAACATGATCCATCAATATTCAGTTTATATCCATCAACTGGATGGATATTTTTCATGAAATGTCCCTATATAGACTGATTGTGAGTTATGAGAACCTATTCATATATCCCATGAGATATTTCAAGGAGGGATGACATTCCTAATGTATGAGAAGTGGAGAAAACTCAGCCATGAGGTCCTTAGCCAGGATTATATCCACAAAATTCAAGATATTAATTCCCACATTCCTATCCCTATTATGAAAATTCCATATAGTCTATAAAAATCAACAATTATAATAGATATCACCATACACTCATGTATGTTGTTTTTAAAACCATATAACCTATTCTGATGGAATTTTTTACCCTTAATATTCTTGTGTGGATTATTGAGGTTGAGAATTATTTTTCAAATGGAGGAATCCCACTCTCCTTTGAAGAAAAAATGAATAAGGGTATCTTTCTTTGGAATAACACAATAGCTTTATTAAGAGAAAATGGTAATCCACTTATACCTCACTCCATAATCCATGGGGAGACCCATGTTTTGGATGTGCTAGTCAAGGATATTAATCTTATTTGGAATATTATTATATCATTTAAACCCTCCCCATACTTCATGGTAAATATTTTCATGAAAGGCATGTTGGTAAAGTTTTTTCAAGAAGGATCTAGTTGATGATTTAGTAAAAATGAGTCTTTCATGGTCTGAGTTGAGATCAATGATATTATAAATCTTATATTATTGGGATTTTAGGGTAGTTTTGAAAAATTATGGAATGTTACTCACTTTCTCAAAAGATATATCTACTTCCAGTAATCCAAATAAGGCTAACTTAGTCTCATCCATGTTCGCATTCTTTCTCTTTATTTTTCCACACCTAATGTTCCATCTTGAATACTATTTCAGAAGGGGAATGTGTCAGTGAATCAATCCCCATAGCATATATCACCTTCCCCTAAGTTATCCTAACATTCTCCATATATTTTAAAAAATATTTTCCCACAGTGACCAATAAACCATTATGTTCTATTCCACCCTCACTTGAAAGAATAACATGGTCTCAATGATGATCCAAATCCTAATTCCTCCATTATCAACGTCACTAAAAAACCATTTACACCATGAATAGTGGTATTTTCCCTATTCAACTTCATCCTAGGAGAATGAAGTTAAAACATTTTTATTTCTCTACAAGACCACTTTAGGGATGATGAATGATGACAATATGTGCTTAAGAATGGATTTAACAACATATTGATCAATGTGATGTTGCCACCAGTGGATAGAAACTAGTTTTTCCAATTGAGAATAAGGTTGGGGATTTTATCCACGAGACTATAATAGTGATGAATATGGATTCGTCTGGGTGATATTAAGGAACCAAAATATTCAATTGGAATGGGACTTCTGAGAACCCTTTTCTACCTTCAGTTCTCATTCCCCTTCTATCTGAGCATGATCGAGGGTTGTAGACATTACTCTTATCTTGGTTAATAATATGTCCTCTCCAATTTTTGTATGAATCAGTAATATAATTAAACTCTTTAGTAGATCTATTGTTTCCATTGATTAGGATAAGTATATCATATATATAAAATAAGTGTGAATGATCATTGATGGTTGGCCTACGACGAAATGTTATGATACATCCCTTGGAGAGGATTTTATTTATATATTTACTCAAATTCTCTTGGATAAGAATGATTATTTTAGGGGAATAAATATCCTCTTATCTTAGACCACACACTGACTTAAAAAACATATGTATTCTCCATGATTGAAACCATGAAAAAATAGGATAAAATTCACTTGACGAATAGGTCAACGATCCAATTAGAAAATCCCATGCATTTCAAGATTATAATGGCGAAGATCCATTCAACCCATTCATATTACATGACCATATCCAATTTTATATAAATGTTATAACATGAGATATTATTATTAATATAACCTATAATTTCAAGTGCTGTGGAAATGGATGATTTGGTAGACCTACCAAAAATAAATCCTTGATGCCCCGCTCAAACCCACTTGTCATGATAGGTTGAGAGTCACCTATTGATAACTATAGAAATAAAAATATATGGGGAGTTTTACATTCTTATTTGATGATACATCTTAAGACATGTTGTGTTATTAATCTAAAGTATGAAGAGATGGGTAGTCTGAAACCCAATTGTAAAGATAGTTTGAGAGTGACCAATTTATAATGGTAGTAGGAACAGTATATTGGATGTTTTACATACTTATTGGAAGTTAATGCTTTAGAGATGTCGAGTTATTAATTTTTATTATGAGGATAAGGGTAGTGGAATAGGCCACCCTGGGTAAGCCTCCTCCAAGGAAAATACATATATGATACTCACTCAGTCCTATTTCATGAGGTTTCTATAGTAAGAATAGAATGCACTTGGAAACCCATTCAGTCCTCGATAATTTCTATAATTGAGGGAATAAAAGTCCACCTTGACCTCCCTTTAATCTGGAATGCTTTCAAATAATGAAATAATCTTAGAATAAGAAACCAACTGTATGTTTTCAATGATATCATCAGGGATTATATGATTTTTATCCTTCAAGTGAGGGTTAGAATCCATGAGAAATAATTTAAAAAATACATGGTCATACATCATATGAAATGTCGGTCATTGGTAAAGTATCCATCCTCAAGTAGTATATTTTGAGCACGGCTTCATTTACTTTTTTGGATGCATTCCTGAAAACCTTTTGTGTTCTTACCTCCCTATCTAAGCCATACTACCCATGATACATACCTTGAAATTATTTCCTACTTAAGATGGAAATCAGTAAGATGTTTTCTCATGAAGACCAATGATCCAATGAGGTCATCGTCCAACTATTAATCATGGTCCACCTCTTACTTCTCAAAATCCAACTTATCTTTATCAGTGTTCACATAATGGTATGGATTATGGGACTCACAATAATGAAGGACATGTTTCATCTATATATGATTGATTTGGAACCCAACCCATGACCCTTCACTCTTGTACTTTCCCCATTAATTCCATACCACTCGACAATAATAAGGGTTGTACAACCACGTTGTATAGTATAAAAATGATCTTTGTGAATAGCACTAGAAATTAGATGATAGAGAATTAGAGAATGATCTAATACTTCTCAACCCATGTGGTCCACTTGTGCATTATGGAAGGAAGTAATGGCCTAAAAATTCACCAATAATTGGTCTAACCAACACAATGTACAATGGCTCCCCTTCTTATTATTAAACCATGTAAATCTTTTACTAATAAACCATAGATCTAAGAGGCCATTATAGGGTGTGAAACCATTTGGGGATTATCTATCCTTTTATGGACAAAACCCCCTCAATTTATTATTTCGACTCCACCTTGATGTTATTAAAGTCACCCCCAACCACCCATATAGAATCCTTCGGGATGTCCCTATAAAGTTCCTTCCAATGAATCGTTCATTCCCTTGTGTCTCACTAATCATAGAGAATAGAAATAAAACGCACACAATTATTTGAAACAATCATTAAAATGATATTTTGGTTGGAGATGAACATTTTCTCCCCATAAATAGAACAATCCTGAAAACCCATTTATGTTGATTAACATGCTCCATGTACAAGAATATACGAATCCCCATCCTTTAAATTAATACCTTCAATTTAAAGTAATGCTGCGTATGTTCAAGGATTGAAAAAAGAGAGACCTTCTAATAGTTGAGCTCATAATAAATGTAGTCTATCTTCACCCTCAACCCCATTTTCCAAACATTCCAAATGAAAACAGGAATAATTGTATCACATGAAACCTTGATTTTCCCCCCTAGGCCAATGAGTACAATGAGTTAGATGACGAGTGGATTTGTTCTAATATGGAATGAGCCCTAGTTCTAGATCTTTTCGGTGACGGGGAGGTATCATTCACATCTTTTCATGGATCAACATGTGATAATGTGTTGAAACTTATAGATAGATGGATTGGATAGGAGAAATAAGAGAAAGGGTCACTATGCTTGTGAGGCTGAGGGGAGAACCAATTTCGTTTCACGATGATGAAGGTCCTCCACCAGAATGTGTGAAACAAAATCTGCGAAAGTGGTGAAGGAAGGATAGGGGAGGGATTCACTATAAGGAAGATAAGGTTTAGAAGATAGTGGGGAAAATAAACCACCACATTTTGACATTTTCATCAAGACTTTGGGGACTCTGGGCTAAAGATTCAATCCCTCATTGAGGAAAAACATCTGAAACCATAGGGCCAGACACCCTTTGGCGACCAAGATCCATCATAGAAGATACTATGTGACTGGAAAAAACCCTAGAGGGAATAAATTCCATATGAGATAAGTTATTAGTGGATTGATGTTCATGAATTGTGGTGTCATGCTAGGACTATTTCATTTAAAAAATAAATAAATAACATCCTTTCAAGTGATATATCATATATAAATGAGCATGGGATTAGTAGACCAGATATTTTAACCATGATATAGTATCTCCCACTCAAAGGATGATGTGGTCTGGAATTGTATTAGATAATTCCATTTAAATTAAAATCAGAGAAGTTCTTACATCCTAAAGATAGATCATCTGATCATCCACATAGAGGAATTCACCGAGGGTGCTTCCAGTACCTTGTAGGAAAGAAATGTAGTAAAAGTGTTTAGGGAGTACTATTATATTAAACCATATCACTACATGATAAAAATAATGATCGAAGTGTGATTACATTCAATATTGGAATAGATTAAATCTTCATTTGTAGAATGTTCGAGGACAACAATCCCACACTATCCAAATATCCACATTGGAACCCCGCACTAAGCATAATGCTTATTGATTATTGTAGATACTCGAGCTGGTGATTCTAGCCCAAATGAGGTGAAAAAATTAAGGAAAAGGGGTAAGGTATGTTTATCTTCCCCAAAACATGCCGCCAACATCCACCAGTGGAAGTCAGTTACTGCTCTAATGGTGTCTAAAGGGACGTCCATTGTCAATGATCCATCCAATGCATCCACATGAAGATCTAGGATATGAACCCCAGTAATTGATTACAGATGAAACTACCGAGATGGTACTGACCGAATGACTACATTCTTCAAAGAGGGTTTAATAAATACATATTTGACTATAGGAAGGACAGGTGAATCCAATGACATAAGATATTTCTTGTTTTCAAGGGTCGAGTGAGAGGGATGCATGTGGGTTGCTGCTCAATGTGATGATGAATCTTTTGGTAAGGAGAGATGAGGTTTAACAGGCATGAAATTTTCATTTTGGCTGGTGTATGGGTCCTCTATGTTGAATGAAAAATTCTTTCCACCCCCCTTCTATGATTTTCCACAATGCACCTACATCTATAATTTAATTAATAACTTGATCATCAACATGTATCCATGGAAAAAATCAATATAACAATCACATGGATTATCATAACTGAAATCTTAATAAGGGAAATATAAAATTTTATACCACATAAAATTTTCATAAATGACTCATGGAAATACTTCATAAACCCTACCATCAGGGCCTTATCCAAATTCATTTTACATACCATAAAGTACTTGTTCCAAGGAATTCTATATAACTTCAATGATTTATTCCAATACATTTGCATTGTATGGGATGAAATAAGTTGAGTAATACACATATTTTATGTATCTTGAGATTTATATAAACATCTAGGGGATATAAATAATGAGGCAGTACCCAACACTTATATATGTAAAATTCATTCCACATGTGTTAAATCAAAAATATAACACAAAATCAATATTCCCTTTCAATAAATAACTATATATATATAATAAAGATTATTAAATACAAATATAAAATTGTAAAATAACTAAATTTTTTAACAAGAGTGATTCAAATAACAGAATAAATTATATAGTATGATGGTAAGGAAGAATAATATTAATTTAAATGATACTAAATATATCCATGATACTAAAAATATTAACATGAATGAAAAAAATGATATCCAATAAATAATGGGGAGTGATGAATAATTTGATCATAAGAAAGTGAGTGATCCCAAAATAAGTTTTCATCCCAATTATTAATGTATTATTTAATACTATCAAATAATCATAAATAATGGTTTGAAATAAAGGATTTTCATTTAATATATATATTGAAAAACTGTAGAAAAACACTAAAAAGTAATATCTATAAATATTTAGTAACATTGTTATAAGAAAAAATATATAAATCATTTCCAAAAAAATAATATGTTTTTGAAAAAAAATTATTTCAATAGAAAAGATAATAATTCATTTAATGATTAAAATATTTTCTATGAAACCCCATTATAAATTTTAGAATAATATAATTTTATAATTACAATCATGTATATAGGGAAATTCATTTATAAAATATACATTAAAAATATTATTTCTATCAATCTTTTGAATCAAATTCAAAGATGACTTGTTCAGAAAACATTAACAATATTTTTTTTAAAACCATTTTAAATAAAGTTAATCTTAGTAAATAGATTCCTTTTCCAATTTTCTAATCATATGTAAAAACAAAAATAAATCAATTTGATGTTTATGGATATAGAAGAGACTGAGTTTATTATCCAAAATGGGAAATAAGGTCTATTTTTTAAAAAAAATATTGTTTTCCTCTTTTTGTACGAATTATAGGAAAATATGGATGAAAAATAATGAGACTACACAGATTTTTAGGTCATAAGAAAATATAATAAATTCATAAATTATTATAATATAATTCAAAAAATATAAATTTAAACATTTTAAATCCTCAATAAGAGTGATATTGTAAAATAATCATTTCTGTCTATGACAAAATTTTAATTAAGAAACTTATAAAAGAGAATCCTTAAATTAAATAATTAAATAAAATTAATGAAGTGAAAATAATGATATAATATTTAAAATGATTATTATTAATTCTTTATAAAATAAATTAGGTTTATATTATAAAATATGTCTCATTAGACTAAAATTGATATATTAAACCCATACCTTGGATTTTTTCACGATCAGAAGTGTAATATCCACATGAATAAATCAATTTATTTTTATTCAATAAGTTATAAATCATTATATAAAAATATATTATTTTTTTAAAATTTTTAATCATTTTTCAACATTCCATTGATTAATTATTTCTTAAGTTGACCACATTAGGTTCTTTTATCAATTTCAAAAAATAACTTCGATATGTTGAACATGGTTAAATAATTGATGAAATTGTTCACTAATCTCTATAATGATAATAATTTAATGAATATAAATATTACTCACATTATACTATTTTATAATCAACCATTAATGTTTGTAATAGAAAAATGATTCACATCGCTTCATGGTAGTGGTAGACCGCATGTATGAAGGGGAAATATTATAATTTTTCAACATATAGTATGGTAATATGGTATGTATTATATTTTTTTAGCATAATAATAATTTGATAAATATTTTATATACTATATAAATTAAAATTTATATTCATTCATGTGAGGCGGTGGTGTAAAATTAATTACACTACTATATTGAAATAATAGTATGTATGTATACACAATCATTATTTTCCTTTCGCATAGGATGTAATGGAGAAAGAAAATGGATGTCAAAATAATATAATAAAAAAATCTTATGGTTTATATATTTATTAATTTATTTATTAGTATTTTTTTATTATTTTTATGGTGTTTGATAAGAAAAGATCTCCAAAAATATTGATGAGAATATATACTACTAATTTTGGTTTCCTCCCTTGGTCTGTTTATTAAAGCATGTTGATGTGGTATTTTGAGAGTAAAGTATCCTCAAGGAAAATAAAATTTTTGAGGTATTTGAATAGTTATTTTTTGATATATGACCCTCATAAATTTTGGACAAGATTAGAGAAGAGGATCCCTTTTATTCAAGATATAGGTTGAAAAATTTTAAACACATGATACTTTTTTATATAATATATCTTTTACATAAGTAATATAAAAAACATTATCTTAAATTCAATGATAATGATGATATTATAGAAATCTATCAAAACATTTATATTTGATAATTTGTTTTGTTATTTTTGAACCAAATCCATTTCTAACCCTTTGGAATCCAATTTTCAATTTATGAAGTCTATAAAAATATCATATTTCTACTCTTCATTATGAATATAAACTAAGTATAAATCATTTGGTAATATTAATTATGATGATTCCAAATATGGAATCCATTTTTAAAATTTTAATTCCAATATTTTGAATATATACCTTTAAATATAAGTTCAAAAAACACAATGAGACTTATTTTTAATTCATACCAAACCAAAACCAAAAGGAAATCTATGAATGCGTGATAAAAATAGAAGAACATATATGATTATTTCTTTGAATAAAAAAATTTCTCTGTTTTCCAAAATGATATAAATATATATTTAATGTAAACCTGATAATTTTATATAAATTATATTAATTATTAAATTTAATTTTTTTCAATAAAAAATGGTTCAAATTATTTCTATTTAATCGTATATCCTCATTAAGTCATAAAACAAACATTAATTTTAAAATTATTATTTTTAACTAGTCAATAAAAAATCATTTATTTCTGATTAATCCGAAAAATTACATAAAGTAATACAGATATTGTTATTTAAAAAATGGATGTCACTTTATGAAAATCATTTTATAAATTTGTCCACATATTATTCTTATATATATTCCAAAAATGTGTAAATCCATTTTCAGAACAAAATTTTATTTTTAAATCATAAAATTACTTTATTATCATTCCTTTTATAGTAATTACCAATATATGACTATTAATTTACTTTCTGGAATAAATTATCAATAAATTTCTTCAAAATCATTAATCAATAGTGTTAAGTTTAATTTATTAGAAAACAACACACTAAAAAACAAGTTGGTGAAAAATATATCTGTTTTCCATTAGATGAATTTATCTAACAAATTTATAATACATTTATGAACGATCATTACTTATATTACATTTATAAACATTGAATTTTCAATAAATTTAATACTATATCTTATTAGAATTCATAATTTAAATTAGGACCCCAAATATAAAAAAAGAAAATTTATTTAAAAATGATCCTCTTAAACGTATTTAATATCAATTATTAATGACTGTGGACTTATTTTTTCCCATTGGATATATAGTGTGTTGATGCTTATATTGAATTTAATGAAATTTAATATTCACTTTAGTTAGTTGTTATGTGTATCACATGCTATTAAACACTATATTTATATTAAGGATAACACATAGTAAAATCGTTGGGTTTTATAGGGAATATTTGACTAGGTAGGGGATGATTCAAAATCAGGGTAATCAATAACATTGTATTAATTATTTTTTGTCATGTTAAAATGTTACTCATATAACATGGAATAAATTTAACATATTATAGAGTAATGTATGATAAATTTTAATGAAATTTGTTTCATACATTCATATTTCTTCCGATGTATCATTGTTGAATGATAGATTGTGCATGTTTATTTCAAAAAGGGAACAAAATCCAAAATATGTTATTTTTAATGATATTTTAAAATAGGTATCACCCTAATTCACACCCCATATAATTGTTAATCCTACATACTCAAACATTGGTTATAATACTAAACTATATAATATATAACATATCATTGTACATCATAAAATATATAACATAACATATAATATATATATATAATCAAGTAATATAAATGATATAGCATGTATAACTGAATATGTAAATATCATATCATATATATAATTTTATAAAATTTACATATGTTATGCTTTATTTTTATATATGTTATGTGATTTAAATCTATATATATTCTTTACAAGTATATATATTCAAAAAAAATCATAAACAAAATATCTATTGAAAAAATAAAATATATATTTATATTTATAATATCCTTAATTTTAAAAAAAAAGATAGAAAATATATAGAAAATTATATATATAATAAATGGTTTGATGATATGTATAATTTCATGATAATTCACACTAACAGAAAAATTCTCTCACACACACACACATAATATATAAGCATATATATATATATATATATATATTCCACATATTTGGTTGGTTAAAAACATGATTAAATAGATATGTATATATTATATGAATCCATTTTATCCCGAATACAAAATAAATATATACATTCACACAAGCACAAGGGTTTCCTATATTTTACCGAAGGGTTAAACTAATTTCATATATCATAGTTATGGTAATTAATTCTAAATTTGTTAAAAAGGGTTTATTTCTAAGGGTTCTTACTATTTGGCCAGCTAGTTGGGATGAGTTGATTTTAATTCACAACTTTTTTTCATAAAATTAACTCTTTTAAAATAGAAGGAAAATTCATTGAAAACCATTAATCGTATGTCCTTGTTTTTTTAAAATCACATATTAGGCCTATATAGAATTGATACCATTAATTATTTTACAAGATATCCCTTAAAATGTTTGTTTAAATTTGGTGAATAAAATTGGAGCACCATTTATGGGGATCTAAATAAGAAAAATTGACACTCCCATTATATTCTCATCATAAATATTTTATTACCAACACATTTATCTAATCCTTTCCCTTATATATCACCCTGTTTTTTCCTTATTAGATCCAAGAATAATAAAAATTCTTAGTTTTTCTAAATAATTTCTGGGGTGAGTAATCAAGTAATCTTAGGGGCTAGTTATTTTTATATCCAAATTTTCAAGAGAATGTAAAATATATATATAATTTCAATGAAACATATGTTCATACAAATAACAAAAATTAAACAAAATAAAGAATCAAATGGGAATTTCAAAAGATATACCCCTAAATTAAGTAATTCTATAGGAAAAAGTTCGAATGAAAACCTCACAACATCATAGACCAATTCCGATATCACCCAAAAAATAAAAAAATTTAAAAAAGTGAAAATATAACTTTAAACCCCATGTCCTAATGAAATATTAAAACATTTCATGGGATGGATTCAGAGATGTGTTACCTATATTCCAAAGTGTTTAATGAAATTATTGAGATAATGGTCCTCACTTATCACATAATTCCATCATATAGGAAAATTTTCTCATATTCACTTTAATATATATCTATTAATTGGTCAAAAAATTTGATAATAACATCCATCTATTGCCGGTACTAAAAAATTATAATTCTATAAAATGTACTCTCATCACTACAAGACAACTTCACTTAAATAGAGCAATAAAATATATGTTGTAATTTTTTGAAACTATTTTTATGAAACATTATTATGTTTTAAATAAAACAAAAAAATTATTCCTTAACATATATTTTCAATCCCAAAAGAACAATTTTATATAATGATATATGTATTGGAAGAAAAAAATTGTAGACATGATCTGTAATGAGACCATAAAAATATTTTCCCTTGATGATATTTAGAAGTATCTAAAAGGTCATGATGAAGAAAACCAAAGATAGGAAACCTCTACCTTTTATGATAAATATCCCAAATATGGTTCTATGTATGCTCATAATGATGATAAAATACTTAGGGCTAAACATGCAGCACTCTCATAGAAGTCTAATGTATAGAGATTATGAAATTCTATTATGCTTGTTCAGTTTCTTCTATTTTTTTTTGATTAATCGTAATATAATAACATTATTTGTTGAAAATTTCCATTAATCAAGGAGTCCCTTCTACGAGTAATATTTTTCTATGTTAATGCACTGAAAATTAAAAATCCTTATAAACCAATCAATTTCAATTCAATTTACATTGAAAATACTAGATACTTTTAGATAGATAATCAATAATGCAACAAATCACATTATCCAAATACAATCTATATAAAAAATCCTACAAATAGATAGTTGTAATATTTTTAATCCTAATTATAGAATACTATAATTCATTTTAATCTAAAAAAGGAACAACTGATCCAATAACTTAAATATCCCTTTCTGATAAAAAGTCATCTCAATATGTTCTATAATAATTGCACAAGAAATTGCGTTACAAAATAAAGAAAATTATTGTTGAGTCTTACTTACTATTAATTTAATTACATAGAATTAAAATTAGTAAGGCACTCTTTCCCACATTGTTTGTCACTTCATCAACAGTAAGAGGAAAATCTAATAACATATTATCTCATGATCATCTTAATACTATCACTATATTAAGGAGTTGGATAAATATCTAAAATCATGATCAATCAAAAAATAAACCACCAAAGTGTAAAAAATACGAAGATAATTCTGAATAACCACATTTTAAAAATGTGAAATCTATAGAGGACATATAAAAACCAATACCGTCCTAATAAATATAATAATAAGAACTCATCCTTCAAATAATGAGTGGAAAAACCAATTTCATCTTGATTACTAACTTAATGGAAATTTTCACTTATTTTGAACTCATTTTCCCCCTTAATAGTGAAATCAAAACCATACTTTCCTATTTCATGTATCTTGGGAAATTTTTAATTTCAAAAAGAATATGTCTAAAAAATAATATAATTTTGGAATCTAGTGTGAGAACTACCATCAAAAGAAGAATGTATGTAGAGATAAAGGACCACAATTCACATTACATTATGTTATAACAGGAGATAAAAAAGATATCAAATCATTTTTGGATCTATGATCTAATGTTAACCTAATTAAAAAATCTAAATATTATTAGTAGGGGGATGAGGAGTACCAAACCACATTTTTCTCTCTATAAATTTCTCTCAATAATGTTTTTTAACTAAGGGTATCATAAAGTATGTCTAGGTTAATGAAGAAAATATAATTTACCAAATTAAAATAATTGTATTTTAAAATCTCAATAACAAAATTTCTTTAAAATAAACACTAATTATTCTTTCTATACACTTCTCAGTAAAAGTCAACACTATCATTAGATTTTGGAATAGAAAAATTTACATAAAATTCAGTAATATAATATTTGATATCAATATATACAATGAATGATATAAAATTATCCAAGATAATGAGGTCTAAGACGTAAATTTTGTAGGTTGTGTCAAAATTTACCTAAGGAACATCAATTAATTATTGATGGATTTTTATGTATAGATTAGATCAGTATCATTTTTTTCATTTTATGGAAATTTCTCTTCCTGGAATGAATATATAAAATCCATTTCCACTGATAATTTTTTTTAGAATATGAATCAGAAAACCCTTGGGATAAATCAATGATCATATAATAAATTCCCATTACCATCATGGATCCATCCATTTTGGTTTTTGAAATAATTGTTCCAAATGAAATGATAATTCAAGGAATTAAAATAATGAAACAGAGTCTAATTCCAACTCTCCAATCGTCTCTTTTAATTGTAAATATACAAATAATCAAAGAAATGTCCTACATTCCACACATAAATTTTAATTCTGATGTAATAATAAAATTCATCAGGTTTTGATCTATTATTATCTCAAAGAAAAATTAAAAAAATATCTCCTAATTTATTAATCATCTATAATAAATAAATTTAACACATCCATTCTACAAGATCATTATATTATCCCACTAATTATTACAGAAATTATTATTGATGGAAAATATTATATAAATTCTTATTAACAACAAAATATAATCAATTTCAATCTAATTAGAGTGGTAAATATTGAAATGATTGTTTTTTTTAAAATTGAGCTTTCTCTAATTAATTTGTTAGAGTTAGTGGGTTATAAAAATTCATGTGGTTAAAAGGATGTTTGGAATCACTATATTGACCAATGTGATCAAGAAATCCTCCGTAAAGGGTGATTATATGATGATGAGTTTTCATAGATTATATGTTGTTTAACTCCAATAACAAGAATGATAATTCTTTTTAACCGTTGTTAAATAATTCCTTGAGTGAGTATTGAGGTTAGGGTTATTATAATTCGTATACATGAATTTATCTTATAATGAAATTATGGTTTCCTCAAAATGTATAAAATAACAAGAATTTGTTTTTTTTTGGAATATTTTCCTTTAATAGCATACTGTTTGGGTTGTGAAATTCCTTTGGTAACTTCCACTGGTGCATGATGGAAATTTTCTCTAACATAGTGGATGAATTTATATAATTATTTATGGGTATCATCTCAATTTTTAAGAACACATTTTAGTGACTCATAATCAATAATATGAGTGCAATTTCTAGATGTGTGGATGAGACTCTGGTACAAATTCATGAACATTCCATTAATTATAAAAGTATTATTATCCCTTAGAAAGATAGTCTCATGTAAGGGAATAGAGTTCAAAAAATAAATGTTAAATATTATTCACCATCTTAATTATCTCCAAATTTTAAAATAAATAAATTCATAATTTTGATATTAAGATGTCTATAAAATTTTCATTAGGAACATAAACACTATTATATGATACCATTACGCTTTGCTTGTAAAATATGCTCATTTTTTATGATTTAAATAAGTGATATGACTTTTCAACACTAATGTCAAGAATTATATTTCTACCCACCATAATTATTCTAATTAGAATAAGAATTCTCCAAAATTTTGTGATGAGTAATATATTATTATAGGATTTATCTTATGATAAATACCAAAAAACACTATTTTTTTATCTATTATATGATTAAATATTTTATTTGTTCCATATTTATATATTTTTCCACATAAGATTGATTTTATAATATAATCTTGGTTATAAAGACATTTATACCCACTCTATTAGAATATCACTTCATTATATTTACTAACAATTCAACATTAAAATTCATTTTCAAAAAAAACAAATCACTATTGTTTGTGTTATCCCTTATACCTCAATAATAGGATTTAACAACAAAATACCATAATAGTGTTCAAAATTTTATAGTAGATCTCATTTCGTGGATATAATTAAAATATTACTAATCACATCATTTGATGTCTAATTCAATACATGATGAACATCTCTATTTCATGGTTGATATCACATAGAATTATATTTTGTCAATGAATTATTAATGAGATTAATTCTAATATTATTAGGATCAAAATTTTAGAACAGATACATTTCAAACATCAAATACTATATGTTTTATGATCTCATCCTTAATAAGATTTACCATAATCAAGCCATTAGGAGATTTTTTCACAAGTATGAGTAAAAGGATGATCTTAATTTCACTAAATGATAGCGAATTGGAGGAAACTTTTCCACAAATAAAACTACTCAAAAGGTTTTTATTTTTTTGTAACCTCAACATGGATTAATGAAACGTTTTTCATCGATTTCCTCAATGCCATCAACAATGTGTCATCACTAAAAGGAAAAACTATTAATCCTAATATAAATTAAATTATAGAGATTTTTTGTTTTTACGCAATTCATTTTAGGTGAACATTTCTAATAACTAGGGGATATCTTTAAATACTCTTAGATATTAATTATTTAGCTGAATGGGATGAATCAATTCCCAAAAAATGTAATGATTATCAATTTTTTGATTCACATCCTCAAATAAATTTTTTTAAAAGTTTCATAATTCATAATTCTATAATTAGGGAACATGTATTATATTTTTTTCAATACTAATTTCATATTACTCATGTATAAGAATTAGTATCTCATAAAGTGTTCACTTCCAACAAACCTCAAACTAATAGTAATATGAGTCATAAGATATCGAAATAAATTAAATTCATTAAAATAATATCAAACCATATAGTGAGGATTATTAAATAAATCTATGGATTTCCTGTTCTTATATAGGATTAAAAACAAAACCATCATGGAAATGTCTCCAAATCAACTATTTTATAAAAAACCATTCAATTTACCATGTTCAATTCAGCACAATGCCTTTTGGGATATCAGAAATCTATTTTTTTAATTTTCATTGGATGAAAAATAGATGAAATTAGACATTAATTAAAATTAAGACACTAGGAAAATGATTCTAAAATTCAGGGAATAAAATATCAATAAATCAAGCCTAAAATTATAAGTATTTATGATAAACAATTTAAAACACCTAAATTTGTGGTCCTTTGCACATCCAAGTTTCATTTTCACCTTGAAATGGTATGATCATTGATATAGGATCCCTATATTGATCATCATGTCAACCCTCATGGGGCTATTGAAATTTAATATCCAGATAAATTTCATAGATTAAATTCATTATATCTATATTGGAAACCAACTTATTAAATATTGTACCCTTCCAAGATTCATTAATTCAATTCCTATTTATTTCCATGTTTATAATTTTTATCTATCAATTGAATTTGTGTGTGAACATTCTCCTTAATGATTGGACCCTAAAAGTTATCTTTATTAAAGCTAGATATATGAGTGTAGACATGTTGAATAATGTTGGGACCTCTGTAACTAGATCTTCACTTACCTGTTTAAAAATGATGTCTAGATATTTAATGGATAATATGTTTTCCAGGTTAATATTAGTTTTCATTATTATTACTGGATTTTTTTATTTATCTATTGATTTTTTGATCCTTGAAATTTTATTTTCATTTATCCTAATTTATTCACGTTCATTAAGGTCTAATGATAAATTTTTTCTATAAAATGAATGAAAAACAATCTGATTACTACTAGACCAAATGATTTTTTGCACAATTTTAACAAGAAAATAAAACACATATACATAAACCATTCAATAAATTCACATGTATAGTATGGTTTTTAAATTTTTAAATATTCAAAAATTGAATCCAAGAGAACAAAATGAAAACATATTATAGAGAGTTCAACTTTTTATCAATTTATATATTTATTTTCTAGTTTTTAAAATCAACTAGACCATTACATAATGGTTTTTAAGATATGGAAAAATTGGTATAAATACCATACATAGACATGAAAATCAGGACGAGATTATTACAAAAATGGGGTTTTCAATCAAAAATGATTTCCATGAGAATTATAAAAATAATAAGTTTATTTATTTGAAGAAAAAAACACAAATTAATGATAAATATAAATTCTGTTAAAGAACATAACTTATTTAGAAAAATAATCTACAAATAGAAGAATTTATAGATATCCCTTAGTGTTTTGAAAGGTCAAATAAAATTAATTCCCCAATAATTAATGATATCTATAGTCAGAAAAGGATAATGAGTTATTTAGTTCCATTTATTAAATCCAACTATTTTGTGACATTGAGTACCAAAATTGATGGATTTATAGGAATCCTGAGTAATGTTTTAGAAAAATAAATTACATTATAGGACCTATTAAGTCCATCAGTTTTTAGAATAGTTTTTTCACATACCACTCCTTTAAAATAATTGATAATGAACACTTTCTTGGTCCCTGAAATACTTATTTTAATGACTATATCTATAAAATACTTAGAGAGGTATATATAATAGAACACATAGATTTTGGAAATGGAAATCTATTTTTTCCTAGAATGAGTTCGTAATAATTTTTGAATGATTCCCCTTACCACGTAGTTTTTTATATCCTCATACCACATGAAATAAATCTTAGAATACAGATTCCGATTAGGTAATGAATCATACATAAAAACATTATGGATTATATTTGAATCACAACATTTGATGATATAAATATTAAATATTATTAAACCCTTTTTATAATTATTCATTATATCATATTTATTCAAGGGAATGAATAACCTAATCTATATATTCTTGGAAAATATTTTTTAAAAAATTTATTTTAATTCTAAACGATAAATTGTAATATTAATAGGGGATCATGAGAGATATTATATAAAGATAATATATTGAAAATACAATAACATGTAATTTGTTTTCAGTGGGGGTGATGTTGATTTGGGACTTATCCAATTATATTATATCAAAAGAAGGGAAAATAAATATTTTCCCATTACTTGTTCTATGATAGACCCTACATTCATGTGGCTCACATGAAACATTATTTATAATGTATAGTTGTAATTAGGATCTTTCATGATGGGTGGATAAATATAACATTATTTGAGGGTTGAGAGGGTTTCCTAAAAAATATTTACTCAAATAAGTTACCATCAATTTCATAAATATTGTATATGGACCCCGTAACGCCCTGGCCCCAGTTAACTAGAGTTGGTGAATTATTATATAACATTGGCATGATCACAAGGGAACAAATCCTGAAATACGAATCAGGTTAGTAGCCTTGAAAGTACTAGATACATACATATGTTTTACATTACATTATAAAATGAAAAAAACAACAACATTGTCTCCTTTGAACAAATCCATATTCCTTAGACTATCCCTATTGGTAAGTCTTAATATTCTTCTTCACATCCTGAAAAAAAATAAAACATAGAAAGGGGTGATCTCAGATACTCAGTAAGGAGAATAATATAGTGGAAACTTTTACAAATAAGCATAAACATTTAAGACAATGTATAAGACTAAAACACAAGAATTTTAAACTTAATCGTCATCATTATATGACAAATATAAATCAAATAATTTCATTTACTTATTCACATGAATATTCTACTAGTCAAATAATCACATGCAATATCAATATCCAATTTCATAACGATTGAATGCATAATTCCAGACTTCATAACCACATAGTCAATGCCTCGTGCCATGTATAAAAATAAGATTTTGTCAAGGCCTAATGCCAATACCCCTTTTTGTCTCATTAGACCTACTGATGCATCAAGGAGCTATAGCAAGCACCACTCGTCACTTGCTAAGTACAATTCATTCCTCATATGAAAAGGTTGAAACATAAGATAAACATTCGTATTAAAAATAGCATACGAAATGTTAATACATTAAACATAAACTATGTTTGGTATAAAATAACACAACTATAGTCAAACTTATCACAAAACCTTCAATATAATATGGAAGACTTGTATCATGATATTTCAACTTCAAACAAGTTTAAAAACCATCAATGGATGCTGACATAGATGAAATAAAAACTAATTGAAAGAAATTCCTCTTTATATTTTGAAACCATTTAAAATTCACATAATTATAATAGAAAACATTTGTTTTGGAAATATTCTTATAATATTTTAAGGTAAGCTTCAAAGGTGATATAATGGTGAAAAATATCCACACTCTATATAAGTTAAAAAACATTCTTTCCTTAATTTTTTCGAAAATGTTGTTATGGACTTTGTATGGAAAACGATGAAAAGATTCGTTTATACACATTTTATAAAAATTCAAACATGGGTATAAATAACATTAAACGATATTCTCAGAAATAGTTAAAATGTTTTGAAATACATTTTCAAGAAACCTAGATGTGGGTGATAAAGAATTCTGAGTAGATACTCACGTATAAATAACCTCGGATAATGAAGAGATAGTAGAATTAACCCTTACCTTATACTTTTCCTTGGTCAAGGGTATGTTAACCTCCTATATAGTAGTTAAATAATTGTTATTAAATTATACAATAACCACATATATAAATATGATATCATATATGATCTTCTAATATTGAGTTGTTAATAATATTTCAGTAGTATCAGTGTTGCAGGTGTTAACGGATTCGTTTTCCTTTATATGATTTGTTATATAAGTCCGGTTTAGTATGGATAAGATATAATTGATTCATATAAAAAATGATATTAGGTTCTGAAACATTATTTCTTAATTATAAAATGAAATCTTTTCATGAATGGTTACGATTGAGAATGAATCTCATCGTGTTCGTGGAGACGGTGATCTGTAAGTACGCACGAGCGACAATAACATTATATTGATGGTGGAATTGTATGTAATTGGATGGTATATAATATATAATAAATCATTAAAATGTTATATTTATTATTTACATCAATTACACCAGTTATTATACTCATCCAAATTATGAAGTGTTTGAATAATAAACTACATCATGACATGGAGATGGTAAGCCGTACGTGCGCAAGTATGGTGACTTTTCATTCATAGGATGGATAGAATAATGAATATTATTGTTTCATATTTAACAAAACATCACATTATGTATAAGGTACTAGATTTATTATTTTCTTATGGATATAACAAAGAAAGAAGAAGTGGAAGAAGAAAAGAACTTGAAAGAGGTGGTGAAATAATTACCCCTTCTTCAGGTGCTCACTTTTAATTTGATCAAAGGGTTCCATAGGATGGATTTCTGATAAAAGTGAGGCCTCTTGGTTGAAGTGAGGGTTTTTGGTAAGATATGTGAGTAGGTGGTGGCTGATCCAAATGGATTTGGAGGTGTGATTTTGAGAGAAGGGGAAGTACCCTTTTATAAGGGAGGTGAGGGTCACTTTAGGAAAAGATGGAAATATTATTTTATTATTGAATCATATTCTGTAAATAATGGCTTCAAAATGATTTATTTTGAGGATAAGGTGGGGATAGGAATAAAACCCTTCAACCAGTAGGTTTTAGACAGGTTATTTCACCATATTAACATTTTCTTTTGGATTTAACTCTTGGTTAAATAGTTTAACATTTATCATGCCTCTTTGTATCTTTATATTATATAGTAAATAAACTTACTATAAAATGCCATGAAAACCCCAAGTGGTTCATTAATGACATATATATTATTATTTAAGTCCATTGGCTAAACCATAGAATTTTAAGACTATTATGTCATTTAATAATATAGTATTTATTTTTAAAACTCATTTACGTCAATTTTGACACTATTTAGTATTAAATTTTTCGTAAAGTCATAACAACATTATTACTTCAAAAAAAATTACTTTAATAAACTGTAACATGTCATCTTAACCTTTAAAATTCTTGGAATTTATCAATAGTATCAATTTAAATTTATTTTTATATTTATAATATCAATTATATTATTCATTCATTGATAATGTAATTATTGTATCATCATTTTGTCATAAATAAATTTAAGTATTTAATATCTAAAAATTATAAATAAAATACCTTTATTTAGGAAATATTTTTAGCTTTATAGTTAATATTTATAGTTTAATTATTATTATGTATAACCCTATATTATAAATATTTTAGTTATTAATCTTTCACCACCAAATATAAATGTTTATTAAAAAGCCAATTTGAGGACAAGTGGGAAACCATCGTTCGACAACAAAAGCCACTATTTGCTAAAGGAGCTCACGAAATTATTAAACACCAGACTAAGGAAATTTGAATTAGCCACTCTATATAATTCCTAGTGCTATGTGCTATCCTATGTGTTTGGATCCTCCCTGAGAAGTTATTCAAGATGAGAGATCGTCCTGTCCATTGTCTGAAAGAATTCTTCCAGAGATATTTTGCCTTGATTGAAAGCCTGAGCAATTATTCGATCCTGCTTGTCAATCGATTCTTCATGCTCCTTGGTGGACTCAACTTGTAACCTTCTTTCATAAATTCATTCAATTTCCTCAATTTAGGCATTGGGTCGCATTTCTTTCACAATCATTTCATCCATGGAGTGAAATATGATTTTCAGACACTCCCCTACCACTTCTTCAATTACGTTTTCCTCTATGCTTATATCACCACTATCCCTATCTTGTATGACTTTTCTATCCTTGCTTCCACCTTTCATGGTCGACCTGGTTTCCATTGGTTTTGGAAAGTAAGAATAGTCCTTATGTCCCTTTGGTTTTTTCCCCTATGCCACAATGCATTTCCCAGAGTCACACTTTCCTTTTATTTCCTTCTTCCTTCTTGAGCTGTGAGGACCTTTCCCATGGAAATGATCCTAGATATCCACTGAGATTTGGCTATAGCTATCAGCACCTGAATCATCCTCTTCATGTTACATTACTTGATCTTGATCCACCAGACTATCAAAACGGTTCCATAGGTCGACCCTCGGGCCTTCAATGGGGGGATTCAGCCCAAACCGGTTGCTCAGATCAATGGGGAACAACATGATCACCCCTACAGATGAGGCCTTCATATATGATGGGGATTGGAGAATGTTTGGATTCAAGGGATCCAACACAGTCCCCTCCTCCCTAATCTTGTTACTTGGATGTGCCACTACCTCAGCATACCAGGGCACCTCCTGTATTCCCAGAGGCTCATCCACCCTCCCCTCTTTAAGACTTTTGTCAGGGGGAGGCATTGCAGTATATAGCAGAGGCACCCCCTGCCTTGAATTCCCAAGAAGGTCAGCCTCCTCGTGGCTTCCAGCCCCTATCGCAGCATAATCATTATCCCCTTGAGTGAGTTTCTTCATCTCCACTGCAGTCCTTGCATTGACTGTCTGCTCAGAACCAGTGCG
The DNA here is from genome assembly GCA_963277665.1 of Viscum album. NCBI lineage: Eukaryota > Viridiplantae > Streptophyta > Magnoliopsida > Santalales > Viscaceae > Viscum > Viscum album. The sequence goes on along the minus strand of OY728155.1, from coordinate 268,920,781 downwards.
GGCTTTCTGTTCCTCATTTGCACCCGGTTCTGGTAATGGTATGTCCATGTTCTGTTTTATCCGATCAAACACATCAACCACCTTTGGATTTTCATCCACCCTCCTTCCCTTTATCTTTCTAGAAGTCAAAGGATGTATGATCTCCTGATTATCCCTAATACCATGTCGGTTAACAACATCCTCACCCTTCTCAAAAAGGGTTCTGAAAGGGGAATCACAAACATAAACGGTGTTTCCCTCCCTTCTTAGTCCATAAAGGCTTCACCGACACCTGAAAATATTGTGGCCTATGTGGGAACAACCCAGGGAAAACGAAATCCATTAGTCGTAGCATACCTTCTGAAGCCATCGGTGCTCTCCCTCAATTTCGATGACTATAGACTCCAGAGGGCCTTTCGATAAATCATCATCGACACAGATATTTGGCTCAACTGGGTGACACACATCCTTGGTGTGGGAATCAAAGAAAAGGTAGATACCAACCATATTTCCTATCAACTATAGGATAACTAGTTTTTGAAACGGTAGTGGAAGACTAGGTAAGGATATCCATAGAGCTGAGGTCGGAGGATCGTGCATCTGGTGAAAATTGAAAGTCCAGTGGAATAGAGAGAACCTGAACCCCTTCATAGAACATAGATAAAAGGCCCAATAATACATGAGTTCATCTTCATTAGAGAATTGAATCTGTAAATTCCTTGCATCTAAAAGACCTACTGTTACAAGATCCTTCAAATTCCAAAAGGAGAACACAAACTGATTAAATGCATCGACCGATGGGCGTTTCCTCCCAAACCGGGCTACCAAAGTGAGGTCCTATATCACTGAGGATTCTGTGAACTCCAGGGGGAAATATGAACCAATGGAACTCCATTAGAAAAGGATTGGACTTTAGGGATTATATCGATCTGAGGGAAAGGGGGAAGAGAGGATGGGTCTGTGAAAGGGAAGAAAGAGGGTAAATGAGGGTGAATCGAACAGGACAGAGAGGCAGGACCCCCTCCCCGGCTGAAGCGGTTCGAGGAGGGGAGGTGGCAGTGCAGCCATACCCTATGCCATGGCGTAAGGTCGAGAATGAGAGTGAGGCGGCGCAACCTTCATGGATAATCGAAGTTAATATTTCAATTTAGCACTTTTAACTCTAATTTAATTAAAATAATAATAAATGTCATGATCTAATCAATGTTGACCAAAAGGATCATATTTTATTCCTAAGGTTGATTTTGGTCGAAATACACTTATCCAATAGAATTATAATATGTGTTAGGGTAATTATAATATCAATTTATTACCTCTAATTACCCTATTTATTTTTAACCATGATAAATAAAAGTCAAAAGTTACCATTCACCAAAAAAATCATATTGAAAAAAAATTTACATACTGATGTCAACTGTGTCTCTAAGATTTTTGAAATTCAATTCATAGAAGTGGTAAAATTACGTTTCATGCAAATTTTCAAATGCGCTTAGAAGGTGGGTAAAAGGCGGTAAAAAGTTCAATAAAATATTATATATACAAAATTATTATAAAATCACTCCAATGAAATACATTGAACATATATAAGTATTATGTATTTATTTTTACCTAAAATAAATTTAAATAAAATAATTAATTATTTGAATAAAAAGTCTGTTTTAGACAATAATGTATGTTTTTCACTATTCGTCAAAAAATAGAAATTTTTCATAAAAATACCAAAACATTACCCTATGCTAATTTTGATATTCCAAATCAAAAAATGATATCTATTTTGAAAAATAAAATTTATAAAATTTCAAAAAGTGTGTATTACTATTCATAATGGTTATTTTGGTTGGTCGTGCTGTGTTAGAACTCGAAGTTGCGTACAATGCAAGGTATTATATTATTCAAAGAGAAGTGTACTGTGGAAGAATGGGGTGTTATATTCTTCCCTCCTAATATTTTCATCCTCAAATTTTCTATAATACTACTGCATAAAAATATTCAGATGGTTTTCTATCATAAGTTACTTGGGTTCCCATGTTGCCCCTTACATCTTATGGTTTCTCCATAGAACATTCACTAGGTGATTCATTGAGTTTCTCAAAACTAGATCTCTGGTATTAATAATCATCGAAGGATCTTCATAATAAGACAATTAGGTTCCAGTTCAATTTCTTCATAGATGAGTACATGTGTTGGGTAAGGCATGTATTTCCTTAACAATTATACGTGGAACACATCATGATCTTTGGAGAGACTTGGCGGAATTTCTGAAAGATATTATACAACTCCAATTCATTATAAAATTTCAAAAGGTTCGATGTACCTAGGAAATAATTTACACTTATTACCGAAACTTATAACACCCTTCCAAGGAGATACCTTCAATAAAACATGATCACCTAGATGAAATTCCATATCCTTCCTTCAGTTATTGGCATAGATCTTTTTCCTACTTTGAGCTACTTTGATGTGGGTTTGGATAATATTCACCATTTCAATGGTTTCCACAACAAGTTCTGGGCCTATGAGTTTTCTTTCACCAACATCATCGCAACAAGTTGGTGTGCGACATCTCTTTCCATATAACGCTTCATATGGCACCATCTGAATACTTATGGAAGCTATTTTTATAAGAAAATTATACCATAGGTAAATAATGATCCCAGCAAACCTTGAAAGTCCTGTGATCAAGATCTCAACATGTCTTATAAGGATTGAATATTTTGTTCTGATTTTCCATCATTTTGAGGGTGGTAGGCAGTGCTCAAATGAAGTTCAGTATCCATGGCCTTCTAAAGAATTTTCTATAATCCTGATGTAAAATGAGGATAATGATCAGAAACAATTGATAGGGGCAATCCATAAAGTCTTACAAATTCATTAATATATAGTCTTGCTAAACATTCAAAGTGGTAAATATTCTCTTATAGAATGAAAATGTTCTGACTTGGTAGGATGATCAACAATGACCCATATCGCATCATTACTTCTAGCTGTCTTTGGTAGTCCCAAGACAAAGTCCATCATAATAAGATCCCATTTCCACTCAGGTATGGGAAGAGGTTACACGAATCCTCTGGGATGTTGTCATCCATCTTTCATATGTTGAAAAACCATACATCTTAACACCTAATCATCAATCTCTCTATTCATGTTGTCCCACCAATAATGTTCCTTCAAATCTCTATACATCTTAGTTCTACTAGGGTGTATAGAGAAATTAGAGCTATGACCATCATCCAACAATTCCTTTTTGAGATCAGTTATGTTAGGAACAGAATGTATCTTCCCAAATTTTAAAATCCCATCTTCATATACGAAGTTGATAAATCTCTCATAATTCACAGCTTTATTTTCCTTTTTAAACTCCTCATCATCAATCTGAGAACTCTTTATCCTTTATAGTAAAGATGATTTAGCTACCATTTGAAAAAGTATTGATTTTTCACCTTTTATGATTATTCTCCTATCCATCTTTACTAGATCCATTTACATAGGATCCCTTTCAACTCTCATCTTGTTTAACACTCCATGATATTTTCTGCTCAAAGCATTTTCCACCTTATTTTCCTTCCCCATGTGGTATTTTATAGTGAAATCATAATCCTTGAGTAGCTCGACCCATTGAATTTGCCTCATTTTGAGTTCTTTTTGTGATGAAATATACTTCAAACTCTTGTGATTGGTATATATCTAACATTTTTCACCATTGAGATAATGTCTCTATATCTTCAAAGTATCGATTACAGATATTATCTCAAGATAATTAGTGGGATAGTTTTGTTAATGAATTTTTAGCTATCGAGATGCATAAGAAATAATTCTATCTTTTTGAATAAGTACACAACCAAGACCGTTCTTTGAAGCATCACTATAAATAACAAACCCACCATTACCTGATGGGACAGTAAATATAAGATCATTGACTAATATTATCTTGAGTTCTTCAAAACATTCTTCAATCTCTTTTGTCCAAACAAATTTAATCCCTTTATGTGTGAGCATGGTTAATGGGTTTTCCAATCTTGAAAAATTATGGACGAAGTGCCGATAATAAATTTCTAAACCAATAAAACTTTGTACCTAATTTATACTTGTTGGTGTTGGCCATTCTTGGATTGCCTTGTTCATTGAAGGATCAAAATATATTCCATCCTTAGAGGAAATATGGCCAATAAAATAAATTTCCTAAAGCCAAAATTCACACTTTCTAAACATCCCATAAAATTCTTTTCTTCTGTGGGTTTTCAGAATACTTCATAATTGATTTTAATTATCTTCATATATTTTTTATTATACCATGATATCAACAATAAATACAACTACAAAGTAAATAAGATATTCCTTGAAATTATATTCATTAGATCCATGAAAATAGAGGGTGTATTAGTCAGTCCAAAAGGCTTTACTGTAAACTCGTAATGCCCGTACCCAGTTTGAAATACTATTTTTGGAATGTCTTCCTTATTCACACACAATTGATGATATTCAGATCGATGGTCATTATTTGAAGAATATTGAGCTCCATGATGTTGGTCGAATAAATCATCAATGCGAGGTGGGGATAGTTTTTCTTTATTGTTATTGCATCGATCTCCTTGTAGTCAATGCCCAACCTCATAGATACATCTTTCTTCTTAAAAAAAATGAAAAGGGGCTCCCATGGTGAAACAATAGGGATAATAAATCCTCTATTACTCAATTCCACTAGTTTTTTATTTAGTTCCTCTAATTCCATAGTGTCCATTCTATAATGGGTCTTCAATATGGGCCTTAAATCAGGAATTAAATCAATAGAAAACTCAGTTTCTCATTCTGGAGGATCTCCATTTAAATCCTATGGAAACACATCAACATATTCTTGGAAAATATATATGTCCTATATTTGAAAATTCTTTTCTTCACCTATAGATATTTCATTATATTCTTCCCTAATAATTGAATTTAGTGGGGCTAATGGGGGTGGATCTAGATAAGAATCAGGTAGTGACATTTCTGCTCTAAAGATGGTGTACTATTTATCATCATCAAAAATTGTAACCTCCTTCTTCTTAAAATAAATTTTCGCATCATGGTCCAAAAGAAAAACCATTCTGAGAACTATATCAAATTCAATGATGGTTATGACAATGGGGTTAGTAGATAAAAAAAATTTATATACCCTCATGGGAACTGGTTTAGAAAACATTATTGCAATGATACATCCCTATATAGTTTTTACTGACAACTCCCTTGCTAAATCAAATTTGAAATATCTAATTTTCATAGAAAACAAGGAAGATATGAAACAATGTGATGATCTAGAATCAAATAAATCATTGGTTAAACTTGAGTAAACCATTAAATTATATGCCACCACATCTTTTAGAGCTTCAACCTCAGCAGTACTGATCGCATAAGCTTGGCCTTTCTCCCATGGCCCTTTATAAGGATTTTCTCCTTGGTGCTTAGAACATTCATTTTAATAATTCCCCATTTCTCTATAATTGTAGCACTCAACATTGACGGCCACTTTCTTTCCCTTCCAATCACGAGCTTGGTGGCCTTTTTCACCACACTTATAATAGACTCACATTCACTTTATGCATGTACTGGGGTGTTTCTTCCCAAATTTACCATAGGATGTATATTCAACTTTTCCCTTCTTCCCCTTATTTCCATTTCTAGATTGTTCAGTAGATCTCTTCTTCTCTTACATTCCTTTAATCTTGTAAGACTTATAAAATCTCTTTTTTTTGTCTTGGTAGCACCAGAGACAATATCATTCTATGAGGAGAAGGATTGTGAAACTAATGCTCAATAGAGAAACAGTTTTTACCCATCAAAGAATCGATTAATATTACTCTTTGGGTTACATATATAATTTGCTTCATACCTTGATAACCTTGTAAAGTTAGCCACATACTTTGCGAAATTCTCATCCTTATTTTTCTTTGAACTCAGAAATTGTTTTTCCATATCCGCTCGATGGTCACAAAGAGTGTATTTTTCTAAGAAAATCTCCTTAAACTCCCTCCATTCCATATTTGATACTTCTTCATCCTCATTTGTGATTTGAATTAATTTTCACTATTGATCTACATCTCTCGTGAGGTAATAAACTACCATGACAACATTTTCCCTTTCACTACTCCCCAAAACAAGAAATATTTTCTCTAAGGAACTTATCCATTGATCATATACAAAAGGATTTGTTGTCCCATTTAATTTTGGTGGTTGTTGCCTCATGAAGCGGTCTGACGTTGATCATTTTCTTTGTGGATCAGGGTGATCTATACGGGTAAGGTTATTTTTCATAACCTGAGTGAGTTATCATAGTACGGTGATAAGATGATCAACACCAATTTCATCACTAGGTCCTCTATAATTATCATGCGTATGAGTTAAATCCCTACATGGATTACGTGAATTGATATAGTTTTCATTCCTTCCACTAGGGGGAATTTCTAAATAATAGTATACAGTAGATTTGTTTATGAATCGCAATACATAATTCCAAACATTTAAAACATATAACATAAATTGAATAGTTTATGGATATAATCCATAATCACCAAAATGTTTTCTTTGATGAGGTATATACACATAAATCCTCTATAACAGTTTGTAAAGAAAATGTGTATTGTCCTAAGAATATCCCCTGAGAGTGTTCTAACAAAGAGTGTAGTAAGGCATGTTGTCGTGTACCAGGATACCTCGGGTCATTCTCGAAACTCCTTGTCAGAGTTTTCACTCCTAGATACATTTGTGCCAGAGCTGCTTCTACCTGCTCATATCCAGAATGGGATGTATTTCATGTAAAATTCACAAAATCTCTTCATTACCAAAATTCTCGGATGTTCTTCTATACTAGTCCTCAAAGTCTATCATAGGTTAATGTTCCCTAATTAGAGTTTTTCCAAATCAAGCTTCCAAGGTTTGTACTAAACTTCCATTGATACCAACTGTAATGCCCCGAACCTAGTTCCCTAGAGTCGGTGTATTATTATATAACAGTGGCATGATCACAAGGGATCAAATCCCTAAAGACCGATTAGTTTAGTAGCCTAGGAAGTACTAGACACATACATAATTTCTACATTACATTATAAAATAAAAAACAACAACAACATCGTCTCCTTCGTACACATTCATATTCCTTAAACTGTCTCTGCAGGTTAGTTATAATATACTTCTTCACATCCTGGGAAAAATAAAACAAAGAAAGGGGTGTGCTCTGATGCACAGTAAGGATAACAATATAGTGGAAACTTTCATAAATAAGCATAAACATTTAATAAATATTATAAGACTAAAATACAAGAAGTTTAGACTAAAACTTCAGTATAATATGGAAAATATAAATCAAATAATTTCATTTGCTTTTTCATATGGATATTCTACTAGTTGAATAATCATAATTAATATCAATATCCAATTTAATAATAATGAAATGCATAATTCTAGACTTCATAACCACATAATCAAGGCCTCATTCCAAGACTACAAATACGATTTTGTCAATGAATTGTACCAAGACACCAGTTTGTCTCATGAGACCTAATGATGCATCGAGGATCTATAGTGGGATCCACCCATCACTTACTATGTCCAATGCATTTATCGTATGAAAATGTTAAAACATAACATAAACATTCGTATTAAAACTATCATACTAAATGTTAATACTTTTACCATAAAAAATGAATGGTATAAAAATAACACATACATAGTCAAACTTATAACAAAACATGCGATGAAAAATGTAAGATAAGTATCATAATAAGTAACCTTCAAACAAGTTTAAAATCCATCATAGGATGTTGACATAGATGAAATGAAAACTATTTGAAAGAAATACCTCTTTCTATTTGGAAACCATTTAAAAGTCACATGATTATAAAAGAAAACATTTGTTTTGGAAATATTATTATAAGCTTACAAGGTAATCTTCAAAGGTGTTATAATGGAAGAAAATAGCTACACCCACCGTATATGTTAAAAACATTCTTTCTTTAATTTTGTCTAAAAGGTTATAAAGGACCATGTTTGGAAAATAATGGAAAGATTCCTTTATAAACATTTCATAAAAATTAAAATAAGGGTATAAATGACTTTAACCCATAGTCTAGGAAATAGATAAAATGTTTTGAATTATATTTTAAAGAAACATAGATGTGGATGATAAAGAAGACCGAGTTGATACTCATGTATAAACAACCTCAGGAAATGAAGAGATTGTAGAATTAACCATTACCTTGTACTTTTCCTTGGAATAGGGTATGTTAAACTCCTATATAAAAGTTAAATAATTTTTATTAAATTATAAAAGAACCACATACATAAATATGATATAATATACGATCTTCTAATATTTCTCTGTTAATAATATTTCAGTAGTATCATTGTTTTGGGTGTTAATTGATTCATTTTCCTTTATATGTTTTGTTATGTAGGTCATGTTTGTTATCTATAAAATTTATTTTATTTGTATAAAAATGATATTAAGTTCTTAAACATTATTTTTTAATCATAAAATTAAATAAATTCTTGAATGGTTACGCCGGGGAATGAATCTCATCGAGTTTGTGGAAATGGTAATCCATACATACGCACGAGCGACAATACCATTCTATTGATGGTGGAATAGTATGTAATTTGTAACACCCCAAGCTTCCACGGTACGTTTCCTTTCGAATAATGCAATAGCGTGTGTTGTACGCTACCTCGAGCTCTAACACACACCACAACTAATTAGACTAGCTTTTGTGAATAGTAATACCTACTTTTTGAAATTTTATAAATTTTATTCATAAAAATAGACTTCATCTTTGGGTTTGGGATATCGAAATTATCCTATGTGGAATTTTTGGTATTTTTTTGAGAACTTCTAATTTTTTATGAATAGTGAAAAATACTTAAAAACAACTTTTAAAATCAAAATAATTTATAGTGGAAAATTATACTATTTAGTGTTTTTAAGGTATAATTAGAATATATTTTTACTATTTTATCCAATGGTGTTCGTTAGAATTAATTTAACATTGAAATTGGACATAAACAATTGCCAATATTTTGATATAATTTGTTTCTTAAAAACACGCTATTTGTTGTGACAGTGGGAATTAATTATAAAATTAATTAATGCAACTTATATGTTTGTAATTTTTTAAAATAGACATCATTTTTGAACTCGGAATATCAATTATAGCTTAGGGTGAAATTTTGGCATTGTTCTGAAAAACATCAATTTTTGATGAATAGTGAAACCACTAAGTGGTAGTTAAATAACTGATTTTTCGTTTAAATGAAATATTACCACATCTGTGATTTGATTTTCAAAAATAAGACATACATGGTTGTCATTAAGAAGTAAAATGTGGTCCAATGAGATTAAAATAATTTTTTGGTGAATAGTAACTTTTAAGTTCTTAATCGCGATTAGAGGTAATTAGTGTAGTTTAAGGTACAAATAATGTTTTTATAATATGAGATGAGCATGAAACTTGTCCTACTCCTATTGGATGAGTCATGGCCGACCAAGACAACCCATGGGTCAACTTGGGGACCCCATGGAGCCACTTTAGTTAGAAAATGACATAAACACCTTTTAATTAATGTTAAAGTAAAAAATGACACAAACATAAAAGGTTTTACTAAAACAATTTTTACGTAAGGTTACACAATTCCAAATTTTGATTATAAATATTCATTAGAAAGCTAAAAAGATTTCCTACATCATAGTATTTTTTTTATAATCGTTAGACATTAAATAAATTAAATTATTTATGACATCATTATGATGTGGCGATGACCTCATTATTTAACTATTTAAATAAAATGAGAAGATAATGAAAAATCCAAGGCTTACACTTGTCCAAAGCCTATTGGATGAAGATATTTCGAACCCTTATCACCTTATCCACGAATTATATATGTGTGGGACCTTTAGAATCCGAAAATCATTGTATAATAATGTAACATTTCAATCTTTCCAAAAGAGCCCCTCCTCTCCTCTTATAAAAGCCCCCCACCTCTACCACCTTATTCACACTTTCAAGCCTTTTGGTTCGGCCAACCTCTGCCCAAATACTCTCCCAACTTTTCTCCCTTAATCCTAGAAGCTTTACTTTAGTCACAAAGCCATCCTAATGAGTCCTTTTGATCAAATCAAAAGGAATAACCCGAAGAAGAGGTAACATTTTCATCACCCTCTTCCAAGTTTCTTTCTTCTTCCACTCCCTCTTTGTTTATTATTTCAATTCTAAAATTATAACTCCAGTATCTTCTATATATTGTGATGTTATTATAAATATGGAACAACCATATTCAGTATTCTACCCATCATTTGAATGACATGTCACCATACGTGCGTACGTACGGCTTACCGTCTCCACGTCGTGGTGTAATTGTTATTCAATATATTATTATTTAGATGGGTATAATAATGATATGTAATTCATGTAAATAATAAATATAACATGATAATGATTCTTTATATATGATATACTATCCAATTATATATTATTTTAATATCAAAATAATGATATTGTCGCTCGTGCGTACGTACGGACTACCGTCTCCACGAACGTGATGAGATTCATTCTCCGTCATATCCATTCAAGTATAATTATCACTTTATGATTTAAAAATAATGTTTAAGGACATGATATCATTCTGGATATGAATAAGATACAACCTATCCATGAAAAACATGACTTACGTAACAAAACATATAAGAAAACGAGTAAGTTAACACCCGAAACAACGATAAATCTAAGATATTGTTAACAAAGCAATGTTAAAAGATCATATATGATATCATATGAATGTATATGATTCTTGTATAATTTTATAACAATTATTTCACCATTATACAGGAGGTTAACCTACCCCAACCAAGGAATAGTACAAGGTAAGGGTTTACTTCACAACCTCTTCATTATCCAAGGTTGTTTATACATAATTATCTACTGGGACCTCGTTATCATCCACATCCATGTTTCTTCAAAATGTATTTCAAAACATTTTTATTATTTAAAAGAATATGGGTTAAAGTCATTTATACCCTTTTTTACTTTTTATAAGAGGAATCTTTCCGTCGTTTTCAAAACGAGGTCCTTTTTAACCTTTTCGACAAAATTGAGGTAAGAATGTCTTTTTTAACTTATACGGCGGGTGCGGTTATTTTCCGCCGTTATAAAATCTTCAAAGCTTTCCTTACAAGATTTTAAGAATATTTTCAAGAAAATGTTTCTTTTTATATGGCTCTTAAATGATTTCAAAAATAGAAAGAGATATTTCTCTAAAAAGTGTTTTGATTTCATCTATGTCAACATCCTTTGATGGATTTTACGCTTATTTGAAGTTGATTTATTATAATACAAAACTTCTATATTGTATTGAAGGTTTTGTGATATGTTTGACTGTGGATGTGATATTTTATACCATTCATAGTTTATGGTGAAATTATTGACATTTCGTATGCTAGTTTTAATACAAATGTTTATGTTATGTTTAAACCTTTTCATATGGGAATGCATTGGACTTAATATGTGACGGGTGGATCCCGCTATAGCTCCTCAATGCATCGGTAGGTCTCTTGAGACAAACTAGTGTCTTGGCACAAGGCCTTGACAAAATCTTATTTGTAGACTTGGCACGAGGCCTTGGCTATGTGGTTATGATAGTCTGGCATTATGCATTCCAACATTATGAAAGTGGTTATTGATATTTCATTTGATTATTCGTCTAGTAAAATATCCATGTGAGTAAGTAATGGCATTATTTTATTTTACTTTTGCCATATTATGATGAAGTTCAAGTTCAATGAGGCTTTTGTTTTAGTTATACATTGCCTTAAATGCTTATGTTTTCTTATAAAAGCTTCTGCAATATTGTTATCCTTACTGAGCATCTGAGCTCACCCCTTTCAATGTTTAAAAATTTTACAGGATGTGAAGAAGTGTATTATGACTGACATGCGAGAATAGTCAGTGAATATATGAGTGTGGACTATGAAGACCATGTTTTTGTAGTTTGTTTACTTTTGATGTAATGAAAGACTTATGAATGTATCTAGTGTTTCCAGGGCTACTAAACTAATCGGTCTTTCGAGACTTGATCTTTTGTGATCATGCCAATGTTACGAAGTAATGCACCGACTCTGGGTAGCTGGGGTCGGGGCGTTACAGTTGGTATCAGAGGAAGTTTAGTACAAACCTTGGAAGCTAGATTTAGATAAACTCTGATTAGAGCACATAGACCTAAGATGAACTTTGAGGATTAGTATAGAAGAACTTCCTAGAATTTTGGTATTGTAGAGATGTTGTGAGTTTTCCGAGCAATACATCACTGTCTGGATACGAGCAGGTAGAGGCGGCTCTGGCACAGATGTACCTAGGGGTAAAACCCGAAAACACTGCTTTGAGCTAGACTCGAACGGGAACTGGTGCACGACAACGGGCCTTGCGGCACTCTTGGTTACGACACTCCCGGGGGATATGCTTAGGATAACTCTCATTTTCTTTACAAATCATTATGAAGGGTTTATGAGTATATACTTCCTCAAAGAAAACATTTTTATGATTATGGATTATATCCATAAATAGTTCAATTTATGTTAAGTGTTTTATAAGTATGGGATTATGTATTTTGATTCATAAACTAATCTAGTTTATGCCATTGTTTAGAAATGGCGCCTAGTGGAAGAAATGGAAACCATATCAATGCACGCACTCCATGTAGGGATTTCCCTCCTGCTCAAGATAATTATAGTGGGGCTGGTGATGCAACTGGTGCCGATCAGCTAATCACCATACTGGGACAACTTACTCAGGTTATGAATAATAACCTTACCCGTATGGAGCACCCTGATCCGCAGCGTGGAGGATCAATGTTAGATCGATTCATGAGGCAAAAACCACCAACGTTCAATGGGAGTACAAATCCTTTAGTAGCCGAGAAATGGATAAATTCCCTAGAGAAAATATTTCAGGCTTTGGGGAGCAGTGAAAGGGAAAAAGTTATCATGGCAGTTTACCACCTCACTGGAGATGCCGATCAATGGTGGTCACTAATTCAAAACACAAAGGAAGATGATGAATTAACAAACATGGAATGGCAGGAGTTCAAAGAGCTGTTGTTAGAAAAATACTTTCCTCGAGACCATCGAGCGGATATGGAAAGGCAATTTCTGAGTCTGAGGTAGAAGGAGGATGAGAATGTCGCAAAGTATGAGGCTAACTTTACAAGGTTAGCAAGGTATGCTGCAGATTACATACGTAACCCAAGAAGTAAGACTGATCGTTTCTTTGATGGTTTGAAACCATTTCTCCGTCGAGCTTTAGTATCACAATCCTTCTCTTCATACGAAGGTATTGTCTCGTGCGCTATCAAGACGGAAAAGGAATTCTCTAAGTCTTATGACTTTAAAGCAAAGCAAGAGAAGAAGAGACCTGCTGATCAATCTGGGAATGGAAATAAAGGGAAGAAGGAAAAGGTTGAATATCCATCTTGTGGTAAATGCGGGAAGAAACATCCTGGTACTTGCTTGATGGGAATGGGAGTCTGTTACAATTGTGGTGAAAAAGGCCACCAAGCTCATGATTGCAAGGGGAAGAAGGAAGCTACCAATGTTCGGTGCTACAATTGCAGGGAGATGGGGAATTATGCAAATGAATGTCCTAAGCGTCAGGAGAACTTACCTCAGAAAAGGCCAAGGGATAAAGGCCAGGATTATGCTATCACTAATGCTGAGGTAGAAGCTCCGAAAGATGTGGTGGCAGGTAATTTAATGGTTTCCTCAAGTTTAGCAAATGCATTATTTGATTCTGGATCATCGCATTGTTTCATATCCTCCCAGTTTTCTAAGAAAATTAGATATTTCCAATTTGATTTAACAAGGGAGTTGTCGGTCAAAACCCCTAAGGGAAGTATTGTTGTAACAAAGTTTTGTCGATTAGTTCCCATTAGAGCACCTAAATGTTCTTTACCTGCTGATCTCATCGTCATACCCATGATTGAATTTGATATAATCCTCGGTATGGATTGGATTTCGGACCATGATGGAAAAATTTATTGTAAGTGGAAAGAGGTTACGATTCTTGATGATGATGATAAGGAACACCTTATCTTTAGAGCCGAATCGTCGCCACATAATTCTTATCTAGATCCACCCCCAGTAGCTCAACTAAATTCAATTATTGGGGAGGAAGAGAAGGAAATTACCGAGGGTGAGGAAAGGAAGATTCAAATAGAGGATGTATCTATTGTGAGAGAATATGTTGATGTGTTTCCGGAAGATTTACCTGGACATCCTCCAGAACGAGAAGTTGAGTTTTCCATTGATTTAATTCCTGGATCAAGGCCCATATCGAAGACCCCTTATAGAATGGACACTGTGGAATTAGTTGAACTAAAGAAACAACTAGAGGAATTGAGTAATAAGGGATTTATTCGCATTAGTGTTTCTCCTTGGGGAGCCCCTGTTCTTTTTGTTAAGAAGAAAGATGGATCTATGAGGTTGAGCATTGACTATAGGGAGATCAATGCTATAACAATAAAGAACAAGTATCCCCTACCTCGCATTGATGATTTGTTTGACCAACTGCATGGATCTCAATACTTTTCAAAGATTGACCTTCGGTCTGGATACCATCAGTTGTGTGTGAAGAAGGAAGACGTTCCAAAGACAGCATTTCGAACAAGGTACAAGCATTACGAGTTTACAGTAATGCCTTTTGGATTGACTAATGCACCCTCTGTTTTCATGGATCTGATGAATAGAGTTTTCAAGGAATATCTTGATGACTTTGTAGTGGTATTTATTGATGATATCTTGGTATACTCCAAAAGCCACGAAGATCATGAAAATCACTTACGCATTATCCTGAAGACTCTTAGAAGACATGAATTATATGGGAAATTTAGCAAGTGTGAATTCTGGCTTCATGAGATTTCTTTTCTTGGCCATATTGTCTCTAAGGATGGAATTTCTGTTGATCCTTCTAAAACCAAGGCAATCCAAGAATGGCCATCACCGACAAGTATAACTGAGGTACGCAGTTTTATTGGTTTAGCAGGTTATTATCGACGTTTCGTCCAAAATTTTTCCAGATTGGCTAACCCATTGACAAAGCTCACACGTAAAGGGATTAAATTTGTCTGGACAAAAGAGTGTGAAGAATGTTTTGAAGAACTAAAGAGAAGATTAGTCAATGCGCATGTATTGACTCTACCATCGGGGAATGATGGGTTTGTTATTTATAGTGATGCATCGAAGAAAGGACTTGGTTGTGTCCTTATGCAGAATGATAAGGTCATTGCCTATGCATCACGACAGCTAAAAATTCATGAGAAAAACTATCCTACTCATGATATTGAGTTAGCAGCTGTGTTCTTTGCTTTAAAGATATGGAGACATTACCTCTATGGTGAAAAATGTGAGATTTATACTGATCACAAGAGTTTGAAGTATATTTTCACACAAAAAGAACTCAACATGAGGCAAAGGCGATGGCTTGAACTACTCAAGGATTATGATTGAACGATACATTACCACCTGGGGAAGGCAAACAAGGTGGAAGATGCTTTGAGTAGAAAAGACCATGGAGTTTTGAATGTGATGAGAATTGAAAGGGATCCAATTTTCTTGGATCTAGTAAAGATGGACATGGGAATAACTAGGGAAGGTGAAACATCAATGATTTTTCAAATGGTTGCCAAACCATCATTACTAGAAAGGATTAAGAGTTCTCAGACCAATGATGAAGAATTTCAGAAGAAGATTAAAGATGTGAATGATGGAAGATTGAGGGACTTTGTGTATAAGGATGGAATTTTGAAATTCAGGAAGAGACTTTGTGTTCTCGATATAACTGATCTAAAAAGGGAATTGCTGGATGATGCTCGTAGTTCCAATTTCTCTATACACCCTGGGAGCACCAAAATGTATAGTGATTTGAAGGAACATTTTTGGTGGAACAATATTAAGAGGGAGATTGCTGATTTTGTGTCGAGGTGTATGGTTTGTCAACAAGTGAATGCTGGAAGGCAACATCCTGGTGGAGTATTGCAACCTCTTCCCATACCTGAGTGGAAATGGGATAATATTACGATGGACTTTGCCATGGGACTACCAAAGACTCCTAGAAGGAATGATGCAATATGGGTCATTGTTGATCGTCTTACTAAGTCAGCACATTTTCTGGCTATACATGAGGATCTACCACTTGAACGTCTAGCAAGATTATATATTAATGAAGTTGTAAGACTTCATGGAGTACCCCTATCGATTGTTTCAGATTGTGATCCTCGTTTTACTTCAAGATTCTGCAAAAGTCTTCAAAAGGCCTTGGATACTGAACTTTGATTGAGCACTGCCTATCACCCTCAAACAGATGGACAATCAGAACTGACTATTCAAACCTTAGAAGACATGTTGAGATCATGCTCTCTTGACTTTCAGGGTATGTGGGATCAATACTTACCACTAGTTGAATTTTCCTATAACAATAGCTTCCATTCAAGCATTCAGATGGCACCTTATGAAGCGTTATACGGAAAGAGATGTCGTACACCAACCTGTTGGGATGACGTTGGTGAAAGAAAACTTGTGGGACCAGAACTGGTGGAAGAAACAATGGAAAAGGTGAAGGTAATCCAAAACCACATCAAATCAGCTCAAAGTAGGCAGAAGAGCTATGCCGATAACAGAAGAAAGGTTTTGGAATTTCAGGTGGGAGATCATGTTTTCCTAAAGGTATCTCCATGGAAAGGGAGTTATACGTTTTGGTAAGAAGGGTAAGTTGAGTCCCAGGTACATCGGACCTTTCGAAATTCTTGATCGTATTGGGGTTGTAGCTTATCGTTTGGCGATGCCGCCAAATCTCTCCAAAGTTCACGATGTTTTCCACGTATCTCTGTTGAGGAAATACATGCCTGACCCAATGCATGTACTCACCTATGAGGAATTAGAACTGGAACCCGATCTTTCCTATTGTGAAGAGCCCGTCAGGATTCTTGATGTGAGGGAGCAGGTGCTGAGAAACCGGACGACTCGTCTGGTAAAGGTTTTGTGGAGAAATCATAAAATGGAAGAGGCAACGTGGGAACCTGAGGAACTTATTATGAAGAACCACCTGAGTCTTTTTATGCAGTAATACCCTAGAAATTGCGAGGATGCAATTATTTGAAGGAGGGGAGAATGTAACACCCTAAGCTTCCACGGTACGTTTCCTTTCGAATAATGCAATAGCGTGTGTTGTACGCTACCTCGAGCTCTAACACACACCACAACTAATTAAACTAGCCGTTGTGAATAGTAATACCTACTTTTTGAAATTTTATAAATTTTATTCATCAAAATAGAATTCATCTTTGGGTTTGGGATATCGAAATTAGCCTATGTGGAATTTTTGGTATTTTTCTGAGAACTTCTAATTTTTTATGAATAGTGAAAAATACTTAAAAACAACATTTAAAATCAAAATAATTTATAGTGAAAAATTATACTATTTAGTGGTTTTAAAGTATAATTAGAATATATTTTTACCATTTTACCCAATGGTGGTCATTAGAATTAATTTAACATTGAAATTGGACATAAACAATTGCCAATATTTTGATATAATTTGTTTTCTTAAAAACACGTTATTTGTTGTGACAGAGGGAATTAATTATAAAATTAATTAATTCAACTTATATGTTTTTAATTTTGTAAAATAGACATCATTTTTGAACTCGGAATATCAATTATTTCTTAGGGTGAAATTTTGGCATTGTTCTGAAAAACTTCAATTTTTGATGAATAGTGAAACCACTAAGTGGTAGTTAAATAACTGATTTTTCGTTTAAATGAAATATTACCACTTCTGTGATTTGATTTTCAAAAATCCGACATACATGGTTGTCATTAAGAAGTAAAATGCGGTCCAATGAGATTAAAATAATTTTTTGGTGAATAGTAACTTTTAAGTTCTTAATCGCGATTAGAGGTAATTAGTGTAGTTTAAGGTGCAAATAATGTTTTTATAATATGAGATGAGCATGACACTTGTCCTACTCCTATTGTATGAGTCGTGGCCGACCAAGACAACCCATGGGTCAAATTGGGGACCCCATGGAGCCACTTTAGTTAGAAAATGACATAAACACCTTTTATTTAATGTTAAAGTAAAAAATGACACAAACATAAAAGGTTTTACTAAAACAATTTTTACGTGGGGTTACACAATTCCAAATTTTGATTATAAATATTCATTAGAAAGCTAAAAAGATTTCCTACATCATATTATTTGTTTTATAATTTGTAGACATGAAATAAATTAAATTATTTATGACATCATTAGGATGTGGTGATGCCCTCATTATTTAACGATTTAAATAAAATGAGAAGATAATGCAAAATCCAAGGCTTACACTTGTCCAAAGCCTATTGGATGAAGATATTTCGAACCCTTATCACCGTATCCACGAATTATATATGTGTGGGACCTTTAGAATCCGAAAAGCATTTTATAATAATGTAACATTTCAATCTTTCCAAAAGAGCCCCTCCTCTCCTCTTATAAAAGGCCCCCACCTCTACCACCTTATTCACACTTTAAAGCCTTTTTGTTCGGCCAACATCTGCCCAAATACTCTCCCAACTTCTCTCCCTTCATCCTAGAAGCTTTACTTTAGTCATAAATCCATCCTAAGGAGTCCTTTTGATCAAATCAAAAGGAAGAACCCGAAGAAGAGGTAACATTTTCATCACCCTCTTTCAAGTTTCTTTCTTCTTCCACTCCCTCTTTGTTTATTATTTCAATTCTAAAATTATAACTCCAGTATCTTCTATATACTGTGATGTTATTATAAATATGTAACAACCATATTCAGTATTCTACCAATCATTTGAATGACATGTCACCATACGTGCGTACGTACGGCTTACCGTCTCCACGTCGTGGTGTAATTGTTATTCAATATATTATTATTTAGATGGGTATAATAATGATATGTAATTCATGTAAATAATAAATATAACATGATAATGATTCTTTATATATGATATACTATCCAATTATATATTATTTTAATATCAAAATAATGATATTGTCGCTCGTGCGTACGTACGGACTACCGTCTCCACGAACGTGATGAGATTCATTCTCCGTCGTATCCATTCAAGTATAATTATCCCTTTATGATTTAAAAATAATGTTTAAGGACATGATATCATTATGGATATGAATAAGATACAACCTATCCATGAAAAACATGACTTACTTAACAAAACATATAAGAAAATGAGTAAGTTAACACCCGAAACAACGATAAATCTAAGATATTGTTAACAAAGCAATGTTAAAAGATCATATATGATATCATATGAATGTATATGATTCTTGTATAATTTAATAACAATTATTTCACAATTATACAGGAGGTTAACCTACCCCAACCAAGGAAATGTACAAGGTAAGGGTTTACTTCACAACCTCTTCATTATCCAAGGTTGTTTATACATAATTATCTACTGGGACCTCGTTATCATCCACATCCATGTTTCTTCAAAATGTATTTCAAAACATTTTTATTATTTACAAGAATATGGGTTAAAGTCATTTATACCCTTTTTTACTTTTTATAAGAGTAATCTTTCCGTCATTTTCAAAACAAGGTCCTTTTTAACCTTTTCGACAAAATTGAGGTAAGAATGTCTTTTTTAACTTATACGGCGGGTGCAGTTATTTTCCGCCATTATAAAATCTTCAAAGCTTTCCTTACAAGATTATAAGAATATTTTCAAGAAAATGTTTCGTTTTATATGGCTCTTAAATGATTTCAAAAATAGAAAGAGATATTTCTCTAAAAAGTGTTTTGATTTCATCTATGTCAACATCCTTTGATGGATTTTACGCTTATTTGAAGTTGATTTATTATAATACAAAAATTCTATATTGTATTGAAGGTTTTGTGATATGTTTGACTGTGGATGTGATATTTTATACCATTCATAGTTTATGGTGAAATTATTGACATTTCGTATGCTAGTTTTAATACGAATGTTTATGTTATGTTTAAACCTTTTCATATGGGAATGCATTGGACTTAATATGTGACGGGTGGAGCCCGCTATAGCTCCTCGATGCATCAGTAGATCTCATTAGACAAACTAGTGTCTTGGCTCAAGGCCTTGACAAAATATTATTTGTAGTCTTGGAATGAGGCCTTGGCTATGTGGTATGATAGTCTGGCATTATGCATTCCAACATTGTGAAAGTGGTTATTGATATTTCATGTGATTATTCGTCTAGTAGAATATCCATGTGAGTAAGTAATGGCATTATTTTATTTTACTTTTGCCATATTATGCTGAAGTTCAGGTTCAATGAGGCTTTTGTTTTAGTTATACACTGCCTTAAATGATTATGTTTTCTTATAAAAGCTTCTGCAATATTGTTATCCTTACTGAGCATCTGAGATCACCACTTTCAATGTCTAAATATTTTCCAGGATGTGAAGAAGTGTATTATGACTGACTTGCGAGAATAGTCAGTGAAGATATGAGTGTGGACTATGAAGACCATGTTGTTGTAGTTTGTTTACTTTTGATGTAATGAAAGACTTATGAATGTATCTAGTGTTTCCAAGGCTACTAAACTAATCGGTCTTTCGAGACTTGATCTTTTGTGATCATGCCAATGTTACGAAGTAATGCACCGACTCTGGGTAGCTGGGGTCGGGGCGTTACATAATTGGATGGTATATAATATAAAAAGAATCATTAATATGTTATATTTATTATTTACATCGATTATACACATTATTATACTAATCCAAATAATGAAGTGTCTGAATAACAAACTAAACCCCAACATGGAGATGGTAAGTTTTACATACACACGTAAGGTGACTTGTCATTCATATAATGGGTAGAAAAATTAATATGGTTGTACCATATTTAAAATAACACAACATTATGTATACGGTACTGGATTTATTATTTCGGTGTGGAAATAACAATATAAAGATGAAGAGGAAGAGTAAAAGAACTTGAAATAGGTGATTAAATAATTTCCTTTTATTCGAGTTCTTCCTTTTGATTTGATCAGAAGATATCCATTAGTTGGATTTATGATAAAATTAAGGCCTCTAGGTCTATTTGATGGTATTTGAGAGGATATATGAGTAGTAGTTGGCTGAGACAAATGGATTTGGAGGTGTGATTTTGAGAAAAGGGGATGTACCCTTTTATAAGAGAGGTGAGGGTTACTTTTGGAAAATCATAAAATATTATTTTATTATACAATCATATTCAGTTTATAATGGATCCAGAATGATTTATTTAGAAACTGGGGTGGGTATGATTCAAAAACATCTAAACCAATATCTTTTAGATAGGTTTAGGTCACCATATTTACCTTATCTTTTATATTTAACTCTTGGGTAAATAGTTTAACATTTACCATGTCTCTTTGTATCTTTATATTATATAGTTAATAAACATACTATAAAATCAATTGAGGGCCCCTAGTGGTTCATTAATGAAATATATATTATTATATAAGTACTTTAGCAAAAACATAGATTTTTAGGACTATTATATCATTTAATAATATAGTATTTGTTTTAAAAACTCATTTATGTCAATTTTGACTTGATTTGGTATTTGATTTTTTTTAATGTTGTAACAACTTGATTAATTTTAAAAAAATAATTTAATTAACCCAATCATGTCATATTAACCAATAAAATTCTTGTAATTCATCAACCATCGCAATATACATTTATTTGAATTTTTATAATATCAATTATTTTAATCATTCGGTGATAAGGTAATTACTGCATCATCATTGTATCATAAATAATTTTTATTATTTAATGTCTAAAAATTATAAATAAAATACCATTATGTGGGAAATAATTTTAAATTTTTAATTAATATTTATAGTCAAATTTATCTTATGTATAACCCTATATTAAAAATATTTTTGTTATTAATATTTGAATTTAACACTTTTAACTCTTCATTATATAAAATAATAATATATGTCCTAATCTAATCCACGAGGACCAAAAGGATAATATTTTATTCCTAAGGTTGATTTTGGTCGAAATACACATATCCAATAGAATTGGGACATGTGTTAGTGTAATTATAATATAATGTTTTACCTTTAATTACCCTATTTACGTTTAACCATGATAAATAAAAGTCAAAAGATATTATTCCACATAAATTATTTTCATCTTATTGAACCACATTTTACTTACTGATTTCAACCATGTCTATAGGATTTTTGAAATTAATTTCATAAAAGCAGTAAAATTACGTTTTATTCAAATTTGATAATGCGCCTAGAAGGTGGGTAAAAGACGGTAAAAAGTTTAATAAAATTTTATATATCTAATATTATTATAAAATGACTCCAATGAATTACATTGAACATATATAGGTATTATGTATTTATTTTTAACTAAAATAAATTTAAATAAAATAATTAATTATTTAAATAAAAAGTCGGTTTTAAACAATTACATAGTGTTTTAAACTATTCATCAAAAATTGAAAGTTTCAGAAAAAAATAACCCTATGCTAATTTTGATATCCCGAATCCAAAAATGAAGTCCATTTTGAAAAATAAAATTTATAAATTTTCAAAAAAAATCTGTATTACTATTCATAATGGCTAAGTTTATTGGTCGTGGTGTATTAGGACTAGAAGTTTCATACAATGCAAACAATTGTATTATTCAAAGAGAAGTGTACTATGGAAGCTTGGGTTGTTACAAACCCCATAATTGATTTGATGTTCCTAATGAACCATCTATATAAATTTTCAGTTCTAGAGAATGAATGTAATTCATTTATATTTTTAGATATGGAATCTGATGAATAATATCTCTATTATCTACCATGATTACCTTACTACATATAAGACTATCGATAGAAAACCATTATAATTCCTTGAGTTACAATATTTTAATATTTAAAATAAACTTTTTATTTATACATTCAGATAAAACCTAAAAAATATTTAATATCAATCCCATAAATGTTTCCCCAAAAGTTAAAAACTGGTCCATATAGACTTATATACACTCACCCAATATGAATCATTAGAAGGTAATGGGGTAAATGTACAACCCAACGGTTATGTGTTTGAATAAAAAGTGTTTTCATGGATAGGCGGATGTTGTTTTTCTCTAAGAATTATAATGTAACTATTACCTTATTATACCTTGAATACAAATCAAGGATGTAGTAGAAATTATGTCTTTCCAATCAATCCAATAAATGGTCAATGACAGGTAAAATATAATGAACTTTCATAGAGTATGAGTTCAACATCATATATGTTATTAAGACTCACAAACCACTGCTCAGAATTTTAGGGATAAGGTATCAATCATAAATTTTCCTCATCACAGTTATTTCCATTTTAGGAACCACTGAAATTTAGAAACCCCCCTCCCCATTCAAAAAAATGGTGTATAAAATATGATATTTCAATAGCATAAGGATTTCCTTTTTCTATAATTCCATTATATTATAATTGATTCTCTATAAGAGTTAATGAGAATTTATATAACGACATTAAATAAATATGCCACAAATTTCATTAAGTGGGATAATACAAGTATATCATAAAGGGTCCATCTAATTTCTTTCATACGATTACATAACAAATCAAGAATAATTTTATCTTGTTTTTTTAGACATGATAAAATAATTTCATCAAAGGTTTGGTTATTCCCTTTGAATTCATTATTATTTATATTCATTTGGAATTTTAGTTCATTATTATGTTGGTCAGAATTTACTATGATAGATTGAGTGTTGGAAACATACTCAATTAAATTTGTAGGAATTCTAGGAAACAATTACTCATTTTGAACATATGATTCACCATTCACAATTGTTATATTAGTTTTGGGAATGGGTATAGACTCTATACTTAGGATTTAAACCAAGGGTTTACTTATTTGAGGTCATAAAAATTGCTCAATAATATATATTAATGATATTCAAGAAAAGTTGAAAAAAATTAAAAAATGAATTAGGTAAATATATCTCCTCCAAAAAAATATATCTATAATTACATTGTATTCCAATTCTCCAATTTCAACATTACATATCCAATTAATCATAATAAACTCCACAATCTACATAAAATTGAGATATTTCACTTTATACATTGAAATTATGGCTCGTGTTCCAAAATTATATAGCAATGCTTTCATTCCTTACAAGGGTTAGTATGTTGATAGCTCCTAAGAATGGATATCCCATTATTATTATTTTTCCTTGGAAGATATGTTTTGGTAAATTTCTTGGATAAGGGAGTAATCTAGGTAAATAAAATTTTCGTATTTTACCAAAACATCTATCATGATACACATAGGTACACCAAAATTGTGATCATCTCGAAGAAGTGTGATAGATGTGTGTTATAGCTCCTCTAACCCATACCAAAAAACACATGGAATTTGAAATAAGGTTAACATTTTTTCCAAGGCCACATTGGTCTTTGAAGTGTAATAGTCTGAACAATTATGGATTTTTCCCACACTTGTTATGTGAATGGATATACATGATAGATTATTATGGGTGGAAGTGGTTCCTCTATTTTCTATATAGAGTTATAATAATGAAGTAGAATATATTTATCATTATCATGAAATTGTTAATCTTCGAATGGATTGTGAATTATTGGATTATTTAATTAAATTTGTTTTCAAAATCATAGTTATTGATTCATTTAAGGTGATTTTAGGAGAATTTAATTTAACCATATTCTCCAAATAGGGTTTGAAAAGGAAAAACCTACGTGGGAATGAGTACCTTACCAAATTTGTTGATTATAAATTCAACTTTTACATGTGAAACCATAGAATTTATTTTCTCCATTTGTTTACCCAAACTACTACAAAATAGAGTTTCCACAATGCCACCCTTTATCAGTGCTAAAAAAAGTGCTCATAAAGCCCGCTCCACCATTATCAACGCTTTTTTTAGTGCTCTTAAAGAGGACCCTTTAGCAGTGATTTTTTAAGTAGCACTGAAAAAGGGGGGTTTATCAGCGCTTTTTCCTAGTACTAATTAAGTTTATACTTCAAAAAAAATTATGAAAAATAATATATTATTATATAAGTATATTTATATTGATATAAATATGATATATATTTTATAAATATGTTTTAGATAAGTATAAGTAGACTATTACATTTAATATATAAAAAATTTATTGAAAATTGATATAAAATATTTTACAAAATATTATTCGTTAATAATTTTCTATTTATCATCGATTAATAATAATTTTATAATAATTTGAAGACACAAAAAATCAAAAAAAAAATTAATAAAAGATCTAAAAAAGTTGAAAATGTAACTCAAACTTCAAATGGTCATAAATTTTGATTCAGGTGTCTGTATGACCTCTATAGCAAGATCAAATCGAATCTTGCGATGAGATATACACATTAGTAATCTAAGGGAACCTTTTGTCACAAGTTTTCAAGGCCCATAAGGCCTCCAAAACTGAGTTTTTAGTCAAGATACCCCAATTTTTTAAGATTCAAATAAGTATAAATTCTGATTTGAATTTCCTCTAGGCCTTTACCACATATGACATCGAATATTATTTCACTTTTGCTGATTTTACTAGTTTTGGAGTTGAAACAGACTTATGGATTAGAAGTTATTGTCGTTTTAACATTCTATGGATTTTCAAATACATGTATATATGTATTTATTCATAAATATATGTGTGCTTGTGTGTGTGTCTATGTGTGTGTGTGTATTGTATATATTTATGTATATATTTATTTATATATTAATAAACATGCATAAAAAATATTTTATAAATGTCATTAAAACTAATATTATAAATAAATATTTATATACAAAAAAATATGGATAAAAATATATAACTATATATATATATATATAAATTAATATACGAATAAATATATATACACTAATATATGAATAAATATACATGTAATAATATAAGTAAATACATGTATATTAATATGAATCTATATTAATATATGAATGAATATATATAAATATTAATATATAAATATATATATATGTATTAATATAACAAAATATATTAATATTAATATGTATCTATATTAATATATGAATAAATATAACTATATATATATAAATATATATTAATATACAAATATATATATACATATATATATATAAATATATATGTATTAATATAACAAAAAATATTTACATTAATATATGAATAAATGTAACTATATATATATAAATATATATATCATTAAATAGAGAAAGAACTAAATAGCTTAATGGTAAAGGTGCAGGCACAAAAGGGGGGAGGTCTCGAGTTTGATATTGTGTGGAATAAGGGAAGGGCACACGGGCATGTGGGGGATGTGTGGGCAAGCAAAGCGTGTAGAAGAGTGGGAGGGGGTCTGCCTCGCACTGATAAAGGGGTGGTCAATCACTATTAAGAGACCCCACCCCACCCACCCCACCCCACATTATATATTATTTTTGATTTATTTTTAAAAAAATTTGGCTTCTATCATCGCTTAAAAAAGGCTCTGTTAAAAGGAGTCTTTTATCAGCGCTAAAAAATGTGATGATAACAGACCGTTTTATCAGCGCTTTTTTAGCACTAATAAAATACCCCTTTTATCTGCACTTTGTTTAGTTCTGATTAAAAGGGACCTTTATTAGTTCTTTTCTAATCTCAAATAAAAGGGATCCTCCCTTTATCTTCTCCTCGATTAACATTGATTTTTTAGCACTGTTAATGCACTTTTCTAACGCTGATAAAGGTCGTATTTGTAGTGGTGCCAATTTTTCAAGTAGTTATTATGGAGAATATTGCGTAAATTATTAAACTGGTTAGTTTATCATGTAAGGGTATTTATGTATTTTGATTCATTATTTCATAACATATTGGAAATACATTACAGGATGATGGAGTTGTGTTTTTTTGGATTAAAAAAATTTATGACTTGGAATTATTTGTGAAGTATATGGATTTGGACCCTATAACTGAATGGGGGTATTGATTATCCCTCCTATAGAATTCCAGATGGTAATTCAACCATGGATTGATTTTTTTTGGGTTTTAAGGCTCTTATAAATTCATATCGTTAGTCTCTAGAGAAGGCCCTCCTTTACAGAACTCCTTTATAAAAGGATGGTTGAAAAATTATTTATCATATTGCAATATTTTTCACATATATTGAGAAAAATGAAAATAATTTGATTTTATTAAACATTTATATGTTATATCATTTTGATATCCCTATATAGGGATACATGTTTACACTTAATAATTTCAACATTCATATGAGTGTTCATCACACTATATTTGAGATGTTTATTAAATTAGATAGGGGTTACCTTGTTTTATTTTGTTCAGTGATACCCCTTATATATTCATAAGTGTCGTTGAGGGATTTATTTTTCAAGGTCCCATTACAAGTCACATTTTTTAAATTATTTATTTCATAAACTGAAACATTCATAAAAGATTAAAATTATTTCTATTATTAAAAAACCCTCATGAGGTACCATGTTCTGGGTTCCATTTATCCATTAAAATGATTAAAAAGGTGACTCAACCTGTATTTCAATAATTTAAGGAATTTCATTTTAAGTGAACCTTCTTTTTGTGGAGGAATTATTTTTCTACTCACATTTTAAATTATAACTAATAATGTGTAAATTAAATTCATATTTTATTTATCTAATTCATATCTTGATCTTCTATGGAAAAAGTGAATATTTCTATCCTATCTGAGGCGATTTGATGAAGGAGATATATAATTTTAATGATGTTTTTAAATAATTTAACATAGAGGTAAGACTTCTCTGATTCCATCCCATAAATTTAATATTGGTATATTAAGAAATATGGTTTTATTTTATTTTTTATTCATTATATTTGGGTAGTTTTTTTATTCGTGTTGGGGAATTAGTACAGGAAGGAATGAGGTAGTCATTCATTGTTTAATCTATAATGAGCCTAGTGATAGGGGCTACCTCACATAGATTTTTTGGTAAAATATCACATGGTTTTATGATTTGGTTATTTTAATTACCATATATTGAAGTGAAATAAAATTTAAATTTCAGTTTTATATGGAATATTTTTATCTATAGTTATAACACACATAAGATCATTTGACAACTCTTCTATTAGTTTATAAAATCTATCTATGTGTGGTAAATATTATCTAATATAATAGGTAATATATAGAAATATATATGTCAAAAAAACGTAATAGAAATGGGGATGTGAATAAGTAAATTACAATTTAATTGGAATGATATTAACTATTTTACATACTTGGGTACCCATAAATGCTTCCAATATTTGGTTTTCTGAAATTTTCCCTTTAGGTTTAACGGGATTCATGAAATAGAGTTGGGACTGTTGATTCCATAGAGTCCATAGATGTGATCTTAACACATGATTCTTTAGTATTGTTTTTTGACAATGAAGTGCCCAAATGTTTTGAGTGAGTTTATTTTATGAACAAAACTAACAATTATTTGAATTAAAATGTTTAATGAGGTTGGTTTAATGATAGGTTGTTTCTAGTGTTTGTTTGGTGGATTTTTTCATCAATATTTTTTACTCATTAACTCATCATAATTAACAAACTTATTTCTTATATAATTACATGGCTAATCACATATGAACATATGGGATCACTTTCATTAACACTCCATGGTGTAGGATTGTACTTGAAATCAACATATTTAATTTTTAAATTTGATGATGATAAAGAAGAAAAATAATTTATTGAATTGACCTCTCAAATTATGGAACAAAATATATGTATAAACTAAATATATTTAAATATAATTAAACCTATATGAATCCCTAAAATTGATCTGTGAGTTTTTTATATCTCTATTGATTGGATTCTCCCAAAATAATTGGACTATTGACTCAATGAAGAAGAATTGAAGATGTAAAACAATCAAAGCCCAATCACATCCATTGATGTGTGAATAGATTAACTCCAATAAATAAATGATATTAATATGATAAATATGAAAATAATTATTATTATTATAAACTAAAAAATTTAATTACAAAAAAAGAGCACATTTGGACAACATATAAATGGAGAACAACTATACAATGATAAAAATGTAAACATAACATTAAATGAAGAATAAGAAAAAAATAATCTTATTTAATCTATGAAAAAAACCATAAATAGACAATTTTGGGTTCATTGGTCATTAAAAATATTTGAAAATCACCCAAATGATTAGGGTGGGTTAAAGGGTTTATGAAGGTGGGTGAAGAATTCAATTCCTTCATTCCAAAGGATGAAAGACAATTTTCTATCCTCTGATTGATATTCCATAATGAACATAAATATGAGTTAATTATGATGGGTTGTAGAAGATTAATATATTACCGAATTTTTATTCTAATATCTAGAAAAATCTCATCCCTGTTGGATAATCGATTTTTATATTATGTTAAAAATATTCATATTAGTGTTTTAGTCATGAACTATTTCTTAGTATTTAATTTTCAAGTTTTATATCCTAGATCACATTCCAAATGTATGATTTATGTTGTGTCATTTCTTAATTAAATGATTAAAATGACTTCATTTAACCCCACATTAAATATCATATTCATTATACTTTTATTGTGGGTGCCATATCTATTTTAGTTTCATGAAGTTGAAATTCCATTTCCCTAAAAAAATATTTAGAATCCTAATATATTCGTATCCCTTAATGAATCATTTAGTATTACGGAATAAAAAAAATATTCCATGATATTGTGTTACTCTAACAAAAATAATTCAAATTCAAATCATGCATATAAACTATTCAACAAGTTAATGAGAAATTATTATCAGATTATTACAATTTAATCAAAGATGGATAATATCATGATAAATATAATTTAAAATGAATAATTTATTAACCTCAACTTTTATTGTTTTTTATGAGATGAAAACTATATAAATTTTAATAAAAAAATATCCAATTTTAGTGGCTATTCAAACACACAAACTCACATATACACAACATACACAACCATAAAAATATAAAAAAATTATTGTAATATATATATGTTAAGTGAATTTAATCCAAAAAATAATCTCAAACAAACTATCATAACATATAATCACATATGTATATCTTACATATGATTATGTATAAAAAATTATAAATTAAAAATGAAAAACAACACATATTTAGAATAGAAAACTTACATAAAATGTAACAAAACAAATATATTATTGAACACTTATATAATAGAACAAGTGGATCATCCATGTCTTTTAGTTAATTTAAAATAATTTAATTGTTTCTTGAAGTTATTTAATGAATCATAGTTTCTAGGGAACAATGAAATGATCCATTATTATTTATTTTTGAGATATTCTTTTACCACTAATAGATGGGAACTATTTCATTATTATGGAGATGGATATTTTATTTATTGGATTTATCCAAGTCAACATACTAGTATAATATAATTGAGAAATCCATTAATATATTTTTAACTAGATATATAGTCATCAAATTTTTTTACAGTTATTTATATTGAATTAAAGTATTTACAAATATACGGGATTATGTTTTTATGGTTATCCACCCATAATATTAATATTAAGGAAATGAGTATTTAAAAGAGGTTTCACCATGGCCATCAATAAGTGAAGAATATAGTTATAATAGATTTAATAAATAAAGAAAGATTTTAATACTTTAATACTAGAGATTCATAATAATTGTTTATAAAGAAAATATATTTTTCTGTTATGGAATATTTAATTACCTCATCTCTAATAACTATTTTTATCTTTTTATATCTCTAGTTTTTGTTGAATTTTATAATGGATGGTTATTACAGATTAATATGTTATGAGGTTCATCAAGTTATATTCAATAACTACCCAGGATTATGAAATTCATGACTTATTCATTAAATAGAATATATTAAACTTTTATGACTCTTATATTCGTGATTATATCCCTAGAAGTTTTTAATATTAGCTATTGGGAGGATAACTGGACAAGTGAATATCATACCTTCCCTGGTTTCCCATCTCCTAGAATTTCGTTCAGGGAAGATAGCGACATGTATTATTTTATTCATGAAACTCTTAACTCAGCTCAGTTAAATCTGTTTGAGGGCATCATCATGAGTGATGATCCAAATTTGTGATGTTTTACAGAATCCAGCTCAGGTAGGTATAATGTGCGGGACTACAGGATAATTCTTCAGAGAGATCGATCTAGGGAGGACTGGGGTCCGGGTTCCTAGTGCAAGGAGATTCCAACGCGAATGAATTTCTTGGTGTGGAGGATCAAGAACAGAGCAATATCAATAGAGGAAAACAAACAGAAAAAGGGGGTCTACATAGTCTCGTGATGTTATTTATGTGAGAACCTGAGGTCAGAGATGACAGTTCATTTTTTTTTTGGGACAATGGCCATCCACTCTCTGGGAATTATTCACTCATCCTTCGTTCCCCGATTGTGAGTCATGATCTCCACAGGATTTTATGTCGGTTTGGTTCTCCGGTATGGAAAGCAGGGCTGTGGAACAGACTGTGAGGATTATTATTCTCGTTGTTATTTGTTGGGTAATATGGGAGGCACGTAATCATGATAGGATGGGATCCAACAGATCCCTGCTTTATATCCAGTTCCAGATGAAGTCTCTCATTATGGAGCTAGCCTCGCTTATCAAAGGTGGGTTACCATCACTTGCAGTTTGCAACCCTGTGGACCGTCCCTGCATTCAGCATAGAGGGAGATGATTTTGGGTGAGGTGGCAACCCCTGAGATGTGGTTTGAATCTTAACATTGATGGGTCCATTATGGAGGGAGTCATGAGGGGTGGGGGTTTACTTTAGGAATATTGGGGTTCTGTCATTATTGCCTTTAGTGCCTTTTATGGCCCACGAAATTCATTGGGTGCGGAGGTATGGGCTCTTCTCTATGGATTTATGGTTTGTAGGTGGAGTGGTTTACAGGTGACGGAGGTGGAGTCAGACTCTGAGGTTTTTGTTAAAGCGTTACAGGGAATCCAAGAGATACCTTGGGATTTGATTTATCTTATCCAGTGGTGCAAGGTAGAGATCATGCATGGGAAAATTATTTAGCATAGTTGGAGGGAATCTAATTTTGCGGCGGATTCACTTGCTCTCTTGGACAGACAGGAGGAGACTCTTAGGATCTATGATGTCCCGTATTCCCTTCCCCTTGAGTGTTTTACTGTGGTTCAAGGGGATTACCTTGGACTTCACCATTTTCTTCCTCCTTGAAGGGTTGTTCTTTGTTTTTCTAGTAATAAAAAATTAATTTCTAGTCTAGCTTATTCTACTCACTAGTGGTTGTGTACTATATTATATAGAGTTAATCTTGGTTATTTCTCAGATAACATTCATTATATAATTTGACATTGGGGTCCATGTTAAAAATACATGTTTCATACCAAAATAACACAATAAAGGGTTGAGGTTAAAAAGAATGATTTCTGAATGAATCTAGTTGATATTTTTTGATGGTTTTTGTAATTAAGATATTATTTTAGAGACTTGTTGAGTTTATCATTAATGCGCTTATGGTGAGTATAAAATGATGCATGATCAATTAATTATTATTATTTATGTTTTTATTTATTTAATTTTTATCTGTATTATATGGACTGGATTTTATTATAGTTATTTTAATTGATACAAAAAATTCCATTTTTATGGTGTTTTGATAAATAAATCTACATAAATATTCAATGAAAAGAATGTAATTTTATATTTTAAATTCATATAATTTGTCTTTTTGAAAACTTTTCTTTCTTGAAAATTGTGGGATTGTTTTTAAATTATAAAATGGTGTTTTTATATGAAAATAGATTTTATTTAAAGATACAATAGTTATTTAATTGTAATAGATTTTTATTTTTTACATAAAATGGTATAATTTGTAATGAAATAATCTTTCATATGTTATATGAAAATGTATTTCAAAAAATATATAATAGGGCCTGGTAAGTCTATAATAAAGATGGAGTTCTATCGTGAATTGGTTAATAGTCGAATAAGTAACAATCCACTATTGGTAACACAATGTTAATAAGTAAGAGGTGTTTAGTATATTGATTATTATATTTCATGATTTATATAAATAATAGAGATTTTTTATATTTTTATTTTATTGTTAAAATATATATGTTTTCTTTTTTTGGAATTATTCTTATATGTTACTTCATATGATAGCATATTTTTATATGAAACGTTTTATCAATTATTTTGATATAACGTGTTAAAATATTTTTCAATTGAAATTGGTTGTATGATTTATAAAAAATCGTACATGGAAGTGAATGATATAGAGTCATTTAACATATACTTAGTAAATTGTTACACACCTTTACCCACACATCATGATGTACATGTTGATATTATTCACCAAGACAGAGGGAATGTGAAAGGTACGATTTTTATTGATGATTAATCATTGGTTTTTTATTTTGAGAGAAAGGTTTTGGTGTTCTTTGATGCATTATTAAACGTTTTGTACTATCTAGGATGAATATTAATTGGACATGAATTTTAGGTTTTGTTATTTAATGGCTTGGTTATTTGGTCTCTACTTCATTATTAGTATATATTTTCATAAAAATAGCCCCTAAAGATAATTTTTTTATGAAAAATATTATTTAGAAAATAATACAGTTTTTATTTATCATTGAGGAAAAATAGTTAAACAAAAATTATATTTAAAAACCCTTGTATTTTATATTAAATATTCCTTTGAAACATAATGTGTTAAATAGCTTGGTTAATATGCAACACCTAACCAAAAAAAATGTGGAATAATATATATCAATTAACATTTATCAGTATAATTGGCGAGAAAAAAATTGATTTTATCAAGTTATTTAATATATACAGAAATAAAATTGAAGTTCATTATTAATATGAATGGGAAGCGATGGTCCGGGCTCTTTCAAAGATGTGCTCTTATCAAGAAAATTGAAGGTAGATGATTGTATATTCATTATTCCAACTCCCTTGAGTAGATGGCCGAGGAAGAATTAATCTATCCCACCTTGAACTATGTCTATTAGATCTTCTTCACTGATGTTAGGAAAGTTCAATATTGATATTCTTAAGATCCTCATGTAGGGTGTCACACCCGGACTTCGTTTGAGGTATGTTTTTAATTTTTAATTTTTATCCCATAATTTTATTTGCCTTTATTTAATTTTTGTGGTTGATGGGCGAGCCAAACCCGATGTCAGTTTATCACTTTTGGTGCTGATAAGTTAGTGTTTTCTTAACGTCACTGGACGCGCAGGCAGGGCATAGGAGAAGATGTGTGGCTTCGCTAGTTTAACGCGCGACCTGCCCAGTGCGCGGATGAATAAATAACTGAATAAAAAAATAAAATCTATTATAATTATAGTTATTTTTTCATTAGTATTAGTATTATTATTATTGTTATTATTTTAGGTTATATTTTCATTTTAGGTTATAATTTATTTTTATTTCCCATATTCTTATTTTTATTTAATTTTATCCCTTCTTTTCTTTTATTTTTATTCTCTTATTTTCTTTTATTTTTCTTTATTCCATTTTTTAAATTACTTCATTTTTTTTATGATCCTCTATTTTCTTTTTTCTTTTTTTCCTTTTTTTTCCTCCCTCTTTTGCTCTCTCCCTTGTGGTGCTACTATTCATGTGTCTTCCCCATTGTTCCTTGCATCGAACCCTAGCCGCCTCCTCGTTTCACCTCTTGCCGACCAGTTGCAAACATCTTCCTCAGCCAGAGTCCACATGGTGGTCTCCCTCCCCATCGAGTCGTAGTCCGCGCACGCCCCCTCCTCATCGTGCGGAAGTCTGCGCACCCCATCCTCATCGAGCCGAAGCACCCGTGGTGCGGACGAATGTGTGAGCCTGCTGGTTCAACCCATTCGCATACCAGACCAACCGGATCCTCTTCGGTCGAGATCACACACTAGCAACATACCCTAGTCCGGATGAAACACCTACGCACAGCCCCTTATAGGTTTAGCCGAGACCCCCGCACCCCTCCCATGCTCAACCGAGTTTCCAGAGGCTTACCTTCTCGTTTTTCCGGCGTTGAGCATCCCACGACACCCTCTGGTGACCCCCGACCGGCCTTCTGCACCCACGCTGTAGGTTCATTTCACCTCATTTTGTTGTTTCTCCAATTTGATAAATTTTTGGGTGAGGTTTTAACATTGGTTGGGGTCTAATTTTTATGTTTTTGGTTTAGTCTGTTGTTTTAAGGTTCCTTGTGGTATACATGAGGCGCGGTGGGTGTGCAATGACCTTTGTGCATCGAGTTTGTGAAATATGTTACACCTTGGTAGGTGGTTCTGCGCGTAAGGATTATCTGATCAAATATGTTACTTTTTTAATTTCTTTATTAAATTTATTAATTAGTTTCAATGTGTGCAGTTGGTTTTTGGTTTGCAATTTAAAGTGTCTTTGCTCTATTGGTAGTGTGTCTGTAAATTTTTTTTAGTGTTTGTTAAAAATTATGCAGTTGGTCTGTTTTTATGTGAATAAGATGTGGCTTGTGTTTTGTGGTGGCGTCAGTATGAGTCTGGTTATAACAAGGGGTTTATTTTTGTGGGGTTTTGGAACCTTTATCCATGTAACGCATTTTACAAAAATAAAACTTTTTGAGAAAAGTTTATAGTGTTAAATAATTGCAGTGTGGTCTTTAAAAAAAATTTGTAGCTGTTTATTTGACTGTGTGAGTCGTGTAGGTTGAGTTTTGGAAAATATGTGATGTGTGTAAGTTTTCCAATTGGATTTTTATGTGTGTGATAGTGTGGTGCAAAATATAGATAATACTCTTGGGTTTTGTGAATTTCCTTTAAAAGCATGTGAACTTGGAACTTTTGGGCACAAAATGGGAAGCCTAGGTATTAGGTGGGCGGACTAGGACTTCTGTGCTAGTAATACGAAAGTAGCCTCATCCCAGTTTCATTTATCTGGTTTGGCAGTTACAACACTAACAAAACTATGGGTGACATTTAGATACTACGGTATGAATGTTCGTCCCTACTAGGGGATCATGCCCTAGAGCGTATGTTATTTTGGTTCTTATTATGTGGTTCACCGAGACACAATGTTATATGGTCCCTCTCAGTGCTAGTACCTATAGGGCCTCTCTTACTTTGGTGCTCTTAGATTACATCACACTTGAAAACGGTACATGGAATCACCATTGTGGTGTAATAAAAAATAAATTTTTTTTTTCTTTCTAACCTGTTTCCCTTAATGTTTTCATTTCTCAAATTGTTTTATTTGAAATTGTTTAAGATTTTATTTTCATTCCTAGATTAAACATTCAATTGTTTTGTCAGTTAATATTTACATGTGGAATCTCTTATTGGTG
Organism: Viscum album; assembly: GCA_963277665.1. Taxonomy (NCBI): domain Eukaryota; kingdom Viridiplantae; phylum Streptophyta; class Magnoliopsida; order Santalales; family Viscaceae; genus Viscum; species Viscum album. Next base: position 268,884,408 of record OY728155.1, on the reverse strand, counting down.
ATATCCTATTGAGCGTTGGCTCACACCCTACTTACTCCCATGGCTGTAAGTAGATTTGGTTTTGTCTGATGCTCGTAAGGGTAAGGCTTTCGGACGTGGTGGTTCAGGTTGTTAGTTGAAACCTTGCCGTGGCATTGGGGAGATGGAGGGAGAGTGGTTTCCTCCAGTCAGGGGTGGTTTTTGAATTGGGTTTTGGCCACCATGTTTTGTAGTTGTTTGGGTTTGGTGTTAAACTTGTAACTAAGATCCTGGTTTGTGGTAAGGGCATGTTTGGTTGAGATTTTTGGTTTGGCATGTTTTTTGTGTTTGTTTTTTGTTTTGGGAATGTTTTTTTAAATCATGTAAATCAATCCCAAAGAATTATTTTGATACCTGGGCACTTGTGCCAGCCTGTGGGGATCGAGAACGCCCCTCGGGCCTTGTCACAGACCGGGTCCGGCGTCGATGGGATGGAGAGCCAACCTTTTTCATGATGAAATGGTATCAGAGTAGGTTTTGTTGTCTGAGTTATTTTATTTTGGACGAGTCTGGTTACACAGAAGTTAGTATTGTCGGGGATTAGAATTCTGGTTGCGAGTAGGGTGCCTGGCCACCACTCCTCATGACAGACCCTGAGTTGCCATGGGATGTTGGGATGCTTGTTTGACTTCTCTTACAGGTGGGACGTGTAGGCTGTAGAATGCACATGGACATCAGGCAGGGAATAAAAGTTTGGACATGATGTTACTTTTTCATTCTTGGTTTACTGAGGATTACTTATTTTTCAGAAAATTTGACTTTTCTGTGGATATGTTGTATTGATGATGCCCTTTTATGAGTTTTGCTTTTTGAAGCAAGATGCCTCCCCGGAGAGCTTATACACACCCACGGGAGGATGCTGAGGAGAGTTCTCCCTCGCCGCTTGACCAGAGATTGGTAGAAGTCGTGGTCCGAGCTGTTTAGACTTTAGGATAGGGGTGACTTCTGCCCCCGCCCCTATTCCACCTAGAGGAGATTAGTTTGGCTCCAAAAGGGATAAAGCTCAGTGATTTATGAAGAGTAAACCTCCTTCTTTCTGAGGTAGTTCAGAACCTCAAGAGGCTGATGAATGGCTTGAAATGATAGAGTGTATGTTTGAATTCCTTGAAACGCCAGAGGAATTTAGGGTAAACTGTGCCTCATTCCTTCTAGAGGGTTCCAGTTGTAAGTGGTGGGAATTAGTGATTCGGTATGGGAAGCATGAGTGATGAGTTGGAAGGATTTCAATGATATCTTGAACGAGAAGTACTGTCCTGAGTTCCTAGACTACGCCAGATCCAGGGAGTTCATGGATCTCTCACAAGGGGATCAGACAGTGATGGAGTATGCAAACCGCATTGCGGAGCTAGTGCGGTACTTGCCTGAGGTTGTTTCAAGTGAATATTTGAAAGCTCGAATGTTTGAGAAGGGTCTTTGACCAGGAATACAATCTCAGGTTTTTTTGTTCAAGTTGAGAGATTATGCATAGGTGGTCGATCATTCCTGTATGGTCGAGGATAACCAGGGAAAAAAGTTAGGGTTTTCTAGATCGGTGTCAGGGTTTGGCAGTGGCAGTTCATCCGGGAAGAAGAGGAAGCGTGATGAGCATGGGAAGAAGGCGAGTGGCAGCTCGTGCCATCCATTCATGCAGACCTCATCTATTTCTTTCTATAAGAGGTTGGTTGTGTGCCATCGGTGTGGGAAGGTAGGGAATGTCCGACCTATGTGCCCCACTTTTCCCAGGCTAGGATTTTATTGTGGAATTGTGGTGCATGTACAGCGCTTTTGCAGAGTGATGTGCCCTTATCAGAGTGGAGCAGGGTCTGTGGATTCCAGGGGAGTACCAGTTCAGTCAGAGCTGACCAAGACTATGGGATCTCAATTTTGTGGTCGTGGCGGGAGGACTGTATCATCATCTGTGCAGAGCCAGGTTAGGGCAAATCCACGAGTGAGTGGTCATTCCCACGCAGGGACCAGACAACTTCATGTTGTGGATCAGGCACCAACGAGATCTGATGCAGGACCTTCGACTGTTAGAGGTACCATTCTTATTGAATCATCATTAGCTTCTGTCCTTTTTGATACTAGTGCATCTGCCTCTTTTATATCTTCCCATCTTGTGAACTTGTTGATCCTTCCAACTGAACTTTTATCTGTTGCAATGGAGTTAGTAACACCACTGGGTAAGAAAAAGGAGCGAGACCTTAGGTGTATGTTGTGTGCGCTCTCTGTCTCCGGAGTCGAGATGGAGTGGGATTTCATGGTCCTTGATATGGAACTATTTGATGTGATCATCGACATGGACTGGCTGGTGTGCTTCCAAGCACATATTGACTGCTATCAGCACCGAGTCAGCTTTATGGCACCAGATGGGAGTCCTCAGTTATTTCATGGAGAATGTGATCCTCGGTTGGGTTGCACAGGACCTCCACTCCCTGAGTTGGGGAATCTTTCTTATCAGTTGTCGTCGCTCGCACTGGAGTAAGATGGTGGTATTTCTCAGGGTGGGTTACCTCATGTAGTGGATGAGTTCCCAGAGGTCTTCCCAAATGATTTATCATGCTTACCCCTAGAGCTGGATGTGGGGTTCTCGATTGAGTTGGTGCTGGGAACACTGCCTATATCACTTCCCTCATATCACATGGACCCCACCAAATTGAGGGAATTAAAGATACAACTGGACGATTTGGAATCCAAATGATTCATTCCCCCAAGCATCTCTCCATGGGCTGCACCATTTTTATTCACAATGAAGGCCGATTGAACCCTCTGGTTGTGCATTGATTACCAGAAATTGAATAAGGTGAACATCAAGAATAAATAACCTTCGGCACAGATTGATGATTTGTTTGACCAACTGAACGGGGAAAACTGGTTCTCCAAAATCAACTTGCGTTCGTGATACCACCAGCTCAGGGTGAGAGAAACAGACATTCCGAAGACGGCTTTACAAAGGAGGTATGGTCACTTCGAGTATCTAGTTATGCCTTTCGGATTGACGAATGCTATGGAAGTTTTCATGGAACTCGTGAGTAGGTATTTCCACCAATATCTCAACTCCTTTGTTGTGGCATTTTTGGATGACATCTTGGTTTATTCTGGATCTAAGGAGTAACATGAGCATCACCTGCACATTGTTTTTGTCACTTTGTGAGATCACCGCCTGTATGACAAACTCTTGATGTGTACTTTCTAGATCAGGGAAGTGAAGTTTACGGGGCATGTCATCTCAGAACAAGGGTTTTTAGTGTATCCTGAGAAGATTAGTGAGGTTATTTCATGGGAACAACCGAGTAATGTGTTTGAGATCAGTAGTTTTCTTGGACTGGAAGGTTATTACAGGTGTTTCGTACAGGACTTCTCATGGATTGCCTCCTCCATGAGTGTACTCACTCGAAAATGGGTGAAGTTTGTATGGATCCCATAATGCCAGACATCCATTGAGGAGTTGAAGTGGAAGTTGACCACCACACCTATGTTGTTCTTACCAAAGTCTGGGAAGGGCTATGTGGTTTATATTGATGCTTTAGGTACGGGCCTTGGGTGTGTACTCATGCAGGATAATCATGTGGTGGCTTCTGGTTCTCGCCATCTCCAGCCGCATAAGAATAATTATCTAAATCACAACTTTGAGTTGGCATCAGTGATTCACGCCATAAAGACATGGTGTCACTACCTCATTGGGGAGAAATTTGTGGTCTATTCTGACCATAAGAGACTAGCCTATATTTTCTCTCAGAAGGATCTCAATATGAGGCAGTGCCGCTGGATCGGGCATTTGCAGGGATTTAACTTTGACATTGTCTATACTCCAGAAAAGGGTAATGTGGTGGATTATGCTTTGAGCAGGAAGGTACCAGTGCAGGCGTTGAGGAAGTCCAGCGATGAGTTGACTTTGATGGGGCTCTTTTACCAGATGCACTTGGAGAGCAAGGAGCATGGAAGAGGTACTTTCTGGGCTAGCATTCAGTTGAATCCTACTCTTCCGGAGTTGATCTAGTGGGATCTTCCCGTCGATGAGATGTTTCTGCGATCTATGGAGTTTCTTCATGATGGGGAGACTCCCCATGATTTTTCTTTGTCTTCTGAGAGGATCTTGTGCTTCAAGGGCTGTGTAGTGGTGTCATTGTCTCTACAGAAGTTGGTGATGTAGGATAGCCACAAATCTCAGTGGGTAATCCATCCTAGTGCTACCAAGATTTATTAGCATGTTCTTCGCCAGTTTGGGAGGCCAGGTATGAGACTGTACATAGCCGACGTTGTATCAAGATGCTATACTTTTCTGCAGGTGAAAGCAGAGCATCAGAGACCATATGGCCTACTTCATCCATTACCCATTCCTACCTGGAAGTGGGATGAGGTCACCATGGACTTCATTATTAGATTGCCTCGTACCCCTCAGGGGAGGAATGCTATATAGGTAGTTACTATTCTTTTGACCAAGTCAGCTCACTTTATCCCGATTAGAGATACAACGAAGGTGGAGGAGCTAGACCATTTGTATGTTTAGGAAGTGGTCACACTTCATGGTGTGCCATTAGGAGTTGTTTCTGACAGGTACCCCCGCATTACATCTCGGTTTTGGGGAACCCTCCAGAAGGCTTTGGGGTTGCATATTAAGATGAGCACGGCATACCATCCTTAGACGGATGGCCAGACGGAGTAGGCAAATCAAATTCCGGAGGACATGCTTCGTGCGTGTGTTTTGAATTTCGGAGGTTCATGGGATATCAATTTGGGATTGGTCAATTTTTCTTATAATAACAGTTACCAATACTCTATTAGAATGGCACCCTTTGAGGCACTCTATGGTCGGCCTTGTCTGCCTCATTTGTGTTGGGATGAGGTAGGAAAGACCTCACTCTTGAGACTGAGCCTTGTTCAGGAGACATCTGAGAAGGTCAAGTTGATTAGGCAGCAGTTGTTGACAGCTCAGATTCTCCACAATTCTTATATAGATCAGAGGCGTTGGGGTCTTGAGTTTTCAGTGGGGGACAGAGTGCTCTTGGTGGTGGCCCCTCGTTTGGGTCACCGCCGCTTGAGGAAGTAGGGGAAGATGACACCAAGGTATGTTGGGACTTTCCAGATTACTGGGCAGATTGGAAAGGTTCTATACAGGTTAGCTTTGCCTTCACAATTGACGTCTATTCATGACATATTCCATGTATCCCAATTGAAAAAGTATAATCCCGATCTGTCACATGTGTTGAATTGGGATGAGTTGGAGATAGAGCCCGACCTATCAGTGTTTGAGCGGCCAGTGCGGATAGTGGATTCTCAAAAGAAGGTGATCTATGGAAAGTCCATTACTTTTCTTCGTATTCTTTGGAAGAATGGGAATAATGAGCATGAGACTTGGGATAATAATTCTTGGGTTGAGCAGGAGTACCCATCTCTATTCTCTGAACATGCTTCAAATTGACTTTCCGAGGGCGGAAAGTTTTCATGGTGGGGAGAATTGTGACACCCGGACTTCATTTGATGTATTTTTTTAAATATTAATTTTTATCCCAATATTTTATTTGCCTTTATTTAAATTGTTTGGTTGAAGGGAAGGCCAAACCCGATGTAAGTTTCTCACTTTTGGCGCTGATAAGTGAGTGTTGTCTTGACGTCGCCCGATGCGCGGGCAGGGCACTTGCGAAGCTGTGTGGCTTTGCCAGTTTAACGTGCAAACTACCTAGTGCGCGGATGATTAAATAACCGAATTAAAAAATAAAATTTATTATAATTATAGTTATTTTTGTCATTATTATTAGTATTGTTGTTGTTGTTATTAGTTTAGGTTAGATTTTCTTTTAAGGTTATAATTTATTTTTATTTCCCATCACCTTATTTTTATTTTATTTTATCCCTTCTTTTCTTTTATTTTTATTCTCTTATTTTCTTTTATTTTTCTTTATTCCCTTTTTTTATTATTTCTTTTTTTTATTATCCATTATTTTCTATTTTCTTTTTATTCTTTTTCCTCCCTCTTTTTCTCTCTCCCTCACGGTGCTACTATTCACATGTCTTCCCCCTTGTGCCTTGCGTCGAACCCTAGCCACCTCCTTGTTTCTCCTCTTGCTGACTGACTGCAACCTTCTTCCTCAACCGGAGACCGCACGGTGGTCGCCCTCGTCGTCGAGTTGTAGTCCGCACGTGCCCCCTTCTAATTGAGCCGAAGTCCATGTGCCCCATCCTCATCGAGCTGAAGCACCTCTGGTTTGGACAAACATGTGAGCCACCTGGTTCAACCCAAAAACACGTGTTGATAAAAGTCTATTTTGTAGTAGTGCGATGAGAAGTCATGGTAGAAGCCTTGACTTCCATAACATTTTAGGATTATCTTATTAATTTCATGCATTCATATATGTTTTATTATGATCCTTGAATTTATTTCAACTTATTAATCAAAAATCAATTTCATTTATTGATGTATTCCTTGTTTTATTTTTTTACCCTTAAATGTTCACTCCCTTAAAAAAACCAAGTTTCAATACGGCGGCCACGTAAGATTTTAAATTATAAAAAAAAACATTTTTTATGTAAAAATATAAAAATTATATTTGATGTGAAATATGTGTGAAAAGTAAATGGGGGCAGAATGAGGGACATCTATAACAATGGGTCATTGTCATTTTCCATATTTGGAAACTGTTTACCGCCGCTCCCGTGCACCCCCATTCCAGCTCCCTGTCTTTACATCAAAAAACTTTATTTATATTTTTTATACAATATTTTATTCAGATTTAAGGTTTGCAAGATGTGGGAAATGACTGCTGTTGGAGTCTCCTCTTGCATTTCTCTCTCCCTCCTCCCGCTCCGCCGTCATCTCTATGGAGTTCCAGCTCCTGAGTCGCTCATCTCTCTTCCAGTCGTAAGTGGTGGGAATCAGTGATTCGGGATGGGAAGCATGAGTGATGAGTTGGAAGGATTTCAATGATATCTTGAATGAGCGGTACTGTCCTGAGTTCCTAGACTACGCCAGATCCAGGGAGTTCGTGGATCTCTCACAAGGGGATCAGACAGTGATGGAGTATGAAAACCGCATTGCGGAGCTAGTGCGGTACTTGCCTGAGGTTGTTTCAAGTGAATATTTGAAAGCTCGAATGTTTGAGAAGGGGCTTTGACCAGGAATACAATCTCAGGTTTTTTTGTTCAAGTTGAGAGATTATGCAGAGGAGGTCGATCATTCCTGCATGGTCAAGGATAACCAGAGAAGAAAGTTAGGGTTTTCTAGATCGGTGTCAGGGTTTGGCAGTGGCAGTTCAGCCGAGAAGAAGAGGAAGCGTGATGAGCATGGGAAGAAGGCGAGTGGCAGCTCGGGCCATCCTTTCAAGAAGACCTCATATTTTTCTTTTTATAAGAGGTTGGTTGTGTGCCATCAGTGTGGGAAGGTAGGGAATGTCCGACCTATGTGTCCCACTTTTCCCAGGCTAGGATTTTATTGTGGAATTGTGGAGCATGTGCAGCGCTTTTGCAGAGTGACATGCCCTTATCAGAGTGGGGCATGGTCTGTGGATTCCAGGGGAGTACCAGTTCATTCAGAGCTGACCAAGACTATGGGATCTCAATTTGGTGGTCGTGGCGGCAGGACTGTATCATCCTCTGTGCAGAGCCAGGTTAGGGAAAATCCACGAGCGAGTGGTCATTCCCACCAAGGGACCAGAAAACTTCATGTTGTGGATTAGGCACCAACGATATCTGATGCAGGACCTTCGACTGTTCGAGGTACCATTCTTATTGAATCATCATTAGCTTCTGTCCTTTTTGATACTAGTGCATCTTCCTCTTTTATATCTTCTCGTCTTGTGAACTTGTTGATCCTTCCAACTGTGGTTTTATCTGTTTGCAATGGAGTTAGTAACACCACTGGGTAAGAAAAAGGAGCAAGGCCTTAGGTGTATGTTGTGTGAGCTCTCTGTCTCCGGAGTTGAGATGGAGTGGGATTTCATGGTCCTTGATATGGAACTATTTGATGTGATCATCGATATGGACTGGCTGGTGCGCTTCCAAGCACATATTGACTGCTATCAGCGCCGAGTCAGCTTTATGGACCAGATGGGAGTCCTCAGTTATTTCATGGAGAATGTGATCCTCGGTCGGGTCGTGCGGGACCTCCACTCCCTGAGTTGGGGAATCTTGCTTATCAGTTGTCGTCGCTCGCACTGGAGGAAGATGGTGGTATTTCTCAGGGTGGGTTACCTCGTGTAGTGGATGAGTTCCCAGAGGTCTTCCCAGATGATTTATCATGCTTACCCCCAGAGCTGGATGTGGGGTTCTTGATTGAGTTGGCGCTGGGAACACTGCCTATATCACTTCCCTCATATCACATGGACCCCACTAAATTGAGGGAATTAAATATACAACTGGACGATTTAGAATCCAAAGGATTCATTCCCCCAAGCATCTCTCCATGGGTTGCACCATTTTTATTCACAAAGAAGGCCGATGGAACCCTCCGGTTGTGCATTGATTACCCGAAATTGAATAAGGTGAACATCAAAAATAAATAACCTTTGCCACAGATTGACGATTTTTTTGACCAACTGAATGGGGAAAACTGGTTCTCCAAAATCAACTTGCGTTCAGGATACCACCAGCTTAGGGTGAGAGAAACATACATTCCGAAGACGGATTTACGAAGGAGGTATGGTCACTTCGAGTATCTAGTTATGCCTTTCAGATTGACGAATGCTATGGCAGTTTTCATGGCACTCATGAGTAGGTAGTTCCACCAATATCTCAACTCCTTTGTTGTGGTATTTTTGGGTGACATCCTTGTTTATTCTGGATCTAAGGAGTAACATGAGCATCAACTGCACATTGTTTTTTTCACTTTGTGAGATCACCACTCGTATGCCAAAATCTTGATGTGCACTTTCTAGATCAGGGAAGTGAAGTTTATGGGGAATTTCATCTCAGAAAAATGGTTTTTAGTGTATCCTGATATAATTAGTGCAGTTATGTCATGGGAACATCTGAGTAATGTGTTCGAGATCAGTAGTTTTTTTGGACTGGAAGGTTATTACATGCGTTTTGTATAGGACTTCTCACAGCTTGCCTCCTCCATGACTGCACTCACTCGAAAAGGGGTGAAGTTTGTATGGAGCCCACTGTGCCAGACATCCATTGAGGAGTTGAAGTGGCAGTTGACCACCACACTTGTGTTGTTCTTACCGAAGTCTGGGAAGGGATATGTGGTTTATATTGATGCTTTAGGTACGAGCCTTGGGTGTGTACTCATGCAGGATAATCATATGGTGGTTTATGGTTCTCGCCATCTCCAGCCGCACAAGAAGAATTATCGAACTCACAACTTTGAGTTCGCATCAGTGATGCACGCCATAAAGACATGGTGTCACTACCTCATTGGGAAGAAATTTGTGGTCTATTCTGACCATAAGAGACTACCCTATATTTTCTCTCAGAAGGATCTCAATATGAGGCAGCACCGTCGTATTGGGAATTTGCAGGGATTTAACTTTGACATTGTCTATACTCCAGAAAAGGGTAATGTGGTGGATGACGCTTTGAGCAGGAAGGTACCAGTGTAGGCTTTGAGGAAGTCCAGCGATGAGTGGACTTTTATGGGGCTCTTTTCCCAGATGCAATTGGAGAGCAAGGAGCACAGCGGAGGTACTTTCTTGGCTAGCATTCAGTTGAATCCTACTCTTCCAGAGTTGATCTAGTGGGAGAAGCCCAGCGATGAGATGTGTCAGCGATCTATGCAGTTTCTTCCAGATGGGGAGAATCCCCATAATTGTTCTTTGTATCCTGAAAGGATCTTGTGCTTCAGGGGCTGTGCAGTGGTGTCATTGTCTCTACAAAAGTTGGTGATGTAGGATAGCCACAAATGTTAGTGGGTAATCCATCCTAGTGCTACCAAGATGTATTATGATGTTCATCGCCAGTTTTGGGGGCCAGGTATGAGACTGTACATAGCCGAAGTTGTATCGAGATGCTATACTTTTCTGCAGGTGAAAGCAGAGCATCAAGGACCATATGGCCTACTTCATCCATTACCCATTCCTTCCTGGAAGTGGGATGAGGTCACCATGGACTTCATTATTGGATTGCCTCGTACCCCTCAGGGGAGGAATGATATCTAGGTAGTTACTAATATTTTGACCAAGTCAGCTCACTTTCTCTCGATTAGAGATACAACGAAGGTGGAGGAGCTAGGCCATTTGTATGTTTAGGAAGTGGTCACACTTCATGGTGTGCTGTCAGCAGTTGTTTCTGATAGGGACCCCTGCTTTACATCTCGGTTTTGGGGAAGCCTCCAGAAGGGTTTGGGGTTGTAGATTAAGATGAGCACGACATACCATCCTTAAAAGGATGGCCAGAAGGAGCAGGCGAATCAAATTCTGGAGGACATGCTTCACGCATGTGTGTTGAATTTCGGAGGTTCATGGGATATCAATTTGGGATTGGTGGAGTTTTCTTATAATAACAGTTACCAATAATCTATTAGAATGGCACCCTTTGAGGCACTCTATGGTCGGCCTTGTCGGTCTCCTTTGTGTTGGGATGAGGTAGGCGAGACCTCACTCTTGGGACTGAGCCTTGTTAAGGAGACATCTGAGAAGGTCAAGTTGATAAGGCAGTGGTTGTTGACAGCTCAGAGTCTCCACAAATCTTATATAGATCAGAGGCTTTGGGGTCTTGAGTTTTTAGTGGGGTAAAGAGTGATCTTGATGGTGGCCCCTCGTTTGGGTCACTGCCGCTTGAGGAAGAAGGGGAAGCTGTCACCGAGGTATGTTGGGACTTTCCAGATTACTGAGCAGATTGGAAATGTGCTATACAGGTTATCTTTGCCTTCATAATTAACGTATATTCATGACATATTCTATGTATCCCAATTGAAAAATTATAATCCCGATCTGTCACATGGGTTGAATTGGGATGAGTTGGAGATAGAGCTCAACCTATCAGTGTTTGAGCGGCCAATGCAGATCGTGGATTCTCAAAAGAATGTGATCTATGGAAAGTCCATTACTTTGCTTCGTATTATTTGGAAGAATGGGAATGATGAACATGAGACTTGGGAGAAGAATTCTTGGGTTGAGCAGGAGTACCCATCTCTATTCTGAGAACATGCTTCAAATTGACTTTCCGAGGGCGGAAAGTTTTCATGGTGGGGAGAATTGTGACACCCGGAGTTCATTTGATGTATTTTTTTAATTTTTAATTTTTATCCCAATATTTTATTTGCCTTTATTTAAATTTTTTGGTTGAAGGTCATGCAAAACCCGATGTATGTTTCTCACTTTTGGCGCTGATAAGTGAGTGTTGTCTTGATGTCGCCCGATGCGCGGGCAGGGCACATGTGAAGCTGTGTGGCTTTTCCAGTTTAACGTGAAAGCTACCTAGTGCGCGGATGATTAAATAACCGAATTAAAAAATAAAATTTATTATAATTATAGTTATTTTTGTCATTAGTATTAGTATTATTGTTATTGTTATTAGTTTAGGTTAGATTTTGTTTTAAGGTTATAATTTATTTTTATTTCCCATCACCTTATTTTTATTTTATTTTATCCCTTCGTTTCTTTTATTTTTATTCTCTTATTTTCTATTATTTTTATTTATTCCCTTTTTTTATTATCTCCTTTTTTTATTATCCATTATTTTCTATTTTCTATTTATTCTTTTTCCTCCCTCTTTTGCTCTCTCCCTCACGGTGCTACTATTCACACGTCTTCCCCCTTGTGCCTTGTGTCGAACCCTAGCCACCTCCTTGTTTCTCCTCTTGTTGACCGACTGCAACCTTCCTCCTCAACCGGAGTCCGCACAGTGGTCACCCTCGTCGTCGAGCTATAGTCCGCACGTGCCCCCTACTCATTAAGCCGAAGTCCGTGTGCCCCATCCTCATCGAGCCGAAGAACCTCTGGTTTGGGCAAACTTGTGAGCCACCAGCTTCAACCCATTTGTATATCATACCAAACAAGTCCTCTTCGGCTGGGATCCCACACTAGCAACCTACCCTAGTCTGGATGAAACACCTATGCATTGCACCTTATAGGTTTGGCGAAGACCCCCACACCCCTCCCTTGCTCGACCGAGTTTCCAGTGGCTTCCCTTCTCATTTTTATAGCGTTGCAAAACCCATGACACCCTCTCGTGACCCCCGGTCAGCCATCCGTACCCACGCCGCAGGTGCGTTTCACCTAGTTTTGTTGTTTCTCCCATTTGATAAATTTTTGGGTTAGGGTTTCACTTTTTTTGGGGTCCAATATTGATTTTTTTGGTTCAGTCTATTGTTTTAGGATTTCTTGTGGTCTACTTGAGGCCTGGTGTGTGTGCAACGACCTTTGCACCTCGAGTTTGTTAAATCTGCTACATGTTGGTAGGTGGTTCCGCACGTAAGGATTATCAGATCAAATCTAGTGCTTGTTTAATTTGTTTATTAAATTTATTAATTAGTTTCAATGCGTACAGTTGGTTTTTGGTTTTCAACATAAAGTGTATCTGCTCTCCTAGTAGTGCATCTGTAAATTTTTTTAGTGTTCGTGAAAAATTATGCAGTTGGTCTGTTATTTTGTGCAGGAGCTGTGGCTTGTGTTCTGTGGAAGCATCAGTATCAATCTGGTTATAAAAAGGGGTTTTTTGTGTGTGGGTTTTTGGCACCTTGAGCTGTGCAACGCTTTATACAAAAAAAAACAGTTTGAAAAAAATTTATAGTGTTATATAATTGTAGTGTGGTCTTTAAAAAAATTATGTAGCTGTTTATTTGACTGTGTGATTGGTGAAGGTTGAGTTTTGGAAAATCATTAATGTGCATAATATTTCCAAATGGATTTTTATGTGTGTGTGATAGTGTGGCACAAAATTTAGATAATACTCTTGTGTTTTGTTAATTGACATTAACAAGCATGTGAACATGGAACTTTTGAGAACAAAATGGGAAACCTGGGTATTAGGTAGGCAGACTATGACTAGTGCGCTGGTGATATAGAAGTGGCCTCAGCACGGTTTCTCATAGTCGGTTTGACACTTACAAAACTAACAAAACTATGGGTTAGTTTTGGGGACCACTACGTTGTGGATGTGTTTCCCTACTAGTGGATTGTGCATGAGAGTATATGTTATTGTGGTTCTTATTCCTTAGTTCACCGAGACACGATGTTCTTGGGGCCCTTTTAAGTGCTAGAACCTAGAGGGCCCATCCCACTAGGGTGCTCTTGGATTACTTCTCACTTAACAACATTATGTGGCGTCACCTTTATGGTGTAATAAAAAATAAATGTTTTGTTTTTCATTCTAACATGTTTCCTTTAAATTTTTCATTTCTCCAATTGTTTTATTTTAAATTGATTAAGATTTTATTTTTATTCCTGGATTAAACATTCAATTATTTTTTCAGTTAATTTTTACATGTGTAATAACTTATTGGTGACATCCTATTGAGTGTTGGATCACACCCTACTTACACCCTTGGGTGTAAGTAGATTTGGATTTGTCTGATGCAGGTAAGGGAAAGGATTTTGGAGGTGGTGGTTCACGTTGTCAGTTGAAACCTTGGTGTGGCGTTGTAGAGACGACGAGAGGGTGGTGTCCTCCAGCTAGGGGTGGTTTTTGAGTTGATTTTTGGCCACCATGTTTTCTAGTTGTTCGGGATTAGTGTTAAGCTTGTTGTTAAGATCCTGGTTTGTGGCAAGGGCCTGTTTGGTTGAGATTTTTGGTTTGGCATGTCTTTTTTTGTTTGTTTGTTGTTTGGGCATGTTTTTCGTAATCGGGTAAATCATTACTAATGCATTATTTTGATAAACTAGAACTTGTGCCAGCCTGTGGGGATCTGAAATGCCTCTTGGGCCTTGTCATGGACCAGTTTGGGCATTGATGGGATGGCGACCCGACTTGGTTCATGACATAGGGTAAGTCCCAATCTGAATGGGAAATAGCTTATGATTTCAATTATGGGAATGTCATGTCTTATTATTGTAACATCCCATGTAAATAAAGAATATGAAATATTCATATTTTTTAGTATTTGTGAATTAAATATTAATTTTACTTTAAATGGGATACTATGTCCGATATCATACTCAACACGCAATAATAGGTTTCTCCGAAATCTTACGTTGCACACAACGTTGAGTTACACTGAAAAATAAAATACTACTATTATTATTTTAAATGGTAGTTAACACATAGTCGTTGTATTGGAGGGAATAAATAGATACAACTACGATATGATTATAAATGTTTGTTAATTATCTTTAAATTTGTCCAATAAATTTTAGAGGCTTAAAATGAGAATGAATCTAATTTTAATCGTTAAATAATCTAATAATTTTAAAAGGTCGTTTACCGCCTTTTGACGGATAACCCTTTTTAAATCATGTTTTGGTAACTTTAATATACTATATTTGAAAAAATATTATTCTTTTATAGAATTCGGATAATAAAATTTACTTTGGGAAATTTTTTGGTTTTTTTGATAGTGTTCATTTTTTAAATGAATAGTGAAAATACAACATTTTAATTCAAAACATCCTTTTAATATAATTTATTTATATAGTTATATTGTTATTTTAATTGGTTTTAACATGTAATTAGGTTTTTGTTTTACCATTTAATCCTATTTTGGTCATTGGAAGTGATTTCACTTTTTAATTGGAGATAAACACATGTCAATCTTTTCGTAGTTTTTACTTCTTAAAAACACACTTTTGGTTTTGACAACGAAAATTAATTTTAAATTAATTTCTGCAATTTCTATGTATTAAATTTAGAAAAATGTATTTCATATTTTGAATCATGTGTTCCAAATTGTATAAATATGTAACTTTTATTTTTAGACATTATGAATAGTAACCTCAATAAATATTTTATTACCCATGGTTAAAAGGTAAATCTGGTAAATAAGCGTAAAAAATAATATTATAGAAATATTAAATTACCTTAACACATATCCTAACCCTATTTTATGAGATATGTAAGACCATGGTAATCCTTGTGTTGATTTTAGGAACCCATGGAGCCACTTGTGCGTGAAAATGATATTTAATTACTATTAATTTAATTTTAAGGAAAATATAACCTAAACATGTATGTTTTACTAAATCAATTTTTATATGGGGTTTTATATGTGATCTCTTATACTAGAAATTTTCATTAAAAAGATAAACCTATTTACTACATCATGGTATTTTATTTATAATTTTTAGACATCAAATAAAAGGTATATTTATGACACAATGATGATGGGGTGATTACGTTATTAATGAATGATTTAAATAAATGAGATTATAAATATTAAATTAAATTTATTTTTAAACTTTTTAGGCCATAAAAAGTGTATGGATGTGTATGACATGTTATATTTTATTGAAGGATGGTTTTTCAAAAGAATCCAGTTGTTATGGATTTTATTAAAAGTCATGATATGAATAGTTTATAAATTGACATAAATGAGTTTTTAAAATAAATACAATTTTATTTATTGATATAATTGTCGTCAAAATATAATATTTGGCCAAATTAAATATATAAGGATGAATATGTCCTTTATAAAACACTTGAGGTTAGATTTGAATTTTATATTAACTATATTAACCATATAGTATGAATACACAATGAAGATATAGTAAGCGTTTAAATTAGTTAACTAAGGTTAATGCTAAAAGATAAGGTTAAATATGTGATCTAGACATATCTAAAACCTATTGGTTGAGGTTTTTTCGACCCAAAAGACTCATTTATTTGATATAAATTACATTGGAACCATTTTAAACCTAAAATCATTTTATAATAATATAATATTTCAATACCTTCCTAAAGGGCCCCTCCTCTCTCTTAAAAAAGAGCATCAACTATAAACCATACTCACACCACTCAGACCACCTTATCTCGTCTACCCTATAACAAAATAATCTCCAAACATCCCTCTATTCCTCCTAGAATCATCTCTTTTGTAAGAAGGATATTTAAGAAATCCTTTTAGCTTAAATCAAAAGGAGTTACATGATTTTTGGAAGTGTCTTCTCGCAAGCATCTTTCATTTATTTTCATTATCAAATCCCCTAAACTCTCTCCATTCCATTATTTTATATTTACAGCAGTATATTAAATATAAAATGTTGTTTTTATTATATTTATTATAACTACACTTACACACACCTCCATCTAATGGATACAAATATACTATTTCTGTGTATGGTGAATTACTGCCTCACGAAATGATTATTGTTCTATTTTCCCCTACCACCTCTAATGGTGGCCATTATGATGGAACCATATTTATATGATATATATATTATATTTATATTGTCTCAATTCTTTTCATTTTTCATTTATAGCATACCTTTGTGATTTCTATAATGGGTTAATAAGATAATTTCATTTGAGGAAGTGTGGACTACCGCCCCCTCAAAGTGGTATGACTTATTCATTCCATACATGGAATTTATAGAGGATTGTGTTAATGAACTTATTTAATGTATATTAAATATGATATTATACTGAAATTATTATATACTTATCTTATCATTTAGTTTCCATTCCTTTATAAATAAAAAATAATTGAAAGTAGTGTTCATGTGTACGTATGGATGACCGTCTCCATAAATGGTGTATTTCATTTATTATATACAAATTTTATGGACTATTTTAAATACATATATTCTGGATATATATTATATTTAAATCATGAATATAGTTCTATATATAATTTAATTTTTACCACATGGATAATTTGTAATTATAACAAGTTCATTTTTGACTCAAGTACCAAATATCGGAAAAACAACCGATATTAACATAAATAATTATGTAATGTTTATAATGTGGTAAAAAGTGATATAAAAGGAATTTTAAACTTGGAAAAGGTCTTGAAGAATGTAGAAATTAACTTAAGTTTATTATTTAAGAAGAAAAAGGACCATATGTGACGATTCATATTCAAGGTAAGGGACTTCGTCTCAATCTCCTTTCATTGAGGCATATTTTGGTTTATACACGACATTACTTTATAATGTATATAATTATACCCTTTATCATTTAATTTAATTCAACAGTTTTTCAAATGAATATTTTTTTAGGAAGTGTCTTACTAAATGACAAAAAGAATGTTTCTTTTTAACATACGTGATGACAACGACCTTCCGCCGCTACGATCATTATTTGATATTTGGCTTCCCGAACAATCTATAATGTTTTTAAAATGAAAATAAATACCGTATAATCGTTTTACTTATTTTGGTATTTAAAATTGTTTTTATAAGGGATTGAATATGTCAATATCTTTATATGATATATTTTTATTGCACAGTGGTAATGTTATATTTCTTTTATGCTGGTTTTATATTTTATGATTATGTTATGGTTCTTGGTCCTTGATTACATATATGGGTGGTTCCATGGTAAATATAGGGTGGGTGATCATGTGATAGATCTCCAATTCATTGGTTAATATTCCAGAGGTAAATGTCAATGTTTATCCTAACAGAATTTGGGAATATATGGTGATGGTTATTCCAAACGTAACTCCATATGTAACTTTTAAAGCTATAATGTAAGTATGTTATGGTTTCCACAAGTTACCTTTATTATTTATGATTTATATGTGTTATTCATAAATCCTATGTTTTCATGTGGTATGTTAAAGAGATTATGTGTTATGAAGGAAAGGTACGATTTCATTGATTTTTTTGTATTGATGGACTAATGTTTTCTTTCCTTATTTTTCAACCCTTACTGGGCTTTTTATTCTCAACCTATGTTTTTAAATGTTTTTCATAGGTTATATGGAAGGTTAAAAGAAAGGAATAATTAAAAAAGATTTTTATCAAGAAAATAATTCTTATATTTTTTTAGGAGTTTTATTGCTGTGAAAAAAATTTGACAGAGTAAAAATGTCTACATTGTAATATTTGAGATTTAATGTAATAGTTATGGCCTAATTCTGTAAAAATTTAAACCTGCAAATTTCTTCAATATCAAATTCTTGACTTAACTCAATATTATGTAATGTTTAATTCTAGGGCCTTATAGTTGGTGTCATAGGTTGGTTTAGAAAACTTTAGGTGTTAGGATATTGTTAAATTAATATCAATAAATTAATTTAGGGTAAGATTGAAGTAATATAACAAATAAACATTACCATGTTACTTCATCTAGGATATGTCTGTGTTCAGAATGATTTTTTGTAAAGGAAATAGGGAAGATGTGCTGGGAAGGCAAAGAGAGGGAGATGACCATCCAATCATCATCCAGATATGGTCAGAATCATAATTGAACAGTTTGTTTCAGTGATGGATTAATTGACTCAAGTGATAAATGGTTGTAGTGTTTCTAGATGATATTTTGGTTTTTTTAAAATATAATAGTAGAATTAAAGTCATTTAAGGGTTGTATTTCAAACCATAAAATAAAAGAAACTATATGGGAAATTCATAAAGTGTGAGTTTTGGTTACCAAATATTTATTTCCAAGGTCACATTGTTTCTAAAGATAGTATAAATATTGATCCAACTAAAACAAAAGTTTTTAAATAATGGCCAAGACCAAAATATATAACTAAGATTTATAGATTTCTTGTTTTAGCAGGTTATTACTAGAGGTTTGTTGAAATTTTTTCATGCTTATCTAGGCCACTGACTAAGTTAACTCGAAAAGGTGTTAAATATATCTAGACAAAAGAATGTGATGATTGTTTTCAATAATTGAAATGAAGATTGGTTAATACTCTAGTATTGGAATTAAATTCTATAAATTGTTAATTTTTTATCTACTGTGATGCTTTGTTGAAAGGAATAGGTTGTGTCTTAATGCAGAATGATCATGTAATTGCTTATTCATCACGTCAGTTGAAACTTGATGAGTTAAATTACCGTACACATGATTTGGAATTAGCATCTGTTATTTTTTATTAAAAATTTGGAGGTATCATTTGAATGGAATAAAGTGTGAAATATATAATGATCACAAAAGTTTTAAGTATATATATTCACTTAGAAGGAATTAAACATGAGACATAAGAGATGTCTAGATTTAATGAAGGATTATAATTGCACGACCCATTACCAACTGGGAATGGGAAATAAAGTGGTTGATGCTTTGAGCCGAAAGAGTAATGAAACATTAACCATGGTATGTTTGGAATGAGATCCTTTGGTTTTTTATTTGATGGATTTTGTATTGGAAGTTGTTGGTGCATTCAAATCCTATGTTTTCTTTCAGGTGGTAGTGAAATCATCTCTAGTAGAAAGAATAAAGAATGTGAAAAAAGAAGACATTGAGTTACAGAAAAAGGATGATTTGGTTCATAAGGGTATGTTACATGAATTTAACATTGATAAAGACAATATTTTAGGTTTTGGAAAGAGATTATGTGTGGCTTGTGATTCCCAGTTGAAGAAAGAGTTATTATGTAAAGCTCGTAGATCTATGTTTTTTGTTCATCCTAGCATTACTAAGATGTATAAGGATATTCGGGTGTATTACTGGTGGGATGGAATGAAAAAGTACATTGATAACTTTACTGTGGAGTGTTTAAATTTTTCAACAGGTTAAAGTAGAATGACAGTTACCTAAATGGAAGATTCATCCTTTTCCAGTGCTAGAGTGGATATGGGAAAAATTTTCCATGGATTTCGTATTTGGATTAACAAATAATTATCGAGGTAACAATGCAATCTGGGTTATTGTTGATCGATTGAATAAATCTTCACATTTTCTTCCTATTTGAGATACTATGTCTCTAGATCAATATAAGGACTCAACTGTAAACATTACTTAATATTGAGTTAAATCAAGAACTCGAATTTAGGATCTTTTCAGGTTTACAGTTTTAGATAATTAGTTCATAACTATTTCATTACATCTCAAAAATAACAAAGTAGATACATCTACTCAGTTTTATATTTTTTCATAAAATTAAACTCTTAAAAAAGAAACATGTTTAGTTCGATGTTTTAGACGGATGGGCTTTTCCATGATCCCATCCTTGAACCTATTCATCTTTATGTCCTATGAAAAACTTTTCAAAACATGGGATGAGTATAAAAATCTCAGTTAGGGTTATAATATAAGGAATGAAAACATTATCCCATATTAAATACAAATCAACGAAACCATAATTTTAAATCACAAAATACCTTTTGAAATCATAAGATTTATGAATAACACACATAAATCATAAATCATAATGGTAACTTATGGAATACATAAAAAAATTACATTGTAGCTTTCATAGCTACATAGGGAGTTATGTTTGGAATACCCATCATAGTGTATTCCCTAAATCTATCTGGAGAAACATTTACATTTACCTCCATTATGTTACCCAATGCATTGGAGATCTATCTAGGGCTCACCCACCATAGGTTTATCACGGAACAACCCATATACGTAAACATTTCCCAATAACCATAACATATTCATAAATCATAAAACAATAATAAAATAAAGATAACATTTCCATATAGAAATCACAATATATCATTTCATGATATTGACATAATCAATGTTTTATCAAACCATTTAAAAAAAAATATTAAATAATGAAATTTTTGAATCAAAGTGTCACATACCACATTAAAGATTTTGAAAGAAATATTAATTTCAAAACATTCGTGTCCATATAAATAAATCCTTTAAATCATTTTTAAAACATGGAAATTAATGAGAAATATTTAGAACAATAAATATTTAAAACATTTAAAACAATATTTTTGCTATGGAGTTCCTAACCAAATGAGAGAGACTTGAATACAAATAATTGAGAAGTAACATTAATCAAGGCATATAATATCATGATAATTAGTGGATTCATGATATAATATGTAAAAGGGTAGTATATACACCATATAAAAGTGAATTTGTGTATAACAACAAATAAGTCTCAATGGAATATAAATTGAGACAAACTCCCTTGCAAAGAAAACATCACTTGATTAAGGACAAATCAATGAAATAATTATGTGTGAAAAATAATAATATTCCCTATATAAGTGGATATTAAGTGTAAAACAATAATATGTCATTCAAATATATTCATAGCATGAAAAAATTAAAAAGTATAATTTTAACCCAAATAATTGAAATTGGGTTAAGAAGTTCTCTTACAGAAATTCAATAGCCTAACAACATCACATTAAAATTCAAAAAATGAGTTTATGAGACAGAAAAGGGTCTCTCATCACATCGAAATAAAATTCACAAAAATAAGGATATATTATAACATATCCTAAAATATGAAAATGGAAATTAGAAGACATGTCATAAAAGAAGTCTTTGATATAAGAGTGCGGTGAAAGGTTCTCTTACCGATTTGGTAACTTACAAAACATAAAGGATCATACAATGAAGATTTAAATAAATTAATGTATATTACTCAAATAATAAAATCATGGTAATTACATAGACCACAAAAAATGAAATAGTGTCAAACATATCATGAATCGCATGGGAATAAAAAGTGAGATGAAACCCCTCTACCTCAAGTCCGCCTTGTCTTGTATGTTCCTTGTTCTTCCTAAATAATAATATTAAGTTAATTTATACTTGATTAAGAACATTTCTCAAGTTTATTATTCATTTTATATCAAATATTACCTATCAATAACAATTAGTTAATTATTTAAGTTCATATCTGACATTTTATCGATGTTCAGAATTTGAGTTAAAAATGAACTTATTATAATTACAATTTATCCATGTGGTAAAAAGAAAATTATCTCTAGAATTATATTAAATATTTAGATATCATATATATCATATATATCTATTGTATATTTATTTATAATATTCCATAACATTTGGATGTACTAAATGAAATGCACCGTTCATGGAGACGGTAAGCTGTACAAACACATAAACGCTACTTTCATTTCTTTTTTTTATTTTTAATGAAATGAAAACATAATGATACATAAGTATATTATAATTACAGTATAATATCATATATTATATATGTTACATAATTTAATTAACACCATAATTTATACATTCCATTTATGGTATGAACGATTCATATCACTTTGAGGGGGCGGTAGTACACACTTCTCAAATGAAATTATCGTATTTATACTACATGAAATGCATAAATGTGTGTTATAAATGAAAATTATAGAAGAATATTCAAAAAATAAAATAAAATATATATCCTATATAATTACAGTTCTATCATAATGGCCACCATGAGAGGAGATTGGAGATATTTGAACAATCATCGTTCTGTGAGGTAGTAGTTCTGTATCCACAGAAATAGTATGTTCGTATCCATTAGATAGAGGTGTGTGGAAGTATAGTTAGAATACTTATCATAAAAACCTAGTATATTTAGGATAATGGTGGTTTTATAATATAGAGGAATAAATAGATTTTAGGGGGGTTGGAGAAGTAAAATAAAAGAAAAGAAGTTAACAGAAGATGTTACCTTTAAATCGGGTAACTCGCATTGGATTGAACCAAAATAATTTCTTGAAGTGCCTTCTGCCAAAGGTACGGATTTTAGGTGGACTAGAGGGATTTAGGGAGCTTAATTGGGTAGATTTTGGATGATCCAAGTGGATTTAAAGGTGTGGGTAATGGGTTAGATGTGGTGGCTTTTTATAAAGAGGAGGAGGGCTCTTTAGGAATGTTTGAAAACATTATTTCATTAAAAATTTATTTTCAGTTTTGAAAGGACCGAAAGTCATTAAATTACAATATAAGATTACTATTGTTCAAAATAAAATAATTAAATAATAATTTTACAGGTTTTGGATATTTTTTTACATTTTATAATCACATTTATTTAAATCATTTATTAATAAGGTAATCAATGCATCATCATTGTGTCATAAATAATTTTATTTATTTTTTGTTTAACAATTATAAATAAAATACCATGATGTATTAAATACTTTGATCTTTAAAATTGATATTTATAGCATAAGAGATTAATTATATAACTCCATTTAAAAATTTATTTACTAAAAGATATATGTTTATGCAAATTTTTGTCTTTTCATTAAATTAATTAATATAAAGTGTCATTATCACTCCTATGTGGCTCCATGGGGTAACAAAATCGACCCAATGATGATCATGGTCGTAAATGTATCATAAAATAGTATTAGGAAATGTGTTAGTGTAATTTAATATTATTTTAATATTATTTGGTACCCTTATTTACTAGATTTACCTTTTAACCTTGGTAAATAAAATATTTACTGAAGTAAATATTCATAACGTCTAAAATTAAAAGATACCTATTATTAAAATTTTTACCTCATGACTCAAAAAATGTAATCCATTTTTACAAATTTAAAATGCATAAGTGGGATGAATTAATTTAAAATTAATTCTCGCCGTCAAAACAAAAAGTGTGTTTTTAAGAAATAATATCGATCAAAAGATTGAAACTTGTTTACTTTATATTTAAAATATAAATTACATACAATGACAAAAAATTGATTAAATGGTAAAAATATAATACAATTACACTTTAAAAACAATTAAAATAATATACTAACTATATAAATAAATTAT
The DNA here is from genome assembly GCA_963277665.1 of Viscum album. Classification (NCBI taxonomy): domain Eukaryota; kingdom Viridiplantae; phylum Streptophyta; class Magnoliopsida; order Santalales; family Viscaceae; genus Viscum; species Viscum album. The sequence goes on along the minus strand of OY728155.1, from coordinate 268,860,945 downwards.
ACTAAAAGGCAGTTTGAATTAAAATTAAGTATTTTTCATTATTCCTAAGAAAATGAACATTATCCGAAACATACCAAAATTTCATAGAAAGTAAATTTATATGTCCCAATTATAACGATGAATATTATTTTTGTAAAATAGAATATATAAATGTGACAAAAACTATATTTAAAAGTTTTTCTCCATCAAAAGGCTGTAAATCGACATTTTAAAGAATATTATAGTGTTAATGCTTAAAATTTGATTCATTCACATTTTAAGCATCTAAATTTTATTAAATAAATGTAAAAACATTTAATGAACATGTAAAATCATATTGTAGTTAGTTCTGTTTATTCCCTCTGATACAATTTCTATGAGTTAACTACCATTTAAAATAATAATATAATTTTATTATTTTTCGATAAAGCTCAACGTTGTGTGTAATGTAAGATTTCAAAGAAACTAGTTGTTGTGTATCGGGTACGCCATCAAACATGGAATCCCATTTAAAGTAAAATTAATATTTAATTCACAAATATTAATAAATATGAAAATTCCATATTCCTTATTCACCTAGGATATTACATCCTTCCCCCCTTTTGAGAATTGTATCTTTGAAATTTTAAAATTGGGCTCGAAAACATCATTAAAAGTCCCACATCGGAAAAAGAGTCAATAAAACTATCACTTTAAAGGAATGAAAGAATAGTAAAAAGGTCACCCAAGATAACCCATAAAAGGATTCCATATATAAAAATTTGGATATGGAAGAGAAACTAAGTATCAAGTTCTGATAGAGAGTGATAAAAACATGATTAGGAGAAGGTTAACCATCAAAAAATCACAAAATTTTAATGGGTTAAACAATCATTGATTACCAGTAGAAAAAGTTAATGGAAAAAATTATTGTTTTATGTTTCATTTCATGATGTTATAGAATTTATTTATGATATTGACTAAGGACATAAGTAAATATACTTACTTTTCAAGTAGAGTTTCATCCTTTAGTATGTTTCTTCCAAAAACTCATCTTTTATCCCAACAATTAGTATTCAAGATGACATGGTCACACCTGAAGCACCAGAATGAACATCTAGAGAATCACATAATCTACAAAAGATGAACCATATATTTCCCCAATATTTAGACATTATCCAAAACCAAAATGGTTACTACATGATCAGATAATCCACAAAAAAGATAATATTTTATAAAAGAGAAATACTACTATTAATATCTATATTGGAATAAATAATACCCAAATTTCAACAAAGACCATTCAATACCCAAATTTCCTTAAAATTCATTAAAATAATCCAAACTATGTTTCAAACCCAAAATTTAGAAGGATTTAATCACATAGTCTTCCATAGTAAATCTTAACATTTATCTCTAAATTGCATCAACTACTCTTAATGTCTCATAATAATGTATAATTATCCAAATCACATAGTCTCTATGATCGGATAATCACTTCCATAAATAACCCAAATCACCAAATTTCTATAATAAAAACATATATTCTTCAAAAATAAATTTCCACCATTACCCTTCAATTTAAATCCCAATGTATTCTATTTTCCTTAGGAATATAGTTTCCCAAAAAGAGAAAATGTCTTCCCAAATAACCTTTATCACTTAATCCGCAAATCATTTTCCTATACTAAGGATAGTCAGTTGATAAAACATAAGATCCCAAAACAACTTATTCTTAATGAATAAAACCATTTAACTAAAACTAATTTGTCATAATAACGAGGGACTTCACATAGTCAAGCGGTAGATGATAAATCCTAATTACACTTTTTGGTTGTGTGTTCAATTCCTGCAGCTTTGTCTGACGCGATGGGATGTCACATGGTTTTAATTTTTTCTCTTTTCAAAAACAATATAATATTTTAAAATTCCCAAAAATTAGATAAACTCCTCAAAAATTTCCATAACATGATTTAACCTTAATGGTTTTCTTATACCTTTCATTTTCATCCCACGTCATAATGACCACAATATCTTAATTCATGAAGTCTTATATATATTGACAATTTTTTTACTTCTATAAAATAACACTATTCCCAAAGAAAGAACATTGTACCTTGATTATTATTTCTACCTGGTTTCGTCGTTATCTTGTTCACTTAGATAGATGGTCCATGCATTTTAACAATGATTTAGAGATCCTTCAAAATCATCTACTTCCTTTATCCAAATATACCTCGTACAACTTGGGTCATATGGGTGATCATAGAAAAATAGTTTTGGAAAAAAATTATGTATGACATATAATTTCAAAACATATGACAAAAAAATTCTTTTTATAAAATAGTCGGACCTAGTTTTAGTTGAAACATCCAGTCGATGGTCATTTTAAAATACCATAAGTATGTGTTTAAAGACTAAAATTTAAAATAAAATATAAATAGGTTTCACAAGGGTCTCCTTCTTCAGTACCTTTTTTAAAATCATAAAATGATTGAAAATCTTGTGATAAGGTAAAATATTTGAAAATGCCTTGATAATATTAACCTTTCTTGAAAATATAAGAATATTGATAAAATAAGATTTCATTAAATACAACCCATGATCTGTGATGATATTGAGGTATAGCGGAAGAGTTTGATATCTCAAATAGTTTCTTTCAAGTGAGTTCAATGATATAAAATATTTCAGAGTTGTCTGGACATGACGTTTTAGTAATTATTGCAAACACGTAATCAGGAAGAGATATGAATGTTGTTTGATATCCACCTCCTTCCATTTGTAATAGACATTCATTGATCTGAAAAAGTTAAAGAAATACGGATTTAACTTAAGGAATAGACATAGAGACTAACCATCTGTCTAAAAAAATCCTAATCCTTAAAGTTCTCTAAACTGACCTCTAATACCAATTATAAGGACCCAAACTTAAACATTACTTAATCATGAGTTAAATTAAGAATTCACATTGAGGATATTTTCTGGCTTAGAGTTTTAGAGAATTAGTCCATAACTGTTAAATTACATCTCAAAAATTACAAAGTAGAAACTTCTACTCAGTTTTCTATTTTTTTCATAAAATAAAAACTCTTAAAAATGAAACATGTCTAGTTCCATGTTTTAGACCGCAATACTTTTCTGTGATCCCATCCATGACCCTATTCATATTTAAGTCCTATGATAAAAAAATCAGAACATGGGATGAGCACAAAAATCTCGGTAAGGGTTATAAATTAAGGAATGAAAACATTGTCCCATTAATAAATACAAATCAATGAAACCATAATTTTCAATCATAAAATTTCTAATGAAACCATAATATTTATGAATAACATACACAAATCATAAATATTTAAGGTAAATTATAGAAAACATAACATACTTACATTGTATATTTCACTTCAATGTAGGGAGTTATGTTTGGAATAACCATCACAGTATATTCCCCAAATCTATTAGGAGAAACATTAACGTTTACCCCCATCATGTTACCCAATGCAATGGAGAGCTATCATGGGCTCACCAGTCCTAGGATTATCATGGAACCACCCATATACATAAACAATGCCCAATAACCATAAAATATTCATAACACATAAACCAAGAATAAAATAAAGATAACATTTACACATTTAAATCACAATATGTCATTTCAAGATATTCACATAATCAATGCTTTATTAAACCATTTTCAAAATCATTTAAAATATTAAATAAAGATGTTTTTGAATAAAAGTGTCACATAAAAAATTGAATCTTTTGAAAGAAATTTTAATTACAAAACATTCATTTCAATATAAATAATCATTAATACCATTTTTAAAACATGGACATTAATGATAAATATCTATAAGAATAAATCTTAAAAACATTTAAAATGATATTTTAGTTAAAGAGTTCCTAACCAAATGAGACGCACTTGAATACAAATAATTGAGAAGTAACATTAATAAAGTCATAAAATATCATGAGAATAAGTAGATTCATGATATAATATGTAAAATGGTTGTATATACACCATATAAAAGGTAATTGGTGTATAACAACAAAAAAGTCTCAATGGAATATAAATTGAGACGATGTCCCTTGCAAAGATCATATCCTAAGATCAAGGACAAATCAATGACATAATTATGTGTGAAAAATAATAATATGAAAAATATAAGGAGTTATTAAGTATAAAAAATTCATAGGTCATTCACACATATTCATATAATGATAAAATCTAGAAGTAGAAGTTTAACGCAAAGAATTAAAATTAGGTTAAGAATTTCTCTTACCAAAATTCGACAGCCTAATGGCGTCACTTTAAAATTTAGAAAATGATTTTATGAGAGAGAAAAGGGTCTCTCATCAGATGGACATAAAATTTAAATCAATAAGGATATATAAGTACATATCCCAACATTTGAAAATAGAAATTAAAAGACATGTCATAAACGAAGTCTTTGACTAAAAGAGTGTGGTGAAAGGTTCCCTTACCAATTTGGTAACTTACAAAACATACAACCCATGAAAGAAGGGTCAAACAATGTATATGTAAATAGGTTAAATTATATTACCCAAATAATAAAATCATGGGAAGTAAATACACCACAAAAAAGGAAATACTGGCAAACATAGCATGAATCTCACAGGAATAAAAAGTGAGATGAAAAAACCTTACATTCTATCCAACTTGTCTTGTATGTCCCTTGTTCTTCAGGAATAATAAACTTAAGTTAATTTATACTTTATTAAAAACATTTTTCATGTTTATTATTCCTTTTATATCACTTATTACCTTGATATAAGAATTATTTAGTTACATTAGTTCTTATCAGACATTTTTTCAATGTTCTGAATTTGAGTAAAAAATGAAGTTGTAATAATTACAATTTGTCCATGTGGTCAAAAGTACATTATATCCAGAATTATATTCATGATTTAGATATAATATATATAATATATATCTTGTATATATGTATTGATAATAGTCCATTGCATTTTGATATATGAAATGAAATGCATCGTCTGTGGAGACGGTTAGCCGTACGTCCGCATGAACGCTTCTTTCATTTTTTTTACATTTTTAAAAAAATGATAACATATTGATACACAGGTATATTATAATTCCATAATAATATAATATTTGATATATGTTACATAATATCATTAATACCATCATTTATACATTTCATTTATGGTATGAACGAGTCAAATAACTTTGAGGGGGTGGTAGTCTACACTTCCTCAAATGAAATTATCATATTTATACAACATGAAAAGAATAAATGTATGTAATAATTGAAAATTATATAAGAATATTGAAAAACTAAAATATTATATATCTCATATATAATAATAGTTCCAACATATTGTCCACCATGAGAGGCGGTTGGAGATATTTGAACAATCATCATTTTGTGAGGCAGTACTTCGCCATCCATAGAAACAATATGTTTGTATCCATTAGATGGAGGTGTTTGGAAGTTTATTTTGAATACTAATAATAACAAAAAACTATTATATTTACGATACTTGTGTTGTTATAAAATTAAGGAATCAAAAGTTTTTAGGGGGGTCGGAGAAGTGAAATAAAAGAAAAGAACTTAAGAGAAGACATTAGCTTGAAATCAGGTAACTCCCTTTTTCATAGTTTATTGAAACGTGTGTTCTAGTTTTAAGAATCACTATTTCTAGGCTGTTTCCATTGGATTTTATTATGTAACTGCAAACATCCAATATTTATTTATCTAAAGGGGATCTGATTTCCAAAGGTAGTTGTTTGTTACGTTTGAACATTACGATACTTAAGAACGAGCATTGGCTGAGAGGATGGGAGGTCAGACTCATCAAACCCTTTTGGGGGGAATTATTACCTACTATGGGACTCTCTTTGTAAATTGAACATATTTTCATGATTCCTTATTAATTCACCAAGTATATCATAAATATCCCTTGAAATTTACAATCACTTATTAACTTGTGTAAAATTTAGAATCATCAGTATGCATTCAAGGTTCTTCATTAATGTAAATATCCATATGTATTCAATGTTTTCTATAAATGGTATCCCATAATTTACTTCTTATGTATTTTTTTAATCGTCATTTAGATAATACTAGTTTTTAATCCACTCATTGGGGCACTCTATTATTTATCTTCATCGAGGGAGATGAAGATTTGATTTTATTTTGGGTTCATGCCCATAAAATTGGCTACCTACATATCCCTGTGAAAGGAATCAGAACCCTCATAGTTTGGTGCCGCATAATGTGGCACCTCATCACTTTTAAGGTCATGTGATAAAGGCCTCTAAGTGGAAGGTGCTTGGTCAAAACATAGTGTGGGACTTATGTTCAAGAAGCCCAACAAACATAGAAAGGATATGGGTTTCCAAGTATGATCAGACCCTGTTGGGATGTAAGATCAGACCCTGTTGGGAATATGGACTAAGGAGAATATGGTTGATTTAGGGTATTGGTTTTGAACCTCAATGAGGCTTCCTACATATCCCATAAGGATGGGAACCAAATACCACATAGTTCGATAAGTCTCATAGAAGAGTATGGTCCTTTGAGAGAGATAAGTTGTGGCTTACATCTTGAAAAGGATGCCCTGATGATGTGGGGTTTATTTTGGGGATTTTTCATAAGGATGGTGCCCAGATTAATGTAATTAGGGATGTATTCCTGAAGAGAATTTCCATGTGGAAGATTTATTCGGTTTTGGCGCTCATCCCCCTCCAGCAATGCCCAAGCGGAGATATCCGTGGCTCCGACCGCCCTGGTGGGGGGGGGGGTCAAGCTCTTCCTCCCCCATTGTAGGATAAATTCCTCTCCCCTTTCATTAACCTGAATTACCTTCCCCCCATTCCATATATTCCACTTTTCCTTATGGTCCCTGACCTCCACAATGGCTCGCCCTCAGCTCACACTCTCAACTAAAGAGTTCAATGAGGCCTCAGATCTTCACCAGTTGACACTTTTGGCTGGATTCAGAGGTCATAGTCCCTCTGTCAATACTTTCGATAGGTTTTTTTGGCTTCATAGGATCTTCAGGATTGAGCGGTGGTGGGACTCTTCGATCATCATCACCTGATGATTCGTTTCCCCTCAGATGACAATTTGATTACCGCATGGTCCTGAGCCCCTTGTGAAATCAATGGATGTTGCTATTTTATTCTTCACTGGTCTACTGATCTAATTATGAATTGTGATGTGCCCATGTCCATTGTTTGGGTAATCTTCACGGATTTAACTCTTCCTTTACAAAACCCTGCAATTATCAGTATGTTAGGAAATATGGTAGGTACATTTCTATGATCTGATAGTCAGATGTCGGCTGTATTACATCTGATTTCTCCTAGATTATGTTTCGAGGCTGATGTTACAAATGCCCCCATGGAGTGGATGTGTATTTTGGTTGGAGAGGATTTTCGATGGAAACAAATATTTGTCTTAGAATCGTGTCATGGTCTCTATCCAGGATGTCACAGAATAGGGCACTCGGTCTCTGACTGTCGCCGTAGGAGTAGCATTCGGCAAGAGGTGATTGGTGTAACTGAGGAGAATGTTATGCTAGATGAATCTGTTGTGAACCAGAAGGTGTAGGTTTTCTATGGTAGGGATGAGAAAGCAGAGGTCCACGGGGTTGATTCAAAGATGGTGCAGTACCCAGGTGGAGCTAGGGTGCACAATCTAGACATGGTCTTGCCTCTAGGTCCAAGTTTTTTTAGAATTCATCATAAGGCTGTGAGGGGACTTTGATACTCCCCATCTAAATAGGAATAGTGAAGGTGCACTCTGTCTAGTGAAGTGGCTAAAGGTACTCAGGACACTCTCAATACTCCCGCTCAGGTTCTGGGGGATGCTGTTGGAGCAGCAGAATCAGATGGCTTAGTTTTTTAGGCTGAGCTAGGTCAAAATCATAGATCTTATGCAATAGAGGCGATGGCTGGCAGTAACATGGTCTCTAAAGGGATGTATAATGGAAATAATAAGTCAAATATGGGTTATGAGTTGCAGAATATTTAACTTGGGGAACGTAGGCCACTGGATACTATGAAGGACTTCAACTCGAGGGGAGGTCAATCTTGCATTTCCCCCAACAACTGTTTTGGGAGCTTGAGCAAAGTGGGAGAGTCCGATATAATTTTCAAGGGTTTATATGAGACAAAATCTGAGGGTGATGGAAAATTGTTTGAAGATAATTTCTTGGGAGGGGTGGGAAATGTCTTGCATGACCAAAGGTGGAAGAAAATGAACAAAGAGAATAGGGACCCAGGGTGCTGAATTGTTTCATGGATGATGAAACTGAAGGGTCACATAGACAACATTTATCTTCCTAGACCGATGGTGACCCAATCGGGGAAAAAAGAGTAGAAACCTATGGAGCTCAAGTCCCAATCAGTGGAGAGAGTGGATGGCCAGTAAGTCTTCATCTCCGAGTCGCATGGTATCAAATCCCCATAGGAAGGAGATCAGCAGGACGAGATGCACTTTCTTACAGAGGAGGTGATACCAGTGGTGTAGGATGCTAATTCCCTAGGTCTACCGTGTGAGGTAGGAACCGGGCAAATTAATAAGATAGGTGCAGAGGAAGTGGAGGTTCAAGTGAGTGAATCAGCCTCACCTGCTAAGGTGGGAGTGAAGGGGATGCCTGGGGAGCTGGAAAGGGAGGCTGTGATCAGGAAATATACATGGGAGTTTCTATTACATTCAGAGGAGGGGATGTCAAAGAAGGTGGTAGCCCTCTGTTCTTTTGCTGAGGCTACGAAACAAATGAAAGAAATATTGATTCAAGTTTACACGAATACGGAATAAAGCGAGAGGATCGAAAAACAACACCTAATTCTAGCCAAAGTGTTCAACAATAATAAAATAGATGAGGAGGAGTTCTTGCGAGTGTAGGGTAAACTGGCCTCTAATTTAGAAGGTAGTGTCATAGATGAACCAGGTAAATGGGTAACAACTTTCACTTATAAATTGTTTAATTATAGTAAGTCTAATGGTTTTATGATGGTCTTTAATAATTTTGTAATTTTATATAGTGTTTGACAGCCATGTTTTACTTGATGGTTTTGTACATTCTCCATAAATGTGTTCTTATTTATAATAAATATATATATTTGGTGGTGAAGAGGATGTCTAGTGAGATCAGGCCCCGAAAGGGCATCCTACATATCATGGTCTGAACAGGAATCAGAATTCTCATAGTTCCAACAATTGTGAAAATGTAGTGACCAAGAAAAATATCTAAGACCACGTGAGTCATGCTCAGTGTGAGAAACAAGAGGATGTAAAATATTGAACAAAGGCATTCACACTTTCAAATTTTTCATCCTCTGCTAGTGGAAGACGACGCACCTATAGTGTCCAAGGTGAATGAGATTGAGGCGACCGTGGAAGAGGGCGAGGCGATGAGCCTTCCCTCTCTTCTATTTACATTAGACAAGGGTCTAATGTAAGGAGGAAGTGTTGAAGGTTGGGGCTTACACCAGGATGGCTTCCCATGGCCACAAAGCCCAACGGGAGACGGAAAGGGAAACAAAAGCCCCTGTTCGCATCTCTCCTCTGGTCCTTGGCACTGAAGAAGAGAGGAAAAGAAATGATTCTACCTCATGCAAGAAAATCTAGGGGATTTCACCAAGATGCTTGCTCTAAAATTGATCCTACTAGGGGAGGGATACTTCTACTTTATCTTTAAAAGGAAAATTAGGTATGAACTGTATATTCCCCTACCAGAGACCTATGGTTCTGGGTCATCTCTTCGAGAAGGGGGAGGCCATGACCCAACCCTCCCCCAAACTAGGAATGTCCCAATGTTATTTCTAGGATAAATGACCAAGTGACTATGGATATACAAACGTATAGACACTTCATGAATTCTAACACCATTTTGAATCAAATGTGGGAAACCTATGATTGTGGAAATAAAAACCCAAATAAGAGACATGATGATGTGCCATTCCCAAAGGTTTGATAAGTTAAGAGGATTTGGTGGAGGTATCAACAGAATCCCTTTTAGATAATGGAGAGAAGGAAGAAGAACCCTTGCCATGAATGGATTTGATGAAGGCTTGATGGATTATAGACTGAAGAGAGTGAAGAAAGTAGGTGAATCAAGGAGGGGCTCCCAAGTATAGAAGGGAAATCAAGTAGAGGCGTGAATGTTGGTAAGGGCGCGCAAGGAAGGGAATGAAAGGAGGCTTCGGAATCCTGATGCTCACTTAAGTGATGAACAACCTATATGGTAATACTTGGGAGAGACCTTTCTCAATCCATCATGAGTATTCACAGGTGATCCAAGAACCAGGGCGCTCAAGTTCTTGTGAGAGGAAAGGGAGCCGCACATGTATTTCTGACTTGGGGAGGTTTGGCACTTTAGGCGCACACATGTTATGGTTTTAAAACACTAAAAGGACTTAATTCCAATGATCCTCCCTTAAATCCTCTGCTCAAGGTGTTGAAGAACTAACTTGATTGTTTTGGAAGACTGGGGAGAAGTACTAGGGAGACCAGAGAAGCAATTGGGCTTCAAGGAAATTTTTTCGTACAAATGAGGGCCCTAAGTGTTTATTTATAGGAAAATAAGTGGCCTTGGGAGAAATTATTTGGGTGCACATATAGGTTGCATGAAATATGGGGGCGCCCAAGCGGGTTGTGCGAAAGAGTGTGGCACGCAAGTAGGATGCGCGCCGACAGAGTTTGGCTAGACTAAGGGCACCAAAAACTTATTTTCTTAAAAATATTGACGTTTATTTATGTATTTTTTCCCTTTTCTTTCTAATGGGTATCATTCATCATAATTTTAGACTCTTTGATGAAATGGAGTGTCAACAAAAGCACCCCCTCAAAATTGGATCTGAAAATGAAAAGGGGATCCTATACTGAGGTAATTTCATGAAGGAGAAAGACAAAAAGCACTAGGGAATGAAAGTATTGGTGCTCAACTAGACTTGGGCATGCAAGTTTACAACATGTAAGATTTCTAGTGCACAGGGTGACATGCGTCGCTTATATATAACGACTTCAATTTTGTGAAAAGTCTCACAACTTCCAGATTTTCAGCTCCGGCGTTCTTGTCTTCTTCTATTCAGAAACATCTACTTCTCTGTGCTTCTTTTGAAAATTTTTTAGCTGCACGGTATAAGAGGGCGCTATACTTATGCACCTACTTATAATTTTTCTCCATGTTTTATACTTTCTCACCTTAATTCCTTTTCCATTTTTTTTGTAAAATACCAAAAATGAACTTACTTTTAAAAGATGATCTCTATCTATTTATAGGTTCAATGTCTCCTAAAATAATTGGTACTACTGGTGATCTCTCCAGAAAGAGGATTTATGACATGATGAATGTCATTGGTCATGATTATTTGGAGTTTTGCAAAACCACCCTTCCAGACTTAGCAATTTTTTTGAAGAATTACCATTTCAACATTCCTTGAAGCACCTATCTGCCTTTGTATAGCTATGACCATTTGTAGGATGATAACATTCTAGATCCAAAGAACTCTATCCCACATTCTCGGTTTCAGGATTACACCAACTTCTCTTTGGCCAATGTTTCTATTGGGGTCTCATTTGCTAATTCTGGGACAGTAGAGAAAGCTCGTATTATAAATAATAGCCCATGTGGTCCATATTTAAAGGCACACACACCTAAGCTGCATCCACATTACTATTCATCCATCATTTGAGATTCTCAGACAGACCAGTACAAGGGTTGGAAGAAAAGTTGGGTGTTCCGCCCAAGAGGGGTTGTAAACCCCGTATGGATGTGGGCATACTGGGTGCGAAAGACATGTGAAGAATTTGCATATGATTTGAGAGTTATCGGGATTTATGAGTTTTTTTGGTTGGGAAAAGATATGTGAATATGAATGATGACTTTCTGTCATAATTATTAAGTCGATTGAGCCCAGAGACCAATATAATCTATTTAACACATGGAGAGGTAGGTATCAACTTGTGGTATGTTTACAATATTTTGGGAGCTCCAATCCTTGGAGACATGTATGATGGGTTTATTCCTCCCAAAGTGACATGGAATGACTTAGAGAAGATACCATATATGGTTCATGAGTTGATGAAGATATTTAACAAACTCTAGAATTTAATCACCATGAAAACTCGCACCAGGAGGGATATTCATCCGGAGGAATGTATGGAAATATTTTTAATAAAGAAGAAGGAAATGGGTCCCACTTACACCCATCCGACTAGCTATCCTAGGGAATAGAAAAGAGGCACTCCTGACACCTTTTGTCCAATGTTGGAGAAAATAGAATTTGATAAATTGGGATATGAAGTCAACCCAAATATTCCTACAAAGACACGTTTGGAAGGTTTCATAGCCATGTGGCTTAGTGTGTATTTATTACCAGTATGAGAGTCTAAAGGAGGCATGAGTCCAGAAACCATTGTTGTTATAGCTAATCTAGAGGAGAAAAGGATGGTAGGGTTGGATACTCTTGTTTTGGCCAAGATTCATAGGAGTTTTCTGCATTTTTACAAAGGTAAGTCTCCATTTAGAATAGTTGGTCCATTCCAAGTTTTATGGCGATGGATTGCTACTCACATTAGAACTTATGTTGTATAAAGTGGAGTATAGGTTTCTAGAATCTCTTTCTGATAATCTTTTTAGGCATTTTCCGGTATTTCACCCTTGTCCTTGAATGCTTATGACATCGGGGCAAGAATGTGAACACATAAGGAATTCCATTTTTTTCATATGGGAATCCGCCTACAGGGTGATTCGTCGATGATGGTATTACCAGTTTGGAATTGAGGGTATATATGCTAGCTTGAAGAGATGGGGTGTTGGTCACCAGAGTCTATGGAGAAATCATATGTGAGGCCTATGATCCGTATATATTTGTGTGTCAATTCAAATTTCTCTAACAAAATATTATATCCCCTCCCATTCATGTCATATTAGAGAAACACACAATGGTTTCCCAACAACTATAGTTGTTGAAATATACAAAGAATACTGAGGCATTATTTAATTTAACTGTTGCTAATGTAGTAAGCAGATTGACCATCTGGTATGCTGAAAACTAGGCTGCATCTTATCCTAAAGGGGAATTAAATCATGCCTTCCCTCAAGTGGGGATAAATAGAATTAGTAGGAAGGAACCCCATTGTTTGGAAAATAATTCTTCATTGTTAGGGGCCGACTTGCATGAATAAAAGGTTGGAGGTGACGACGTTCCAAATTCACCGAAGAGACCTTGTTCTACATATAACCCTCCCATAAAAATGAAGATCACCACTCTATCAATCCCTACCGAATTCGTATCAAGTCTATTTGGTCTCCATCATTCTAAAGAGTGGCAATTTCCATTATCTAATCCTTCATCTGTGACTGTGGGTGCTGGTAAGAAACTCAAGTCCATGGTTGTTGGATCCTCCTCACAAACCTCAGACATACATTCTGAATATATATGACCGGAAGATGTTCAAACATGGTAAAATTTGTACTGTGATGCTGAAACCATGTGGATGGATCTATGCGAAAGAATGCATATTCCAAGAGTAGGGGATTGGAGGGCTTCTTTGGACATTCTTTTTAAGGATATTCCAAATGAGGTGAGGACCTATATTCGAGAGATGTAAATGCTCATACATGCCACTGATGATTCAATTCCTAACACAAATAGGGTAATGGAAATGATAGATTATAGTACCACCAAAGAGATCAATCTTTCATTAGATGAAGAATGGAATGACTTTGTAGTTCCTGATGATATAAGTTTCCTTTATCTTTCATTTTCCCCCTTTTTGCAACTTGAAATTTAGTCAAAACATTGTTACAAAGGAGAAATATCATCTTAATTTATATTTGGGTAGTGAAAAAACAATGGATGGTCCTTCACCATAGTATAGCCCTGGAGGCACTACTCTTAGAGCTATTGGGTCACCCTGTGAATCGGTAGAAATATCTCTGGGCTAACAGACCATGGAGGAAGAAATAGAGAGGGTACAATAATCTCCAATACATGTCTTTATAGTGATGATGCAATCCCTCCCAAAAAGTAAAAGAAGAAAAATTACTAAACAAAGAAGTACATTGTTAATCTCTTTCTTAGCAGGGGTAAGTCTTCCTAATAATCATGAATTTTAATCTATATTCATGAAAAAGTGTTTAAACTTTTTAAGATTATAGGGGATTCTTCTATTTCATCTTTGATTGAAACTACTGATAATATTTAAGGATCTTTAGAAGGTTCTGCTAATCAAACACAAATTCTTACAATTCCAGTGGTTCCTAAAGAGGCATTGAATCCAAAGGAAGCAACATCTATTTCCAGCACTTCTCTGATTCCTACTATCAGGGTAGAGGATGATTTTGGTAAATAAATAATACTTCATAAGGAATCAAATGCAAAAATACATAACATACATTCTATGATACTTTTAGGTTCATCACATTATCTATAACCTCTGGTAACAACTGACGTTGACCCCACAATTGTTGTTGAAGAAGCTACTAATGGTCAATGGTTGTCGGAGGAAGGTTGTGAAGAAAACATGCCAAGTTCTCCCATGGGTGAGACTAACCTGGGATATGAGATATCATTGGATGAAATGATGAACCTTGGAATGACTTTTGAATAACTATTAGAACATGTTAATGTATCAAATTCTTTAGAATATTTTTTAGTTTCTTGTATGGCATCAACTGGATGTGAGTTTTCATTATTCATCCTCTTAATCATCTTATGATTAACCTGTTAACCATGGTTGATTGAAATATGTAGTTCCATATAAATAAACTGCTAGTACAATAGTAATTTAAGGAAGTGTTGATATTAATGTCAACCCCACCATTGTGGAGACATTGGCTCAGGTGGATCTTGTGATAGAAGGTCTTCCTGAGATTCACTCTGAAAATCTTGAGCATATTAAATATAACACTCCTCATCCGGAGACATCAAAAAAATTTCCAAAACTGAGAACATTGGGGAGGATTCATTTCAAGATGCTAACCTACTGTTAGGTAAGAAATATTGATATTGTGATTTCATTCATTTTTTTTATCTCTTGAATCAAATCCTAACAATACTTCTTGATTTACCATATAGGGTTATCAAAATTGATGGCTAGGACTAGAGGTGAAGCCTCTCTATCATCCCAAATAACATTGGAAGGTAGAGAAATCATTGTTCAATAAGGAATAGAACAAGGAACTTCTTTAAGATAATTAGACCCATAATATACTCCTCTTTATGATAGTGATTCTGAATCAGACTCAGAACTACAGAAGGATCATCATTTTTCACATAGAAAAGCATGGAAAACATCTTGAAGTGAATATCTGAGATGCCTCATGAGGAATTGCCTTCAATAATTCCACAACTATCACCTCTGTTTATCATTCTAGGATTTGGTAGTTATGAATATCATGAATTTTATACTATGGTGAAAGAGATTATTCGGAAGAGGGAGCAAGAGAAAAATATTCAACAAGCCTTTAAAAAAGCCAAACAGTCAATAAATATTTAAGATTTCCAAGCTGCACTATCCCAACCTAAGGCTAATCATAATGAAAAGTTGATGGGACTGAAGAAAAAAATTAAAGAAAATACTATTCAGCAACTTCACCATCAACAGGAGTTAGATATTATTACAGGGGAGCTTTACTCGCTTCATAACTCATTAAGAGAAGTCTATAAGGATGGTGCAAAATCCATTGCAGATGTAAGAGAATCAATTCATCATGCGGAAGAGATTGAGGCTGGTCAAATAGACAAAATTCAACAAGCAGTTGATGGGGCTCAAGAGGTTGTTAAAAAATGATGAATTATGTAGAAATCCTTTTTTAATTTCTGAGAGAGTGACTCTAATTTTTGGATGCTCCTCTGTGAAAATTTTTTGTAAATGAAAAGTATTTTGTCTTTAATCATTTTTGTTTTCACATTCGCTTACTGCATTTGTTTTACCTAGCCCATTAGGCCTAGTAATCTTAGTTTGATTTTTTTTGCTAGGGTTATATACATAACCCCGCAAACATTTTATCTCTTTATTTTTTATTTCTCAATATTACCTACATCATACAAAAATCTACGTTTAGTGAGCTAGGACTCGACATTTTTTTATAATTCCCTTTGCAGGTTCTCAATCTAGTGAGTATCATGTCTCTTGTTGTTGGCAGTTTAGATTTATGCGTGTTGAACTATAGTTGGCTAATATTTAGGGTCGAATAGCTTTGACCATAATCATTGAATTAGATCCCAAACAAAACTCTATGGCTAAGAATTTCTTTAATATTCTTTAAATATTTCCAAGGGGGATCTTTTTCCATGATTTTTATGGTCACAAAATTTAAAACCTATATCAAAATAAGGAGTGTCTTTTCTGGGAATTAATTTACCATTATTTGACAAACTCGTTATGGGGGTTGTGTTATGTAGGGCCAACTGGGGGAATATGCTACATAGCCAAATAGTGGAACCTTTTTGATGAAAGGATTGTTGTGTAGGAAAATTATGCAATTCCACCTATGGGAATGTGCTGCATAGTCAAAAAAAGAGCTCTTTGATGTTTAATATTTTTTTATTAATGGATTGGGGAAAATAATATTTGGGTGAATCAAGACCACAATGGGTGGTTTTTCCATGGAAAGGAATTTTAAGAATGAAAGGTCTATTTTACACCGACATATGTCACGGATAGGAAAACCATTTCTATAAAAAATTTATGTATGAATACTGTGTAGTTTTAAGTCATGTAGTGAGGACATTGGTATGGTGCAGTTTTAAGTCATGTAGTGAAGACATTGGTACAATGCAGTTTTAAGTAATGCAGGGAGGACATTTGGTGGATTTAATTTAAGGTTTTTAGATCTGACCAAATGTACAAAACTCTCTCAGTTTCTTGATAATTTGTTTGGATACATACTATCATATTCATCTATGGAAGGAAAAATTCTAAACTGTGATTTGGGGATTTCTTGGAACTGAGGAATGATATGGGAAAAGGGATAAAAGCATTAGAGGAAGTCTTTTCTAAGAATCAAATTACAATTATTTGAAAACCTCATTATGGGGGTTGTCTTTTATAGGTCCAACTAGGGAATATGCTTTATAGCCATATAGAGGCATCTTTTGGCTAACAGGCATGTTATGTAGGAAAATTTTGCAAGGCGACCTAAAGGATCTTGCTGCATAGTCAAACAAAATAGCTCTCACATGTTTGACGTTCTGTTTCTAAAAGCCGAAGAAAGTTTATGGAGATTCCTATTTTCCGAAGAAAATAGTTTGGTAAATGGATAAAGTTACCTGAATATGGAAAGGGAATTTTCAACCACAATTTCCAAAAAATCAGTGGAATAATACTTTTATGATGGTATGACCCAAACATAAAAGTTATGATGTCTGTAGATTTAGGCCACACAACTAAGACCAGAAATTGAATCAATATATGATATATGGACAATTGATTTCAATGTTATTTCATATTGTATTGAACAGATGGTGAGGGAATTGTGTAAACCATGGTCTTGAAGAATTTAATATTGTGAGAATGATAATTGGACAAGTATACTTGAATGGCTATTCTAAAATATAGATTCTTTTATATTTTCATCTAATAATAAAGGGGACAAAGATACTATAACCAAGAATGATGTTACCATTATTTGACAATCCCATTATGGGGGATGTATTATGTAGGGACAAGTATGGAATAAGCTACATAGACAAATAGTGGCATCTTTTGACTGGAAGGCATATTATGGAGACACATTATGCAAGGCCGCCTGAGGGCACATGCTACATAGTCCGGCAAAAGATTTCTCGAATATTAGAAACCCTATCACCAGAAATTGTAAGAAAGATTATGATTATCTGAAAATATTCAAGAATAAGAGTATGAAATATGGAAGGATTTTATGTCCAATTAATATGGTAAATGTTTGAAGCAATATTTTCCATGATTTTGACATCCTTTACATAGATCTAACTCATATGTAAAACAGAGACATTCATTGTTTCATATGAATTAATATTATCATGTGCAGTTTAAAGTCTTGCAATGAGGAAATTATACTTTTCAGTTTTAAGTCATACTATGAAGACAATAATAACCCCATAATAAATTGAGACACCTTATTTATAAAAAAAAAACCTTTTACCTAATTCCTAATCCCACATGAGCTATGCTTTGTGTGAGAAACAAGGAGTAGTAAGGGTTTCTTTCACAGTGAAAAGGTAACAGAAGTGAAGAATATGGGTGTTATATTTCCATGTAGGTTAACATCATGCGGTAAGGATGAATATGAACCAATGTGAAAGGAAAGACATATTGTAAATGGATTAAGGGATAAACCCCAAGTGTCACTATGTGCCTTGCTGGAGAAATAATCAAGTCATAATTAGTTATTAAAACATTCCCTATGTTGATTTGATTCTAATATAAGAAATAAAAGTATTTTTTATCATGGTTGGGCCTATGATTGGAGAACATTGAATCTCTATATATCTCATTGAAAATTATAATCAAGCCATAGGTTGTTCTTGAAAGAAATATTTCACACGCTAATTGAGTTTGACATGAATAATGGGGGGATTTTGACACATTATAAGTGAACGGTAAATCTTAAGACATAAAATGATATAAGGACCAAATAATATTTCTTACGGAAACAATTTGTATAGATATGATTCATATATAAGAGGAGAAAATAAAATAAGAAGATTTTGTGATTTTGGCTGGGCCCAAAATTGGAGATTTAGGCATCTCTATGTATCTCATTGGAAAATGAGAATCATGTTATACAAAGTTCTTGAAATAAGGTCTCTATAAAGATCTGACTCATACATAGGAAAGATAGGAACTCATGTGCTACTAAGGACTACCTATGATGTCAATGATGTTTTCTTATAGAAGCTTCTAACATCAAATAGAGAAAACGTTAGTTGTACAAATGATGTCATATAGTTTAATGTCATGCGACAAGGATGAAGATGTTATGAATTTTAACGTCATAAAGCATGGATGCTTATGGTTATTATGTAGTTTAGTGTCTTGCAACTAGGACATGGGGGCTATGGATTTTTATGCCTTGCAGTAAGGACATTGTACTATTCAGTTTAATGTCTTGAAGTGGGGACAATGTACTGTCAAGTTTAAAGTCCTGCAGTGAGGACGATGTACTGTGCAGTTTGAAGTCTTGTAGTGAAAATGTTGTACTGTGTAGTTTAAAATCTTATAGTGAGGATGATGTACTATGCTGTTTAATGTCTTGCAGTGAGGACGTTGTACTATGCAGTTTAATGTCTTCAGTGAGGATGTTATACTATGTATTTTAAAGTCTTGTAGTGAGGATGATGTACTGTGCAGTTTAAAGTTTTGTAGTGAGGATGTTGTAATATAAAGTTTAAATTAGTGTAGTGAGGACGTTGTACTAGGTTGTTTAAAGTCTTACAGTGAGGATGAATGTGCACAACTACAGAATTTATTTCTTCAAGAATATTGCATTGGATGGAGTTGTAATAATCTGTCCACCCATTGAGATTAAGGCCTAAGCTGCATTTGAATAGACCTTATGTATAAAATATGGTCTTTCCCTCTTTGGCTCATGTTTTGGAGGTTTCTTCCCTGTTATCATTGGAGTCCAAAGGACCAATACCAATTCTCCTTGAAAAAATAAATGGAGGAAAACTTTCTCATCAAAAGATCATAAAATTCTATTCGAATAGACTTCTAGATGATGAAAAGTATGAAATATTTTCTTGTCTAATCATTCCAACTCATTAGGCCATTTTTGAGACCTCTCATCTGTAGAAAACTGATCACATATTTCAACTCTGAGTGAATGCAATTGCATTTCAATTGGAAAAACTTCTTCCGTTCCATATACCAATGAATAAGGTGTTTCTTGGGTAGCAGTATGGGTAGTTTTTCTAGAAGCCCATAAAGCATTCGAAATTTTATCAAGCCACGATTTTTTAACTTTATCCACCAACTTCTAGAGTATATTTGATAGGGTCTTCTTGAAGACCTCTATCTAACCATTAGTCACCGCATGATAGCGAGATGAATGGTTGGATTTGATATTATGTTCCTGATATAAATTTTTTACCTCATCAGAAAACAAATTGGTTCCAGTGTTCATCAATATAGTATGAGGGACACCAAATCTTATAATTCCTTTGTGTGATTAGGTTAGAGGGTTAATGGATGAATTTACCTCGAATCCAACTTTGTCTTACGTACCGCGATCAAAAAATCATTCACATAACATTTCAAGTGGTTTATCTTAAAACTTTATTACCGAAGTTTATTGAATATAGTCTCAAAATCATCCAAGTTATTGGAACGTTGTCTGGATTTGACCACCAAATCATCCACATAACATTAAATATTTTCCCTAAGAAGGGTTAGAAGATATGGTGCATGGAACGTTGGTATGTTTCACTTACATTCTTTAAACCAAAGGACATTTCCCAATAGCAAAACACACCATGATGGGCCCTGATGGTTGTGGATTATTCATCCTCTGAAGCCATATAGATTTTATTATACCCAGAGTAGCCATCCACGTATGAAAGTTCTTCATATCCAGCCATTGTATCAATTAGATGTTATGTAATCAAAACTGGAAAATCATCTTTAGGACAATTCCGGTTAAGATCTCTGAAATCAATGCAATCACTAATTTTTCCATTCTTCTATTTCACTGGGACAATGTTGGTTAGCCATTTCATATACTAAAATTCTCTGAAAAAGTTAGCCTTTATAAGCTTATCAACTTCAACTTCAATTTTAGAGGCATGAGTTGAGTGTGTTCTTCTTGCTACCTACTTGAATCCATGATGTTCTTCTTGCAATCCCAAATGATGGGTGGATACATCAGGATTAAGACCTAGAATTTTTGTATAATTCCAAGAAAATATATCTCAATGTTTCTTTAGAAAGGAATTATAGACCTATTTCTCTTTAGAGGTCATGGTCACACAAATTAAAGTGGGGCGTTGACCTTCTTTTGTATCTAGATTTATTTCTTTGAGCTCATCCACGGTGGCAGAGACACCTTCCTCAAATGTTGGAGGAGCATCCATAAGATCTTACACTTCTTCTCCATTACATATTACCTTTTCTATTTCCACTTTCATATTATATGAAGAGTCAAAACATCAAGAGTTAGGGGAGGATTCAATATTAGAACATACTAAAGAAGAGGCTACCATCTCTGACCCTACAGATGATGAAGAGTTTTCCTTTGGTAAAAAAGAGGAAATGATAGATTGAAAATCAACATCATTGTCTTTCTCTAGCATTACTAAAATCTCTTCTACTCTAGTTGAAGAGGTAGAGGCTTGTTTTAGTTCAGTGGATGAAATGAAAACATATCCATTTAGGATTTCATCATTGCATGGTGGATCAACTATTTTCCCATGTTGTCAGGCTCAATCGTTGTAATTGACATTATAGAAGTTACTGGACGTGTTCCCATATTTTGGTTTACCTTTTCAATTTGATTGATGGGTAACACAGAATCTGTACTCAGATATATGGATGGATTTTTTGGGACCTTTTCTAATCCATTTAGAGAATTAACTATGGTTATCTCCTTTGTAATGGAATTCATTCCTTTTTTCTGATAAAACACTGCCTCAATGTATTTATATTCACACATTTTGAATAGAGACTTGTAATCATAAAATATACCTATTTGACCATTGAAACAATACTTAATACATTGGTGGTATGATGAAGGTATGGCTGCATGTTGATAAAACCAAGGCCTTCCAAGAAGAATATTGTAGGCTGTGTTCTAACGAAGAACCATGAAATCTGAATTAGACACAAGATCTCCAAACTAGTTTGTAAGTGTAATCCCTCCCAGAGGTTCTTTATAATTCTTATTATAATCTTACAAAATTAAATTGGTAGGAGATAAATTATATTCAGTCACCACCAATTTTCAAAGTGTAAGAATGGGAACAAGGTTGACCCTGGAGCAATTATCAAGGAAGGCTAGTTGGATGTCTATATCATTGACATTTCCATAATAATTCAAAGGTCGGATATGTCCATGTACAACATCCTCTTCCTCTTCATCTATAAAATATATGACTATATGAAATTATTCAAGATTATTCTCTATAAAGTAAACCTCAGCAGCAACAACTTCATTTTTATACTTTTGAGGACTTGACAAACCCTCAATAAGTGCTTCTCGAAGAGCTTTTGACAGATTCAAAGCATCTAGAATTGATAACTTTGCCGGTACTTGGGCCAATTGTTTCAAAAAATCATACTTTTGGTCCAAATTTCTGTGTTTCCCAGCATGGAGATGCAGTTTTGTAGGTGGTTTGGAAGTTTATGCTTCTGATGTAGCCATATTCTGTGTCGGAGTAGATGATGGAAGTACTCCAGGCATTGGTAAATTAGACTGACTAGTTTTATTCATTTGCTAAGAGGAAGATGGTGTGACTTCAAATCGATCCTCTAGAATAATTGTGTTAGAACCAAACATGTCTTTCATGGAAGAAACTCCTTGTTCCTGTTGATCCTGTTTAAGGGATCTTCCACGAGTTTCTGCCGCATATATGTTTCGAGTAGCAGTAGAGTTAAAATGGTGGTTTCTATAATTCCCACATCTTCCCATGTATCCTCGACCTTGGCCTCTTCCTCTAGTTCCCCAATTAGGTATAAGTAATTATGGCTCATTATATTCAGAATCACCAATTCAATAAGGATCCGTTAAATGGATAACATTAACTGAACCAAAGATCAATTACACATCTAGTAAATATTCTTCTTGACAGGTTAATTCCGGTTGTTCCATTTTACATGGTGGTGCCCATGATTTTAAAATAGATGGAATAAAATCTGCTATGGTAAAGGACAACTTTGGCCTTGACATGAGCTCTTCTTCTTCTAACTACTCTTTTTCCTTATAATAACTTCACTTCATGAGGAACGAACTTTTGATGAAGATGGTTTTACTGTAGCAAGAGTAGTATAAGACACAATCGGTTCTTTCAACTGTGTTTGTAAAATGGCATGAGTCTAGTTGATTGTTTTCCTGATCATCCAATCATCATATTTCTACACATTTTTACTTTTGAACTCCTTCCATTCGCCTTCTTCATCTGGATTACTAGCAGTAACACATGTTACTTGAGCTGATAAACTTTTCAGTTTCACTTGTCTAGAGTATACCATCTTTTGTAGGAGGTCCTTGAAAAAAACACTCTTGAATTGGATGCCCCGAAATCTGGTGAAATGGACAATAATTTGAAATATCTTTATCACCATCTTTATTTGGTTTCTCCAGCCTTGTAAACTGACCCGAATTGTTTTATATGGCTGAGATAAAGTAACCAGTAACTTGTTCATTCCTGAAAGAATAAACTATATTCTTTAATTCCTCAAACTATTTATACATTTGATCTCACTGATGATCTTGATGAGGTAGTCATTGCTGTTGAAACTCAAGAGGCAGAGCCCTTCGATATAATGATGGTCTTCAAGTTGAAGCAGGTACATGTGCCTAATTGAGTTTGACTATAGTAGCTTCTGCCTTTCTTATCCTCCTCCCTGGAGCTGATGGAATTACATGAGTTTTAGCCTTAGTTACTATAATAGAGTATTTTTTATGTTGAGTGATTGAAGAATGGTCTATAAACCCTCATGTGTATTTCACAGGGATCACTGGTGTGTTTAACTCGTCACGAAAATTGTCCACACAAATTGGAAGTAACTCTTCTTGAGGGAGTTCTAGACTAAGATAATATGTAAATCTATTCTATCGAGCAATGAAATCTGAAACTCTTTCATTATCCCTTTGTTTACAAATGTTAAGATCAAAAAATATCATCTTTGGTAGAATTGAGCTAAATTGACGAAGTAATATTTGACAGAGATCTTCCCGTCCAGTAATTGATCAAGATTGTAATCTTGTATACCAGACAAAAGTTGGTCCCTGTAATGACTACACAAACACTTAAGCATAACTTATTCTTTTTTTGGGAAGTTCCGATCATGGGATCACAAAGTGAAACAAAATGTTTTATGTTTTGTTACGGATCTCCTAAACCATTAAATACTGGGAATGTGGTATTCAAAAAATTTGGTGGGGGAAGAATTGTATCCATCCATTCAGGTTAAGAACTTTTTTACAGCTGAACTGGTGCACTTCATTCTTCTATAGCTTCCAATCGAGCAATTAATGCCCTAATTATGTTCATAATAATTTAGGGAATATTCGGATGACTTGGATTATGTGCAGGTATAACAACTGAAGCAAGAGATGGTTCAACGACTGAGAAAACCACTAATGGTTGTGCTGATATCTTCTTTGGATAACCCATAAGAACATGTATATCCAGATGTATTTGATCATTCATTGATTGTTTACCCAGTGTAGGGAATTCATTACCCACATCTGTAATTACTACAAATCCTCTTTGTTAAGGATCTCAAACAGGATTTTCAAGTTGGGGACCATCCTAGGGAGTACGTCTAGCCGAAATACTATTTTGAAGTAACTTTGTATTGAGGCTTTTCAGCTACATCATTTCATTGTCTTGCTGTGAAAATCACTCTTCAAGTAAAACCAATTGACCTTCTCTAGAGGAAAAGTTAGATGTTGTCTGACTTTTTCCTTTCCCATTGTTAGTTTCCTTTTAGAGAAGGGGAGATGGTTCTTTGAAGGCATAACTAGATTCTAGGTAAGCCTCTGATTTTGGGTGCACACACCTTCTTAATTTGCCTCAGTGTGTACCATATTATGGAAAAGAACATCATCTTCTGGTTCCCATGAACTAGACACATTTTCTGGAAGATCTACTACAGTGTTATTAATGACATTTACTGAAGCATAATGCATCGATGTAATTCTGTTAGTGTTTTTACGAGACCGTCTTCCATTGTGTATTCCATGAGACATCATTCTTCTATATGATGAATTCCCTAGAACTGTTTGGTAGATAGTTACTTGAAGGTAATTCTAGGATAGTTCAGTTGTACATTCTATTTTTGGCCTCTTTGCTAATCGAGTGAAAACTGACTTTGGTTGAGGAGGGGATTGCAGATGTGAAAAGGCCCCCAACCCTATAGGTTGGGGTAGTTCCAGTTCTTCTTCTTCAAATCTATGAACTTCATTGAAGGAATCTGAAGGTTGAATTGAATGAGTTCCTAGACTTGCAATCTTTAGTGATTCTTGAACTGCTATGGCTGAAATTTGTGCAACTACTCTTTGTATTTTGTGGATTGTGGTTCGGAAATTAGTTGGTGGCATAATCCGGAAACCCCTAAAATCACTTGTTTTATATGATCATTGTGTAATTTCATACATTTTCATTCTCTAACACCTGACATCCTCTAAGTGGGAGTCCTGCTCAAGATTCTCAGATGCATGATGTAAAATTAACTCAACAACTTCTTTTCTTTTGTCCTGACTCTGATGAGAGATGGTTGAGGCCTGTTCTTGAGCGTACATTCGATTACATACAAAATCTATTGATTGTGGATGACTGTGGGAAATACCTTTTCATAAGACCAGCTTTGGCAGACTTTGATGATTTTTTAGTGCAGTGAAATGCAATACTCTATATGCACCCCATCCTCTAATACGAAAACTAGATGGAGAATCAAAAATTAATTGGCATAGCCTTTTTAGAGGTTTGTGACATGCATGATGAAAGGGTTCTCCACTAATTTTCTACTTTTGGATGTGATAAAACTGAGAGAGACTCCAAGTAAATTTGGCACTTCAACCCTTCTATTACCTTTAAATGATTTTGCTATTCATCATATGGTAATACTTTTGTTTTCAAATAATGAATAGTTTTCCATAAGTTGAGTTGAATGTGATGAATGAAATCTTCAGTCATCAATTCTGTAATGTTATACTAAGAATTTTCCAAAGGGCAAAACATGACTGGTATTTCTCCTTTGGAAAATTGTTTTCTCATGTTTAATATATATTCATCATCTTTCACTTGTGGTTTCTCCACTTAGTTTGACCATAGTGGATGCTCTGTATTAGAAGAAAAACGACTCAAGGTAGTTTCAGAGAATGACTGTTCCCTTAAGATGTCTTCTGGTTGAGAATTTTTTTCACCTGTAAATGACAAGGCATCAGACATGACTGGCCTTGTGTTTGCAATTGCCTTGAGATAGGAGGGATTTCTCATTGACTCATTGTCAATTATGAAATTGTCTTGAAAATTAATAATACTAATATAGAGAGTACTTTTGTATCAAATGCCATCATGGATAGGATCAATGTGATGGATTATTGTAATGGATAAATCTTCTTGCTCGTTGAACTTTTGTCCACACAGAGGGTTTCTGTGGCTCTCATCTAGAGATAAGCACTCTGGATTGACTGAATTTTCATGATTCAATCCTTCATGATGATGTTTATGATGAGGAACTTCATAATTACCACTACCACTCCCATAATTTGGTAATGATAGGGTAGAATACTATGCTGCAACAGCTACATGTGTGAGGGCTTCAGTAACTCCAGCATTAAGAGGAGCCAAATCGCTGCTTGAATCTTGAATTTCCAACATTGTTTGGCAATACTTCTTCTTTGATGTTCTTTTATTTTTATTTGGGGAAAATTTCTGGGAAAACTGGTTATCATGGGAAAGTGTATGTGCCAACAATGTATTGGTTACCGGAACGGACTGATTACCTCCAATTGGAAAGGGTTTATGTTCTCGATCTTGTTGTCCGTATGATATGGTGGATTATTCTCCATGACCCTCCAGGACTAGAAAAGAGGTGTGTATCTACTCCTAGATGGCATGCCGATATTTCATCCCATGTGTGGGGATAGATTTATGTGTATGTTCCCCTGATACTACTGAAGTAGTTGTTATAATATTCTGGCATGCTTCCAGAATATAGACAGGGATTTGTGTCTGCCCTTTCACCATTGATAAGATATGTTTGGTGACATCAGCTAATAGAACAGGAATATAGGTCCATTTTGTATCTAGAGTAGATGTATGTGCCATCTCATGTCCTCCTTTTCCTGTCAATGGGTATTGACGGTACACATGCATGGGTTTAGAGAGTTGGGTCTGCCCCAAATTTATCATCAGAGCATTCTGACTGACTTCTCTGAGTGCTACCCAATGAGACTATTTGAAGGATTGATGAACATAGGTAGGGGTATGTTCCTAATATCTCTTTCCCATCATATATGGTTGATGGATATCCTTTAATACTAGAAAACGAGACTGCTGACAGAATTGGGGATTTTAAACAGGTGTATGTTCATATTTACTAGTTTCCACCACATTAGATTGGCAGGATTCATTAAATGTAGTCAAACAAGCCAGTTGACTGGTTGATAACTTGTAAGTTGGTTTATGTGCCAGTTCATAGTACTCCACCAGATTTATTTGGTGGGATTGGTGGGTTGCTTCCAAACAAGTCTGCTGAGCATCAAAATTAGGACAGATGGGTTTATGTCCCCGCACGTTGTTTTCCATCATGTTAAATTGATGGACTTCTATGGAGGAGGCAGAGGTGATAACCTACTCCCTGTTGACCAAAAATTGTCTATGGTGGTTCTTGTTGCATACCTGGGTCTGTGATACTAGGTCCAATCATCCAGATGTAACACCCACATCATGTTGGGGGTACACTACCGCGTGATTCTGGTGGTGATTGCTGGTGGGAGTCCTTAGGAATGACTCCTTCATAATTGAATCGAGGACTTGAGTAACCACTTAATCCACCTCCATATAGTACTGGAGGTATTTATTATTGTTTCCAGGGGATTGGGACCTAAAACAATTGAATATGGTGTTGGAACCGTCAACTTCTTGATTAATGACCATCATTGGCCAGATGATTGAGGATTGTTATTGACGTGGAGGGCCTGTCGAGCAGCCTCCAAAGTCGGGATTATAATTTACTAGATATATTCCTTTACTAGCACATTAGAGACCCATCATTATAGATGATGGGTTGGTGATGACGTCCTTCCCATGGATGGAGATCCATCTTGAGTAGTAGTCGGGAAGTTCACAGATGTTGTCTTGGAGAAAGCCATTTTTGGAATGAAGGGAATTCTGAGAAGAAAAACATGAAAGAAAAACAAACACCATTCAAGAAACATCTTTTAGATGGATACATGAATGATTGATCCCTTTGTTTTGCTTTACATTATCAATTTATAGTGGCCTAACAGGAAGGTATCATTATTAACTTGGTTAAGGATTCACATCGGGTTCACCATTCTTGTTTCGTAGTTCCTTGAAACGTGTGTTATAGTTTTAAGAATCACTGTTTACAGGTGGTTTTCATTGGATTTATTTATGGAACCAGAAACATCCAACATTTATTTATCTAAAGGGTACCTTCTTTCCAAAGGCAGACATTCATTAACTTTGAACTTTAAGATACTTAAGAGCATGCATTGGTCGAGAGGATGGGAGGTCAGACTCATCACAACCTTTTTGGTGAATTATTATCTACTCTGAGGCACTCTTTGTAAATTTAAGATATTTTCATGAATCCTTATTAATTCACCAAGTATATAATAAGTATCCCTTAGAATTTACAATCACTTATAAACATCTGTACAATTTAGAATCATCAATATGCATTCAAGGTTCTTCATTAATGGAAATAACCGTATGTATTAGAGGTTTTACATCAATGGTATTCTCTAATATACATCTTAGAGATTATTTTATTCATCATTGTCATGATACTAGTTTTTAATCCACAGAGTGGGGAACTCTAGAATTTATTTTCATCCATGAAGAAGAAGGTTTGATTTGATTTTGGGATCGTTCCCATAAAATGGGCTACCTACGTATCCTTGTGAATGTAATCAGAACCCTCATAGTTCAGTGCTACTTAATGGGAAACATCATTCCTTTTAAGGTCATGTGATAAGGATATCTAAGAAGTAGGTGCTTAATAAAAACATAGTGTGGGAATTATGTTGAATCAACCCAAGTAACATAGAAGGGATATGGGTTTCCAAGTAAGATCAGACCCTGTTGGGAAGTAAGATCAGACCCTTCTAGGAAGTAAGATCAGAACCTTTTGGGAATATGGCCCAAGGAGAATAGGGTTGATTTAGGTTATTGGGTTTGAACATCAAGGAGAATTCCTACGTATCCCATATTTATAGGAATAAAACTCCACGTAATTCGATAAGTACCATAGGAGAGTATGGTCCTCTGAGAGAGATAAGTCTGGGATTACTTTCTAAAAAGGATGACTTGATGATTTGGGGTTTAATTTGGGGCTTATTCCTAAGGATAATGCCCATATTAAAGTAATTAGGGTAGGATTCTTGAAGAGGATGTCCAATGAGCTTGGACCATAAAAGGGATTCCTATATATCCTAGTTTGAATAGGAATCAGAATTCTCATAGTTCATTCGATTGTGAAAATGTTGGGACCATGACAAATCTCTCATCCTACATGATTCATACTCGGTGTGATCAACAAGAGGATGTATAAGATTCAACAAAGGAATTCACAATTTCAATTTTTTCCTCCTTTGTTGGTGGAAGACGGTGCACCTATGGTGTCCTTTGTGAATGAGGCTGAGGCAACCGTGGAAGAGGGTGAGGTGACGAACCATCCCTTTGTTCTGTTTACATAGGACAAGGGTCCAATATAAGGCAGAAGGGATGATGGTTGGGGCATACACCAGGACGGATGGCCATTGTGAAAATGCCCAAAAAGAGGGGGAAAGGGAAATAAAATTCCATGTTTCCTTCTATCCTCTGGACTTTGGCATCGAAGAAGAGAGGAGGAGAAATGATGCCACCTCCTCCAAGAAAAGATAGGGGTTTACACTATGATGGATGCCCTAAAATTTACCCTGGTAGGGGATGTAGACTTATATTTTATCTTTAAAAGGAAAAGTAGGTATGAAAAATATCTCCCCCTACTATAGACCAGAGGTTCCAGGTCATATCTTCGAGGAGGGAGAGGCCAAGACACAACCCTCTTCCAAACCAGGAACTTCCCAACACTGTTTTTGGGAGAAATGTCCATGTGACTGTGGATATACAATCCCACAGAAACTCCATGAATCCAAACCCCATTGTGAAACAAATGTGGGAAACCTCTGAATGTTGAAATAAAAACCCAAATAGAAGACATATCGATCTAACTTTCCCAAAGTTTTGATAGGTCAGGAGGTTTTTGTGGAGGTCTCAATAGAATCCCTTTTAAATTAGAGATCCAAGGAAGAAGAAGCCTTTCCATGAATGGATTTAATGAAGGCTTGATGGCTTGTAGACTGAAGATAGTGAATAAACTATGTGAATCATGGTGGGGCACCCAAGTAGAGAATGACACACAAGTATGGGAACATAAGTAGGTAAGGGTGTGCAAGTAAGTGCATACAAGTCGGCTCGATAAACCTATTCTTCACTTAGGTGACGAACAACCTGTGTGGTAATACTTGGTCGAGACCTTGCTAAAGCCTTCAAGAGTATTCCAAGGTGATCCAAGAAGTGGGGAACTCAAGTTCATGTGAGAGTAATGGGTATCATGCAAGTATTTCTGACTTGGGGAGGTTGTGCACTTTAGGCATGCAAGTGTTATGGTTTTCAAATACTAAAAGGACTTAAGTCCAATGATCCTCCCTTAAATCCTCTGCTCAAGGTGTTTAAGAACTACCTTGAATGTTTTTGAAGAATGGGGTGAAGTACTAGGGTGACCAAAGAAGAAATTGGGCTTCAAGGAAATTTGACCATACAAATGAGGGCCCCAAGGGTCTATTTATAATAAAATAAGTGACCTTGGGCAAAATAAGTTGGGTGCACAGGTAGTTTGCGTGATATATGGGGGCACACAAGTGGGTTGTGCGCTAGAGTGTGACGCGCAAGTAGGAAGTGCACCGACATAGTTTTTCTAGACTAAGGTGGCCAAAAACTTTTTCCTTTGAAAATCTTGACATCTGATTATGTATTTTTCCACTTTTCTTTTTAATGGATACCCTTCGTCATATTTTTAGACTCGTTGATGGAATAGAGTGTCGACAATTTCATTGGTTTGAACCAAAATGATTTCTTGAAGTGAATTCTGCCTATGTTAAGGCTTATAGGTGGAAGAGAGGGATATAGGGAGATTAATTGGGTAGATAATGGATGAGCCAATGTTCATCAGAGGTATGGGTAATGGGTTTGAGGAGGTGGATTTTTATAAGGGGGAGCAGGGGCTCTTTAGAAATGTTTGAAAACATTATTTTATTAAAAATTTCTTTTCAGTTTCAAAACGTCCAAAATTCATTAAATTTGAAGATAAGATGAGTCTTGTTTTAAATAAAATCATCCAATAATAATTGGACATGTTTTGGATATTTTTTTAAATTTTATAATCTCATTTATTTAAATCACTTATTAATAAGGTAATCATTGCATCATCATTGTGTCATAAATAATTTTATTTATTAAAATTTTAAAAATTATAAATAAAATACCATGATGTATGAAACACTTTTATCTTTAAAATTAATATTTATAGTCATAGATATAACTTATATAACCCCATGTAAACATTTATTTACTAAAATATATTTGATTATGTAATTTTTTGTCATTACATTAAATTAATTAATATAACGTGTCATGATCACTATTAAGTGGGTCCATGGGGTCCCAAAATCAATCCATGGATGACCATGGTTGAACATGTATCATATAATAGGATTAGGACATGTTTTAGGGTAATTTAATATTATTATAATATTATTATTATACCCTTATTTATGAGATTTACATTTTAACCAAGGTAAATAAAATATTTACAGAAGTAAATATTCATGATGTCTAAAAATAAAAGTTACCTATTCACACAATTTGGACCTCAAAATTCCAAATATGGAATCCATTTTTTCATAACCAAAACATAAAAGTGTTATAAATTAATTTAAAATTAATTTTCTTCGTCATAACATAAAGCATGTTTTTTAGAAATAATATCTTTCAAAAGATTGAAACTTGTTTATGTTCAATTTATGATTCAAATTTATTATAATGACCAAAGTTGGATTAAATAATAAAAATATAATCCAATTACAATTTAAAACCAACTAAAATTATATTCTAACTATATAAATAAATTATATTAAAAGGCAGTTTTGAATTAAGATGCAGTATTTTTCACTATTCATAAAAAATGATCATTATCAAAAATAATAATAAAATTTCACCCAAAATAAATTTTGAAATCCCAATTCTAATGAAGAATATTATTTTGTCAAATATAACTTATAAAAGTGAAAAAATCTATATTTAAAATGGGTTCTCTATCAAAAGGTGGTAAGTCGACCTTTTAAAGAATATTAGAGTGTTTATGCATAAAATTGGATTCATTCACATTTTAAGATTTTTACTTTTATTAGATAAATGTAAAAACATTTATCAAAAATGTATAATCATATTGTAGTTAGTTTTGTTCATTCTCGCCAAATCAATGCTTATTAGTTAACTACCATATAAAATAATAATATTATTATATTATTTTTTGGTATAACTTAACGTCGTGTGTAACATAAGATTTCAAAGAAACCCATTGTTGCGTATCAGTTTCACCCTCGAACATGGAATCCCCTTTAAAGTAAAATTAACATTTTATTCACAAATATTAATAAATATGAAAATTCCATATTCTTTATTCACCTGGGATGTTTCAATCAATTTTCTCGATTGTATATTAAAAATATAGTTGGATTTCATAGAATTTACCTCTCCATTATATCCGAACGTGATCCTAGGGTTACATATAACTTTTGGAAGGACCTTAAAAGGTCATTAGAAACTAAATTAAATTTCAGGAATGCTTTTCATCCTAAATCATATGGCCAGTCAGAACAAAAAATTAAAATCTTGAAGGATATGCTACATGCGTGTTCACTGGATTACCAGGGAAGTTGGGACCAACATCATTCTTTGATTGAGTTTTTTTTTATAATAACAGTTTTTATTCGGGTAAAAATATGGAACCATTTTAGTAATTATATAGAAAAAGGTTTCGAACTCCATCTTTTTGGGATGAAGAAGGTGAAAGAAAGTTGATGGGACCAGAATTGGTAGAATAGATCGCATAAAAGGTTCAGTTGATTCAAAGGCACATGATAACATCTCATAGTAGGAGAAAACTATATTTGGATAACTAGAGGAAGAATATTTCTTTATAGGTATTTGATCATGTATCTCTTAAAGTTTCTTTATGGAAAATGTGATGTGTTTTGGAAAGATGGGAAATTTGAGTATGAGTTTCATTGGACCCTATGAAATCCTATAGAAAGTTGGATCATTTTCTTACAGAGTGGATTTACCTCCATGTTTATCCTAGGGACATAAATTTTTTCATTTTCAATGTTGAGAAAGTATATGATGTATCCATATCAAGTTTTGAGTCCATAGGTTGTTCATTTCGAAGAGAATCTCTCCTATGAGGAACAACCAGTCCAGATTCTTGATCGAAGAGAGCAAGTGTTGCAAAATAAGGTAATTCATCAAGTAAAGGTTTTGTGGAAAAACTATAGGGTTGAAATGGAAACATGGAAATATGAATTTTCTGTGAGGGATACATACCCCCACTTATTTGATAAGTCAATAAAATTGTGAGGACACAATTTCCAATTGGGGGAGGATGTTACATCCCATGTAAATAAAGAATATGAAATTTTCATATTTATTAATATTTTTTAATTAAATATTAATATTACATTAAAGGGGATACTATGTACGATAGCGTACTCAACACGCAACAATGGGTTTCTCTGAGATATTACATTGCAGACAATATTGACTTATACCGACAACTAAAATAATAATATTATTATTTTAAATGGTAGCTAACGCATAGGCATTGTATTGGAATAAATGAATAGAAATAACTACAATATTATTATACATGTGTGTTAAATGTATTCAAATTTTTCCAATAAATTTTTAGAGGCTTAAAATGAGAATGAATTCTATTTTAAGCATGAAATACTCTAATAATTTTAAAAGGTTGGTTTGCTACCTTTTGATGGAGAACCCTTTTTAATTATCGTCTTTGTACATTTTATATATCCTATTTGAAAAAATAATAATATTTTATATAATAATTATATCAAAATTTACATTGTGTAAATTTTTTGGTATTTTTCTAATAATGTTCATTTTTTAATGAATATTGAAAAATACTGCATTTTAATTCAAAATTTCCTTTTCATCTAATTTATATATATAGTTATATTGTCCTTTTAATTTATTTTAATGTTTAATTAGATTATTTTTCTATCATTTAATGAAATTTTGGTCATTGGAAGTGATTTCACATTTTAATTAGACAGCAACACATGTCAATCTTTTTGTAGTTGGTACTTCTTAAAAACACACTTTTTGGTTTTGACAACGAGAATTAAAATTAAATTAATTAATGAAATTTAAGCATTTTTAATTTGGAAAAATTAATTCCAAATTTGGAATCATGAGTTCCAAATTTCTTAAATATGTATCTTTTATTTTTTACTCATTATTAATAGTAACTTTAGTAAATATTTTATTTACCTTGATGAAAATGTAAATCTAGTAATTAAGGGTAAAAATATAATATTATAATAATATTAAATTACCCTAAAATTTGTATTAACCTTATTTAATGAGATATTTTGGAAAATGGGCATCATTGGGTCGATTTTAGGACCCCATGGAGCCACTTGTGTCTGAAAATGATATTTATTTACTTTTAATTTAAAGTTAAGAAAAATATAACTTAAACATGAATATTTTACAAATACAATTATATGTGGATATATAAGTGATATCTTAGACTATAAATATTAATTATAAATATAAAAATATTTCATACTTCATGGTATTTTTTTATAATTTTTAGACATCAAATAAATAAATATATTTATGATACAATGATGATGTAATGATTACCTTATTAACGAATGATTTAAATAAACTAGATTATAAATATTAAAATAAATTTATTTTGAAACATTATATTCCATCCACGACATTTATGGATGATTAGGGATTGTTGAATTTTAATTAATGATGTTTGTTCGAAACAATCAAGTAGTTGTGAAGTCATGATATGAATAGTATATAAATTCAGATAAATGTGTTTTAAAAAAAATACAATTTTATTAAATGATATAGTAGTCTTAAAAATCTTAGATTTGGTCGAATAACTTAGAAAAAGTTTAAAAAGTCATTAATTAACCACTGGAGGATTGATTGTCATTTTATTGTAACTATATTAACCATATAGTATGAATACACAAGAAGACATGGTAATAGTTAAATTAGTTAACTAAGGGTTAAAACTGAAATAAAGGGTTACATTTGTGATCTAGACTTGTCTAAAACAAATTAATTAAGTGTTTTTAGGCCCAAAGTAATCTTATATTTTAAATAAATGACTTTGGGACCATTTGAAACCGAAAATCAGTTTATAATAAAATACAGTTTCAATACCTTCCTAAATTGCCCCTCCTCCCTCTTATAAATGGGCATCACCTCTAACCATTAATCAATCCTTTCAAGCCCAATTGTATCATCCCACCTCTGACCAAATAATCTCTAAATATCCCTATCATACTTCTAGATGCCTCACCTTGGGCATAAGTCAATTCATGAATTCCTTTTAGCTTAAATCAAAAGGAGTTACCCGATTTGAGGTAATGTCTTCTCTCGAGATTCATTCATTTATTTCCTTTCTCCAACCCCCTAAACTCTCTCTATTATGTTATTTTATAACAAAACAAATTTCTTAAATTTATTACAAGGTTTTTTTGAGAAGGATTCTAACTAAAAATACATACCCCTTAATCTAATGGATACGAAAATACTGTTTCTATGAATAGAGAATTACGGCCTCACGAAACGATGATTGTTAGATTTTCTCCTAACACCTCTCATGGTGTCCATTATGATGTAAATATATTTATATGTGATATATATTAAATTTATATTGTCTCTATTCTTCTTTATTTTTCATTTATATCATAACTTTGTGGTTTCCATAATGATTAAATACGATAATTTCATTCAAGGAATTATGGACTACCGCCCCCTCAAAGTGATATGACTCGTTCATGCCATACATGGAACGTATAAAGGATGATATTAATGAAATTATGTAATATATATAGAACATGATATTATAATGGAATTATATTATATGTATGTATCATTTAGTTATCATTCCTTTATAAATGAAAAAATGAAGGTAGGGTTCAAGCGTACTTACAGCTTACCGTCTCCATGAACAGTGCTTTTAGTTTATAAAATCCAAATGTTATGAATTATTCTAAATAAATATATACTGGATATATATGATATTTAAATCATTAATACAATTCTATATATAATTTAATTTTGACCCCATGGACAATTTGTAATTATAATAAGTTCATCTTTGACTGAAGTACCAAATATCAGCAAAATGACAGATATTAACATAAATAAATATGTAATGTTTGTAATGTGGTAATAAGTGATATAAAAATAATAATAAACATGAAAAATGTTTTAATGAAATTATAAATTAACATAATTTTATTATTCAGGTTGAACATGGAACATCCGTGACGAGTCAGATTCAAGGTAAGGGACTTCGTCTCAATCTCTTTTCACTGGGGCATGTTTTGATTTATACACGACCTTTTTTTATATGGTGTATAATTATACCCTTTTTATTTTAATTTTATTCAACAGTTTTAATAAGTAATATTTTTTATGATGTGTTTCACTAAACAACAAAAATAAAGTTTCTTTTTAACATACGCGACAACAACGACCTTTCACCGTCGTGATCATTATTTGATATTTGGCTTCCATAAAAATATATAATGTTTTTAAAAGGAAAATAATTACCATATACTATTTTTTCATATTTTGGTATTGAAAATGGTTTTTAGATTGGATTTATTATGTCAATATCTTGAAATTATATATTTTGATTACAATGTGGAAATGTTATCTTTCCTTTATGCTTGTTTTATATTTTATGATTATGTTATGTTTCTTGGGAATTGTTTACACATACAAGTGGTTCCATCATAAACCTTAGGTGGGTGAGCCTGAGATAGCTCTCCAATTCATTGGTTAATTTAACGGAGGTAAACATTATTGTTTATCCTAAGATATTTAGGTAATATATTGTGATGGGTATTCTAAATGTAACAACCTATGTAGCTATGAAAGATACAATGTAAGTATTTTAGGGATGCCATAATTTACCTTTATGATTTATGATTTCTATTTGTTATTCATAAATCATATGATTTCATGAGGTATGTTAAAGAGTTTACATTTTAGGAGTGGAATGTATGATTTTATGGAGTTGTATGTATCGATGGACTAATGTTTTCTTTATTTATTTTATAACCCTTACTGATATTTCTATACCTATCCCATGTTTTTGAAATATTTTTCACAGGGTATAAGGAAGGGGAAAATAAAGGAATGATTCAGGATTATTTATATCAAGAAAATAATTCTTGTATTATTTAAGGAGTTTTATTGTTGTGAAAAAAATGATAGAATAGTAGTGTCTACTTTGTAATACTTGAGAATTAATGTAATAGTTATCGCCTATTTTTACTAAACTCTAAAACTAAAAATATCTTCAATGTCGAATTCATTACATAACTCATGATTATGTAATTTTTACGGTTGGGGCCTTATAATTATGATATATAATATTGTGCTTGATGGATGAGGTAAAGTCCATTTGTTTGACCCCACTCATCTCCCTTGTACCTTTTCTTTTATTTTTAATAAATGGTCAGAAGCTTATCTCTTGGATGGACTTACTAGTTTAGAATAAAATATATTATTCACATGAAGAATATTTTAAAGCTAAATTTATGTAGTAATTTATTGTAAATAAAACTATGAATATTTCATATTTTAAGAATGTATTTCACAATGAAAATGGTTTTCATTATATATTTTCATTTTCATTTAAAAATAAAATTCATAATTTAAAGAAATTTTATTTTATAAAATAGACTATATTTTTGGATTTAACATCTCAATATTAGCTTAAGATGAATTTTTATTGTATTTTGGAAATAATGGTTTTTCCAATGAATTGTAAAAAATAATGTTTTTACTAAAATACTATCATTTATTACTACATCAAGAAGTTATTATAACATAAATACGTATAATACATTTTTCATGATAAAACCGTTATTTATATATTTATATTACTTGTGTACATTTAATATTTTAAATTTTGAAAACTCATATTTAACGTTTTTAAAATGAAGAAAACATTTTCTGAAAGAATTGTTTTGAATAAATTATATAAAAAAATTAGTTTTCATCACCAGAAATATTTATATATAAAATGGGATTAAATTTTTTTAATTATTATGTACAAATTAAAAAGAAGTAATCATTTCATTTTGGGGCATAATAAATAATGTTACTTTTATAAATTTTATTTACTAAGATAATGGAAAAACTATTATTTTGAGAGATTTTTTTATTAACATTGGGTAATTATTATCTTATCAAAAAACATAATCTATTATCATCAATGAATATAATATAAATTTTAATCCTAAATGTATATGTTTTATACTTTATTTGATTTTTAATAAATACTAAATAATATTCTGAACACTTAATTATAAGAATAATATTTTTATAGAAAACACTTTTTGATATAAAAATTTATATATATTAGAAGTTAATTTTCACATATATATAAGTTGAATTAGTTCAAATGAATTTGAAACATAGTTCATCATAAATATATTTTGTAAGGTATTTTTTTATTGAACAAATAATTTGTTAGATATAAAAACTAGTTTCTATTTTTTAATCCATCATGTAAAATTAAAAAACAATAATTGTAAATTAATAAAAAAAAATTAAAAAATATTAGTAAAATATTAAATGACTATAATTTACCATATATAATACCAAAAATAATTATTTTAACATTTTTTGGATCATTTAACACTTTAATAGTAACATATCATTACTAAAATGTATTGGGTACTTCCCAAAATACAATTCTCTTCACTCATAAAAGGGAAACAAATCCCACCAATCCCTGAAACACCTACCCATTAAACATAAATTATGAAATAAAATTTTTATCTTCCTAGAATCCAAAAAATGTCAAAAAAATCCTGATATCTCAATTAGTTATCCTATGGATCCCATTTCAAGAAGGATTTCCAATAGAAATATTAAGTTTTTAATGTGAGTATTACTTTCTCCATAATCATTATTCAGCAAACTTCCTCATAAAAAATCTTAATGACAAAATATTATAACTATATCCAAATTATTAATTTACTAAAATTATTATTATATTAGTAGAGAAACCTTAATTCAATCCTTTCCATCCACTAAGTAAAACAAAACAACATCGATCATGCATATGTGAGGACTATCACCTCCCCAAAGATATGTGGGTCATTTTTCATAACCACCTACATGGAATGAAAAAAATGATGGATTATATTAATTAATATGTTTCAAATTTATTAATTATTATTCTTGATGATAATTTATCATATTTTTCTCTTTCATCACATTCATTGAAATTTAAATTTTATCCATGTGTATATATTAACTATCACCTCCATGAATAAAATATTTCAGTTGACATCACCACCCATCGTGGATTTTTATAAGACTGAATTTAATGAACATATATGATATTTATATAATATTTATTCTTCATAAAAATTTAATATATTCATTATATATGAACTATTTCTTATTTCAAAAATATTTATAACACCCTCCCGTTTGGGTTTGTTTTACATCCTATGTAAACAATGCTATTATATGTAGAGTGTAAATGATTAAGGAAAAATAAATAATTATTATAAATAGAAATAATAAATAATTAATTAGTTTTAATTTATTATAAATTTTTTGTTTTTATATGTCATATATTTATTAATATATCACCTTAAGATCATTAAAAACAAAGAAACAAATTATTAACAATTCCCATCCTTATAAACCATAACATTATCATCCACTAAATGAATATAAGACACGATGAATAAAAAAAAGATTCTATTGTCTTTTATAATCTCCAAATGATGAAATTTATGGTCAATAAAAAATATTCCACCACGCGATTACAAAATTAGTATGAAACAAGTATTTAGAGTATCTAGCACCCAATAAAGATAATAAATTACATACAACAAATATATTTTTATTAAATTAATATAAATGATGTTTCTAAATAAAAATATATATTAATTGGTTTTATAGATATTTTATCAATAACTGTTCTTGGTTATATAAGTGTATAGAGTAAATTTCGACTTAGAGGAAATTGAATT
Source organism: Viscum album (assembly GCA_963277665.1). Lineage (NCBI taxonomy): Eukaryota > Viridiplantae > Streptophyta > Magnoliopsida > Santalales > Viscaceae > Viscum > Viscum album. The sequence continues at coordinate 268,820,700 of OY728155.1, read as the reverse complement.
AATGGTTTTATTGTCTCAAAAATAATTTTATTATATATAATTCATATTATTAATCATTATATCATTGATATGTATTAATTATTATATAATATATGAATTTTACAATTTTAATTTAATATATTTTAAGGAACCGACCATGAAACATTACATAATATTGAGATAATTCAATTATTTTACTTTAATTAACAATGAGGATCTTTTTAGGTTTATAGTTTTAATTAATTAGGCCATTATTAAGACATATATTCCCATAGTCATACAATAGGATAAAATCAAAACCATTCCCATTTTCCCCCCAAAGAAAACCCTTTAAAAACATTTTGTTTTCTTGATAAAAAACATCTTAACTTCTTACTTTATCTTACATATCCTTATTCCCTTCAAAAACATCTAAAAAGCATGGGATACACACAAAAACTCATTAAAGGATAAAATAAAAACTAAAAATTTAGTGCATGAATATTTATAAACCCACGAATTCATAAGAATCAGGAAAACTTCATAGAAATTATATATCATAATGGTAACTTATCGAATCCATATGATACATACTTTTTAACTTCCATAGCCACATAGGGAGTAACCTTCATAGTTACGTTTGGAATATCCATCATAGTATATTCCCTAAATATCTTAAGAGAAACCTAAAATTTTACCTCTGTCACGTTACCTAATTCATTGTATAGTTATCATGGGCTCACCCACCCTTATCTTATCATGGAACAACCCATATACATAATCAATTCTCAATAACGATAACATAATCATAACACATGAACACGCATAAAGGAAAAATAATATCTCCACATTGAAATCATAAGGCCTCATTTAAAGATATGTATATAATAAATCCATTATAAACACAATTTTCAATACCAAAATACCTAAAAAACGAATATTATATTTACTTTTCTTTTTAAAAACATTACGGGTTGTAGAGGAATCCAATTATTAAATAATGCTCGTTGTTGCGGAAATGTCATTGTCACCACGTACATTGAAAATAAAAATTCTTTTTGAGTTTTAGTAAAACACTTCATTAAAACATTCCTTTTGAAATTTTTTGAATGAAATTTAAAGTCAAATAGTTTTATTATACACAATATAAATGAAAGTCATATTTAAATCAAAATATTTCTTCAATGAAAGGATATTGAGACGAAGTCCCATACGAAGATCGTATCATTAGATTAAGGATAAGTCAATGACATAATTATGTGTGGAAAATATAAATACACCTCATATAATGAGATATTCAGTATAAAAAATCATCGGTCATTCACAAATATTTTTGGAAAGAAACCAATGAAATTGATATTTAACTCAATGAATGGTGATTCGGTTAAGATTTCCCATACCTCGAATCTGACTTGTCTCATCCGTTCATTAATTTCCTGAATAATAATAATAGGTTAGTTTTTATTTTATTTAGAAAATTTTTAAATTTTATTATTCACTTTATATTACTTATTACCATGTTATAAAAATTAGTTAATTATATGAGTTCTTTTCAGACGTTTTGTCAATGTTCGGTACTTGAGTTAATAATGAACTTGTTTGAATGAAAATTATCCATGTGGTCATAAGTCCATAATATATAGAATGATAATAATGATTAAAATATAATATATATATATATATAATATATTTATTTATAAGAGTCCACAACTTTTGGATATATTAAATGAAAAGCACCGTTCTAGGAAACGGTAGGTCGTACGTACGCATGAACACTACTATCATTTCTTCATCATATTTATGGAATGAAAAAATGATATATATGTATATTATAATTCCATTATAATATCTATATTATATATGTTACATAATTTCATTAACTGCATCCTCTACACATTCCATGTCAGTCATGAATGAGTCATATCACTTTAAAGGGGTGGTAGACCACACTACCTCAAATAAAATAATCATATTTACATGTTATGGAAATCATAAAGGTATGTTGAAAATAAAAATTTCATAAGAATATAAAAAATATAAATATAATATATATCATATATAAATATAGTTCCATCATAACATCCACCATGATAAGTGGTAAGATCAAATTGAAAAATCATCGTTTCGTGAGGCAGTAGTTCGTTGTACATAGAAACAGTATGTTCTATATCCTCTAGATAGAGGTGTGTGTAAGTTTATGTATAACCCTTAGAATAAAAACATCCTATTTTATTTATTAAAATTTTATTGTAATAAAGTTATGGAATAAAAAGATGTTAGGGTATGGGATGAGAAAAAATAAATGAACGGTGCTTGAGAGAAGACGTTACTTCTAAATCGGGTAACTCCTTTTGATTGGATCCAAAAGGCTTCATTGAATTTCCTTCTTCCCAATGTAAGGATTATTTAAGGAAGGTATAAATTTTTGGAGATTATTTCATCAGAATTAGGATGATACAAGGGTCCTAAGAGGTGTGAGTATGTGGGTATAGGAGGTGGTCATTTATAAGAGAGAGGAGGGGTAGTTTAGGTAAGTCTAGAACTATTATTTTATTATAAATTGATTTTTGAATTCTAAAATTTCCAAAGTGATATATTTCAAGGATAAGATGATTATGGGTCTTTATCTACTCAATAAATAGGTTATAACAAGAATAGGTCACAAATTTAACATGATCTATGGGCATTATCCCTTTGTTAAATAAATTAACTCTTACCATGTCTTCTATTATTTTGACTATATATGGTTAATATGGTTACTATAAAATAAAAAAGACATTAAGTTGATCATTAATGATATTTTTAACATTATATATTTCATTTTTTCAAATCTCATATTATTATGACTATTATATCATTTAATTAAATAATTTTTGTTTCAAATACTCATTTTTGTAAATTTTAACATTATTTTGTAATTGATTTTTTAGTCCATAAAAACATGATTAATTCAAAAAAACTACATTAAATCAGATATAAAATTTCATAATAATATATAAAAATTATTTAATGGACTTTAAATATTAAAATTAAATTTATTTTAATATTTATAATATCATTTATTTGAATCTTTCATTAATAAGGTAATCACAACATAATCTCTGTGTCATAAATAAATATATTTTTTAAATTTATAAAAATTCTAAATAAAATATCATGTTATATAAAATATTATTTTCTTTATAATTACTATTTATAGCCAAAGATATTAATTATTTATCTCCAACTTAATTTTTTTTAGTGAAAACATACATATTTTTGTTATATTTCTCTGTACTTTAAATTAATTATTATAACATGTCATTATCACACACAAGTGCCTCCATTTGGACCTAAAATTCACCAAAGGATGATCATAGTTGTCCACATATCATCCAGTAGGATTAAAACATGTGTTAGGGTAGTTTTATATTATTATGATATTATTTTTTAACTTTATTTAAATTTTTTACCCTTTAACCTTGGTAAATAAGAATAATTACAAAAGTTACTATTCATAATGTCGAAAAACAAAAGGTATCTATTTACACAATTTTTTCATTCAGATTCTAAATATAGAATCAATATTTCTAAATTCAATTTATCAAATTGTAGGAAATTAATGTAAAATTAATTCATGTTTCCAAAACCAGAATGTTGGATTTTAAGAAGTAATAACTATCAAAAGATTGAAATGTGTTTATCTCCAATTTCAAGGCAGAATTACATCCAATGAAAAAAATTGGATTAAATGATAAAAACATGATCCAATTACACTTTAAAACCAATTATAATTATAATGCATCTATATAAATAAATTATATGAAAATGAATTTTTGAATTAAAAGGCAGTATTTTCCACTATCCATTGAAATTTGAATTTTAATTGAAAAATATCAAAAAATAAACCAATGTAAATTTTATGTTCTTGATTAAAAATATGATGTTTATTTTTTTAAAATATATGATATAAAATTGAAAAAAAAAATTTAAAAGGGTTCTATATCAAAAGGCCGTAAAACATCTTTTTAAAAATATTCATGTATTTTCTACTTAAAATTGCATTCATTCTCATTGTGAGCCTATAAAACTTATTGGATAAATGAAAAAACATTTAACAAACATGTTTAATAATATTTTTGTTTTTTATGTTTATTCCCACCAATACAACAAATAGATATTAACTACCATTTAAAATAATAATATTAGTATTGTATCATTTTTAGGTAAAACACAGTATGGTGTGCATCATAATATATCAAGAAACCTATTGTTACATGTCAGGTATGATATCGTACATAGGGTTCCCTTTAAACTAAAATTTATATGAAATTAAAAAATATTAGTAGATATTAAATTGTATTATTCTATACATAACTCAGATGTTGCTTCCTTCCCACCATTTGAAATTTGTGTCCCAATGATTTTATTATTTATCAAATAAGTGGTTGTATTTCTTCCTCATAGCATTTGATAATTCTCATGTTTCCTCTTCCACCATATGGTTTTTTTAGAAAATCGTTACCTAATGAATCACCTTATTCTACAACATGTTCCCTCTATGGTCAATAATCTGTATTGGTTGTTCATTATAAGAAATATTCCATTCCAAATAAACTACATATGGACACAAAAAATGAGATGTATCTGAAAAATACTTTCTCAAAATTTAAACTTGAAAAAAAATTGCGTACCTGAGTTAAACATTGGTGTTAACCCACTCTATATGAAACTGATATGAATTTCTTTAGGGTTTCATAGGGCCTAATGAACTATGGACTCAGCTTTCCCTTCTTACCAAAACTCATGACACTTTTCCATGGAGAAACACTAAGAAAGGAATGATCACCTACCTCGAATGAAAGATCCTTCCACTGGTTATATGCATAACTTTTCTACCTGCTCTGAGCTATCCTTATGTTCTTCCTAATCATATGATCCTTTTATGCTATCTCTTTTACCAATTCTGGTACCATCAACTTCCTTTCACCTACTTCATCCCAATAAACATGAGTTCAACACAACTTTTCATATAATTACTCAATTGGTGCCATCTGTATAAAGGAATGAAAACTATTATTATATGAAAACTCAACGAATTAAATATGTTGGTCCCAACTTCTTATGTAATCCATTGAACAAGCACGTAGCATATCATTCAATGTATGAATTATTCGTTCTGTCTGCCCATCTGGTTGAGGATGAAAATCTATACTAAAATTTTATTCAATACCTAATGACTTATGGAGGCCTTTCCAAAAGATAAAGGTGAACGTATGATCATGATAAGATACAATATTGATAGGAACTCTGTATAACATGACTATTTCATTAAGATAAAATTGAGAATGTTGATCTTTAGACTGTGTATCTCGAATTAGATGAAAATGAGTAGACATATTCAATTGATCAACAATAACCCAGATTGCATTATTACCTCGAGATGTATTCGGTAATCCCACAATGAACTCAATTGATATATTTTCTTATTTACACTATGGTACGAGATAAGTACGAAGAATTCTCTTTAGAAATGTAATTCTACATCCAACTATTGAAAAGTAAAAAACATCATAGTAAGGACATCAATATCTATTTTCAATCCATTCCCATCAGCAATACTCTTGAAGATCATTATACATCTTAGTACTTCCAGGATGAACTAAAAATGGAGACCTATAAGCATCACACAATAACTATTTCATTAACTATGAATAAAAAGTAACATATAATCATTTACTAAATCTCAAAACATAATGTTTATCAATCTTAAATTCGGGTATCATACCCTTCAGAACCAATTATAACTTTTCCTACAACTTATTATCTTCCTTATTTGATTTCATTATTCTGTCTACTAGAAAAGATTTCCCTCAAAACTAAAACAAAACTGATGAATTTTCTACCCCAACAACATCCATACAAAAGTTCATGAAATCCTTAATCTAATGGTCATGTTCAAAATGTATCAGGTTTTAGGAAGCATTACTTTTCTAACTCAATGCATCAGCTACTTTGTTTCCCTTTCTAGGATGGTAATGAATTGTGAAATCATAATCCTAGATTAATTCCAATCGTCTTCTCCTTATCATGTTCAATTATTTATGTTTAAATATATAATTAAAACTTTTATGGTCAGTATATATTTCACATTTTACTTCATACAGATGATGCCTCCAAATTTTTAAAGCATCAACAACAGAAGCTAATTCCAAATCATGTGTACGGTAATTTAACTCATCATTTATCAATAGATGTGAAGAATAAGAAATTACATGATCATTCTACATTAAAACCTAGCCAAGTTTATTCAATGAAGTGTCATTATAGATAATAAATTCACCATTTCTGGAACGAAGTTCCAAAACTAAAGCATTCACCAATCTTCCATTCAATTCTTGAAAACATTCATCACATTATTTTATCCAGATGATCTTAACACCTTTTCGAGTTAACATATTCATTGGGCTCTATATCCATGAAAAATGTTCAAAAAACCTCCGATAATAACCTATTAAACCACAAAAACTATGAACATTGGTTGTATTTTTGGGTCTCGTCCATTCTTCAACAATTGTTTTAGAAGGATCATCATTTCTGAAATCTTTGGAAACAATGTGACCAAGGAATGAAATTTATTGTAACCAAAACTCACACTTGCTAAATTTCCTATATAGTTTATTTTGTTTTAAGGTTTTTAATAAAAACCATAAATTAATTTTATGATCCTATTTACTATCATAATATACCAAAATATCATCAATTAACATAACCACAAACTTATCAAAGAACTCACGGAAAATTCTATTCATAAGATCCTTGAATACAGCAGGTGAATTATTTTACCCAAAAGGAATAACTAAAAATTCATAATGGACATATCAAGTATGAAACATGGTCTTTAGAATGTCTGATTCTATAAATTTGAACTAATGGTACCCTGACCTCAAGTCAATCTTCCAAAAATAGTAAGCTTGCTGGAGCTCATCAAACAAATCATCGATATGAGGCAAAAGATACATGTTCTTAAAAGTGATTCTATTAAAGGATCTATAATAAATGAAAATCCTCATTGAACCCTATTTATTTTTAACAATCAAGATTCGAGCACCCCATGGTGATGTTCTCAGTCGAATGAATCATTTATCTAATAAATTCTGCAATTGCTTCATTAACTCTAAAAGTTCAATTTGATCCATTAGATAAGGCACTTTTGAAATTATCTTAGCATCAAGAACCAATTCAATAGTAAATTCAACTTCCCAATCAGGAATTATACTAGGGAAATCATCAAGGAAAATGTCAAGATACTCATTTACCACTAGAAAATCATTAATTTGACCAGTTCCATTATTTTCAATAATATGTGCATGGTAACATTCATTTCTATATTTTACTAGTTTCTCAGCTTCCTGATATATTTTCAATAGTCAGGGTTTATTCCCATATTTAAACTAAAATTATTTCTAAAAAACCTCAATAGCATTATAGTAAATCTTATCATGATAAATGGAAAGCCAATCCACACCCAAAATAACATCATACTCTACTAAAGACAAAATAATAATATTTTCAGGTAGATTCTTTCCACATAAAATGATAGGAAGGATCTTATAATTTTGTTTTGTATCGAAATTTCCCCAGGTGTTTTTAAAATATGTTTTGGATTCTTTCTAGATATGGAATTTCAAATTGTCTGGAAAATTTCATAGAAATGAAAGAATGTATAGACTAGGAATCAAACAACACATTGGAATAATATGAATAAACAAAAAATGTACCCGATACTACTACATTTGATGTCCCAACTTCTGACAAATTAGATGAAAAAGATTTCACCACCCCTTTCTAATTGTAGTCTGGTTACATCCCATCATTTGAGTTATTCATCAGACAATAATTTTCATAATGACCCATTCATTGCACTTAAAACAGTTTACTGACTTTAAATCATATTTTGACTTACCAGTACCAGGAACTTTTTCAGCGAAATTACGAGAATTATATCACATTTTCCACATCAAAAGCACATAACAAATTCAAAAGGCATTCCATAGTGTTCATTTTACTTCAATTTTTACAATTTATAAAGTTAATTTTCAAAACATCAAATGTTTTTGATGGATTATTCCCTTCTGCATGCCACCTCGACCTATTATTCTGTTATTGGTTAAAGAACACCTGATCATCGACAATCCCCATTTCCACTTTCTCTGCACATCAAAAATGTTTTTCATATCTTTTGAACTCATGAGAATCTAATTCCCTTTGATAATTTGGGTTTAATCTTGAGTAAAAAGGATTGATTTTACTATCAAGACCCCCTATGAAATTTGGAGTATGCATTTCCAGTTGAGATAATTTTTCATCATAAGCAACCATGATGTCATCCTCCTACTTCAATTCCAAGAATTTTTTTTCATCCTATGTCAAACTACCATATGAAAATATTTCACAAGAAACATACCTTTTAATTAATACCAATCAAGGGAATAAATATCTTCACTATACCTGATATTTTTAACCAATAATTACCCCCTAATCAGATTCACCTTCAAAATAGAACATATCAAGACTGACCTTTTAATTTTATGAACACCCCAATGATAATGAAAATATTAGATAGGGCTATAATACACTCTTTAGTTGGCATAGGTTTAAATTATCCTCTGAATGATGGAGGATGTTTCCTCATGAAAATATCCACTACTAACATGTTCTTTTGAAATTAATCTGGCTAATCTCATTCCTGGATACCACCTCAATTTATATCATGAGTCTATTGTGCCATCATTACCTGGAATTTTTCAATTTTGATTCTAACCATCTTCGGATGCATATTAGGAAGGTTGTTTTCCTATAGATGTTGTCCCAGTATAGCTCCCGTGTTTCCACTATAGAAAACAATTCTCAACGGACAGTTCATAGATAAAAACACATAGTAATCCTAAAATTTATATTTCAATTTGACAATAAATTAATAATAATTTATGGATATTATATTAGTAGTATCTTAACCCTTAAAGTTATCTAAACTGATCATTTATACCAACTAGAAGACCCCGTCCTTAAAACATTACCTAATCATGAGATAAGTTAATAATTTTACATTAATTCACATCAAGGATATTTTCATGTTTTGAGTTTTAAAGAATTAGTCCGTTATTAATACACATCATCCCATAGTCATACAAGAGGATATTATCAAAACAATATCTATTTTTCCACTGAAGAAACCCCTTTAAAAACATGATTTCTTTTCTTTATAAATATCTTCTTCACTTTTTCCTTTATCTTATTCATCATTATACATGGTGAAAACATTTTAAAAACATGGGATGTTCATAAAAAATCTGTAATTTATTATATAAAGAAAGGAATATTTATAGACCCTTGAATTCATAAGAATCATGAAAACATCCTAGTAATCATAAACTATAAAGGTAATGTGTGGCATCCATATCATACTTACATTGTAGCTTCCACAACCACATAGGGAGTAACCATAATGGTGAAATATGGAATTCCAATCACAGTACATTCCCCAAATATCTTGAGAGTAACCTTAATGTTTATCTATGTCACACTACCCAATGCATTGGGGGAGTTATAATGGGCTCACACGCCATTGTTTTATCCTCAAACCATCTATATACATAATCAATGCCCAAAAACCATAATATAATCATAACTCATGAACAAGCATAAAAGAAAAATCAAATATCCAAATTGAAATCATATGATATAATTTCAAGATATTGATATAATGGATACATTATAAAAACCTCTATCAAAAAGAAACTATAAAAGCAATGTGGTATTTACTTTTCTTTCTAAAAACATTATGTTTTTTAGGGGAATACAATTATCAAATAATGCTCGACGTGGACGAAAGGTCATTTACATCACGTACATTAAAAACAAACATTCCTTTTCTCATTCAGAAAAATGATTCATAAAAATGATTCATATTGAAAACTGTTGAATGAAATTAAAATTCAAAAGGGTTGAATATACACCGTATAAAAGAAGGTCATATATAAATAAAAATATGACTCAATGAAAGGAGGCTGAGATAAAGTCCTTAATAATGAATGTATCATTAGATTAAGGATAAATAAACAAAATAATTATGTGTGACAAATATAACTACTCCCAATATAAGTGGATATTCATCATAATACAGTCATAAGTCAGTCACACATATTCTTGGAACAACAAAAGTAGTGACATTGATATTTTACACAATGAATGGAGATAGATTTAAGATTTTCATTACCTCAAATCTGACATGTCTCGTTCATTATTTAATTTCTAGACTAATAAAAAAATGTCAATTTATACTTTATTTAGATTATTTTTGAATTGTATTATTCATTTTATATCACGTATTATCATGTTATAACAATTAGTTCATTATTTGTGTCCATATCGGATATTTCGTCGATGGTCGGTACATAAGTCAGAATGAAATTGTTTTGATGAAAATTATACATGAGGTCATAATTCCATTATCTCTAAAATGGAATTAATGATTTAAATATCATTTATATATAATACATATGTATTTATAAGAGTACATATAATTTTGATATAAGAAATTAAATGCACCGTTAATGGAGACGGTGGGCCGTACATACGCATGAATGCTACTTTCATTTCTTTATCATATTAAAGGAATGAAAAATAAATGATACATAGGTATATTATAATTTAAGTATAATATATATTTTATTAATGTTACAAAATTTTACTAACTCCATCCTTTATAGGTTCAATTTATGGATTGAAGGAGTCATATCACATTGAGGGGGCAGTAGTTCACACTTCCTCAAATGAAATTATTGTATTTACACATTATAGAAATCATAAAGATATATTTTAAATAAAAATTACATAAGCATAGAGAAAGTATAACTATAATATATAAAATATATAAATACAGTGCCATCATAATGGACACCATGATAGGTGGTAGGTGAAAATTGAATAATAATCGTTTTGTGAGGTAGTAGTTCTCCGTACATAGAAACAATATGTTCTATTTTCATTAGATGGAGGTGTGTGTAAGTGTAGGTCAAACCCATAACATAAGAACATCCTAGAATATTTATTATACTAGTTTTGTTCTAAAATAATGGAATATAAATATGCTAGGGTGTTGTAGAAGGAAAATAAATGAACAAACCTTGACAGAAGATGATACCTCCAAATCTGGTAAATCATTTTGATTTGAGCCAAAAGGATTTCATGAATTGCCTTATGACTAAGTTAAGGCTTCTTGGAGGAATAAAGGGATCATGTGAGATTATTTTAGTAGAATTGTTATGAGCCAAGGGGCTTTAGAGGTGTGAGAAGTGGTAGATATTGTGTCCTTCTATAAGAGGGAGAAGGTTCACTTTAGGAAAATTGTCAAATATTCCTTTATTATAAATTGATTTTTGAATAATAATAGTTAGAAAGTGATATATTTTGAAGATAAGATGGGTATAGGTCTAAATTATCTCAACCAATAGGTGTAGACATGTTTATGTAGCAAATGTAACCCTATCTTTTTGTATTAACCCTTAGTTAAATAAATTAACTCTTACCATGGCTTCTTTTATTTCTACACTATATGGTTAATATGTTTACAATAAAATTACAATAGAACTATAGGTGGATAATTAATGACATTTTAACATTATCTAAGTCATTTTACTAAATCTAGTATTTTTAGGACTATTATAACCTTTAATAAAATTATATTTGTTTTAAAAACAAATTTATGTCAATTTTGACATTATTTAGTAATTATTATTTTTTGAATCCATAAATACCTAATTAATTATAAAATATTATATTAACTCAAATATAAAATTTCATAATCATCTATAAAATTCTCTTATGGTATAAAAATCTGAAAATTAAATTTATTTTAATGTTTATAATATAATGTATTTCAATCATTCATTAATAAGTTAATCAATGCATCATCATTGTGTCATAATTAAATTTATTTATATAATGTCTAAAAATTATAAAAAAATAACATGATATTGGAAATAATTTTAGATTTATAATGAATTTTTATAGTCAAAGATATCAATTATATAACCCCAACTCAAAATTGGTTTATTAAAAATATACATGTTTGTGTTATATTTCTCTTTACTATAAATTAATCACTCTAAGATGCCATTATCAAACCCATGTTGCTCCATGGGATCCTAAAATCGATTTAAAGATACTCATGGTTAGACACATCTCATAATGTAGGATTAGGGCATGTTTAAGAATAGTTATATATTATTAAAATATTATTTTTACCCTTATTTACCTGTTTTAAACTTTAACCATGGTAAATAAAAATAATTACTGAAATTACTATTCAAAATTTTCAAAAATAAAAGGTACCTATTCACAAAATACTGAACTTTTGATTTCAAATATGGAATCCATTTTCGAAATTTAAAACAAATAATTGGGAGAAATTAATTCTAAATTAATTCTAGTTGTCAAAACTAGAAAGTGTATTTTTTAGAAGTAAAAACTATAAAAATACTGACACCTGTTTATGTATAATATCAACATGAAACTACATAAAATTAATAAAATTGGATTAAAGGATAAAAAAATAATCCAATTAGACTTTATAACCAATTAAAATTATAATGTAACTATATAAATAAATTAAATGAAAAGGTATTTTTGAATTTAAATGCAGTATTGTTCACTATTCATTAAAATACAGATTTTATCATAAAAATAACAAAATGTCATCCAAATTAAATTTTGATGTCCCAATTATAAATAAGATGTTAATAATGTCAAATATAATATATAAAAGTGAAAGAAACTATATTTAAAAATGGAGTTTCATTAAAGAGAAGTAAAATGACCTTTTAAAGATAATAGAGTATTTTATGCATAAAATTGAATTCATTCTCATTTAAAGTGTCTAATATTTATTAGATAAATGTAAAAAAATGTAACAAACATGAATAATAATACTTTAGTTTGTTATGTTTATTCCCATTGTTTTGTTAGATCCTTGAAATGTGTGTTCTAGTTTTAAGAATCACTGCTTCCAGGTGGTTTCCAATGGATTTATTCATGGAACCATAAACATCAAACAGTTATTTATCCAAATGTTACCTACTCTCCAAAGGTATAAATTCATTATGTTTGAAATTTATGATACTTATGAACGTGCATTGGTCGAGAGGATGGGAGGTCAGACTCATCACACCCTTTTGGGGGGGAATTATTGTCTACACCGGGACTCTATTTATAAATTTAAGACATTTTCATGAATCCTTATTAATTTACCAAGTATAAGATATGTTTCCCTTGGAATTTTCCATCACTTATTAACTTGTGTAAAATTTTGAATCATTAGTATGTAATCAATGTTCTTCATTAATGGAGATATCTGTATGTATTCTAGGGTCTACAGAAATGGTATCCTTTCATATACTATTTAATGATTCTTTTAATCATCATTATGATGATACTGGTTTTTAAGACACTCATAGGGGCACTCTGTAATTTATTATCATCAATGGATAAAAATGTTTTTTTGATGTTGGGATCATACCCATGAAATGGTTTACCTAGGTATCCTTGTGAAATAAATCAAAACCCTCCTATTTTGGTGCCTCTTAATGGGACACATCATACCTATTAAGGTCATGTGATAAGGAAGTAACCATATAGTTTAATGTCATTTGGTAATGGAATCTAAGGAAAGGTTCATAGCCAATGATTGGTATGGGACTTATACCAAAACAGCCTAAGGAACATGGTAAGAATATGGGTTTCCAAGTAATATTAGACCCCATTGGGAATATGGACCAGGGAGAACAATGTTGATTTAAAGTGTTGGGTTTAAACCTCAAGGATGCTTCCTACATATCCTATTTGGATGGGAAGCAATTTCCATGTAGTTCGATAAGTCTCATAGGAGAGTATAGTCCTTTTAGATAAATGAACATGGGATTACTTCCTAAAAAGGATGCCTTGATGATTTGGGGGATTAATATGGGTCATATTTATAAGGAGGATGCCTTGATTAAGGGAATTAGGGTTGGATTCATGGAGAGGATATCCAATGAGCTTGGTCCCTGTAAATGCATCTTATGTATCTTGATTAGAATAGGAATCAGAGTTCTTGTAGATCATTAAATTGTGGGTGTTTGTTTACGTGTTGTAATCATCACGAATCTATAAGCCCACTTGAGTTATGCTCTATGTGAGAAACAAGAGGATGAGAGAATTCAACAACGACACACACACTTTTCCTTCTTCACTGGTGGAAGAGGGAACACCTATAGCGGTGACGATGGATGAGGGAACGACGACCCGGGAAGAGGGAGAGGAAATCAGCCTTCCCTCTATTCCCATTACATTGGACAAGGGTCCAAATGAAAGGAAGAAGGGATGAAGGTTTAAGTGTTTGCACAAAGATGGCTTCCCTAAAATTGATCCTAGTAGTGTAGGGATACTTTTAATTGGATTTAATGGAAATGAAAGTGTGAATTTTACCTTCCCTACTAGATACCTGAGGTTTTGGGTCTCTTAGAGATTTGAGAGGTCAGGAACCAAACCCTCCTCCAAACCGGGAACATCCCAACATTCTTCCTGGGAGAAAGGTCCATGTGACTACCGATATAAAAACCCATAGAAACTCCATGAATCCTAACCCCATCAGGAAACAAATGTAGGAAACCTTTGACTACAAAAATACAAACCCAAAATAAGAGACAAGCTGATGTGCCTTTCCCAAGCATTTGATAAGTCAAGAGGTTTTGGTGGAGGCTTCAACTTAGTCCCGTTTGATAAGGGAACCAAGGAAGGAGACACCATACCATGAAAGGATTTAAAGAGGGTACTTATGTTAGTATTTAAGTCGTATACCAAGATCTACAATGTAGGTACTGCGCTCAACTTTGTTGTGTAGGTACCCCGTGTTGCTGCGCCACACAGTTGTACCGTGCAAGTGTGTCACATAGGTGTGGAATTTAGGTTTGTATGATCACTATAGAATATTTTATACATAGGGGAACCAATCCTATGTAAAAAAATGAGAAATACTTTAAAAACATGTTTATCTCATTTAATTATCTCTTCTACCATTCTTTATAGAGATTCCTGAGACAATTTGAGGGATCTGGTCGAAAGAGATATGTAATGGGACCTTTAAGGAGTCTTTCAACTTTTTCAGTCATTGAAATGGGGAGCCCAAGTGTATTATTTATAGGCAGGGAGGGGAACTTGGGTGAAGGAGTTACCCCGCAAAGGTCCCCACGTAGGTCCTCCACATAGGTCCTTCGTATAGGTGTGAAAAAATATACTACCACATAGGTCCTCTATGTAGGTCTTTCACTTAGGTTCTCCTCATAGTTATTCAGGATAAATATTTTCCATCATTCATGTCCATAACTTTTGATCTGTAATTCCGGTTAGGATCTGCGACTAGTAAAATCAAAGATCTCGAAGAGATATACACTTCTTTATATTGAGAATACACCAAGCCACCTCATATGAATTTTGAAAATTGAATTTAATCAATCAGCACCTTTTCAACATCAATATTGGAAATCCACTACCTACTCTTGGATGGGAAAATCATTCCACTTATTCATCGGTATGGAGTAGTGTTTTGGCACAAATAAATCTAGCCTGCATCTTCTTCCTTCATGGTGAAAACATATTTAGTCATACATGACAGTTGTTTTCTATGTGAGAATCATATCTTCACTCTATAGAAAAGTGCATTGAACAGATTACATGGTGTCTACAAAATCCCCCATTATAATTTGATTCGTTTGAAATGAAAAGAATCTTGTTCTAATGTAAAAGTAGGGAACTTTGATGCATTCAAAGGCCATTTGGTTATATTTGGAGCTACATAATGTTTGGATGGTTGCTCAAATTTTTTCATATGTTGTAGGGATTAGCAAGAATACAATGATTTTTTTTAGTGTTATATAGAAAACCCCCAAAACATTTCATCTTTTAATTTTTTTTATTTCTTGATATTACCTAAATCATACACAATGTACATTTAGTGAGTTGGGAATCAAATTTTGTCCAAATTTCCCATGGAGGGTTCATAATCTAGTGATTATCATATCTCGTATTGTTTGTAATTTAGATTCATGCATGTTGGACTATAAAGGGAATGTTTTTATGGTTGAATAGA
Organism: Viscum album; assembly: GCA_963277665.1. Classification (NCBI taxonomy): domain Eukaryota; kingdom Viridiplantae; phylum Streptophyta; class Magnoliopsida; order Santalales; family Viscaceae; genus Viscum; species Viscum album. Next base: position 268,804,577 of record OY728155.1, on the reverse strand, counting down.
TTTGAGCATAAATTTTGAAATTAGATCTCAAACAAGACTTATTGGCTGAGAATTTCTCAAATATACTTTTAAATATTTTCAAGGGGAATATGGAGCCATGATTTTTATGGTCATAAAATCTAAAACTTGTATAAATAGAAGGAAAGTATCATTCAAGAATGAAGTTACCAATATTGGAAAATCTGTTATGGGAACTATATTATGTAGGGCAGACTGAGGCATATACTACATAGTCAAATAGTGACATCTTTTGACTAAAAAGCCTATTTTGTAAGAAATTTATGAAAATCCACCTAAGGGAACGTACTTCATAGTCAGGAAAAAGTGATATTAGGAATTTAACAGATTACTATTGATAGAGAATGTAAAATAAGATTTGGGTAACTCAAGACCACAGTGCGGGGTTTTGTCATGGAAGGGAATTTTGAGAATAAAGGGTTTTCTATGCTGACATATTTCATGAATAAAAAAACCACTTCTATACAAATTTTCTGTATGAGGAATGGTTAAAATTTATCATAATGTTGAATTTAGGATATCATATTATGAAATATTATTTCATGAAATGAGGACATTATACTGTATAGTTTTAATTCATGCAATGAGGACATTTTGGGTCTTTAACTTAAGGTTTATTGCTCTGAACAAATGTATGAGACTCTCCCAATTTCTTGATAATTTTTTTTGAAACATACAACCATATTTAGGTAATGATGGGTAAATTGTAAACTGTTATCTGGGAATTTCTAAATCTGAAGAATGATATGGAAAAAGGGTAAAGGCATTAGAGGAAGTGTTTTCAAAGAACGAAGTTACCATTATTTTACAACCCCCTTAAAGGCGTTGTGTTACGCAGGGTCAACTAGGGAATATTCTTCATAGACAAATAGTGGAATCTTTTGACTAATAGGCATGTTATGTAGACAATTTATGCAAGGCCACCTAAGGGAACGTGTTGTATAGTTAGGAAAAAGAGCTCTCAGAAGATTGGCATTTTATTGAAAAAAGAAGAATAATGTTTATGGAGATTCATATTCTCCAATGCATAGAGCTTGGTTTATAAATAAAGGAACCTATATATGGAGAGATTATTTCCAATCATGATTTCCAAAGAATCAGTGGAATTGGATTTCTATGTAGGTCTGACTCAAACGTAGGGAGTATGGTGCTTGTAGTTTTATGGTCCTACAACCAAGACCAGAAATGGAAAAAGTATATTATATGTGGAAAAGTGATACCAAGGTTATTAAATATTTCTTTGAACAGATGGAGAGGTAAATGTGTAAACCATGATCTCGAAGACATTCAGATCGATATAAATATAATGGGACAAATATACATGAATGACTATTTTAAAATACACATTCTTGTATATTTTCATCAAAGTTTAAAGGGCAAAAAGAAACTATAACCAAGAATGAAATTACATTCATTTTATAAACCTATTATGGGGGCTATATTATACGGGACTAACTGGGGAATATGGTGCATAGCCAAATAGTGGCATCTTTTGACTGAAAAACCTATTATGTAAGCAGCTTATGAAAGGCCACCTAAGGGAACATACTGCATATTCAGGAAAAAGAGTTATTGGGTATTAAGAACTATATCACCAGAAACTGTAAGAAAGATTATGAAGATCTGGAAATATACAATATTAAGAGTGTGAAATATAGAACGGGGTTCTTCTCAATGCACATAAGAAATATTTGAATCAATATTGGCCATGAGTTTGACATCCTTTACATAGATCTGAACCATATGTATAATGTTCACCTTCTTTATTTCCCTTTTAATTGACATTGTGATGTGAAATTAAAAGTCATGTAGTGGGTATAGTATACTGTTTAGTTTTATTTCTTGTAATGTGGACATTATACTGTGCAAATTTAAGTCATGTAGTGAGGACATTATACTGTGCAGTTTTAAGTCATGTTGTGAGGACATTGATAGCCCCATAAGAAATTAAGATACCTTATTTATATAACGAATCATTTTACTCAAATCCTAACCCCACATGATCTATGCTCGTTGTGAGAAACAAAGAGCAGTAAGGGTTTCTTCTATAAAACAAAGGTGACACAAGTGAAGAATAGGGGTGTTAGATTTCTATACAGTTTAACAGCTTGTAGTAAGGATGAAGATGAACCGATGTGAAAAGAAAGACATATTGTAACTGGACTAAGGGATAAAACCCATGTTTCACTATGTATCCTGATGGGGAAAGAATCAAACCATACGTAGTTCTTCAAACATTCCCTTTGCAGGTTTGATTCTTATATAAAAAATAAAGGGGGGGGGGGCTTAAATCATGCCTGGGCCTAAGATTGGAGATCTATGTGTCTCTAAATATCTCATATAGATGATAATCAAGCTATACATACTTCTTTAAAAATTCATTCGCACACCAATAGAGTTTGACATGGGAGACGGGGGGCTTTAACACATTTTAAAAGAATGATTAAATTTAAGATACAATATAGTATGAAAATCAAATCATGTATCTTAAAAGAGCACTCTGTATAGATCTAGTTCATATAGAGGAGAATAAAAAAAGGAAATAAAACTTTTGTGGTGGATGTTGGGCCCAATATTGTAGATCCAGGTGTCTCTACATATATCAAATAGATGAGAATCAAGCCACATGTAGATCGTGAAACATTCATTCCTACACCAATCGAGTTTGATATGGGAGACAGGGGGATTTAACACATTCTAGAAGAATGATTAAATTTAAGATGTAAGATTGTATTCAAATCAAATCATGTATCTTAAAAGAGAACTCTTTATAGATATAGTGCAAATACTAGAGAATAAAATGAAGGAAATAAATATTTTGTGGTTGCAGGCAGTCCCAAGATCATAAATCTAGGCATCTCTACATATCTCAAATAGATGAGAATCATGCCACATGTAGTTCTTGAAATGAGGCCCCTATGCTGATTTGATTTAGGCATAGGAAATAAAAGGACTCATGTTCCACTAAGGAGTAGCAATGAAATTAATTATTCTTGAATATAGAATCTCCCAACATCAAGTAGAGAAGATGTCAATCGTACAATTTAATGTTGTATAACGAAGAAAAATGGTTTCATACAGTATAACATCGTGTGACAAGGAAAAAGATTCTACACATTTTAACGTCATGCAGCATGGACGTTTATGGTTGTTACACATTTTAACATCTTGAAACTAGGACTTTGTACTATACATTTTTATGTCTCATAGTAAGGACATGGGGCTCTGTAGTTTTTAGTCCCACAGTGAGGACTTTGTAGTGTGTGGTTGTATGTCTTCGAGTAAGGACATAGGGGCTGTGCAATTTTCAGTCTTGTAGATAGAAAGATGTGTGAAACTATAAAAAGTATGTTTTCAATAATATCACATTGGTTGGAGTTTTAATATGCTCTTCATACATTGTGATTAAGGCATAATCTCCATTTGGGTGGACCTTATGTATGGAATAAGGTCTTCCACACTTTAAATCAAGCATTGAAGGTTTCTTTCCTCGTATCATTGGAGTCATAAGTACCAATACCAATTCTATTTAAAGAAATGAACGGAGGTGAAATTTCTTGTTAAAATCCCACACTATTCTATTCTGATAGACTTCTAAATGAAGCAAAGTATGAAATATTTTCTTGTCTAATTGTTCCATCCCATTAAACCATTTCTGAGACCTATCATCTGTAGAAAAATGATCACATATTTCAACTCTAAGTGAAGGAAATTGCATTTCAATTTGAAAAACAACTTCTGTTCTATATACCAATGAATAAGGAGTTTCTTGGGTGGTAGTAAGAGTAGTAGTCCTTTAAGAACATCAAGCATACAAATGTTTATTAGGCCAATATTTCTTATATTTATCCACCACCTTCTGAAGTATATTTGATAAGGTTTTATTAAAATCATGTATCTGTCCATTGTCCACCGTATGATAGTGAGATGAATGGTTCGATTTGATATTGTGCTCTTGATATAACATCTTTACCTCAACTGAACATAAATTGGTGCCATTTTCTATTAATATAGTATAAGGGACACCAAATCCGTTGACGATGTTAGTTTTGACAAAACTATCAATGCTTTTGGATCCAAATTTTTTGAGAGGTATTGTCTCATCACATTTGGAGAAGAAGTCAGTAGTTTTAAGGATATACTTGAACTGCTTAGCTGTAGCTAGAGGATAACGCCCTACTATATGTATTCCCCACATAGAAAATGGCTAGGAGTATTTAGCTGTATATAGAAACTCTGGGGATTGATGAATGAAGATGGAATGAACATGGCATGGATGACATTTCATATTGAAATCTATGAAATCCTGCATTGTAGTCCAAAAGTATCCAATCCATAGGATTTGATCAAAAAGCCTATGCCCAGACTAATGAGCACCACAAGCTCCTGAATGTACTTCTTTCATTATAACTATATTTTCTTCTCCATCGCTACATATGAAGAGGATTCCATCAAGACCTCGTTTGTAGAGGATCTTTTAGGGATATAGACTATGATAAAGAGTAAAATTGGCCGCTTGTCTTCAGATCTATTCTTTTTCAACCCTATCTGGTGGAAGTACTCCATTTTGAAGGTATTCCATGATGGGTGTTCTCCATTCCATGGTACGACCATATGGCTCAAAAATAGCGCTAATTTCATTAATTTCCTCCATTCTAGTTTGAAAAAAATGTGAGACCATATGAAGATGATCTATGTTGATGATTTTCTCATCCAGATTTGGATCTACCAAGGATGTAGCTACATTAGCCAGTGCATCATCTTGGGAATTTTCTGATCACGGGACATAAGAGAATGTCGACTATGAGAAAAATTCATCCATTAACCCTCTTACGTATTCACAAAATGGGATTAACTCTTCTTTTCTGAAATAATATTTCCCATTGATCTATTTGATTACAAATTCTGAATCACCTTTCACTTTCAAGTGATTCACTTGCACCTGAAGTGCCAATTCCAATCATATGATGAGAGCTTGATATTCTTGTTCATGCTTGGTACCGGCTTCTAATAATAAGAAGGAATAAAGAAATACTACCTTTTTGCAGAGATAAGTACAATTCATAACCCAACATTATTGAGTTTAGGGTTTTCCATTCTCTTTCTTATTGAACTTTTGGAGGCACCATCAATGTACATCTCACATGTTTGGGGATTATCTTTAATAGAGAAGACCTATTCATTAGGAAGTTCAGTATTCAATGATATTTCTTCCTCAAATGGAGGTTCAACAAGGAAGTCCACCAGAGATTGTCCTTTTACTACCTTTTGAGCCACAAAATAGATATCAAATTGTTGCAAATAACTGCCCATCGATCCAGATTCCCTATAAGCCTAAGATGATTGAGGATAAATTTGAGAAGATTATTACGAGATAAAAATTGGACCTCATGACGTTTTAGGTAGTTCCTCAATTTCTAAACTGCAAAGATTAATGTCAGGAAATATTTTTCAATTCTTGAATATTTGTTTTCAGTATCAAGAATAGTTTGAATGAGATTGTAAATGATGTTTTAATTCCCAACATTGTTCTTTTTGGAAAGGAAGGCACCCAGTGATTGCTCTAAATCTGTCACATAATGAATAAGTGGTCTTCCTTCAACAGGTGGAATTAATACCAGTGGACTCAAAAGATATTTCATGAGGGTATTAAATGCTTCTTGGCCGTCATTACTCCATGGATAAGTAACTCCCTTATTAATTAATCGGGTGAAGGGAAAACACTTTCCTACCAAATTACAAATAAAGTATTTAATATTGTCCAAGTGCCCTTAGATTCCTCCTAATTCATTCAAATTTAAAGGAGGTGACATGACAAGGATTGATTTTTTTTCTCGAGATCAACTTCAATACCACAATGGTGTACAACGAATCCATGGAACTTTCCTAAGGTCACCCCAAAAGAACATTTCAAGGGGTTCATCTTTAAATTGTGTTTGCTGAAGTTTATTGAATATAGTCTCCAGATTATCCATGTGATTGGAACGTTGTCTGGATTTGACCACCAAATCATCCAGATAATATTTAACAAATTTCCCTAAGAAGGGATTGAATATGTGGTGCATGGAAAGTTGATAGGTTGCACATGCATTATTTAATCTAACGGACATTAACCGGTAGAAAAACACACCATGAGGGGATGTAAAGTTTTTATATTCATCCTTATCATGGGACATATGGTTTTGATTATACCTAGAGTAGCAATCCATGAAGGTAATATCTTCATAGCCAGTAGTTGCATCAATTAAAAGATCTGTGATTGGAACTAGAGAGTCATATTTAAGACAATTCAAGTTAAGTTATCTAAAAACAATGCTAACTATGATTTTATCATTCTTATTTGTCACTGTGAAAATGATGGTTAGCCATTTGGTATATTGAAATTTTCTGAAAAAAGTTATCTTTTATATGTTTATCAACTTCAGCTTCAATTTTAGCGGCATGATTTGGGTGTGTTCTTCTTGCTACATGCTTGAATTTACAATGTTCTTCAGGAAAAACCAATTTATGGGTGGAAAAATTAGAATTAAGACCTAGAATTTCTACATAATTCCAATAAAATATATTTCTATGTTTCTATAGAAGAAAAGTATACACCTTTTTCTCTTCATAAGTCATGGTCTCACAAAATATATGGGGGTTTGGATCTTTTTTGTACCCAGATTTATTTCTCTGATTTCATCCACAGTGGTAGAAGCACATTCTACAAATACTGGAGGAGCATCTATGAGATCTTCCTATTCTTCTTTGTTATGTGTTACTTCTTTTGTTTCTAAATTCATAGTAGATGACTAAGAAAAACTTCTAAGGATAGAGGAGGAGTCAGTATTTGAACAACCTAAAGAAGATGCCATTATTTCATACCCTACTAACAATGAAGGGTCCTCCTATGGTAATAAAGAGGAGATGATGGATTGGGAATCAACATATTTTTCTTCATTTATCATTGCTACAACTTCTTCTATTATAATTGATAAAGTGTAGGCTTTCTGTAGTTCGGCGTATGAAATGAAAACATCTCCATTTAAACATGCATCACTACTTAGTGAATTGACAATTTCTCTCATTCTCGCAGGCTTGATTGTCATAATTGATAGTATGTAAGTTATTTAATGAATGATTGGATTTGGGTTTACCTATTAAATTTGAATGATAGGTAACACATAATCTGTACTCAAATGTATTAATGGGTTTGTTGGGATCTTTTCCAAACCATTTGGAGCATTAATTTTGTTTATCACCTTTATCATGGTCACCATTCCATTTATGTGATAATACTCTTCCTCAATGTATTGAGATTCACACATTTTAAACGGATCCTTTTCACCATAAAATTTCCATATTTGACCATTGAAATTGTATTTGAGACATTGATGGTATGATGAAGGTATGACCACATGTTGATGTAGCAAAGGTCTTCCAAGCAGAATGCTGAATGCTATGTCCTGAAAAACCACTGTGAAATCTGAATTAGAAACAAGATCTCTCAACTAGGTTTTGAGTGTAATCTCACCCATAGGTTCTTTCTCATTCTTCTTGTATCCTTGAAACATTAAATTAGCCAGAGATAAGTTAGATTCAGTAAGGACAAATTGATGAAGTGTATGCATGGGAATGAGGTTGACTCTACGCCATTATCATTGAAGGATAGTCAAATGTCTTTGTCATTGACCTTTCTAGATAGATACAAGGGTCTAATATGTCCATGTACAACATCATCTTCATCTTCATCCATAAAGGATATAACTGCATGACTCTCTACAGAATCATTATCTATTAAGTAAACTTCAGCAGTAGAAACATTTTTTCCAACTCTTGAGGACATAACAAAGCCTCAATAAGTTCTTATCGAATATATTTTGATAAATTTAAGGCATTAAAAATTGAATACATGGCCAGTTCTTGGGAAAATTGTGTCAATATATCATACATTTCATTCAAAGGTCTACATTTCTTAGTATGGAGATGCAGTTTTGCAGGTACCTTGGAATTTTAGGCTTCTGATATAGATGTACCCTATGTCAGAGCAGAAGCTAGAAATACTCTTGGATTTGGAATATTAGACTGAATAGGTCTATTTAGTTGCTGAGAGGATGATAGTACAATTTCTAATCAGTCCTTCAAAATAATCATGTCAGGATCGAACCTATCTTGGGTGGAAGAATCTTCTTGTTCTTTTTGAGCCCACTTAAGGAATCTTCCACATGTTTTTTCCGCATATATGGTTTGATTAGGAGAAGTTTTAAAATAGTGGTTTCTAGAATACCCACTTCTTCCAATGTATCCTTGACCTTGGCCTCTTCCTCTAGTTCCCTAATAAGGTACAAGGAACTCCGTATCATTATAATAAGAATCACATTTGGAATAAGGATCTGTTAAGTGGATAATGTTGATGGAACCAAAGATCAATTCTTTATTTGATGAAGATTCGGCTTGATAGGTTAGTTTTGGTTGGGCCATTTGGCAGGGCAGTGTCTGTGTTTTAAAACGGATGGAATGAAATTTTCCAGAGTCAAAGACAACTTTAGCCTTAACATAAACTCATCTTCCTCTGGTTTCTCTTTATCCTTCTTATCATGTTTCTTCTTTAAGGAATAAACTTTTGATAAAGGTGGTTTTTCTAGGGAAGGAGTGGTGGAAGACACAATCGGTTGTTTCAACTGTGTTCATAGAATGGAATGATTTTGGTTGATCATTTTCCTGATCATCCAATCATCATTTTTTTCACATTTTAACTTTTGACTTCATGTCATTTTCCTTCCTCCTCGGGATCAGTAGCAGTAACACAAGCTACATGAGCTGATGAACATTTCAGTTTCACTTGTCCAGAGTCTACAATTTCTTGTAGGAGGTCCATGAAAATAAAACACTTGTGACTGGAATTCCCCAACATCTAGTGAAAGGGACAATAATTCATAATATCATTATCTCCTTATTTTTTTGGGTTCTTCGACCATGGAAACTGAACCAAATTTTTTCCAGAGTTGAGATGATGTAACTGAGAACTTGTTCATTCCAGAAAGAATAGACTTTGTTCCTTATTTCCTTAAACTATTTCCGCCTTTGATATCATTGGTCATCTTGACGAGGTGGGCATTGCTGCTGAAGCTCACGAGGGAAATCCCTTAGATATGATGAGGGTTTTAATGTGGAAGCAGGTATAGGTTCTTTCGTGAGTGTAACTGTAGAATCCTATACCTTCCCTATTCTCCTTCCCAGAGCTGATATAATTACACGAGTTTTAGACTTAGTTTCTATAATAGAATCATCTATCTATTGAGAAGTTAAAGTAAGGTCTCGAAACTCTCCGGTGTATTTTACAGAGATCTGTGGTGTATGTAACTCATCACACGGATTTTCCAAAAAAATTAGTAGCAACACTTCTTGGGGGAGTGCCAGACATAAGGAATAATTTAATAATTTCTATCAAGAAATGGAATCTGAAAATCTTTCACTCTCCCTTTTCTTTCAATTTGTATGATCAAAAACATTTTTCGTTGGTAATTTTTAGCTGAAGTAAAGAAGGAATTTCTGAAAAAGATTTTCCCAACTAGTAATTGATCGAGAATGAAAACTTTTATACCATACAAAATTTTGTCCTTATAATGACGGCACAAAACACCTAAGCTTTATTACTTCTTGGTGTTGAGGATTTACCATCATGGTATCACAACAATAAATTAAATGTGTTAAGTATTGTTCTAGATCTCCGAACAATTAATGATTGGAAATGTGGTATTCACAAAATTTGTGGGGGGGGGGGGAATCAGGTCTACCCACTTATGGTAAGCTTTCATTTTTGGAAGAACTGGAACACATCATTCCTCTATAGCTTCCAATCAATTCATTAATACCTCAATTATGTTCATAAGAATTTGGAGAAATATTCAAATGATCTTGAACCTGTGCAGGTACAACAACTTAAACTTGAGCCAGTGCACTAACTAGAAAATCCACTAGTGATGGTGCTAGTATTTTCCATGGATAACCAATAGGAACAAACATATCAGGATGCGTTTGATCCTTCTTTGGATATGTACCCAATAGAGGGAATTCATTATCTACATCTGTAGTTACTACAAATCCTCTTGGCTGAGGAGCTCCTAAAAGATGTGCATGTTGAGGATCTGCCTGGGAAGTACGTCTAGTAGAAATGTTATATCAATGTAACTCTATATTGAGTCTTTTCAACTCATTAATCTCTTCTTCTTGGTGTGCAAATCTCTCATCAAGTGAAAGAGATTGACCTTCTCTAGTGGAAAAGTGAGATGCAATCTGACTTTTACATTTTCCCTTGTTAGATTCCATTCAGAGGGGTGGGAGTTGGTTATTTCGAGGCATACCTAGATTCTAGGTAAGCCTTTGATTTTTGGTATGTCCACCTTCTTCATTTTCCTTAGTGTGTACCATATTATGGATAATAACATCATCTTCTAGTTCACCTAAATTAGACTCATTTTCTGGAGGATCTTCTATAATGGTGTCAACGACATTTACAGATGCTTAATGCATTGATCTAATTCTATCAGTATATTTATAAGATAATCTCCCTCATTATCTTCCAGGAGACTCTGATATCCTATATGATGGATTCTTAGGAGTTGTTTGGAAAGCAGTAACCTGGAGGGAATCCTCGAATTGTTCAGTTGTGCACTATCTTTGTGGCTTCTTCCCTAATAAGGATAAAACTGACTTCCATTGAAGAGGTGATTGTAGAAGTGAAAAGGCCCCAATCCCCATAGGTTTAGTGATGTTATTTTTATTTTTATTCAAATATTTGATATTTGTTTAATGAATTTGACGGTTTAATTAAACAATGCCCCATGCAAGCTGGGGTGGATCTTGAACTACTATGGATGATATTCATGTAGCTGCTCTTATGATCATATGAATTTTGATATAGAAATTAGTTGGGTGCATTATCCAACAACCAATCAAATTACCTATTTTAGAATATCATTGTACTATTTCAGACATTTTTGTTATCTGAAAGCTGACATCCTGTAATCAGGAAGCCTGCTCAAGATTCTCAGATGCTTGATGTAAAAGTAACTCAAATTATTGCTTTCTTTGGGCCTGACTCTGATGAGAGCTAGTTGAGGACTGTTCATGAGTGTATATTTTATTACATAAATAATCTGTTGATTGTAACTAGTCGTGGGAAATAAACATGCATGAGACCACTTTGGGAAGGCTTTGCTGATTTTGGAGTGCAGTGAAATGCAATGCTCCATGTGAACCCCATCCTCTGATATGAAAACCAGATGGGGAATCAGAAATTAACTGGTGTAGCCTCTTTAAAGCATTGAGACATGCATGTTGAAGGGTTCCCTACTATTTTTCATCCTTTGTATGTTTGGAAACTAAGAAAGATGCCATGTAAATTTGTCTTTGTAACCCTTTTATTACCATTACATGATTTTGATATTCATCATATGGTAATACTTTGGTTTTCAAATGGAAAAGTGTCTTCCATAAGTTAATGTCGATTTCAAGAACGCAATCTTCTTCCATCAATTTTTTAATGTAATATTGAGAATTTTCCAAAGGACAGAACAAGACTTGTATTTCTCCTTTAGCCAATTGTTTTCTCATGTTTAACATATCTTCATCGTCTTTTACTAGAGGTTCCTCTACTTGCTATAAAAATGGACACTGTGTATTAAAAGAAAAATGACCCAAGAGAGGTTTGGAGAATGAATTTTCTCTTAAGATATATTCTTGTTGAGAAATTATTTCACTCGCCAATGAAAAGGCATCAAACATGATTGGATTTGTGTTGGAAACTGCCTTGATATCGGAGGAGTTTCTCATCACAAGATTATCAATTATAAACTTATCTTGAAAATTTGAAATACTACTATAGAGATTAATTTTTTAGTGAATTCCATCATGAGGAGGACCACCATGGTGGATTACATAAAGGGATAAATCCTCTTGCTCATTGGACTTTTGGCCGCACAGAGGGTTGTCATGGTTATCATCCGGAGATAAGCTCTCTTGATTGATTGAATTTTCAAGAAGAAAGCCTTCATAATGAAGTGTATTATAGGGAAGTTCATAATTACTGCTACTACTCCCATAATTTGGTAATGAGAGGGTAGGATCTTGAGCTACAACAGATAAATTTCCAAGGGCTTCATGAACTCCAGCACTAAGAGGAGCCAAATTGGAGCTTGACTCTTGATTTTCCAACTGTGTTTGGAGAGACTTTTTCTTGGATGTTATATAAACCTTATTTGGGGCCACATGTATGGAAAAGTGGTTATCATGGGAAGGTATACATGGCTTCCTTTGAGAGGTTACCGTAACAGACTGACTACCTCCAATGGGAAAGGGTGTATGTTCTCATTCTTGTTATCTGTATGAAGTGGGGGAGTATGCCCCATGATCCCCCTAGAGTAGAATAGAGGTGTGTATCTTCTCCAGAATGGAATGCCGATGTGACATCCAATTTTTGGGGACATATTAGTGTGTATGTTCCCCTGGTACTGCTGAAATAGTTATTATAATATATTGACATGCTTCCAGAATATGGGTAGGAATTTGTGTCTTCCCATTCACCATTGATAATATGTGTTTGGTGAATTCATCAGCTGGAACGAGAATATATTTCCATTATGTATCTGGAGTAGGCATATGTGTCTACTATTTTCCTCAGTTTCTTATCAATGGGTATTGACAATACTTCTTATGGGGGTAGAGAGTTGGTTCTGCCACAGATTTTCTATTGGAGCTTTCCCACATGACTTTTTTCGAGTGCTGCCAAATCAGACAGTTGGCAGGCTTGATGAACATTGGAAGGTATATGTTCCTACTGGATATTTCCAATCATGTATGGTTGACGATATTCCTTTAATACTAGCAGATGGGACTACTGGAAGAGTTGGTGATTGTAAGTAAGTGTATGTTCATGTTTACCAGTTTCCACCACATTGGATTGGAAGTATTCAATAAATGCATCCAGACGAGCCTGTTGACTGGATGATAACTTTTAAGTAGGGGTGTGGGCCTGTTCATGGTACTCCACCATATTTATCTGGTTGGATTGGTGGTTTATTTCTATATGAGTCTGATATATAGAAAAATTAGGATAGACGGGTGTATGTGAATGCTCGTTGTTTTCCTTTAAGATAGGTTGATAGAATTCTTTGGAGGGTGAAGAGGTAAGAACATGCTCCCTATTGACCGGAAGTTGTCCCCAGTGGTTCGTCTTCCTTGCCTCGGTCTGAGAGATTTAGGAAAAACATCTAGAGGCAATACTCCCATCATGATGGGGGTTCACTACAACACAATTCTGCTAGCGGCGATTGTTCATGGGAATCCTCAGGAAGGATCCCTGCATCCTTGAATTGAGGCCCTAAGTGACCTCTTGATCTAACTCCCTGTAGTATGAGAGGGTCTCATTGTTTCTTTTCGGTGATAAAGACTAGAAACAGTTGAAGATGGTGGGTGGCACCATCTTCTTTTTGATCATCAGTCGTTGTTGTCCAGATGATTGAGGATCGTTATTGACCTGAAGAGCCTGTTGGGCAGCCTCTAATATGGGGATTGTACCATCATGGTGATACTCCTTTACCCAAATGTTTGACACCCAGTGTTGAAGTCACTGGGTGCATGATAACAATCTTCTGATGGATGAGGATCTAGCCTGAGTAGCGGTCGGGATGTTCATAGATGTCCTCTTAAGGAAATCAATTTTGGACGGAGGGGAGTTCTGAGAAAAAACACTAAGAACAAAAATAAACTCCATTAAAGGGAAATATTTTATATGGATACATGAATGATTGATTCCTTTTTCTGGCCTTCCATTATCAATTGATAGGGGCCTGACAGGTGGGTAACATTATTATGTTGGTTAAGGATTAACATCAAGTTCACCATTTTTGTTTCGTTAGTTCCATGAAACATTTGTTCTAGTTTTAAGAATCACTGCTTCCAGGTGGTTTCCATTAGATTTATTCATGGAACTGAAAAATCCAATAGTTCCTTTTCGAAAAGGGACCTGCTTCCCAAAGGAAGGCATTTATTAATTTTGAACATTACAATACTTAGGAACGTGCATTAGTCGAGAGGATGGGAGGTCGGACTCATCACACCCTTTTTTGTGGGAATTATTGTCAACACCGAGACTCTGTTTATAAATTTATGATATTTTCATGAATCCTTATTAATTCAACAAGTATATCATAAGTTTAATTTGTAATTTTAAATCACATATTAACATGTGTAAAATTTTGAATCATCAGTATGTATTCAAATTTCTTCATTAATGGAGATATCTATATGTATTGGAGGTTCTCCATAAATGGTATCCTATCATATAGTTTTTAGAAATTCATTTAATCATCATGATGATGATGCTGGTTTTTAAGCCACTCAGTGGGGAACTCTGGAATTAATTATCATCTCGGGAGATGAAGGTATGTTTTGATGTTTGGATTGTACTGATGAAATGGGTTACCTACGTATCCTTGTGAAATGAATCAGAACCCACGTATTTTGGTGTTGCTTAATGTGAAACATCATACCTTTTATGGTCATGTGATAAGGACCTAACCATACAGTTTAATGTCATGTGGTAAGGAAATCTAAGGAAATGTGGTTAGTCAATGTTTTTTGTGGGACATATAACGAAACATCCAAAGGAACATGGAAGGAATATGGGTTTCCAAGTAATATTAAACCCTATATGGAATATGGACTGTGAAGAACAGGGTTGATTTGAAGTGGTGTGTTTGAACCTCAAGGAGGCTTCCTACGTATCCCATTTGGATGGGAATCAAAGCCCACGTATTTTTAGAAGTCTCATAAGAGAGTATAGTCCTTTTAGAGAATTGAACCTAGGATTACATCCTAAAAAGGATTCCTTGATTATTTGGGGGTTTAATTTGGGTCTTATTCTTAAGGAGGATGCCCACATTAACGGAATTGGGGTTGGATTCCTAGAAAGGATATCCACTAATCTCGGGCCATGTAAAGGATTCATATGTATCCTAGTTTGAATTAGAATTCGAGTTCTCAAAGTTCATTCAATTGTGGATGTTTGTGCACATGTTATAATCATCATGAATCTCTATGACCATGTGAGTCATGCTCAGTGTGAGAAACAATAGGATGTGAGAGATTCTATAATGTCACATACATTTTTTCTCTTCCACCGGTTGAAGAGGGCGCATCTACAACGACAACGATGGATGAGGGAAAGGTGACCTAGGAAGAGGGCGAGGCGACGACCCTTCCATCTATTCACATTACATTGGACAGGGGTCCAAATGAAAGGAAGAAGGGATGAAGGTTTAGGGGCTTATGCCTGGATGGATTCCCTAAAATTGATCCTGGTAGGGGAGGGATGATTTTCATTTTCTTGAATGGAAAATAAAGTGTGAATTATACCTTCCCTATTAGGGACCTGAGGTTCCGGTTCTCTTTGATAAGGGAGAGATTAGGCCCCAAACCCTCCTCCAAACCGATAACATACCAACATAGTTCCTGGGAGAAAGGTCAATGTGAATTTGGATATACAAACAAATAGAAACTCCATGAATCCTAACCCCATCATCAAACAAACGTGGGAAACCTCTGACATCAGAAATCCAAACCCAAAATAGGAGATATGCTAATGTGCCTTTCACTAGGGTTTGATAGTCAAGATGTTTTGGTGGAGACTTCATATTAGTACCTTTCATATAAGGGAACCAAGGAAGGAGATATCCAAACATGAATAGATTTAAAGAGGGTACTTAAGTTGGTATATATGATATATACCAAGCTCTACCA
Source organism: Viscum album (assembly GCA_963277665.1). NCBI lineage: Eukaryota > Viridiplantae > Streptophyta > Magnoliopsida > Santalales > Viscaceae > Viscum > Viscum album. The sequence continues at coordinate 268,788,779 of OY728155.1, read as the reverse complement.
CGTAGGTACTGTGTGAAAGTGTGCCATGTAGGAACCTAACGTTGCTACACTGCAAAGTTGTACTGTGCAGGTGTGCCGCACAGGTGTACCACATAGGTTTGTATGATCAATGAAGAATATTTTTCACAAAGGGGAACCGAGCCTATGTAAAAAATGTGAAAGACTTTCAGAACATGATTATCCCATTTAATTATCTCTTCCCTCATACTTTAGATAGATACCTAAGACAATTTGATGGATTTGGGTGAAAGAGATACGCAATGGGAGCTTTAGAAAGTCATTCATCTTTTTCACTATTTGAAATGGGGAGCCCAAGGGTCCTATTTATATGCAAAAATGGGAACCTGGGTGGAGGAGTTACCCCTCATAGGTCCCCTGCATAGGTCCTTCACGTAGGTCCTTCACGTTGGTGTGAAATAATTATATTACAGCATAGTTCCTTCATGTAGGTCCTCTGCATATCTCTTTGGGATAAACTTTGTCTATCTTCTGAGTCCATAACTTTTGATCCGTAAGTCTGTTTAGGCTCCGCAACTAGTAAAAACAATGTTCTAGAAGATATATAAACTTATTGATATTGAGAATACACCACGTCTCCTTGGAAGAATTTTGGAAATTTAATTTAATCAATCGACGCCTTTTTTTCATCAATCTTGGATATCCACTACCTACTCCTGGATGGGGGAATCATTCCACTTATTCATCGATATGGAGTGGTATTTTGGAACATAGAAATCCATCTTGCATCCTCTTCCTTCAAGGTAAAAACATATTTACACATACATGAATGTTTTTTTCTATGTGATCATCATATATTCACTATGCGGAAAAGTGCATGAAACACATTTCATGCTGTCTTCAAAATCCCCCCCCCCTTAGAATTTGATTCGTTCGGAATGAAAAGAATCTTGTTTTAAGGTAAAAGTAGGGAACTTTGACACATTCTATCATCATTTGGTTATATTTGGAGCTACATCGTGTTTGGAAGGTTGCTCAAATTTTTTATTAAGTCATAGGGATTAGCAAGCATACTTGGATTTTTTTCATGGGATATATAGGCAACCCCAAAAACATTGTATATTTTGATTTTTTTATTCCTCTATATTATCTAAATCATAGAAAATGTACATTTAGTGAGTTGGGACTCGACTTTTTTCTAGAGTTCCCTTTGGGATTTCTTCATCTAGAGAGTATCATGTCTGTTATTGTCGGCAGTTTAGAGTCATGCATGATGGACTATAAAGGAAAAGTGTTTAAGGTCGAATATATTTGACCATAAATTTTGAAAATATATCCCAAACAAGACTCAGTGGTTGAGAATTTCAAAAAATATTATTTTAAATATTTCCAAGGGGAATCTTGAGCCATGATTTTTAAGGTCATCAAATCTAAAACTTTTACAAACAGAAGGAATGTCTCTTCCTAGAACCAAGTTACCATTATTTGAAAAAAAAATTGGGAACTGTAGTATGCAGGGGAAACTGAGGCATATGCTACATAGTCAAATATTGACATCTATTGACTAATAGGCTTGTTATGTAGGCAATTTATGAATGTACATCAAAGGGCACATACTTCATGGTCAGGGAAAAGAGATCTTATGAATTTAACTTTTTACTATTGATAAACAAGCGAAAATAAGATTTGGGTAACTCAAGACCAAATTGGGTGATTTTTCAATGGAAAGAAATTTTGAGAATAAATGGTTATCTTTACTGGTATATTTCATGAATAAAAATACCATTTATAAATAAATTTGGTGTATGAGGAAGGGATAAAATTTATCAAAAGGGGAATATCTGATATCATATTATGCAGTTTTAAGTCATGCAGTGAGGACATTATACTGTACAGTTTTAAGTCATGTAGTGAGCACATTGTGTGGATTTAATTTAAGGTCTTTAGATATGACCAAAGGTATGAGACTCTCCCAATTTATTGATAATTTGTTTAGAAACCTACTACCAAATTCAAGTATGGAAGGGAAAATTGTAAACTATGATTTGGGAATTTCTAAATCTTAAGAATGTTATGGAAAAAGGAATAAAGGCATTAGAGGAAGTATTTTTGAAGAATGAATCTACAATTATTTTACAAACCCATTATGGGGGTTGTGTTATGCAGGGCCAACTAGGGAATATGCTGCATAGCCAAATAGTGGCATCTTTTTACTAACAATCCTGTTATGTAGGAAAATTTTATAAGGTCACCTAATGGAATGTGCCACATAGTCAGGAAAAAGAGATCTCAGAAGTTTGAAATTTTATTTCTAAAAGACAATGAAAGTTTATGGAGATTTATATTCTCCAAAGAATAGAGCTTGGTTTATGTTGAAAGGTACGTGAATATGGGGAGAGTATTTCAAATCATGATTTCCAAATAATTGGAGGAATGGGATTTCTATGAAGGTCTGGCCTAAACATAGAATGTATGGTGTTTATAGTTTTTAGGTCATACAACTAGGACCCGAAATGGAAACAGTATATTATATGTGTCCAAGTGATTCCAAGGTTATTACATATTTCTTTGAATAAAAGGAGAGGGAAATGTGTAAACCATTGTTTTGAGGACATTCAGATCGAGAGAATGATAATGGGATAAATATACCCTAATGACTATTTTAAAATACATATTCTTGTATATTTTCTTCAAAGTTCGAAGGGGACAAAGACAATATAACAAATAATGAAATTAACATCATTTGAAAACACCATTATGAGGATGTATTATGCAGGTCCAATTGGGGAATATGGTGCATAGATAAATAGTGGTGTCTTTTGACTGAAAAACTCCATTATGTAAGCTACTTGTCCGAGGCCACCTAAGGGTACATACTGCCTAGTTAAGAAAAAGTGTTTTAAAGTATTAGAAAATTTGTCACCATAAACTGTAAGAATGATTATGAAGTTATGAAAATATTCAATATTAAGAGTGGGAAATATAAAAGGGGTTAAGCTCAATGCATATAAGAAATATTTGAATCAATATTGGCCATGAGTTTGGCGTCCTTAACATAGATCTGACCCATATGTAAAATGGAGACCTTCTTTGTTTCCCTTTGAATTGACATTAGGATGTGCAGTTTAAAGTCATGTAGTGAGGTAATTATACTATGTAGTTTTATGTCTTACAATGTGGACATTCTACTGTGCAGTTTTAGGTCATACAGTGATAACATTATACTGTGCAATTTTAAGTCATGTAGTGAGGACATTGAAAGCCCCATAAGAAATTAAGACACATTATTTATATAAAAAATACTTTTACTTAATTCCTAATCCCGCATGATCTATGATCATTGTGAGAAACAAAGACCAGTAAGGGTTTCTTCTATAACAAAAAGGTGACAAGAGTGTAGAATAGGGTTGTTAGATTTCAATGCTATTTAACGGCATGCGGTAAGGATGAAGATGAACTGATGTGAAAAATAAAGACACATTGTAACTGGACTAAGGGATAAAACTGAAGTTCTACTATGTATCTTGATGGGGGAAAGAATCAAGACATACATAGTTCTTTAAACATTAACTATTAAGGTTTGATTCTTATATAAGGAATAAAGGATGGGTTTTATATCGTAGTTGGGCCCCTGATTGGAGATCTAGGTGTCTCTTCGTATCACATATAGATGAGAATCAAGATGTACATAGTTATACAAACATTAATTCCCACACCGATCAATTTTTACATGGGAGATGGGGGAATTTCACACATTCTATAAGAATGATTAAATTTAAGACACAAGATGGTATGAAAATCAAATCATGTATCTAGAAATAGCACTCTGTATAAGTCTAGTTTATATAAAGGAGAAAAAATAGAAGGAAATAAAAATTTTGTGGTTGTAGTTGGGCCCAATATTGGAGATCCAGGCGTCTCTACGTATCTCAAATAGATGAGAATCACGCCACACATAGTTCATGAAACATTCATTCCCACACCAATCGAGTTTGACATGGGAGACTAGGGGAATTAACACATTGTAGAAGAATGATTAAATTTAAAACACAAGATGGTATAAAAATAAAATCATGTATCATAAAAGATCACTCTATATAGATCTAGTTCATATACAGAAGAAGAAAAAAAGGAAATAAAAATGTTGTGGTTGCAGTTGGGCCCAATATTGGAGACCCAGGAGTCTCTTCAAATCTCAAATAGATGAGAATCAAGCCACATGTAATTCTTGAAATGAGGCCCCAAGGCTGAATTGATTCATACATAGGGAATAAAAGGACTCATGTGCCACTAAGGAGTAGAAATGATACTAATGATGCTTATATATATAAGCTCCTAACATCAAGTAGAGAAGACCTTAATCGTACGGTTTAATGTCATGTAAAGAAGACAAATGGTGTAATGTAGTTTAACTTCATTCGAAAAAGAAAAAATATGATACGTATTTTAACCTCATGTAGCATGGATGTTTATGGTTGTTACATAGCTTAACATCATGTAAATAGGAATTTTTACTGTGCATTTTTAGGTCTGGAAGTAAGGACGAGGGGGTTGTGTAGTTTTCAGTCTTGCACTGAAGACTTTATAATGTGCGGTTTTAAGTCTTGCAGTAAGGACGTAGGGGTTGTGCAGTTTTCAGTCTTGTAGCATGGATGAAGTGTGAAACTGCACAAAGTATTTCATTAATAATCTCACATTGGTTGGAATTGTAATAATCTCTTCGTCCATTGAGATTAAAGCTTAAGCTTCATCTGAGTAGACCATATGTATAGAATAAGGTCTTTATCAAATTGGATAAAGCTTTAGAGGTTTCTTTCCTAGTATCATTAGAGTCATGAGGACCAATTCAAATTCTCCTTAAAGAAATAAATGATGGCAATCTCTCCTGTTAAAATCTCATGCAATTATATTCTGATAAACTTCTAAATGATGAAAACTATGCAATATTTTATTGTCTAATTGGTCCATCTCATTAAACTGTTTCTAAGACCTCTTATCAGTAGACAACTGATCACATATTGAAACTCTAAGTGAAGGAAATTGCATTTCAATTGGAAAAACTGCTTCTATTCTTTATACCAATGAATAAGGAGTTTCTTGGGTGTCAGTACGAGTATTAGTCCTATAATCCCATAAAGCATGCAAAATTTTATCCAGACAATATTTCATATATTTATCCACCATCTTCTAGAGTATATTTGATAATGTTTTATTGAAATCCTCTATCTGTTCATTGGTCATTATATGATAGCGATATTAATAGATGGATTTGATATTGTGCTTATAATATAACCTATATACCTCAACAGAACAATAATTGGTGTCATTGTCCATTAATATAGTATAAGGGACAACAAATACAATTATGATGTTAATTTTGACAAAACTAACAATACTTTTGGCTCCGAATTCTTTGAGAGGTACTGCCTCAGCCCATTTCGGGAAGAAGTCAATAGTTGTAAGGATATAATTGAACTACATAGTCGTAGATAGTGGATAAGTCCCTACTACATCCATTCCCCATGTAGAAAATGGCTAGGAGTATTTAGCTATATGTAGCAACTCTAGGGGTTGATGAATGAAGTTGTAATTCACTTGGTTGAGATGACATTTCTTAGTGATATCTTTGAAATCCTATGTCATTGAAGGCCAAAAGTATCTGATCCTTCAAATTTGATCATAAATCCTATGTCCAGACTGTTGAGAACCATAATCTCTTGAATGTACTTCTTTCATGATAGCTACAGGTTCTTCTCCATAAATACATCTGAAGAGGATTCCATCAAAACCTCATTTGTAGAGGATATTTTGGTCATCTAGACTATCATAAAGAGTAAAATTGGTCACTCATCTTCAGATCTATTATTTTTCAACCCTATCTGGTGGATGTACTCCATTTTTAACGAATTCCATGATGGGTATTCTGCATTATGTGGTACGACCATATGGCTTAGAAATAGGGATAATTTCATTAATTTCCTCCATTATGGTTTGAAGTAAACGTGGGTACATATGATGATGAGATTTGTTGATGATTGTCTCATCCCGATATGGATCTGCCCAGGCTATAGCTGCATTAGCTAGTTCATCATCTTTGGAATTTTATGATCATAGGACATAAGACAATATCGACTCTAAGTTAAATTCATCCATTAAACCTATGATATAATCACACAAAATAATTAACTCTTCTTTTCTGATATAATATTCCCATTGATCTATTTGATTACCAATTCTGAATAACCTTTCACTTTCAAGTGATTCACTTGCACCTGATGTGCCAATTCCAAGCCTACGATGAGAGCTTGAAATTCTTGTTCATTGTTGGTACCACCTTCTAATAACATGAAGGAATAAGGAAATAATACCTTTTTTGGGGAGATAAGTACAATTCATAACCCAAATTTGTTGAGTTCTGGGTTTTCAATTATATTTCTTATTAAAATTTTGGAGGCACCATCAACGTCCATCTCCCATGTTTGGGTATTATCTTTAATAGATAAGAACTCTTCATCAAGAAGTTTAGTATAGAATGATATTTATTCCTCATATGGATGTTCATAAATGATGTAGGCCAATGATTGGCCTTTTACTACCTTCCGAGGCACAATCTGGATATCAAAATTTTTCAAAATAACTTCCCACCGTTCCAGACGCCCTGTAAACATAGGATGACTGAGGATAAATTTTAGCGGGTTATTACGAGATACCAATTGGACCACATGATGTTGCAGGTATTTCCTCAATTTATGAACTTCAAATATTGATGTTAGGATACATTTTTCAATACTTAAATAATGATTTTATACATCAATAATAGTTCGACTAAGATATTAACGGATGTTCTCATTCCCAACATCGTTCTTTTGGGAATGTATTTCACCCAGTGATCTCTCTAAAGTTTTCACATAAAGAATAAGTGGTCTTCCATTAACAGGTGGCATTAATACCGGTAGAATCAAAATATATTTCTTGAGGTTATCATATGCTTCTTGGTATGCATTACTACATTGATAAGTAACTCCCTTATTCATTAATCTAGTGAAGGGTGAACACTTGTCTACCAAATTGGCAATAAAAAACTGAATATAGGCCAAGTTTCCTTGGAGTCGTCTAAATTATTTCACATTTATATGAGGTGACATGCCAAGGATTGATTTTGTTTTCTCATGATCAACTTCGATACCAAAATTGTAACACTCCGACCCCATTTACCCAGATTCAGTGCATTATTACATAACATTGGCATGATCAAAAAAGATCAAGTCTCAAATGTATGATTAGTTTTGTACCCTTGGAAAAACTAGATACATTCATAAGTCTTAAATTACATCATAAAGTGAAATACCACAAAAATATAGTCTACATAGTTTACACTCATATCTCCTCAGACTATCCCTGCAGGTCAGCCATAAAATAGTTCTTCACATCCTGGGAAAAATAAAACATAAGAAGGGGTGAGCTCAGATGATCAGTAAGGATAACAATATAGAAAAAAACATTCATAAATAAGCATAAACATTTAAGGCAATGTATAACTAAAAAAAATCCTTTTAAACTTGAACTTCAACAAAATATAGAAAAAATAAAATGAAATAATTCCATTTACATATTCACATGAACATTCTACTAGTTGAATAATCACTTGCAATATCAATAACCACTTTCATAATGATGGAATGCATAATGCCAGACTATCATAATCACATATTCAAGTCCGTGTGCCAAGACTAAAAATAAGATTATTTAAAGGCCTTGTGATAAGACACTAGTCTGTCCCATGAGACCTACAGATGCATCGTTGAGCTATAGCGGGCTTCACCCATCACTTACTAAATCCAATGCATTCCTCATTTGAACAGGTTTATACATAACATAAACATTCATATTAAAACACGAATACGAAATGTTAATACATTATCCACAATCCATGAATGGTATAAAAATAACACATCCACAGTTAAACATATCACAAAACCTTTAATGTAATATATAAGTTTTTTATAATAATAAATCAACTTCAAAAAAGATTAAAATCTATCAAAGGATGTTGACATAGCTGAAATAAAAACTACATGACAGAAATATCTCTTTTTTGAAATCATTTAAAAGCCACATAATTATAAAATAGAACATTTACATTTAAAATATTCTTATAATCTTTTAAGGGAATCTTACACGATTTTATAATGGTGGAAAATAGTCGTACCCTCTATAGAAGTTAAAAAAGACATGATCACATTAATTTAGTCGAAAAGGTTAAAAAGGACCTTGGTTGGAAAATGACAGAAAGATTACTTTATAAACATCTTATAAAAACTAAAAAATGTTATAAATGACTTTAACCCATAGTCTAAAAAAATTATGAATGTTTTGAAGTACATTTTTATGAAACATGGATGTTGATGACAAAGAGGTCCTAGTAGATACTTACGTAAAAACAACCTTGGATAATAAAGAGATTGTGAAATTAACCCTTACCATGTACTTTTCCTTGGTCAAGGGTAGGTTAACCTCCTATATAATGGTAAAATAATTGTTATTAAATTATAAATGAATCATATACATTAATATGATATCATATATGATCTTCTAATATTGTTTTGAAAATAATATCTAAGTATTATCGTCGTTTTGGGTGTTAACGAATTAGTTTTCCTTTATATTATTTGTTATGTGAGTCATATTTGTTATGGATGGGAAGTATATTTTTCATATCTAGAATTATATCAAGTATTTAAACATTATTTTGAATCATCTAATGAAAATTAGTCTTGAATGGATATGATGGGGAATGAATCTCATCGCGCTCGTGGAGACGGTAATCTGTACGTACGCACGAGCGACAATATCATTATTTTGATATTAAAATAGTATATAATTGGATGTTATATAATATATAAAGTATAATTATGATGATATATTTGTTATTTACATATATTTTACATCATTATTATACCCATCCAAATAATGTATTAAATATCAATTACACCACGACGTAGAGACGGTAAGCCGTACGTACGCACGTATGGTGACATGTCATTCAAAGGATGGATAGAATAGTGAATATGGTTGTAAAATATTTATAATAACATCATAGTATATAGAAGATACTGAAGTTATTATTTTAGAATGGAAACAACAATGAAAGAGGATGTGAAAGAAGAAAGGAACTTGAAAGAGGAGATGAAATATTTACCTCTTCTTCGGGTTCTTCTTTTTTATTTAATAAAAAAAAGCTCCGTAGGTTTACTTTATGACTAAATTAAGGTATCTAGGATTAAGTGAGGATAGTTGGGGGGATATTAGGTCAGGTTTTGGCCGATCCAAATGTCTTTGATGGTGTGAATTGGAGAGAAGGGGGAGTTCCCTTTTATAAGAGGGGTGAGGGGCACCTTAGAAAAAACTTAAGGTATTATTTAATAATAAATTAATATTCAGTTTATAATGGATCCACATTAATTTATTTCGTGGATAAGGTGAGGATGAATCTAAATCCTTTCAACCAATAGGATTTAGACAGGTTTTTATCACTATATTAAACTTATCTTTTAGATTTAACTCTTAGTTAATTAGTTTGACATTGATCATGTCTCTTTGTATTTTTATATTATTTTGTCACAAAACATAAAATAAACTACCAAGAGAACCCCAAGTGGTTAATTAATGATATAAATATCATAAAATAATTCCTTTGGCCTATCATCAGATTTTTATGAATATTATATCAATTAATAATATAATATTTGTTTTAAAAACTCTTTTATGTCAATTTTGACACTGTTTAATAATTGATTTTCTCTAAAGTCATAAAAACTTTATTAATTCAAACTAAATTTATTTAATAAATCCTAACATGTCATATTAACTTATAAAATTATTTTATGGAATAAAATCTTTCAAATTATATTTATTATAACATTTATAAAACCATTTATTTGATTCTTTCATTAATAAGGAAAATACTGCATCATCATTGTGTCATAAATAAATTCAATTATTCAATGTCTAAAAATTATAAATAAAATACCATTATGTAGGAAATATTTTTTTATTTCTAATTAATATTTATATTTTAAGAGATAAAATGTATAAATCTATGTAAAAATTGTTTTACTAGATGATATATTCTTTTGTCATTTTTATATTTACTTTAACGTAATTTATATTTCCCATGGTCTGAAATGTATCATCCAATAGAGTTAGGACAAGTTTTAGGGTAATTTAAAATTATTATAATTTTATTTTTAACCTTATTTACTGGATTTACCATTTTAACCACGGTAAATAAAATATTTACTGAAGTAAATATTCCTAATGTCTAAAAATAAGAGTTACCTATTTACACAATTTGGACCTCCTGATTCCAAATATGGAATCGATTTTTCTAAATTCAAAACACATAAGTGGTCAAAACTAATTTAAAATTAATTCCCGTTGTCAAAACGAAAAGCGTGTTTTTAAGAAATAATAACTATCTAAAGATTGACACTTTCTTATGTCTAGTTTAAATGTGAAATTACTTCCAATGATCAAAATTTGATTAAACTGTGGAAATATAATCTAATTATTCTTCAAAACCACTCAATAGTATAATTTATCATAATAATTTATTTTGATTAAAAAAGTTGTTTTTAAATAAAATCTAGTATTTTACAGTATTCCGCAAAACATAAATGTTTTCAGAAAAATACCAAAAAATTCACCCTAAGATAATTTAAATATTTTGAATCCAAAAATGAAGTCCATTATGAATGATAAAATTTATATAATTTCAAAATGTGGTTATTGCTATTCATAATGGCTACTTTGATTGGTCGCGGTGTGTGTTGAATCTCTAAGTTGTGTACAATGAAAACTATTACATTATTCAAAGGGAAAAATACCGTAGAAGATTGCGGTGTTACATTATCCCCTCCATCAAATAATTTCATCCTCTAAATTTCTATAATACTACCACATGAAAATACTCAAGTGGTTCTTCATCATAAGTTCCCCAGGTTCTCCTGTTGCATCTTCAATCATATGGTTTCTCCATAGAACATTTACCATATGAGTCGTCCGGTTTCTTAGCACTTGTTCTCTTGTATCAAGAACCTTAACATGATCTTCACAATAAGAAAGATCAGGTTCTATCTCTAATTCCTCGTAGGTTAGTATATGCGTTGGGTCATGCATGTATTTTGTCAACAATGATACATGGAACACATCGTCAACTTTGGAATGTCTTGGAGGCATTGCCAAATGGTAAGCTATAACCCCAATTCTTTCTAGAATTTCGAAAGGTCCGATGTACCTGGGACTCAATTTTCCCTTCATACCAAAACGTATATCACCCTTCCATGGAGATACCTTCAAGAAAACATGATCTCTTACCTAAAATTCCAAATCCTTCCTTTGGTTATCGGCATAGCTCTTCTACCTACTTTGAGTTGCTTTGATGTGGTTTTGGATAACCTTCACCATTTCCATCATTTCCTCCACTAGTTCTAGACCTATGAGTTTTCTTTCATTAACATCATCCCAACAGGTTCTTGTGAGACATCTCTTTCCGTATAACTCTTCATATGGTTCCATCTGAATACTTGAATGGAAGCTATTATTATAGGAAAATTCTACCAGAGGTAAATATTGATCCCACATACCCTGAATTCAATGTGAGCATGATCTCTACATGTCTTTTAAGGTTTTAATAGTCTGTTTAGATTGTCCATCAGTTTTGGGGTGGTAAGAAGTGGTCAAACGAAGCTCAGTATCCAGGGCTTTCTAAAGACTTTTCCATAATCTTGATGTAAAATGTGGATCACGATCAGAAAAAATCAATAGGGGTACTCCATGAAGTCATAAAACTCCATTGATATACAGTATTACTAGACGTTCAAGTGTTAAATCTTCTCTTATAGCAAGAAAATGCACTGACTTGGTAATACTATCAACAATGACCCATATTGCATCGTTCCTTCTAGGAGTCTTTGGTAGTCCAATGAAAATTTCCATAGTAATATTATCCCATTTCCACTCAGGTATTGGAAGAGGTTTCATGACTCCTCCTGGCTGTTTCCCTCCTACTTTTACTTGTTGATAAACCATACATCTTTACACAAAATTAGTAATCTCCTTCTTCATTTTGTCCCACCAAAAATGTTCCTTCACATCTCAATACATTTTGGTGCTCCTAGGGTGTATAGAGAAATTGGATCTATGAGCATCATCAAACTATTCTCTTTTTAGATCAAGTATATTGGGAACACAAACTCTCTTCCCAAATTTCAAAATTCCTTCTCCATACACAATGTCACTCAATCACCCATCATTTACAGCTTTAATCTTCTTTTGAAACTCTTCATCACCGGTTTGAGAACTCTTTATCCTTTCATTTAAAGATGGGTTGGCAACCATTTGGAAACATATTGATGTTTCACCTTCCATGGTGATTCCCATATCCATCTTTAATAGATCCATATATATAGGATCATTCCCAACTCTGAACTTGTTCAAAACTCCATGATCCCTTCTGCTCAAAGCATCTACCACCTTATTTTACTTACCTAGGTGGTAGTGTATTGTGCAATCATAATCCTTTAGTAGTTCAAGTCATCACCTTTGCCTCATGTTGAATTATTTCTTTGAGAAAATAAACTTCAAACTCTTGTGATTAGTATATATGTCACATTTTTCACCATAGAGATAATGTCTCCATATATTCAAAGAAAATATTACAGCAGCTAACTCAAGATCATGAGCAGGATTGTTTTTCTCATGAATTTTTAGTTTTCGTGATGCATAAGCAATAACCATATCATTCTGCATAATGGCACAACCTAGTCCTTTATTTGAAGCATCACTATAAAAAATGAACCCATCATTCTCCGATGGTAGAGTCAATATAGGAGCATTGACTTATATTATTTTCAGTTCTACAAAACATTCTTCACACTCTTTTGTCCAAAAAAATTTAACCCCTTTTCATGTGAGCTTTATTAATGGGTTAGCCAATCGGGAATTATTCTGGATGAAATGTCGATAATAACCTGCTGAACCAATAAAATGGCGTACCTTGGTTATACTCATTGGTTCTGGCCATTCTTGGATTGTTCTTTTCTTAAAACGATCAACAGAGATTCCATCCTTAGAGACAATATGGCGCAGAAATGAAATCTCATGAAGCCAGAATTTACACCTGCTAAACCTCCCATATAATTCATGTCTTCTCAGAGTATTCAGGATAATGAGCATGTGATATTCCTGATCTTCATATCATTTAGAGTATAACAAGATATCATCAATATATACAACTACAAATTCATTAATATATTCCTTGAGAAATTTGGTCCTTAGATCTAGGAAAACAGAGGGTGCATTAGTCAGCCCAAAAGGCATTACTGTAAACTTGTAATGCCCATACCTGGTTCGAAATGCTATTTTCGGAATGTATTCATTCTTCACACACAACTGATGATATCTAGATCGATGTTCAATCTTTGAAAAATATTGAGATCCATGAAGTTGGTCGAATAAATCATCAATGTAAGGTAGGGGATACTTTTTCTTTATTGTTATAGCATTGATCTCCCTATAGTCAATGCACAAACTCATAGATCCATCTTTCTTCTTAACAAAAAGAATAGAGGATCACCATGGAGAAACACTAGGGTGAATAAATCCCTTATTACTCAATTCCTCTAGTTTTTTCTTTAGTTCCACTAATTCCACAGTGTCTATTCTATAAGGGATCTTCGATATGGGCCTTGAACCAAGAATTAAATCAATGGAAAACTCAATTTCTCGTTCTGGAGGATGTCCGAGTAAATATTCTAGAAATACATCAACATATTCTCTCACAATTTGTACATCCTCTATTTGAACATTCCTTTCCTCACCCACAGTCATTTCATTCTCATCCTCCACAATAATTGAATTTAGTTGAGCTACTGGGGTTGGATCTAGATAAGAATTAGGTGGTGATGATTCTGCTCTAAATATAAGGTGGTCTTTATCATCGTCATCAAAAATATTAACCCACTTCTTCTTATAATAAATTTTAGCATCATGGTCTGAAAGCCAATCCATACTAAGGATTATATCAAATTCAATCATGGGTATAACAATGAGATCAGAAGATAAAGAACATTTATATGCCCTAATGGGAACTAATTCACTGAACTTTGTACCAATGATACTTCCCATAAGAGTTATGAATAAAAACTCCCTTTTTTAATCAAATTGGAAATATCTAATTTTATTAGAAAACTAGGAAGATATGAAATAATGTGATGATCTAGAATCAAATAAAGCATTGTCTAAACATGAGGAAACCATTAAATTACCTGCCACCACGTCTTCCGAAGCTTTAACCTAAGTAGTAGTGATCACATAATATTGGCCCTGATCCCTTAGCCTTTTATGAGGTAATATTACCTTACTCTTAGGACAATCATTTTCATAATGTCCCATCTCCCTGAAAATGTAGCATTGAACATCGGTAGCTTCCTTCTTCCCCTTGAAATCACAAGCTTGGGGGCCTTTTTCATCACACTTGTAACAGACTCCAATACCCTTCAATAAATTACCTGGGTGTTTCTTCCCACATTTACTATAGGATAGATATTCAACTTTTCCCTTTTACCCCTTATTTCCATTTCCAGAGTGATCAACAGATCTCTTCTTCTCTTGCTTTACTTTAAAGTCGTAAGACTTAGATAATTCTTTTTCTGTCTTGATATCACATGAGGCAATATCTTCGTACGATGAGAAGGATTGTGAGACTAATTCTCGATGAAGAAACGGTTTTAATCCATCAAATAAATGATCAATAATACTTCTTGGTTTATGTATATAATCTGAAACATGTCTCGCTAATCTTTTAATGTTAGACTCATACTTTGCGACATTCTCATCCTCCTTTTACCTCAGACTGAGAAATTTTCTTTCCATATCTGTTCGATAGTCATAAGGAAAGTATTATTATAAGAAAATATCTTTAAACTCCCTACATTAAGTATTTGATACTTCATCATTTTCCTTTGTGTTTTGAATCGATGACCATCATTGATCAACATCTCTAATGAGGCGGTAAACTGCCATGATAACCTTTTCCTTTTCACTACTCCCCATGATGTGGAATATTTTCTCTAAGGAATTTATCCATTTCTCAGCCACTAATGGATTTATACTCCCATTTAATGTTGGTGGTTGTTGCCTCATGAAGTGGTCTAATATTGTTCCTCCACACTGAGGATCTGGGTGCTCCATACGGGTAAGGTTATTATTCATAACCTGAGTGAGTTGTCCCAGTATACTGAGAAGATGATCATCAGCAGTTGCTTCACCAGCTCCACTATAATTATCATTAATTAAAAGGGAAATCCCTACATGGAGTGTGTGCATTGATATGGTTTTCATTCCTTCCACTAGGTGCTATTTCTTTACAATGGAAAAAACTAGATTATTTTATGAATCAAAATATATAATTCCAAACATGGAAAACACTTAACATAAATTGAACAGTATATGGATATAATCCATAATCATAAACATGTTTTCTTTGAGGAAGTATATACTCATAAACCCTTCATAATAGTTTTTAAAGAAAATTATAATTATCCTAAGCATATCCCCCAGGAGTGTCATAACCAAGAGTGCAGTAAGACCCATTGTCATTCACCAGTTCCCATTCGAGTCTAGCTCAAAGTAGTGTTTTAGATTTTTACCCCTAGGTACATCTGTTCCAGAGCCGCCTCTACCTCCTCATATCCAGACATGGATGCATTTATTGAAAAACTCACAAAATTTCTACAATACCAAAATTATATAAGTTCTTCTATACTAATCCTCAATATCTATCTTAGGGGTATGTGATATAATCAGAGTTTATCTCAATCTAGCTTCTAAGGATTGTAATAAACTTCCTCTGATAACAAATATAATGCTCTGACCCCAGTTACCCAGAGTCGGTTCATTATTGCATAACATTGGCATGATCAAAAATGATCAAGTCTCGAAATACCGATTAGTTTAGTAGCCTTGGTAATACTAGATACATTCATAAGTCTTACATTACATCATAATGTGAAATACTACAAAAAAATAGTCTACATAGTTCACACTCATATCCCCTCAAACTATCCCTGTAGGTTAGTCATATAATACTTCTTCACATCCTGGGAAAAATAAAACATAGAAATGGGTGAGCTCAGATGCTCGGTAAGGATAACAATATAGCAGAAAATTTCATAAATAAGCATAAAAATTTAAGGTAATATATAACTAAAATAAAATCCTTTTAAACTTGAACTTCAACATAATATGGAAAAAATAAATGAAATAATTCCATTTAATTATTCACATGAATATTCTACTAGTCGAATAATCACATGAAAAATCAATAACCACTTTCATAATGATTGAATTCATAATTCCAGACTATCACAACCACATAGTCACGACCTTGTTCCAAGACAACAAATAATATTTTGTCAAGGCCTTGTTCCAAGACACTAGTTTGTCTCATGAGACCTACCGATGCATCGAGGACCTATAGCGAGCTCCACCCATCACTTACTAAGTCCAATATGGCATCCTGCTTTTTTGTAACATAAACTATCATTACATTATACAAAACTGAGGATCTTTTAGGTTTAGTGTCTTGGAAACCTAGAAATAAAAACCTGAAAACATAAAACATTATTCTTAAACACTTGAAGGGCTTCTCCTTATGTTCATCCTAGGTTCATTACTGCATCTCATAACCTGAGGACATACATCAAAAGAAAGGGTGAGCAGAAGGCCCAGTAAGGGAAACCAGGGAAACATTTAACATGTGAACTTGAGATACATCAATAAAGTCATGAAAAAGAACTTTAAGGCATGAGAATGAAATCATGAGGCATATCATAATAAAAATAATGTATTTCATAACTTGAAGATGTGGCTACAACATTTAACATTTGCAATCATTTCCGTTTCACCAAGGTCCATCCCCAAGGTGTAATTAAAAATTACCATGGTTATTCACCACATCGTCGTTAAAAATGGTCATCTCTAGAGATTAAGTCTTTACCCAATGCATAAGAGCGCTATCAGGTTGAACCCTTAATGTGTCTTTATTATCATGTGAGCCACATATATAATCATCAATCATTTCATAAACAACCCATATTGAATAAAAGAAATGGGTTTCATTTCATAATCATAACGTTTTAAAAACTGCTCTAAAGACATGATCTTTATGTCACTTTAAACCCACAGAATGGGAAAGCGGGTCTCATGTATGTAAATCCCAGACTTTAAAATAGAAAATTTTGGTATATATGTGAATAAACCTTTAGAAGAAAGATCTTTGAGTATTAACTTAATAAAATGAATTTTATGATAAGAGAGATACATTTTGAGACGGAAATTCTGCAGCATAACGGCTATGTTTCGGGGTTTTAGAAAAAATTGAAAAGAGAGGGGACGTGGGTCACCCACTCATAAATGATCCATAAAACAGTAGAGGGACAGAATGTAAAGGTTATAATAACATGTAAATGAAATTTGAAAGATATACCATATGAAATGTAAAATATGGAAGGAAGACAAAAATAAGATTTCTCTTATGAAAAATTTGGCAGCCTAACGACGTCACTTAAACTTCAAAAAAATGAATTGACGAGATAAAATAGGGTCTCTCATCATATGAAAATAAAATATCAGTATGATAGATATAGATATCCTACCCCAACATAATAAAAAGTAACCTGAAAGACTTGACATGAAACTATAACTTTGAAAAAGATGATAAAGGTGAAAGAATCCCTTAAAAATTCGGCAGCCTAACGACATCACTTAAACTTAAAAAAAATGAATTGAAGAGATAAAATAGGGTATCTCATAATATGAACATAAAATATAATTATGATAGATATAGATATCATACCCCAACCTAATAAAAAAGAACTTGAAATACTTGACATGAAAGTAGAACTTTGAAAAAATGAGAAAGGTGAAAGAATCCCTTAAAAATTCGGCAGCCTAACAGCGCCACTTAAACATTCTTAAAACGAATTGATGAGAGAAGGAGGGGGTCTCTCATCATATAAAAATGAAAATAGAAGTAAGAGGAATATAAAAGAATAGTCTCTAATATAATAGCACGGAGGATAAAAGAAATGACATAAAAGAGATTACTTGAAAAGAAAGAGAGAGGTGGGATCCCTTACCCTAAATGTAACTCTTAAAACTCAAAGGTTGGGACCTTGAGGGCTTGGGGCGCCTTGGGAGGACTCCTTGGGAGGTAAGGAGACCCGAACTTTGTTGAGGATGATTTTGGAGTCGAATGGATGAGAGGATGTCTTGGTATTTATAGGGAAAGTGAGGGGACAATGCATTAATGGCCAAGGGACACCTCATTGGTGGTTTTGGAAAACAAAGTGGTATTTACTCATGGTATTTTCCACTTGGGACACCTAACACCTTAAATAACTAATTACAAGTCGACCATCCCTTAGAATATCTCATCACATCATCATGATGCATTTATGATGTCATTAAACATACCGAAACCCTAAAATTGTATTTTTTCTATTCACTAAAAATTCAACTTTTTCAGAAAACTCCCAAATATTTATCTTAACCTAATATCAATGCTATGAATTCAAAAATAAAATCCATTTTATAAAAATAAATTTGTAAATATTTTTAATTTAATTTTTAAATAAAAACACGATTCATTGAAAATTCATTTTTTTCAGAAAAAACCCCAAAAATTACCATAACATAATATTGATGCTCTGAGTTCAAAAATAAAGTCCATTTTATAAAAATAATTTTCTATATATTTTTAATTTAATTTTTAAATAAAAACCACTATTCACCTGAAAAAAACTAATACTTGACTAACAATTAATGAAATAGTTATTTACTTATTTTATTGAATCACACTACTTAATCAAGGTGCCTAAATTATATTAATACTTTCTTTATGTGATACTACATATCCATTTGGTCACATTACTAATCCTAAGCATAAAATCACTATTCATAATTTACTATTCATTAAAAAATTACGTTGATCTTATTAGACTCTAAATTTCTTACTGAACACATTTGCAGAAGGCGATTTTCTGAAAATCATTACACATCATTAACTATTTAAGGTTTAAATAAATATTTTAAAATATCCTTTTTTCAAAATTCATCAATAAAATACATTCTCTATTTATTTGAACATTTTTAAACTCACAATCTTAACCATAAGAAGAAAACACAATTTTATTTATAACAAAGGATTACACAAAGTAGCTATGATCTCGATAAATATCCCCTTATCACACCAGCGTAGGGAATAAGTGTAAGGTGAGGTAGGGTGAGAGAATCTGAGGGAGGCTCGACCAACATCGCAAGAGTAGTAATTTCTATCATTTTGAACTTCTCATGAAGGCGATTCCATACTAGCTTCACATGATGAAGTTCAGCTTGGGTTTGGTCCAGAGCAAAGGCCAGTGGTGCTACCTCCTTCCCAAGTTCTGTTAGATGGGCTTCGATCAGTCCAAGACAACTGGATGATGCCATCGAATCTTCTTTCTATATTAATTAACCAAGATCACTTGTATTTAGATACAATAGTCGCAACATTCAGTTTCCAATGGTCATACTGACAAAAGATAATATAATAGTCAAACCCAACAGTCTCATGTTATCAAATGAAATAGTTTTGTTGGGTATGAAAAATAATATTACACACAAAATTAGGAAACAAGATTTATTCAAAATTTCGGGTCATTACAATCTTCACCCCATAAGAAATGGCGTCCTCTCAATTTTTAAAATTGGGCATGGAAATTTCATTGAAAGTCCCACATCGAAAAAAGAGTCAGTAACACTGTTACCTTAAAAGAATGAAAGGGAAGTACAAAGGTCACCTGAGTTAACCCATACTAGGATTACATGTAGGAAAACATGGAGATGGAAGAGAAAACAAAGGGTCACGTTCTGAGGGAGAGTTATAGAAAACAAGATTAGGAGAATGTTAACAACAAGAAAATCACAAACTTATGATGGGTAAAACGATATTTGATTTCCCAGTAGGAAACATTAACAGACAACGTTTTTGTTTTATGTTCCTTTTCATATTTTTGAGGAATTAATTTAATATATAGAATAAAAACACAAGGAAATATATTTACCTTCAAGTACAGTTTCACCCTTTAATATGTTTCTACCAAAACTAATCTTTTCTCCCAAAGATAAGCATTCAAGAATAGTTGGTCTCATCAAAAGCACAAGTATAATCTTATAGAGAATCACATAATCCACAAAATATTAACTATCTATTTCTTTTATCATTAAACATTATCCCAAAAACAAAAAGGGTAAGATAAAACAACTCTTCCAAAATAAAGAACCCCATAGGACGGGAAACTACTTTTAAATATTCAAAATTCCACCGTACTACCCAAAGTTCATCATAGACCATTCCATAAATAACTATCCTTAAAATTCCCCAAAATAAACTAATCTAATATTGAAACCCAAATACAAGAAAGATTTGATAACATAGTTTTCCAAGATAAACTTTTTCATTCATCTCCAAACAACATCAACCACTCTTAACGTCCTACAACAAAATTAACTAACCTAATCACATTTTCCGAAAGGTAGGTTAATCATTTCCATTGGTAACCTAAATTACCATAAGTTCACCTTAAATTCATCGATTCTTCAAAATATAAGTCAAACTTTACTCCTCAATGAAAATACTGTAGTAATCTATTTACCTCGATCATATAGGGTTCCCAAAATAGTGAACGTCTTCCAAAATAATAATCATATTTTAATCCCCTAATCACCCTTTTTTTAAGAAGAACAACTTCACTACATCAACATGTGGTACATAACAATAGATGTTTTTAATGATATAAAATCATCTTAGGTAGTGACTCGACGATCTTAGAAAACATAAAAGATATGATCATAGAGCACAAATTAAAATACAACATGACATAGACAATTATTGCGAAGAAGTTACATGTACTTCAGTCATCATGATCCATCTCAGCATAGGACATTCATTGTTCCCTTGTCCTTGATGATTTTTGATGCTCTTCATTCTTTTTATCCATTCCAAGAGGGCATTTCCTTGGATAATGTCTAACTTCTCTACATTTACAACATCGAAAATTATATGGAACATTAGATCGGACCTTATCTCCATTCATCACATTATCCATTTTTTTTTAAAGAAATTGGATTCTTTATGCCCTATCTTACCACACTTAAAACATCTCCCGATTACTTTGTGATATTCTCCTTGGTGCCTCTTCTCACACTTTTTGCAAAAAAAAATAAAAAAATTGGGTCTTCTTTCCCTTATCAACTTTATCAGATGAACATCCTTGAGACTCTGTCTTCTTCTTCCTTGATGAATTTGTGCATTCAACTGGGTACCAATTATTAATTGTGATTTTTGATAGCTGGTTTGGCATAATCACAATATGTTCAACTTTATCTTTCATCATCTCTGTCACCTTAATAGGGAAATAATCACATTTCATATCACATTGGTTGTTGGGACAAGCTATTCCATTTCCCGCAATTAATTATGAAAAGAACGTATAATTAGGGGGCTTAAATACTTAGACAATAATCATGAAAAGGAAACTTTATGAATATAAGGATAAAATTTTAGAAGAAAAGTATATCCTAACATGTGATCCCCTAGGTTCCAATCTAGGTTATCCATGATCATATATTCTTATGTGAATCTTTATTTTATTTTATCTTTGTTCCTTTAATAATGGTTCATACTAGGCTTATGAATTTACCAAAGCATATCCCCGGGGAGTGTCGTAACCAAGAGTGCATCAAAGCCCATTGTTGTGTACCAGTTACCATTCTAGTCATGCTCAAAGCAGTGTTTTCGGGTTTTACCCCTATGTACCTCTGTGCCAGAGCCACCTCTACCTGCTCGTATCCAGACAATGATGTATTTTCTTGGAAACCCCTTACTCAGTACTCACCAAAATACAATGAATATTTACTATATTTAAAATTTTCTTTAGGGTTCTTATTTGCGTTTTCATATCCTAATTTCCACAAATAACTAAACCGTCCTTTGATACAAACTCTGGCATCCTGCCTTTTTGTAACATAAACTTTTATTACATTATACAAAACCGAGGATCTTTAAAGTTTAGTGTCTTGGAAACCAGGAACTCAAAACATGAAAACATAAAACATTCCTCTTAAACACTTGAAATGATTCTCCTTATGTTCATCCCAGGTTCATTATTGCATCTCATAACTAGGGGACATACATCAAAATAAAGGGTGAGAAGAAGGCCCAGTAAGGGAAACCAGGGAAACATTTAACATGTGAACTTGAGATACATTAATAAAGTCCTGAAAAAGAACTTTAAGGATTGAGAATGAAATCATGAGGCATATCATAATAAAAATAACATATTTCAAAACTTGAAGATGTGGATACAACATTTAACATTTAGAATCATTTCTGTTTCACCAGGGTCCATCCCCAAGGTGTCATTAAAAATTACCAAGGTTATTCACCATGGCGTCGTTAAAAATGGTCATCTCTAGAGATTAAGTCTTTACCCAATGCATTGGAGCGTTGTCTGGGCGCGCCCTTAATTTGTATTTATTATCATGTGAGACACATATATCATCATCAATCATTTCATAAACCACCCACATAGCATAAAATAAATGGGTTTCATTTCTTAATCATAACGTTTTAAAAAACTGCTTTAAAACATGATCTCTATGTCACTTTAAACCCATAGAAAGGGAAAGCAAGTCTCATGTATGTAAATACCAGACTTTAAAATAGAAAATTTTGGTATATATGTGAATACCCCTTTATAATAAATAACATTGAGTATTCACTTAATAAAATGAATTTGAGGATAAGAGATAGACATTTTAATAGGGAATTTCTGCATCATAACGGCTATGTTTCGGGGTTTTAGAAAACATTGAAAAGAGAGGGGAAATGGATCACCCATTCATAAATGATCGATAAAATACTAGAGGGACAGAATAAAAAAGTTATAAGAAAATGGTAATGAAATTTGAAATATATATCATATGAAGTAAAAAACATGGAAGGAAGACAAAAATAAGATTTCTCTTATAAAAAATTCGGCATCCTAACGACGTCACTTAAACTTCTAAAAAAATGAATTGATGAGATAAAATAGGGTCTCTCATGATATGAACATAAAATATCAGTATGATAGATACATAGATAATACCCCAACATAATAAAATGGAACCTGAAAGACTTGACATGAAAGTAGAACTTTGAAAAAGATGAGAAAGGTGAAAATATCCCTTAAAAATTCGGCAGCCTAACCACATCATTTAAACTCCAACAAAAATGAATTGATGAGATAAAATAGGGACTCTCATAATATGAACAAAAAAGATCATTATGATTGATATAAATATCATACCCCAACATAATAAAAAGGAACTTGAAAGACTTGACATGAAAGTAGAAATTTGAAAAAATGAGAAAGGTGAAAAAATCCCTTAAAAATTCAGCAGCCTAATGGAACCACTTAAACATTATTAAAACTAATTGATGAGAGAAAGAGGGTGTATCTCATCATATGAACATGAGAAGGTCAGTAAGAGGAATATAAAATAATATCCTCCAATATAAGATCATGAATCATAAAATAAATTACATAAAAGAGATTACTTGAAAAGAAAGAGAGAGGTAGGATCCCTTACCATAAACGTAACACTTAAAACTAAAAGGTTGGGACCCTGAGGGCTTGGGGGAACCTTTGGAGGACTCCTTGGGAGGTAAGGAGACCAGAAATTCATTGAGGATGATTTTGGAGTCGAATGGATGAGAGGATGGCATGGAATTTATAGGGAAAGTGAGGGGACAAGGCATTAATGGCCAATGGACACCTCATTGGTGGTTTTGAAAAAACAAGTGGTATTTGATCATCGTATTGGCCACTTGGGACACCTCACACCTTATATCACTATTCAAAAGTCAACCATCCCTTAAAATATCTCATCACATCATCAGGATACAGTTATGATGTCATTAAACATACCGAAACCCTAAAACATTATTTTTACTATTCACTGAACAATCAACTTTTTCAGAAAACTCCCAAAAATTTATCTTAACATAATATCAATTCTATTAATTCAAAAATAAACCCCATTTTATAAAAAGAATTTTCTGTATATTTTTAATTTAATTTTTAAATAAAAACACTATTCACTAAAAATTCATTTTTTTTCAAAAAAAAACCCCAAAAATTACCATCACATAATATCGGTGCTCTGAGTTCAGAAATAAATTCCATTTTATAAAAAAAAATTCTAAATATTTTTAATTTAACTTTTAAATAAAAAACAAAATTCACCCGAAAAAACTAATACTTGACTAATAATTAATGAAACAGTTATTTACCTATTTTATTGAATCACACTACTTAATCAAGGTGCTTAAATTATATTAATACCTTCTTTAATGGAAATCACTAATTCATTTGGTCACATTACAAATCCTAAGCATAAAATCACTATTCATAATTTACTATTCATCAAAAATTAAGTTGATCTTATTAGACTCTAAATTTCTTACTGAACACATTTTACAGAAGAACATTTTTTGAAAATCATTACACATCATTAAATATTTATGGTTTACATAAATATTTTAAAATATCCTTTTTTCAAAATTCATCAACAAAATACATCCAATATTCATTTGAACATTTGTAAACTCACAAACTTCTCCATAAGAAGAAAACGAATTTTTATTTATAACAAAGGATTACACAAAGTAGCTATGGTGTCATTACATATCCCCTTATCACACTAGCATAGGACCTAAGTGTAAGGTGTTCTAAGGTGAGATAATCCTAGGGAGGCTCGGCCAACATCACACGAGTAGTAATTTCTATCAGTTTGAACTTCTCGCGAAGGTGATTCCGTTCTAGCTTCACACGATGAAGTTCGGCTTGGGTTTGTTCTAGAGAAAAGCCCAGTGGTGCTACCTCCTTCCCAAGTTCTATTAGATGGGCTTCAATCGGTCCAAGACTACTGTATGAGGCCATATAATCATCTTTCTATATTAATTAACCAAGATCACTTGTATTTAGAGACAATAGTCGCAACATTCAGTTTCCAACGGTCATACTGACTAAAGGTCATATAATAGTCAAACCCAACAGTATCATGTAATCAAATGAAACAGTTTTGTTGAGTATGAAAAATAATATAACACACAAAATTAGGAAACAAGATTTATTCAAAATTTCAGGTCGTTACATCCAATGAATTCCTCATATGAATAGGTTTATACATAAAGTAAACATTTGTATTAAAACTAGCATACAAAATTTTATAACTTTATCCCTAAGCCATGAATGGTATAAAAATAACACATACACAGTTAAAAATATCACAAAACCATAAATAAAATATAAAAGTTTTGTACCCTAATAAATCAACATCAAATAAGCTTAAAATCCTTCAAAGGATGTTGACATAGATGAAATCAAAACTGTTTGAGATAAATATCTATTTTTTTGAAATCATTTAAATGTCACATAATTATAATATAAAACATTTACATTAAAAATATTCTTGTAATCTTTTAAGGGAAGCTTCGATGATTTTATAATGGCGGAGAATAGCTGCACCCATCGTATAAGTTAAAAAAGACATTCTTACCTTAATTTTGTCGAAAAGGTTAAAATGTACCTTGTTTGGAAAACGACGGAATGATTCATTTATAAACATATTATAAAAATTCAAAAAAAAATTATAATTACTTTAAACCATATTATATAAAATATTAAGAATGTTTTGAAATACATTTTTATGAAACATGGATGTAGATGATAAAGAGGTCCCGGTAGATACTTACGTAAAAACAACCTCGGATAATAAAGAGATTGTGAAATTAACCCCTTACCTTGTAATTTTACTTGGTTGAGGGTAGGTTAACCTCCTATATAATGGTGAAATAATTTTTTTTAAATTATACATGAATCATATACATTAATATGATATCATATATGATCTTTTAACATTGTTTTGTTAAAAATATCTAAGTATTATCGTCATTTCCGGTGCCAACAGATTCATTTTCCTTTATATTATTTTTTATGTGAGTTATATTTGTTATATATGGGATGTATATTATTCATATAAAGAATAATATCAAGCCTTTAAACATTATTTTTAATCATCTAATGAAAATTAGTCTGGAATGGATACGATGGGGAATGAATCTCATCATGTTCGTGGAGACGGTAATCTGTACGTACGCACGAGTGACAATATCATTCCTTTGATATTAAAATCATATATAATTTGATGTTATATCATATATAAATAATAATTATCATGTTATATTTATTATTTATATCAATTATTGTAGAGACCCGAAGCATGACTTACATGGACATTACATTACTTTTGCGTAATACTTAGTACATAACAAAAACACACACACAAGGACCGTAATAGTTTAGTGTCTTTGGAAACTCAGAATTTAATCTTCAAATCGTGGTGAAAGATATTCAAAATCTCCCATTATGATCTTCCTTTTTTTTTACCTAAAACCTTTTTTTATATCTTGGGGAAAAGAAAACATAAAAGGGTGAGCTCAAATGCTCAGTAAGGGTAAACAAAAGAAATATCAATCACAAAAGTTTCATAAGAACATAACATTTTGGAAATCTTAACCTGCAAAAGAGAGCATAATTTCATAACATGCGATAAATCAAAGTAGTGAAATGAAATCCCAATAATCATAACTAAAAACATGAAACATTGTGTCATACACACATAATCATAGATAATCATATTTTATTAGTCAAGACTCATTGCCAAGACTATCTTAGTGGACAAAGTCCATTTCTGAACCGAGTCACCCTCATTTCAGTCATGTTTCACTAAACCGGTATAACCTACTGTTCCAGCCATGTTTATCTCATTAGATATAAAATCTTTACCCAATTCATTGGAGGGAGATAGAGGTCCCACCCATCTCATAATGATACCATTCTTATGTGTGCCACAAAATCATAAATCATACATCATTACATAACCCATGTAATAAAAATGGGAATCTTAAACATCATGACATCAGAAAACAATTCATATACGATAAAGGAATTCATAAAAATAATTCCATCACAACATAATCAAATAAATGTAATAATAGGGATAAAAACAGAACCCTTTATTATCTTAGATGGAAAATAATTTTGATAAAATACTTGAACTTCATTCTTGAGGAAAATATCCTTTCTACTTCAAAAACACTTTTCCTTTCTTAACATGTCATACAATTTTAAACTAAAATAAGTTTATTAAAAATAAACTTGAAAACTTATAAAGGAATCTTCATAGAAATAATGTTTTAAAAATCCATTCATTCCGTAAAAAAAAACTTTCTTCGTACTTTGGTCAGAAAAGTCAAAAAGTACCTCGTACGCAAAATGACAAAAGATTCCTTTCATATCCTTTACTAAAAACTCACCGAAGGGTAAAATTGGATTTAAACTATTGTAAGTGGATGTAAACAATATTACATATTGAGGTAACATGGATGTGGATGATAAAATACACCCCAGTAAATACCAAAGTATAAACAATCTCGGATAAAAATGAGATTGTGATATTTCCCTTACCTTAGGTCCGACTTGCTTTGTAAGTGTCCGAACCTCCTGTATAATGATTTAAATAATGTTATTGACTTATTCCATAATCATATTAATTCTTATGATATCATATATGGTTCACTTATGACTTTATATTGCCCGTTCTTTTGTAAATTCCATGTTAAAGAGCGTTTTGGGTAAAATTGTTTCATTTGTCATCCGTGTTTTGACTTGTAATTATTCATATGGTTACTTAGATCATGATTACTTAATTCCAAAATATAAAACATGATTTATATATATATATTCAGAATATACATATATATAATAAATCAGTAAATGGAAAGAAATACACCGTTCATGGAGACGGTAGGCCGTACGTACGCATGAATGCTGTTTTCGTTTCCTTATTAAGTTGAAAGATATTAAGTAGATGACATACATATATATACACATAAATCCAGTATCATTATTATGAAATATATTTCATGATTACTTATTATATATACTTTATAATCATTCATGAATGGTTAAAGTGGAGAATGAATCTCATCGCGTCGTGGAGACGGTAGTCCGTACGTAAGCACGAGCGATGATATCATTCTCATGATCATGGAACTGTATTGGAGTGTATGTATACTATTTCAGAATCAATATCACTTTTAAATAAAAATATATAGTTATTATTTACACCATTATACCCATCCAAGTAAAGTGGTGGTGGAAAATAGATTTCACCAACGCGTGGAGACGATATTCCATACGTACGCACGCGCGGTGATTTCGTTTTCCGTAGGATGGATAGATGGTGAAATAGGATTACTTCATACTTATAATAACATATCAGTATATTAGTGATACTGATGTTATTACTTAATAATGAAACAACCTAAGAAGAAGAATTGGAAGAAGAAATAAAGGTGAAGGAATCGGTAACGGAAATTACCTCTTCTTTGAAGCTCCTCTTTGAGATCTCCTTTTAGGGCACTAAAATTGGTCTTTGAGGAAGACCAGAACCTCTAGGATGTTTCTAGGGAAGTGGAGAAGAGAATTTTGTAGGGTTTGGCCGAGCATGAAGGCTCAATGTTGTGTGAGGAAGAGAGGGACGAAGTTCCCTTTTATAAGGGAGGAGAGGGGCACCTTTGGAATAACAAAAAATATTATTTTATTATAAAGTCACGTTCGGTTTTAAATAGCTCCAAATTGATTTATTTAGATGCTAAGGTGGGGATGGGTAGAAATCCTCTCATCCAATATAATTTAGACAAATTTAGGTTCCTATTTTAACCTTATCATTTAGATTTAACATTAAGTTAAATAATTTTACTTTTACCGTGTCTTCTTGTGTTCTTATACTATACGGTTAATAAACTTACTATAAGAAGCCAAACGAACCCCAAATTGTTTATTATTAATATATCTATCTTTATATAAGTAATATGTCCGAACCATAGATTTTTAGGAATTAAATAACAATTAATAATATAATATTTGTTTTAAAAACTAATTTATGTCAATTTTGACACTATTTGGTACATGATTTTTATGAAATTCATAATAGAATGGTAAGTTCGAACCAAGTTTCTTATATCAACAATAACATGTCATATTAACCTAGAAAATTAATTTAAGGTATAAAAAGTCTCAAATTACATTTATTTGGGTATTTATAACATCAATTATGTCAATATTCCATTAATATGATAATTACTGCATCATCGTTGTGTCATAAATAAATTATATTATTTAATGTCTAAAAATTACAAATAAAATATCCTTATTTAGGAAATCTTTTTATATTTCTAATGAATATTTATAGTCGAATTTATCTTATGTATAACCCCATATTAAAAGTGATTTACTTATTAAACTTTGATTTTAACTATTTTAACCCTTCTGTAAATAAATTAATAATAAATGTCCTAATATAATCCAAGTGGGGCTAACTGGCCATATTTTATTCCTAAGTTTGTTTTTGGTCGAATTACACTTGTCCAATAGAATTTGGACATGTGTTAGGGTAATAATAATATCATTTTTATCCTTAATTACCCTATTTACTTTTAACCGTGGTAAAAAAAAGAAAAAAGTTACTATTCACCAAAAAATTATTTTCATCTCATTGAACCACATTTTACTTACTGACATCAACCGTGTCTCTCGGATTTTCGAAATTCCACTCACAGAAGCGGTAAAAGTAAGTTTTATGAAAAATTCAGTTTTTTTAACTACCACTTAGTGGTTTCACTATTCATCAAAAATTGAAAGTTTTCAGAAAAATACCAAAATTTCACCCTAGGCTAATTTCCATATTCTGAATCCAAAAATGAAGTCCATTTTGAAAAATAAAATTAATAAAATTTCAAAAAGTGGTTATTACTATTCATAACGGCTAATTTTAATAATATTTTAATAGCATATCGTTGTTTAGTGAAACTCGGTATTGCGTACTACACACACTATTGAGGAAGGTCGTGATTGCGTGTAATGCAAGGAAAGTCAAGGATGTGTGTTGTGCAAGCTCCTTTTGGTGTAGCGTACAACACAAGACATTAATGAAATTAAAAAGAATATTTTTCATAAAATCTCGGGGTGTTATATTCTACCCCCCTTAAAATGAATTTCGCCCTCGAAATTCATCGGGGTTATAAATGGTTTCTTATTCGAAAGTTTATTTAATAGAAACCCACATCGCAAAAAGCAATACCAAAACCAATATTTAAAAACAAAAGTATGAAACATAACGGTTACCCAAATAAACTAATCACTGGGTTTCTACATAGGTAAAAATATGGATATAGAAGAGAAATCTAACCATCGTGTTTTGATGGAGAGTGGTAGAGAACATGGCTATGGAAAAGCCAGCAGTCACAAAGCCATAAATTTGTGAAGATCTAAGGTACCATCTGATTCATCAGATATAAGAGCACTAGGACAACATTTTTGGTTTTCAAGATCATTTCCCTAAAGTTGATGAAATTGGAATTAGAAGAAATACTTTCATGATTTTGGTATAGTCTCATCGTTGGTCGTTCTTTGGACAATTTCCAAATCATCTCTTGAAGAAATGAAGTTGAATTTGTCATTCGTGACGTGTTAGCAGATCATGTGATAGAATGATGGGTCATTCCATCTGTCTCAAACAAAAGGTTAGAAAAGTTATCAAAAAATACATAAGTCCATCTATAGTGAGATTAATCATTTATGGTTCCTAAAATGGACTTATACTTCATATATCATACTTCTTAATATAATAAAACTAGTTTATACTAAATAGGGACTTCCTGTAGGCCAGTGCTAGGTTATAAAGGCCAATCGCACTTCGGTTGTGGGTTCGATTCCCACAACCTTGTCCGACGTGATGGGTTGTCGCCCGTCCTGCAGGTTTTCCTTTTTCTAAAGCTATATTACTATAACATCCCATCAAAAATATCATAAAAGTTTTATCCTTAAACAATACTAACTTATGTCCAACATAATCCATTTCAATCTTTACGCTTATCTAAAATACTTCGGTCTAAGATCATAGTATAAAGAAAATGATCACGTGAATTCCATCATTTATCCCCTGTATATCATAAGATATATCTTGTTGGTCAAATTACAAACATGTGAATACCTTAATCATATATTATCTTGAAGAATGAATACCCATTAAACCTTAGTGAAAACATGAATGCTTTCAAAAGATAACTCTTTCCACATACCAAAATCCAGAAATTCTATATAC
Organism: Viscum album; assembly: GCA_963277665.1. Lineage (NCBI taxonomy): Eukaryota > Viridiplantae > Streptophyta > Magnoliopsida > Santalales > Viscaceae > Viscum > Viscum album. Next base: position 268,757,444 of record OY728155.1, on the reverse strand, counting down.
TCAAACCATGATATAACCTTCTCCTTATATTAGTCATGAGCTCATGATTACTATCAAACATTAAATTTTATCATTATCCCTTCATTATGCTCATATCATCTACATTCCAAAAATATCTGAACAACCTTTCATGGATACTGGTAACCTTAATCATACACTTTCAAAACTCAAGGAAAGAAAACAGTGTAACAATCCTTAGATATCTCTTTATTCCATAGTACCATGAGATTACTTACACAACATTACACATGATAATCATGTAATCATTCCACGACATTCTTAAACCATTGACCAAGCCTCAAAAATTCTTTCATCTCACATATCATTTGTAGTCTCTTCATCATCATCAACATAAATACTACCCATAGGACCATACGGATTCTCTTCATTAGACATTCCCTTAGGGAATTGGTTTGCATAATGCCCATACATTCCACATTTAAAACATTTAACCATTGTTGATGTCGTAGCAATACCATTATCCTCATCCCTGGTGTTAACTGAACTTTTTCCTTTGCACTTACTAGATTTGTGTCCCATTTTTCCACACCCAAAGCATCTTCCAGTTCCTTTGAAACATTCTCCTTGATTCCTCTTCCCACATTATTTACATAGGGGAAATTGAACTTTCTTTCCTCTATGATCATCATGAAACTCCATCTTTCTCTTATTAGCCGAGTCAGGAAACGTACCAAATTTTACTTAATTGATCATATTATGAGATTGCTGATTCGGCATAATAACGATGTTTGGACTTCCAAATCCCATTTCCATTGGTTGCTCATGAGGAATATCATTCCATTGTCCATCATTTCTCCATTATCGTGAATCATCTTGTTTCCAACCATTTTCTAAAACCCAAAAAGAATAGTGTGAGAGGCAAAAATCATAATAAAGGGGGAGTAACTTCAATATCTAACATCTTTGGTTGAATATAATATCGTTACCATAGTTCTAGGACTATATCCTATACGTATACTTATCCTTAGGGACATCCCTAGACATACCTTAGAAATATCTCTAGGGATCTCACTAATGTTTTCGCATCCTAGTTTCCAAAGGTTGACTAACCTTTTCCTCTGATACCAACTGTAGAGACCTGAAGCTTGACTTACATGGACATTACATTACTTTTGCGGAATACTTAGTACATAACAAAAACACACACACAAGGATCGTAATAGTTTAGTGTCTCTGGAGACTCGGATTATAATCTTCTAATCGTGGTGAAAGATCTTCAACATCTCCCATTAAGATCTTCCTTTTTTATCTAAAACCTTTATTTATAAAATTGGGAAAAGAAAACATAAAAGTGTGAGCTGAAATGATCAGTAAGGGTAAACAAAAGAAATAGCAGTCACAACATTTTCATAAGAACATAACATTTTGGAAGTCTTAACCTACAAAAGAGAGCATAATTTCATAACATGGGATAAATCATAGTAGTGAAATGAAATCCAAATAATCATAACATAAAACATTAAAATTTGTGTCATACACACATAATCATAGAGAATCATATCTTATTAGTCAAGACTCATTTCCAAGACTATCTTAGTGGACAAAGACCATTTCTGAACCGAGTCACCCTCATTTCAGTCTGGTTTCACTGAACCGGTATAACCTACCGTTCCAGCCATGGTTATCTCATGAGATATAAAATCTTCACCCAATTCATTGGAGGGGGATATAGGTCACACCCATCTCATAATGATACCATTCTTATGTGTGTCACAAAATCATAAATCATACATCATTACATAACCCATGTAATAAAAATGGGAATCTTAAACATCATGACATCATAAAACAATTCATATAAGATAAAGGGATTCATAAATATAATTCCATCACAACATAATCAAATCAATGTAATAATAGGGATAAAAACAGAACCCTTTATTATCTTAGATGGAAAATAATTTTTATAAAATACTTGAACTTCATTCTTGAGGAAAATATCCTTTCTACTTCAAAAACACTTTTCCTTTCTTAAAATGTCATACAATTTTAAACTAAAAGAAGTTGATTAAAAATAAAATTGAAAACTTGTAAAGGAAGCTTTTTAGAAATAATGTTTTAAAAATCCATTCATTCTGTAAAAAAACATTCTTCGTACTTTTGTCAGAAAAGTCAAAAAGTACCTCGTACGAAAAATGAAAAAAGATTCCTTTCATATCCTTTACTAAAAACTCACCGAAGGGTAAAATTGGATTTCAACTATTGTATGTGGATGGAAACAATATTACATATTGAGGGAACATGGATGTGGATGATAAAATACACCCCAGTAAATACCATAGTATAAAAAATCTCGGATAAAAATGAGATTGTGATATTTCCCTTACCTTAGGTCAGACTTGCTTTGTAAGTGTCCGAACCTCCTGTATAATGATTTAAATAATGTTATTGACTTATTCCAGAATCATATTCATTGTTATGATATCATATATGGTTCACTTATGACTTTATATTACCCGTTCTTTTGTAAATTCCATGTTAAATAGCGTTTTGGGTAAAATTGTTTCATTTGTCGTCTTTGTTTTGACTTGTAATTATTAATATGATTACTAATATCATGATTACTTAATTCCAGAATATAAAACATGATTTATATATATATATAGTAAGAATATACATATATATAATAAATCAGTAAATGGAATGAAATACACCGTTCATGGAGACAGCAGGCCGTACGTACTCATGAATGTTGTTTTCGTTTCCTTATTGAGTTGAAAGGAATTAAGTAGATGACATACATATATATACACATAAATACAGTATCATTATTATGAAATATATTTCCTGATTACTTATTATATATACTTTATAATCATTCATGAATGGTTAAAGTGGAGAATGAATCTCATCGCTTCGTGGAGACGGTAGTCTGTACATACGCACGTGCGATGATATCGTTCTCATGATCATGGGACTGTATTGGAGTGTATGTATACTATTTAAGAATCAATATCACTTTAAAATAATAATATATAGTTATTATTTACACCATTATACCCATCCATGTAAGGTGGTGGTGGAAAATAGATTTCACCACGGCGTGGAGACGGTATTCCGTATGTACGCACGCGCGGTGATTTCGTTTTCCGTAGGATGGATAGATGGTTAAATAGGATTGTTTCATACTTATAATAACATATCAGTATATGAGTGATACTGATGTTATTACTTCATAATTAAACAACCTAATAAGAAGAAGTGGAAGAAGAAATAAAGGTGAAAGAATCGGTAATGGAAATTACCTCTTCTTTGAAGCGCCTCTTTCAGATCTCCTTTTAGGGAACTAAAATTGGTCTTTGAGGAAGACCAGAACCTCTAGGATGTTTCTAGGGAAGTGGAGAAGAGAATTTGGCAGGGTTTGGCCGAGAATGAAGGCTCAAAGTTGTGTGAGGAAGAGAGGGAGGAGGTGCCCTTTTATAAGGGAGGAGAGGGGCACCTTTGGAATAACTAAAAATATTATTTTATTATAAAGTCATGTTCGATTTTAAATAGCTCCAAATTTATTTATTTAGATGCTAAGGTGGAGATGGGTCTAAATACTCTCATCCAATAGAATTTATACAAGTTTAGGTTCCTATTTTAACCTTATCATTTAGATTTAACATTAAGTTAAATAATTTTACTTTTACCGTGTTTTCTTGTGTTCTTATACTATAAGGTTAATAAACTTACTATAAGAATCCAAACGAACCCAAAATTGTTTATAATTAATAGATCTATCTTTATCTAAGTAATTTTGCCGAACCTTAGTTTTTTAGGAATTAAATAACAATTAATAATATAATATTTGTTTTAAAAACTAATTTATGTCAATTTTGACACTATTTGGTACATGATTTTTATGAAATTCATAACAGAATGGTAAGTTAGAACCAAGTTACTTATATCAACAATAACATGTCATATTAACTAGAAAATTAATTTAAGTCATAAAAAGTCGCAAATTACATTTATTTGGGTATTTATAACATCAATTATGTCAATATTTCATTAATAAGATAATTACTGCATCATCGTTGTGTCATAAATAAATTATATTATTTAATGTCTAAAAATTACAAATAAAATATCATTATGTAGAAAATCTTTTTATCTTTCTAATGAATATTTATAGTCGAATTTATCTTTTGTATAAGCCCATATTAAAAGTGATTTACTTATTAAACTTTAATTTTAACTATTTTAACCCTTCTTTAAATAAATTAATAATAAAAGTCCTAATCTAATCCAAGTGGGGCTAACTGGTCATATTTTATTCCTAAGGGGTTTTTTGGTCGAATTTCACTTGTCCAATAGAATTAGGGCATGTGTTAAAGTAATAATAATATAATTTTTACCCTTAAATACCCTATTTACTTTTAACCGTGGTAAAAAAAAGTAAAAAGTTACTATTCACCAAAAAATTATTTTCATCTCATTGAACCACATTTTACTTATTGACATCAACCGTGTCTCTCGGATTTTCAAAATTCCACTCACAGAAGCGGTAAAAGTAAGTTTTATGAAAAATTCAGTTTTTTTAACTACCACTTAGTGGTTTCACTATTCATAAAAAATTGACAGTTTTCAGAAAAATACCAAAATTTCACCCTAGGCTAATTTCGATATTCCGAATCCAAAAATGAAGTCCATTTTGAAAAATAAAATTTATAAAATTTCAAAAAGTGGTTATTACTATTCATAACGGCTAGTTTTAATAATATTTTAATAGCATATCATTGTTTAGTGAAACTCGGTATTGCGTACTACACACGCTATTGAGGAAGGCCGTGATTGCGTGTAATGCAAGGCAAGTCAAGGATGTGTGTTGTGCAAGCTCTTTTTGGTGTAGCGTACAACACAAGACATTAATGAAATTAAAATAATATTTTTCATAAAATCTCTGTGTGTTACAATTACACATCATTATTATACCCATCCAAATAATGTATTTAACAACAATTATACCACGACGTGGAGACGGTAAGCCGTACGTATGCACGTATGGTGACATGTCATTAAAAGGATGGATAGAACAGTGAATATGGTTGTAAAATATTTATAATAACATCACAGTATATAGAATATACTATAGTTATTATTTTATAATGCAAACAACAAAGAAATAAGAAGTGCAAGAAAAAGGAACTTGAAAGAGGTGATGAAATATTTACCTCTTCTTCAGGTTCTTCCTTTTGATTTGATAAAAAGGGATCCTTAGGTTTCCTTTCTAACTAAAGTAATTTCTCTAGGATTAAGGGAGAACATTTGGGAGGATATTAGGGTAGTTTTTTGCCGAACCAAAAGTCTTTGAAGGTGTGAATTGGAGAGAAGGGGGAGTGCACTTTTATAAGAGGGGTGAGTGGCACCTTAGGAAAAACTTAAAGTATTATTTTATAATAAATTAATATTCGGTTTATTATGGATCCAAATTAATGTATTTAAAGTATAAGGTTGGGAGGAGTCTAAATCCATTCAACCAATAGGTTTTATATAGGTTTCTATCACTATATTAACCTTATCTTTTAGATTTAACTCTTAGTTAATTAGTTTGACATTTACCATGTCTCTTTGTATTTTTATATTATTTGGTTAAAAAACATACTATAAACTGCCAAGAGAACCCCAAGTGGTTTATTAATGATATAACTATCATCATATAAGTCCTTTTGTCAAACCTTATATTTTTATGAATATAATATCAATTATTAATATAATATTTGTTTTAAAAACTCTTTTATGTCAATTTGGACACTATTTAATAATTGATTTTTTCTAAAGTCATAAAAACTTTATTAATTCGAACTAAATTTATTTAATCAATCCTCACATTTCATATTAACCTAAAAATTCATTTATGACATCAAAACGTTCAAATTATATTTATTTTAACATTTATAAAACCATTTATTTGATTCATTCATTAATAAGGAAAATATGGCATCATCATTATGTCATAAATAAATACAATTATTCAATGTATAAAAATTGAAAATAAAATAAAATTATGTAGGAAATATTTTTTTATTTATAATGAATATTTATAGTCGAAGATATAACATGTATAACTCTATGTAAAAATTGTTTTACTAGAAGATATATGCTTATGTCATTTTTGTATTTAATTTAACTTCATTAATATAAAGTGTCATTATCACTTACAAGTGGCTCCATGGGGTCCCACAATCGGCCCAAAGATGTCCATGGTCGGAAATGTATCCTCCAATAGGGTTAGAACACGTTTTAGGGTGATTTAATATTATTACAATATTATTTTTTAAACTTATTTACTGGATTTACCCTTTTAACCATGGTAAATAAAATATTAACTAAAGTAAATATTCCTAATGTATAAAAATAAAAGTTACCTATTTACACAATTTGGACCTCCTGATTAAAAATATGGAATCCATTTTTCTAAATTCAAAACACATAAGTGGCCTAATTTAATTTAAAATTAATTCCTATTGTCAAAACAAAAAGCGTGTTTTTAAGAAATAATAACTATTAAAATATTAACACTCACTTATGTCTTGTTTAAATGTGAAAGTATGTGCAATGACCAAAATTGGATTAAATGGTAAAACTAAAATCTAATTATACTTTAAAACCACTCAATTGTATAATTTATCACTATAAATTATTTTGATTAAAAATGTTTCTTTTAATTAAAATCTTGTATTTTTCACAATTAATCAAAAACCAACTGTTTTTAGAAAAATACCAAAAGTTCACCCTAAGATAATTTTTATATTTCAAATCCAAAAATGAAGTCTATTTTAAAAGGTATAATTTATAAAATTTCAAAAAGTGGGTATTACTATTCATAACTGCTACTTTGATTGGTTGCGGTGTGTTAGAATCTTGAAGTTGCGTACAATGCAAGCTATTACATTATTCAAAGGGAAATGTACCGTGGAAGCTTGGGGTGTTAAAATAATGGAATACAAAGAATCCAAGAAACTTTCCTGAGGTTACCCTGAAAGCTCATTTCAAGGGGTTCATCTTTAATCTTTATTGCTGAAGTGTGTTGAATATAGTCTCCAGACCAGCCAAGTGATTAGAACGTTTTATGGATTTGACTACCAAATCCTCCATATTACATTCCACAAATTTCCCTAAGAAGGGTTTGAAGATATATTGCATGGATCGTTGATATGATGCACCTGCATTCATTAATCCAAAGGGAATTACCCGATAGAAAAACACACCATGATGGGCTATGAAGGCTGTATATTCTTAATTCTCTAAGGAAATATGGATTTGATTATACCCATAGTATTTATCCATGAAGGAAAGAGCTTCATAGCCAGCAGTTGCATTAATAAAAAGTTCTGTGATTGGAACATGAAAGTCGTCTTTAGGACAATGCTGGTTATGATCTCTGAAATCAATGCTAACTCTGATTTCCCCATTCTTATTTTTCACAGGGACAGTATTGGATAGCCATTTTGGATATTTAACTTACCAAAAAAAGTTATCATTTATATGTATATCAACTTCAACTTCAATTTTAGATGCATGAGTTGGGTGTGTTCTTCTTGCTTCCTGCTTGAATTTTTGATGTTATTCTGGAAAACCCAATTGAAGGGTGGAAACATCAAGATTATTTCCTGGAATTTCTGTATAATTACAAGAAAATATATCTCTAAGTTGATTTATAAATGAAGTATACACTACTTTCTCTTCCAAAGTCATGGTCCCACATATTAGAGTGGGGCATAGATCTTCATTGTACCCAGATTTTCTTCTCTGATCTCATCCATAGTGGTAGATACACCTTCATCAAATATTTTAGGAGCATCCCTGATATCTTCCTCTTCTTCTTCATTATGTGTTACTTCTTTTGTTTCTACTTTCATAGTAGACGACTAAGAAAAACTTCTAGAGTAAGAGGATGAGTCATTATTTGAACATCGTGAAGAAGAGGCCACCATTTATAACCCTACTAATGATGAAGGGTCCTCCGGGGGTAATAAAGAGGAGATGGTGGATTGGGAAGCAACATCTTAGTCATCCTTTAGCATTGCTACAACTTATTCTATTCTGATTGATGAAGTGGAGGCTTGTTGTAGTCCAGTAGATGAAATAAAAACATCTACATTTAAACTTACATCACTACTTAGTGAATCAACAATTTCTAACATTCAGTCAGGCTTGATTTTCATAATAGGTACTATGGAAGTTACGGGACAAATGCTTGGATATGGGTTTACCTTTTCAATTTGATTGATTGGTAACACATAATCTGTACTCAAATGTATGAATGGGTTTGCTGGGATCTTTTCCAAACCATTCGAAGCATTAATTATGGTTACCTCCTTTGTCATGGACCTCATTCCCTTTGTGTGATAAAACTCTACCACAATGTATTGAGATTCACACGTTTTAAATAGATCCTTTCACCATAAAATGTCCCAATTTGACCATTCAAATAGTATTTGAGACATTGTCGGTATGATGAAGGTATGGCCACATGTTGATGTAGCCAAGGTCTTCCAAGTAACATGTTGAAGGTTGTGTCCTGACAAACAACCATGAAATATGAATTAGATACAAGATCTTTAAATTGGGTTCTGAGTGAAGTCTCACCCATAGGTTCTTTCTCATTCTTGTCATATCCTTGAAACATTAAAGTACAAGGAGATAAGTCAGATTTAGTAAGGCCCAATCAACGAAGTGTACGAATGGGAATTAGGTTGACTCTGGATCCATTAATAATGAAGGATCATTGAATGTCTATGTCTTTGACCTTTCCAGATAGATACAAGGGTCTAATATTTCTATGTACAACATCATATTCATCTTAACCTGTAAAGGATATAACTGCATGACTCTCTGGAAGATCATTCTCTATACAATAAACATCAGCAGTATCATCTTCAGTTTGAAACTCATGAGGACTTAACAAAGCCTCAATAAGTGCATCTTGAATATATTTTGATTGATTTACGGCATCCGAAAATTGAAAACCTGGTCGGTACTTGGGAAAATTGTTTCAATACATCGTATGTTTCATCCAAAGGTCTACATTTCCCAGCATTGAGAAGTAGTTTCGCAGGTGCCTTAGATGTTGATGCTTCTGATGTAGATGTATCGTGTGTTAGAGAAGAAGCTTAAAATACTCTTGGATTTGCTATATTAGACTGACTAGGTCTATTTAGTTGCTGAGAAGAAGATGGTGTGACTTCTAATTGGTCCTCCAAAATAATCATGTCAGGACCAAACCTATCTTGTGTGGAAGAATCTTATTGTTATTGTTGAGCCCACTAAAGGGCTCTTCCATGAGTTTCTACCACATATACGGTTCAAGCAAGAGTTGAGTTAAAATAGTGGCTTATAGAATTCCCACATCATCCCATGTATCCTCGACCATGGCCTCTTCCTCCAGTTCCCCAGTTAGGTACAAGGAACTCTGGATCATTATAATCAAAATCATCATGGTAATAAGGATCTGTTACGTGGATAACCTTCACGGAACCAATGATCAATTCTTTTTCTAATGATGATTCTTCTTCACAGGATGGTTTTGGTTGTTCCATTTGGCGGGGCGGTGCCTGTGGTTTTGAAGTAAATGGAATGAAATCTTCCCGAGTCAAAGACAACTTTGTCCTTGAAATCAACTCATCTTTTTCTCACTGCTCTTTATCCTTCTGATAATGTTGATTCTTTGAGAATTGAACTTTTGATAAAGGTGGATTTGATGTGGAAGGATTGGTGGAAGACACAATTAGTTTTTTAAACTGTGTTTGTAGAATGGAATGGGTTCGGTTGATCATTTCCCTGATCATCCAATCATTATATTTATACAAATTTTTTCTTTTGACTTCTTTCCATTTTCCCCCATCCTCAGAATCAGTAGCAGTAACACATGATACTGAGCTGGTGACCTTTTCAGTTTCACTTCTCCAGAGTCTACCATTTTTATCAAGAGGTCCATGAAAACAAAACACTCCTAAATGGGATGCCCCAACATCTGGTGAAAGGGAAAATAATTCATATGATATATATCTAATTCCTTGTTTGGTCTCTTCGGCCTTGGAAACTGAACCAAATTTATTTCCAAAGCTAAGATGAAGAAACTGGGAACTTGTTCATTATAGAAAGAATAAAATTTGTTCTTTATTTCCAAAAACTATTTTTTTTCCTTTGATCAATTTTTTCATCATGATGATATGGGCATTGCTGCTGATGATCAGGAGGCAGAGCCCTTCGATATGATGAGGGTTTAGAAGTGGAAGCAACTACATGTGCTTGCTTGAGTGTAACTGTAGCAGCATCTTCCTTCCCTGTTCTCCTTCCCTGAGCTGATGGAATTACAAGAGTTTTATCGTTAGTTTCTATAATAGAATCATCTATCTATTGAGCAACTGAAGTAAGGTCTCGAAACCCTTCAGTTTATTTTACATGGATCAGTTGTGTTCATAACTTATCATGCTGATTTTCCACAAAAATTAGTAGAAACAATTATTGAGGGAGTTCTAGAATTAAGGAATATGTTATTACGTTCTATCAAGAAATGAAATCTGTAACTCTTTTATTCTACCTTGATTTTCAATTTGTAAGATCAAGAACTTTTGTCTTTGGTAATGTTGAGCTGATGTGAAGAATGAATTTCGGATAGAGATCTTCCCATCTTGAAATTTGTTGAGATTGCAAACTTTTATACCGTACGAAAGATGGTCCATTTAATTATTGCACAAAACACCTATGCTTTACTGCTTATTGTTTTTGAGGAGTTCCCATAATTGGATCACAACATGAAACAAAATGTGTTAAGTGTTTTTTAGGATCTCCAGGACTATAAATGATTGGAAATGTGGTATTCACAAAATTTGATGGGGGAGGAATCATATCCACCCAATCAGGATAAGAATTCATTTCAAGCGAACCTGGCACACATCATTCCTCCATATCATCCAATTGAGTCATTAATTCCTTAATTGTGTTCATAAGAATTTGGGGAAATATCCAGATGAGCTGGAACCTGTGCAGGTACAACAACTAGAGCTTGAGCTGGTTCAACAGTTGGCAAAACCACTAGGGATGGTGCTAGTATTTTCCTTGGATAACCCATGAGAACAGGCTTATCAGGATGTGTTTGATCCTTCAATGGCTATATACCCAATAAAGGTAATTTTATATCTACATCTATAGTTACTAAAAATCCTCTTTATTGAGGATCTTCTATAGGATAAGCTAGTTGATTATCTTCCTGGAGAGTACGTCTAGCACAAATTCTTCATCAAAGTAACAATATATTGATTCTTTTCAACTCTTTAATCTCTTCTTCTTTCTGTGAAACTCTCTCTTCAAGAGAATGATATTGACCTTCTCTTGTGGAAAAGTGATATGCAATCTGACTTTTACCTTTCGCCTTGTTAGATTCCTTTTGGAGGGGTGGGAGTTGGTTATTTAAATGCATACCTAGATTATAGGTATGCCTTTGATTTTAGGTACGTTAACCTTCTTCATTTGTCTTAGTGTGTACCATATTATGGATAATAACTTCATATTTTGATTCCCCTAAACTAGACTCATTTTTTGCAGGATCTTCTATAATGGTGTTAATAAAATTTACTGACGCATAATGCATTGATGGAATTCTGTCAGAATATTTGTAAGATCATCTCCCTCTGTATCTTCCCTGAGAATTTGCCCTCCAATATGATTGATTCTCAGGAGTTATTTGGAAAACAATAACCTAAAGGCAATCATCGAATTGTTCAATTGTGCGCTCTCTTTGTGGATTCTTCCCTAATCGGGAAAAAACTGACTTCCGTTGAGGAGGGGATTGTAGATGTAAAAAAACCTCCCATCTCTGTAGGCTGTGGTTGTTCATGTTATTTTTCTTCAAAACATTGAACTTTGTTTAATGAATTTGAAGGATTAATTAAATAATCTCTCAGACCTGCAAGCTGGGGTGGATCATGAACTAATATGGCTGAGATTCACGCAACTATTCTTCTGATCTTACGAATTTTGGTTCAGACATTAGCTGGGTGCATTATCCAACATCCACAAAAATTACTTGTTTTAGAAGATCAATGGGATGTTTCTTAATTTTTTTTTATTTTACGGCTGACATCCTTTAAGTGGTAAGCCTACTCAAGATTCACCGATGCTTGATGTAAAAGTTACTCAACTGCTTTCTTTCTTTGGGACTGACTCTGATGAGGGATAGTTAAGGACTGTTCTTGAGCCTATATTTGATTACATAATTTTTTTTTGATTGTACCCATCCCTGGGCTATAAACATTCATGATACCACTTTTGGTGGGCTTTTCTGATTCTGGAGTGTATTTAAATGAAATACTCCATGTGCACCCCATACTCTGATATGAACATGAGATGGAGAATCAAAAATTAACTGGCGTAGCCTCTTTAGAGAATTGAGGAATGAACGCTGAAGGGTTCTCTACTTTTTTTCATTCTTTTGATGTCGAGAAATTGATATAGATTCCAAGTAAATTTTTGTTATTAACCTTCTATTACCTTTACATGATTTCTATATTCTTCATATGGTAATATTTTGGTTTTAAAATAACAAAGAGTCTTCCATATGTTAAGGTGGATATTATGTACGTAATATTATTCTATCAATTCTAGAATGTTATATTGAGAATTTTCCAAAGGATAGAACAAGACTTGTATTTCTCCTTTAACCAATTGTTTTCTCATGTTTAACATATCTTCATCTTATTATAATAGATGTTCCATTACTTGGTTTGAACAAAGTGGACACTCTGTATTAGAAGACATATTACCCAAGGGAGGTTTGGAGAGTGACCCTTCCCTTAAGATGTCTTATGTTTGAGAAATTATTTCACTTATCAATGGAAAGGCATCAGACATGACTGGATTTGTGTTGGAAAGATCCTTGAGATAGGAGGGCTTTCTCATCACTAGATTTTCAATTGTAGAATTATCTTGTCAGTACGAAATACTACTAGGGAGAGGAATTTCTTAGTGAATTCCATCATGGGGAGCACCACCATGGTGGATTACAGCAAGGGATAAATCCTCTAGCTCCTTGGTCTTTTGGCCACATGGATGGTTACTATGGCTCTCATCCAGAGATAATATCTCTGTATTGACCGAACTTTCATGATGCAAGCCTTCATGATGAAGTGTATGATGATGAACTTCAGAATTACTTCTACTACTCCCATAAATTAGAAATGAGAGGGTAGGATCTGGAGCTACAATAGATAAATTTATGAGGGCTTCAAGAACTCCAGTATTAAGAGGATCCAAATTGCTACTTGACTCTTGATTTTCCAACCGTGTCTGGAAAGACTTATTCTTGTATGTTCTCTTACACTTATTTGGGAATTCTTGCTAAGAAATGTGTTTATCATGGGAAAGTGTCTGTGACATACTTCGAGTGGTTACCATAACAGACCGATTACCTCCAATTAGAAAGGGTGTATATTCCTGATCTTATTTTCTGTATGATATGTGGGAGTATGCCTCATGACCCTCCTGGACTGGAACAAAGGTGTGTATCTACTTCGGGATGGCATGCTGATGTGTCATCTCATGTGTGTGGATAGATTAGGAAGTTCAGTATTCAATGATATTTCTTCCTCAAATGGAGGTTTAACAAGGAAGTCGACCAGAAATTTTCCTTTTACTACCTTTTGAGGCACAAAATAGATATCCAATTGTTGCAAATAACTGCCCATCGATCTAGATTCCCTATAAGCCTAGGATGATTGAGGATAAATTTGAGAAGATTATTACGAGATAAAAATTGGACCTCATGATGTTTTAGGTAGTTCCACAATTTCTAAACTGCAATGATTAATGTCAGGAAATATTTTTCAATACTTGAATATTTGTTTTCTGTATCATGAATAGTTCGACTGAGATATTAAATGATGTTTTCATTCCCAACATCATTCTTTTTGGAAAGGAAGGCACCCAGTGATTTCTCTAAAGCTGTCACATAATGAATAAGTGGTCTTCCTTCAATAGGTGGAATTAATACCAGTGGACTCAAAAGATATTTCTTGAGGGTATTAAATGCTTCTTGGTAGTCATTACTCCATGGATATGTAACTCTCTTATTCATTAATTGGGTGAAGGGAAAACACTTTCCTACCAAATTAGAAATAAAGCATTTAATATTGTCAAAGTGCCCTTGGATTCCTCACAATTCATTCAAATTTATAGGAGGTGACATGACAAGGATTGATTTGTTTTTCTCAAGATCAACTTCGATATTGCAATGGTGTACAAAGAATCCATGGAACTTTCCTAAGGATACCCCAAAAGAACATTTCAAGGGGTTCATCTTTAAATTGTGTTACTAAAGTTTATTGAGTATAGTCTCCAGATTAGCCATGTGATTGGAACGTTGTCTGGATTTGACCACCAAATCATCCACATAATATTTAAAAAATTTCCCTAAGAAGGGATTGAATATGTGGTGCATGGAAAGTTGATAGGTTGCACATGCATTATTTAATCTAACAGGAATTAACCGGTAGAAAAACACACCATGAGGGGATGTAAAGTCTGTATATTCTTCATTATCGTGGGACATATGGATTTGATTATACCTAGAGTAGCCATCCATGAAGGTAAGATCTTCATAGCCAGTTGTTGCATCAATTAAAAGATCTTTGATTGGAACTAGAAAGTCATATTTAAGACAATTCCAGTTAAGTTATCTAAAAACAATGCTAACTATGATTTTCTCATTATCATTTTTCATTGTGAAAATGATGGTTAGCCATTTGGTATATTGAAATTTTCTGAAAAAATTTATCTTTTATATGTTTATCAACTTCAGCTTCAATTTTAGAGGCATGAGTTGGGTGTGTTCTTCTTGCTACATGCTTGAATTTACAATGTTCTTCTAGAAAACACAATTTATGGGTGAAAAAATTAGAATTAAGGCCCAGAATTTCTACATAATTCCAATAAAATATATTTCTATGTTTCTTTAGAAGAAAAGTATTCACATTTTTCTCTTCAGAAGTCATGGTCTCACAAAATATAGTGGGGTTTGGATCTTCTTTGTACCCATATTTATTTCTCTGGTTTCATCCACAGTGGTAGAGACACATTCTACAAATACTGGAGGAGCATCTATGAGATCTTCCTATTCTTCTTCATTATGTGTTACTTATTTTTTTCTAAATTCATAGTAGATGACTAAGAAAAAATTCTAAGGATAGAGGAGGAGTCAGTATTTGAACATCCTAAAGAAGATGCCATTATTTCAGACCCTACTAACAATGAAGGGTCCTCCTAGGGTAATAAAGAGGAGATTATGGATTGGGAATCAACATATTTGTCTTCTTTTATCATTGATACAACTTCTTATATTCTAATTGTTAATGTTTAGGATTTCTATAGTTCGGTATATGAAATGAAAACATCTCAATTTAAACATGCATCACTACTTAGTGAATTGACAATTTCTCTCATTCTCTGAGGCTCGATTGTCATAATTGATAGTATGTAAGTTATTTAATGAATGATTGGATTTGTGTTTACCTATTCAATTTGAATGATAGGTAACACATAATTTGTAATCAAATTTATGAATGGGTTTGTTGGGATCTTTACCAAACCATTTGGAGCATTAATTCTGTTTACCACCTTTATCATGGTCACCATTCCATTTCTGTGATAAAACTCTTCCTCAATGTATTGAGATTCACACATTTTAAATGGATCCTTTTCACCATACAATTTCTGGATTTGACCATTGAAATAGTATTTGATACATTGATGGTATGATGAAGGTATGACCACATGTTGATGTAGCAAAGGCCTTCCATGCATAATGATGAACGCTGTGTCCTGAAAAACCACTGTGAAATATGAATTAGATACAAGATCTCTCAACTAGGTTTTGAGTGTAATCACACCCATAGGTTCTTTCTCATTCTTCATGTATCCTTGAAACATTAAATTAGTAGGAGATATGTTAGATTCAGTAAGGCCAAATCGATGAAGTGTATGCATGGGAATGAGGTTGACTCTACGCCATTATCATTGAAGGATAGTCAAAGGTTTATGTCATTGACCTTTCTAGATAGATACAAGGGTCTAATATGTCCATGTACAACATCATCTTCATCTTCATCCCTAAAGGATATAACTGCATGACTCTCTACATGATCAATCTCAATACGGTAAACTTCACCAGCAGCAACTTTTTTTCCAACTCTTGAGGACATAACAAAGCCACAATAAGTTCTTATCGAATATATTTTGATATATTTAAGGCATTCAAAATTCAATACATGGCCAGTTCTTGGGAAAATTGTTTCAATATATCATACATTTTGTTCAAAGGTCTACATTTCTTATCATGGAGATACAGTTTTGCAGGTACCTTGGAATTTTATGCTTCTGATGTAGATGTATCCTGTGTCAGAGAAGAAGCTAGAAATACTCATGGATTTGGTATATTAGACTAAATAGGTCTATTTAGTTGTTGAGAGAATGATGGTACAATTTCTAATCAGTCCTTCAAAATAATCATGTCAGGATCGAACCTATCGTGGGTGAAAGAATCTTCATGTTCTTTTTGAGCACACTGAAGGAATCTTCCACAAGTTTTTTCCGCATATATGGATTGATTAGGAGAAGTGTTAAAAGAGTGGCTTCTACAATACCCACTTCTTCCAATATATCCTTGACCTTGGACTCTTCCTCTAGTTCCCTAGTAAGGTACAAGGAACTCCAGATCATTATATTTAGAATCACCTTTGGAATAAGGATTTGTTAAGTGAATAATGTTGACGGAACCAAAGATCAATTCTTTATTTGACGAAGATTCGTCTTGATAGGTTAGTTTTGGTTAGGCCATTTGGAAGGGCAGTGTATGTGTTTTAAAACGGATGGCATGAAATTTTCCAGAGTCAAAGAAAACGTTAGCCTTAACATAAACTCATCTTCCTCTGGTTTCTCTTTATCCTTCTTATCATATTGCTTCTTTG
The DNA here is from genome assembly GCA_963277665.1 of Viscum album. Lineage (NCBI taxonomy): Eukaryota > Viridiplantae > Streptophyta > Magnoliopsida > Santalales > Viscaceae > Viscum > Viscum album. The sequence continues at coordinate 268,740,477 of OY728155.1, read as the reverse complement.
AGGAATAACATGTTGATAGAGGTGTGTTTTCTAGAGAAGTAGTGGTGGAATACACAATCGGTTATTTCAACTGTGTTCGTAAAATGGAATGATTTTGGTTGATCATTTTCCTGATCATCCAATCATTGTATTTTTTTCACATTTTTACTGTTGACTTCCTGTCATTTTCCTTCTTCCTCGGGATCAGTAGCAGTAACACAAGCTACAAGAGCTGATGAACATTTCAGTTTCACTTGTCCAGAGTCTACAATTTATTGTAAGAGGTCTATGAAAATAAAGCACTCATGACTGGAATGCCCCAACATCTAGTGAAAGGGACAATAATTCATAAGATCTTTATCTCCTTCTTTTTTTGGTTTCTTCGACCATGGAAACTGAACCAAATTTTTTCCAGAGCTGAGATGATGTAACTGAGAACTTTTTCATTCCAGAAATAATAAACTTTGTTCTTTGATTCCTTAAACTATTTCTGCCTTTGATATCATTGTTCATCTTGACGAGGTGGGAATTACTGCTAATGCTCACGAGGGAAAGCCCTCCGATATGATGAGGGTTTTGATGTGGAAGCAGGTACAGGTTCTTTCGTGAGTGTAACTGTAGAATCCTCTACCTTCCCTATTCTCCTTCCCAGAGATGATATAATTACACGAGTTTTAGACTCAGTTTCTATAATAGAATCATCTATCTATTGAGAAGTTAAAGTAAGGTCTCGAAACTCTCCGGTGTATTTTACAGGGATATGTGGTGTGTGTAACTCATCATGAGGATTTTCCACAAATATTGGTAGCAACACTTCTTGGGGGAGTTCCAGACTTAAGGAATACTTTAATCCTTTCCATCAGGCAATGAAATCTGAAACTCTTTCATTCTCCCTTTTCTTTGAATTTTTAAGATCAAAAACATTTTTCGTTGGTAATTTTGAGCTGAAGTAAAGAAGAAATTTCTGAAAAAGTTTATCCCAACTTGTAATTGATTGAGAATGAAAACTATTATACCATACAAAATTTGGTCCTTATAATGACTGCACAAAACACCTAAGCTTTATTACTTCTTGTTTTTGAAGAGTTACCATCATGGGATCACAACAATAAATTAAATGTGTTAAGTATTGTTCTAGATCTCTGAACAATTAATGATTGGAAATGTGGTATTCACAAAATTTGTGGGGGGGGGATTAGGTCTACCCAATTATGGTAAGCTTTCATTTTTGTAAGAACTGGAACACATCATTCCTTTGTAGCTTCCAATAAAGTCATTAATACATCAATTATGTTCATAAGAATTTGGAGAAATATTCAGATGATCTTGAACCTGTGCAGGTACAAAAACTGTAGCTTGAGCCAGTGCACTGACTAGAAAATCCACTAGTGATGGTGCTAGTATTTTCCATGGATAACCCATAGGAACAAACATATCAGGATGTGTTTGATCCTTCCTTGGATATGTACCCAATAGAGGGAATTCATTATCTACATCTGTAGTTACTACAAATCGTCTTGGCTGAGGAGCTCCTAAAAGATGTGCATGTTGAGGATCTGCCTGGGAAGTACGTCTAGTAGAAATGTTATATCAAAGTAACTCTATATTGAGTCTTTTAAACTCATTAATCTCTTCTTATTATTGTGAAAATCTTTCATGAAGTTAAAGAGATTGACCTTCTCTAGTGGAAAAGTGAGATGCAATCTGACTTTTACAGTTCCCCTTGTTAGATGCCATTCAGAGGGATGGGAGTTGGTTATTTCAAGGCATACCTAGATTCTAGGTAAGCCTTTGATTTTGGGTATGTCCACATTCTTCATTTTCCTTAGTGTGTACCATATTATGGATAATAACATCATCTTCTAGTTCACCTAAATTAGACTCATTTTCTGGAGGATCTTCTATAATGGTGTCAACGACATTCATAGATGCTTAATGCATTAATGGAATTCTGTCAGTATATTTATAAGATAATCTCCCTCATTATCTTCTAGGAGACTCTGATATCCTATATGATGGATTCTTTGGAGTTGTTTGGAAAACAGTAACCTGAATGGAATCCTCGAATTGTTCAGTTTAGCACTATCTTTGTGGCTTCTTCCCTAATAAGGACAAAACTGACTTCCATTGAAGAGGTGATTGTAGAAGTGAAAAATCCCCAATCCATATAGGTTGGTGCCATTATTTTTATTTTTATTCAAATATTTGATATTTTTTTAATGAATTTGATGGTTTAATTAAACAATGCCCCATGCAAGCTGGGGTGGATCTTGAACTACTATGGAGGATATTCACGTAGCTGCTCTTATGATCATATGAATTTTGATATAGAAATTAGTTGGGTTCATTATCCAACAACCACTCAAATTACCTATTTTAGAGTATCATTGTACTATTTCATACATTTTTGTTATCTGACAGCTGATATCCTGTAATCAGGAAGCCTACTCAAGATTCTCAGATGCTTGATGTAAAAGTAACTCAAATTCTTGCTTTCTTTGGGCTTGGCTCTGATGAGAGCTAGTTGAGGACTGTTCATGAGTGTATATTTGATTACAGAAATAATATGTTGATTGTAACTAGTCGTGGGAAATAAACATGCATGAGACCACTTTTGGAAGGGTTTGTTGATTTTGGAGTGTAGTGAAATGCAATGCTCCATGTGAACCCCATCCTCTGATATGAAAACCAGATGGGGAATCAGAAATTAACTGGTGTAGCCTCTTTAAAGCATTGAGACATGCATGTTGAAGGGTTCCCGGCTATTTTTAATCCTTTGTATGTTGGGAAACTAAGAAAGATTCCATGTAAATTTGTCTTTGTAACCCTTTTATTACCATTACATGATTTTTATATTCATCATATGGTAATACTTTGGTTTTCAAATGGCGAATTGTCTTCCATAAGTTAAGGTCTATTTCAAGAACCCAATCTTCTTCCATCAATTTTTTAGTGTTATATTGATAATTTTCCAAAGGAAAGAACAAGACTTGTATTTCTCCTTTAGCCAATTGTTTTCTCATGTTTAACATATCTTCATCGTCTTTTACTAGAGGTTCCTCTACTTGGTATAAACAAATAGACACTGTGTATTAAAAGAAAAATGACCTAAGGGAGGTTTGGAGAATGACTTTTCTCTTAAGATATATTCTTGTTGAGAAATTATTTCACTCGCCAATGACAAGGTATCAAACATGACTGGATTTGTGTTGGAAACTGCCTTGATATCAGAGGAATTTCTCGTCACAAGATTATAAATTATAAAATTATCTTGAAAATTTGAAATAATACTATAGAGATTAATTTTTTAGTGAATTCCATCATGGGGAGTACCACCATGGTGGATTACATAAAGGGATAAATCATCGTGCTCATTAGACTTTTGGCCACACTGAGGGTTGTCATGGTTATCATCCGGAGATATGATCTCTAAATTGATTGAATTTTCAAGAAGAAAGCCTTCATGATGAAGTGTATGATAGGGAACTTCAGAATTACTACTACTACTCCCATAATTTGGTAATGAGAGGGTAGGATCTTGAGCTACAATAGATAAATTTCTGAGGGCTTCATGAACTCCAGCATTAAGAGGAGCCAAATTGGAGCTTGACTCTTGATTTTCCAACTGTGTTTGGAGAGAATTTTTCTTGGATGTTATATTACACTTATTTGGGGCCACATGTATGGAAAAGTGGTTATCATGGGAAGGTATACGTGGCTTCCTTTGAGTGGTTACCGGAACAGACTGACTACCTCCAATGGGAAAGGGTGTATGTTCTCGTTGTTGATATCTTTATGAAATGGGGGAGTATTCCTCATGACCCCCCTGAACTAGAATAGACGTGTGTATCTGCTCCAGACTGGAATTCTGATGTGACATCCAATTTTTGAGGACATATTAGTGTGTATGTTCCCCTGGTACTACTGAAATAGTTATTATAATATATTGGCATGCTTCCAGAATATGGGTAGGAATTTGTCTCTACCCATTCACCATTGATAAGATGTGTTTGGTGACTTCATCAGCTGGAACGAGAATATATTTCCATTATGTATCTGGAGTAGGCGTATGTGTCTACTCATGTAATCCTTTTCCTATCAATGGGTATGGACAATACTTCTTATGGGGGTAGAGACTTGGGTCTGCCACAGATTTTCTATTGGAGCTTTCCCACATGACTTTTTTCGAGTGCTACCAAATCAGACAGTTGGCAAGTGTGATAAACATTGGAAGGTATATGTTTCTACTGGCTATTTCCCATCATGTATGGTTGATGAGATTCCTTTAATACTAGAATATGGGACTACTGGAAGAGTTGGTGATTGTAAGTAGGTGTATGTTCATGTTTACCAGTATCCACCAAATAGGATTGGCAGTATTCAATAAATTCATCCAGACGAGCCTTCTGACTGGATGATAACTTTTAAGTAGGTGTGTGGGCCTGTTCATGGTACTCCACCAGATTTATCTGGTTGGATTGGTGGTTTATTTCCATATGAGTCTACTAGATAGCAAAATTAGGATGGACGGGTGTATGTGCATGCCCGTTGTTTTCCATTAAGATAGGTTGATAGACTTCTTTGGAGGGGGAAGAGGTAAGAACATGCTCCCTATTGACCGGGCGTTGTCCCCAGTGGTTCTTCTTGCATGCCTGGGTCTGAGAGACCTAGGAAAAACATCTAGAGGCAATATGCCCATTATGATGGGGGTTCACTACAACACAATTCTGCTAGCGGCGATTTTTCATGGGAATCCTCAGGAAGGATCCCTGCATCCTTGAATTGAGGCCCTGAGGGACCTCTTGATCTACCTCCCTGTAGTATGATAGTGACTAATTGTTTCGTTTCGGTGATAAAGACCAGAAACAGTTGAAGACGGTGGTTGGCCCCATCTTTTTTTTGATCATCAATAGTTGTTGGCCAGATGATTTAGGATTGCTATTGACCTGAAGAGCTTGTTGGTCAACCTCTAATGTGGGGATTGTACCATCATGGCGATACTCTTTTACCCAAATGTTTGACACCCAGTGTTGAAGACACTGGGGGCATGATAACAATCTTCCGATGGATGAGGATCTAGCCTGAGTAGCGGTCGGGATGTTCATAGATGTCCTCCTATGGAAATCCATTTTGGATTAAGGGGAGTTCTGAGAAAAAACACTGAGAACAAAAATAAACTCCATTAAAGGGACATCTTTTCTATGGATACATGAATGATTGATTCCTTTTTCTGTCCTTCCATTATCAATTGATAGGGGCCTGACAGGTGGGTAACATTATTAAGTTGGTTAAGGATTCACATCAGGTTCACCATTTTTGTTTCGTTAGTTCCATGAAACATGTGTTCTAGTTTTAAGAATCACTGCTTCCAGGTGGTTTCCATTAGATTTATTCATGGAACTGTAGAAATCCAATAGTTCCTTTTCCAAAAGGGACATGCTTTCCAAAGGTAGGCATTCATTAATTTTGAACTTTACAATACTTAGGAACGTGCATTAGTCGATAGGATGGGAGGTCGGACTCATCACACCCTTTTTGGTGGGAATTATTGTCTACACCGGGACTCTGTTTATAAATTTATGATATTTTCATGAATCCTTATTACTTCAGCAAGTATATCATAAGTTTCATTTGGAATTTTAAATCACATATTAACATGTGTAAAATTTTGAATCATCAGTATGTATTCAAAGTTCTTTATTAATGGAGATATCCATATGTATTCGAGGTTCTCCATAAATGGTATCCTATCATATACTATTTAGAAATTCATTTAATCATCATGATGATGATGCTGGTTTTTAAGCCACTCAGTGGGGAACTCTGGAATTAATTATCATCTCAGGAGATGAAGGTTTGTTTTGACTTTGGGATTGTACCGATGAAATGGGTTACCTACGTATCCTTGTGAAATGAATCAGAACCCAAATATTTTGGTGCTGCTTAATGTGACACATCATACCTTTTATGGTCATGTGATAAGGACCTAACCATACAGTTTAATGTCATGTGGTAAGGACATCTAAGGAAATGAGGTTAGTCCATGTTTGGTGTGGGACATATAACAAAACAGCCAAAGGAACATGGAAGGAATATGGGTTTCCAAGTAATATTAAACCCTATTGGGAATATGGACTACGAAGAACATGGTTGATTTGAAGTGGTGTGTTTGAACCTCAAGGAGGCTTCCTACGTATCCCATTTGGATGGGAATCAAAGCCAAAGTATTTTTATAAGTCTCATAGGAGAGTATAGTCCTTTTAGAGAATTGAACCTAGGATTACATCCTAAAAAGGATTCCTTGATTATTTGGGGGTTTAATTTGGGTCTTATTCTTAAGGAGGATTCACACATTAAGGGAATTGGGGTTGGATTCCTGGAAAGGATATCCACTAATCTCGGGCCATGGAAAGGCTTCATATGTATCCTAGTTTGAATTAGAATTCGAGTTATCATAGTTCGTTCAATTGTGGGTGTTTGTGCACATGTTATAATCATCATGAATCTCTATGCCCATGTGAGTCATGCTAAGTGTGAGAAACAATAGGATGTGAGAGATTCAATAATGTCACATACATTTTTTCTCTTCCAACGGTTGAAGAGGGCGCATCTACAACGACAATGATGGATGAGGGAAAGGTGACCCAGGAAGAGGGCGAGGCGACCACCCTTCCCTCTATTTACATTACATTGGACAAGGGTCCAAATGAAAGGAAGAAGGGATGAAGGTTTAGTGGATTATTCCTGGATGGATTCCCTAAAATTGATCATGGTAGGGGAGGGATGCTTTTCATTTTCTTGAATGGAAGATAAAGTGTGAATTGTACCTTCCCTATTAGGGACCTGAGGTTCCAGTTCTCTTTGCCCAGGGAGAGCTTAGGACCCAAACCCTCCTCCAAACCGATAACATCCCCACATTGTTCCTGGGAGAAAGGTCAATGTGAATGTGGATATACAAACAAATAGAAACTCCATGAATCCTAACCCCATCATCAAACAAATGTGTGAAACCTCTGACTTCAGATATCCAAACCCAAAATAGAAGATATGCTAATGTGCCTTTCACTGGGGTTTGATAAGTCAAGATGTTTTGGTGGAGACTTCAAATTAGTACCTTTCATATAAGGGAACCAAGGAAGGAGATATCCAAACATGAATGGATTTAAAAAAGGTACTTAAGTTGGTATATAATCTATATACCAAGCTCTACCACGTAGGTACTGTGCGCAAGTGTGCCGTGTAGGAACCTAACGTTGCTGCACTGCGCAGTTGTACTATGCAGGTGTGCCGCACAGATGTACCACTTAGGTTTGTATGATCAATGAAGAATATTTTTCACAAAGGGGAACCAGGCCTATGTAAAAAATGTGAAAGAATTTCAAAACATGATTATCCCATTTAATTATCTCTTCCCTCATACTTTAGATAGATACCTAAGACAATTTGAGGGATTTGGGTGAAAGAGATACGCAATGGGAGCTTTAGGGAGTCATTCAACTTTTCTCAGTATTTGAAATGGGGATCCCAAGGGTCCTATTTATATGCAAAAATGGGAACCTGGGTGGAGGAGTTACCCCTCATAGGTCCCCTACATAGGTCCTTCACGTAGGTCCTTCACATAGGTGCGAAACAATTATATTACAGCATAGTTCCTTCACATAGGTCCTCTGCATAGCTCTTTGGGATAAACTTTGTCTATCTTCTGAGTCCATAACTTTTGATCTGTAAGTCTGTTTAGGCTCCACAACTAGTAAAAACAATGTTCTAGAAGATATATAAACTTCTTGATATTGAGAATACACCACGTCTCCTAGGAAGAATTTCGGAAATTGAATTTAATCAATCGACTGCTTTTTGTCATCAATCATGGATATCCACTACCTACTCCCAGATGGGGGAATCATTCCACTTATTCATCAATATGGAGTGGTATTTTGGAACATAGAAATCCATCTTGCATCCTCTTCCTTCAAGGTGAAAACATATTTACACATACATGAAAGTTTTTTTCCATGTGATCATCATATATTCACTATGCGGAAAAGTGCATGCAACACATTTCATGTTGTCTACAAAAGCCCCCCCCCCTTAGAATTTGATTCGTTTAGAACAAAAAGAATCTTGTTTTAAGGTAAAAGTAGGGAACTTTGACACATTCTAGCATCATTTGTTTATATTTGGAGATACATCGTGTTTGGAAGGTTGCTCAAATTTTTTATTAAGTCATAGGGATTAGCAAGAATACTTGGATTTTTTTCATGGGATATATAGGCAACCCCAAAAACATTGTATATTTTGATTTTTTTTATTCCTCAATATTACCTAAATAATAAAAAATGTACATTTATTAAGTTGGGACTCGAATTTTTTCTAGAGTTCCCTTTGCGAGTTCTTCATCTAGAGAGTATCATGTCTGTTATTGTTGGCAGTTTAGAGTCATGCATGATGGACTATAAAGGGAAAGTGGTTAAGGACAAATATCATTGACCATAAATTTTGAAATTATATCCCAAACAAGACTCAGTGGTTGAGAATTTCAAAAATATTATTTTAAATATTTACAAGGGTAATCATGAGCCATGATTTTTATGGTCATCAAATCTAAAACTTTTAAAAACAGAAGGGATGTCTCTTCCAAGAACCAAGATACCATTATTTGGAAAACAAATTATGGGAACTGTAGTATGCAGGGGAAACTGAGGCATATGTTGCATAGTCAAATATTGAAACCTATTGACTAATAGGTTTGTTATGTAGGCAATTTATGAAAGTCCATCAAAGGGAACATACTTCATAGTCAGGGAAAATAGATCTTATGAATTTAACATTTTACTATTGATAAACAAGGGAATATAAGATTTGGGTAACTCAAGACCAAACTGGGTGGTTTTTCAAAGGAAAGAAATTTTGAGAATAAAGGGTTATCTTTAATGGTATATGTCATGAATAAAAATACCATTTCTATATAAATTTGTTGTACGAGGAAGGCATAAAATTTATCAAAAAGGGGAATATCTGATATCATATTATGCAGTTTTAAGTCATGTGGTGAGGACATTATACTGTATAGTTTTAAGTCATGTAGTCAGGACATTGTGTGGATTTAATTTAAGGTCTTTAGATCTGACCAATGGTATGAGACTCTCCCAATTTATTGATAATTTGTTTAGAAAACTACTACCAAATTAAAGTATGTAAGGGAAAATTGTAAAATGTGATTTGGGAATTTCTAAATCTTAAGAATGTTATGGAAAAAGGAATAAAGGCATTAGAGGAAGTATTTTTGAAGAATGAATCTACCATTATTTTACAAACCCATTATAGGGGTTGTGTTATGCAGGGCCAACTAGGGAATATGATGCATAGCCAAATAGTTTCATCTTTTTACTAACAGGCCTGCTATGTAGGCAAATTATATAAGGTCACCTAATGGAATGTGCCACATAGTCAGGCAAAAGAGCTCTCAGAAGTTTGAAATTCTATTTCTAAAATACAATGAAAGTTTATGGAGATTTATATTCTCCAAATAATAGATCTTGGTTTATGTTGAAAGGTACTTAAATATGGAGAGAGTATTTCAAATCATGATTTCCAAATAATTGGAGGAATGGGATTTCTATGAAGGTCTGGCCTAAACATAGAGAGTATGGTGTTTATAGTTTTTAGGTCATACAACTAGGACCCGAAATGGAAACAGTATATGATATGTGGCCAAGTGATTCCAAGGTTATTACATATTTCTTTGAATAGAATGATAGGGAAATGTGTAAACCAAGGTTTTGAGGACTTTCAGATCGAGAGAAAGATAATGGGATAAATATACCCTAATGACTATTTTAAAATACAGATTCTTGTATATTTTCATCAATGTTAGAAGGGGACAAAGATAATATAACCAATAATGAAATTACCATCATTTGAAAACACCATTATGAGGATGTATTATGCAGGTCCAATTGGGGAATATGGTGCATAGCTAAATAATGGCGTCATTTGACTGAAAAAGCCCATTATGTATGCTACTTGTGCGAGGCCACCTAAGGGGACATACTGCCTAGTTAGGCAAAAGAGTTATAAATTATTAGAAACTTTTTCACCATAAACTGTAAGAATGATTATTAAGTTCTGAAAATATTCAATATTAAGAGTGGGAAATATAAAAGGGGGTTAAGCTCAATGCATATAAGAAATATTTGAATCAATATTGGCCATGAGTTTGACGTCCTTATCATAGATATGACCCATATGTAAAATGGAGACCTTCTCTGTTTCCCTTTGAATTGACATTGGGATGTGCAATTTAAAGTCATGTAGTGAGGACATTATACTATTTAGTTTTAAGTCTTACAATGTGGACATTCTACTATGCAGTTTTAAGTCATACAGTGAGAACATTTTACTGTGCAGTTTTAAGTCATGTAGTGAGGACAATGAAAGCCCCATAAGAAATTAAGACACATTATTTATATAAAGAATCCTTTTACTTAATTCCTAATCCCGCATGATCTATGATCATTGTGAGAAACAAAGAGCAGTAAGGGTTTCTTCTATAACAAAAAGGTGACCCAAGTGTAGAATAGGGGTGTTAGATTTCAATGTTGTTTAACGACATGTGGTAAGGATGATGATGAACTGATGTGAAAAAGAAATACACATTGTAATTGGACTAAGGGATAAAACTGAAGTGCTACTGTGTATCTTGATGGGTGAAAGAATCAAGACATACATAGTCCTGTAAACATTAACTATGCAGGTTTGATTCTTATATAAGGAATAAAGGGTCGGTTTTATATCATAGTTGGGCCCATGATTGGAGATCTAGGTGTCTCTTCGTTTCACATATAGATGATAATCAAGTTGTACATAGTTATAAAAACATTTATTCCCACACCAATCAAGTTTGACCTGGGCAATGGGGGAATTTCACACATTCTATAAGAATGATTAAATTTAAGACACAAGATGGTATGAAAATAAAATCATGTATCTAGAAATAGAACTCTGTATAAATCTAGTTCATATAAAGGAGAAAAAAAAGAAAGAAATAAAAATTTTGTGGTTGTAGTTGGGCCCAATATTGGAGATCCAGGCGTCTCTACGTATCTCAAATAGATGAGAATCATGCCACACATAGTTCATGAAACATTCATTCCCACACCAATCGAGTTTGACATGGGAGACTAGGGGAATTAACACATTGTAGAAAAATGATTAAATTTAAAACACAAGATAGTATGAAAATAAAATCATGTATCATAAAAGATCACTCTATATAGATCTAGTTCATATATAGGAGAAGAAAAACAGGAAATAAAAATTTTGTGGTTGCAGTTGGGCCCAATATTGGAGATCCAGGCGTCTCTTCAAATCTCAAATAGATGAGAATCAAGCCACATGTAATTACTGAAATGAGGCCCCTAGGCCGAATTGATTCATACATAGGGAATAAAAGGACTCATGTTCCACTAAGGAGTAGAAATGATATTAATGATGCTTATATATATAAGCTCCTAACGTCAAGTAGAGAAGACCATAATCGTACGATTTAATGTCATGTAAATAAGACAAATGGTGTAATGTAGTTTAATGTTGTTGGATAAAGAAAAAATATGATACATATTTTAACCTCATGTAGCACGGACGTTTATGGTTGTTACATAGTTTAACATCATGTAAATAGGAATTTTTACTATGTATTTTTAAGTATGGAAGTCAGGATGTGGGGGTTGTGTAGTTTTCAGTCTTGCACTGAAGAATTTATAATGTGCGGTTTTAAGTCTTGCAGTAAGGACGTAGGGGTTGTGCAGTTTTCAGTCTTGTATCATGGATGATGTGTGAAACTGTACAAAGTATTTCATTAAGAATATCACATTGGTTGGAATTGTAATAATCTCTTCATCCATTGAGATTAAAACATAATCTTCATCTGAGTAGACCTTATGTATAGAATAAGGTCTTTCTCACATTGGCTCAAGCTTTAGAGGTTTCTTTCCTAGTATCATTAGAGTCATGAGGACTAATTCAAATTCTCCGTAAAGAAATAAATGATGGAAATCTCTCCTATTGAAATCTCATGAAATTCTATTCTGATAGACTTCTAAATTATGAAAACTATGCAATATTTTTTTGTCTAATTGGTCAAGCTCATTAAACTGTTTCTAAGACCTCTCATCAGTAGACAACTGATCACATATTGCAACTCTAAGTGAAGGAAATTGCATTTCAATTGGAAAAACTGCTTCTATTCTGTATACCAATGAATAAGGAGTTTCTTGGGTGGCAGTATGAGTAGTATTCCTATAATCCCATAAAGCATGGAAAATTTTATCCAGAAAATATATCGTATATTTATCCACCATCTTCTAGAGTATATTTGATAAGGTTTTATTGAAATCCTTTATCTGTTCATTGGTCATTATATGATAGAGAGATAAATCATTGGATTTGATATTGTGCTTATAATATAACTTCTATAGCTCAACAGAACAATAATTGGTGTCATTGTCCATTAATATAGTATAAGGGACAACAAATACAAATGATGTTAGTTTTGACAAAACTAACAATATTTTTGGCTCCGAATTCTTTGGGAGGTACTGCCTCAGCCCATTTCGGGAAGAAGTCAATAGCTATAAGGATATACTTGAACTACATAGTAATAGCTAGAGGACAAGTCCCTAATACATCCATTCCCCATGTAGAAAATGGCTAGGAGTATTTAGCTATATGTAGCAACTCTGGGGGTTGATCAATGAAGTTCTAAATCACTTGGTTAGGATGACATTTCTTAGTGATATCTTTGAAATCCAATGTCATTGAAGGACAAAAGTATCCAATCCTTCAAATTTGATCATAAATACTATGCCCAGACTGTTGAGAACCATAATCACTTGAATGTACTTCTTTCATGATAGCTACAGGTTCTTCTCCATAAATACATCGAAAGAGGATTCCATCAAAACCTCATTTGTAGAGGATATTTTGGTCATCTAGACTATCATAAAGAGTAAAATTGGTCACTCGTCTTCAGATCTATTATTTTTCAACCCTATTTGGTGGATGTACTCCATTTTGATGGAATTCCATGATGGTTGTTCTCCATTCTGTGGTGCGACCATATGGCTTAGATATAGGGCTAATTTCCTTAATTTCCTCCATTATGGTTTGAAGTAAATGTGGTTACATATGACGATGAGATTTGTTGATGATTGTCTCATCCCGATATGGATCTGCCCAGGCTATAGCTGCATTAGCCAGTTCGTCAGCTTGGGCATTTTATGATCATAGGACATAAGACAATATCGACTCTAGGGGAAAGTCATCCATTAACCCTATGACATAATCACACAAAATAATTAACTCTTCTTTTCTGATATAATATTCCCCATTGATCTATTTGATTACCAATTCTGAATAACCTTTCACTTTCAAGTGATTCACTTGCACCTGATGTGCCAATTCCAAGCCTACGATGAGAGCTTGAAATTCTTGTTCATTGTTGGTACCACCTTCTAATAACATGAAGGAATAAGGAAATAATACCTTTTTTGGGGAGATAAGTACCATTCATAACCCAACATTGTTGAGTTTTGGGTTTTCAATTATATTTCTTATTAAAATTTTGGAGGCACCATCAACGTTCATCTCCCATGTTTGGGTATTATCCTGAATAGAGAAGAACTCTTCATCAAGAAGTTTAGTATAGAATGATATTTATTCCTCAGTTGGATGTTCAGCAAAGAAGTAGTCCAATGATTGGCCTTTTACTACCTTTTGAGGCACAAACTGGATATCAAAATTTTTCAAAATAAATTCACATGGTTCCAGACGCCCTGTAAGCATAGGATGACTGAGGATAAATTTGAGCAGGTTATTACGAGATACCAATTGGACCACATAATGTTGCAGGTATTTCCTCAATTTAAGAGCATCAAAGATTGATGTCCGGATACATTTTTCAATACTTAAATAATGATTTTATACATAAATAATAGTTCAACTAAGATATTAACGGATGTTTTAATTCCCAACATCGTTCTTTTGGGAATGTATTGCACCCAGTGATCTCTCTAAATTATTCACATAAAGAATAAGTGGTCTTCCATTAACAGGTGGCATTAATACCAGTAGGCTCAAAATATATTTCATGAGGTTATCATATGATTCTTGGTAGGCATTACTCCATTGATAAGTAACTCCCTTATTCATTAATCTAGTGAAGGGTGAACACTTGTCTACCAAATTGGCGATAAACTACTGAATATAGGCCACGTTTCCCTGGCGTCCTCTAAATTATTTCAAATTTCTAGGAGGTGACATGCCAAGGATTGATTTTTTTTCTCATGATCAACTTCGATACCAAAATTGTAACACTCCGACCCCAGTTACCCAGATCCAGTGCATTATTACATAACATTGGCATGATCACAGAAGATCAAGTCTCGAATGTCTGATTAGTTTTGTAGCCTTGGAAACACTAGATACATTCATAAGTCTTAAATTAGATCATAAAGTGAAATAATACAACAATATAGTCTCAATAGTTCACACTCATATCTCCTCAGACTATCCCTGCAGGTCAGCCATAAAATAGTTCTTCACATCCTGGGAAAAATAAAACATAGAAAGCGGTGAGCTCAGATGATCAGTAAGGATAACAATATAGCAAAAAAATTCATAAATAAGCATATATATATTTAAGGCAATGTATAACTAAAAAATACTTTTAAAATTGAACTTCAGAAAAATATAGAAAAAATAAAATGAAATAATTCCATTTACTTATTCACATTAATATTCTACTAGTTGAATAATCACATGCAATATCAATAACCACTTCTATAATGATGGAATGCATAATGCCAGACTATCATAACCACGTATTTAAGGCCATGTGCCAAGACTACAAATAAGAATTTTTCAAGGCCCTGTGACAAGAAACTAGTTTGTCTCATGAGACCTACAGATGCATCGATGAGCTATAACAGGCTCCACCTGACACTTACTAAATCCAATGCATTCCTCATTTGAACAGGTTTATACATAACATAAAAATTCATATTAAAATGTGAATACGAAATGTTAATACTTTATCCATAATCCATGAATGGTATAAAAATAACACTTCCACAGTTAAACATATCACAAAACCTTCAATGCAATATATAAGTTTTGTATAATAATAAATCAACTTCAAAAAAGATTAAAATCCATCAAAGGATGTTGACATAGCTGAAATCAAAACAATTTGACAGAAATATCTCTTTTTTTTTGAAATCATATAAAAGCAACATAATTATAAAATAGAACATTTACATTTAAAATATTCTTATAATATTGTATGTGAAGCTTAGACGATTTTCTAATGGTGGAAAATAGTCGCACCCTCTATTGAAGTTAAAAAAGACATGCTCACCTTAATTTAGTCAAAAAGGTTAAAAATGACCTTGTTTGGAAAACGACAGAAATATTACTTTATAAACATCTTATAATAACTCAAAAGAGGGTATAAATGAATTTAACCCATATTCTATAAAAAATTAATAATGTTTTGAAGTACATTTTTAAGAAACATGGATGTTGATGATAAAGAGGTCCTAGTAGATACTTACGTAAAAACAACCTCGGATAATAAAGAGATTGTGAAATTAACCCTTACCATGTACTTTTCCTTGGTCAAGGGTAGGTTAACCTCATATATAATGGTAAAATAATTGTTATTAAATTATACATGAATAATATACATTAATATGAAATCATATATGATCTTCTAATATTGTTTTGATAATAATATCTTAGTATTATCGTCGTTTTGGGTGTTAACGGATTTGTTTTCCTTTATATTATTTGTTATGTGAGTAATATTTGTTATGGATGGGTTGTATATTTTTCATATCCAGAATTATATCAAGTATTTAAACATTATTTTGAATCATTTAATGACAATTATTCTTGAATGGATATGATGGGGAATGAATCTTATCGCGCTCGTGGAGATGGTAATCTGTACATACAGACGAGCAACAATATCATTATTATGACATTAAAATAATATATAATTGGATGTTATATAATATATAAAGTATAATTATCATGATATATTTGTTATTTACATAAGTTTTACATCATTATTACACCCATCCAAATAATTTATTAAATATCAATTACACCACGACGTAGAGACGGTAAGCCGTACGTACGCACGTATGGTGACATGTCATTCAAAGGATGGATAGAATAGTGAATATGGTTGTAAAATATTTATAATAACATCACAGTATATAGAAGATACTGTAGTTATTATTTTATAATGGAAACAAAAATGAAATAGGAAGTGAAAGGAGAAAGGAACTTGAAAGAGGGGATGCAATATTTACCTCTTCTTCGGGTTCTTCTTTTTTATTTGATCAAAAAGGGCTCTGTAGGTTTCCTTTATGACTAAATTAAGGTCTCTAGGATTAAGTGAGGATAGTTGGGAGGATATTAGGTCAGGTTTTAGCCGATCCAAAAGTCTTTGATGGTGTGAATTGGAGAGAAGGGGGAGTGCCCATTTATAAGAGGGGTGAGGGGAACCTTAGGAAAAAATTAAAGTATTATTTTATAATAAATTAATATTCAGTTTATAATGGATCCACAATAATTTATTTCGTGGATAAGGTGGGGATGAATCTAAATCCTTTCAACCAATAGTTTTTAGATAGGTTTTTATCACTATATTAAACTTATCTTTTAGATTTAACTCTTAGTTAATTAGTTTGACATTTATCAGGTCTCTTTGTATTTTTATATTATTTTGTTACAAAACATAAAATAAACTACCGAGAGAACCCCAAGTGGTTAATTAATGATATAAATCTCATCAAATATGTCCTTTGGCCTATCATCCTATTTTAATGAATATTATATCAATTAATAATATAATATTTTTTAAAAAAACTCTTTTCTGTCAATTTTGACGCTGTTTAATAATTGATTTTCTCTAAAATCATAACAACTTTATTAATTCAAAATAAATTTATTTAATAAATACTAACATGTCATATTAACTTATAAAATTATTTTATGGCATAAAAACTTTCAAATTATATTTATTATAACATTTATAAAACCATTTATTTGATTCTTTCATTAATAAGGAAAATACCGCATCATCATTGTGTCATAAATAAATTCAATTATTAAATGTCTAAAAATTATAAATAAAATACCATTATGTAGGAAATATTTTTTTATTTCTAATTAATTTTTATAATTTAAAAGATAACATGTATAACTCTATGTAAAAATTGTTTTACTAGATGATATATTCTTTTGTCATTTTTATATTTACTTTACCGTAATTAATATAAAGAGTCATTATCACTTACAAGTGGCTCCATGGGGTCCCAAAATCGACAAAACGATTCCCATGGTCTGAAATGTATCATCCAATAGAGTTAGGACAAGTTTTAGGGTAATTTAAAATTATTATAATATTATTTTTACCCTTATTTACTGGATTTACCCATTTAACCACGGTAAATAAAATATATACTGAAGTAAATATTCCTAATGTCTAAAAATAAGAGTTACCTATTTACGCAATTTGGACCTCCTGATTCCAAATATGGAATCCATTTTTCTAAATTCAAAACAAATAAGTGGTAGAAACTAATTTAAAATTAATTCCCGTTGTCAAAATGAAAACCGTTTTTTTAAGAAATAATAACTATCTAAAGATTGACACTTGCTTATGTCTAGTTTAAATGTGAAATTACTTCCAATGATCAAAATTTGATTAAATTGTGAAAATATATTCTAATTATTCTTCAAAACCACTCAATAGTATAATTTATCATAATAAATTATTTTGATTTAAAAAGTTGTTTTTAATTAAAATCTAGTATTTTACACTATTCCGCAAAAACTAAATGTTTTCAGAAAAATACCAAAAAATTAACCCTAAGATAATTAAAATATTCTGAATCCAAAAATGAAGTCCATTTTGAATGATAAAATTTATAAAATTTCAAAAAGTGGTTATTGTTATTCATAATGGCTACTTTGATTGGTCACGGTGTGTTAGAATCTCGAAGTTGTGTACAATGCAAGCTATTACATTATTCAAAGGGAAACGCACAGTAGAAGATTGGGGTGTTACATTATCCCCTCCATCAAATAATTTCATCCTCTAAATTTATATAATACTACCACATGAAAAGACTAAAGTGGTTCTTCATCATAAGTTCCTCAGGTTCCCATGTTGCATCTTCTATCTTATGGTTTCTACATAGAACATTTACCAGACGATTCGTCCGGTTTCTTAGCACTTGTTCTCTTGTATCAAGAACCATAACATGCTCTTCGCAATAAGACAGATCGAGTTCTATCTCTAATTCCTCGTAGGTTAGTACATGCATTGGGTCGGGCATGTATTTTGTCAACAGTGATACATGGAACACATCGTCAACTTTGGAAAGTCTTGGAGGCATTGCCAAATGGTAAGCTATAGCCCCAATTCGTTCTAGAATTTCAAAAGGTCTGATGTACCTGGGACTCAATTTTCCCTTCATACTAAAATGTATATCACCCTTCCATGGAGATACCTTCAAGAAAACATGGTCTCTTACCTGAAATTCCAAATCCTTCCTTTGGTTATCGGCATAGCTCTTCTACCTACTTTGAGCTTCTTTGATGTGGTTTTGGATTACCTTCACCATTTCCATCATTTCCTCCACCAGTTCTGGACCTATGAGTTTTATTTCATTAACATCATCCCAACAGGTTTTTTTGAGACATCTCTTTCCGTATAACTCTTCATATGGTGCCATCCGAATACTTGAATGGAAGATATTATTATAGGAAATTCTACCAGAGGTAAATATTGATCCCACATACCCTTAATGTCATGTGAGCATGATCTCTACATGTCTTTTAAGGTTTTAATTGTCCGTTTTGATTGTCCATCAGTTTTGGGGTGGTAAGAAGTGGTCAAAAAAAGCTTAGTATCCAGGGATTTCTGAAGACTTTTCCAGAATATTGATGTAAAATGTGGATCACAATCAGAAAAAATCAATTGGGGTACTCCATGAAGTCATAAAACTCCATTGATATAAATTCTTACTAGACGTTCAAGTGGTAAATCTTCTCTTATAGCAAGAAAATGCACTGACTTGGTAATATGATCAACAATGAACCATATTGCATCATTCCTTCTAGGAGTCTTTGGTAGTCCGATGACAATTTCCATCGTAATATTATCCCATTTCCACTCAGGTATTGGAAGAGGTTTCATGACTCCTCCTGGCTGTTTCCCTCCAGCTTTTACTTGTTGAAAAACCATACATCTTGACACAAAATTAGCAATCTCCCTCTTCATGTTGTCCCACCGAAAATGTTCCTTCACATCTCAATACATTTTGGTGCTCCTAGGGTGTATAGAGAAATTGGATCTATGAGCATCATCAAAATATTCTATTTTTAGATCGGCTATATTGGGAACACAAAGTCTCTTCCCAAATTTCAAAATTCCATCTTCATACACAATTTCACTCAATTTCCCATCATTCACAGCTTTAATCTTCTTTTGAAACTCTTCGTCACTGGTCTGAGAACTCTTTATCATTTCATTTAAAGATGGTTTGGCAACCATTTGGAAACGTATTGATGTTTCAACTTCCATGGTAATTCCCATATCCATCTTTAATAGATCCATATATATAGTATCCTTCCCAACTCTCAACTTGTTCAAAACTCCATGATCCTTTCTGCTGAAAGCATATACCGCCTTATTTTCCTTCCCTAGGTGGTAGTGTATTGTGCAATAATAATCCTTTAGTAGTTCAAGTCATCAGCTTTGCCTCATGTTGAGTTATTTCTGTGAGAAAATATACTTCAAACTCTTGTGATCGGTATATATGTCACATTTTTCACCATAGAGATAATGTATCCATATATTCAAAGAAAATATTACAGCAGCTAACTCAAGATCATGATTAGGATTGTTTTGCTCATGAACTATTAGCTGTCGTGATGCATAAGCAATAACCCTATCATTCTGCATAAGGACACAACCTAGTCCTTTCTTTGAAGCATCACTATAAAAAAGGAACCCATCATTCTCCGATGGTAGAGTCAATATAGGAGCATTGACTAATATTCTCTTCAGTTCTACAAAACATTCTTCACACTCTTTTGTCCAAACAAATTTAACCCCTTTTCATGTGAGCTTTATTAATGGGTTAGCCAATCGGGAATTATTCTGGACGAAATGTCGATAATAACCTGGTAAACCAATAAAATTGTGTACCTTGGTTATACTCATTGGTTCTGGCAATTCTTGTATTGTTCTTTTCTTAAAAATATCAACAGAGATTCCATCCTTAGATACAATATGGCCTAGAAAAGAAATCTCATGAAGCCAGAATTCGCACCTGCTAAACTCCCCATATAATTCATGTCTTCTCAGAATCTTCAGGATAATGAGCATGTGATATTCTTGATCTTCATATCATTTAGAGTATAACAATATATCATCAATATATAACACTAAAAATTCATCAAGATATTCCTTGAGAAATTTGGTCATTAGATCTAGGAAAACAGAGGGTGCATTAGTCAGCCCAAAAGGCATTACTGTAAACTCGTAATGCCCGTACCTGGTTCGAAATGCTATTTTCGGAATGTCTTCCTTCTTCACACACAACTGATGATATCCAGATTGATGTTCAATATTTGAAAAATATTGAGATCCATGAAGTTGGTCGAATAAATCATCAATGTGAGGTAAGGGATACTTGTTCTTTATTGTTATAGCATGGATCTCCCTGTAGTCCATGCACAACCTCATAGATCCATCTTTCTTCTTAACAAAAAGAACAGAGGCTCCCCATGGAGAAACACTAGGGTGAATAAATCCACTATTACTCAATTCCTCTAGTTTTTTCTTTAGTTCCACTAATTCCACAGTGTCCATTCTATAATGGATATTCGATATGGGCCTTGGACCAGGAATTAAATCAATGGAAAACTCAATTTCTCATTCTGGAGGATGTCCGAGTAAATCTTATAGAAATACATCAACATATTCTCTCACAATTGGAACATTCTCTATTTGAACATTCCTTTCCTCACCCACAGTCATTTCATTCTCATCCTCCACAATAATTGAATTTAGTTGAGCTAATGAGGTTAGATCAAGATAAGAATTAGGTGGTGATGATTCTTCTCTAAATATAATGTGTTCTTTATCATCATCATCAAAAATATTAACCCCCTTCTTCTTATAATAAATTTTTTCATCATGGTCTGAAAGCCAATCCATACTAAGGATTATATCAAATTGAATCATGGGTATAACAATGATATCAGATGATAAAGAACATTTATATGCCCTAATGGGAACTAATTTACTGAACTTTGTAGCAATGATACTTCCCTTAAGAGTTTTGACTAAAAACTTCCTTGTTTAATCAAATTGGAAATATCTAATTTTCTTAGAAAACTAGGAAGATATGAAATAATACGATGATCCAGAATCAAATAAAGCATTGGATAAACTTGAGGAAACCATTAAATTACCTACCACCACCTCTTCCAGGGCTTCAACCTAAGTAGTAGTGATCTCATAATATTTGCCCCGATCCCTTACCCTTTTATGAGGTAAGATTACCTTAATCTTAGGACATTCATTTTCATAATGTCCCATCTCTCTGCAATTGTAGCATTGAACATCAATAGCTTCCTTCTTCCCCTTAAAATCACAAGCTTGGTGGCCTTTTTCATCACACTTGTATCAGACTCCCATACCCTTCAATCAATTACCAGGGTATTTCTTCCCACATTTACTACAGGGTAGATATTCAACTTTTCCCTTCTACCCCTTATTTCCATTTCCAGAGTGATCAGCAGATCTCTTCTTCTCTTGATTTGATTTAAAGTCGTAAGACTTGGATAATTCTTTTTCTGTCTTGATAGCACATGAGACAATATCTTCATACGATGAGAAGGATTGTGAGACTAATGCTCGATGGAGAAAAAATTTTAATCCATCAAATAAATGATCAATCTTACTTCATGGTTTATGTATATAATCTGCAGCATGTCTCGCTAAACTTTTAAAGTTAGACTCATACTTTGCAACATTCTCATTCTCCTTTTACCTTAGACTCAGAAATTTCCTTTCCATATCTGTTCGATAGTCATGAGGAAAGTATTATTCTGAGAAAATCTCATTAAACTCCCTACATTATGTATTTGAAACTTCATCATTTTCCTTTGTGTTTTGAATCGATGACCATCATTGATCATCATCTCCAGTGAGGTGGTAAACTGCCATGATAACTTTTTCCCTTTCACTACTCCCCATGATATGGAATATTTTCTCTAAGTAATTTATCCATTTCTCAGACACTAATGGATTTATACTCCCATTGAATATTGGTGGTTGTTTCCTCATGAAGTGGTCTAACATTAATCCTCCATGCTGAGGATCTGGGTGCTCTATACGGGTATGGTTATTATTCATAACCTGAGTGAGTTGTCCCAGTATAGTGAGAAGCTGATCATCAACAGTTGCTTCACCAGCTCCACTATAATTATCATTAATTAGAAGGGAAATCCCTACATGGAGTGTGTGAATTGATATGGTTTCCATTCCTTCCATTAGGCGCCATATCTAAACAATGGAAAAAACTAGATTATTTTATGAATCAAAATACATAATTCCAAAATTGGAAAACACTTAACATAAATTGAATAGTTTATGGATATAATACATAATCATAAACATGTTTGCATTGAGGAAGAATATACTCATAAACCCTTCATAATGATTTTTAATGAAAATGATAATTATCCTAAGCATATCCCCCAGGAGTGTCATAACCAAGAGTGCAGTAAGTCCCATTGTCATGCACCAGTTCCCATTCGAGTCTAGCTCAAAGCAGTGTTTTAGAGTTTTACACCTAGGTACATTTGTTCCAGAGCCGCCTCTACCTGCTCATATCCAGACAGGGATGTATTTTTGAAAAACTCACAAATTTTTTACAATACTAAAATTCTATAACTTCATCTATACTAATCCTCAATGTCTATCTTAGGGCTATGTGATCTAATCAGAGTTTATCTCAATCTAGCTTACAAGGATTGTACTAAACTTACTCTGATGCCAACTATAATGATCTGAACCCAATTGCCCAGAGTCAGTGCATTATTCCATAACATTGGCATGATCACAAATGATCAAGTCTCGAAAGACCGATTAGTTTAGTTTCCTTGTAAATACTAGATACATTCATAAGTCTTACATTACATAATAATGTGAAATACTACAACAACATAGTCTACATAGTTCACACTCATATCCTCTCAAACTATCCCTGTAGGTCAGTCATAAAATACTTCTTCACATCCTGGGGAAAATAAAACATAGAAAGGGTTGATCTCAGATGCTCAGTAAGGATAACAATATAGCGGAAAATTTCATAAATATGCATAAACATTTAAGGAAATGTATAACTAAAACAAAATCCTTTTAAACTTGAACTTCAACATAATATGGAAAAATTAAAATGAAATAATGCCATTTACTTATTCACATGAATATTCTACTAGTCGAATAATCACATGAAAAATCAATAACCACTTTCATAATGATTGAATGCATAATTCTAGACTATCAGAACCACATAGTCACGACCTTGTGCAAAGAGAACAAATAATATTTTGTTAAGGCCTTGTGCCAAGACACTAGTTTGTCTCATGAGACCTACCGATGCATCGAGGAGCTATATCGAGCTCCACCCATCACTTACTATGTTCAATATGGCATCCCACCTTTTTGTAACATAAATTATCATTACATTATACAAAACCGAGGATATTTTAGGTTTAGTGTCTTGGAAACCAGAAAATGAAAACATGAAAACATAAAAAATTCTTCTTAAACACCTGAAAGTCTTATCCTTGTGTTCATCCTAGGTTCATTACTGCATCTCATAACCTCGGGAAATAAATCAAAACAAAGGGTGAGCAGAAGTCCCATTAAGGGAAACCAAGGAAACATTTAACATGTGAACTTGAGATACATCAATAAAGCCATGAAAAATAACTTTTAGGCATGAGAATGAAATCATGAGACGTATCATAATAAAAATAACGTATTTCATAACTTGTAGATGTGACTACAACATTTATCATTTTCAATCATTTCTATTTCACCAAGGTCCATCCCCAAGGTGTCATTAAAATTTACCAAGGTTATTCACCA
The DNA here is from genome assembly GCA_963277665.1 of Viscum album. Classification (NCBI taxonomy): domain Eukaryota; kingdom Viridiplantae; phylum Streptophyta; class Magnoliopsida; order Santalales; family Viscaceae; genus Viscum; species Viscum album. The sequence continues at coordinate 268,716,251 of OY728155.1, read as the reverse complement.
TGGCGTCATTAAAAATGGTCATCTCTAGAGATTAAGTCTTTATCCAATTCATTGGATCTCTATCAGGCCGCACCCTTAATTTGTCTTTATTATAATGTGAGCCAAATATATCATCATCAATCATTTCATAAACAACCCGTATTGAATAAAATAAATGGGTTTCATTTCATAATCATAACGTTTTAAAAACTTCTCTAAAGACATGATCTTTATGTCACTTTAAACCCACATAACGGGAAAGCGGGTCTCATGTAAGTAAATACCAGACTGTAAAATAGAACATTTTGGTATATATGTGAATACCCTTTTAGAATAAAGAGCTTTGAGTATTCACTTAATAAAATGAATTTGAGGATAAGAGAGATACATTTTGAGATGGAAATTCTGCAGCATAACGGCTATGTTTCGAGGTTTTAGAAAACATTGAAAAGAGAGGGGACATGGGTCACCCACTCATAAATGATCCATAAAACATTAGAGGGACAGAATATAAAGGTTATAAGAACATGGTAATGAAATTTTAAAGATATACCATATTAAATGAAAAACATGGAAGGAAGACAAAAATAATATTTCTCTTATGAAAAATTTGGCAGGCTAACGACATCACTTAAACATAAAAAAAAATATGAATTGGCGAGATCAAATAGGGTCTCTAATCATATGAAAATAAAATATCAGTATGATAGATATAGAGATAATACCCCAAAATAATAAAAAGTAACTTGAAATACTTGACATGAAACTATAACTTTGAAAAAGATGATAAAGGTGAAATAATCCCTTTAAAATTCGGTAGCCTAACGGCTTCACTTAAACTTCAACAAAAATGAATTGATGAGATAAAATAGGGTATCTCATCATATGAACATAAAATATAATTATTATAGATATAGATATCATACCCCAACATAATAAAAAGGAACTTGAAATACATGACATGAAAGTAGAACATTGAAAAAATGAGAAAGGTGAAAGAATTCCTTAAAAATTCGGCAGCCTAACGGCGCCACTTAAACATTCTTAAAACGAATTGATGAGAGAAAGAGGGGGTCTCTCATCATCTGAACATGAAAAGAAAAGTAAGAGAAATATAAAAGAACATTCTCCAATATAAGACCACAGAACATAAGAGAAATGACATAAAAGAGATTACTTGAAAAGAAAGAGAGAGGTGGAATCCTTTACTTTAAATGTAACTCTTAAAACTCAAAGGTTGGGACTTTTAGGGATTGTGGGCACCTTGGGAGGACTCCTTGGGAGGTAAGGAGTCCCAAACATCGTTGAGGATGATTTTGGAGTCGAATGGATAAGAGGATGGCTTGTTATTTATAGGGAATGTGAGGGGACAAGGCATTAATGGCCAAGGGACACCTCATTGGAGGTTTTGAAAAAACAAGTGGTATTTCCTCATGGTATTGGCAACTTGGGAAACCTCACACCTTTTCTCACTACTCACATGTTGACCATCCCTTAAAATATCTCATCACATCATCATGAGGCAGTTATGATGTCATTAAACATACCGAAACCCTAAAATTGTATTTTTTCTATTCACTGAAAATTCAACTTTTTCAGAAAACTCCAAAATATTTATCTTGAAATAATATCAATTCTCTAAATTCAAAAATAAACTCCATTTTATAAAAATAAATTTCTAAATATTTTTAATTTAATTTTTAAATAAAAACAGTATTCACTGAAAATTCATTTTTTTCAGAAAAAACCCCAAAAATTACCATAACATAATATTGATGTTCTGAGTTCAGAAATAAAGTCCATTTTATAAAAATAATTTTCTAAATATTTTTAATTTAATTTTTAAATAAAAACAACTATTCACCCAAAAAAACTAATACTTGACTAACAATTAATGAAATAGTTATTTACTTATTTTATTGAATCACACAACTTAATCAAGGTGACTAAATTATATTAATATTTTCTTTAAGTGAAACTACTTATCCATTTGGTCACATTACTAGCATAAAATCACCATTCATAATTTACTATTCATTAAAAATTAAGTTGATCTTATTAGACTCTAAATTTCTTAATGAACACATTTGCAGAAGACCATTTTTTGAAAATCATTACACATCATTAATTATTTATGGTTTAAATAAATTTTTGAAAATATCTTTTTTTCAAAATTCATCAATAAAATACATCCTATATTCATTTGAACATTTGTAAACTCACAATCTTCACCATAAGAAGAAAACACAATTTTATTTATAACAATGGATTACACAAAGTAGCTATGATCTCGATACATATCCCCTTATCACACCAGCATAGGGCCTAAGTGTAAGGTGAGGTAGGGTGAGAGAATCAGAGGGAGGCTCGACCAACATCGCAAGAGTAGTAATTTCTATCATTTTGAACTTCTCGCGAAGGCGATTCCGTACTAGCTTCACATGATGAAGTTCAGCTTGGGTTTGGTCCAGAGAAAAGCCCAGTGGTGCTACCTCCTTCCCAAGTTATGTTAGATGGGCTTCGATCGGTCCAAGAATACTGGATGAGGCCATCAAATCTTCTTTCTATATTAATGAACCAAGATCACTTGTATTTGGAGACAATAGTCGCAACATTCAGTTTCCAACAGTCATACTGACTAAAGGTCATATAATAGTCAAACCCAATAGTCTCATGTTATCAAATGAAACAGTTCTGTTGGGTATGAAAAATAATATTACACACAAAATTAGGGAACAAGATTTATTCAAAATTTCGGGTCATTACAATCTTCCCCCCATAAGAAATTGTGTCCTCTCAATTTTTAAAATTGGGCTTGGAAATTTCATTGAAAGTCCCACATCGGAAAAAGTGTCAGTAACACTATTACTTTAAAAGAAAGAAAGGGAAGTACAAAGGTCACCTGAGGTAACCCATACTAGGATTACATGTAGGAAAACATGGACATGGAAGAGAAAACAAAGGGTCACGTTCTGAGGGAGAGTGGTAGAAAACAAGATTAGGAGAATGTTAACAACAAGAAAATCACAAACTTATGATTGGTAAAATGGTATTTGATTTCCCAGTAGGAAACGTTAATAGACAATGTTTTTGTTTTATTTTCCTTTTCATAGTTTTGAGGAATTAATTTAATATATAGAATAAAAACACAAGGAAATATATTTACCTTCATGTACAGTTTCACCCTTTAATAAGTTTCTACCAAAACTAATCTTTTCTCCCAATGTTAAGCATTCAAAAACAGTTGTTCTCATAAGAAGAACAAGAATAATCTTATAAAGAATCACATAATCCACAAAATATTAACTATATATTTCTTCTATCTTTAAACATTATCCCAAAAACAAAAAGGGTAAGATAAAACAACTCTTCCAAAATAAAGAACCCCATAGGACGGGAAACTACTTTTAAATATTCAAAATTCCACGGTACTACCCAACGTTCATCATAGACCATTCCATAAATAACTATCCTTAAAATTCCTCAAAATAAACCAAACTAATATTGAAACCCAAATACAAGAAGGATTTGATAACATAGTCTTCCAATATAAACTTTGTCATTCATCTCCAAACAACATCAACCACTCTTAACGTCTTACAACAAAATTAAATAACCAAATCACATTTTCCCCAAGGTAGGTCAATCATTTTCATAAGTAACCTAAATTACCATAAGTTTGCCTTAAATTCATCGATTCTTCAAAATATAAGTCAAACTTTACTCCTCAATGAAAATACTGTAGTAATATATTTACCTCGATCATATAGGGTTCCCAAAATAGTGAACGTCTTCCAAAATAATAATCATCTTTTAATCCCATAATCACCCTTTTTTTTAAGAAGAACAGCTTCACTACATCAACATGTGGTACATAACAATATATGTTTTCCTTAATGATATAAAATCATCTTAGGTAGTGACTCGATGATCTTAGAAAACATAAAAGATATTCTCATAGATCACAAATTAAAATACAACATGACATAGACAATTATTGCGATGAAGTTACATGTACTTCAGTCATCATGATCCATCTCAGCATAGGACTTTCATTGTTCCCTTTTCCTAGATGATTTTTGATGCTCATCATGCTTCTTATCCATTCCAAGAGTCCATTGCCTTGGATAATGTCTAACTTATCCACATTTACAACATCTAAAATTATAAGGTACATTAGATCGAACCTTATCTCCATTCATCACATTATCCATTTTTTAAAGCAATTGGCTTCTTTATGACCTATCTTCCCACACATAAAACATCTCCCAGTTCCTTTGTGACATTCTCCTTGGTGCCTCTTCACACACTTTTTGCAAAAAAAAGAAATTGGGTCTTCTTTCCCTTATCAACATTATCAGATGAACATCCTTGAGACTTTGTCTTCTTCTTCCTTGATGAATTTGAGCATTCAACTAGGTACCAATTATTAATTGTGATTTTTGATAGCTGGTATCTCATAATCACAATATGTTCAACTTGATATTTCATCATCTATGTCACATTAATAGGGAAATAATCAAATTTCATATCACATTGGTTGTTGGGACATGTTCTTCCATTTCCCGCCCTTAACTATGAAAAGAACATATAATTCGGGGGCTTAAATACTTAGCCAATAATCATGAAAAGGAAACTTTATGAATATAAGGATAAACTTTTAGAAGAAAATTATATCCTAACTTGTGATCCCCTAGTTTCCAATCTAGGTTATCCATGATCATATATTTTTATTTGAATCATTATTTTATTTTATCTTTGATCCTTTAATAGTGGTTCATACTATGCTTAGAAATTTACCAAAGTATATCCCCGGGGAGTGTCGTAACCAAGAGTGCATCAAGGCCTATTGTTGTGTACCCGTTACCATTCTAGTCACGCTCAAAGCAGTGTTTTTGTGTTTTACCCTTATGTACCTCTGTGCCAGAGCCACCTCTACCTGCTCGTATCCAGACAGTGATGTATTTTCTTGGAAACCCCTTACTCAATACTCACCAAAATACAAGGAAGATTTCCTATATTTAAAATTTTCTATAGGGTTCTTATTTGTGTTTTTATATCCTAATTTCCAAAAATAACTAATCCATCCTTTGATACCAACTATGGCATCCTGCCTTTTTGTAACCTAAACTTTCATTACATTATATAAAACCGAGGATCTTTAAGGTATAGTGTCTTGGAAACCAGGAACTCAAATCATGAAAACATAAAACATTCCTCTTAAACACTTGAAAGGCTTCTCCTTATGTTCATCCCAGGTTCATTACTGCATCTCATAACCAGGGGAAATACATCAAAAAAAAGGGTGAGAAGAAGGCCCTGTAAGGGAAACAAGGGAAACATTTAACATGTGAACTTGAGATACATCAATAATGTCATGAAAAAGAAATTTAAGGATTGAGAATGAAATAATGAGGCATATCATAATAAAAATAACATATTTCATAACTTGAAGATGTGGCTAAAACATTTAACATTGAAAATCATTTCTGTTTCACCAAGTTCCATCCCCAAGGTGTCATTAAAAATTACCAAGGTTATTCACCATGGCGTCGTTAAAAATGGTCATCTCTAGAGATTAAGTCTTTACCCAATGCATTGGAGCGTTATCTGGGCGCACCCTTAATTTGTATTTATTATCATGTGAGACACATATATCATCATCAATCATTTCATAAACAACCCACATAGCATAAAATAAATGTTATTCATTTCATAATCATAACGTTTTAAAAAACTGCTTTAAAGACATGATCTTTATGTCCCTTTAAACCCACGGAAAGGGAAAGAAAGTCTCATGTATGTAAATCCCAGAATTTAAAATAGAAATTTTTGGTATATATGTGGATACCACTTTAGAATATATAGCTTTGATTATTCACTTAATAAAATTAAATTTAGGATAAGAGATAGACATTTTAGGAGGGAATTTCTGCAGCATAACGACTATGTTTCGGGGTTTTAGAAAACATTGAAAAGAGAGGGGAAATGGGTCACCCACTCATAAATGATCCATAAAATAGTAGAGGGACAGAATATAAAAGTTATAAGAACATGCTAATGGAATTTTAAAGAAATACCATATTAAATAAAAAACATGGACGAAAGACAAAAATAAGATTTCTCTTATAAAAAATCTGGCAGCCTAATAATGTCACTTAAACTTCAAAAAAAATGAATTGTTGAGATAAAATAGGGTCTCTCACGATATGAACATAAAATATCAGTATGATAGATATAGAGATCATACCCCAACATAATAAAAAGGAACCTTAAATACTTGACATGAAAGTAGAACTTTGAAAAAGATGAGAAAGGTGAAAATATCCCATAAAAATTCTGCAGCCTAACAACGTCATTTAAACTTAAACAAAAATGAATTGATGAGATCAAATAGGGTATCTCATCATATGAACAGAAAATATCATTATTATTGATATATAGATCATACCCCAACATAATAAAAAGGAACATGAAATACTTGACATGAAAGTAGAACTTTGAAAAAATCAGAAAGGTGAAAAAATCCCTTAAAAAATCGGCAGCCTAACGGCGACACTTAAACATTATTAAAACGAATTGATGAGAGAAAGAGGGGGTATCTCATCATATGAACATGAGAAGGTCAGTAAGAGGAATATAAATGAATATCCTCCAATATAAGATCATGGAGCATAAAATAAATGACATAAAAGAGATTACTTGAAAAGGAAGAGAGAGGTAGGATCCCTTACCTTAAACGTAACACTTAAAAATCAATGGTTGGTACCTTGAGGGATTGGGGGAACCTTGGGAGGACTCCTTGGGAGGTAAGGAGACCAGAACTTCGTTAAGGATGATTTTGGAGTCGAATGGATGAGAGGATGGCATGGTATTTATAGGGAAAGTGAGGGGACAAGGCATTAATGGCCAAGGGACACCTCATTGGTGGTTTTGAAAAAAAAAAGTGGTATTTCCTCATGGTATTGGCCACTTGGGACACCTCACACCTTATCTCACTATTCACAAGTCGACCATCCCTTAAAATATCTCATCACATCATCATGATGCAGTTATGATGTCATTAAACATACCGAAACCCTAAGACATAATTTTTATTATTCACTGAACAATCAACTTTTTCAGAAAACTCCCAGAAATTTATCTTAACATAATATCAATGATATTAATTCAAAAATAAACCCCATTTTATAAAAATAATTTTCTATATATTTTTAATTTAATTTTTAAATAAAAACACTATTCACTGAAAATTCATTTTTTCAGAAAAAACCCCAAAAATCACCATCACATAATATCGATGCTCTGAGTTCAAAAATAAAGTCCACTTTATAAAAATATTTTCCTAAATATTTTTAATTTAACATTTAAATAAAAAACACAATTCACCCAAAAAAATAATACTTGACTAATAATTAATGAAACAGTTATTTACATGTTTTATTGAATCACACTACTTAATCAAGATGCGTAAATTATATTAATACATTCTTTAAGGGAAATTAATAATTCATTTGGTCACATTTCTAATCCTAATTATAAAATAACTATTCATAATTTACTATTCATCAAAAATTATGTTGATCTTATTAGACTCTAAATTTCTTACTGAACACATTTTACAGAATAACATTTTTTGAAAATCATTACACATAATTAAATATTTAAGCTTTACATAAATATTTTAAAATATCCTTTTTTTTCAAAATTCATCAACAAAATACATCCTATATTCATTTTAACATTTGTAAACTCACAAACTTCTCCATAAGAAGAAAACACAATTTTATTTATAACAAAGGATTACACAAAGTAGATATGGTCTCATTACATATACCCTTATCACACCAGCATAGGACCTAAGTGTAAGGTGATGTAAGGTGAGATAATCCGAGGGAGGCTCGGCCAACATCGCACGAGTAGTAATTTCTATCAGTTTGAACTTCTCGCGATGGCGATTCCGTTCTTGCTTGACACGATGAAGTTCAGCTTGGGTTTGGTCTAGAGAAAAGCCCAGTGGTGGTACCTCCATCCCAAGTTCTATTAGATGGGCTTAGATCAGTCCAATATTACTGGATGAGGCCATAGAATCTTCTTTCTATATTAATTAACCAAGATCACTTGTATTTAGAGACAATAGTCGCAACATTCAGTTTCCAAGGGTCATACTGACTAAAGGTCATATAATAGTCAAACCCAACAGTCTCATGTAATCAAATGAAATAGTTTTGGTGAGTATGAAAAATAATATAACACACAAAATTAGGAAAGAAGATTTATTCAAAATTTCGGGTCGTTACATCCAATGCATTCCTCATATGAACATGTTTATACATAAAATAAACATTCGTATTAAAACTAGCATATGAAATATTATAAATTTATCCCTAAACCCTGAATCGTATAAAAATAACACATACACAGTTAAAGATATCACAAAACCATCAATCAAATATAAAAGTTTTGTACCATAATAAATCAACATCAAATAAGCTTAAAATCCATCAAAGGATGTTGACATAGATGAAATCAAAATTGTTTGAGAGAAATATCTATTTTTTTTGAAATCATTTAAATGTCACATAATTATAATATAAAAAATTTACATTAAAAATATTATTTTAATCTTTTAAGGGAAGCTTAGATGATTTTATAATGGTGGATAATAGCCTCATCCATCGTATAAGTTAATAAAGACATTCTTACCTTAATGTTTTCGAAAAGGTTAAGAAGTACCTTGTTTGGAAAAAGGCAGAATGATTCATTTATAAACATCTTATAAAAATTAAAAAAAGGTTATAATGACTTTAAACCATAGTATATAAAATATTAAGAATGTTTTGAAATACATTTTTATGAAAAATGGATGTAGATGATAAAGATGTATCGGTAGATACTTATATAAAAAAAACCTCGGATAATAAAGAGATTGTGAAATTAACCCCTTACCTTGTACTTTTACTTGTTTGAGGGTAGGTTAACCTCCTATATAATGGTGAAATAATTTTTATTAAATTATACATGAATAATATACATTAATATGATATCATATATGATCTTTTGACATTGTTTTGTTAAAAATATCTAAGTATTATCGTCATTTCCGGTGTTAACGGATTCGTTTTCCTTCATATTATTTATTATGTGAGGTATATTTGTTATATATGGGATGTATATTATTCATATATATAATAATATCAAGCCGTTAAACATTATTTTTAATCATCTAATGAAAATTAGTCTTGAATGGATACAATGGGGAATGAATCTCATCGCGTTCGTGGAGACGGTAATCAGTACGTAGGCACGAGTGACAATATCATTCTTTTGATATTAAAATCATATATAATTGGATGGTATATCAAATATAAAGAATAATTATCATGTTATATTTATTATTTATATCAATTAAACATCATTATTATACCCATCCAAATAATGTATTTAAAAACTATTATACCACGACGTGGAGACGGTAAGTCGTACGTATGCACGTATGGTGACATGTCATTCAAAGGATGGATAAAATAGTGAATATGGTTGTAAAATATTTATAATAACATCACAGTATATAGAAGATACTATAGTTATTATTTTATAATGCAAACAACAAAGAAATATGAAGTGAAAGAAAAAGGAACTTGAAAGAGGTGATGAAATATTTACCTCTTCTTCGGGTTCTTCCTTTTGATTTGATAAAAAGGGATCCTTAGGTTTACTTTCTAACTAAAGTAATTTCTCTAGGATTAAGGGAGAACATTTGGGAGGATATTAGGGTTGTTTTTTGCCAAACCAAAAGTCTTTGAAGGTGTGAATTGGAGAGAAGGGGGAGTGCACTTTTATAAGAGGGGTGAGTGGCACCTTAGGAAAAAGTTAAAGTATTATGTTATAATAATTTAATATTCGGTTTATTATGGATCCAAATTAATGTATTTAAAGTATAAGGTTGGGAGGAGTCTAAATCCTTTCAACCAAGAGGTTTTATATAGGTTTCTATCACTATATTAATCTTATCTTTTAGATTTAACTCTTAGTTTATTAGTTTGACATTTACCATGTCTCTTTGTATTTTTATATTATTTGGTTAAAAAACATACTATAAACTGCCAAGAGAACCCCAAGTGGTTCATTAATGATATAACTATCATAATATAGGTCCTTTTGTTGAACCTTATATTTTTATGAATATTATATCAATTAATAATATAATATTTGTTTTTAAACCTCTTTTATGTCAATTTGGACACTATTTAATAATTGATATTTTCTAAATTCATAAAAACATTATTAATTCGAACTAAATTTATATAATAAATCCTAACATTTCATATTAACCTATTAAATTCATGTATGACATCAAAACTTTTAAATTATATTTATTTTAACATTTATAAAACCATTTATTTGATTCATTCATTAATAAGGAAAATAATGCATCATCATTGTGTCATAAATAAATACAATTATTCAATGTATAAAAATTGAAAATAAAATAAAATTATGTAGGAAATATGTTTTTTTTTATAATTAATATTTATAGTCAAAGATATAACATGTATAACTCTATGTAAAAATTGTTTTACTAGAAGATATATGCTTATGTCATTTCTGTATTTAATATAACTTCATTAATATAATGTGTCATTATTACTTACAAGTGGCTCCATGGGGTGCCAAAATCGCCCCAAAGATGCCCATGGTCGGACATGTATCCGCCAATAGGGTTAGAACATGTTTTAGGGTAATTTAATATTATTAAAATATTATTTTTTAACCTTATTTACTAGATTTACCCTTTTAACCATGGTAAATAAAATATTAACTAAATAAAATATTCCTAATGTATAAAAATAAACGTTACCTATTTACAAAATTTGGACCTCCTGATTCAAAATATGGAATCCATTTTTCTAAATTCTAAACACATAAGTGGCCAAATTTAATTTAAAATTAATTCCTGTTGTCAAAACAAAAAGAGTGTTTTTAAGAAATAATAACTATTAAAATATTAACATTCACTTATGTCTAGTTTAAATGTGAAAGTATGTGCAATGAACAAAATTGGATTAAATGGTAAAAATAAAATCTAATTATACTTTAAAACCACTCAATTGTATAATTTATCACTATAAATTATTTTGATTAAAAATGTTGCTTTTAATTAAAATCTTGTATTTTTCACAATGAATCAAAAACTGATTTTTTTAGAAAAATACCAAAAGTTCACTGTAAGAAAATTTCAATATCTCAAATCCAAAAATGAAGTCTATTTTAAAAGTTATATTTTATAAAATTTCAAAAAGTGGGTATTATTATTCATAACTGCTACTTTGATTGGTTGCGGTGTGTTAGAATCTTGAAGTTGCGTACAATGCAAGCTATTACATTATTCAAAGGGAAATGTATCGTGGAAGCTTGGGGTGTTACAACAATGGCATACAAAGAATCCATGAAACTTTCCTGAGGTTACCCTGAAATCACATTTCAAGGGTTTCATCTTTAATCTTTATTGCTGAAGTGTGTTGAATATAGTCTCCAGACCAGCCAAGTGATTAGAACGTTGTATGGATTTGACTACCAAATCGTCTATATTACATTCCACAAATTTCCCTAAGAAGGGTTTGAAGATATATTTCCTGGATCGTTGAGATTATGCACCTACATTCATTAATCCAAAGGGAATTACTCGATAACAAAACACACCTTTATGGGCTATGAAGGCTGTATATTCTTCATTCTCTAGGGAAATATGGATTTGATTATACCCAGAGTAGTCATCCATGAAGTAAAGAGCTTCATAGCCAGCTGTTGCATTAATGAAAAGTTCTGTGATTGGAACATGAAAGTCATCTTTATGACAATTCTGGTTAAGATCTCGGAAATCAATGCTAACTATGGTTTCCCCTTTCTTATTTTTCCCAGGGACAGTGTTGTCTAGCCATTTTGGATATTTAACTTCCCTAAAAAAGTTATCATTTATTTTTATATCAACTTCAACATCAATTTTTGATGCATTATTTGGGTGTGTTCTTCTTGCTGCCAGCTTGAATTTTTGATTTTATTCTGGAAAACCCAATTGAAGGGTGGAAACATCAGGATTATGTCCTGGAATTTCTGTATAATTACAAGAAAATAAATCTATAAGTTGCTTTATAAATGAAGTATACACTTCTTTCTCTTCCAAATTCATGGTCCCACATATTAGAGTGGGGCATAGATCTTCATTGTACCTAGATTTTCTTCTCTGATCTCATCCATAGTGGTAGAGACACCTTCATCAAATATTTTAGGAGCATCCCTGATATCTTTCTCTTCTTCTTTATTATGTGTTACTTCTTTTGTTCCTACATTCATAGTAGATGACTAAGAAAAACTTCTAGAGTAAGAGGATGAGTCATTATTTGAACATCATGAAGAAGAGGCCACCATTTATAGCCCTACTAATGGTGAAGGGTCCTCCTGGGGTAATAAAGAGGAGATGGTGGATTGGGAATCAGCATCTTAGTCATCCTTTAGCATTGCTACAACTTATTCTATTCTGATTGATGTAGTGGAGTCTTGTTGTAGTTCAGTAGATGAAATGAAAACATCTACATTTAAACTTACATCACTACTTAGTGAATCAACTATTTCTCCCATTCTGTCAGGTTTGATTTTCATAATAGGTACTATAGAAGTTATGGGAAAAATGCTTGGATATGGGTTTACCTTTTCAATTTGATTGATTGGTAACACATAATCTGTACTCAAATTTATCAATGGGTTTTCTGGGATCTTTTCCAAACCATTCAAAACATTAATTATGGTTACCTCCTTTTTCCTGGACGTCATTCCCTTTGTGTGATAAAACTCTGCCTCAATGTATTGAGATTCACACGTTTTAAATAGATCCTTGTCACCATAAAATGTCCCAATTTGACCATTCAAATAGTATTTGAGACATTGTTGGTATGATGAAGGTATGGCCACATGTTGATGTAGCCAAGGCCTTCCAAGTAACATGTTGAAGGTTTTGTCCTGACAAACAACCATGAAATATGAATTAGATACAAGATCTTCAAATTGGGTTTTGAGTGAAATCCCACCCATAGGTTTTTGCTCATTCTTGTCATATCCTTGCAACATTAAATTACAAGGAGATAAGTCATATTTAGTAAGGCCTAATCAACGAAGTGTACTAATGGGAATGAGGTTGACTCTAGATCCATTATTAATGAAGGATCATCAAATGTCTATGTCTTTGACCTTTCCAGATAGATACAAGGGTCTAACATGTCAATGTAAAAAATCATATTCATCTTAACCTATAAAGGATATAACTGCATGACACTCTGCAAGATCATTCTCTATACAATAAACATCAGCAGCATCATCTTCAGTTTGAAACTCATGAGGACTTAACAAATCCTCAATAAGTGCTTCTTGAATATATTTTGATTGGTTTATGGCATCCAAAAATTGAAAACCTGGTCGGTACATGGGAAAATTGTTTCAATACATCGTATGTTTCATCCAAATGTCTACATTTCCCAGCATTGAGAAGCAGTTTCGCAGGTGTCTTAGATGTTGATGCTTCTGATGTAGATGTACCGTGTGTTAGAGCAGAAGCTTAAAATACTCTTGGATTTTCTATATTAGACTGAATAGGTCTATTTAGTTGCTGAGAGGAAGACGGTGTGACTTCTAATTGGTCCTCCAAAATAATCATGTCAGGACTAAACCTATCTTGCGTGGAAGAATCTTATTGTTATTGTTGAGCCTATTGAAGGGATATTCCATGAGTTTCTACCGCATATACGGTTCAAGCAAGAGTTGAGTTAAAATAGTGGCTTATTGAATTCCCACATCATCCCATGTATCCTCGACCTTGGCCTCTTCCTCCAGTTCCCCAGGTAGGTACAAGGAACTCTGGATCATTATAATCAAAATCATCATGGTAATAAGGATCAGTTACGTGGATAACCTTCACAGAACCAAAGATCAATTATTTTTTTGATGATGATTCTTCTTGACGGGTTTTTTCTAGTTGTTCCATTTGGCGGGGCGGTGTCTGTGCTTTTGAAGTAAATGGAATGAAATCTTCCCGAGTCAAAGACAACTTTGGCCTTGAAATCAACTCAACTTTTTCTCACTGCTCTTTATCCTTCTGATCATGTTGCTTCTTTGAGAATTTAAATTTTGATAAATGTGGTTTTGATGTGGAAGGATTGGTGGAAGACACAATCTGTTTTTTAAACTGTGTTTGTAGAATGGAATGAGTTCTGTTGATCATTTCCCTGATCATCCAATCATTATATTTATACACATTTTTTACTTTTGACTTCTTTCTATTTTCCTCCATCCCCAGGATCAGTAGCAGTAACACATGCTACTGAGCTGGGGACATTTTCAGTTTCACTTCTCCAGAGTCTACCATTTCTATCAACAGGTCCATGAAAACAAAACACTCCTAAATGGGATGCCCCAACATCAGGTGAAAGGGACAATAATTCATATGATATATATCTAATTCCTTGTTTGGTTTCTACGGAGTTGGAAACTGAACCAAATTTATTTCCAAAGCTAAGATGAAGAAACCCGGAACTTGTTCATTATAGAAAGAATAAATTTTTTTCTTTATTTCCAAAAACTATTTTTTCCTTTGATCAATTTTTTCATCTTGATGATATGGGCATTGTTGCTGATGATCAGGAGGCAGAGCCCTTCGATGTGATGAGGGTTTAGATGTGGAAGCAGCTACATGTGCTTGCTTGAGTGTAACTACAGCATCATCTTCCTTCCCTGTTCTCCTTCCCTGAGCTAATGGAATTACATGAGTTTTATCCTTAGTTTCTATAATAGAATCATCTATCTGTTGAGCAACTGAAGTAAGGTCTCAAAACCCTTCAGTGTATTTTACATGGATCAGTTGTGTTCATAACTTATCACGCTGATTTTCCACAAAAATTGGTAGAAAAAATTCTTGAGGGAGTTCTAGAATTAAGGAATATGTTAATACGTTCTATCATGAAATTAAATATGTAACTCTTTCATTATACCTTGGTTTTCAATTTGTAAGATCAAGAAATTTTGTCTTTGGTAATGTTGAGCTGATGTGAAGAATTTATTTCGGATAGAGATCTTCGCATCTTGAAATTGATTGAGATTGAAAACTTTTATACCATACAAAAGATGGTCCATGTAATTATTGCCCAAAACACCTTTGCTTTACTACTTATTTTTGTTGAGGAGTTCCCATAATGGGATCACCACATGAAACGTAATTTGTTAAGTGTTGTTTAGGATCTCCAAGACTATAAATGATTGGAAATTTGGTATTCACAAAATTTGGTGGGGGAGGAATCAGATCCACCCACTCAGGATAAGATTTCTTTTCAAGATAAACAAGAACACATCATTCCTCCATAGCTTCCAATTGAGTCATTAATTCCTTAATTGTGTTCATAAGCATTTGGGGAAATATCCAGATGAGCTGGAACCTGTGAAGGTACAAAAACTAGAGCTTGAGACGGTTCAACAGTTGGCAAAACCACTAGGGATGGTGCTAGTATTTTCCTTGGATAACCCATGGGAACCGGCTTATCAGGATGTGTTTGATCCTTCTATGGCTATATACCCAATAAATGTAATTTGATATCTACATCTATAGTTACTAAAAATCCTCTTTACTGAGGATCTTCTATAAGATGAGCTAGTTGATGATCTGCCTGGAGAGTACGTCTAGCACAAATGCTTCATCAAAGTAACTATATATTGAGTCTTTTCAACTCTTTCATCTCTTCTTCTTGCTGTGAAACTCTCTCTTAAAGAGAATGATATTGACCTTCTCTTGTGGAAAAGTGATATGCAATCTGACTTTTACCTTTCACCTTGTTAGATGCCTTTTGGAGGGGTGGGAGTTGGTTATTTAAAGGTATACCTAGATTATAGGTATGCCTTTGATTTTAGGTACGTGCACATTCTTCATTTTTCTTAGTGTGTAACATAATATGGATAAGAACTTCATCTTTTGATTCCCCTAAACTAGACTCATTTTTTGCAGGATCTTCAATAATCTTGTTAATGAAATTTACTGACGCATAATTCATTGATGGAATTGTGTCAAAATATTTGTAAGATCATCTCCCTCTGTATCTTCCCTGAGAATCTTCCCTCCAATATGATGGATTCTCAAGAGTTATTTGGAAAACAATAACCTGAATACAATCATCGGATTGTTCAATTGTGCGCTCTCTTTATGGATTCTTCCATAATCGGAAAAAAAATTGACTTCCATTGAAGAGGGGATTGTAGATGTGAAAAAACCTCCCATCTCTGTAGGCTGGGGCTATTCATGTACTTTTTCATCAAAACATTGAACTTTGTTTAATGAATTTGAAGGATTAATTAAATAATCTCTCAAACCTGCAAGCTGGGGTGGATCATGAACTAATATGGCTGAGATTCACGCAACTATTCTTCTGATCTTACGAATTTTGGTTCAGACATTAGGTTGGTGCATTATCCAACATCCACTAAAATTACTTGTTTCAGAAGATCATTGGGATTTTTCATACATTTTTTTTATTTTACGGTTGACATCCTTTAAGTGGTAAGCCTACTCAAGATTCACCAATGATTGATGTAAAAGTAACTCAACTGCTTTCTTTCTTTGGGACTGAATCTGATGAGAGTTAGTTAAGGACTGTTCTTGAGCCTATATTTGATTACATACAAAATCTGTTGATTGTACCCATCCATGGGCTATAAACTTTCATGATACCACTTTTGGTGGGATTTTCTGATTCTGGAGTGTAGTGAAATGAAATACTCTATGTGCACCCCATCCTCTGATATGAACATGAGATGGGGAATCAAAAATTAACTGGCGTAGCCTCTCTAGAGAGTTGAGGAATGAACACTGAAGGGTTATCTGCTTTTTTTCATCCTTTGGATGTCGAGAAATTGAGATAGATTCCAAGTAAATTTTTGTTGTTACCCTTCTATTACCTTTACATGATTTTTATATTCATCATATGGTAATATTTTTGTTTTCAAATAACAAAGATTCTTCCATAAGTTAAGGTGGATATTATGAACGTAATATTATTCTATCAATTCTAGAATGTTATATTGAGAATTTTCCAAAGGATTGAACAGGACTTGTATTTATCCTTTAACCAATTGTTTTCTCATGTTTAACATATCTTCATTGTCTTATAATAGATTTTCCATTACTTGTTTTGAACAAAGTTGACACTCTGTATTAGAAGACATATTACCCAAGGGATGTTTAGAGAGTGACCCTTCCCTTAAGATGTCTTCTGTTTGAGAAATTATTTCACTTATCAATGAAAAGGCATCAGACATGACTGGATTTGTGTTGGAAAGATCCTTGAGATAGGAGGGCTTTCTCATCACTAGATTTTCAATTGTAGAATTATCTTGACAGTACGAAATACTACTACAGAGAGGACTTTCTTAGTGAATTCAATCATGGGGAGAACCACCATGGTGGATTACATCAAGGGATAAATCCTCTAGCTCATTGGTCTTTTGGCCACATGGATGGTTACTGTGGCTCTCATCCAAAGATAAGCTCTCTGGATTGACCGAAATTTCATGAATCAAGCCTTCATGATGAAGTGTTTGATGATGAACTTCAGAATTACAGCTACTACTCACATAAATTGTAAATGAGAGGGTAGGATCTAGAGCTACAATAGATAAATTTATGAGGGCTTCAAGAACTCCAGTATTAAGAGGATCCAAATTGCTGCTTGACTCTTGATTTTACAACTGTGCTTGGGAAGACTTATTATTGTATATTCTCTTACACTTATTTGGGATTTCATTCTAGGAAATGTGTTTATCTTGGGAAAGTGTTTATGCCATACTTTGAGTGGTTACCAGAACAGACCGATTACCTCCAATTAGAAAGGGTGTATATTCCTGATCTTATTGTCGGTATGATATGTGGGAGTATGCCCCATGACCCTCCTGGACTGGAACAAAGGTGTGTATCTACTTCGGTATGGCATGCTGATGTGTCATCTCATGTGTGTGGATAGATTAGTATGTATGTTCCTCTGGTACTGCTGAAGTAGTTAGTATAATATCCTAGCATGCTTCTAGAATATGAGTCAGAATTTCTGTTTTCCCTTTCACCATTGATAATATGTTTTTGGTGACTTCAACAAATGGAACGGGAATATATTTCCATTCCATATCTATAGTAGGTGTCTGTGTCTTCACCTTTATTCATTTTCCTATCAATGGGTGTTGACAATACTCATATATGGGGGCAGAGAGTTGGGTCGGCCACAGATTTTTCGTTGGAGCTTTCTGACTGAATTCTTCAGGTGCTGCCAAACGAGATGGTTGGCAGGATTGATGAACACTAGAAGGTGTATGTGCCTTCTAGCTGTTTCCCATAAACTATGGTTGATAGACTTCCTACAATACCAATAGATGAGACTGCTGGCAGAATTGATGATTGTAAGCAGGTGTATGTTCATGTTTAGCAGTTTCCACCACTTTGGATTGGAGGGATTCATTAAATGCAGTCAGAAGAGCATATTAACTGGATGATAGCTTATAACAAGGTGTATGTTCATGTTCATGGTACTCTACTAGATTTATCTGCTGGGATTGGTGGGTTACTATGAGACGAGTCTGCTAGATATAATACTTAGGATGGACGGGTGTATGTGTATGCTTGTTGTTTTCCATCAAGTTAGGTTGTTAGAATTCTCTGGAGGGGGAAGAGGTAAGAACATGCTCCTTGTTGACCAGACATTGTACCCTACGGTTGGTCATGCATGCTCGGGTCTGAGAGACCTGAGCCGACCATCCATAGGCAATTCCCACATCATGTTGTGGGTTCACTACCACACAATTTTGATGGCATAGTTTATTGGTGGGAATCCTCAGGAAGGATCCCTACATCGAGGAATTGAGGTCTTGAGTAATCTCTTTATCTAACTCCCTATAGTACGGGATGGACTCATTGTTGTGCTTCAGTGATAAGGAACTAAAACGGTTGAATACAGTGGTTGGAACAGTCTGATTTTTAATCATTGGTCATTGTTAGCCAGATGATCGAGGATTGTTATTGACCAAAAGGGCCTGTCGGGCAGCCTCCAAAGTTGGGATTGTTCTGTGCTGGCGAAACACTTTTACCTACATGTTTGAGACCCAGTGTTGAGGATGATAGATGTGTGATAACATCCTTCCTGTGGATGAGGATCCATCTTGAGCAGTGGTCAGGAAGTTCATAGATTTCCTCTTGAAGAAATTCTTTTTGGACTGAAGGGAGTTGTAAGAAAAGACTCTAAGAAAAAAAATATACTCCATTAATGAAACATATTTTAGATGGATACATGAATGATTTATTCCTTTTTATGGCCTTCCTTTATCAATTTATATGTTCTTGATAGGTGCGTAACAGTATTAACATGTTTAAGGTTGCACGTCAGGTTCACCATTTTTGTTTCGTTAGTTCCTTGAAACATGTGTTCTTGTTTGAAGAATCGCTGCTTCCAGGAGGATTCCATTGGATTTATTAATGGAACCAGAAACATCTAACAGTTCTTTATCCAAATGGGACCTACATTACAAAGGTAGGAGTTCATTAAGTTTGAACTTTACGATACTTAAGAACATGTATTGGTCGATAGGATAGGAGGTTGGACTCATCCCACCCTTTTTTTGGGAAATTATTGTCTACACCGGGACTCTCTTTATAAATTTAGGATATTTTCATGAATCCTTATTAATTCAACAAGTATAACATAAGTTTACCTTGAATTTTCAATCACTTATTAACATGTTTAAAATTTAGAATCATCAGTATGTATTCAAGGATCTTCATTAATAGAGATATCTGTATGTATTTGAGGTTCTCTATAAAGGGTATCCTCTTATATACTATTTAGATATTCTTTTAATCATCATTATGATGATACTGGTTTTAAAGCCACTCAGTAAGGCACTCGGGAATTTATTATCATCCCGGGAGATGAAGGATTGTTTTGATGTTGGGATCATACCCATGAAATGGGTTACCTACATATCCTTCTGAAATGAATTAGAACCCTCATATTTCGGTGCCTCTTAATGGGACACATCATACATTTTAAGTTCATGTGACAAGGACCTAACCGTATAGCTTAATGTCATGTGGTAAGGATATCTAAGGAAATGTGCTTAGTCAATGTCAGGTGTGGGACTTATACCAAAATAGCTCAAGGAAATTGGAATGAATATGGGTTTCTAATTAAGATTAGACCCTGTTGGGAATATGGACCAGGAAGAACAGGGTTGATTTGAAGTGTTGGGTTTGAACCTCAAGGAGGCTTCCTACATATCCCATTTGGATGGTATTCAAATATCACATAGTTCGATAAGTCTCATTCGAGATTATAGTCATTTTAGAGAAATGAACTTGTGCTTACTTCCGAAAAAAATGAATTGATTATTTGGGGGTTTAGTTTGGGTCTTATTCCTAAGGAGGATGCCCAGATTAAGGGAATTAGGTTTGGATTCATGGAGAGGATATCTAATAGGCTCAGGCCCTATAAAGGCTTCCTATATATCCTAGTTCGAACAAGAATTTGAGTTCACATAGTTCATTAAATTATGAGTGTTTGCGCACATTTTGTAATCATCACAAATCTATAAGCCCACTTGAGTCATGCTCGGTGTGAGAAACCAGAGGATGTGAGAGATTAAATAATGACACATACACATTTCCACCTATACTAGTGGAAGAGGGTGTACCCGTCACAGTGACGGTGGATGAGGGAATGGTGACCTAGGAAGAGGGTGAGGTGACCAGCCTTCCCTCTATTCACATTACATTGGACAAGGGTCCAAATGAAAGGAAGAAGGGATGATGGTTTAGAGGATTACACCAGGATAGATGCCCTAAAATTGATCCTAGCAGGGGATGGATACATTTCATTTTCATGAATGGAAAAGCATGTGTGAACTGTACCTTTCCCACCAGATACCTAAGGATCCGGGTCATTTTGAGGAGGGATACCTTATGACCCAAACCCTCCTCCCAATCGGGAACATCCCAACACTGTTCCTAGGAGAATATTCCATGTGACTGTGGATATATAAACCAATAGAAAATCCATGAATCCTAACCCCATCATGAAACAAATTTGGGAAACCTCTGACTACGGAAATAAAAACCCAAATTAGGAGACACACTGTTGTGCCTTTCCCAAGGGATTTATAAATCAATAGGTTTTGGTGGAGGCTTCAACTTAGTCCCATTCCAATAAGGGAACCAAGGAAAGAGATACCCTTTCATGAATGGATTTAAAGAGGGTAATTAAGTTGTTATGTAGGTCGTATACCATGCTCTACCATGTAGGTACTTCTCACAAGTGGCCAATGTTGGTACCCCATGTTGTTGTGTCGTGCAGCTATACCGCGCAGGTGTGCCACGTAGGTTTGTATGATGACTGAAGAATATTTTTCACATAGGGGAACCAATAATTTGTAAAAAATGTTAAAAAAAATTCAAAAACATGTGTATCCCATTTAATTATCTCTTCTCTCGTACTATAGAGAGATCCCTAAGACAATTTGAGGGATCTGGGTGAAAGAGCTTCGCGATGGGTGCTTCGGAGAGTCTTTCAAATTTTTTCAGTCTTTGAAATGGGGACCCCAAGGGTCCTATTTATAGGCATGGAGGGGATCTTTGGTGGAGGAGTTACCCTATGTAGGTCCCACACGTAGGTCCTCTGTGTAGGTCCTTTGTGTAGGTGTGAAAAAATTATACTACTATGCATGTCCTCCGCGTATCTCTTCGAGATAAAATTTGTTCGTCTTCCGAGTGCCATTACATTTGATCCATAAGTCTATTTAGGCTCTGCGACAAGTCAAGACAAAGCTCTTAAAGAGATCTACACTTCTTGATATAGAGAATACACCAAGTCTCCTAGAATGAATTTAGGGAATTGAATTTAATCAAGTGAAGCTTTTCATCTTCAATCTTGGAAATCCACTACCTACTCCTAGATGGGGGAATCATTATACTTATTCATCGGTAAGGAGTATTATTTTGATACATAGAAATCCATCCTTTATCTTCTTCCTTGATGGTGAAAACATATTTACTCATAATTTATAGTTGTTTTCTATGTGAGAATCATATCTTCACTCTATGTAAAAGTGCATGGAACACATTTCATGGTGTCTACACCCGCCAATTCAGTTTCTTGGCATTAAATACCATTTAAAATAATAATATTAGTACTGTAAATTTTTTTGGTATAACTCAGTGTTGTGTGCAGCATAAAATTTTGTAGAAACCCATCATTGCATCTTGGGTACGCTATCGTACATTGTTTCCCCTTTCAACTAAAATTAATATTAAATTACAAAATATTAATTCATATGAAAATGTATTATTTTATAAATACATGGGATGTTACATCTATTGGGTGATATGATCCATTTTATTTTTAATTTAAATGGATTTAAATTCAATGGATACAACATTTGTAGTTGTTATTTTTCATTATATTTTTTTGAAGATACATTTTTCATATTGAAAACCATAATTTACTTTTATGGTGTTCTCACTTACAAAATTTCCATCATTTTAATGAATATATTTCATTTCATGAAATTTTAATTTCCTTTTCATGGTAACCCAATTATGTTCCTGTAATTTTATCATTAAATTTACCTGATGATTTATTTTTCTAAAAATTTTATTACATTGATACAAGATTCATTATTTGAACTATTAATATATTTATGGAGTACTCATAACATCCTTGAAATTTAATATCTTTATTTTTTTATATTCATTATATTCAATGTTCACTATATGTTTCCTCTTTAATGGGGTTTGGATTCAAAAGTTATCAAAGTCCTTAGGGTTACATATTATCATTTCCTTATTCATGACAAGTTTTGAGTTACGCACCTACCTTCTTTTATATAATGTATATAACAGATATTTTCCACATTATATCATGTTTCTCTCTTTATTCACAATATTGAGTTTTTTAATTCATGTTCACCATTTTAAACTTTTTTTCATCTATGTAAACATCCTTTGGATTTCATTGTGTTATATATGGGATATTTCCTGATTAACCATCGTCCTTCTTTCTTGAGATGGATTATAGCCGTGTTATCGCATTTACTGACTAGGAATGTCTTTATGATCCATATGTTTGTATCTCAAAATGGAAATTGATTGATTCCTAGGGAAATTTTTTATTAGTTGTATTAAAACTCATATCATAAAATGGTTACCAAATTATAATTATAGAAGTGATGGGTGGGGCCTAGAATTCGAAATATCTATAATGAATTATTTTTCCTCATGAGACAAAAGGTATAGGTATTTGGTATATTCCAAAAAAAATTAAAGGATGTTGTCAAGGTTGCAGCATTGATAGAGATGATCATGTAATTTTGGTGTCCTTGACAACAACAATAATGTTTTCATTGAGGCCTTGATAGTAATGATCAGTATTTTTTGGATTATTTCATTCAATCTCTATAGAGTCAATTATTTTTAACCATGTAATTATTTATATTTTTTCATCCATGGATTTGTTTCAGGATAACATGGTTAATTTTATATGATTATTTCATTATAATATTACTTATTCAAAATTATTTATTCCTTTCTACTTTATGATTGATTCTCAAATACAAATTCTCTTACTGATTTTGTATGTTCACTATTTTTATGTTTTCATTTATATAGTTTATGAAGTAAATATTTACATGTGATACATGGATAATTATTTATGGATTATGATATCTTAGTATAGATTAATTATGCTCTTATTTAGTCAACTAAATTAGCATTATTTGAAAAATGAATGTGAATTTGTAGTTAATGGGTTGTGTTGAATTATCTAAATTTATAAACCTAAATGATCATATAAATGTATGTAATATTATATTTTAATTATTTCATGTAATTATGGTACTGTTATGTATGGGATAACATAATTGGGGTCATATTAATGTTTAGAAAACATAAGAGGTTATGATGTTAGTTAAGGAAAACTTTATGGTAGATAAATTCATGTTGATCAAAATTTGATCGATATAGATATCCTTTTTTATTATATTTTTGTAGTACATTATATATTATGTTTTTCTTGGATTAGGATGAGTTAAAAATGGAGGAAACTCAATGGGTAATTCTATATATAGGATAAATTAAAAAATATGGAAAAGTATAGAGTACGTGGTGTCCTATAAGTTAAATCCCAATATTGGTACAACAAAGTGGATATAGAAGTGGTAATGATTATCCTTATGTTAATCACAATGAAATGGATTTTTGAGTTTCATATTGATCTTAATTAGGTGTGTTCCAAGTGGGATAATAGCTACAAACTTTTCTAGACACTTCCCAGTAGATATGATTTGAATGTTTCACTTACATCTTATGAAGCATCATGAATGATTGAAATATATTTTTTACAATACCTAATAGGATAAGGATCATGTTTAACATTGATTAATATGTATATAATAATATATTAATGTATATGTTTACTAGTATTATATTTTATGGATAATGTGTAGAATTATTTTTTTTGGTAGAAATTCCATTTATTTTTTTAGTTTAGAATACTATAAGAATTTTTATTGATATTTCAAAGTGTTTTTTTAATATTAAGTTAATTAAAGAACCAAACTTATAGAAACATTGTTTGAAACAAGAGTGATTCAGCTTGAATGAAAATAATAGTAATCTAACTTGATAGTGTCATAGAGTAAGACATATTGATTTTGAATGTTTTATTAATCCTCTTATGATGAAATTATTCATCACTCTTGTTGAAACTTTTTTATTTAGTTATGGTTGAATCCTAAAGTGACCAAGTTGACAATGGGTTCCATGGATAATGTACTAACATTCCTAATGAGAAAACTAATGAGATAATAATTGATTTTAGATATCATATGTTTTTTAAAACATCCTATCTAGTATTATGATTAATAATTTAAACATTTTCATTTTTCCAAACACACCATAGAAGTGAAGGATAGAGTCTCGTGGAAGGTCAGGTGAGGAAATTGATGAATGAAAGAATATTCAATTTATTTCGTTTCAAAAATGATATAAGAATATTCTTGGTTAATGACTCAAAGGAACTATATGATGATTAACGTATAGATAATGAAATCCTAAAGGAATACATTTCGATGGAATGATGAAGAAATAGGTTAAAATGACGAGTGTAAAATATGTTTTTCTTTCTCACACCTACAATATCAAGGAAGAAACTTCATTCGACATTACATCTAGAGATGTGACTATATTTTAGATAACCATACCTAATGTTATTAGTAAGTGGTAATTCAAAGTTATATGATATAAATTATTTAATTCGATTAATGAGAAAACAAAAACGTTAAATGATAAATTATATTTTTCATTAAAACATATTTGTTTGATAGAATGCATCAAACCCAACACCAAACCACAATGAACTATATCGCAATATATAACCATAAAAATGAATCCATAAAATTGGTTGAGAAAAATATAGGAAAACATATCATGATATATATATATAATAACTGTCTTTATTAATTTTAATGCATTGATAAAATTTAATTAATAAAGCTTTTTAAATAATAAGATAGATTTTTGTATTAAAATATAATGCATTTAAATTGGGATTTAATGTGATATATTTTATGATATAGAATATATTAAGAATAAAATATATTATTAAATTTAATAATATGTTAATACAAAAAATTATTATTAATTGATAAAGAATTAAGAATAATAATATTTTATATTTAAAAATGATATTTTCATTTAAAATGAATTTCATTATATATTTTTATATTAAATTACTAAATTATTGAAATTTAATTTCAAAAAATGAAATACATTTTTTGAATTTATCCTTTAAATATTAGTTTAAAATCAATTATTTTGATTTTTATTGAAATAATGTATTTTTTGGATAAATAGTGAAACAATTATAGTTGTTTATTATATTAATAGAGCTTAGGACTATATCATGAAGTAATTATAACCTAAATACTTATAATAAAATTTTCATAATATAAAAACCATTTAATGACTGAAATTATTAATGAAAAACAATACTATTATTACATTAGAAAAAAAATGGTTAAGAATTTGAATATGATGTAATTTATTTATCATAAAAACACATTCATTCACTAATATAAAAAAATAGTTTTCAACCTTTTTAAAAATTAATTATAAAAATATAATTTTAATTTGGAATTAATAAGAATAAATTATATAAAATGGTCCATACCATTTTTAGGCTTAATATGAATATTAAAATTATTAATGTAAATTATTGTGATAATTGTAAAAATATTATTTTTAATGAATTCTTTAATAAAAATTGGGTAATTTTTTTCTATAAAAATTTTATTCCATTATTAAAAATGAATTTAACATAATGATAAAACACACACACACACACATATATATATATATATATATTAAAACACATTCTATAATGATGTGGATATTCACAAAGGTATGGCTCTTTTTTTAAATCCTTTTTTGGTAAAATTTTTTTATGGTCTAAGGAAAGTTCCAGGAGCGTCTGCGGCATGTTCAGAACCTGATGTTATGGAAAATGGAAAAATAGAGTGGTCTTCATGGTTTTTGTATGATTAGTACTAATCATATATGTTAACCTTGCAAGGAAAATTTATATAGTAGGTGGTCACACAGTTCTTCTAAAGCATTGAGATCCTAGGAGAATGAAAATGTGAAAACTATAGAAATATTGACCAAAAAATCATAGGGTTTACACATAGTTTGGAAAACAGGGTGGGATCCCTCCTTAGATAGTGATGTGTGCATGGTTGGTGCACTATTTTGGACAACCATTTGGCCAAACATTTTAATCCTATCCTTGAAGGTGAAATTACTGTTTTCCCATATTTAATTAAATATCTAAACCCTCTTTTCCTTCCACCATTTCTAACAGACAACCTTGGTTATTCTTCTATGAACTCCCCCTCCATCTAAACTAGGTATCAAGGTGTTTCTTTCTTTCATTCACTGAATCAAGGTATCGTGGAAGCATCAGATTCGTATTTATAAGAACTCAATCCTCTTGATTCATATTTCGGTTTCCCTTTTGATATCTCACACTGTTTAGGTTAGATCTCATTCTCCCTATTTTCTGGGTGTTGGACAATTTGTCGATTTCATCAGATATACTTGAAATATAACACTGATATTGGATGATGAGTTTTCTATATCCCAATGGTAGGTCTTCTAGTTATTTTCCAAAAAACACCAATTCATTTCATAGATCCTTTGTTGTGACGTACAACGACCATTGTCACATAATGGACTTAAATAGAATTAGTCCATCTTAAATTAATTATTCCATGCATAGATGCTCCCATGGAAAATATAAATTGGTTAGAGGATTTATACAACATTCATTTCCATCCCTTTGGGTGTGATAAATTAATTTTCTCTAGATATAATTGTTAAAATTAACCAAAGAATCCCCTAAGTGCATGGTTTGACTTCTAAATGTAATTTCCCTCCTTGATGTATTTTTTTATGAAACCAATAACCTTTTATGTCGATAGACATTCCTTGATTATAAATTTCCATGAATTAATTAATTAAATATCTTGTTTATATTGAATAGAAATGGGTTTCAAGGCCATGCTACATAATTTATAATAATGGGATTGAGTTATATAAATTGTGCATTCTTTTGATATTGTGAATTGTAATTACAAGTTGGAGTTGTATGGATTGTGATATCATTATTTGTAATGGGGATTTAGGATTGAAATTATAATGTGGTGACCCCTCATTTTGCTGTAATTATTATTATTATTACTCCATGGATATTAATTTTGGAATGATGGTCGAG
Organism: Viscum album; assembly: GCA_963277665.1. Taxonomy (NCBI): domain Eukaryota; kingdom Viridiplantae; phylum Streptophyta; class Magnoliopsida; order Santalales; family Viscaceae; genus Viscum; species Viscum album. Next base: position 268,688,382 of record OY728155.1, on the reverse strand, counting down.
GGACTTGTTGAGAATGATGTTTTAATATCCCTTACAGTAGGTGTTGAGAATGATGTATCTCCCCATTATACTTATACTTGAATAATGGGAGTGAGGCTCCATGTTCCCATGATTTTGAATTTGGGCATGACATCTCACCCCACCTATATATAGTGTTGATTATGGTGTCACACATTCATTATGTGATTTAGGTAATGTACCCTCTATTGGAACTTATATCTCGTTATAATGGATATAAATGCTTGAGTTACACCACATGTCTAGTCGGCACCTACCAACCATGTATATTCCGACGTACGTCCTCATGAACATAGTGAATATATGTGTATAAAATATACATACAAATATATATATAGATATGAATACTATATATGATGTGGCCTTAAATTTTCAGTTTTTTCCACATATTTTATTAAAATTTTATATTGTTTATTTAATTAATTTTGGTATATATTTAATTAATTGAATTTTTATAATTTTATAATTAAATATATTATTTATTCATTAGTTCTATATTTATAACCTATTAATTAATTATTTTATCTTATTTCGTGTTTAGGTTCTTCTCTTTCTATAGTAAATCTTTATAATGTTTTTATCTGCCTTGCTTAAAAATTTCAATTCTTATTAAGGTTATTAATTAATTAATTAATTAATCTTCATCCTTCAAATAACACAAATTTAAATTTAATCTTATCATTCAGCATTTAATAATTTTTATTTAATCAAATTATGTAATTAATTTTATCTCAACATCATATTTAGTTCTTTTATTTTTTTATGTATTAAATAAATTTATTAATTTAAAATAAATTTTTTTTTCTCTGCATTTTGGTTGTTTAAGTTTTTTAAACTAATTTATTAATTAAATAAATTTTTATTTCACATTGGATATATATATATATATATAATTATGTAATTTAGATTTTAAATATTTGTTTCATTAATTAAGTTCATTTGATTATTTTATTTTACAGATTCGAGAACACCTAAATCACCATGCCCCTATTCGTCGAAAACCAAATCAACACGAGCCTCGATGCACTACCATGTGGCCGAGCTGAGGGTGAGCCAACACCACTGTATCGAAAAGAGTAGGAACTGTTCATGCCATCGTTGAGAGAACAGGAAGCCACCGCTGTTGTGGTTGGATTGCAAATCAAACTAAAGACCCCCATGTTTCACACAGAGAAAAAAGGGGGGAAAAGTAATTAAAACGTAATAAATAATAACATAATAAAAAATATAAAAATATAATATATGTTAATAATAATAATTGAAATAAAAATAGAAATAATAAATAAACTAAATATTTACGTTAGGAAATAATATTAACTTGATAGTTATTAAAATAAAATAATAATACCAACTAGATAAATATTAAAATAATTTTCTTAAAAAAATTAATCTAATTAAACTTAATAAATAAGACAAATAAAATTAATAATATTTAAATATTATAAATAGTTATAAACTAATAAAATTTAATAAATTATTAAATTATTTCTCTTTTAATTAAAATATTAAAATATTAACTTAATTAACATTGAATAAATATTAATGATTAATTAAAAATTGTAAAATAAAAAAGTTATTATTAAAGTAATAATTAATTAATTAATAAAAAATAATTATTAATACAAATTAAATAACATAACATTTACACAAATATAGTCATTGTATTAATTAATTAAAGAAGTAATCATTAATTAATTATTTTATAATTTAAATCTATTTTAATTATCCCTCTGTTTTATGATGCGTAGATGCATGTAGGTGATATAATCCCATCCAGGCAAATCTCAATTTCTACTGGGATAGTTAGTTGCATAGGGAAAGTTAGTACGATGCGTGTTTCATGAAAAAGCACCCATGTGCGGTAAAGAAATGAAGAACACATGAAGTAGGAGGAAAATAATGGGTGACTTGTAGCAAAAGGCATAGGATACATACAATAGTGAAAGGGTGAGAACTTGATATTTATCATTCACTTTTCCTGATACTATTCATTGGAGAGAGGAGTAGGAGCTGGAGACATGGAGAACCACTTCTTGGAGATTTGAGGAGTAGCAAAGACGCACAAGTGTAGTTCGTAGGGGAGATATATTATTTTAATTATTTTTTTCTCTGATTCTCATGTTTACTATAATAGCATATTCATTTGACTTGAACATGAGAAGGATAAATTTCATATCTTGGGTCTTTTAAAATTCAATTGGTTTATCTCTTAGATTTTTTCACACACATTCCTTTATACAAAATAATAATCACAGCAGCGAGATCGATTCTGGTTTTTTAATTAAATTGTTTCGCACCATCATTTCAAACTTCAAAATTTCATGATATTTTGGTGAAATTGATCCTCATTACTTGTCATCAAGCTAAAAATTAAAAATAATTGAAATAATATAGAGTGATTTTTTAAATTGATTACTTTGTAAAATTTCTTTATAGTTATTTAATCATAGAGTGGTGAAATTTCCATGAATTTTTCTTGTGACTTAGAAATTTCCATGAATTTTTTGGATCTGTTGATTCATAGTCATTTTTCTTGTGTCTTAGTTAAAATTTATTTCAATAGTTTTTGTCATTTTTCTTGTTTCAAAATCTAGATTCATAGTTCAACATTGTTTTCATTTCGCCTAAAAATCAAAATTATAAAGCCAATTTTTTTAAAAAAAATTCCCCCATTACTAACACAATTAGGGTTTGTTAAATAATCCCTAAAACACTCACCTACATTCGCTATGGTTCAAACTTTCACCATTGTACTATTGTTGGTTAAAAAATTCAATTTTGAGGGTTGTGAAGTCCTTTAGACTTATCAAAATTTGGCATTGTTTCCAGGAAAGACATGAACTGATCATTTTAAGGGTAATAAAATTTAAAAAAAATCAAAAAATAACAAAAAGAAACAAAAAAATAGTCTTAAAACAACCAACTTCTTGAGTTTTTTTCAACATTATACTAGTTCTTCTTGAATGCATGTTTAATACGATTCTGTAAATATTTTTATATTCTAAGATAGTTGTTTGGTATTTTTGTTGTTAAGTTTGTTTGAAATCATATTAGTTTCACTTTTGATCTATTTTTAATAAAAAAATGGAATTTCATTGGGCTTAGGGTCATCAAAATATACTTTATCATGTATATTGTATGAATTATGGACACACTGCTTTGTAGTTTGTATTTAATTTACCACAACAACCCTTTAAATATGTTGAAAAAAATGGACATGAACCTGAACCTAAAGACTACTTAGAACTAGATCAACAATTTGCAAAACTATTAGCTAAATTTAATGAATTTGAAGAAGCACGTGTTGTTAGAATTCAAACATTACATAATGAAACATGAGATTCATATGAGAACATTAAAAATAAAAAATAATTTGAATACAATGATGAAGTGTAAAACCCAAATATTTTATAGTATGTTATATCTTTAAAAAAATTTAATGTCCTATATTTCAAACAACACTGACTTGGCTTACGTTATACACAAGATTGAGTTTCTGCAAAAAAACACATTAGTATTATAATTATTTAAATGATATATTTATTTAAAAATTAAATATTTTAATGTTAATAGTATCAAATAAATTTTAAATGTTATTTATAATGTTTTCACATAAATAAATATATTTATAATGGAATGAATAATTTTTGTTATAATTGTTATAAATTTTGAAAAAACTCTTTTCTTAAAAGAACAACTTTTTATGTACTTTGGTGAACAATAATAAAATTAATTTAGACACTCCCAAAAATTTAATTCGGTAAAACAGAGTTCATTTTTGAATTTAGAATATCAAAATTATCTTTGGATGAATTTTTTCTATTTTTCTAAAAACATTCAATTTCTGATGAATATTGAAAAACACTACATAGTACATAAAAACAATCATTTTCATTAATATAATTATTTTTAATTGAAATTTATCTTAATATATAAATAGATACATAATAAATATATTAGTCCAATGTAATTTATTTGAGTTATTTTATAATAATATTAGATATATATAATTTTGCTGAATTTTTTAATGTCTTTTACGTACCTTCTAGTCATAGTTACAAAGTTGCATAAAACATAATTTTACCACTTTTATGAATAAAATTTAAGGAATCCAACAGACACAGTTGTCATCAGTATGTAAAATGTAGTTCAATATGATGAAAATAATTTTTTGTGAATTGTAACTTTGGAATTTTATTTACCACGTTTAAAAGTAAATAGTGTAATTAAAGTTAAAATTAATAATATAATAATATAAAATTACCCCAAAACATGTCCTAATTATATTGGATAAATGTTGTTTTACAAAAATAAACCTTGGGAAAAAAATATGATCCTTTTTTATCAACTTGCGTTAGATTAGGACATTTATTATATTTTATTTAAAGAAGAGTTAAAAGTGTCAAATTCCAATTTTAATAACTAAACCATTTTTAATATAGGTTTATAAATATGATAAATTAGACTATAAATATTCATTATGAACCTAAAAAGTTTACCTATATCATTGTATTTTATTTATTATTTTTAAACATCAAATAATTAAATTTATATATGACACAATGATGATGTAGTAATTATCTTATTAATGAAAGATTTAAATACATGATATTATAAATATTAAAATAAACGGTATTTGAAACTTGTGATGTCATCCACTAATTTTATAAGTGAATATTACTTGTAATTATTTAATAATTGTATATTTTTTGAAGGGATCAAGTTTTTATTACTTTTACAAAAAGCGTGTACTAAATAGTAACAAAATTTACATAAATGATATTTTAAAATAAATACTTTTTTATTAAATAATATAAAAGTAATAAAAATATAAGGTTCTAGAAACAAAAATTTATTGTGTTAAAATATCATAAATGATCCACTTTAGGTTTTTTTGGAAAGTTATAGTAACTTTATTAACCTTGTATTATAAAAATACAACAAGACATAATAATAGTTAAACTATTTCACTAAGGGTTATATCTAAAAGATAAGGTTAATATGTTGACCTAATCATGTATAAAACCTATTGTATGAGTGTATTTAGACTCATCCTCATCTTATCCTTTAAATAAATTAATTTTGATCTATTATAAAATGAAATGTATTTACTAATAAATTAATATTTCATATTTTTTCCTAAAATGCACCTCACCTCTCTTATAAAGGGACGGATCCATTTATTTTTAATTCACATATCCAAAGCCATTTGGATCAGCCAAACCCAGCCAAAATCTCATCCAAAATACCCTAGCTTCATCCTAGATACCATACCTTGAGAAAAAATCCAACCAATGAAGATATTTTGTTCAAATAAAAAGGAAACACTTGTAAAAGAGGTAATTATTTTATCACCTCTTCAAAAGTTCTTTTCTTATTCTACTTCCTCTTTATTTTTTGTTACCATACTAAAATAATAACTCTAGTACCTTCTAAATTATTATATTTTATTATAAATATGGTATAACCATATTCATTATTCCATCCATCCTATGAATTACAAATTCGTTATGCGTGAGTACGTGCGGCTTACCGTCTCCACGTCGTGGTGTAGTTTGTTATCGAACACTACATTATATTGATGGGTATAATAATTAGTATAATCAATGTAAATAATTAATATAACATGGTAATTATTAAATATATATAATATTTTATCCAATTAAACATTGTTTCACCATCAACAGAATGATATTGTTGCTCGTGCATACGTACGACTTACCGTCTCCACGACGCAATGAGATTCATCTTCAATGTTCACCATTCGAAACAAAATTTAAAAAAAATATATTGATTAAGTATGAGATATGTGAAATAATATTGATACTTTAATAATATATATTTATGTAGATAAATATTTTTCATTTACTTACATTTATAATATACGATAAGAAAACAAAAATAACGTTCATGCATATGTATGTACTACCGTATCCATGAAAAATGATTCCATTTCATAAATCTATCAATTTTACATATTTATATTCTGAATATATATGATATATAAATACTTTTTTATATTCTAGAAGTATTTAGATCATGATCTATGTTATATGATCAATAATAAGAAGTTAAAACTCGTATGATAAAGAAAATGATTATTACCTGAAATGTTATGTTAACATGAAAATTATTATTAAATGGTATGTGTAAAGTAATAAATGAATCATATATTATTTAATAGATATTAATATGGTTCTGTTATAATTTAACAACATACTATGGTCATTATACACAAGGTTAAACAATCCCCTGACTAAAGGAATGTAGAAGGTAACAGTTAATTCCTCAATCTCATTATTATATGAGATTGTTTATGTGTACATATTTATTGGGAAATATTTATCATCCATGTCCATGTTTCATATAATTTTTATCAAAAATACTATTTTATAGTTTTATGTAATGGAATCTTTAACTAGATTGTAAATTTAAATGTTTTAATATTTATTTTTCTAAATCTTTTTAATTAATGTCCATATTTTCAAAATAATTTTAAGGATTTATTTATATGGACATGATTGTATTAAAATGTAGGTTCCTTTAAAAATTTTCAAAGTGGCATTAGATAATTTGAGTCAAAAAATCTTTTTTAAATGTCTTACATTAAAAAATTTGTCACTTTTAAATGATTTCATAAAAATGGGATATTTCTCTAAAAGAGTTTTACTGATCATTTTCAACTATGTCAACATCCTTTACTATATATTATTCTTTATTTAGGTTGATTTATTATAATAAAAACATCCATATTGTATGGACTAAGTTATAATATGTTTGAATGTGGATGTTCTATTTTTATAATATTCATGGTTTAGTGTTAATGTATAGGCATTTCGTACGCTATTTTTAGTACGAATGTTTATGTTATGTTTCAAACATTTCATATGATGAATGCATTGGACTTATTAAGTGATGGATGGGACATTTTAAAGCCCCTATATGCATATGTTGGTGTCATGAGCTAAACTAGTTCCTTGGCACAAGTCCTTGATATAATATTTGTGAATTTTTCTGGCACAAGGCCTTGATTTAGTAGTTATTATGTCCGACATTATACATTCCCTCTTTATTAAAGTTGATATTACATGTGATTATTCGATTATTATAATATCCATGTGCATGTTTATATGTTAATGTTTGATTTATTTTATCCATATTATATTCGATTTTATGTTTAAAGGGGTTCTATTTTTATTACACATCATGCTATAACATTTTATAGATTCCACTAAATTATTTACCTTTTCTGAGCATCTGAGCTCACCCATTTATTATGTATTATTTTCCCAGGATTCCAAGAAGTGTATTATGATTGATATGTATGATTAATCTAGTGAAATAGTGGAGTTATAAAAGTATTATCTATGTAGTGTTTATTTTATAAATTGTAATTTAATGTTAATGTTTGTAACCTATTGTTCAGGACTGCTAAACTGATCAGTCCTTCGGGACTTGATTCCTTGTAATAATACCAATGTATTGAAATAATGCACCGACTTCGGGATTCAAGGTTCAGGGCATTACAGTTGGTATGAGAGAAAGTTTAGAAATAACCATAGAAACTAGATTTAGATAAACTCTGATTAGAGAACATTACTCTATGATAGACTTTGAGGATTAGTATAAAAGGACATTCTAGAATTTTGGTAATGTAGAGATTTTGTGAGTTTCCATGAAATATGTCCCTTTCTGGATTCTACATGTTGACATATTTCAAGCACATATGTAACTAAGAGTAACAACTTCGACAAGGTGTTCCGAGTATGACTTAGGGTAACCCGGTACTCCACAACGGGCCTTACTACACACCTAGTTTAATACCCATGAGGGATATGCTTAGGATAATTCACATTCTCATTACAACCCATTATGAAGTATTTATGATTAAATATGTCCACAAAGAATCCAATTTTATGTATATGAAATTAGATAATCATAAATGTTTCAATTTATGTTATTTATTTCATTAGTTTAGAATCATGCATTATGATTCATAACATAATCTAGTGTGTGACATTGTTCAGAAATAGTTCCTAATAAAAGGAATGACTACCCCACCAATTCACAAGTTCCAAAGAGTAAGAAGGATTTTATCTTTCATGGTTTTAAGCCAAAATTTCAATGGGAAATTTCCTCCCATGTATTCATGTCATATAAGGAAATAATAACTTGTTTTAATAAAATAAGTAATTACCTGAGTCCTATGGCTTTTACGGGAAGCCCGAGAAGAAGATAATGGCAGAAAGAATGATGGATAAAGGGAAAGAGGGAAAAAAGGATTTTCTCATATGTGATAACTATGGAAAGAATCACCCAGGTAAGTGCTTCAATAAACCTGGTGTTTATTATAAATGTGGAGAAAAGGTTCATCGAGACAAGTTATGAAATGGGAAGAAATAAAAGACTAATATTCAGTGTTTAAAATATAGTTAAATTCGAGAATTGGGCCAATATATTTCATAAGTGTTAAGGAAATATTTCATAGAAGAATCAAAGGGATCATGGTCAAGCGTAAAGTGTTACTGTATTTAACGTGGAATAATTAATGTATTTGTGTTTTTAGATTGAATAATTATGTCATTTGAGTGAAGTATCCATGATGTTATGGTTATAAGAATTATGGAAATAAATAAGGATTTTACTGTAGTACTATTTCATTGAGGATATGAGATTGTATGGTACTAAGAAAAGTGACTCAATAGAAAGTTATTTTTTTGGAAAATACATGGTTGAGGGAATGATAAAACTTAATATGGTCCAATACTAATGTAGTGATTTTGGAATTAGATATTATTGATTTGGATAAATATTATTGGATAATCATGAAAACATTGTTAAAAAATTAATAATTTGTTTATTCTGTTATTGTTGGAGTTTACAAAATTTTTTGATTTAAAGAGTATATCCGGAATTTTATAAGGAATAAGGGAGAATGATGGTATTGAAAGAGGTTTTATTATAATTCAGGGTGTTACCATGTTTTAAGAGAATACATGATAAAGGTATTCACATGTTATTACGTGGAAAAAAGAGATCTTCATTATGTTTACCTCCCATATAAATTTTTGGATTGTGAGTTTGGACAAAAGTATTTTGGAAATGTCTAAAGGTTTGAATGGAGTAAGTTGAGCACTTGATATTTTATTTGAGGTTAAAGTTTAATTTATTGGATACTTTGACCTAGCCTTTTAGATTTTAGAAAACATATAGAGGATTAAGGAAATATTTGTGGGCCTTATGATTTATAAAATATGCTTTCAGAATTAAAACGAAAATTCATTTTGAACATTAATTTCCTTTTGTATGGGATGATGTTAAAATAGATTCAAGACAACCAAATGATGAGATTATGATTATGAGAGGTAATCAAATCAAGTATGTTTTCTTGAGTTCTTATTCTGATAGTAAATTAATCCATCCTCTTCAAAAAATTAATTATCTAAAAAATGTGTTGTTTTCTAATACATTATGTTTTGTTGAACTCATGATATTTTAAATCATCATAGATTTATGTCTATGAGGCCCTCAATTTTCTATTTTTTCACTTATTTGTGTTTTATGACCTCAACCACTCACTATAAATATTTACATTTTCCCTCCAATTATGTGTCCCTAATTTCTAAAAATTTTATCCTATTCAAAGTTCTAATTTGGTTGTGAATTTTTCATTTCCTTTTCACTATTATAAAGAGAAAATTTTATTATCCCTATTTCCGATGTTGGATTTCCACAAAGGTATTTTCTATTATCAACCTTTTATTTTCAACGAAGAATTTCAAATTACGAGGGTTAATTTTTTGGAGGGTAGAATGTAACACCATATTATTTCGTAGTACGTTATCTCTTTAAAGTAATTTAATAGCTTATATTGCATGTAACACCTACTTGGATTTCATTATATGCAAGATTGAGTTTCTGTGAAACAACACATTTGTATTATAATTATTTAAATGATATATTTATTTATCAATTAAATATTGTAATATGAATAGTAAAAAATAAATTTTAAATGTTATTTATAATGTTTTCACATAAATAAAAAATATTTATAATCAAATTTATATGTTTTGTTAAAATAGTTATATATTTTGAAAAACAATTTTCATAAAAGAACTAATTTTTATGTCCTTTTGTGAACAATAATAAAATTAATTTTAGAAACTCCTAAAAATTGAATTCTGTAAAATGGTATTCATTTTTGAATTTGGAATATAAAAATTTGTTTTGCAAAAAATTTTGGTATAATTTTGAAAATATTCAATTTTTGATGAATAGTGAAAAATACTACATAGTACAAAAACTGACTTTTTCATTTAAATAATTATTTTTAGTTAAAATTTTTCTTAAATTATGAATATATACATAATACATATATTATTCCAATATAAGTCATTTGAGTTATTTTAAAATAATATTCGATCTAGAAAATTATATTGAACTTTTTAACGTTTTTTACCCACCTTCTTGACTCATTTGCAAATTTGCATAAAACACAATTTTACCACTTCTATGAATTGAATTTCAAAAATCTAGAAGACACAATTTTTATCAGTATGTAAAATGTGGTTCAATAGAATGAAAATATTTTTTTCTAAATAGTAACTTTTGAATTTTATTTACCACAGTTAAAAGTAAATAGGTTAATTAGTGGAAAAAATAATATTATAAAAATATAATATTACCCCAACACATGTCCTGGTTTTATTGGATAAGTGTGTTTTGACCAAAATCAACCTTGGGACAAAAATAAGATCATTTTTTATCCACTTGGGTTAGATTAGGACATTTATTGTATTTTATTTAAAGAAGAATTAAAACTATCAATTTCAAATTTTAATAACTAAACAATTTTTAATATAAGGTTATATATATGATAAATTCAACTATAAATATTAATTAGAAATATAAAATTATTTCCTACATCATAGTATTTTATTTATAATTTTCAGATATTAAATTATTAAATTTATTTATGACATAATGATGATGTAGTAATTACCTTATTAATGAAAGATTAAAATAAATGATATTATAAATATTAAAATAAATGTGATTTGAAGCTTTTGATGTCATAAAATAATTTTATAGGTGACTATGACATGTTATTATTGATTAAATATATTTGTTTCTAAGTAATCAAGTTTTTATGACTTTTACAAAAATAATGTATTAAATAGTAACAAAATTCACATAAATGATATTTTCAAATAAATACTATTTTATTAAATAATAAAAAATTAATAAAAATATAAGTTTATACCAAATAACTTTTATAGTGTTAAATATTTATAATTAATCCACTTTAGGTTATTATGGAAACTTATAGTAACTATATTAACCTTGTAGTATAAAAATACAAGAAGACATGGTAATAGTTAAACTATTTCACTAAGGGTTAAATCTAAAAGATAAGGTTAATATGATGACATAAACAGGTATAAAACCTATTGGATTAGTGAATTTCGACCCATCCACATATTAGTCTGGAAATAAATTAATTTTTAGATATTAGAAAATAAAAAGTATTTTATAATAAATTAATATTTCAATATTTTTCTTAAAGTGCCCCTCACCTCTCTTATAAAAGGGCACCTCCCTTTCATTTTAATTCACACCCCCAAATCCATTTGTCTTATCCAAACTCTACCAAATTCTCCTCCCAAATACCCCCAATTTAATTTAGAGGCCATACCTTGAGTATAATGCCAACCTAAGGATCCCTTTTGTTCAAATCAAAGGGAAACACCCAAAGAAGAGATAATTATTTTATCACCTCTTTCAAAGTTCTTTCCATTTTTTACTTCCTCTTTCTTTTTTGTTACCAGAATAAAATAATAACACTAGTATCTTAAACATTCTAAGATTTTATTATATATATGGTACAACCATATTTATTATTCATCTTATGAATGAAAAATTCACCATGTGTGCTTATGTACGACTTAATGTCTCTACATCATGGTGTAGTTTGTTATTCAACACTAAATTATCTAGATGGGTATAATATTGAGTATAATTAATTTAAAAAATTAAAATAACATGGTAATGATTCTATATATATATATAATATTCCATCCAAATAAATTTTGTTTCATCATCAAGAGAATGATATTGTCGCTTGTGCGTACGTACGACTACCGTCTCCACAGCGCGATGAGATTCATCTTCAATGATCACCATTCAAGAATTTTTATCAAAATATATATTTTGATTAATTATGATATATATGAAATAATATTTCTACTATAATAATATATATTTATATAGATAAATATATGTCATTTACTTACTTCCATTATATTTGATAGGAAAATAGAAACAACGTCCATGCATACGTACGGACTACAGTCTCCATGAACAATGTTTCCATTTCATATATCTATCAATTATACATATTTATATTCAGAATATATATGATATATAAATAGTTTTTTATATTCCGGAAGTATGTAAATCATAATCTATGTGACACAACAATGAATAACAATTTAAAACATGTACGATAAAGAAAACAATTATTACCTGAAATGTTAATTTATCATGGAAAATAATATTAAATGGGTAGTAAAAATTCATAAATGAATCATATATGATTTCATAAATGTGAATATTTTTCTGGTATAATTTAGTAAAATAATCTGGTAATTATACAAGAGGTTAAACGTACCATCGACTAAAGGAAAGTACATGGTACAGGTTAATTTCTTAATCTCATTATTTTTCCTGATTTTTTATGTGTAAGTATTTATTTGGGAATATTTATCATCCATGTCCAGGATTCATAAAAAAAAGTAAAAAAGGAATATTTTAAGGTTTTATGTAAGGTACTCTTTAACAAGATCATCATTTTAAATGTTTAATATATTTATTTTTCTCAATCTTTTTAATTAATGTCCAAATTTTCAAAATGATTTTAAAGATTTATTTATATGTACAGGATTGTTTTAAAATTTTAATTCCTTTAAAATGTTTCAAAGTGTCCTTGGACAAATGTTTTCAAAAAATCGCTTTTAAATGACTTCTTTTATTAATTTTTTGGCTTTTAAATGATTTCATTGAAAAGGGATATTTCTCTCAAAGAGTTTTACTTGTCATTTTCAACTATTTCAACATCCTTTACTAGATATTATTACTAGTTGAGGTTGATTAATTATAATAAAATATTTCATACTGTATTGTCTATGTTATAATATGTTTGACTATGGATGTTATATTTTTATACCATTCATGGTTAAGGGTTAAATTATTGACATTTTGTATGCTATTTTTAATACTGATGTTTAAATAATGTTTCACCCTTTTCATACAATGAATGCATTGGACATAGTAAGTGATGGGTGTGGCCTGCTATAGCCCCTTAATGCATCGGTTGGTCTCATGAGAAAAACTAGTATCTTAGTAAAATTCCTTGAAATAATATTTGTGAATGGTCTTGGCACAAGGCCTTGATGTAGTAGTTATTATGTCCAACATTATGTATTCCCACATTATGAAATTAATTATTACATGTGATTATTCGATTAGTAGAATATCCATGTGCATATATGGTAATGTTTGATTTTTTTCTTTATTATGTTAAAATTTATGTACAAAAGGCTACTATTTTTATTACACATCCTACCTTAACCGTTTATAACTTCCATTGAATTATTTACCCTTAATGAGCATCTGAGCTCACATTTTTCCTATGTTTTATTTTCTCAAGATGTGAAAAAGTGTATTATGATTGATATACAGGGTTAAGCTAGGGGAATAATAGAGTTCTAAAATTATTATCTATGTTTTGTTTTATGTTAGAAATTGTAATGTAAAGTTCATTTATGTAATCTATTTTTCGAGACAGCTAAACTAATCGGTCCTTTGAGACCTTATTCCTTATAATCATACCAATGTAGTAAAATAATATACCAAATCTAGGATTTTGGGTTTGTGGAATTATATTTGGTATCAGAGGAAGTTAATAAAAAACCTTGGAAACTAGATTTAGAAAAACATTGATTATAGATCATTACCCTAAGATAGACATTGAGGATTAGTATAAAAAAATACTAAATTTTGGTAATGAAGAGATTTTGTGAGTTTTCTAAGAAATACATCCCTTTATAGATACTACAAGATGACATGGTTCTAGAAAATATGTACCTAGATGTAAAAAATTCAACAAGGTGTTCTGAGCCTGCCTCAGGGTAACCTGGTACAAAACAACGGGCCTTACAACACACCTGGTTTGACACTATTTGGGGATATGCTAAGGATAATTCACATTTTCTTTACAAACCATTATGAATTAATTTTTATTAAATATGTCTGTAAAGAATCCATTTTTATGATTTTGAGATTAGATATGCATAAAATTTTCAATTTATGTTATTTATTTCACTAGTTTAGAATCATGAATTATCATTCATGGCCTAATCTAGTGTGTGCCATCCTTTAGAAATAGCATCTTGTAGAAGGACTGACTACCCCACCAATGCACATGTTCCAAAGAGTAAGAAGGATCCTATCTTTCATGGCCTTAATCCAACATTTCGATGTGAAATAACCTCAAATGTATTCTCGTCATATGGGTAAATAATATCTTGTGTTAATAAGATAAGTAATGAATTCTATGAGTCTTATGGCTTTAAAGGGAATCCAAATAAGAAGAGTATGACAAAGATAATGGTGGATAAATGGAAAAAGGGAAAGATGGATTTTCCCATATGTGATAATTGTGGAGAGAATCACCATTGGAAGTTTTTGAATGAACTGGGTGTTTTTTATAAGTGTGGATAAATGGGACATCAGGAAAAAGTATGCAACGGGATGAAAGAAAAGAATAGTATTTATTTTTTAAACTATACTAAAATGGGGAATTACAAAAATAAATTTCTTAAGTTTCCAGGAAATATAGCTCAGAATAATCAGAGGGATCAAGGTGAAGCATAAGTTGTTACTACAGTCGACGTGGGATAAATAATGTATTTGTGTTTCTGGATTGAGGAATTATGTCATTTCAGTGTTGTATCAATGATGTATAGGTTATATGAATTATGGAAATAAATAAGGATTGTACTATAGTACTATTTCATTGAGGATTTGAGATTTTATGGTACTAAGAAGAGTAACTGAGTAACAAGATATTTTTTTTAGAAAATACATGGTTCACGGAAAGATAAACCTTAATATGGTCTTGGTAACGAGGTAGTTATTTTGGTATAAGAGATGTTTGATTTGGATAATTTATATTGGATATTCTTGAATAACATGGAACTAATTAATTGTTTGTTTATTCCTTCATTGTTGGAGTTTACAACATTCTTGGATTTAAAGATCATATCCAATATTCTACAAGGAATAAGAGAGCATGAATGTATTCAATACGTTTTTATGGTAATTTATGTTGTTATGATGTTTTAAGAGAATACATGAAGAAGGTAATATCATGTTATTATATGGAAAAAAGAGAACTTCATTATGTTTACCTCCCATATAATTGTTTTGACTATGAGTTTGGACACAATATTTTTGGATAAGTCTAAAGGTTGTAATGGAGTAAGTTGGGAACATGATATTCTGTTTGAGGTTAAAGTATAATTTATTGAATGCTTTTAACTAACCTTTTGGATTTCAATAAACATATTGATAATTAAGGAAATACTTGTGGGCCTTATGATTTATAAAATGTGAATTAGGAATTAAAAATAAAATTCATTTTGAGCATTAATTTCCTAGTGTAAGGGATGAAGTGAAAATAGATCGAAGCACAACCAAATGATGAGATTATTATTAAGATAGGTAATGACATAAAGAATGTTTCATAGAGTTCTTATCTTGATTTCAAATTAAACCCCTATCTTCAAAAAATAATGTTTATAAGAAATGAGTTATCCTAATACCTTATGTTTTGATGAACCGATGATATTTTAAATAATCATAGATATAGGGCTTGAGGCCCTCAATTTTCCCTATATTTTTCACTTGTTTGTGATTTATGATCACAATCACTCCCAGTAAATATTTACATTTTCCCTCCAATTATGTGTCTCAAATTTACACTAATGTTACCCTATTATAAATCCTAATTTGGTGGTGAATTTTTCATTTCTCTTTCCCTCTTATAAAGAGTAAATTTTATTAACCCTATTTTTGATGTGGGTTTTCCACAAAGGTATTTTCTATTTTCAACCTTTTATTTTCAAATAAAAATTTTAAATTGTGAGGATGCAATTTATTGAAGGTGGGGCGAATCTAACACCCCAATATTACACAATAAGTTATCTATATAAAGTAATTTAATAGATTATATTTCATAAAACACTGAATTGGCTTGTGTTATAATCAAGATTGAGTTTCTACGAAGAAACACAATGGTATTATAATTATTTAAATGATATATTTATTTATCGATTAAATTTTTTAATATCAATATTAAAAAATAAATTTTAAATGTTATTTATAATTTTTTCACCTAACTAAAATATATTTATATTGAAATTTATAATTTTTATTAAAATAGTTATATATTTAGAAAAAATATTTTCTTAAAATAACTACTTTTTATATCCTTTTGTGAAAAAAAAATTAAATTAAATTTAGACACTCTTAAAAATTAAATTTGATAAAATATACATCAGTTGTGAATTCTGAATATCAAAATTATCTTTGATTGATTTTTTGGTATTTTTCTGAAAATATTCTATTTTTGTTGAAAAGTGAAAAATACTGCATAGTACAAAAAAATGACTTTTTCATTTGAATAATTATTTTTAATTAAAATTTTTCTTAAAGTTAAAATAGATACATACTAAATATATTAGTCTCATTTATTTCATTTGAGTCATTTTATAATAATATTAGGTATATAAAATTTTATTGTACTTTTAACCTCTTTTACCTACCTTCTAGGA
Organism: Viscum album; assembly: GCA_963277665.1. Taxonomy (NCBI): domain Eukaryota; kingdom Viridiplantae; phylum Streptophyta; class Magnoliopsida; order Santalales; family Viscaceae; genus Viscum; species Viscum album. Next base: position 268,671,469 of record OY728155.1, on the reverse strand, counting down.
ACATTTGAAAATTTGCATAAAACGTAATTTTACAGCTTCTATGAATTTAATTTCAAAAATCTGATAGACACGATGTTCATCAGTATGTAAAATGTGGTTCAATAAGATAAAAATATTTTTTTGTGAATAATAACCTTTTAATTTTATTTTCCACGGTAAAAATTAAATAAGGTAATTAATGGTAAAAATAATATTATAATAATATTAAATTAACCAAAAACATTTCCTAATTCTATTGCATAAGTGTTTTTAGACCAAAATCAATCTTCGGACAAAAATATGATCTGTTATGATCTACTTGGGGTTAGATTTTGACATTTATTATATTTTATTTAAAGAAGAGTTAAAAGTGTCAAATTTAAATTTTAATAACTAATACATTTTTCTTATAGAGTTATACATAAGATAATTCAACTAAACGAGGATATGATAAAGAATAACAAGTTAAATAACATGTTAAAACACGTACGATAAAGAAAACAATTATTACACGAAATTTTAATTAAACTAGGATATCATTATTTAATGGGTTTCATAAAGTCATAAATGAATCATATAAGATATCATAAATATGAATATGGTTCTGGTATAATTAAATAATATATTATGGTCATTATACATGAGGTTAAACGTTCCTTTAACTAAAGGAAAGTACAATTTAAGGGGTAATTCCTCAATCTCATTATTATCCGAGATTGTTTATGTGTAAGCATATATTGGGACATTTTTATCATACATGTCCATGTTTCATAAAAATTTTCTCAAAATTAATATCTTATGGTTTTATAGAATGGTCTTTTTAACTAGATCATATTTTAAAATGTTTGAAAGATTAATTTTTCTAAATCTTTTTAGTTAATGTCCATGTTTTCAAAATGATTATAAGGATTTATTTATATGGACATGATTGTATTAGAATATTAATTCATTTAAAATGTTTCAAAGTGTTTTTGGACACTTATATTTAGAAATTTTATTTTAAAATAATTCCTTTATAAATTTTGTTATTTTTAAATGATTTGAGGAAAAACAGATCTTTCTCTCAATGAGTTTTAGTGATCATTTTAAACTATGTCAACATCCTTTACTAGATATTATTCATGATTGAGGTTGGTTTATTATAATACAATCTTCCATATTGTATTGAATGAGTTATGATATGTTTCACTATCGATGTTCTATTTTTATACCCTTCATGGTTTATGGTTAATTTTTTGACATTTCGTGTGCTATTTTTTATAAGAATGTTTATGTAAGGTTTCATCCATTTCATATGAGTAATGAATTAGACTTATTAAGTGATAGGTTGGGATTTATATAGCCCCTCGATTCATCGATCGGTCTCATGAGACAATCTTGTGTCTTCGAACAAGCACCCGACAGAATATTTTTGAATGGTATTGGCACAAGGCCTTGACATAGTAATTATTATGTCTGACATTATGCGTTCCCTCATTATGAAATATTGTAATTAAATGTGATTATTTGATTAGTTGAATATCCATGTGCTTGTTTATATGGTAATGTTTGATTTATCTTTTCTATATTATTTTTATGTTTAGGTTTAAAAGGTTGTTGTTCTTATTACACATCATGACATACAAGTTTATAGCTTCTACTGAATTATTTACCCTTACTGAACATCTTAGATCACCCTTTTTTATGTTTTATTTTCCATAGATTACAAGAAGTGTATTATGATTGATATGTAATATTAATCCCAGGGAATAACAGAGTTCTAAAATTATTATCTATGTTGTATTTTATCTTAGAAATTTTAATGTAAAGTTCATGTATGTAACCTACTCTTTAAGACTACTAAACTAACCAGTCCTTCAAGACTTAATTTCTTGTAATCATACATATGTATAAAAATAATGCACCAACTTCGGTCTTCTAGGGTTGGGGAGTAACATTAAGAAAGTGATAATGAAACATTTAATCATGAAAATGTGAATTAAAATGAGGATGAACTTTAGAAACAAAATTTTTTAACTTTGAAGAATATTATTCTGATAAATAAATTGATGAATCAACCAAATCACTAGATAAAGTAAACAAATATGAAGAAATATCAAAGAATATAAATGGATTTGAGTTAGAAAATTTTATTAAAGAACTAAAGAATACTGAAAAAGAATTCCCTATTATGTACATGGTTCCTAATATTTATAAGGTTAACTGTTTTAGGAGTGTTGAAAATGTAATCACTCGGGTTGAAGAGAAACATGATAATGAGAAATTTAATGTTAAAAAATCCTCACAAATATTTTCTCAAATTTTAAATAAATAACCTAATCATGAATGTGGGAATGATTTGAAAGTGTAAAGTAATCTGGAAACCATTGAATCTAAATGTTTTGAACTCGAACTAAAAACCACTCTTCCCAATTTAGAAAATTTAAACCTATAGGTCTCTGGAAGGATTTTTTATGAAGTTGTTGAGTGTATTATCTTTGAATAAAATCTGACTTATGAGCTTTCATTTACCTATTCCAGCATTTATATATTTTTTGAAACATTGCGTATGGATATGGAAAGAATTGTTGTCATTCCTAGGAAAAAATATTTAAATTTTAACAATATAGAATATAAATTTTATTCAATTTGAATTGAAATATTATCACCTTGAACTCAACTATCAATAACACTCAAAAAACAATGTTTTTGATAATGAATTTTTCGAATGTGAGAATAAAGGAGAGAATAAACACCGACATGATGATTTAAGTATAATTGTTTTAGAATTGTTTCCAATGGGTTGGGTTCTTAATCTTTTTTTGTAAGTGTGAGTGAATTGGGAGGGGGACCAATTTTGTTTGATAGTTTAGAAACTATACATTATTCTCTAAGTATACCTGTTCATGAACCTTTTAGGTAGAACTTGGCCCCTATAACCCCTAATCATGAGTTTTTATTTAATGAGAGTATGTTGGAGAGCTTTAAATTCAATTACATAACATTAAATTCACCATTTTCATTGTTTTCCCTTCATAAAAATTTTATTTTTGAAAAATATGAATTTAGACATGATGTGGATAGCACTACTACCAAGATAGACATTGATTTTTCTAAGATAAAAATCTTATTTTAAGAGATTGATGGTGTCAATTCATTTCCTCTTGAATCTAAATATCTATAAAATATTAAAAAAATGAATTTGAGTGATGAATCTTCTACTCAACATGAAGACTATCCCAATAATTTCCTTAAGGTTAGAGGGTTATTCGTAGGTATCTTTGTAAGAATAAGGGGATTCAATTTTTACCATTGTTTTTTAGGGCCCATATATCTCAATTTTTTATTAAAAACATATGGGTTGTAAATATGTGGTGGTTTAGGGATAAGAAACTACACCCTTCTAATGATAATGATTAATTTCTAGGAGATTATGGATGGGAAAATTTAAAACTATCATTGCATGGGAGGAAACCCCTAAATTTTCTTTAGTTTAAATAAAACAAATGTGCTTAAATAATGTCTAACTGAACACTTTAAAATCAGTGCTTATTAGGAGTCAATCCATTCTTTTCCTTTTTCATTATTTTTATTCTTCTTATGTTTTAAATAAAATGTTATTTACTGCAATCTTTGTCTACTTTGTATGTGTTGGATATATCTTGCTTGGTATTCTTGGATTTTATTTTTAGAAAATATTGCTTCTACTATTAATAGAGGAGTTGAATTACCTTAATGGAACATTTATAGAAACAATTTAGGTTGAGGATGTTTTTTACTCTTACATCTACATTAATTTTCTACTCCTCATTTAATTTAAAAAAATTCTTTGATAAGTCACCATTACATTTTGCAATGGCATGTCATTGAGTTACTGTTTTATGTGAGTCACCATTACATTACTGGTGGTGATTCATCTCAATTGTGACTCGCTGACAAGTTACTAATGGTGAGTCATTAATTCCTACATTAGTTTATTATTCTTGTACTGAAAAAATTCGGTTGTATATGATTTCTACTAGAAATAATGTTTCACTACTTTTAAACCACTTCATTTATAGATATTACGTGTGGGGGAGGGAATAAATATAGGTACTTATTATATTATTTAATAGGCTATATTTTGTTGGGTGTTTTATCGCATTTTTTTCTACTCAACTGAGAATACATTTGATAAAAATTATTAAACTAATTTACCATTTTCAATTAGCAGCAACATATTCACATTCTACTGTTTGAATTTACTTGATAAATTTTGTATCTACCTTAACTGATAAAGCATTTACACCTTCTATCAAGTAATTTTTGTGGAAAATAAACAATCTGAAATTCACTATGAACCTTTGAACGTGTCATCAATATGCATTAATGGAAATCTATTATGAGATTTAAAAGTCTAATTGTGTCTTCTCCAGATTTGAATTCATATTTGGGGACAAAGTTGGGATTTAATTGTGGGGGAGGATGTCAAATTATATTAAGCTACATTGTTCTTAATGGAAGCCCATATATTCCATTCCCATTTCTTTTTCAAACTATTTGTTAAAAAATGGTTTAAATTTTTCATAATCCTTTCACATTTTTATATTCTTTAGGTTTTTCACTATTCATAAAATGAGTCTTTATTTATAGACAATAGTTATTGGTAGTTAACAATTTCCTTGAATCTAAAAATTTTGAGTGTGAATGATTGAGTGATTATTCTTAGTTATTTTATTAATATTTGGTTTATGAGCTATATTTGAAAGTGATATAGGATACTTCATTGTGGATTTGAGATCATAACCTTAGGCACTAGAAGTATAAACTTTTACCTAGGGGACACGCTTTTTAATTTTTTTTTAAAAATAATCACCTTATTGAGATTTTTTGAATGGTTTTCATATAGATCTCTAGGAATTAGCGTAATTTGGGAATATGGAAACCTATGGTGATTCTATGAAAAATTAGGCACTGGGTCTGTTTCTGTTAACTAAAATACTCTGTACCATATATGAATAAGTGCACATGCACAGTGTTTAATACAAGTTACATGGATTTGAAAAAATAAAATAAAGTGTCTAGGGTCAAAAATGATTTCATTAAGGTAAAGGAAATAATGAATGCCATATGAATAAAGAAAAAAAAATTTCTATATGGAACCATTTATTTTTTATCAATATGGTGATTCAAAAAAATAGTTTTTGTTTCTTTTTTCAAACCTAGGTGATAGTAAAACTATAATGTTCCGATGGTTATGTTTTTAATTCCACTAATTTTTAAACTTTTATCCCTCTTAAACTTAGTACTTGGAATTGATTTTTAGTAAGTAATTATGTAGTTTCATATATGAGGCAAGACATCCTCAAAAGTGGATGATTATTTTCTATTTTAATTACCCAGTGTGTATCTTAAATTGGGAATGATTCGTTTGAACATTATAGTTCAAAAGCTTATTTCTCATTTTCGTTTTCCTCTATTTTTGAACTGTCGAACATGTTACATTTTGAGTAGATTAATAAATAACAATTCTAATTTTCAAAGATAATAAAACATGGAATTGTTTGATGAAAAAAAATGTCTATGTTCGGGGGATATTTATGTGGTCTTAAATTTTCATGTTTTCCACATATTATATAAATATATTTAGTCATTTATTTAATTAATTTTGGTGTTTTTGTTAATTAATTACAATTTTATAATTTTATAATTAAATTTATTTTGTAGTCATTAGTTCTGTATTTATAATCTATTAATTAATTAATTTATCTTATTTTCTTTTTTTGTTCTTTAATTTTTTAAGTTAATCACTATAAGGGTTTTATCATCCTTCCTTAATAATTTCATGTATTATTGAGGATATTAATTAGTTAATTAATCAATATTTATTATTCAAATAAACCAATTTTTAGTTTAATATTATCATTCAAAATTAATTTTTTTTATTTAATCAAATTATCTAATAACATTTATCTCAAAAGTTTATTTATTTTATTAAATTTTTTTTCTTTTAAATATTTTCTTTAATTTAAAATCATTTTATTTTTCTCTTCATTGTGTTTTTTTAATTAAATTATTTTTAATTTAATAATTAAAATAATTTTTATTATAATTTTCATGTGTATATATATATATAATTAAGTAATTTAGTTAGTAAATTTTCATTTCATTAAATCAGTTAATTTGATATTTTTATTTTGCAGAATTAGATTTAAGTCAGCCTATTGTCACAGGCTGAGCGTCTCAGCACAATAGTTTGCCCGTGCGGCGCCCCAGCCCCCTTCAAAGGCAGGCAATGTTCAGCCGTCCAGCTCTTCATTTGTAAGGTTCACTGGTTTCGTCCTGCCATGGACTCATCAGGAGAGTGGCCCCAACTCCCAACCAGTGGTGTCAAGGTTGACAAGCACCATCATCCTCATTGTCGGGGTGACTCCCATCTCTTCGATAGGGACTAACCAGATGAACCGCAGTTTTGATGTTCTTGTTGGTGTGGGATAGGACCCCCATGATTGGGTCGTGACATTCTCCCACCACCATTACATGCACGCCCTCGTGCTTGCAGGATCGTGGCCTTCTGTGTGTTTGTGACTTCTTCCAACTAACCAGCTACCAAGCATGGCCTCAGGGGATTCACCTTCCTTGTCATTGGAATCAATGGCCCACCCACTCTCTGGGTCGCAAACCACCATGGTCCACCCTCTCTCTCAGGGTCAAAAACCACCTCCACGAGACCCACACTTCATAGTGGCGTCTCTGCCTTGGACATCTCGCAAGCGCAACCTTCTGTGTCGTGTCACCTCCACATGACACCCTGAGACTCCGCTCCCACCACCAAGGTCTATCCGGCAGCATTCCGCAACACCACGAGGCACATTCCCTGTGATACCACTTGTCACGGGTTGACCGTCTCAGCACAGCGGTTCGCCCGTGCGGCACCCCAGCCCCCTCCAAGGAAGGCGGGGTTCAGCCGTCCAACTCTTCATATGTGAGGTTCACTGGTTTCGTCCTGCCATGGACTCATCAGGAGAGTGTCCCCAACTCCCAACCAGTGGCGTCAAGGTTAACACGCACCATCATCCTCTTTGTCGGGGCGACTCCCATCTCTTCGATAGGGACTAACCAGATGAACTGCAGCTTTGATGTTCTTGCTGGTGTGGGAAAGGACCCCCATGATTGGGTCGTGACACTATGCCTCGCTTCCATCGTGATGTGCCATTGGAGATGTCTACATGCCGTCTTGAGGATACCCAGCCCACCACTGCTGGAGGTCGAGTCCACCGTCAGTCGATTTTTTGGGAGGATGAGTAGCCGCCGTTATAGGACCACATGAGACCTGTGCAGCACTACCCTGTAGCCGAGCCGAGGGTGAGCCTTCACTACTGGAGGATGTGTGTGTGATGTCCCTAGGAGAACAGGATGTCACTGCCACTGTGGTTGGATTGCACAGCAAAACCAGACCCCCTTATTGCGCGCAGAGAAGATTGAGGGGAGAAAAATAAAAAAAATACAAAAAATAAAAAAATATAATATAATTTAATAATACAAATTGAAATTAAATAGTAGTAATAAATTAATTAAATAATTAGTCTAGGAAAAAATTAAATTTAAGTTAATTATTAAAATAAAATAATATAACAAGTTATATAAATATTAAAATAATTTTCAGAATAAATTAATCTAATTAAAATTAATAAATAAATTTAATAAATTTATTGATATTTAAATTTAATAAATACTTATAAACTAATTAAATTTAATAATTAATTAAAATTATTATCTTTTAATTAAACTATAAAAATACCAACTTAATTAATTTTGAATAATTACTAATGATTAATAAAAATCTTTTGTAAAATAAAATAATTGTCAACTAAAATAATAATAAATAAATTAATAACAGATAATTATTAATATATATATATACTTAATAAATACACCAATATAGTAATTATATTAATTAATTTAATATGAAATCATTCATTAATTATTTTATAATTTAAATTTGTTTTAATGATCCCTCTGTTTTACGATGCGCAAATACATGCAGGTGATGAAATCCCATCATGGGGCATCTCAATTTCTACAAGTATAGTTATTTACATGGGGTAAGTTATTAAGACATGTGTTTCATGAAAAAATGCACGTGTTTGGTAAAGCATTGAAAAACACTTGAATTCGGTGGAAAACAATGGGTGAATTGTACTAGAGGATAGATGATGCTTAAAGTAGACCAGTAGTGGGAAGATGATATCTGTCATTCACTTTTCACGCTACTATTCATTAGAGAGTGGAGCTGGAACTGAAGACCTAGAGAACCACTTCTTAGAGACCTGAGGACCAGCATTGCATTACAAATGTAATTCATAGGGAAGATCTCTTATCATCTATTATTTTTATTTCTATGATGATCATGTTTATTATAATATCAAATTCAGTTGAATTGAACATGATCAAAGGCTAAAATTAACAGCTTTGGATTTTTTATATTTTGTTGTTTTATTACTCAAATTTATTCACAGACATTCCTTTTTACTAAATCAGAATCACATCAGCAAGAATGATTTTGGTTTTTTTATTAAATTATTTCACAACTTCGTTTCATAAATCCAAATTTCAAGATATTTTGGAAAAATTAATCTTTATTACTTTTCATCGAGATTAAATTTGAAAATAACATTTCAATATTACATCATGTTTTTTTACAATTGATAAAGGTGTAAAATTCCTATACAGTTATTAAATAATGGAGTGGTGAAGTCCAAGATTCCATCTTCTGTTTGATCTATCTCATGAAGATAGAGGTTTATCAATCATTTCATGTTGTGTGATTTAATAAAATCTTGTGAATATTTTTTCCTTTTTGACCAGTTGTTTTAGAAATTCCCATGTATTTTTTTGATCTATTGGTTCTCAGTCATCTTTCATGTGTCTTAGTTCACTACTATTTCAATAGTTTTATCATTGTTCATGTTCTAAAATCAATATTCTTAGTTCAACAAAGTTTCTAATTATTTTTAAAAAAATACAAAAAATAAAGTTAAAATTAAAAAAACTGTTTTCCTCATTATTTCCACTAGTGGGGTTTGTTAAAGAAACCCTAAAACATTCATCTTATTTCCATGGTGTTTGAAACTACACCATTATACTAGTGTAGGTTGATAAATTTAATATTGAGTGTTGTGACGACATTCGTCCATATCAATATATATATATATATATGTTTTCTAATCATACTCTTACACGACCTGTGATGAAGTAGGTAGAGCTTTCAAGTATCCTATAAGAGCCTGATCTGGGTGGTATTCATTTATTTATAATTGTTTGTTCTTCATTATATCTACACAATGCTTAGAAATATACACTACATGGAGTATTTAAAGACCCTTTTGGAGGTGGCCAACTAGGATTTTATCTCACACCCTACTCAGTCATCCATTGGTACTCAAGTTAATTAGTTATCTATGGATGTGTATAATGGAAATCCCCCTCTTTCAAATGATTGATTTAATTCACTTATAGCATGGAGCATTGAAGTAGAGGACCACGAATATGTTCGTGATGCTACTGGTGAAGTCTTTTGTCATTTTTTGTATTTTTGTATAGTATATTATATATTCCTATGCCATGTTTCCCATATTTATATATTATCATGTCATGACATCATTGTAAATGACTAATCAGATTTGGTTTTGATATTATATCTCAATTTTGTTTTTATTCACACTTGTAAAGTTCTTTATCATATTTGTTTCAATTGTGCCATTCTTTTTTATCATGATTCCACTATGATGGGTTACTAATGATGTTATTAGATTGTTTATTTATAAATTATTTAGTTTTTGTTTGTTAATTTATTATATCCAATGTGAAACTGCTATATGCGAGTATAGTCTCTCCACAATACCACATTAGATCTACCATGGTAGTCAGAAGACTTTAGCAGTGAGGAGGTGCACTTAAGTCCTTGTGACCCAGTGGCTCAAGGAACGTGTTAAGTGGATCTTGGATCAGGATGTTACAATGTTGTATCAGAGGTGATTCTTTTCTTTTTTCTTACTATTTTGTTGTTAGAAAGAATATTAGGATAAAAAGAAAATTATTAGTTATCTTATTCTTGGGTGTAGCTAACCCATGTATAATTAAAACCCAAATTTCATGGGATGGGTATTTTTAGGTATTGATTATAATTTTTATAGTTGATATTAATTCATTATTGGGTGACACTGCTTTTTTGCGATGTTATTATTATTGGTTTTATTGAAGTTATATTTATTTTACCTTAGCCCAATGAAATTAAGGTGTGTAATATTATACATCAATATATTAACCACTGGACTAATATGCCTTGCATTTTCCCACATCACACATCCTTTATATAATCACTTCTTATTGCACATATTTTTTTCTATATTATTATATATTGAAATGTGATGAGATTTCATACATTGAGAATATTATTAGACTAATTAGAGTTCCTATATGAATATAAATGGTGTTTTCCCACATTGATTAGCGATGACACCATAATTATACAATTATATTAGATTTTAGGTTTCAGACAACTAGTTACAGAGCATGATATATGTATAAAATTAAATGATATTTTTGAACTGAAGTGGGATTATAAAATAAAGGGGTTTTTCCACTATGCCATGAAATTTACAATCAGTCTACGATAAGTTCTATCATATAATATGATACCTAGACACAATATTGACCATATAATTAGGTAATGATTGATTCTATTATGTATAATAGCATGTTATGGTTTCCCTTTACCACACAGACCTAACTTATAGAGTATGAATAGATGTCTGATCATTTCATAGAAAGGTTGTGTAACTATACTAGTTATCTATCTATGTTTCTTTCAACTATTAAATAGTCATTAAATGTGTACATTTGGAAATGTAGAATCATGAAACCAAGACTGTGTTGTGTCATACCCCTAAAAGGCGGTGATGGACATGCACCAGAGGTGGTTGCACCATCGCCGCTAGTGATCGCCCATGTAGTGCCGCATGTTGAACCACCTTTTTTCCTAATATTGGAACTAATGCCCATTTCATAAGAGGATTTTTTAATATGATGCAGTATATACAAGGTGTATCTCATCCTTCCAGGAATATTGCATTGTTTATTAGGTATTTTCATGAGCAGAAACATCTCATATTTCTAGGGGTTGACAGTCCAAATGTTGTAGATTCATTTCGCAGACACATGATTTCTATCATTATGCTTTTGGATATGTCTCCAGAGCAGAGGGTAAAGCTTGTTTCTTATATGATATGTGATTCTTCCAAGAGATAGTGGGATATTAATAACAATGAATACTAATATAGAGATATGACCTAGGAAGACTGAAAGATGATATTTTATGAATACTTCTTTCAATAGAATCTGAGTGAAAACCAAACAATAGATTTCCTAAACCTCGTACAGGGATCCTTTTATGTTATGAAATATTCTGCAAATTTTACTGAGATATATTGATTCACTACTACTATATTTGGAGATGATCTTATGACTGTGAGAAGATTCAAGGAAGGGTATGTATATTCTATCTAATTATAGGTCAATGTCTTTTGGCTGTTGAATATTTCTATGATCATCAACCAGAACCTCATTACTGAGTGAAATCATAAATAAGACGATGGTGTGAACCATAGCGGATCAGTACCTTGACCTAGTAGTGTATTTTATTATGGGATAAAGCATCATTTCAATGATTATCATGTTGGTGGAAGTAGTTATAAATATCATACTGGCATCATTTTTATTTTTAACAAGTGTAAGAAGTCGAGTAATATGAAACCTTAGTGTTTATAGAATCCATCGGAATGCAGAGGTTGTGTAAGGGATGGGATATCCAGTTCCACTATAGGACCGTTCCATTTATGCATAGTGAGTCAGGATCTACACCGACCCCACGTTCTAGAGTACGGCCTAAAATTTCTCATCAGACATGTACTTGGAATACCACTGAATTCTTAGTATGAGGTTATGTTTAATGAAGAGTTATCTAGACTCATCATTCTTAGTGCAAGTAGAGAAATATTTCCCAAGGCAGTTAAGCTATAACTCAGGGCTATGGTACATGCCAATTACATGCAGTTCGGATTATACCAAAGGAGAAAAGAATTATAACTTATACTATTAAATGTACTATTCTAGTAGACTATACTTTAGTGTTTCATTGCATGACATAGCTTCACAGTACTCTATTAGATTGGAGGAAATCATGAAATCCTTTGGCCTTGAGATCGAACACTTTTATGGCATGATGATGCTTGATACCCTGTTAGGTATCCGATCAGTTAGTGTTCTCCATTTGTATGGATTTTACCCTTTATATAGGATGATATCAATTCATATGTAATATTTTTTTCCTCAATAAGAAATGGTTTGATGTACTCATTAGGATGGACTAGTTTGTTCCCTGTCGATACCATATTGAGTATTATCCATGGAGGGTGATGTTTACATCAATAGAGGGCAGTAGAAATGTCCATATTGGATAGTGGGATGTTCATGAAACTCAGTCGAGATCTAAAAATAAATTTTTGGGTTTTGTGATGACTCAATTCATGAAAATAGACCTTATTTCATACATAGTTTTACAATTTTATGGGATATATTGTGGATATTCAAATTTTTTTACTAACTATACTTATTGATTTTAATTGATGATGACCATGAATGGAATATATTATACATATGTTTTCCTTGACTAGAAATATGGTTTTATGATTTATACATCCTATAAATTATTTTTTATGATTATTTTCTATCCCATAATGATTAATGTTTCACTCACAATGAATTTGGTTTTAAAAAATGTATGGAACCCATAGGAATAATATTAATGTTGAATGTGATAGATGATGTGGTGATAATAATGAAACAAATAGGATGATGTCTAAATTGAATGATATTTTTATTTCATAAAATCTGTTATCATGATATATGATTACTAATAATCATGCTAACTGACTCATAGACTCACTAGAGAAGGGATGAATATTGTTCACTAAGAGATCAGGTCGTGGAGATCATAGAGGAAATAAGGATACACTTCTTTGTAGTCAGGAATGTGGAATGACACACATATTAGAATTTATCAAATTAGAAATAAAACATTCTATCTATAGAAACTAAGAACTTAAATAATAAAATTTATAAGGAAAGATGAATATTTTAATATAAAGAAATAATTTTCATCATAGGGATCCTTGGATAGTGTTTTTTCTTAAATGTGGTGAAGATAAGAATTTACGATTCATTCCCCCCTTTTAAATGGTAGTCCTTGAATATTTAAGGGTGTGCATCATGTTGATGTTTATAGTAATGTACCTTATTGGAATCATATTATTTGTTAATTTTATTTTTTTAGGAATGGATTGGTCTTCTTTATATAAATCTGATATTAATTTCTGAATAAGTGAATCCATGATTGATTTTCTAAACCAAACTATGTGTATATTTCAATGTGAGGATATGTATAAACATATTATGGTAATCACATCCATTATATGGGGATATATTTCTATTCAAAAATGTTTTTTTATCTCAGATGGTTGGGAAGAAACTCCATATTGATGGAATGCCTATTATGTGGGGGTTTATTTGTGTCTTTCTTTAATAAATTACTTTTCTTCCACATAATTTTGAAGTGGATTTCTCAATGGTACTCAAACTTAGTGATAAACTAATTGCAAATACTCTATATAGAATAAAATCAATTGAGTTGTAGGAATTGAAGAAAAAACTACATTTGTATATTGAAATTGGATTTAGTATCGATGTGCATCACCATAATGTACACTGGAAGTTTTTGATAATTTTATTGAAGGATTACAGTGATTTTAAATTCATTTTTGAGAAAATAAAAAGATCATTATCAAGAACATGTATTCTCTACCACATATTAATGAATTTATTGATGAACTATATGGAGCTCAATAAATTTCCAATATTGAACTTTGTTCAAGATTAAATTAGTGAGGTTTAAGGAGTAGATACACTAGATAGAATTGAAAACAAGGTATATACACTATAAATATATAGTGATGACATCTGGTCTTATTAATTTCCCAACTATTATAATAGATTTAATGGATATAGTATTTTAATATTACTTTGATCATTTTTTTCTAGTATTTATAGATGATATTATTATATATTCAATGACCAAGGAAGATAATGAAGATTTATTAAAAATTGTACTAATGACCCTGCGAAAGGATAATTTTTATTAAAAAAATTACAAGTTGTAACTTTTGGAAACAAAACGTTTCATATTTTGTTCATATAACCTTAGGAGATGGTCTATTATAGGATCCATAAAATATTGAAGATAAAAAATGTTTTCCTTGACCAACTAATGTGACTGATATCCAATTATTTCTCGGTTGGGATGGATATCATGAATTGTTTGTGTACAATATATCATACCAAAAATCATTTTTTTTGTATTTTCAAATAGACACTTTTGGGTAAGTGGGAACTATACAAAAAAGATCCAGCTGTTAAAAAAAACCCAACATCCACAAAAACAACACCACCACATTCAAAATTCATAATATAAACTTTAAAATTTCCAAAACCAGAATTCTGGAAAATGCCATATCCATCTCGAGCCACGACCTTACCCACTAAAATCCAAAAGGTTTCCTTGCCTACCGCCATCATTAGTACCATCACCCATCACTAAGAGACCTCGACGCAAGAGGCCTGTCATGTCACTGCGTTCATCCATCATCAGAACCATAAACATCGCCATCCTCACTGGAAGAGAATGTAACCAAAACCTTTTATGAAATCCACTTCATCGAGATCCATCACCACAACCATGGAGCCTCTAAGCTTCAACTTCATCACCATGGCCGACTGATGGGAAATCACATGAGCAGTAGCCATAATAACCAAGAATGAATTAAACAAAAAACCAGAGACAAACAGAGCAGTGTTGATAACATTGAGAAATATAAACTGAACAAAATCTGTAGAACAAGAACCAATGTTCATTTCTATAACCATAGCCACCACGGAGGAAAGACGTCTGCAAATAGAGAGCAAACCAAAGCCATCACCATATGAGAAAACCAGAAGGACAACGAAAATGGAGATATATGCCACCATTATCCCTACAGGTAAACTCATACCGCTCCCCAAACACATCTCAAAACCTCTATAGAGTCCTTCACACCCAACCGACCTGGAAGGGAGAAAGGACAGGGAGGCCAGGGCAGGAAGGAGTAGCAGAGATGGGGAAAGGGCGAATCAAAGCTGACGGGGGATATGAAGGAGGAGCACTAGGACTAAAAATAAAAGGGAAGTTGGAACAGAGGGATTGAGGAAGAACTGAAGAAAAAACTGATAAGAAATGGGAAAAAGGGGACTAGGGTTGAAACCTCAAGATAATGAATCGAATAAGGCGGAACCGAGAAGACCAAAAAAGCATCATTGCGAGCATCCACCAACACCTCCCAATTGATCTTCCTTACCATTGTTATAGACCAAGTAGATTCAAGTGAGAGGGGGAAGATCAAAAGAGTAGAGGAATAATATTGCAACCATAAGGCCAAAGAAAAGAAAACCAAAGTGGAAGCAAGAAAAAATGAAAAGAAAAGTATACGAAACCTCAGCTGACAACGAAATCTCTGATGCAAAGAGGAAGAAGCCCTAGGAGGAGAGGCTCTCCAGATAGAGAGGACCGGGAGAGAGTGGAGGCATCACCTCTTCCATAACTATCAACTATACTAACCATGAGATCTTGTAAGGGAGCCAAGTTCCTTTGGAAATATTAATGTGAAGAAAATTTCAAGGAACTCAATAGAAGTATAGTAAAGAGTATTTATAGTTGGACAAAATAGAGAGATATATTTTCATGTATATGTCCTCGTTCCCATACTGTATGAAATATTACTCTCAGAGATACATCGCTAAAGGGATTTTATAACCATTACTCATACAAGAATGGATATGTGAAAAAAATCATCATATATTATTTTAACATACTCCTGAAAACATATAAAGGGTATAATGTTATTTAGGTTGTAGTGGATCTTCTTAAAAATATGGAAATCCTCAACACTATTAGATATTGCTTTTATATTTATAATCATATTAAGAAATACATTAAAATAGCGATAAGGTTTAATGAATTCCTAAATTATATTTTTCATTATCCTGATTCAAGGTTTACATTGATCTTCTGGTAATGTCTTCAATAGGCTTTGAATAAATAGTTGAGTTTCAGCATTATGTATCATCCTCTAAAAAATAGTTAGTCTTAGATATCCATTCAAACCCTAGAGGATATTCTAGGACAACTCTCTGTGTATTTCAATGGTGGTTAAGGAAAACACCTTCTTCAGTTGAGTTGTCTTAAAAAATAACATTAATTCATTAATTCAGGTGGATCTTTAAGAATCCCACTATGGAAATAGGTGTAGAACTCTAAATTTTTGGCATGAGGTTGGATAAATAATTATTTTCATTATTAGGTCAGATTAGGAAATAGTGGAGAAGTTAGGTATTTCTAGAAGTAACTCAAGGCATCTAAGATTTGAAAAAAAACATTATATTGAAAATCATCTCTGTGGTCAATAATTTGATGTTTGTGATAAGCGTTTTTTTATAAATTTCACCACATAAGAAGGCTTTGAGTGTAAAACCCCTTTTCAGAATAGATAATTTTTCAAATGTTTTTGAATTCTCACTTTGTTCAGTGAAACACATTGATTTTGAGTTTGGGAAATATTTTTGAGTGTATAAAAACTCAATGGTGTTGATTTTAGAGAGGGTTTAATGCCCAATGGGTTTATTGGGGGTTCAAATGTTTTTGGAGAGAATTGGGTCTAGGAAACTCATTTTCAAAATGTGTTGGTAGAGGTATTGAGTTTCATCAATCTAGGTGACCATTCAGGTGAAATCATATAACCCAGTTTTGTTTTGAAGTGTAGTTTGGAATACCATGCAATGTGGGGAGCATGTTCATGATAGATGTTGTAGTTTTTAACAGATGGTTGACATAGGTTACAAAAAATTTGAAGAAGCATGCGGCCTAGTATGCATTCTTAGTCCCACTTTGCTCATGAGTGCACATGGTTTACGCATCGTCTGGATAACTGGGTGGCCAAACCATGTGACATATTTTTAATGGGTCACCCTTCTTATGGAGGAACCACATTGTTGGAAAACTATTTGACAAACTATATAGGCCATTTAAATGGATGAAATTAAAAAACTACCCCAACCCCTTACTTCTCATTTCTTCTCCATTATACCACATTTCACGTGAATGATATTGGGGATCTCTCCATTCTTATCCCACCTAGGGTTTGGAATCCTTACTTTATTTGAGCTTTAATTACAACACCAACTGGTGAATTGGAATAATATATAAAGAAAATTGAATCCAATTTCTTCCTTTATTCTTTTATTTTTCTACAAAAATTTCTAAATCTATGTGAGGTCATTTTCCCTCTTTTAGAGAGTTTGTCTAGAATCCTACTCTCCATAATTTTGGCTTGTATTAAAGGGAAAAAATGGATGAACGAGTACCTATAAATCTATAGTAGGTGGTTCTTATATTCATCATTAAATATATGGGTTTTATAGGGTGTGTTGTTAAATACACATTTGTGGGTTTTCCATTTGAAACACTTAACAAATTAATTAATGTATTTCTATTATTAAATTAATGTTATGAGATGTCGATGGCCATGATCTTGACTATTTAAATATGTTACATTAGGTATGGGTCTTGTGGTCTTTTGTGATGGTCATTCTAATTGAAAAATTAATTAAATTAATTTAAATATTAAATGAATACATGAGTTCTGAGAGATTTTAATTTCCATGCCCTATAGTAATGATATGTTTATCATTGAGACATAGACAGAGTGTTTCATCCGACTGAGGATGTTTAACAATATATATGGCATCATTTTGACCATCATAATTTTGGTGATGTGATCACTAGGTTGATACTGATGGTAATAACCATGTCATTGATGGGTGTAGTGGTTCTCAGATGGAAACAAGGTTTCTGGATGGTGTGCCTTAGGTATTGTTAGTGAGTTTCACTCTCCTTTGTTGTTCGACGTGGCCATAGGAGTAATGTGAACACACATATAAGTCAATATAGGAAGTGTTGTAAACTCATTGCGGGTGGAGTTCACCATAGTTATTGAGTCTTTGGGGATGGTATTGAACAATAGTTATAGAGGTGGTTCTCATCAATGGAGGAACCAAGAGGTGGTATTTGAGACCATCGATTGCGGTATGAAGCTCATCATCTATATTTGAGGCTGATAGGATGGTATTAAGGAATGATAGTTATCACTATTCTCTTGATTTTATGTTTTCAAGATGATGGTTATTTATTATTCATTATATGATTGATATCGTCATACCTCGCTAAATCAGGTTGTTGAGAAGATGGTGACATTTTAATGGAAGCTAAAGGTACATATGACATATTTTTTAGGTATTCCATTGGGAATATGGCTATACTCGATGTGATGTTATATGTTGTTTTAGTGGGAATTAGGTTCTAGGTAGCATACATATAGATGATATAATGAGCTTCTTCTATTATGACAAATTGTGGTTATTCAATTAATATTTGGTGTAGGATGAGGCATGTAAATGCTTCCCTATATCTATTGATCCTGAGTAAAGTGAATAATACAATTTAAGAATGGGTGATGTTTATATTTATTTTAATATTCATTCACTATGTAATTATGGATATATGATATATGCCCATTAGTGGTGTACTACTGAGTTCATACTCACACACTACATAATCCCCTTGGGGGATATGTAGTGATTATTTTTATGAGATCTAATCTGGGACCTAGTTAATTATCTAGATGATAGGGATCTAGGATTGAGTTACTTGGAATGGATAGAAGATGGACCATGGTGGTCCATCACATGACCAATAGTCACTTTTCAGTATTTTGAGTCTATTCTTATATGATCACCCAATAGTGATTTTCAGGTCTATTTTTTGGATGACTGTTTGGCATGTAATATTTAATAGATATATATGGTTTCTTCATTTGGATTATTGATTATGTTATATATTATTTCTTCTGGTGAATTTTCTATTTATGATTCCATTGTATTTTGATATCATACAACCATTATTATATCTTCAATAGAGGGTACAGTCTCACACATATCACCTAACAAACCCTCATTACTTGTCAGCAATCATTGGAATATGGGGTGGAGTGCCTATGGCCTAGTAGTCCTCTAGCCCCGAGCATGTGATTTAATTGAATCCCATTTTTTGAATCTATAAATTTTATTAAAGGTTTTTCTATTCAATTTTAGTCATTATATATTGGATATGGTATACTGGGGACCCAAATCTTGTCAGAATTATGTAAATTTTTATGCATGGGTTTCTACATCCCAATGCATGGGGGATATACTAGGTTTTTATTGATGGGAAATTGATTTTATGCTTTGTTATTTTATAGTCAATTGATTTCCACCTTGAGTGGCTCATTTGGGTGTGATTTTATTGGATTAAGAGATTCTAACCCATGAATTGGAATGGAAATAGAGGATTATATATGAATCATTATATGAACGTCAGCTCATATATTGTGTGTATATGCTTATGATTATCATTATGGACCAAAAATACACTATGTGGGATTGGTATGTTTAATGTTTCGCTAAAATGATAAATAGTGTATTCCTTTATATATTTTTATGGAATTTTACTTATCCAGCCTAGGTAATCCATTCCTAATGATATCTATATGTGATGTTATGCTTTGTATACATGATATATATAGTCCTAAATCTGTTATGGGTATTTAGAGATAACAAAAGGGGGTGTTCCAATTAAAATTTCAAAAAAATTAAAAATTATATTTCTATATATCCTCTTGGTGGTATTCTAAATAGCCACCAAGGCTTAATGATATCTATTAAGCATTTTATGTGATGCCTGGATCAGATTTTCATAATAATGGATCCTTGAGGATCGATGATATGTGATATCAGAATATGATTTTCATAGTAAAGGGGACATGAGGCTAGATGATAGTTAACATGCATATGGTGGAGGAGTGTATGTGTTGGGAGATGTGATTCCTATTACAAGTTTCCCTATCTACGATATATATATATGTGTGTGTGTGTGTGTGTATAATTTTTTTATTTTTTTCTGAACAAAGTGTTTATTCTTCAGTGTGATTCCAACTACATGACATCTTATGGAGCATCATGTGTGGAGATGTGGTTACACCAGAGCATGCATTGGATTAGATCCTTGAGGGTCAAGATGATCATGAGACATAAGAATATGACTCGATTCAGGTAGGATATTAAAATTATTGTATGATTCTCAGAATGGGTAGACATGCATCCCATTGGGAGATTGGTGCGAGTCATATGTGGAATTTATAGGGGAGGTATGGGTTCTGAGATCTCCATGTATTATTTGATTCATGATTTCTAATATCAACAAAAAACATTATTTTAGGATGAATGTGGATCATATGAATAGGAGAACTATATTTTGTCTATATAGTTTTATAACTAGATTGAGACACTCCCAGTTGAAGGGTGAATTTTGGATAATTATATTCTCAAAGGTAGTAAATATTGACTTGATAACTATAAGGAATCTGAGGAGATAGACTTATTAAATCTATGTAAAAGTTCCAGGTGAGAAAGGTAGTGATTATTTGGATATATGAGTGTAGAGTAATGAGTCTCAATAAGGAATTTTATGAAGAGATTAAGGTAGAACAATGAGTAGGGGTCATCGATGGTGTTCTTCTATTTTAGACATATGTGTCATGTTTTAATTACGTTTGATAATAATACAATGGTTTTATGGGAATGTAGCTATATTTAATCATAGAGAGGTTCCACACGAAGAATTATCCGATAGGCAAGAGCCAGGGACTGGTTTATCCTCAAGGATATGAGGTATGAACAGAAGTTGTACCAGTTTCTGCTAGATGTGATTAAACTACATTATAGGACATGGAAGATACAGATATATTGATATGTTGGTTTAGTGGATAATAGCAAGTGCAGTTCCATAAGAATGATAGGCCTTGGAAAGTTGGTCTTCATGCCAGTTTCAGGCTGTTGAGTTGACATGGTTTGAGAAACCCAGGTAGCTGAGGATTTCTGGAGGTATTACCTGATTGGGGTGTGTAATTTGTTTTATATGATGGATATGGGGGGAATGAGTTCCACATATTGTGGATGAACTACCAATAAACTATTTAGTATGTCGTAACTGGTTTTAATGTGTGGTTGTATGAGATGTATAAGAATGGATACATTGATCGACATTTATATATATGAATATATATTATTTGGGATTAAATTTGACCATCATATGTGATGCATGAATTATAGGAATATGATGATATTTAGGATCCATGGGGTTCTTGTATGAAACAAGAATAGATTGAGAACCTCCTCAGGTTCATGAATAATGATTGTCA
This sequence comes from Viscum album, assembly GCA_963277665.1. Lineage (NCBI taxonomy): Eukaryota > Viridiplantae > Streptophyta > Magnoliopsida > Santalales > Viscaceae > Viscum > Viscum album. Next base: position 268,650,032 of record OY728155.1, on the reverse strand, counting down.
TATGGGGACATGTGTGTCTAGAGGATGTTTAGTGGAACCATCATAATATTGTTTGGATCAGGAAGATACTAGGTAGGTAATTACAATGGTAAGGAGTGCTATAATAGGAATTATCCTTTGATCTAGTAATATTGGTAGGCTAGGATAATGATTATGAGATGTTTATGATTATTATGATCTCTGCATGAAACCTCATAACTCAGGGATGATTAATTTTAAGGTGAGGAGACTCTAACATACTGGTTTTTTGAATCAGTCTTTTTTACAAAGGTTCTAAAATTTAGAGTTTGGTGAGAAGATAAAAATTTAGTTTGTTTTTTGGGACATAAATCAATGGTTATTAATGCTCCATGGTATATTTTTTAGAAGTTGATTAAGGTATAATGTGTTCCTCGGGGGATCAGATGAGTTTTAAGAGTGTCGGGCCTTGTAAACTCATTTTCAAAAGGTGATGTAAGTGGTGAATAGTTTTATTCAAACTATGTTGCATTTAAGTTGAAATATTGCAACCCATTTTTGTATCAAATAATGGTTAGAAAAACAATGTGTGGGGGGGAACATGAACACATGAGATGTATACTATTTTTAATAGAGGGTGTTTATATCTTTCTTTGCGGTTTGAAAAAACATTCATCCCAGCTCACACACTTCGTTCCACTTAGCCAGTGAGTATTCATGGTTGGAAGACATTTAGGCCGGTTTCTGAGGCCATAATGTGATATCATTTTTACAATGTGTACCATTTGGATAATATAATTTTATGGTTAGACAACAGTTAAGGCATTTTTTCAGTCAAAACATGTGGTTCATTTAATGGGGTGCAATTCAAAAATTATCCCTCCCCCATATTTATCATTTCTTCTACATTCTACTCAAATTCACACACACATTAGTGGGGTGTGCTCCATTGTTCTCCCACATATTCTTTGGCCTCCTTCGTTCATTTGGGATTCAATTTAAATACTGTCGGTTGTGTTAAAACTATAGTGGTAAGCTCTTAATTCAACAATCTTCTTTTCTTCATTTATCTCAAAATAATGAATTTTAATTCGATGGAAGATATTTTTCACTATTTTTGTGTATTTTTTCTAGAATCCACATGTCTTTCATTTCAGGTTTTATTGAAGGTTGATAATCAATGCACAAGTTCCTACGAGCATATGGTAAGAGGTTCCAATATTTTTTTATTAAATATTATTTTGTTGTGTAGTGTAATATTAAATATTCCTATGTGAGTTTTTGTGTGAAAACCTTAAAATATTTATTGACATTACATAGTTTATTTGATGTTATGAGATTCTCATGGGCATGATCTTTCTTCTTTAATTATGTTAATCTATGTATGGGGCTTGTGGTTTGTTAGGTAGGTTATCCTGATTTATTAAATTGCATTTATTAATTTATAAGTGATATGACTTCATGAGTTCTGAGACAATGTTATGGTCATGGCATGAGGTATTGAGGTGATTTTAATCACCCAGACTATGATGATGAGGTACGTTCAGCTGAGGGTGTCGCCCAGGATATATGTGCTGGTGTTCTCAATCATAATTGAGGGTATGTGATCAGCGGATTGAGTTTGATGGTAATGACCATGAAATGAATGGGTGATCATGTTTTCATGTGGAAATGAGCTTATCAGATTGTATTTCTTTTGGAATATTGGTGATTCTTTCTAACTATTGTTCACCTAAATTGCCTTTGGAATAATTTGTACATAATTAGGACTAAATTGAGGAGGTGTTGTTAATTCATTGTGGGTGTTGGTCTCCATAATTATTGCATCTTAGGAATGGATTTGACCATTAGTTATGGAGGAGGTTATCACAGTTGAAATCTATTGGAGATGTTATTTGAGACCATCAGTTGGTGGTTGAGGTTCGCTGTTTATATTTGAGGTGCATTGTCCAGGATTACTGGAGGATGGATATCATCATAACATGGATGTTGGATTTTTGGGACAATGGAGTTTCATTATTCATTCGATTATGGATATAACTGTGCCATTGAAAATAGGTATATTGATATGAGATTTAATTTTTAATAAAATTCTATGGGTTTAGTGAGCTATTTTTTGGGCATGTCATTGGGAAACCAGTTGTACTTGATGCGAGGCTGCATGTGGTTTTTTGTTGGCATGATCATCTTGGGGAATGAACATGGATGAGATACCATGGTTCATCCTTTATAAAGAAAAATGGATATATAATTCCACGAAAACATTATTCAAGGAATGTAAATTATTCCTCATGACTATTGATCCTGAGAAAAGTAGGTTCTGTAAATTATGCATGATTGATTTTTCCATTTAGTTATATTTTCATACATTGTATAATTATGCATATAACACAAGCACACTTTTTTGGTGCCCAATTTATATCATACTCACACCTTAAAAGTTCCCATTGGGATGCATGTAGACATTATGGGTTTGATAGTAGTTCATGGCCTAGGTTCATGCTTCTGACCAAAGAGACCATGAAAACAATTAGTTGGGATTGATGATAGAGGGACCATGGTGGTCCAGAAGATTACCTATAATTTCTTTTAGTAATTTGATTATATTCTTATACGATTGTCCATGATTGATTTTTCATGTCTATTTTTGAATGATTATTTTTCTTGTATAATTTATGATAGATATATAGAAACTTGATTTGTATTTTTAATGTTGTTATCTATTGTTTGTTTGGATGACATCGGTATTACTACTTCTATTGTGTTTTATTATCATATGAATTTTATTATATCATTAATACGTTTATAGTTTCCCCAATACCACCTAACATCCCCTCATTTATAGTCCAAATCATTTGGCATATGGAGAGGGGTTCCTAAGTCCTAGTGGTCCTATGACCTAGAGAATGGGTTTTAAGTGGTTCCTAGGTCATGGATCTATAATGATATTTGTAAATAAGGGAAATCATAGCTCTAGATATATTGGAAGTTCTGTGATTCATGGTTTGGTTGTGATGTTAGCTTATTAATTAGTACTACCACATATATTCTCTTAGTTTCATGATATGTTCCATGTATCCCTCCTGAGGAAGTGCATACCAGATCCTTCACATGTACTAAACTCTAAGATCATACCACTAGAGAGATATCATTTTATGGGGAATTTTTAGTGGAGAGTTTCGTAATATATATAAATTGCTAGAAAACATGAACACTGACTTGATCATGTTTTGGGGTGAAGCAATGAATTTTAGGAAGCTAAATGGGAACATGAGGATATGACGTGGAAAAAAAATTTCATTTTTTTTGAATCAAAATAAAAGAATTTAAATGTAGAAGTTAATTCTTATTGGGGTATAATAAAACACCCATATATTTTAGGAAATTTTTTTTAGATAAATTTAATTTCACCGATAGCTTTCACTTAATAAAACATAATTTATAAATAAAAATCAATATTATATTAAAATATTATTATTTAATATGATAGTTATAACTTATCCATTAAATTATTAGGTTTGAATAGGAATAAATATTTTTCAAAAATTATATCTTTGACACATGTATGAAATAAATTTATTGGTTATCAATTGATTATAAATTAAAATAATAATCCTTTGAATGTAGAAGAAATGTTTTTATAAAAACAAAAGTGTTTTTATTAATGCATTTAGTTTTCCCATTATAAATTAAGTAAATCCAATTGTTGAATGATTTTTATAAAATATAAAAATTATATTTAATATTTTTTTATCATTTATTAAATATATTTTGGTAGCATGAGATAATACTACGCCTGGTTTTATTCATAGAAACTATATGTTTTCTAAAAAGGGGTTTAATTTCATATTATTAATTTATTTGAAAGTTATGTTTTTACCAAATATAGAAAATTTACTCTTAAAAATGAATTTAATTTTTTATATAATCATTCAAAAATTATCCTAGAGTGATGTTTTGATAATATTTGGAAAATTTTAATTTTTCAATGAATATAAACAATAACATTTTTTTACAATGTCACATTTAATTTTAATCATTTAGAAATTTCTATTTTAACACATATTTAAAAGTAATGTATATAAAAATATATTATTATTATTCCATTTTATGTTATTTTAATAAAAAAAAATTCTATTTTTATTTGTCTTTTTTTTATTGTTAAAAAAATATTTTCATTGAAAACTTGTTTTTTCATTAAATCTCTGTTTAATTTATATAAAATTATAACAAATATTTGAGTTAAATTTGGATAAATGTATTCCAGATTTTGAATCAAAATATTTAATAATATATAACAAGGTGAAGATAAATTGTTCATAATGATTTATAAAAATATTAAAAATTAATCACTATGGTTAAGGTTTAAAAGGTTTTACCAGGAGGTTAAATCAATAGATAAGTGGTAAATTTAACATGTATATATAGAATATTAAGGACCTATTTCCTCAACTTATTATCCCACCATCTATTATATGGCAATTTGGATTAATTTTTCTAAGGAATTATTTTATCATTTTGTATTGTTTTAGGAAATTTACATTCAGGTTCTCTCCACCACATATAAAAAGAAATATACTCTTCATATCACTCAACTATTAAATATCATTTTGGTTCATGAAATCCCAAGAAAAAAATACTCTATCACATAACATTACATGTCCTAGAAACCCTATTATTATTAAGAAACCCTCTTAAATGGGATTTTGAGGCTAACATAAAGAGATTTTTTGAAGAAGAGGTATCATTCTTAACTGAATATTTTATTTTTTTTCTTCTCACACCACGATAATTTAAAATAAATCTACTATGATATAATGAAATTGTTTTATCCAATATATCTATTTATTATTATTATAATTTCTTAACTAATAACCATCTCCACTTCTATAAAATGGGAAAAACTCTCGATCATCTGTAAAGAGGATGAAATCCTGGCAAACCCATGTAATTTTGTTTTGATAACCTCCTCTAATATCAACATATAAGGATATATTTAATATATATATATATATGAAAAAATTATATAATTATAATTTTATAACTATAATATAATATTTACCTTTATTCCTTCAATTCTATTTGAAAATGAAAAATTCACTAATATGTGGGTAATGCAACCTCTACGAAGTGACGTAATTTTTTTTCATTAAATTTTAAAATGGGTTGCAATAAATATATATTTATTGAATTTATATGACATTTATGATATAATATTGTTTTTGGAATGATGAATTATTATTTACCATTTATTTTTTTCCATCATTTGGAAAATGGAAACTGCATTTCATACATACGAATGACCTACCATCTCCATGAAAGGTGTAATTAATTTTTCTATCTATATATTTAGGAATCAATCTAAATAAATATATAATTAATCTATAATATATTCAAATAATGATTGAAATTTTGTATATCGTGTAACTATAATCATGTTAATATGTATCAAACCCTTTGAACAAAAACCCTCATGAAAAATTAAGCGATTATCACCCAGAATCGTTATTTTAATAATAAATTATTAATAAATGGGTGGTAAAAGGTTAAGAGTGAGTCACATATGAGTTATATATATATATATATATTTATTTATTTATTTATGTAATATTATTATAATAATACTATATTTATTATACATGAGGTTCTAATGTGGATGATGAAAGTTGAGGCTAAATGTAAGTGATTTACCTATAACCTTTAATTTTATGATCCATATTCCATATCCACAACTTATTTAATTTAGGTGGTGTATATTCCTTACATTAATTTTATTGTTAATTACTATCATGAATATTATGGAGTAGATATATCCATAAAATATTCATTATTTCATGGGACGTACTGTTTGAAAGTTAACAATGAAGTTAGAGCTTTATAATAGAAACTCATTTTTTATAGGGAATGATTCTAATTATGCTCTTGATGAAAATAAAATACAATATTTATCTCAAGAAAATCATAAAATTTCATATATTATAGATATTTCATAAATTATATGTTTTCCCTCCATTTTTTCTCTACTTATGTACATAATAGACAAAAAAATATTTTTGAGGAAAACTATTTTTATTGCATTATTCATCCAAAAAATACTTTCTCTTCCATATCCATGTCTCCAAAAATTGCTTTGATTAAATTTTATAATATTATATAATGATTATTTAATGCAATACTTGATTTTTTTTTACTTTTTAAAATGGTTTAAAAGGATTGTTCTAGTCATTTTATGAAGGATGTAATTTTTGGATTTATTTACCAAATAGTGAAGGGAATTTTTTCTTTTAGATTATGAAAAATTTAAAGAATATTCCACCTCTATAAATAATCAATGCTTTTAATCTTACTTTAATGATTTCCATGTTTATTTTAAAATGATTGTTTTTTTATTGTAATATTTTTTTTAATTTCATATAAGTATATTAAAAAAAGAAAGTTTATTTTCTACAATAATATTTTAATGATCATTTTATATTAAATATATTTTTTGAATAAAACTAGAACAAAATTTTCATCTGATTTAATAAGGATATAATAAAATTATACCATCCTTTTCCTTTATCTTTATGGTGTATGATTATGTAAATAATATGTTTATGAATCATGATGAAAGGATGAATTATTTATGAAATCCATTTCTATTTAATATGCAATGATATGAAGAATTTATTATGAATTCCATTTCATTTTCTTGGGGTATGATCTAATTATTTTTTTATGATCTTGTGGAACAAAAATATATGATTTTTTTTATGTGATTGTTGGTGTCATAATTATATTACTGTCCAATGCATTGGGTAAAATAGACATCTCATTAGATAAATTGTATTGGAATGGTAAGTGAACCTAGTTTCATGAGGGATATATTCCATTATGATGGTATTGGGATAAAGCCTTGAATTCTATAATGGTTTAGGGAATGAACCCATTCCACTTTGATAGTCTTGGAAATGATCCATGACTACTAGTGAAATGATTTTTACTAATTATATGTATGCCAGAAATATATGTCTTATAAATATGTTATGACCTTATATATTTGTTATATGATTCTATTATGATTAATACCCTATAAAATACCATTATTTATTCCCTTAATCAAAATTTTTATGCAATATATTATGGGAATAATTTTTAATTTATTTTACCATGTTCTCATACTCTTGGTCTCATGTTATGTTGATATATCTATTTATTACTTCTTCTGTTCATCTTAAATAATTGTTTCTTTTGTTACCTTACCCCAACTTATTTATAATTCTTTTATGTATAATATTTATATGAAGGGTTATAGTTATGAAGAACATCGAGGGAGATAATGTAGTGCACTTATGAACCAGTGGTTTATGTATACATGTTGATGAAGACTATAGAACAATACTATTATATTTTGGATCATTATGTTATATAATGAATATTCATATAATAATATTTATTTCTATTTATGAAATGTTTGGATTTCTATAAATGTTATTGTTAGTTATAGAATTTTAAAGGTGGAAGTGGCCTCCTTTTATATAACAAGAAATGGAAAATTTTGGAAACCCACATCACATTTTAAAATATATTAATATTAAAGGGTAACTGTCACAAAAGTGAGAAAATAGTGGATGTAAGATAAGGTATTTTTGAAACACATCTCATCTATTTATTTTGATATAAGTTAATAGTGAATTAATTATTTTGTTTTTTTATATATATCATTTTAACAAAATTATATTTTATATTGGAAAATAATTTTTTTACCAAAGTAATTAAAATTTATGAAACAATTAAGATTATATCCTTTTAATTAATTTGAACCATTTTATTTGAAATTGGAAAATCATATTAACATACAAAAAATATAATGTTTTGTAATGTTAATTTCCAAATAAACACACCTAATATAATAAAAATATTTTGTTTTTCAGGAAAAATATTTTTTTAATAATTATATTTATACACCGAATAAAACTATATTAGATACTATTTTTAATGATATAATTTGGTTTACTATAAAAAAAATAATTGTTATGGGGATTTCAGTTAATGAAAAAATATAAAATGTCACTATCTAAACACAAATTATGAAAAAATACCACAAAAATTTTCATTATTGAAGAAACATTTTATTTTTGATATAAAAATATAGGATAAAGGATTATAAGTTCAAATAAAAATTTTAATTTAATAACTTTATTCTTTAAATATGTATTTGAATACTTAAAATGTTTTCTGTTCATCTAGGATAATCATACATAACGATAAAATCATATAAATTATTGTTTCGGAAGAAAATATACTTTTTAACTAAAAATATTTTTTTATAAATTCGTACTATGTAAATTATCATTTTCAAAATTATAAATGAAATTTATTTTAGAAAATTTATATTATAAAATCTAAATTTTATCTTTTAATCAAATATTCATAATTCATATAAAATGACTTTTATTGAAAATAATATTTTCGATATAAATTCATATTAATTATTTAAAATCTATATATTTAATTTCTTTCTATATTAATCTTTATCATCTCTTGCTCAATAATTTAATCAAAATGTCTTGTGGTTTGTCGTTATTTGGTGTAGTGTGAAATGAATTTTATCAAACATAACACCAAATTTACAGGTTCTATAATTTCAGGTTGTATCATTCTACCCCATTAATAAAATCATTCATCAAAATTTCATTTCAAAAAATACAATATGGTACTTTTCAATAATAAAATCCTCAGGTTCATATATAGTTCCCCCAAACTTGTGATTCCTAAAAAATCTTTGACCAGATATGTGGTATCTTTTCATAAAACTGTATCTTTGTGATCAAGAATTTCAACTAGTTATTCATCATATAAGAGATCATGTTCCAGTTGAATGGCCTCCAAATTCAATACATGTTATTGGTGTAGTCCATAATTACTCAAATGTAATACATTAAATAGATCATGTAATTTGGAGAGTTCATGAGTCTATATTAATAAATAATAAACTTCCTTAACATGATCCTTGAAATGAAGGGACTGTTGTACCTAGGGATCGCATTCCATTTATTCCAAAATATAATAACCCAAATCCAAGTATATACTCAGATAAATACCTTGTCTCCTAAATAAAACTCTATGTAGCATCAATGATTATTTTCCAAGTTCTTCTATTGGCTATTTTTCAATTTCCTATGAATGTTTGGAACCTTCTCTTTTTTATAGAAAATTTCTTGAACAATTAGCTTCCTCTTTCTAACTTTTTCCCAACGTGTTGGTGCCCTACATCTATTACCATAAAAATCCTTATATGGTTCCATATTAATTCTTGGATGGAAATAGTTATTATATGATAACTATTCAAAGGAAATACATTGACCCCAATATCCGTTAATTTTTATCGAAAAATACCTCAACATATACTCTAGAGTTTTTATGGTCCTCTCAAACTAACTATCAATATGAGGGTGATCATAAGTGATGAAACTCAATACTATCTCCAAATATTTACAAATAATTCTATAGAATGATGCAGTAAACCTAAAACAATGATCAGATACAATTTAATGTACTAACCCATTTTGTCTTACCAATTATCATATATACATCATGGAGAGTTGATCGAGATAAAAATATTTATTAATAGTGATTAAATGTGTTGACATTATATAGTGATTAACTATAATATAAATTGAATTATAACTCATTAATGTTTAAGGGAGTCCCACAAATATATATATATATAAACCTATTTCCATTTTCATAAAGTTATACTTAATGGTGAAATATACCCTTTGATTTTTTTTCATTCATCCTTCGATTACAGGAATACCAAGAATCATGATGTGTGTTACATGATTATCATTTTCATGGTATCCCAATAGAAGTTTTACTTTAGATATATATACATCATTATATTTTCTATATGAATATAGATGTATAAGATATGATAATAATCAAAAAAATGTTTTGAATTTTGGTTTATATGGGACATAAATCCCGCTTCAAAACCATATATCTCTATATTTTTCCTTATGGAACTACATAATACACAGTACCAATTTTTTTAGTTTTGAATCATCATTCCAGGATTCATTAATGTTCTCAAGAACGAGTTTATTAGAGATAATTTAGTGAAGATATAATTTTTCTCCTTCCATTAAAATTTCATGATTAATCCATTTTAAATAATTGAGTATAGAATAATTATCAGTTATAATAAGGGATAAGATAAAATAATCATTCTTGCTCAGTACATCAGCAACTTTTTTTTCTTTCCGTGGGTGGTAATGTGTTCAGTACTCCTGGTCCTTGATCAATTGTAAAGATATATTTTAGCTTATTTTCATCAATTTTTATTGAATATATACTTTAGGATTTTATGTTTAATATAAATATGAAACTTCCTTCTATAGAGATGGTGTTTCCAAATTTTTAGTACATAGTCTACATCCAAAATCTCATATTATGAGTTGGTAGTTTTACTCATGAGCCTTTAATCTTAATTATACATAAGAAAATACAATTTTCTTCTATATAAGAACACATCCCAAGATATTTTATGAAGAATAACTATATATCACAAAACCTACTCCACTATAGGATAGTGAATGAATATGAATAGTGATAAATATATTCATAATTTCCCTAATGAATTTCACTCATCCCATTTCCTAATGTAGGATCGCTCCCTTCTATGTAATATTATTTAGTTGATTGGATTAAATTGATATGTTTATATCAAAATTCTAGTAGTATGAATATAATACATGAAAAAATAGGATCTATATGAATGAGGTTAGTATTAGTTATTTTTTAGTTATATATTCCCTTGATGTGTCCACAGGTATAGAATTACTTTTGATAAGATTACCTAATAAGGATACTTTTTTCATACAAAATTCACAATTTCTAAACATGGTTAATAATTTATTACTTAATATGGTACATTTCACAATTACCAAATAACCACCATATTCTTCCTTGATCTTAGAATATATTATAATATCATCAATAAATACTAACAGAAATTTATGAAGAAAATCTATAATAACTCTATTCATCAAATACAGAAATATATTAAGATAATTTTTAAGAAAAAATGACCATATATATATTTATAGTACCCATTACTTGTGTGGAATTCTATATTTGGAATCTCTTCTCTCTGTACAATCAATTGATGATATAAGGATCAAAGGTCAATCATTGAGAAGTATTGAGATTTTTGTAGTTGATAAAATGGATAATAAATATGGGGTAGAGGATATTTTATCTTAATCAAGATGATTTCATGCTTGTGATAGTCAATAGAGTGTCCCATTGATAAATACTTTTTCCAAATATCAAACACTTGTACACCCTAGGTATGAAAAATAGAGAATACAAACCCCTTATCTAGATTTACCTTTAATTTCTTCTTTGATTATTCCAAATAAATTGGGTCCATTGAATAAGGACTCATTAATATGGGTTTTGATCTATGTATGTGCTCAATTTAAAAATAATTTTCAATATATAGAGAATTCTAGGTAGTTCATTCAGAACTACATCTGTAAACTTCCATAATATAGGGATGTCATTATTTTTTCTTTAACCCCTAATCATTTCTGCATGAAATCCCTAATTAATGGGTATCATAACACATATTATATAATTTTTTAATCAGGTATCTAAAAATAAAACATTTATCTATATTATATCATTGGATAGTTGGGGTTAATATAATATACCTCCTTTTTTGATATTTGATACGTTCACTATATAGGGAGAGTTAATCCATGTAGAAAATCACATCAACCTTAATTAAGGGAAGAAGAAATGGATTCTCAGTAAGTAACATCCCATAAACATATATCAGAAATATTTTATATGTCATAGATGATATCATCCTTCCACTAAGGTCATTCATTAATAATTCTACACCAATGGTTTGAGGTTCTAAATCAACTTTCATAAAAAACATGTCTGAGATAAATGAATGTGAAGAAGTATAATAAATTATTTAATTTGTAGATATGTTTTAATGAATGAGTGTCCATTTAACCACATAATTATCATGTTCAACCTCCGCGTTAGTGTTTGAATATGCTATACCTGGATCACTTCATTTATGAAGTTTGTTACTTCTTTTTCACTTCAATATATCAGGTGTTAGGGAAGTTATTTTCATAATTACCAAACTCCTAGCACACGATGAATTGATGTGTGGGTGGAACATTTTTAGTAGAACTCTTATACTCCATTGTGTTAATAAACCTCTTGGAACTATATTGAATGTTTATTTTAATATGATATTACCTACCACATAAAAATAATCTCCTTTTCACCTGAGGTAGTTTCTCATTATCTTCATCGCATATTATTTTACACATATTTAGTTGTAATTTCATTCCCCCATGTTCCTTATCACTATTTCATCCATGATACTCTATCATTATTTTAATTTCCCCAAAACAATGGAATTACCATATTTCTATCTCTATATTCAGTGTACATAGAACAAACTCCTCATAGCATCCCAAGTCCCATATGCCTAATTAATATTTAAAACTATTCTTTAATGAACTGAAAATGGATGATCATTATTTTATATTGGGATATATAACTAAATTCAACATCATGGAATTTTATTTAGATGTGAAAATTGATTCATCATCTTATTGTTTCGGCTCAAATAATTATTCCTCTATATTTGTGTAAAGAGTTTGATGAAAGTTATTGATGAAGAATAAATTATAGAACATATATGCATCAATATTTTCTAATTCATTATTTTCCATTGTATTCTAAATTAGAGTCAAAAATTAGTTAGCGTGTAAGGCCCCAGCCTTAAACCTTACTTAATCTTGAGTTAATACAAGATTACACATTGAGGATCTTTTCAGGTTTAGAGTTTTAGAGAATTAGATCATAAAACATGCATTACATTCCACATTTAAACAAAGTGGTTATATAAAAGACAAGATTCATTCTTCCCATCAACAGAAACATATTTAAAATAAAACTTGGATTCTTTCTTGACACATCCTTGACACTATCATCACATCACGTACCTTTCCCTTGACCTGTGAAAAACATTTTAAAAACTTGGGTTGAGTATAAAAAAGCTCAGTAAGGGATATAAAAATATGGAAAGGAAACATGAGTTCATATATACATAAGAATGAAATCATACTTTACCCATAAAACTTAGGCACTTTAACATACCTCATCAAACCATGAATAAATCATAGAAATCATAAGACATAAAGGTAACTTGAGGCATTCATAACATTCTTACGTAGGGAGTAACCATCTTGGTTACGTTTGGAATACCCATCACAGTATATTCCCTAAATCTCTTTGGAGAAACCTTAACGGTTCACTCCTTCGCGTTACCCAATGCATTAGAGAGCTATATCGGGCTCACCCGCCCTTAGTTTATCACGGAACCACCCGTCTTCATAATAATTCCCAAGAACCTCAACATAATCGTATCACATAAAACATGCATAAAGGAAACATAAAATTTCCACCTTTCAATCACAAGATATCAATACAACATATTGATATAAATACATTATGAAAACCATTTTCAATACCAAAATAAAGGAAAATTAAAACATGATATTTATTTTTTTTTCTTTTAAAAAGAAGGTATGGCTTGTAGATGAAGCCGAAACCCAAATAACGGTCACGGCAGCGGAGAAGTTGTTGTCGCCGAATACGTATGACAAAAACATTCCCTTTTGTCGTTTTATAAAACGCTTTGTATAAAAATATATTCCTTTTGGATAAATGTAAATGTCAAAGGGGTTTATACACCGTATAAAAGAATGTTGTGTATAAAATAAAATATGCCTCAATGAAAGGAGATTGAGACGAAGTCCCGTACAAAGACGGTATCCTTTGTTTAAGGATAAATCAATTACATAGTTATGTGTGACAAATGAATACACCAAATATAAGTGGATATTAAGTGTAAAATAATCAAAGTTAATTCACACATATTCAAAGGATTACATATTCAATAACTACATGTTGAACCCAAAGAAATCGAAATTGGGTTAAGAAGTTCCCTCGACAGCCTAACGGCATCACATCAAAATGAGTTGATGAGAGATAAAAAGTGTATCTCATCACTTGGACATAATATTTACATCAATAAGGATATATGAGAACATATCCCAACATAACAATATGTAAATTAAAATACCCAACAAAAGAAGTCTTTTAAAAAAAGGAGGGTGAAAGGTTCCTTTACCGACTTGGGTATCTTTCAAAACATACACCCCATGAAAGAAGGACAATAAATCATTGATGTAAATACTCATAAAAGAAAGTATATTACACAAAGAGTATAATAATGGGAAGTACATACACCACTCAAAGGAAATTGTGGCAAATGTAGCATAAATCTCACGGGAATAAAAGTGAGATGAAAAATCCCTTACGAAAACTCGGCAGCCTAACGACACCACCTAAAACTTCCAAAATGGATTGATGAGAGAGAATATGGTCTCTCATCACATGAACATAAAAATTACATTAAGTGTCATATAAAATAACATCCCAATAACAATAAATATGAGCTTTATAGGGAATGACATAAAAGAGTGTACTTAAAAAGAAAGAGAGGAGTAAGATCCCTTACCTCGGGTCCGACTTGACATGATCGTTCTTTAACGTCCTGAATAATAAACTTGAGTTAATTTATACTTGATTAAGAACCTTTTTAAAGTTCATTATTCCTTTTATATCACTTATTGCCATGTTATAAACATTATGTAACCATTTAAGTTAATAATTTTTGTTTTGTCGATATTTGGTTCTTAAGTCGAAAGTGGACTTCTTACAATTACATGTTGTTCATGTGGTCAAAGGTTCTTTATATACAGAATGAAATTCCTGATTTGTATATAATATATATCATATATATCCAGCATATACATGTATTTATAATATTACATAATCATTTAGAGGTAAGAAATGAAATGCACCGTTCATGGAGACGGTAAGTCGTACGTACGCATGAACGCTACTTTCATTTCATTGTCATATTAATAGAATTAAAACTAAATGACAGGTATGTATATTTTAATTCCAGAATTATATTAATAACTTATATATATCATTCATTATATATATCCATTATATAAATGTACTTTTATTAGTACATTACATTTGGGGGTAAGAAATGAAATGCACCGTTCATGGAGACGGTAAGCCGTACGTACGCATGAACACTACTTCCATTTCTATTTAGTATTTTATGGAATGGAATCATAATTATATAAGAGTATATTATAATTTCAGTATAATAACATATATAATATCATTAACTTTATCCTTTACACATCCCACATATGGTATTAACGAATCAAATCACTTTCAGGGGGCGGTAGTCCGCACTTCCCAAAATGAAGATATCATGTTTACCCATAATGGAAACAATAATGGTATGCCATAAATGAAAAATACAGAAGATTAAGGAAATAATAAACATATTATATATCATATATAAAAATATTGACATCATAATAGCCACCTTTGAAGGTGTTAAATGAGTATTGAACAATCATCATTTCGGGAGGCAGAATTTCGCCATCCACGGAAACTGTATGTTCTTTAACCATTTGATGTAGTTGTGTGAGAGTGTAGCTCGAATAAATCTTATAACAACATCCTAGTATATTGAAGATACTGGTGTTGTTACAAAAGAAGTAAATAAAAAGAGTTTAGGGTGTTGGAGAAGCAGAATAAAACAAATGAACATGAGAGAATGAATTACCTTTAAAAGTGTAACTCCTTTTGATTTGAGCCTAAAGGCTTCCTTTGAAAGGAATCTGCCCAAAGGGAATCCCCTAGGATGAGTAGAGAGATGTGTAGAGATTAAATGGGCATAGTATGGCCGAACAAAAGGCTTGAGGAGTGTGTGAAATGAGGTAGACATGGGGGCCTTTTATAAGAGGAGAGGAGGGGAACTTTTGGAAATCATGAAACTATTATATTATTTTCAAAAGTGTTTCGAATTTCTAAGGTCCCACATTGATATATTTCTAAGATAAGATGATAAGGCTTCTAAATATTCCCATCCAATAGTTTTTGGACAAGTGTAGGTCTTAGATTTTATATTATCATTTCATTTTATTTAAACTGTTCATTAATGAGGTCATCGTTGCATCATCATGATGTCATAATTAAATTAATTTATTTAATGTCTAAAAATTATAAAAAAACTATCCTGATGTAGGAAATCTTTTTATCTTTCCAAATAGTATTTATAGACAAAATTATGATTAGTATATCCCATTCTAAAAATTGTTTTAGTAAAACAATTTATGTTAGTGTCATTTTCACCTTTATTTTTAAAAAAAGGCATTAAAGTCATTATCGCACCCAAGAGGCTCCATAGGGTCCCCTAAATCGACCCATGGGTTGTCTCGGTCGGACATGACTCATCCAATAGGGGTAGGAAAAGTGTCATGGTGTTTTCACATTTTTATAATATCATTTTTACCTTAAATTACACTAATTACCACTAATCGCGATTAAAAACTTAATAAGTTACTATTCACCAAAAAATTATTTTAATCTCATTGAACCACATTTTACTTCTTAATGACAACCATTTATGTAGGATTTTTGAAATTCAAAACACAAAGATGGCAAAATTTCATTTAAACGGAAAATCAGTTTTTATAAGTACCACTTAGTGGTTTCACTATTCATAAAAAATTGAAGTTTTTCAGAAAATTACCAAAAATTCACCCTAAGCTATATTTGATATTCCGAATTCAAAAATGAAGTCTATTTTACAAAATTCAAAACATATAAGTCACATTAATTAATTTAATAATTAATTCCCGATGTCAGAGCAAATAGCGTGTTTTTATAAAACAATAAGTATCAAAAGATTGACACCAGTTTAAGTCTAATTTCAAAGTGAAATTTATTCCAATGACCACCATTGGATTAAATGGTAAAAATATATTCTAATTTCACATTAAAACCAATTAAAAAGATTATATAATCATATAAATAAATTAGATTAAAAAGAGGTTTTGAATTAAAATACAACATTTTACACTATTCATTAAAAAAATGCACTTTATCGGAAAGATACCAAAAAATTACACAAAGTAAATTTTGATGTCCCGATTCTTAAGAATGGTTTTATTTGGTCCAATAGAATGTATAAGAGTGAGAAAAACTATATTTAATGATGGTTCGCCATCAAAAGGCGATAAGTGAACCTTTAGTGAAAACTAGGGCATATACGCCTAAAATTGAATTCTTTCTGTATTTTAAGCCTTTATCTTTTTTTGGATATATGTAAAAACATTTAAAAACATATATAATAAAATTTTTGTTATTTCTATCCATTCTCTCCAATACAATAGCTACATGTTAACTACCATTTAAAATAATATTATTTTATTATTAGAGTGCAATGTAAGATTCCCAAAAAACTCGTTGTTGCGTATTGGGTACGCCATCAAGCATAGCATCCCCTTTAAAGTAATATTAATATTTGATTCACAAATATGGATAAATATAAAGATGTCATATTCTTTATTTACCTGGGGTGTTACATCCTTCCCCCCTTTTGGGAATTGCGTCCTCACAATTTTTAAAATTGATATTGGAAACTTCCTTGAAAGTCCCACATCGGAACAAGAGTCGGTTAAACAATCACTTTAAAATAACGGAAGATAAGTACAGAGGTCACCCGAGTTAACCCATACTAGGTTTCCATGTAGGAAAACATGGACATGGAGGAGAAAACATAGGGTCATGTTATGATGGAGAGTGATAGAAAACATGTTTAGGAGAAAGTTAACAATAAGAAAATCACAAACTTGTGATGGGTTAAATGGTGTTGGGTTCCCCAGTAGGAAAAGTTAATAGACAACATTTTTGTTTTAAGTTAATTTTTATTGATGAATTTATTCATAAGGAAACATAATCACTTATCATGTTGACTTTCAACTTTTACTAGATTCCTTAATCAAACTCATATTTTTTCCAAAAGATGAGTATTTAGGGAGACTTGTTCGCATTAAGGGTACTATAATCAACTTCTAGAGAGTCACCTAATCCCCCAAAGATAACTATATACTTCCCATGTCTTTAGGCTTTAACCAAAACAAAAACCAAAAAGGTTAGTACAAGGTCAGATAATCCAGAAAAGGATAACCCTTTAAAAAGAAAATCTATGCTTAATCTCCAAAATTTGTCCAATAAAACCCAAAGATCAACGAGGACCATTCGATAACCAATTTTTCCATAAAATTATTCAATGTAAACCAATATTAGATTGAAACCCAAATATTTGAAGGATTTTTTCACATAGTCTTCCAAGTTAAATCGTAACATTTATCTCCAAACAAAATCAGTTGCTCCTAAAGTCTCGTATTGAAAAGTAATTAACCTAATCACATATCCTCCATGATAGGTTAATCATTTTCATAAATAACCCAAAATCAACTTACTCTTAATTCATAAAATCATATAACTAAAAAGAATCAGTCAAACTAACCAGGGACTTCACGTAGTCCAGTGGTAGGTGATAAATACCAATCGCACTTTGGTTGTGGGTTCGATTCCTGCAGCTTTGTCCGACGCGACGGGTAGTCACACGATCTGCATGTTGTCCTTTTTCCAAAACTATATAATTCTCAAATCATTCCCCAAAAAGGATAAAATCATCAAAAATAACCATAACATAATTTAACCTTAATTTTATCTCATGCCTTTCACTTCAATCATAACATATAGTAACCCATAATTACCTCCAATGTAAGGATCATATAAACCCAAATGGTTATTTATAACTATGTACACAAAAGAAAGATAAATATTCCTTGAGTAAAATTTGTCTATATTAAACATCAGGGTTACACATAATATAAAAAGTCTTCTAATGTAACCCCATCATCAAAACAGACTTAATACTCTTAAGAATTTCACCATAACTCTTGAAGCCCTTGTATGTTGACATCTTACTCATTCAAAATTCTTCATGATCCATTAACAATTATTTTCCATCTTATTCCTAAATACCTCTTTCCTACAAACAATATCATGAATCATATCCTAAGATTCCAAAATAGGAAAACAATATTCATGAAATAATACATACCTTTGATTGGTCATTGTCAGTTTCTTCATCCTCAATCGGAATGGCATTAGGCATTGGTAAACGAACATTTGTATGCTCCTGGTGATCCCATTCCCAAAACTTCTTCATAGGACATCTGTTTGCATAATGACCATGCACACCACATTTAAAACATTCAATTGATCCCTCAGAAAGAACTTCTTTCCCTTTCCTTGAGTCAACTAGATGCTTCCTTTTTCAATGGCAGGTTCTTGCTTTATGACCTTCATTTCCACATCTATAGCATATTTCTGTCCCTTTGAAACATTTTCCTAGGTGTTTCTTTCCACATCTTTTACACATAGGTTTTTGAATACACTTACCTTTATGATTATTACCTGTACTTCCGTAGGGATTTGTTTCTCGCATATATGATGCATTAGAGAAATCACTAAGGTTTAGGTGGTCAAACATGACTCTAGATAGTTGATTGAGAATAATCACAAGAGTTCTCATTGAATCTCCCATATCAATCAGTTGCTTGCTCAAAAAACTGTCACAGTTTCCTTCACATCCACGGTTACTTTAGTGCATGCTAGATCCATCCATTTACTAAAACCAAACAGGTCGGTGTGATTATATAAAAAAACCATCATGTACTAATGAGGAAGATAAACACTAAGATATACTTACTCATTCAATTTATCTAAAACTAGGGCTCTTTCTGAAATAGTAACCATTATGGTAATGCCACTTATGCTTAAAGAATACCCTAACCTCTAATGTTATCCAAACCATCCTTTGATACCAACTGTAAGGCCCCAGCCTTAAACCTTACTTAATCTTGAGTTAATACAAGATTACACATTGAGGATCTTTTCAGGTTTAGATTTTTAGAGAATTAGATCATAAAACTTGCATTACATTCCACATTTAAACAAAGTGGTTACATAAAAGACAAGATTCATTCTTCCCATCAACGGAAACATATTTAAAATAAAACTTGGATTATTTCTTGACACATCCTTGACACTATCATCACATCACATACCTTTCCCTTGACCTGTGAAAAACATTTTAAAAACATGGGATGAGCATAAAAAAGCTCAGTAAGGGATATAAAAATATGGAAAGGAAACATGAGTTCATATATACATAAGAATCAAATCATACTTTACCCATAAAACTTAGGCACTTTAACATACCTCATCAAACCATGAATAAATCATAGAAATCATAAGACATAAAGGTAACTTGAGGCATTCATAACATTCTTAATTAGGGAGTAACCCTCTTGGTTACGTTTGGAATACCCATCACAGTATATTCCCTAAATCTCTTCGGAGAAACCTTAACGTTTCACTCCTTCGCGTTACCCAATGCATTGGAGAGCTATATCGGGCTCACCTGCCCTTAGTTTATCACGGAACCACCCATATTCATAATAATGCCCAAGAACCTCAACATAATCGTATCACATAAAACATGCATAAAGGAAACATAAAATTTCCACCTTTCAATCAAAAGATATCAATACAACATATTGATATAAAAACATTATGAAAACCATTTTCAATACCAAAATAAAAGAAAATGTAAAACATGATATTTATTTTTTTTCTTTTAAAAAGAAGGTATGGCTTGTAGAGGAAGCCGAAACCCAAATAACGGTCATGGCAGCGGAGAAGTCGTTGTCGCCGCATACGTACGACAAAAACATTCCCTTTTTTCGTTTTATAAAACGCTTCGTATAAAAAAAGATTCCTTTTGGATAAATGTAAAAGTCAAAGGGGTTTATACACCATATAAAAGAATGTTGTGTATAAAATAAAATATGCCTCAATGAAAGGAGATTGAGACGAAGTCCCATACAAAGACGGTATCCTTTGTTTAAGGATAAATCAATTACATAATTATGTGTGAAAAATGAATACACCAAATATAAGTGGATATTAAGTGTAAAATAATCAAAGTTAATTCACACATATTCAAAGGATTACATATTCAATAACTACATTTTGAACCCAAAGAAATCGAAATTGGGTTAAGAAGTTCCCTCGACAGCCTAACGACGTCACATCAAAATGAGTTGATGAGAGATAAAAAGTGTATCTCATCACTTGGACATAATATTTACATCAATAAGGATATATGAGAACATATCCCAACATAACAATATGTAAATTAAAATACCCAACAAATGAAGTCTTTTAAAAAAAGGATGGTGAAAGGTTCCTTTACCGACTTGGGTATCTTTCAAAACATACACCCCATGAAAGAAGGACAATAAATCATTGATGTAAATACTCATAAACGAAATTATATTACACAAAGAGTATAATATTGGGAAGTAAATACACCACTCAAAGGAAATTTTGGCAAATGTAGCATAAATCTCACGGGAATAAAAGTGAGATGAAAAATCCCTTACAAAAACTCGGCAGCCTAACGGCACCACCTAAAACTTCCAAAATGGATTGATGAGAGAGAATATGGTCTCTCATCACATGAACATAAAAATTACAGTATGTGTCATATAAAATAACATCCCAATAACAATAAAGATGAGCTTTAGAGGGAATGACATAAAAGAGTGTACTTAAAAAAAAGAGAGGAGTAAGATCCCTTACCTCGGGTCCGACTTGACTCGATCGTTCTTTAACGTCCTGAATAATAAACTTGAGTTAATTTATACTCGATTAAGAACCTTTTTAAAGTTCATTATTCCTTTTATATCACTTATTGCCATGTTATAAACATTATGTAACCATTTAAGTTAATAATTTTTGTTTTGTCGATATTTGGTTCTTAAGTCGAAAGTGGACTTCTTACAATTACATGTTGTTCATGTGGTCAAAGGTTCTTTATATCCAGAATGAAATTCCTGATTTGTATATCATATATATAATATATATCCATCATATACATGTATTTATAATATTACATAATCATTTAGAGGTAAGAAATGAAATGCACCGTTCATGGAGACGGTAAGTCGTACGTACGCATGAACGCTACTTTCATTTCATTGTCATATTAATAGAATTAAAACTAAATGAGAGGTATGTATATTTTAATTCCAGAATTATATTAATCACTTATATATATCATTCATTATATATATCCATTATATAAATGTACTTTTAATAGTACATTACATTTGGGGGTAAGAAATGAAATGCACCGTTCATGGAGACGGTAAGCCGTACGTACTCATGAACGCTACTTCAATTTCTATTTAGTATTTTATGGAATGGAATCATAATTATATAAGAGTATATTATAATTACAGTATAATAACATATATAATATCATTAACTTTATCCTTTACACATCCCACATATGGTATTAACGAATCAAATCACTTTCAGGGGGCGGTAGTCCGGACTTCCCAAAATGAAGATATCGTGTTTACCCATAATGGAAACAATAATGGTATGCCATAAATGAAAAATACAGAAGCTTAAGGAAATAATAAACATATTATATATCATATATAAAAATATTGACATCATAATGGCCACCTATGAAGGTGTTAAATGAGTATTGAACAATCATCATTTCGGGAGGCAGAATTTCGCCATCCACGGAAACTGTATGTTCTTTAACCATTTGATGTAGTTGTGTGAGAGTGTAGCTCGAATAAATCTTATAACAACATCCTAGTATATTGAAGATACTGGTGTTGTTACAAAATAAGTAAATAAAAAGAGTTTAGGGGTTTGGAGAAGCAGAATAAAACAAATGAACATGAGAGAATGAATTACCTTTAAAAGTGTAACTCCTTTTGATTTGAGCCTAAAGGCTTCCTTTGAAAGGAATCTGCCCAAAGGGAATCCTCTAGGATGAGTAGAGGGATGTGGAGAGAGTAAATGGGCATGGTATGGCCGAGCCAAAGGCTTGAGGAGTGTGTGAAATGAGGTAGACTTGGGGGCCTTTTATAAGAGGAGAGGAGGGGAACTTTTGGAAATCATGAAACTATTATATTATTTTCAAAAAGTGTTTCGAATTTCTAAGGTCCCACATTGATATATTTCTAATATAAGATGATAAGGATTCTAAATATTCCCATCCAATAGTTTTTGGACAAGTGTAGGTCTTAGATATTATATTATCGTTTCATTTTATTTAAACTGTTCATTAATGAGGTCATCAATGCATCATCATGATGTCATAATTAAATTAATTTATTTAATGTCTAAAAATTATAAAAAAAACTATCCTGATGTAGGAAATATTTTTATCTTTACAAATAGTATTTATATACAAAATTATGATTAGTATAACCCCTTCTAGAAATTGTTTTAGTAAAACAATTTATGTTAGTGTCATTTTCACCTTTATTTTAAAAAAAAGGCATTAAAGTCATTATCTCACCCAAGAGGCTCCATAGGGTCCCCTAAATCGACCCATGGGTTGTCTTGGTCGTCCATGACTTATCCAATAGGGGTAGGACAAGTTTCATGGTGTTTTTACATTTTTATAATATCATTTTTACCTTAAATTACACTAATTACCACTAATCGCGATTAAAAACTTAATAAGTTACTATTCACAAAAAAAATTATTTTAATCTCATTGAACCACATTTTACTTCTTAATGACAACCATGTATGTCGGATTTTTGAAATTCAAAACACAAAGATGGCAAAATTTCATTTAAACGGAAAATCAGTTTTTATAAGTACCACTTAGTGGTTTCACTATTCATCAAAAATTGAAGTTTTTCAGAAAATTACCAAAAATTCACCTTAAGCTATATTTAATATTCTGAATTCAAAAATGAAGTCTATTTTACAAAATTAAAAACATATAAGTCACATTAATTAATTTAATAATTATTTCCCGATGTCATAGTAAATAGCGTGTTTTTATAAAACAATAAGTATCAAAAGACTGACACCAGTTTAAGTCTAATTTCAAAGTGAAATTTATTCCAATAACCACCATTGGATTAAATGGTAAAAATATATTCTAATTTCACATTAAAACCAATTCAAAAGATAATCTAATCATATAAATAAATTAGATTAAAAAGAGGTTTTGAATTAAAATACAACATTTTACACTATTCATTAAAAAAATGCACTTTATCGGAAAGATACCAAAAATTTACACAAAGTAAATTTTGATGTCCCGATTCTTAAGAATAGTTTTATTTGGTCCAATAGAATGTATAAGAGTGAGAAAAACTATATTTAATGATGGTTCTCCATCAAAAGGCGATAAGTGAACCTTTAGTGAAAACTAGGGCATATACGCCTAAAATTGAATTCTTTCTGTATTTTAAGCCTTTATCATTTTTTGGATATATGTAAAAACATTTAAAAACATATATAATAATATTTTAGTTATTTATATCCATTCTCTCCAATACAACATCTACATGTTAACTACCATTTAAAATAATATTATTTTATTATTAGAGTGCAATGTAAGATTCCCAAGAAACTCGTTGTTGCGTATTGGGTACGCCATCGAGCATAGCATCCCCTTTAAAGTAATATTAATATTTTATTCACAAATATGGATAAATATAAAGATGTCATATTATTTATTTACCTGGGGTGTTACATCCTTCCCCCCTTTTGGGAATTGCGTCCTCGCCATTTTTAAAATTGAGCTTGGAAACTTCCTTGAAAGTCCCACATCGGAACAGGAGTCGGTAAAACAATCACTTTAAAATAACGGAAGATAAGTACAGTGGTCACCCGAGTTAACCCATACTAGGATTCCATGTAGGAAAACATGGACATGGAGGAGAAAACATAGGGTCATGTTCTGATGGAGAGTGATAGAAAACATGTTTAGGAGAAAGTTAATAATAAGAAAATCACAAACTTGTGATGGGTTAAATGGTGTTGGGTTCCGCAGTAGGAAAAGTTATTAGACAACATTTTTGTTTTAAGTTAATTTTTATTGAGGAATTTATTCATAAGGAAACATAATCACTTATCTTATTGACTTTCAACTTTTACTAGATTCCTTAATCAAACTCATATTTTATTTCCAAAAGATGAGTATTTAGGGAGACTTGTTCGCATTAAGGGTACTATAATCAACTTCTAGAGAATCACCTAATCCACCAAAGATAACTATATACTTCCCACGTCTTTAGGATTTAACCAAAACCAAAACCAAAAAGGTTAGTACAAGGTCAGATAATCCAGAAAAGGACAACCCTTTAAAAAGAAAATCTATGCTTAATCTCCAAAATTTGTCCAATAAAACCCAAAGATCAACGAGGACCATTCGATAACCAATTTGTCCATAAAATTATTCAATGTAAACCAATATAATATTGAAACCCAAATATTTGAAGTATTTAGTCACATAGTCTTCCAAGTTAAATCGTAACATTTATCTCCAAACAACATCAGTTGCTCCTAAAGTCTCATATTGAAAAGTAATTAACTTAATCACATATCCTCCATGATAGGTTAATCATTTTCATAAATAACCCAAAATCAACTTACTCTTAATTCATAAAATCATATAACTAAAAATAATCAGTCAAACTAACCAGGGATGTCACGTAGTCCAGTGGTAGGTGATAAATACCAATCGCACTTTGGTTGTGGGTTCGATTCCCGCAGCTTTGTCCAACGCGACGGGTAGTCACACGATCTGCATGTTGTCCTTTTTCCAAAACTATATAATTCTCAAATCATTCCCCAAAAAGGGATAAAATCATCAAAAATAACCATTACATAATTTAACCTTTATTTTATCTCATGCCTTTCACTTCAATCATAACATATAGTAACCCATAATTACCTCAAAAGTAAGGATCATATAAACCCAAATGGTTATTTATAACTATGTCCACAAAAGAAAGATAAATATTCCTTGAATAAAATTTGTCTATATTAAACATCAGGGTTACACATAATATAAAAAGTCTTCTAATGTAACCCCATCATCAAAAGAGACTTAATACTCTTAAAAATTTCACCATAACTCTCGAAGCCCTTGTATGTTGACATCTTACTCATTCAAAATTCTTCATGATCCATTAACAATTATTTTCCATCTTATTCCGAAATACCTCTTTCCTACAAACAATATCATGAATCATATCCTAAGATTCCAAAATATGAAAACAATAGTCATGAAATAATACATACCTTTTATTGGTCATTGTCAGTTTCTTCATCCTCAATCGGAATTGCATTAGGCATTGGTAAACGAAAATCTGTACGCTCTTGGTGATCCCATTCACAAAACTTCTTCATAGGACATCTGTTTGCATAATGACCATGCACACCACATTTAAAACATTCAATTGATCCCTCAGAAAGAACTTCTTTCCCTTTCCTCGAGTAAACTGGATGCTTCCTTTTTCCATGGCAGGTTCTTGCTTTATGACCTTCATTTCCACATCTATAGCATATTTCTGTCCCTTTGAAACATTTTCCTAGGTGTTTCTTTCCACATCTTTGACACATAGGTTTTTGAACACACTTACCTTTATGATTATTACCTGTACTTCCGTAGGGATTTGTTTCTCAAATATATGATGCCTTAGAGAAATCACCAAGGTTTAGGTGGTCAAACATGACTCTAGATAGTTGATTGAGAATAATCACAAGAGTTCTCATTGAAGCTCCCATATCATTCAGTTGCTTGCTCAAAAAACTGTCACAGCTTCCTTCACATCCACTGTTACTTTGGTTCATGCTAGATCCATCCATTTACTAAAACCAAAAAGGTGAGTGTGATTATATAAAAAAACCATCATGTACTAATGAGGAAGATAAACACTAAGATATACTTACTCATTCAATTTATCTAAAACTAGGACTCATTCTGAAATAGTAACCATTATGGTAATGCCACTTATGCTTAAAGAATACCCTAACCTCTAAAGTTATCTAAACCAACCTTTGATACCAACTGTAAGGCCCCAGCCTTAAACCTTACTTAATCTTGAGTTAATACAAGATTACACATTGAGGATCATTTCAGGTTTAGATTTTTAGAGAATTAGATCATAAAACTTGCATTACATTCCACATTTAAACAAAGTGGTTATATAAATGACAAGATTCATTCTTCCCATCAACGGAAACATATTTAAAATAAAACTTGGATTCTTTCTTGACACATCCTTGACACTATCATCACATCACATACCTTTCCCTTGACCTGTGAAAAACATTTTAAAAACTTGGGATTAGCATAAAAAAGCTCAGTAAGGGATATAAAAATATGGAAAGGAAACATGAGTTCATATATACATAAGAATGAAATCATACTTTACCCATAAAACATATGCACTTTAACATACCTCATCAAACCATGAATAAATCATAGAAATCATAAGACATACAGGTAACTTGAGGCATTCATAACATTCTTACGTAGGGAGTAACCCTCTTGGTTACGTTTGGAATACCCATCACAGTATATTCCCTAAATCTCTTCGTAGAAACCTTAACGTTTCACTCATTCGCGTTACCCAATGCATTGGAGAGATATATCGGGCTCACCCGCCCTTAGTTTATCACGGAACCACCCGTCTTCATAATAATACCAAAGAACCTCAACATAATCGTATCACATAAAACATGCATAAAGGAAACATAAAATTTCCAACTTTCAATCACAAGATATCAATACAACATATTGATATAAAAACATTATGAAAACAATTTTCAATACTAAAATAAAGGAAAAGTAAAACATGATATTTTTTTTCTTTTAAAAAGAAGGTATGGCTTGTAGAGGAAGCTGAAACCCAAATAACGGTCACGGCGGCGGAGAAGTCGTTGTCACCACATACGTACGACAAAAACATTCCCTTTTGTCGTTTTATAAAACACTTCGTATAAAAAAAGATTCCTTTTGGATAAATGTAAAAGTCAAAGGGGTTTATACACCGTATAAAATAAAGTTGTGTATAAAATAAAATATGCCTCAATGAAAGGAGATTGAGACGAAGTCCCATACAAAGACGGTATCCTTGGTTTAAGGATAAATCAATTACATAATTATGTGTGACAAATTAATACACCAAATATAAGTGGATATTAAGTGTAAAATAATCAATGTTCATTCACACATATTCAAAGGATGACATAGTCAATAACTACATGTTGAACCCAAAGAAATC
Organism: Viscum album; assembly: GCA_963277665.1. Classification (NCBI taxonomy): domain Eukaryota; kingdom Viridiplantae; phylum Streptophyta; class Magnoliopsida; order Santalales; family Viscaceae; genus Viscum; species Viscum album. Next base: position 268,621,908 of record OY728155.1, on the reverse strand, counting down.
GAAATTGGGTTAAGAAGTTCCCTTGACAGCCTAACGGCGTCACATCAAAATGAGTTGATGAGAGATAAAAAGTGTATCTCATCACTTGGACATAAAATTTACATCAATAAGGATATATGAGAACATATCCCAACATAAAAATATGTAAATTAAAAGACCCAACAAAAGAAGTCTTTTAAAAGAACGAGGGTGAAAGGTTCCTTTACCGACTTGGGTATCTTTCAAAACATACACCCCATGAAAGAAGGACAATAAATCATTGATGTAAATACTCATAAACGAAATTATATTACAAAAAGAGTAGAATAATGGGAAGTACATACACCACTCAAAGTAAATTGTGGCAAATGTAGCCTAAATCTCACGGGAATAAAAGTGAGATGAAAAATCCCTTACGAAAACTCGGCAGCCTAACGGCGCCACCTAAAACTTCCAAAATGGATTGATGAGAGAGAATAGGGTCTCTCATCACATGAAAATAAAAATTATAGTAAGTGTCATATAAAATAACATCCCAATAACAAGAAAGATGAGCTTTATAGGTAATGACATAAAGGAGTGTACTTAAAAAGAAAGAGAGGAGTAAGATCCCTTACCTCGGGTCCGACTTGACTCGATCATTCTTTAACGTCCTGAATAATAAACTTGAGTTAATTTATACTTTATTAAGAACCTTTTTAAAGTTCATTATTCCTTTTATATCACTTATTTCCATGTTATAAACATTATGTAACCATTTAAGTTAATAATGTTTGTTTTGTCGATATTTGGTTCTTAAGTCGAAAGTGGACTTCTTACAATTACATGTTGTTCATGTGGTCAAAGGTTCTTTATATCCAGAATTAAATTCCTGATTTGGATATCATATATATCATATATATCCAGCATATACATGTATTTATAATATTAAATAATCCTTTATAGGTAAGAAATGAAATGCGCCATTCATGGAGACGGTAAGCCGTACGTACGCATGAACGCTACTTTCATTTCATTGTCAAATTAATGGAATTAAAACCTAATGATAGGTATGTATATTTTAATTCCAGAATTATATTCATCATTTAGATATATCATTCATTATATATATCCATTATATAAATGTACTTTCAATAGTACATTACAATTGGGGGTAAGAAATGAAATGCACCGTTCATGGAGACGGTAAGTTGTACGTACGCATGAACGCTACTTCCATTTCTATTTAGTATTTTATGGAATGGAACCATAATTATATAAGAGTATATTATAATTACAGTATAATAAAATATATAATATCATTATCTTTATCCTTTAAACATCCCAAATATGGTATTAACGAATCAAATCACTTTCAGGGGGCGGTAGTCCGCACTTCCTAAAATGAAGATATCGTGTTTACCCATAATGGAAACAATAATGGTATGCCATAAATGAAAAATACAGAAGCTTAAGGAAAGAATAAACATATTATATATCATATATAAAAATTGTGACATCATAATGTCCACCTTTGAAAGTGTTAAATGAGTATTGAACAATCATCGTTTCGGGAGACAGAATTTCACCATCCACGGAAACTGTATGTTCTTTAAACATTTGATGTAGTTGTGTGAGAGTGTAGCTAGAATAAATCTTATAACAACATCCTAGTATATTTAAGATACTGTTTTTGTTACAAAAGAAGTAAATAAAAAGATTTTAGGGGGTTGTAGAAGCAGAATAAAACAAATGAACATGAGAGAATGAATTACCTTTAAAAGTGTAACTCCTTTTGATTTGAGCCTAAATGCTTCCTTTGAAAGGATTATTCCCAAATGGAATCCTCTAGTATGAGGAGAGGTATGTGGAGAGAGTAAATGGGAAGGGTATGTCCGAGCCAAAGGCTTGAGGAGTGTGTGAAATGAGGTAGAGGTGGGGGCCTTTTATAAGAGGAGAGGAGGGGCACTTTTGGAAATCATGAAACTATTATTTTATTTTCAAAAGTGTTTCGAATTTATAAGGTCCCACATTGATATATTTCTAAGATAAGATGATAAGTCTTCGAAATATTCCCATACAATAGTTTTTGGAAAAGTGTAGGTCATAGATTTTATATTATCGTTTCATTTTATTTAAACTGTTCATTAATGAGGTCATCGTTGCGTCATCATGATGTCATAATTAAATTAATTTATTTAATGTCTAAAAATTATAAAAAAATATCATGATGTAAGAAATATTTTTATCTTTCCAAAGAGTATTTATATACAAGATTATGATTAGTATAACCCCTTCTAAAAATTGTTTTAGTAAAACAATTTATGTTAGTGTCATTTTTACCTTTATTTTTTAAAAAAATGCATTAAAGTCATTATCTCACCCAAGAGGCTCCATAGGGTCCCCTAAATCGACCCATGGGTTGTCTTGGTCGGCCATGACTCATCCAATAGGGGTAGAACAAGTGTCATGGTGTTTTCACATTTTTATAATATCATTTTTACCTTAAATTACACTAATTACCACTAATCGCGATTAAAAACATAACAAGTTACTATTCACCAAAAAATTATTTTAATCTCATTGAACCACATTTTACTTCTTAATGACAACCATGTATGTTGGATTTTTGAAATTCAAAACACAAATATGTCAAAATTTCATTTAAACGGAAAATCAGTTTTTATAAGTACCACTTAGTGGTTTCACTATTCATCAAAAATTGATGTTTTTCAGAAAATTACCAAAAATTAACCCTAAGCTATATTTGATATTACGAATTCAAAAATTAAGTCTATTTTATAAAATTAAAAACATATAAGTCACATTAATTAATTTAATTATTAATTCCCACTGTCAGAGAAAATAGCGTGTTTTTATAAAACAATAAGTATCAAAAGATTGACACCAGTTTAAGTCTAATTTCAAAGTAAATTTATTCCAATGACCACCATTGGATTAAATGGTAAAAATATATTCTAATTTCACTTTAAAAACAATTCAAAATATAATCTAATCATATAAATAAATTAGATTAAAAAGAGGTTTTGAATTAAAATACAACATTTTACACTATTCATTAAAAAAATGCACTTTATCAGAAAGATACCAAAAATTTACACAAAGTAAATTTTGATGTCCCGATTCTTAAGAATAGTTTTATTTGGTCCAATAGAATTTATAAGAGCGAGAAAAACTATATTTAATGATGGTTCTCCATCAAAAGGCGATAAGTGAACCTTTAGTGAAAACTAGGGCATATACGCCTAAAATTGAATTCTTTCTGTATTTTAAGACTTTATCTATTTTTGGATATATGTAAAAACATTTTAAAACATATATAATAATATTTTAGTTATTTCTATCCATTCCCGCCAATACAACAGCTACATGTTAACTACTATTTAAAATAATATTATTTTATTATTAGAGTGCAACGTAAGATTCCCAAGAAACTCGTTGTTGCGTATTGGGTACGCCATCGAGCATAGCATCCCCTTTAAAGTAATATTAATATTTGATTCACAAATATGGATAAATATAAATATGTCATATTCTTTATTTTCCCGGTGTGTTACATAGCGTCTCCTTCAAAACATTAAACTACATAAACAACCTTCTTGTGCACTGAGCACTAGAGGGTAGAAAATATCTTCTCTATCACATTGATCAATTTATCGACAATACATTCATTAGAATATATAGAAAAATGGGTATATGTTGATTTATAAATGATTCAATATAAATATTCTCCCATTATTGATTTTGAGTCCTCATCACACATATAGTTATTATTCATAATGTGAAATAGATTCATAATAATTTGTTTGAGGATTTGTATTATTACTCCAATCTCATTTGGTATATCATTAAAAAATCATTTCATTATCCAAAAAACTCATTATTAGCTTGGTTCCTCCATATTCAAGTTGTTAATTTAAATGAAATATTTTTTAGAGATATAAATTAGTAAATGTAGTGGGGTAAAATAATTAATTTATAATAAATAAAACATAAATTTTGGACATATCATTACATTCTCTATGATTCAGTCTATGTTATCTATGGTGATTTCGTTTTATGGTTCTCTAACCAAAACATATTCACAGACATCATCATTATTTATAAAGAGAATTTGAATCATATAAGGCTTATATATAGAGGGTGGCTAGATAGGTTTACGGTATTAGGCTACTCATCATGCATCAAGATAATGATGAATTCAGTACTCAACCAACCCTTTTTAGGTGATTACCCCAAGGATAATTTTTGAAATATCTATATTCACATAAAAATATCAAAATATGGATGTAATTCTAGGAAAACAACATATTATTTATTTTACCAAAATACTATGATTTTTACCAATACATAGATACATTCATAGATTTCTCACCAAACTTTTCCAAATTAATCCCCAAAATAACGAAACATTCTATTTGTTACTAACTATTGTGACCCAATATAATCATACATAAATAATACATTTATTTCATGGAATAATTATTATATTCAATAAATAGTCACACAAATCAAGGTATGAAATTTTTTGTATCTTGGTGACACTATACCCAAACATATTATTTTAAAAATCTTATAAATATTTCACTATAACCATTATCCACTAGACACTATTATGGACATATTATATGAAATAATAATCTTCCTAACATTTTGAATGGAAACAAAATAAGGGAAAATATGAAATGATGAGTGTGTAAAAAATATCAAATATTTATAACAATTAGAACATAAATATGAATGAAAACATTAGTAAATGGGTAATATCAGATAAAAATATAAGGATATCATAAGTGATAAAATGCAATATTGATCATTAACTATCATGTAATAGGAACATAAGAACAAATATAGGCTAATAAAAACATGAATTAAGAACATATACTAACCATAAAATTAATACATATGATATCATAGTATCTTTAGAACACGTAGTATCAAAAAAATATGTCACAGTTTGAAAATAATCTAAATTTAAGATGAATTAGTGGAATATAAATAAGAATAGGAAAGTGTTGAGAAAACATTCATGAATATTTAACCTTTTCTTTTATTGAAAAATATAATCATGCAGAAAATTTAGTTTTGTGAACAAATCCATGATTGTTCATGAATTATTATACCATGACATATAAAACCATAATGAATTCATTTGTGGGAAATATTGGACCCCACCCATCATCTCACATATAAGATTCTGACTATTCATGGAGGTATTCCATTGTTTAATTTCTTTTAAATATCATTTTTTAAAGAAGTGGTTATTGCATATATGGGATTTTTTGGGGGTGAATTTGGGGTTTAGGACATGAAATTGGAAGAAAAAAGGCCAATATGTGTGCATGGAATAGTGGGTACAAGATTAGTACTAAACATGCTCCTGACCATCGAATATATGTGGCAAGGATCCCTCTTGGATAGAGGTTAGTACAAAAGAAACACATGGTTTTCCAAAATTTGTGGGTTTCAATGAGATCTTGTAGATTGGCCCCTCTTGAATAGAGGGAGTCCCATGGTTGGAACATGATTTGTCCAACCGTGCTGGCTAACTGTGTGTACCATTAAAAGTGATAATTTCATGTTTTTCCCTATTAGGCCTAAATGGTTATCCCCTAAATTTCTCCCTAATTTGAGCCCTCTAGATTGTTTGATCAATCCTAATCCTTTTCCTCCACTATGGGTAATTAGCCTTATATTATTTAGAAGTTGCAGTGTCATTTAGTGTGAATTGAAGCTATGAGTAAGTCTTTATCTATATTTCCATCCATTTTTTGATGGGTATTAGTGTGTGGTTTCCACTCCTTTTAATTCTATAACCCTTTTTTTCATGTGTGTTATTCTCTATGGTGTTTTAGATAATCTTAGTTTGAATCAATGAGTTATTTTTTATGATCCATTACATACGAACATGAGGCATGTGGTCTTAATGATTTTTCTTATATCCATGATGTTTTATATATGTATGTGGTATTTCCAATTTACTACCATGTTATGTTTAACGTATTTGGATAAGGAAAGTGTGTTAGTCCTTAGGGTGAGAAGAGAAACCCATTTAGGACCCCATTGGGTCTGTTTAATATTTGAGATGGTAAATCGACCTACCCATGGGGTATAAAAACCCTAAAAATGGGGAGTTGAATGGGAAAATATTGATATAATGAAATTTTGAAAATGAATATGTTGTGATATTTAATTTATATTATGGTTGTTTTTATGAAATGAAAAAATGAAATATTTTTATCCTAGTTTTGCGAGGAACCTAAGAGGATTTTAATTTAATTGAATGATTAGTTTTTTATTTTAATATATTCGTGGTTTAAAAATAATAATATGATGTTCTGAAATTATGAAATGTTTTAATGAAGGCATTTTCTTCAAGGTGAGTTATAATTATTTTTTCATTCAAGGTTTCTAAAGTGTCCGGATCTATGTGAAATCACTGAGAGGGGGACGGGGTGAATCAGGGATCCATTTAAATTTTTTACAAATTGATTCTTTTCAATTAATCCTATATGGATGTTTAAAGCCTCAATCCACTCTACATGTGTCTCTTAGCCTTACCTCTAATGATGTTGTAAATATGAAGGCACTAAACACAAGGATTTATAGGGTTCGATACAAAAACCTAATCCTTGATGTGATGGTTGTTCTCCCCATCATAGATTTTCACTATAATTATATGTACAATTACAATGTTCGATACAGAGTCACACTATATCTCTTATGAGTCCCACATGAGGTTCTTTATACTGCATCTCACAGTGTTACTAGAGTCTTACTAGCCTACTCCATAGTCTAACTAAAGTCTTCTTCTCCTCGGTATCATAGGATGCCCCTTGAACCTGAATCACACTAGAGACTATCTCCTTGAAGCAATTGATTCATTGAAGATTGATCTTATGTTCTTCCCATATGAGATCACTGAATGACACTTGTTTGTGTATCAATTCAAGAATCTTAAATAGCCTTACGTAAGGTTTGTTTTCCTTGCTCAATGATATTAATCACTTGTGCTACTCAGTTTCCTTAGTTCAACAATGCTTAATAAATTATTTCTTCTTATGATGAAGACCCAGCCTCAAAAATATGTGTGAAAATGGTGCACACAACTTCTTTAAGAATATCAATATGAAATAATGATCTTTCACAATATCAGCATTGACTGTATTATTGAATTTCTGAACACTATCTACTCTAATATATTATCATCTATAATTCTTTACAGATTTAGTCTTACTATTATTAACTTCATCCATGGATTTCCTAGAATCCATATCCTCATGCTTTGGGTATTTAAATTTATTATACTTTATTCATAAAGATGCATTTTTTCCAAAACATCTTATTTTGGTTGTCTCAATAAATTCTTCACGTGTGAATGGGTATGCATGAATACATGCACTCTTATCCTTCTTCTTTCACACCCAAACCCATTTTCTCCTTATCTTTATTTTCATTTCCTTCTTCACAAGTTCCCACAGAGTCTTCCATTTTTATTTCTTTTTATATTGTGTGTCATGTGTAAGCTTATGCATGGATGCATGTGCATGAACTATTCATTCACTTTTTGCTTGAACACATAGGGTCTTAATTCATTCCTTTTATGTTGGGTGTTTCATACATGTTTCTGTTATCACATGATCACTCAAATTGAATTAAATCCTTTTTCATGCACACTTCATCATGAGTATCAATTCATATACATGACAACATGTGTATAATTCATGCACATTTTACCCTCTACGATGGTCTATTTTCTTGTCCATAGATGCCTCCTACAAATAGTGTATGATACTATAACATGAAAAATAAATGCACGTTCACATGCACACCATAACATTCATAGATCAAGAACTTCTCAAAGCATAGCGGAGGCCCTGTATTATGAGTTTTAATATCACTTGAAAACCATGAAGGCTTTTTGGTTCTCAGTTCTTCTCGAGAGGTAGGGAGGTGCATTGTGATGTCCCTTTGCTTCACCGATAGTGGTTCTTCCCGAGGCTTCTCAATAGTGCTTAAGAAAAATGTTGAGTGCTCACAAGATCCTTAGTGACCTTTTTGGAAGATAATCATGATGAGTTCTTATATCATTGTGCAAGAAAGATCTGCGTGGAACACTCCTTCACGAACAGTGGTTGCGTGATTATTTTTTCCTCTGGATGAGAGCTTTCTCAATTTTTTTCACAATAAAATTCAGAAAAAGTTTCCATGTCGAAGACCCATTAAACACCAATGGATCTCATCCTTTGAAAACACCCACACTAGTTTAAAGAAACACTGAAAAAGATGGCATTTTTCTTCATTGTAATCGGGCGACTTCTTTGTGAGGAGCAAACTAATTGTATGAAAATGTTATTTTTTTAAAAAATATCTAATCCTCCATGAAACTCGAATGATTTACCTGTCCTAAGAAACCTCATTTTCCTTAGCCATCTTCTATGTCGTTTATTACATTGGATGCATGAAAATGATATGGCATGAATGGTATTGTGACATTCAGACTATCCTACAGATTTTGGTATGCTCTTCATCGGTGTATGGAAACTTGATCATGAATGGTTGGTCTCAAACCCAACATACATCGGTGTTGGGTTGTTAGAGGTTGATGATGATGACGTGGAAGATCTACAGTTGCTGGATCGGCTTTTATCGAATGGATACAATTTGTTAGTGTTTTTAAAATAGATCAGTGACTCAAATTATCTGGGATCATATCAGACAATGAGTGTTTGACCACGACTACAGTACACACATTATCCCAGACCACTTATAAACTCTCTGCATTTTTCAGATTATTTAAATAAAAATCCATATAATGAGAAACTCGGAATACTCCTTCCCCCTCCATGGTACCACCTCATACCATGTTCTCCTACAAGCACGCTCTGCGCCCACTCTCTTCCATTGTGCCCCCACGCATGGTGGAACTCCCCTGGCTCTGCCACTTTCCTCTGTGGGAATTATCATGTGGGATTATAGAATAAAGCTGGTCCATGCTGGATGGATGGATGGGGTGAATCTTAGCTACCCACTCAGTGGTGCGTGCCGCTTCCCTGACTAGATATTTTGCCTCATGAGCTGGCCCACTTTTTTGAATAAACCCTATATAAAAACTCTTTCTAAATACCAAAGTACACATATAATAAAAATAAACATGAAATTCTTGGAAAATCTAACATAGAAATCCAAGATTCTTTATCCTCAAGCATAATTAGTTTTATTCTATTCTTTTTGGAGTTGGAATTCCAAAGTACTTCAAGAATGTTTCCAATTACAAAATCTTTTAGAACACCTCTAAAACATTTAAGAACATAACAATCTTCACTAACACTTCATTCAACTAGAAACCATTGGATTTATCCTCCAAAATGCATCATGAAATCATGTATTCCATGGAATTCTTCAAATGTTGTAGGAAATATTCATTCATGGAAACATCTCTTAGAACATAGGATCAGTTCAACAATTGTCTGAATTGATTATGGAGAATGTCCAATAATGACATCCAATGTCATTTCATGAGTCCATAATAATTATACAAGTAACATAAGATTTTTATAAACTATATAATATTGATATAAATGAGATATCCTTTTCTCATTGATCACCATTTCCAACCAATGACATTTATTCAAAAAAATACAACCCACTATCAAAGTGGGGATTCTTATCTAAGTCATTCGCAACACTTTACACATTACCACATCAATCATTACCCTCCAATACACACATTCAAACAATATTTACAATAAATTCAACACTATGCCAAAAAATATTCCCCTTTGTATTTTTTTGTCAATATCTCCTAAGAACACTATATAAGAGTTAATATATGTTCAAATATTTTCTCCCCTTTATTGGAAATCAAATGAAAATAGTAAGTTGGGACTTTTTCAAAGACATATTTTCTACCCTTTAAAGAATATATTCTTGACGATTTCTAGGAGTGGGATGATGTCACATGGTTCACGTAGTAATGGGACTTTAGTTAATCAACTATAAGTCTTGTTGGGATAACCTCATGTAGAAAAGAAGATGGATATGACCAAGGTTTTCAATGAAGTCTATAAAAATCCATGCATGTCAAATCGTGCCCATAATAGTTCAATTCTTATCCATGGGGTTGGAAATAATAATATATACCAATTAAATGATAAATCATACACATACTTCAATAAATATTTTAAACTTTTCAAATAAAAAGATAATGGTACCCCTATTGTCCCATATTGTCATCAATCAAGAACTCCCCCTTAATTGACATGATAAATACAATAAGGAACAAGGGATGAAAGTGTGATTGGAATTATTAAAATTTCAACTACTAGAGATGATATGAATTTCATGATTTGTCATGAAATAATCCTTGATATAATATCCTTCCTACCCCCCCCCCCCCACAATGGGTGAAACCCCTTTGATTTAGCATGATAGAAAATATCATTAGATAATCTTCAAGATATTCATGTTGATAATTTTCCACTATGGAGTATTCCATGTATATATCAAATCAAGAATAGAGAGTCTAAATTTTTTTTCTCCACTTTTTTCATTCAATTATCATCTTGATAATTACTATAACCTTCAATTACCTACAATGTAAGCACACACATACAAAAAACGTATAAGGGAATATGATGGAACACATGTGAGATTATTAATAGAAGAAATAGAGATGAGAATTTCTTCTCAACCCCATAACACCTTTCCATGTATCTCTAATGTGTCGTGTACACTTCATACTAGTGTCTCCTCTCCATTTCTCATTTTGATCTTTCATTTTCATCATGGAACCTATACTTCAATTCACCATCATCTTGTGTGGATTGTTCATGCTTACTTATGATAGTAGTGAAGTAGATTACAATATTTCATGTTTTTCAATTTTCAATATCTCTATTTGAGATGGTAAAATTGTTATACATTTGTTTTCATCATGTCCAACCTGCATGCATCTTCCACACAATACATATGAGACACATGATTTGTCATGAATTGAAAACCTCTCATGAAATTCAAATTATTCTTTATGTGAAATTATTTTTCCCCATTTCCTTGGCTTTAGCTAGTACATCATCTTCATCTTTTTTTGGTTCTCTAGAAACATGCAATTGATAAGTCCAATTAACTAAACACTCCTCCATTGGATATTCTTTTTTGGAGATTCCACATGGATTTTTGAGTGATTTCAAGTTACCTTTCTTAGGAAACATATCAAAATAATATTTAGGAATGTATTCAATCGATCCTATATTATCCCTAATTGATCCTCCTTTTAATTTAATATTTCTTCCATTAATTTCCTTGGATTGTTTACAGTGATCTAGGGTATGAACTTCCATTACACCGAAGAAGTATATTTTCTTAGTTGAGATGAAATTATTTGAATACATGTTATAATTTATCTTGGGAATACTCTATTTCACTATTTTCATGACTTAATTATTTTTCATATTCCCAATGAAAGACTTTTCAACTATTTCTCCTTTCTTCTATATTTGTTGTGGATTTTTTTTCTTATCAACATATGCATGATGCATCATTGTAATAAACTAGAACTCAAAATAAATGTGACCAAATTTTTTTCAATTATCACAAAAGTATTCAATATATTTAAATCTATTCTTTATAGAATGATTTTTATTTATCTATGTATTTTTCTTTAGCTTTATATGATACTTCATTTCTTTATATCTAATATTCTTGAATGTTGACCTTCCATAATTTTCATATGCTATCAAATTATTATAGAAACTATTGGCCTAATGCGCAAACTTCCAACAACACCAATAGTATCCAATAAACCTCTTTATTTTTCTTATATTATAATTCTGGCTTGATTCAATGCATTGTTGTTTATGGAATTGAATTTCATTCACTAGAGTATCTATTTGGGATTTATTCTTCTTAATCATTACTATATCAACCCTTGAATTTTTATTAATGGATGTATCATCATTTTTATCCATCCACATCTTTCCAACTGTTATCTTTAAACCTATACATGCAGATTAAACTACATTAGTAGAAACAGAAGTAACTATCTTATGGGAGACCTTCTTCTTGGATGATGTTGACATTTCATTAGAAGATGATCTAATAATCCTTTTGGAATCATTTTCCTCAATGGAAACATGAGTTAAAATATATCTTCTTTCTTATATTTTGGAAGTTACAACATGGGGTGATTTCTTAATTTTCATTTTCACCTCCATTTCTCAACACTTCATGTTGATAGTGTTCTTCTCATCCTAATCTGACCTCAACTTATTTTTCCAATTCTCCTTCAATATTATAATTTTTTCTTTATTAAAATTTATTAACTCATGTAAAAAAATCTCAACCTCCTTTACCTTGTTAGCTTTGTCTTCTAGTTGAGCATCTTTGACAACCATTGAAACTTTAGACAATTTTTCAAATGCATGGAAATATTCTACTAAAACAATCACAAAGAAACATCTCTCGTAAATACTTCCTTTAAATTAATCCACAACATCAGTAAATTATTCATCGAAAATAGAAAATGTATCTTCATTTGCTTTCATAGGTTTTTTGAGAGTTTGGGATATACCAACCCTTTAAAACAATACCTCTTCCATGGAATCAACTTCTTCTTCTAGTTGTAATTTTTCATCTTGAAGAACATTGTTACTTGTAGCAATATGTCTTTCCACTTCTCTAGGAATATTTTTCAGATGTTCTTTGATTTCAGAATTAATATCACTAATTGATCTGTCATCATCAGAGCATGACTAGTCTTCATCAAAAGTGTTATAATAAAAATAATTATTACATGTTGTACCTTCCAAATTACCTTTAGTAGAAGGTGTCTCCCCATTAGTATTAAGATTAATCTTCATCTTCCTTGCATGTTTCTTATTCCTATTCTTCTTAGTCATTAAAGAAATCTCAATTTGAGGTCTCTCACTCATTTCTTGAAATATACACTTCTTAAAGAATCCATTGTATCTTTAGAGGTAACCTGGATCTGATACCAATTGACGTTCCCTAAACAGTGTGAAATAACTGAGAGGGGGAGGGGTGAATCAGTGATCCCTTTAAACTTTTTACAAAGTGGTTCTTTTAAATTAAACCTCTATGTCTAGTTAAATCCGTGATCCACTCTACTTATTTCTCTCAGCCATACCTCTAATGATGCGGTAAATATAAAGGCACTGAACATAAGTATTTACAATAATCTATAAAAAGTCTTACTCCTTGTTTTTTCAGTTATTCTCCCCCACATAGATTCTCCCCTATAATTAGATGTAAAATTACAATGGTTTATACAGTGTAACACTATATCTCTCCTGAGTTATACATGGGGTGCTTTATACTACATCTCACAGTGTTATAGAGTCACACTAGTCGGCTCTAGAGTCTCATAATTTTTTTTATTGCAAGTCTCACCGGATACTCCTTGTCCCAAACACATGAGAGACTACCTCCTTGAATCTTTTGATTCACTAAAGATTTATCTTATATTCTTCCCCCATGATCTTCATAAATCACACTTTCATGTGTATCTATTTAAGAATCTTCAATAGCCTTAGGTTTGGTTTGTTAGCCTTTATCAATGATACTGATCAGTTGTGTTGATCTTTTTACTCAGAGAAACAATGATCTGGAAATTATTTTATCTTCTGATGAATAATCAACCCCATAGATATGTGTGCATATGGTGAACACAACTTCTCCAAGTATATGAATTTTCAAGAATTATATTTCCCAATATCATTATTGTCTTTCTTCTTGAATTCTCAAACACTGTCAACTCAGATATAAGATCTTCTATAATTCTGTCTGGATTCAGTCTCAAGGTAATTATCTTCTTGCATGTATTTCATGGTATATAGATCCTCATTTTTTGGGTATATCAATTGATTATACTTAATTCATGAACATTCATTGTATCAAAAACATATTATTTTTGGTGTCTCATTATCTTCTTCATGTGTGAATGGGCATGAATGAATTCATGCACTCTTCCGTTTCTTCTTACACACCCAAACCCCGTATCTCCTTGTATTTCTTATCAATTTATTTATTTACTTCTTCACACACAATCTTTCCTTTTTATTTCGTTTTATATTGTGTGTCATGAATTAGCTTATGCATGCATGCATGTGCATGCACTTTTCATGCACTTTTTTTTGCACACACACTGGATTATTTCGTTCCTTTAATTTTGTGTGTATCATACATGTGTATGTTATCACATTAGAACCTGAATGGAATGAAATACCTTTTCACATACACTACCTCAGGGGTGTATGTGAATTATGCATGCATGTGCTACCCTCTACATCAATCTATCTTCTTCTCCAAAGACGCATTCTACAAACAATGTATGATACTTTAATGTGAAAAACAAAAAACTTTTCATGTGAAAATAGTGAGCTTCACATATCGAAATCAGTATGAAGAATAGTGGAGGAAATAGATTTTGAGTTTGAAGATCACTCATGAACCACGAAGACTTTGTGGTTGTGAGTTATTCGCAAGAGTCAATGAGGCATGTTTCAATGTCCCTTTACATTGTGAACAGTGGTTCTTCACGAGGTGTCTCAAGAGTACTTAATCACATGGTTGAGAACCTGTGAGATCTATAGTGGAATTCATGAAATATAATCATGAAGAGGCCTTCTATCTCCATGAATGAAAGAGGAGTGTGAAACACTACTTCATGAACAATGGGTGTGTGATGCTATTTTCCTCCAAATGAGAGATTTCCCAAATATTTTTCAACCCCAAACCTCAGTTGATTTATCTTTATTTATAGTTGGAGATCACCATGTTGTATCACCTTTAAATCCTGCAATATGTTTCATGAAGAAGACCCATTAAACACTTAGGGATCTTAGCCTTCCAAAACATCCACACAGGTTTAATGAAATGCCAAAAACATGTAAATTTCCCTCATTGTGATCGTGAAACATCCTTGTAAGGAATAAACGACATTTATGAGACTCTTATTTTAAATCAAATATCAAAACATCCATGAAACCCGAATGATCCACATGGCCTCGACAACTTCATTTGCATTGACCATATTTTCTCTTCTTTATTTCATTTCATGCATGTAAATACAATTACATGCATGGTACCATGAAATTCGGATGATCCTCATGATGAATTTATGTTCTTCATCAATGTCCAGAATCTCGATCATGGAGGATCGATCACAACTCCGGTGTATAGTGGCGTTGGCTATTCGGATGTTGAATATGATGACATTGACAATCAATTGTTGTTGGATTGCCTATGATCGAACAAATATGGCATGTTCTCATTTTTAAAATAGATCAACTGCTCAGATTGTACATGATTAGATTGGATGACAGGTGTTTAATCTTTAATATATTACACGCATTGTGACATCCCACATCGATAATCACCATTTTTTTGAATCTCCATTAAAGAAAAAGTCATGGGATGAGCGGCTCAGAATACTCATTCCCCCTTCATGGTATCGGTCCATACTGTGTTTTCCTATGGGTGCACTCTGTGCCCACTCTCTGCCTTCATGCCTCCCCACACGGTGGCTCTCCCATAACTATGTGATATTCCCCTATGGGTGTGCTCATGTGTGCTACATGATTACAGGTGGTCTTTGCTGGCTGGCCGGATGGGTTGATGCTCAGCTGCCCACTCAATGGCGTGTGCTGCATCCCTGGATGGTTGGCCCACTTTTTTGAATAAACCCCATATAACAACACTTGTAAAATACCAAATTACACATATAATCAAAATTAAATGTGAAATTCATGACCACTCCCACATAGAAATCCAATATTCTTCATCATATAGCATAATTCATTTTATTCTATTCTTATTGGAATTATAATTCAAAATTACTTAAAGAATGTGCTCAATATCAAACTCTTTTGGAACACAACTTAAGCCTTAAAGATCATCAAAATATTCTCATCCACTTCATACAATAAAAAACTATTTGATTGATCTTTCAAATTAATTATGAACTCAATTATTTCATGGTCATCTTCAAATTTTATAACAAAGTTTCATTCATTGACTCATGTCTTGAAACATAGAACCAGTTAAACAATATTTTAAATTTCTTATGGATAATTTCAAAGCATGAAATCCAATTACATTTCATGAGTCTATAATAATTATTTATATAATTCCCCGACCCTAGTTACCCAGAGTCGGTGCATTATTACATAACATTGTCCTGATCACAAGAAAGATCAAATTTCGAAAGACTGATTGGTTTAGTATCCCTGGAAACACTACATATATTAATAAGTATTACATTACATTATAAAAATGAAAACTACAAAAAAAAAATTTCTTCATAGTCCACACTCATATCCTCAACATACTATCCCTGTAGGTCATTCATAAATTACTTGTTCACATCCTGGGAAAAATAAAACAATGAAAGGGGTGAGCTCAAATGCCCAGTAAGGATAACAATATAGCAGAAACTTTCACAAATAAGAATAAACATTTAAGGCAACGTATAACTAAAACAAAAGCCTTTTAAACTTGAACTTCAACATAGTTTGGAAAAAATAAAATGAAGTAATTCCATTTACTTATTCACATGGATATTCTAGTAATCGAATAATGACATGAAATATCAATAAACACTTTCATAATGATGGAATGCATAATTCCAGACTATCATAACCACATAGCCAAGGCCTCGTGCCAAAACTACAAATAAGATTTTGTCAAGGCCTTGTGCCAAGACACTAGTTTGTCTCATGAGACCTACCAATGCATCGAGGAGCTATAGCGGGCTCCACTCGTCACATATTAAGTCCAATGCATTCCAATATTAAAAGGTATAAACATAACATAAACATTCTTATTAAAACTAGCATACGAAATGTAAATACTTCATCCATAAACTATGAATGGTATGAAAATAGAACATCCACAGTCAGACATATTACAAAACCTTCAATACAATATAGAAGTTTTGTATCCTAAAATATCAACTTCAAATAAGCATAAAATCCATCAAGGGATGTTGACATAGATGAAATCAAAACTATTTGAGAGAAATATCTCTTTTTTTTAAATAATTTAAGAGTCATATATTTATAAAATATAACATTTTATTTGAAAATATTCTTATAATCTTGTAAGGGATGCTTTGAAGATTTTATAATGGTGGAAAATAGCCGCACCGGCCGTATAAATTAAAAAAACATTCTTACCTTAATTCTCTCGAAAAGGTTAAAAAGCACCTTGTTTGGAAAACGACAGAAATAATCCTTTATAAACCACTTATAAAAGTCAAAAAGGGTATAAATGACTTTAACCCTTATTCTAGTAAATAGTAAAAATGTTTTGAAATACATTTTTAAGAAACATGGAAGTGGATGATAAAGAAATCCCAGTAGATTATTACGTATAAACAACCTCAAATAATGAAGAGATTGCGAAATAAAACCTTACCTTGTACTTTTCTTTGGTTGAGGGTAGGTTAAACTCATGTATAATGGTTAAATAATTGTTATTAAGTTATACAATAATCATATACATTAATATGATATCATATATGATCTTTTAACATTGATTTGTTAATAATATCTTAGTATTATCGTTGTTTAGGGTGTTAACTTACTCATTTTATTTTATATGTTTTGTTACGTAAGACAAGTTTTTCATGGATAGGTTGTATATTATTCATATCCAGAATTATATCAAGTCCTTAAACACTATTTTTAAATCATCAAATGATAATTATACTTGAATATATACGATTTAGAATGAATCTCATCGCGTTCGTGGAGACGATAGTCCGTACGTACGCACGAGCGACAATATCATTATTTTGATGTTAAAATAATATATAATTGGATGGTATATCACATATAAAGAATAATTATCATGTTAAATTTATTATTTACATGAATTACAAATCATTATTATACCCATCCAAATAATAATATATTGAATAACAATTACACCACGACGTGGAGACGGTAAGCCGTACGTACGCACGTATGGTGACATGTTATTCAAAGGATGGATAGAATACTGAAATATGGTTGTAAAATGTTTATAATAACATCAAAGTATATATAATATACTGGAGTTATTTTTTTATAATGGTAATAACAAAGAATGAATAAGTGGAAGAAGAAAGGAACTTGAAAAAGGGTGGTGAAATCATTACCTCTTCTTCGGGTTCTTCCTTTTGATTTGATCAAAAGGGATCCTTAAGATCGCATTATGACTAAAGAAAGGCCTCTAGGATTAATTGAGGTAAGTTTAGAGAGTATTCGGTCAGAGGATGGCCGAACCAAAAGGCATTGAAGGTGGGAGTTAATGAGAAGGGAGAGTCCCCTTTTATAAGAGGGGTGAGGGGCACCTTTGGAAAAGCTAGAAATATTATTTTATAATAAATTCATATTCGGTTTCTAATGGCTCAAAAGTGGATTATTTAAAGGTTAAGGTTGGTATGGGTCGAAAACCACTCAACCAATAGAATTTAGACAGTTTTGGGTTACTATATTAACCTTATCTTTATGTATTAACTCTTAGTTAATTAGTTTCACTTTCACAATGTCTATTTGTATTTTTATATTATATGGTTAATAATCATACTATATAAATACAAGAGACCCCCAAATGGTCCCTTAATGATAAAAATATCATGATATAAGTATCTTGGCAGATCCTTAGAATTTTAGGAATTTAATATCAATTAATAATATAATATTTGTTTTAAAAACTCTTTTTTGTCAATTTTGACACTATTCAATAATTGATTTTTTTAAAATTCATAAAAGAATTAGTACTTAGAAAAACGTTAATGAGGTCAATCCTAACATGTCATAGTAACCTATAAAATTAGTTTAATTCATAAAAATCTCAAATTATATTTATTTGGGTATTTATAATATCAGTTATTTAAAGTTTTTCACTATTATGGTAATTACTGCATCATCATTTTGTCATAAATAAATTAACTTATTTAATGTCTAAAAATTATAAATAAAATATTATTATGTATTAAATCATGTTATCTTTCTAATGAATATTTACAATCGAATTTATCTTTTGTATAACACTATATTAAAAAAATTTAGTAAATAAACTTTGATTTTAACTCTTTTAACTCTTCTTTGAATTAAATAATAATAAATGTCCTTATCTAATCCAAGTGGACCTAAATGATAATATTTTATTCCTAAGGTTGTTTTTGGTCGAGATACACTTGTCCAATATAATTAGGACATGTTTTAGGATAATATTAATATCATTGTTACCCTTAATTACCCTATTTACTTTTAACCGTGGTAAATAAAAGTAAAAAGTTACTATTCACAAAAAATTATTTTCATCTCATTGAACCACATTTTACTACTTGATATTAACCGTGTCTCTCAGATTTTCGAAATTCCGCTCACAGAAGAGCTAAAATTATGTTTTATAAAAAATTCAGTTTTTTAACTACCACTTAGTGGTTTCACTATTCATCAAAAATTGATGTTTTTCAGAACAATGCCAAAATTTCACCCTAAGATATAATTGATATTCCGAATTCAAAAATTATTTATATTTTAAAAAATTCCAAACATATAAGTTTCATTAATTAATTTTATAATTAATTCCCGCTGTCACAACAAATAGCGTGTTTTTTAGAAACAATATATATCAAAAGATTGACAATTGTTTATGTCCAATTTCAAAGTGAAATTAATTATAATGAACACCATTGGATAAAATGGTAAAAATATATTCTAATTATACTTTAAAACCACTCAATAATATAATTTATCACTATAAATTATTTTGATTAAAAAATTTGTTTTTTAGTATTTTTCACTATTCATAAAAATTGGAAGTTCTCAGAAAAATACCAAAAATTCAACTTAGGATAATTTCGATATTCCGAATCCAAAAAGGAAGTCCATTTTGAAATATAAAATATATATAATTTCAAAAAGTAGGTATTACTATTCATAACGGCTAGTTTGATTGGTTGTGGTGTGTTAGAACTCGATGTTGTGTACAACACACGCTATCACATTATTCAAAGAGAAATGTACCGTAGAAGCTCGGGGTGTTACATTCTCCCCTCCTTCAAATAATTTCGTCCTCGAAATTTCTAAAATACTACCACATGAAAAGACTCGGGTGGTTCTTCATCATAAGTTCCTCAGGTTCCCACGTTGCCTCTATAACGACCCATACATTACATACATTTTTTAATACGTCAAAATTGAATCACACTAATTAGAACAAAAAACAAAACCATGAAAGGACCGCATAGGTATAGAGTCTTTAGAAACTGGGAAACATAAACAACTGGTTCATAAAGCATCTACTTTGCCTCCCATTAATTTCATCATATCTAGAGTCCCTTTTTGGCATATGCTACTTAATAACCTTCTTCCTGACCTGGGGAAATAAAACATAAAAAAAGGGTGAGCTCAAATTATCAGTAAGGGTAAACAAAAGAAATATCAATCACATCATATACATAAGAACATAACTTTTGGAAATCTTAACCTGCAAAAGAGATCATAATTTCATAACATGGAATAAATCATAGTAGTGAAATATAATCCCAATAATCATAACATAAAACATGAAACTTTGTGGCATACACACATAATCATAGAGAATCATTTCTTATTAGTCAAGACTCATTGACAAGACTATCTTAGTGGAAAAAGTCCCTTTCTGAACCGAGTTCACTCCTCGTTTCAGTCCTGTTTCACTGAACCGGTATAACCTACCGTTCCAGCCATGTCTATCTCATGAGATATAAAAACTTTACCCAATGCATTGGAGAGAGATATAGGTCCCATCCATCTCATAATGATACCATTCTTATGTGTGCCACAAAATCATAAACCATACATCGTAGCATAACCCATGTAATAAAAATGGGATTCTTAAACAACATGAAATCATAAAAAAATTCATATAAGATAAAGGAATTCATAAAAATAATTCCATCAAAACATAATCAAATAAATGTAATAATAGGGATAAAAACAGAACCCTATATTATCTTAGATGGAAAATGATTCTGAAAAAACACTTGAACTCCGTTCTTGAGGAAAATATCCTTTATACTTCAAAAACAATTTTTCTTTCTTAACATGTCATACAATTTTAAACTAAAAGAAGTTGATTAAAAATAAACTTTAAAACTTTAAAAGGATGCTTCTTGTAAATAATGTTTTAAAAAATCCATTCATGCCGTATAAGTTAAAAAAACATTCTTCTCGTACTTTTGTCGGAAAAGTCAAAAAGTACCTCGTACGAAAAACGACAAAAGATTCCTTTCATATCTTTTACAAAAAACTCACCGAAGGGTAAAATTGGATATAAACTATTGTAGAAGGATATAAATATTTCATATTGAGGAAACATGGATGTGGTTGATAAAATACACCCCAGTAAATTCCAAAGTATAAACAATCTCGGATAAAAATGAGATTGTGATATTTCCCTTACCTTAGGTCCGATTTGCTTCGTAAGTGTCCGAAACTCTTGTATTATGATTTAAATAATGTTATTGAATTATTATAGAATCATACTTATTGTTAGTATATCATATATGGTCATATTCTTAGCTTCTTATTAGTAATATTTCATTACAACTTGTTATTTGTGTGTTTATTACTTTTTGTTCTTATTCGTGTTTTGTCGAATAAATTCTTATTCTTCTCTTTAGGTTATAGATACCTCATTTCCATAATTTTATTAGTGTAATATATATCATATTCATTCATTCAATTCATTTATATAATCATTATGAAATTAAGATCATGTAGAACGAGTCACATCACATCGTGGAGACGGTATTCCGTACGTATGCACAAGTGATGATATCGTTCCTATGATCGTGGAATTGTATTGGAGTGTATGTATACTATTTCAAAATAAATATCACTTTATAATAGTCATATATATTCATTATTTACACCATTATACCCATCCAAGTAAGGTGGTGGTGGAAAATAGATTACACCACGGCGTGGAGACGGTATTCCGTACGTACGCACGCGCGGTGATTTCTTTTTCTGTAGGATGGATATATGGTGAAATAGGGTTGTTTCATACTTATAATAACATATCAGTATATGATTGATACTGATGTTATTACTTCATAATGAAACAACTAAATAAGAAGAAGTGGAAGAAGAAATAAAGATGAAGGAATCGGTAACTGACATTACCTCTTCTTTGAAGTGCTTCTTTGAGACCTCATTTTAGGGTACTAAAATAGGTCTTTGAAGAATACCAGAACCTCTAGGATGTTTGTAGGAAAGTGGAGAAGAGAAATTTTCTGGGGTTGGACGAGTTTGAATGCTCAATGTGGTGTGAGGAAGAGGGGGAGGAGGTACCCTTTTATAAGGGAGGAGAGGGGCACCTTTGGAATAACTAAAAATATTATTTTATTATAAAGTCAAATTCGGTTTTTAATAGCTCCAAATTGATATATTTCAATGATAAGGTGGTTAGGGGTCGAACTCCTCTCATCCAATAGAATTTAGACAAGTTTAGGTATCAATTTTAACCTTATCATTTAGATTTAACTTTAAGTTAGATAATTTAACTTTTACCGTGTCTTCTTGTTTTCTTACACTATAAGGTTAATAAACTTATCATATCAAGCCAAAAGAACCCCAAGTTGTTTATTATTAATATATATAACCTTATCTAAGTCATTTTTCCGAACCTTAGATTTTTAGTAATAAAATAACAATTAGTAATATAATATTTGTTTTAAAAACTCTTTTATGTCAATTTTGACACTATTTAGTAATTGATTTTTGTGAAAATCATAACAGAATGATTAGTTCGAACCAAGTTACATAAAGCAGTACTAACATGTAATATTAACCTATAAAATTAGTTTAATTCATTAAAAGTATAAAATTACATTTATTTGGGTATTTATAACATATATTATGTCAATATTTCATTAATAAGATAATTACTGCATCATCATTGTGTCATAAATAAATTACACTATTTAATGTCTAAAAATTAAAAATAAAATATCATTATGTAGGAAATCTTTTTAGATTTCTAATTAA
This sequence comes from Viscum album, assembly GCA_963277665.1. NCBI lineage: Eukaryota > Viridiplantae > Streptophyta > Magnoliopsida > Santalales > Viscaceae > Viscum > Viscum album. The sequence goes on along the minus strand of OY728155.1, from coordinate 268,598,881 downwards.
TATTTATAGTCTAATTTATCTTATGTATAACCCCATAATAAAAATTGGTTTACTTATTAAACATTGATTTTAACTATTTTAACCCTTCTTTAAATAAATTAATAATAAATGTCCTCATCTAATCAAAGTGGTCCCAAATGGTCATATTTTATTCCTAAGGTTGTTTTTGTTCGAATTACACTTGTCCAATAGAATTAGGACTTGTGTTTGGGTAATAATAATATCATTTTTACCCTTAATTACCCTATTTACTTTTAACTGTGGTAAAAAAAAGTAAAAAGTTACTATTCACCAAAAAATTATTTTCATCTCATTGAACCACATTTTACTTACTGACATCAACCGTGTCTCTCGAATTTTAGAAATTACACTCACAGAAGCGGTAAAATTATGTTTTATGAAAAATTCAGTTTTTTAACTACCACTTAGTGGTTTCACTATTCATCAAAAATTGAAAGTTTTCAGAAAAATACCAAAATTTCACCCTAGGCTAATTTCGATATTCCGAATCCAAAAATGAAGTCCATTTTGAAAAATAAAATTTATAAAATTTTAAAAAGTGGTTATTAATATTCATAACGGCTAGTTTTAATAATATTTTAATAGCATATCATTGTTTAGTGAAAATTGGTATTGCGTACGACGCAAGCTATCGAGGAAGGCCATGGTTGTGTGTAAAGCAAGCCAATCCAGTGTTAGTGAAAGATTCCTTTGATTTATATAACATAAAATATTTCACATAAAAGTCTCGGGTGTTACATTCTACCCCCCTTAAAATGAATTTAGCCCTCGAAATTCGTCACTTTGTAACAAACAGATGAGGATACCTCTCCCTCATCATATCCTCAAGCTCCCATGTAGCTTCTTCTAATTGGTGGTTCCTCCATAAAACATTCACCAATCGAGTGGTCCTGCTTCGTTGGACTTTTTCGCTACGATCCAGAATCTCTATAAGTTGTTCTTCATAAGAAAGATCTTGCTCCAGCGATACAAATTCTGAGCTAAGTACATGTGAAGGATCAGGTATGTACTTTCTCAGGAGAGATACATAGAACACATCGTGAACTTGAGAGAGATTCGGTGGAAGCGCCAATCGGTAAGCTACCTTCCCAACAGGATCCAGTATTTCGAAAGGACCGATATATCTAGGGCTCAACTTCCCCTTCTTTCCAAATCTCATGACTCTCTTCCAGGGAGATATTCGTAAGAACACTTTATCACCCGCTTCAAACTCTAGGTCTTTTCTTTGGTTGTCGGCATAACTTTTCTGTCGAATCTGAGCTGCTCTTATGTGTTGTTGAATAGATCTGACCTTTTCTGCCATTTCATCAACGAGATCAGGTCCTAATAGCTTTCTTTCCCCAACTTCATCCCAGCAAGTTGGAGTCCTGCATTTCTTTCCATAGAGAGCTTCATAAGGATCCATCTGAATACTAGAGTGAAAGCTATTATTATAAGAAAATTCCACCAAAGGTAGGTGTTGATCCCAACCACCTTTTAAATCCATAGAGCAAGCTCTCAACATATCTTCTAGGGTTTGAATTGTTCTCTCAGACTGACCATCTTTCTGAGGATGATAAGCAGTGCTGAAACTCAACTCTGTATCCAGAGTATGCTGAAGACTTCGCCAGAACTTCGAGGTAAATCTCGGATCCCGATAAGATATAATAGAAAGTGGTACTCCATGCAATCTTACCACTTTCTTCACATATATCCTGGCAAGCTGATCTAGAGAGAAATCATCTCTAATAGCGACGAAGTGTGCAGACTTTGTAAGACGATCAACTATGACCCAGATAGCATTATTTCCTTTGGATGTTTTAGGAAGTCCAGTGACAAAGTCCATAGTGATGTTTTCCCATTTCCATTCGAGTATGGGTAATGGTTGTAACATCCCCTTAGACTTCTGTCTCTCAGCTTTAACTTGCTGACAAACCAAGCATCGAGAGAAGTATTCAACAACATCTCTTTTCATCCCATCCCACCAGAAGTACTCTTTCAGGTCCCTATACATATTTGTGCTTCTAAGGTGAATAGAGAATGAAGAACTATGAGCCTCATCCAGCAGCTCCTTCTTTAATTCGGGGATGGGAGGAACACAAACCCGCTTCCTGAACTTTATTATCCCATCACAATCAAGGTTGAATTCAGGAACATTTCTCACCTTCTTTTGTAACTCGACATCTTCTTTCTGTGCCTCTTTAATCTTCACATGTATAGATGGTTGAACATTCATTTGAGAAAGATACGATTTTCCCATTTCATTATAATTCCAAGATCCATCCTTTGTAAATCCATAAATATTGGATCTTTTGTGATCCTCATCATGGATAAACTGGCATGGTCTTGTCGACTTAATGCATCTGCCACCTTGTTTGCTTTCCCAGGTTGGTAATGAATTGAGCAGTCATAATCCTGAATCATCTCCAACCATATTATTTGGCGCATATTCAGCTCCTTTTGTGTGAAAATATACTTTAAAATTTTATGATCAGTATAAATATCACACCTTTCACCATAAAGGTAATTCCTCCAAATCATTAATGCAAAGATTACCGCAGCTAACTCCAAATCATGAGTTGGATAATTTTGCTCATGTATTTTCAACTGTCATGAGGCATAATCTATCACCATATCATTTTGAATAAGAACACACCCCAAACCCTTCTTGGATGCATCACTGTAGATCACAAACCTTTCTCCACTACAAGGCAGTGTGAGCACAGGTGCACTAGATAACCTTCTTTTCAACTCCTTGAAATTCTCTTCACATTCCTCAGTTCAAACAAACTTAACTCCTTTCCGAGTCAACTTGGTGAGTGGATTAGATAATCATGAAAAATCATTCACAAAACGTCGATAATATCCAGCCAAACCAAGAAAACTTCGGATCTCAGTCACTGTTGTTGGTCTCGACCATCTTTTGATAACTTCTGTTTTTGCTGGATCCATAGATATCCCCTCTTTTGAGATTAAGTGACCCAAAAATGAAACTTTTTGAAGCCAAAATTCACACTTGGTAAATTTGGCATAAATCTTATCCTTTCTCAGGGTCTTCAATATAATTCTCATGTCATCTTCATGTTCTTCCTTGCTCTATGAATAGACAAGAATATCATCTATAAAGACTACCACAAATTGATCAAGATAGACTCTAAAGACTTTATTCATCAGATCCATGAAGATAGCAGGGGCATTAGTAAGACCAAATGGAATCACTATAAATTCATAGTGTCCATACCTTGTATGGAAAGACGTCTTTGGTATATCCAACCTTTTGACCCTTAATTGATGATACCCTGAACGAAGATCAATCTTGGAAAAGTATTGAGCTCCGCGTAGTTGGTAAAATAAGTCATCAATGTGTGGGAGATGATATTTGTTCTTGATAGTGATCTTGTTAAGCTCTCGATAATCAATGCAGAGTCTCATTGATCCATCTTTCTTCTTAACAAATAGAACAGGTTCTCCCCAATGTGACGCACTAGGGCGTATGAACCCCTTATCAAGATTCTCTTGGAGTTGCTTCTTCAATTCCTGCAACTCAATTGGGGCCATTCTATAAGGTGTCTTTGAAATAGGCAAAGCTCCCAGTACGAGTTCTATTGAAAACTCAACTTCGCGATTTGGTGGAAGACCCGGTAATTCCTCTGGAAAGACATCATCAAACTCCCGTACAATGGGCATATTCTTAATCGTGAGTTTCTCACCAACCATTTGAGATAAATAACCTTCATTTAGAAGAATCAAGACCCATAAGATGGAAGGAATTTCCACTGGAAGGGTATGTTCATCCTTGCATTGATAGACAATTATAGATTGATCTGGAATATGAAATATTACTTCCCTCCTTTGGCAATTGATATGAGCTCCATATAAAGAAAGCCAATCCATGCCAACAATCACATCAAATTCAACTATAGGAAGGATCACAAGATTTGCAGGAAGCACTTTCCCACAAACTTCGATCAGAGAAGAATTATAAACTTTTGATGATACTGTTTTTCCATTAGGTGTTGTCACAGCTAACTCAACATCTAATTGTTGAGGTAATATGGTGATACCCTTAGAAAAATATTCAGAAATAAAAGAGTGGGTGGATCCAGAATCAAATAAAACATTTTCTACTTTAGAGTGGATGGTAAGTGTACCTTTCACCACATCGTTATCATACTCCACATCGCTGATAGAAATTTCTTGTGACTTTCCTTTGTCATTATCCTTAAGAGTTTGTTGACGTCGACCATCATCATAAACCCTTGGATTAAGACATTTATTGGTATAATGTCCCATCTGCTTGCACTTGAAACAGTGAAGTGTGGTAGGTTCATTATGTGTATCCCTTCCTTTGTTTGCATCATTAGATATCTTCTTCCCATCATCGCGGAATTCAAATGCCTGATGATCTTCCTTTCCACATTTGAAACATTTACTTGTCCCTTTAAGACAACTCCCTCCATGTTTCTTTCCACACTTTGAGCATAAGGGAAAGCTCATCTTCTTTTCAGTGTGCTCTTTAGATTTTCCTTTGAATTCCATTTTCCTCTTCTTATCAAACCCATATGACTGATGGGTTACACCAATCTCCATCTCAACATTGAGAGCACATCGAATGATTTCCTCGTAGCTATTGAAGTCCCTTATGGCTAACGACCTTCGAAGACTTGGTTTTAAGCCACTAAAGAATCGATCGATCTTACTCTCAGGTTGGATATTAATACCAGAAGCGTACCTTGCATGTCTTGTAAAATTTTCTTCATAGGTACCAACAGATTCATCATCCTTTTGCTTCAGTTCAAGAAACTCTTTCTCCATCTTTTTTCAGAGAATACGAGGGAAGTACTTATTGAAAAATAAGTTCTTGAACTCGTCCCATTCCATGGAATCAATTTCATCCATTTGCCTCATATTCTTAATAAGATTCCACCATTGATCAGCATCACCTTCCAAACGATACACTGCTAAGATGACTTTATCATGCTCACAACATTGAAGAACTGAAAATATCTTTTCAGTAGTACTAATCCATTGTTCAGCAACTAATGGATCAGTAGACCCGCTAAATGAAGGTGGAAACGGTCTCATGAAGTATTCAACAGAATGTTACTCCTTCCTTTGCTCGTTTGGAAGTCCTGCATGATTCATAGCTTGAGAAAGTTGTGTGAGCATGGCTACAATATTTTTCATTCCAGCTCCCATAACGTTTGGTTGCTCAGGGGGAAAATCATTTCATTTCCTTTCGCATTCCGCATTAACACGGTTCCTTCGGGTTCCAGCCATTGACTAAAACCAAGAATAATAGTGTGAGAAACACTAATTATAATAGGAAAACCACATAATCAAGAATAAAATTTCACACTTAAGGTCTTATCCTAGGTTATTCATGGCCATTTCTAAAACACTAAGATTGTGTTATATTCTTAGACTTATCCTTAGGGTTCTTACTAAGGATTATACATCATAGTTTCCAAAGGTTGACTATACCTTTCCTCTGATACCAACTATAACGACCCATACATTACATACATTTTTAATAATTCAAAATTTAAGCGCACTTATTACAACATATAACAAAACCATGAAAAGACCGTATAGGTATAGAGTCGTTAGAAACTGAGAAATCTAAACAACTGGTTCATAAAGCATCTACATTGCCTCCAATTAATTTATTCATATCTAGAGTCCCTTTTTGGCATATCCTACTCAATAACCTTCTTCCTGAACTGGGGAAATAAAACATAAAAATAGGGTGAGCTCAAATGCTCAGTAAGGGTAAACAAAAGAAATATCAATCACATCATATACATAAGAACATAACTTTTGTAAATCTTAACCTGCAAAAGAGATCATAATTTCATAACATGGGATAAATCATAGTAGTGAAATGTAATACCAATAATAATAACATAAAATATGAAACTTTGTGGAATACACACATAATCATAGATAATAATTTCTTATTACTCAAGACTCATTGCCAAGACAATCTTAGTGGACAAAGTCCCTTTCTGAACCGAGTTCACTCCTCGTTTCAGTCCTGTTTCACGGAACCGGTATAACCTACCGTTCCAGCCATGTCTATCTCATGAGATATAAAATCTTTACCCAATTCATTGGAGGGAGATATAGGTCCCACACATCTCTTAATGATACCATTATTATGTGTGCCACAAAATCATAAACCATAATTCTTAGCATAACTCATGTAATAAAAATGGGATTCTTAAACAACATGACATCATAAAAGAATTCATATAAGATAAAAGAATTCATAAAAATAATTCCATCACAACATAATCAAATCAATGTAATAATAGGAATAACAACATAACCCTATATTATCTTAGATGGAAAATAATTTTGATAAAACACTTGAACTCCGTTCTTGTGGAAAATATCCTTTCTACTTCAAAAACAATTTTCCTTTCTTAAAATGTCATACAATTTTAAACTAAAAGAAGTTGATTAAAAATAAACTGGAAAACATGAAAAGGAATCTTCTTGTAAATAATGTTTTAAAAATCCATTCATTCCATATAAGTTAAAAAAACATTCTTCTCGTACTTTTGTCGGAAAAGTCAAAAAGTACCTCATACGAAAAATGACAAAAGATTCCTTTCATATCTTTTACAAAAAACTCACCGAAGGGTAAAATTGGATATAAAACATTGTAGAAGTATATAAATATTACATATTGAGGAAACATGGATGTGGATGATAAAATACTCCCCAGTAAATTCCAAAGTATAAACAATCTTGGATAAAAATGAGATTGTGATATTTCCCTTACCTTAGGTCCGATTTGCTTCGTAAGTGTCCAAAACTCCTGTATAATGATTTAAATAATGTTATTGAATTATTCCAGAATCATAATTATTGTTATGATATCATATATGGTCATATTCTTACCTTCTTATTAGTAATATTTCATTACTACTTGTTATTCGGGTGTTTATTACTTTTTGTTCTTATGCGTGTTTTGTCGAATAAATTCTTATTCTTCTCTTTAGGTTATAGATACCTCATTTCCAGAATGGTATTAGTGTAATATATATCATATTAATTCATTAAATTCATTTATATAATCATTATGAAATTAATATCACGTAGAACGAGTCGCATCACATCCTGGAGATGGTATTCCGTATGTACGCACGAGTGATGATATCATTTCTATGATCGTGGAATTGTATTGGAGTGTATGTATACTATTTCAGAATCAATATCACTTTATAATAGTCATATATAGTAATTATATACACCATTATACCCATACAAGTAAGGTGGTGGTGAAAAATAGATTACACCACAGCGTGGAGACGGTATTCCGTACGTACACACCCGCGGTGATTTCTTTTTCCGTAAGATGGATAGATGGTGAAATAGGGTTGTTTCATACTTATAATAACATATCAGTATATTATTGATACTTATGTTATTACTTCATAATGAAACAACTAAAGAAGAATATGTGGAAGAAGAAATAAAGATGAAAGAATCGGTAACGGACATTACCTCTTCTTTGAAGTGCTTCTTTGAGACCTCCTTTTAGGGTACTAAAATATGTATTTGAAGAAGACCAGAACCTATAATATGTTTCTAGGAAAGTGGAGAGGAGAAATTGTCAGGGGTTGGCCGAGCTTGAAGGCTCAAAGTGGTGTGAGGAAGAGGAGGAGGAGGTGCCCTTTTATAAGGGAGGAGAGGGGCACCTTTGGAATAACTAAAAATATTATTTTATTATAAAGTCAAATTCGGTTTTTAATAGCTCCAAATTGATATATTTCGAAGCTAAGGTGGTTAGGGGTCGAAATCCTCTCATACAATAGAATTTATACATGTTTAGGTATCAATTGTAACCTTATCATTTAGATTAAACTTTAAGTTAGATAATTTAACTTTTACCGCGTCTTCGTGTTTTCTTACACTATAAGGTTAATAAACTTACCATATCAAGCCAAAATAATCCCAAGTTGTTTATTATTAATATATATAACCTTATCTAAGTCATGTGTCCGAACCTTAGATTTTTAGGAATAAAATAACAATTAGTAATATAATATTTGTTTAAAAAAAATATTTTATGTCAATTTTGACACTATTTAGGAACTGATTTTTGTGAAAATCATAACAGAATGATTAGTTATAACCAAGTTACTTAAATCAATACTAACATGTCATATTGACCTATAAAATTAGTCTAATTCATAAAAAGTCTCCAATTACATTTATTTGTGTATTTATAACATCAATTATGTCAATATTTCATTAATAAGACAATTACTGCATCATCATTGTGTCATAAATAAACTAAATTATTTAATGTCTAAAAATTACAAATAAAATACCATTATGTATTAAATAGTTTTAGATTTCTAATGAATAATTATAGTCAAATTTATCTTATGTAGAACCACATATTAAAAATGATATACTTATTAAACATTGATTTTAACTATTTTAACATTTCTTTAAATAAATTAATAATAAATGTCCTAATCTAATCCAAGTGGGCCTAAATGGTCATATTTTATTCCTAAGGTTGTTTTTGTTCGAATTAAACTTGTCCAATAGAATTAGGACATGTGTTAGGGTAATAATAATATCATTTTTATCCTTAATTACCCTATTTACTTTTAACCTTGGTAAAAAAAAGTAAAAAATTACTATTCAACAAAAAATTATTTTCATCTCATTGAACCACATTTTACTTACTGACATCAACCATGTCTCTCGGATTTTTGAAATTCCACTCACAGAAGCGGTAAAATTAAGTTTTATGCAAAATTCAGTTTTTTAACTACCACTTAGTAGTTTCACTATTCATCAAAAATTGAAAGTTTTCAGAAAAATACCAAAATTTCACCTTAGGCTAATTTCGATTTTCTGAATCCAAAAATGAAGTCCATTTTGAAAAATAAAATTTATAAAATTTTGAAAAGTTGTTATTACTATTCATAACGACTAGTTTTAATAATATTTTAATAGCATATCATCGTTTAGTGAAACTCGGGGTTGCGTACGACACAAGCTATCGAGGAAGGCCGCGGTTGCGTGTAAAGAAAGTTAAGCCAGTGTTAGTGAAATATTTCTTTGATTTATATAACATAAAATATTTCACATAAAAGTCTCGGGTGTTACAGCCTCTTCCATCTTATGGTTTCTCCACAAAAATTTGCCAGACGCATCGTCCGATTTCTCAGTACTTGTTCTCTCGTATCAAGAATCCTGACGGGCTCTTCGCAATAAGACAGATCGGGTTCCAGTTCTAATTTCTCATAGGTGAGTACATGCGTTGGGTCAGGCATGTATTTCCTCAATAGAGATACGTGTAACACATCGTGAACTTTGGGGAGACTTGGCGGCATTGCCAATCGGTAAGCTACAACCCCAATTCGTTCTAGAATTTCGAAAGGTCCGATGTACCTGGGACTCAATTTACCTTTCTTACCAAAACATTTGACTCCCTTCCATGGAGATACCTTCAGGAAAACATGATCATCGACTTGAAATTACAAATCCTTACTTCGATTATCGGCATAGCTCTTCTGCCTACATTGGGCTGCTTTGATGTGATTTTGGATTACCTTCACCTTTTCCATCGTTTCCCCCACCAGTTCTGGACTTACAAGTTTTCTTTCACCAACGTCATCCTAACAGGTTGGTGTACGACATCTCTTCCAATATAACGCTTTATATGGTGCCATCTGAATACTCGAATGGAAGATATTATTATAGGAAAATTCTACCATAGGTAAATATTGATCCCACATACCCTGAAAGTCACGTGAGTTAGATCTCAACCTGTCTTCTATGGTTTGAATAGTCCATTATGATTGTCTGTCTGTCTGAGGGTGGTAGGCAGTGCTCAAATGAAGTTCAGTATCAAGGGATTTCTGAAGACTCTTCCATAATCTTGAAGTAAAATGGGTATCATGATCAGAATCAATCGATAGGGGTACTCCATGAAGTCTCACAACTTCATTAATATATAGTCTTGCTATACATTCCAGTGGTAGATCTTCTCTTATAGAAATAAAATGTGCTGACTTGGTAAGACGATCAACAATAACCCATATTGCATCATTCCTTATAAGAGTCTTTGGTAGCCCCATGACAAAGTCCATCGTAATATTGTCCCATTTCAACTCCGGTGTGGGAAGAGGTTTCATGACTACTCCAGGTTGTTGCCTTCTAGCTTTCACTTGTTGAAAAACCATACATCTTGACACAAAATCAGCAATATCCCTCTTCATGTTGTCCCACCAAAAAAATTCTTTCAAATCTCTATACATTTCGGTTCTCCCATGGTGTATAGAGAAATTGGAACTATGAGCATCATACAACAATTCCCTTTTTAGATCAGGTATATCAGGAACACAAAGTCACTTCCCAAATTTCAAAATTCCTTCTTCATACACAAAGTCTCTCAATCTCCCATCATTCACAGCTTTAATATTCATTTGAAATTCTTCATCATCGGTCTGAGAACTATTAATCCTTTCTAGTAAAGATGGTTTGGCAACCATTTGAAAAAGAATTGATGTTTCACCTTCCATGGTTATTCCCATGTCCATCTTCACTAGATCTATAAAAATTGGATCCATTTCAATTCTCATATTGTTCAAAACTCCATGATCTTTTCTGCTCAATGCATCTGCCACCTTGTTTTCTTTCCCCGGGTGGTAGTGTATCGTACAATCATAATCGTTGAGTAATTAAAGCCATCTCCTTTGCCTCATGTTGAGTTCTTTTTTTGAGAAAATATACTTCAAACTCTTGTGATCAGTATAAATGTCACATTTTCACCATAGGGGTAGTGCCTCCATATCTTCAAAGCAAAGATCACAGCTGCTAACTCGAGATCATGAGTAGGATAGTTTTGTTCATGAGTTTTCAACTGTCGTGATACATAGGCAATAACCCTATCATTCTGCATAAGGACACAACCAAGTCCTTTCATCGATGAATCACTATAAATAACAAACCCATTATTCCCTGATGGTAGAGTCAATATAGGAGCATTGACTAATCTTATCTTTAGTTCTTCAAAACATTCTTCACACTCTTTTGTCCAAACAAATTTAACCCTATTACGTGTGAGCTTAGTTAATGGGTTAGCCAATCGGGCAAAATTATGGATGAAACGTCGATAATAACCTACTAAACCAATAAAACTACGTACCTCAGTTATACTCGTAGGTGATGGACATTCTTGGATTTCCTTGGTCTTAGAAGGATCAACAGAGATTCCATCTTTAGAGACAATATGGCCAAGAAAAGAAGTCTCGTGATGCCAGAATTCACACTTGCTAAACATCCCATATAATTCATGTCTTCTCAGAGTCTTTAAGATAATACACAAGTGATTTTCATGATCTTAGAAGATTTTGGAGTATACCAAGATATCATCAATAAATACCACCACAAATTAATCGAGATATTCCTTGAAAACTCTATTCATTAGATCGCTGAATAAAGAGGGTGCATTAGTCAATCCAAAATGCATTACTGTAAACTCGTAATGCCCGTACCTGGTTCGAAATGCTGTCTTCGGAATGTCTTCCTTCTTCACACACAACTGATGGTATCCAGATCGAAGGTCAATCTTTAAAAGGTATTGAGCTCCATGTAGTTGGTCAAATAAATTATCAATGAGAGGTAGGGGATACTTGTTCTTTATTGTTATAGCATTGATCTCCCTGTAGTCGATACATAACCTCATAGATCCATCATTCTTTTTAACAAAAAGAACAGGGGCTCCCTATGAAGAAACACTAGGGTGAATAATTCCCTTATTACTCAATTTCTCTAGTTGTTTCTTTAGTTCTACTAATTCCACAGTGGCCATTCTATATGGGGTCTTCAATATATGCCTTGATCCAGGAATTAAATCAATGGAAAACTCATCTTCTCATTACAGAGGATGTCCGGGTAAATCTTCTAGAAATACATCTACATATTCTTTCACAATAGGAACATCCTCTATTTGAACATTCCTTTTCTCACCCACAGTCATTTCATTCTTTTCCTCCCCAATAATTGAATTTAGTTGAGCTACTGGGGGTGGATCTAGATAAGAAATAGGTGGTGACAATTTTTCTCTAAAGATAAGGTGTTCCTTATCATCATCATCAAAAATTGTAACCTCCTCATTCCTACAATAAATCTTTGCATCATAGTCTGAAATCCAATCCATACCGAGGATTATATCAAACTCAATCATAGGTATGATGATGAGATCAGCAGATAAAGAACATTTATGTGCTCTAATGGAGACTGATTCACAAAACATTGTTGCAATGATACTTCCCTTAAGAGTTTTAACTGACAACTCATTTGTTAAATAAAATTGGAAATATCTAATTTTCTTAGAAAACTGGGACGATATGAAACAATGCGATGATCAAGAATCAAATAATGCATTTTCTAAACTTGAGGAAACCATTAAATTACCTGCCACCACATCTTTCAGAGCTTCTACCTCAGTAGTAGTGATAGCATAATCTTGGACTTGATCCCTTACCCTTTTTTGAGGTAATTTCCCCTAACTCTTAGGACATTCATTTTCATAATGTCCCATATCCCTGAAATTGTAGTTTTGAACATTGGTACCTTCCTTCTTCCCTCTGCAATCACGAGCTTGGTGGCCTTTTTCACCACACTTGTACAGACACCCATTCCCTTCAAGAATGTACCGGGGTGTTTCTTCCCACATTTACCATAGGATGGATATTCATCCTTTCCCTTCTTCCCCTTATTTCCATTACCAGATTGATCAACTGATCTCTTCTTCTCTTTCTTTGCTTTAATGTCAGAAGACTTGGAGAATTCCATTTCAGTCTTGATAGCACATGAGACAATGTCTTCGTACGTTGAAAAGGATTGTGAGACTAATGCTCGACGGAGAAATGGTTTTAACCCATCAATGAAACAATCAATCTTACTTCTTGGGTTATGTATATAATCTCCATCATACCTTTCTAACCTTGTAAAGTTATCCTCATACTTTGCGACATTCTCATCCTCCTTTTGTCTCAGACTCAGAAATTTCCTTTCCATATCTGCTCGATGGTCACGAGGAAAGTATTTTTCTAAAAATAGATCATTTAACTCCCTCCATTACATATTTGATACTTCATCATCTTCCTTCGTGTTTTGAATCACTGACCACCATTGATCAACATCTCCAGTGAGGCGGTAAACTGCCATGATAACTTTTTCCCTTTCACTACTCCCCAAAGCCTGAAATATTTTCTCTAGGGAATTTATCCATTGCTCAGCTACTAAGGGATTTGTACTCCCATTGAACATTGGTGGTTGTTGCCTCATGAATCGATCTAACTTTGATCCTCCACGCTGCGGATCAGGGTGCTCCATATGGGTAAGGTTGTTATTCATAACCTGAGTGAGTTGTCCCAGTATGGTAATTAGCTGATTGGAACCCGTTGCATCACCAGCTCCACTATAATTATCTTGAGAAGGAGGGAAATCCCTACATGGAGTGCGTGCATTGATACAGTTTCCATTTCTTCCACTAGGCGCCATTTATAAACAATGGCTTAAACTAGATCAGTTTATGAATCAAAATACATAATTCCATACTTATAAAATACTTAACATAAATTGAACTATTTATGGATATAATCCAAAATCATAAAAATGATTTCTTTGAAGAAGTATATACTCATAAACCCTTCATAATGATTTGTAAAGAAAATGAGAGTTATCCTAATCATATCCCCCGGGAGTGTCATAACCAAGAGTGCAGCAAGGCCCGTTGTCGTGCACCAGTTCCCGTTCGAGTCTAGCTCAAAGCGGTGTTTTTAGGTTTTACCCCTAGGTACATCTGTGCCAGAGCTGCCTCTACCTGCTCGTATCCAGACAGGGATGTATTTCTCGGAAAACTCACAAAATCTCTACAATACCAAAATTCTATGATGTTCTTTTATACTAACCCTCAAAGTCTATCTTAGGTTTATGTGCTCTAATCAGATCTTATCTAAATCTAGCTTCCAAGGTTTTTACTAAACTTCCTCTGATACCAACTGTAACGCCCCGACCCTAGTTACCCAGAGTCGGTGCATTATTACATAACATTGGAATGATAAGAAGAAAGATCAAATATTGAATTAACGATTGGTTTAGTAGACTTGGAAACACTAGATATATTCATAAGTCTTATATTACATCATAAAAATGAAAACTACAACAACATATTTTCTTCATAGTCCCCACTCAAATCCCCAAAATACTGTCCCTGTAGGTCATTGATAAATTACTTGTTCACATCATGGGAAAAATAAAACATTGAAAGGGGTGAGCTCAAATTCCCAGTAAGGATAAAAATATAGCATAAAATTTAATAAATAAGAATAAACATTTAAGGCAATGTATCCTTTTAATCTTGAACTTCAACATAGTATGGAAAAAATAAAATGAAATATTTCCATTTACTTATTCACATGGATATTCTACTAATCTAATAATCACATGCAATATCAATAACCACTTTCATAATGATGGAATGCATAATGCCAGACTATCATAACCACATATCCAAGGCCTCATGCCAAGACTACAAATAAGATTTTTTCAAGGCCTTGTGCCAAGACACTAGTTTTTCTCATGAGACCTACTGATGCATCAAGGAGCTATAGCGGGCTCCACCCGCCACATATTAAGTCCAATGCATTCCCATATGAAAAGGTTTAAACATAACATAAACATTCGTATTAAAACTAGCATTCGAAATGTAAATACTTCATCCATAAACCATGAATGGTATAAAAATAGCACATCCACAGTCAGACATATCACAAAACCTTCAATATAATATAGAAGTTTTGTATCCTAATAAATCAACTTCAAATAAGCGTAAAATCCATCAAAGGATGTTGACATAGATGAAATCAAAACTATTTGAGAGAAATATCACTTTTTCTGAATAATTTAAGAGTCATATATTTATAAAATATAACATTTAATTTGAAAATATTCATATAAGCTTATAAGGGAAGCTTCGAAGATTTTATAACAGCGGAAAATAGCTGCACCCGCCGTATTGGTTAAAAAACATTCATACCTTAATTCTGTCGAAAAGGTTAAAAATCACCTTGTTTGGAAAATGACGGAAAGATTCCTTTATAAACCACTTATGAAATTCAACAAGGGTATAAATGAATTTAACCCATATTATAGTAAATAGTAAAAATGTTTTGAAATACATTTTTAAGAAACATGGATGTGGATGATAAAGAAATCCCAGTAGATTATTACATATAAACAACCTCGAATAATGAAGAGATTGCGATATAAAACCTTATCTTGTACTTTTCTTTGGTTGATGGTAGGTTAAACTCCTATATAATGGTGAAATAATTGTTATTAAATTATACAAGAATCATATACATTAATATTATATCATATATGATCTTTTAACATTGATTTGTTAATAATATCTTAGTATTATCGTTGTTTCGGGTGTTAACTTACTCGTTTTCTTTTATATGTTTTGTTACATAAGCCAAGTTTGTCATGGATAGGTTGTATCTTATTCATATCCAGAATGATATCAAGTCCTTAAACATTAATTTTAAATCATCAAATGATAATTATATTTGAACGGATACGATGGAGAATGAATCTCATCGGGTTCGTGGAGACGGTAGTCCGTACATACGCACGAGCGACAATATCATTCTTTTGATATTAAAATAATATATAATTGGATGTTATATCACATATACAGAATCATTATCATGTTATATTTATTATTTAAATGAATTAAAAATCATTATTATACCCATCCAAATAATAATTTATTGAATAACAATTACACCATGACGTGGAGACGGTAAGTCGTACGTACGCACGTATGGTGACATGTTATTCAACAGATAGATAGAATACTGAAATATGGTTGTAAACTGTTTATAATAACATCAAAGTATATATAATATACTGGATTTGTTATTTTATAATGGTAATAACAACGAAATAAGAAGTGGAAGAAGAAAGGAACTTGAAAAAGGGTGGTGCAATCATTACCTCTTCTTCGGGTTCTTCCTTTTGATTTGATCAAAAGGGCTCCTTAAGTTGTCTTTATGACTAAAGGAAGGACTCTAGGATGAAGTTAGGGATGTTGAAAGATTATTTGGGAAGAGGTTGGCTGATCAAAAAGGCTTTGACGGTGTGATTTAATGAGAAGGGAGAGTCCCCTTTTATAAGAGTGGTGAGGGGCACCTTTGGCAAAGCTAGAAATATTATTTTATAATAAATTCATATTCGTTTTCTAATGGTTTGAAAGTGGATTATTTAAAGTTTAAGGTGGGTATGGGTCGAAAAGAACTCAACCAATAGAATTTAGACAGGTTTGGGTTACTATATTAAACGTATCTTTAAGTATTAACTCTTAGTTAATTAGTTTCACTTTTACAATGTCTCTTTGTATTTTTATATTGTATGGTTAATAAACATACTATATACATCCAAGGGACCCCCAAGTGGTCCATTAATGATACAAATATCATGAAATAATTCTCTTGGACGAACCTTAGATTTTTAGGAATTTAATATCAATTAATAATATAATATTTGTTTTAGAAACTCTTTTATGTCAATTTTGACACAATTCAATAATTGATTTTTTAAAACTAATAACAGAATTATTACGTAGAAAAAAGTTAATTAAGTCAATCCTAACATGTCATATTAACCTAAAAAATTAGTGTAATTCATAAAAATCTCAAATTATATTTATTTGGGTATTTATAATATCAGTTATTTTAATTGTTTCACTATTATGGTAATTACTTCATCATCATTGTGTCATAAAAAAAATTATTTAATGTATAAAAATTATAAATAAACTCTAATTATGTAAGAAATAATTTTATCTTTCTAATGAATATTTAAAATAGAATTTATATTATGTATAACCCTGTATTAAAAATGTTTTAGTAAATAAACATTGATTTTAACTCTTTTGACTCTTCTTTGAATTAAATAATAATAAATGTCCTAATCTAATCCAAGTGGACCTAAATGAAAATATTTTATTCCTAAGGTTGTTTTTGGTCTAGTTACACTTGTCCAATAGAATTAGGACATGTGTTAGGGTAATATTAATATCATTTTTACCCTTAATTACCCTATTTACTTTTAACCGTGGTAAATAAAAGTAAAAAGTTACTATTCACCAAAAATTATTTTCATCTCATTGAACCATATTTTACTACTTGATATTAACCGTGTCTCTAGGATTTTCGAAATTCCACACATAGAAGTGGTAAAATTAAGTTTTATGAAAAATTCAGTTTTTTAACTACCACTTAGTGGTTTCACAATTCATAAAAAATTGATGTTTTTCAGAACAATGCCAAAATTTCACTCTAAGCTATAATTGATATTCCGAATTCAAAAATGATGTCTATTTTACAAAATTCCAAACATATAAGTTGCATTAATTAATTTTATAATTAATTCCCACTGTCACAACAAATAGCCTGTTTTTAAGAAACAATATATATCAAAAGATTGACAATTGTTTATGTGAAATTTCAAAGTAAAATTAATTCTAATGAACACCATTGGATAAAATGGTAAAAATGTCTTCTAATTATACTTTAATACCACTAAATAATATAATTTAAAAATATAAATTATTTTTATTAAAAAAGTTGTTTTTAAGTGTTTTTCACTATTCATAAAAATTGGAAGTTCTCAGAAAAATACCAAAAATTCAACTTAGGATAATTTAGATATTCCTAATCAAAAAATGAATTCCATTTTGAAATATAAAATATATATAATTTCAAAAAAGTATGTATTACTATTCATAACAGCTAGTTTGATTGGTTGTGGTGTGTTAGAACTCGATGTTGCGTACAACACACGCTATCACATTATTCAAAGAGAAGTGTACCGTAGAAGCTTGGGTTGTTACACTCTAAATAACATTAGCTTCGTAAGAACTTAATCATATTGATAGCAATGAGATAGTCCTATCTCATTAATCAACATTACCAACCAATGAAATTTATTCAACAAATATAATCCATAATCAACGTGGGGGAATCATCACTGAGTATATAAAAATACATTAACCATCACCACTTCAATCATTATCACCACTTCAATCATTAATGTTCGATACACATATTGACATATTATTAAAAAAAATGCAACACTATTCCCAAAAATTTCCAATGAACATTTAAATGAGGGAATGGTTCCCCACTATGTGGAACCTCATTAATTATTAGTTGAAATGATTGAAATTGGAAATAAAATCCTTATGAAATTTTTTATTTTTACAAAGAGGAAGGACCATGATTAAATCAGTGTCTTCAAAATTAATTAATTTGAGTATAATGATTTGTGCGTTATCATGGATAGTGAAATGATATTGAAGTTAATTGATTGACTAATTGAACATATATAATAAGAGGAATTTTGAATAATGGCATATGTTTTTAATGATTTATGATTTCTAATTGAAATATATAATGAAATGAAATTATTTAATTTAAATAATTAATAGGTTGAATAGTTAAGGTAGCATGATTACGTTGATTGGTGGTATTTGTCCTATTGGACTTCAGGCATTGCACCCACAAGTTAAGTTACATTAAGACTCTATATCCACTCCAATAATGCCATATTTAGTGGCTCAGATTAAGGGAATATCCCCATATCAAATTCATGGGATATGAATACCTAGATTGAGTCTCTAAGGTTTGTGTTATTTAATGTTGTTTTAGGATGGTGGACTGAGGGTCTATGCTCTTAACTCCTAGATTTAGGCTCCTTGTTTTGGTCGGGATAGTCTATGGTTATAGTCCCCACCAATGTATTGTCAATGATTAAGATGTCAGAATGATGCTCTAGGATTCCAAAATATATGGATATCGAATTGTTTGGGATGTCAGGATGAGGATATTTTCGTCCCAAATGTATTGGCATGTCTTGATTATTAGATTTAGGCTCTAAGGAATGTTGATGAAATATATGACTGGTGAATTCCCCTACTAATTTAATTCATGCATCCCCTTATTCTATATCTTTGGTTCCCAATGCGACCAAATATAGTTAGTTTTTTTACCATAGAGAACCTAAATGATAAAATGTTCATTTTATAATTTCATAAATGTGTGACATACTACTTTTTTTACCATATTTATTTATTTTAATTTGATAATATGTATACAGTGTTGTATAGACTGGTTATTTCTTTAGACACTGTTGGTGGTGGACTAATAATTTTTACTCACACCCTGAATGGGATGCCATTGAACTTAGATACTAGAGAAGATGCTACTTCTTTCAGTAAAGTGTTAGGATACGGACCTAGTCATTAGAAGTTTCATGGGTCGATTGGTTGAATCTTGGGAGGTCAGGACTGGGTTGGGACCCAGGTCCTTGTTTGCGATATTTTAGGGTTTTGGCAGTAGACATTAATTTTTCTAACTACCTAGAATGTAGTGTAGTCATCATGTTGTTAATGTATGGCATACATGGTTAATTAATTAATTTTAATATATGTTGTCAATTTATGGTTCAGATTGGTTATTTTATTTGTTGATTTTATTTCAGTTGTGGTATTACTCTAAAAATTATGCATATTCTCGCCAATATGTCTCTATAAAAAAGATACTATTTTCTAGCATGTGGTGTATGAGGAGACATTGTTGAGGTTATGTGATACCCAGCTTGGGGTACCAAATATTATGGCTACTAATTTTAGGATGTTACAAAGTGGTATCAGTGTAGTATCTTTTGTATTAATATTTGGGATATGTTAGATAAGATACTAGGATGTTGTTGGGATTTGGTAATGATCTCATCCTTAAGTACCTACATCCCCATGTATGAGATAAAATCCAAATTTCCAGTGGTGGAAAATGATTTTATATTTTTTTCTTTTACATTTGGTTGATATTTCCACCAACAGTGGTGCACCTAGATATGATGTTATTGATATATGAGTTTTTATATCTTTTGAAGTTATGGTAATCTAGGGTATGTGGGTCTATGCATCATGATAGGTACATTGGATTGATAGGTCATTTTTCTATTTCTTGTATTTGATAATCCTTGTGATTAATATTTCGATGGTGTACATTTTGTCTTATGAATTATTCATGCTAATTTTTCCACATATGCTGGTTAATGATTTTTGTGAAATGTGAATTTGAATAATGTATAGATTTTTGAAATATGGGTGGATAAAAAAGATATGTAAAGTCTAAATATTTTTCATATTCAAATATAATGTTTTGAAATATAAATTCTTGGGTTTTTGAAATTGAAATTTTTATAAAATAAGAATGTGAAATAGTAGAAATTTTTGGGACACTGGTCGTGAGTATACCATGTGATGGTTACCGATCCAATATATGCATTGTTTGGGAACTGAGAGTGCCCTATTTTTTACCTCGGTTATGGGTCATGATGGTTTTATTGGTTTTGATGTGTAGTTAAGGGGTTTTTTTGGAAATTTAGGGATATTACATTGTGGTTGTAATAATTTCATTTTTTAAAATGTTTATGGTTTCATTTGTGAGTTGTTATCATATAGGGTTTGTGTTGGGCCTCAAGAACATATTTATTGGTTGTGGTGAAATTAATGGTTATTATTTTTTCATGGGTGTAGTGAACCATGTAGTTTAAGTCCTTAATAGTTGTGTTTGGACCCTAGAGAGGGAATCAAGACTTTATTGTCAATGTTCATGGGTGTGTATCATTATTGTGGGACCTAGAGTAAATAGATGCTTGATGTGTTAGAGTAGTGTGTTTGTATTTGGGGGGTAAGTGTACCACCAATGAACCAAGATATTTTTATGTTTGATGTGTATAGATTATAGAGAGATATAGTGGGATTTTCATATCATGAAACGTGATTAGGGTTTTGGTATAGTTTTAATATTAATGCGACATGAGAGAGAGGTCAGACAACATTACTAGTACTTTTGGATGCATGATTTAGAGGGTGATTTTTTTGGATTTTATTATGGAACACATAGTGTGATATCTAGTGATGTTTTACCTATAGGTCTAAGTGGAAAGGTTAATGGTTTTGGATATAAGACTTGAGTTTGGGTTATGAGGAGACCATTTTGGGAAAATCATTAGTAACCTCAAGAGAGGTTATACTAGTGATTCATGTGACATAGTATGTAGAGAATGGGTGGTTGATTCCAATAATCATCACATAGTGGGTGACATAGTTTTCAGTAGAATCTCATGTTTATGCCGAGTTTATTTTTCTTGGAGTCACATGAGTTCTCTTTGTAAGTTGTAAGTATGGTTTCAAAGGGTAGGATAATTAGGGTAGGGGTGAAAAGCAGGATTATATGATTTTAATATAATAGTGACTCCCTATGTGAGGGTTAATACGGTTTTTGGGATTTTTTATGAGTGTGGTTTGGTTGTTTGATGAGAATAAAGGAAATGCCTTGGGTCTGATTAGGCTGACAGACCAGAAGGAATGGTCAAATGAGTAAGAGGGTATTTGGGACTAGTTATGGTGATGTACTACTCATGTGATAATGTGTTGGGACCAGTGGGTAGTTATGCTCTTGTATAAGAAATAATGGGATATGATGTGGTACTGATGTGGTCGTGTACTGGGAAGGCATGTTTCTTTTTGTGATGGGTGAACAAGTGGCTCGGGATATGCACCTATCATTTTCTGTGAAACCAATGCGGGAAGCATAGTTTATGAGAAATACTGATTGTTTTAGGATTAGTTTAATGTATCATTGTGTTCATATTGTTTGTCACCGAGGTCATATTGGAAAGAATTTGTAGGAGTGGTAGTGGAAGTGCAACAAGAAGTGTTCGTTCATGACTTCTTGGTAGATGGTCATGAAATATTGGTGAGTTCGTTTGGAAATCCCACATGAGTTGGGGTGGCATGTTTTTTTACTAGAGGCTGATGGAAAGTGATGCTTGATACTTTCAATAGGTTAAGGTGTCCCCAAGGATTGAAATTACATCATCGATGGATAGTGGTCATGGATTTCATCTATGACTACTTATCATACTTTTATCTAGTGATGGTCATTTGGAAGATCTTAACATAGTCCCACTAAAGTTAAGGTAGCTATAGATTTACACATTGATAGCTAAATTTGTTATTGATTGATTTGGAGCATCGTAGAGGATTCAACCATGGAGTCATATATGTGGATCATTATGGGGGGAAGTGCACTATCGGCCATTTACTGGTGAGGTCCTCATGATGTATGAGATGATGACAAATGTTGTGGGTGACATTCTTAGACACCTAGAATGGGTAATTGTTGATACAAGTTTTGATGTTTTGGGAATTTCAAGAAACCCATGTTCTTTTTTTGGGGTCTTACATATTATTTATTTTTGGGCATCAGTTGTTATAATTTCTTATGGATAGTAGTGAAAATAACACTCTTATGGTCCGAACCAGTACACAAGTCATGGATGTGTCTAGTAGAACATAGAGTGGTTGGGGTGACATTGGGATTCCAATGAGAAACATGTGTGGTATATGTTTGGGTCCCTTGGGTAAGGAAAAGTGGGCATATGGTTTTGTGGCCAATAGAACTGATTGATGGCTTCAGGCATAGTTTAGTTCTAAAAGTAATGTGAATGGTTGGATTGGTGATGTGTTAGTGGGTGCGGAAGAGAATGAAAATAGTTTGAGGAGATGTAGATACTCTAATGGTGTAGTTTCACATGATGTTTGGAATAGACCTCAATAGGTGTGTTTTGATGCTAGAGATAAGTCTTAAATGATAAGTCTTCATGGAATAGTATTGTGGATATGTTCCAACACTAAAAATTTAGGAATCAATGGAGTGTGGTGGAAAATAATAATCTAGAATGGTATGGTAAAAGGAATGGATGTGAGGGGTTATGAGCATCCTTTGGTTGGTTGTGTTAATGTAATGTGTAACGCCCCGACCCCAGCTACCCAGAGTCGGTGCATTAATTACATAACATTGGCATGATCACAAGAAAGATCAAATCCCGAAAGACCGATTGGTTTAGTAGCCTTGGAAACACTAGATATAATCATAAAGTTTTACATTACATTTCAAAGTGAAAAACTACTACAACAAAAAAGTCTTCATATCCACACTATTAACCCCTCATAATATCCCTGCAATTCATTCATAATTTACTTCTTCACTACCTGGGAAAAATAAAACATAGAAAATGGGTGAGCTCAAATGCCCAGTAAGGATAACAATATAGCGGAACATTCAAAATAATCATAAACATTTAAGGAAATGAATTACTAAAACAAAAGCCTTTTAAAATTGAACTTCAACATAGTATGGCAAAAGTAAAATGAAATAATGTCATTTACTTATTCACATGGATATTCTACTAATCGAATAATCACATGCAATATCAATAACCACTTTCATAATGTTGGAATGCATAATGCCAGACTATCATAACCACATAGCCAAGGCCTCGTGCCAAGACTACAAATAAGATTTTGTCAAGGCCTTGTGCCAAGACAATAGTTTGTCTCATGAGACCTACCGATGTAATTTTTTTTAGAAAATACTTATGTTTAAAATGGATAAAATATACTCCAGTGTTTTTCTGAAAGCAATATGCAAGCTTTTGAAAACAAAATAACTAATTCTGAGACTTCTCAATTAATTACAGGCCATGATGGGTCCACTCACAATCCCTTCCTATCTACCAAACTCGAGAGTCAGGTTTTCTGAAAACATTTTTAAGCTTGCGTTAAATTCGTATACATTTACACTGGATTTTCATATATTTGAGGGAAATATCTCTCTTTTGAAATCATTTAAAAATCACATAAATATAAAAGAAACCTTTTCTTTGAAAATATTCTTATAAGCTTTTAAGGAAAGCTTCGACGATTTTATAACGGCAGAAAATAACCGCACCCGCCGTATAAGTTAAAAAAACATTCTTACATTAATTCTGTCTAAAAGGTTAAAAATCACATTGTTTGGAAAATGAGGGAAAGATTCCTTTATAAGCCTCTTATAAAAAGTCAAACAAGGGTATAAATGAATTTAACCCATGTTCTTGTAAATAATAAAAAATGTTTTGAAATACATTTTGAAAAAACATGGATGTGGATGATAAAGAGATCCCAGTAGATTATTACATATAAACAACCTCGGATAATGAAGAGATTGTGAAATAACCCTTACCTTGTACTTTTCCTTGGTTGGGGTAGGTTAACCTCCTGTATAATAGTGAAATAATTGTTACTAAATTATACAAGAATCATATACATTAATATGATATCATATATGATCTTTTAATATTGATTTGATAATAATATCTTAGTATTATCGTCGTTTCGGGTGTTAACTTACTCATTTTATTTATATGTTTTGTTACATAAGTCATGTTTGTTGTATCTTATTCATATCCAGAATGATATCAAGTCCTTAAACATCATTTTTAAATCATTAAATGATAATTATACTTGAATGGATACGATGGAGAATGAATCTCATCGCATTCGTGGAGACGGTAGTCCGTACGTACGCACGAACGCTATTTCCATTTAATTTTTATTTTAAAATAATCGAATCCAAATGATACATAGGTATATTACTATTCCAGTATAATATAATATTTTATATATGTTACTTAAGTTCATTAACAACATCCTTTATACGTTCCATGTGTGGTATGAATGAGTCATATCATTTTAAGGGGGCGGTAGTCCGCACTTCCTCAAATGAAATTATCGTATGTATATACAACATGAAATGAATAATGGTATGAAATAAAATGGATTTACAGAAGCTTATATATAAAATATATATCATTAATATCATATTTAATTACAGTGCCATCATAATGGCCACCATTAGAGGCGGTAAGATGTATTTGAACAATCGTCGTTTCGTGAGGCGTTAGTTTGCCATCCACAGAAACATTATGTTCATCATCCATTAGATGGAGTTGTGTGTATGTGTAGTTTGAATCCTTCTTATAACAAAATCCTAGTATATTGAGGATACTGGTGTTGTTACAAAAGAAAGGAAATAAAAAGAGTTTGGGGGTTGAAGAAGAAAAATAAATGAAAATAATTTAAGAGAAATCGTTACCTTTAATTTAGGTAACTCACTTTGGTTGGAACCAAAGGACTTGTTGAAATGCTTTATGCCTAAGGGGAAACTTCAAGGAGGAGGAGAGGGATGTGGGGAGCTTAGTTGGGCAGAGTTTGGACGAGCCAAGTGGCTTGAGAGGTGTGAGGAATGAGTAGAAGTGGTCTCCTTTTATAAGGGAGAGGAGGGGCTCTTTAGGAAAGAGTGAAAGTATTACTTTATAATATAATTATATTCGGTTTATAATGGTCCAAAAATCATTTATGTAGAAGATAAGATGACTAATATTCTAAATAACATCAACCAATAAGAATTGGACAGGTTTTAGATAATATTTGAATCATTATAGTATTATTTATTTCAATGATTTATTAATGAGGTAAACATTGCATCATTATTGTGTCATTAATAATTTAACTTATTTGATGTCTAAAAATTATAAATAAAATATCATTATGTATGAAATCTTTTTATCTTTCTAATGAATATTTATAATCTAAAATCCAACTTATATAACTCTATGTAACAATTGTTTTCCTAAAAGATATATGCTTGTGTCATTTTTGTATTCATTTTGACTTAATTAAAATAAAGTGTCATTATCACTTACAAGTGGATCCATGGGGTCCCAAAATTGACACAAAGATGCCCATGGTCGACCATTTATCAACAAATAGGGTTAATACACGTTTTAGTGTAATTTAGTATTATTATAATACTATTTTTTTAACCCTTATTTACCGGATTTACCTTTAACCATGGTAAATAAAATATTTACCGCAGTAATTATTCAAAATGCCTAAAAATAAAAGTTACCTATTTACACAATTTGAACATCTTGATTCCAAATATGGAATCCATTTTCCTAAATTCAAAACACATAAGTGGCAGAAATTAATTTAAAATTAATTCCCGCTGTCAAAACAAAAAGCGTGTTTTTAAGAGATAATAATTATCAAAAGATTGACACTTGTTTATGTTCGGTTTAATTGTAAAATTATGTCTAATGACCAAAATTATATTAAATTGTAAAAATATATTCTAAATATACTTTAAAACCACTCAAATTCATAATTTATCACTATTAATTATTTTGATTAAAAAAGTTGTTTTTAATTAAAATTTAGTAATTTTCACTATTCATCAAAATATGAAAGTTATCCAAAAAGTACCAAAATTTCACCTTAGGCTAAATTCGATATTCCGAATCCAAAAATGAAGTCCATTTTTAAATATAAAATATATATATTTTCAAAAAGTAGGTATTACTATTTATAACGGCTAGTTTGATTGGTTATGGTGTGTTAGAACTCGGTGTTGCGTACAACACACGCTATCACATTATTCAAAGGGAAACGTACCGTGGAAGCTTGGGGTGTTTCATTTTAAATTTTTGATGTCCCCATTTAGTCAAAAAGTTTCAAATATTGTATTTAAAAAGGTTTCACTATTAGAAGTTGATAAAAGTGAAATACTGAAAATGAATCTGTTCTTGCATTATGACTAAGAAACTCGTAATAGGGATTCTAAAATTATAAGGATTATATAAAGTTCAAAATGTAGTTAATACTATTCATGACCTCTTTTAATGGTGTGATTGAACTCGATGTTGCGTGTAGTGCAAGTTATTGAATTATTTTTAAGAAATAACACACTCTGAAATCCTGGGGTGTTACATTCTCCCCTCCTTCAATAAATTGCGTCCTCGCAATTTGAAATTGTTCTTCGAAAATAAAAGGTTGAAAATAGAAAATATATTTGTGGGAAAACCCACATCGGAAATTGGGTTACTAAAATTTAGTCTTAATATGAGGAAAAGAGAAATAAAAGGGTCACCACCAAATTATGATCTCGATTAGGAGAACATTGGTGGCAATTAGAGACATATAATTGGAGGAAAAACGTAAATATTTATAGGTAGTGATTGAGGTCATCAATCACAAACATGTATAAAATTGAGGTCCTTAAACTCATCAATCTATGATGATTTGAAATACCATCGGTTCAACAAAACATAGGGTATTAGGATAACACATTTTTGACGTTTCAAAATATCTTAGTTGAAATCCCACATCGAAAAATGAATTAATGAGGCCTCTATTTAAAATAAAGAGTGGAAAGTATGAAGATTACCGAAAATAACACATACTAGGGTTCCATGTAGGAAAATATGGATATGGAGGAGAAATCTAACCATCAATTATCTGATAGAGAGTGGTAGAGAACATGGCTATGAAAATGCCAACAATCCCAAAGCCATAAATTAGTGATGATTTAAGGTACCATCTAGGGAAACATTTTTGTTCTAAGTTCCTTTTATTAATGTTGAGGAATTTATTTATGAGATTGGCTAAGATCATAAGGAGATATACTTACTTTATAATCAGAGTTTTATCCATTAATAAGTTTCTACCACAAACTCATCTTTCACTCTAAAAGATAATAGAATGTAATTTTTTATTTATTTATACTATTCGTACAGGGTTCCAAAATAAATGAATTTATAATTCATCTACCAGATCTTAAAAAAAACAACATTATTTAATCCAGGACATCTCATGGGCCAGTGGTAGGTGATACACCCTTGTCGCCCTTCAGTTGCGGGTTCAAGTCTCGCAGCCTTGCCGGACGCGACGGGTTGCCACCCAACCTCCGGGTTTTCCTTTTATGGTAATCCAAAATAATCCAAACTAGAACTATCCAAAATACTTCTGTCCAAACTCACAGTACAACATTTATAAGGAAGGTAAACATAATATAGATCCTTTTTACCCCGCAATAGCATATGAATACCTTCATCTTGTATTCTTTTAATAAACTGAAACATCTTGAATTACCATATTCCTTATTGATTACATTCATGCTCCCCTATTCCATATAGAATGCTGGATATACTTCATTAATCCAAAAATGTTTTAAACCCCAACAATGATGGAATATACAAATCATTAATTAGTTCCATGGTAGTCAAGAATATCCAATATAATTTATCCAAAACAATCACATATTATTCCAAAATCACTACCTCAGTATCAGAACTATATTATGATTTATCATTCTCTCAACCATATATTTTCCAAAAATTTATCCTGCTATTGAGTCACTTTTCTTTGTTCCACATAATCTCAAGTCCTTAATGAAATAGTACTGCAGTACAATCCTTATATACTCCATAATTATTATAACAAGTACATTGTTGATACAACACTCAATTGACATAATCAACATAAGAACTCTAATCATTCCTCTTCATCTGTGGTAGTATCATAACTTGGTTATTATCCAATAACATCATTTGCGGCATAGTCTGATGACTGGGACATAGGTTCGCGTATTGTCCAAACTCCTTGCAAATGAAGCATTATACATTTAAAACCATTTTCTTACCCTTGCAGTCACGTACTTTGTGCCCTTTTCCTCCACACTTATAACAAACTCCCATTCCTTTCAGGAAAGTTCTAGGGTGTTTCTTTCCACAGTTACCACATATGGGAAAATTCTTCTTTTCCCTTTTCCCTTTATCCATCTTTCTCTCTTCCATCCTTTTCTTCTCTTGATTCCCTTCAAAGCAATAGGACTCAGTAAACTATTTACTTATCTTATCAACACATGATATTATTTCTTCATATGATGATAAAACATGGGAGACTATTTTTCTTATAAATTCTAGCTTAAGGCCATGAAAGATATGATCCTTCCTTCTCTTTAGATCATGTGCATTTCTGGAGTTCTCATTCCTTCTACTGGGTGCCATTTCTAAACAATGGCATAAACTAGATCAGTTTATGAATCAAAATACATAATCCCATACTTATAAAACACTTAACATAAATTGAAATATTTATGGATATAATCCATAATCATTTTTTTTTCTTTGAGGATGTATATACTCATAATCCCTTCAAAATGATTTGCAAAGAAAATGAGAGTTATCCTAAGCATATCCCCCGGGAGTGTCGTAACCAAGAGTGCAGCAAGGCCCGTTGTCGTGCACCAGTTCCCGTTCGAGTCTAGCTCAAAGCGGTGTTTTCGGGTTTTACCCCTAGGTACATCTATGCCAGAGCCGCCTCTACCTGCTCGTATCCAGACAGGGATGTATTGCTCGGAAAACTCACAAAATCTCTATAATACCAAAATTCTAGGAAGTTCTTCTATACTAATCTTCAAAGTTCATCTTAGGTCTACGTGCTCTAATCAGAGTTTATCTAAATCTAGCTTCCAAGGTTTGTACTAAACTTCCTTTGATACCAACTATAACGCCCCGACCCCAGCTACCCAGAGTCGGTGCATTAATTACATAACATTGGCATGATCACAAGAAAGATCAAATCCCGAAAGACCGATTGGTTTTGTAGCCTTGGAAACACTAGATATAATCATAAAGTTTTACATTACATTTCAAAGTGAAAAACTACTACAACAAAAAAGTCTTCATATCCACACTATTAACCCCTCATAATATCCCTGCAAGTCATTCATAATTTACTTCTTCACTACCTGGGAAAAATAAAACATAGAAAAGGGGTGAGCTCAAATGCCCAGTAAGGATAACAATATAGTGGAACATTCAAAATAATCATAAACATTTAAGTCAATGAATTACTAAAACAAAAGCCTTTTAAAATTGAACTTCAACATAGTATGGCAAAAGTAAAATTAAATAATGTCATTTACTTATTCACATGGATATTCTACTAATCGAATAATCACATGCAATATCAAAAACCACTTTCATAATGTTGGAATGCATAATGTCAGACTATCATAACCACATAGCCAAGGCCTTGTGCCAAGACTACAAATAAGATTTTGTCAAGGCCTTGTGCCAAGACAATAGTTTGTCTCATGAGACCTACCGATGTAATTTTTTTTAGAAAATACTTATGTTTAAAATGGATAAAATATACTCCAGTGTTTTTCTGAAAGCAATATGCAAGCTTTTGAAAACAAAATAACTAATTCTGAGACTTCTCGATTAATTACAGGCCATGATGGGTCCACTCCCAATCCCTTCCTATCTACCAAACTCGAGAGTCAGGTTTTCTGAAAACATTTTTAAGCTTGCGTTAAATTCGTATACATTTACACTGGATTTTCATATATTTGAGGGAAATATCTCTCTTTTGAAATCATTTAAAAATCACATAAATATAAAAGAAACCTTTTCTTTGAAAATATTCTTATAAGCTTGTAAGGAATGCTTCGACGATTTTATAACGGCAGAAAATAACCGCACCCGCCGTATAAGTTAAAAAAAACATTCTTACATTAATTCTGTCTAAAAGGTTAAAAATCACATTGTTTGGAAAATGAGGGAAAGATTCCTTTATAAGCCTCTTATAAAAAGTCAAAAAAGGGTATAAATGAATTTAACCCATGTTCTTGTAAATAATAAAAAATGTTTTGAAATACATTTTGAAGAAACATGGATGTGGATGATAAAGAGATCCCAGTAGATTATTACATATAAACAACCTCGGATAATGAAGAGATTGGGAAATAACCCTTACCTTGTACTTTTCCTTGGTTGGGGTAGGTTAACCTCCTGTATAATAGTGAAATAATTGTTACTAAATTATACAAGAATCATATACATTAATATGATATCATATATGATCTTTTAATATTGATTTGATAATAATATCTTAGTATTATCGTCGTTTCGGGTGTTAACTTACTCATTTTATTTATATGTTTTGTTACATAAGTCATGTTTGTTGTATCTTATTCATATCCCGAATGATATGAAGTCCTTAAACATCATTTTTAAATCATTAAATGATAATTATACTTGAATGGATACGATGGAGAATGAATCTCATCGCATTCGTGGAGACGGTAGTCCGTACGTACGCACGAACGCTATTTCCATTTAATTTTTATTTTAAAAGAATCGAATCCAAATGATACATAGGTATATTACTATTCCAGTATAATATAATATTTTATATATGTTACTTAAGTTCATTAACAACATCCTTTATACGTTCCATGTGTGGTATGAACGAGTCATATCATTTTAAGGGGGTGGTAGTCCGCACTTCCTCAAATGAAATTATCGTATGTATATACAACATGAAACGAATAATGGTATGAAATAAAATGGATTTACAGAAGCTTATATATAAAATATATATCATTAATATCATATTTAATTACAGTGCCATCATAATGGCCACCATTAGAGGCGGTAAGATGTATTTGAACAATCATCGTTTCGTGAGGCGTTAGTTTGCCATCCACAGAAACATTATGTTCATCATCCATTAGATGGAGTTGTGTGTATGTGTAGTTTGAATCCTTCTTATAACAACAACCTAGTATATTGAGGATACTGGTGTTGTTACAAAAGAAATGAAATAAAAAGAGTTTGGGGGTTGAAGAAGCAAAATAAATGAAAATAATTTAAGAGAAATCGTTACCTTTAATTTAGGTAACTCACTTTGGTTGGAACCAAAGGACTTGTTGAAATGCTTTCTGCCTAAGGGGAAACTTCAAGGAGGAGGAGAGGGATGTGGGGATCTTAGTTGGGCAGAGTTTGGACGATCCAAGTGGCTTGAGAGGTGTGAGGAATGAGTAGAAGTGGTCTCCTTTTATAAGGGAGAGGAGGGGCTCTTTAGGAATGAGTGAAAGTATTACTTTATAATATAATTATATTCGGTTTATAATGGTCCAAAAATCATTTATGTCGAAGATACGATGACTAATATTCTAAATAACATCATCCAATAAGAATTGGACAGGTTTTAGATAATATTTTAATCATTATAATATTATTTATTTCAATGATTTATTAATGAGGTAAACATTGCATCATTATTGTGTCATTAATAATTTAACTTATTTGATGTCTAAAAATTATAAATAAAATATCATTATGTAGGAAATCTTTTTATCTTTCTAATGAATATTTATAATCTAAAATCCAACTTATATAACTCTATGTAACAATTGTTTTGCTAAAAGATATATGCTTGTGTCATTTTTGTATTCATTTTGACTTAATTAAAATAAAGTGTCATTATCACTTACAAGTGGATCCATGGGGTCCCAAAATTGACACAAAGATTCCCATGGTCGACCATTTATCAACCAATAGGGTTAAGACGCGTTTTAGGGTAATTTAGTATTATTATAATATTATTTTTTTAACCCTTATTTACCGGATTTACCTTTAACCATGGTAAATAAAATATTTACCGCAGTAATTATTCAAAATGCCTAAAAATAAAAGTTACCTATTTACACAATTTGAACATCCTGATTACAAATATGGAATCTATTTCCCTAAATTCAAAACACAGAAGTGGCAGAAATTAATTTAAAATTAATTTCCGCTGTCAAAACAAAAAGCGTGTTTTTAAGAGATAATAACTATCAAAAGATTGACACTTGTTTATGTTCGGTTTAATTGTAAAATTATGTCTAATGACCAAAATTATATTAAATTGTAAAAATATATTCTAAATATACTTTAAAACCACGCAAATTCATAATTTATCACTATTAATTATTTTGATTAAAAAAGTTGTTTTTAATTAAAATTTAGTAATTTTCACTATTCATCAAAATATGAAAGTTATCCGAAAAGTACCAAAATTTCACCTTAGGCTAAATTCGATATTCCGAATCCCAAAATGAAGTCCATTTTGAAATATAAAATATATATATTTTCAAAAAGTAGGTATTACTATTTATAACGGCTAGTTTGATTGGTTATGGTGTGTTAGAACTCGGTGTTGCGTACAACACACGCTATCACATTATTCAAAGGGAAACGTACCGTAGAAGCTTGGGGTGTTTCATTTTAAATTTTTGATGTCCCCATTAAGTCAAAAAGTTTAAAATATTGTATTTAAAAAGGTTTCACTATTAGAAGTTGATAAAAGTGAAATACTGAAAATGAATCTGTTCTTGCATTATGACTAAGAAACTCATAATAGGGATTCTAAAATTATAAGGATTATATAAAGTTCAAAATGTAGTTAATACTATTCATGACCTGTTTTAATGGTGTGATTGAACTCGATGTTGCGTGTAGTGCAAGTTATTGAATTATTTTTAAGAAATAACACACTCTGAAATCCTGGGGTGTTACATAATGTTCCTTTCAAAAATGATGTAAAACCCGAGAGAGAGGTAAAGTTTTACATAGTGTGAAAATTTTTGGTTTTTCCAATCTAGGTTATTTTGATGGAAAGGATGGATGCTAGTGTTGGATGATGTTTTCAAGGTTGTTTTGGAATGGTGAGTTGGGGAAAGTGTTGAGTATGTTGTGAATATTGATTTGAGTTTTTGATGATCTCTTTCAATGAAGGATCTACTAACCATTGAGAGATGGTAGTGACCAGATAATGTGTATGGTGGGGATAACCATTATTGGTAAGTGTAATCATGGGTTTTCAGTTTAGTGATGGGTGTTGTCTAGGTTTTTGTACCAGTTGAGAATCATGATATGAAGTTAATTCTTGGGTTATAATTCCGATCATCTGATTTACTTTGAGAAAATGGGCCTTGAGTTGTGTAATTAAATTGGTCTGGGGAATGTGGCTAAAAAAACTTGTTTTCTCTAGGTGATGTATGGATTGGGTCACCATTATAATTTTTGGAATTGGGTGATTTGAGACCTAGAGATTTGGGCGATATATTGTGGAGTGGATAAGACCTTATGTGTTCCAAATATATCTCCCACATAAATGTTGTAGTTTGGATTAACTTTTTGTGATGTGGTTCAGTTGTTTTCCCATGAAAACCCCATTGAGTTTCATGTTCATAATGATGAGCTTGAGGTGGATGTGTAATTTGAGGAGCATCAGGTTTGTGATTATGGATCATGGTGGAAAATTCCATTGGGGTAGGACTGTTTCTTTTGTATGAGTATGATAAAGACATGACTATGTTCATGAGGAATCATGGGGGAAGAATGTTGATAGGTCATCCCTATGGACCATCCGTTTTTTCATAGTCTTGATAAAGAGTTTATGTGAGGTTCGAGGTTGATCCATTATAAGGTGGGGAGGTTTTATTATTATGACCATTCATGTAGGTATAACCTTCATTAAAGTTTGGATAGATGTACTTTTGTTTTGATAACAAATTTGGTATTGAGTCTATGGGATGTTTCAGGGGTGTCCTAGGGGTTTGAGACAGAAATATAGAGGAGAATAGGCAAACCATGTGCAACATATGATTGGATCATGGTTAGAAACATCCATGCACCTAGCTAGGGAATCCAGGCAAATGACCCTCCTCTTGGATAGAGGCTAGCACATGGAAAATGTATAGTTTAAAAAACATTTTAGGTTCCCTATCAAACTATATGTCTTAGTACCACTTGTACACAGGGTGTTGTACATTTAGTACATGGTTTGGAAAATCATGCGACCAAAATATATCAACCTTAAAAGATGAAATTTCAAGGATTTCCCTCTCAAGATTAAATTATTTTCCCTCAAAATTCTACCCCATTCAACCCCATATAGGTTGTTAAACAATCTAGTATCCCCATACTCCTCCATGGGTTATTCACCATTTATTCATTGGCATTTAGAGTACAATTTAGTTTAAATATAAGAACTATGTAACTCTTCAACTTCGTTTCCTTCCATTTTAAGGGATAGGATTAGTGTGTAGTTTCCTCTCCGTCCAAAGCTATAAACCACTATTTTCTAGGGTTTTTTTCTCTATGGTGTTTGATTTCATCTTATATTGAATCAGGGGTTTCTTTTGGATGATTGGTCATCTACAAACATAAGGTATGCAAAACCTTTATAAATGATTACATGAACGGGTAAATATTGAGATAGGGAAATTTTGTAAATTAATAAGTGATTATAGTTATATTGATTTATGGGTGTGGTTTAAAAAGGATAAATTAAAATTTTTATTCTTGTTTTTTGAAGTGCCTAAGGGGATTTTGAAATGATTGAATGATATTTTTTTCAAATTTAGATCCAGTTATTGTTTTAAATGAATAATTTTACATTTTCAAATAGTTAAACAACTTATATGGTGCCATTTAGCAAAAAGTGATTTAGAATTTGGATTTCATAATTAATTTAAAATTATGATTTGGAATGAATATGTGGATTTAGAGCGACCTAGCATTTTCTTATATTACTATTACATCATTTTAAAGATAAATAAAATAATATTGTTACACATAGAGGATCCAAAGGTTTAGTGCCTTGGGAAAACTAGGACAATACATAACAATTACAACATCAAGCATAAACATTTATTTAATTCCTTCTTCTATAGCTTCTTATTGGTACTTGACCTCTCCTTAGTACATGTAATCACCTAAGGATATACATCAAAAGGGGTGAGATAAAAGCCTAGTAAGAGGATATATAAGAACAATATAACAATGGGTGAGCATAACCATAACATAGGCCAAGGATCATGAACCTAAGAGGAAGCATTAATAAGAGACTTGAAATGTGGCAATGCATAAAAATGAAACATGATATCTTAGTGGTTAACTACCGTACATACTTGTAAAAAAAGCAAGCATCTTTTTCATACATAATTTCACATTAACTCATGAGATTAATCATTTTACCCAATGCATTAGAGTGCTATATAAACTTTCAGGTGCACCCGTCACATTGAAACATTCATATTGCACTATATAATTTCGGGCGCACCCATCACATCATAACGTTAGCATTTACCATGCATGCCAAAATGAACATATATAAAAAATGAACATAACTAACCCATGAAAATTCATTGTTTTAATCATATAATAAAACATTCATAAATATTGGGTTTCCAAAATAAAGAGCGAATAACATACAAGTTACAAGAACCATCAACCTTGAATGAGAAGTAAATGGTGTGTTCTCAAAAGAATAGTTCTTTTTGTAAAAATATTTGTTTGACATTAAAACCAGTGGAAAAAATTTATATCCCAAAAAGGTAAAGAAAATTATGAACAAATTATTTTGAAGGAGTAACCATATCAAAAGAAGAGTGAATGTGGGAGAACCAAAAGGATGAAAGTTGGGTTCGAGAATTTCCCCATTCCTTGTATCTGAATGATTTCTTCTCTTTAATGTCCTGTATTACAGAATTATATTAATTAACTGACATATAAATAACCTTTTGTACATGAATATGGTTAATTATGGTTTCATTAAGTTATTTTATGTGCCTTTGGATGAGTTATAGAGTTAAAAAACAATGTTCGAGAATGTTCATTTTTATGGTTTTCTTGAGCGGTTCACATGTATTCATAAATGGAAGTTCGTGTAGAATATGGGTAAACATCCAGAACATATATTTCATGTTATTAATTATACTAGTGATGTTAAAATGATCTTATAATGAGTTATATTATATTCCAAGTGGATGAATCATTGGATAAGAATAAAATGATGATTGTTTGGGTTAATTTGGGTGGTTTTTTGACCACAACGAACTTGTTTTGTTTAATCATTTAGTAATATTTACCTAAGTTAGTTCCAAAACATTAAATAGGAAATAAAAATTATAACATATTCTGGTTCAACCATAATAATGGTTTTATGACCATATCTGAAAGTAGAAATGGAAAAAATATATCGTTCTTGAAGATGATAGATTAACACCTCATGAACAACGTTTTCTATTATAAAATAAAAGGAAGAGAGAAAGGGAGTTGGATGGTATAATATCTCATTAGTATCATAAAATTACGTTATATGTTTGATACTAGAGTTACCATACCATGTGGATGAAGATAGGTGGGGAGAGAATAAGAAAAAACATGAAATTGAAAAGAAATTAAAGGAAAGAGGAAGAGAAATTACCTCTTGAATCCTCCTCTTGAGATCCTCCAAAAGTGACATAGACTTGGTCTTTTGATGTGACCAGAAGCTCTTGGACATGGGAGAGGGACTATGGAAGATTATGGATTAGTGTTTAGACATGTCTTGAATCTTGAGAGGTGCGTGGGAATGAGCTCGTGAAGGGTGTTATTTATAGTTGAGGGGAGAGGGGTTTTCTCAATATTAAATTAATTAGTTTATTATTTCCCCACCAGATAAGGAATATAGATTTTTCCAGAACCAAGAATAGTAATTTTATCATGTGATCCCGAATCAAGGGGGATTACATCAATAGAACATCATACATGACTCTATAATTAGCTTATTTATCTTATTTTGTAAATCATGGTATTTCATTATTCATCAAAAATTCATGTACTTCAAAAAAATCCCAAAAATTTACCACAACCATTTTTTGACGTGTAGAATCCAAAAATGAAGTGAATTTTTCGAAAATAAATTTATAAATATAATTAATTTAATATTTAAATAAAATAATAATTTACTTGAAAAAAATGGTTTTTAAAATTAAAACTGATTTTATAATGCTTTCAAAAATTAATTAAGGTCTTATAAAATTCTATTAAATCTAGAAGACCTAGATTTGTTAATTTATGAATACATATTATTTTAAATTAATTAATTAATTATAATTAATTATTTATGATATGAAAAACTACCAATACTATTACTATGTTCAAATTGTCAATTATAAGATGCCTTAATTTTATTTAATTTTTCAAGGGTAAGGTTACTATTATTTAGGAAGATTTACTGTTCATAAGGATCATATTACTATTCATAAGGGTAGGATACTATTCATAAGGGTATGTTAATACTCACTAAAAATTATTTTTGTTTTATTAGACTCCAAAAATCATCTTGAACACAACCGTGCATATCGAATTTTTGAAATTCAGAACATAGAAGTGGAAAAATGTTGTTTAATGGTAACATAATATTTATTATAATTATATGACATTGTTATTCATAATTTGATTATACTACAAGGAATATTTATATGAATAGAATTCCGTTGAAAATTTTTTGGGTCATTATATTCTTCCACCCTTATGAAATTTCACCCTTGAAATTTCATTTTACATAAATAGGTGAGGGAACTTCTCCTTCATCACCTCTTTCGGTTCCCAAGTAGATTCTTAAAACATATGGTTCCTCCAAAACACTTTTACAAGGTGGGTTGAATTTTTGTGTAGAACCTTATCTCTCCAGTATAGAATCTCTACTAGTTCCTCCACATAAGAGAGATCATCTTCCAAATGTACCACCTCTGAGTTTAGTACGTGTGAGGGGTCCAATATTTACTTACTCAGAAGTGATATGTGAAACAAATCATGAACTTGAGCCATATTTGGTTGATGTGAAAGCCGATATGCCATGGTTCCTATGCGGTCAAGGATCTTAAAGGGGCCAATGTACCTTGGGCTTAGCTTCCCATCCTTTCAAAATAGTGTGACTCTATTCCATGGTGATATTTGAAGGAAGATTTTATCCCCAACGTTGAACTCCACGTCTCTTAGATGGTTGTCAGCATAGATATTTTCCTGACTCTAAGCAGCTTTGATGTGTTTCTGGATGACTTGAACCTTCTCTATCATCTCTTGCATAAGCTCAGGTCCAATTAGCTTTTTTTCTCTAACATCATCCCAATAGGTTGGAGTTCTACATCACTTTTCATATAGAGATTTATATGGAGACATTTGAATACTCGAGTGGAAGCTATTATTTTATGAGAACTCAACCAATAAGAGATGTTGATCCCATCCACCTTTGAATTCTATAGAGCATGCTCTTAGCACATCTTCAAGCATCTGAATAGTCCTTCTAAATTGGCCATCGATTTGGGGTGATAAGACATGCTGAAATTTAATTCAGTATTCAATGCATGTTGAAGGATCATCTATAATTTAGATGTGAACCATGGAACATGATCAGAGACAGTTGAGAGTGGAACACCATGCAGTCTCACCACTTCCTTCACACTTATCCTTGAAAGTTGTTCAAGAGAGATATCTTCTTGAATAGCTATAAAATGGAAATTTTTGGTGAGTTGGTCAACTACAACCCATATCACATTATTTCCCTTCGACGTCTTCCGGAGACCCATGAAAAATTCCATAGTAACATTCTTTAATTTCCACATGGGTACAGGAAATGGATGCATCAACCCTTTGGACCTTTGTCACTATGATTTAACTTTCCGGTATTCCAAGAACCTTGAGATATATTCTACAACTTCCTTCTTCATGTTATCCCACTAGAAGTGTTCTCAGAGATCACGATATGTCTTGGTACTCCTAGGGTGGATAGAGAATGTTGACCTATGTGCATTTTCCTATAGATCCTTCTCTATCCGGTGTGATGAAGGCACACAAAGCTGTGTTTTAAACCGAATCACACCATCATTGTCGATATGGAACTCTTGAAGCTTCCCTTCCATTACTTCATTCACCCTTTTTGGTAACTCCACATCTTCCCTTTGTGCTTATTGGATATTCTCTTAGATGGATGGCTGTGAAATCATTTAGGAATGGTAGAATGTATCCCCTACCCTTATGATTTCTAAATCCATCCTTTGCATATCCAAGAAGATATGGTCTTTCTCAATCCATAACATAGGTAGAGTAGCAGGTTATTTTCTTCTTAGAGCATCATCTACCTTGTTCTCCTATCTAGTATGATAGTGAACAGAGAAATCGTAATCCTTGATTATATCTAACCATCTCCTTTGATGCATGTTGATCTCCTTTTGTGTGAATATATACTTTAGGCTCTTGTGGTCAGTGTGTATGTCACACTTCTCACCATAAAGGTAGTGCCACTAGAATATCAAGGTTAAAATCATGGATTCCAGCACTAGATCATGCATCGGGTAGTTCTGTTCATGTATCTTCAACTGTCGTGAGGCATAGGCTATCACATTTTCATTTTTCATGAGTACACAACCCAAGCCTTTCTTTGAAGCATCACTGTATATCACTAAACATTATCCACTTTTCGTTAGTGTGAGTATATGTGCAGTGATTATCCTTCTCTTTAGCTCCTTGAATCATCCCTCACATTCTTCCGTCCAGACATACTTTACTCCTTTCCTTGTTAGCTTAGTTAGCGGGCTTGACAATAGTGGGATATTTCTCAAAAAATGTCGATAGTATAGAAGTAATCCAAGAAAAATACAGATTTATGTGACTCTAGAGGGCCTGGTCCATTTCTCAATCACATTTGTTTTTGAAGGGTCCACAAAAATTCCCTCACTTGTGATCACATGTCCCAAGAATGTAACTTGTTTCATCCAAAAGTCACACTTTCTAAACTTGGTGTACAACTTCTCCTTTCTCAATGTCACCAAAACAAGTCTTAGATATTCTTCATGTTCCTCAATTATCTTGGAGTAGATGAGAATATCATCAATAAACAGTACCAAAAATTGTTGAGTTAATGTCTAAATACTCTATTCATAAAATCCATGAAGATCATAGGGGCATTAGTAAGTCTGAAGGCATCACCAGAAACTCATAGTTCCCATACCTTGTATGGAAGTAAGCCTTCTAAATATCTTCCTTCTTCACCTTTAACTGATGCTATCTAGAATGAAGATCCAGCTTTCAGAAGTATTGAGATCCTCTTAACTAAACAAACAATTCTTCAATCCTTGGAAGAGGATACTTGTTCTTTATGGTGATCTTGTTGAGTTCCCGATAATTGATACACAGCCGCATTGTTTTATCCTTCTTCTTCACTTAGACGATTGGCGCACCCGAAGGTGATGCACTAGGGTGTATGGACCCTTTTTCCATATGCTCTTGTAGCTGCTTCTTTAACACTTCCTATTCGATAGGATCCATCCTACAGAGAAACTTTGATATTGGAGTAGCTATGTGTATGAGTTATATTTAGAAATTTACCTCATGATCTGGGGGAATTTTGGGTAACTCTTCAGGAAATACATCACTATATTCCCTCATGATGGGCATTTCCTCATGGTTGGCACCTTCCTTTGACTCAACCATTTGGTTGAGGTATGCTTCTTCATAGAGAATCAACATCCACACCATGGAAGTATTATTCAAAGGAGATTCATGATCATCCTTGCATTTGTAGAGGAGCATGAGATGGTTCAAAATGTTAAAAGATATTTCGTTTTCCAAAAAGTTGATATGTGCTCTCTATAATGAGAAGAAATCCATTCCCATAATAGCATCGAATTCCACCAAGGGATGTAATACAATATTTGATTGAAGAATCTTCCCATATACTCCAATAGAAGAAGAATAAAACACTTGGGTTTAAATGATTGAACCACTTGGTGTTTTTATTGATATATCTACTTCAGGGTTTCAGGGATTTGATTCTATAGTTCTAGAAAACTTTCAAGATATAAAAGAATTCTTTAAACCAGAATCAAATAAGCCTTTTTCCATTCTCGAGTGAATAGGAAGTTTACCTTATACAACTTCAATATCTTTCTCCAAGTCCACACTATTGATGGCATAAGGATTCCCTTGTTCCTTTGGCTTTGGTGGATGATGACACTAATTACCCTTGATAACTCGAGGTTTAGTGAACTGGCTTGCATAGTGCCCTAGCTCCCTATAGCTGTAGCATTGAACCATGGGTTGTTATTTCCTTTATTTTGCTAAATTCTCCTTCCTTTTTATGTTCTTTCAACACTCTTGAGCATGGTGTACTTCTTTTCCACACTTTAAGAACTTCCCCATCCCTTTGAGGTAGTTCCCATGGTGCATATTTACACATTTTTGGCATGTGGGCCGTTGAGTTTTCTTCCCACCTTTGTCAATAGATCCACCGACTTGAAATTCCATATTTCATTTCGTATCACCATATCCCTGGGACCATTTTTTAAACTCCATATCCACTTTGATAGCACATCAAACAACTTCTTCATAACTCCCAAAGTCTCTAATTGCAAGATCCATTTGAAGGTGTGGTTATAATCCAATAATGCATCTATTAATTTTTTTTATCATTATTTGATAAAACACCCGAAGTGCACATTGAAATCCTTGTGAAATTTGATTCGTAGGTTGTGACAGATTCTCCTTCCTTTTTCTTGAGATCTATGAATTTTATCTCCATCTTTGTGTGAAGAGTTCTTGGTAAATACTTTTCAAGAAACATTATCATAATGTCTTCCCATTCCATCTCTTCAATTTCTTCCATTGGCATGGTGTTCTTAATCACATGCCACCATAGATTGGCCTCTCCATCTATATGATAAATGAATAGTGAAACCTTATCTATCTCAGAGCACTGAAGCACAGAAAAGATCTTCTCCATGGATTTGACCCACTGTTCCACAACTAGTGGATCAGAAGATCCACCAAACATCACTGGTCATTTCCACATAAAACCATTGATAACCAATTTATCCCTCTTTGGTTAAGGAGGATGTTCCCCATTATTATGGTTATTGTACATAACCTGTAATATTTGGGTAAGAATCTTTGTGAAGTTATGAACTCCACCTCTCAAATCAATGGGGATGTCATTCAGGCGATCGTTGCATTGGCCCTCACATGAGTTGTTGGCCTGATTTCTCTTGGTTCCCAAGATTTTCTAAAATAGAAATGGTTAGAACAAAACATAATTCAACAAGTGATGAATAACTTATTCATTTGAAATTTTTTACTAAAATAATAAAATATGGGATCCCTATGTAAAGCTTATTTTATACATATTTGTACTTAGTCTCATACTATAGGTTTTCTCTAGGGTTCACTAATCATAATTCCCAAATTAAATAAACCTTGCCTCTGATACCAACTATAGAAACTGAGCCTTTTCTTATATTAATATTACATAATTTTAATGATAAAAACCTAATAGTATTACAAATATAGGATCAAAATTTTTAGTGTCTTGTGAAAACTAGGACCATACATAACAATTACAACATCATCCATAAACATTTATTTAATTCCTTCTTCTCTAGCTTCTTATTGAAACTTGACCTCTCTTTAGTACATGCAGTCACCAGTGGATATACATTAAAAGGGGTGAGATAAAAGCCTAGTAAGATAATATATAAAAACAATATAACAATGGGTGAGAATAACCATAACATAGGCATAAGATCATGAACATGAGAAGAAGCATTAATAAGAGACTTGAAATGTGGCAATGCATAAAAATGAAACATCATGTCTTAGTGGTTAACTACCACACATACTTGTGAAAAAATCTAGAATCTTGTTCACACATAATTTCACATTAAATAATGAGGTTAATCACTTTACCCAATGAAGTAGAGCACTGTATAATTCTGGTCACACTCATCACATTGAAACATTCATATTGCGCTATATAATTCCTAGTGCACCCGTCACATCATAACATTATCATTTATAATGAATTCCATAATGAACATATATAAAAAATTAACATAAATAACCCATGAAATGGAATTGGTTTCATCTCATAACAATACATTCATAACCATTGTGTTTCTAAATGAAACGTGGAATAACATACAAGTTACAAAAATCGTCAACCTTATATGAGAAGTAAAAGGTGTGTTCTCAAAAGAAGAGTTATTTTGGAAAACATTTTCATTGAAATAAACACCAGTGACAAAAATAAATATCCTAGAAAAGTAAAGAAAATGATTAACAAATTATTTTTAAGGATTAACCATATCAAACAATGAGTGAAAGTTGGAGAACCAAAAGGATAAATGTTGGGTTCGAGAATTTCCCCATACCTTGTATCTGAACGCTTTCTTCACTTTATTGTCCTGTATAAACACATTAGATTCAATAATTGAAAATTACAGAACCTTTTGTATATGAATATGGTTCATTATGGTTTCAATAGGTTATTTTATGAGCCGTTGTATGCGTTATATATTTTAAAACATTGTTCAGGAATGTTAGTTTTTATGGTTTTCTTGAGCGGTTTGCATGTATTCATAAATGGAAGTTCATGTAGAACATGGATAAACATCCAGAACATATATTTAATATTATAATGATATTAATGATTTTAAAATTATCTTATAATTAATTATATTTCATGCCAATTGGATGAATCTTTGGATAAGAATTAAATGATAATTGTTTGGGTTAATTTGGGTGGTTTTTCGACCACAACAA
Organism: Viscum album; assembly: GCA_963277665.1. NCBI lineage: Eukaryota > Viridiplantae > Streptophyta > Magnoliopsida > Santalales > Viscaceae > Viscum > Viscum album. The sequence goes on along the minus strand of OY728155.1, from coordinate 268,554,835 downwards.
ACTTGTTTTATTTAATCATTTAGTAATTTTTACATAATCTAGTTAAAGAACTTTAAATTGGAAATAATAAGTATAAAATATTTTGGTTCAACCATAAAAATGTTTTCATGACTAGATCTGAAAGTATAAATGGAAAAAACAAACATGTCGTTCTTGAAGGTGATAGATTAACACCTCACGAACAACATTTTCTATTATATAATAAAAGGAAGAGGTAAAGGGGGTTGGATAGTATAATATACCATAATTATCCTAACATTATAGTAAATTTAGGATACTGTAGTTACCATACCATGTGGATGAACATAGGTGTGGATATAATAATAAAAGAACTTGAAAATTAAAGGAAATTAATGGAAAGAGGTAGATAAATTACCTCTCGAACCCTCCTCTTGAGATCCTCCTTAAGAGACCTAAGCTTGGACTTATGATGAGACCAGAAGCTCTAGGGTGTGGGGGAGGGGCTGGTAAAGATTCTTTGGAAGAGTTTAGACAAGGCATGAAGCCTTAGAGGTGTTAGGAAATTAGGGTGTGAAGGGTGGTATTTATAGTGGAGGGGAGAGGGGTTTTCTCAATATAAAATTCATTAGTTTATTATTTCCCCAAAAGACAAGGAATAGTGAGTCTTCCACGGCCAATAATAGTAATTTTATCATCTAATACCGAACCAAGTGTTCTTACATCAGCAGAACATCATACATTACTCTATAATTAGCTTATTTAGCTTATTTTGTAAATTATGATATTCACTATTCATAAAATATTCAAGTATTTTATAAAAATACAAAAACCTCACCCCAACCATTTTTCAACATTTAGAATCAAAAAATTAAGTCCATTTTTAAAATATAAATTTATAAATTTGATTAATTTAATGTTTAATTGAAATAACAATTTACTTGAAAAAAACAGTATTTAAAATTAAAACTGATTTTCTAATGCTTTAAAAAAATTACTTAAGGTATTATAAAATTATATTAAATCTAGAAAATATATATTTTTTAATTTATGAATATATTTTATTTTAAATTAACTAATTAATTATAATTAATTATTTAATACTTACAAAAATATCAATAGTTTTACTATGCTCAAATTGTCACTTATAAGATGCATTACTTCTATTTAACTATTCAAAGGTAAGGTTACTATTATTTTGGATTATTTTCTATTCATATAGGTCATATTACTATTCATAAGGGTAGGTTACTATTCATAACGGTATGTTACTATTCAACAAAAATTATTTTTGTCTTATTAGACTCCAAAAATCAGTATGAACACAACCGTGTATATCAGATTTTTGAAATTAAAAACATAGAAGTGGCGAAATTATTATTAATGGTCACATAATATTTAGTATAATTATTTTTCATTTTGTTTCCTAATGTGATTATACTATAAGGAATTATTATAACAGTTGAATTACATTGATAAAACTTTGGGACGTTACAGGATTTCCTCTTTGGTGATATTTCTTAATGATTATTTGAAATAGTTAGAAATGTACATGAGAGCCATTTGGTGTGGATTAGTTTCTCTGATAGAAAAATTAATGTTGTAATTTTCAAACTTCAAGATGATTTAATGTGATAATTCTTGATTTGTGTGTTATCATGGACTGTGAAATGAAATTGATAGGATAATTGATCATATAGAATAAGGGGGAATTTGATATAATGGTATATATGATTAATGAGTTATGGATTGTAATTTCTATATGTATTGAAATTAAATTAAGGAATGTAAATGTATAATATGTGGAATGGTTAAATGAGCTTGTGTAAATAGATTTTTGGGTTGTGGGGTATTGGATATCAAGATCTATGTCGATGGGTATGGTTAAACTAAAGTTCTATACACACCACTATAATGCATGGGTTACAGATTCAGACTTAGTCTCTACTCCACTAATTATTGCATGGATATAAATACCTCGAATATGAATCTAAGGTATGTGTTATGTATTGTTTAGTTAGGATGTTTGACTGGGGCTCGTTTCTCTTAACTCATGGACCGAGGATCCTTGTTTGAGTGTGGCTAGATTGATTCTCATGGACCCACTGATATATTATTAAGGTTTGGGATGTCATACTGGGGACCCATTCTTCCAAAACATATCTTCATGGAATATTTTAGGTTTTTTGACTGACACTATATGATTCCCAAACACGTGGACATGGATTGATTATCAGAAAAAGGCTCTGAGGTAAGTTGATGAATTATTTGAATAGCGAATTCCCCTATAATTAATAGTATATAAAACTTTATGTTATAGATTATTCTTATAGTGAGGACAAAGAATGTTTTTTGGTAGGTTGACCCTATAGAACCTAAAGGATAGATTTTTTATATGATAATTGATTAAATGTGTGATAGAATAATTTTTCTTCTTAATTTATTTATTGTACTATGATTATCTACATACACTGATACACATATTGGTTATTGATTAGACACCATTGGTGGAGGTAGATTGAGTTGTACTAACACTCTTCTTGGGCCTCCATTTCACTTAGGAACCCAATAATATTCTACTTGTTTTCTTATATTGGTTCTTGATAAGGACCTAGTATTTGGATTGTAATGGGTTAAAAAATTTGAGAATGGAGGTCAGAACCATGTTTGGGTTAGGGTTCATGTTTGCGATATTTTATAATTTTGAAATTTGAAAATTAATTTTCTCACTTTTTATCAACTAGTAAATTCATGATGCTTTTTTATCACATAATAATTAGTTACTTATTTTATTTTGTGATTTTTTTTCCATTTATGGTTCAGATTGGTTATTTTATCTGCTTATTTTGTTTCTGCTATGGTATTACTCTTATAAGTGGGTATAGTCCCCAAAATGTCTCTATATAGAACATCCAATGTAGTGATAAGACTATTTCATATGGGGAGTCACACCTAAGTTAATTTTATGACCTGGTTTGGGTAACCATATATAGTGGCTTCTGGGTCAGGGACATTACATCCGATACATATGAGTTCCACTCAAAATAAAATCACTCATTTTATCATGAATATCTTATTAGTAAAATGAGTTTCATGAATTTTAAAAATGGAATCGTAAAAAGTTTTCATTTAAAAACTATAAATGATCACTCAAAAATTAAATATATACGAGTTTTTATGAATCATTGCATTATTTCTGAATAATCCATTGAAAATGAAACACAAATCTATGTTTTTTCATAAAAACAGTTTCATGATATCATCTTAAAAATACATGATTTTAAATTCACCTTACAAAACAATTTTTTACTAAAAATGATGAAGATAATTATTGAATCATTTCACAAAAAAATTACAATAATTTGATCTTGAAAATAAATAAATCATATTTCAATATGTGATGTATAAGGAATGAATATTTGATCAATTCATTAAAAAGCCTTTGAAATATTTTAAAACGCTTTTAGTGAAATTCCACAGCGTTAAAAGTTAATCAAAACCATGGTTTTAAAATATAGTTAAATATAAGGATAATTATATATATAATTTAATTTAATTTTCACTAGGTTAAAGAGAAATTTTTTTGAAAGTAAAATTGTGTATATGAAGAGAAATTTCTATTAAAATACATGATAATTATTCTCCATAAAATTTCATTTCAACAAAAATATTGAATCATGAAGGAATAATAATTGATGTACAATATTATTTCACAAAAAAATGACACATAAATAATCAATAACATTATCATAGTTTACATATGTTCAAACATGAAAAGGTTTATGAGAGAGGGAATTGGAAATGAAAAATTGGATGAATTTGAGTAACAAAACCCACTCAGCTTTCTCCCTACTTATTCAATTGATCTTTAATATACTATACATAAAATATTGTTATTTTAGGAACTTATTTTTAATTATTCATTTTTAAATTCTTTTATATAATTCCTTAAAAGTAATTAATTCATGTTTATTATTTAGTTATCATATACTTTCAGAATCGTATATCAGAAAACATGATTGTTTTAAACTAGTTTTGTGATGGTGGTGTTGTTATTAATTATTAAAAAAAATTCATCATTAATATATAATTATAGGTTGTGGAAATTTTTTATTAAAATTATTTATAAATCTATAATTTTATATCTTATGTGTCTTTGTAATTTTTTAATAATGAAATCTATGACAAGATCGTTTTTGGGATATAAATAATTAATCGGTGAAATATTAATAACTTCATTTGATTTTTATATTATGTCTACAAAATCAATTTTAAATATTTAATAGTTTATTATTACATGTTTTCCACATAGTATAATATTCCTTAATCATTTATGATATAAACATTACAATATCACACATGTTGGTGGAAAAAACAACCTAAAAAGTGAGTCATTGTAACACCCAAGACTTTTATGGGAAATAATTTTTTTTATGTTATATAAATCATGAAAGGAATATTTCACTACACACAACACTAGCTTGGATTTCTTTACACGCAATCACAACCTTCCTCGATAGCTTGCGTCGTACGCAATATCTAGTTTCACTAAACAACGATATGCTCTTAAAATATTATAAAAACTAGCCATTGTGAATATTAATAAACACTTTTTTGAAATTTTGTAAATTTTATTTTTCAAAATGGAATTCATTTTTGGATTTGTAATATCGAAATTATCCTAGGTTGAAATTTTGGTATTTTTCTGAAAACATTCAATTTTTGATGAATAGAGAAAACACTGGGTTACTATTTAAAAACCGACTTTTTTTTAAATAATTATTTATTTTATTTCAATTTATTTTAGTTCAAAATTGATACATAATACCTATATAAGTTAAATTCAATTCATTGGAGTCATTTTATAATAATTTTAGATATATAAAAATTTTATTGAACTTTTGACCGTCTTTTACCCACCTCCTAGGAGAATATGAAAATTTAAATAAAACGTAATTTTACCGCTTTTGTGAATGTAATTTCAAAAATTTCGAGAGACATGGTTGATTTCAGTAAGTAAAATTTGGTTCAATGAGATGAAAATAATTTCTGGTGAATAGTATCTTTTTACTTTTTTTAACCACGGTTAAAAGTAAATAGGGTAATTAAGGGTACAAATGATATTATAATCACCCTAACATATGTCCTAATTCTATTGGATAAGTGTAATTCGACCAAAAACAACCTTAGGAATAAAATATGACCATTTAGGCCCACTTGGATTAGATTAGGACATTTAATATTAATTTATTTAAAGATGGGATAAAATAGTTAAAATCAATGTTTAATAAGTAAAGCATTTTTAATATAGGGTTATACATAAGATAAATTTGACTATAAATATTCATTATAAATTTAAAAAGATTTCCAACATAATGGTATTTTATTTGTAATTTTTATACTTTAAATAGTTTAGTTTATTTATGACACAATGATGATGCAGTGATTATATTATTAATGAAATATTGAAACAATTGATGTTATAAATAACCAAATAAATGTAATTTGAGACTTTTTATGAATTAAAATAATTTTATATGTTAATATGACATGTTAGTATTGATTTAATTAACTCTTTTAGAACTAATATTTCTGTTATGATTATCACAAAAATCAATTACCTAATAGTGTCAAAATAGACCTAAAATAGTTTTTTTAAAACATATTATATTATTAATTGTTATTTTATTCCTAAAAATCTAAGGTTCGGCCAAATGACTTAGATAAGGTTATATATATTAATAATAAACAACTTGGGGTTAGTTTGTCTTGTTATGGTAAGTTTATTAACCTTATAGTGTTAGAAAACAAGAAGACATAGTAAAAGATAAATTATCTAACTTAAAGTTAAATCTAAATGATAAGGTTAAAATAGTATTCTAAACATGTATAAATTCTATTAGATGAGATTATTTAGACCCACCCCCACCTTAGCTTCAAAATAAATCAATTTGGAGTTATTTAAAACCGAATACGTCTTTATAATAAAATAATATTTTTCGTTTTTCCAAAGGTGCCCCTCTCCTCCCTTATAAAAGGGAACCTCCTCCCTCTCTTCCTCACACCACTTTGAGCCTTAAAGATCGGCCAAAACCTACCAATTTCTCCTATCCACTTACCAAGAAACATCCTAGAGGTCTTGGTATTCTTCAAAAACCAATTTAAGTGCCATAAAAGGAGGTATCAAAGAGGCGCTTCAAAGAATAGGTTATGTCCGTTACGAATTCTTTCAACTTTAATTTTTATTCCACTTCTTCTTCATTATTTGTTTCATTATGAAGTAATGAAATCAGTATCAATCATATACGGATATGTTATTATAAGTATGAAACAACCCTATTTCACCATCTATCCATACTATGGAAAATGAAATCACCGCGTGTGCGTACGTATGTAATATCGTCTCCACGCCATGGTGTAATCTATTTTCCACCACCACTTTACTTTGATGGGTATGATGGTGTAAATAATAACTACATATGATTATTGTAACTTTATATTGACTCTGAAATAGTATACATACACTCCAATACAATTCCACGATCATAGGAATGATATCATCGCTCGTGCGTACGTACGGCCTACTGTCTCCACGATGTGATGCGACTCATTCTACATGATCTTCATTTCATAATGATTATATAAATGAATTCAATGAATAAATATGATATATATTACACTAATTCCATTCTGTAAATGAGGTATCTATAACATAAAAGAAGAATAAGAATTTATTCGACAACACATGTATAAGAACAAAATGCAATAAACACCCGAATAACAAGTATCAATGAAATATTACTAATAAGAAGCTAAGAATATTCCCATATATGATATCATAACAATGAGTATGATTCTGGAAAAATTCAATGACATTATTTAAATCATTAAAAAGTAGGTTCGGACACTTAGGAAGAAAATCAGACCTAAGGTAAGGTAAAATCTCGCAATCTCCTTTTTATCCGAGATTGTTTATACTTCAGAATTTACTGGGTAATATTTATCATCCACATCCATGTTTCCTCAATATGTAATATTTATATCCTTATAAAATTGTTTAAATACAATTTTAACCTTCATTGAGTTTTTAGTAAAATATATGAAAGGAATCTTTTTTCATTTTTCATACGAGGTACTTTTTGACTTTTCTGACAAAAGTACGAGAAGAATGTTTTTTAACTTATACGGCATGAATGGATTTTTAAAAAATTATTTCAAGGAATCTTCCTTTACAAGTTTTCATGTTTATTTTTAATCAACTACTTTTAGTTTAAAATTATATGACATTCTAAGAAAGTAAAAATGTTTTTGAAGTAGAAAGGATATTTTCCTCAAGAATGGAGTTCAAGTGTTTTATCAAAATTATTTTCCATCTAAGATAATATAGGGTTCGTTTTTTATCCCTATTGTTACATTGATTTGATTATGTTGTGATGTAATTATTTTTATTAATTCCTTTATCTTATATGAATTGTTTTATGATGTCACGATGTTTAAGAATCCCATTTTTATTACATGGTTTATGCAATGATGTATGATTTTTTATTTTGTGGTACACATAAGAATGGTATCATTATGAGATGGGTGGTATCTATATCTCCCTCCAATGCATTGGGTAAAGATTTATATATCATGAGATAGACATGGCTGGAACGGCAGGTTAAACAGGTTCAGTGAAACGGGACAGAAACGAGGAGTGAACTCGTTTCAGAAATAGACTTTGTCTGCTAAGATAGTCTGGGCTATGAGTCTTGACTACTAAGAAATGATTCTCTATTATTATGTGTGTATGACACAAAGTTTCATGTTTTAAGTTATGATTATTGGAATTTCATTTCACTTCTATGATTTGTCCCTTGTTATTATCTCTTTTGCAGGATAAGATTTTCAAAATGTTATGTTCTTCTAAATATGATATGTTTGATATTTCTTTTGTTTACCCTTACTGAGCATTTGATCTCACCCTTTTGTATGTTTTCTTTTCCCTAGTTCAGGAAGAAGGATATTAAGTAGGATATGCCAAAAAGGGACTCTAGATATGATGAAATAAATGGGAGACAACGTAGATGATTTATGAACCAATTGTTTATGTTTCCCAGTTTCTAAAGACACTATACCTATACGGTCCTTTCATGGTTTTGATATATGTTGTAATAAGTATGATTCAATTTTGAAGTAATAAACATGTATGTAAAGTATGGATCGTTATAGTTGGTATCAGAGGAAAGGTATAGTCAACCTTTGGAAACTAGGATGTGAAAGCCTTAGTATGAACCCTAAGTATAAATCTAAGCATAGAACACGATCTTAGTGTTTTAAAAATGGACATGAACAACCTATGATAATACCTTAAGTGTAAAATTTTATTCTTGATTATGTGTTATTCCTATTATAATTAGTGTTGCTCACACTAATCTTTTTGGTTTTAGTCAATGGCTGGAACTCGAAGGAACCGTGTTATTTCGGAATGCGACGTGCAATGCAATGATTGTCCCCCTGAGAAACCAAACGTTATGGGAGCTAGAATACAAAATCTTGTAGCCATGCTCACACAACTTTCTCAAGCTATGAATCATGCAGGACTTCCAAACGAGCAAAGGAAGGAGCAACATTCTGTTGAATCCTTCATGAGGCAGCATCCACCTTCATTCAGCGGGTCTACTGATCCATTAGTTGCTGAACAATGGATTAGTACTACTGAAAATATATTTTCAGTTCTTCAATGTTCGGAACATGATAAAGTCATATTAGCAGTATATCGTTTTGAAGGAGATGCTGATCAATGGTAGACTGTTATTACGAATATGAGGCAAAGGGATGAAATTGAGTCCATGGAATGAGACGAGTTCAAGAACTTATTTTTCAATAAGTACTTCCCTCGTATTCTTCGAACAAAGATAAAGAAAGAGTTTCTTAAACTAAAGCAAAAGGATGATGAATCTGTTGGTACCTACGAAGCAAATTTTACAATACTTGTCACGTATGCTTCTGGTATTATTATCCAACCTGAGAGTAAGATCGATCGATTCTTTAGTGGCTTAAAACCAAGTCTTCGAAGGGCGTTATCCATAAGGGACTTCAATAGATATGAGGAAATCGTTCGATGTGCTCTCAATGTTGAGATAGAGATTGGAGTAACCCATCAATCATATAAGTTTGATAAGAAGAGGAAAATGGAATTGAAAGGAAAATATAAAGAGCGCACTAAAAAGAAGATGAGTTTTCCCTTATGCTCAAAGTTTGGAAAGAAACATGGAGGGAGTTGTCTTAAAGGGACAAGTAAATGTTTCAAATGTGGAAAGGAAGGTCATCAGGCATTTGAATGCCGCAATGATGGGAAGAATATGTCTAGTGATGCGAACAATGAAAAGGCTACATAGAGTGCACCTCCTACACTTCAATTTTACAAGTGCAAGGAAATGGGGAATTATGCCAATCAATTCTCTAATCCAAGTGTTGTTGATGATGATCGATGTCAACAAACTCTTAAGGAAAAAGACAAAGGAAAGTCACATGCAATTTCTATTAGCGATGTGGAGTACGATAACGATGTGGTGAAAGGTACACTTACCATCCACTCTAAAGTATAAAATGTTGTATTTGATTCTGGATCCACCCACTCTTTTATTTATGAAGAATTTTCTAAGGGTATCACCCTATTACCACAACAATTAGATGTTGAGTTAGTTGTGAGAACCCCTAATGGCACAACAGTCGCATCAAAAGTCTATAATTCTTCTCCGATTGAAGTTTGTGGGAAAGTGATTCCTGCAAATATTTTGATCCTTCCTATAGTGGAATTTGATGTGATTCTTGGCATGGATTGGATTTCATTATATGGAGATCATATCAATTTCCAAATAAGGGAAGTCACATTTCATATTCCAGATCAATCTATGATCGTCTATCGATGCAAGGATGAACATAACCTTCCAGTGGAAATTTCTTCCATCTTATGGGTCTTGATTCCACTAAATGGGGTTTATTTATCTCAAATGGTTGGTGAGAAACTCACGATTAATAATATTCCCATTGTATAGGATTTCGACGATGTCTTTCCAGAGGAATTTTCGGGTCTTCCACCAAATCGTGAAGTTGGGTTTTCAATCGAACTCGTACCAGGTGCTTTGCCTATTTCAAAGACACCTTATAGAATGACCCCAATTGAGTTGCATGAATTGAAGAAACAAATCCAAGAGAATCTTGATAAGGGATTCATACGCCCTAGTGTGTCACCTTGGGGAGAACTTGTTCTGTTTGTTAAGAAGAAAGATGGATCAATGAGACTCTGAATTGATTATCGAGAACTTAACAATATCACTATCAAGAACAAATATCATCTCTTGTGCATTGATGATTTATTTGACCAACTTCATGGAGCTCAATACATTTCCAAGATTGATCTTCGTTTAGGGTATCATCAATTAAGGGTCAAAAGGGAGGATATACCAAAGACGACTTTCCATACAAGGTATGGACACTATGAATTTATAGTGATGCCATTTGGTCTTACTAATTCCCCTGCTATCTTCATTGATCTAATGAATAGAGTCTTTAGAGACTATCTTGATCAGTTTGTGGTAGTCTTTATAGTCGATATTCTTGTCTATTCAAAGGGCAAGGAAGAACATGATGATCACTTCAGAATTATATTGAATTCCCTGAGAAAGGAGTATCTTTATGCCAAATTTACCAAGTGTGAATTTTGGCTTCAAAGAGTTGCATTTTTGGGTCACATAATCTCAAAAGAGGGGATATCTATGGATCCAGTAAAAATAGAGGTTATCGAAAGATGGTCGATACCAACAACAGTAACTGATATCAGAAGTTTTCTTGTTTTGGCTGGATATTATCGATGTTTTGTGAAATATTTCTCATGATTATCTAATCCACTCCCCAAGTTGACTCGGAAAGTAGTTAAGTTTGTTTGGACGAAGTAATGTGAAGAGAATTTCAAGGAGTTGAAAAGAAGATTATCCAGTGCACCAGTGCTCACACTTCCTTGTAGAGGATAAAGTTTTGTGATCTACTGTGATGCATCCAAGAAGAGATTGGGGTGTGTTCTAATGCAAAATGATATGGTGATAGCTTATGCCTCACGAAAATTGAAAATACATGAGAAAAATTACCCAACTCATGATTTGGAGTTAGCTGCGGTAATATTTTCATTAAAGATTTGGAGGAATTATCTTTATGGAGAAAGGTGTGATATTTATACTGATCATAAAAGTTTAATGTATATTTTCACACAAAATGAGCTGAATATGCGCCAAAGAAGTTGGTTGGAGCTGATTAAGGATTATGACTGCTCAATTCATTACCACCCTGGGAAAGAAAACAAGGTGGCAGATGCATTAAGTCGACAAGACGATGTCAGTTTATCCATAAGGAGGATCACAAAAGATCCAATATTTATGGATTTACAAAGGATGGATCTTGGAATTATAATGGAAGGGGAAAAATATTATCTTTCTCAAATGAATGTTCAACTATATATACATGTGAAGATTAAAGAGGCACAGAAAGAATATGTAGAGTTACAAACGAAGGTGAGAAATGTTCCTGAATTCAACCTTGATTGTGGTGGGATAATAAAGTCTAGTAATCGGGTTTGTGTTCCTCCCATCCACGAATTAAGGAAGGAGCTGCTGGATGAGGCTCATAGTTCTTCATTCTCTATTCATCCTGGAAGCACGAAGATGTATAGGGACCTGAAAGAGTACTTCTGGTGGGGATGGCATGAAAAGAGATGTTGCTGAATATGTCTCTCGATGCTTGGTTTGTCAGCAAGTTAAAGCTGAGAGACAGAAGTCTAAGGGGATGTTACAACCATTACCCATACCAGAATGGAAATGGGAAAACATCACTATGGACTTTGTCACCGGACTTCCTAAAACATCCAAAGGCAATAATGCTATCTGGGTCATAGTTGATCGTCTTATAAAGTCTGCACACTTCATTGCTCTTAGAGAGGATTTCTCTCTAGATCAGCTTGCTAGGATATATGTAAAGGAATTGGTAAGATTTCATGGAGTACCACTTTCTATTATATATGATCGGGATCCGAGGTATACCTCAAAGTTCTGGCGAAGTCTTCAGCATACTCTGGATATAGAGTTGAGTTTCAGCACTGCTTATCATCCCCAGACAGATGGTCAGTCTGAGAGGACAATTCAAACTCTAGAAGATATGTTGAGAGCTTGCTCTAGGGATTTCAAAGGAGGTTGGGATCAACACCTAACTTTAGTGTAATTTTATTATAATAATATATTTCACTCCAGTATTCATATGGCTCCCTATGAAGCTCTCTATGGAAATAAATACAGGACTCCAACTTGCTGGGATGAAGTTGGGGAAAGAAAGTTATTAGGACCTGATCTTGTTGATGAGATGGCAGAAAAGGTCATATCTATTCAACAACACATTAGAGCTACTCAGAGTCGACAAAAAAGTTATGCTGACAACCGAATAAAAGACCTAGAGTTTGAAGTGAGTGATAAAGTGTTCTTACGAATATCTCCTTGGAAGAGAGTAATGGGATTTCGAAAGAAGGGAAAGCTGAGCCCTAGATATATCAGTCCTTTTGAAATTCTGGGTCGTGTTGGGTAGCTTACCGATTGGCACTTCCACTGGATCTATCCTGAGTTCATGATGTGTTCCACGTATCTCTCCTGAGAAAGTACATACCTGATCCTTTACATGTACTTAGCTCAGAATTTTTACCGTCGGAGTAAGATCTTTTTTATGAGGAACAACCGATAGAGATTCTGGATCATAGCGAAAAAGTCCTACGGAACAAGACCACTCGCTTGGTGAAAGTTTTATGGAGGAACCACCAATTAGAAGAAGCTACATGGGAGCTTGAGGTTATGATGATGGAGAGGTATCCTCATCTGTTTTTTACAAAGTGACGAATTTCGAGGGCGAAATTCATTTTAAGGGGGGTAGAATGTAACACCCGGGACTTTTATGGGAATTTTTTTTTATGTTATATAAATCATCAAAGGAATCATTCACTACACACAACACCAGATTGTCTTACTTTACATGCAATCATGACCTTCCTCGATATCTTGCATCGTACGCAATATCGAGTTTCACTAAACAACGATATGCTATTAAAATATTATTAAAACTAGCCGTTATGAATAGTAATACCCACTTTTGAAATTTTGTTATTTTTTTTTCAAAATGGACTTAATTTTTGGATTCGGAATATCGAAATTATCCTAGGGTGAAATTTTGGTATTTTTCTGAAAACATTCAATTTTTTGATGAATAGTGAAAACACTGGGTTACTATTTAAAAACCGACATTTTATTTAAATAATTATTTATTTTATTTAAATTTATTTTAATTCAAAATTGATACATATTACATATATAGGTTCAATGCAATTCATTGGAGTCAATTTATAATAATTTTAGATATATAAAAATTTTATTGAACTTTTGACAGTCTTTTACCCACCTCCTAGGATAATTTGAAAATTTACATAAAACTTAATTTTACCACTTTTAGGAATGGAATTTAAAAAATCCGAGAGACACGGTTGATTTAAGTAAGTAATATGTGGTTCAATGAGATGAAAATAATTTTTGGTGAATAGTAACTTTTTACTTTTTTTTACCACGGTAAAAGTAAATAGGGTAATTAAGGGTAAAAATGATATTATTATTACCCTAACACATGTACTAATTCTATTGGATAAGTGTAATTCGACCTAAACCAACCTTATGAATAAAATATGACCATTTAGGCCCACTTGGATTAGATTAGAACATTTAACATTAATTTATTTAAAGAAGGGTTAAAATAGTTAAAATCAATGATTAATAAGTAAATCATTTTTAATATAGGGTTATATATAAGATAAATTAGACTATAAATATTCATTAGAAATATAAAAATATTTACAACATAATGGTATTTTATTTGTAATTTTTAGACTTTAAATAATTTAATTTATTTATGACACAATGATGATGCAGTAATTATATTATTAATGAAATACTGACATAATTGATGATATAAATACCCAAATAAATGTAATTTGAGACTTTTTATGAATTCCAATAATTTTCTATATTAATATGACTTGTTAATATTGATTTAATAAACTTTTTTTGAACTAATCGTTTTGTTATGAGTTTCACATAAATCAATTACGAAATAGTGTCAAAATTGACATAAAATAGTTTTTTAAAACAAATATTATATTATTAATTATTATTTTATTCATAAAAATCTAAGGTTGGACCAAATGACTTAGATAAGGTTATATATATATTAATAATAAACAACTTGGGGTTCGTTTGGCTTGTTATGGTATGTTTATTAACCATATAGTGTAAGAAAACAAGAAGACATGGTAAAAGATAAATTATCTAACTTATAGTTAAATCTAAATGATAAGGTTAAAATAGTAACCTAAACATGTCTAAATTCTATTGGATGAGAGTATTTCGACCCATCCCCACCTTATCTTCGAAATAAATCAATTTGGAGCTATTTAAAACCGAATATGACTTTATAATAAAATAATATTTTTAGTTTTTCTAAAGGTGCCCCTCTCCTCCCTTATAAAAGGGCACCTCCTCCCTCTCTTCCTCACACCACTTTGAGCCTTCAAGCTCGGCCAAACCCTGACAATTTATACTCTCCACTTCCCTAGAAACATCCTATAGGTCCTGGTCTTTTTGAAAGACTAATTTTAGTGCCCTCAAAGGAGGTCTCAAAGAGGCGCATCAAAGAAGAGGTAATGTCCGTTACCGATTCTTTCAACTTTATTTCTTCTTCCACTTCATCTTATTTAGTTGTTTCATTATGAAGTAATAACATAGGTATCAATCTTATACTGATGTGTTTTTATAAGTATTAAACAACCCTATTTCACCATCTATCCATCCTACGGAAAATGAAATCATCGCGCGTGCGTACGTACGGAATACCATCTCCATGTCGTGGTGTAATCTATTTTCCACCAACACCTTACTTGGATGGGTATAATGGTGTAAATAATAACTAGATATAATTATTGTAAAGTGATATTGATTCTGAAATAGTATACATACACTCCAATATAATTCCACGATCATGGGAACGATATCATCACTCGTGCGTACGTACGGCCTACCATCTCCACAATGTGATGCGACTCGTTCTACATGATCTTCATTGCATAATGATTATATAAATGAAATTAATGAATAAATATGATATATATTACACTAAAACAATTCTGTATATGAGTTATCTATAATCTAAAAGAAGAATAATAATTTATTCGACAAAACACGTATAAGAACAAAAAGCAATAAACACCCGAATAACAAGTAACAATGAAATATTACTAATAATAAGCTAAGAATATTACCATATATTATACCATAACAATGAGTATGATTCTGGAATAAGTCAATGACATTATTTAAATCATTATACAGGAGTTTCAGACACTTATGAAGAAAATCAGACCTAAGGTACGGGAAAATCTCGCAATCTCATTTTTATCCGAGATTGTTTATACTTCAGAATTTACTGGGGAATATTTATCATCCACATCCATGTTTCCTCAATATGTAATATTTATATCCTTATAAAATTTTTTAAATAATATTTTACCCTTCGGTGAGTTTTTAGTAAATGATATGAAAAGAATCTTTTGTCATTTTTCGTACGAGGTACTTTTTGACTTTTCCAACAAAAGTACGAGAAGAATGTTTTTTTAACTTATACAGCATGAATGGAATTTTAAAACATTATTTCAAAGAATCTTCCTTTACGAGTTTTCATGTTTATTTTCAATCAACATCTTTTAGTTTAATATGGAATGGAATTTTAAGAAAGGAAAAATGTTTTTGAAGTAGAAAGGATATTTTCCTCATGAATGGAGTTCAAGTGTTTTATCAAAATTATTTTCCATCTAAGATAATATAGGGTTCTGTTTCTATCCCTATTATTGAATTGATTTGATTATTTTGTGATGGAATTATTTTTATGAATTCCTTTATCTTATATGAATTGTTTTATGATGTCACGATGTTTAAGAATCCCATTTTTATTACATGGGTTATGCAATGATGTATGATTTTTAATTTTGTGGCACACATAATAATGGTATCTTTATGAGATGGGTGGGACCTATATCTCCATCCAATTAATTGGGTAAATATTTATATCTCATGAGATAGACATGGATGGAAAGATAGGTTAAACCGGTTCAGTGAAACAGGACTGAAACGAGGAGTGAACTCGGTTCAGAAATGGACTTTGTCTGCTATGATAGTCTTGGCTATGAGTATTGACTACTAAGAAATGATTCTCTATGATTATGTGTGTATGCCAAAAAGTTTCATGTTTTAAGTTATGATTATTGGAATTTCATTTCACTTCTATGATTTATCCCTTGTTATGATCTCTTTTGTAGGATAAGATTTTCAAAATGTTATGTTCTTATAAATATGATATGTTTGATATTTCTTTTTTTTACCCTTACTGAGAATTTGAGCTCACCATTTTGTTTGTTTTCTTTTCCCTAGGTTAGAAAGAAGGATATTAAGTTGGAAATGCCAAAAAGGGACTCTAGATATGATGAAATAAATGGGAGACAATGTAGATGATTTATGAAGCAATTTTTTATGTTTCCCAGTTTCTAAAGACACTATACCTATACGTTCCTTTCATGGTTTTGTTATATGTTGTAATAAGTATGCTTCAATATTGAAGTAATAACCATGTTTGTAAAGTATGGGTCGTTATAGTCTTCTAATGAATGAATGTGTAAAATAAAGGAATTATATAATGTTCATATAACATTAATGAATCGTGAACATTTCATAAGTATAATATAAATTCATTATACTCATTATTATAACCATATAATATGGTTGATTATTAAAAATGAATAATGTTGTTCATGTTGGTGGTAGTCCACACAAACCCACGATTAATGATCCCATTTCTCAATGATTGAATATAATTATGGGTCAAGAAACCTAATTATTTTTTAATATTATATGTCACATAGACAAAAAATGTTTTTATAAAATAATTACTATGTACAATCGTTTTTATATAGTTATATAACACAAATATCATCGCATTATGGAGGTGATAGTCTGTGTGTCCCATATCAATGGTATTTTATTTTATTAGGGAAGGGAAAATATTGAATATTTATTTAAAAAAACTAAAAATTAATTATAATAATTATAGTGACTTCATTACATGAAAAAGATTTATAAATTATTTTCTTAATGAGTATAACACATTAATATTCTATGAGAAGGTAATACTCATGTTGGATGCTTGTGTTTTCTCTTAGAAAAATACTAGGTTGTGAAGGAGTGAAGAATATATATGGTGACCAAAATAATAAGTAGGTGGGAGAGGGTTATATGAAGAGAAATGTGGAAGTGTATTAAGGAGTAATATTAATGTAATTTTTGTCATTGAAAGGGTGGAATTGGTGAATAGTTTTAATAGAATAAAAGTGATCTTTTGGAAACCTGCATCATTTAAAATAATTCCATGATAACAAAAAATGGTCAACAGATAAAAAGCATAAAATGAGGGGGTTTGGGACAATATATATTCGATCCTCCTCTCATAAATTCATATGGTACAAGTTATTATTTTTTAATGGATTTTTTTACTTTTAACCTTTTCCAAAAATTAGCTTTTACATTGTTTTCTAATTTTTAATCTTAGTAATTAACAATAATGGAAAAATTATTAATGGATCATTTTACCTAATTTAAACTGAAATATATAATATTTTATAATCATATTAACACACATAATTTCAAAATTTATTAATAATTAATTTTAAAATAATCGCATTGTATCATATAGTATGGAATTTAGAAAACAAAACATGTTTTTAAGATTTAATTTATACATATTATAAAATTATCATGGATGCTGATTTAAATAAAAATAATTGTGATATACTAAAATTAATAAATGTTAGGATGATATCATTGAAATAAAAATTTTAATTTAATTATTTTGATACATATTTATTATAAAAGTCTGAAAAAAAGTTATTATAAATTAAACGGAAAAAATTAATTTAGTATTAAAAATATTTCAAAATGATGAAAAGTTAAAATAAAAATTGTAGATGAATAATTAAATTTCATATAAAATATTTTATATTTTAAAAAGTGTTTTAATTTTCTTTTATAAGAATACATAATGATAAAATCATTAAAATTATAATTTTTCCAAAAAACCAAAATTCTCTATTGAAATCAACCATTTCCGAAAAAACAGAAAAAATCATGACAATTAAATTTTGATGTGATCTATTGAAACATCAATTTTATTTTTTAAAATTAAAATTATATAATTTGTAAATTTATTTTTTCAAATAATTTACATAATTCAATGAAAAATGTTTTTATTGAAAATAAAATTTTCAATACTAATGCATATTAATTATTTAACTTCTCAATATTTAACTGTAATCTATCATACTCATTATTATAAATTTAAAAATAATTTTACCTTATTAAATTGTCATTTTTTATCCTTAGGTGTAGCAAGTAATGTGTTTTATAAAAAATATTTGTTTTATAATATCTAAAATTTTAGATCATTAAAATTTCTCTTGTTAATAACATTCTATTTTCAATTCATTTTGATATCTTTATTATGTAAATTAATTAGGATAAGAAATATGACATAACACATGAAAAATAAACCTATATTGAATTGATAGTTATTTAGGTGGAACTGAAATCTAATTTAATAAATTTGAAGAGTAAGACATTTTGAGGTTGAATTTTTCATATCATACATTAATTATCTATTGATTTTAATTTTTAATCCTTCATGATTAACTATTTCTGGTTTTGGTATACATAAAACTGGATCAAACTATGTTAATAATGGATTTAACAGAAAATATAGATCTTTTCTTGATGAAAAATATACTGATATAAGAAATAGAGTGATACATCTTCCAATAATACTAAACATAATATAATGAATTATAGTTAACAATTTGAACATAGTTAATATTCCAAACCCATCAAATAAGGGAACCATGAAGTACTATTAAAAGATAATTTGAAAATGTTGATGATGTAATGAGGATTCATTTTCCTTTGGGAAGAGGTACCCATGGGATTGTCTCAAAGGAGAAAAAATAAGTTCTATATGTAGTAATGAAGGGTATATATCACTAAATTTATAAGGAAAAATAATTTTTTTGGATAAATTATAAATGTTTTGAAATGTTTTCTTATATTAATGGTAGGTAACATTATTAGATTTATATTTGATAAATTTCATGAAATGAATGATATTATATATTTTTTAGGAATTATTATGGAATAAGTCCCCATTTATATGTTAATCAAGGTAGATGTATGATAAAAGTTATTATGTATATTATTTTAAGTAATATGATAGAGTTTTATTTATTGTTGATATTTTGGTGTATTCAAAAGTTATGAAGATTATATGAATCATTTATGGATTTTTCTTTAGTATCTTTTCATTAAATGTTTGGAAAAATATGATACATGGTATCAAAAGACATGAAAAGTGATTTCATGACTAGTTAATATATTTAGGGATAACTATTGTAGACCACATGAATAAGAATTTATAAATATAGGTTCTAATATGTTATTTTTTGTGATATAATATTGGATTGACGTAATAAGGGTTTTATTTTTTCAAAGAAAACATGTTAGACAAATTTTGTAATCTTGAGATTGATTTTTTTATTTGATTAAAAAGTGATTCTTGATATTTTTGGTGAATTTACCATATTTTTTGGATTACGGTACATTTTTTATGCCTTTTTAATTTATGTAAAAGTTTTTTAAACCATTTTATGGTGTTTTGACCAAGTTCAGTTTTTATGTCAAAAACAACTTTTGTATGTCAGCTATCATCAATGGGTTCATTATATAACATTTAAAAAATTAAAACCATGAAATAATTATCCTATTTATAAATAAATTATACAAATAATTTCATTCATTATATATGGTTATGAAAAATGAATTAATGTTACACTCATGGAGATGATAGTCTGTACGTATGCACAAGTAACATTCCAATTTTTCAGTGATTGTTATAGAAATGAGGTAAGTAAAACCGTATATTTTCCAAATTATAATTATATAATAAATACCATATTATTTAATCATACATACTTATATATATAATTATTGTGTTGAAAAATGAATCACACTATTTTGATGAGGCGGTAGTCCACAAGTCCACGAATAACATTATCACTTTTTAAGTGTGTGAAAAGGTAATGAAGAAAAAGATATATATATATATATCCAGAAAGGTAATTATTTCATTTATATCATATATTTATTTTTTATATATCTTATATTTTATTATATCTATAATTTATACATTTCATGTATCGTATGAATGAATCATATCACTTTGAGGGGGTTGTACTCCACACTTCCTCAAACGATGTTATCATATTATCGTAAAGTAGATATAATTAAATGTATGTATTATAAAAAGATTAAATAAGTATAAATACATAATAAATATCATTTATATCAATAAAAATATATATTTCATCACAATGGCCACCATGAGAGGCCGTAAAGCATAATTGAACAATAATCATTTCGTGAGTCAACAGTTCACTGTACTGAGAAACATAATGTTCATTACCTAATAAATGGAGGTTTGTGTAAGTTTAGTTTGAACACTTATCATAAAAACATCCTAGTATATTTTCAATACAAGTGTTATTATAAATGAAAATAATAATGAGATTCGATGGCTTGGAGAAAGGAAATGAATCTAAAAATATTGAGAGAAGAAGTTACCTCTTTATCATGTAGCTTCTTTTAGTTTGAACCAAAAGCATCCAAGTATTACTTTTTTAAACAATGAAGTATCCTAGGTCAATGGTAGTAAATTTTTAATACTATTGGTTATGGTATTTGATGACTCTATGAGTTTTTAGAGGTGTGAATAAGTGGGAGAGGGGTGTCCTTTTATAGGGAAGGAAATGAAATCACATAAGTTTTGGAAACAAGTTAGCCGTACACATTCTCATACATAGAAAAGGTCATACCATACAAAAAAAACTCAATAATGGAAGTTTAATTGATGAGATTTATCCAGACAACAGTTGTTGTATAAGTTAATACGTCATTTTGGCACTTAAATTTAAGGTTTAGTCCGTTATTAAACTTAATTTTACATTTATAATTATAATTTATTTTAATCACATTCCCTAACAGTTTTGGTCAAAAAGTATTTTGTTCTTATTATAAATTAGAAAATATTATTATTCCCAACATGGAATCCATTTTTCAAATTTCCAATCAAATAAGTTGTAGAAATTAAATTAAAATAAATCCCACATAATGGACGACAATGGGGGTTTTTTAAAGAAAAAACATCTTAAAGATTGCTATGTTTTTATTCTGAATTTCAAAGTTATATTGACAAAATTTTCCTAAATTATATAAATTAAAAAATATTATCTAATTAAAATTTTATCCAATTTAATATATAATTTAACCTTATAAATAATTTTGATGAAAAATTAGCGATGAACTAAAATTCTGTATTTTTAACAATTCATTAAAAAATGGGTTGTTTATAAAAATTATCACAAATTAACCATAAAATAATTTTTAGGAATATATTTAAATTATGAAGTTTATTTTGACCAATTAAATCAACCAATATGTCAAATTTTAAATTTAAAATGTGTTCTCCATTAAAAGGCCATAAAATTACCTTTATAAAAATTTATGTTATTATTTATAAAATAGGGTTTGTTCTTATCTTGTGCATATGAAACCTAATATATGAATATACTTAATATTTTATTGAATATATAACATATATATTTCACTAAATTCATTAAATAATATTCATTAATTTTTTTATTAATAAAAAACTCATTTGGATGTATAAAAATAAAAATATTTCTTTTTTATATCCAATTGGTTCTTTTTTTCGTTTATAATTAATTAGTGACCAATGAATTCATTTTATATTTATAAAAAGAATAAATTTTCCTAAGTTTCATATTACTATTCATAACCTCTAGCATAATGACTAGTTTATATAATATTATATTAAATAATATTATTTTAATAATACATTGTTATTTGGTGAAACATTGCCTTGAGTGTAACACATTCTATGGAGGAAGATATCTATTGCATGTAATGGAAGATAACTTGGTGTTGCATTCATTAAAATAAATATCATGTAATGTATATATTTAAAATAGTAAATATATAGTATAGTCTTAGAATATTGTATTCCCTTATGCACTTGGTGTCGCATGTGATGAATGGTTTCGAATGCAAGGTTCTTACATTAGAATTTCAGGGTGTAACATTCAGTATATTTGAAATCTAAGGAAATTTTATTTATTATAATAATCTTATATATATCATGAAAATAAAATCATTGATAATTATAATCTACACATAAATTATTTTCTAAAAAAAATCCTTTGTCTCAAAATATCATTTTACCTGTTATTTTTTTAATTATGAAAATAAATGGTTTAAAACATTGTTATTTTATTTCATGATATTTTAAATATTTTAGGTCACTTTATTAAAATTAAATAATATGAAAAATATTAGTTTTTATGATTTAAATTTTTTATTGATGTCAGAAACACTAGTTAACGTGGTAAGATTAAAAATAGATTATTATAGTTTTAAAAACCATAAGGACATAAAACATTTAGGAAAATGTTAATCAATGTTTTTGTATGATTGGTGGCTTGGAAAATCCTCCTTTAAATAATTATTTTCAACTTATTTATAATTTCAACCATTAAAATAGATAATATATAATGAAAATATATTGGGTACTTCAGAAATTATCCCTCTCTTCACTTATGAAAGGGGCTCACCTTGACCATTCCAACATACAACAATCCCTTTGTATTTAATTCTGAGACTCAATAATTTTGATACCCCTTAATCATTTCTCATGATTAAACGAATTATGGATAAATTAGTTATCCTAATTCCATTAGTTTCATTTATATTTATATTGGAAATATTAGTTTCTAAATGTGGGTATTTCTTACCCCATAGTATTTTATATTTATTATTCATTTTATAAAAAATTTATATCCACAATAATATAACTACATAATTATTACTAATATAATATTTTATTTTATATTAATGTATACAAAATTATCTAATCCTTTCTCTCCAATGTGAAAAATAAAACAACATTGATATTTTTTACGTGTGGACTACCACCACCATGAAGTGATATTGTTTATTTTTCTTCCATTATATTCATTGTTGGTAATGGGGTCAGATTTGATGAATGAATATATTGAATATTTAAAAATTATAATTTTTCATACAGCTTCAATCCAACCCTTTTTTTTTGGAAATGGAATAATTAGTTTTTTATGTAACACCCCAAGCTTCTACGGTATGCTTCTCTTTGAATAATGTGATAGCGTGTGTTGTATGCAAAATCGAGTTCTAACACACCACAACCAATCAAACTAGCCGTTATGAATAGTAATACCTAATTTTTGAAATTATATATATTTTATATTTCAAAATGGACTTCATTTTTGGATTTGGAATATCGAATTTATCCTAAGTTGAATTTTTGGTATTTTTCTGAGAACATCCAATTTTTATAAATAGTGAAAAATACTTAAAAACAACTTTTTTAATAAAAATAATTTTTAGTGATAAATTATAATATTGTGTGGTTTTAAAGTATAATTAGAATATATTTTTACCATTTTATCCAATGGTGTTCATTATAATTAATTTCAATTTTAAATTGGACATAAACAATTGTCAATCTTTTGATATATATTATTTCTTAAAAACACGCTATTTGTTGTAACAGTGGGAATTAATTATAAAATTAATTAATGCAACTTATATGTTTAGAATTATGTAAAATAGACATCATTTTTTAAGTCGGAATATCAATTATAGCTTAGGGTGAAATTTTGGCATTGTTCTGAAAAACATCAATTTTTGATGAATAGTGAAACCACCAAGTGGTAGTTAAAAAAACTGAATTTTTCATAAAACATAATTTTACCACTTCTGTGAATGTAATTTTGAAAATACGAGAGACACTGTTAATATCAAGTAGTAAAATTTGGTTCAATGAGATGAAAATAATTTATGGTTAATAGTAACTTTTTACTTTTATTTACCACGGTTAAAAGTAAATAGGGTAATTAAGGGTAAAAATGATATTAATATTACCCTAACAGATGTCCTAATTCTATTGGAAAAGTTTATCTCTAACAAAAACAACCTTTGAAATAAAATATTATCATTTAGGTCAACTTGGATTAGATTAGGACATTTATTATTATTTAATTCAAAGAAGAGTTAAAAGAGTTAAAATCAAAGTTTATTTACTAAAACATATTTAATATAGGGTTATACATAAGATAAATTAGATTTTAAATATTAATTAGAAAGATAAAAATATTTCCTACATAATTATATTTAATTTATAATTTTTAGACATTAAAAAAGGTAATTTATTTATGACACAATGATGATGCAGTAATTACCTAATTAATGAAAGATTAGAATAATTGATATTATAAATACCCAAATAAATGAAATTTGAGACTTTTTATAAATACCAATAATTTTTAGGATAATAAGACATGTTAGTATTGATTTAATTATATTTTTTAGAAGTAATAATTCTGTTATGATTTTTACAAAAATCAATTTTCGAATAGTGTCAAAATTGACAAAAAATAGTTTTTAAAACAAATATTATATTATTAATTGATATTAAATTCCTAAAAATATATGGTTCGGCCAAAAGACTTATATAATGATAGGTGTATCATTAATGGACCACTTGGGGAGTCTCTTGGATGTATATGGTAAATTTATTAACCATATAATATGAAAATACAAAGAGACATTGTAAAAGTGAAACTAATTAACTAAGAGTTAATACTTAATGATAAGGTTAATATAGTAACCCAAACCGGTCTAAATTCTATTGGTTGAGTGGTTTTAGAACCATCACCACCATTATCATTAAATAATACACTTTGGAGCCATTAGAAACCGAATATGAATTTATTCTAAAATAATATTTCTAGCTTTTCCAAAGGTGCCCCTCACCCCTCTTATGAAAGGGCACTCCCCCTTCTGATTAAATCACACCTTCAAAGACTTTTGGTTCGGACAAACTCTACCCAAATACTCTCTCAACTTCCCTCACTTCATCCTATAGGCCTTCCTTTAGTCATAAAGCCATCTTAAGTATCCCTTTTGATCAAATCAAAAGGAAGAACCCGAAGAAGTGGTAATGATTTCACCACCCTTTTTCAAGTTCCTTTCTTCTTCCACTTCTTCTTTCATTGTTATTACCATTATAAAATAATAACTCCAGTATATTATATATACATTAATGTTATTATAAACATTTTACAACTGTATTTCAGTATTCTATCCATCCTTTGAATATCATGTCACCATACGTGCGTACGTACGGCTTACCGACTCCAAGTCGTGGTGTAATTGTTATTCAATAAATTATTATTTGGATGGGTATAATAATGATGTGTAATTCATTTAAATAATAAATATAACATGATAATGATCATTTATATATGATATACCTTCCAATTATATATTATTTTAATATCAAAAAAATGATATTTTCGCTCGTGCGTACGTACGGACTACCGTTTCCACGAATGCGATGAGATTCATTCTCCATCGTATCCATTCAAGTATAATTCTCATTTCATGATTAATAATAGTATCTAAGAACTTGATATCATTCTGGATATGATTAAGATACAACCTATCCATGACAAACACGGCTTATGTAACAAAACATATAAAATAAAACGAGTAAGTTAACACCCAAAACAACGATAATACTAAGATATTATTAACAAATCAATGTTAAAAGATCATATATGATATCATATTAATGTATATGATTCTTGTATAATTTAATAAAAATTATTTCACCATTATACAGGAGTTTAACCTATCCCCAACCAAGGAAAAGTACAAGGTAAAGGTTTATTTCTCAATCTCTTCATTATACCCTTGTTTGACTTTTTATAAGAGGTTTATAAAGGAATATTTCTATCGTTTTCTAAACAAGGTTATTTTTAACCTTTTCGACAGAATTAAGGTAAGAATGGTTTTTTTAACTTATACGGCGGGTGCGGCTATTTTCCGCCATTATAAAATCGTCGAAGATTCCCTTACAAGCTTCTATGAATATTTTCAACGAAAATGTTTTATTTTATAAATATATGAATCTTAAATGATTTCAAAATAGAAAGACATATTTCTCTAAAAAGATTTTTGATTTCATATATGTCAACATCCTTGGATGGATTTTACGCTTATTTGAAGTTGATTTATTATGATACAAAACTTCTATATTTTATTGAAGGTTTTGTGATATGTTTGACTGTAGATGTGGTATTTTTATACCATTTATGGTTTATAGATGAAGTATTTACATTTCGTATGCTAGTTTTAATACGAATGTTTATGTTATGATTAAACCTTTTCATATGGGAATTCATTGGACTTAATATGTGACGGGTTGAGCCCGCTATATCTCCTCGATGCATCAGTAGGTCTCATGAGACAAACTAGTGTCTTGGCACAAGGCCTTGACAAAATCTTATTTGTAGTCTTAGCACAAGGCCTTGGCTATATGGTTATGATAGTCTGGAATTATGCATTCCATCATTATGAAAGTGGTTGTTGATATTGCATGTGATTATTCTATTAGTAGAATATCCATGTGAATAAGTAAATGGAATTATTTCATTTTATTCTTGCCATACAATTTTGAAGTTCAAGTTTAAAAAGGATTTTGTTTTCGTTATACATTGCCTTAAATGTTTATTCTTATTTATGAAAGTTTCCTCTATATTGTTATCTTTACTGGGCATTTGAGCTCACCCATTTTCTATGTTTTATTTTTCCCAGGATGTGAAGAAGTAAATTATAAATGACCTATAGGGATAGTATGAGGGGATAAGATTGTGGAATATGGACATTATGTTGTTGTAGTTTTCATTTTTATGATGTAATGTAAAACTTTATGAATATATATTGTGTTTCCATGGCTACTAAACTAATCGGTCTTTCTAGATTTGATCTTTCTTGTGATCATGCCAATGTTATGTAATAATGCACCGACTCTGGGTAACGAGGGTCGGGGTGTTACATTTTACAAGTGTGAACTATCACCCCCATTAACAATGAATTTCATTTGTCATAACATCCCCTTATGCATGGTTATAATAATTAATTTATTGAATATAAAGGATATTTATGACATGTTTAATAATATTTAAATGTCATATTATCATTATATGAAAACATTTCCTTACTCATTAATTAATTATAAAACACTATCACTTTTGTTAGTTTTACCACCTTTGTAAACAATGATATATTGTTTATATCATAAATTATCAAATAAGGTTACGTAATTATAATATCATGTAATAATATTTTATATAATACAATTTAATTTTTCAATATTTTTTTTTAATATTTAGTATATTTATTTATTTATGAACATTTGATCATTACATAGGGTAAAACTAGTTTCTTAAAAATTATATTTCTGGAATCACATCCATTTCATTTACCTAATGAAATGGGGCTTAAGGAATCATTGAAAAAAATCATTATTATTTCATGAATAATATTTTAAATAATTTATGGTCAACCCCATCACTATAAATATTATATGAAATAATTAATGAAAAAATCATTACAACCAATGATGAAAATAAACTATGACTCGGTAACATATTTGTAATAGAAGTTAATAAATATTTTCTATAATAGGTAACATATTTCAAAAATGTTTTTGAAATAATTTATTGAATTAGGTATGGACATTTTATTATAGATTCAAGAACTATCGTGGAATTCAAAAATTATGGAAAGGGTTAATTTTCTCTCTTTTCAGTTCAATGTAATAGGTTTTATATTGCACAAAACCATTAATTTTATATGATTTATCCACATAACTAATTCATTAAACTATAATTAATGTATCTAATTACGTGATATTTTATTTCCCCTTTTATGCTAACCCTCTTAGGTTCTAGTTATTCTTATGTTACAATCATTATACTGGGATATATGTCTCAAACTGTATTTCTCAAGTCATTATTTTTATTTTAATCCATGGTAAATTTAATATGATATTATTAATAACTATTGAATGTATTCATATATAATAATTTAATTCCTGTTGTTTTAAGATCCATATCATGTACACTCATTAAATTTACTTGTATATAGAGGATATAATTATTTTAAGCGTTTTTGTAATCATAACTCCCTTTGTTAAGTTATATTGCTTCTTCATGAACATATTTCATTAAATATTTGTATCTTAAATCCTAATATATTATTTCATGTAACATTATCTTCTTATACAATGTAAAACATTATTTTATTGAAATTTTTTACCTTGATAATATTCTATTCCCAAAAAGAATATCATTTTTTAAAATAATTTGTATCTTCTTTAATGATGGTTTCCTCACATTGTCCTTATTTATTTTCCTTGAAATTTCATCCTTTAAAATTGGAAAAAGAATTATTTTTATCTCATGAAAAATTCATATTTACCTTCAACTCTTTTCTAAATAACATTCCTTTTCTATTTTTATAATATGGGTTTTCAAAATAGGTATTTCAAAGTATTAAAAAATGGTTTTACATTATTTAAAAATAAAATGAATTATTTTAAAACCCAAATATCCTTCAAATAAGTTTTAATTCCTTTTAGGGATCCATTCTTTAAGATTATTTTTATATAATTGTTTTCTATAGATTTCACGTCACCATTTATGGAAAATATCTTTTGAATTTTACTCGTAGGTTATACTTTTTTGGAATTGTTAAATTGTTTTCTAAAACTCTTTAATTATCTTTAATTTAAATGTTCCCATCAACTCAATACATTTATTTCCATATAAAATTAATTTCATGAATTATCTAAAATATTATCTTATTCTATTTTTGGGGATTAAACACATTACATTCCATTGTTTCATTTTTTATTTCGTAGTCATTATATTTTTATTATTTTTCTTCAAATTTCATCCCACTATTAATAGTTTGTATATACATTCATTTATTTAAGAGTTTTCAACTATATTTTATACATCAATTGATTAGGGAAATAACTATTGTAAATATTTACCCATTTTCCATACGATGTAAATACCATAAGATCTATTATATTGACTAAAGGATTTAATCCTAGAAGGTTATTAAATTTACATGGATTCCCAAATTTTTACTAGGGGTATCACATGTTATAATTATTGTTAAAAGTATAAATTTTATTAATATAATATTTTATTAAAAATTAATGTGAAAAATATTTATCTTCATGTTATTTTTGTGATATAACAAGTGATAGATTTAAAGTGAGACTTATATATTTGAATCAATATGGGTGGGGTCCTATATTAAGACATAATTAATTTTTTATGTTTGATAAATCATTAGATAATAAAGCATGAATATAATAAGTTTATTCAAAAAAGGATTGGGAATAACGTGTTTACTCGAAATTAAATTGTTGGACAAAATGGATTAGTTCAAAATGACATGGTCATAATGATTTTTACTAAAATTTATGTTATACAAATGATTATGGAAACATACTATGTTGATTTTAATTTAAATCTATTTCTTATTCCACATTAATTCCTATTTTCCATGAAATTTTATATATATTTTTATTATATGACTTACAATATTAATTATAATATATTCATTATTATGAATAATTTTCTTATAAATCATGTTTATAATCATATAAAAATATTAAGATCACATATTATATTTGACAATTATCACATATAATTACTCTTACTGAGTATCTAAGGTCATCACTTTCTTCAGATTCCATTTCCACAGGTTATGATGAATATTAATACATATGATGTGTCTAGAAGATAATCTTGTTAAATAGATTTTTAGGATACAATAAAGACTTGTTCTGGATAAATTATTATATTTTCACAATCATAGGGTGTCATATTATTCCACTACTTGAAGTATTATCTCAACATAGGAATATCACATAGGAATCCAAGTTAGTATTTTAACACATATAGATGTAATGAATTTTCCTTTTTTGTAATGAGTAATACATATAGTCTTTTAGAAAAAAACTCCTTTGCTTTAGGGAAATTAAATATCCTTGTTTTTTAGTTCAATTTACCAAAGTGTGTAATGAAATGAGTTTCTTTACTATTGTGAAATTTTTATTAAATAATTTGAATGACCAATATTTTTTAATTATTATATATTGCCATGTTAAATGATTGATGGAAAACTATTTAACTACTTTTTATATTAATATTTTATTTAGAGTATTTATCATGATTAAAATAGAGGAGGAATTTAATAAGAGAATCCATTAATGTATTTCGAAATAAAATGATCAACATTCAACTTATTATGTTAATTTATTTTTTAATAGAGGATTATGAGAGATATTTAATTTTTTATGGCTACCAACCATATTTATTACTATTGATTAATTTTTTATAGATGTTTAATGATTTCCTTAGTATGGATGGGAATGTATTTATGATTGAATAATAGAGTAGAGAGATATAGGAAGATATAATTGAAAATTTTATTTTTATAGATTCACTTTGGTAATTTATAATGGGGATTAAATGATTATTTATGAGTAAAGAGATTTTAACATATAAGTTATCTATATTTCTCTTTTGAGCACTCTAGTTTTTATGTTACTAAATAATATGAAGGGGGTGACCAATGAATTCTAGTCATGATTGATTATCCACCATTTCAAATCAATAAAAGCTATAATACTATTTTAAATAACTCATCCTTACATCAATGATTTTTGTTTTTATCATACTCTATATAAAAAGTCTTAAATTGAGGCTTATGATGTTTGGAATGGTCGCATGCCAAATAGATTAATTAGTTTCTATCACTTGAAATCATGATTGGTGTATTTATGTTATATTGTAGTAATATCCATTATTTTTAATGTATTAATAATTCCCACTACTAGAAACTAATGTTTTTTTCACATATATATATATATAATATTGTTGTTTCATAAAAAAATTAATCACCTCTTTCATTATTTCTCGATCCCCAAACCCATCACAAAATTAAGTTGAATATAAAATAAAAATACAAAAACCTATATGTCTAATAAATACTGCTTAATAATATCAATGAAATTTCATGAAAAAAAGGGACTTCCTAATTAAAAGATGTTTGAATCTTATACACACACAATCACATGATAGATTGATAATAATGATATAATAAAATACATAATGAACCAATTAAAATGTAGTAAAAATTATATTTCATATACAAGGAGCACAATGAAACAAAAAAATTTAAATAAATAATCTAAAGAAATAGAAACATTAATATGAAACACAAATATCATGCTGATATAAGATATTAAATATTTTTCCCAATCCACTAAATTGGTAACATTATACCATTTCTGTTAGTATTGAATGAATTCAATGAATACACAATAGGGGTGAATTTTGATCTTTTAAACACTTCAAATGATATATAATATCCTTGTTCATTTGCATTGACTCATTCATTATCTCTTTAATGATGATTAATAAGTGGGTATAAATAAAGAAAATAAAACATTGATGTATAGTGGTTCAGGGAACAAATATATCCTAGTCCACTCCACCAACTCTATTTCCATGTGGTTGGTAATTTTCACTAGTAAGACTTTCTACATGGGTCTTCTAAAACTAAGTAAAGGTCATTGATACAATTAAAATAATTATTTTAGAAGTGAATTTATATGTTTTACAAGGATCATATATCAATATCTTAGTCTGAGATACTGATACTCCTTCAACACCATGACAGATTGCATGTAGTCAATATTTTTTATATCCACATATATAGATTTGAATCAAAAAACATGATTTTCATTCAGTTTCATCAGAAACTGATAGATGTGTTGATATTTTTCAAAATCAAAACAATAGAAAATAATTCTTCAATATCGCACATTATTCATTTAAACAGTGATAAATGAAACACCAGATAGATGAATAAACATGTATGTCACTAAAGTGTAACTCTGAAAAACACGTTATCAATCATAATGTTATGACCCGTTCCCAGAGTCCCATGCTGTGACTACCCCTAGGCCACCATCCATAGGCTATGGTTTGGTGACTAGCACCGAAATTGAATATCTTTAAAATGGGAAGGCATTTCCTTTAAAACTGCAAACACACAGACCATGTACACAACAATAACAAACCATGTAGTATAACTTCTGAAAGTAAAAGTGTGAACTGAAGAAGAATGGGCCAGAATAGAAACCCAACAAAAATAAAATATATAAAAAAGGGAAAACATCTCCTGAGGTCATCCTCCCAGGATCCTACCTTAAGGGTAGGTACAGATCATCTCCACGACTCTCTATGCCAACTGGTTGCCTCTGTGCACCATTTAGTCCTGACTCCCTAACCTCGGTCAAAGCTGTCCATCGTCTTCACAAGACACAACAAGGTGTGAGTGATGGTCGTGCAGTGGTGAGTATAAAAATACCTTGTAGGGACCCCAATACCCCTGCAGGTCTCCCAGAATTCCAAAAAGTAAAAACCACAAAACATGGTCCCAATCACAAAGCACAAGTAAAGACTCAAATCCAACTAGTAAAATAAATTAAATAATAGGAATATTGATGATTAGTCGTAAATCTAATTCATCTTATTCCATTGAGAAGTTCCACTAATGAACCAAGAAGATTTCTCTCTGTCATCGATCCACACAGGGACGTAATTCACTGATCCACACTGGGTCATAAGTCACCGATCCCCATAGGGTCGTAAGTCGCTGATCCAAGATAGGATGCTCTAAGGTTGGTCTTCGTCGGGTCTCACTACTATTGATCAACACATGGTCATAAGTCTTTGATCTAAAAAGGTACGTAATTTGTCGATCCACACAGGGTCATAATTCTTTGATCCACAAAGGGTCGTAAGTCTCTGATTTACATAGGGTCATTCTAATTTCGATCCACAGAGGGTCATATGATACTTGACAACCATCCACAAGATTCCCACATATGGAGTGCTTGAGTTTTCTAGAAACCTCATATCATGATATTGGTCTTACCTCAACCACCACAAAGTCCCATGAATAATTATCCAAATGAACTGCCCTGTCATAAGGGTTCCAACACAATAGACAATGTATCAATCAGACGCCCGATCTGTAAGTTATAAGCATTTTAGTTCCGGGGGCCCGGTAGGATTCAAGTTCGATCCAACCCCTCCATACTACATCTTTCTCCAAAACCTAAGTGGAGTATCTCAAAAATATCTTCTCATCCTGGGGGTTCAATCACCATAGATGGTTCATCGAATGGACATTCGGTTTAGGAGATATATCCCTTTAATCCAATCTAGGTTGTAAGTGATTCTGGGTATGGTCCGACCCAGTTGAACTGACCCGACCCATCCTACTAGGCCCGGACCAAAGGGGCTGGCCTCGGCCCATCCCACTTGGCTGGGCATGGCCCTCCAGGCCACTGTAAAAACCTACCCCGCTGGCTAGGCGCGGCCTGCCAGCTGGGCGCAGGGGGTTGGCTACCCTCCCGAATGGACTAAGTCTGTTTAGGTTCCAAAATAAATGGCACCAGTTGGCGCTGCTCCCCTTGTCCAGTATATGTAGACTGGTCAACAGTAGACCCGAGGGCATAGGTCCACCCTCTACCACAGCTCGGAGCCATGACCCTCCTCTGCAGCACATTGTTGCAGTGCGTTGTTGCCTTAAATGCGCTCGGCAAAGGCCAAACGCCCACTTTGTTTGCCATGGTGCCTTCAGGCATCACCATATCCTCGTGTTTGGTGGGTTCCGACCACCACATCCTTAGTTCTTCAGTACCGCCATGCCAGTGGAGCTTCCGCAGGCCTCCGGTGAAGCTCCAGAGGTTCGTTTTCTCTTTCGACAACACATATGGGCCTCCCAAGATGCTTCCATCACTACATGTCCCCCAGTATCGTCTTGTTTTTATATTTGTTATTTTTCAATGAATAACACAATCAAAGAAACATTGGCATAGGTTCCATGCCTTTTTTGGTTCGGCCCATGTCTTTCCCATTAGTGTTAAAGCATGGGAAGAGTTCAACATCGTAAAGAGTAAAATAATCATAAAACTCTTAAACATATTCTCTATATCGAACTCATTGAAAGAGGATACAGATGAGGGAGATGAACCCATATTCGAAGGTGTTCATCATCACCCATCGTTTTCTAGTTCAAATCCTCCAATGGTCATTGATGTACAATTCTATGTTGGTGGAAGATGTCGTCGTCACTTCTTTAGAGGTTCCTCTCTAGAGTAACCAAAACCCATGCTCAAGCTTTATTTAAATATAAGAGAGGGAACCAACCACGTTTTATTTCATTAATAATTTTCATAAATAAACTGCCATTAATGCTCTATTAATTCAATGAACATCATGGTTACGCAACCCAAGGGTCATGTCATTAAATGACTTCCTATTCAAGCCAAATGTTACACTGCAGTCCCGGCCCCGTCGCTCAATGGTTACAAGGAATGAATAAAATAAAATTGGAGTTATTTTATTATTATTGTTTTTTAAAATCCCTGAAATAAATTTTTCATCAAACCCTTGTTGGTTGAAGTTAAGTTTCGCCTAAGAGAATTCTATTTTGACGAATTCAACAGTGCCCATAGATTTTTAATCTAAGCACTGGTTCAAAAGATAGAAATCACTGCTCATGTTTTTACTAAACGGAACTTAAAGAAGATCAAATATTATTAATAGTCACCCTTGACCCACGCCGATCAAGTTTAGGCTCCGCCTAAGGGGAAGACACCCTCACGAGCTCAACAGTACTTTCATATTTCCAATTTGAGTTCCCATTTATGATTTATACAAATTTTCCAATAAAATAATTGTTACATAATTATTTTATTTACAACCAAAAACTAACTTCCACCATTGGCCTGCTCTGGCCCATGTTATGATCTTCTTATGGAAAGAATACCCTCACAGTTTTAGTGGTGGTCTCATATTTTTAATCTGATTTAGCATTCATGAGTTATAAGAATTTGAAAATTAGAATAATTTTATTTAATTATTTTATTTATGGTTATGTAATTTTTCGGTTTTCTCACTAAAGGCCTGTGCCGTCTAAAATTAAGTCACTCCAATGGTAAACCCACTATCCTAAATAAAAATGTACCCTCAGATTGTTGATCAGGGCACCCATTTGAGAGTTATTCTACATTTTCATGAAAACTGCCCACACGTGCTATTTAAAGATTAACATTTTTCAATGGATCATTTTGGGAACTCCGAGCCTCAGAGTCATGTGTCGTCAATTTTCATAGTCTCATAATAATTCCACATAATTAAAAACAATTATACGGAATTTATGGGTCTTTACATTCTCCCTACCTTAGAGATTCATGTCCTTGAAATCCAAAACAAAGGAAAATCAAACAATTGAGGTACTGAGCAAGAATCTGAGCCTCCCGCTACATTATTTTCTCTTGGAGATTCTTGGGCTACCACCGAATGCACACTAGAGGAATCGATCATCAAATAAATACCTTAACCCATCAATCCTCAATCTCTTCTTGGAACTCTGAAAATGTTTCCCCATCGTCAATGTCTAGCTCATCCCAGTCGATGATGTGCAATGGGTCATGCACGTACCTCTTCACCTACAACACGTGGAAACCATTATGCACCTAGTGCATCTGTGGGGGAAGAACTAGGTATTATGCCACCTCACCAACTCTACTGAGAATATAGAAAGGTCTGATGATCTTCAGAGATAACTTTCCGCCCCAACCAAAACTCTGAAATCCTTGTCAGGGTGAGACCCAAAGGAAAACATTATCACCCTCCTCAAACTCCAAGGGTCTCTATCTCATGTCGGCATAGGAATTTTTTCTACTCTGTACTGTCCTCATCCACTCATGGATGATCTGCACCTTCTCAGTTGTAGTCTGTACCAACTCTGGACCCATGAGTATTGACTCCCTTGGGTTTGTCAAGCATAGAGGTGATCATCACTGTCACTCATACAAGGCCACAAACGGTGCCATGTCAATGGTGGAGGGATTACTGTTCTTGTATGAGAACTCCACCAGTGGCCGGTGGTCCTCCAATCAATTTCCAAAACCAAGAACGCAAGCATGAAGCTTATCCTCAATGTCTGTATGGTCCACTCCTTCTATCCATCTATCTGTGGTAAAATCTATGCTCAAATAGTCTTGAACCTGATGCTCAGATTTCACTCGCGGACATGTGAGGAATCATGAAACTAACTCTTCCACTGCTTCCTTCTTCCCTGCCAACCAGTAGGGACATCAGAGGACCTTGTAAATCATTGTCTCACCAGGATGTACCACCAAAGGGAATGTATGGAATTCCCTCAATACCTCCTCTTGTAACATCACTACTACCAAGGTGTGTCCTCTGAAAAGGGTGATGTGATCCCCACCTATCAAAAAATTTATTAGGAGCCTATCATGAGGATATCTAATCATGTTGGGTCTCATAGTCACTATCCCTAAGCTGCGCCTCCTTGACTCACTAAAGGAGTTGGGGAGTGATAGTCAGAGAATGGAGGTAAGCTACTCCATCAATATACATGAAGGATATCTACAATGTGGCTAGCTGCTATTTTGCCTCACTCAGTAGCTGTGAACCAAACCTCATACTGAGCGTGTATACCACCACACCCCCTTCCAAGGAGTATAGACTATCTCGATTTCATAGTCCTCGAGGAACTCCAATCATCACTGTTGTCTCTACAGCGGAAAAGACTACGTGCGCCATTCAATCCACACTAAAGGCTAACCTATTTTAACTAATTGATGTTCCCATCGACCCTTTTGCGGTGGGTACTTGTTCTCCATGGCCACTTGTTTAATGTTTTGGTAATACACATATAACCTTGAACACTAGGTCTTACTAAGACATTCCTTTTCATGTACACCAACTATTCTCTCAACTCCCAAAGCTCTATAGGATCCATCTGATATGTAGGTATAGGTGTCGGTGCCATACATGGGTATATGTTAATACAGAAGTCCCTCTTCCCACAGAGAGGTAATCCTAGAAGCTTCTTTTTAAAGGATGTTCTCGCACTCTGCCACTACTGTTGGGAACTAAAAACTCAACACACCTTCTACCATGATGGTAAGGTTGGACGATGCAAGAGTAATCATTTGAACCCTCCTATGAATGAGTTTATATCATGCTTCCGTGGATTCTTTTTTCACTAACCAAGGAAAAACCCAATCTAATTCTGTAGATATACCACATACTTTTACCTAAAATTGTCAATCTGAGCATGATCTGTGGATGACCAGTCTATACCCAAACTAACATTGTAAGGCCCCAGTGCTGCCACTAAGAGGTTCCAACTATAACTCTCACCTTAAGGGTCAGATCACACCATCATCATAAGTATTATTATCATGTTTTATCCCATAGGTATCTCTAGGCATAAAGGTCAATTCAATAGTTTAACCTGAATCTCTAGGTCTTCAACAAAATTCATGAAAAGAAGGAATGATTAGTACATATTTCTATTAATAAGGAAGCTAGTAGTAGACACAAAGCATGCCTCAAATAATTCATGGAGCCCTTGGGTTACACTCCTTGACCGCATGAAACTACTCCCTTCCCCTATCCTCCAGCCCCCTGAGCCTGGCGAGGACCACATTGGGTGGCGGTTGGAACATTTCGAAAAGTATATCACTTCCTACTGCTCTACATGCTCCTTTTCCATATCTGCTTCCCTGGAGATTCATCTACCCCTATTACATCCTCTTCTCAAAAAAATTTACACATCCAAGTCTCTAAGACTGACATTGGTTTCCTACTTTCCCACTACTGACACTCACTAACTGTATCTGCTCAGCGAAAGAAATTTTAACCAAAAACATTCTCTCTAGCACCCTAACATAAGTAGGAATGCACCAAGGAATATTGCTAGCTCAGATGTCCCTAAACACATCTCTCTAGGAGGTGTGAGCCCTGAATCATTAGTCATATCGTATTCATCAAGTACCTGTAAAGGACGTTATGCCTCGAAGATTACTCCTCTACCGACATGTCGTCTTGCCAAATCTGTAGAAGCTCTTGGGGACACATACCCCTTATATTTTTATGGAAAATACCCCTTCTCTGAGAAAGGTTCTCAATATCTTTCCCAGGAAAATTCACTTCATCATAAGATCAAGGTAATATAAACCCTTTCATCACCCCACTGAGTCATGTAGAATGCTCACTGCCAGGACCACTATATGATCAAATGGTGCCCTACCTAGATGGAAAATCGGTCACCACCTCAAGATAGTCTTTAGCATCTTATGGGTCGGGATCACCTCAGAACATGAGGGGTATCTGTCCCTAAAACTCGTAAGGCACTAAGACTACATGTGTCCTCTACTGGTAGCTCCGATAGTAACTTCTACTCAACAGTAATTGGTATCTATGGGACACCACCCGAAGGAACCATCACATGCAACAATCCTTGTACTAAAGACTCATCTCATTGTGGATCATCCTTATGGTCATGAATTGGAATCCTAGAGGGCTATCTACATGGAAGCATATTAAAAGAGAATCAATATGAACCACAACTAGTATGTTGTACCGGGTGATATGTCTCAAAATAGATCAATAGAAAAAAAATTCAAAACACATTCAACTAGTGTTTTAATGTATCGAGTCAAAAAAATAGAATTTAGGGTCATGGTTTATGGATATGTTATCCATGAAACCAATACTAGACTCCTTGTACTATAATCCATACTCAAGGCACATATCACTATTTCTCCATTGAAAACGTAGACTCTTAGTTATTCTCATTGAACCAACCGCCCTCGGATACCACATTGTCACGACCCATCCCCTGAGTCCCATACCATGACTACCCCAAGCACACCTTCCATAGGCCAGGGGTCGGCGACTAGCACTGGAAAGGAATATCCCTAAATGGGAAGAAATTTCATTTAAACCTACAAACACACAAACAAGGTACACAATAAGAAAAAACCACGTAGTATAACTCCTGAAAGTAAAAGTGTGAACTATTGCAGAATGTGCCAGAATAAAAACCCAAATAAAAGAAAATACAAAAAAGGGAAAATAGATCCAGAGGTCATCCGCCAAGGATCCTAACTAAAGAGTAGGTACAGATCATCATTATGGTTGTCCACGTCATCCAACCACCTCTGTGCACAGTTTTATCCTAACTTCCTAACTTCAGTCAAATCTAAAGGTATTCTGTACAAGACACAAAAAGGTGCGGGCAAAGCCTATGCAGGGGTGAGTATAATAATACCCATTAGGGACCCTGAGACCCCTGAAGGTCTCCCAGAATTCAAAAAAGTAAAAAAACACATAGCATGATCCCAATCACAAACCACAAGTAAAGACTTAGCTCAAACCAGGTATATAATTTAGATAACATGAATAATGATGATTAGTCGTAAAGCTAATTCATATTATTCCATTGAGAAGTTCCACTACTGGAAAAAAAAATTCACTCTATCACTGATCCAAATAGGGTCATAAGTCACCAATCCATACATGGTTGTAAGTCACAGATCTACACAGGCTCTTAAGTCTCTTATCCATAATGGGCCTCTCTAAGGTTGGTCCTCGTCGGGTTTCACTACTACTGATCCACAAAGGGTCATATGTCATCAATCCACATAGGGTCTTAAGTTGTCGATCCACACAGGGTCATAAGATATCGATCCACACAGGGTCATAAGTTTATGATCCAGATAGGGTCATTCTGATGTCATTCCATAGAGGGTCGTATGTTATTTGACAACCAACCACAAGATTCCCGCACTTAGTGCAATTGAGTTTCTGAGAAATAGATCCTCAAGATATCGTTCATACCTAAACCAACATGAAGACCCGTGAAGAAGTACATTGATGATCCGCCATGTCATAAGGGTTCCAATGCAATAGATGGTGTGTCAATCGGATGCCTAGTCTGTACGTTGTAGGCATTTTAGTGTTGGGGGGCTGATTGGATTCGAGTTCGATCCAACCCAGCCATACAATAACTATCTCTAAAACCCATGTGGAGTATCTCAAAGGACCGTCTCAGCAGTAGTAGTTGGAGCCACTCCACCTTGCTGATATGTACGGACCGATCAACAGTGGAACCACAGGCACGAGACCACCCTCCTCTTGGCTTAGAGCCACGACCCTCTTCCGCCGCACACTGCCGCAGTGCGCTGCCACCGGAAAAGACCGACCACACCCTTTGTCCACCACGACGCCTTCCAATACTAAAACTTTAGGCTATAGACATGGTTTGGAACCATAGCTATAAGTCCAAAAACTGTGGCTATAGGTTATAGCCACAGTTTTATGAACTGCGGTTGGTATTGGCGTGGCTATAGGGTAAGACCTATAACCAAGGTTTAAAACTATGGATATACCCCTATAGAAATGGTTTGAACTGTGGTTGTATCCCTAGAGCCATGATTTGAACTATGGATAAACACTTAAATCCACGGTTTGAAACTGTGACAGTACCTTAAGTCACACAAGGATATAACCAAGGTTAGAAGCATGGCTATAGGGCTATAGCCACAGTTTGAACCGTGGCTACAGGTCTATAGCCATGATTTCGAAAATGTGGCTATATGGTTGGTTATTTCATAAAAAACACCGCACTCAACCCCTAAAAATCCCCCCTGTAGTATCCCTTCCCACATGCACAACCCCCCCCCCCCCCACTAGACAACCCCACCTGCATAGTCCCCCCTAGAGCACCACTTCCCCCATGTAAAGACTCCCTCCAATCCCCCTAGACAACCCCCCCATGATAGACCCTGGACCCCCCCCCCCCCACACCCAAGACAGAAACCCCTAGACAAGACCTTGGACATACACCCCCCCCCCCCTAAATCACCCCTTCCCCCATGCAAAGCCCCCCTCCACTCCCCCTGGACAGCCCTCTAGACCCTGGACAACCCCCTGACAGACCCTAGACAGCCCCCCCCCAGGGTAGACCCTGAACAACCCCACCCTAGATAGCCCCCCCAAGGACAGACCATGGATATCCCCCCCCCTCCAGGACAGAACATAGACGGACCCCCTCCCCCAGGATAGACTGTGGATAGACCCCAACCCCTGAGGACAGACCCTAGACACCCCCACCCTAGACAACCCCCCACTCATCCCTACCCCATGCACCCCCAGAACCTGGACATACCCTCCCCCAAGGACAGACCCTGGACACCCCTACCTTGGATAGCTCCCCCACTCCTCCCTTCCCCTCCCTTCTCCATGCAACCCCTTCCAATTCCCCCCCCCCCAAGACCCTCGATAGACTCTTCCCCCCCAGGATAGACCCTGGAAACCCCCCACCCCTAAACAACCCCTTCCCCCATGTAAAGATCCCACACTCATCCCTTCCCCCTTCTCCATGCACCCCCTACCAGTCCCACCCCCCTGACCATGTATAGCCCCCCCAGACCTTGGACATGCTCTCCTCCCCCAGGACAAACCCTGGACACCCCCCAGACCCTAGACTCCTCCACCCCCACCGCTTCCACCATGAAAAGACCCACCCCACTCCTCCCTACTCCCCACACCCTCCCTTCCCCATGCACCCCTGCCAGTCCCTCCCCCCAGACCCTGGACTGACTCCCACCCAAGACAGACCCTAGGCACCCCCACCCCCTACAACAACACTTCCCCCATTCAAATCCCCCCATCCCCCCTTCCCCCTTCCTTCACCATGCACCCCTGCCAGTCCCCCCCCCCCTACCACCCCCAAGACCAGATCTACACCAAATCGGTTGTAGTAGGGGTTTTCAACTTTGACATTTTAATCCATGGAATTATTCCATTTATAGAAATGGTTTACACTATGGAAGTAGTTTATGTAAGGAAATGGGTTAACCATGGAAATTAGAATATAATACCATGGATAATTCCATGGAAATTATAGGATAAGTCAATAATCTCAACAATGGTAAATTTTAACTACACCCATGGTTAAGCCATGGATCTTGGTCCCTAACAACACTTTCAAAACCATGTAAAGTAGACCTTATAACCATAGTTAATAGACATGTAAATTGATTCCTACCCAACTATAGTTAATCACCAAATGCTTCCATAATATATGCACCTTATAACAGCACTCACATCCTCTAGCTATGAGAAAAAAAACACCACCTTCCAAATAAAACTGAACTCAAACATAATAAAATATATATCATAATAATTCGAACTATAACTAATATAGACAATATTCAATTTCAATATCAATATCATTATAATAAAATTAAATATTTGATAAAATTAAATGTAGAAACCAAGAATAAAATTTACATCTGAAATGTACCTCAATATCAGCATCACCAGAACCATCATTACCCTCATAATATCTTATAGAAACACCAACATCATTACCACCTCCTCTTAGACCACCGAAACCACCACCATCATCATGATCATTGAAATATTAATTGGTTTATGCACCTAAATTAGTGTAAGGAGCGAAGAATCCTGATAAAAATAATGCATACAATTGCGAACACATTTAATTAATGAAAAAATTCAATGTTTATATGGTGATTCATATGATATCATTATGTTACCAATAAAATACTCAATATAATGCATACAAATGAGAACACATATAATTAATGAAATCATTGAAATATTCTTGTGTGTGAGGATTCATGAACATAAAATTGAAGAGAAATACGAAGGATGTTTAGAATATAGATCAATAGTAAGAGTCTTATGGTGTAAATAAAACAAAATATGAATAAGAGAGTAATCATGTTTGGAGAAGGTTGAAATATTAAATCATATTTATTTTATGATGCTATTATTCATGTATGGATTTTATAAAAGGTATAAATTATTATAATTCCTAAAAATAAATAAAAAAGTAGTCAATATTGGGAGGAAAATATATATTTTTGGGAGAATATCTAAAGGTTATTCATTAACGAATTCATCATTAACCTATGCCCCCACCAACCTTGCAACCCCGCCCCACCCC
Source organism: Viscum album (assembly GCA_963277665.1). NCBI lineage: Eukaryota > Viridiplantae > Streptophyta > Magnoliopsida > Santalales > Viscaceae > Viscum > Viscum album. The sequence goes on along the minus strand of OY728155.1, from coordinate 268,511,753 downwards.
TCCACCCTTTCAACCCACCTACACCCCCCCACTGCCCTGTAGACCCCTGTTGCACCCCACCTGCACCTCCCCATTACCCTTCAGAACCCCCTACCCTCCCCCTACCCCTTCTACCCTATACCCCCTGCCAGTTTTCCCTCCCCCCTGCCCCCTTGTACCCACTGCCCCACACCCCTTTCACCCCCTGCCCTACAGACCACCATGAAGACCATCACCCTCTCCCCTACCCCTACAGACCCCCTACACCCCCTACCCCTTCCCCCTCCCCTGCAGACCCCCCCCCCCTTCACCCTACCCCTACCCCTACAAACCCCCCGCACCCTCCCCCTTGCACCCCATCTGCACCTTACACACTTCCCCCTGCCCCTGCCCCTCCCCCTGCCCCTCCCCCTGCCCCTACAGACCCCCTACCCCTGCGGACCCCCTTCAACAGACCCCCCTGCACCCTCCACCCTTCAATCCAATAACTCTCATTGTAAAATTTAATCTATAAGAATAATAGTATATGGAAATTTAATATAGAATTAATGTAAGATGCATGAAGAAAATATTCGATTATTTAAGGATGACTATAAAGATAACTTAAACATTATTTAAGACTAGAAAAAACATAAAATTTAATATTTATTGAGTTAGAATTTAAATTAATGAACTTAGAAACAACTAATGTTGAATACTCACTTGATGTTGAGAGAGAAAACTCTAACAAAGTTCCTAATAAAAATAATACATCACAGAAGTCTCATTATAGTAATGGGATAAGCATGAGTTAATTAAAAGTATAATACTCTTAAAATCACAAAAATATGTTAACCCCAAATTCTAATGAATATCTATACACAAATTACACTACATTGAAAAGTGATGGTTGTAATTATTTTTGAATATGGGTGAATAAATATATTTTTAAATGTACCACTTCAGTGCATATGGAAGAAAGAAGTAATGTATGAATTATGCCTTAATGCAACAATATAATTTTTTTTTCTGAAATATCTCTCCACTAGTTAAATTATACTCAATAGAAGAAGATAAGATTCCATGGAAACTACAAGTGTTGGGTATTATTCAAACCCCCTGACATTGACTATTAGAATAATATAAAAAACTATTAAAAATGATATGGCGCATGTCAAGGGAGTGAAGAATAGGATTTATGAAAAATTCAGATAAATTCAATATTAATACATGGAAATGAGAAAATATTTTGAAAAAAAATTCAATATCTTGGAAAATTCATTAGAAATTTTAGATGATGTGGTCTTGGTGATGGAAAGTACTGGGTGAAAATTACCAAGTACAAATTCAGTACAAATAATGGAAGGAGACCAAAATAGTGGATGAAAAATAAAAAGAAAATAGTTGCTAACTCTACTATGGGTTGTAATGAAAATTAAGTTACAACGAATGTTACACCATTGATGAAATTAAAAAAATGCCAAAAAAAAAACAAAGATTCTTCTACTATGGAAGGAATGGAAACTTTTTGGAAAGCTATTAGAAATCATTAAATATTAATGTTAATGACATATCTAAAAATAAAAAATTCAATAAATTCAAGAATAACCCAAGAAATTTGAATGGTGTAAGACATCTCCAATAAATAAGTTAATTTTAATTGGAACTTACCACTGATGGGAAATATTACGAAGGAAAATAATCATTTTGGATGATGAAATGATATTATCTCTAAAAAATGAATGACATCATTACCTAGGTATAAGGAACTGGTAAATAAAAATATTATTTTTTAATTTGATATGAAGGTTACTATGAAAGGAAAATAACAATGCAAGAATAAAAATAAACATATTCTGAAGGTTTTCTTGGATGTATAGATAGAAACAATTGTGGAATAAATGAGGTTCGATGAAAAATAAAACTAGGATGAATGTTCATTTTTTAGAGTTCATGAAGAAGAAAACCCCGCATACCAAAAAAACATAGAAAAAAAATCTATGAAGATAAAGATGATTAATTACTAGATAATCAAGGGTGGTCACATGAATAAAGATGAATCTAACATGAACAATGATTTTTTATTGAGATAATACTCTTAAACTTATAACTCTAACTAATAAGGAAAGGTAGATCGACCTTATTCCTTGATTAGTTGTGATGTGGTTCAATGAAAAGGGAAATTTAAGGTGATGCAATTGAGTAAGTGTTTACGCCTATAAAGGAATAAACGTTAATGATGGGGATTTTGGAGACCTAATGAAGTTGATATAAAGTATAAAAAATCCCAGAAAACTCATGATTCAAAAACTGAATTCTAATGTTATGGTAAAGTGAACATTAAAGTACCCATAGACTAAATATATATATGATGGTAAAGAAATTCCCAATATATATAATCCATAGAATTAAATTTTATTTCATATATGATGAACTTTTTCCACACTTTCCCATTATTATATGAAAATTTATGATTTAATAAAATGTAATAAAATTGATTTATTGATGAAAAAAATGATTTTACAAAAGGGTAAAAACCTGTTATTTCATGTTCTATAAATTTTGATATGTTTATTGAAATGGATGAAATAAATTAAAATCAATGGAAAAATAATAAATTTATCCCTAAGAGATTATTTTTTAGAACTTAGAAACACGTTAATTTTTTGAATAGTATTAATGTCTGAGTATATCACACTTGTCTTATAAAGGGAGCATAGATCACATAGACATAGATTTTTCTGATTTGGGACCTTTTAATTTAAGAAAAAGTTTGATATACCTATCTAAATAAATATAATATTAGTATTCAATTCAATGGAAGATAAAGGGAGAAAAAGAAAAAACTTGGAGAAATATTTCCCTCATCTCAAAATTTCAAAGAAAGGGATTTGAATTTAGATCAATACGAGGAATGCAAAAGTGAAGTCATTTATCCTGCACAAAGTGACATTGAATTTTTACCAATATGACATAGAGAATAAGTCTTTGAATTTAAGGAAATATTAATTAGAAATATTTATTGAGAATAAATCCAAAGTGGGAGATTGAAGTACCCAACAAAGGATCATGGTAACATTTTATATTTTTTATCAATAGATTGCTGAAAAGTAAATGAAGTAATATAAAGAGAAGGCAACGAAGTAATTTAAGGAAAAGTAAAATGGAATACAATAAGAAAAATTTGTGTTACTTACTGTTTTTCAATTTCATATTAAGAATATTAATATTGGATAGATCATACATTATTTTGTTAAATTAATCTAAATGTTCCTTTATAGAACTACATGGATTTATCTTAAAAGAAAAAATTTGGAATCTTTTATAATAATTGATGACTAAAGAGGTTGTCATGTATAGTTTTTATTGTTTAATACAAATAATAGCAGCTGTAGAATCAAAGTATGTCTCCCAAATAACTTTATATCCAAAAGAAAGTAACATAGAACGATGTTCTTTAACTAAAACATACATGGAAACATCATTTTATTCTGTGATAGGTTTTCTAGATATATTTATTTTAATAATAGGTTTCATGGGCCTACATATGGAACCAATTAAGCCCTGATGAACTTACAGGGATCTCATCTTATTTTTCAAATGTTAAATTCATTATCACCATAAAATATTTCGATTTCGAACCATGTTTTTGAAAATCTTACCAGAATATTAGATATCTAGTTCCCACATACAACGCTAAGTGTACACCCCTAAAATATGACCAATATCAAGCATAAATTATGTTTATAAAAATAGATTGGAAATGTAGATGAATTATTAATGTAAAATTGGATCTAATAAAATATAGTGGATAAATAGAGGCAATTTATGAACTGATCACGACGTAGAAATACCCAAAATCAATTATTGACAAAAGAAATAGGTTCGATAGAAAAGGAAAACAAGTATAGATTTAATACAAAATTGTGAGGGGTAAAGGAGAAAATATAAAAAGGAATAACATAAAAACACCTAAGGACCGATATGGGGATTTTAAAGTAGCAGTCCAATATAGTAGAATCTAAATATTAAAGATTCCATAATTTAATAAATGAAGTAAGTAACGTATAAAACTCTTAATAAGATCAAATCAGTAAGGGAAGAACTAGTATTACATTCATAAGGAAAAAAATAAACATAATAGTAGTTCATAACAAAAAATTTCCAAACCACATAAATCCACAATTCTCTTAAAGGGTGATTTTTCTCATTAATTCATAATCACCTTCACAAGTATTTTCACAGAAATCACATGTTCACACGCAAGCATTTATTAGTCTTATATAAGTACTTATCCTTTTATGAGTGTTGGTTTTAAAAAAAATGACAATAAGGACTCTAAATCAAATATAGGGTTTAACTATTTCACAACATTCACAACATGTGGATAATAAAACCATCAAATTTAGAGGAAGAATCATCACTTAGAAATAATAATAAACTGGTAAAACATGTAAAAAAACTAATTCCCCTTAAATTTAATTTAAATCTATATCATTTCCTTCATTACTTAATCCTTTCATCCACCTATAATAAAAATGAAATATGCTAGTTGCACAAATGAAAAAAAAAATAGAGAATAATAATCTCATACCTGGATGTATGATTCAAATCAAACTAAACCCAAAATAGGTGGATATATGAACAATTGTCACTGCCTCAAAATGATACAAAATGATATATAAAATAATGGATGAATGGGGTATGTGAACATGCATATAATCATGAGAAGGAATAAATTTGGTCGAAGAAGGAGACTATCAAATCTCAAGAATGAATTCCGCTTTGACATGCTTGAGGGGTGAGATGTTACCACTAAGGCGAGGAAGTTTCCTCATTCGATGGATGCGACAAGAAGCATCATGCAGGGGATGAGGATGCTGAAGCATCATGAATGCCATATGATAACCATCGGGGGATGAGGATCGAGGAGAGGATAGGTTTTGAAGGCAGTCAGGAAGACGAGTCACTACTGAGAGGAGAGGTTGTCGCAAATAGTAGAGGTCGACGCCGATAGAGGAGAAGTCACGAGGGTAGAGGAGGGTGGCCGAGAAGATAAGTCATGCATATAAGAGAGGGCCATCAAGAGTGAAGAGGTTGTAGGTATAGGGTGGGTTGTGAGGGGTTGGGGGTGGAGAAAAATAGGGCATCGCGGACTATGTAGAGGAGGAGCCCGATAGATTGTAAAAAAACATAGATACTGATTTATTTAGTCATGGATATAAACTATTATTTATCCATAGTTTTAATAAAAGTGTGTCTATAAACTAAGATATAGACACATAATTATAAAATTGTGGCTATAGGTCTGTGGCTATAGCCATGTTTTCTGGTAGTGTTCGGGCGCCGCCCTTTCCTCACGATTAGCATTAGCTGGCCGCCTCCTCTTCCGGTCGCCAGTGCCGCTGTGCCGGTGGAACTTTTGCGGGCCTCCGGTGTAGATCTGGAGGTTCTTATTCCCTTTTTATTTCCCCTACAGTCCTCCAAGAATGCTTCCATCATTTTGTGCCCCCTGGTTTCATCTTTTCATCGTATTGGTCTTTCATCAATGAAGAACGCAATCAAAGCAACATTGGTGGAGGGTCTGAGCCTTGTTTGGTTCAGCCCGTACCCTCCGTGTTATCATTAAAGCATGGGAGGATTTCAACATCATCTAGAGTAAAAGAATCATAAAACTCTTAAACATATTCATTACCTCGAAATCGTTTGAACACGCTGCAGATGAGGGAGATGAACTTGCATTCGAAGGTGTTCTTCATTACACATAATTGTCCAATTTGAATCATATAATAGTCATAAAATATCCATTATATGATGGTGGATGATGTCTTTAGAACTTCATGAGAGGTTCCTCTCATGAGTGACTAAAACCCATTCCCGTGATTTTTTTTAAATAGAAGAGAGGGAACCACCCTCGTTGCATTTCATTAATGTGGTTCATTAACGAACTGAAATTAATGTTCCATTTATTCAATGAATGTTGTGATTATGAAACACAAGGGTCATGTCCGTAAATGAATTTCTATTCAAGACCAAAATTACACCATGGTCACACCACCATTTCTCAATGGTTACAAGGAAATAATAAAATAACTTTAGAGTTATTTTATTATTATTTTTTGTAAAGTCCAAAAATTAACATTTTCATCCAACCCTTTCCTGTTGAAGTTATGTTTTTCCTAAGAGAATCTTGGCTCTGTGAATTAATCATCTCCCTCAGGTTTTTAATATAAGCATCGGTTCAAAAGATATAAATCACCTCCCACGTGTTTACTGAGCATATCTTAAAAAAAGTTCAAAATTTTTTAATAGTTACCCTCGTCCCACTCCGGTTGAGGTTAGGCTCCACCTAAGAGGAAAACCACCTCATGAGCTCAATGATACTCTCATCTTTCAAATATGATTTACCGTTTATGAGTTTTATGGATTTAAAAATAAAATAATTGTTACATAATTATTTTATTTACGGAAAAAAACTAACTTCCACCGTAGGACTATGCCGACCAATATTAGGATTTACCAAAGGAAATAATTCCCTCACGAGTTCAACAGTGGTCTTAGAATTTTAATCTGAGTCAACGTTCATGAGTTACAAGCATTTAAAAAATAAACTAATTTTATTTAATTATATTTATTACAGTTATTCCATTTTCAGGTTTTCTCTGTAGAGGCAGGCACCGATTACACATATGTCGTGGTTAGGGTAAACCTACCATCCTGAAAGCAATGGTTTCCTCATATTTCTACTCAAGAAACGCATTTAAGAGTTATTCCACTTTTTTAGGAAGAATACCCACATGTGCTATTTAAATCTTAACATTTTTTGACAGATCATTCAAGGCACTCATGGTCTCAGAATCACATGTTTTCAATTATTGTATTCTCATAATAATTCTATATATTTAAAAAAATTATACAGAATTTCTGAGTATTTACACTTAATGAATAAATTTTAACAATAAAATGTAACTATAGTGAAATAAACATGAGTGATTAAATAAACTAGATCAAAATATCTATGTTCCCATTGTGTAACAGTAACGAAAAAAACCACTTCTATTTTCTTAGGAACACAAATATTTCTTTTCTATGAATATATATTAAGAAGTTGAATATCTCATTATTTATATTATATTTTGAATAGATCTCTGGCATACTATATAGAGAAATACCAAACAATAAATAATGAATATTTGAATTCCAATCATTCATATAGAGTTCTAACATCACAAAGAAATAAGAATGATTTAAAATGTTATGTACGAGAATTTGAATTAGTCTTAAAAAAATTTAAATAGATATTTTATTTTATATAAACTATTATAGAAAATGGATATACTATCATAAATTTAAAACAATTTCTCATAATGAGTCCAATATATGGTTACATCACATATAGAAAACATAAAAAATTAATGTTGGAAACATACGTATTTTTACAAAAGGTGGGATGATGAACAACACATTTGTTCTTCATATATAGGGTTTAATCTAATGGTTTTTGATACATATATTTCCAACAGTTAAGGGTTTATGACCCATACATTTTCATTTATTCATAGTGTTTTCAAACCATATGTGACACTTATAAACATAAGGTAAGAATAGTTCTTCCATATTAATTTAAAGGAATGTATATAATATTTTCCCATGGATTATGGACTTCTGTACACTTATAGAATAAAAATAAATATTCTCAGGAATATCATACTCTTTATTTTCACATTAAGGAAGTTTTATTGGTAAAACAATGTTGTTTTTCATGAAAATAAAATTAATAAAGAAATTAACCATGTTTTTGAATCAAAACTTACTCAATAATATTCTCTTTTTTGATGATCATAAAACCAATAAAAAAATATTAAAATTAAAAAAATTTATAAATGAATTTTTAACCAAAAAAGAAATATATATAAATTATAAACACATTTCTTATCATAAATTTATAAACATTTTTCTTATCATAAATTGTTTGTAAATTTTTACATAATACGTCCCATAAAATATCTCATTAGATTTCTCTCAGTTTTTGTGACATAAAAAATAATGGAAAAAATGAAATAAATAAACTCCCCCTAAATTCATTTCAATATATATATGTATATATATTCAAGAATCCATGAAAACATATAAAATATTGTTAAAAATTATTAAGAGCTTGCAAGAAATGTGATAAATCTTATAATTCTTGGCATAATAATAAAATATTTAAACATATTATAATGTTTTATATTCACTCTCTAAGAAATTTATCAAAATTATAAATGAATAAAATGTTTCAAAAGATTAAAAAATGATAAATTATTTTAGAAACATCAAAAATTAAATAAAATATATTAATCTAAAAAAAGAATAATTTGTCACTTATAGCTATAGACTACATTCAACGAATTTTAAATAGTCAATTTTTAAACTCATGTTTGCACATAATAGAAGCATTTGTATAAAATCTTATGAGTATAAAATATTGAAATGTGCTAATGAAAAAATTTATAACACACATATTTACCTAATTAAAATATTTTTACAAAAAATAGATCTATTATATTGGCTTTACGAAAATGAGAGTGATGAAAAAAATTTGAGGTGTTGGGAAGGGTTTGAAGGGACATCTGAACTACCCAAACATCAATTTTTTTTGTTTAAATCAGATAAAACTCTTGATAGCTACTCTATATGGATTTTAACTTCTAGAGATATTTTATGTAGTGAGAAGGTTGAAAAATGTTTGACCATAACCTCCTTTAACTCATCAGGATCTAACATAGTAATTTTTTTCCTTATGATTTAATCCATTTGACTTATAATTCCCAGTTTTAAATTCTTAAAATTATTCTTTTAATATCAAAATTTCTTTTATATTTTGATACTCTATATTAAGTGTATAGAAAAATATTTTGGAAACTGAAAAATTTAAAAGATATTCATATAACTTATTAGTTTCTTTCAGAACATCATGTAGATTCACAATTTTTTTATTTTAATTATTATTTTTAAGAAGGAGAATCTACATAAGTCATTCTACTTTTAATAATTTGAGATGATGAATCTTCTAGTTCCTGAAAAATATGGTTCAAATGTATCCATATTATTGGAAGATAATTTTTCACTAAATAGATCAATAGAAGGATTTCCATTTTTTATATTGTGAAAGAATATACCCTGAGCATGATGTTCTTGATCACATTATTTTACTCATACTGATTTGTTTTAGAGATCTTTGATAACTATATTTCAAAGAAGATAAATAAAAAATTTAAATGTCTTTAAGAAGAATATTCTAGGGTTTTAAATAGAATAAAATACATTTTGTTTTGGAAATTTATAGATGATGCATCATTTTTTAACATGAAAATATAGAATAATCATTTCATAATTTATATTTTTAATAGATATTTCATATAAGAAAAAAATCAGAAATAAAATATTACATAAAAATAAATGTTTCTAAGATTGATAAATTTGAAAAAATCATATGTTTAAATACTAAATAAACAATATAGTTTTTCATCAGTGTTATTCTATAATTAAATAATTTTTTATTTTTTAAATTCTATTTTTTATTATAATTATTTCTAAAAAATGATTATATATTTTCTATATTTTAATAATTTATTCATATTAATTGATATGCAATTATATAAACTATATTTCAATAGATCGATTTAAAGAGTGAGAAATTATTATCACTTTTTCGTAAAAGTTCCCTCTCCCCCTATATAAACCAATTAATGCAATAAAAACATATATACAATGATTTTACCAAATCATTTCATGGATTATTTGTTCTATTTAAAAAGATTTAAATTATGAAATACTTCATAGATGACCACTCATTTTTTAGGATATAAATTTCCATATAATTCTTAGATGACCACTTTATGATTTAACAACATAGTTCAGTGGGTTATTCCTTAAAAACATCATATATTATTACCTCCAGTACCCATGTTTTTTTTGAGTCTATCATTTTTTGAAATTAATATTTTAAGTAACCAAACATAGTTATTTAGGGTAGAGATTATACAATTTATGTTTGATAATTATTTTAAAAAATTAACATGTTTAACACTAAACAATTGATATCATCTAAAGAAAAATAATTTGAAAAAATTATATCAATACCATAATAAAAACATTTAGTAGAATAAATTATTTTTCTATTTGAACTATGAAAAAAATTATTCATATATAATTTTTTTTCTTTCCCCATTACTAAATATCCAAATCCTTTGGGAATTTTATTTTTCTATGAACCTGATTTCAATAATATTATCCTTTAATATGAATACTAGAGGGATATTTAAATGTATTAAATTCATCTAATAATTAATTCATCATTATAATTCTGTATATATATTTTTAAAATATAGTAATCAACATCATCATAGGTAGATGAAAGTGATGGAGGAATATAACATCCCCCTGACGATGATTTTATATTCATTCAGAAAGGATCATGTATGGAAGAACAAAAAAATTGTCTCCATGGGATCCCACTATATCGCTAAATAATCTACAAAAAAGTTACCTTCTCTCAAAATGTGTTTGATTTCCATATTGTGATAATTAGTCAATCTTCCACTCTTTATGAAATACAATATCTACCATAGAGGATTGGGATTTCCATGCAAGAACCCTTCTTGAACATTAGAATCTAATTCCCCCTCTGCAATGTTTAATTTCTAAAGTCTTCACATCATTATTCCACTATCCATATCCTTCACAACCTATCCAATGGAGTTTACCTACCCATAAAAGCATTGATGCTAGAAATAATAGAGCCTCTACAATCACACACTAGAACTACTCCTCTTAGTTATCCATTTTGACTAGAACCATCCACATTATGTTTCATCCCAGCCACTAGAGGTATCTATGAAACCCACCTCTCCTTGCTTCGCCTTTCTACCTACCTAGTAGTAATGACCACTCTTGATATTATTCTATAAAATGTGGTCTCAGTTCCCCCACCTTGTAATATACTTGAAATATCCACCACTAGGGACTTCACCCATACCTAAATCCACATAAATATAATACCATTTTACTTCCAATGACTTTTTGTGGTCCTCCCTTATAACCAAACAAACATTATTGAAAACTATCTATCGAATAAAATCCTCGTCCTCATTCTATCCCACCTCCTCAAACAAACTTGATATAAAATCTGACACTAAATCCCCATGAACCATATTTCCCATAAAAAGGTCAAAAAATCCCCAAATACCTTTCATCCATTCCGTATAAAATAAAAAATAAAAAACTATTTATTTTCTTGGGTAATAAGAACACATGCATCAAGAAACCACTATAAATCCCTCTCTTCTTCACATTATCATGAATAGGCATGGCTTGGTTCCTAAGTCTCCAAACTGATGATTTCATTTCAATAAGAAATTTTTTATACCCCATATTCGACACACATTTATATTTATATCTATTACCATTAACAATGTCATAATAATCACGACCAAAAAAACACCCTCAGACATAAATGAAAACACACACATGTTGGGATAATCCATCATGAAAATGTTCTGAAAAATTAAACATTTTTGATCATCCGGAGATATGTTGATAAATAATGGTTTTTTTATGATTCTATGAATAAGATCATTGGAGATTGGATACCCAGGAAACATTGAGGATAACTAGCCCAATTATCCTTCCATTAGATGATATATCCTTTACTCACCACCCACAATGCTTTTTTATTCATGAATTCCATATGATCAAATATCCTTTTGCAAGAAAAAAGGTCCTCTCATCTCTGAAGTTATATGATTTCCATTCTACACCATACTGGTGCCTCATAAATCTCCCATGGACAGATTTGAAGTAAATGATCTCCCACACCATTCTATCTTTCATTTCATTCCTAGCTTCTGAAACATCATGTAGGCCAACTCCCCCTTATCAACATGATTTTCAATTATCCTCCAAGAAGCCTTGTGGAATCTATAAGCATGGTTGGAAATAAAAATTAAGGTTGTAAAAAATTTATTCAAATGATAATTTGTTTCCTCAATTGGTATCCGACCATTCTCCATTTGCGGTATCCTTGAAATAGAAAAAAAGAAGAGAAGAATGCATTTGATTTTATTGAAACTGGATGAGGAGGGAGGGCTTCAACATATTGGTTTAAATCTATTGGAATCTACCAACAAAGGATGATGCATGGTTTAGGATACCATTTCATATTAAAAGACTGAGGAATGATCTACAATATTGGATGTTTTCCGCTAGACATGAAATATTATGAAAAAACTATGGAACAAGCTTGAGCGTCGAATATACTGAATAAAATATATACCAAAATCATCGATTTTTCTAAAAATAATGGTTCGGAAAGAGACATATTTGAAAATTATGTCTCATGTAGGTCGGAACATATAACATTATCAATTGATGGGTTTTCTAAGCCCAAATCTAGTGTGTGTGATTCATACAAAAAATTCCAAAACATTTCCACCATCATAAATCCAGCTCTTGGGACTTATGCTCTCTTTGATGGAAGGCAGACAGATAAACTCCAATGAACTTGTTTCCTGAACTACCTCCCAAACACCATCAGAAGGTTCCTCTTTTCCCAAATCATGAAAGGCCGATGCCACCTTCAAACTGAGATAGTCTGAAATATCATGAATGGCTCTCACATCCATCAACCCATATTCTATCTATCGATTAATCCTATTTCTCCATCAAAAATAAAATGAGTTCCCCTACTAGAAACACTACACATAAAAGTGGGGTAGGGATAGAAAAAATATTATTTTCCACTGATACATATACAATCTTCAACTGATGAGAAATATTGAATAGAAAAGGCCTCTCTAAATCTTGTTCAACGTAGATGCAAGGAATAATAGACAATGAATTCCTAACACTATAATCGTCATCATAGATATATTTCCCAAAATCATTTCCCATTATTTGTAGCATCATTGGATTTTAAAGAGGTTATGGTAATCCTAAGAGATGAACACACGAAGATGGAAATAATGAATCTTTACCAAAATGTAAATCCCATTAACAATGATATAGTGAGAACATCCAAGATCCGTAATTCTTATTTTCTATAGACAAAATATTAAATAAATCCTCCAAAGAGAAAAAATGGATGATAAAGGCATATCTGGATAAAATTGAAACTATCTATTGACGATGAAGTTCCCACAAGCCAACGAAGCTCCTAAAAAAGAGAGAGGTTGTTAACCCTAACCTAACATCATCACCAGAGGAATATTATGAACACGTTATCATATTTTTATTCCACCATAGAATAATCCTCTATAGGAAAATCCTCCACCATATACACATAATAGGGACCCACTAGAATAATAAGGCCATAGACATATACATTATATATTGTAGTGTTTTTGAACTAGAAATCACATTAAAGTATCTTTAATGTATATAGTTTTATAGAATTTGGACTAACTCATTAAAAGTAAACTCACACAATTCATGTATAATGTTACACCATGTATCCAGTTTTTCATCAAAGGAAACCCTTTTAATATAAAACGTTATTTCATTTTGAGATACACCCTCAATTCTTTCATTATAACATCATCTTTATCCTTAACAATATTATGACCTGGAAAAAATAATTCAATACATGGGATGAACATAAATGAATTAGTAAGGGATACCGGAAGAATGAAAACATTAACCTTGAAAAAACAAGAAATCCATGAATACTTATCTTAATGTAATACTTTTAACCTTTAAAAAATAGTAAATACTTTTCACTAAATATAAGCTTATTTATTTCTCTTTTTGTAAAAAATTATTACCATAATACCCTTGGAAAGAACATAAAACATATAAAGGTTACTTGGGACATAATCATACGTAAATAGAGTAACAATCTGATTAAAAATTGAATAACCATATGGGTGACTTCTATAACCAATGCGTTCGAGGTTATAATTTAACTAATTGTACTTAGTTTATCATGGAACCAACCATATTTGGTTTGTAACTTAACTACCCGTCTATCATTTATCGAGTAACTAACCTTAAAATGTTCATGTATAATTATATAATCATAACATATAAAATATTACAATTAAAAACAATTCACTCATAAAATTTCACTCCTAATAATAATAAATTATTTCAAGATATTAAAATAATCAATCTATTTCCAAACCCATTTTAAATAAAAAATCACCCAAAAAGGCAGACAATTATTTATTTTTATTTTAAAAACATTACGGCTTACTGAGAAATCTAAATATATAATAATGGTCACGACGGTGGAGAAGTTTTTTTCACTGTATACATTAAAAATAATATTCCTTTTGTCATTTGTCAAAGCATTCCATATAAAACACATCAAAATACTACTTATGAAAAACATGGAATTAAATTCCAAATGTATAAAAAATTATTATTCAAAATCCTTTTTATTCATATAATAAATAGGTAAATGAATATTATGAAGAAAAGTATTTGATAATTAAATCTTTAAACATTCAAGGTGTCCCATACCACATTGAAAATTTAAATCTTAATCTCTAATAATTAATAAATTTTCCCAAACATTTAATTACAATACTATAGATTAAATATGGATATAAAATATCTTGTTGTTTGTATATAAACCTTATAAAATAATGTGGTGTATATTATTTATAAATGCCACAATGAAAGGCGATTGAGAAAAAATCCCTTACCTTGAGTATGATTCATCATGTATGTTCTTTTTCCATCCTGATTAATAAGACTTGTATGATTTATATATGATTAATAACCTTTTAATGTTTATTATTCATTTTATTTAATTAATTACCATGTTATAATAATTATTTAATTATTTGAGTATATGTCAGACATTTTATCGATATTCAGAACATGAGTCGAAATGAACATGGTATGATGTCAATAGTCAATGTGGTCATAATCCCATCATATCATAAATAATATTCATGATAAAATAATTACATTAATATATCATTAAAACTTTTTATTCCATTCATTAAATATGTATATGAAAAATTGAACAATGTTACAATCACAGAGATGGTAAGCCATGTGTACGAATGAGTAATATTTTCCATTTTTCCTTGATCATTATGGAATTAAGTTAAATATTATTTTATCTTTAAAGAATGATCATAAAATAATTAATATCATATTAATAATATATATATACTTATTTATATTATCCAAGTGATGTGATGATTAAAACAAATCACATCAATTCGTGGAGGTGATAATTCACACATATGAATGAATCACGATATCATTTTTATGTGCATTTAAATTAATAATATAATTGATATATTATTTTATTATAATTATAAATATGTCATAAATATCACATGTGAACATTAATTTAATCTTTAAAACAAGTCTTGAGAGCCGTTAATGAAAAACGTACTATACAGATTCGCGAGGCAATAGTCTGTCGTACACATGAATGAAAAGTTCATTTCACATTTCATGAAATTAGAGATTGATTTAGGTGATGATATTAAAAAAATAACATCTTAGTATATTTATCATAATAGGGTTATTATCTCATCATTTTTGGATTATATTTTAAGTAAGTCGGTGAAGAAAGAATATAAAAAAACTAAAATAAAAGAATTACCTTTCCTTCGAAATGGAACTTTTCTAAACACATTAACACCTCCAAGAAGGGTGTTCTGCCGATAATAAGGCTTCAAGAATGTGGGGTAGGGACTATATGAAGGGTTTTTGGAAGATATTTTATGATCTAAAGTGTTCTTGAATTGTGATTAATAGAGAGGAATGGGTTCATTTTATAGTAGATAGGAGGGGTACCCTTGGAATTAAAAAAAGTATTAAATTAATATAAATTAAATATGGATTCCAAATTGGTCCAAACATATTTAGTTTTAAGATATGATTATTATGGATGGTAATTTAATCTTCCATTGAAAATTAGTATGTTTTGGATATTTATTAATACTTATCATTATGTTTAAACCCTTTTTAACTCTTACCATTCTATCAAGCAATTTACAATTTGAGAGTTAACATAATGACCAAATCGTTCCATACGGTCAATGAATGATTCATCAATTACATTTTTCGATTTATCTACACTTTTTGGATAAATATTATATTTTTTATAAATTTTATATCATTTAGTAATATATTTATATTTTATATTATGAATTATTTCAATTTCGACACTATTCATTACATGACTTTTTTAAATGAATATAAAAACATGATTCCCTTGAAAAAAATATATTAAATCAATAATAACATGTCATATTAAACCAAAAAAAAATCATGGATGGAATCAATGATTTGATATTATATTTATTTTAATATTATTAATATCATTTATTTGATTCTTTCTTTAAAAAATCTATTACTACATCATCTTTGTGTCATAATTAAATTTATTTATCTAATTACTAAAATTATAAATAAATTACAATGATATAGGTAATTTTTTATATTTCTATGTACTATTTATAGTCAAACATATCAGCAACAAAACCCCATATTTAATTTTTTAGTAAGAAGAGACATATTTATGACATATTTTCCTTTGCTTTAAATTAAATGAAATTAATCTCGTGATCACACAGAAGTGGATTCAAAAGGTCAACATTTATGACCAAGGAAGTTCATGGTATATAATAACTCATCCAATAATATTTGGACAAGTTTTAGGGTAATTTTATCATATGAGAATTTTAATTTTTCCTTTAATTACTCTATTTAACTTTTACATTGGCAAATATAATATTAAAGTTATTATTCAAAAAAATTACTACGATCCTATTGCACAAAATATTTCATATTTATTACAACCTTGTATGTTCATTCATAAAAATTTAATTCACAAAAGTGGTTAAATTATATTTAACATGAATCATGTTGACGGATCAAGAAAACGTTGAAAAGTGCACATTTTTTAATTTAAATTTAATTTAAAATTGCATCCCATGAACTAAATTGAATTAAATGATAGAAAAATCATATAAATATACCATAAAACCACGTAAAAGTACAATATAATAATATAAATAAATTATATGAGGAGGCATTTTTGAATTAAAATGCAGTATTGTTTACTATTCATTAAAATGTGAATTTTATCAGAAAAATACCAATGAATAAAAAAAAGTAATTTTTTAAGTCCCACATCCAAATAAGACATTTATTTTTTAAAAAAACACATATAAATGTAAAAAAACTAGATTTAAAAATGTTCCACCCTCAAAAGGTGGTAAACCTACCTTTAAAAATATTAGAGTATTTTATGCATAAAATTGGAATTATTACCATTTAATACTATAAATTTTATTGGAATAAGTTAAAAATATTTAATAAACATGTGTAAACATAATAGTGTTAGTTATATTCATTAACACCCATACAAAATCTATGCGTAACTACCATTTAAAATATTAATATTACAATATATTATTATTTTTCGATATAAATCAGTCTTTTGTACAACCTAAGATCTAGGAGAAACTCATTGGTTCATATCGAGTGTGTTATTAAACGTAGCGCCCATTTAAGTTAAATATACTATCTAGTTCAAAAATATTAATAAATTTGAAATTTTATTATTCTATGAATACTTATGATGTTACATTCTTCCCCCTTTTGCAAATTTCATCCTCACAATTTTTAATTTTGGCTTAGTGACTAAGGTTTCTCTTTTAAAAAATACTTCATTGAAATCCCACATCAAAAAAAGTATAATTAAAAAGTAAACATTAAAAGAAATTAAGTAAATTGAAAATGTCACATGAGATAAGAAAGACTAGGGTTAAATGTTAGAAATTATGGATATTGAATATAAAACTAACCAACCATTTCTGATGGAGAGTCATAGAAAAAAAATTTAGGTAAAAAGTTTATAATCACAATGCAATAAATTTTGGATGGGTTAAATAGTATTTGACTTCATAGTAAGAATATTAAATGGAAATTTTTTTTGTTTTAATATCCATTTCATAAAATTGATTCATCAATTTAATTCATAGACTATGAACATATGGAAATAATCTTACTTGAAAAGTAGAGTTTCATACTTTCATCAAAATCCTTCACCAACACACATTGTTTCTCTAAACAACGAGTATTCAAGATGAATCAACATCTATAGAATCCCATTATACACAAAATAATAACAGTATATTTATCTTTTCTTGAACCACTAACCAAAACCAATATAGTTAGGATAAGATAAAACAATCCTCCAAATAGAATAATTCATTTGATGATTAAAAACTGCTTTTAATATTTGAAATTCAAAAATAAATTAGAAAGTTAAACAAGGACGATTTGATAAATAAATATCCTTAAAATTCATTAAAATAATCCAAACTATGATTGAAACCCAATATTTAGAAGTATTTTATCACATAGTCATCCAAGATAAATTTTAACTTTAATCTCCAAATATCATCAACCACTCTTAATATGGAATACCAAAAAGTAATTAACATAATCACATATTCTCTATGACAAGTTAATCATTTCTAAAAATAACCAAATTCTACCTAAGTTCACAATAAAATTATAGATACATCGAAAATAAAATTCAACTATTACTCCTCAAATTAAACCCCATAGTATTATATTTACCTTAATCTTGTAAAGTTCCAAAAAATAGTGCACATATTCCAAAAAAACATTTATCACATAATTCAAAAATCACATTCTAATACCAAGGATATCAATTTGATAAAACATAAGTTCCAAAAAAACTTCTACATATTCCAACAACTCATTTAACTAAGAAGAAAAATTCACACTAACTGGGTACTTCATATAGGCTTTTGGTAGGTGATACACCCTTGTCTGCCTTTGGTTATGGGTTCGATTCTCTTGTCCTTTCCAAACATGATAGGTTTTCACACATACTTGAGGTTTCCCATTTTATAAAACCATTTAAATCTTATAACACTCACAAAATGAGATAAAATTTCAAAAAAACCATACCATATTTTAATCTCAACATTTTTCTCCTGCCATTAATTTTGCATCCCAAAATATAATAACCCATAGTTACCTCAGAGAAAAATAACATATATTGGTTATGAATTAATTAATAATTATATCCAAAAAATATAATTATTCCTCATATAAAATTTTCACCAAGAAAGAACTGGGTTAGATATTACACATCTAAAAAAGC
Source organism: Viscum album (assembly GCA_963277665.1). NCBI lineage: Eukaryota > Viridiplantae > Streptophyta > Magnoliopsida > Santalales > Viscaceae > Viscum > Viscum album. The sequence continues at coordinate 268,492,642 of OY728155.1, read as the reverse complement.
CATCAAAGTATCCACATCATCAAAAGAATATTAATACTATTAAACAATTCATCATCCTAAAATATACCATAACTCTTGAATTACTTATATGTAGAATTATTCATCATTCAATGTTCTTCACGATCCATTAACCTTGCAGTTACATGCTATTCCATAATACTTATTTCATACAAATGAAAACATAAATCATGCCCTCTAATTCAATAATTTCAAAACATGATAAATGAAAATAATCCTTACCATTCATAGTATATTTTTAGTTTCCTCATCTTAAATTTAAATTGGATTAGGTATTAGTAAACATAAATTTTTATGGTCCTCCTAATCACATTGGTGAACCTTCTTCATAGGACATCTATTTTTATAAAGACCATACTCCCCATATTTAAAACATTCAATTGATAACTCAGAAAGAACTTTTTTTCTTTTCTACGAATCGACTAAAAACATCCTTTTTTCTAGGGTAGGTTATCACTTTATAAACATCATTTACAAAACTATAATATATTCACGTCCATTAAAAATGTTTTAGTAGGTGTTTCTTTCCACATCCTTGATAAATATTTCATTGAATATACATACTTTTATGATCATTATTTCCAAGACATCCATAAGGATTCGTTTCTCTCATATATAATGCATTAGAAAAATCACCACGGTTCAAGTGGTTAATCATTACTCTTGATAGTTGGTTTAAAATAACCAAGAGAGTTACCTTTTCTTCTCCCATTTAATTTTTTTTCTTATTCATAGAACCACCACCTTTTCCATTAGATCCATTTTTACATTGGTGCCTACTGGATCCTTCCATTTAGTAAAATAAAAATGGTAAGTGTTAGTATTTTAATAAAATCATCATACAATATCGTATGATGAAGATAAAAACTAATATACAATTATTAATGTTATCTAAAACTCCTTCAATTTATATAAAATAATTTTTGACTATTTCTAGTATGCTAACAATTTTGGTTATATATAACCTATAAATTTAGCTTAAATATCACCCAATCCTTTAAATTTTTCTAAACTGACCATTGATACCAACTATAAGGATCCTACCTTAAACATTACATATTCCAATATTTTTTTTCAAGAAATCAAAATCGAGGATCTTTAATGTTTATAGTTTTAGAGAAATATGTCAAACTCATACAATGTAGGCGCATACATTATATGTTGAATGTTACACTATGTATCCACATTTTCATGAAAGGTAACACATTTAAAATAAAACATGATATTTTTTCGAGACATAACCTCAATTCTATCATAATGAAATCATTTTGTTCTAACTAATACTAATTCCTCTAAAAATAATTTAAGAATGTGGGATGAGAATAAAATCCTACATAAGGTATACACAGATAAAGAAAGAATTTATCCTTTAAAAAAAGTAAACCATGAATAATTATCATAATTGAATACTTTTCACCTATAAGAAGTAGTAAATACTCTTCACTGAATATAAGATCATTTATTTCCCTTTTGTAATCAATATATTTCCATAAAACCCATAGATAAAAAATTAACATATAAAGGGCCTAAAATACTATACCCATGTGGCATGTAATCTTGCTTAGCATCCAAAATACCCATGATCAATTCTAGGAAGGGACAGAATTTCCAAGTTACTATAACAGGAACTATAATAGTACTGTAGTAGTGGAAGAACTGTAGAAATAGTGGCACTATATAGGCAGAGGTATTGTAGCTGTAGCGGTACAATTATAGGCATTGTAGAAACTTATGTACTATAGTAGTACTACTCACCGGAGGGCCCTTTGGGACATGAAATGGGTTTTCATGCCCCTGGGCCATCGAGCTATGTAATGGGTCTCCCTCTGCCCAGTAAAAAGAGTTATTTTCCTTACTTTAATAATAAAATGATGTTGTATCCCCATACTTTTAGAAAAATATATAATATGTAAAGGTAAAATGGGAAATAATCATACATTAGTGTAATAACAATTCCATCGACTTCCAAACATATCACTCTTATAAATAGAATAGTTATACTACCAACGTCCATTCTCAATGCATTAGAGGATATATAGTAACCATCTATACTTGTCTTATCACAGAACCACCCTTATTTGGTTTTTCCCATAACCATCCATAATTGGTTTATCACATAACCACCCATAAAATTTCCATCTACAATTATATAATCATAACACATAAAATATTGTAATTATCACCACTTCAGTCACAAAATTTCATTTATAATAACATTAATTCATTTCAATATATTTAAATAGTCAATCCATTTTCGAAACCATTTTCAATAAAAAGATAATCATTATAGGGTATAAGTGATTTTTTTTAAAGTATTATGGAATGTGGAGGAATCCAAATATAAAATAATGGTAATAGTAGTAGATAAGTTGTTGCCGCTTTATATGTTAAAAAGAACATTCCTTTTGTCTTTTGTCAAAACATTCATTATAAAACATGTAAAGTGATTACCTTTTAAAAAAATTAATTAAAATCAAAATATATAAAAAATTTCCTTTAAAATCCATTTATATCAATTTAATAAAAATTTAAATTAATATCATGAATAAAAGTAATTGATAATTAAATCTTTAAATTTTTAAGGCATCTTATAAAACTTTGATCGTTTAAATAAAAAACTACATTAACAAATAAATTTACCAAAACATTTAATAACATTATTATAGATAAAATATGTATATGAATTTTCATATTGGCTATATATACAACATATAAAATAATAGTGGTGAATATTATTAGGAAATGCCTCAATGAAATGAGATTGAAATGAAATCCCTTACCTTGAGTCTGATTCATCAAGTATGTTCCTTGTTCTCCATTAATATTGAAATTAAGCTAATTTATAATTGATTCATAGAATTATAATGTTTATTATTCCATTTATTTCCTTAATTACCATGATATAATAATTAGTTAATTATTTCTTTTCTTGTCGGATGTATTGTTGGTATTCAGAACCTGAGTCGAAAATGAACATGGTATGATGTCAATAGTGAATGTGGTAATAAATAAATTATATCAATAATAATATTAATTACATAATAATCACTTTTATATATCAATTATACTTATAAATACCTTCATTAAATATGGATATGAAAAATTGAACAACGCTACAATGATGGAGATGGTAAGCCGTATGTATGTGTGAGTAACATTTTCCATTTTTCATTGATAATTATGGAAAGAAGGTAAGTATTATTTAATATTTATGTAATGATCTTGAAATAATTAATATCATATTATTAATTTATATATACTTATATATATTATCCATGTGATGTAGTGATTTAAAAAAATCACATGGCTTCGTCGAGGTGATAGATCACACATACGCACGAATGATCTTATCATTTTTATGTACAAGGAAGGTAAGAACATAATTGATATATTATTCATGTATAATGATAGAAATTTCATTAATCTACCATATTAAAATTAATTTCATATTTAAAACCAGTTTCGAGATATGGTAATAAAAAACAAACAATATTGTTTTACGAGGCGGTAGTTTGCGGTACACAAAAACAAAAATTTCATTCCCCATTTCATGAAATCAGAGATTGATTTATGAGATTATATTATAATTAAAAAATCATAGTATATTTTTAATACTGTAGGTATTAACTCATCATGGATGGAGGAAATTTGGAGGATGTGGAAGAAGAAATATAATAGAAAAACTTAATTACAATCATTAACTTTCATTCAGAATATCACATTTCTTAACACCTTAACACCTCTAAGGAGGGTGTTATGGCTAAAATAATGCTTCAATAATGTGAGGAGAGATAATAGGAATGGTTTTGGGTTGATCTTTTATGACCCAAAATGTTTTGGATGTGTATGTAATTGAGATGAATGGGTACCTTTTATATGAGTGGGGAGGGGCACCCTTGGAATTATTAAAAGTATTAAATTAATATAATTTACATTTCGATTCCAAATGGGTACAAAAATATTTAGTTCAATGATATGATAAGGAGGGGTATAAATAAAATCATCCAATTAAAAATATATTTTTTTTGTATTTTGTTTATCCTTATATTTATGTTTTAATCCATTAAAACTATTAACTTATTATCATGTAATTTACACTTTGAGAGTTAAAATAATTACCAGATCATACCAAATGACCAATTAATGAGTCAATAATTAAATTTTTGGGATTTTTTTCTATAATATTTGGCTGAATATTATAATTTTATAAATTTTCTATCATTAAATTAATTATTTTATATTTTACATTACGAATTATGTCAATTTTGACACAATTCATCACTTGACATTTTAATAAACTCATAACAACATGATTCTGTTAAAAAAATTACATTAACTCAATCATAAAATAAATAGGAATAAATTAAATTCATGTATGAAATAAAATAATTAAAATTATTGTTATTTTCATATTATTAATATCATTTATATTATTATTTCCTTAATAATTCTATTACTACATCATCTTTGTGTCATAATTAAATTGAAATATTTAATTCATTAAAATTATAAATAAATTACCAAGAAATAGGTAAAATTTTTACATTTCTAATACATATTAATTTTTGAATATATGACTTAAAAAACTCTATATTAAAATTGTTTTAGTAAAGAAGAGGCATATTTTTGACCAATTTGCTTTTATATTATATTAAATATTATAAATATCACAATCACACCCAAGTGGCTTCCAAAGGTCAAAATGTTAGACAAAGGGTAGTCATGGTCGATAATAACACATACAATAATATCATAACAAGTCTAAGGGTAAATTTATAATAATAGAATATTAATTTTAAATTTAATTACCCTTTTTATCATTAACCATGATAAATAAAATATTAAAGTTACTATTTACCAAAGATTATTTTGACCACATTTGACCAAATTTTTCATAATTAGTACAACCATGTATTTCAATTTTTGAAAATACAACTCATAAAATAGGTTAAATAAGGTTAAACACTAATCCCATTGACAGATTGAGAAAATGTGTTTTTTAGGTAAAACATTCAAAAGCTTACACAATTATTCTATTTAATATTAATTTTATATTGAATATAATGAACTAAATTGGATTAAATGTTAAAAAATTCATCTAATTGTACATTAAAACAATTTAAGAGAATAATATAACAATATAAATAAATTATATGAAAAGGCACTTTTGAATTAAAATGTCGTATTTTCACTATTCCTTAAAATATGAATTTTATCAAAGAAATACTAAAAATTCAACCAAATTAAATTTTGATGTCCCCCATCAAAAAAATAATAATATTTTGAAATATATGATATTTATAAAAGAAAAAAAATGTTTAAAAATGTTTCTCCATAAAAATGTGGTAAAGCTATCTTTTAAAAATATTAAAGTATTTTATGCATTAAATTGAATTTATTCTCATTTTATGCCTCTAAATTTTATTAGAAGAAGGTAAAAGTATTTAATAAACATGTGTAAACTCAATATAGTATGTTCTATTCATTTCCACTAATATAATATCTAGTTAATAACTACCAATTAATATAATAATATTAAAACATACTATTTTTTCATTATAACTCAGTCTTGTGTAAAACATATGATTTTGGAGAAATACATTGTTTCGTATTGGGTATGATATCAAACATAGTTCCCTTCTAAGGTAAAATAACTATCTAATTCATAAATACTAATAAATATGAGAAATTCATATTCTGTAAATACCTGGTATGTTACAAGATTAGTTGGGGTGAAAGGGAATCTTGAACAAACCATAATAGATGGAAGTGATAAACCATCTTTGAAAGAATGATAACTGAAAGTCACAACCCTATTGGGAGGGTACACCAAAACAACCTTAAGGACAGAATGGTTAAACCCTTTTCGTAGATTAGTTTATTCCACTTGATCGGAAACCAGTTAAAGTATACATTTAAATGGAAGCTCTAACAATGAACCAATTAGCGCATGGACCACATTATTGTTTTCCACCATCAGTAATTATATATTAATTTTATTTTCATTATAAAAATAAAATATTTTAGAAGCACTAACTTTTAAATGTTAATTTATTTTTAGAATTATTATTTATCCAATAAAATATAATCATAATATTTCCTTTGATATTGCTGATTTTTTTTTAGGATTCATTTTTATCTTAAAGCTTAAATTAGTAATTATTTATTTCATCGTAAGAATGTTCTTTAGATTTATTGTTATGATATAAAGAAGAGTTATCCTCTCCAATATGAGTCATAAAGAATACCATTTTATTTTTATACCCAACCTAGGTGTTTATAGAAGAATAATCATTCGAATGAGAATAATTTATCAATGTAGCCTTCATAATTTTATTTCCTTCTCTTTCATAATAATTCCATTGATATACAAGGAAGGAAATATTAGGCTCTATGAGACATTTTTTTTATTCATAAAATATTTATTCTTTAATCCATTTGGCCATATTGTACAAATTTAAAAGCATTTTATCAACATCTTGTAAATATTTATTTAAATATGGATAACTTTAATTATATGATTCATACATAGTAGTTTTTAGAGTAGCATTGTTATATATTATATGATTTTCAGCTTTATCCTACATCTCAACATCATACATCATCAATGTTCCAATCACTTATCTCATTTCCAATTCTTTAGCTAGTGTGGATTATCATATAAGAGTAGGTATTCCATTCCAAAAAAATGTAATGATCTATGTACTTTTAACTCTTCATCTGATTATGTAATATGATCTCACATTGAAACAACATTACTGAAAACTTATGTCAATATACCATTTATCTATGTGATATTTTCATCTACAAGAATTCAAAAATTATCCAACATTAAATTTGAAGTATCGTATTATAGTTGATTGATATTATTAGTTTCTTTTCCAAAAAAAGTCTTTCACATATCATATGTAGTAAAATATTGAGAAACTTGATTAAACTCATGATTAACTAGGCCACATAAAATATAATTCTTTTTTCTTGAATAACCTCCTATTATTTTTTATGATCATCATTAATTTTTTCAATATCATAATTTGGAATTTTATAAGGATTTAAAACCTTTAAATAAAACCTTCTTTAAATATTTTTTACAATATATAATCAAGAGATCTTTCGAGTATCAATAATTATCACCGTCAATGTATGGAGTATATATCATCAAAATACCTTCATTATAATGATCTATTTATAGTTTTCCTTCACCTGAATCATTAAAAAAATGCTTGTTAAACCTAGAAGATTCCCATAATATTTTGAAAGAGTCCAGAATTTTGATGCACTATATAATTTCGAATAGAGTATAAATAGATTTCATAAATGTATTTAGAAATAGAGAACAAAATTTTATATTACATGTTGATATCAGATTTTAATAGAATAATTTACAAGGATTTCCAAAAATAGAAAAATATCAATAGAGACCTTCCTTTAATACCACTTGTTAGGTCCGAATGAAAATGAAGAAGATTCAAGAGGGGGAGAATTTTGATCCTTTAAAGACATAAACCTTTTTGAAATGTACCTCTTAATATATAGTGATCTTTTTCTCCCTCTATAAAGATGACTAGGAATGGAATATAAGTAATGAAAAGAAAATAGTGATGTATAGTGGTTATGGGAAAAAATTTCCCCTAGTCCACTCTATCAATTATCATTCCATTATCTCAGTGATCTTATTTAGTAAGTCTTTTTATAGGAGACTTCCATAATATAGTTTATATAGTTTATGCCTTTACAATAAATATTTTATAGGTCCTTCTATTCTATTTATATGGAACCTAAATTAGGCATCTTTGTTTGATAAACAGATAATCATTTAGCTCCAGGACAAAGGATCAGAAGTAAAAACCCCAATGGATCAATAGTAATTGATTTGACATAGGAAAACATATTTTTATAATAATTGCATAAAAAACTATTATTTTAATATTCAATAAATAACAGCAATAAAAAATAGGTCTTCAAAGTCTCATAAGATTCGTTTAAATATTTACAGGTAAAAAATAGATTAAAGAATAAAAATGTATTTCTCCAAAGTGTATCTCTAAAAAATTCTCTTCCAAAGATGAAAAATAATATTTAATACAAATATAAATTATCATTCATAGAAACAGTAGTGAGTCAACTACCTATATCGAAACATATATGTCCCCAAAGTGTAACTGTGAAGTCAATGAAACATAATTATATTCTTATACACACAAGGCTTTATTTCATATAAATATGTGTTGATAAGGAATATCTCTCGGTTTTATATTTCCCATTGAATTACTCCAGGTCAAACCAAATCAAGAAATACCACATAATAAATCATGAATATTTGTATTTAAATCATTCAAAAAACCCAATCAGGGTAATAAATTACTATAGATATAGAAATGATTTAATCTGTTGTGTATGAGCTATTGAATCCATCGTAAAATAGCTTTAAATGGATATTAACTTCTAGAGATTTTTTTATAGAAAAAACATATAATATTAGAAATTTAAAATTCTATTTTTGACTAATTAAAACATAGGGTTCCTTTAGGTAGCGATAAATTTAAATAGCATGGTCAATAACATAAAAATGTTTGCAAAAGTAGGAATGATGAACCATATTTTTTCCTCAAACATAAGGACTCTCTGAAATATAGGGTTTTTGATCCATAATTTTAGAACATCATATATTTCATGATCCATATATTTTCAACCAACCATTAGGTTACCAAACCATATGCTACACTTAAAAAAATAGGGGATAAACAATGTTTCCAGATTACATTCAAAAGATGTCTACAAAACATAATAAATAATTTTACCTTGTATTTATGACTTGGGTAAGCTTCTAGAATATTAATAAATATTAGAACGCATATCATCCTCTAGAAAGAAAATTAAAATCATCATTATAAGTAACACAAATTTTGGTGTTTTTGATTATCAAAATATAAAATATATTAAAGAAATTATTAAAGAAACACATAGTCAAAAATTTATATTGAAAAAAATTTAATAAACACAAGGATTTATAACATAAACTATTATAATAGTATATCACATAAAAAACCATTGTAGTATTGAAAAAATATTATGCTGTTTCATGATGATATTCTCCACCTTTTTCATTATAAGGATAATAATATGTATTATAGAAACACAATCAATAAAACATTATCCATATAAATAGATAAAAAAATCCTAGAATGTTATTATATAAAACAATTTAAAATATAGTGAGAATAATATTTTGAGATATATAAAAATTATATTATGACATTATATTCACTCTCATTTCATAATGACAGTCAACACCTTTACTCTCATTTTTCATTAAAGAACATAGTAACAAAACCAAGACACGAAATTTATATTTAATCTAAATCATAATAATAGAATTAATATTTCAATGTAATGTAAGAATTCATGATTGATTATTTATCAATAAGGATACAATAAACCAAAATATAAAAAAATATTTTCTAAAAAATTGATGCACATATAAAATATATATTTCTCATACATAATACTGAATACATAATACTATATTACAAAGGATCATAACTATTACAATAAGATTCATTATATAAAAAATTAAATTTTATATATTAAGGTCATGATAAAATGAATTTTAGCTACTACATATCATCCAGTAATAAAACCCATGACATTTTTATTACAAAAAATGGAAACCAAAATCCATAAGATAAATTATTACATTTTTATAGGTTATAATAAAATCAAACACTTTTAAACTAATTAAATAATTGAAAATTATTTATTATTGGAATATTTATAATAATAAAAAATTAAAAATATTTATATAAAAAATTTAAAAATATTAATAATTAAAAAAAATTCTCATATAAACTCAAAACCATTAAAAAAATGAAATAAATAAATACAGTGATTTTTTTAATTTTATATTAACTATTAAATATTTTGAAAACATAGTGAATAATATATACAAATAATTAGTTTAAAACCCCTTAAATATATTTTATAATTAATATTGAAAAAAATTATAGTGAATAAAAATATAATACAAAATGAAAAAAAAATAATTAATGTTTCATATAATAAAAATTTATATTTATATTATTAAAAATTATTTTTTCCTTATATTATTCTAAAACATTACATAAATGATTAAATATCGTAAATCCATAATATTAAAAACGAATTTTTAGTCAATATTTTTCTATAGAAATCAAATTTTATTATTATTATACAAAAAAATGTGTTTTAATTTACTAATTTTGTTTGTTCATATTATATTATAATTTGAAAAGAAATTTAAACCTTTTATATTTTAAGTTTATTATTTATCTTCATATTTCTATAGATAGATATGTAATTACATTTTTATTGGAAAATAATGAAATTTATGTATAGAGTTAAAAAACTAACTACACATCATATTACATTTAATAATAATGTTCACTAATCACAATAAGAGAGAAAATAATATGACATATATTTCATATTAATTGTTTTTTATTATAGAACATATGTTCTATCATTTATCATATACACTAAAATAAAATTAATAAATGTTGTTGAACTTTCTTATCATGGAGAAATCTCAATTTTCATATCACTAATTATTCATTAATAAAAATACCATTTATCAATGCTTATACTTATAGAACTATGAAAGAGAATTTTTATTTATATGTTAACAGTTCACATTTTCTTATTCTCCCACTCTCGATTATGTCATTTCTCTTAACTAATGTATACATTCATTGACCATTTATTTTCTTCAACAATTTGACATCAAATACATGAATTGTGAAAGAAATATTTTTTTATGTTAGATATGATGATTTAAGCCCTTATTCTTACTTTATTTTTTTTCAGTGTGTGTTTTTATAATGATTATGTTTTTAAATTATCTATTTAGTATTTATATATAGGATATATATCTTCTTCTTTTTAATAGTATATATATACAGTATTTATATTTACGGGTCTATATTTTTATTATATACAAATTAACCTAATAAACCTAATACATATATCATTACATACATCCTTACATTTATTGGTATGTTTATGTAAATATATATCAATATGTTTAAATATATTTTATTTACATAATATATATATATATTTATTTATTATAATTTTATATTATATATATGTATATTTGTATTATTTTTTGTATGTTTGTGTGTATTTGTATATAATTTGTTATTATATAAATATATATCAATTAGTCATATATATGTGTGTGTTTTATGATTTTTTTAATGAAATATGATGATTATGAATAAAAATGGGTAGTTTTTCATCACATGGCCATATTTTTTTGGAAAGTTTGAAAGAGTTTGTCCATATTAAATGACCCATGAAATTAAACCTTCTCAAATTATGTGTTTTTATTTGTGGTGTTATCATTTATAGAAAATTATTCTAGCTGAATTTTAATAATAATTGATCAATTAAAAAATTATATATAGTTATAAATTTTAGAAAAAAATATGAGTCTTAAGTGGAATGAAAATACATTTTACAAATCATCTAGTACAAGAGTATATGCTGATGTAGATTATATTTAGAAAATAACAATGTTGGTTTTATATGATCTTATTGACTATAAATTTTTTTTGAGTGATTTAAGAAATGTATAAAAATTCTTCTATGTGTTTTTTCATGAAATATATACCACTATTTAAAATAATAACATTGTATATCCTAAGAGAGATCAATATGTAGTTTGATTTTAATTATAGATAATTTCTTTCTCCATTGATTAATATGATTCAAGATAATCATGAGTCTACGTGTTCAAAATATAAATCTAAAAAAATTTGATATTTTAGTTAAATCAACACAGACATAAAATTTATACACTTAGTTTAGTTGAATCATTTTCTAATTATGATGTTCCTTGAATATATTATGTTGTTAAATTGCTAAAATTAATAATAATAATAGGTAATCAAAATTTATGAGAACATAGAATGAGGGTTTTTACATTTAACATTAATAGGTAAATAATTTAATATTATGGTAAATTATATTGTAATTTTTTTTAAACCATTAATTAAATTTTTAATGTCTGTCGGAAAAATATATCAATTTTCCTCAAACCGAAATAATGGAAGAATTTATTTGTCACACATTTTCCATACATAAAGTATATTATGAAAAATTAGTGTGATATAATAATTAAAAAGTTACAAAATATATAAAGGGATTCTAATCATAGAATCTTGTCAAAGGAATACATGATTGAAATAAAATATGGTAAGAGTTTATACAAGTAAATGGGGTGAGATTATCATTAAATTCTACTCTGTATCACACTCTTCACAGGAAAAGGGATTTTTAATTTTAAATATTTTTAAATATTCCAATTAATTCAGATGGGTATTCATCAAATATCAGGAATTATGTATCATTGAATGAGACATGTTTATGAAAAAATATATAATTTAATAATCACTTACTTGGAATTCATTATAGAATTCCAAACCATTTTCAATAATTATGAGAAACTATGCCATTTTTTGTATTTTGGAAGGTTTTGGATGTAAATATAAAAGAAGTTTAAATTTTAAATTATAATGTTTTTGTTTTGTGATTTAAATGATAGATAATTTTTTTTTATTATGATATTTTTGATTTTTGGTGATGATAGTGATGAATCTTAGTAGAGAGGATTTACGAATTGATGATTGGGTTTACAGACCATTTTAAATCATATCACATAACATAAAGGTTCATTATAAGAGATATATAATGAATCCTATAATATAGAACTAGGTTGATCATACTCTTGGTAAACAACCTTGTGTAAGAATAAATCTACTCCCCATAAGATTAGTATATGTAACATTATTGGGAAAATAGTTCTGTGTGAGTAATGTATTAAGAATACCACACTATATGTCATCCATAACAACTAGGATTTTATGGACACCATCTAGAACGTCAATCCTTATTCTGGTAATGTTATATCATAAAAAATGGTTTCTAAAATATGTTTTATGTATTTAGAAAGCATAAAAAAACTAGGGTTTATAATATTTTTAAAATGTGGTCCTGTGATGTATGAACCTTATTCATGCATCTTTCTTCATCAAGAAATCATTAACGGTGCTCACTCTTCCTTTATGTAGCACATGAATCCCAAACATTGTCCATGTTTCACTTACATTCTCTACATTAGATACATGAATGAGGTACACTCCTCCTATTTATTTATTTTTAAATTTTCACATATATGATTTATTTTATTTTATTATATATGTAATAAATAAAAGATAATATAAATACAGAAATTAGTAAATAATTATATTATTAGAAAAAATAATAATTTATATTATTATACCATAACAAATACAGAATTAAATAAATAATTATGTAAAACTAATACAAAATTAGGTCATTAATATACTCATGGTTTTATCCTCAATGATATAATTACTATAAGTAGTAATTAATAACATATTTAATAATATGGTATTTAATAGTTATTAACTCTAACATATAACATTAATAATATATTATTAATAATAAATTAATTATACTGTTATTTTTTATATTTTTAATATATATTTAATACATTAAAATATATTAATTAATCTATTATTAATAATTTTTAATATAATTATTAGTAATATATGAATTTAAGTAAAATTTTATTCTTTGTGTAGTTTTCTATAGAGCAAGATGAGATCGACATAGTAATACGTTAATATATAATATAATTATCAGTTATTTAATATATTTTTAATTATTGATTAATAATATATAATTAATTAATTATTATTATTTTTAATTTATGAATTAATAATATTATACTAACAAATAATTTAAATATGAGTTTTTAATTATACTCTTAATTATTAATTATATAACTAGTAGCGTGGATGGTAATATATATAATTATATTAAAAAATAAAAAATATATTATTATAATTATCAAAACATAATTGTTCATTTACTTATTATAGGTTGACAAGATAATGAGCAAACAGAAATTGCTACACCTAAGCACTAGAGTGGTATAAGACTCATCCCTCCCCACAAAGAATGATAATCATCCAATGTACATATTTTATTACAATACATGGGCTGACAAGTTAGAGGCACATAGACTTTAGATCTTGGGTGGACCAAATGCCTAGTGGCCCATGAGTTAAATAAATTTTCACTCCTAGATGAGAATCCCAAAACATGTCCTTCTATCATTCATTAACCACACCTTCCTATGCAAGATCCATTGCACATGTGGTGCCAATAATGAGTTCTATGTCTCCCTTTTATAAGTTCTATCATCATGAAAGATATATGTGATATTTCAAGGAAACCACTTAATCCTATATTCTAATGTGGGAGGATTGTTTGGTGATAAGTGCATACATACCTATCCCTCTTTCAGGTTTCCCACCCGATAATAATTCTGTGGAATGTAACAGAACCACCATCCTATTTTTCAGAACTACCAGAATAACCAATGAATATTAAGACAACTTTGATGGGAACCTAATCATCCCATATTAGAGGGTGTATGGTTGGTCTATAGGTTATAACACACTAATCCATCATTCGAGGTCACCCACCCATCATCATATGTGTATCTCCATTCATGTGGTACTAGAATGAGACATCGGGCTAAATTTGGTCCCTTCCAAATGCATCCATTACCTTCTATTGATTAATGAGATTCTATGCATTAATGGAATGATGGACCAAGTGGCACGAAGTACCATAGATTAATAAAATAAGATATTTTATTTATAAAAATTACAAATTATGTTATTAAAAATACTATTTATATATTTAATTTACAACAACTAATACATAGGTAAAAAATAATATATTTTATATAATTATTGATTAATAATGTTATTAACATAAATTTTAATTAGTAGTTCTTCAAATAATTTTCATGTAAAAAATAATTTCATTTAAAATAATAAAAATTGTTCTACTTAATAATTATGTTAACCAATTATAAATTTGTAATATTCTAAAAAAATATAAATTATAATATAAAAAATATATAACATCGACTTCTGTAAAAAAAAATTATGAATAATGATAAATATATAATATTATTCTATGTCTCTATCTCATATGAACCTTTCTGAAGCAACATTCTGTATATATAATATATTCATTCTGCATTAATTAATTTATATGCAGTTGTGTATGCACCTTCTATCAAGCATGTATTGTACCCTGCTCCACAATATCTAGTGTGACAGGTTGTGATTCCAATGTCTTCTTACACTTACACTATCCTAGCTAGTTTGAAAATTTTTGTTTTCTAAAACTCTATTAGCATGGGAATAAGATATATTCTATGTATTATGTGTCTTCATGCTAGGGAAAATGATAACTAGATCACACTCTAGTCAGTAGTAAACACTGAATCATAATCTAATAAATTATGGGATATTGAAGTATAATCACTTGAAAATGCATCATAGACCTCTCTATGGATAAAATGTTTCTATAGATCATCTATGATACTAAGTGAATGAGTATTTAGATGATCAATTTGGACATCCTCCAAATATGAAAAATAATTATATGGAACATTCATAATAGGTTATCACCCTAGGGAACATCCATATGAGGTTTATCACCCTTAATATAATTAGTCACATCAAATATAGTCCCATAAAAAATATATCCCACTATAAAAAGTATATCATTTAATTATTCATGAAAATAAGTCTATCCAAATATTCCTCTCCATGAAAGACCAATGATATGAATTATATTTTTAATACATGAATTCTAGAAAACAATTATGTAGTTAATGAAAATTAATAAAAAAATATGGTCAAAAGTGGGAGGAATAATTATTTTCAACATAGGATATCCCAACCTCTGTCTTTTTAGATATAATAATGAGCACTTGAAGTACCATGTAACATAAATAAACTGATCAGATAGATGAATCTGTAATCTTTCAACCCATTGTTTTCAAGACTCATAATGTTTGTCCCATATCTCAATATATCATATATGATTTGACCTATAGTTAAATGTTCACTTCACTAAAATATTTTGAAAATGTCATGAAATTAACTATGTCAGTAGTGTTGTGATAGTCTATTAAATTTTATACTACCTTATAAATAGGTCATTGTGGTCCCACTATTCAGTGTGAAAATTAGTTAGAGGCATGAAACATGTGTTATCTATATTAATAAACATACAGTGCGGAAGGATACTCTAGAGGAAGATCCAAATTTATGGAATCCATGAAATATTGGTAGATATGAAATTAAAATTCAACTATTAAATTATTCATTAATCAAAACACAATTATAATTTCAGTATATAATTAGTTATCATAATTTTTTTCTAGACAAATTATTTAAAAAAATATTCTATATGTTTTGACATCCTCTATGGTGGTATCTTAATGAAAATATTCCTTACTCCCCAATCACATAAATTTTTTAAAATTATCATTTTGTAATAAAAATTTATTGATTCAATTTCTATGTAATAATGGAAAATCATACCATCATACACATTGGGTGTCCTTTAAATTACTATCATGAAATTGTGTGTGCACATGTGGAGTGATGTAAGGGATGTGCCCTTGTACCCATATCAAGATAAGAATATCGGATCCAATAATCTTTACATTATCAATATTATATTTTCTAAAAATTATCTACTTGTATAAGAATGAAATGCACACCACTAGTTATACTTCTTAGTCTAGTCCATATCCTCAATTAATGAATGATACATCAAATAGAAAAATATATTATTGTATTTGATAACTATCATTCGACAAATAAAACTCTGAATTTATTCACATGAAAATATTAAC
The DNA here is from genome assembly GCA_963277665.1 of Viscum album. Lineage (NCBI taxonomy): Eukaryota > Viridiplantae > Streptophyta > Magnoliopsida > Santalales > Viscaceae > Viscum > Viscum album. The sequence continues at coordinate 268,475,829 of OY728155.1, read as the reverse complement.
ATAGTGTTATCAAAAGGGTCATAATCTAAATTTTTGATGTTCTTATCTATGAATAGCATATGCAGTAAACTCTTGACCAAATACATAACATTATCCTAAATCATAGTTCCAAGTAACATGTGTATAAAATAAAACCATTCATCATCCACTCCTCAATTATCGTCCATGATTATGAAATGGAGACCTATCATTAGATATAATTACTTATAAGTAATCATCATCTCTCATCATGGTAGATGAATATAATGTGTCTCTGACCTCCATCTATCAATATGTTCTTGAACGAGATAATGATAAAAAAAATTGACTTCACACATAACAATATCATATATCCATAAATTTAAAAATGCGGAATGAAGGTAGTAAGGGGTTCCACAAGATGAAATTTTTGTGACCTCGATATACTCCAATCATTAACAATATGGCCCTCCATGACAAGATGAGAGGAAATTTATTCTTGGAATGTGAGTAAATGATCGCCTTCTATATCTATATATGATATAATAGAATTTAGTGAAAAATATATTCCCTATAATGTGATGAAATTAACATCCACTATAATTTATTATTAGTTTGTTTATGTGTTTTATTTACTTTAACTAAAAATAATTTTATATTAAATATCTCTTTTTAATGTTTTCCAATTATATTTTTTTTGTTCTTTTTAATTTAACTATAAAATATATTTTTTTAGTTTTTTAAGTTTTTTTACTTTTACATGGATATATTTCAAGTTTACACATACTGATTTTAAAATTATATAAGTTTAATATATCAATAGTCAAACATATTGAATTTATTTTTTACCTTTTTGTAAACTAACCTCTACCTTTATAAAATCATCATCATAATTTTAATGTGAATTTTAATTATATTTTTCAATTGTATTCTAATATTTTTAATTACTAGTTGCATATGTGAGATGATTAATCTATTTTATTGATAAGAAAATTAAAAATATATTCACTTTTGTACAATTTAGATACATTTAAATCATATTTAAATTGTTAAATATTTATGAAATTCTAGAATACTTATTAGTACTAGAATGATATGAATGAAAATTTTTCAATATTTTCACATGTAACATTCTTGAGAAAAAATAATATTTTTATATAAAAATGATAAAATATATTGAGACAATCAAGGATTACATGAACTGGAGCTCCCTCCAACCATATTGGGACATTCTTAATAAATATAAATTCCAATGTGTAAAATAATACATTGTATTCCCTGTCTTTATCCATGAGGCTAGTCAATAAATTTTCTAATATGAGTAGACATTGGCCTTCCTTGAGTATGAAACCTATTAATATCTAGGACTAAAGATTGTTGATCAGTAGGAATATTAATAGGTAATGAAGATGAAATATAGAAGTCGATAAAAGTTTTAAGGAGATATAATAGTTAAAAAAATGGGTTCTTAGGTTATGTTAAATGATTAAAATTCTATAATTATATATAAAAATGGATATCTAAGTTCCTAGAAATAATGAAATTCCCAAAACATGTACTCTAGCAATACCACAAGTGCCTGACCAATATTTCCAATTAGTTGGTCATTGAACATGGTTATCTCAAAGTATCTCCCAACCTTGCCAAATCATAGTACATGAAACTATGTTGTGTCTAATAATATCTTATCAATGTCTCTTTTTATTTTGTGATCAATGTATATCCCCTCTTTTATCTCATGATAATCTTATTGGGTGTGTTCAATGAAGTACTCCACTAATTAATTGAATTCCACCCATATCAAAAATATGATATGTAATTTATAAACACCCATAATGATTCCAATTATCCATTATTGAATATTTTTTGTAATATGGCCATATATCCTATAATAATCGTATTTCAATTACCGTTTAAACATTGAATTATTCATCATATAATCATACAAATCTTGATTAAACCTTTTAATTCATTTTTTGAAACTAATTAAATTTTCCATATCTTGGTGTTTACTCTGAAAAGTGAAGGTGCCACTACATTTAAAATGTGAGAATAAATTTTCAATATAGAAATTTGTATAAAAAACATACCCAAATTGAAGATATCCTTTTTTATACATATTTATTAAATTCATAGAGACATTACTATAAATATTTTATAAAGAATATCTATGATAAATATTAGGTTTATTACATGATAACCCATATCATATAAGGGCCTCTTTTGTAACTCTATGATGATTTGATATCATAGAAATGCAATTCTTTTTTGAAACAAGATTGCATATAATAGTCAAGAACCAACTAAACGATTTAAAGTTATTTGATTCAGTAGTAGTGAGTATAAGTGGGAGAGGATCATGATTGTAATCATTTGAAGAAACAATGATTAATAAACTTATAAACACGTCATAAAGAAAATTCCCATTAACCTAAAAAAATATTATTTGATATGGAAATGCAATGATACAACACCTACAAGCTGATAATTGTATATAGAACTTCACCATTGATCTATTATGATGATTATCATGGTACAAATTCTCAAATGATTCATGGTGATAAAAAAAATAATTTTTTGAAGATAAAAATCATGTTATCTATGAAAAAAGTATATGTTTTATCCTAATCAACATACAATTTTACAATTTCTTTCTGTTTTTCATCTCACATTTTCTATATGAAATCCACTTCTTTAAAACATGTATCTTTCATTGTTGGATTAGTGATATGAGAATGTTCTACGAAATTATTATCATCTAAAAAATAATATTTAATATAAATTGTGAATCTTTTGTAAAATGATCTTTAGACAGTATTGAGTGTAGACAATAATGTGGGCCTTCCAACTAATTTGTCTTCCAAAATGAATAAAAATCTGTCATATATTTCCTGCAAGTGAAATTTACATTAAATCCCATATTTATCACAAATATGATGCTTTTTCACCTTATTTGGAATATACCCCACAAATGGAAAATGGATCTATTTATGGTACCTCAAAACCATATTTATAAAGATATTTTCTTCTAAAACACTAAACCAATATACATGCTTGTACCAATTAGATTAGATGTGTTACCTAAAATTCCATGGAAACTAGTACATTTTGTTATGAAACCAGAATAAAACTCATAAGTAGACACCATTATCTATATTAAGGAATTAGATAATGCAATATAGTTACCATAAACTCATTCATCCCAATATTTCAATGGAATTCTAGATGGTTTATTCCGCATATTTTCTTCACCAACATTATCTTTAGTTACACCATTAGAAACATTATCTCTAGAAAAAATTCTAATTCATTAAATCAAGATAGTCCATGCCAATGTCTCTTACAATTCCATATATATTCTGATAATCTTATTCGAAATTATTTTCTAGTACTATATTTATATAAGAATACATTTAATGATAATGTTAAAAAGGAAAAACCTAGATATATATTCTATAATAAGATTTTATAGTAGAGGGTCTCAGATAACCAATAACTAAACTATAGACTTATGAATCCATTAAACCACTGTTTTATTGTTTTTTGAATAAAAATGATTCTACCATTGTATACTCCTCATTGAGAAAAGTATCTATAGTGTTCCATAAATTATCAACATACTTTAGAAGATGATATTTGATTGATATAAATACTTGGTCATCCCTCAGTTTTAAGTGACTATTAATCTTCCTACAAACTTCTACCAATGTGACACATTTATGAAGATTAACTAATTTTTAAGGGAAAATTGTTGCTCAATCGTTGATCATAATATATTTTATCAATGTTGTAGTATATGGATATATACATGATTACCTATAAATAAAATTATATATATATATATATATATATATATAAAATTATAAAATGCTTTCCATTTTTATTTTATTTATAATTAAATAATAATTAATTTACCTTGAGATGTTTTCTATATATTATTATGTTGTTAATCAATAAACCAACCAAAAACTACAAGGGCAATTATAGAACCTCCATTGTCTTTTCTTTCAATAACAACCAATCTATTTTTTTCATAGTGTGAAAATTGGTCATCAAATATTAATGAATCATACTAATCCATTTTTTACTAACATAACACTCACATTTTTGTTAGGGGTTCTAAGGGTATTCGATGAATAATATATTACCTCAAATTAGTAGAAAATTGGATTCTTTGGGAGCCAGATCACACATAGTTCATTAATGAAGATTTATAATTCAATTTTTATGAATTATATTAATAAATAAATAATAATTAAACAATAAATTACAATCATACATTGGCCAATCATATCATGATTAGTCATCACTCAAAAACCTTATTATGTTATTTTTCGGATAGATCTTCTATTCTATATATAATACATATTTGGTAACAATATTTGAAATATGTATTAGTATATATATATATATTACTAAATAGTTATGTATGTAATGATATTATTAAAATATATATAATAACATTTTTCATATTAATTATATTACAAACATAGACACACTCACACACATATATATATATAATAATTTATTCAAACAAGTAATAAAAAAGTTTAATTTAAATTAAATATTATAATAATATTATATAACATTATTTAAAATTATATATGATAAATAATAAAGATCCATATATATATATATATATTTCAAAATAACAATGAATTTATCTTAATGTGTTTTCTATGGATTGTATTAGCATTAATCATTTAACAAACCAGAACCTAATGGGAAAATACATTATCATCCATTTTTTTAAATTTAAAAAACATCTACTCTCCTTTTACTAATGGTGTAAAAATACAACATTGAACATGATCATACCTTTTGAAGTTTCCTTTTGTTATAATGTTATAAAAATTCAAGTGAGTGGTTTTATGGTATTTAAAAACATAACAGTTTACTATAGACATGGATGTCTTTACATTATTAGAGAGTGTGATGACGTGTAGTTCGTAAATAAAGAAATAAGATTTAATTATTAAAAATTATATTAACATATATAATATAATTATGAAAATATATCTCAATTATACATTATCCTTTCATGTCAAGATCAATCATCACTCAATACTCAAACCAAGTATTTTTTTTAATAAGTCTTATATTCTACATACAGTAATTATATAGTAATAATATTTTGAAATATAAATATAATTGTTACTAAATAGTTAAAAAAATAATGGTGTGTATATATATATTTTTAATTATTGATAAAGAAATTTTATTTAATTATAAATATTAATTTTGGTATTTATTGATATTTTTAAGTATGAATAAATATAAGTTTATATATTATAAATTCTAATATATATATATACATAGACACACATATACATATCATGACACTCAATCATAATTACTTATATATATATATATTAATATATTATTATTAATCGAATTTTAGAAAATATTTTAAATGATTAATTTTATTTATTTACCCAAAAATATATTTTATATTCAAATTAATTTAGATATAATATCGAACATTATATATAAATATGTTTATATTAAAATGTACTTTTTAATATTTCAAATAATAATTATACATAATCATTTTTTTAAGTAATTATATTTTCCTTAATATAGATAATATTATTTTATACTTACTCATACATGAACACAATTTAAATTATCAAACCATCATTTTTCAATTTCCCATGTTATTCATCGTAATGTAAATCATATAAAAATAAATAAAAGATTAATAATACATTCATACAGTCAAACAATTGAAATAAATGAATCACAAAATAGAAACCAATTATGAAAAAAAATTACAAAATTTATTTTCCACAAGGATGAAAATAATATTTTCAAAAAGGGATATTAATCAGAAATAGATTCTCTAAAAAAATTAATGGTAGAGAATGAGATAAATGAGAAGGTTTTGTCCTTATATAGAATTTCATATGTATGATCTTTGAGCTACATTCAATGCTTATGTGAGATAATTTCATAGGAAGAGTGAATGATTTTCACTCTTGCTGAAGAAAGATGTGTGAATAGTTTTCATACATCACAGAGCATAGTTTTAAAAATATAATAAATGCTTAACAATTTTTTTAATTTATAATTTTTAGATCCTACATAAAAAGGTATAATAATATCTGTGAAACAAAATATAATACCACGTGTATGTAATAATTACTCAAACTAGGTGGTTTCTATATCTTCTTTATTGTTCTATCATATCATCGTCCTTGACTGGGGTTTCGCATTAGGGAAGATGTGTCATCTATTGAAACACCTCCAAGATAGAACCAATGAGTAAATTATATTCTATGATCTATACAATATATATTCTGATTATGAGGCTATGTATATATATATATATATATATATAATGGATTAACCAAATTTGCACTTTGGTGCCGATGTTCATGGAAACTCGGAATTTCAGAGCATTCTATTTGTGTTTTCAATATGACATGAAAATTAATTCTTGGAAAAAATAATGTTTATTTATAGTCATAGATAATAATAGGGTACATTTATAACTATTGTGGGACAAATTTTATGATGGTATATTATCAAATATGGTGGTTTTCTCATTCCCTTTACACTATTTTAATCCTCCCATTATAGTTTTAACTAATGCTCTCTTACAACATAATATCAAATCATAAGTAAATGTAGTATCCTTTTTCTGTCACCTGCACTTTTGATCTATGACACATCACACATTTCAATTCAATGTTTCATTAAACTCCTCTCTTTACCCTCAGATCATAAAAACACCAGCAGTTTATAATCCATGATTTTTCTAAGTGGTTTCATACATGTAATTTCATACATAGGAAATATTTTCATATGATCTTAATTGAAAAATTAGGTAGCATCCTGAGATAGTTTTCATATGGATTCTGACTATAAACCAGAATAAATAAGTGAATATGGTGGATTAATTACTCAAATATACTTGGATAAATCATATTATATGGCCTATATGTTGAACGAATACCTTATATAGAGGTGTCATAAAGGGTATTTCTAATGTTAATAATTAGAGGGATAATATTATTTTTTTCATATTCCTATTATGATTTTAGATCCATTCATTATAGTCATAAAATTGTCGCATTTCATGTTTATATTTTTTCTACATGAATCACCCATATTTGATTCTTTATGTCAACTTATATGGAAAACTAACTCAAGACCATAACCATTAGAGAGGTTTTAAATTTCACAAATCTTATTATATAAAAGTTTCCATTTTTTATTCATATTTATAGTTGGAAATTGGCATGAGATGGTTTTGGTAGGTGGTTGTTAGTTGTCACTACTTTCATGTATCCCTACTATCCTCTATCACACATTTTTGTCATTAATTATCTTATTCAACTCCTCATTAGTTTTATTTTATCTCAGCGAGTCATTAAATATATATAGTGGAATGGGGTTCTTGATTGGTATAATACATATGGTTTTGAAATTTTCACTAATATATACAACAGAGAAAATTGACCTTGGTGTTCCAATGTGTTCATCAATGTACACTATATAGCATTCATAAAATTAACAGGTATAATCAAGTAATGGTACTGAATGAATTATAAAAAATAATTAAAACAATTAAAAATAAAAATAAAGGAATTCACATTTCCCCTATGATCATTCCCCATTCCTATTTATACTTGTATTAATTTACCTTCTTTGATTTTCCCCATGTATTGACTGAAAAAAATAATAAGTGTGCTGATAACCCATTCATTATCAAAATTATTAAAAACAAAAACCCATTAATAAGTAAATTAGGGTAGTGGTTAATCATCAAAACCCCATGAGATATTTCTAGATTTAGCTCCCTAACTACACTCTATGATTTATATAAATTTATAATTAAAACCAAAAATCTTCAATAAGGTTGGTGATAATTCTATTTCTCTTGGTTTTCACCTAATTTATTTATTTCATCAGCAATGTTTTCCCTATACCTTCATTTGAGTATTTTTTTTATGCTAAAATTGGGTTTAGAGATTGGACTAGGATATGGTTTATAACTGGTTATTCTAGTGATGGATTCACTATTAGTTGAGGATTTTCCCTCTCTTATCCTCGAGATACATTGGTATGTGATGAATTGGAGGCATCTGTTTTATTTTAGGCTTATAGAAAATTTGAATTTAAAATGATCATTAATATAATAGAGCATGATATAGAATTAAAAATAAAGTTAATTTTGAATAATGGAAAATGAATCATTATGTGAATCTTAGGAGTAGATTCCTTTCGACATTTTCAATGTTTTAATTTTCTTTCCACATACATTTTAATTTATCAATATATCATTCATTTTCATCAATATAATACCTTTTTTGTAGATTTAATTTTTTTAAAATTAATAAATTGAAAATAGGGAGGAGTGTCTTTGAGAATCATCAATTGGGATAAAACCCTTGTATACACTAATACTACATCTCATAAGTTATGGATGACTATAATCTTGTGAATAGTATATCTCTAGAAAAAATATTGAATAAGATTCCCCATATTTCATAGTTTCACTCAAACATGATTCTTTTTTTCACTAAAGTGGTGCTAGACATACCAATTATTTCATCTAGGGACCTTATAAAAACATCTTAAATAAATAAAAATAGAGAAAGGATAACGTGGTGGTATATAATATATAATCCATCTCACCAAAGGTTTTAGGATATTCTAAATGATTTCCATAATTTTATAGTAAAAACATCCCATGGCTCATTACCCGTGTATTTATTATCATTTTGGTTCTTTTTTAATTTTTATTAAAAAAATTAATTTAGTTGATTTTCATTATAGGTATTAAAGGTTGAAAACAATTTTATTTTCATTAAATTTTATTTAAATTTCTCCATAATAATAAAGAATATTATTTATATTCATTATATATGTTATTTATATCCTATCATTATGATTTTGGAATATGAAAAATCATTGTTTAATTAAAAAAAGGCAATGATTTGAAAAAATGTGGTAGGAAGTGTGTATCCCACTTATATATTATATTTTCTTTTTTATCTTCTATAATTTTCCAGAGTTGAAAAAGAATATCAAATTTATTTCTTGATTATATGATATTTTCTAACAGAATTTATAATTTTATAAAAAAATGATATAAATTTTTATTGAGTAAATAGTTTTACATTGACTTTTATTTTCAATTATTTACATGCATTTTTATAAATTATGGATAAGTACACCCATTGATTGGCTGCCTAATATAAAATCGATATCTTCATAGGTAGTCAAAATTATTTTGGCATCTACTTCATAATGACCTCATTTTCATGGGTGAATATTATGATGTGGGATAAAAGAGAGAACTTGATTGAAATTTTTTTCAAAACACTTTTTTGATTGATATATTAATTAAGAGGCTTGAGGTATTATTTTAGAAACAAAATAATATTATGGTTGACAACACTTATTAAATAAAATATTATTTATCCCTTATAATCCATGAATTAACATACCATTTAATCCACCCTAAATGACTTATTATATCACCTCAACCCTTCCTCTTCATGTTTTCAGAGCATATTTCAAAATAATTGGGTGAAAAAATGTTGTCTCATTCATTTCCCTTAAGATGTATTCTTATTTTTTAGGGGAAAAGTGTTAAGGTATTCATTTTTATATGGAATGAAAGGTGTCTGAAGTGATTTTTTTTGCACTATATATTATCCCTCATATTCATTGTAGTTAATAAAAAGTAGTAAAAAATAATATGAACAAATATATAAATTTTAAATTTTAAATTATAAAAAATAGATGAGAGGATGAATTATATCATTGGTATTATTTTATTCAATTTAATTCATTGTGTTTTAAATTTTATCATGCATGAAAATTTATTTATTTAAACCTCCTCATTAAGACCTTATTTTAAACATTTACCCACCAGACCCTAATACTCAGTAGAACCCCAGATTAAAAGCTTAAGAATTGAAAATATTTTTGTTCTTTTTGAGAATGGAATCTTGAATTTTACCAGGAATATAAAATCCACACATGTCTAGACATTGATACTAACACTAGAAAATTAATTAATCATTTTTGAGAATAGTGGTAAATGAATTACCTTTGGATAATTTATACAATGATGAAGAATATATGGAATTGAATTGTTTTTTGATTGTTAATTAGAGGATATAGAATCAAAGGAGTTAAATTTTATAATTTAATAACTTGAATGTCATTTTTGGGTACTAGTATAATTCTTCTTATCATAATCATGGTATTTATTTTTGTTGGGATACATATAATAGATATGGATTAAAATTATTAAGTGTGAGGGGGTGATAAAACACAAATTTTAAACATTATTAAATATTAGTTAATTTGGGAAATCTCTAACATTCTTTATTAATTAAGGTAAAAGATCTTTGTTTATTCTATGGTATGTTTTATAATTAATATATAATTTATTCTATGATTTTTTTATTTTAATTGTTTTTTAATTTAAATATTAGAGTATATAATATTTTTTTTTTGAGTTTATATATAGGTGAAGACGATAAAAAAATATTTTTAGATTTAAACAATCCAGATATAGCTTAATAAGCATTATATGTCACATAATATGACATGGATAAGTACATCCAAAGGATATATATCACCTCCTAGGAAATAGATCCAATTAGATACAAATTAATCAAAACCACATTTCATGAAAATAAATCAATATCCAATAAGAAAAATTTGAATAATATTATAGGACATGTTTTTGTAGGTGAGTAATATCTATGTAATCTGCTACTACATGTCTTATTCTATTCCAATGTGGCATTGATGATGACTAGAAAATTAAACCATGATTAGAGTGATATTATAAAAGAATAATCTTGATGGAATGTAAGGGAATAACATGTCTAAATAAGAATAACATGAATTGGGAGGGAGATAATATCAACTTCCCCAATCTATCATATCATTGGTCATGAATGTGGTATTTGAAAAGATTATTGAGTAGTATTTTATTCCACCATCAAGATGATACTAATGAATATATCATATTACATGATCCCACCATCCCACAAGATAATTATGAGGCCCTTTTGGGGAGATCAGAAATAGTGGCCTTATAGATATCTTCTTCAATGAAATAAGAAATTTGGAATTAGCTTTCAATAAAATAAGGTATTACGGATCTTATGAATTGGTGTCATCCAAAGGATATGTTGATCAAAACTTGAAAAAAAATAAGGAAAAATTAATATATTAGGTAATTATTTTATATATTGATAAATATGGTACACTCCACTAATGGATCAAAGCTTATAACATGGATTTATACTATAATGTAGATATCTTAGTCACTTGACATTGTTTCAATCGATCTGGCATAGAGTAGGCCACCCATAATACCTGAAAACTCTTTCTTAAAAGGTATATGATGAACCATGACATCTATTTCAATATGATACATTATTGACTAGTTATGTTTCTTCTATTTTCATAAAAAGTAGCCTCATTATTCTCCCACATATTCTTAATCATTCGAAACACCAACAGCTGTCTATGTCATCCTCTTTCAAAATGGATACATGCATGATATGTCATATATGAGGAATTGTTTTATTCAATTTTGTTTTATATATTGGTAATAACACTAATAATGGTCCCACAATATATTAATCCATAAAAAATCATTGAAAAGTGATCCTGGTTAATGATCAACCTAAATAGAAGGATTATTAGGATCATGTATGTGGAGGAATATCACCCTCTATCGAATTCCTAGATGACATCTGATGTATAAATGGTTATCAAAGTTATATAACTAAACCTAAAATGGAGGGATAATCTACCTATCCTAGGTACTTATCATTACTCTAGATCTTTCCATTCTATAAAAAAATTATATTTGGTTCCTTCATTTTATAAAGTGACCTCTCCCCAGATTCTCATCTATTAAGAGATATCACACCATAGTTGTGGTTAATCAAATTGCAGAAGATTATATATTCCTAATAAGGGTTGAAGTGTAGTTCCAATATGAGTGAGTATCATAGGTTTTATTTGTTTTCTTCTATTTCATTCATTGTATTTTTATAATATATCTACGGTTCATTTTAATTTTATGTTTTTAATCATACGATAACGATTATGAGACGTTAATATATGTATTTATCCATAACAATAAATTGTGTTTTCTCTATTACCTTATGAAATTTTAATTATCTATCTTCCATTTGAAATTATAGCACCTCAATAGAGACTGAGGATAAGGTTGTTTACGGTACCCTTTATCATGGTTTTCTATTTTTTTCATTATTTTTTTACAAATAATTTCTCTTTCACTTTTATCAAGTATTTTAATATTATTGGTCCATTATTTAAGTGATGATCTCTATATGGTTTTTTCCAAGTAATGATAGTAATATATTTATTCATATTTTAGATGTTTACCTCTCCTAAACATATAAGGTACATGATGTGATGCACTGGATGTCTCTAATTTTATTTTTTATCCCAGGAAATGATAATTATACATGATCATACACATAATTGATCATGAATAATGAATTTAAAATTTAATGATGTATAATAGAAATTGATGATGAATTTTGTGAACCCTAGTAGTATATTTCTTTCATCTATGTATATTATTTCATTTTTCTTCTTTTGGATATTTAATTTTTTATTTACCAGACATTTTTTATAACTTCATCCCTTATTTTTTACATAGGTAGATTATTATTTTTTTCAATTCAATATTATACAATAAGGAGTAGTTTTGTTGAGTGACTCTCTTTGGGAGATTTCATTGATCTTTATTAATTATTCATTACAAGAGTAATATAAATATTAAATATAAGTATTTAACTATAAAATAACCAATTTAAATGTTATTAAAACACAATACTATCATGTTTTTATTTAATATTTTTCACTCATGGTAATGATAGAGTTAAAAAATACAGAAATACCGTATCAATGAGGTCTTGACCACACCATAGTCTATGTTGGGATTCACCTATTTTTAATTCTTGTTTTCAAATAATGGTGTAGTGTGTGATAATATATTCTTAATAAGATAAAATGTTTCTCGATCTTATTTTTGGTGAAAACCTGACAGAAACCACTAGGTCTAAACCATAGTGTCACATGACCTCATGTGAACATCCTAATACATAAGAGTTTTTCAACTCTCATTAATGGTCTGGATGTCATCATTGGGAATACTATGTCCCCATTATCATATACTTCCATACATAATATAAATATAAAAAATATTATATCAATTATAAAAACAATTGGATGGATTGATATGAAAAGTCATACAAGTCAAAGAGATAAATAAATGTGTGCAAATTTGGAAACTCAAACTAATATGTATATCTAGTAGAAATGTAAATGACATTGTGTTATCCTGTGGAGCCTACCATGATCATTCTACCACCCCTATGATCTAAGACACAAATATCAACCATATTACCATTTCTCTTTCATGTATCTCAAGACCTGAATTATCCACATGAACTAATATTATCATGTAGGGTATGAGTAATAAAACCCCATAGAGCACCACCAATAATACCTTAAGAAAGGTGTAAATGAATAAATAATGTATCCCACAATAATAATATATGCAAAAATAATCATAAACAATCATATACTGAAATCTTAAGTGAAAAAGAACCACCATATAAACCATCTATACATGTATTGTATATATTCTGGAATTAATATCATGATATCAGTGTAGTAATGATCAATCAATAATAATAGTAATGATTCTATTCTATATCATGTGAACAAGATACATAGATAACATGTATAAAATGAAATATAATACAAAGAAGTAATATCATTTAACCAGGAGCATAAATAGAAATATAAAATACATGTGATCAGCATAAAACATGAACAAAAAATCTACCTACATACCCATGGATACAAGTAATGGGTCTCAAGGGATATATGGACACCAACATGTGAACACAATAAAGAATCAAAAAAAATTATTCCAACCCAAAAATCATTCCATGGAAATGTGAGTGTAAAAAATCCAAAATTAGAAGGAAATTCCATCCTAAATTTTTTAATTGTGAACATCAAGGTTCATCATGGGAGTTGTCTCTCAAACCATGTTCGTACGCCAACCAAAAAAGATCTCATTCCAAGAAATCGTATAACTATATTTATATAAAATAAAATGGTTTCATTATAGTCAACCAATGAATAAGAATCCAATAGTTATAGAAACACATACCCAAGTATAAATATTAAAAATGGTTTATTTTAATCCGGGTTTATGGAAGAATAATTGGCCTCTCTTGGATAGTGACAAGAGGATATACCGCTAAGAGAACATTGTTGAGATATCATACAAGACCAAAAATTTTCAAGATTGTTATTAATAACCTAATTCTATAATTACCTCACTATATTACTCAAGGAATCATTATATAGTCCATAAAAACATCATTCTATGATCAAATAATAATAATGATAGTTAATTCACCCAAATAGGGAGATGCACTAATGAACTTCATCAAATCACCCAAAACTAGATAAACCCGCAATGAATGATGAATTATGGGCATATGTATATTAAGTAGAAAATAAGGTCAACCAAAAATTAAGAAGAACCCAAGGATAATCGATCAACAAACACATCATTTAGAGGGTGTTTTCTTGATGCACCCAAAATCATCTAAAAATTGAATAAATCCTTAAGGAATTCTGCAGATTTAAATAATATGTGTTAATAAATTAATAACCTCCATAAAAACTATATTATAAAAACATATGTGTTTCCGTTTTGGTTTGGAAAGGATCTGTGATGGGATGGGGACTGAATTCTATCGTATCAAAATTGAACACACTCAAACAACTTGTACCATATCATAGCCACAGTCGTGGTGTTATCAAACACCCCATGGTTAAATGGAATACCATAATTAATTTTCCTAAGAACTAGGTCATTTACCCCCCAATTTACTCTAAAATGGGTGTAGTGTTATTTCATAATCCATGGATGACATTATTTTTATTCAATCACCATGACATGGCCACGGCCTGGAAAAGCCTTTTCCCTTTCAATTTATAAATATAGACCTTTTAACCACCATCGACCATGGGAATATAAATCCATTCCTTTAACATTTCACCATGAAATCTCAATGTGAAAAATAGAATATTCTATGCACATTTGGTTGTATTTTTTAGATAAGAAAAATTCTAAAAACCAATTTAATCATCTACAAGGTACTCCAATCTCAAAAGGTTTCGTATGTGTGGGGATACAATGAAAAATATAGAATGGTATTAAGGGTAAAAGATATTAAAATCATGATAAATAAAATTTGATGGCTTAAAATATCCCTGTCTGATGATTTCTCATCCAATATAAACATCTATAATAATCCAACATCAACTACATAGGATGTTGATATTAAATGCTTGATTATTACTCCTATGTCTCATTCCTAGATCTGTCCAAGCTGCCACAATATTGTAAGAAGTGGTACTTTATTCCCTCATGATATTTCTCACTATGGTCCAAATCCAACACTAAGTACTCAATATATAATTCATCAAGCGTCTGCTAAACATCCTCATTGTCGATGACATTCACAGGATCTTGAATGTTCAACTAGAGATGGGACACATGAAAACATCCGGAATCCATTGATAATGCAAAGGAAGATAAAAATGCTACACTAGTAGACAAGCACACTCAATGACCTCAAAGGGTCTAACAAAACATTGGGATAGAATTCCTTTCATCCACAAATGATGGTGTCCTCATTTATGAGTCACTCTAAAAAATAATAGTTTCATAATGATGAATCTATGCATGCCCTCCAATAGTCGACATAAATTCTATGTCAGCTCTGTTATATGATCAACCTCTTTAGATTTATCATCACTCGCACTATTTTATCCTATACGAAATCTATACCTATAACTACTTCCCCACCAGCCTCTTTCTAACAAAGAGGTTAATAAAATGGATTACTATAAAGATAATCATAACATATAATATGAATTGAATCCTATTGAATATTTTTAAAAGAACTAATCCATGTATAATTGATCGGCACATTCTCAAATAATTTATAGGATTCAAGATAAAATAATACACTCGAGTATAAAATTCATCCACATTTACTACCCATCTGTCTAGGGATGGTATGTTTTCAAAATGTCTTACTGATTCATTAAGGACTTCTAAAATCATTTGAAAAAGTGTGATATAAAATTTGAATCTCATTGATATATAATGTTCAATGGGAATCTATTAAATCATATTATCTTCAATATATATACTTTTTCATCTCCTCTACTGAATGTGTAGATGGACGGGTAGGAAAGGAGTGACATTATTTAGCTGATCATTAGTCACCCATAAAACGTCATGACTCCTCAGGGTCTTGGGTTACCCTATCATAATGGCCATAGTGAAATCACCACTGTTCCAAATTAGTAAAAAATGTGACTTGATCAAACCACTTGGAGGATTATGGTCAACCATTACCATATCAAAGGAAAGGCATCTAGAAATAATTCTTGAAATGTATCTCTAAATACATAGGCACCAAAACATACAAATGAAGTCATGGTATATCGTTTTAATATCATGATGAACCACCTACTTATTTTTATGTAATTATCTCATCATATCATCCTTGTTAGAAGTTGTGATTATAAATCTCCCATAAATAAGTATCACATCATTGTTATCCAATGACCACCCTGATATCGTTCCACCCCAGCTAACTATTCCAATATCACAACACACTCTAGGTCATATCCATAATTATCCTTCCCTAAATCTAAAAAAGAATATGTGACTGATAATGGAAAAAAATCATCAATTACCAATCCACATAAGTATCTATCATGAAATCTTTTTAAAAAGATCATCAGGTCCCATTTTTCTCTAAATTTCATTCACCAAGCTCTTAATCTACCCATGTCTTATAAGTAAGGGTATTTAAAGTGATTTTACTCATACCCAGTAAATATACTATTAGAAAATTTATTAATTTTTTGGAACACTACAATGTACCTCATCTTGATATCGAGGTAACAATTTTTGAATATATATTGGAGGCACATGTGTTCTTTTTAGAGAAATAATCTCTCACTGGAGATATGGTGTTGTAAAAAAATAATGTCATAGTCTAAATGTGATATATACAAATCATTCATCAGATAATTCAACTCATGAGGTCATAATTTACTTGATCCATATACTACTAATCAATCCTCATATATAAACACTATAACAACCCATCACAAACCTTAAAGTATGATATGGTGTAACCCCTGACCTCATGACCATATCTCCATATTCAAAAGGCTTACGACTAGTAGAGAGGGTAAAAGTCCTCCATTGGGGAGAATATATCCTTAGTAATCTATCATTAAGATAATAAAAAAGAATAAATAATATAATAATAAATAAATTTATGTGTGGAAACAATAAAATAGAATATATAAGGTAATATGAATCTTAAATAAGAATCTAAAGTTCTGGTAAGGATACTAAAATGAAACTAATAGAATATGTCCCTCTCGAACTCCATCATGGAATTTTTTCGTCCTTGGATCCACCTACTCTATTTCCCACTATGGTGCCCATTTCCCTTTTCTAGATCCCAAAGCATGAAATCTATAAGTCTATTGATAATCCATGTTATTATATGAGTATAATTTTGAGTAGGATACCACTAGAAACCCATAATAATTGTACAAAATATATAAAAGATTATATCATGATGTATGTTTGGAGTATATATAAAAACCATATATCAGACGAGTATAAAAATATGATATGGCATTGATTATTGGATCTTCCAACATTAGAACCATGATAGAACAAACCCCAGTCATGGGCCTGACACAACCCCTCGATAGAATATCCTAAAAACATGTGACTTATATTACCAACTAGGATATTCGAGGTGCATACTGACCAACATACGAGACATCCCAATCAATTTATAGTCTGAAGGAAAATGGAATCTAAACCAATGTCTAAAAAACCCTCAGGAGGGATTGTTCCAAAGTATGTGATAGATCTCATGGATGGAATATCCCAATTACATGTTGAACAATGTTTTCCACATTCCGTATATTTGATATCCCAAATAGTCTTAACATTTATATTAATATACAAATGATATAAGAATAATAGATATGATACATAATGAAAATGATAGAATAAACATAACCACAAATAAAATAGTATCAAAATAATCACTATCCATATGAAAGAAACGCAAACCCTACTCATGGATACACACAAACACACTCATCGTCTTTTCAATTATCATGCATAGGTTTTTTTGGGACACACGTTCTTTCCATAAATCATGAAAATAACCCGTATAAAACATGAATGAAATGATAAAGACCTATTACCTTATTTATAATTATGATTAATGACTAGTGTAGACATTCGAGATAAATTTCATAAATGAATCCTCACTTCACTCAGAAAAAAATATATCTTTTAATTTCTTATCTTCATGGAGAACACAGCTTCACTAACAATGTCTAAATATGATCACTATAAGAGAATTTATTGAAGAGAGAACCTTTAAAATAATAGAAATATTTAATTGATCGAGGGAGAGAGAGGGAGAGTGAGATAGTTGTGAGAGTGTGTTAGTAACATGATGGTGGGGTGGAATTCCCCTATATGTTTCATAATAACATATATTTTTTTTAATTTTCTCCCTATTTCATTAAATATTTGATTACTTTTTAAAAATACTATTATTTCCCATTACTCCTTAAATCATGTGGAACACCACATAAATTTCATGTGTTTATTTATCAAAAACATCTCTTCAATAAAAATTTGATCATTTATAAAAAATATATCAAAATTAATCCTGCTATATTAATTATTTATAGATAGTTGTATATCCATATATATACCCTCACCACCAAACATATATATATATATATATAACGCTTTTATATACAAGTTATACATATATACACTACAATATTATTTTTCAAACTATATAATAAAAAATAATAAATTTTACTATTATAAAAACTCCCACATCTATACCACCCTAGAAAATCTAAGAAAACACCCATTAAAAATTATTATAGTTTATATATTTTATCAATCAGACATAATTTCTCTTCTTTAGAATAATTAATAATATCACCTTTATTATTTTTTCACAAATGAAAATATTCACCCAACTAGTATTTTCACCATAACATAATTATTAATTACATAAATAAATTTAAATTCATATTCCTAGAAAAAAATTATTAATAAAAATAAAAAAAATTCATTGTTATTATTAACCGCACAAACAAATTTCAGATACAAAATAAATTTATCATTTTAATTTATCAAATAATTTTATAAATTCCGTCACAAACATATAAAAATCATTACAAATAAATATCATAAAGAAACAATTAAAAACTAATGATGCTAGTTCATTTACGTGTGATTTGACCAAACACACATTCCCCCCATGTTTATTTAACACATGTGGTAAAAGCTATATCACATATTTAATGGTGGACTCATATTTCTCATCTGAAACACCAATAGAGGGATATTCTACTATATTGTACAGCCACGTTCTCATGATATAATATATTTAATATTTTTATTGTATCAATAAAGAGGCTCTGTGAACCCCAAAAGCTTAAACTTACTCAATGTTTAATGTTTAAAATATTACCTTAAATATTTTAAATTTTTTAAGGGGAAAATATCCAATATATTGACAGTTATTTTAACCTTATGTAAAGAAATTAAGTAATTAAAAAATTGTTTTTAAAAAATTATTTTTTCACAAAATAATACTCAAAGTTTTAAATAAAATTAAGTTATATTATCTATATAAGATTTAGTATGTTAAGATCATTCCTATATAATTACTTCTCATCCCAGATAAGAATCCTTAGTGGTCCCCATAGAATAACTCATGCCACCGATCGAGATCATCTGACTCCGTTATATTTTTATTCTAGAATATCTTCACAAGTAGACCCATAATAGAACATTGAGAAAATAGATTCTATAACATGATATAAACACATTAAAATGTACTAAATAAACTATGATAGATCCTAATCCTTCTAATTGACCATATAATTTTCTTATAATATTCTATCGATAACCCTTGTTACACCACTCCTATCATTAACATTATCTATATCCCAACACATTAGATAATATACATACATATAGAACATCATATGCAGTTCATATAATTAATTCCAAATATTGATTTAGCATGCATATTGGAAAAAATATAAATATCATGCATTCATTTAAATAACCCAAATAGAGAGCACAACTTAACACATTTTATTAAAGAGATAATATACATAACAACAATAGGAATATATAGTCTATGTGATCCAACATTCATAGTCATGATACATAAATTAACATGTAATATAATATATCACATTCCAACATCAAGTGAATCACCAAAGGTGAATTTTAATCAATGTAAAAATAAAAAATAAAATACATAATTCCCTTCTTTTTGGGAACTCAGATGTCGAAAATGTAGTTCTAATCAGACACTTTTATTGTTACCATAATAAAGTCCTAACCACACTAACTCCTTTATATACCTATCCTAGGTCAAGGGAAAGAAAAGAAAGGAAATTTACTGAGTGTTTTTTCTCTAATAACATTATTTAACATCTTAACATGAATCATTGGGCTTGATCTAGAGTTCCACATGACCTCAAACATGTATCCCCATATGAAAGTGGTTTTTGGATAGTTTTGAGGGTCTAAGTACACTTGTGTGGACAAAATACCCTCAGTATCAATCCCTGACACAAATAATAGATAATAAACAATATAATAAAAATTAGAATTATAAGTGAAAATATAAAATGTCTTACATGACATAATAACCATACTAAACAAGGATCCAAGGAACATGTAATTATATTAAAAATAAAGCATCAATAGACTTCCCAATCAAACTCTCTCTAAGAAAAACTCCATCATACTGCTCCACATTTTCAACCATCAATAATAGTGCTCTTCCACTTTATTTGAACCCAATGTATGAAAACTATAAGTGTACCAAAATTCCAAATTAGGGTGTGGGAGCAATATTAAGTAGGAGAATATTAATGTCTCTTAACAATATATCATAAAACATTCAAGTTAAATCTATAAAGCTAACATACTACATATATTAATAAAAATATCATTCTAGTACTTTTTTTCTTCTTCAGAGACCGTCCCTGCCTACCTATCGTAAGTAGAGTCATAAAGACTGGACCTATTAGAAACAAACATTTTAAAAACTTTAATCCATTAGGTCAGATATAAATCAATCTATAGGATCACTCAATGTTTTTCCTAGGACTATACATACAAATCAAGGTATATCCCTCCCAGCACCATCTAAGGTCTTCATCCCTATATGTTAGTCATATTCACACACCCACACAAACACACACACACACACAAATATATATACACACACACCCAAATAAAATCATTCTTGGGTTAATCTAATGAATTTAAAAAATATCACATCAACATGGGAACAAAGATAACACACAATCAGATAATAGGGTTCTAACAAAAAAAGATGTCACAAATTAAGGTAGTAAATTAAATAATTGATATAAAAAATAAAATAGGTTAATATATGTAATTTTATCCTACATACCTAATCATCAAACATGAATTCACGTAAATACAATTTTTTTACTAAAATCATAAAATGCTACCATGGTTTTTTCCATGAGAATCCCCAAAACATTTAGAGTCCATAATATAATTTGGTTTTTATTATATCAACGTACCAATTTTTCACATTTAATTTTTATTAGAGACGATTTATCCCTTCCTCATCTTCAAAAAAATAATGACGTTTTAGGTTTACATGGATTCCTAAGTTCACTTGTATCTAATCAGTTTCCAAGGCTTACCTCAATATTTAAGATAAGTATTAAAAAATATATGGATTTAGAGATTCCTTCTAGTGAAACATATCATCCCCATTCATATAGATAGAAGGATAAAAAATTCAATCCTAGTAGGGTATGTTGAGTACATTTTTTATGAATTTCATAGGGGTTTGGGTCGTCACCTTCGACTATGTAATTTTTTATATAATAATAGATTTTAATTGAGTATTTTCATTACTCTTTATGAATCCTTATATAAAAATAATTTTCTATCTACAATGTGCTATGATTTAGATATATAATGAATTATTTTAGGACATTAATTATTAGATTAAATTGTAGTGAATATTAGAGTCATTAAATAGCACATTGGGAAGCTCATATTTGATAGTAATGTTATGTCAAATATCATAAACAAAATATAGAATTTGAATTTGGTGAGAAGTCATTCCTATGAATTAATCATTAAAAAAAGGTTAAGAGTTTCAGAAATAATGGAAAGTTGATCCCTAGGTATATTATCCCCATTTAGATTCTTGATCAAGTAAGCATGATATCTTATCACAAAGAATGTCCACTAAGAGTATCCCATGTGCATGATTTGTTCCACGTATCTCCATTAAGGAAGAACTTACCTGATATATCACATGCAATGAACATAGGTATTTCACTAATAGAGCATGATATTTCCAATAATGATTGGCCAGATGAAATTTTGGTGGGAAAAATATTACTCACCCAGTTAAAGTTCTCTAGAGAGATCAAAAATTTGAAAAAGTTACATTGGAACTTGAGGAAGCGATATAACAAAAATATATTCATTTTTTTTATCAAAGTGATTAATTTCTGGATATCAAAATTCATTTTAATTATTTATAATGAACTCCCTATTTATTTATGATACATTTTTATTAAAATTAATTTAATTAAATTAATAAAATTCTATACATGACAAATCATATCTAAATAAACCTTAATAATATATACATTTATAAGAATTATTTTAAAATTGAATTTCATGATAGGATTAATCACATAATTAAAAATATGTATTAATATTTTATATAATGTTAATTCATTGATAAATATGTTCTTAATTTTAAGTAAAATCATTTTATACACCAAAAATACTTTTGTTCAATAATGGTATTTATTTAATTATATGAGAAAATAATATAATATTTATTTTCCATGATTGGAATATTTATTTGAAAAAATTAGCATCATTTTTTGATTTCATCATGTCCAAATTATTTTAGAGTAGAATTTGGTAAATTTTCTAAATTTTTTGAATATTTATTGAATAGTGAAAAATATAATCTTTTAAAGAAACAATCTATTTGTTTCAAGAATTTATAAATTACATTGTATTTTCAAATTATTTAAATGTAAAATTAGTTCATTTATATTATTAAATTTTCAATTATAGTCATTTTAATAGATTTTATGTTATATATTGTTAAAAAATAAATTCATACTATATTTTCATTGAAAACTAATTGACATCGTGTTTTGTAAGTTTAAATATAAATTAAACTCTACAACTTATATGAGTTGAATTTTGTGAAACAGATTCCATATTTTTACTCTAAATAACTTATATTTTTTTATTAATGTTAACATAGTTTTTTCTTCAATATGAATTATATAAAAACATTAATAAAATGTTCTTCTGTTTATGGTTATAATAGGTTATGAGGGGTTAATAAATAGATAAGTGCATATTTTCAATTTAACCATTTTTATATCCTAGTGTATGGAGATATTTAAATCCAATACAATCCAAACATCCAATCACTGTAAATTTAGATTTATTTTTCTTGAGAATGGATTTATTGTATTTTATAATTTTATAAACATTCAAGTATAACCTTTCCCCCACATATAAAAGAAAACTCATCCTTTCTACACATTACACCACATAGATCCATATAAAACGACCAAAACCGTCCCATTAATCTTCCCAACTAACCTATTAATGATCTTGTGGTTATAATATTTAAAATAAACCATTCCATGGGACAATTAAAAGGGATCTAAATGAGGTATAATGGAGAAGAGGTAATCGTCCTACCTAACCTATTTCAAATTACTTATTCTTATAACTCATCCAAACTGATAGTATTGATAAAAAATTAATAAAATAGAGATAATAAACAGAATTTATTATTATTATGATTATTTAACAATCGTTATTAAACTTATTTTCAATAAAATTGGATGCAAAGGTATCACTCATGCATATATATGGACTTCCACCTCTACAAAGTGATACAATTCATTTTATGAGATAATATTTAATTTTTTGTTATAATGATGGTTTTAAAGATTATATATAATATTTATGATATAGATACATTATATAATTATAATATAATATTTACACACATATATTCTAATCTATTGAAAAATGATATCGTTTCTCATGTGTATATGTGGACTATCGCCTCTACGAAAGTGATGTGATTCATTTTTTCATTTATGATTTAAATATATGGTGATAAGGATAAATTTAAGGAATATATTTAGAATATATGATATAATACTTATTTTGTGAACCTAAATTCTCACTCACCTTTATTTAGTTAAACCCTTAAAAAAGTTAAAACAATATTCACGTACATATATGGCCTACCATCTCCTTAAATGGCTTAAATCATTTTTATATATCTAAATTTTATGGATTAGTGTAAGTATATATAAATAATATATATATATATATATATATATATATATTATTTATATAATTATTAACATTATATGGAATACAACATCATGATGAAATTATATTTACGAGAATATCTAGAATGAAACTCACATGAAAATTGAAAATATTATCACATTGAAACAACAATTTTAATAAATAATATTAAACAAATGGGTGTTGAAATTTAATAAGTTTATCTTATATGATATTATAATTATTTCAATTAATATTTTATATATTTATTATAAATTTAAATCTATTATACAAGTGTTTATTAAAGATTTTATGATATTCAAACATAAGGTATAGAATTTTTATCGGAGTTTTAATTATATGAGGCACATACCATATTAACTATTTTCTTATTTTATGACATTTATATTATAAACATTAATTTATTTTATGATGAATGTCATCAAAATTATGGGTATTAACATATCCATATAGTTTTATATCATTCACATGTTTTTGATTCGAATGTTAAAAAATATTTAAGTCTTTTCTGTTACAATGTCATTATTT
Organism: Viscum album; assembly: GCA_963277665.1. Taxonomy (NCBI): domain Eukaryota; kingdom Viridiplantae; phylum Streptophyta; class Magnoliopsida; order Santalales; family Viscaceae; genus Viscum; species Viscum album. The sequence continues at coordinate 268,450,766 of OY728155.1, read as the reverse complement.
GTGAAACTATTTTATGATTATGTTTCCGATGATAAACATTTCAAATATACCTCTCAGTAATTTCATTAATTTTTTATACTCTAATATTTAATTTAATTCTTAATTTTTGTTACAATTTTCTTCTCTTTGGTATTTAAAAAGAGTGAGAAAATATTTTCTAGGAAAGTAGTCTTAAATTTATCACTAGTTCAGAATATTTTTCTTCCATTTAATATTTCATTAAAATATGTTAAAAAATATTTCAAATATTATACTATTAATTTTATGAAATTTTGAGCATTTTCAAAAAATTTAAAAATGGTTAAAAATGATTATTCTATGTTATTTTCAAAACAATTTATATTTACTTTTTTTCAAAAATGTTAATTCAGCCTTTTTTTAACATACGTGACATGAACCTAATTTCCTTCCATATTGGCCCCTAAAGTAATTGATTATTCATACCCATAATAAATTTAAACTAAAATGTTTTCCTTAATATTTAATAATGTTCTAGATTATAAAGAAGCAATTTGAAGATAAAAATAGCATTCTTTAAACGATGTGATATAATGATATATTAAATGATTTATTTATCTATGATAACATCTATTGATTTTAATTATGAAAAACCAGGGATATAACTGAATGATACTAAAAATATTAATTCTATTTATATTTAAAATTATTATTATTATTTTCTTATGAAACTAATTTATATTCTATGGTTTTTATTATGATGATGTGTTGAAATGTTTAAGAAACAAGTTTCTTTTTCACAGGTCTTAATATGTGATGAATGACTTATGATATTATGGAACACATATGAATGGATTATGTTTATGTAGAGTATGTGACCATAATTATATATTCTTATAATTTATTTGGTAGTTATTCGTATTTGATGAGATAATATGTATTAGAATAGTGAGTGGTCCTAGTATATTAAGGGACTCTTCCGACAATGATAGTTTTAGAAGTGAACCTTGAATAAGGATATGATGAAATAGGGTGTCAACCTAATCCACTATGATAGTCTCAGGACTGATCCTTGAGAAAGAAATGTTTTTCTATTATTATTATGTGTATTCCACAAATTTATGTTATATGCGAATTGTATGCACTCATGAATAATGATTTATGATTTTACTAGGATTCATTTCTTATAAACATAAATGATTAATATAATTGTTCAATACTATGATCTATGATATGATGGGAATGGGTTTAAATTTCATGATTATATTTACATACCTTTATATTCATATTACATTTAACTGGTCCTTAATATCTCCCTTATTTAACCTTAATCTCTAGTTGTGCTCACCATTTCTTATGTTTCCTCTCCCTAGGTTACGATGAATGGTTTTAGTATGACATTTCTTTGAATGATGATATATTTAAATAACATAAATATAGATGATGTAGATATGTTATGAATTTTTTTTAATGAAATCAAGGTTCCAATGAAAGTATGCATGTATAATTATGTTGTTGATCTTAATTACATATGTTTAATATTATTTTAATAATATGTAATGTTTATATTTTCAATTCATGGGTTTCTATAGACATAATAATCTATCTTAGGGGGGGATCCTTTTATAAATCATATTTTCTCTATTTTTCATTACATTCATTAAATGGTTGATTATGTTTTTTGAGAGTATCATAACCTTAGCAGATCATAAATTTTAATTTCTAATATGAGTGATATTTTATAATAATTTAATACTTGTTAAACCCCCTCCTATGTTTTACACTAAAGATTAATTTGAAATTTAATGTGTTATCATAGCTAGTCTAGCATCCCTATGAGTAATCCTTTGGTTATTGAAGTTGAAGATGGAGAATATATAATTTTCATTACCAGAAGTATAAAAAAACATGATCTTAAGAATATTAATGTTGGAAGAATAAATTATTTCCTTATCTTTTTTCCCTATTCCTAAAAGAAATTAATTCATATTGAATTGGTTTTAAATTAGTAAGGAGTTGGGAAACCATGAAATTTGTTGATAAAATAAATTTCATGGTTGATAGAATAGAAAATAATTAAATTTTAATAACCTTATCTGATAGATATTATATGGAGGTAATGATGAAAAAAATCCCAAGGTATATTATATAAGGATGACATTATTTTTGAAGGGAAATTCAATGTGGAAGAGGGTAAGTTATAGTTTTGTATAGAAATGATTGGAGATATTAGAATAGGTACTTTTGGGACTATTAATAACTATTTCATTAAGGTGAATGAAATTATTTTCAACATTTCTGATTTTATAGTAACAGAAGATTATTTAACCATTACAATGAGGAAAATCATAAATTTACCTGATATAATTCAAATGTGTGTTATTATACGGAAGATATATATTACTTATCAATTGAAAAACTATATAATTTTCATGTTACATATTAAGTAGGAAATTATCAAGTTTTTATACAGAATATTAAAGAGGAAAAATAAATCAAATTTAAATAAATAAAAGATATCAAGATTAGAGGGGAGTAATTATTATAAAAATATAAATATGATCATGAAATCAATTATGAGTATCATAGAATATACTTCTTATTTAAATTATCTTTATTAGAGGAACAAGTAAATATAATGGTAACATTCCTTTATTTTGTTTTACATATGATTGAAAATTAGTTTTATATTAAAGGATGATAGGACATCCACAAAAATACAACTCACGGGGGTCGAAAATGATGAAGTCCAAGGGAATTAACTAGTGAGGGTTAAGATGGAGAGAGATATATAGAATGTTACAACCCATGGTTTTCTCATTAAATATATATTTTATTCTATTATTTTCTCCACATGAAACACCAAAACCCATACAAATATAGACCATCATAAGGTAGTAATTGAATTTATAGGAATGCGTAGTGGTAAAAGAATAATTATATATATATATGCATGAATATACATAAGAACAGAACAAAACAAAATACATGTTAAACATCAAAATAAAATAGTACAATACTAAAACTAATAAAATCAACTTTTAATCTTATAAAATATTTAATAAAATGTTTTCCCATGTTTGATATTATTATTTTTACAAATAATTTATCATAATAGATAACATACTAAATGTTATTTCTTATAAATTATTTTTTCATAATATTTTGTGATTTTATTTTCATATAATATTTATCAATTTTGTGATGAAAATTAACAAAATTTGACATCATATTATTTTTAACATGTTCATATTATAATAATATTTTTTTAATTTTTCAATAATAATTTATTTTAGATTAATAGTGAAAATACCATTTCTGAAATACCAAGGCATATAATACATATCCTGGAAAAAATCATAAGCTAAAACATAGGAAAATATTTTATTGGGAATGTATTTATATTTTATGTATCATTATATATTATAAATATCATGTCATAATTATAACCATTATTTTATATTTTAGAATATAGTTAATATTTTTTCAAAAAACTGTTTTTAAAAAAATTAACATTATTATTATATAATTTTTATATCAACTTTATCAAATGAAGTTGATATTCAATTTATAATAAGTGTTTTCAAGATACCTAATAATGATAAGTTAATTTTTATTCATAAATATTATGTTATATTGGGTAAATATTTTTTACCAAGGTAAAATGATTATCCTTCAAATAATAATAGTTTTGAAAAATATTATTTATTTATTTTAATTTAATTGTATAAATTTCATATTGCAACTATAATATTATTTTTCAACATATTTACAAATTAAATAACACTAATTAATGTTTTAATCAATAATAAAAAGAAATTATATTGATTAAAATGACATTTTCTTGAAAAAATAGTTTTCAATAGGTAATATGATTTGATTTAAACAAAAATTTGAACTAATTTAGCCATCTAATCATGATAAATGGAGATCAAAAACATATTTACAACACTAAAATTTTATTATAAGATTCATCTTATATTCTTAGTTATAAAAATATTTACATGATTTATATTTCATTATGAGTAATAACTGGTTAAATAAATAATCTACGAGGCTTGAATTTTACAAGTATAACATGACCTCTATTCCTTCTAGAAGATAATTATTGGTTTTAAATTCACATATACATGTTTTATAAACTATAACTCACCTAAATCACTAATATTTTATCAAATTCCATCCATTCCCATTACAAAAGATTCATTTCTGTTGAATGGTCCACCTTTATCACTTATTAAAGTTGGGACACTTCCACCCTTTTAACACTCCACTCATATTTCAAATTTTCTTTTAATGCAAGGCCGCATTTTAACTCCAAAAAATCCTTTGCCCTCCATTTTTTCATTGGTAACCACATGTTATCCAAAAATTTTAAAAAATAATCCCTTCATGATGATGAATTTTAAGGTCTTAGTGTAGGTATCACAACTTTCTTAATGTATCCTTGAAATTATTTCCTTTCTTAGCAATCCATAATAATAGTATAATAAAAAACTAAAAGTCATTATTCTATTGATTTTTTTTTTGAAATAATTATACAACAACTATTTATTTACATGCATCTATTATTGAAAATTTAAATCATTATTAGTGTGTGTTCAGATTAAGACCTCCATAAAAGAACACTTTTTTAGTCACCCCATCTCATATATAGTTGTAGTTATTATGTTGGTGAATAACTTTTACTTGTATAATTTATTTATGATTCTGTAATTTTCACTAAATAACCACATTCACCACTATAAATAATTGAGTAATGGAATGACTAATTATGTGTTGTGAGGACTACCACCTCTATGGAGATTCATTTTTTATTTTCTATTCATATTATTCATTATTTACCCCATCATTTCAAAATATGGTTCACCAATATAAAAATGTCAAAACATATCATTTTTATTATTTATAAATTATATTATGTCAAAGAAAAAACTCTAAAACAATACACACCAGTCGAGTTAATGATTTTTCATGATTGGGTGGTTCTACCACCTGCTTGAAATATTCAATGAAATTATATAATGTATGATTATAAAAACATTATTTCATGTATAATATAACTATAATGAACCCGGTAACATATGTATAAATATCCATCATGAATTATAAGGTTTTATTTTTTACATCATGATTTATAAATTATAGATTTATAATTTTGAATGTGAACATAATTTTGGGATTCATCATGTTATACTTATAAAAGGATACCATTTTTAGAATATTCTAAAATGATTAATTTTTTAGTGAATAGTGATAATTAAAGATTTTTATAAAACAATCATTTTCCTTATATTTCAAATTCAATTTATGAATCAAATTTTATCTCAAGGTAAAATATATAGTCCTTAGTAAAAAATAAATTAATTATTGAAATTTTAATCATCCTTATATATTATTTTGGTTTAAATACATTTTCTTTTATAAAATCACATTTTTTATGAATGCATTTTTTTATTTTATTTATAGGGATTAATTTAAAATTAAATTAATAAAACTTTATATTTTTTTAAAAAAATGGATTCAAAATTTGGAATCAGTGTTTCAAAAATTATGTGTTAAGACATGTTTATATTTTGTCAATATAAATAGAGACCCTAGTAATTTTGGTAACAATGGTCAAGTGTAATTTGAGTAATTAAAGGATAAAAATAAAATGACAAGCACTATAAAATTAAATTAACAATTGATTATATTTTAGTTAATGATTATTTATCACAAATAATCATCCAATGGTCAAATTTATGATGTAACACCCCGCCTTGACATCATTGGATTTAGGAGGTGGTGAGGCTTACTTGGCCTTAAGTGACGTTCCCAAGGCACCAATGGCTGGCAATAAATAATGAGGGCTTCGAGAAAAATATAGAGAATTATTTTCCCTTAAGAAAAAACCAACCAAACAATCCATTAACAGACACTATATGATGCATGTCAATAAAATATTCTAGCATGTATTCCCGAAAGACAACCAAGTTATTCCACAGTACATCCCAAAACAAATACAACTAGAAATGTCTACACCACATCAGAGTACTATGATGAAGACTCAACAAAAGTCCCAAAATAAGACAAGGCACACTCCATGGCTCCACACCAAGCTTCATGCTCCAAGCTTCACCCAGACATCATGATGCACCACTAAAAGATGTTAATGCCTTACCTTTTCCCATGTCATGATACACAACATCTGTAAAGACACCAATGTGCCTAAGCAGGGGGTGAGTACAACTACTCAGTAGGATTTCACCAAATGACATCCCTATACATGCCACTAGGATAAAACTATTAGCACATTTATATAAAATAGTTTATATAAAATAATCACAAGTGAAACCATTACCATAAGCCAAACACATCCTTACCAAGCTATCTCACCCAAACCAAGAAACCAAGGGAAATCCAAAAAAACAAGCCACAAGACATTTCATCGTTTACACATTATCACAACCATTCGATCTTGCAATGCAATTCATAACAAACAACCAAATGGTGGGACTTCCGCCCAACCCGTGCACCCATTCTCACCTAATCAACCAAAATGGTGGGACTTCCGCCAAACCCGTTCACCCATTCACAACTAGCGGTACTTCCCGACCACTACTCATATGGTTGTACTTCCAACCACTATCCATCACCTTTTATAGTGATACTTCCCGACCACTTCCACACAACATTTCAACCAATCACAACCAAGCATATAACCCATCAAGGTCACAACATCATGAAATCAACCAATTCCATTGCATGTCAATCCACTTCAATAAATCACCCATTTATTGAAAATTATTATCCATGCCAAACAACCCTTCAATAAAAAAACATCTATATTGAAACCATTTTTCATCAACCATTTTCCCAAAATCAATCTCTACAACCCATTTTAAAATCACCATTTTAAAAGCTACTACAATAGCATTCCACCAGAAAACTCCATTTTTTCCAAAATCCCCAAAACACTACCAAAGGAATTTCCAACCAATTTCCCACAAGAATCACAGTTTTAATGAATAACCACTAGTTTTGACCAAGTGGAGTTGAGAAAGAAGCTTCATACCTTTAGGGCTCCGGATAAATCAAGCCACGAGCAATCGCGCCTCAAATCCGACGAACGGACCACCGTAACCTCTCTAGATCCCCTTACCTAACATTCATAAGCCTTAAAATCATCATGCAAGGAAACCACAAACCTATATATACACACAAAAATTGTAGATGTATAAAACCAAGAAACATAGGGATATAGATCTATATGAAAACACAAGGAAACCAAGAGAAGAGACTTACCCGGGAGAAACCACCTTCAATCCACCTTGAAACCCCTTTAAAATCCTTCCAAACTAAGTGGGAGAACACTTCCAACCTCTGAGAAATGAAAAACCCGAGTGAGGCTTCAGTGGGAGGAAGATTGGAGTGATTTAGGTCAAGCTCGATGGAGCCGAGACTTAAAAACCCCATCTTTATGTGGTCGCACGATTAGTCCGCTCAGTTTGGAAAACCACGTGCTAACTGTGTGAATGCTAATATCATGAGAGAAATCATTCGCTTGGTTTCCTCACATGGTTTGGGAAACCATGCGTAGGATTTTCAAAGCCTACTACCTCCCCCTACACAGTTTCCTAGAGCACCGGCATGGTTTCCTCAAACTATGCTCAAACCATGCGCCCCAAGAAAAGCCCCCAAACTCCTTCAAACCCATTCCAAACTCTCCCAAGCTATTCCCAACTCATATCATTCACATTAAACACATAAAAAAGCATAGAAAATGGCTATATACCTCAAACCGGGGGTCCTACATTATCCCCACCATTGGAATTTCCATCCTTGGAAAGTAGTGAACCCGCCCTTTGTCGAAAGATCTCAGGACACTACTCGGCCATCTCTTTCTCCTGCTCCCAAGTCTCCTCTTGAATCTGACCATGCTGCCACAAACACGAACTAAACCAATTATTTTACCACGCAAGACATTCTCTTGACTATCTATAACTTGTAATGTCATGTGCACTAACAATGCATCTGAATATAGCTCAACATGATCCCAACGAATTAAATGGTCACGATCCGGATGATACTTTTTCAACTGTGGAACATGAACACATTGTGCCCCGCACTGAACCTAGGTGGAAAATCCAAATGATAAGCCACCTCACCAACCTGCTCATGAATCTCAAACGTTCCATTATACCTCAGAGATATCTTTCCCTGCTTCCCAAAACGATGATGTCCCCACATAGGAGTGATCCTCAAAAAAACCTGATCACTCACCTCGAACAACAACGATCGTCAGCGATGATCCGCATACGATTTCTGACGACTCTGAGCCGTCTCCATTCTCTTACTAATAAAATTGATCTTCTCCATAGTCTCATGGACAAGGCTCATTCCAACCATTGAGGACTCACCCGTTTCCACCAAATATAGTGGAGAACGACACGGCCGCCCATACAACGTTTCAAACGGAGCCCTATGTATGGATTCATGATAACTGTTATTGTATGAAAACTCAACCAACAACAAGTGATCCTCCCACAAGCAAGATAAATCCATGACACAAGCCTGAAATTTATCCTCCATTGTTTGTATCGTCCTCTCGGATTTACCATCCATCTGAGGGTGATACGTCCTGCTCAACGTCAACTATTTCCCAAGGGCTTGCTGTAAAGATTTCCAAAAACGAGATGTAAAACTCAGATCTCTATCTAATACAATCAAAACTAGAACCCCATGCCTCTTTTTCTACTCCCAGATATAGATTTTGGACAGATCCTCCACCGTATGAGATTCAAGAATCGAGATGAAATTGGCCGACATCATTAGCCGATCCACTATCACCCAAATGGAATCGTGCTTTCTGACCGTTCTTGGGAGACCTGTGACAAAATCAATCTCTATCATCTCCCACTTCCAAACAGGGATTGGTAAATACTGCAACATTCATGTTGGCCTCTGATGCTCTACCTTAACCTACTGACAAGTCAAGCATCTCGAATCAAACTCAGCCACTCACTTTTTCATACCAGCTCACCAAAACATCACTTTCAATGCTTTATACATTTTCAAAATTCCCGGATGAATAGCCCACCTGGAATGATCATACGCCCTGAGAAGATCCTCTTGACAAGAAACTAATACAACCATCCAATTTCGAAAACACAAAAATGAATATCCATTCAGTTGCCAACCCTCAATGGTCTCCCCACCATTGTGTCTGGACCTCATGGTCATACACCCAGAATCAGATATCTGTACCTCTTTAACCAGGAAAACTAAGTCTGGAATCAACAAAACTGGAAAGAAGACCGCTGTATCACCCTCTTCGTCACATTACAACTGCATGTCATCTATAACCAACATCAACTGTCACTGGCCCAATACCTGTTTCACCACCTGATCATATGATTTTCTACTTAATTCATCCACCACCAAATTTCCCTTACCTGGTGTGTATATCAAGTAAAAATAAAACATCTCGAGATATTCCATCCATCTCCTTTTCCACATGTTCAAATATCTTTGAGAGAAAATATGCTTCAAACTCTTATGATCAATATATACCGAGAATTTATCACCGATGAGAGAATGATGCCACACATTCAAAGCATTCACCACTGCTGCCAATTCCAAATCATGAGTAGGGTAGTTCTTCTCATGCACCCTAAACTTCCATGATCCATATGAAACCACATGATTCCCTTGAATGAGAACACATCACAACCCTAATCCCTATGAATTGCAGTACACCACGCACCCTTTTCCTGGTTCTGGCAACATTAAGATTGGTGCTGATGTAAGGCGACCCTTTATCTCTTTGGAAGACTGCTGACATTTTTCATTTCATTGGAATGGAACATTCTTTCTTTTCAAAGCTATCATCGGTGATTCCAAACATGAAAAATCATGAACAAACCACCAATAATACCTAGATAGACCAAGGAAACTCCGTAACTCAAACATATTCTTTGTCGGTTGCCAAGAGATAACAAACTTTATTTTTTCTGAATGCACAGAAACACCTCTTTTAGAAATCACATGGCCAAGAAAACGAACTTCCTATATCCAAAAGTCATACTTTGATAATTGGGCATACAACTACTAATCCCTCAAGATCTCCAACTCTATCACCAAGTGCTACTCATGCTCCACCCGTGTCTTTTAATACACTAGAATATTGTCTACAAACACCACCAAAAATGAATCCAGATATCTCTGAAATTTCAGATTCATCAATGCCATGAATACCGTTGGCGCATTCGTTAGACCAAAGGGAATAACAACATATTCATAATGGCCATATCTACTTCTGAAAGCTATTTTAGGAATATCATCCTTCCTCACCTATAATTGATGATATCATGACCTCAGGACTATCTTAGAGAACCACTCTGCTCCCCTAAACTAGTCGAACAAATCATAAATTCATGGAAGTGGATATCTGTTCTTTATCATAACTTGGTTATGTTGACGATAATCAACACAATGCCTCAAAGTTCCATACGCCTTTTTCACAATTAATACTGGTGCTTCCCACTAACACGTGCTAGGCCTGATAAACCATTGGTTTTCTAACTCTTCCAACTGGACTTTTAATTCCTGCAATTCAGTAGGTGCCATACTGTAAGACGGAAGTGAAATAGGACTAGTCCCCAGAAGAAGATCAATCGTAAAATCCACTTCCCTTATGGAGGGTAACCTAGATAATTCTTCAAGAAAAACATCCATGAAATGATGCAACACTACTAGAATAACACTTTCTTCAACACCCTCTACCTTTGGCAACGACAACCCTGCCAACTGATTCTATAACGTGCCCACTTCTAGTTCTAACGAACCCGTTGCACCCTGCCTTTCATGCCTCTCTCCTCTAAAGAGATGTATAACTCTATCGTGTGTCGTAATATCCAATGTCCACACATCACTGTCAATGTGATCCTTAAATTCCACCAGCCAATCCATTCCTAGGAATACATCATACCCATCCATCTCAAGAACTAATAAATTCTGCATTACCTCCGCCTTTCCCACAATGATACAACATGCTCTACCCAATAAGGCTCGACACTCTCTTCGACCCAGAGAATTTTTATGTTTTAAAACTGAGGGCATCATTTCTACCCTTAATCCCAGCAACTCAACCATACATGCACCAATAAAAGAATGTGAATCACCTGTATCAAACAACACGTGCATCAACGTAGAATTTAAAAGAATAGTTCCTCGCACTATGGATGGTCCTGACTAATCTTCCACCACAAACTACTCAGCTCTGAAAAATGCCTCTATTGTTATACTCTGCTCTTTATTTCTTTTCTGAGGCATCGTAGTATTCCGAGAATCACCATGAACCACTTTACTCTACTACTAACGTGAATGTTGTTGTTCCCGTCCCATCGATGTATATGACGTCAGCTATCCCTGAGGAGTATCATGCGCACCCGACCTCGGAGCATTCTGAAAATAATGCTATAGATTCCCCATCTGCATAAAATTATGACATGATCGAGGTTTTTTTGTACAATCCCGCTTGATGTGGCTCATATAATTACACTAAAAACATCCTAGTTTTCTTTGGGGCTTCAGAGGAAGACTCACCGATCCTACTGTCAGATTATGTGCCATACTCCCACCCGGGGAATAAGTGTCCCTCCTCCGCATGAACCAAGTGTTAGAGTTCCCACTATTCCCCAATGGGTACCACAATGGTTCCCCAGCCCGGAGCTCCCAGCAGATCCTGCTCATCCACCGAGGCTATGTTCACCATTTCTGTGTAATAATTTATACACAACACCACTTTCTTTGAATAGATTTCTTGCCTAAACCCCGATTCAATGATCCTCACCTTCAACTATGTGGTACCCACCACCTCGGGTGCAAACCACACTAATTTCATAAAGATAGCTGCATACTCCGTCACAGACATATGATCTTGCTTCAAACAGAAGAAATCAGTTGTGTGCTGAATTCTAAACATATGTGGGTAGAATTTGTTATTAAAAAATTCCTCAAATCCTTCCCATGTCACACACTGGTCTATCCCAGCTTGGAATACCAACTCCCACCACTGAAGGGCATTATCTTCCAATATATATGTGGCCAACTTCACTTTCAACTCTATCGGTGTTCCAAATAATTTGAAGATATTGTTCATTCTATTCAACCATGCTTTTTCCCTCTCTGGCTCTGAATCACCCTTGAAGATGAGTGGATTTTTCTTTTGAAACTGAACTGCATGATCCACATGCCTTGGTTCATCCACTTTGTTTCCACTTTCCAGAGCTTAGAAATATTTCACTATACTCTGCACTAACTTTTGGTTCACCTGAGGCTTAGGTGCAACCATGTCATCATCGGCCACTTCCGGTTGGTCTCTACAACACCTACCCGGTTCCATTTCTATAAACAGAAAACAAACAACCATGAGTCTCACTTCTGTAGACATCACAAAATCCCATTTCAAAACACATTCAACATTACTACCACAATGAGGCTTTCCACCTTTCCACCTTTTCCATGTTTCACCATTTTGAAAACCAAACCATTTTCAAAATACCAAATTTATCCACATTAAAATTTCACACATTGTAAAAATCACCATTTCTCAATTCATCCCATAAATCATTATGCCCAATGAAATATGCATCATAGTGGGAAGTCATTTCTACCATGCATTCCTTGATCATCTCATTGTCTACACCCACGAAAATGACATATCCAATGCCTATAAGTGTCTCCAAAACAATTATGTACCCAAATACCTAGTAACTTTAAGTTCAACATAAGAGGGTTAGCTATGTCTTTTTATTCTATATATTCCAAGTTCTGACATTCCTACACCTTGATACCATTCCAACTCAAGGAATATACCCCAACTAATGTCAAAACCAAAACCAATGATCAGCACCAATGATCAAACAACTGCTCTCACTTGAAAGCTATGGACCGAACAAACTGATACCACTTGTAACACCTAGCCCCGACCTCATTGGCTTGAGGAGGTGGTGAGGGTTTCTTTGCCTTAAGAGACGTTCCAAAGGAGCCAAAGGTAGGAAATAAATGCTGAGGTCCTCAAGAACAAGTTCAAGAACAATTTTACTTTAAGACAAAACCAACCAAATAATCCATTAACATCAACTATATTATGCATGTCAATAAAATATTCCAGTATGTATTCCCGAAATACGAAAATGTTGTTCCACAATACATCCCAAAACCAATACAACTAGGCATGTCTACACCACATCAGAGTACTATGTGGAAGACTCAAAAAAATAACCAAAATTAGCCAAGGCACACTCCATGGCTCGACACAAAGCTCCATGCTCCAAGCTCCACCCAGAAATCACGATGCACCACTAAAGGACGGTGATGCCTTACCTTTTCCCACGTCATGATACACAACATCTACAAAGACACCAATGTTCCAATGTAGGGGATGAGTACAACTACTCAGTCGGATTTCTCCAATTTACTTCCATACACACGCCACTAGGATAAAATTGTTAGAACATTTATATAAAACTGTTTATATAAAATAATCACAAGTGAATCCATTGAAATAAGAAAAACACATCCTTACCAAGCCATCTCACCCAAACCAAGAAACCAAAGGAAAGAAAAAAAACAATCCACAATCTATTTCATCATTTATATATTAGCACAACCATTCCATCTTGCAGTGAAATTCACAACAAACAACCAAAACGATGGGACTTCTGGCCAACCCGTTCACCAATTCACAACTAGCGGTACTTCCCAACCAATACTCATATGGTGGTTATTCTTACCACAATCCATCAACATTAATATTGAGACTTCCCGCCAACTTACACACAAAATTTCAACCAAGCATATAACCCATCAAGGTCACAACATCATGAAATCAAACAATTCCATTGCTTGTCAATCCACTTCAATAAATCACCCATTTATTGAAAAAAAACTTCCATGCCAAAAAACCCTTCAATAAAACAACATCTTTATTATAAACCATTTTTTAGAAACCATTTTCACAAAATCAATCTCAACCTTCCATTTTCAAATCTCCATTTTAAAATCCACCACAATAGCATTCCACCATAAAACCCCATTTTTTCCAAAATCCCCAAAACACTACCAAAGGAATTTCCAAATAATTTCACATGACAAATCACAATTGTAATAAAGATCCACTAGTTCTAACTAAGTGTATTCGAGAGAGAAGCCACCTAACTTTAGGGTTCCCAGGAAATCGACCCACGAGCAACCGCACCTCAAATCCGGTGAACGCACCACCGAAACCTCTCTAGATCCCCTTCCCTAACATTAATAAGCCTTAAAATCATCATCCAAGGAAACCACAACCCTATATCTACATGAATACAAGTGTAGATATAGAAAACCAAGAAAGTTAGGGATGTATATCTAGAAGAAAACACAAGGAACCCAAGAGGAGAGACTTACCCGGGAGAAGCCACCTTCAATCCACCTTGAAACCCCATCGAAATGCTTCCAAACGTAGTGGTAGAACCCTTCCAACCCATGAAAACAGAAAAACCTAACTGAGGATTGAGTGGTAGGAAGAATGGAGTGATTTAGGTTATGCTCAAGGTAGCCCAGACTTAAAAACCCCAACTTTAAGTGGATGCACAGTTATTCCGCACGGTTTGGAAAACCGTGCGCTAACTGTGTACACGCTACTGCCTCGAGAGAAAGCTTATACACAGTTTCCTCACATGGTTTGTAAAACCATGTGCAGTCCGTGTGAATCCTATTTCCTCCCCCTGCACGATTTCATGGAGCACCCGCACGATTTCCCCTAACCATTCTCAAACCGTGCGCCCCCATAAAAGCCCCCAAAATCCTTCAAACCCATTCCAAACTATCCCAACCTCTTCCCAACTCATCTCATGCACTTTAAAAACATAAAAAGGAATAAACAGGGGCTACATACCTCAAACTGGGGGTGCTACATATGACTATTTGGGGCCAATTTTATGACATTATGACCTTTGAAGTATTTTATTTAGTCAAATTTCAAACATGTCACACTGTTTTTTAATAAGTGTACTATTTTCACTATGGTGTATCGAATAGAAATGTTTGACTATAGATAATAATTTGAAATATAATTTATTTTTCTTCTTCATGGAAATTTATTTAGTTTATTAATTAAATACTTAACTTATATGGTTACACAACTCTTATATAGTAATTATTCAATTACTATAAAAATGATATTAAAAATAGTAAAATAAATATAATTTGACATATATAATTTTATAAATGAATTTTAAATATGGTCATAAAAATTTTAATATATAATAAAATATTTGGTAATAATTTAAGATGTTTTGTTGATATAATTAAATTCAATATAATGTATAGTTCTATAACATTACATTTGGATAGTTTATATAAATAGTATTTTATTAAATGATATAAAATTATTAAAAGTATTACATTTTCCTTGTGATATATATCAGGGTCAAAATATAAAAAATGATCCATTTTTGGGTCTATTTTCATTTAATATTAACTATATAAACCCTCAAGGAGTAAAAATCCTTGTTTTCACGATAAGAGTTAAAGGGCTTAAATAAGGATTAAATTCAAAAGATTAGGGTATAAATAAATTCCATGATTTATTAATTTTAATTGTATGAGAGAATTAGGTGCCATAAATATGTTTTATTTTAAATAATTCACTTTTTACACATTTTAAATTGAATATGAATTAAAATTAATTTTTTTTTGAGGTCTTCCAATAGTTTCCCTCACCTGTCTTACAAAAGGGAACATATTATTCTTAATAATTCACTCTTCAAAACCCATTTTGTTTTTCCTTGACCAACCAAAATACCTTCCTAGTGTCTCTCACTTCATTATAGAGGTATTTTCTTATTTAAATTACAAAAATCATGGTCTTCTAATGTTATGAAAAATAAGTTTACTAATGAAAATTTATTATTTTATATCTATATGTTTTAGTTTTTAGTCTTATTCCACAACCCAAAAACCTTCTTCAACAATGATATTATAATAAATATTGTATCCAATATATACTATGTGTAAATTTTGTTATTGGAATGACCTATATCCATCTCTACGTTCAACTAATGTGAAAATAATTCTTTATTCATGTATACGGTGGACTATTGTGTCACGAACCAATGTAATTCGCTTTCTATCACCATCTATCAAGTCATGTTATAATGATGGAAATAGTGTTTATATTAAGAATTAATTACTTATTTATCATTTTTAGAAGATATTATACAATTTTAATTCTTTGATTCAATGTACTAGATAGTTAACAATTTCATTTGTCAGTACTTGTACACTAACACCTCCACGATGTAATGTGAATCATTTTTTATCCTTACATCAAATTGATGATATATTAAAGTTTTTCAATGAAATAATATTTTATATATGATATTATGATAATTATTGAAATATAAATTAATATTTATCATTTTTTCATAATGATTGTTTTGAAAATGAAAATGTTCCTCATGCCTATGTACAACCTATTGTCTCTATGATTGAAACATATTTTATTTTTTATATCCATTATAATGGGACGTATTTAAAATTATAATTTATGAATAAAAAATTTTCTGAATTCATGAATATTATTCCTGAGATATTATGAAAATGGCATATTTGACAACATTTTCCATACCTAAAACTTTTTGTAATTTTGAACTGAATATCATCAAAATATCTGAAGTGAAAATAATTAATTAAGTAATTGTATATTAATTGGAATTATAAATAATTAATGGATAATTGACTTTGAAAGGGTTCTTAAATAATTATGAAATAACTTAAACTTATTATTTAGGATGATGAACAATATTCATCACAAGTTCAACTCAAGGTAAAGACAATATATTTGAAAATCCTATTTCAAAGTTCATCTTTTGCCTATTTTTTAAAAAGATAGACAGAAATGTGTTGTTAATGCATACAATATGAGTGGGTTTCCCAATATCATTAATCCGGTAGGATTTTAATTGTTATTTATATGTTTTGATATATCTTGTTAATTTAAATTTTTTATTTATTTTGTTTATAGTTTATAGGTTTTAAAATATGGTTTTCATAGGAAAATGGAATTTTAATTTTTCAAAGTGTTTTTTGAATGGGTTTTATAGTGTTTATAAAGTGATTTATTCATGTAATTGTTCTTGTAAATTATTTAAAAAGGCATTAACCCCATTAATGATCATGTGTGATCCCATTATAGATTATACGATGTGTATTTTCCGATAGCGCTCAAATACATTACGTAGTGATTTTGTACTCTAGAAAATGATATTGGAAGTTAGATGTATGGTTATTCCAATGTGTAAGGTTTATTTTATGGGTTCTATAATGGTACTATGATGATGGTGTCCAAAATAACCAACATGATATTTTTATTCTTTGAAATGAGTATTCATTGAAATCATTTATTTTCCGAAGGAAAGGTAATATTTTTTTAAGGGAAAAATTATTATCTTTTTAGATATTTTTTTTCTGTTCTTAGAAATGCCTTTTAATTGGATTTCATGTTTTTAAATGTACTAATTAATTTCTAATTTTGTGTCTCATACAAATATTTCTATTCTGACGACACTTTTAGAAACCAATCTCATATGTTTTAAGGATATGTAAGATAATTAAATAATTCATGTTGAAATATCTGAATAATTGTATAAAAATAAATCATGTTTTATCATAAAAGGTTTATATAGTGTAAAATGGGTATTTTTTTGTTTGTTTCCACTTTGTATGCATGTGGGTAGTTATGTAGGAATTATGACCTATCGTTCAGAAACTATAAACCAAAAATAACCATAGGAATGAAAGAATATCCATTCTAGTTTATAGATACTTGATTATGTGATGTTTTTATCTTGGTCAGTATAGTTTTTATCAGAGTAAAGGTTTATATAACTTCTAGGGTTACATTAATAATAATATATTATCATTAAAATATTTAAACTAATGGTTCTATTAAAATAAAGGAAATGTTTATTATTACAATGTTTCATCGACTAATTTTTTTTTCAGAATGGTTCTCCAATGAAGAAATTTGGATTCTATAGTAGGAAGTAACAATGAGGAATATATCCTTATAAATCAAAATTCATGAATGTTCATTATTATAACATATCAGTTTTTTCGGTGATGGACCAGTTCATGTAGTTTATCATCATAAAAATTATTTCATTTCATAAAATAAATAAAATACCAGGATAATAATAGAATAAAATCATGAAAGTTAAAGTAGGGGCCCAATAGTTATGTGGGACAAAAGTAATGGTGATTAAGAGATACACCTCTAATAATGTTTACACACTCTAGGGGGAGCGATAACAAGATAGTTAAACAGACATCTTGGACATCATGAGGAGTCCTTAATTCAAGACAATCATCTACTTTACTAGCCCAAAATTTGAGAAATATGTCTATCCTTTTATTAATGAGATAACTGCATATTATTTATTTGATAATAAATGGACCAAGGGGTGACTATAATGTTGTTGATATAATTATAGACAATCATGGAATCAATTTTGACCATAATTAGATTTTTTTTTGAATTTAAATACTCCAAACTTGTGAACAAATCCTTAGCCTATAATAACAATGAATCACCTCTCCTAAAATAAATAGTAAAGGTAGAAACATCATACCCTATGGGATCCTAGACATACCTTCCCACTCATGACACCCAAAGTACAAGATCCATAAATATTGTCTTTAAAATCATTATAGGAAAGAGAAAATGTATCTAACGTACATGATAAACTACCCTTTGGAAGGAGTTGAATGATTTACTAAGTAAATGTATATGTGCTAATGATATAACATCATCCCATTATTTCATAAGTAAACTAGGTCAGCAACTAATCCTAAATTTATAATATTCATGGAATTCATATAGGATGATATCCCTTCAAATAATTCTTATTCATAACTATAATTCCCTGACCCTAGAGGTCTGGAGTAGGTGCATTATTTTATTACATATGAAAATATACAAGTTTTGAATCCCAAAGGACAAATTAGTTTATATGTTTTGGAAAATATATTACATACATGATCCATACATTATAATTCAAAATACAAAGAATAACATAGATAATACTTTGACAATCATTATTATCATATATTTAGTCTGCATATCAGTCATAATATACATATTGACATCCTTGGAAAAAATATACATAAGAAATGGGTGAGCTTATATGCTCAGTATAGGAAAATAATATAGTAGAATCTATCATAATTAAGTATTAATATTCAAGGGATGGGGTATAATTGAAAAAAAATACTTTTAAAAATAATCTTGAGCATAATATGGAATTATGAAATAAACTAATTCCTTATAAAATTTTCATGGATATTGTACTAGTAGACTAATCTCATGTAATATCAATAACTAATTTCATATTGTGGGAATGCATAATGTTAGACATCATAAACATACAGTCAAGTATTTAGCCAAGAAACCATACCTAAACGAGTAAAAACCTAAATTAGATTATCTCATGAGACATAACAATGCATTCATGGGATATAGAGGGACTCATTCATCACTTACAAACTAGAATTCATTTCTCGTATGAAAGGGAGAAACACAACCAAAACAAACATTCCTATTAAAAAATAATACAAAATGTTAATACTTAAATAATAAACCATGAATGGTATTAGAAAAGTACATCTATAGTCAAAAAGTATCTTAAAAAATCGAATAAAATATGTTAAATGATACCATAATAGATCTTTTGAAATAATGAATAAGATCAAAAAAAGTATGTTGACATCAATAAAAATACTCAAATAAATCAATAAGAATCTCTTAAGATAAATACCCATTTTACATTGAAATCATTTATATAAAAGATGTTCAATTAGAAAAGAAAAAAAATTATTTGAAAAGAACATTTTAATATTGTAAAGGAATATCCATAATTTTAAGGCATCATGATGGTAGAAAAACCTACTCATGCTACAAAATTTAAAAGAAAATTCTTTGCATCAAAAAATATATAAATTACCTCTTTTAGAATACAACAAATTATTCCATTCCAACCATTTTATAAAACATTAATAATTGGGAAAATAGAAATTATAAATATGTAGGACTATAATAATAATATTTTGGAAAACATTATTAATAATCATAGACATTAATGATAAGTATTCCCAGTATATACATACATATAAACAATCCTGAATAAAAACAAGATTGTGAAATTAACAATTTCCTATTTATAATCAGTAGAATAATATGTAAAATGAAAGAAATAAAATTATATGGATATGAAAATACCATAACCCTTAGGATAAGACTCATAAAATACATTCATTGATAGTATATACACCATATCAAATAAATTAGTATTGTATATGGTATGTTCCCCAGAGAGATAACAGTGACACAAAAATACCTTACCTATAGGGTAACTTTAGATTTGTGATCGCTATGAAAAAACAACATATATTAAAGTATTTTATATCATTAAACAAACTAAATAATGATATCTTATGTCATAGGTCATTAAATACACCACACAAAAGAATATAGTGGTGAATATGGAATTTATATCATGAAATTAAAAACTTGAGATGAAAGACCCTGTTGACGCTCCTTTTTCGTCATAGAGTCCAAAGAAATGTAAAGGGAAATGACTTAGCACAAATTGATTCATCCTTTGAAGAAAATATCAAAAATTGACAGAGGCATGAACAAGGGATCAAAAGCACATATGTCGCGCAAGTTCTATCACTGTCGCGTAAGTACACTTGCGCGACGCCTTATGGTCGCGCAAGTGACTTGCCCGACCTAAGTGGTAACTGCCCAGGGTCTTCTCCTGCCATTAAATAGACCCTGTGGGCCCCACATTTCGGGAGGATTTTTTTCCAGAAACTCATATTTGAGCTCCCGACACCCTAGTCTCTTCTAAAAGCTTCTGAAACACTTTTAATGCAATTTCTTACCTAGAACGGAAGATCTATAGAGGGGGAGGAAGGCCTAAGTGTAGAAACTCATCAACACTTGCGCGCCTGAGTGGCCAGCCCTTAAGGGAAAAGGGCCACACTTGCGCTCCGCCTTACTCCTTCAATAGATCTTGCGCGCCCCTCTTCTAGAAGAACCTCAAGAGGATTCTAAAGGCTTTAATGAAGATTCTCTCAAGTATTACCCTGCTGGTTAACCATCGCGCAAGTACATCATGTGTCGCACAGGCGTATACCTACGCGACCAAAACTTGCACGCTCACGCAGTACCTGCGCGCCTACCAGGACTTGTGCGCCCCTACCTTTTTTTGTTCCTTTCTTGCCCATTTCACCCCTCTTAAGCCATTACACCTTTCCTATTCAAGATTCGGTCTTCAAGACACTCTTCAAAGCTATTTTATGGCATGATTTATTGATTTTACTTCCTTATCTGAAAGGAATTTTGTGGAATATCTCTCAAAACCTAGTGATTTACACATCTTTATGTCACTAAAGATTGAGATTTCATTCATTCAACCTCATCCTTTAAGATGAGAGAATCCTTAACCTGGGTCTCCTTTTCAGGAATAATCCCTAGTCATAAGTCCTCTAATATGGGCATCCTCTTTAGGATTAAGCCCCAAGTCCCTTAATTTTTTGGCATCCTCTTAGGAGTAAGCCCCAGATCCTCTAACCTGGGCTTCCCTTTCAGGTGTAAGCCCCAGTCTCAAGCTTGGGCATATTCCTTAGGAGTAAGACCCAATTCTTAAAATTCCCAAATCTGGGTATCCTCCTTAGGAGTAAGCCCCGGTCTCCTAATTTGGGAATCCTCCTCAGGAGTAAGCCCCAAACCTTAATCCTTGACCTGGGCCTCCTTTTCATGAGTAAGACCCAGTCATAATTTCTCTTAATCAGTCCTAATTTACCTTTGATCTGGGATTCCTTTTTAGAAGTAAAACCCAATCATAAGTATTCTCCTAATTTGGGCCTCCTTTTTAGGCATAATCCCCAAGTTAGAGTATTCAAAATCTCCATAAAGAACATATACCTTTATGGACCCTGTTCCTAGATTTATTCCCTAAAGTAAATCCTAACCTTCATTTATCTGGGTAGTCATACATACATAAGCCCCACATTATTTATTATGACTGCATCATTCATGGCACAATTGTCTAATTTTTACCAATACCTGTTGTTTCTCACACCGAGCATGACTCACATGAGCTTGGAGTGTAAAAGTAATTTTGACATCCTTCTTTGAGCCATCAATCATAAACATCATACTCCCTTACTCGAACTACGTGGGTTTTGATTCCTTTTCTAAACAAAGGATACGTAGGTAGCCCGTCTACGGGTTCGATCCCAACTCTAAAATAATCCATGTCCTTCTGAATGACAATAAACTTCATGTTCCCCACTGAGTGTCTTTAAAACCAGCATGGTCATCATAATGACCAAGAGAATTCTGTATAAATGTGTCGAAGGGTACCATTGACCAAGAATCTCTAAAAAATACAGATGATTCTCTATCGATGAAGAACCTCGAATACATACAAAATATTCCCTAAACTTCCTACATATTTAAACATTGATTGTTAGATCTGAAGGGAAGCTCATTTTATACTTGGTAATGTAATAAGGATTCACAAAAATAACTTAAATCTATAAAGAGAGTCCTGGAGTAGACAATAATTCCCCTCAAAAAGGTGTGATGAGTCCGACCTCCCATCCTCTCGACCAATGCACATTCCTAAGCCTCATCAGTCCACAAACTAATGAGCAACTACCTTTGGAAAGTAGGTCCGAATGGATGTGGAATCATTGGAGGTTTCTGGTTCTATGAACAAAACCGTTAGAAACCGATCGGAACGTTTGAACCTCCCATCAAGACGGTCATCCCCGGATTCTGAGGGAAACAAAAATGGTGAACCCGACGTGAAACCTTAACCAAGTTAAAATGATGTTTTACCTATTTGTTAGGCCCCTATTTACACTACTAGAAAACTAACATATACCAATGGTTTGTAACTGTTGGTATATTCCTTCAAACCGTTGGTATAGCCTATACCAACGGTTTGGAGAACCGTGGCCAAGTAAGCCGTTGGGATAGGTCTATACCAACGGTTTTCCCAAAACTGTTGGTATAGACCTATCCCAACGGTTTTGGAAACCATTGGTATAATTAATATGAAAATATTTACCAATGGTTGTGGAACCGTTGGTATATATATTTCAGAAAAAAAAACATTCGCTGGGATTTGATCCCAGTACCCCTAGTTTATTATTGAACGACTTAACCACTAACCTAACATGAGTTTTTTGTATATAATTACATAAATATATATATGTATTCTCATAATTATATTAAATTTTGATTTATATAATCTTATGGGTAAGACGAAATGATAAAAAATCAAAGGATCTATACAAATGGTTGTCAAAACCGTTGGTATAGACTTATACCAACGATTTTCCAAAACCGTTGGGAAATATTTTGATCCTGGATATGTTTCTGGGTGAAGGTTGATCCATGGGGGACCTTTCCCAATGGTTTTGGAAAACCGTTGGGAAAGGGAACCTATACCAACGGTTTTTATGAATCGTTGGTATAGAAGTGTTAGGAAAGGTCAGATTTCCAGTAGTGTTAAAACTCAATGAGAGGGCCAACAAAAACAATCGTTGACATACGTGCTCATCCAAAAGATGTAGTGGCCCAATTTATCTTGATTACGTCTGTTATATAAAACAGGAACTCTTTTCCAAGATCTTATGCATTTCTAGAATGGATGCTCTCAAGTTCACACCTGTGAATACTACTGCTGTAAATGCCACTACTGCTACTCCTGCTGGATCGTCGTCCGCTCTTAGGATGATATCACCTACTCAGTGTCTTCAACACTGGGTATCAAACGCACTGGTTAAGGAGCATCGTCAACACGGTACCATCCCAACTCTGGAGGCTTTCCGACAAGCCCTCCAAGTAAATAACTCACTTCAGTCGTCTGGACAATGACGACCAGTGATCAAGAAGTAGGTGGTGCTGAATACCATCTCCAACCGTTTCGGGTCGTTATGCATAGAATGAAATCACCATTCACTCGCTTATTCTAGGGAGGTGAATGAGCAGGTCCCTCAGGACCTTAATTCAAACAGATAGGATTCCTTCCTGAGGGATCCCACCAACAATTTCCCCCAGACTCGTGCATCATTTCGCCCTCAACATGATGAGGGTACCCACTCCAGGCGTTCGGCTCAGGTTACTTGAACCCAAGCAAGCAATAAGAACCACCAGAGGTAGAATCCGGTAAACAGTGAGCAGGTTCTCATCTCTGCCATCTCCGGAGAAGTCCACCTACCTAACTTGGTGGCAAGAAACGAACAGGCACATACACCTTCCCGTTTTAATTCCACTTTCTAGCAGACTCGTCTGGCAGCATCACGCCAATCCCGCCAGGCAATTCTGGCGGAGTACTATAGGCAAGAACATACACCTGTTTATACATCATCAACTAGTCAGCAGTCTCATCTAACTACATATGATGGATCTCGTCAACCACGTTTGGCGAAGTGCAATCAGCAGGCACATACACCTGCCAGTATTAATCAAGCCTACCAACAGTCTCGCTTGGTAGCATTCGGAGAAGTTAGTCAGAAAGCCCCGACAACAAATAGGAGGTAGACTCAACTCTCTGTCCCCACACTTGAGTACTGTCAGGATTCATTGACAGGAAAAGGAGGACAGGATCAGGCACATACACCTACTCCAAGCCCGAAATGGACGTATATTCCCATTCCGGCAACTGAAGTCACCAAGAATATTCTATCAATGGTGAAAGAGCAGAAGAAAATCCCTTCTCATATTCTGGATGCCTGCCAGGATATTATAACAACATCAGCGGAATCTTAGGGAAAGACACATAAATCTATCCCTACCAGTGGAGTGATACATCAACAATTCACTCCGGAACAGACACACACATCTATTCCAGTCCAAGAGGGTTATGGGGCATACTCCCTGATATCATACGGACGACCAAGTCAGGCACATAAACCAGATTTGAGAGGAGATTGTCAGGCTAACCTGACCATATTTCCTGATCAGGCACATATACCTACTCAGAGCAGCCACTTTCGTCAACAAGTGGTTTCCAAGGCAAGTAAGAAGGCGTATAAGAAAAAGACCCGCCCAGCACAGTCATGAGATCAAGTTCAAATCTGTAACAAGGACTTGCTTGATGCTGGAGTTCATGAAGAACTCAGACAATTATCTATTGGAATTCAAGATTCTACTCCCTCAGTTCCCAATAATGGGAACATTAATTCTGAAGTTCATCAACAGACACTTTCTCATGAAGTCTTGCTTCATGACAATCCGGTCGATCTCAAAGTTTCATCTTCATATGAGAGTCACAGGAACCCTCTGTGTGGTCATAAGACTATGGAGCAAGAGATATCATCTTTTGTTGTAACCCATTATGGTGGTCCTCCCCAGGATGATGAATTTCACTGTGAAAGTCCTCTCCACAGTAGTGATGCACATTTCCCGGAAAATGATCCAGTGGACAATGTAGTGCCGAGAAAGCCCTCTTATCTTGAGGCACTTGAAAATGCGAAACTAGTCATGTCTGAAGCTTCATCGCTAGGAGGTGAAATAATTTCTCAATCAGAAGATAGCCCATGGTGTAGGTCATTCTTCGAACCACCCCTAAGTCATGCATCTTCTAGTTTGATCAATGCTTTCTATACCAATCCTGTTGAATCAAATGAAGCAACAAGGAAACACCAACTCTGGTCAAATCAGGTAGAAGAATCTTCATCAAATGATAAAGAGGAAATGCTGAATATGAGAAAACAACTGGTGAAAGGTGAAGTGCCAGTCATGTTTTGGCCTCTGGCTGACTCTCAGTATAATATTCCAGAAATGTTGACGGAAGATGAAATTCAAGATATTCGTCTCAACATATGGAAAAATCGTTTTTAGTTGAAAAAGAATGTATTATCTTATGATGAATATGAAAATCGTCTTAAGATAATAGAAGGGTTACAACGTTAGATTGATTTGGCGTCTCTATCATTCTCTCGATATTCGATGGGTGAAAAGCAGCAGAGAGCCCTTCAACGTTCATGCTTTGGCGCACTAAGAAGATTGCATCAGTTAATTTCCAATGCCTCGTCTGGTATTCATGTCAGAGGATGGGGTGTTCATGGAGCCTTTTATTTCACAGTGCTCTCCAGTCAGAAAAGCCCACCAAAAATGGTCTCATGCAATGTTATTGCCCATGGATGACCACAGTCAATGGGATTTGTTTGTAATCAAAACCTTACCCAAGAATAGGCTTTAACTAGTTCCTCTCAAAATCAAGAATAAAGAGAACAAGTTTTTGAATTAATCTTGCATCAAGTAAATGAGAATATTGAACAGGCCTCTCGTTTGGAGCAAGCACGTCACCAAATGATAGAAGTTTCAGAAATCATCCAACGGTCTTTTGAACCGGGTGATAAAAGAGGATACAGATTAATGCATCCAGCTATTTTTCGGACTAAGGTTCACCAGATCAGGAGGACATTCAAGAAATTCTCAGACATAGCATGTCAAGAACCACCCCAGCTCGCTAGACTGGGGACTCTTTTAAACCAACCCTCAGAATCAAAAAAAAGGATTTGGGTAGTTGAGAGAGAACATCATGAACAAACCTAGTCCACTGGACTGGGGACTTTTTCAAATCCTCAATCCCCTCCTCAGAGAAAGTTGGTCTTTTCTCAATTGTGGAAGAAACCTCAAGAGGAACGAAGAGCCAAATTATCAGGATATTCCCTCCAAATTAAGGTTCATCAAGAAGTTCCTGAGGGATTGTATCAACAAAAGGAAATGTCTCATCAAAGACATGGACGAAGACAATATCACAGAAATGCTGATAGAAGGGATGCGATGAGTTATGCGTCAATCAATGTCATCAATGTCGTTGTTGCTGATCCACCAGATGAGGCTCACTCAGGGGACTCAGATAAAGAGGTTCATGCTCAAGAAGATGTAGGCACCAACACAAATGAAGAAGGTGTGCATACACGAAGTTGAAGGATTACTCAGAACATAGGTAATCCTTCGAGTAACCCACTTCCCCCTCTCCGAAAAGGATCCAGCAAAGGGAAGGTAAAGAACTAGGTTACATATCCTTCCTCTAGAGAAGTTCAATCGCTCTCACTAGAGCAGAGGTTTGCACAACATGAGGAAGAAATGATAGAATTAAGAAGGTTGAATGTAGAACTACTTCAGAGTAGTCTTTTTCTTAAGCTTGTTGGAGTCAGTCAGCCAAATCAATTTGTTGCAGCTACTGAGATGGATCAATAATATCCTCCTCTATCAGTACACCCTCACAGGTCTAATCCTATGGGTCAAGTGCAACAACAGTTGGCAGTGCTACCACCAATTGCAGCACCAATCGCCACATCTGTCCAATATCCAGTCATTGCACCTACCCAAGTCCATGTTCAACCGGATGTTTCTCAAAAGTTAATTACTACTATTGAGTCATTAACAGCTCGATTAGAAACTATGGAAATGCAGTGTGCACAAGTTCAACCAGAAAAGAGAGTTTACCCTGAATGGGTAGATTCAATTTCTCCTCCATCCAGTTTTGGGAACCCTGTATTCCCTATTTTCAGTGGATCAGGTGATCCTAAAAAACATTTGACGCATTATATGTCTTGTTGCGATCTTGTGATGGGAACTCTGGAGCAACAAGAAGCAGTGAAACTCAAATGCTTCATGCGAACATTGAAAGGACCAGCTTTAGTTTGGTATACAAGCTTCCAATCCTGGTCAATTACTGGATGGGAGGATCCTCGCCAAAAATTCCTCCTTCAGTTTAGCTTAACATTGCCAAAGACAACAGTTTTCGATCTTACAAACTGTAAGCAAAGGGAGAATGAAAGGGTCTCTGATTTCAATGCTCGATGGAAGGGATTAACATATTCCTTGAGTTTAGCACTCCCTGAAAAGAATTATTGCCAATATGTGTGGAAAATCTGCATGATGAATTACGCACGCCGTTAATCCCTGTGAAATACACAGGAGGGTTTCGAGACCTTACTTCAATCGCTCAGCAGATTGAAGATTCCCTTATATAGGCTAAGGCTAAATCTTGTATAATTCCATCAGCTCCTGGAAGGAGAATAGGTAAAGCAGAAACTGCTACAGTTATGCTTAAACAAGTACATTTACCTATTTCTACCTCAAAACCTTCATATTCTCGAAGGTCTCCACCTTCTGAGCACCAACAACAAAGGCCTTTTCGTCTAGATGATCAAAAAGATCAAATAAGAAATCAATTTGAGGATCTGAAGAGAAAAACATATTCCTTACGAAATGAACAAGTTTCTGGTTATTTTATTTCGGCTCTAAGAAACAATTTGGTTCAATTGCCAATACCCAAGAGGACAAACAATAAAGGATATGAAGACCGTCCTAATTATTTCCCGTTTCATCAAATATTGGTGCATCCCATCCAGGAGTGTTTTTTCTTCAAAGACCTCCTGCAAAAGATGGTCGACTCGGGACAAGTCACATTGAAAGGCTCCTCAGCCCAGGTAGCATGTGTCACTGCTACAGTTCCAGAGGAGGAAGATGAATGGCAGGAAGTCAAAATCAAAAATGCACAAAAGTATGATGATTGGATGGTCAAAAATACAATCAATCGAACTCATGCTATTTTGCGAACACAATTAAGGAAACCAATTGTGTCTTCTTCCATGAATGTTGCGGCAAAACCCTCTTCGTCAGATGGAAAGTCCTCAAAGAAATGACATGATTCAAAGAAAGAAAAAGAATCAGAAGAAGATGAGTATGTCTCAAAGCCTAAGTTGTCTCTGACTTTGGCGGACTTCATGCTATCTACTTCAAAGCCACTGGCACCGCCCCACCAAACGATACAGCATAAACAGGCTAATCAGGGAGAGTCTTCATCAGATGAAGAGTTAATCTTCGGTTCTATTAATATGATTCAATTAACAGATCTATATGCCAGTCATAGTTTAAATTTTGATGAGCCTAAATTCCCTGTATCAAATAGAGGAATCAGAGGAAGTTCCAGGGGCACAGGATACAGGGGAAGACGTGGATCTTTTAGAAGCCACTATTCCAATTCTACCCCTACTAGAACTGTTTACGCAGCAGAAACTCGTGGTAGAGCCCTTCAGCGAGCTCAGCAAGAACAAGAAAGTTCTTCTACCAATAGGAAATTTAGTCCAGGCATAGTTATTTTGGAAGACCGGTTGAAGGTTCAATCACCTTCCTCTCAGCATGTAAATGGTTCTAATCGGTCTAATCTTCCAAAACCAGGAATATTGCCAACTCCTATACAAGATGCATCCACTTCCAAAGCATCTGCTTCCAAGGTACCTGCTAAACCACATATTCCTATTGGGAAACGCATACCTCTGGATCAAAAGTATGATATATTGAAACACTTGGCCCATGTACCAGCCAAGTTATCAATTCTGGATGCTTTGAATCTATCAAAAGATCTTCGGGAAGCACTCATCGAGGCTTTTTCAATTCCTCAGGAGTTTGAAACTGAAATTGCTGCAGCTGAAGTCTATCACATAGAGAATAATCTTGCAGAATGCCATGCAATAATATCCTTTACTAATGAAGATGTAGATGATGTTGTTCATGGACATATTAGACCATTGTACTTGTCTGGAAAAGTCAATAGTGTGGATGTTCGAATAGTTTTTATTGACAATGGTTCAGGAGTCAACCTCATGCCCATTCGTACACTTCGTTGATTGGGCCTCACAAAATCTGATTTATCTCCCTCCACCATGATGCTACAGGGATATGATAAAAATGAACAAGAACCACTGGGTGAAGTTACACTTAGAACTCAGTTTGGAGATCTTGTATCTAATTCAAATTTCATGGTTGTTGATCAAGACTCAGCCTTTAACATTTTTCTTGGAGGACCCTGGTTACATCAACATGCGGCTATCCCTTATTCATACCATCAATGTCTCAAATATTGTTTCGATGGTCAAGTTGGGACGTTGTATGGTGATAAGGCCCCGTTCAAGACATGTGAGTCTCAATACAATGAGGCATAATTCTATCACATGAAACAAAGGGAGAAATCCATAACAAAGGAGATTACCAAAGTTAATGCTCCATACGGTTTGGAAAAAATTCCAGTAAATCCATTTACACATGTGAGTACAGATTATGTGTTGCCTATCAGTCAAATTGACAAGATAGACCCAAATCAAAATACTC
Source organism: Viscum album (assembly GCA_963277665.1). Lineage (NCBI taxonomy): Eukaryota > Viridiplantae > Streptophyta > Magnoliopsida > Santalales > Viscaceae > Viscum > Viscum album. Next base: position 268,420,567 of record OY728155.1, on the reverse strand, counting down.
GTATGGAAAGACCCATAATGTCAATTACGGCAATCGAGCCAGACAACATGGGAGAAATTGGTAATCTACCAAGCAGTGATGAAAGCACAAATGGTGACGTCTTCATTTCATCTGCTAAAATCCAACAAGTCTATGCTTCACTAATTAGGCCAGAAGAAGTTATATCAACATCAGAGGTGAAAAATGATGTTGATTATCAATCCATCATCTCCTCTTTATTACCCAAAGAAGACCCTTCATCATCAATTGGGTTGGAAATGGAAGCTTCTTCTTCAAAATATCCAAATTTGGACATCTCTTCAGATCATGAGAATTATAATTTATCATCTACTATGCAAGTAGAAATGGAAGAAATACCACATGATGAAGAAGAAGAAGAAGATCTCAGAGATGCTCCTCCAGCATTTGAAGAGGGTATCTCTACCACTGTGGATGAACTCATAGAAATAAATCTGGGTACAAAAAGAGATCCACGCCCCACTTTAATCAGTGCGGCCATGACTCTTGAAGAGCAAGAGATGTATATGTTTTTCTAAAGAAAAATAAAGATATATTTTCCTAGAACTATACTGAAATGCCCGGGCTTGATCCTGATGTTGCTACTCATCATTTGAGTTTACCAGAAGAACATCGAGGGTTTAAGCAAGCCGCGAGAAGAACACACCCAACATAGGCTTCCAAAATTGAAGCTGAAGTGGATAAGCTTATCAAAGCTAACTTCATCAAAAAAGTTCAATATCCCAAATGGTTGGATAATATTGTCCATGTAAAGAAAAATAATGGACAAATTAGAGTTTGCATCGATTTCAAAGATCTTAATCGGCATTGTCCTAAGGATGATTTCCTAGTTCCGATTACAGAACTTCTAATTGATGCAACAGCTGGTTATGAAGCACTTTCCTTCATGGATTGATATTCTGGATATAATCAGATCTGAATGGCCCCAGAAGATGAGGAATCTACAGCCTTCAAATCCCCTCAGGGTGTGTTTTTCTACCGGGTAATGCCCTTTGGCTTAAAGAATGCAAGTGCAACTTATCAGCGTTCCATTCATCGTATCTTCAAACCCTTCTTAGGGAAGTTAATGAATGATATGTAGACGATTTGGTAGTTAAATCCAAACAATTTTCTAATCACTTGGCTGATTTGGAAGTCATATTCTACAAGCTTCAACAACATAATTTGAATATGAACCCCTTAAAATGTGCTTTTGGGGTAACCTTAGGAAAATTTCTTGGCTTTTTTGTACGCCATCATGGTATTAAAGTCGATCCTGAGAAGACCAAGTCAATCCTTGGTATGTCACCTCCTCAAAATTTGAAAGAATTAAGAGGAATTCAAGGACACTTAGCCTATATTCTGCGTTTCATCGCCAATTTAGCAGGTAAAATTTTACCCTTCACCAAATTGATGAAGAAGGGAGTCACTTACCAGTGGACTGAAGAATGTCAAGAAACATTCTATATTCTCAAGAAATACCTCTTGAGTCCACCGGTACTCATGCCACCTGTTGAATGAAGACCACTTATCCTCTTTGTGACAGCTCTAGAGCTATCATTAGGTGCCTTTCTTGCTCAAGAGAATGATGCTGGGAATGAAAACAGCCTCTACTATCTCAGTTGAACCATGCTTGAAGCAGAAACCCGGTATTCAAGTATTGAGAAGTGCTGCCTAACATTAATCATTGCAGTTCAGAAGTTGAGACACTACCTTTAACATCATGAGGTCCAATTGGTATCTCGCAATAACCCACTCAAATTTATCCTAAGTTGTCCAATGCTTACAGGACGTCTGGAAAGGTGGGCAGTTATTTTGCAGCAATTCAACATTCAGTATGTGTCTCAAAAGGCGATAAAGGGCCAAGCTTTGTCTGATTTCTTAGCCGAACACCCTTCAGTGGAAGACACATCTTCAGATATTGAACTCCCTGATGAGTAAGTCTTCTCTATTCAAGAAAGTCCTCAGGCATGGGAAATGTATTTTGATGGTGCTTCCAGAAGTCCAACAGGGAGGAAAATGGAAAATCTTAAATTCAACAAAGTTGTCTTAGGAATTGTGCTCATTTCTCCAAAAAAGACAGTGTTACCTTATTCCTTCTTATTGTGGGAAGGTGGTACCAATAGTGAAGCAGAATACCAAGCTCTCATCGTAGGTTTGGAATTAGCACTTCAAGCACAAGTGAATCACTTAAAGGTGAAAGTTGATTCAGACCTGGTAATCAAACAAGTCAATGGGGATTATGCCATTAGAAAAGAAGAACTAATCCCTTTGTATGATTACGTCAGAGAGTTAATGGCGGAATTCCCCTTGGAACCGACATTTTCTTATGTCCCAAGATCACAAAATGCTCAAGCTGATGCATTGGCTAATATAGCCACAGCTCTGGCATATCCAAATCGGGACCAGACAACCATCAGTGTTGCCCACCGTCGTGCAATTTCACCTTATTTTCGAATCAGGATAGAGGAAATTAATGAAATTTTTCCCATTCCTAAACCGTATGGTCATACTACAGGATGGATGTCACCTATCAGGTAATACCTACAAAATGGAACACTTCCACCTGATAGAGCTGAAAAAGAACAAATCCGGTGAAATGTGGTTAATTTTTACTCTTTATGATAGCCCAGGTCACCTAGAGATGATTCTCTACAAACGTGGTTTTGATGTAGTTCTCTTCAGATGCATTGATGGTGAAGAGACTATGGCTGTCATAAAAGAAGTGCATGCTGGAGTCTGTGGTGTCCACCAGTCTGGACATAGACTGTCTGATCAGGTTCGAAGGATTAGATACTTTTGGCCTTAAATGATACGAGATTGTGTCGATTTCACAAAGAAGTGTCATTCATGCCATGTACATGCCAACTTCATTCATCAGCCTCCAGAGTTTCTTCATACAACTAAATACTCATGGCCATTTTCTAAATGGGGAATGGATGTGGTGGGACCTTACCCTTCGGCTACGGCTAAGCAGTTTAAGTATATTCTTACTGCTACTGACTTCTTTTCCAAATGGGCAGAGGCAATACCTCTCAAGGAAGTCAGTTCTAAATGCATTGTTAGCTTCATCAAGTCTAACATCATTACCAGATTTTGTGTCCCTCATACCATATTGATGGACAATGGCACCAATTTCTGTTCATCTGAGATGAAGAAGTTGTATCAAGAATACAAAATCAAACCCAACCATTCATCTCGGTATCATGCAGTGGCCAACAGCCAGATAGAATCCTTTAACAAGACTCTTCCCAATATACTGCAAAAGATGTTGGATAAAGATAAGAGGTAATGGCCTGATAAAATCTTTCATGCTTTATGGGCTTATCAGACTACCACTCGCACTGCAACTCGTTCAACTCCATATTCATTGGTATATGGAACGGAAGCCGTCTTGTGCATCGAAATTCAACTTCCCTCGCTCAGAGTTTCCATTTGTGATCAATCATTTACAGATGAACAATCTAAAAATTGATTGAATGAATTGGAACAGTTAGATGAGAAAATATTGTGCACTTTGCACCACTTGGAAGTCTATTAGAATCGAATAGCATGAGGTTTTAACAAAAAAGTTTGTCTTCGTTCATTCCCTCAGGGAGAATTGGTATTAGTTCTTAGAACTCCAATGATACCAGGAATGAAACCTCCCATGCTTGAGCCAAAATTGGAAGGACCTTATTCAATACATAGGGTCTACTCCAATGGAGCTTATTCATTAATCTCAATGGATGGGGAACTCATCACTACTCCAACCAATGCCATATTTTTTAAGAAGTATTTTGTATAAACTGCAATGTCCGTATTTTGTCCCTGCAACATGACACAAAACTTTGTGGCACCAGTTCGTCCTTGCTATATGACGTTAAACTATACAGCAACGGTCCATACATATGACCTTAAACAATTTTTACTTCCATACCACACGACGTTAAAATGTGAAAAAGTTCCCTAAATGGTCAAGTATGACCTTAAACTGCAACAAGGTCCTGTATGACCTTAAACAGCATCATCAACGGTCCATGCATATGACCCTAAACTATTTGCAAGTCCCTTACGTCCAGAAAGATGTTAAATTGTGATGTCCTAACTACATGACGCTAAACTTTATAAAAGTCCCTTATGTCCGGAAAGAGGTTAAACTACATAATCTTCAAAGGTCCTGTATGACCTTAAACTACACCACCATCCAGCATGACATTAAACTGCACCATCCACGGTCCATGCATATGACCTTAAACTATTCGCACTTTCATCCAACATGACGCTAAACTGTATCGTCCCTTTTTCGTCCAACATGACGTTAAACTGTGGAAAAAATCCCCAATGCTTCCAACATGTCGTTAAAATGGTGCACTCTTTTGTCCTCACTGCATGACATTAAACTACACAGTCCCCCCCCCCTTTCATCCAACATGATGTTAAACTCTATTGTCCCCATAGTCCTAACTACATGATGATAAACTATACAGAAAGTTCGTGATACATCCTACATGACATTAAACTGTATTTTGTCCCTGCTACATGACACTAAACTGTGCAGCACCAATAGTCCTAAATGAAAGACTTTAAACTGTATAGTCCCTTTATATTTCCTACATGACATTAAGCTATGCATCGTTAAGGTTGTTGTTACCTCTTGTTTCTCACACCGAGTATGACTCACGTGAGCTTAGAGAAAACCTCAACCATAACACTCTCTCTGGGCCGCTAACCATGTGTAAGTCCTAACGTCATTTTTTTAGGTCATTGTCCCCAAGAACAACTTGATCATCAATTCATTCTTTAATTGAACTACACAGACTTTGATCCTTGCCTTCTAGGCTGGGTATGTAGGCAACCTCCCAAGGTTCAATCCCAAAACCAATCTCCTCATGTCAGTTCATCTCTATCTCATATGATGATAATTCATGAAACCGCCCTTAGAATCAATATATTTACATTGGTTCACATTCGTCCTTGTTATACGACGTTAAACTATACAACACTTTTGTCCAGTATGACAATAAACTACAAATTTCCTTGATACCCTCACCTGAGAGGGAACCATTATTTTCATTGATTTTTTTCAATCAGGTTTCATTTCAAAGACTACGTACATACATGCCAACGCCCAAACCTTTTATCTTGGGTTAAACCATCATTGCACTAAAGTCCCCTTTCACCCTTCACATGTACGAACCAAATTTGTACAAAGGGTAGTTCTAGAACTACGTGGGAATCATTCCCATCCTTATGGGATACGTAGGAACATTTTATTGTCCCTAGAATCTAGTCCCAAGTCTTTGTGCCTAACCCCAAATTTCACTTTCAGTCCCTTGGCTGAAAAGTCCCCATGAAAACACACACTGTGTATTTCTTACAATGGTCCAAGATCTATGACCCTAAACTAAGATCTCTAATCCTTTTGTCCCACACGACGTTAAACTGTAGTTTAAGAACTACGTATGGCTTGATTCTCATCCTTATGGGAAACGTAGTGAAGTCCAACATTTCAATTCAGGACCCATCCACAACATGATTATGGTTAACATTGATCTATGTATATCTGTAAACATTGAACAATACCCATATTTATGTGTTATAATCCTAACCTTAAATATTTTCAGATCCTCATAACCCTTTTCATGACTTCTAGTCACATAAACATCAAACTTCTTAGAGTTCTTTTGTCTGACTATGCAGCACGTGCCCATAGGCGGCCTTGCAAAAACAGTCTATGTAACAGACTTGTTAGCCAAAAGATACTATTATTTGACTATGCATCCAATTCCCTTAGGTGGCCCTGCATAATTCAACCCCCTGACAGGTTTTTCGGATAGTTGTAACTTCATTCTTTGGAAGAATGCCTCTTTTGTCCTTAGTTGTCTTAAATGACAGTATGTAGAGATCCGCAAAAATAGTTGTCCTCAAAATATTTGTCCCATATCCTTTTTCATGATCTGAAAGTATTCATGTCTATGGATTATATTATCCTTCCCTACGTTTGGGTCAGACCGTCGTAGGAGTGATATTCATCCAGTTCTTCGATAATTTTGTTTGGAAATATTTTCTCCATATTCAAGTACCTCTTTCCATACAGAAAACTCTATACTTTGGAAGATTTGAATCTCCATAAACTTTCATTGGCTTTTAGCACGAGGAAAGTAAATTTCTGAGAGTTCTTTTTCCTGACTATGCAGCACATGCCCATAAGTGGCCTTGCATAAACAGTCTACATAACAGACTTGTTATCCAAAATATACTATTTTATTTAACTATGCAGCCAATGCCCTTCGGTGGCCCTGCATAATTCAACGCCCAAACGGGTTTGTTAAATAATTGTAACTTCATTCTTGGAAACTAATTCTTCTAATGCCTTTTAGCTCTTTTTCATATCATTCCTCAGATTCAAATATTCATAAATCATAACTTACATATTTTCCCTCATACTTGAGTATGGTAATTTGTTTTCATATGAATTTTCAAGGAATTGAGTCAATTATAATCCATTTCGGTCAAAGATATTTCGACCTTAAACATTAGCCTTTGTATGTGCGACGTGCATGAATTTAAACTGCCCACAAAAGAATGGGGAACTCTGAATAAAAGTCAAGTTCCCAGCTCACTAAACATACATTTTTGTATGATTTAGGTAACATTGAGAAATTAAAAGGTTCAAAGTTTGAAGTGTTATTTACATTAATCCTAGTAAAAATCAAACTATGCTTACTAGGAACATTGGCTTAGGTAAAATCTAAAGCAAGTAGCAAAATAAAATGCAGGTACAAATGAGTGAAGTTGAAAGTTTTTTTCATTGATGCACAAGAGTTATAAGGACATCCACAGACTGGAGTCTCTTCTCTTTTTCAAGAATTGAAAGAGGCTTTCAACATAACTCTTCATTTGATTTACGGCACCCCAAGCTTCATCAGCAATCACTTGGAATTCATTCATTAAACTGGATACAATAAGAGATGCAGTGATACCAGCTCTTCTTGGAACAATTGTAAAAGGATCTTCTTGAGTGTGGTTTGAGAAAATTATCTGTTGATCAAACAGTGACTCTGTTTCTCTCCAAGATACTTGGAAGATGGAGACATGGATTTTAGAATAGAGCATTGGAAGTAAAAAAGCCATTTGGAGAGAGTACTCTTTTCAGATATTGCTCTAATACCATGTTTGTCTTATCTCCACCAACCGACAGTGGAAAAAATTTCATCCCATGGGTTATCCATTTTCATATCTGCAAGGAAATGACATGGAGGAAGAATTTTAAAGTTCACACCATTGGTGTTGCTCTTAATGCACAGCATAACTGAAATGAAGGAGTAGTAGTGCAGTTTTATTTCAGGTGTATAGTTCTTTTCATCTGGAACATTGACTCCTTGCAGATGACCATGACCATATAGAGGCAGGTAGATCCTTTGTGGGAAATTAAGATAAAATTTCTTCAAGTACTTAGCCAAATCTGGGAGAGTGATGTCACAGATATCATAGTAATCAAGGCTAATGATTTTCATCATGTCATCAATACACTTGCTAGCCAGTTCATCAGACGTTTTAATTCCCTTAGGAACCATTGAATCTCCACAAAAGTTGAATAAATTAAACTCTTAAATGGGTTTATTTTTCATAAAATTTTTGAAATAATTAAAAAAAATGGCTATGGCATTAAGGCACAAAAGTCTAAACATGACGCGCAAGTGTTCGTGTGTCGTGCTAGTTTTTGACGCGCAAGTATAAACCGTGCAAGCACAAATACCTATACAGTAGCGTGACATCAAGGAAAAAACCGGAAAACAAAGCAACTGCGCGGCTAAGGTGACCTGTGCAGCGAGAGCTCGAAGGTATGAAGTCCGAAAATCCGGATGCTTGTACGGAAGTGAGGCCCCATATTTATAGACATGGCCGGGACCCTGCGCGCCATACCCTGTGCGATAAAGGGTCGTATCCCTGCGCGATGTGCACTTGCGCGCCACCCTCTGCGCCACCAAAACTTGTTCGCTACCTTTCCTTTGGTTTTCTTCATTTCCTTAGAGTCAAATCCTCATTTCTTTCGGATCCAATTTTGAGGGGGGGACTTTTGTTGACGCTCCTTTTTCGTCACAGAGTCCAAAAAAATGTAAAGGGAAATGACTTAGCACAAATTGATTCATCCTTTGAAGAAAATATCAAAAATCGACAATGGCATGAACATGGGATCAAAAGCACATATGCCACGCAAGTTCTATCACTGTCACACAAGTAAACTTGCGCGACGCCTTATGGTCGTGCAAGTGACTTGCGCGACCTAAGTGGTAACCACCTGGGGTCTTCTCCTACCTATAAATAGACCCTGTGGGCCCCCCATTTCGGGAGGATTTTTTTTCCAAAAACTCATATTTGAGCTCCCAGCGCCCTAGCCTCCTCTCAAATATTCCGAAACACTTTTAAGGTAATTTATTACCTAGAACGGAATATCTAAAGAGGGGTAGGAAGGCCTAAGTGTTGAAACTCATCAACACTTGTGTGCCTGAGTGGCCAGCCCTTAAGGGAAAAGGGCCACACTTGCGCGCCGCCTTACTCCTTCAATAGATCTTGCGCGCCCCTCTTCTAGAAGAAACTCAAGAGGTTTCAAAAGGCTTTAATGAAGATTCACTCAAGTATTACCCTGCTGGTTAACCATCGCACAAGTACATCATGTGTCGCGCAGGCGTATACCTGCACGACCAAAACTTGCGCCCCCCATGCAGTACCTGCGCGCCTGCCAGGACTTGCGCGCCCCTGCCTTTTTTGGTGCCTTTTGTGCCCATTTCACCCCTCTTAAGCCATTACACCTTTCCTATTCAATAATCAGTCTTCAAGACACTCTTCAAAGCTATTTTATGTCATGATTTCTTGATTTTACTTCCTTATCTGAAAGGAATTTTGTGGAATATCTCTCAAAACCTAGTGATTTACACATCTTTATGTCACTAATGATTGAGATTTCATTCATTCAACCTTATCCTTTAAGAAGATAGAATCCTTAACCTGGGTCTCCTTTTCAGGAATAATCCCCAGTCATAAGTCCTCTAATATGGGAATCCTCTATAGGAGTAAGCCCCAAGTCCCTTAATTTTTGGGCATCCTCTTAGGAGTAAGCCCCAGATCCCCTAACCTGGGCTTCCTTTTCAGGAGTAAGCCCCAGTCTCATGCTTGGGCATCTTCCTTAGGAGTAAGCCCCAATTCATAAAATTCCCAAATCTGGGCATCCTCCTTAGGAGTAAGCCCAAGTCTCCTTATTTGGGCATCCTCCTTAGGAGTAAGCCCCAAACCTTAATCCTTGACATGGTCCTCCTTTTTAGGAGTAGGCCCCAGTCTTAATTTCTCTTAATCAGTCCTAATTTACCTTTGATCTGGGATTCATTTTTAGGAGTAAAACCCAATCATAAGTCTTCTCTTAATTTGGGCCTCCTTTTCAGGAGTAAGCCCCAAGTTAGAGTATTCAAAATCTCCATAAAGAACATATACCTTTATGGAACCTATTCTTGGATTTCATCCCTAATGTAAATCCTAACCTTCATTTATCTGGGCAGTCATACATACATAAGCCCCACATTATTTCTTATGATTGCATCTTTCATGGCACAATTGTCTAATTTTTACCAATACCTCTTGTTTCTCACACCGAGCATGAATCACATGATCTTAGAGCGTAAAAGTAATTGTGAAATCCTTCTTTGAGCCATCAATCATAAACATCATAATCCCTTACTCGAACTACATGGGTTCTGATTCCTTTTCTAAACAAAGGATACGTAGGTAGCCCGTCTACGGGTTCGATCCCAACTCTAAAATAATCCATGTCCTTCTGAATGACAATAAACTTCAAGTTCCCCACTGAGTGGATTTAAAACCAGCATGGTCATCATAATGACCAAGAGACTTGTGTATAAATGTGTCGAAGGGTACCATTGACCAAGAATCTCTAACAAATACAGATGATTCTCTATCGATGAAGAACCTCGAATATGTACAAAAGATTCTCTAAATTTCCTACATATTTAGTCATTGATTGTTAGATCTGAAAGAAAGCTCATTTTATACTTGGTAATGTAATAATGATTCACGAACATAACATAAATCTATAAAGAGATTCCCAGAGTAGACAATAATTCCCCTCAAAAATGTGTGATGAGTCCGACCTCCCATCCTCTCGACCAATGCAAATTACTAAGCCTCATCAGTCCACAAACTAATGAGCACCTACCTTTGGAAAGTAGGTCCGAATGGATGTGGAATAATTGGATGTTTCCGGTTCTACGAAAAAACCCTTTAGAAACCGATCGAAGTGTTTGAACCTCCCCTCAAGGCGGTCATTCCCGCATTCCGATGGAAACAGACCCTTAACATGTACTTTCATTTAGTTGAAAGTTCATTAAAATCATGTATAACAGTTTAAAATGTGTTATTAATTTATAAAAAAACCATATACATATGTATTATATAATGTATTGTCATTCTACATTATCATATAACACTTTTGTTAATAATATTTCGTTATTACTCTTATTTATGGTGTTAACTACTTTATTTTCTTATGTTTGTATGTTCATGAAATTCATGATTTTTATAAATAGGATATATTTTAATCATACCCATAATTTTTTTATGTTCATATATATTATATTTTATAATAATATATATTTTCATACACAATTTTTAATATTTAACTTAGAGAATGAATCCCATCACATCATGGAGACAGTAGGTCGTACGTACACATAATCGATTGTATCATTCCCTTTACATTAAAGTAGTAAGGAATTGGATGGTATATTAATAAAAATATATTTAAAATAATTTCATATTTTTTGTTTATATCCATTATAATCATCATTATACCCTTCATAATAAAGTGGTTATGAAAAAATTTACACCACAACATGGAGATGATAAGTCATACATAACATGCAGGGTGATATTTCATTTCATATGATGGATATACGTAGGAAAACAGTTTTCCCAAAAAAATAAAATAACATAATATATATCATACTAGATTTATTATTTTATAATGGACACAATATAAGAATAGGTAGTAGTATGATAAATAATTTTGAAGGAGCTAGTAAAGATGAATACATCTTCTCCCACGAACCTCCTTTGGATCTCCTCTTAGGGACACCATGAATGGTATTTTCAGCAGAAAATAACTTCTACAATGTTGTTAGAGAAGCTTATGGGGGAAATTGGGATGGTTGGGTAGAGCTATAAGGCTCATGTGATTTGGTGAATTTATGGAGGATGCACCCTTTTATAAGAGAGGGGAGAGGAAATTTTGGGAACACTCAAAATATTAAACAAATATTACGTTATTTTTAATTTCAAATAACTAAAAAGTGATGTAATTAATATATTATATTATTATGGGTCTCATTACTCTCCAAAAATAATTTTTAGACATGTTTAGGTCACAATAATAACATTATCATTGGGATTTAACCCTTAGTTAAACCATTTGACTTTTACCCTAGATACTTTCATTTTATACTCTATAAGATTAATATAGTTACTATCCACAAATATAAATTTTTATTAAGTCAATTTAAAGAAAATTTAGGAAACAAGAGTTCTCCAAAAAAACCACTACGTGCTAAAAGATATCACAAAATGATTAAACATGAGACTAAGAATATTTCAGTCAGACACTCTATACAATTCGAAGTGCAGAGTACTAACCTGGGTGTGTGGACCCTCACTAATAATTTCTTCATGGTGTGTAACCATTCTGTCCATTTTGTAAATTAATTCCTCAAAGTTGATTTTGAATTGGTTAAAGCCCTAGGATATGATTCGTTCTTACCTTTATATCCACACTTCTTGCTCCTTGATGGAATAAAATTTCAACCTTCTTTCATAAATTTATAAAATGTCTTCATTTGAGGTGTTGGGATGAAAAATATTTTCAATTATTTCTTCCGTGGAGTAGAGGATGAGATTCAGACAACCCTTCCACTTCTTCCATCACTCTTAGTTCTCTGTATGGATCTCTACTTTTCCCTTTATGTAGGCCTTTTCTTTCCTTGTTTCCACCCTTCGTGGATGACTACAATTCCATCGGTTTAGGAAAGTGAGAGTAGTCTTTGAATCCCTTGGGGTTTTTTCCTTAGTCCACAATGCATTTCCCTGGTCCACACATTCCTTTTTTCCCCTTCTTACTTCGTGGGATATAAGGGCATTTCCCTTGGAAACGGTCAAAACTATCCATTGAGAATTAGATATAACTATCATCACTTGATTCGTCCTCCACATGCATCATTGTTTTTTCATAATCCACTAGACCTTCATAATTGGTTCTCAACTCCACATCAATTCTTCTTTGAGGGTAATCATCCTACACGGATAATCTACCCTACTTTCTTGGACCTCCAAGACATTATTCTTCCCCTCTCTCCCAGCCTTCTAAAGGGATGAGGAGTTATAAATGGGAGTGTTTAGGTCCAAGGTCTCTAAGAAACTAAACCTATCCTGAATCCCTTTTCCACGAAGTAAATCTATTGTAGCTTGAAAAAAATACATTCCCAATAGTGGAATTTTATATGGCTCAACCTCCATGTTGTTGTCACCCACAGGGGCAACACTATACAGGTGTAATAGCATATCTGGACCTGTGGGTTTCTCGAATCCTCATCCCATAAATTAAGGTTTCTTATTAGTATCCTACTAGATCTGACCATTCAATTCAACAAGATTGATTTTACCTTCAAAAGAAAACTCTATGTTTAGAAACTCTTTCCCAGGACATGAACTCATCTCAGTGGAAATCCTCACTCACTCACCACTATTATCATTTGAGCTACCTTTTCTAGACACATGAATTTCCTTTACATGGATATCCCTCACCTCCTCATTGCCACCGGAAGGATCATCCATGTATTCATGTGTCACCACTACATTAATTCAAACAACCATGTGCACTTGACTATCCTTAGAAACCATTGCTCTTGGATATCACACCCAAGGCTGTGTTTCAGTATTTCGAACACCTCAGCAACTCTTGGGTTCACAGACTTCTCCACTTTATCCTTCAATATGCCTTGTTCTGTAGTACCTGGACTAGACCCTGCCATCTCCCCATTGGCTAGATCCTTATTCCTCTATGGAGAACATGAAGCCACATCAGACTACACATTCTTAGCTACTCGTAGAATCAACACCCTTTCTAGGTACTTTTCTAGATGATGTCCAATTTTGAAGCCCCAGGATCTAAAATCAAGATATGACTCAAAACCCACCATCTAAATATACCTAAACTCTTCACACACAACAATCAAAAAAATATTTAACCAAGGGGCTAGAGATATCCACATCAATGCAAATCCTTAGTGAAACGAGTGACACACTACCCTAGTTTTACTATCAGAACAAAGATATCGACCAGACATATTTCCAAGAATACAGATAATGGATGGATTCTTAAAGGGAAGTGATATTTCTGGAAAACATACAGAAATTTCCATGGTCGAAGAATCATGTTTCATATGATAATCATACATCTATAGGAAGAGAAAAAATAGCTATCCTTCACCGAACTGAGGAGTAGAAAACCATGCCAATATTAAATCATCTTCACATGAAAAACAAATAACTATATGACTTGAGTCAAGGAGAGCCACGGTGGAACACTCTTTTCGACCCCAATAGTGAAAGATAAATCAGACAAAGAGATCTAGGGATGAACGACATTGTTTGAATCATGCGATCAAGGTCGTGTTTGGCAAGGAAGAGGCATCCATGACCTCCAGAGCTGAGATAGAGAGCTGTAGAATCCCATTGAAAAGTTCTGGAACATTGGGAGAGAGGGAGATTTTGGGGAGTAAGGGAAGGCAATCAAGATTTTAGAATTGGATGAAGTAACTATCACTAGAAATCAACGGTGAAGATCCCCTGCCCCCCACTAAGGGTGGAGGGACCTGCTCATAGGCCATCACTGCCTAGGGTAATATAATTCCTATAAAATGAAAATTAAACCCTAAATGGACAATTTATAAATTATTTAACCTTTTTATATTTATTTGGTTGATTTTCATATTTTTAGGAATTTTAAATCGTTTAATAAATTATTATTTTTTATAGTGTAAAACTAATGAATATTTGAATATTTTAAAATATCATTAAAAATGATAAATTAGAAACAACACTTTTAATATATCAATATCATTTATATATTAATTATAAAATTATTTTATTTCATTAATGATGTCAAATTATATTTATTTTAATATTTATATTATCATTTTTGGATATTTTAGTTGATTAAACAATTATTACACCAATATTATGATAGAATTTAATTAAATAATTTAGTCTTAAAAAATTATGAATAAATTATCATGATGAATATATGTTAATTATATTTAAATATACTATTTATAGTCGAATTTATCTTTACTCTGACCCTATATTAAGAATGATTAAATTATTAAAAATATGAGTATTAAATTTTCAACTTATCTATAAATAAAATAAAATAAATTTCATTTCAATTACCAAGTGGATTAAAAATTTAAAAATTTAGACCTATGTTTGATAGTGGTCGAAACACACTCATCCATGAAAATAAAGACATGTTTTAGGGTAATTATATCATTATTTTTACCATTAATTTAAAGATTTACCATAAACTGTGGTAATTAAAATATTACTAAAAGTATTATTAATTTGATAATAAATGAATTAAAAATATTTAAGTAATTTGGAAATTCTGATTAAAAATATTGAATCCATTTTTTTAAAATTTAAAAAGTTGAAGTTTCAATATTCAATTTAAAAGTAATCAACTTGAAGGGGTAGAACAGGTTACTAAAGTGTAAACATGAAAAAGATTGAAACATTTTTATATCTGAATTAAATATAAAATTAATGCCAATACCCTAAATTTTATTAAATGATAATGAAATAATATATTTATAATTTAAAAAAATTCAATAATATACTATAATATTATAAATTTTTTTGATGAAATTTATTTTTCGATTAAAATTTAGTACATTTTTACAATTCATCAAAAACATGAAACTTAACAGAAAAATATAAAACATTTAACCAAAAAAATATTTTATGTCCCAATTTAAATGAAGAATGTTATTTATATATATATATAGCATGTAACATTTTTAGAATTGGATTTAAAAAAGGTTCACCATTACAAGGCTGAAAAATTACTTTTATAAAAGTACAGGTTTTTATAGGTAGTATTGGGTTTGTAATTACCTTATTCTTATAAAATATATTATATAAATTTATGAAATATTATATTGAATATATAACATATATATTTAATTAATATCATTCTCATACAGTAGTTAATTTTATTTATTAGGATGAATTAGAATATTGAAAAAAATAGTTCATTATAAAAAATTTACTAGATATTCAATTGGTTCCAATATTCATTTGAAATTAATTTATAACCAATTAATTCAGCCATATATTAAATTAAATTAATACAATTCAAAACCTATAAACTAAAATCTAGGTTATATCTTATTATCTTAAAAAATAATATTTTAACAATATATATTTGTTCGTTAAAACTCATCCTTGCATGTAATGCATGAAATCTCATTATTGTATGTAATTTAATCTTATCACGGTGTTGTGTACAATGTAAGATATGAAAGAAATTGAATTTATGTAAGAACATATATTCAATTAAATCATGGTTTGTTAAATTCTCCACTCATTCAATAAATTATGCCCACACAATCTGAACTCATAATTAAAAAATTGGGGATTTGACATTTCAAAATATGTTTATTGAAATCCCACATCGGAAAAAATATTAATGGGTCATCCAAATTAAAATAAGAAGAGGTAAGTAATAATCTCAACATAGATAACACATATTGTGGTTACATGTATGAAAACATGGAAATGGAAGATAAATCTAACCATCATGTACAAATCGGGTGTGATAGTGAACATGGTCAGGATAATGTTAACAATCAAAAAGCTATAAATTTTTGTTCATCTATTAACATAATGAATCATACTTACTAGATAAGTATTGTTTAATCAATTAATATATTTCCAACACAATCATATCCTTTTCTCAAAATGATGAGTATTTAAGAATATTTTTTATGCATGTAGCTTTTAAATCAACCTCTATGGATCATAAAATCCACAAAAGAATAACTATATATTCCTTCTTTCATTAAACTTTAATGAAAACAAAAATGGTTATGATAAGATAATATATTACCCAAAAATAATCTCCAAATTTCAATAGTAAATCCTAAAGTTTAACTTATATCATTCAGAAAATAACAATCCTCCCTAGAACATATTCTTGACTAGGATTGAAACCCAAAAATCTGAATGATTTGATCATGTAGTCTTCCCAATATCATCAATCACTTTTAATATTTTTTTATAAATATCATAATAAATAAGATTTTTGAACCATTTACATAATAACATGAGTCAATATATGTCACCAATAAAATAATATATGAATATAAAATACAATTTAACATTTTTTACTCAAAATAGCAGGTTTACCACAATCTAATTGGATTTAGAAAATAGAAAACATCTTCTAAAATAACATTAATAACTTAACAAACAAAATAGTTTTTCAATACCAAGGCTATGATAAAACTCCTTTATCTATTAGATATTTAAACTAGAAAATTCCATACTATCATGGACTTCACATAGGCTAGTGAAAGTCACTTCTCCCAAATCACCCTTCGTCTGTGGGTTCATGCCCCACAACCTTGTCAAACATGATAGGTAGTCACCCATCCTGACAGTTGACAATTTTCTAAAACTATATTGATATAACTTAAAAAAAATAAATATGATGGACATTATTGAAATAATTTTAGTCAATAAATATCTTTTTAACTAATGTTTTTTATACACCCCCAACACATAATTACTTCATCCATTTATTTATACAAAATAATATTATTTTGTTCTCTAAAAATATAAAATTTTATTCAACACCAACTCATACTTTTATTCGGGTCCATATTTTTGACATATCTCATGATGTGTAAGTGTACATGAATGCCAGTAGTACCTCAAGTCATACTCCAAATCTTCAATATACTATTTCCAAATTGAACTTATATAGTTTGAATGGAAATGATGAGGGAATTGATAAGTATTTAGAAAAGGATTTATTTTTTAAATATAATTTTTTAACATCCACATGAACCTGACCATTACAAAATGATATTATTGTATCATCCTCAAAGGTCTCAAAAATTATATTTGATACTTCCATTGATATAAATATTTAAAATACAATAAATGTAAGTTGTGATAAGGCTACCTACATCCATATATCTTTCAACATTGATGAATGATACATATGGTTTAGTTAGGGTGAATAATTCAAAAATAACATAGTAATACCTTCTATTAATGGAATAGATGAAAAGTTAAGAATACTAGATTCATTCATATACAATACATGATCCATGTAATAAATGGGGAATAATATTGGCGTGAGATTACTCTTATAGTTTCTGGAAGGTAGCTTGGATGTTGGTAAAATCTTTTAAATCATCCGATCATGATTTTCACAATATCCTTGAAATTAAATCCTATATAGAACCTCGATTTTAATACATAGATATTACATAACTTCTATAGAATGCATAAAACATCATACAAATTGATTCCCAAATAATGTATTAGTTTAGTGCCTTTAAAAAATGGAACAAAAATATTTTAGTTTAGTGAATGATCTTCAATGTTTCCCATAGATATCTTTCAACCTTATTAATTCTAATTAAAAACCACTCTTTATTACCCGAGTAAAGGAAACATAAGAAAGGGGTAATCTAAAATTCACAATAAGAGTAATTAAAGGAGATTTATATGAATATCATGAAAATAAGTTTATATGAATGTGATATTGAAAATTAGATGATCACACCATGCATATCAAGGATCATAAACATGAATATTAAAATAAATATTTCTAGTTTACAATACATGAATCATAAGGAAATAAGTAGCATAATTCATGAAATCGTGACATAGGATTAAGACATGGAATGGGGGAATACACATCAACTTATAACATAGTGAACATTTAGAAGTTGAAAAAGGTTCAAAAATTATGTTAATGATATGAAATCATGGCCTCTCATAGACTTATGGACATGAAACCATGTACATGCATAATGTTTTGAACATGAAATCAATCATATGCATCACATTGTGAACATGTAATTAGGTTCACGGATGAACTGATGGACATGAAAAAAAGTCCATTCATTAAATTGTGAATATTTAATTAGGTTCTATTATAACATTATTAATATATAATATGGTTCAATAAAAAAAACTATGAACATGTAATCATATTCATTGATATACTAATGGACATGTAATCAGGTCTATACATAACATTTTGAACATTTAAGCAGGTTCATGGATAACATTTATACTCATTATTAATCCCTCATTATCCATTTCATTGGAGGGAGATATAGGTCCCATCCATATCATAATTAAATCATACAAGCATGCTATACAAGGTAATCATCATGTCATGACAAATGAATAGAGATGGGTTATACAAACATCAAATCATAACCCATAAAATGAAATGGGTACCACTAGAATTTTATCACATCCTAGCCTATGGAAAGAGATAGGTTTAAAAATAATTCCACCAAATCATAACCCATAAAAAGAAGAGGCTTTCAAAAGAATATTACCAATGAAAAAGAAACATGTGTCATAAATATCATTCAATAAAAACATGATCCATTTAAAAAAATATGATTGGAAAATTTGGAAAATTTCATAAAAGGAATTAGTAACATCAATATATGTAAAATAACATTGAAATATATTTTGAAAACATTTATGAGGAAAATATCCTTTCTTCTTTGAATGCATTTTTAAAATATAAAACCATCTGTTTTTTTATTTTAAATGCATTGAAAACTTGTAATGAATAATAGAAATCATTTTGAGAACATTTTCTATTTAAAACATATAAAATAATCATGAAAATATTTTGGAAAAAGTTTTCCTTAAAAAATTATAATATAATCTAGGAAAGTTTTTGAAAACAATTTCATTGAAAATACATTTAATATATATAATTAATACTTGATAACGTTTTGAAAACCATTTTACATGAAAGCTTATAAAGTATGGTTGAAAAATATTTGAAACCAATTTCTTTGAAAATTAATTATTAAAAAATATACTAAAAAATAACCATTTAAACATTCAAAGGATTATTCGTAGAAATAATGGAGGGTAAATCCATACATATCGTATGAGGAAAATGAACATTCTTTTTGCACAGTAAAAAGTCGGGAAAATTCAATATTTGGAAAGTGAAAGCAATAATCCTTTGAAAATATCTTTAATAAAAAGGTTAAAAATGTCTTTTAATGATTATAGAATCATATAATATTCATGGAAACCCTTTTTAGAAAACATGGTTTTAATGAATCTCCGATTTCTAAATAAAGAGATAGGTAAATTTAGACATCCTTAAAAACACATTTTAATTATATTATGTAAAAAATACTCTAAAATTTGTACAAAAATATTAATAAATTACTAATAAATAGATTATAATAATATTAATGAAATTTCTTTTTTTATGGATCATATTATTTCATATAAGTAAGCATAAACATAAACGATCTCAAAAACCGATGAGATTGTTTCCATAAAATCTTACCATTTCGTAAAATCAAACCATAATAACCATGTATGAAAATTAAAATACATGAACCAAAATATATCATGAAAATAATGAGATTCATGATATAACATTTCAATTGTAGTATATACACATAATAGACAAATATAGGTGCATAACATGGCACACGTCTCGAAGAAGAAAAATTGAGACAAAATTATTTTACTAATCTGGTATATTATGAAACGTAAATAAAATTAAAGAAATTTCCTAAAATGTATATAAAATACCTATATATTTTTAAAAATAAATCCTCATTCACTATACAAACCACTCAAATGTTATAGGTGGTGAATAAAGAATATATCTCATTGAAATAAAAAGTTATATGAAATCCCTTTACATTATGTCTTGACTCACTTTGTACAAGTAAAAAACTACTATATAAAATATATAAATTTATAAAAAATATATAACAAAATCATATTCATAAATATAATAACATTTATGGTTTGATTATGACTTTATATTACTCATTAAATAATAATTCCATGTTAAGGATACGCTTTAGCTAATATTCACATTGTTTTTCAATTATATCAAAATATGTTATATATTTGGTCCTTATACATATATAATGATTTAAAGAACATAAAACATGATATAGAGATCATTTAGTTTAAGGATATTTTAATTATAACAAACTATATAATATAAAAGTATGAAATGGAAGACATTGTTCAAAGAGATGGTATGTCGTACGTACGCATGAATGATGTTTCTATTTAATTGTCATGTTGAAACAAAGAAGGTAAATGATATATATATATATATATATTATTTATAAATTAGTATTATTATATCATATATATAATATATTCTCATTAAACCAATATCTAATAAATTCCATGTACTGTGTGAATAAATCACATCACTTTGAGAGGGTGGTAGTCCACACTTTCCCAGAAGAAATTATCATATTTACACCAAATGGAAAGTATAAAGATATATTTGGTAATATGATTAATGAATATTAAATACATAAAAAATATAATATATCACATAGATTAAAATACAGTGAACCATAATGTCCACCAAGAGACGCGTTAAGGAAAAAATGAAAGATCATTGTTTAGTGAGGTGGTAGTTTGTCACAAACATAAACATAGTGTTTTTACCCATTATATTGATGTTTGTGTATGTTTAGGTAAAACAATTATCATAAAAACATCCTAATATGTTTATTATAGTTATTTATTTATAAAATAGTTGAATAATTTTAATTTAGGTGGTGGAGAATGAAAATAAAATAAAGGATCATCTGGGAGGGTGTAACTTCTTAATCAGGTAACTCCTTTTGATTTACACCAAAAGAATTCCATGGAATGATTTATGGAAAATGGGAGGCATAAAGGAGTAATTTAGGAATTTTTAGGAGATATTTTTTCAGATATTGGTATTTCCAATGCGGCTCTAGAGGTGTAAGGAAGTGGGAGGATGGGACACCTTTTTATAGTGGAGGAGGAGTGGAAATCTTGTAAATTTTGGGAATGGGAATCCCACCCTTGTTTTTACCATGGAATGTGGATCCAATAATGTTAATAATTAGATACAAATGATTATAGGGTCTAAATATGGATATAAAATGGCTTTTGGACAAATATTGAGGTCATTTATTCCCTTATGTTTATTGTTTAGTCCTTAGATAAGAAACATTTTACCTTAATCGATGCAATTATTTTTAATTACATTCCCTCGTATTTTTGATAAAAAACTCTGTTTACCTCATTATAAATTATAGATGATTAATATTAGAAATATGGAATTGATTTTTTCGAATCCCAATTACATTTGTGGAAAAAATTAATTTTAATTTAATCTCGCAGTCGAGTCGACAATTAAGGTTTTTAACGAAAAAATGTTCAAAATTTTGTTATGTTTTTATATACAATTTCAAAGGTAAAATAATTACAATGAATTAATTGGATTAATTTATTAAAATATTATATAATAAAACATTTAATCCAATTTAATATTTAATTTTTTCATATAAAAAAGTAATTGAATAATATGTTTGGAACTAAAATACAATATTTTTCAATATTCATTAAAAACTAAAACTTTACAGAAAAACAAAAAGCCCTTACTGTAACCTATTTATTATGATCCTAATTATTTCTTTATTCTGATATATTAAATCTATTAAATTCCCAAAAATTCAATTCGAAATATGTTCTCCGTTAAAAGTCGGTAAAAATGTCTTAATAAAATATAGTTTTTTAGCATAAAATTGGTTTTGTTCATATCTTATGTCTAGAAAATATATTAGATTAATTTCCAGAACATTTGTTTGAATATATAACATATATATTAAAATACTATCTCTAAATAATTTTAATTACTTTAGTTATTTTGGTTGAAACAAATAATAATAATAATAATAATAATAATAATATTTTCCATTATATTAAATCAGTTTTCATATCCATTTCTAATTAATTGGTGACCTATGAATTCATCTTAAATTTGTTTAAACCATATATTTTTATAAATTAGTTAATATTATTCATAACCTAAAACATAATAGATATGTTATATCTTATAATATTAAATCATATTATTTAAACAATATATTATTGTTCGGTATAACTCAATAATATGTGTTATGCAAGCCATCAAGGAATGTCAATATTGCATGTAATGTATGCTAACCTTGATGTTATATATAGATAAATTTAAACATTATGTTTATTATAGTTAATTAAAACTTGGTGTTGTGAATATTTCAATCCAATCCTTGTGCTATAATATAAAAAAATAGTTTCAGTGTTGTGTGAAATGAAAAATATAAAATTAATAAAATTAATTCAAAAAAATATTCACAAAATATTGGGGTGTTACATTCCTCCACCCTTAAAATGAGTTTTCTCTTGAAATTCATATATTTTATCAAAGTTTTAATACATTAATGTTTCATTTATTGATACCCACATCGTAAAAATTAATAATAAAACTTCCTTTAAAAACGGGAATGTTGGAACTGTAACAGTTCCCCAAAGTAACATATAATTTGGTTTACACATAAGAGAAAATTGGTTGGGAGTGAATATTGGACATGGATAAAATGAGTAAATATTTATAGGTAGTTATTGAGGTCATCAATAAAAAATTGAAATATCAAGGAAAAGTTGGTTGCCTCAAAGTCATAAATATGTGATGATTTAAAAGGCCATCAGTTCAACAAAAATTATGGTACTAGGAAATAATTATTTTATCATTATAAATAATTGAATACAAATTTTATTGTCCTATATTAAAATGAAATACGATTACTTTTTATATTTATATAATCTAAATTTCATTAATTAGTTGTTCTTTTATCAATTTCTAATTCATCCATTACATCAAAAAATGGATGTCTAGAAATTAACATTCATTCCTTAAGTACTAAAATAAGCTATTATAAGATCCTAAGGGATATAAAATAATTAGAAGT
Source organism: Viscum album (assembly GCA_963277665.1). NCBI lineage: Eukaryota > Viridiplantae > Streptophyta > Magnoliopsida > Santalales > Viscaceae > Viscum > Viscum album. The sequence goes on along the minus strand of OY728155.1, from coordinate 268,397,438 downwards.
ATAACTATTTGTCTCTTAATATCATTAAAAATAAATATCATTAATACGCTAATCTGTAAACATAAAAATTAACTCTACTGGGTTATCATTAATATTTAATTAAAAAAATTAATTACACATTAACCAGGACATTTCGTATGTCGGTGGTAGGAGGGAAGCCCTTATAATCATTCCATAATTGGATCAAGATGAAAAAACATGTTGTAAATGAGTATTTTTCACCCAACATACATGCTTTACTTTTTATTAACACCACACTAATTTTATTTAAAAAATAAACATGATTGACATCCTTGAAATAAGGATAATCAATAAATAGAATTTTAACTATGGTTTTCAATACAATTTCAAATAAAAAAAATACTTCTTCTGAATTCTAACATAAAATTTCCTTAAGTAGTTATCCTTATAAAAAATCAAAATGATTGAAATCCAATGATTTAGAAATAATTTCATGAAATTATCTTAACATTGATCCCCTATAGAACACAAGGTACCACTTGGTTGTCTGATTCCAAACATATGATTATCTTTATAAAGTATTCTCTTGAAACATGTTAATGACCTAAATTACCATAACTAATTATTGAAACCATGAATACTTCATTATTACATATAATACTGGATATATTACTTAAATCCAATACATTGTAAACATCATCCTTTACGACATTTACCACACTATCAATAATCAGTTCTACGGTAATTTGTGTTATCCAATTACTTATTCATATCCAACATATCATTACCCAAACATCACTATATCTATTTTAGGAATTAATTAAGGGTTACCATCCCTAAATAAAAATATAACCTTTCTATGAAATCACTAATCTATTTCTTTATCACCACCCAACATGTCTGTTTGAATTATTAATAAACTCTTATGTAGAAAATAATTATATATTACATGATTCATATAACATAATATTTGAATTCCAAAAAATAAATAATTTATTCAAACAAGTTTATTATTAAACAATTATTATGGATTCATTAAAATTTTATTTAACACAAAATTCATATAATATTAAATAGGAATCTTTCTTAAGGATCCAAAACCTTAATCTAATCATGCTTCATATATTTAATGTAAAACATACTGGAAGAACATCACATAACTTTCATGTGTCTTTTGTGGTCTCTTTATATTCTAAATTATAACCAATACTTGTACAAACTTTCATATTCCCATTAAGAGATTTCCACTTTGGAAATAAATTTTTATAATGCCCATAATTTCCACATATAAAGCATTAAATGTGATACGTGTTTTGTCAAGTTATATCCATTAACTAAAATCAAAAGTCAAAGTGTGAGGAACATTTATCATATTGGGATACCATATAGTCATTAAGAATAATTATAGGATTCCTATATTATGGATCCAAATTATTTAATCTAAGAAACCATAGTTTTATTATAGTTTATTAATTGAAAAATTACATTTAAATCTTTCACGATGGTTCATGAAGAGTTTTGTGAATTCCCAAAGCATATCACTGGGAGTGTCAAACCAGGTGTACAAAAAGTCCAATTATTATGTACCAGATTACCCTAATCCAATCCCATGACATCATTATTGGAATCATTACCCATAATTATATCTATAATAGAGTCACATACAATTTTAATATCAAGATAGGGATGTATTTCTATGATAACACTCACTCTATCCTTTACCAAAATTACAGGACATTTTCTGAAATGTTAACTCATCCATATACTTAGCCTTAGATATATACTTAGATATTTCTATAAAAATATACCTAGGGATATTTCTAATGTTTTATAATCTTAGTTTCAAATGTTTAACTAATCATTTTATCTGATACCAAATATGGAGACCCTCACTTTTCATACATAGAGATTACATAAATTTTTTGGAATTATTAAAAACATTTTAAAAATAGATGCCCAAAAAATTTATTATTTCAGTGTCATTGGAATATTGGAACAAAACTATTATACCACAGTGAAATATGTTCAATTATTCTAACAAAGATCTCCCACTTAGTAATTATAATTAAAACCCATTATTCATAAATGAGGGAAAATAAACTAATAATGGGGTGAGATCAAATGATCATTAACCATAGATAAAGGATATCTGTATGCATATCATGAACATAAGGGTATAAGAATTTGATCATGATCATTGGAAGAAAATACTATTCATATCAATGATCATTATCATAAATCATGGAATAGTGATTATAGTTCATATGAAATTAATCATATGAAAATAAAGAGCTTATGAAATGAAAGTATATCATAGGAATAAGACATGGAATGATTTCATACACAATAATGTATAACCTAGTGAAAATATATATGTAGAAATAGGTTCACTCATCATGTTAAGGACATAAAATTAGGCCCTTTCATACACTTATGTACATGAAACCATATCCATGAATAGCATTTTGAACATGAAATCAGGTTCACAAATAACATTGTAAACATGTAATGATGTTTATGCATAAAAGTTTGGACATGAAACCATGTCCATGAATAAAATTGTGAACATGTAATCATGTTCACAGATAAAATTATTAATATATTATAATGTTCACTCATAACCTTTTCAACATGCAATGAGGTTCACACGTAAACTTATGGACATGTAACTAGGTCTAAACATAACACGATTAACATGTAATCATGTTCATGAAAAACATTTATACTCATGATTAATCCTTCATTACCCCATAAATTGGAGGAATATATAGGTCCCACCTATCATAGAATGAAATCATATATGCATAGTCATCATATCATGAACTATGAAAATATCAGGGTTCAATAAACATCAAATAATAAAACATGAAATGAAATGTGTACCATTATAATTTACTCACATAAAAACCTATGTAATGAGATAGGTTTCCAAAAAAAATCATCAAATCATAACCCCTGAAATAAGAGGTTTTCAAAATAAAATAACTCAAGTAAGTGAAATGGGAGTCATAAACAAAATTCAATCAAAACATGAACCATTAAATAAATAATTTCAATGAAATATTTGGATCATTTCCTAGAAGTGAATGCATAACATCAATGGATTTTATATTAGATATAAAATAACTAGGAATTGTATTTCAAAAACATTTATTAATGAAAATATCCTTTATTCTATGAAATGTATTCTCAAAACATAATTCCTTTAAAATATATTTTTATTTGAAAAGTGATTGAAAACATATATTAGTGGTTTGAAAAAAATTTGAAAACATTTTACCTTGAAAACTAAAAAAACAATCATGGAAAAATTTTGATAACCTTTTTCCATTAAATTTTTTCAAATAATGTTAAAAATATTTTAAAAACCAGATCTTTAAAAATACATTGAAAACTTATAATTAAGCCTTGAAAAATATTTGAAAACCCTTTTCTATGAAATCATATAAAATAATCTTGATAATGTTTTGAAAACAAATTCGTTGATTTTTTTTGAAAAATATTAAAATTTAAACTTTTAATCATTCAAAGGATGCTTCAAAGAAATAACGATGTGTAAATATGTACATGTCATATGAGGTAAAAGGAACATTTATTTTCATTTTAAAAAGGTTTAAAAATGAATTTTTTGGATAGTTAAAAGTACATTAATTTAAAAACATAGGTAAAAGGGAAAATAGGAGAAAATATTTTTTCAAAATTATATAATAGAATAATATTCTTAGAAATTATTTTTATAAAACAAGGCGTTCATGGAACTCAGATTTCTGACTGAAAATATAAGTAAATTAAGACTTACTTAAAAACCATTCACAACTATATTATGTAATAAATTGTAGAAAAAATGGTACCAATATATGATTAAATCATTAATAACCATAATATAATTTGATTCGTGAATTTTATTGATATATCAATAATAATAATTCATCAAATGAAGCATACACATAACAAATCATGAAATGTGATGATATTTTTTCAAATAACTTTTACCACACAGTTACATTGAACCATACTACCCATGTAAGGAAATAAAATTTAATGAAGCGTAAAATATTATGAAAATTATGAGATTCATCATATAACATTTAAAAGTCATTAAATACACATAATTTAAAAATATATCTTCATAAAATGGCATGTGTCCCAAAGAAGGAAAAATAAGAATAATTATTTTACCAATTTGGTAAATTTTAATCCATAAATACAAGGAAATAAATGTCATTAAATTTATATTTAAATACTCTTAATTTTAATTATAATACATCCCTGGCCCTTATAAACACCACCCCAAAGGATTAATCGATGAATAAATCATGTATCTCATGGAAATAAAAAGTGAGATGAAATTATCTTTCCTTATGTCTTGAATTTCATAGTACTCATACAAATATCTTGTATAATAAATATAAAATTATTATAAATATATAAAATATCCATATTTTTATATATAATACCATATATGTTCTGATTATGTCATTATATTACCCTCTTCTTAATAATTTCATGTTACGGTTACGCTTCAGGTAAAATTTTCTTTTTTTGCATGTGTTGTAATTTTTAATATCATTTTTCCTTATATTTATAACATGATTTTAAGAATATAAAACATGATAAAAATATATTTTATATTCTATATATTTTTATTATAATAATCTATATAATATATATATATATAATGGAAAACACCATTCATAGAGACGATAGACCATACGGACGGATGAATTTTATTTCAGTATAATTTTTGTTTTAAAAGAAAGAAGGTAAATGACATATAATCATATATATATATATATAAATATATCATTATTATAGACGAATTATTATATCATATATATCATATATGTTCATGAAACCCATACTTAAAATATTCCATGTGGTGTGTGAATGAATCACATCGCTTTGAGGGGGGGTAGTCCACACTTTATGAAACAAAATTATAATATTTAAACCAAATGGAATGTATAAATATAAATGGTAAATAGATTTCAGAAGCTTAAATATGTAAAAAAATAAAATATATAACATATATAAAAATAATTTCAAAAATAATATCCACCCTGAGAGTTCGTAATGGAATAATTATCAATCATCATTTACTGAGGCGGTAGTTCATTGTACATAAAAATTTTATGTTCATTACCCATTATATGGATTTGTGTGTAAGTTTAGGAAAAAAACTTATCCTAAAACATACTAGTAAATTTATGATTACGGTTATGTTATTAAATAATGTAATAAGATTATTTGAGGTGACATAGAAGGAAAATAGAAGAACGAAGCTTGAGAGATGATGTTACCTCTTAATCGAGTAACTCCTTTCGGTTTTAACCAAAGGTCTTAATTTGAAGGCTTTATGAAAAAATTGAGGATTAAAGGAGGAATAAAGGAATTTCATTTAGATATTGAATCAAAACAGTTTTAATAGAATGATTCTTTAGAGGTTTGATGAAGTTTGTGGTGGGTAGGGATTTTTGTAGTGGAGGAGTACTACTCTTGTAAATTTTGGGAAAGAAAATTCCCCCATGTGTTTCCCATGGAAGTGGATACAATAATGATAAAAAGTATATATATGTGATGATATAGTCTAAATATGACCATCTATTTTATTTTGGATAAGTTTATAGCTCATTTAAGACATTAATTTTATGTTTTAGTCCTTAGTTAATGATAATTTTACCTTAATTGATGTAATAAATTTTAATTACATTCCAAAAGCACTTTGGTGAAAACAATTATACATTATTTGAAATTATAAATGTTTCTAATTAAAATCATTGAATCCATTTTTCTAAATTCTATCACATATGTAGCAGAAATTAATTTAACATCAATCCTGCAGTTTGGTTGAAAATACAGGTTTTTAAAGAAAAAAAGTTTCAAAGATTTCCATGTTTTTATATACAATTTCATTGTAAAATTGGTTAAAATGACCTAAATTGGATTAATTGATAATAAAAGTATCTATTTATACTTTGGAACTAATTTAATATGTAATTTATCCTTGTAAATAAATTTTATGAAAACCCAATTTTGACATAAAATACAGTATTTTTCACTATTCATTAAAAAATAAAACATCACAAAAAAACTACAGGAAATTTACCCTAACATTATTAATATGCTATTAATTAAAATATGATACTTATATAGACCTATTATATCTATAAATGTGGTAAAATTGTTTTAAAACAGGATCTTTACCAAAAGGTGATAAAAAAATCCTTAATAAAAATATAGTATTGAAGCATAAAATTGGGTTTAGTATTATCCAATGCCTATTGAATCTATTGGATGAATATAAAAAATAATTAGTTTAATATATAACCTATATAATAAATTAATACCACTAACTTCTTCTATGTACATTAATTTATTTGGTTAAAATTGCTTACAATAATAAAAATAATAATTTCCTTTCAATTCAATCGACATTTATATTCATTTATAATTAATTAGTGACCTATGAATTCATCATATGTTTATCTAAAAAAAATATTTTAATAAATTATTTAATACTGTTCATAACCAAAAAATTAACATCAAGTGTATATCTTATTATATTCTGTGATAAAAGTTTAATATTATATTATTATTAGGTTAAACTCGATATTGTGGGTTATAGAAGCCATCAAGGAATGTCAATATAGATTGTAATATACACTAACCTCAGTGTTCTATGTATACCTTTTTAATCATTATGCTATGTGTAGTGAGCAATAACTTGGTGATGCATATAATGCATGATAATCATAGTGTATTAATATAAGAAATATAATTTTAGAGTTTTGTTAAATGAAAAATATAAAAAATATATAATGAATTTGAAAAAAAATATTTCACAAATTCTTGGGGAGTTAAAAATACCTTGGGAGAGAGATAATAGTCATCTGTGAACTTTATCTATGATTCTCTAATATTTCTTTCATGTATTAATAATACTATATTGATTTACATCACTTAATTTGCATGTTATCCAAACAACACATTAAAAAAACAAGCCATGTTTTATTCTATTATATTTTGGAATGATTACAGAGTAAAAAGATCAAAAGACCATAAATAACCAAGAATTCCTACAAGTAGACTGATCATAATCACTGGAAGACCCCAAAGCACCACAAACATGCCAAGAAAAGAGTGGATTTCCTTCGGATCTGCCATGATAAAGAACAATATAACAAGAACCGTAGAAATCATACTGAGTGTCAGAGGGATAAAGAGCACCATATACTTTATCTCTGTGTTTGGGGCTAGAACGCCCTAATCTCGTTTTTATAAGGCCTTAATTCGACTATTACCCCTTTAAGTGACAGATGAGTCTCTAACGACTATAATTATATCTGTTGGGGATTTTAGTTTATCTTTTTCTATGTATATATAAATATTGAGATTTTTGAGTGTTTTAAGTTAAAGTAATATCTTTTAAACATTGTTGTAATTAAAATCTTCTTTGGGTTTTGAAAGGATAAGTGTATTAAGGTTTAAAATAGATTTGAAAATACAAATCTTGTTTTTAAAAAAAATGAAAGAGGAGTGAATTAGGGTTTTGAATTTGAAAACATGATTACGAATAAGTTTATTAATTTAATATTACACTATAAATTGATTTGTGTACTATGATCATCCAAATATTTAAATAAAAATCTTGTTTTATAAAATTTATGATATTTTTTATATAATGAAAATGAATACATTTATTTTCTATGATTATATAGTTTATTTTGAAAGTTGGGTTTTACAAAATATTATATACCCCAAGGGCTAGCCCACTAGTCAAGCCGAAGGAAGCAACATGCACTAGGAGGCCGAGCCTAAGCCTTCATCCTCAGCACAGGGTGACCCATGGGCTTGTGTGCATGCCTCAAGCATGCACAAAGGAAGCAGGTAGCATTCCACCGTGTGGGGCCACACGACGAAATGGGTTGGCACAGAGCGAGCCCACAGAACACTGGTATAGAGTAGTACCAGTAGGGAGGGATGGATAATTCTGAGCTTAGGGTGGGATCTCCAGCCTTATAATGGTGTAGAGAAACCCAACCTGTTTCGATGTGGGATGGAAATGTTTTGGTGATAAGCGATCCAGGCCATCTGATCACGCCACGTGTGATCTGGACCATCCGATCAGTCTGATATTCATGTCTCTATAGCCGCGGTTTCCCTCTGCATTTTTCTTGGGTTGTACGATCTACCTGTGATCTAATCATTGCCGGTTTTTTAAATTTCCGCATCACTATAGGCCATCTGATCAAAATATGATCTAATCCCAGACATCGATAATTTTTTAAACTGTGGACCCACCCCAACTATCAGATCAAATCTCACTTAATCAAAGCCATCCATTTCTTTCCCTAGTTTTATCCTTCATATCATCTTCTCCTTCACACCAAACCAGTGGTCACCCACTGTATCTTATTTCTTTCTTCTTATTTATTTTCATCTCCCTCTAGATTCCTCAATGTTTTATAGTCTTGTGGCCCTTTACGTATACCCATAAGTTCCTCCCCGATCTCCTTTCTTTTTATTTTATTTTAACATTTTATTTTCATTGGTTTCAGTTTATGTTTTCCACAAGATTTATATGTAACACCCTCAAATGATAAAGGGTTAAATGACTAAATGATATGACTCATGTCAACAAGGTGCACCTTCCTTTTCAGGATCTTGTCTGATTAGAACTCCATAGTTAAGCGTGCTTGGCCTGGAGTAGTGATCAGGATGGGTGACCTTCTTGGACGTTTCCCAGGGTGTGTGTGAGTGGGGACAAAGCACACTGGAAAAGACATGTGTTGGCCTGTGGGGACTGTCATTAGTCAGATGACCCATTCGGGCATGTGGGTGGACCCTGGGGTGGGCCCCACGTGTCTACAGGGCAACTGGTGGTACTTGGTGGGCCAGGACCCGACGACCATGTTAAGGCGGGGTGTCTGTGCTTTCACCGGGACCCAGTTGTCACATTTGGTTTCAGAGGTGGTACCCAGCCTTAAGTGCGGTGCACTGCCTGGGTTGAAATTTAGGGCCCACAACGAGGACATTGTTCTCTAAAGGGGGGGGAGGTGATTGTAACACCCTCAAATGATAAAGGGTTAAATGACTAAATGATATGACTCATGTCAACAAGGTGCACCTTCCTTTTCGGGAGCCTGTCTGATTAGAACTCTATAGTTAAACGTGCTTGGCCTGAAGTAGTGATCAGGATGGGTGACCATTTGGGAAGTTTCCCAGGGTGTGTGTGAGTGAGGACAAAGCACACTGGAAATGACATGTGTTGGCCTGTGGGGATTGTCATTAGTCAGATGACCCGTTTAGGCATGTGGGTGGACCCTAGGGTGGTCCCCACGTGTCTACGGGGCAACTGGGGGTACTTGGCGGGCCAGGACCTGACGACCATGTTAAGGCGGGGTGTCTATGCTGTCATCGGGACCCAGTTGTCACAATTGTGTTAGTCATGGAAGTTTTGTTTATTTATTTCTTTTTATATTGTTTTTTTCTAAAATTAGTTTGAAAAATACCCTTTCACAATACTTTTCTCAGAATCCTAGGAACTATTTTCCATCCCATGGAGAATGGTAATGATATTATATCCATGTCGCGAGCTAATCCAGGTGTTTTAGTGAATGAAAACATAGAATAGTTCATGAAAAAATGGTGTCAGAGAAGGTTATTACCTTATTTGTGTCATGTTATCTTCGATGTGTTGATAGATTGAATATGGGGATGTTAATGTTAAGGATCTAGTAGTGAGTGGGGTTTCTAGCCAACACACACCTTGATGGACCTTGGGTAATTAGGGAATTCATAAATTTGGTCTAACTCCTCCTTCTGGTTTAATGTACATGATGCAGATTAGGCATTGACACCAAGGCAGTGTGGAGTGGTTTAAATTTTATCTTGTGATTTCTATAGTTTTAATTATTATTTTTATAATGTTAAAATTATGTTTATTTTATTATTCTTATAGGATGATATATTGATAGTTTTCTTTGTGTTTTTTTTTTGATTTTTTGGCACTATGACTCCCTAGAGATCTCTTTTATAGCTATTGGAAAAGACTTGATATATTTATCCCTCACTAGTTGATCAATGATTAGTGGAGGAATTAGTTCAATATATCCATGATATAGCTCAGGGAATGATCTCTATCCCTTATCAAGTTAAGGAATTCAATATGGATATTGAAAATGATAAGCCTCAATATATTCATAAGAATAAGCCCATTTCTATCTAGTGAAGCCCAGACCCTCGATAAGCGTAAGACTTATTAGAGAATATTGAGGTGATTATTGGATTAATCAAGTCAATTAATGAAATTAAATTGAAAATTTTCATGTTCACATTAGAAGGTCCCAGTCACTGGTGGTGGGAGTCAGTGGGTCTTGTAGGATGACATGATAATATGATCTAGAAGTCCATCAATACTATCTTTAATAGGAACCACCTTCCTAAGATTTTTTCCTTCAACAAGACCTTGGAGTTTTGGATCCATCAATATAGATATATGTGTCATTTGAAATAGTTCTATAAAAATGTGACCTGCCTCAAAGCAGTGAAGGTTCATTAGACTCCAGGGGATTGATAGATCAGTTAGATCCATCCAATGTCATGGAATATCAGTTTGGTGGCTGTGGTGGAAGGGTTGGATCTTATTCTATATAATGGTAGCTTAAGTCAAAGATGCAAGTTATCAGTCACATCCATGAATAGATGGAGATGGCACAACTTCACATTATGGATTATATGCCATTTGAACCAACTGAGGACCATGTGACAGTTTGAGAAACATTTATTTATTTTCATCATCTGGGGAAGATGCATTATTTGATACAGGTTCTACTAATTCATTCATTTTTTCTATCAATCTGGATTTACAAAAACTCTCTATTGTGATTATGTTATATACCATGGATATTATTACACCTCTTGGTAGCAGAAGGATCATGACATTATATTTTCATCTTGTATTATTACACTATAAAAGGACAAGTTGTAATGATAATTCTCTATTCTAGAAATGGAAATCTTTGATGTGATCCTAATAATGGATTTGATGATGTGTTTCGAGGATCATATGAAATTCTATCATCGTAATCTAGTATTTGTATCCCTTGACAGGTGCATTAAGGTTTCTTAGGGTGAATGTGATCCACGATTAGGATAAGATATACCTCTAAATCTATATTTAGGAAACCTTTATTTTTAGTTATTTTCCATTATGTTGGAGGAAAAAAATAATATTTCTGAGAACATGTTTCATCTCCTAGTTTATGAGTTACTATAGAGGTACTTCTAAAATAAATTTTTAGTTTACTTATGGATTTGGTAGTGGAGTGAAACATTTATTTTTCATAGTAATAAAATCACATATATCTTCCCTCATACTTTATATCCCCCAATGAGTTAGTGTAATTAAAGATATAGTTGTGAGATTTAAAATCCAAATGGTTCTTTCACTTAAGCATATCTCCTTGGGCCACTCTAGTTCAATTTTCTAAAAATTTCAATGGATTTATCTGATTGTGAATTGATTACCGAAAGATTAATAGCGTCACCATAATGAATAAACACACATTCACCTACATTGATGGCCACTTTGATCGCTCAAGTGGGAAAGGTATTTTTCTATGATTGACCTATGATTTTGGTATCATCGGGTCAGGGTGAAAGATGTTGAAATTCATAAGACCTCTTTTAGAAGTAGGTATGGTCACATTGAATATCTATTAATTACGTTCATGTTTATGAACAATTTTTTAGTTTTCATGGATATTATGAATCAGGTGTCCCATAGATACCTTCAAACTTTTTTCTCACTATTTCTAGATTATGTCCTAGTTTACTCTAGAATATAATAGGAGCATAGTAAATATATGAAGATTATTTTGGGTATGATTTGGGGTCTACCTCTTTACACTAATATCATTAATTAAATTTTCTATAATTGAGAGGTTAAATTATTGTGACATGTGATATTTGAGGAGGTGATTTCAGTTGATTTAGAGAAAATGCAGGCGGTGATGTCAAGGGAACAACTAAAGAATGTCTTTCAGATCAGAAGATTCAAAGGCCTAGCATGATATTTTAGGTGATTTTTCAAGGGTTTCACTTTTATTTCTTCTCCAATTATGGATATCACCTTAAAAGGGGTTAATTTTCTTTGCATTCCAAAATGTTAGTCATCATTCAAGGTTCTTATGAAGTGGTTGACCCCTTCCCCCATTTTGATTTTACCCAAGACAAGAAAGTAGTACATTATCTATTTTGACGCATCAGGTTAATATCTGAGGTATGCGCTAATATAGTATGACCATTTGGTGGAATATGTCTCTCTCCAAATCCAAAAACACAAAACAAATTACCACATCCTCAAAATTCAGAATTTGGTTGTTATGAATTCTCTAAAATCATTTCATCCCTACCTTTTTATAGAGAAATTTATAGTATTATCAAATAAAATATGTCAGGACTACATATTCTCCAATAATGTTATGAATATGAGGTAGTTCTAATGGGTTGATTACCTTCATTAGTTTGAAATTTATATTTTCTATAAACTAGGTAAAGGGAAAATGGTATCTGATGCCAAAAGTGGGATAATACAAACCTAGGATTTATAGGTGTCCTTTGATGAGTGGACTCTGACGAAACATTTATTTGAGATTCATTTGGAAGATAAGGATCATAGAGGTGAATATTATTTGTTATAATTTAGTTGATTCCCAAATTTTTCAAATAGATCTAGAACGAATATCCCAAATATGGGATATGACATCACTCTATGCAACTCTGAAATGGTGAGTGAGTACCTGATAAATGCCCAATGTATTTTAAGGGAATTATTTTCTTTAGGGGTCTCTTTTTTCTGTCATTGTCTTTATGAATGATAGAGATATAGGAAATACACTAGTATCATTGGTACATTCATCCTAGATCCACAAAATGTTTTATGATGTGTGATTCCATTTCTAGTAGCTAGCTATGTAACGTGACATACCTGATTTTGTATCCCAGTGTTATGTCTGTCAAGAGATTAAAGATGATCACTAGAATCCCTTAGGTCTGATACAGGCTCTCCCCATTCCTAACTGGTAGTGGAATAAGTTTTTATTGTTGTTAATTATTATAATTCCTCCTAAACCCCTCAGAAGGAATGTGATTTTGGTGGTTATTGATTGTCCAATCAAAACAAACCTTTTTATTCCAAAAATAGATCTAAATAAAGTGGTGGAGTTATGTATGATGTATTTCTAGGAAATAATGAGGCTATATGGTGTACCATCAATTATCATTTCATATTGGGACCCCCATTTTACCTATTGATTATATTATGTCCCTCAAAAAGGAAATGCATTCATAGGTCAAGCTCAGTATGACATACCATCATCAAATGGATGGTCAAACATAATGGGGAAATCAAATTTTGGAAGAAATGATTTTTTCAGGTATGTTGGACTTTGAAGGATCAATGGATAACCACCTTGGTTTGGTATAATTTTCATATAATAACAGTTAACAGTCCTTGATTAGGATAGATCCCTTTGATGTGCTTTATGGGAAACCATGTGAGTCCCCTATTTGCTAGATAGAGTGTGTTAAGCTACCTTGTTATGGATGAGCCTTGTTCTAGAAAAAATTAATGACTTATAGATGATCTTAAATCATATTTCGATAAATTATATTTATTATATGTTTTACACAATTAATTTCAAATGATATTTGGAGTTATCTATGGGTGATCAGATGTTTTTAAAGACAGTTCCAAGTTTGGTTCATTGCCAAATTGGGAATTTGGGGAATCTTACATCAAGGTATGTCGAAAATTTTGAAATTACTAAGAGGGTCAGTAAGTTCATGTACCATTTGGAATTTTTTTCCCAGTTGATGTTAATTCTTTATGTGTTTGATGTCTCTTAATTAAATAACTATAATTCAGACCCATATTATTTACTAAATTGGGAATATTTGGAGCCTGAACCTGATCTATTAGTGGCCAAGAAACCAGTGTGAATTTTTTATTCCTTGGTGAATGTTTTTCTGGGAAAGTATATTCTATTAAATAAGGTCCTTTTTAAATGCATCATTGATGACCATGAGTCATGGAAGAGAAAGTTTTTGGTTGATAAGTAGTATCCAAACATATTATCCAATAAAACTATAGTTTGACTTTATTAGGGTGGAAGCTTTTTATAGGGGGGAGAATTATCACACTCATGGTGTTATATTGAGGTAATTTATCATTAATTTTTTGTCCTAATGGTGTTCTATTTCTTTCTTGGGTGTTTTAAATGAAAAAAGATATTTTTTCGGTAGAAAGAAGGAGGTGTATGGTTTGAACATAGTTTGTGGAAACCACATATCCTAGACAGTAAAACATTATTGGCCACATAGCTAAAAGCATGACCATGTTCTCTTTATGGTAAAATGTATGGAATCCCCCTCCACTTGGATAGAGGTGCCACACGATTGGTGCATTGATTGGTGGATCATGTGGCTTACAATATCCTTAAATTTTTTGACTTTATATCATTTCCCCTCTCCAGTTTAAAACATCCAACTGTATCATTTTACCCCATTAAACACTCTCAATACCTAAAAACGCCTCTCCCTCTCCTAAACTCCTCATGGTCTCTTTTGTTTGTTATATTTCAGCTTGTTTCTTCAAGATTCTTCCAAGTAAGTCCCTCCTCCCTTATCCTCTTCCCTCTTCTTGATTTATTCTCTCTTCCCTATTATTTTATTTCTTCTCAATCGATGATGTTGACCTAAAATGGGTTGAGTCATGTTTCTTTTGGTTTATTCATAGATTTTTTGGGGTTTTCATGCCATCGTAGGATCTTATCTTGTTTTAGATTATGGTTTTAAACTCGATTTGGATGAGTTCAAGTGAAAGGTAGGTGGTTCCATGTTATGCTATTATTTGATGATGTTAATATGATTTCATTTATTTCTAAAATTTTTTAAAAAATGTTTCTATGTGTGTGTGTCTGAAAATTGTGTATTGAATCGTTTTTGTGTGAATTAAATGCATTGAAATGTGTTTCTCCTATGGAAGTGTTTGATTTCCCTCATGTGTCAGCTGTGATAAATGAACATGGGATACACAAATAGGTTTTTCATAATGATAAATTGAGATAATGCACTTGGGAACCCTGTATACATTGGAGGGTTTTAAAAGACTAGTAGATGTTTTGAGTTTACAGGGCATTGACAAAGGTTCCCACAATAGGATTACTCTACAAAACTTTCTAAACTATATGATGATTCTTTTGGGACTGCTAGATACTTTTCATGGACTAATCTTGAGGCTCGTGCATGAGAACAGATTACTCATTTGATCATTAATAGTATGAGGATCCTTAGACCCTTTTGAACTAGATCTTTTGGGATTTACCATTGTCCTTGAACTTTTTGGATCAAAATGTGTTTAAAGATACTTAGATAAAATGGTGGGGATTATAAGTTTAAAAACATTCATTTTTAATCTTAAGGAATCCTTTGTTTAATAAATTTAAACAAATATTATTCATTATATAAGGTTAAGGGAAATGCCTTGGGTATGGTAAAGATGATTATTGTAAATAAAATAATACATAGGCTTTCTTAAACAAGATTCAACCTTAAAAATAATAGAATCTTGAATCTGAGTTTAAATAATAGAGAATGTATAATATGTAACAATTTATATTCATATGAAATTATAGTGGAATTAAAGAACTTTTTGTAAAAAAAGTAGTACAAATGAATTGAAACCTTTTAACCCAAAGAAAATGGTATCCAATGACCTTGGATAAAATTCCCTTGATTTATACATTCATGAAAGTATGTTTTACTCACACTAGGGTAATCTCTTGATCTGAAAAATATCAGATGCAACTTCTATCTTTTTATCCACACAAGCCCTTGATTTAGTAGGTAATCGGATCCTCTTTCATCCTTTAGTTTGGAATCGCTCTATTAAGCAGGTAATCAGCACCTCTGTCTTCCTTTGTCTTGGAAGACAATGATTAAAGAATCATACCCATGAATAAAATCATAAAGAGACAACCTGACAAGGTTTATTTAAGATTGACACTCTCTTACTAAAGTAATAAAAACATAGGGAAAAAGTAGGTCACACTCTAGTATAACAAGAGAATATTTATAGCCTATAGACACACACATAGTTGTCAATAATACACTTTATGAATGATGAAGTGAACATGTATTTATTTTCATGGAGTCCAATGATCATCTTGATCTCTGATATCCCCTCAGGGCGTTGTTACTTCCCTACGGTACTATGCGAAAATAAAATTAAAAAATCCAACTATCCAACTCGATTAATTATAAGTGTAGTAAAGTGTAAGTTCAAGTTTGAACCCAAAAAGATGGTGAATTAATTTATTATAATTTCAAAATATTGGTTTTATTAAATTAAGTAAAAAGGTGAGAAAATAGTTATTTGTTTGATTGATTTTACAAAAGTAGAATAAAAGTGAAGAAAAAACTGTCTGGTTTTGTGAGATGATTTGGGAAGCGTGCTAGGGTTTGGTAATTTTCATGTTTAGGTGTAATTGGATTTTAGGAATTATATTGATTAATTCCATATTGGTGTCATATTTGAGATGCGAAATATACAATGATCGTGGTATCCCCTCCTTGATATGAAAATTTCTTATCTCCCTTGGTCTGGTAATTTAGGATTTTTCCGAATGAATTTTGTATCGATACTATTTTAAACCTAATTTCCCATAATGTTGACAATGTTCATGTTATATTTAGGTAGTCAGTTTCACAATTTAAATGATCCTTTTTAAATAATATATCAATGGTCATGATAAAATAAAAAGAAAAGGATTGTATGTTGAAGGATTAAATTATGCAAACCAAATACATGAATAATAGAAAGAATTAAATCCAACACACTTTCCCCAATTGATTAAATTTCCCTAAAAAAATATGGATTTATCACCTTATCCTAGTGATGATATAATAAGATGGAATAAGAAAGTAAAATAAATGCATAAAAATAGAAATGACTCAGGGAGGGTCATGTGTAATCAAGCTTCTTGCTCTATGTTGTCTCTAAATAAGAATGTCTCAAAGTAGTCAAAAACTTTTCTATTTATTGGCTCTGTATAGGTTCTACCTAGCCCTTGTAATGATGTTTACTCAAGTTACATTTATTGTAATTCCAATGAGTTATTTCCTTCGTGATTTTTGAATTTTTTAAAATATCATACATGGATTTGAATCTTTGACTCATGTCACTACATGTAATCATGACTCATGATGTGTATAGGCCTATCACAGCATGTAATCTCATCATAACTTTTTCTGGTGGTGGAAATTCCTTTTATTGAGGTCACGATGTGTACTCTCATTACATGCTGTGTAATCTTATTTCTTCAATTTCCATACCTCTTTGTCCTCAAAAATATGATTTCACAACGCATCTCTTTCATCATGGCGTGAAGTTTCTTTTAACTCCAAAACTATCCTATTTTCAATAATTTTCCATAAATTCATCATTTCTTACCATAAAACATAATACATGTCAAATCATTCCAAAAATTGAAATCTTATTCATTTAAATAAAAAATTCATTTTTTAAATTTCCATATAATATATGTGTGAAATACTCTTATCAATATTCAACGATCATATTTTTTCTGAAATATTAGAGGTACCTATATAGTAGGTATATATAATTTTCATAAAATAATAGATTAGATGACATTATTTTAGCATAAATAAAAAATATGATGAGAAACATTATCTTGTAATCAGTATTTAAAATATTCCCGAATATGATATTATGTATAAGAATAATAGGAAAATATAGTAACTAATCGATTTTGAGAAAGTTATGAAATTTGGTTCTTAAAACAAAGAAAAAAGATTCTATAAATGATGAGAATAATATTTTAAAAATAATGTGAATCAGATTCTGAAAATTGAGTGAATCATATTTGAGAAACTGTGAGAATCAGATTCGAAAATCTGAGGAAATCAGATTTGAGAAGCTTTGTGAATCAGATTAAAAAATCGTAGTGATTAGATTTGAGAAACTGTGTGAATCTGATCTGAAAACTTGAGAAAATGAGATTTAAGAAACTATGTGAACCAGATTTTAAAATCTGAGTGAATCATATTTGAGAAACTCTGTGAATCAGATTCAAAAAACTAATAGAATTTTATGTGAGAAACTATATGAATCAGATTAAAAAAAACTAAGAAAATTGGATACAATAATGTATGGGAATCATATTTAAAATTTTGATATAATATAATTCAAGAAACTATGAGAATTTGATTATAATTATGGATCAGATTTATTTTATTTCTTTCAATTTCTATTCGATCTTTAGGAAAATATTATTATACATAGCTACAAAAAAAAAAATGGACTAAAGAACAGAAGTTCGATTTTTACCGAACTTGTATAAAATTCTTTTATTAAACCAGAGAGAAATAAATTATTAATAAAATAAATGTGTTTGTGATTTCCAAAACATAATGGAATGAGAAAAGTCATAAGGCTTTGGACTCAATAATCTCATCATTTTTAGAAAGCACAAATAATGATTTGAGAAAAGAATACAAAGACCAAAATATTTCATATTATAACATAAAATAAATATTTATCTCCCCTAGAGTTGAAAACTCTTAAAAATAAGAATATGACTAACTCTTTCTTAGGATATTAACCCCCCACATAAGGATTTTTTTCTTTTCATTAAGTGTTTTTCTTTATTTCTTCAATAAATATCTCCCCCTTACTTGAGTATATCTTCTTTAATATTTATATCCATTATCCCCCTTTGTGATTTACAAAAAGGAATGAAGGAAAGATAATGTACCTAAAACGGTTATTAAAATTATATACAAAAAAAGAGGAAAAAATACTTGATATTGAAAATTTTTACAATAATAGTTTTGGAGATATAAAATAAATTAATCCTTCATCGTAATTAAGGATTTCACAAGAGCCGTTATCTTCTTCAATTATTTGTGATCTTCTCCAATCCTTGCTATGATAACTTCCTGATGTTGATTCTTCTTTTTATGGATTTGAATTTTTTATTCTTGACTCTAAAAATTTTCTTCCTAGGACTTCAATTTTTCTGCCAACTCTTCATTTTTATTTTTTAAGATAGTATTCTCATCTTTGTAAGACTTCAGCCTTTTCACCTTAGCTACAATGGAATTTAATTTCCTATTTAAATATTTGACTTTTGGAATCTGAATACATTCTTCCTTCTTTATTTTTCTGAAAAAATATTTGATAGTTCTTTGAGGGAGTCTTCGGATTCTTTAAAATAATTCTTAATTGATTAAAAAATATCATCAAAGACCATAAGATCAATATTTATCTATCTTTACCACTTGTTCATGTCTCAGTATGATTTCCTATTATAATGATAATTATCTATGAAGGCTTTGAAATCTACATCTATCTTGATTATCTCCTCCATCTACAAGGTTATTAAGTCTGATTTACAATTTAAATATTCTTGAATTCTCTACCATGTTTTCCCAATATTTGGAAAGTACATAATATGCATTACCAACTTCTTTAAATATTGAACCACAAAATCCTCTCCCAAAGAAGATGATGAATAATCTAATTCCGATTGATGTTACTTAGAATATTCAATAACTATATTCTTACTTTTTTTTCTTAGACACTGATTAATCTTTCATATGTTCTTATTTCCTTTCATCAGAAATTTAAACAATATTGTCATCATCATCATCATCATCAGGAACTATCTAAACTTCACTATCAATGATATTTTCTTTCTGGTATGAGGTTGATTTCTGGATATAACTATTAGATTTATGAACTGAATTTTCTTCTAAGGCGTGCTTATAATATGCGGTTTTATATGTTCTTATATAGAATATTTTGGATTGACTATCTCTATGAACGTGTCATATTTCTTAAATCTCATTATCACATTCTTTCTATTCAATTGCTTCATATTCTACTTGAGATTATTCTTCTATACTTAGAACTAAACCTGAAATTACCTTTCTTTGTAAGTGTAGCCTCTACCACCACGACACCCGATTTATCAGGGGGAAGTTTAGATTCTTGATGGATGGATTCCAGAACATGAATTTATTCTGATGCTCTTTCTATTGATTTCAACAAATCTTGATATAACACTACTTCAGATAGATTTTTCATAAGATTTCTCTCCTTAGTTTTGTTTTGTGTTTCATCTTCTTGAATCATTATGGATTTTTCATCATCCATAATTATTCCAAAAACAAGGACTCTATATTTTCTTTTATTTGTATCTTTTCTCCATTTTGCAATAACATTATCTAGATAATACTTATACATATTCAATATTGAGGTTTGGATAGTTGACATATTATTTTCTAAGACCTGGCTATATCTTCCATAGAATTTTCTCCAATATGACCGGACTTTCAATATAAATCAACAAAATCCTTATAACGATTATCAAAAGAATATTTCATTCTTTTGAGAGTGTCATCAATTAAGAGAAGAATCTTGAACTTCCAAGGCATGGATTTGTAGTAAACATTTCAAGAGTTCAAACAGTTTACTAATAACTCAGACAATGTTTCGAGAAACATAATAATCTGGGATATGATAGACCCATCCTTGAACTTATTGACTTTCAAGAAGATATATCTCACCAATTTTATCTTCCATATATATACCAGAAAATCTAGCATGAAGATGTCTATTATATTGAGTGTATCCTTATCTCCTTCTCTCAGAATGAGTAACCCTTGCATCCATAATTCTATAATCCTATTGGTGGAGGTGAAATGAGAATGTTTTGCCTTATTTATTAACTAAAGGAATAGGGATTCTATATCTTTTTCCGTATTGAAATAGCCTTTTGATTTCTGGAGTTTGTGAGAAGGATAAAATGATTCTATATCAAATGGAATTGTGGGGCTATCTATATATTTCTTAAAAGACATTGAGTATGTTTTCCCACAGTATTTGAATTGAACCTTTTTGGTTGGAGTGGAATCTCAAGAGGGGGTGGATTGAGTTCCTACTTAAAATTTCTGATTAAAACTTGTTTTATAAAGATCACCCAATTTTAAAATAGCCCAGTTAGTTAATCCAATGGAGATGTAAATGTATAGTTAGTCAATAGGTTTCTCAAAGGTTGATTAGTCCGCAGTTGAACAAGTGTAAAACACTTCTTCAACTTTTGAAACAAGTTTACTAAATTAAAAATATACACACACTAACAAAAACTAACTATCAAAGTGAAGGAAAATAGTTTTATATTTTAGAAAATATAGGCAGTGGAAAATAGATAAAACAGAGTACAACAAAATATAGTGCACAGTAAAGAAAAAAAAGAGGTTCATTCTCAAGATGAGACATAATCCACTCCACTTGGTGATCACCTACCACCAAGAAGTTTATTTTAACAATAAACTTGATACACAACATATATCGGCCATTATAATAGTTTTCAAAAAATGTCCAGTTTTTACACCCTCTTCCACAGTTCTTCATGGGAAAAACAAACAGTACAGACCACACATGGTCCCTTCAACAGTTATACATGGGAAAGAAAATGTAGGTGATGTTTGATGAGAGGATATTTAGTATCCTCCACACTAGTGCAGAAAACGTTTTTTACGTCACCATTTTTTACGTCGGTTATATAAAACCGACGTCATAATATGTAAAACGAGGTTTTTTACGTCGGTTATTTAATAACCGACGTAAAAACCTGTGTTCGGTACACCTTTAACGTCGGTTATTTTTATAACCGATGTTATTAATCGCGCGGCTTCGTTTTTTACATCGGTTCTACATTAACCGCCGTAAAAAACAGAAGCGGGGGGTGTTTGTTACGTCGGTTATTCAATAACCGACGTAACAAATCGACATATGTACGAGTTATTACGTCAGTTATTCAATAACCGATGTAAAAAACGTGGTTTTTGAAGGCTTTTTTACGTCGGTTATTTAATAACCGACGTAAAAAAAGAATCCGCAGATGTTTTTGAGGTCGGTTATTCCATAACCGACGTAAAAAAACGCGGATTTTGAGCCCTTTATAACGTCGGTTATAAAATAACCGACGTAAAAAAAGAATCGGAGGAAGGTTTTTACGTCGGTTATTGAATAACTGACGTTATAAATGTTTTAAAAAAAATTATAACGTCGGTTATTGAATAACCGACGTGATAACTCATTTAAAAATTTACCCAGACCCGTGGATTGTCATTCGAGAGTTCACCTTCGACAGTCGCGACTCGTCTCTCTCGCGCGTAAACCCGAATCGGCTCGTCCATTTCGTTGGTTTAGATTCGTTTTGCGATCATCGTTTCTCATATTTAATCTCCTCGGATCAATCATCTAAACTCGCAGCACTCAGGTAATCCTCCCACTCGTTCGTTTTTTTTCGCGGATAGTATATATATTTGTGTTGTGATTTTTTTGTTGAAACTAGCTAAGATTCTTCGATTGCGAACCCTTTTAACTCGTTTTGGCACCATAATCTTATTTATCGTCCCTAGATCTATTAGTTCGACTAGCAATATTGACTAATTTTATGATTTCACTAATTTTTCATCGTTTTCTATAAATCCTCGAGAGGGTTGGGGCGTGTCCATTTGGATGGGGTGTCCAGGGGGGTGTCCAAGGGGTTGGATGGGTGTGGGGGGCTGTCCAAGTGGGTGGCGGCCTCTCAAGAGGGTATTTGGGGTTGTCCGGGTGGGTGGGGGGGCTGTCCAGAGGGTTGGGGGATGTCCAGGGGGAGTCCAAGGGGGTAGGGGGTGGGGTGGTGTCCAGGAGGGGCGGGGGCTGTCCAGAGGGGTCAGGGGGTGTCCAGGGGGGTTTACAAGGGGGTGGGTGGGTGTGGGGGGCTGTCCAAGGGTGTGGGTGGGTGTTGGGGGGTGTCCAGGGGGGTGTCCAAGGGGGTAGGGGGTGGGGTGGTGTTTAGGAGGGGTGGGGGGCTGTCCAGAGGGTTGGGGGGTGTCCAGGGGGGTGTCCAAGCAGGTCGAGGGTGGAGGGTTGTGTCCAGGAGGGGTGGGGGTGCTTTCTAGAGGGGTCGGGGGCTGTCCAGAGGGGTCGGGGGGTGTCCAGGGTGGTGTCCAAGGGGATGGGTGGGTGTGGGGGGCTGTCCAAGGGGGTGGCGGCCTGTCCAGAGGGGTCGGTGGGGTGTCCAGGGGGGTGTCCAAGGGGTTGGATGGGTGTGGGGGGCTGTCCAAGTGGGTGACGGCCCCTCCAGAGGGTATTTGGGGTTGTCTGGGTGGGTGGGGGGGCTGCCCAGAGGGTTGGGGGATGTCCAGGGGGGTGTCCAAGGGGGTAGGGGGTGGGGGTGGTGTCCAGGAGTGGTGGGGGGCTGTCCAGAGGGGTCGGGGGGTGTCCAGGGGGGTTTACAAGGGGGTGGGTGGGTGTGGGGGGCTGTCCAAGGGTGTGGGTGGGTGTTGGGGGGTGTCCAGGGGGTGTCCAAGGGGGTAGGGGTGGGGGTGGTGTTTAGGAGGGGTGGGGGGGGGGGGGTTGTCCAGAGGGTTGGGGGGTGTCCAGGGGGTGTCCAAGCAGGTCGGGGTGGGGGTTGTGTCCAGGAGGGGTGGGGGTGCTTTCTAGAGGGGTCTGGGGCTGTCCAGAGGGGTCGGGGGGTGTCCAGGGTGGTGTCCAAGGGGATGGGTGGGTGTGGGGGGCTGTCCAAGGGGGTGGCGGCATGTCCAGAGGGGTCGGTGGGGTGTCCAGGGGGGTGTCCAAGGGGGTGGATGGGTGTGGGGGGCTGTCCAAGTGGGTGGCGGCCTCTCCATAGGGTATTTGGGGTTGTCCGGGTGGGTGGGGGTGCTGCCCAGAGGGTTGGGGGATGTCCAGGGGGGTGTCCAAGGGGGTAGGGGGTGGGGGGTGGTGTCCAGGAGGGGCGGGGGGCTGTCCAGAGGGGTCGGGGGGTGTCCAGGGGGGTTTACAAGGGGGTGGGTGGGTGTGGGGGGGCTGTCCAAGGGTGTGGGTGGGTGTTGGGGGGTGTCCAGGGGGTAGGGGGTGTGGGGTGGTGTTTAGGAGGGGTGGGGGGGCTGTCCAGAGGGTTGGGGGGTGTCCAGGGGGGTGTCCAAGCAGGTCGGGGGTGGGGCGTTGTGTCCAGGAGGTGTGGGGGTGCTTTCTAGAGGGGTCGGGGGTTGTCCAGAGGGGTCGGGGGTGTCCAGGGTGGTGTCCAAGGGGGTGGGTGGGTGTGGGGGCTGTCCAAGGGGGTGGCGGCCTGTCTAGAGGGGTCGGTGGGGTGTCCAGGGGGGTGTCCAAGGGGGTGGATGGGTGTGGGGGGCTGTCCAAGTGGGTGGCGGCCTCTCCAGAGGGTATTTGGGGTTGTCCGGGTGGGTGGGGGGGCTGTCCAGAGGGTTGGGGGATGTCCAGGGGGTGTCCAAGGGGGTAGGGGGTGGGGGTGGTGTCCAGGAGGGGCGGGGGGCTGTCCAGAGGGGTCGGGGGGTGTGCAGGGGGGGTTTTATATCTTACTCTATTTTGTTTAAAAAATAATATTCAAGCTTATTTTTTTAAATACACATCGATTTGTTTTATATTTCAAAATTGTTTACATTCAAATTATGATTTTTTTCAAATAAACATATATTTGTCTTATCTAAAAAATATATATATTTTTGCTATTTGTTATAGGTAATAATGAGTAGAATTTGGATTACGGCACATCGAATGAGCAATGAATATGAGGAAGGTGTTGATGCCTTTTTCGAATTTGCTAAATGAAATGTTCCAAGTAGTGACATTTTTTTTCTGTCCATGCCTGAAATGTCTGAATATGAAGAAGTTGAAAAGTAGAGAGATAAAAGATCATCTGATTTGTCATGGTTTCAATCCGAGTTACAACCCTTGGATTTGGCATGGCAAAACTGGACAGAATGTCACTGATGATAATGAATCGCAAGATGGTAACTCTGATGGAATTGAAGAAATGATTCGCGATATTGTAGCATAACAAATTGAGATAGAACCGACAGTTGCACGTCTATATGGTGATGCCGAAAAACCATTATATCCTGGTTGTACAGATTTTACGGTTTTGTCGGCGGTGTTAAGATTGATTAACCTGAAGACGAAACATGGATGGAGTGACAGAAGTTTTACAGAGCTGCTACAATTGATGAAAGACATTCTTCCAAAAGATAATGATCTTCCAGATTCACATTATAAGTCCAAAAAAATATTATGCCCGATGGGATTGGGATATAGTAAAATACATGCATGTCCGAATGACTGCATTATATATAGGAAGGAATATGAATTTCTGAAAGAGTGTCCTAAATGTGGGACATCACGGTATAAGGTGAAAGAAAAATCACAAGCTGATGTAGAGATTACAAAGCTCCCTTCAAAGGTATTTTGGTATCTTTCTATAATTCCTCGTTTCAAACGTTTATTTGCTAATTCACATGATGCAAAAAGGTTAAGATGGAATGCTGATGAGCGGGTATGTGATGGAAAAATACGTCATCCAGCTGATTGTCCACAATGGAAGAAAATTGATGCCCAGTACCCTACATTTGGAAATGAAATTAGAAATCTGAGACTAGGCTTGTGCACAGATAGAATGAATCCATACCGAACCCTCAGTAGCACACATAGTTCATGGCATGTTTTATTGGTAATTTACAACCTCTCTCCTGAAGTTTGTATGAAGCGCAAATATGTCATGTTGAGTATCATGATCTCTGGTCCAAAGCAACCCGGCAATGATATTGATGTATACTTGTCACCACTGATTGATGATTTGAAACTGTTATGGGATGATGGTATTAGGGTGTATGATTCTTATAAAATGGAATATTTTCAACTGCATGCAGTGCTTCTATTCACTATAAATGACTTCCCAGCATATGGAAATTTGTCTGGATACAGTGTTAAAGGGCATAAAGAATGTCCAATTTGCGAACAACAGACGTCATATTGTCAATTGCATCATGGGAGGAAAACAGTGTACATGGGTCATCGAAAGTTTTTGCCTATGGATCACCCTTATAGAAGACTAAAAAAGGCATTCAATGGCTCACAAGAATTTGATACTGCTCCAAAACCTTTATCCCCAGATTTGTATTTTGAGAGGGTGAAAAACCTTGATGTGACATTGGGAAAGACACAGAAATCTGGTAATGATAGACATATTTGGAAGAAAAGGTCAATATTTTTTTAGCTACCATATTGGAGGTATCATGAAGTCAAACATAATATTGACGTCATGCACGTGGAGAAGAATATCTGTGATTCTTTGATCGGAACATTGCTAGATATTAAAGGAAAGACAAAAGATGGGTTGAATGCAAGGTTAGACCTACTATCAATGGGAATACGTTTGGAGTTAGCTCCCACTCCTAAAGGAAGACGAACATTTCTTCCCCCGGCTTGTCATACATTATCGAAGAGGGAGAAAAATAGCTTCTGTCAGTGTCTTCATGATATCAAAGTGCCTCAAGGTTATTCTTCAAATGTAAAACATTTTGTCTCATTGAAAGACTTGAAGTTGATAGGTATGAAATCACATGATTGTCACGTCATGATGCAACAAATTCTACCAGTTTCACTGCGTGGAATATTGCCCATCCCTGTCAGAAAGACTATAATGAGGTTGGGTTATTTTTTCAATTCAATTTGTAACAAGGCGATTGATGTGAATGCTTTGAACATTTTGGAAAAGGATGCAATTTTTATACTTTGTCATTTGGAAATGTATTTTCCTCCAACTTTTTTTGATATGATGGTGCATTTAATGATTCATCTGGTTCGAGAAATAAAGCTTTGTGGACCTTTATATCTTCGTTGGATGTATCCTTTTGAAAGGTATATGAAAATATTAAAGGGATATGTTAAAAATCCATATCGACCTGAAGCCTCCATTATTGAAAAGTATATTTCTGAGGAGGTAGCAGAGTTTTGTACGAGCTACTTGGCTACGGCGCAACACATAGGTTTGCCTCCATCTCGCCATGAACGGGTTAATAATGAGGGAAAGGGGATTCGTGGCTTGAAAGTCAAATCACTGTTAGCTGAACAGATGAAGAAGTTAGAATCATACATCTTGAATAACATAGCTGATGTTCAACCGTATATCACATTGCATATTAATGAGTTGAAACAATGTCATCCAAAGAAGAAAGAAATGTGGATTTTGAATGAGCACAACAAAACTTTTTTGCCATGGTTTAAAAAGACCTTGCTTGGTAGATCAGATGTATCAGAGACATTAAAATGGATAGTGGGTGGTCCATCTTTAAATGTGATAACATGGTCCGCTTATGACATTAATGGATATACATTTTAAACGAAAGCTCAGGACAACAGAAGTGCAGTTCAGAATAGTGGTGTATTGGTGTTTGCAGAAGCAATGCATTTTTCGAGTGCTAAGGACAGAAACCCAATTTCGGCATCAAGTGAATATTATGGAGTGATTGAAGACATATGGGAGGCTGATTACTTTAAAATTAAAGTTCATGTTTTTAACTGTAAATGGTTTATCGGTAACAACAGTGTCAGACACGATGAATTGGGAATGACACTTGTTAATCTGAATAGATTGGAAGACACAGCTGATTCTTTTATAATGGCAACACATGCCAAACAAATTTTCTATGTAGTAGATCAATCAGATATGTAGTGGGCTGTTGTTTTACAAGGGAAAAAAATATGTTGGTGAGGATGAATTTGAAGAAGATGCTGATTTATGTGAGATCCCTACTTCCATGGAAAGATTAATAGAACATAATGATGAGTATGTTGAAGACATGGTTTGTGCCATAAGGAACGATCACGACGAAGGAATTTGGGAAAACAATCCAACTGTACATTCCTAAAATTACAGGTAACACATGTTTATTTCTTGTTTACATTTAGTTTTATCATATAATGTTAGATATTGTAAATTTTTTACTTATTAAAACATGTATCAAACCAAAATGATAAAACAATAAAAACCGTAAAGAGGAGAAGTCCTGGGCGCACCGGCCGGCCGGTGGTGGATCACCGGTTGGCCGGTGGTCCAGAAAGCAAAGCTCTGTCTGGTCCACCGGCCGGCCGGTGATAAGCCAGCGGCCGGCCGGTGGTCCAGAAAGAGAGGAAGGCTCTCTGTCTGGTCCACCGGCCGGCCGATGGTGATCCAGCGGCCGGCCGGTGGTCCAGACAGAGAGGAAGGCTCTCTGTCTGGTCCACCGGTCGGTCGGTGGTGATCCAGCGGCCGGCCGGTGGTCCAGACAGAGCAAGGCTGTCTGGTCCACCGGTCGGACGGTGGTGATCGAGCGGCCGGTCGGTGGTCCAGACAGAGAGGAAGGCTCTCTTTCTGGTCCACCGGCCGGCCGGTGGTGAGCCAGTGGCCGGCCGGTTGTGAGCCAGTGGCCGGCCGGTGGCCTAGACAGAGCAACGTTGTCTGGTCCACCGGCCGGCCGGTGACACCAGGCAGTGGGCAAGTCTACTGCCTGGGTCCTCCGGCTGGCCGGTGAGCTCACACCGGCTGACCGGTGGACTCAGTGAGTCCACTTTTCAGCTTTCTTGGGCCAACTCCTTGGAAACCTTTTTCCTATCAACAAAAACACTTGAAAACAAGTTAGAACATAATAAGAGTGATTGTGATCATTAAAATCCAAGAGAGATGGGTACAACAGACTGTGTTTACCATGTTTATCATTGTTTAACATGCTTACCATATTACCAATGTTTACTATTATGTAATTTAGTACACTTTTCTATTTTCTGATTAAGTAGTATTACAATATTTGAATTTGTATATTTGTGAACTAATGTTTGTTTTTTTGATTTGAAGTAAAATGACAGATCAATCAGTTGATCAGCCACATGATTCTGGAGATGAGCATATTGGTAATACATCTGGGGAGGAACATTCACATGCTCCTATTACAAAAAATAGTTCAAATGTTGGTAAGCGTGGGTGCACACGTTTACCAAAATTATCACTTGCCCGTACGAAGGAGGAGAGGATAGTCGTGGAGTTTGATGATGATGATCTTCCTAGAGGTTCAAATGCTAAAGATTTTAAGGGTTTTGTAGCAACTCAGGATAAGAGCAAAGTAAGCATTCTCTATGATGATTGGAGAAGTGTGGATAAGGCGATAATTTCTCAGCTGTGGGAGACCATTTTTGTAAGATCTTTTTCTATTGTTTGACTGTTCTTTAAATGTTTCTAGTATATATAATATTTTTAACTTCTTTTTTATCAGATGACATTTGATATTCCTGACACTGGAGGAGTCAGGAAGAAATGCTTATCGTTGGCTGCTAGGAGATGGAGGGATTTCAAATCAACCCTCTCATCTGATTTCATTTATGGTCATAGGAGTCGTGAGAATCCATGTCGTATATATCCTTTTATAGATGAAGACACAAGGAGACAATTTTTTTAAAGTAGAAGAAAAGAATCATTTTTGGTAACGGCAATGTAAACTTTTATAAGCTTTCTTATATAAATGATCTTATTATTGTTTTGTTAATGATTACTTGTTCTTAATTTACAGAAAACAAGGAATGCTCATCAAGAGATCCAATCTAAAAATGTATACCCTCATAGTTTATCTCAGGGAGGGTATGCATTATTGGAAGAACAAATGATGGCAGAAAAATTTCAACAACTAAGAGCTAAGTCTTCAAGCTCTGGAGAGGTGGCCCCTCCATCCCCTCCATCTAGACATGAGAAATGGAAAAGAGCTCGGAAGGGCAAAAAAGGACAATATCTTTCGGAAGAATCGAGACTCGTAGTTGAGAGGATTGTAAGATATCTATTTTATTTATTTAAGTTTACTATTTTCGTCATATATTTCCAATCATTATAGAAATGTTCAATTAATTATTACAGGACTCTCTTGAGGAGCAGAGTTCACATGGGACATTTACACCATCTGGGAGGGAAGATATTTTATCTGTGGCATTGGGAAAGCCTGAACATCCTGGCCATGTAAGAGGATATCCGGCAGGTGTATCGGTAAGAAAAGTGTTGCCACGTTCCTCAACTTCTAATGTTCAGGGAGTTTATAAAAAAAATAGAATCCTTGGAGGCTGAAGTCCATAATATTAATGCGACAATGGAGGACAAGATTAGAGCATCGGTGCAGTTTATGTTTGCAGACTTGCAAAGACAATTTCAGGGTGCATCTCCCACTCCACCTCTCCCAGTAGCTCCCACTCCCCCACCTCAGCCTGCGGACCCCATTTTTGATCCTCCTCCTCCGCCGCAGCTACCTACTTATTGTGAGTTGTATGTTGATGATCCTCAACATCATATAGTTTCATATGGGATGGTATATTGTATAGGAGATACATTTCATCATCAACAGTTAGAGGTAGAGAATCAGAGGGTCACTGTACAGGATATTATAGATAGATCAGCTCGGATACCATTACCTACAGATGAGGTGACGACAGTTGGACATAGTATCGTCCATTTTTTACTTTGTCCATCCAGACTTATTCGACTCATTACCATAGAGGTATGGATGTTATATCTTTTATTTTATATTTTTATTAATGTTTTATCATTTGAAAACTAATATATTTTTCAATTTATTTTTACAGGAATACTTCAAAGGTAAAGAAATACTGTATAGACAACAACAAAGACAGATAGCTATGACATCAGATGCAGATACTACCAGTCTTGACAAATTGTCAAGATATTCAAATTTGTTGGCGGATCATTATGACTTTACAATGGAAGCTCATGTCTGTGGACGTGAACTAAGTGTGGGGATTATGAAAACTGATATCATGGAGTTTGTCACTAGAGATAAGTTGGGCATCAACGTGGTGCAAATTTTTATCATGTAAGTCTTAACACCTTTTCCTTGCGTTATATTTATTAAAAATGTATACTTATGTCTGCTTTGTATTAGGTATCTGTATAAAATTTGTGAGAGGAATGAGCTGACAGATGTATATGGATTTGTGGACCCACAATTGATTTCCCCTGAAGCATGTGCATTGGATGAGGAACAAAGAATGATTTATATTGCTGATAGATTTGAAAAGAATGTAATCACACAGTGTTGGATGATGCCTTTTTGTGAGAGGTATGAAACACACCCCTCTCAAAGAGTTAATTATCTTTTAACACAAAAAACCACTAACGTTAAATTTCCTTTTATCAGGGATCATTGGATGTTAGGGGTTTTTTTCCCTAGGGAGAAAGCACTTTATTGGATATGCTCTCTCCATGATGATGTGCGAGAAAGTTTTAAGAATATATTGGAAACGTAAGTTTCAATTTCCCAATAGTTTTATATATTATAATGAATTTTAAATTTACCCCATTTGTATTATTTTCTAACAGGGCATGGGTCCACTTTCGGAAAAGCGCAAAGAAAAGGAATTTCAAGATCAAATATGTACATGCGAAGGTAAATATCCATTTATAATTTGTACATTTTTATTTATTATATAAAAATAATATATTGAATTTACACTCATTCAAACAGAAATTTCATGAGCAACAAGGCATCATCGAATGCGGATATTACATGTTAAGATTTATGTATGAAATAATAACAACTGGGACAGTTCTGAGTTTTGACCTGGTAAGATTTCCTCTTTCTCATAATATTTCAATTTGATTTATTCATTATACACGTTGACTACTATCCTCTTCCTTTGTAGCTTTTTGATGACCCTCAACCCTTTACTGCTGAAGATATCAAACACTTACAAGTGGAGTGGTCAAATTATTTTACAGGTTTGATTGACTTTTAGTTGTTTGTAATGTAAAATGTAATTTTGAATATTGTCAATGTAATTGTGTATTTCGTAGTCGTTTAGGTTGGATTTAGTTTTTTTTGAAGTTGACAGTGTAAGTTTTGAATGTTATATAAGTGAATGTTTAATTTTTCTCTACTTCTTGTTTTGTTCTACTGTTGATGGTTTTTCTGGTCTGGGTTTTGGTATGGGGGGAGAGGTTCCAAGGGGGTGGGTGGGTGTTTGGGGGGTGTCCAAGGGATATGGGAGTGGTGTCCAAGGTGTGTTTGGGGCTTTCCTAGGGGTCGGGGGGGTGTAAATGAGGGTGGGGGTGTCCAAGGGGTGGGGGTGTCCAAGGGATATGGGAGGGGTGTCCAAGGTGTGTTTGGGGCTGTCCAAGGGGTCGGTTGGGTGTAAATGAGGGTGGGGGGGGGCTGTCTAATGGGTGGGGTGTCCAAGGGATATAGGAGGGGTGTCCAAGGGGTGTTTGGGGCTGTCCAAGGGGATGGGGGGTTTCCAAGGGGTCGGGGGGGTTTCCAAGGGGTCGGGGGGTGTCCAGGGGGTGGGGGCTGTCCAAGGGGTGGGGGTGTCCAAGGGGTGGGGGGTGTCCAAGGGATATGGGAGGGGTGTCCAAGGGGTGTTTGGGGCTGTCCTAGTGTTCGGGGGGTGTAAATGAGGGTGGGGGCTGTCGAAGGGGTGGGGGTGTCCAAGGGGTGGGGGTGTCCAAGGGATATGGGAGTGGTGTCCAAGGTGTCTGGGAGTTCTGTCCAAGGGGCCGGTTGGGTGTAAATGAGGGTGGGGGGGCTGTCCAAGAGGTGGGGGTGTCCAAGGGGTGGGGGTGTCCAAGGGATATGGGAGGGGTGTCCAAGGGGTGTTTGGGGCTGTCCAAGGGCTCGGGGGGGTGTCCAGGGGCCGGGGGGTGTCCAAGGGGTCTGGGAGGGCTGTCAAGGTGTGGGGGGTGTCCAATGGGTGTTTGAGGCTGTACTAGGGGTCTTGGGGGTGTAAATGAGGGTGGGGGCTGTCCAAGGGGTGGGGGTGTCCAAGGGGTGGGGGTGTCCAAGGGATATGGGAGGGGTGTCCAATGGGTGTTTGAGGCTGTACTAGGGGTCGTGGGGGTGTAAATGAGGGTGGGGGGCTTTCCAAGGGGTGGGGGGTGTCCAAGGGTTGTGGTGGGGCTCCAATGTGGTGGGGGAGGGCTGGCCAGGTTGTTAGGTGGGTATAGATGAGGGTGGGGTTCAGTTGGGGCTTGGGGGAGGGCTGGCATGGTTATTTTTGTTGTTTGGTTTCTGGTTGCTTTTTGGTGAGAGCAGTGAAATTATTTTAAAAAATATATATATCGCTTTCACATCGGTTATTTTATAACCGACGTGGTAAATAAATCGGTAGGGGTTTATAACGTCGGTTTTTTCGAGAACCGACGTGATAAACCGTTCCCGGGCCTTTTATCACGTCGGTTCTTAATATAACCGACGTTCTAAAAGGCCTGGGAATCGATTTACCACGTCGGTTATTAGATAACTGACGTGCTAAAACGTTTCCCATGCCTTTTTATCACGTCGGTTATTTAAGAAACCGACGTGATAATAGGCTCGGGGAAGGGTTAATCACGTCGGTTATGTCATAACCGACGTGATAAACGATATCCCAGGCGTTTTATCACGTCGGTTTAGAAATAACCAACGTGATAACCCCCCCCCCCCCCCCCCCGCGCATATTTATCACGTCGGTTATTATATAACCGACGTGCTAACCCCCCCCCCCCCCCCCCCCACCCGCGGTTTATCACGGCGGTTATTATATAACCGCCGTTATAAATCCCCATCCCCCATCATTATTCACGTCGGTTATTAATGAACCGACGTGATAAACACTGTGATGTTAGGGATGTTACGTCGGGTTTTAAATAACCGACGTAAAAAACGTTATTAATAACGTCGTCCGTATTAACGTCGCCTAAAAACCGACGTAAATAATGAAAAATAACCGACGTAAAAAATGTTTTCTGCACTAGTTCCACCTCAAGAATAAGAGACAGTGTGTGTAATATACATACACACACACTTCTCAAAAATAAAGGAACACAATAGAGATAAGATTATAATCTTGATTTTAGAAATCTCTATGTGTTTGAAGTTCATCTCTTGACTCCTTGGAGTGAAGAATTTGATGTTTGAGTCTTTATCTAGAAGTTGTCTCTAAAACAGAGTGTCGCAACTCCAGGTTCTAGCTTCGAGTCTTCTGCCTCTGGTGTTGATCAAGAGTTGATGAGGCTCAGAAGGCATCTTTGAAAGTATTCTCCTGAAATGTTCTTCATAAGCTTGTTTTATTATCATTGTAAGCATCTAATGGTTATTCTTTGATGTATCTAGTAATCTCTTTTCATGTATAGACGTGCTTCACCTCTACTCATCACACCCCCTTTTTTATCTTCCTTGGTCTACCCTTTTATACATGAGGTCCGACAATAGGAATAAGTAGATCATGTGCAGTATTTATCATACCTCGTATTGTCCCTAGATACAGTCTCTTGAAACATCTAAAATCAGCATTAATTAATGTCAGAAGCATTTAATTTATCAAATATGATCATTAGAATAATATTAAGACTTTTGACAAAGTATGGAAGAATCAGAAGACTGGTAATAGTAGCCTTCACATCGGTGCGCTTCAACAGTAGGTGCACATCGGCAACCTCCAACTATAACCTTCCATCGGCAACATTCCATCAGTAACCATCAGTGGTAACCTTCAATAGTAATCTTGAATCGGTGACCTTGCATCGATGAACTTTTCATTGGTGACCTTTTCATCGGTGACCTTGCGCTTAGCTAAATTATGCACTGTAAGATTAAACCAACAAGCAGTGAGATTAAAAGTATATGAATATTACTTAATAGAAACAAGGAAAATTAATGAAGCACGATTAACATAGAATAAAAACATGATTATCACGTAAATGAAACATGATTTGGGATTATCAATACAGGTGAGTCCAACAATCTCCTCCTTTTTTATAATCACAAATTATGTCATTGAATTTTTGTTTAAGTAGTGTTGTATCAAGGTTAAACACGTCTACTAATTTAATATGTGATGTTAGCATAAACATACTATTATATCATTAAAATTGAATTAATGCCAGAACATATATAAATTGAAGATAGACAATCCATAACATATATAAATGGATGATAGACAACTGAAATACTAAACACTTCTCCCCCTTTGTGATTAACAAAAATCATACAAAAAAAGAGATAAAAGAGAGTGTTTGTATTAATAAAACAGTAGTATAATATATAAAATCAATACAATGATCCCTATCAGGTAAGATATCCCACACTCAATCCACATCAGATATGTCCATTGGAGCTTTGTCTTTGGAATCTGGGGATGCAGGTTCTGAAGGTGGAGGGATAGGGTGAGGGATGACAGTTACCAGTGTAAGAGGAGTATCCACTAAGGCATCAGTAGACCTATAGTGAGTAGATCTTTGAGGAATCATTGGCGTCAAACTTCTGATGGAATGTGTAGGATTCATCAATGTAGTAGTGTTGGAAGAACCTGAAATAGCAGTGGAAGCAGGAAAAACAGGAGGAACAATGTTGTGTGTGCAGTCCACATGGAGGAAGGGTAATAGAAGATTCATGAAGTCCATAAGGATGTTTCCCCATTTTTCCATAGCTGAGATGAAATCATCTATGTCTTCCATGAATCTATCCATGGAAGGAGTCATCTCTCTGAGCTTGCTCACTTGATCCTTAAATGCCTGACTAACAGGAAAGATTCTCAGGTTTTCCAAAAGCAGCATAAAGTTATAATCTATATAATGCTTAGTGTATACCCATTTTTAATAGAAGTCAACTTGATCCTTGATGGACTTGTAATATTGAAAATATTCCCTTAAATAGTCTCTCACAAGCTTATGAATTTTCCTGGTAATGGAAATGGCTTGAGTCACGGATTAAGGGTACTGGGTATTGGAACTAGAGAATCATTATACTTCTTCTATAACAATAGATCAGAAAGCCTATATATCAACTGGAGGAAAGGCTGAAGTGGAAGAAGATGTGAATAGAGGTTCCAGAGAGAAATACACTGCCTCCTTAATGGATTTAGTCAGACCACTGATTAGTCTTGTCACATCATCATCTTGGCATTTCACATGTGTTTCCATGGACTTCTTAAAGTCCACAAACACAGTTACCAACTACTAAACCACACTCTTGATCTATCAAAGATCTCTATCCACCTGAACCCTTGAAGACATATAGGATTCCAAGATTGAAATTGACTATTTCACACTTTCCACATACTCTTCCAAGGTGTGTACTTCACTTTGGTATTCCATCACTTCATGAAAGAAACTGGAGTGAAAGGTGGAGATCACCCTTTCTAAGGTAGATGATATAACCTCCTGATAGACAGTCACTAATCTCTCTATTCTAATAGATCCATCATCAATGTGCCTATTCAAATATTACTTCAATGATTCCAAATAATCCTTCTTCACATAGTTGCGAGGTAAAAGAACCAATGGCTGCACAGTGGTAGTTTCTGAAATAGTAGGAATTGGAGGACATATGATAGGCTAGTCATCTTTAGAATCTCCATAATCTAGGCCTAAGACCAAAAATCTAGTATCTTATATCCATTCTTCTATTCCATGAGAAACAAAAATTGATCCTTTAGCAACGGGTTCCTCCCCCTCGGGTGGACTATTCTCCTGATAAACCACATTTATCTCTTCCATACCTCCTTGATCAACATCATCAATAAGAGAGCCCAGTGCCTCTCCTTCTACTGAATCCTCAACTACTACCATTTCTACTCCAACTTCAACTGAAACAGCAACTTCTTCATCTCCTATTTCTAACCTTTCTATATGTCCTATTAGAGGACTAAGACTTAGAAATTCCTCTTCACTTTCAGCAGAAGTTGTCTCAAATTCATCATGAATTGAATTAGTGTCCTCATCCTCATCCAAGTTTTCTCTAATGTCTCTTAAGACATGGTCTTCCCCTTATTCTTCACTTGTCTACTCATCATCAATGTCCCTTAGGATAGTCTCCATTCTAGGAAACCTCTTTGGTGGAATGGGCACACCATAGTATGCAGTAAAATCATCAAGATTTGAGGGAAGGTTTGGATCACTCATGTCATCTATAGGATAATCCTCTCTTTCTTTCATAACAGCAGCTTCTTCTTCATCAGAATGTGCAGGCTCTTCTTTATAAGGCTTAAGACCAGGGTATCTCTTATTTTTAGGACTAGTAGGATGAGAAACAGGGTTAAACTCTTCATATAACTTAGCCTCATCATTCACCCATCTCTTTAGCCATGGATTCCATTTGATCATCATCATCTTGAAAATCAATTTTGTGATGAAATGGTTATCCCTCACAATAACAGTTTCCTCCTTATCTCCAACAACTCCTTTCACTTTTAACATATGGGATATCAACATAGCATGAAATAGAGAATTGGATGTGGAACTCAGCTTGGTCATATATTTTAGTTAAATCATCAAAAACCTACATAAGTTGATCTTATGTTCATGCTTTAACAAATATAAGAGAAAAACATCCTAAAACATTAAAGTTGCAAAGTCCCCTCTCATGGGACTTAAAATATGCGGGTAAACTTGAACAGCAACTTATCTTCTCTAACCATTTCAGTAGTAATTACTTTCCTAGGAATCCCATTCCCTGTCAATTTATCTAAGGCTTCTTCATATAAAAAATACTCATTAGATGGAGGCACCACTCTTGATTAGTAATCAAAATCCCTTCATATGGAACCCTCAAGCAGTCATCCCATTCAGTAGAGGAGAAACTCATAGTTACTCCATTTACTCTAGATGTCGTTTAGTTCTCATTCTCAGACTGATCAAATATTAGATATTCATAAAACTCATTCACAAGCTTTAGATAATAAGGTCCATTATTGTTCGAAAATAACTCGACCCAAGCTTGAGGTTTAAGTACCTTCAGCACTAAACACTGTCTCGTTAGCAGCCATTCCAAGATAAGATCCTTCTCAATAACTATTTGCCTCTTCGATAAATGCAGGTTAAGTACATTTTACACTGTCTGGAATCAACTATTAGACTCATATCTAGGTCTCTTAGGATCCAACATGTCTCATTAATCAGCAACCAATGACCTTTTCATTCTTTCCATCGATCTAGAGTGGTTCGAGGTTTCTGTAGAGGTTTAGGTTCAGGATTAGGGAGCAAACAGTTTGGGAGAGAGTTTGATGTGGATTTAAATGTGGTATTATTTTTATTTTTATCATTTTGGGATCGAGAAAACTAATCGAGAGAGAAGGAAAAGAAAAAAATGAATAAAACTAAAAACTTTTTAGATTCCAATAGAACACAAAAAAAAATGCGAAGTTCCAGACTTAAGTAAACAATTCTTAAGGTTTCATTAGTAAGGTCCAAACTGTGAGGTCCTATCAATAAGGTCCTATCGATAAGGTCCTAACAATGAGGTCCTATCGGTAAGGTCCAATGGTGAGTTCCAATGGTGAGGTCCAACAGGGAGGTCCAACAGTGAGGGCAAGCGGTGAGGTCCAGTGGTGAGGTCCAAGAGGGAGGTCCAACAGTGAGGTCCAACGGTTAGGTCCAATGGTGAGGTCCAATGGTGAGGTCCCTAAATCAATATTTTATCATACCTAACTCATGTTTGATGTAATTTAACCTCTCAGAATTCAAAGGATTTGTTAATATATCAGTCAATTGGTGTTCAGTGCCTATGAATTCAAGAACGATATCACCTCTTTGATAATGATCTCTCAAGAAGTGATGTCTCGCATCAATATGATTTATCCTAGCATGAGATAATATATTTTTATAGATGTTAATAGAACCTTTTTGTCACAGTTTATAGAGACATGATTTAATTGATATCCATGGTCAATTAAAGTGTGTTTCATCCACGAAATGTGAGCATAAAAACTACCAGTAGGTATATATTCAGCTTCTGCAGTAGATAATTCAATAGAATTATGTTTCTTACTACACCATGCTACAAGTTACTTTCCTAACATGTGACAAGTTCTAGAGGTTCTTTTTCTATATAACGGGCAATCAGAAAAGTCAGCATCTGGATAACTTCTTAAATCAAATGGTTGTCCTCTTGGATAAAATAGTCCTAAATTTATAGTATACTTGAGATATTTATAATATCCTTTTAACAGTAGTTAAATGAGACTCTTTGGGATTGTCTTGAAAATGAGCACATATTAATACACTGATCAAAATTCCAGGTTTGCTTGTAGTAAGGTATATCAGACTCCCAATCATACCTCAGTAATTGGTTTGATCCACTGATTTACCAGTTTCATCAGTATCCAACTTACAAGTGGTACTCATAGGTGTATCACTACCTTTATTACTATCCAAACCAAAATGTTTTAAAAGATCCTTAGTATATTTAATTTGATTTAAAATAATACCATTTTTATTTTGATAATTTTGAAATCCAAGAAAAAAATTTAGTTCCTCCATTAAACTCATTTCAAATTCATCTTGCATCATTTTTGAAGAATTATTACATAAAGAGTTTTTAGAGGATCCCAAAATTATATCATCGACATAAATTTGTACTATTAAAACATATTTAAAAATATTTTTAATAAAAAAATTAGGATTTTATATCCCTTTAGTTACACCTTTTGAGATAAGAAAGGAACTAAGTCTATCATTTCAAGATCTTGGAGCTAGTTTTAGACCATATAAGGCTTTAGAAAGTTTAAAAACATGATTTGGAAAATTGGGATTTGTAAATCTAGGAGGTTTTTGAACAAATACATCTTCAACTATATACCCATCTAGAAATGCATGTTTTACATCCATTTGATAATTTTTGAAATTAATATGATATTCATAAGCAAGTATTATCCTAATGGCTTATAGTCTAGATATAGGAGCAAAGGTTTTCTTATAGTCTATTCCTTCTTCTTGACTATATCCTTAAGCTACTAGTCTAGCCTTGTTTCTAACTATATTTATAGAATCATCAACTTTATTTATAAACACCCATTTAGTGTATGTGGTCAAAGTGTCTTTAGGTCTCTCTAATAATTCCCAAACTTTGTTTCTTTCAAACTAATTCTATTCTTCTTGTATATTTATCACCCAAAATTCAGCACTGATTATATCATTAATATATTTGGGTTCAAGCTGTGAAAGAAAAGCTTGATGTTCAACCGGGTTTCTCCGAGAAGCTCTAGTTTGTGTCCCTCTGTTTAGATGACCTACTACAGCATCTAAAGGATGATTTTTGAGAGTTCTTATACCTCTAGAAAGAGTTGAAATGGAATCCTCATAGTTGTATACAGGTTCAGATTCACTAGGCTCAGATTCTGGAAAATTTCAAGAAGTAGTTGTTTTCATAGGGATATTATTGTCTTTATCATTAAGATCCATAATTGACATATCTTCCTCAAGATATTGAAGATTGGTTTTGGGTTCATGTGGATCAGTATCATCAAATTTAACATGAATTGGTTCTTCTACACATTTGGTTCTCTTATTAAATATACTATCGGCTTTACTAGAGATTGAGTAACCTAGGAAAATTCCTTCATCACTTTTTGAAGAAAATTTTCATGATTATATTTAGTGTTAAGGATAAATACTTTTCAACAAAAAACTATAAAGTAATTAACCTTAGGCTTCCTATTATTCCAAAGATAATAAGGGGCTTTCTTAATAATATTTCTAATTAAGAATCTATTGATAATGTAACAAGATTTGTTAATAGCTTCATCCCAAAAATAGATAGGTAGATTATACTCATTGAGCATAGTCGATAAATCTCTTAAAGTGTCTTATTTCTTCTTTCTACAACTCTATTTTGTTGAGGTGTTCTAGGAGAAGAGAAATTGTGAGTATAACCATTTTTGAGAAAAAATATTCAAAGTCTGGAATTTCAAACTCATGCCCATGATCACTTATCAAGGTCTTAATTCTAAGTCCACTAAGATTTTCTATAGACATGGAATATTTAATGAAATAATAGCATGCTTCACTTTTGTGATCTAGAAAATATACCCAAGTATATCTAGAAAATTTATTTATAAGAACATAAACATAGTAATTCCCATTTAAACATGAAACTCTAGATGGTCCAAACAAGTCAATGTGAACCAACTCATGTGGTTGAGAAGTAGAAACTTCTTTGTTTGGTTTGAAAGAAACTTTTTTTTGTTTTACCTTTTGACAAGGATTACACACTTTGTTAAGAAAGAATTCTATTTTAGGTAAGTCTCTAACCAAACCTTTCCTAGTCAGTTTCCTAAGTGAGTGCACATTGTAGTGTCCTAAACTTCTATACCACAACCAGGATTCTTTATGAACCACATTTAAACAATAAAAATTTTTCTTAGCTAAAGAATCTAAATCAATAGCATATACATTCTCATTTTTAAGGGCAGCAAATATTAAATCATATTTAGAATTAAAAACATTGCATGCATCATTTTCAAATTTAACATTGAATCCATCATCACACAACTAACAGATACATAGAAGATTTTATTTTAACCCATCAACAAAAATTACTTTTGAAATTAATACAACATTTGGGTTACCAATTTGGCCTAAGACGAAGATGTACCCTTTTTCATTATAAATGAATGTGACACATCCACCATCAAATTTAATTAGGATCCTGAAACATGAATAGTATCGTGTCATGTGTCTTGAACATCCACTATCCAAGTATCATAGAGTTTTACAGGAGCTCTTCAAACAATTTTCCAGCAAAACAGATTAAGTGTAGGGTTACTTTGGTACCCATATTTTCTTAGGTCCTGAGAGGTTTTCAAGTAAAACTTTGGAAACCAGTACTTGTCTCACATGTTTTCTATAATTAGAAGATATGTTTTCAGACATGAATAATTTGTTTGGTCCTTTATAGATTTTTTTTTCAAAATATGGTCCAGATCTTGAACTAGCTATGAACTGTCCATATTTTGGAACAAATATAGTTTTAATAATCCTTCTCTGTCCTAGTTGATATCATATTCCAGTTGTGTATTTTGGAGCAATTTTTTCCCTATCAACTAAGTCAAGGTATCTCTACCAGTATTAAACCATTCCAAATCCCTTTTTAATTTCTCATTTGATAATTTGAGTTCATTATTTTAGTTGATCACAATTTTCTTTCTCAATATCCAAATTATCTTTTTAATTAGTATTTAAAGAATTTTGTCTTTTCAATAGTTTATATTTATCCTTGAGTTCATTAAAGGTATCCTCAAGAATTCCACAGTATTCAAATAGTTCATCCTTAGTCATATTTTCATCATTGTTGGATTCAATTTTATTACTAGAATAATAAGAATTGGTTATAGGGGAATAGGGTGTTACCTTGGATGTTTCTTTCATGAAACACATATTTTCATGTTTTTTCATGTGAGCATAAATAGTGTCAGATAAACTTGAGGTATCTTCTGAGGCACTCCAGGTGTCTTTCAAAGCCTTTTAATAACTCGTGCCCTTGTATTTATACTTCTTCTTAAAATTAAGCTTGGGGAAATCAGCCTTCACATGGCCTTTTCATTTACACTCATAACAGACTATATCAGTTGTCTTATCATTCCATTTTTTGTTCTTTTTCCAACAATCCTTTATTATCATACCTTCATTTGTAGTAATATTTTCTAAAGAACTTTTTCTTTTAGTAGAACTTCTTGAATCTCCTTGCAAGATGAGACATATCATCATCACTGTCAGAGTCTGAGTCTTCACTTGTGGAAGTGTCTATAGAAGCTTGAACTTTTTCTTTTTCTCTATTCTTTAAGGTAGTAGACTTAAATGCTAAATATTTTTTCCTTGGTTCTTCATCGGCTTCTTGATTCACCATAAGTTCTTCTTCATACATCATAGGATTTCCAATTAGTTCCTTCACTGGTATTTTTCCTATGTCACAATATTCTCGGATAGAAACAGAATTTCCTCTCCATCTGTTAGGTATGCATCGAAGCAATCTCATAATCTGGTCATTGCTATCCACTAGACCCCAAGAAGACTCATGGTATTAACTATTTCGTTGAACCAGAGGTACATTTCACAAATAAGTTCATCATGCTTCATTTTAAAATTATCATACTTAATAGTTTATGTATTTAATCTAATTTCTTTGACAATAGTTGTTCCCTCATGAAAAATAGATAAAGTGTCCCAAATTTCATATGAGGTTTTACAGGAAGATTTTCTATTGAATTATTCATCACCTAGTGAATAGTACAAAGAATTCATTGCTTTAAAATTATTATTATATGTAACTTTAGTCAAATGAGACCATGTGTCTCTAGTAGTAGTAGGAAATACATGTTGTTCTTCAATTGTGTCCCAGATTTCAGGTCCCATGATCTCTAGATACATTTTCATTCTTAATTTCCAATATGCATAGTTATTACCAATAATGAAATGTGGTTTGTTAGTAGCAGCACCCTCAACTCTGTTATCTATAGTTAATTAGAATTTAAAGAACTGAAAATTTAGATTTGAAAGAAATTTTAAGATCTTTAAGATAAAACTTAAAATCATGGATGAAAATAATTTGAAAAGTTGAAAATAATTCAACCTATGATACCAAATTTTGGTCAGAGTGGAATCTCAAGAGGGAGTGAATTGAGTTCCTACTTAAAATTTCTATTTTAAACTTTTTTATAAAGATCCCCCAATTTTAAAATGGCCTAGTAAATTAAGGAAATAAAGATTTAAATGTCTAGTTGGTCAATAGGTTTCTCAAAGAGTGATTAGTCCTCAGTTGAACTGGTGTAAAAAACTCCTTCAACATTTAAAACAATTTTAATGAATTAAACATACACACACACTTACAAAAACATACTATCAAATTGAATGCAAAATAGTTTTATGTTTTAGAAAATATAGGTAGTGAAAAATAGATAAAACAGAGTATAAAAAAATATAGTGCACAATAAAGTAAAACAAGAGGTTAGGTCTCAAGCCGAGACTTAATCCTCTCTACTCGGTTATCACCTACCACCAAGTAGTTTATATTAACAATAAAATTGATACACATATTGTATCATGATTTACAACAGTTTTCACAAACTTTCCAGGGTTCACACTCTCTAATATAGTTTGTGGAAAAAACAAACAGTACAGACCACACATGCTCTCTTTTGTAGTTATATGTGGGAAAAAAATGTAGGTGAAGTTCGATGAGAGGATATTCAGTATCCTCTAGTTCAATCATAGGATATAGTGTGTGTGACAGACAGACACACACACTTCTCAAAAATGATGGAATATAATAGAGCTAAGATTATAATCTTGAGTTTAGAAATCTCTATGTGTTTGTATTTCATCTCTTGACTCCTTGGAGTGAATAATTTGATGTTTGAGTATTTATCTGGAATATGTCTCCAAAACAGTGTGTTTCCACTCTAGGTTCTAGCTTCAAGTGTTCTACCTCTGGTGTTAATCAAGAGTTGATGAAGCACATAAGGAATCTTTGAAATTATTCTACCGCAATGATCTTCTTATGATTCTTGGATTCTCAGTGTAAGAATCAAATGGTTCTTCTTTGATACAGCTAGTACAGACATACTTTACCTCTACTCATCACACCCCTTTTTTTATCTACCTTGGTCTTCCCTTTTATACATGAGGTCCAACAATAGGAATGAATATATCATGTGTGGTCTCTCTCGTACATCGTACTATCCCTAGATACAGTCTCCTGAAACATCTATAATCAGAATTAATAAATATTAGAAGCATTTAATTTATAAAATTTGATAGTTATAATAATATTAAGAATTCTGAAAAAGTATGGAAGAATTGGTAGACTAGTAACGGTAGCCTTCACATCAGTAGGCTTCAATAGCAGATTCACATAGACAACCTCCAACTATAACCTTCCATCGGTAACATTTCATAGGTCACCTTCAGTGGTAATATTTAATAGTAGGCTTGTATTGGTGACCTTGAATCAGTGACCTTTCCATTAGTGACCTTTGCATCTATAACCTTTTCATCGGTAACCTTTGAATCGGTGACCTATGCATCGATAACCTTTGCATCGGTGACCTTTGCATCAGTGACCTTTCCATCGGTGACCTTTACATCGGTGACCTTGCACTTAGATAAATTTTGTACTGTAAGCTTAAAA
This sequence comes from Viscum album, assembly GCA_963277665.1. NCBI lineage: Eukaryota > Viridiplantae > Streptophyta > Magnoliopsida > Santalales > Viscaceae > Viscum > Viscum album. The sequence continues at coordinate 268,352,636 of OY728155.1, read as the reverse complement.
CAACAAGTAGTGAGATTAAAAGTGTATGAATATTACTTGATAGAAACAAGGAACATTAGTGAAACATGATTAACATAGAATTAAAACATGATTATCACATAAATGAAACATGATTTGGGATTATCAAAACAGGTGAGTCCAACAAACCTTGTCATTTCCTCCATATATAATGGACTCAACATATTCATAGAAATATTTGACTATGTTTGGATATATTAGATCCTGATCTACCTTTTTTCTCAATGAAAATAGATTTCCATACTTGGAACATTATGATATTACTTAAGAGAGTATCATTTATGAGGTATAAGTCATGATCGGCTAACTATTATCTAAAGATAAAGCATTATTTGAATTCCTTTTTCATAGGCATAGAACTCTTAGAGAAAATATACAGAGACATTCAGATCTTATGAAAAGAAATGGAATCATACAAAGGGTTTTGAAGGTTAAAAGTATCTCAGGAAGAAATCCATGTGGATCGATGTGCGACATAGTGTAGCCCATCCTTTATATAGGTGACCGAGGTGACACTTCAACATCCAAGATTAATCTGACGATTAAAAATAGACCGATAAAATCTAATGGTTGAGCTTAAGATGAAGAATTGTTTATATGGTCTGAACATTTATGGTTTAAAAGAAACAAAACATATTTATCAAAAGATGAATCTGATAGAGTTTTGAAAAAATATTAAATGCCAACATTTATAATTGAAATTGAGAAGTAATAGGTAAGAAGTAATAGGTTAGAAGATATACCTTTCAAATTTCCCAAGAGATTTATTAGTATTGGATAATTTTTTTGAAAAAAACTTAAATTTTGAAAATTTGACAAAGATAATAATGTAAAAAAAAATATGAAAAATTGGATAGTATCTGAAAATTTTGTTGGAGTTTAAAAAATATTTGTTAGGATACGAAAAACAAAATTAAGAAGAAAATAAAGTGTACCCCCCCCCCCATGAAAAGGAGTATCTTAATGTAAGGAGTTTGTTTCAAGAAGAAGTGGATATGAATGATTAACTTTTAGTTATCATTCCTAACATTTGTTTAATATATTCAAATCTATCTGATGGTAATGGTTTTGTAAAAATATCAGCAATTAGTTCTTGGATTCTAATGAATTTTAAAATAACATATCCTTTATGTGTGTAATCTCTAAGAAATTGATTCCAAATATGTATGTTCTTTGCACATGTGTGATGTGCATGGTTTTCTTTTAGTGGTATAGAACTAGTGTTATCACACAGTATTTGAGTTTTAGTAAAACTCATGCCATAATCACTGAGTGTGTATTTCATCTAGACACTTGAGCACAACAACTTCCAACTGCCACATATTTGTCTTCAACAGTAGAAAATGCTACTGAGTGTTGTTTCTTATAGGACCAAGAAACTAATGAATATCCTATGAAATGATAGGTCCCAGATTCACTTTTCATATATACTCTAAAACCACCAAAATCAGTATCTAAAACTCTTTTTAATTCCAAATCATTTACAGAAGAATAAAAAAAGTCCCAAATCCATAGTTCCCTTTAAATAACAAAAAAAAATATCTATTCTCTTAAATGGGATTCTTTTGTATTTTCATGATAAATTGATCATAATAATAATGAAAACATTAATTCTAGAAAACTAGGTGTTGAGTATTGTAATATTTCTATCTTACCACTCAAAGTTGTCTGACTAACTGGTTTTCCAACATAATCAAGATCATGAGTTTTTAAGGTATTGATTGGAGTATTAATACTCTTAGTGTTTTGATATCCATACTTTTTAAGATTATATTTAATTAGGATGATATATATAAGTTCCTTTATGTTTTTGAGAAAATTGAATGCCCATAAAGAATGTTAACTCACCCATCATACTCATATAAAACTCAAATTTCATAATATTTTCAAATGAATCATTCAATGATTGCGGAGTTGATTTGAATATAATTTCATCAACATAAATTTGAACAATAAAAAAATTATTATATTTCTTTATGAAAATATTTGGATTAGAAATTCTAATAAAATATTTTTTTTTATAACAAAAATAATGTAAGACAATAATATAAGGCTCTAGGGGCCTTTTTAAGAACATATGAAGCATTGGTAAATTTAAAAACATATACAGGATGTTTTGTATATTCAAATACAGGCGATTATTCAACAACAAATTCCTCTTGAACATATCAATTAAATATATCACACTTCACATCCTTTTGAAAAAATGTGAAATTAAATAATGTTGTAAAATATAATAGAATACGAATAGATTCAAGTATTGATACTATAACAGAGGTTTCTACATAGACTGTTCCTTCTTGTTGATTGTAGATTTTATCAAATAATCATTCTTTATTTCTAACAATGATTCTATTTTCATCGCATTTTTTTTCTGAAGACCCATTTTACTCTAATTACATAAGTTTCTTTAGGGTTTTCAACCAAAGTTCATAATTTGTTCCATTTGAATTTGTTTAGTTCATATTTAATTTCCTTTATCCAATATTCATCACCTATTTCCTCATCAGTACTTTTATTTTATAATTGGAAAAGGAAATCAAGATGTTCTACTTCATATCTCAAAGAACTTGTAGTCTTTACAGGTTGATTTACATCACTAATGATATTTTCTCTAGGATGGTTCTTAAGATACAACTCACTTGGGTTTTCTAAAATGTATTCATCAATATATTTTATAACACCTTCTAAAGTAAATACCTCATAAAATATTTATTGAGTAATCTATTTATTAGAAGAGTCTTATATCAAAGACTTATAATTAGTTTTAAATAACACATCAGAAGATATTAGTTTGGTATGTTTGAAAACAAAAGGATTGGTTTCATCAAATTTGACATGTACTATTTCCCCAATAGTACAAGAATTTTTATTAAAAAATATATAAGGATTAGAATAAGTGGAATAGTCTAATAATATGCATTAATTGGATTTGGGTGATAATTTGTGTAAGTTATATTTTGTATTCTAAATAAATACTTTGCATAAAAATACTCTGAAGTATAAAACTTTTGGATTTCATCATGTTCATAACTCATAAGGTGTTATATTAAGAAATGAACTTATCCAAACTCAATTAATATTATAAAAAGACATGCTCATAGATTCCGCCCAAAAAAATTTAGCTATTGAGTATCCAATCAACATGGTTCTTGTTATTTCTTGAAGAATACGATATCTTATTTCAATAACACCATTTTTAGGAGGAGTTCTCAGAGTTGGGAAGTTATGAGTAATTCCTTTCTTACTATAATAATTTTCAAAATCCAAATTTCCAAATTCTATACCATGATGATTATGAATAGTTATCAATGGAAGGTTTTTATTATCCTTAACATTGGATTTAAAAAATTCGAAATAAGAAAATGCATCATATTTATTTGTAAGAAAATTGACCCATATAAATCTGGTGTAATCAACACCCAAAACAAATACATAGTATTTTCCTCCAATAATTCAAGTTTTTGTAAGACCAAATAAGTCCATGTGCACAAACCGTAAATCATGAGAAGTTAATCCATCACTAATAGATTTAAATATAGACTTATGTTTCTTTCCATATTTAAAAGGTTCATAGTCTTTTAAATAATCAAATCTAATTTCTAGTTGATTCTTAATAAGTCCTTTATTATTTAGTTTTCATAGGTTCCTATGTTTACAGTGTACTAAAATTACATTCCATAAACAAGATTGATCTTCCATTATAATAAGGCAAGGTAAGACTTTTCTCCTAAGGTCTTCTAAGTTAAGTGTGTAAACATTCTATTTCTAATGGATAGAAATATTTTATTCATCCTTGGAATTGTGTAATCAGAATTTATCTTTCATGAAATTTTAAAGGTAAACATAATCACATAATTGAATTTTTCTTATAAGGTTTTTCTTAAGACCTTTAATAAATAAAACATTTTAAGTCAAGGCTCTTCCAAGAAGAACATTGTTAACTATACAAACAATATCTCCTTGAGCATTATCTCGGAAAGTTAATGTTAAACCTTTAATATTGATAATATATTCAAATAATATTTTTCTACCAATAATATGTTGGGAACATCCACTATCCATGTACCATGTTTTTTTGTTGGTACTTCCTTTTTCTTCCTAAAAACAAAACAATTAGGTTTTTAGAATCCAAACATTCCTGGATCCAGAATTGCTAAAAAGTAGAATCTTAGGAATCAATATTAGTTTAGAAAAATGGTATTTATGAAATACTAAGGATTATATTTTACTTAAAAAACAATTTCTAATCCAATTTCCACTAATTTGACACGTATTACAAAATGGGGCACTTTTGGAATGAAATAGTTAATGCTAAAAAAAGGTTTTTTCTTATCCTGATATCTCTGTGCTCATAGTCTATGGGGTTTCCCCTAGAAATCATTTTCCACTTTGGATTTTCTCTCCTCGTTTCACCTACCCTAGTATTCTCCTTCTTTATCAGCACGGATTCTCCTTGGGTTCTTTCCTTGGTTCTCTTTCATGGTTCGTCTCCACATGGCTTTTTCACTGTGGTTATGAACCTTGATTTTGTTCTGATGAAGCCGTTGTGGTTTTATCCCTGATCGCCTCAAATACGCTCTGACCTCGCATTCCACCACTCCACTCCAGGTTGGATCTAGATTGATGGATTATCAAAGGTTTTGGGCTAAGAGGTTTGGTGGTCATGGGTGTTCCTGGCATCTCCATTCACTTATTTTAGGGTTTCAGCCCCTGGATTGTCCTAATTTTTTCTTGGTTATGGTTCTATTTAGGTTTTATACCCATTTTCCTTTTTGTTTCATCCCATATTTCCCCTTGTTCCTAATTCTTTTTTGGTTTCATTCCCATCTCCATATTCCCTCTTATATTTTCTTCTTTGATGGTGATGTTTTATGTTTCTTTCAAGGTGTTTTGGAAAAGGATTTAGAGAGTGTTTTGTTAATAATGTGGATGGGTTTGTTTCTGTTGGTTGGTGAAAGTGGTGAGACATCTGATAGCTGACGAATAAATGACGTTCTCACATGGCATTATCCGATCAATTCTCTACTCTTTCTCCAGGACCTCACTACCCTCTCTGAGGTAGATGCGTGCATTGGTATTCTTGGTTCCTTGGGATATGAGTTCAAGTAGCCAGATTCTGAAGGATGATTGTGATGAATCATTTGTGTTCATTCCATTCATTAGATCCACGACGACAATCAGTCAGTAATGATGATGGGGTTCAGTGATGGAAGTGACAGAATAGTGGATGACAATGACAATCCATTGATGACAATTTGATGGAGATGAGTTGATGTGAAGACAGTGATGGTGAAAAATTGATAATGTCGGTGAGGTGATGATGGTGGTGATGATGACGTGGCTTCTCTCATTTTGGGTTTCTCAGGCACCTTTTTTTTCTACGGTTTGAGTTTTCAATTTTTTAATTTTAATTTTCAAATTTTAATGTGCCTTTTCATAATCTTGTATATTGTTAAATACTACTTTTAGAGGGATGTGTTGAAATCTTCTATGAGGGGTTTGTAAGGTTCTCACTCTCCCAAAAAGTGGATTGTTTTTTAAAATGTAAAAAAGGGATTTGTAGGAATGAGAATAACCAACTCTAGAACTATTCTTAAAAGGAAGAATTTATGAATACATCTTATCAAAATTGTATTTACCAAAGGTGAAATTTTATAAGAGATTATTTAGAGAAAATATTTTATATTTTAGTCTAATTACTAAATTCTTATCCGCACAATCATTTTTTTAGTATTTTTTTCATCTTGAAATCATTTTTATTAGAAAAAAAAATCATTCAAAATTATTAAAAAGTTTTTCCTTTTCAAATTTACTTCCTCAAGGTTTTTGGAAATTTTTTAAAAATCTAAATCTTTCCTATCAAGATCTTTAGAAAGTTATGTTAATTGTTTTGTTAAAACATGTATTCTAGAATTTTCTTTTTCAAGTTTCTTTTTTATCTTTCAATTTTCATTCTCAAGTAATTTTGAAAATCTTGACAATTCTTCAAAAGAAGGTAACGTATTATCCACTAATCAGGAAGATTATTAATCCAAGAACTTAAAAGTTTATTCATAGGGATAATTATCACATAAAGATATATTAGTTTGGGACTCATAAGTATATACCTTTGAAATAATTCATTTTCATTCAAATGGTATTTTGGAAAGAACTCTAATATTTTTGTATCCTAAATTTTCATTATCTGGGGATTTATGAGAAGAATATCCACCACATGAACTCTATGAATCATTTTACTTCAAGAATTTCTTTCCATTTTACTTATAATACTTTTTCTTATTCTTAACATAATATCTTTCCTTTTTGTATTTTCTTTTGAGATTTAGAAAATGTTGTCTATTGTGTGCTGTTTTATTACATTCATTGCATGTAACATCCGAATATTTTGTATCCTTATTATCCTTTTTATTATGTCGGTATTGAAAATACTTATTGGAAACAATATTGTTCATTCTTCTAGAAATATTGGCTAACTCGTTTTTTGATTTTTCAAATTCACTTGAGTCTAATAAAACAATAACTTTATTCTTTGTTGTCTTAATAACTTCTCCATGAGTCTTAGATTTCATCTGATTTGAAGTAGTAGAAAAATAAACACCTCCATTCTTCTTCTTTTTATTCCTTTCATCTCTTTTTAATCTATTCTCATATTGCAAGAGGGTTCCAAATAACTCATCTAATGTTATATTTGTAACCTTCCTTAACTCATCAAATCTAGTTCTATTTGATTATCATTCATTAGACATGATGTCTATAATATTATCTACAAGGATTTAATTATCTAATCATTTCTTTCTCATTAGATGTGTAATGTTTACAATAGTCAGGAAACTTTGTTTAAATTTAGCTATAGGTTTTCCATAGGAAAAAACAAAACCATGATAGTCTTTTTTAAGCATGGATATTCTTGTCTCAATGAATTTAGATATTCCAAAATGAGTGATTTCCAATTTATTCCAAATTTTATTGGCTCCTTCACAAGATGATATCTAGCTGTATATATTCCTTCTCATAGAACAAAGCAATGTATTGAATACCTTATAGTTCGGTTAATATTTCTGTCTATCTTGATTGGTAAAAAGTATCACTTCTTTTTTAGGAATTTTTCAACATCCAGTAAGTATAAAAAAATTATCAACACAAGTTTTGATAACAATTTTATTCATTATGTCTCTCCAGTATTCATAGTCATTCACATAGAAGATAGGTAGTCTTTCAGAATTTAAATTGTCTGTGGATCCAACATTTAAACCTTCCACCTTTATAATTGTAGAAAAATATTTTTTTACAACATAAGATAGTGTTGTAAATATTTATAAACAAAAATATTCTAAAAGAGATTAATAAAAATTTATAGAAGAAGCGATTGTTAAAGTATACTGAGTAGTGAATTCCTCCCCAGATATGAATTGTTAGATCAAAATATGTATAAAGATTCCCAAATATAACAGGGGTGAATTATAAGTTTAAAAATATTCATTTTTAATCTTATGTAAGTCTTTTTTTAAGATAGATAAATATGATTCACTATACCCTTTTCCATAAGGTTAAGGAAAATACCTTGGGTCCGATAAAGATTATTATCTTAAAGAAAATAAGAAATAGGTTTTCTTAATCAAGATTCTATCTTAAAGCATATAGAATCTTAAATCCGAGTATAAACAAGAGAGAATTTATAATATGTAACACTTTCTATTTATAAGAAATTGAAGTGTAATTAATGAAATTGTAATATAGAAAGTATTACAAATGAATTGGAATCATTTAACCCAAATATAAGGGTATCCAATAACCTCGGATACCCTGTATACTTTCATGAAAATCTATATTACCCATGCTAGGGTAATCTCTAGATCCATAAAATGTCCGATAAAGCTTCCATCTTGCTATCCCCACAACTATTAAATTTAGTAGGTAATCGACAACTATATCTTCCTTTTGCTTTGAAGCCCTCGATTAAGTAGGTAATTAGTACTTCTATCTTCTTTTCACTTGAAATCCCGTAATTAAAGAATCAGATGCACGAATAAAATATTAAAGAGACAACCTGAAAAGGTTTATTTAAGATTGAAAGTATATTGCTAATGTAATAAAAACATAGGGAACAAGTAGTTCTCACTCTTGTATCGTGATAAAACAATTTACCTCATATATACACACACACAGTTTTCGAGAAAACACTTTACAAATGATTAAGTGACCAGGTATTTATAGGCATGGAGTCTAATGGTCATCTTGATCTCCAACAATCATATTTTCCCTGAAATATCAGAGGGAAATATACAGCTGGTACTTACAATGATCATAAATTAATAGATTAAACAACTTCAGTTTAGCATAAGGAAAAATATCATGAGAAAAATTATCAAGTAATTAATATTGAAAATATAAATGAATTCAATTATATGTATAAGAATAGTAAGAAAAGATGTAAACTAATCAGTTTCGAGAAAGTTATGAAATCATATTCTTAAAATAAGAGAAAATTATTCTATAAACGATAAGAATGATATTATTTAAATAGTGTGAATCGGATTTCAAAAATTGAGAAAATTGTATTTGAGAATCAGATTCAAAAATAAAAGAGAATCATAGTTGAGAAACTTTTTGAATTAGATTCGAAAATGTGAGGGAATAATATTTGAGAAACTGTGTGTATCATATTTGAAAATATAATTTAATTGGATTTGAGAAACTTTGTTAACGTGATTCAAAAATCTGAGTGAATTGGATTTGATAAATAGTGTGAATCAGATTCGAAAAACTGAGAGAATCAGATTTGAGAAATTGTTTGAATCGTATTCAAAAAACTGAGAGAATCATATTTTATAAAATATTAGAATTAGATTTTAAATTATTCAATAATTAGATTCAAAAATTTTAGATAATATAATTATATGTATGGATATAATTTATTTTATTTGTTTCAATTTTTATTTGATATTAAGGAAAAGTTTGTTTGACATACCTAAAAAACATAAAAGGGATTAAAGAACATGATTCTGGCTATTATCTGACATGAATAAAATTCCTTTATTAAACCTTATAGAAATAAATTATTAATAAAGGAAATGCGTTTGTGATTTTAAAAACACAATATAATGAGAACAGATTACTCATTTGATCACCGAGAGTACGAGGATCCTTGGACCTATTTAACCTAGATACTTTGGGAATTCTCATTGTTCTTAGTCCCCTCTTAAGGATCATTCATGAGAACAGATTACTCATTTGATCATCGAGAGTTCAAGGATATTTAGACCCTTTTTACCTAGATACTTTGGGATTTCCCATTTTTATTGAACTACGTTTTTCCTATTTCAAGTTATCCTTGAATTTTTCACTTTGCTTTTTCAAAAAAAACCCTTTTTAATTTAATATTCTTAACTGCTTCTTCAAAAAAAAATCATGTTAATTTATCTTTTAATTTCAATTCAGGGAAACTTTTCATTGTATTTTACTGGGAACATTAACTGACACTCAAATTATACCCAAGGGGTATATTTATATCTTTTTTTGGAAGATATAAGTAAATGCAATGAATTATTTGGTGATAATAGCAGGTTTACTTACTAGTATATTCCATTTGATAAGTATTTGATGTGGTGGCGGTGTGGAGGAAGGTATCTCTATCACATAATGGGTTTTTGAAGTTTTTTAATTTTATATCCCTTTTCTTATTTTTGTATTAGTAATTAAAGATGAAAATGTAATATAGACTATCTTGTACCTATTTTTTATAGTTTTGGTTTATGTTATTCATAATATTTTTGTTTATTTGTTTCATTTTACATTGATCTTTGTTAAGTTAGGTGGGTAAAAACCATTATGAAATGTGTTATCAAATTCCCATGAACTAGTTTCAAGTATATAGGGATTGGGAATTCCCTTTTAGTCCATGTAATGGGCTCAGTCGAGTTTCATATAGGATGGAAACATAGACTTATTCATGAAAAATCATGTATGAATCTCATCTCTAAAAACTACTAATCTGATTGATCCTTCATGGTGTAATCCATTTTATCCTTTACCAATGTAATAAATAAAACCCTGGAATTAGGTTACTAGATTCGGGGATTATATAATTGGTATCAAATAAATTTTAGTAGGATCCTTGGGAATTAGATTTTATAAGAACATTAGAAGCATGATAATTATGATAAACCCATATAATGATGTATTAACTTTAGATATTTTAATATTATGGATGAATATTATTGATATTATGAGATAATTATTTTTTTCCATTATTTTGAGTTGGTACTTATAAAAATAAATGTAAATCAAACCAATACTTCTAGTTAATATTAAAATTTCCCTTACAATAATGTTAATATAGTAGATGTTTGAAATGAGAATATTGTTTTCATATTAGGGTATCTAACCCAGGTTATGATAAATAATATTACACATATAGAGAAATAAATAGTCACATAGTGGGATTTGACAAATTTGGATCGATTTGTGTGATAAAAGCATCCATCCATTAATGGAACTGTTGATTGATTGGTAATTGAGAAATGGATCAAGCACCTTGAATGTATATTTCAATCATTAGGAAGTAATTAAATGAAAATGGTTATTTTGGAAGAATATTTTTTAAAATAAGATGTAGATCGATGGTTTTAATTTATTTTAAATTACTATGGAGGAGGAGGTGATATAGTCAATGGAATAGAAAACCTTTGAGGTGGTTTTCCTTGAGAAATATTTTCCTCAGGAAGAAAAAAATGATATGTAAAGAAAATTCATTAATTTAAGACAATAGAAATCCCAAAGTTCTACTGAGAATGAGGAAAATTTATATATAAATAAGTAAGTCCATAGATTGTGTACATAATATAAAATATAAGATTTACAATTTCATTTATCGGGTTTAGCCGATCCTACGACGGGTACCAGTTTCTCAAAACTTTTTTTCATATTATAGTATGATTTCAAGTTCCATAAATAATGAAAATGAATTCTAGAATAAATATATCATCAATGAAAATCATGATTTGAAAATGATGACTGGTCACCAAGAAATAAAGAAATTATCCAAAGGAGAAGAAGGAAAGGATATACATTCAAGAATGTGATAATTTTTTAATGAACCATGCTTTCAAATTGATAAATGTAATGGGAGTTTTTAACATGTGTAGATATAATAGACATATATATCATGAATGTGAGGGAAAGAAAGAAATAATTTATATTTAGCATTTTTAATGTAAGGAGGTGGTGCACTATTTGAACCAATCTCACAAGTATCAAGGATTACCTTGAAAACGACATTTTGGTATTTATTAATATTATTTTGGTATACTAAAGAAGAGATGAAGATCATGATATTAAATTTTGAATCATTCATGGGACACTTGTATGATTGTAGTTATTTGATAAATTTATCATATGTGAGTCATGGATTCAGACTGTTTCTTTTATTCGAAATATTGACTCCAAGGTTTAAATATTTTTTGATTTTTCTAAGATAGGAAAAAGTATCACCATAGTATATAACATCTAGGGTTATTTTTTGTTTTAATGTAATGTTAATTATCTAATATTTGTGTTAATATGTTATTATGATGTATTCAAATTTGTTCTATAATATTTTAAATAATATTTTCACTACTGCAAATATGGACTTTATCAGTGCTAGAAAAGTGTTGTTAATCAAGGAAAAGGTAAAGGGGGGTCCCTTTTATCAGCGCTCCAAAAAGAGCTGATAAATGCCCCTTTTATAAGTGCTAAACAAAATAACTGATAAAAAGTCCATTTATCAGTGCTTGTTTTTAGTGCTAATAAAAGAACCCTTTTATTAGTGATTTTTTTAAGCCCTGATAAAAGTCAAAAAAAAAATTAAATAAAAATAATATATAATGAGGGGGGAGATTTTAATAGTGCTTGACCTCCCCTTTTATCAGCGTTAGGTAGAGCCCCCTCCCTCTCCATGCACGCTGCCCTTGCCCGCCCGCGCAACCCCCTCCCACTTTCACATGCATGCCCTTACTTCCACTAGAACTCAAACCCCAAGACCTCCCTCTTTGCATGCCTGCACCTTTACTACTAACGCATTTAGTTTTTTTCTCCATTTAATGATATATATATATAGATATTTTTATTTTTATATTAATATAGATTCATATTAATATAATTATATTTATTTATATTAATACATATATATTTATTAATATATTAATATATATATTTATATTTATATATTTATATATATTTATATATATTTTTAGTTATATTTTTAGTTATAATTTTTTATCCCTATATTTATTTATATATTAATATATATTAATAAGATTAGTTTTAAATACATTTATAAAATATGTTTTTTTATCTGTGTTTATAAATAAATACGTACATACATACATACATATATACAATATACATACACACACAAACACATACACACACATATATATTTACGAATAAATACATATATATCTGTATATGAAAATCCATAGAATGTTAAAACGACCATAAATTTTAATCCAGAAGTCCATTTTAACTCCACAACCATTAAAGTCGAAGAAAATGAAATTATATTCGATATGATATGTGGTATAGGCCTAATGGACATCCAGATCAGAAGTTATAGATGTTTTAATGTTAAAAATCAGGGTATCACGACTAAAAACTCATTTTTTGAGGCCTTATGGGCCTTTTTAGCCTCAAAAACTATGACAGAAGGTCCCTTTGGGTCAGTAGCATGTTGAGATCATCACAAGATTTGATTTGATATGTTGTAGAGCTCAAACAGACTCCCAGATCTAAAGTTATGGTCATTTGAAGTTTGAGATACATTTTCAACTTATTTTAGATCTTTTTTTTTTATTATTTGTTTCTTAAAATTTTCATTAAATGATTATTAGTTGATGATAATTAAAAAATTATTAATTAACAATATTTTTTAAAATATTTTTTTATCATTTTTGCTAAATTTATTATATAATAAATGTAATATTATCTTTATACTTATCTAAAACATATTTAAAAATATATATTATATCTATATCAATATAAATATAATTATGTATCAATATATTATTTTTCTGGAAAAATAGTTTTTTTGAAATATATACTTTATCAGTGCTAGGAAAAAGTGCAGATAAACCCCCCTATCAGGGCTACTAAAAAAGTTCTAATAAAGTGGTCCCTTTTAACCGTGCTTAAAAAGTGTTGATAAAGGGTCACTTTTAACAGCGATTTTTTAATGCTGTTAAAATATCCCTTTATCATCACTTTTTTTAACGCTGATAAAGGTACCCCCTTTATCAGTGCTTTTTAGTGCTTATAAAGGGTGGAAATGTGGAAACCTATTTTTGGGGTAGTGATTTTCTATTGTTTAATGTTGAACCTTGGCTGTAATTATTTAGATTTTAGAGGTTAATCCTTCATTCTATGTTTTACAATATTGAATGTTATCTTCACATATGCTAACTATTTATGGTTTTAGTAAATAACTAGAAATGGGAGGAATCTCAAGTAATAAAATATTTTATAAAATGATGAACACCAACCCTTAATGGATCTCAATATTCCATAAAAATGATTTTAGTTTTTTAGGAATATAAATATAATAATATTCATTCATTATTTTTAATTAGATATGGATCATAGGTATAAAACTGATCAAAACACAACCAAGGATATATCAAGTAGGTATTTTTCTTTTAATTCCTCAGGAAATGGAATATAACTCTATTATGTTTTGTGTGGAAAATATCACATACCAATCATGGAATGCTTCTAAAAACACATTCAAAAGTAGAAGTCTAATAAAAGAACACATATTTTTCAAGAAATATTTATTTTTAAAATAATATGTTTCGTTTTTCATATATATAAATTAAAATTCATGAAAAATACTATTATTATACCATTATATGATCAAAATTAATTTAAATTATGAGGATGGAATTTCTGTAAGGAGGGTTGAATATGACACCCCAATATTTTATTTTATGAATATTATATTTGATTTATATTTTTTATACTCAACATAAAACTAAATTAAACCATGGAACATTTCATTAAGATAAAATATTACAATCAAATATTAACAATGATACATTATTAGGTTTCAATATGAAACAACAAATATATAAGTAGAAGTTGTTTAAATTAACATATATATAAACAAAACACAAACATAAAATTTTTATTCTCATGGTTAGCTAAGAATATTTTGACCCTACATGAAACTATGGAATCAAGGAAAATAATTTGAAACATAATAGACCAAATGGAATATAAGTAAATGAACATTATGAATAAGTTTTAGATAAGTTTTTAAGGCCATATATATAGGAATGTAATATATCTATTATATATATAGTCATTGGAAACATAGCTGTAGTATATTTATAGTAATTAAATATATAATATCTAGGTATATTTAAATAAAATTGGTATATATTTTTATGATAAAAATTAAAAATAATTTAATCATTAATACTCATATTATTATTAATTTATTTTAAATAGATTAAGAGCACATAATGTTTTAAAAGGTCATTTTCTTTAAAATCAACTCTACTTTATATTTTAAAAGATATATTTTTTATTTTGGAAATTGAATTTGATAGAAATTACTCCATTTTTTGGTTCAATATATCTAAAATATTCTTGGGATGAGTTTTTGATATTTTTCATAATGGTTAGTTTTTGAGTGAATAGTGGAAATCAATGATTTTACAAATAATTTCATTTATATTACATTACCAACATATAATATTGACTTAAAAATTTATGAAACATTTTTTATAGATAAAATATGTATTTATCTGTTGATATAGTTTATTTATTAATAAAATTTAAACATATATATATATATTGACAATTTGGAGTTCTTAGTAATGTATTATTCAAATAAAAATTATTTTTGTTTCTTCTATTTTAATATAGTGTCTATAATATTCATTTTGGTTTTGGTTGGGTTTGGAATAAAAATAATTATCCATTAATTTAAAATAACCTAATTAATTCCACAAAAATCAGCATTATACACGATGTTTCTATTAAATCATTTTTATGGTCAAAACATGCATTTTTCTAAAAATAGTTCTTATTGTGTTTGGAGAGATTATATTAAAAGTTATTTCTTCCACTTATATGAATTGAATTATAAAAAATGTATTCAATCTTTGAAATTATAATTTATACATTTTCTAAATATGTCAATTTTTTGTAATAATGAATAGTAACTAAGGTAAACATCCATTACTACGGTGAAGGTTAAAATGGATTAAAAGTGAGGTTAAACTAAAAGGATGTGTTTTAAAATGTCCTAAAAACTAGACTAAATTATATTGTTTTATAATCTATCAAAATTATACCTAAAATATTTTATTTTATTTTTTAAAAAGTTTTAGCCACATTAATTGAGTAAGATATATAATATATACTAATATTTCAAGTATTTAAAAGATTTTCACACACCTCACTTATAAAAGGAAACCTCCTCTCCAATATTATTCATAGAAATTAAGTAAATTATCACAAACATGTCCTAAAAACCATTTATTTATCACTTTCCTATATCCAATAGCTTTTTTAATACCCTTAATACTTTCCTATAAAGGATTGAGGTGTAATCCAAATGAGTTCTCTCAAAGAAGAGGTAATTCTCTTAACTGACTCTTTCCAAGTTTATTTCATATTATAATTCCATAAAATGTGTTTTTATATTGTATCCATCTTAAAATAATTTATTTAGTATCATAAATATACATAAAAATTATTATGTGGACAGAAAAAACATTATTGACCTCTTTTCTATCAGCGAGTAAATGAAAGAATCACTCGTTCGTACGTGCAGACTACCACATCCAAAAAAAATGTATATTTATATTCATAACCACCATTATTAAATGATTATTAGTATGAATATAACATTTATTTATTATATTTATCATATGATTGTGCTTTTGTAATGATAATATATAATCTACTTTATTACTCTTCCATCAAATGGAAAATGAAAGTCTCACATGTGTGTACGTACAAACTATCATACCCATGTAGTAATGTTGTTCATTTTATATAAATGCCTCTCAGGGATAGATATAACAATAGTTTTAATGAATATATTTTATAATTATGGTATAAATATGATTCATATATTATAAAATATTATTCACCTATATTCTTTATTTTCATTAGAATATCAACACAGCATTCAGGTATACTTATGAACTACCATCTACATGAATTTTGTATTTAATTTTTATATATTTTCCATTCATTAATGGTTATAAAACTATATATAATGAATGAATAAAATATTTATATCATTATTAATATTATATTAATAATGAAACCATAATCATGATCTAAGAACTGATACTTACAAACTGAAATATATATGAAAAACGAAAAAGTTAACACCTAAAATGATAATAATAATAAATAATTCTTAATTAAACCTAGAAAATATGTTATATTTTAATCATTAATTGTTTTATAAGTATTAATATGGTTCAATAATGAGTTAGTAAGAATTATGAAACTATTATACTAGATAATCAAACATGTATGACTAAGAGGAGACCCAAGGTAAGGTATATATGTTATAGTATCGTTTTATTTTTTTGGTCTTTTTGTTCATAATTACATTAGGAAAATTTAAATCACATAACCCCATAATATTTCTTATCATATGGTTATTTTTTTGAGTTTAATGTTACTTTTTCCATGATTTCTATAGTTGATCAAAAATCTAGAAGTATGTTACATGTAATGGATACCAACCTCATCTCTTATTTTTATTCAGAGGTCTGTTTCCTCCATATCCTTATTCTTTATATTATATTAATTATCCTATTCTTTGAACTTAAATAATTATTTGAATTTTTTTTAACTTATTTTGAATTTATTATGAAATTTTTAATTAGGAATATTTTAATAATTTTTCAAAAAAGGAATTTATGACTTTCTAAAAAAAGTGTTAATAGAATGTATTTTAATATATATGAAATGAATTTCCTTTCCAAAATAAATTTTCATTATTATATATTTAATATCCCATAAATTTTTATATTGTTACTCGAAGAAAATATTTTTCTATGATTTTTTAATTAGAAAGAAAAGGATATTGTTTTCTAGAAGGAATGAAGAGAATTTTTTAATTGATCTTATAATTAATTCTTACACAAGGTTACAGGGAAGATATTTTAATTGTCTTGATTCCATTTTCATTTATATTTCCAAAAACGATTCATTTTACAAAAAAACACATTATTTTTTATGAATATAATCTCTTCTTTAATCCTTTAATAATTTATGGTTTTTTATTAACTTTATCATAACCACATTCCCTATCACTCTCTATCATTTAATTAGATGTTTTTTTATAAAATGTACATATTTTCAGTATCATGGAATTATATTGTTTAAATTACTGGAATATTATTAATAATTTTATTTCATTGAATGGAGAAATATTTTATATTCTTGATTAAATATAGATTTTTTTATTTATAATGCATTTTGAGAATTTTTTATGTTTACCATTCAATATATAAGGAATACATTGGACATATAAGTGATAGATGTGTCTTGGTTATAGATTTCCCCTCAATAAATCAATAATTTTCATGATATAATCAATTTTATCATGATGTATAGTCTCAGACTATAATAAAATTTCATAATAGTTGGGTATTTGGTGTACACCTACCCATTATAGATAGTGTTCTGAAACAATTCCATGATGGTATGATTTAAAATGTCTTAGAATAGGTCTTAATGGTATGATTCATGAAATATATATAAAGGAAATGATGGTAAGATCATGAATATCCATAATTATACATTTCTATTATTAATATTTATTTCTTATTATCAATATGGTTTTTTATTTTCCATCATTATATTTTGAGTCTCGTGTAACTGATTTAATGGAATATATATTTATTATTTTCTCTGATAAATTTTTTATACATTACATATTCATGATATATTTCATTTTATGCTTTCCCTTACATAGAATCTAGACACACCCTTTATTATGTTTTCATTTCCATAGGATATGAAGAAATATTCTTTAAACGATATTCATGGATGTAATAATGTTTTTCATACTATGTTTTATTTACATTATGTAATATAGAAATCATGCATATATCTAGTATCTCAGTACTATTAAACTGATTGATCCATTATGGTGTGATTAATTTTATCTTATACCAATGAATAAATTTAACATTTCATCTAGGTTACTAGAGATGTGGCTACACATAAACTTAAGGGGTGATGGGATGGCATATATGAATTATAAGAATATGTGACGGAATGTTATAGTTTGGGTCATAGGTCTATTTTTAAAGGACATTGATTCGTGTATGTTGGTGATTTTTTCTATGTAAGGGTTCCCTCTAAACCTAGTTAAAAATTAGAGAATCCATAATTGTAAAATAAATTAATTAGATAAAAGGGGAGTTTAATTCATGTAGTCAATTAGGTTTGAACATAATATGCCAATTAATACCCATAATCATTTAAATGTCATTGATAAGTATGTGTAATATATATATATATATTGATACCCACATTCAATTCAATGTCCATGAGGTGGAAGAGAAACATGAATAATCTGATAGTTCTTACTAGAAATTCATGTATATGAAATAGAAGAAAAAACATTGAAAATAATCTAGTATTATTTAGGATGGTTTTACTTATCTATTGAAGAAACCTTATATATAATAAAATATGTGTATGAATAAAGAGTAAATATATTTGTATCTTAATTACATCGATTGGTATGGGCTAATGAGGTATTTCATATCCATTTATTGTTTTTTCTTTAATTGGGGTTTCCTAGTTTGCAGGTTTCTGATTTAACTATAAATTATATTTATAATAAAAATAAAAAATCATATAATGGTAATTGAAAATATTATTTTTTATATATTCTTATTTTAATTTTAATTTAAATTAGAGACGAAATCATTTTCATCCTATTTCCTCTAAAAATTTTATAATGAAAAAAACATTATAGATGAAAAGATTCACAAATCATCTCAGTTATAGATTTATGATTCTATATTATAACTCAAATTAATAAATTTCATCATAAGTAAGTCATTTATTTTTTTAATAAATATTCATAATAAATCAATCAATAGAAGATGATTCAAACATGTATGAATGATTATTACATCTATCTAAGCTATGTTAAATCCAAAAAAAAGTTTTTGTAATAAATTACTATGTTTAGAATAATCATCCATTGTAAAATTATATATGATATTTTCTATAAAATCTATGTAAATAGGTTTCATGATTTTTTTCCACTTATTATTTCAAAAATATAAAATTGTATTATTTTCTAAAAAAATAATTATAAATAATACCATTATTTCACATGAGTTTCTTTATTATATAATGATTTGAAAAAATTTAGAGAGGAATCATGGCACTACATCATGATATGTTGAAAATTTATGATAAAGCTTGATACTAGTTTCAAAAACTTATTTTGTGCAAGATGGGTTTCAATAAAATATATATTCATACTGTTAATAAATGTGTGTATAATTTTTATTCAACTATTGATATTAATAGGGAGTTTTCTAGACCTATTTCTCCTTAAAGAATCCCATTTCAAAGAGATAAAATTTATATATATCTATCAATAGTTTTATATAATTTCATTGTGAAGATGATCGCTTATATAATTCTTATAGGTCATTTTCACAGTGCAAGTGGAAGTAAATACATACCAAGAGATACTCATTTGTTTTTTTTTGTGGATTATAGTCTTCTTTTTTCATGAGTGATGTATGAGGAATAAAATGTTATTACATGTTTAATTGAAAATTATAAGAATAATTTTGAGGAAAATATTATCTTCAAATATCACGACCCACCCCCATTAGTAACCCCTCCTATGCCTCTAGTAAAGACAAGAGTTCCCCTCTATGACCACATCCAATAGTCTATGTGGTAGAGACTATAACCAGGGGTATAAAACACTCAAATGGGAGGATTTTACCTTATAAAACCAAATAATATATAAGAAAATAATTAATCAACACTATGATATAAAATACACCAATATATCAAAAATTCATGTAATTTCATAAATATAACAAATATTGAAATGAAAAATGGAAAAAGACTCCTAAGGTTGTAACCCCATAGCATCTCCAAACTCTATGCTAATAGCATGCATCTCAATCTCCCAATCCCTCCTAGAATCCTAAAAATAGATTATAGATATATATAAATATATATGGTTTTGAGCATAACATGTATAAATAGTTGATTAATCCATAATATACCTAATTCAAAAAGTATAATAAACATGAAAATTCCCAATTTAATAAATAGCATAACCATAAATCACCTATGAAGTCAACTATCAACCAACCTCATCCAGGATCACTCACTAAATATGATATATAATATTTTTAAAATAATATTGAAGAATATATAAAAAGGGTAACCTACAAAATTTCTCCAATAGTTTTTCACTCCCACACACCAAAAATAAGTTACCAGTGATTAAATTCCTTCAATA
Source organism: Viscum album (assembly GCA_963277665.1). Classification (NCBI taxonomy): domain Eukaryota; kingdom Viridiplantae; phylum Streptophyta; class Magnoliopsida; order Santalales; family Viscaceae; genus Viscum; species Viscum album. Next base: position 268,332,091 of record OY728155.1, on the reverse strand, counting down.
CAATCAAACCAAATCCACACAACATATATACCATGTCAAATTTGATGTGAGTCGAATAGTGGCCCTACCTATCCCAACTGTTGAAAGTGTTCAGTATTTTGGGTTGTCACCTATATAATGTCACAAAGATAAATCCATATCCAGTATATTTTTGTATCATGAATATAAAGGAAATAAACCTCATTTCAATCATGAATCATGTCATTATAGGTTTTAAAATTCATATCAATTTTTAATTATGGGCTGATGGTATTGGACATTTTGAGAATCGAGAATCAGAATGGAATTTGTGGAGTTAGAGTACTTAGAAGAGATTTTGTAAGATATGGAACAATGTACTTGAGGTTTATTAAGTGCTCAGGTGAAGGTTGGGATATTTATATTGTAGTTTAATTTCAGATATTGTTGTTTTTTATAAGTACATAGTAACCACATAGTTATGGATAACTATACAGAGATTATGAGGAAATCATGTGGGGATAATTTGTCCTTGGGGTTGAGGTGCACAGTTCTCACATGGAATCTATGAACCATGCATTGAAACTATTCATAGTGATTAAACATCTCAAATTAAATTTTATAATTGGTGTAGTGTTTGGTAAATTGTGCAACAAAACCATTCAAGCTGTTTTGGCATGAGATAGTGTGAGTTAAACAATTGGTGAATGGTTTTTCAAATCATGTTGCTATTCTTTGTGATAAGAAAAATTTATTGAAAATTGGTATTTAACCATTTCACACATGGTTTCATAATCCCCTATCCCTTATTCTCTCCCTCTAACATAGCTAGAATAGGGAATATAAAAGGAGATCCCACTATCACCTCTTCCTTTGATTCCCCCTAGTTAGGGGTTGTTTTCTGGGTGATTATATGCAGATTAAGGTAAATATCTCACTATATATACACTCATTTTAGTTCTCTCCCATTAACTATAATTTATATATCTTTTGGATAGGTTTTAATTACAGATTCGACCGGTTAATAGTGGAATAATATCATAATTATAGATATTTTACTAAAAGTGGGTACAAGACTTCCTAAGGTTGTGAACCGTGTCTCCGTATTCTATTAAATTGGAGTTAAGATGCTACAACATATCATTTTCCATTATTTATAAAATTTTAATTCAATTTATGGACCAATTTATGTTTTATTTTAGTACTTTTTCCAAAGATGGTGTCAGGAGTATGTCACATACCTTCTATGAGTGTTTAATCATAGTTTCAAGGATTCAATATGACCATGTGAGGTTTTAGATAGTTATTTATATTTGTATTAAATTATAAACATGATTATAAATAGTTATAATAAATAATTTATTATGCTTTTTAATTAGATTATATCATTGGTGATGATATTAGATTATGAGATTGTTATGCTTGGCTTAAAGAGGCTAAATTGGTATGAGGTATGTGGTCCCTGAACATACCCATATTATTAACGATTTTGATATGTAAAATTTAATATGAGGTCTTTAAAATTAAGCTATATTGAGCTTAAATATTAAATATAATGTTTTTATAAAATTAAAATTATGGGAAAAAGTGTTAAGGGGAAAATGGACCCTTGAACACCGGCTTAATCCATCAGTCGTCAATAACTGAGTGCATAGTTAAAAAAGAATTTTGTGATGTATATTAACCCCGAAGGGGTATTAATCTTATGAAATGAATAAAAATATTTCCCCTATAAAGGTACTGGTTGTTATCCACTTAGGTTTGGAGCGGGTGATCCATAGATTGCTGTGGGAGATGGGATCACCTAATAACTATGTCACTATGAACAGATGATATCAAATAGGTTATGTAAGGCCACTAGTGTGAATCGGAATAGGAAGGGATTTGAAATTACCCTGATGTGGTTCTAAATCTAGTTTAGTGGGGTCAATATGATGGGATTATATGATGTTTCAGACCTACCTCTTATGGTCTCGGTTAGATAGATCATGTGGGCTAGTAGGACTCTCGCAATGTTGGATATGGATTAGCACTAGGGAGTTAATATTGAGATAATTTTGAAGATATTAGTAGTTTCCCATGTGAGAGAGATAACAATACTGATTTATTTAGCTTTTTTTTCTTAAATAAATAAAATATTCTTGAGTAAATTATACCTGAGTGGGTAAGTGGATGTTGGGGTGTTCATTTAGAGGCGTGGATAAGATTGAGTGACTAGATCCCTTCTAATGAACTGGTGAGATTTTTGGCTTGGTTTTATTTTATGTTTTCAATATATTATTTGAGGTGTTTTGGAAGGGATGTTTATAATCCTAGATGTTTATATCTAATGATGTATTACTAAATGATCTACCTCCCCCGCATATAGTTATTTAACAAAAGGTAACCTTGGAAAGGCTGCTTCTCCACTCTGGAATTTATTTGATATGATACATTTCATGGGTAGTAGGATCCTCCCCATGATTTATAAAAGATATTAAATGTGAGGTTTCCCCCAAATATGAGCATGATATGAGATATGTTTGGGTGATATTCACTTTCCCTAGGTGTGTTATATTTGATATTCTAGGGTTGGACACACTACCACCAAAGTGTTATTCATCTAAGATCTAGGTGAGGATTCACTTCCCCCATATTATGGGATATAAGATTATGGGGTGGGATTCTCATACCCCATAGTTTCATTTATCTGATATCTAGGGGGGATTCCCTACCCTTGAAATTTTATCTAAGATCCAATTTAGAATACTTTCCCTTATAACATATTATATGAGATTCTTTTGCGAATACTCTCCCCCCCCCCCAATAGTATTATATTAGATGGTCTGGGTAATTTTCTCATACCTCATGTGATCATTTATATATTTTTTATTCAAGGGTGTGTGTTCATCACCCAAATGGATATGTTAATATCTTAGAGACATCCATAATTGTACAATGTAGATATCATTGATTCTGGGTGTCACCTTAAAACCCAATGATCGTTGTTATTTATTTTTTTGTCTTAAAATATTCTTTACTATACTAAAAATATCACATGTTAATTAATTTTATTTACTGGTTATGTTAGGGTGATCATTGGTGGTGGACTGCTGAGTTTTAGTCACACACTAATTGGGAAGCCTTGTCACTCTAGTGTTTGAGAAGACCTCATTATTGACATATTCAGGTAAAGTATAGGCATCGTATTTCATGATCAATTTAGATTAGATTGATAAGGATTTAGAGTTTTTGATGATTTTTGGATCAGGGATAGTAGTTGAACCTCTATATATTTTATTTATATATTTTATGTTTTATATGTGATCAATCCATTGGTTGATTAGTTATGATTTGTACTCATATGTTGTATTTCATTTTTTATAGAATAGAAATATTTTATTGCTTCTATGTTGTATGATTTATTATTATAAATGTTTCTTGGTTATTCTACATTAATATTACTCTGAAATGATGTTATCGTATTCCAATGGTAACACCTTAAACCCTTGATACTACATAACAACCTATGGCATAAGGGGAGGTATACCTGAGGTCACATACCCCCCCCCCCCCACCCTCATAGCTTGAACACTTTCAATTGGTTTAGGGATGGTGTGGAATCATAATTTTTTCAGATTATTGTTTTTATTTTTTTTAATATTTGAGTATTTGGTAGAACAATATTTCAAATGTGTTAGAGCTTGTGATGGACCTTGGTCCAGTGTGTTGGAAAAACATTTTTATGGGAAATTCTATTTTACCATTGATATGGCATTTCCATTATTTTCTTAATGTTACATTTGACACATTTAATCAATATGATGTGTGTATTTTTGTTTTTTATTATGGTTTTGGATCTTAACCTATAGTGGAAAGAGGCATCTATATATGCATTATATTATCATATAGTATTCACGAAAATTTTATGTTATTGTGTGTGATTGGTTTCCATAAATATAGGGGGTTTATATTTTTAATGAGTAAATAAAAAATTATATGGTGTTTTACTAAAAAAATTATTAGGGTAATTCTAATCAACAAACCATAATATGTTTTCTCTAATGATAGGTCATGTGGATCTTATATAATGATTCTCTCCAATGATTGATATATATTCCCTCCATGTCAGTGATATATAGTGACTCATAGTGGGTCGATAAAGGAATTGGATTCCTTAATAATTAACAGCATATTGTGATTGTAATGTGGGTTTAGTTATTTAAAGTGTTAATAACAACCTATATAGTGTTTTCCCATGTAGATTATTAGTATAATTCAATACAATTCAATTATATACCTATGATTATTCTCATGATATACTTTCATCGGGTGTTTTCTATACACCAATGGATGAGATCATGATCCATTATGGGTTAGTAACTTTTAAAAATGCTCGATGGGGGTTAGTTCACTAGAATAAGAACATGAATTGGAATGAGATTCTTGATATGTATATATGTAAACACTATAAGGAATTTGTTTCCATGCGAGTTTCATTGTGATATTTGGGATGTGATCTAAGGTGTTTCCTATAATATGTGTCCTATGTGTGACAAGATTATGGTCTAGAAAGGAGTTCCTAGTTCTTTGATACATGACTTAGAATGTTGGTGAGTTGGGTTCAATGACAGTATAACATGATTCCTTCTAGTTATTGTTATATAAAGTTATGATATATGAATCAAAACCAATAGAGTGGTTCTCTTAGTTGGGTGGATTTATTGAAGTGTAAAAAATAGTATTATTTAGTTTATGTTATTAAATAATGGGAGGTGGAATTTAATATGTGATATAGGCCTATAGTGTTCCTTGGCCTTTTTATGTGAAGTAGTTGAAGTGATTATTTTATCAAGATGAGTCTTAGAGGCCAGGATCAGTGGGATGACTCACTGCATTGATTTCATATGAGATTTTGAGTGAGATAATGGCCTTTAGACTGGTGGATAGAGTATGGGTAGAAAATTATAGTTTTATAATGATGTATAAGAGGTTAAAGATCATATGATAGTCCTTGATATGATCGAAATGACATGCCTTTTATAGGTGATCATAAAGGAATACTATGGATTTATGAGATTAACAAAAAGTATATCACAGTTAGATTTTTAGAATTATGTTCCTAGGTTCGATGATGTGTGACTCATGGGTATGTGAGCTGGGTTATGTGAACGGGTTATGGGTAATAATACAATCATTAATACCAAATGTGATTAATTTAGATTAGTGAGTGGTTATGTGTGGTAAAAGGATTGAGGGATTAAATTAGATGCTCATGAGTATGATGGGTTGAATTTCTGTTGAGAATTTTACATGTCACCTCTATGGAAATATGGTGGCACCATGGGTGGATGGTGTTACACGTTGACAAGATGGGTGATCGTTTCTTGGGAGTATCAACACATGTGTAATGAAAGAACCTATTTAGGTTGTTCTCAAGGTGTAGTGTAAGGTAATCCATATTGAAGGGAGTTTATAATTGGACACTGTAGGATGAAACCCTTTCTTTGGATGTATTTTTACAATCACTGAGTATGAAGTTCTTAGGGATCCATTAATGGTTAATGATTGGTGTTTTGATTTTACACTCGGGTATATGTGGGGTTATCATGTCCACTCATTACATGTAGTAATGAATTGAGTATGATACATAGATATTGATATTATGATAGGGTGGATAAATGATAAGGATTCTCCAATGTTTTGGAGCATTATATCAGCCACATAGATATGAAACTCATATTTAATGAGTCATGGATGTAGTGATGGATAGAGTGTGTGTGTCAACATCAGGCATGATGTGTATTTGTTGTGGTTCATGGATTAGTTAAATTAAATACGTTTCAATTTTTTTGAGTATGGTATAATGATAGTTTTTTCTTCAAGGATTCAACAATTTAATTTCATCAGATATTGGGTTTGGACTTCAGTGTTGTAGTTTTGAAAACTCAGAAAGTCACTTAAGATATTAATTCATCATGATCGGGTGATTTGATATCTTATCGATGAGTGCAGCCAAATTTTTTTGTGAATGGTTAAAAATAGGAGGAACAAATAGTGTTTTTTCATGAAATATGGTTCAATAAGTTGTAAAAAAAAATTGTGCATGTTCATGGATCATTAGTAATATTTTTTCATTATGTTATTCTTCTGGTGATGGGCACTATAGATTAGGATCGGACTCATGAGTTGAACCTTCTGGTGGGTAGCACCATAGGAATTTGGATGCATTGGTTGATAATACTTTAGTGTCTCAAAATTTATTGGTTTTATTGAGTTATTATCTTAGTATTGGTGGTGGAGAAAAGTGGCGAGAATGGAATTTAATGAATAGTTCTCCACATGTTTTGAGTTACATAGAGGAGACTCATTTCGTGTTTTTTGGATAGAATATGATGAGTTTTTTTATGAATATTTGATCAACTCCAGTCATCGATTTTGGATGAAATTACACCAAATATTATCATGGATCATAAGTGATTTGGAGTATATTTTTTAATGGCTAGTGTCATTATGGATTATCAAATTCAGAGGGAATTGATTTTTTTATCCCTGAGGATATTTTTTTGGGAAGTAGGGTTTGTATTAGAACTCCAAGAGATATATCATCTCTATGATATATTTCTAGAAATGAATCAAGTCCTAAAAGGTGTATTAGGTGATTATGATAAGTTCAAGATCATCATATTAAATATTGAATATTATAAAAGAGGTTTTTTCAATTTTCAAGGTTACTACATGGTTAGGGAAAACTAGGAAAAGATGGAATCAAAACATTGTGAGTGGGGATTTAGCCTTAATTTCAAGTTTCATGGTTTTTTCATGGTTACAATTAACTAGGTAGGGGAAAACATGCGTAGTTTTATAATAACTCATAGTGAAATATATGGTTAGAACGTGATTTGATAAACTATGGAACCCAACCATTCAAATGGGTGTTGCTCAAGATATTGTGAGCCAAACAATTATCAAAATGTTTAGAAAAAAATGTTTCTAAATCATGTTTTTTCCAATATTTCCTAGAAAATAGTGATATTATCATTCCCCCTCAGTTCCATAAGAGCCTTCATATCCATTATCTTTACTATAATGTAGTTGAACCATGTAATATTGAATGATCTCTCCAACTTCACCAATATCATTAAATTATAATTTTATAGGGTTTTTTTCTTCTATATTCCTTGGTAGTTGATGTATATATCACTACATGTCCTCATATTCTTATTTTAGTACACTTCTATTGGTTTGTCTTGGTTTTGGTAATGGTCACTTTAATTATTCCTTCAGATCATGGTATAACTTTCTCACAATGATTTCACTTTTTCTTGGTGTGGGTAATGGATTTACTATAGGGATAAAAAAATTACATTTCATGTGGCATCATTAGAGGTAAGATCATACGCAATATTATTTTCTATCCTTATTCAAATTATAATTTAATTAGTCAATGAATTATTATTGTATTTTATGGATTTTTCTAGGATTGTTTTAAGAGTACTACATAGACCATACTTGGGAGGTTGGTCATGCTTTTATTACGATGAGATGATTTGGTGAGCATTTAAACAATTATTTATATTTTCGATTAAATTTAAAAAGTAACTTTAAGTCATTATTATTAGTTTTTTCAAATGTTATGAAATTACATATGATCTTAAATAATGATAAAATATTAGTTGAGGATTTGATGATCTTGGATGGTGTCCATGAATATCATAATGGAAATATCTCTATACAATGTTGGTGGAACCTATTTATATAAATATGATTATACTTTTAATATGAAAATTTTTTTATACATGTCCCCACTAATAGGTGAATGCACCAAAATTTAAAATAAATTATTTTATTAAATGTATATAAACTAAGTATGAGTTAAGGGACACACTGAATCCTTGAACACTAGCATAATTCCTCCAACATCGACATCCATGGGATTCATTATTAATAGATGTTATAAGGTATGTGAACCGTGAAAGAGTATAAATTATGGGAAATGTATATATATATTGTACCTAGAGATATGGTGGTTATGAACCTACAAGGTTCATAGTAGGTGTGCTGATGAGCACTATAAGAAATGGGATCACTTGTAGATGATGTCTCCAAGGGAAGAGGATTTATATGAGGTTATAGAAGGTTTTAATTGTGAATTAGATCCAAAATGGGTTGTGTGGGTCCTATATAGGTTAATAGAAAATATTGAGTGGGATGAGTCATATGGGATTGGATGAGGTTATTGAATTTTCTTATATGTTTGAGGATATATATAGCATGTGGGTGATAAGGACACCCACTATGTTGGATATGTCCTGGTTATAGTGAGAAGATATTGAGATTGGATTGATGAAACAGGTGGAATCCCATGTAGGCGATATAGATATGGTGATATATTAGTCTTATTTTTCTTACACAACTATAATGGTCATTACGAGATTATGAATGAGTAGATAGGAAGGTACTAATGTGTTCCTTGAGTATAAAATATAGGATAGAGGGAATATATCCCTAGCGATGAGCTAGTGAGTTTATTGGATGGTATGTATTTCCTTATTTCATTATATTATATGAGGTATTCCAAGATGGGATACTCCCCCCAATATTTATATGACATATGGTAGTCCTGGGTGGGATACTTCCCACCTCCAAATTGTTTTATTAAGTGAGGTATTCTTAAGAAGGATGATTCCCTCCATTGATATATATTAGGTTCTTGGGGGAACAATTTCATTCTCACACAGACACACACAACACATACACATGTCATAAAGGTAGGTCAAGTCCCCCCAAGGGATAAGAAACCCATAAATATCTATTTATTAATATATTAATGGATCGTAGTACCAAAAAAGGATATCCCAAAGTCCCCTTTGTTTTGATAGATTAAAGTCCCTACTTACATCATCTTGTACATGGATCTTCTAAATATGTTTTTATGTTATTCTATGTGGGGAGTAATTCCCCTAAATGTGTCCAATATGAGATATTTCTTGGTTGGCCTCTCTTTATCTGGGTGTGTCATATATGATATTCTTGAGTGTGTCACTCATCCTATAGAGAATCTAATTAAGTGGAGGAATCCTGGTCAATGAAAATAATCTTGTAAATGAGTATGATGTGTTCATTTAAGATTCTAGATTATTGTGCATCAATGGTGGATGAAGATATATGAAGATTTATCCAATACCATCTTTCCAAACCCCCTTATAATTCCTAACATTGTTTTCTAATTATTATTTAATAAATTTTAGGGTTTGTTTCACCCAAAACATGGAACTATTGGTTATGTGGGGACACACTTCCCCATAATTTTATAATATGAGATTTTTGTGTATTTTTATTTTCCCTTGAGTGTTTTTTATATGATATTTTGGTAAGGATCAACTCCCCCACCCCCACTCCCACTGTTGTGAAATCTATAATATGAAGTCGGATAATTTTATCATAATATATTATATTATATTTTGGTGGGGTCACAATCCCCCCCCCATATCAAAACTATATAATATGATTTAGGTGGGTTAATCTTCCATTGAGTGATTTTTTATACATTCTTTATTACAAGGTGAAAATTCATCTTCCCTTATGGTTTTGTCGATTTTTTAGAAAAATCTAACACTTTATAAATCATGTATGATCAGGTGGTTATGTCACTTTGGTACAATACTAGAACTCGTTTTTTAGGTTCATGTGAAAAGGTGCATTATTTCATGACCATGATTGAGAAATTTAAGACCTGATATTCTAGTATTGTAATTAAACACTTCTTTAAAAAACTATTTCAAAAATGACATAGAATAATATAAATGTATTTTAATAATGGAATTATTTTAACAATAATTTTTTTATATTTTTTATCCAAAATATAACTTTCTCATATTTTATGAATTATTTCTAATGAAATTTATTTTTAATATATGAATAAGCACTGATACATTGATTATTAATTTCCTATAATTGAAGGTAATATAATTTAGTGGTAAAAAGAGTTTTTTTAAAAGAAATGTTTTATGTGTACTGTTTGTTTTCTAAAGAAATTTAATTAATTAACTATAAATATTTTTTTAAATATATTGATAATATATTAAAAACGTAAATGGAAATTAATAAAATGGCATGGAATCAAAATAAATTAATTTTTATTCTTGAAAATAATTTTCTACTAAAATCAATTTTCCCCCCACTATGTATTCTTATATTTTAATTGTTTTATATTTCTATTATTTTTAGAGATCTAATATAATAAAAGGTTTTTCATATTTAGAATAATCATGTTTAAATTATATTATATATTAAATTGTATTTTTAGTCATAAAATTTAGTTTCCAAGGTAAAATTTATTTACTATTGTAAAGGTTAAACTAAAAAAGGTTAATTAAGGGATAAGTTTATAGAAAATAAAAAAACCATATCTATACATATATGGATAATGTATTTACTAACCTCAAATTATCTTATCCTCTCTAATTTAAAATTTTTTATCCACATTATTTGAAATGGATTAAAGATGTTGGTAAAATATGATGTTCTTTCATGCATGCCTCAAAGATAAACATCAATTCATTATGCCTAAAACATGTCTGAAGGATGGTACCTTCACAAGAAATCATGAGAAGTCAGGTGGTATGGTTTAAGTTTATTTCATGTCCTTATATATGGGATAAATCCTCTAATGCTTTATGGGTACCCAAGAGTCCATGTTGAGCTCTTCGACTACATTTCTCTTATGGTGTCAGTCAGTGATAACATCATTTGGGAATCATCCCCAAACAAACAAGAGATATATCAAGCAGTGGTAGCACATAACTATACCATAATTCATGGTCCTGATGGTTTCCCATGATATGTTTACATTTCTTCTTAGGATAAGGTTAAGAATGATTTAGTAGAAGTGATACATGACTCCTTTTATGGAGTAGCATACCTCGTGTGGAAAGAACTACCTCTCTTGGCTAGATTCCTAAATTCATAGAACCTGTTTCTCTAAATCCCTATCGGCCCATAAATATGTGTAATTTTACTTATAAATTTTGGGGTAGTGTGATAAAAATGAACCTATCCAAGTCACTTCCTCATTAGATCTCGATGGAACCACATTCCATCATCAAATGAAGAATTATCTAGTGTTCCATTAATTTGGTGTAATAGATGATAAGTGAATTGAATAAATGGGTTCTTATCTCAAATATTACTATAAACCCAGATATGGATAAGGATTATGGTTGGCTTGAATGTTTCTTCTTTATGAATGTTCTCTCTAGCATGGAATTTTCATGTGTGATCTCATATATTCTTTTTAGATGTTTTATCAGTCTATAGATGTCTATATCCTTTATTAAAATGAATTATAGTTTCTTTAAATTTTTCTAGGGTCTATGGTAAGGATATACACTATCTATAAGTTTTTTTATCTTGATGAAATAAACCATGATAATGTATGTAAACAAGAACCTATGTGATGGCACCATCTCTTTATTCCAATGCAGATCCTGGTTCCACTGTATTTATTATCTCATGTTTGTGGATGATATCATCATTTTTTCAGTGGAAGAAAAGTATAAATCTATAGTATCAACAAGGTGTTGGATGAATATTTCTTCTAGAGTGAACATATCAAGAACTGGGACCAGATCATTGTCTTCACCTCCAACTGGTGTCCGTATAGTTGGGTGCGAGTCTTAGAATCCAATCTAGGAATTCACAAGAGGTGTTTTGCCTAAGAGTATCTCGAAGATCCATTTTCATCGAACATGCTTTGATTTAAACACATTGATAAAGTTGTTGATTGGATTACCAGTCACATTTCCAATTAGAAGAATCATTTTTTATCATTCTATGTAAGAATAACTTTGGTTAACAACATCCTCACATTTATTCCCATGATCATGTTATCCTCTCTCAAAGAGTTGAATGTTGGTATCTCAAGTATTGAAAACCCACTAGTTTATTTCTTATGAGATGTGAATAATGAGGAAATAAATCACAGGGATGAGTGTAAAATACATGTTATGCTATCATGATAGAGATCCATCAACTTCATAAATATATCAAACAAGACTCATGACATGTATGAAAAATATTCTTGGGAGGTCATTGTGTCTCGTAGACTATGGGGACAGTTCATCCATAATGGAAATTTCTAAAATCCTCAGAAATGGAAAATATATTCCTTATGGTGTAGGTTTCAACCCCATATACCTATCCTCAATACCCATGTGCACTAGATTTTTGGATGTTGTGATATCAACTTTTGGAACAAAAATGTTCCTATAAACAAGATCATATTCCCAGGGTATCCTACTTTGGACATGTCCTTTAATAAAGATATCTGGTATATAGATTTCAATTTAGATATTTTATACAAGGATCAAAGAGCACTTTTTAATCACATTGTGATGAATACAGACCCATATAAATTTGTTTCCTCTGGATCATCATCAGGATATTTCTCCCTAAAATATCATCACTTGGAGTCTCAAGATTTAGTAGAGATTGATAGATGGGGTGATCTTCTATGGGGAAATTAAATCCCTAAAAATTTCAACATTCATTTTTAGTGAACACAGTTTCAAAAAATACATGGTATATTTTTTTTAAGGACAATGGGTGATATGAGTGTGGAACTTCTTTGGGAGATTCAATAGTGATTCCTCCCTCATCAACATAGGTAGAAACTTCATAGATATATGGTTATATGGTGTAGGGACCAAAAATAGTGAGAATATGGTGAGATTCCTCATCCTTTTAGCTAGATGCTACAAAATTTGGCAGGAAGGAAATCAAGAAAGAAATGAGTGAATCACTAGTTTGAACTCAACAATTTTTTTCAAAACAAGGAGCATGTTGATTGACCAGGTTCGACTTCTCAATTCCAAGTATGAAGTTCCTCCTATCACACTCCTTATTTCCATTAAAAAAAACCCTCCTGCTACCCAAAACCCATCACCCATATACATGATCTGATGCAATCCTTATAGAACTTGTCTCATGCTAAACATGATGGATCGTGCAGTAGGAGATACATGTAGGGTAGTGGTATAGTACAAGACAATAGAAGCTCCATTATCATAAAATTAACATCATAATAAATAAATAGAGTTTCTCTCCATGATGAGTCCAATGTAGTATTAACTATCCTTGAGTTATGTCTTGGTAAAAATATCCAGCTAGCAACTCTTGAATTAGACTCCCAAATCACCTATAATTCCCTATGAGGTCCAAACCCCACCAATTAGAGATTCTTATAAAAAAATATTGAATTAAAAAGTCTAATAAACAATAGAATATAATCTTTTGACACATGGTGTGAGGGTAATATGTTAGTAGACTACCTTTCCTCACCCTGAGATGATCTGATCATGTTTTTTTCTAGTTTGGGTTCCTTACCTCAGGAGGGAATGTATTTTGTTATAGAGGATGTGCTAGTGCATAACTAATTTATACCATCATATTACTTGTCTCTTTTTACCATTTGTACCACTCCTTTTCTCTTCTATAGTTTCTTCTTAAGTGCATTGTGGATGAGATCTTTATGTAAAAATGGGAATTCTCTTCCCCTTGACCTCATTTGATGAATAAGAATACACACATTCCAATCTCTTAAAATATTTGACAAAAAATATGCAACAATTTATTATATTGATAATACCTCTCTCTTAAAGTTTTTTTTGAAATGTTGCATGTATATAAATAATACCCAAACATCATCCATATCCCCATATTTAATCCCTTCATAAATCATTCCTTTTAATTCTCCTAAAAGATCCCTTCTTTATATATCTTTTCATTTGTTTCCTTTTCCATTCCCAATGAATCAAAATAATTCAAAAATCATAGATATTATGAAATATCATGGCCTTCTTCTGAATATGAATTCCATTTGGATTCAATAGTATACTCAACACTTATTATCTTCTATAGTTTTCACATATATTTAAATAATCATACTTTCATGTGATCAAACAACAATATGTACATGAAATGATTCTTTTATTTATGACATGGATTTATTATTTTTCTTCTCATATAAGGATATTGTCAAAATTCACACCAAATATGATCCACATTGAGGACCACATATTTTTTTCCCACAAAAAATCTTCTCTTTTAAAATAGTTATCAACATGTCAGTATGTTCATATTCTTCCAAATTTTGGCTCTGTGATGTGAACGAGTATCACTATACCATCCACCACGGTCGTAGTCTTCTCACTAATGTCATGTTTCTTCTCATCTTAGTAATTTTTTTCTCAGATTTAATTATCACTAAATTTAAATATTTTTTATATTTTAATTTATAATAGCACAAAATTTACATCATCGTATTTATTTTATCTTGTGTTATTGGTGTGGAAACTTATTAGACACACTCTTATTCTATTTGTATATCAACCTCTTCATAGAAAACTCAAAATTTATAGAAATAAGAATATATTAACATTTAAAATTACATCATAACCATACATCGATCAGAGCCCTTACATCATATCTTTACATTGATATTGATCATTATGTCTACAATGATCTTTATATCACATCATTCTTATGTAAATATCATCTATATGTTTCACCATTCTCACATCAAACCAAATATTGTATCGACCAACCATATATCACACCATCCTTATGTCACACCATCCTTACATCGATCTCATCCTAATGTACTTCATTTTTATTCCATTCAATCATTTATTTTATTATCAATTCATGCAGAACACTAATTGTCTTTATATTTTTATATTTATTATGAGAATAAATAGATCTTTGAGAACTCATTCCAAATAGTCCACATAAAATGTGACAATGTAACATGAGATCTTCATTTTCCTCAATAGAAAGAGAGTTTGGAACATAATGAGAAATCACATTGAAAAATTAAGTTGTGAGGAATAATAATCTTTATGTGTATATATTAAATAGATGAATAGATTCAATATTGTGCTAATATTACATTGATTTATCATATATATTTAGGATCCTTTATTATCTTGAACACATATTAAGACCATTGATGAAATCTTATTAGAGCATGTGCTCTCCCTTGGACCACATTGTTGACTCACACCTATATATGATAAGTAACTTTAATCAAACTATACTCTATAACATGTATCAATCCATATAGGCTTCTTGCATTTATATTACACTTGTTAAATCTATGGTTGAGAATTTTCCCACGACAAAACATGGTTGTGGTTGAATTGGTTTTTATGGATTTATTCAATTGTCCATTTTTTTACTTCTGGTACAAAAATTCATTTGAAAAATGATATTTAGATACCTAACCAAAATTCTAGTATTTTCATATATATATATATATATATATATATATTCTCATATTATTAATATGAGGATAGAACTTTATAAATTTAATTAAAAAAATATTATTTATTTTCAATACCATGAAGAAAAGTCTCCATTTTTTCATGATCATATACGTTATATGAATGGGCCTCATTGATTCTTATGGAAACACTTCATTATAATTATTAATTTCTAAAAAAAAGTTATGTGTAAGGTCTAGTATCCATGTAGTCTAACCTTTTTTATGTTTTGGAGGCTCATGGTTCTCGGAGGAGGCCTAGAGTGAGTCTGGAGGTGTTCATATGTGAAAAGATGGAAGCTGAAAGAATACATGATGTGTAAGGGGTTTTCACATCATGTATGTGTATTTGATGGATTTTTACGGATGGATTATTGGGTTATTCATGACATGTAATAGTTTGGGATAAAATGGTTCAAGGTGACACATTTTTAAGTGAGATCTGAAACCTCACATTTACAAGACATGTAACCATTACATGCTGTGTAAATTCCTTGTACAGTGTGGTTATAAAAAAAATTAGCACCTAAAGTTTTTATTCAGACCATATATCTCTCTCTAATTTAGGCTATTAGGAGACCTCAATTCTATAATTTTTAGATTCCTTCTATAGGGATTGATTATTGGATTCCCATCATCAATATATGGTGATCTAATGTGAGTTTTACCTCATAATATTGCAGATTATTCTTGGTCAATCTTTTTTCCTACTATTTATTCTCTCCATATGATGGAAGATCATATCCCAAGTATCTAATGGGGCTTTTTAGGTTCCTTGGTGTAGTTGTGGTGTGACATCCTTATAGGGATTCATTACATAAGAGAGAAGTAATCGGTATCCATGATGTTGGTCTATTCTCATGCGAAGAACATTCATGACTTTGTGGTAGGGGATTAATTAATTCTCATTCACTTACATGAAATTTTAAATTGGGCACGGTTTATCCATTTGTATGATAATGAAATTAACCAAATAATGGTTGAACCAGATTAATGAAATTGTGTGTGATCATATATTGATTATCTTGTTTCTTTGTACCATGATAGTGGTTTGCCTATTGATTTGTTAGATAGTGGGATATATATGATACATTTGGTTAGAATTTCTTATGATTAGAGTAACATGATGATATTTATAATTAATTTAAAGTTGGAATTAATTGAAAATTAATTTCATTAAATATAATTAGAGAAGATGTATGTTTATAATTCAATGGTTGATGTAATTTTATAGTAATCAAATTGATGAAATACACATGTTTAAATATAAATATGTTCTTCCATGTGATTAATGGAATTGATAAATAATGTGATGCATTTTTATTCTTGTTTTTTTATGATAATTAAAAATTAATGATAAATGAGAATGGTTGGATTCTTAAAAGTATGTTTAAAGTAATTGTTTAATTAATTTGGTAGCTCGTTATAGCATGATGTCTTTGTTATCATGTAGTTAGAACCAATAAATAATGAATCAGTTAATTCAAGATGAAATAATAATTGGTTTTTAATAAAGATAATTTCTAGTGTCTGAGTTTCCCATCTTCTTAAGATGACATAATTTTTTTTTGGATCCATGAGAGTTTTTTTCATGTAAAGGCTGAATTCCTTATTTTGGGGGCCTAGATGGCCTAGTTGGCTATGATTTTTTGTTTGCTACTGCTCTTGTGATGTGATTTGGATATGATCCTTGTGTAATGAGCTTGATAAATCTGAGCCAATGGTTGCTGAAATGATATCAGGCTGGGTGAGATGTGATGTGAGCCTAGGATGACTGACATGATATAGGGCAAGGAGGCATGGATGATGTGGCATAAGTTAATGCACGTGATAGTGAGATGAATCAGGGTATGAATATGGGTGTTAGGTATGGTACAAGAGGTCATGAAATTGGTTGAAGTTGGTCTTACTCATTGATGTGTTACTGAGAGATAATATAATAATTTATGAATCTATTTGATGGATTATGGTAGGTTTCATGTTTTATCTTACCTCCATTCAGCACTTCCTGAGGCAACTGGATATGCTACATTTAATGTTTCCTATTATAGGTAGATTAAGATGTTTTTCATAAAGTACCTAGGTTATTTAATGATGCTAATAATGAATAAATAATTCTTAACCAGTGGGGTTGTTTGAAGCTAAAATGAAAATACTAAAAAAATGTTAATCTTGTTAAACTAAGTCCTCTATTTTGATTATGCCTTAAGGGTAACACTTTACTCAGATGAACAATGTGGGATAATTCTAATGGTTATTTAATGGTTACTAATTTAACTAAAATAAGGAAATGATAAAAATAAAATAATGAATTTAATTTAGCTCTATAGATGCATGTATGTTTATTGAATATTTGGTCTTAGCATCAGCAACATTTAGTCCTACTGATTTTATCTGTAGTTGAATCAAATATTAGGTTATGCCCATAGTGTAGTTATTAGCTATATTATATCATGTATATTCTATGATTTCATACACTACCCCACCGATGTTAGTAGGGAAAACTGACACCCAATGGACTCTATGAGGGTGTTTTTTCCAACATCTTGGTGGAAGGATAAATGGTTGACTAACACCTTTGGCCTCACTCTATTCTCTTAGTAGTTACTTATGCCAATATACCAAATTGATAGATTTTTAATATTTTGTGTTGAGGGATATGATAGATTTTTTTATTTCACATGAATGTATTATAGAATATAGAATCCAAAGTATTATTATAAGTATGAAATGTATAGGTTGGGATGGATTAAGGTACTTACTTTTAGTATAGGGTGTGATGGATTAAGGTATAGCAACCGATGTTTGATATACTTCATCTTGGATATGGTGGATCCTAGAAACTACTTTGTATGTATATATGGAAATTTGGCATGGGATGATGGGATGATTTGACTCACAAAGTGCATGTTGTGATGCCTTTCCAAGATGTCTTCAGGTTGGATTACTTTTGTAGAATGATGGATTAGAACATGCAATGATGGGGAATAGAAAAAACAAGAATGGAATCCAAAGTTGGGTTACCTTGATGTCCATTATTATATTATATTTTCTCTTGTGTGCAACACATAGGGAGATTTATCCATTGTGAGGTTAGGAACATATTATACTTGTTTAGGTGATGACTCAGTTTCACTGTTGTTCACTTTTATTTAGCATGCTTTCTTTATCTTTTGAATAATAGGATCCATATAGGATCAAAATGAGTATACTATTATACTCACCAGCCAATATATAAATATTTTTTCAGTTTTGGTAGAGGATGTTGGAGATAGAGATGGATATTACAAGATCATGGTTTTTATAGAGCTTTTTGGGATTTGTGGTTTCTCTTGTATTTATCTTTTGGGTTCTTGAAGTATTCCTTTCAATTGTGTAGTATTGTAAGTAATTGAATGTTTTCACCTGGAGTTTCTTTATGTATATATGTATGATCTGTTTTTTTTTGTTTATCCTTCCAAAATCTATCATCCACATTTTTTCTTAGAGGGTAATTCCTCCCACAATCCTATTTATTAGACCCTCAGAGATAGTCAACAACCCATATACTACTGGAGGCAAGAATCAGGTAGTCACTATATTTATCCCCTCATTGAGATATATTTGTAGAGAGGGGTTGTGATGGATTAGTATCAAAGGATCAGGTTAAGGGATAGGACGGAGTTTTGATTTAGGAACATGTGATGTTTCATGTTTTGGTTGGTAAATCGTATCAGCAGTGTTTAGAGAGTAATGTACATATGAGAGACTAGCTGATACATAGGTATTTAGGGACACTTGTGATCTGATGCACAAACCTTAAAGTTTACTTAGCCTACTAAATGAATTGACACTCATTTCAATGTTTAGAAATAGGAAATTATCATACATCATTCTTCATTACGTTTATGTTTGAAATGGGTATACCGTGGGATAGATTAAAACCATAACAAGATAATTAATTAATTAATTAATTAATTTTATGTATTCCATATTCTAGGTTTATAAAATCTAACAGTTTTTTCTGTTTACAAGTATGGCTCCAAGAACACATCCTCATCAATTTATCATTGATGATGTTCAGTAGGATGTGTCGGTAGATCACCTTAGAGTGGAGGTCATCGATGATGACACTTGGAGGAATGAACTATAATAGTTTTAGTTTTAGAGTCTTCAGATTTATAAGGGATCTATTTCAGATTAAGTCACAAAAGACTGGTTAGAGGAAGTTGAGATATCTTTCAGTATGATCTGTTCTTTGAAGGAGTACCAGGTTTCATTGTTTTTAACGATGTTGTGTTGAGAATAAAGGAATTGAGGTTTCTTGTTCTTGGGTATAATGAGTTGTTGGAAGCCACATGGGATAATTTATGGGACTAGTTCAGTGAAAATTTTCATTCATTTACCATGAAGGATTTATATTTATAGGATTATCTTCCCTTAGGAAAGATAGATCAATCCTATGAGAGTTTAAATTATGTTTCATGACCCTTATGTGATATGTTTCAGACCTGTTTCTAGATGATGAGGCTAGAGTGAGGAATTTTGAGGAGGCTTTACATCTAGAGATCAAGTGCATGGTCACCTCATTTATATTGAAGACATATCTCAAGGTTATGGTGAGAGTATATGTTATCGAGAGGACGCTGGTCAGAATTGGATCATCATGAGAGGGGAGTCATCAAGATTAATCTGGGAGAATTTTTGTGGTTTGGGGTTCTCGATTTTCATGACATAAGATTTTTTGGTCAGCCTGGGGTAAGTCCAAGATCTCAACATCTTGTTTCTATAGGGGCAGAAGTGCTCATACTTCTTCCAAGGTATCAAGTGTGTGATTTTATTCTATATACTGAGGTCATAAATAGATATAATTCCTTACCTTTCTAGAAATTTGGTTTTCTCTAGGTCTTCTTCTTTAGGTTCAACTATTGAGGTAGTTTCATCCTAGGAAACTTTAGCAAGGTGATCCAATTTGGGATTATAAGAGTGTAGATTGGGTAGGAAGTGTGTAGCCTTGAGATAATCCTCATCTTCAAGGATTAGAGTGTGTTCATAGTGGTCTTCAGGAGCAAGGTCATAGAGGTCATGTATTAGGTCTTAGTTTGATTTCATTACCTTAGTGTTTCCAGCTTTGGGTGATCCAGACATCATTTGAGTTACCATTTTCTTGTTTTATACATGGGTTCGTGATTTGTTTAACTCTTGAGAGACAGACTCCATTATATAACATACTCTTTTCCATGCATTGGGAAATGATTTATATTTGATTTTAGTTACCTAGGATTTGACTATGCCAGTTAGACATCGAGCTGACTTATATGAAGTATGTGAAGACTATGAGCTAGTGATGGGTAAACACCGATCTTGGGGATGTTTCCTTTGTTTACAGATACAAACATATTAAATCATCATTGGAAGGGATTTTTTGCACATAGTCCAAGATATCATGAATTTCATCAAGATTAAGGTTGTGTTTTATGATGTTTCTGGAGAGATAGTGATGTTTTTTGGAAAGTGAGACCCTCATATGGGTTAGATTCATGTTCGGTCCTTGTCTTCATTGATGGATAATATGATACGAGCCCATCGAAGGTTAAATATTTGTTTTTTTCTAGGGTTGTGTAAGAGTTCCCTAAAGTCTTTCCAGAGAAGGTTCTTGTGTTACACCCTCGAGAGGAGATCGATTTTGGTATCAAGATAAAACCAGTATTTTCTTTTATCTAGATGTCTTTGTATATAATGAAACCATTTGAGTAGTGAGATCTATGAGTACAGCTTGATGATCCGTTTTATCAAGGTTTTGTTTGGCCAATTTTTTCACCTTGGGGTGAACCAATTTTTTTCATGGAAAATGATGATGATAGTTTGGGGATTTATATCGATTATCATCACTTAAACCAAGCAAAAGTGAAGAAATTTTATCCTCTACCATGGAATGATAACCTATTTGATCCACTGAAAGAATAATTTTGGTTCTCAAATATCTATTTTTAGTGTGGATATCATCATATGCAAGTGAAGGATGTGGATATTTTTAAGACTCATTTATGTTTTCATAAATGAAATTATGAGTACATTGTGATGTTGGATGGTGAGAAGATTGCTCTATTTGTGTTCATTGTATTGATGAAAATAGTGTTTATATATTTCATGGGTAAGTTTTATGTGGTTTTCATCAATGAAATCTTTGTGTACTTAACATATAAGGAGGAGCATATAGAGAATCTATCTTCTATTTTTTGAGTTCCTTGTCGAGATACACTATTCATGATGTTTTCAAAGTTAGAGTTTTGGGATTGTGAATTCTATTTCCTGGGGCATGTGGTGTCCCATCATGGATTAGTTTTGGATCCTTAGAAGATAGAGGTAGTTAGGTCTTGGGAATCCCCCAATACAGTGGTATAGGGGAAGAGTTTCCATAGTCTAGTAGGCTATTACAAGAGGTACAAAACCAATTTCTCTTGGGTTGAAATGAATCTGATATACATAACATAAAATTATTAGGTGATCTTATGGACTAACTAGTGTTAGGAAATTTTTGGGTACCTGAATTAGAATTTGTTCAATGCTTTAGTCATTTTTGTAAAGTAGAGGAAATCTAGTTTGAGGTTTTTTTATAATGCTTCATGTCTAGGTTTGTGATGTGTTTTGTTGTAACAAAAATTGATTGTTTCATATGGGTCTATGAAGTTACATACCCATAAGCCTAACTATTCCACCAATGATTGTGAATTGGTAGAAGTTTTTTTTATTTTATTTTTTTGTGACATTACCTCATCGGTGAGTGTTTTTTGGGTTTTACTATCCATAAGAGCCTGAGGTATGATTTTTTCTAGCGTAAATTGTTCTTGTATCTGCATCGGTGGATGTAATTCTTATGGGATTATGAATTTGAAATTTCATATAAATTTGGAAAGGGAAATGTTGTGGAAGAATTTTTGTCTCAAAAGTCACGTAGTGATGTAGTCAAAGAATATGGGGATTCCTGGATAGTGATGGAAGAACTACCAGTGATTCATCTTAATATGGGAGAGTTTGGAGGAAGAGGTTTTATTTTAAGATGATTGTATAATCGTCTTTGGTTTTGTAGGTGGGGGAGTCCCAACTGGGGGATCCTGAGGTGAAGATATAGTGGTACCGATTTGTTTTTGTTGTTTCCCATGATGGTTGGTCATAGGATAGACAACGTCAGGTGTTGTTTCAGGGAAAAATTTCATTCCATTGATGATCTAGGTGAAAGTTATCCATGAGTTTCATAGTTCAACATTGGTGGTACATCCCAATGTGAAGAATATGTAATGAGGTTTTATAGCTCATTTTTAGCATCATGGGTTGAAGCGTGTAGTTTTATAGTTAGTTTCTCAATATTTGGTCTTCAAGAAGGTGATTTCCAAGCATCGTGTTCCTAGTGTTTTTCTCCAACCATTAGACATTACCCAATGAAATTTGGATGACATGTTGATGGAATTTGTTGCTAGTTAAAATTGATCACAGGGATTCTAGGATTCTATATTGGTGACAGTTGATCTTTTGATAAAATCCACCCACATTATAGTGATCAGGGATTCGAGCTCAATGGTGTTTTAGTCAAGTTTGTTTCTGGAGGATGATGTGAGACTCCATGGAGTCCCAAGGATAATCATTTATGATCAATATCCTATTTTTACATTGAATATGTGGAGTAGGTTCTAGCATTATATTGGTTATCATTTCTGTCTTAGAATTATTTGTCATCAAAAGAAGAATGAGTAGATAGTGTAGACCATCCAGAATCTTGAAGACATGTTCCACTCTTGTGTCTTGTATTTTGGAGGTCCATGGGTGAGGCACCTACCCAAGATTTTGTTTTCATAAAATAAAAACTTCTAATCCACCATTGGTATGGTTTTGTTGTATTATTTTTACAACCAAACTTTCAATTTTCCATTGTACTGGACTGGGGTTTTAGAGGCAAATATTATCATGCTGGAACTTGTACATAATATCATAGAGATTGTTCAAGTAGTTATATAGAGGATGAAGGAAGTGTATGAACATATTAAATACTATGTCAATCATAGGAGGAGAACTCTGAAGTTTGAATTTGGAAATCATGTGTTCTATAAGTTGACCTCTCCTCATGGTAATAAAATGTTTGGACATTATAGAAATCTTTCTCTCTTGGTTTTAGGCCTCTCCAGGTGTTGTATCATGTAGGAGGCATGGAATATTAGATATAACCTCCCACATAGATGAGTTAGATACATATTTTTTTCAAATTTCATAGCTTCATTGTTATCTTCATGGTGAATCTCATGTCATATATTAGGGTGAGATCAATGTTGATAATGATAAAACCTTTAAGGATCATGTTATGGATATCTATGAATGTTAAGAGAAGGTGTTGTGTGGGCATTCTATTCTCTTGGTTCATGTCTTATAGTGGAATGATGGTGGTATAAGAGACTATCTAGGAATGTGATTAATAGATACACACTCAGTACCCCAAGCTATTTGATTTTTCTCTAATCTCTTATATCTTTATTGCCTTGTGGACATGGGCCTTTCTGGTTTATGAGATGTATTCCTCTTCTTTTTTATTTTTCCATTACTCTTTCTTGATAGTTATCTTTCCAAGGATATTATTTAAGAGATAGTTTTTTTTTGTTTTTTTTTTCTCTATGTGAGGTTGTTACGTTCATGAGATAGTGTGACCTTTGAGTGCTATCTCATGGGGTGGCCGGTTAGATGACCACATTTGTTTCCTCTCTTGCTTTATATGATTATCATGGAGGATAATGTTTTTGAGAGGTATCAATTGCAAGGGCCTAGATCTGTGTAGTCCAAAACTTTTCATGTTTCTGAGCCTCCTGGTTCTTGGAGGAGGCCTAGATTGAGTTTGGAGAGGTTCAAATGTGAAAACTAGAAAGCTGTGAGCATAACCAACATGTAAGGAGTTTTCACATCAGGTATGTGTAGTTTATGGATTTCTAAGTATGGAACATAGGGTTCTTTAAAATGTGTAATAATTGTGGATTTAATATTTCAAGGTGAATTTTATTCAGAAAGATATGAAACCCCACATTTACCTAATCTGTATGCTTTACATGTCCTTTAAATTCCATGTACAATGTAGTTATAAAATACTACCATGCCATAGGTTTTTGTTCAAACCCTATGGACTTCTCTAATTCCAAGTAATCTGACAACCACCATTCAATAATTTTTCGATCTCTTCTATGTGGTTTGATCCTTGGATTATCTTCTTCAATATATGGTGATCCATGGTGAGTTATACCTCTGATTCTTATGGTATCTTCTTGTTTGGTCTCATTTATTCCCATTTATTATTTCCATGCGATGGAAGATTATCTCCCATGTTTTTAATGGGATTTTCATGGTTTTTTTGGTGCTGTTTTTATACAATGTCCTTGGGGGGATACAGTTCTTTTAGGATAGGTTATTTGGATTCGTGACGTTGGACCTTTCACATGTGAATAATTTTTAAAACTTTGAGGTAGGGTATTCATTGCTTCTCTTTAATTTACATGATATTGTAAATTGAGTTTGTTTTATCCATTTTTATGATAATGAAATTAACCTAATAATGGTTGAACTAAATTAAAGAAATTGGTTGTGATCGTATGGTTACAATGATGTTTAATTCGACCATGATAGCAGGTTACCTCGTAGTTTGTCAAATGCTATGACATATATGTTATGAATGGTTAGAATGTTCTTATTTTGGGATTAGAATTTGAAATTTATACAGAAATTAAGTCAATAATTAATTGAAATTTAATTTTATTTATAATAATTAAAGAAGTTGTTCATTTTTAATCTGGGGGTTGATGTAATCTTATGGTAATCAAAATGATTCATTTCATATGTTCAATTGTAAATATGATCTTCTGTAACACCCTGAGATTTTATGAAAAATATTCTTTTTAATTTCATTAATTTCTTGTTTTGTACGCTACACCAAAAGGAGCTTGCACAACACGCATCCCTGATTTTCCTTGAATTACACGCAATCACAACCTTCCTCGATAGTGTGTGTAGTACGCAATACCAAGTTTCACAAAACGAGATATTATTATAATATTATTATGAACTAGTTGTTATGAATAGTAATACCCACTTTTTGAAATTTTATAAATTTTATCTTTCAAAATGGACTTCATTTTTGGATTCAAAATATCAAAATTAGCATAGGGTGAAATTTTGGTACTTTTCGGATAACTTTCATATTCTGATGAATAGTGAAAATTACTAAATTTTAATTAAAAACAACTTTTTTAATCGAAATAATTAATAGTGATAAATTATTAATTTGAGTGGTATTAAAGTATATTTAGAATATATTTTTACAATTTAATACAATTTTGGTCATTGGATGTAATTTCACATTTAAACCAGACATAAACAAGTGTCAATCTTTTGATAGTTATTATCTCTTAAGAACACGCTATTTGTTTTGACGACGGGAATTAATTTTTAAATTAATTAATGAAACTGATATGTTTTGAATTTGGTAAAATAGACATCATTTTTGAATTCATAATATCAAATATAGATTAGGCCTAATTTTTGGTATTTTTCTAGAAACTTTCATTTTTTGATTAATAGTGAAACCACTAAGTGGTAATTAAAAAAAACTGAATTTTTCATAAAACTTAATTTTACGACTTCAGTGAGTGGAATTTCGAAAATCCGAGAGACACGGTTAATATCAGGGACTAAAATTTGGTTCAATGAGATGAAAATAATTTTTGGTGAATAGTAACTTTTTACTTTTTTACCACCGTTAAAAGTAAATAGGGTAATTATGGGTAAATATGATATTATTATTACCCTAACACATGTCCTAATTCTATTGGATAAGTGTAATTCAGGTAAAAACAACCTTAGGAATAAAATATGACCATTTAGTCCCACTTGGATTAGATTAGGACATTTATTATTAATTTATTTAAAGAAGGGTTAAAATAATTAAAATCAAAGTTTAATAACTAAATCATTTTTAATATAGGGTTATACACAAGATAAATTATACTATAAATATTCATTAGAAAGATAAAACGATTTCATACATAATGGTATTTTATTTGTAATTTTTAGACTTAGAATAATTTAATTTATTTATGACACAATGATGATGCAGTAGTTATCTTATTAATGAAATATTGACATAATTGATGTTATAAATACCCAAATAAATGTAATTTGAAACATTTTTATGAATTCCAATAATTTTATATGTTAATATGACATGTTATTATTGATTTAATTAACTTTGTTCGAACTAATCATTCTGTTATGATTTTCACAAAAATCAATTACCTAATAGGGTCAAAATTGACATAAAATAGTTTTTAAAACAAATATTATATTATTAATTGTTATTATATTCCTAAAAATCTAAGTTTCGGCCAAGATACTTATATCATGTTATTTGTATCATTAATGGACCACTTGGGGGGTCTCTTGGATGTATATGGTAAGTTTATTAACTATATAATATAAAAATACAAAGTGACATGGTAAATGTCAATCTAATTAACTAAGAGTTAAAACTAAAAGATAAGGTTAATATAATGACCTAAACTTGTCGAAATTCTATTGGATGAGATTATTTCGACCCATTCCAACCTTATCTTAGAAATATATCAATTTGGAGCTATTAAAAACCGAATATGTCTTTATAATAAAATAATATTTTTTGTTATTCCAAAGGTACCCCTCTCCTCCCTTATAAAAGGGCACCTCCTCCCTCTCTTCTTCACACCACTTTGAGCCTTCGAGCTCGGCCAAACCCTGCCAAATTCTCTTCTACACTTCCATAGAAACATCCTAGAGGTTTTGGTCTTCTTCAAAGACCAATTTTAGTTCCCTAAGAGGAGGTCTCAAAGAGGCGCTTCAAAGAAGAGGTAATGATTGTTATCCATTCTTTCAACTTTATTTCTTCTTCCACTTCTTCTTCTTAGGTTATTTCATTATGAAGTAATAACATAATTATCACTCATATACTTATATGTTATTATAAGTATGAAACAACTATATTTCACCATCTATCCACCCTATGGAAAATGAAATCACCACGCGTGCGTACGTACGGAATACCGTCTCCACGCCGTGGTGTAATCTATTTTCCACCACCACCTTACTTGGATGGGTATAATGGTGTAAATAATAAATATATATGATTATTGTAAAGTTATATTTATTCTTTAATAGTATACATACACTCCAATAAAATTCCACGATCATGGGAACGATATCATCGCTCGTGCGTACGTGCGGAATACCGTCTCCACGACGCGATGTGATTCATTATCAATGATTAACCATTCATGAATGATTGTAAAGTATATATAATAAGTAATCATGAAATATATGACATAATAATTATACTATATTTATGTATATATATATTTATGCCATCCAATTAATTCCATTCAATTCAATGTGGAAAAGAAAACAACGTACATGCGTACGTACGGCCTACCGTCTCCATGAACGGTGTGTTTCTTTCCATTTATCGATCTATTATATATATGTATATTATGAATATATATTATATATAAATCATGTTTTATATTCTGTAATTAAGTAATAATGATCTAAGTAATCATATGAATAATTACAAGTCAAAACACGGACGACAAATGAAACAATTTTACCCAAAACACTCTTTAACATGGAGTTTACAAAAGAACGGGTAATATAAAGTCATAAGTAAACCATATATGATATCATAACAATGAATATTATTCTATAATAATTCAATGACATTATTTAAATCATTATACAGGAGGTTCGGATACGTATGAAGCATATCAGACCTAAGGTAAGGGATAATTTTGCAAATCTCATTTTTATCCGAGATTGCTTATTCGTAAGTATTTACTGGGGTTATTTCTATCATCCATGTCAATGTTTCCTAAAAATGGTTTCATGTATGTTTAATGTCATTTTTACCCATTTTTTATTTTTACTACATGGTACGTAAGGAATATTTCTTTTTTTTACGTTACGAGGTACTTTTTGACTTTTCCAGAAAAAGTACGAAAAGAATGTTTTTTAACTTATACGGCACGAACGGATTTTTACGGTTTTATAAAGCCTTAGTTTCATGAAGATTAATCCAAAAGATTTTTTGACTATTTTCAATAAAATCTCTTTCTGTTAAAATTTCATGAATTTTTGTGAAAATAAATTGATTTTGAAGAAGAAGGGATATTTTCCTCAAGAATTCATTTCAAGTGTTTTATCAAAACCATTTTCCATCTAAGATGAAATTATTTCATATGTGTATGTTTCAAGTGTAATGTCTCTATGATTTACATGGTTTCACTTTTCTTATTATGAAATGATAACCATTTCTTTTATATGGATTATGTGATGATGGGATGATGTTTATGAAACCCATTTTATTTATTGGGTTATTATGAATGATGTATGTTTATTTTGTGGCACAAGTAAGAATGATTTCATTATGAGATTGGGTGGGACCTATATCTCCCACCAATGCATTGGGTAAAGATTTATATCTCATGAGATAGACATGGCTCTAACGGTAAGATAATCTGGTTCAGTATTATAGGATTGGAACGAGGAGTGAACTCGATTCAGAAAGGGACTTTGTCCATTAAGATGGTCTTGGCAGCAATTCCTTGGCTACTATGGAAAATCATTACATGTGCTTAATGGATGCCACAATTACATGTTTTATTCCCATGTTATGTTATCATGATTTATGTTCCATTATGATCTATGCCTTATGTTCTTCCATGTTTTAAGTCGTTGCTCAATATTTTGATGTTTAAACATTATGTTCATGTTTTTAAGTTCAAATGTATATGGAATGTTTTATTTTATCCATTCATACCCTTACTGAGCATTTGAGCTCACCCTTTTTATGTTTTATTTTCCCCCATGATTAAAACAAAGGTTTTAGGTAAGGAAACAAAAAGTGGAAGATCTTTATGGGGATGTTGAAGATCTTTCACCATGATTAAAAGATTACGTTCCAAGTTTCCAAAGACACTAAACTATTACGGTCCTTGTGTGTCTGTTTTTGTTATGTATTATGTATTCCACAAAAGTAATGTAATGTCCATGTACGTCAAGATTCGGGTCTCTACAGTTGGAATCAGAGGAAAGGTTTAGTGAACCTTTGGAAACTAGGATGCAAAAACGTTAGTGAGATCCCTAAAGATATTTCTAAGGTATTTCTAGGGATGTCCCTAAGGATAAGTATACATATAGAATCCTGCCATTTTATAACATAAACTTTCATTTCATTACACGGAACTGAGGATCGTTAAGGTTTAGTGTCTTGGAAACAAGGATCATAATACATAAAGAAAACATAAAAACATTCTTCTTAAACACTTGAAAGGCTTCTCCTTTATTTCATCCTATGTTCATTATGCATCTCATAACCTGGGGACATACATCAAAAGAAAGGGTGAGCAGAAGGCCCAGTAAGGGAAACAAGAGAAACATTTTACAAGTGAACTTGAGATACTTCAATAAGGACATGAAAAGAACTTTAAGGCATGAGAAAGAAATCATGAGGTACATCATAATAAAAATAATCATTTTTCATAACTTGAAGATGTGGCTACAACATTTAATATTGACAATCGTTTCGTTTCACCAAGGTCCATCCCCAAGGTGTCGTTAAAAATTACCAAGGTTATTCACCAAGGCGTCGTTAAAATGGTCATCTCTAGAGATTAAGTCTTTACCCAATGCATTGGAGTGCTATCAGGGCGCACCCTTAAATTTGTCTTTATTTTCATGTGAGCCTCATATATAATCATCAAACATTTCATAAATAACCCATATAGCATAAAACAAATGGGTTTCATTTCATAATCATAACGTTTCAAAAACTGCTTTAAAGACATGATCTTTACGTTACATTAAACCCACGGAAAGGGAAAGCGGGTATCATGTATGTAAATCCCAGAATTTAAAATAGATAATTTTTATATATATGTGAATACCCCTTTAGAAATAGGAGCTTTGAGTATTCACTTTATAACATAAAATAATTTTGAGAAAAGAGAGGCATTTTGAGACGAAAATTCTGCAGCATAACGGCTATGTTACAAGGTTTTAGAAACTTTGAAAAGAGAGGGAACATGGGTTGAACAATCATAATTGACCCATGAAAAGGTAAAGGGACAGAATAAGAAGGATATATGGACATGGTGATGCAATTTCAAGGACATACCAATTGAAACGAAAAACATGGAAGGAAGACAAAAATTTGATTTCTCTTATGAAAATTCGGCAGCCTAACGGCGTCACTTAAACTTCAACAAAAATGAATTGGACAAATAAAATAGGGTCTCTCATCATATGATCATAAGAGATCAGTATGATAGATATAGAGATCATACCCCAACATAATAAAAAGGAACTTGAAAGATTTGACATGAAAATCGAACTTGAAAAAAAATGAGAAGGGTGAAAGAATCACTTAAACATTCGGGAGCCTAACGGCGTCACTTAAGCTTTCATAAAACGAAATGATGAGAGTAAGAGGGGATCTCTCATAATATAAACATGAAAGGGCAGTAAGAGGAATATAAAAGAACATCCTCTCACATAATCACATGGAGCATAAAAGGAATGACATAAAAGAGATTACACGAAAAGAAAGAGAGGGGTCGGATCCCTTACCTTAAAACGTGACTCTTGAAACTCAAAGGATTGGACCTTGAGGGC
This sequence comes from Viscum album, assembly GCA_963277665.1. Lineage (NCBI taxonomy): Eukaryota > Viridiplantae > Streptophyta > Magnoliopsida > Santalales > Viscaceae > Viscum > Viscum album. The sequence continues at coordinate 268,301,130 of OY728155.1, read as the reverse complement.
TTGGGGGCACCTTGGGAGGACTCTTTGGAAGGTAAGAAGACCATAACTTCGTTGGGGAAGAGTTGGGAGTGAAAACCAAGGGAGGAAAGGGTGGGTATTTATAGGGAAAGTGAGGGGACAAAGCATTAATGGCCAAAGGACACCTCACATGTGCTTTTCTCAAACCCATGGGCTCTCCCTTGGAATTTATCATGGAGTTAGGCCACATGGGGCCCCCAAAACAATAATTCATCACCCTTGGCCGGCCAACCCTCAAAAGATCTCATGACATCATCATGACATCATTATGATGTCATTAAACATACCGAAACCCTAAAACGGTATTTTTACTATTCACTGAAAATTCAACTTTCTCAGAATAATCCCAAAATTTCACCTTAACCAAATATCAATGCTCTGATTTCAAAAATGAAATCCATTTTATAAAAATATTTTTCTAAATATTTTTAATTTAATTTTTAAATAAAAACACTATTCATCGAAAATTCATTTTTTTCAGAAAAATCCCCAAAAATTACCTTAACATAATATCGATGCTCTGAGTTCAAAAATAAAGTCATTTTTATAAAAATAATTTTCTAATTATTTTTAATTAAATTTTTAATTAAAAAACACTATTCATCCGAAAAAACTAATACTTGATTAATAATTTATGAAACCATTATTTACCCATTTTATTGAATCACATTACTTAACCAAGGTGTCTAAATTATATTAAAACTTTCTTTAAGTGAAAATTACTAATCCATTTGGTCACATTACTAATCCTAAGCGTAAAATCACTATTCATAATTTACTATTTATCAAAAATTAAGTTGATCTTATTAGACTCCAAATTCCTTAATGAACACTTTTGTAGAAGACCATTTTTTGAAAATCATTACACATCATTAGTTATTTAGGGTTTACATAAATATTTCAAAATAACCCTTTTTCAAAATTCATCAATAAAATACATTCTAAAATTATCTAGGCATTTGAAATTTCACAAACATCACTAAAGGAAGAAATCTCAATTTATTCACCCGAGAGGATTACACAAGGAAACTAGGGTCTCATCACATAGCCCCTTATAACACTGGCATAAGACCTAAGTGTAAGGTGTGATATGGTGAGAGAATCTGAGGGAGGCTCAGATAACATTGCCCTAGTAGCAATCTCCACTAACTTGAACTTCTCCTGCAAGCGTTTTCGTTCAAGCTTGACATGCTGGAGATCGGCTTGGGCTTGGTCCAAAGCGAAGCCCACAGATGCTACCTCCTTCCCAAGCTCTGATAAGTGGGCTTCGTAAGGGTTGAGTCTACTGGATGAAGCCATCGACTCCTCTTTCTGCATTAACCATTAACATCTTATTAAATCAATAAGAGTAAGTTAATATACTACTCAAAAAGATTGGGTCGTTACATTCTTCCCCCCTTAAGAAATTTCGTCCCCGAAATTTACACTTGAGGCCTAGTCGAAAAGGTGAGGGTACTTTTGCTTCATTGTTTCCTCAGGCTCCCAAGTCGCCTCTTCATATTTATGATTCCTCCACAACACTTTCACAAGGTGGGTAGTCTTGTTTCGTAGGACCTTGTCTCTACGGTCTAAGATCTCCACTGGCTGCTCTTCATAAGAGAGGTCATGTTCAAGTTGTACCACCTCTGGGTTCAGTACATGCGAAGGGTCGGGTATGTACTTCCTCAAGAGAGATACATGGAAGACATCATGAACTTGAGCTAGGTTCGGTGGAAGTGCTAGACGATAGGCCACTGCTCCTATGCGATCAAGGATTTCATAGGGGCCAATGTACCTAGGGCTGAGCTTCCCTTTCTTCCCAAACCGCATGACTCTCTTCCATGGAGAGATTCGAAGGAATACTTTGTCACCCACCCCAAACTCCAAGTCTCTTCGACGATTGTCAGCATAGCTCTTCTGCCGACTCTGAGCATCCCTTATGTGTTGTTGGATGGCAAGAACCTGTTCTGTCATCTCTTGCACGAGATCAGGCCCAAGAAGCTTCCTCTCACCAGTTTCATCCCAACAAGTAGGAGTTCTACACCGCTTTCCATATAGAGCTTCATAGGGTGCCATCTGAATACTCGAATGGAAGCTGTTGTTATAGGAGAACTCCACTAATGGGAGGTGTTGATCCCATCCACCTTTAAATTCCATTGAGCATAATCTCAACATGTCTTCGAGTGTCTGAATAGTCCTTTCAGATTGGCCATCAGTTTTAGGATGATAGGCCGTACTAAAATTCAATTTAGTATTCAGAGCATGCTGAAGACTTCTCCAGAATTTTGATGTGAATCTTGGGTCACGATCAGATACGATGGATAGTGGTACCCCATACAGCCTTACCACTTCCTTCACGTATATCCTGGCAAGCTGATCTAGAGAGAAATCTTCCCGAATAGAGATAAAATGGGCTGTCTTGGTGAGACGGTCCACAATAACCCATATCGCATTGTTTCCTTTGGATGTTTTTGGGAGACCAGTTACAAAGTCCATGGTGATATTATCCCACTTCCATACTGGTATGGGTAGCGGTTGTAATACCCCCTTAGGAAGTTGTCTTTCTGCCTTTACTTGCTGACACACCAGGCACCTTGTAGTGTAATCGGCAATCTCCCTCTTCATGTTATCCCACCAATAATGATCACGAAGGTCTCTATACATCTTAGTGCTTCCCGGATGTATAGAGAAAGTAGAGCTATGAGCTTCATCCATCAGTTCTTTCTTTATCTCCGGAATAGATGGAACACATAGTCTTGTACGAAATTTCAATACACCTTCTTGATCAATATTGAAATCAGGGAACTTCCCATCCTTTACAGCCTCGAACTTCTCCTGCAGCAAAGGATCTTCTTTTTGAGCCTTCTTGATCTTCTCTAGTAATGAAGGTTGAGAAATCATTTGGGATAGGGTTGATGATGTCCCTTTCCTTATAATTCCCATGTCCAGTTTTACTAGACCTTTAATCAAGGGATCTCCCAGGATCCTCATTGTTGCCAGAACAACAGGATCTTTCCTGCTTAACGCATCCGCGACTTTGTTTGCTCTTCCAGGGTGATAATGAATTGAACAATCATAGTCTTTAATAAGCTCCAACCATCTCCTTTGTCTCATGTTCAATTCTTTCTGAGTGAAAATATACTTTAGACTTTGGTGGTCAGTGTATATATCACATTTCTCCCCATAAAGATAGTGCCTCCATATCTTTAGAGAAAAAACAACTGCTGCCATCTCTAGATCATGCATAGGATAATTCTGCTCATGAATCTTCAACTGTTGAGATGCATAAGCAATTACTTTGTCATTTTGCATGAGGACGCACCCAAGCCCTTTCAGAGATGCATCGCTAAAAATAACGAATCCTTCTCCGATAGAGGGTAGTGTTAACACCGGTGCAGTAACCAATCTCTTCTTCAGCTCTTGGAAACTTTCCTCGCATTCCTTTGTCCAGATGAACTTAACCCCTTTTCGATTAAACTTAGTTAGTGGATTAGAAAGCCGTGAAAAGTTTTTCACAAACCTCCTATAATATCCCGCTAAGCCAAGAAAACTACGAATCTCAGTTACTGTTGTGGGTTGAGGCCACTCCTCCACAACCATTGTCTTTGCAGGGTCAACCGAGATTCCTTCATTGGTTACGATGTGCCCCAAGAAAGCCACTTGTTGTAACCAAAACTCACACTTTCTGAACTTCCCAAAGAGCCTCTCCTTCCGTAGAGTTTTCAAAACAACCCTCAGATGATCTTCATGCTCCTCACGACTTTTTGAATATAACAAAATATCATCAATAAAAACTACCACAAAGTTATCAAGGTAGTCCTTAAATACTCTATTCATCAAATCCATGAAAATAGCAGGATCATTAGTCAAGCCGAAGGGCATAACAGTAAACTCATAATGCCCATATCTTGATCGGAAGGCAGTCTTTGGAATATCTTCCTTCTTCACCCTCAGTTGATGATAACCAGATCGAAGGTCAGTCTTAGAGAAGAATTGAGCCCCACGAAGTTGGTCAAATAAATCATCAATTATTGGTAGAGGGTATCTGTTCTTCACTGTGATCCCGTTCAGTTCTCTATAATCAATGCATAGCCGCATTGATCCATCCTTCTTCTTCACAAAGAGAACTGGTGCTCCCCAAGGAGACACACTCGGTCGGATAAACCCCTTCTCCAACAAGTCCTGGAGTTATTTCTTTAACTGTTCTAGCTCCACATTTTCCATTCTATACGGAGTCTTTGATATCGGTTGAGACCCAGCTACGAGTTCAATGGAGAACTCTACCTCTCTTTCTGGGGGAGGTCCAGGTAACTCCTCAGGAAATACATCCATGTATTCCTGAACAATCGGAACATCTTCAATTTGTATGCTCCCTTTCCCTTCTTCCTCATCACCGATTAACTCCATAAAGAAAGCTATAGGAGGTGCTTCTAGATAGGGATCAGTTCGGGATATCTCTCCACGGAAGATAACTGTAGGTCGTTCATTCAAGACTACTGATATTTCCTTACTTATGCATTTGATCTTAGCATTATACTTTGAGAGCCAGTCCATCCCTAGTATAACGTCGAATTCCATCATGGGAATGACTACTAGATTTGTGATAAGATTGTGCTCACCAAAGTAAACACTAGAGTCTCTAAACACTGTTGATGCATGGATAATCCCACTTGGAGTCTTGACTGACAACTCTACCTCAAGCAATTCGGGGATTGATTCTATATTCTTTGAAAACTTGGAAGAAATAAAGGAATGCGTAGAACCAGAATCAAATAAAGCACTTGCTAGTTTTGAGAGGACAACAAGAGTACCTGCTACCACATCGTTCGGGACTTCAACTTCAGCTATTGTGATAGCGAAATCACGACCTTGATCTCTTGGCCTCTGCTGAGGTTGGTGGTGATTCCCCTCCACTGCCCTCGGATTGGTACATTGGTTAGCAAAGTGCCCAAGCTGTCCACACTTGAAGCATGTGACTTCAGGTAGGGCCAGAACCATCTTTCCTCTGTCGTTAGTGTTGGGAAGCTGAGGCTTCACCTCACTATGACAATTCCGAGCAATATGGCCTCCTCTTCCACACTTGTAGCACTTGCCACTTCCGTTCAAGGAGTTCCCCAGATGATTCTTCCCACATTTATTACATGTGGTAAGTTGCATTTGCTTTCCACCTCTTCCCTGATCAAAAGACTTCCCTAAACTGGGCTCCAACGATCTCTTCTTTTCATTTGGCTTATGAGACCACTGTGTCTCACCAAACTCCAGCTCGACTTTCATAGCACTTCGAACTATTTCTTCATAGCTATCATAGTCCCTGTTGGGTATATTCTTCCGCAGATGAGGTCGTAGTCCGCCAAAGAATCTATCAACCTTCCCATTAGGGTCCATGACAGAGCTTGAGGTATAACGGGAAAGCCTTGTGAAGTTCATCTCGTAGCTTCCGACAGATTCGTTCTCCTTAGGCTTCAGCTCGAGAAACTCTTTCTCTATTTTCGTTCTCATGGAACGAGGGAAATACTTGTTAAAGAAAATCCCCCGAAATTCTTCCCATTCCATAGCTTCCATCTCTCCTCGTGGCTTCGTGTTTTTGATCAGTGACCACCACTGATCAGCTTCTCCCTCTAGGCGGTAAACAGCAAGGGTGACTTTTTCTTGTTCCGAACAATGCAGTACAGAGAAGATCTTTTCAATGGAGCTTATCCATTGTTCCGCAACCAATGGGTCAGTAGATCCACTGAATGTTGGCGGTCATTGACGCATGAAGGACTCAACAGAGTGTTGTTCCCTTCGTGGTGAGGTCGGCCTCTCAGCTTGATTCAAGTTATTACTCATAACTTGAGTCAGTTGGTTCATCATTCGCATGAATGTTTCCATTCCGGCTTCCATCGGAGGGCCGTCAGCACATGGTGAATTGCGGTCACCATCGGCACGGTTCCTCCTATTGCCCGCCATTTTCTAAAAGAATAAAACCTTAGTAAGAAACTTATTTCATTTATGAATCTTTTAACTAAGACTTAATGCTTAGACAATTACACTTTTCTATAATTCCTTCATAATGATTCATAGAAAGCGTGTGGTTAACCAAACATATCCCCCGGGAGTGTCGTAACCAAGAGTGAAGCAAGTCCCGTTATCGTGCACCAGTTCTCGTTCGAGTCTAGCTCAAAGCGGTGTTTTCGGGTTTTACCCCTATGTACATCTGTGCCAGAGCCGCCTCTACCTGCTCGTATCCAGACAGGGATGTATTTGTTTGATAAACCACTTACTCAATACTTACCAAAATACCAGGAAGTTTTCCTATATTTAAACTTTTCTATATGGTTCTTCCTAAAGTTTTTATATCCTAATTTCCACAAATAACTAAACCTCCCTTTGATACCAACTATAGCATCCCGCCATTTTATAACATAAACTTTCATTTCATTACACGGAACTGAGGATCGTTAAGGTTTAGTGTCTTGGAAACAAGAATCATAATACATAAAAAAACATAAAAACATTCTTCTTAAACACTTGAAAGGCTTCTCCTTTAGTTCATCCTATGTTCATTATGCATCTCATAACCTGGGGACATACATCAAAAGAAAGGGTGAGCAGAAGGCCCAGTAAGGGAAACAAGAGAAACATTTTACAAGTGAACTTGAGATACTTCAATAAGGACATGAAAAGAACTTTAAGGCATGAGAAAGAAATCATGAGGTACATCATAATAAAAATAATCATTTTTCATAACTTTAAGATGTGGCTACAACATTTAATATTGACAATCGTTTCGTTTCACCAAGGTCCATCCCCAAGGTGTCGTTAAAAATTACCAAGGTTATTCACCAAGGCGTCGTTAAAATGGTCATCTCTAGAGATTAAGTCTTTACCCAATGCATTGGAGCGCTATCAGGGCGCACCCTTAAATTTGTCTTTATTTTCATGTGAGCCACATATATCATCATCAAACATTTCATAAATAACCCATATAGCATAAAACAAATGGGTTTCATTTCATAATCATAATGTTTCAAAAACTGCTTTAAAGACATGATCTTTACGTTACTTTAAACCCACGGAAAGGGAAAGCGGGTATCATGTATGTAAATCCCAGAATTTAAAATAGATCATTTTTATATATATGTTAATACCCCTTTAGAAATAGGAGCTTTGAGTATTCACTTTATAACATAAAATAATTTTGAGAAAAGAGAGGCATTTTGAGACGAAAATTCTGCAGCATAACGGCTATGTTACAAGGTTTTAGAAACTTTGAAAAGAGAGGGAACATGGGTTGAACAATCATAATTGACCCATGAAAAGGTAAAGGGACAGAATAAGAAGGATATATGGACATGGTGATGCAATTTCAAGGACATACCAATTGAAACGAAAAACATGGAAGGAAGACAAAAATTTGATTTCTCTTATGAAAATTCGGCAGCCTAACGGCGTCACTTAAACTTCAACAAAAATGAATTGGACAAATAAAATAGGGTCTCTCATCATATGATCATAAGAGATCAGTATGATAGATATAGAGATCATACCCCAACATAATAAAAAGTAACTTGAAAGATTTGACATGAAAATCGAACTTGAAAAAATGAGAAGGGTGAAAGAATCACTTAAACATTCGGCAGCCTAACGGCGTCACTTAAGCTTTCATAAAACGAAATTATGAGAGTAAGAGGGGATCTCTCATAATATAAACATGAAAGGTCAGTAAGAGGAATATAAAAGAACATCCTCTCACATAATCACATGGAGCATAAAAGGAATGACATAAAAGAGATTACACGAAAAGAAAGAGAGGGGTCAGATCCCTTACCTTAAAACGTGACTCTTGAAACTCAAAGGATTGGACCTTGAGGGCTTGGGGGCACCTTGGGAGGACTCTTTGGAAGGTAAGAATACCAGAACTTCGTTGGGGAAGAGTTGGGAGTGAAAACCAAGGGAGGAAAGGGTGGGTATTTATAGGGAAAGTGAGGGGACAAAGCATTAATGGCCAAAGGACACCTCACATGTGCTTTTCTCAAACCCATGGGCTCTCCCTTGGCATTTATCATGGAGTTAGGCCACATGGGGCCCCCAAAACAATAATTCATCACCCTTGGCCGGCCAACCCTCAAAAGATCTCATGACATCATCATGAAATCATTATGATGTCATTAAACATACCGAAACCCTAAAACGGTATTTTTACTATTCACTGAAAATTCAACTTTCTCAGAATAATCCCAAAATTTCACCTTAACCAAATATCAATGCTCTGATTTCAAAAATGAAATCCATTTTATAAAAATATTTTTCTAAATATTTTTAATTTAATTTTTAAATAAAAACACTATTCATCGAAAATTCATTTTTTTCAGAAAAATCCCCAAAAATTACCTTAACATAATATCGATGCTCTGAGTTCAAAAATAAAGTCATTTTTATAAAAAAAAAATCTAATTATTTTTAATTAAATTTTTAATTAAAAAACACTATTCATCCGAAAAAACTAATACTTGATTAATAATTTATGAAACCGTTATTTACCCATTTTATTGAATCACATTACTTAACCAAGGTGTCTAAATTATATTAAAACTTTCTTTAAGTGAAAATTACTAATCCATTTGGTCACATTACTAATCCTAAGCGTAAAATTACTATTCATAATTTACTATTCATCAAAAATTAAGTTGATCTTATTAGACTCCAAATTCCTTAATGAACACTTTTGTAGAAGACCATTTTTTGAAAATCATTACACATCATTAGTTATTTAGGGTTTACATAAATATTTCAAAATATCCCTTTTTCAAAATTCATCAATAAAATACATTCTAAAATTATCTAGGCATTTGAAATTTCACAAACATCACTAAAGGAAGAAATCTCAATTTATTCACCCGAGAGGATTACACAAGGAAACTAGGGTCTCATCACATATCCCCTTATAACACTGGCATAAGACCTAAGTGTAAGGTGTGATATGGTGAAAGAATCTGAGGGAGGCTCAGATACCATTGCCCTAGTAGCAATCTCCACTAACTTGAACTTCTCCTGCAAGCGTTTTCGTTCAAGCTTGACATGCTGGAGATCGGCTTGGGCTTGGTCCAAAGCGAAGCCCACAGATGCTACCTCCTTCCCAAGCTCTGATAAGTGGGCTTCGTAAGGGTTGAGTCTACTGGATGAAGCCATCGACTCCTCTTTCTGCATTAACCATTAACATCTAATTAAATCAATAAGAGTAAGTTAATATAATACTCAAAAAGATTGGGTCGTTACAATACGTATAGGATATAGTCCTAGAACTACGGTAACGATCTTAGAATTTAACCTAAGATGTTAGATATTGAGGGTGCTCCCCCTTTACTATGTTTTTTTCCTAGCATTATTTTTTCCACTCACACTATTCTTCTTGGGTTTTAGAAAATGGCTGGAAACAAGATGATTCACGACAATGGAGGATATTATGGACAATGGAATGATATTCTTCATGATAAACCAAATGAAATGGGATTTGGAAGTCCAAACATCATTATTATGTAGAATCAGCAATCTCATAATATGATCAATAAACTCAAATTTGGTAAGTTTCCTTACTCGGCTAATAAGAGAAAGATAGAGTTTCATGATGATCATAGAGGAAAGAAAGTTCAATTTCCCCTATGTAAATCATGTGGGAAGAGGCATCAACGAGAATGTTTCAAAGGAACTAGAAGATGCTTTGGGTGTGGAAAAGAAGGACACAAAGCCAGTAAGTGCAAAGGAAAAGGTTCAGTTAACACCATGGATGAGGATAATGGTATTGCTACGACATCAACAATGGTTAAATGTTTTAAATGTGGAAGGTACGGGAATTATGAAAACCAATTCCCTAAGGGAAAGTCTCATGAAGAGAATCAGTATGGTCGTATGGGTAGTATATATGTTGATGATGATTAAGAGACTACAAATGATATGTGAGATGAAAGAATTGTTGAAGCTCGGTCAATGGTTTAAGAAGGTAGTGGAATGATTACATGTTTATCAAGTGTAATGTTGTATAAGTAATCTCATGGTACTATGGAATAAATAGACATCTAAGGATTGTTACACTATTTTCTTTCCTTATGTTTTGAAAGTGTATGATTAATGGTACCAGTAACCATGAAAGGTTATTCATATATTTTTGGAAAGTAGCTGATATGCGCATAATGAAGGGATAAGGAGAAAATTAAATGTTTGATAGTATTCATGATCTCATGACTGATATAAGGAGAAGGTTATATCATGGTTTGAGTATATAGATTTTTTTGGATTTTGGTATGTGGAAAGAGTTAACTTTTGGCAACATTCATGTTTTCACTAAGATTCAATGGGTATTCATTTTTCAAGAGAATACATGATTAAGGCCTTCGAATGTTAGGAATGTGACCAAAAAGACAAATCTCTTGATATATGGGGATCAATGATGGTATTAACATGCTTGTTATATGAACTCTTTGGTAATCGTTTTCACTGTAATATGAGATTGGACAGCAGTATTTTGGGTAAGCCTAAAGATAGGAATGGATTATGTTAGACATAAGTTAGTATTGTTTAAAGACAGAAGTTTTTTTTCGATATTATTGATGGGATGTTATAGTAATGTAGTTTTAGAAAAAGGGAAACCTGCAGGATGGGCGACAGCTCATCACGTCGAACAAGGCTGTGGGAATCGAACCCACAACCGAAGTGTGACTGGCCTTTATCACCTACCACTGGCCTACAGGAAGTCCCTGTTTAGTAGAAACTAGTTTTATTATATTAATCAGTATGATATATGAAGTATAAGTCCATTTTAGGAACCATATATGATTAATCTCACTATAGATGGACTTATGTATTTTTTGATAACTTTTCTAACCTTTTGTTTGAAACAGATGGAATGACCCATCATTCTATCACATGACCTGCTAACACATCACGAATGACAAATTCAACTTCTTTTCCTTAAGAGATGAAGTGGAAATTGTCCAAATAATGACCAATGGTGAGACTGTACCAAAATCACGAAAGTATTTATTCTAATTCCAATTTCATCAACTTTAGGGAAATGATCTTGAAAACCAAAAATGTTGTCCTAGTGCTCTTATATCCGATGAATCAGATGGTACCTTAGATAATCACAAATTTATGGCTTTGTGATTGTTGGCCTTTTCATAGACATGTTCTCTACCACTCTCCATCAGAACTTGATGGTTAGATTTTTCTTCCATATCTATATTTTCACCTATGTTCTGATACGTGGAAACCCAGTGATGAGTTAATTTGGGTAACCATTACGTTTCATAATTTAGTTTTTAAAGCCGGGTTTTAGTATTCCTTTTTACGATGTGGGTTTCTATTAAAGAAACTTTCGAGTAGTAAACCATTTATAACCCCGACAAATTTCGAGGGCGAAATTCCTTTTAAGGGGGGTAGAATGTAACACCCCGAGATTTTATGAAAAATATTGTTTTTAATTTCATTAATGTCTTGTGTTGTACGCTACACCAAAAGGAGCTTGCACAACATGCATCCCTGACTTTCCTTGCATTACACGCAATCACAACCTTCCTCGATAGCGTGTGTAGTACGCAATACCGAGTTTCACAAAATGAGATATTATTATAATATTATTATGAACTAGCCGTTATGAATAGTAATACCCACTTTTTGAAATTTAATAGATTTTAACTTTCATAATGGACTTCATTTTTGGATTTGGAATATCAAAATTAGCTTAGGGTGAAATTTTGGCACTTTTCGGATAACTTTCATATTCTGATGAATAGTGAAAATTAATAAATTTTAATTAAAAACAACTTTTTTAATCGAAGTAATTAATAGTGATAAATTATTAATTTGAGTGGTTTTAAAGTATATTTAGAATATATTTTTACAGTTTAATACAATTTTGGTCATTGGATGTAATTTCACATTTAAACCAGACATAAACAAGTGTCAATCTTTTGATTTTTATTATCTCTTAAGAACATGCTATTTGTTTTGACGACGGGAATTAAGTTTTAAATTAATTAATGCAACTGATATTTTTGAATTTGGTAAAATAGACATCATTTTTGAATTCATAATATCAAATATAGCTTAGGACCAATTTTTGGTATTTTTCTGGAAACTTTCATTTTTTGATGAATAATGAAACCACTAAGTGGTGTTTAAAAAAAACTGAATTTTTCATAAAACTTAATTTTACCGCTTCTGTGAGTGGAATTTCGAAAATCCGAGAGACACGGTTAATATCAAGGACTAAAATGTGGTTCAATGATATGAAAATAATTTTTGGTGAATAGTAACTTTTTACTTTTTTTTACCACGGTTAAAAGTAAATAGGGTAATTAAGGGTAAATATGATATTATTATTACCCTAACACATGTCCTAATTCTATTGGATAAGTTTAATTCGGCCAAAAATAACCTTAGTAATAAAATATTACCATTTAGGCCCACTTGGATTAGATTAAGACATTTATTATTAATTTATTTAAAGAAGGGTTAAAATAGTTAAAATCAAAGTTTAATAACTAAATCATTATTAATATAGGGTTATACATAAGATAAATTCTGATATAAATATTCATTAGAAAGATAAAAAGATTTCCTACATAATGTTAGTTTATTTGTAATTTTTAGACTTAGAATAATTTAATTTATTTATGACACAATGATGATGCAGTAATTATCTTATTAATGAAATATTGACATAATTGATGTTATAAATACCCAAATAAATGTAATTTGAGACTTTTTATGAATTCAAATACTTTTATATGTTAATATGACATGTTATTATTTATTTAATTAACTTTTTTAGAACTAATCATTCTGTTATGATTTTCACAAAAATCAATTACCTAATAGTGTCAAAATTGACATAAAATAGTTTTTAAAACAAATATTATATTATTAATTATTATTATATTCCTAAAAATCTAAGGTTCGTCCAAGATACTTATATCATGATAGTTGTATCATTAATGTACCACTTGTGGGTCTCTTGGATGTATATGGTATGTTTATTAACTATATAATACAAAAATACAAAGTGACATGGTAAATGTAAATCTAATTAACTAAGAGTTAAAACTAAAAGATAAGGTTAATATAATGACCTAAACAAGTTCTAAATTCTATTTGATGAGATTATTTAAACCCATCCCAACCTTAGATTCAAAATATATCAATTTGGAGCTATTAAAAACCGAATATGACTTTATAATAAAATAATATATTTAGTTATTCCAAAGATGCCCCTCTCCTCCCTTATAAAAGGGCACCTCCTCCCTCTCTTCCTCACACCACTTTGAGCCTTCAAGATCGGCCAAACCCTGCCAAATTATCTTCTCCACTCCCATAGAAACATCCTAGAGGTTCTGGTATTCTTAAAAGACCAATTTTAGTTCCCTAAGAGGAGGTCTCAAAGAGGCGCTTCAAAGAAGAGGTAATGTCCATTACTGATTCTTTCAACTTTATTTCTTCTTCCACTTCTTCCTCTTAGGTTTTTTCATTATGAAGTAATAACATCAGTATCACTAATATACTTATATGTTATTATAAGTATGAAACAACCCTATTTCACCATCTATCCATCCTATGGAAAACGAAATCACCACACGTGCGTACGTACGGAATACCGTCTCCACGCCGTGGTGTAATCTATTTTCCACCACCACCATATTTGGATGGGTATAATGGTGTAAATAATAACTATATATGATTATTGTAAAGTGATATTGATTATGTAATAGTATACATACACTATAATAAAATTCCACAATCATGGGAACGATATCATCGCTCGTGCGTACGTACGGAATACCGTCTCCACGACGCGATGAGATTCATTCTCAATGATTAACCATTCATGAATGATTATAAAGTATATATAATAAGTAATCATGAAATATATGACATAATAATGATACTTTATTTATGTATATATATATATTTATTTCATCCAATTAATTCCATTCAATTCAATGAGGAAAAGAAAACAACAGTCATGCGTACGTACGGCCTACCGTCTCCATGAACGGTGTATTTCTTTCCATTTATCGATCTATTATATATATGTAGATTATGAATATATATTATATATAAATCATGTTTTATATTCTGTAATTAATTAATCATGATCTAAGTAATCATATGAATAATTACAAGTCAAAACACGGACGACAAATGAAACAATTTTACCCAAAACACTCTTTAACATGGAGTTTACAAAAGAACGGGTAATATAAAGTCATAAGTAAACCATATATGATATCATAAAAATGAATATGATTCTGTAATAAATCAATGACATTATTTAAATCATTATACAGGAGGTTCGGATACGTACGAAGCATATCGGACCTAAGTTAAGGGATAATTTTTCAAATCTCATTTTTATCTGAGATTGCTTATTCGTAAGTATTTACTGGGGTTATTTCTATCATCCATGTCCATGTTTCCTATAAATTCTTTCATGTATGTTTAATGTCCTTTTTACCCATTTTTGACTTTTACTACATGGTTTTTACGAAATCATTCTTTTTTTTACGTTACGAGGTACTTTTTGACTTTTCTGGAAAAAGTACGAAAAGAATGTTTTTTTAACTTATACGGCACGAACAGATTTTTACGGTTTTATAAAGCCTTAGTTTCATGAAGCTTCCTCCAAAAGATTTCATAACTATTTTCAATAAAATATCTTTATTTTAAAATTTCATGACTTTTTGTGAAAAGAAATTGATTTTGAAGAAGAAAGGATATTTTCCTCAAGAATTAATTTCAAGTGTTTTATCAAAACCATTTTCCATCTAAGATGAAATTATTTCATATGTGTATGTTTCAATTGTAATGTCTCTATTATTTACATGGTTTCACTTTTCTTGTTATGAAATGATAACCCTTTCTTTTATATGGATTATGTGGTGATGGGATGATGTTTATGAGACCCATTTTATTTATTGGGTTATTATGAATGATGTATGTTTATTTTGTGGCACAAGTAAAAATGATTTCATTATGAGATGGGTGGGACCTATATCTCCCTCCAATGCATTGGGTGAAGATTTATATCTCATGAGATAGACATGGCTGGAACGGTAAGATAATCCAGTTCAGTATTACAGGACTGGAACGAGGAGTGAACTCAATTCAGAAAGGGACTTTGTCCATTAAGATGGTCTTGGCAGCAATGCCTTGGCTACTATGAAAATCATTACAAGTGCTTAATGGATGACACAATTACATGTTTTATTCCCATGTTATGTTATCATGATTTATGTTCCATTATTATCTATGCCTTATGTTCTTCCATGTTTTATGTCGTTGCTCAAGATTTTGATGTTTAAACATTATGTTCATGTTTTTAAGTTCAAATGTATAT
The DNA here is from genome assembly GCA_963277665.1 of Viscum album. NCBI lineage: Eukaryota > Viridiplantae > Streptophyta > Magnoliopsida > Santalales > Viscaceae > Viscum > Viscum album. The sequence goes on along the minus strand of OY728155.1, from coordinate 268,285,760 downwards.
GGTATGTTTTATTTTATCCATGCTTACCCTTACTAATCATTTGATCTCACCCTTTTTATGTTTTATTTTCCCCCAGGATTAAAAGAAAGTTTTTAGGTAAGGAAACAAAAAGTGGAAGATCTTTATGGGGGATGTTGAAGATCTTTCACCACGATTAGAAGATTACGTTCCAAGTTTCCAAAGACACTAAACTATTACAGTCCTTGTGTGTCTGTTTTTGTTATGTATTATGTATTCCGCAAAAGTAATGTAATGTCCATGTACATCAAGCTTCGGGTCTCTACATCTTCAATGTGAATAATGTTATTGATAAATAATGTGATCATGTTTATTTTTTTTATAATTGAAAAGGAATGATAAATGAGAATGGTTTTATTCTTGAAAGCATGTTTAAATTAATTGTTTAATTAATTTGGTAGCTTTTTATAGGTTGATACCTTAGGTTTCCAATTTTAGAACCTATGAATAATGAATTGTTTAATTAATATTCAAACAAGATCAATTTTTTAATAAAGATAATTTCTAGGTTATTATTTTTTCCACCTACCTGAGAAGGATGAGTGCCTTGTTTTGGAGCTAGGACATATTGTGTGAATTTGAAAGCTAAATGCCTTGTTTTGGGGCCCTATATTTCCCAAGTGGATATGTGGGTTTGTTTTATAATTATTTTATGATGTGCTATAGATATTAGAATGGTTTTATGATTATGATATGACTGATCATGGTATAGCTGATTTGATATGAAGTAGGGGTCCATGATGTGATGTGAGCTTGAGATGGATGGTCCTGGGATGGCTTACATGATAAGGGGCGGGGAGGCCTAGATGATGTGGTGTAATTTGATGCTTGTGATAGTGAGATTAATTGGGATATTCATGTTGTTGTTAAGGTTTAAACTAGAGTTAATTTAATGGATTGAAGTTGGGCTTACTCATTGAGGTTATGTTGAGAGCTAATATACTCATTTATGAGTATGCTTGATGGTCGATGGCTAGGTTCACTATTTTATAGGAATTTCTTTCCCCATTGTGTGAGGTAGTCATAGGTTTTTGGTTTCATGTTTCCTATTGGTGGTAGATTAGGATGGTTTTCCTAGAATACCTAGTTTATGTAATGATTCTAAAAATGAATAATAATTCTTAACCTATGGCATTGGTTGAAGTTGAAATGAAAATGATAAAAAGATTTTAATCTTGTTAAACTGATTCCTCAGTTGGATTATTCATCAAGGTCATTAAATTTTCTCAAATGAATAATGTGGGATAATTATAATGGTTAATTAATGTTTACTAAATTAATTAATGGAAGGAAACGATAAAAATAGAAGAATAAATTTAAGTTTGTACATTAAATGATTGTCTTCTTATAGAATATCTGGTCTTATCAGGGGAAGTCAAGAGTTTGGGTAATGTTACCTGAAATTGAGTCTAATAATAGGTTATTTCTATAGTTTGGTTGTGAGATATATATATCGTATATATTCTATGATTTTATATGCTACCCCATAAAATTTTGTTAGGGAATCTTACACCTAGTGGACTATGGTAGGGTGTTTTCTCCAATATCCTAGTGGGAGGATGGATAGCTGACAACCCCCTTTGGCCCCACTCTCTTTTCTTGGTAGTTACTTATGATGATATGCACAAAATTAAGCTTTTACATATATGTGTGTATAGTGATGTGATATCTTGGGGTTATTTAACACACGTGTATTACCAGATATAGTAAGCAAAGGATTCTTATTAGTATGACATGTATAGGTTATGATGGATTTAGGTACTTACTCAGTGTATATACTATAATGGGTTTACATATACCACTTAATGTTTGATATATGTCATACGGGTTATGTTGGATCTTAGAAACTACATGGTTACTATATATGGATATGTGATATAGGATGATATAACAATGTGATGCAGAAGTTTCATGTTTTGGTGCCTTTCTTAGGTGTCTTTGGGATGGCTAACTTTGAGAGATAGATGGATTAATATGTGGGACATTATGTTAGAGTGGAAAACATGTGGGTATGTAGGACCGAGGTACCCTTGATGTTAATTATTATATTATATTCACTTTTGTTTGTGATACATAGTGATACATATCCATGTTAAGGATGGGAACTTATTATACCTTTTTAGGTGATGAGTTAGTTTCACTGTTGTTCACTATGCTTTAGCATGATTTCATTATCTTTGGAATGAGATACTATATGGAGGATCCTACTTAGTATACTTTTATACCCACCCTATGTATATATAAACTATTTTTCATGTCATTAGGAGTAGGTTGGAGATCAGACTGGATATTACCTGCTCAAGGTTTTGTATGAGTTATTTTGGGATTTTTGGTTATTTTCATATTTAACTTTTGGGTACTTGTATATTTTCTTTCAGTTGTTTAGTACTATCTTGACTTGTAAGTTTTTTACTTGGGGGTTATTTATTTATATATTTCTAGGAATTATTTGATTGGTGTATCCTTCTTTTCTATCTATTATTCATGTCTCTCTTAGAAAGTAATGCCACCCACATGCTTATATATTGTACCCTTGGTAATAGTAACCAACCCGAAGCCTAGTAGAGTTTGGACTCAAGAGGTCACTATATATCTCACCTCATTGTGATATTTTTGTGGGGAGGGGTTTGTGTCATTATCGAGTGAAATTCATTCACAGATTACACCATATCATATTTAGTTTATTGGGAACTCCATTATTTTCATCATCATTATTGGATACTTCAATTTCCTTCCATGCTCTACTTATTCACATGTACACAAACATTGACAAAAAATATAACATAATACAAGGTGAGCTTAATAATCTCCAGAATTATATTTATTTCATATCCCAACTTGAAAATTGTATGTCAATATGTTCTCTATCCCTTTTTATCATATGATTTCTCTTATATACCACTTAATAATTGATTTATTCATTTTATTCTCTCCCTCTCATTGATTAAATTAAAATAACTCCAGAAGTGAGGATATTGTCACATCATTCTTATAAATGTTCTATTAATCATTAAACTCTATGTCTACATAATCCATGATATGTGTGTAATAAAATTATTGGATCTAGAGAAAAAAATTTCATATAAAAATAAAAATTACATGAACTGAAACACAATACCTTAACACATTTAGTTGGTTATATAATCATGTTCATTATAGATACTGAAAATTAATAACATTATTATTTTTTTAATTACAATATAGGATCATTAAATCAAATCAATACATAGTTTAAAATAATTAAGGTATATATAGATAAATTGTTTACTTCAAAAACCATGAAACGTCACTATTATTCATTATTTACGACATTGATAAAATAAATTTTCCCCCATAACATTTGGATCAGTTCTCAGGTGACCAAGGATAATAGACTTTTAATTCATACCTTTTTTCAATGAAAATATTTTAAGAACCATCTGGAAATTCTAAATTTATATGGATTAAAATATTAGGGTATTTTCTAAGGAAACTACCCCTCAAGGGATTCATATTATTTAATTCATCAATGTAGAATTTTTCAAATGTTATTTGGAAGTCTGAATTAAAAATCATTCAGATATGTTGACTTCTTCATATCTATAATAATTATTATAACTTACTTTTTATTCATTTTTTATCTATTTAATAATAAGAATCAACTTTAATTACCAATATGGTTAGCACACAAATACATCAAAAAATATACTGAATATGATTGAACCACATTTTCTCCACAGTATGAGAAGAAGGTAGAGAATTTCTTCCCAACCATGAGACTCGTTCGTTTTCCTCTCTAATTTTATGAAAATTAATTATGTTGTATTCTTTTTTTTTAATATAAGTCTTTGGAAACAAGGATTATTCCTTTATTTCAATATGTGGGATATTGTTTTTAACATGATACATCAATTCACATATATTAACTAGTACATGTTTCATATTAATCAACATCTATTTATGTGCTGGTATGATTGGTAAACAATCCTTTGAGTTGTGTCTAATATTCCTCCAACTCCCACACAATTCTCCTTGAGATGTAAATCTATCATATTTTTAGAAAATATCATGAATTATAATTAATATCTATGTGGGGATTTTCCATTCCCTTAGCAATTATTTTTAAATGTTCTTCTTCCAACTATATTTCCCTTTCAACCTTAGTAGACTAAATGATAGACAATATTTAGGAAAGTGATCCACTTGTTTGGAAGTCCCACATGTCATCTAAAGATATTGATTCACGAGAGCATATATTTAATTATTTTCTTGATTTATCTTTCACATAAACTCATGATAACTTCCTTTAAAACAAATTTCTATTCCTTTTTTAAAATAATCCTTGGTGAAACCTCTTCATCCATAGAATAAATTTCTTCTACTTTTTGACTTTTATTATTATTGTGTTTATTACCCATGTATGACTCATCAACCTTTTTAAATACTTCATGCAGGTGATGTTTTTTTAGTATTCTTAAAATTCCATTTAAAGGTTATCTTACCTTCCTTAACCAAATTATTGGGTCCTTTATCTCTATTTATTGATGTCACATTCTTAGATAAACATAATTAACTTATGTGTCCATAATTGTTTAACATACCCTATATATTTTCAATATTTCAAAATCTATTTAGGGTATAAAGATTACTCTAATTCACCTATGGATATTGAATGAACTCTAGTTTTCTACCAATGACATAGGATCACATTAAATTTAAAAAAATATAAATTATTCTAATAATAAAATGATTTATGCCCAAAAAATATTAAATCACCGAAATTGACCTATAAATATTGATCACCTTGTATTCACTATATGGTATCATGTTTTTAATTTTTTAAAGTTATTTGAGCTTTAATAGGGGAAAATATCCTTATATATCATATTCTAACCACTTTAGATATAGTGAAGGATTCTTCTTTATTTTTATTCATCCAATTTTGTATAGGTTTTGAGCATAAATCAAAACTTTGAGAAACAATAAGTTAATGAAAACATTATTTATATATTCATATGGTTCCATTTAACTTATGGTTGGTAGATATTGATAATTGGATGATATTAGGATGTTTTTTACCAATAGATAAAGGTTACATTACATATTAAACCTTATTGCTATTGCATGTGACATCACCTCTATTTCCAAATTTTTATGAAACATTGACTTGAATTTCTCCCATATTCTTTAATTTGAATTCAAGATCTTAGAATCTTGTATTTAGAATTCATTTATCTATCTCTCTCTCCATTATCATAATTTTTTCTAAACAAGTATTTATCATCTCTATGACTTTATCTTAATGAATTTTATTCTTTTCTTCCATAAAATTTTCATGCACATTAATCTAGATGTATTTAATCTCTATCTGAGTATTCTTGATATCATTGTAAAAAACAATTCCAATGCATGGAACCTTTATTTTAAACTTTTAATAAGTCCATACTTATTTAGGATTTCATAAATTAGTACTTTACAATTTTGTATTTATATTCTTCAAGATCCTTTATTCTATATTTTTTTCATTGCATTGCATTGTTATATCAAAACTCATCATCACCTTTGATTCTATAGTTTCCTTTCTTTTAATTGATTCTTAATCAAGATGGTTAATTAAATTCATCATTTTTTATGTAGAAAAAAACCAAAGTTAAAATATATTTATCATAATTGTGTAAGATGTAGTTTAATGTGGCGATTGAATTGTCTTATGAACCGTCAAATATGTGAACTTTATAACTTATTATTGGATCATCTATAGGATAATTATAAAAAGAATCATCAGTTTTTGTATTTTCATCATAAGGATTATTTTTTCTTGCTAAGGTAAAATCACGTTTCTCTCTATATCATTTTATGAAACTAACAAATAATCATTCATTCCTAATATGTCTTCATGAGTGTTATAACATGGGGAATAAGAATTCACTTCCTCCATCGATAAGAGAGACACTCTTTTTTAATATTATCAACTGCTTCTTTTTATTATTCAAATATATATATAGAAGATAATCATGTTATATAGTTGATACAATTCCTCTAAGTATTGTTTCTATTTTTTCATTGTAATTTAAAATCAAAAAATATAAAACCATTTAGATTATAAATATTTCAATTATAAGTGTGACCTAGATATAATATCAATTGTTAAGGTCACAATAGATTATTTCCAACAATATATGGTGAATTATTGTTGGTATAATTCTATCCAATTATTAAACATTGTCCCTTGTTAACTCTTCACTATGTTTGGATATATATTTATTTTTATACCTTCTATTCTATTCACATGGACATATAAATAGGAAATAAACACAAAATTAATACAATGATTTTTCAAGGAGGATTGTATCCTCCTGGATGAATACCTCCCTATTATAAGTTTTTTATCCCAATCAAACAAAATATTATTTTTTTATCAAATAAATTACTAGAAATGGTATGGCCTTGAACTTATTTGTCATAAAACTAACTAGGTATAAATCAAGTTGTTACATGTTGGTTTGTAACTTCTTATAGTATGCAGTTTTCAACCTATTCCTCATTGAATTTGATGAGTAATGAATGATCATGACTTTTCTAGATAAAAATATTATATCCTTCCTTAGTCTCTAAGATCAAATAGGATACCTTGTCATCTTATGACTTCTTCATTGAAATGTTTTAGGATGGATCTCTAAAATCATTTGGCCAAATATTATCAATTAATATATGATTCTATTTTTCTATTTTTCTTTTTCTTTAGTACGCCATAGAAGTGATATTATTGCAGCACTAATACATATCTTCTCCGTGTATATATTGGATGAATAAGTATATTCACAATAATTATCTTCAAATCATTGATACAAAAATATATAACAATTTATTATCTCAATTTTCTCACTCTCACATATTTTTTTCATTGCTCGGCTAGATGTATATTTTGAATACCATACTATAGGATCTATATCCATATCCCTACACATCATGATTCCATAAATTATAGACTTTAATTTTTTTGAGATGTCACTTCTTCAAATATAATCATGAAATATTCATTTTTCATTCTTGAAAACCTCGAATAATATAAATTTCAATGATATTGAGAAATATTATGGCCTTTTCTAAATTTTAATTCCCTTTTGATTATAATGTAGTCTCAAAATATATTATTTATAATATATTTTTTATTTGTTTAGTTTCTTATACTTTCTTATGATCATTAATCAATACAAACATATCATGGTTCTTTCATTTATAGAATAGAGTTCTCCCTTTCTTCTTGTATTGGGATCTAATTAAAACACTCGCTAAATATGAACCATATCCTAACCTACATATATATTTTTCAAAGGGTAGATTCACATGTAAAACAATAATCACCACAATATGGTGAACATGTAATTTCTATTTTAATATCTCTAGTGTGAAGAAGTCTCATTATACCATCAATTATGACCATGGTTTTCTCACCAAAGATGTTATTCAACTCATCTTTTCAGCTCATTTTACTTATATTGAATCATGGTGAACTTCAAAAAATATTGATATTATGATCATTAATATCACATCAATTTCATCACAATATTTATTTATTCATGTTCCCAAGATATGGAATATTATAACAATAATTTATTATTTATTTATTTATATTCTATGATTCATAAAATAACTTATAAAGTCTAGAACTGACCATACCTCAATAGTGAAAATTACATAACAACCTTCCACCAAGAATGATCCTTAAATCATATCCTTATAGTGATAATTATTTTTACATCACATCATCTTTACATCGACCTCATCCATACTATGACCATCCATGCATCATACCAACCTTACATAAAACTTATCCTTCCATTGACCATCCTTAGATCACATTATTCTTACACCAACCACATCCTTAAATTGACTTAACTTACATAATAGTATACTTATGATGACCTCATCCTAATTTACTTATTTATTATTCCTTTTAATCCTTTATTTTATTATGAATTCAGATATATCCTTTTGTGTTTTCATATTTTCAAGTGAATTCATGAGATTCAATAGTTCTTTGAGAACCACATTACTACCATCCACATGAACTTTGACTCTATAAAATTGATCTCTTAATTTTAAGATTTTGGGAGATAATGGTTAATATCAATCAATCACAGAGAAAATATGACACACAAGGAAGACGAAACTATGTCTATGTCTGTATTTTTAATAGATCGACATTTTCCTACATGCACTGATCATAATTTTTATTTCCAATACATATCCATGCCCATCTATTAAAATGTGTGCTTCTAATGACCATAAATGATGTTTTTTGGGATCTGGTTCTCTCTTATGGCCAATCATTCCAATGCACACATGTGGATTTTAATCACCATTCTCCCACCCATGATCTAATACATACATTGACCCACACAGACTCAACACATGCTTACACTACCTATGAAAGATTTGGTTCAGATTTCTACCTTGACCACTCAATGTTATAGTTGAGATGGTTCATATTTATTTCCTAAGTTGAATTTTTTTTAATTCCCATATATAAATTCTTTGAAAATTGATATTCAAACAGCCATCTAAACTTCCAACATCATCCTATATATATTTTTTTAGTACAGTTAACATAAGGACGAAACATATAAAATATTCTTAAACTATATTATTTATTTTTAATAACAAGAAGATATATATTTATTATTTTAGGATATTTTCCATTAATTTAATGTATCTCAGTGAATCATAAGGCATCACTTCATTATTATTTCTCTTTTCCACTCAACAAGTGATTATAGAAACTTTTATTCACAAATCACCACATATCATATTTTCTTTCTTGGGAAATCCATTTTTTAATCATATTTCTTAGGTACATAAATTTAAATTCAACAAAATTATCTTATTTATATATTGATACACATTGAAAACATATAAAATACAACAAAATGTGGGATCAACATCTATCATCCCAGAAAAAGAAAATATTTTAGAATTCACTATGAACTTTAAACATGAGTTCCATGAAATAAAAATAGGAATCCAAAACTATATCCAACACATGTATTACAAAAGAATAAAAAAGTTAGGTGATGTAACCATGAATAAGTATCATGAAATGTAACTGAAAAACTAAATCATGCGTGGAAAATAGAATATTTTACACTAAAATATTTATTTTTATAACAAGAATTTTAATATATGGGATATAAGGAATTATAAATGAATATTATCAGGTAAAATTAATTTTAAAAAAATATATTTAATATAATAAAAAACTAAAATTAATTATAGAGGGAGTCAGAGTGCATTTTACCCAGTATTATTTTGAAAAAATGATTTTTTATATCGATTTCATTTTCTGGGCTGCGTTTTATATTATGCACTTATTTACATTTATATGTTTTATATATAAACTCTTTAACATATAATATAATGATTTTATTTTTATTCATTTTATATAAATATAATTTTCATGTTCTCACTTTCAAGGTCTTTTATTTCAAAAGTTACCAATGGTATAAGTTTTTCTTTTCAAAACACACCTTGAATATTAGATTGTTTACGTTTAAAATACTATTTGGGAAGTTTATAATTGATTTTTTCAAAAAAAGACTATATATATTTAATTATTTTATAGTGATCTATTGTTTTTAAAAGTCTATATATAATATTACTTCCCTTTCATTCTTCACTATTAAAGAAAAAGGATGACATTAAATCGTAACAACCTCATATCTTCATTCCTTTAGAGAATCATTCTATTACATTTATATAGTCTATATAGGGTTATATATTTTCCATACTATATTATTAAATTATTTATGAATAAAATTTTATATTTCCTTTGATTTTATTTTCAAATGTTTAAAATGAAACATTCTAACATTTTTTAGATAGGTTATTTTTTACCTTCCTTTACAAACCTGTGGAAAGAATTTTTTTTAACAATTTTCATGTAAAATCCTTTTCTGGAAATCATGACTATTATAAAAAATTAATCTTGAATTAAATATTTTCATATTTTTTCAAAGTAATTTATATTCCCATTTTTTGTTAAACTTTTTTATTTTAAAATTTAACAAAAGAAAAGTAAATTTCATCTTGGGTTTTTTGAAAAAAAATCCATTTCTTTGGTAAGGTTTCATTTCATATTTGTAAACATACTTTAATAATTATTATTCTTAAATTTGGATATTATCTAATGATACCCTCCAAATTATTAATCTAGATTGATTATGGTAATATCATAAGGTTTTTTTCATGAAAAATTATTCCTTTTCCACGTGTTAGTTAATATTTGTTGGAATTATGATTTCTGTCTTATTCATGATAGTATAAAATATTATATGAATTTAATATTAATTAATTAAGGGTCCTTTTTCTCTCCTATGAATTTATAATTCATGAATTACTTTTTTTAATTGTTATTTCTCATTCCTTCTTTATCATATGATTACGTTCTTAATCACTATTCACCTCTCTCTTGACTTTATTTCTCCCCTTCATTTCGATGTACTTTAATCTCATTTTTTTATTTTATATATTTACAATATTACTATATTTTATTATGTATTTTCATATATGTATACCTATTACTATATACAGTTTCAGTTTGAAGTCTTTTCTCTAAGAATCACAATATATTTATTGGTTGGGGAAATATTGATCTTTTATATACCTGTTATTAGAAAATATATATCCATTGATTAATGAGAAATAATAATTATTTATTTTATTTATTATCAATTCCTTTGTATGGTATATTAATTTTATGTATTTAGTGTAATATGGGGTCTTGAATTATATAGCCTCTCCCTACATTAGTATGACCCATGAGACAAACTGGGTTTCCTCTTTGGGGTGTACCTACCCAATTATTTATAATGTCTTGGCTAATCCCTTAAGAGTTTGAATTTTATTTTTTTAGTATGATTTATATCACTATAAAATAAATTATAATTATTCATGTGATTAGTTAAATTATTAGGTCATCCATGTACATATTTCATACTCAAGTTATCTGTTGTATGGAATATTTATTTATTAATTATTACATCCATATTATTCATGTATTATTTTTTCCATGACATATTCTTGTATTTGATACCCATTATTTTGTTATTATAAAAATAAAAGGATAAAAATAAATGAATCAATATGTATACTAGGTTAAAAAAAATAATTTTTCCATATAATTTTGAATTTCATTCAAGTGTAAATAAATAATCATGTATATATATAGCCTCTTAGACTACTAAAATACTGTATACTCTATACAGTGATATCTTGAATTATACACCAATGCAATAAATTAATCATCTCCTTTAGGTTACGATATTCAATGTTGTTATTTTTTGTATTAGTAGTAGTTTAGTAAAAACCATGGGGGTTAGATTTAAAAGAACATATTAGGATTTTATAACATTTATAATAATCTTTTAGTATATTTAATAATATTTTTTTAAAATACCTTGCCTATATAGTATTTTTATTTTATGATTCAATACGTAAAATATTATGAGATAACAAATTGTATGAAATTATTTAGAAATAATGCATATGTGAAGGAATGAAAACTAAATAAACACTCATAATCTATGTATAAAGTTACCTCCAAATAAAGTAATCAAGGTCATTATTAGAGTCGATAAGATTATAACTATATTAAGGTAGTTGATGTGACTTATGAACAATGACCATTCTTTTATAGAAAAACTTGTCGCTTCATAATATAGTGTAATAATGTTGGAAACATTAATGTATAAAAACATATATCCTTAAATGGAAACACCAATATATCAGCAGATGAATAATGGATCAAGTACCTTGAGAATATATTTCATTTTTAGAATATATTGAAAGGGAGAAGTATATCAAGTTAGTATAATATATAAATGGATACAGTGATCAATGGTGGTCATTTATTAAAAACACAAGGTAGGAGGAGGAGATAAATAGTAGTAATGGAAAAATATTGATGTTATATTCTTTAAAAAATCCATTCCTCAGGATTAATCAGCTGATATGAAAAAGAAATTACTTAATTTTAGAAAAAATGATGAAGAAAAATTTTCTCATTTTGAGGATAACTTTACAGGGTTATTAAGACTAGTTTTATACTATGTACAATAACAATAAGGTAATATCAATTGATTATTGAATGATACAACACTATGCCTTCTAAGAGGATTCATCTCTAAAACATATCAAACATATGTTGATGTAGTATCACGTTACATAAAGATAAAGAAATAATTATCCATGTAATATATTTTAAAAATAAATCAAGAGAAGATGAGGAATATTTAGTTTATTTTAAAGGGAAATATAGAAAAAGAAAAAAAGGTAGGGTAGAATTCCCAATATGTAGTAATTGTGGGTGCAACCACCTTGGAAATTTTTTAATGGTAATTTGAGTTTTCCATGAGTGAAAAGATAATGTTCATAAAACCTAGAAATAAAAAAGACAAATAGAAGATTCTAGTGTTCAATGATTTAACTATTAGGATATGGGGTACTGTTAAAACAAATTCCCTAAATATCATAGAAAATTATTTTAGAGGACTACATGGAATAAAGTTTAATATTATTAATTTACTACAACTACATTAGGTATTTTAAATAGTGTAAAAGAAGATACATGGATCATAAACTCAAATTTATATAATTATTTATTCAATTATATATCTACACACTCTTCTATATCTTTCATGGTTGATAGGAACATTACATCCCCCCTTCTCCTACTAATAAAAGAGTTTTCAATCAAGAAACCAGGTAGAAAACTTGTTGCAATGAGGTTATATTGAGGATTCTCTATTAAAGTACCATTATATTCCCTAGTTGAAAACTTTATTATTATACATATGGTTTAATTTTATATAATATTTTTTAAGTATTAGATCTCAAATTATTATATAATAATTTATAATCTAGATAGGGAGATTATAATGTTTTATGGAGGCCTAAAATACCATGTTTTTAGAGGTGAGACATCTTTTTCTGATTCTTTTCTATATCCTCCTAGAATAGTGCACATTAATGAAATTATAGAAAATAGTATAAGATAAAAAACAATATATGGAATGGAAAAAACATCATAAGAATATAGGATGTAAATATTAATACAGAATACATTATTGTATTCCTTGGTTAATTACATAAAAATCCACATGAGAATGAAGTTTATTTTTCCATTAAACTCATCCTTTATGAAAAACCTATATCTAAGAAACCTTATAGAATAAACCTACTGTAATTGGAGGAGTTAAATAAAAAATTTCTATATTTTTTTATAATTGATTCATATGACATAGTGTTTCGCCTTGGGGAGACCCTATCCTATTTGTAAAAAATATAAATGGGTATATGTGGTTATGAATCGATTATTGGGAAATAAATTCACAAAATATAAAGAATAAGTATATTATAACGCACATTGATGACTTGTTTATTCATATTCAAGGATATAAATACATTTCAAATATCTATCACCAATATTATTATCTTGAATTATGTGTAATGAAGGATGGGATACCAAATAAGACATTTAATTCGATGTATGACCATTATAATTTTACCATAATTCCTTTTAAATTAATTATTAAGGCCTTTATATTTATGGATATGATGAATATAGTATTCAATGATTATCTTCATAACATTAGGGTGGTATTTATTAATTTTATCATAATATACTATAAAATTAATGAGGATAATAAAAATTATTTGTGGATTATTCTTGAGACTCTTAATAAAAATTAGTTATAAGGAAAATTAAAAGATGTGAATTTTGGATTTAGGATGTTTATTTTAATGTCCGTATTATCTCCAATGATATTATATCTATTGATAATTAAATGTATATGTATGTCAATTTGATATTCCCCATGGTTTTTTTAATGAATGTTATATTTATATCAATATCATTAGAGAAGCAGTGGAAAAGGGTTCGACTAGGTCTCGAGTTTTTTTAAGAGGTTCAATGATGGATAATTATGGATTATAATATATTCAATGTTTTTATATATAATCATGAAATTATATAGTGAAGGTGAGAAAATAGAAATGTCTTATTCCATTAAACATATAATTAGGTGCATTTGACTTTGTGCATAAGACATTGAGGGAGAATGTATGACTTTGAAGTAATTTTGTATGAATTTGTTCATTTCACATGACATTTCTAAATCACATAATACTTTTTTGAGTAGTTTATGAATTTAATGGAATGATAATAAATTTTCCTTCCGCAATACCATAAATTATTGTATGAAATTGAGGGTTTATTTATGACATTTTTTTTGTTTTACACAAGTCTTTAGACACTCAACATATTAATTTAGTGTATGAATCAGAGATAAAAAGAATTTATTGTAAGTCTCTGAGAATGTATAACAAATTCACTATATTAATGCACAATTTATGAATTATAAAGTCTTAAAATATTGTCAAATAATATGTAATTCTTCATCTCTCAGTGAAAATTTGATATTTTTTCATGAAATTTAGATTTTCCATAATTCAAATATTTTGAATAAATTTAAACATGAAAATGTCATAATAGTTCATTTTTGATTAACATATAAAAATTTTACTGTTATTTAAGATGTTTGAATAATCCATTATCCTCACATCGTAAAGAGGAATAATACATTTGGGAACAACATGATCTGAAATAACATAAACTATTTTATCTATTATAAAAAATAATGAATATATTAATGGGTTCATTCTTTTCTATTCACAAATTAATAAATAAAATTCTATTATAGCTATGATTCAGGATTATTTTTTATAAATTATTCTAGGAGATTGAACTTTATATTTTGTAATTTATGTTGGATGATTTTCACAGTGATGAAGTCTTCCTTTCCATGAGAAAGTTAAATAAAATAAAACTTCAAGATATCTGATCTCAAGTATGGGGAGATATCTAGTGGATATTATTTTTAATACATAAGTACTTAAAATTATGTTCTATTACATAAGGTAGATATGGATACTATGAATCTACGTTTTTTTCTATTGGTAAGAAGAAAATGGTATTTTTAGAAGTTTGTATGAGAACATGAGATACAAATTTACATATATATTTTTAGATTTTCATGAGTATCAAAGTTTATTAAAAATGGTTCTATTTTATTATTCTCTTTTTGTTAATGATAATACATATTAAAAACCTCAGTTTATGTATATGAAACATACATGAAATGTAATTTTTATTCATGTATAAAAATATTATGTTTCAATGAGAGAGAAAATTACTATTGTGAAATATAGAAGATACCCCTTTGAGAAAAACAAATAGTTTGGGAGTGAAAGATAATATGTGATTCAACTATTAGAATAATTGTAGAAATATATCAAATAGAAGTAATGAGAACCTAAAGATGATATTGTGTGTAATATAAAAATATACTTACATGAGCATACAGTGTTGAGATTGAGTGAATAAGAAAAAGAAGTCCTTCAATGGGAGAAATATGCAGTTTGTCAACAAATCCATTTTCATTTGATTTTAAACCTAAGGTAACTTATGATGTGGATATTCTTTAAGGGATTTATCTTTTTATTATGGATATTTTCTTGTTGGCTTAAATATGAAGATTTATCATTTGTGTTTTAAGTAACCTGAACTTCAATGAATATCTATATCATTTAGTGTTGTTTATTTCCAATGTATCTATTAGAAGATAATGGAACATGTTGTAGGTAGTGTTTATTCTGGGAATAATGGTTTTGTAGATAAACAATAACCCAACCAATTATACTAATGACATGATATTAGTGGAGATTCAATAGTATGGGATAAAAACCAACTATAGAAAGAAGTATTATCACCCATTTTGTTTAAACCATATAAATAATATTATATGCCTTTCAATATAATAGACTTGTATCATTTGTCTAAGGATTAGTGTAATCTATTTTATAAGGTTAATTTTTAACTTAATATAAAGGTTTATTTCAAATAAGGAAATTATAAAAATAGAGAAACAATAATTCCACAATCCCCTATTAGTGTATCAATTTGGCCCAGAAAGACTTTCAAGTGGTTTTAGGTCAGAAGATTCCCACCATCAGACTCCCTTTATAAAATATGGATAATATCAACTCTTTTTATATTATTTTCATATCTATATTAGGTGGAAAAAATTTACATGGTTTCAAAACTAGAATTCTTCTATATTTTTTACATTAAGACATAAAAGTATTCATATAACCATAATGGGGTTTTCACAAATTTAAAGGATTTTGAAAATAAAATTTACTGTGAAAAGTAACCTTGAAGTTGATAGAAATATAGAAATTAAATTTTGTAATTTGTCCTTAGTAAGGTGTTTACAAAAGTTATGGGATTGAAAACAGCTAAATATATTCAGTACACATATTAATGTTGGTATGAAGGAAATTTTTATGTAAAGAGTCTATCATATAAATTTGGATACGTATATTTGATGATATAAATAGGGTTTGGGAGAAATCAATTGATGATTACTTTAATATTGTGAATAAATTAGTAAGAAACATTAGAGGAATTAAGGATAAATTGGATAAATAAAACATCATGAAGAAACTATTGGGAAATGTTCCAGACCAACTAGACCAAAAAAATTATACTCTTGAATATAGGGTAGATATATCATTGGTTGAGTTAAAATATATTCTCATTTATTATGAAAATATAAATTCTCATGCCTTTAATAAGAAAGCTATCAATGAGATGGGTTTTGAGGCCATGGGAATATTGCAGCTGAAAGAGTAAGAAATTGATTCTTTTAATGAGTTTGAAGATAATGATATGAATAATGATAGTAAGAGAATCATGTTTCTTATCTTTAGAAATTTCAAAAAAAATAAACGGGAAATAAAAAATGAAAATATTCCATTATATTCTTCAAGTTTTATGGTATTAGACATTATACCTAAAATAACAACTATGACTTTTATGTTTATGTTCAAGATGAAGAACCTACAAAAAAATAAATGGGGAAAGAGCTCTAAGACATTGTACCAATCAAGTAATATTATGAAAAATCACTCAAAAATAATGATAATAAATTTTATGATACAATATTAAGACATATATACTTTCTCCAGCAGTCAATCAAATGATTAATTGTCCCATCCCATGATTTTGTTTTTTTCTAATTAATTTTGTCTATTGATATTTGTATTTCATTTAATGAAACACTAAAAATAGTTTTTCACTAATTCCAGCATTTCTTTAACATGGTACTGGATTTGTTTATGTTACATGTAACCCCATCTTGGTGTACATTACACGGAACAACAAAGTTAGCATACAATACACACAATATTGACCTTCCTCGATGGCTGGCATAATACTCATGATCGAGTGTTACATATCTATAATATATTATTAAAAATATTATTATAATGAGATAAAACCTGGATGTTAATTTGATAGATATTAATAGAATTAACTAAATTATGAAAATATGTGTTTTACACAGATATAATATGAATTCCTAGGTTACCAATTAATGAATATGGAAATAGATTGAATATAAAAAAAATATTATTATAGTCACAAAGCTATTTTAACCTAGTAAGTAAAATAAATTAAAATATTTAAGTGATTTTAATTTAATACATATTTTATATATTCAATAAAATATTTTTTGTATCTATCCAATAGATTTTATAGACATAAGATAATAACAAACTCAATTTTATGCATAAAAACCTATTTTTTATAAAGGTAGTTTTACCGCTTTTTAATGGTGAACACATTTCAAATTATTTTTTTAACTTTTATAGAATTAATATTTCAAAATAAACATTATCTTTGTAAGAAACAAATAAAAATCAGGTTAGGATAAATTTCTGGTATATTTATGTAAGGATTCATCTTTTAATGAATAGTAAAAAATACTGGATTTTAATACAAACCTATTTTTTCATCTAATTTATTTATAAGGTTAAATTATATTTTTAAATTCTTTAATAGTTTATTTATATAATATTTTTACTGTTTAATCAAATTTTGGTCATTGGAACCATTTTCACATTGAAATTGGATATAAAAACATAGCGATCTTTTGGACTTTTTTACTTCAAAAACTTGTAGTGTTGTCCCGTCATCAAGATTAATTTTAAAATATTTTCTAGCAATTATGTGATTATAATTTGGAAAAATGGATTCCATGTTTTAAATAATCATAATTTATAATAAATAATAAGTTCAAATTTGTTATTTATCAAAAATATTAATGAAAGTGACTAAAATTAATTACATCGATTAATAGAAAAAGTAGGTTAATAAAGTACTAAACCTTAAATTTTAGACCAAAAACGACCTAAAAACATGTACAAAATCCATTTTATAGAAATATTTAGACCCTATTATCAATTACCTCAAACATGGTCCATTATTGGATTCAATTTCTGTCACGACCCGTCCACAGCCCGTGCCATGACTACCCCAAGCCCACATTCCTTAGGCCAGGGGTTGGATACTAGCACCAAAAAGGCATATCCCAGAGAAAGGGGAAGGAATTACCTTTAAACCTTCAACTCAGACAGACTGTACACAACTAGAGATAACCAAAAAGTAATAATAATGTAATGAGTGCTGAAAGTAAATGGGCTAGTATACAAACCCAACTGAAGTAAAAGTACATGAAAAAAGGGAAAACAGCTCTTGGATCATCCACCATGAAATCCTACTAGAAGGGTAGGTACTGATCTTGAAAAATTCATCCCTGAGGTATGTCTTGTCTAAGTCCAGCTCCGAGCATCCTCCCGTCCATCTCTCTCAACCTCGATCACTGTTTTCTATCGTCTGCATAGGACACAACAAGGTGCGGGTGAATCCCGTGTGGGGGTGAGTATAAAGATACTCAGTAGGGACCTTGAGACCCCTTATGGTCTCCTAGAATCCACTAAAAATAAACCATAGTAGTAAGAATACAATCTCAAAGTATCAACCAACTCTACTTAGGTATATTCCCATACATATACCTAAGTAATCAAATAAAAACCGGCTCAAACTCTTGAGCACAAGCATAACTCGTTCCATGAAGGAAGAAAGATAACTTGTTGATAACAACATAGAGTCAAGGCTCATCTAACACAAGTATACAACTTGTGTAAAGAGATAGAGAGGATTAGATGTAGCCACTGAATCATCTACTCTCTCAAGCCCACGTAGGATCCTGGTACAGTAATCAGAGTTATCAAACCCACGTAGGATCCTGGAATAGTAATCAGATCTGGAGAATCCACATAGGATTCTGGAATAGTAACTAGATATGTCGAACCAATGTAGGATCTTGGAACAGTAGTCAGTCCTATCGAACCCACGTAGGATCCCTTTATCACAAAGCAGTGAGCCACAGGGTTCTACACAAAGCACACCTGATTCGGGGAGGTTTGGCTCCTCAATCCAAGTTTCTATACATCATATTCCATGAAGTCCCAAGTTGATGTATCCAAAATATCCTTCTTTCCATAAGAAACCCAACGTGATAGAATTCGCGTCAATCAGACGCCCGGTCTGAGAGTTATTGGCATTTCCGTTATGAGGGCCCGGTTGGATTTACGTTCGATCTAATCAGGCCATACACCAAATGCCTCCAAACCTCAAGTGGGGTATACAAAACTAACCGCCTCCCTCCAAGGTTTCCATCACCGTAGACGGTTTTTCAATCGTACACCTGTAGCTCAACTTATGAGTAAAAGAGTGGAAACAGGTCAAAGCGGGTCCGCGTCCTGTCCGGCCCAGTCGGACAGACCCGGAATGACCCTGCCTGACCCAGGTCCAGACAGGCATCCGACCCAGTCCGTGTGGGCTGCCCGGCCTGTGCTGGGTTGGGCCCACGCTGGGTTCAGCCCACGCTGGGTCTAGCCCGCACTGGGCTCGGCCAGCGCGAGGCCCGCGACTGGCGGTCATCGTGGGGTCTGTCCTATTCGTGTCCTGGGGGGAGGTTTCACCCCATGGAGTCTCGAATAGCTTAGATATTATGGAGGTTCATATTCGGCACCACATGGTGTCGGTCCATGTCACGCGGGACCCATGTGGTGGGTCCCGCTATTCCCTGCTGGCTGAGCGGCCAGCCCCCTCCCACGCGACACGGTTCCATCGCGCCTCCTCCAGCGACCAGCATAACCGGTCGCCCGTCCTTCGTCGCTGCGACCATGGTTGCATCCCCCTTCACTCTACTTCACAGTACGTGCTACGTCGTGCCTTCCCCAGCAACCCGACATCCCGAGCCACTGGTTTTCTTCGCAGCCGGCCTTGCATCGGCTGTCACAGCCCACTCCCCTGGTGGCGCGGTTGCGCCGCAACCGTCCGCACAGTCGACCGGCCTTCCCTTCGTCGCCAGTGACATTCGCAGGTTCCGACCACCGGCGAACCTTCTGTAGGTCATTAAATGGGTTCTGGTGGCTCGATTCTCATTCCGGAAGTAGCCACGCACTAATCTGGATGTCGCCTTCAATCCGCAACCATCATTGACAAAAATCACTCAACCCGGACTCGTGCCGCGATTAGCGTCAAAATGAACAAATTAAGGCGGAGGGGTCGGTCCGTGTTCATTCAGACCACACACTCTGGGTTAGGGTGATAGCATGCGGATTCAAATCTTAATCCACAAAGGAAAATGAAGAACAAGAAACAAATAAAAAAGAACGAACCCCAACCTTGGATTCCTTGACGTCGGAAAAGAAGATGAAGAAGTAGAGGGTTACATCATCGGCGTTATTCAAGGATGGTGATTCCTCCCTTGTTATGGTAGGAGATCAATGAAGAAAAAGATGTTCGTCATTGGTGGAAGAAGAGTTCTTCCTCCAAGGTTTCCTCCAACAGTCGAACCACCAATTCTCACAACTCCAAAAGGAGAAGAACAAACACATCAATTTGAGGAGTCTCCCCCTAATCACTTAATTTAATGAAGGAGGGGGTGGCAAGAATTAAAGTGGGAGTTTAGTTCAGGTTGACCCCACATTAATTTAAAAATAAAATTTACGTTTAAAAAATTTTATTTTATTCCTCCTTTTTTTATCCTGCATGAAAGGTTGTAAAACCAACTTCTGTTCATGACCAAATGCAGCTGAGGTGAACATCCCCTTAAGAAATCACCGGCTCTGTGAGTTCAACGGTTCCCTCATATTTTAATTCCGAGCACCGGTTCTAAAGTTACCAAAACACACTCTTAAGTTCACTAAACGTACTCAGAAACTTCGGAAAAACATTTTGGACACTATAGGCTTCAGAATTATGTACCGTCAGACACTGCAGACTCGGAATAATTCCATATAATTTTTAAAAAAAATTAGATGGATTTTCGGGTCTTTACATTCTCCCCACCTCAGAGCTTTGCATCCCCAAAATCCAAAACTCAAAAACTAGGAAAAAATGGGGGTAATGAACATGAATCTGAGCCTCTGGCTCCCATGTTCTCTCTTGGAGGTTCCCATGTTGTCGTCCTACATGCACTAGAGGTATTGATCACCCACGAAGGACTCTCTCCTGTCGATCCTCAATCTCCACTTGAACCTCTGAAAAAGTCTCCCCATCATCGATGTCATGATCTCCCAGTCTATGATGTGAGTAGGATTATGCACGTATCTCCTCAGCTAAGATACATGAAAAATGTCATACACTCGGTGTAACTGAAGGGGAAGTTCTAGACAGTAAGCCACATCGCCTACTCTACTGAGGACCTGGAATGATTCGATGAATCTCAGAGATAACTTTCCTCCTTGGCCAAATCTCCACAGACCTCGTCGAGGTGAGACCCGTAGAAAAATGTGGTCGCCTCCTTGAACTCCAGAGGTCTCCACCTTCTATCCGCATATGACTTATGCCTGCTCTGTGCAGTATTCATCCAATCCTAGATGATTTTCACCTTCTCTGTGGTAGCATGTATCATCTCTGGTCCCACTAGTGCTGACTCCCTTGGGTTATTCCGACATAGTGGCGATCTGTAAGGTCGACCATATAAGGCCTCAAAAGGTGTCATACTTATGGTGGAGTGATAGCTGTTATTGTATGAAAAATCCACCAAAAGAAATTGGTCCTCCCAGCTGCGACCGAAGTTGAGGATGCATGCATGGAGCATATCCTCGAGAGTATGAATGGTCCCCTCAGTCTGGCCATCCATCTAAGGATGGAAGGCAGTGCTCAAATGAAGTTGTGTCCTGAAAGCCTCCCGCAACCCCTTCCATAGTAGGGAAGTGAAACTTGCATCACGATCGGAGACAATCATCGAAGGTACCCCTTGTAGTCACACAATCTACTGCACATAGAGGTGTCCCAAGCTCTCTACTGAACCCTGCTCTCTGATCAGTAGGAATTGGTCCGACTTTGTGAGTCGGTCGACGATCACCCAAATCGAGTCATGTCCCATGGATGTATATGGAAGTCCTGTCATGAAGTCCATGGATATCCCATCCCACTTCCACTCTAGGACCTCTAAAGGTTGAACCAAGCCTGCCAGAACCTGGTGCTCTGCCTTCACTTGCTGACAAGTGAGGCATCGAGAGACAAACTCTGCTACTGACTTCTTCATACCTAGCCACAAGTGCTATCGTCAAAGGTCCTGGTACATCTTTTCCCCACCTGGATGTACCGCTAAAGGTTATATGTGAAAATCCCTCAACACTACTTCCTGAAGCGACGTTGGTACCATGGTACGTCCTCTGAAGAGGATGACATGGTCCCCACCTATAGAAAATCCATCAGGTGCCTGCCCTGTGGATATTTATGCACGTTAAGACTCGCAGTCAGTATCCCCGCATTTCACCTCCCTAACTCTCTGAAGGAGTGGGGTGTGACTATAAGAGACTGTAGGAAAGCTGCTCCATATCGGTCCACATAAGAAATCTGCAAAGTGGACAGCTGCTCA
The DNA here is from genome assembly GCA_963277665.1 of Viscum album. NCBI lineage: Eukaryota > Viridiplantae > Streptophyta > Magnoliopsida > Santalales > Viscaceae > Viscum > Viscum album. The sequence goes on along the minus strand of OY728155.1, from coordinate 268,262,901 downwards.
GTCGCCTCTCCTAGTATCTAAATACCTGGTTTTCTACTGAGAGCATCTACAACATTGTTCCCCTTCCCAGGAGTATAGACTATCTCGAAATCATAGTACAGGAAATACTCATGCCAACACCGTTGTCTCAGGTTCAGGTCCTTCTACGAGAAAATATACCTGAGACTCTGGTGATCAGAGTAGACTGTGAAATGCTTTCCCATCAGATAGTGTTTCCACGTATTCAAGGAGAAGACTACTACTGCTAACTCCATGTTATGGGTAGAATAGTTCTACTCATGCTGTCTCAGCTGACGAGAACCATAATTTATCACTGCTCGCTCTTGCATTAGGATGCATCTGAGCCTGGTCCCTGATGCATCGCAGTAGACCACGTACCCAATTCCCTCCTCTGGTAGCCTCAAGATGGGCGCACTAGTCAGCCTCTGCCTCAGCTCTTGAAAACTCCATTTGCATCTCTCTGACCACACAAATGGTTTCCCCATATTCGTCAATTCTGATAAGGGTTCTACAACTCTGGAGAAGTCTGGCACAAATCTCCAATAATAACCGGCCACACCCAAGAAACTTCGTACCTCTATTACACTCTGGGGTGGATCCCAAGATAGCACAACCTCAATCTTCGCTGGATCCACAACAACTCCAGCCTCTGAGATGACGTGTCCCAGAAATTGAACCTCTTGGATCTAGAACTTGCACTTTGAGAGATTACAATAAATCTGGTTCTCTCAGAGTGTTTCTAGTACTACCTGTAAGTGATAGGCATGCTCCTCCTCAGAAGTCGAGTAGATCATAATGTCATCGATGAAGACTATGAAAAAGCGATCAAGGTATAGCTGAAAGATCATGTTCATGACTCCCATGAATACTGTTGGAGCATTGGTTATGATGAATGGCATAACCAAGAACTCTTAGTGGTCATACCGACATCTGAAAGTTGTATTCTGCACATCCTCGTCTCGAACTCTGAGCTGGTGATAGACTAATCCGAGGACTATCTTCTAGAACCTCCATGCTCCCTTCAACTGATCAAAGAGGTCGTCAATCCTCACGTGTGGGTAATTTTTCTTCACGGTCACCTGGTTTAGGTGACGGTAGTCAATACAAAGCCTCAATCTCACATCCACCTTCTTGTAGAATAGAATCAGGGCTGTGCAAGGTGAAACACTGAACCGGATGAATCCCTTCCCCTACAAGTCCTCTAGCTGTACCCACAGCTCGCGAAGCTCTGCTAGAGCCATCTGATTCACTGGGGTAGATATCAGCGCCGTCCTAAGGTACAAGTCAATGTAAAAGTCCACCTCTCTGCAAGGAGGTAGACCTGGGACATCATCAGGGAAAACATTTGTTTACTGTTCCACCACAACAGGATAGATTGGATTTTGCAAATCAACTGCTCCGAGGATAAGGCTAGCCAACTGATGATTAATCGGATTCCCCCTCCTTTGGGTAAGTCCATATTGTGCTGAAAATGCTCCCTTCTCGCCGGTGAAGGTAAACCTAGTCTCGTCCTATCGAACACACTGCACTTTCTGCCTAATACAGTCAATCTGATCATGAACTGTAGATTACCAGTTCATACCCAAGATAACATCATAAGGCCTCGACGCCACTACAAGGATATCACATCTGAAGCTCTCGCCTCTTATAATAAGCTAAAACTACTGGAACTAGTGTGTAATCATTGAATCTGCTCCTCTAATAGTCTCTAGCCGTAAGCATTGAGCCAACAGCTCTATCAGAATCTCTGAGCTCTGAACGAGGGTTGTGGCAATGAAAGTGTGACTGTCACCTATGTCTATAAGTACTATAGCTATGGTGGAGTAGACTATATGGTACCTCATATCATCTCCTGAGCGTCGTGATCATAGGCCTCAGCTTCCTAGAGCTGAGCTCTCCTCTATCCACCTACTCCATGTGGTCGGGGTAGACCTCTTGGTGGTGGTGGTGTTGGTATCACCTCGAATCATCGTCCACCTCCAGCTGCACAGCCAGCTCCTCTGCCAAGTCCCCCTTCTCCCTACGGACCGCCTCGATCGAATCTATGTCTGTGCTTGGGCGGTCCTTCAACTGTATTTTGATCATCTGCATGTCAGGTCAGATAGTAACGATCCATGTGACTCTACTCGTCGCATGCATAGCACTGCCTGGTCCTTGTATGACTGGCTTTGTCTCGTGTGCCCTGTACCAACGAACCTGTATCATGAGGTCGTCCAATGAATGGCCTGGTCCACATGGATCTCTGCGACATCTATCTACTGCCACCTGTAGAAGACTCCGCTAAGTGATGCCCGGTGGTGGGTCTCGCTGTTGGTGACTGCTCAGCAAGGAAACTCTCCACAAAGAGGACCCCCTCCAACACCTCTGCCAGCATCGGGATGCTGAGGGAGATCTTTGAATCCCTGGCCTCTCGCATGATCCCCTACTCGAAGGTCTGATCCCAGAAGAATGGGTCTCACACCATATCTATGGAGTAGAGCGAGAGGTCGGTGAACCTCACTGAGTACTGTTCCACTGTCATGCTACCCAAATGCAGATGAAGTAGCTCATGTATCCACACTACATGTAGGGTGGCTGGGAGAAACTCCGCCTGAAATGGGCTCTCAAAGTTTTCTCAGAGAAGTGTGTCCTTATCAGGCACCTAGAGCATCAGGCTCCACCATCTGCCTGCTGCTTCCTAAAGGAGACTCACAGCAAGGATCACCATAAGGTCAGCTGGTGTCCCTACGAGTCTGAATAATCTCACCACAGCCTCCAGTCAATCCTCAACTGCCTACAGGTCCATCTCACCCCTGAACATGGGTGGACTCCAGCACTGGAACTAGTGAAACGTGCTCAGGCGATGTTCACTCTCTACTACTAGGGCTGGTGGAATCGGTGGCCCAATAGATAGTGGTACCGCTGGTGCCTCCGCTGTGATAGGGCCCTACACCGAGGCCTCGTCGCTCGGTGGGATACCATCTTGTATAAATCCTTGAACCATGGCTGGCTCTCTACGTGGGGCTATCCTGAAAAGAAACAGGTGTGCAATGGTCAATAAGTTATACCTGGTGAGCTGACTCAAAGAGATCACAAAGAGAACTTTTCAAATGAAACACACATGCAATCAGTGTTTTCGTGCACTGAATCGGAAATCAGAAGTCAGAGTCCTAGTGTATGAATACGTCAGCCGCCACACCAACACATGTTTCCCTAAACTGATAACCACACCCAAAACACATAACACTATTTCTGTTAAAATATTTGAGTACAATTTTCTACAGTATAACAGACTCCTCTGATACCAATTTGTCACGACCCATCCATGGACCATGTCGTGACTACCCCAAGCCCACTTTCCTTAGGCCAGGGGCTGATGACTAGCACCAAAAAGGCATATCCCAGAGAAAAGGGAATGTATTACCTTTAAACCTGCAACACACACAGACTGTATAAAACCAAATATAACCGAAAAGTACTAATAATGTAAAGAGTGTTGAATGTAAATGGGCCAGTATACAAACCCAACTGAAGTACAAGTATAGGGAAAAGGGAAAACAGCTCCAGGATCTTCCACCGAGAAATCCTACATGAAGGGTAGGTACAGATCTCGATCAAGTTATCCCTGAGGTATGTCTTGTCTAATTCCAACTCCGAGCAGCCTCTCATCCGTCTCTCTCAGCCTCGATCATTGTTGTCCATCGTCTGCACAGGACATAGCAAGGTGAGAGCGAAGCCCATGCAGGGGTGAGTATAATGATACTCAGTAGGGACCCCGAGACCCCTAAAGGTCTCCCAGAATCCACTAAGGATAAACCACAGTATTAAGAATACAATCACAAAGTATCATCCAACTCTACTTAAGTATATGCCCATACATATACCTAAGTAATCAAATACAAACCGGCTCCAAATCTTGAGCCCAAGCATACCCCATTCCATGAAGGAAGAAATATAACTCGTTGATAACAACATAGAGTCAAGTCTTAGTTCACACAGGTATAAAATTATGTAGAGAGATAGAGATGATTAGATGTTGACACTTAATCATCTACTCTGTCGAACCCACGTAAGATCCTGGTATAGTAATCAGAGATGTCGAACCTACGTAGGATCCTGGAACAGTAATCTGAGTTGTCAAACCAATTTAGGATCCTAGAATAGTAGTCATCGATGTCGAACCCACATAGGATCCTGGAACAGTAGTCACTCCTGTCGAACCCATGTAGGATCCCTTTATCACAAAGCAGCCAGCCACAGGGTTCCGCACAAAGCACGCTTGATTCCAGGAGGGTACGCTCCTCAATCCAAGTGTCTATACATAAACTACCACGAATTCCCATGTTTATGTATACAAAATATCTTTATTTCCATAAGAAACCCAATTCAACAGACGGCGTGTCAATCGGACGCCCGGTCTGAGAGTTATTGGCATTTCCGTTCTGAGGGTCTGGTTGGATTTACGTTCGATCTAACCAAGCCATACCCCAACTACCTACAAACATCAAGTGGTTTATACCAAATTAACTGTATCCCTACAAGATTTCCGTCTCCGCAGACGGTTCATCAATCGAACACTCGTAGCTCAAGTTATGGGCAAAAGAGTGGAAACAGGTCAAAGCGGGTTCGGGTTTGGTCCGGCCCAGTCGGACCGACCCGGCCCAACCCATCCCGATCTGAGTCCGGACTGGGGTATGACCCAGTCTGTGGGGGAGGCCCGGCCCACATTGGGACCAGCCCGCGTTGGGTCTGGCCCGCGCTGGGCTCGTACTGCGCAAGGCCCGCGGCTGGCGGTCCCCATGGGGTCCTCCCTAGACATGTCCAGGGGGAGTCTGCGCCCCCTAGAGTCTCGAACAGCTTATACGTTCAGGCGTTTTAGATCCAATGCCTCGTGGTGCCGTTCTATGTCACGTGGGACTCCCACGGCGTTTCTGTTGTTCCCAGCTGGTCGAGCGGCCAATTGCCTCTCGCGCGGTGTGGTTGCATTACGCCTCCTCCGGCGGCTGGTAGAGTCGGTCGCCCGTCCTCCACTGCCACAGCCAAGGACGCGGCCCCCTTCGCTCCATCGTGTAGAACGCGCTACGTCTCGCCTTCCTTGGAAACCAGGCGGCCCGAGCCGCCTGTTTTCTTCACGGTCGGCCTTGCATCGGCCGCCGCTGCACCACCGCGGCCTATCAGCCGCAACCCACTCCTCCGACGGCGCGGTTGCGCCTTTGCCATCCACGTGGTCGGCCAGAGTTTCGGTTGCCCTTCCCTTCATCGCTGGTGACATTCACCAGTTTTGACCACTAGCAAACCTTCTTCAGGTCGCCGAACGAGTTCTGGTGGCCCGATTTTCATTCTGGAATTTGTCGTGTACTACTCAGGACGTCGCCTTCAATATGAAACCATAATTGATGAAAATCGCTCAACCAGAACTTGTGCTGCGATTTGCATAAAAATCCACAAAGTAAGGTGGATGGGTCAGGCCGTGTTTGTTCGGCCCACACACTCCGTGTTAGGGAGATAGCATGTGGCTTCGAATCTTAATCCTTGAAGGAAAACTAAGAACAAGAAACAAATAACAAAGCTCGAACCCCTACCTCAGATTTGTTGAAGTCGGAAAAGAAGATGAATAAGTTGAGGATGACGTCATTGACGTTCTTGAAGGACGGCACTTCCTCCCTTGTTCCGGTAGGAGATCAAAGAACAAGAAGTTTTTCGTCATTAGCGGAAGAAGATTTCTTCCTCCAACGTTTCCTCTAATAGCCAAAACACCAATTCTTGCAAATCTCAAAGGAGGGGAAAAAACACATGAATTTGAGGAGTCTCCCCCTATTCACTTCATTTAATGAAGGAGGGGTATTGTGAAGAATTAAAGTGGGGGTTTAGTTTGGGTGTACCTTACATTAATTCAAAAAAAATTGAATCAAAATAAAGTTTAAGTTTAAACAATTTTATTTTATTCCACAATTTTTTATCCTCCACAAAGTGTTGGAAAACCAACTTCCATTCACGACAAAACGCAGCTGAGGTGAAGGTCCCCTTAAAAAATCACAGGCACTGTGAGTTCAACGGTTCCCTCATCTTTCAATTCTGATCACTAGTTCTAAAGTTACCAAAACCCTCTCTAAAGTTCACTGAACGTACTCAGAAACTTTTGAAAAACATTCCAGGAACTTAGGGCCTCGGAATTACGTGCCATCAGAAACCTCAGACTTGGAATAATTCTATATAATTTTAGAAAAAAAAAATACATGGATTTTTGGGTCTCTACAATTTCAACGTGAAAATATGGGTGGAATTCTCTCTTCAAATATTTACAAGATTGTCATTCCACGTACAAAATAAAAGGCCACCACATCTACCCATTCATCACACCTCTCAAAAATATTAGGGTTGGCTATTATCATCCAAATTAGCCTCCAAAAATTACTAACTTATACCTTTAATGCTCCCTTTTGTCATAATTACTCTCAAGGAATCCTTTTGGCACAAACCGAAAAGAGTTACCCGATTAAGAGGTAACGTCTTCTCTCAAGCTTTTTTCTGTTATTTTCCTTCTCCACCCCTCCACTCTATTTATTCTATTATTGTGTGAAAACACTAGTATCCTCCATATACTAGGATTTTTTTTATATTAATTTTTCATCCAAATCATACACACAAGTCCATCTAATGGATATTGAACATACTATTTCTGTGTACGGAGAACTACTACCTCATGAAATAATGATTATTCATTTATCATTTACCACCAATCTTAGTGGCCATTGTGATGGAAAATATATTTATATATGTTAAATATTATATTTATTATTCTTTTAGAATTATATATTCCTTTTTTAATGCGCATATTTTTACTTTCCATTTCCTCAAAGTGATGTGATTCGTTCACACACCACATGAAATTTATTAAGGATGGGTTTAGAGAATGTATATGATATAATCATGATAATTTAATAATTATATATATATACATATATATATATATATATACATATTTTATTTTCATACTTTCTTTCAATACGACGATAAAAATGGAAACAATGTTCTTGCATACGTACGATGTACCATCTCCATGAACAGTGTATTCCATTTAATACTTTTTTATGATATAAATTACTATAATATACATACACTATATATACATGAAATTTATATCATTATTTACATTCTAGAATCATTTTATAATTATAATCACCAACTATATAACAAATTAAGACACGTGTGAAGAACAAAGCGAAATTTACCCATAGTGAAACCTTAAAATATGATCATTAAAAAGTAAGTAATATAAGGTCATAATAAGACCATATATGGTATTATGTAGAAGAATATTATTTTAAAAAATATTTCTAATAAAATTATATTTATTATATAGGAATCTTATACGAGTATGGATAGAGTCAAGACACAAGGTAAGGGGATTTAATCTCACTTTTAATTTCCATGAGATACATGTTATGTTCGCCACTCTTTCCTTTTTTGTGGTGTATGTACTGCCCATGATTTTATTATGTGTACCATATAAATAACTTTATAGGTATTCACATTCCCATTTTATGATCCTTCTTTAATGGGTTTTATGTTTCAAAAGTTACCTAATCGGTAAAATAGTTTTGCCTCAATTTGACTTCTTTGGGACTCATGTTTTGTTATTCACCTAAACTCTTTGTTCAAGGTGTATATAATACCATTTTATATGTTATATCATGAATCTATGTATTTTAATAATATTTTAATCTTCATTTAATATCATTTTCTTACATGGATATTTTGATCCCAAGTTATCAAGTTATAGGAACTTATTATGAAAATCTCATCGGTTTTCAAGATTGTTTATGTTTATGATTAATTTGATGAAATATTATGTTCCATCTGTCAAGGAAATTGATTAATTTTATTATAATCTGGTTTTCTATGATATAATTATATATTGGTACCATTTTTCTACTCTTTGATCCAAAAGATAGTTAAGAAATTGTTTTTAAGAAATCCCGACTTTACCCTCCCTTCAGTCGAAAATATATGTTTTCTAAAAGGGGTTTCCAAGAATGTTATACCATTATACTATAATCTTTAAAAGACATTTTAACCAATTTTTTTACAAATATATTCACGGAATATTATTTTCACTATAATATAAGTAATTTGTTTTTTCCTTTTTATCGTGCAAAAGGAATGTTTTACCTCGTACGACATGTAGGGATTTACTCGTTGTTATTCCTTTGAAGATTCCTCTTCATTTTTTAAGGGATAATATTTAAAAAATTATTCTTAAAAGTATGTTTGGAGGAAAAATATATAAAAATGATTTCAAGTATTCTTTATAATTTTTCAAGGTATTTTCTAATAAAATTAATTTTAATTGGTTTTAAGTATTAAAACATAATTTTTGGAAGAAGAAATGATATTTTCCTCAAGAAAAGTTATTGAAAGATATTTAAAAACAATTTTTCTTCTAAGATGGAATATTTTGATGTTACTCATGCAATTTTATGAAATTATATAAAGGTTACATTCATACCCTTTCTATGAATGGGTTACACTTAATGTCATGGTCTTTATGAAACTTGTTTCTCATTCATGAGTTATATATTTATGAAATCCATTTCACTTTCAAGGGTTATGCTTCGATGAAATTGTTATTAAACCTATATATTTTATATAGGATACGATGTGATGAAATGTTAATGATACCCATTTTATTTTATGAGTTATGATTTGATTTTTATAAAACCTATGTCTTTTTATGGGTCATGATATGATGAATGTTTTATTATCTTGTGGGACATGTGTGAATGATTTTACTATGAGATAGGTGGTACCTATCTCTCTTTCCAATTAATTGTGTAATGATATGTTTTATATGATCTCAAAGGGTACACAGGTTGTATCCCAAGCCTGAAAAGAATGAATATGTATGGTTTGTAGCCCAAGACCAAAAAGAAAGAGGGTATATGGGTTGTAGACCAACACCGAAAATAAAGAGGATATATGGGTTGTAGCTCATACCTAAAATAATTAGGGTATATGAGTTGTATACTAATCCCAAAAATAATGATATTCATGGGTTATAGCCCAAATCTAAATTAAAGGGGGTAAATGTGTTGTAGCCCAAGCCAGAAAAAAAGAAGGTACATGGGTTATACCCCAAGACTAAAAGAAAGTGTGTACACTGGTTGTTAGCCCAAGCCTGAATTAGGTACAAAGGTAAAATCCAAATCCTAAAATATTAAAATGGTCTTGTTAGATATCCTTGACATAAATGTTTCTAATCAAATATGTATTCCACAAATTATTTGTCATATTCCGTAGTTCGGTCTTCATAGATCATGATGTTAATTTCCTTATGATTCATGTCTTATGAAAACCAAATATTTATGCCATAACTTATGTTTCTGATATTTGATATGTGGGGTATGATATCCTAATGTTACGATCACCTTATTATACCCCTATGTTCATGTTTATGCTAAGAAGTATCCCTTGTTTACCCTTACTGAGCATTTGAGCTCACCCCTTTCATATGTTTCCTTTCTCCAAGTTATGAAGAATGGTTTTATGTAGACATAATAAAGGATTAGATCTTTATGGGAGATGTTGAAGATATATCACTATGATATAATATTTGGTTTCCATGTTTCCAATTATACTAAACTATTACAGTCCTCAAGCATATATTTTTTTAATGTACTAAATAATCATCTAAAATGATGTAATATTCATGTATGTCAAGCTAGGTTTTCAATAGTTGGTATCAAAGGGATGTTTAGTAAACCTTTGGAAACTAGGATGATAAAAATTTAGTGAGATCCTTAGGTATATTTCTAAGTATATGTCTAGGTATGTCTCTAAGGATAGGTATAAGGATGAGTCAATGTTTGGGAAAATGGCCTGGAAATTTATTAAATTATATAGTGAGTGGTTTTCTAGAAATAAATCCATGTATTGATAAAATAAGTGGATGTGGATTTGGAATATTTGTACCTAGGGTTAACAACATGGAAAAGATGTTCTGGGCCAGACTCAGGGTAATCTGGTACACAATAATGGGCTTTCCTACACACCCGGTTTGACACTCTCAGGTGATATGCTTTAGGAATTCAAAAACTCTTAAGCAACCATAATGAAGGATTTAAATTTAACATGGTTATGAATAAATTAGGATATAACTAATGCATCATCGATTAAAGGTATGTGTCATGATTTAAACATGCTACAAGTAATTTTTCATGATTATGTGGTTTTCTTCTATGCTAAATGTTTCTCACATGATGCTTTCTAGTTTTTGTCCATCGAGAGAACTATAAAGAACTTGGATGACATTGAATATTTCAAATGTGTAATGTATAGTCATTGATTTCACAATTTTAAATATCCTAAATAGAATTAGGAAGGTGGTATTAGTATTGGTTATACTTCTAATGATAAATAGATCACAAACGACATGTAAAAGGTATGTGATGTTCTTCCAATATTGATTACGTTAATCATAATAATAGTTATTAGATTGATTTTGTGGAACCTTAAGATGTGATTAATATTTTATATTCTAGGAAAGAGGTTTAAATTAATATGTTTATGAAACTTGAGTAATGGTTTAAGAATAAGTTTGGATTAATGTAGTATTTTTGTTTTGAAATTCAAGGATTATGTTATATGAATCATGAAATATATAATCATTTTTAGTACAAGTTTCCTATAAGTATTTAAAAGGATATATTTAATGGTGATTAAGACTTAGAAAATACATATCTTGATTAAGGAAAGTTAACCCTTAATTTGATCAAGATGTTTAGAAAATTTTGTTTATATTGGATAAATAGATGATTGATTTGGATAATGTAAATTGGATAGTGCCGATTATCCTAGAGCTGATTTTTGATATTGTAGTATATGTCATTGTGGATGAAGTTTACAACTTCTTGTATTTAAGGGATATGTCCAGTAACCTTGGAATAATGAATCATTAATGTTATACAAAAGGATTTATCATAATTATGGTTGTTACCATGTTTTAAGAGAACATATGATGAGGGTATTGACATGGTTGGAATGTGACAACCAAGAGATGATTTGTGACATACAGGAGAATAAATATTAAGATAATTTCCCAACTCTCTTTCTAAAGTTTAGGATTTTCATCGTTGAGAAATGTTATAAGGTTAACCGTCCATGAAAAGTTTAAGTTAAACTTTAGAGGAAGTATTTGTGCTCTAAGATTGTATTGAAAACATTGGTTCTAAAGATATTTAGTGATTAATATTATTTTAAGTATGCTCATCTTATATATTTTAGAAATTATTTTCATTTTGTTTTAGAAAAGCAAATCATGTATGTCGGGGGACAACCAATCCGGTTCGATGAGGTCATGGGTCTTGAACCCATTACTAAACAATGATATGGGTTTTACGCCTACCATTGGGCCTTGTATTGTCCTGGTTAATGTATATTTAATTTGGATAAATAAATTATAATTATGAATAATTTATTTTTATATTGTAATTAATATTGATTTTGAAGAGAAAAATAGTTTGAATTTTTATTCTTTTATGAGCCTTAAGATCCGTTAAAAGTGTATTTTAGTGCTTTATGCACATTCATTACTTGAGTTAATGGATGTATTATAAATTTTTCAAATAAAAACCAATGAATAATTTTTTTATATAAATTTATCAAGAATTACTAAAATTTATGAAAGTGGAAAACGATTTTGTATCAGTAGCTTAAATTTTGTGGAGCCGATGGCCTTTTAAATCATCAATGATTTATGACATTGAGGCCATTAACTTTCCTTTTATCGTTCACTTGTTTGTTATTGATGACCTCAATCACTCCCTAAACTATTTACACATTTCCTCCATGTCCACTCTTCACTCCCAACCTATGTTCTCCAATGTGGAAACACAGTTATATGTTACTTTAGGTAACTATTATGGTTCCAAATTTCCCTTTTAAAGGTATGTTTTAGTATCTATTTTTATTATTTGGGTTTATATTAATTAAACATTAATTTATTAAACCATTGATAACCCAAATTATTTTCTAGGGGAAGATTAATTTTAAGGGGGGGATGTAACACCCCGTGATTTTTTTAATTTGTTTTCAAATTAATTTAATCTTTTGATATTTTTGTTTAATTTCATGAAATAATTAAATATTTTTTCACTAATTCAAACATTTTTTCACATGGTATTGGATTTTTTTATGTTACACACAACCCCAACTTGGCATGTGTTACACAGAACAACAAGGTTAGTTTATATTATATGAAAGATTGTCCTTCCTTAAAGGCTTGCATAACATGCAAGACCGAGTGTTACCTAACTATAATATATTATTAAAAATACTATTATAATGTGATATAAACTAGATTTTATGTTGATTAATATTAATAGTATTAACTGAATTATGAAAATATATGGTGTACACAGATATAATATGAATTCATAGGTTACCAATTAATGAATATGAAAGCTGATTGAATATAATGGAAAATATTTTTATAGTCACAAAGCTATTTTAACCTAGTAAATTATATTAATTTCAATTTTAAGTGATACAAATGTAATAAATATGTTATATTTTAAATAAATAATTTTTTATATTCATCAATTTGTTTTTATAGACATAAGATAAGAACAACCCCAATTATATGCACAAAAAAACTATTTTTTTATAAAGTTTGTTTTACTTCCTTTTATAGAGTACCCATTTTAAATAAAAAAATTATAACTTATATAGATTTAATATTTCAAAATAAAAAATATCTTTGGAATAGAAACATAAAAATTAGGTTAGGATAATATTTTGGAATATTTATGTAAGGTTTCATCTTTTAATGAATAGTTAAAAACACGGGATTTTAATACAAATTGTTTTTCATATAATATATTTATAATATTAAATTATATTTTTAATTGTTTTAATAATTTTTATAGATAATATTTTAACCAATTAATCCAATTTAGTTCATTTTAACCAATTTAAAATTGAAATTTGATAAAAAAAACATAGCAAATGTATGGATGTTTTTACTTTAAAAACCAGCAATGTCGTCTCTTCGGTGGAACTAATTTTAAAATAATTTTTGGCACTTCTGCGATTATAATTTTGAGAAATTGATTTCATATTTCGGAATAAATTAAATTTATAATTTATAATATGGTCATCTTTTTTACAAAAATTATTAGTGAAAGTGACTAAAATTAATAACATTGGTTAATAGAGAAATTAGGTTTATAGAGTAATAAACTATAAATTTAAGACCCAAAATGAGCAAGACACCAGTTCAAAACTCATTGTATAGACATATTTAGACCCTATAATCCATTTGATAGACTGTGGTCCATTATTGGATCTAATTTCAACATTAAAAACATTGGTTGGATTCTCTCTTTAAATATTTACAGGAGTGCCACTCCACCTCCACTATAAAAGGCCACCACCTCTACCCATTCATCACTCCTCTCAAACCTTATAGGTTTGGCCAATATTTTCTGAAGTAGTCTCCCAAAATCCCTCAAATATACCTTGAATCCAACCTCTCGGCATATATCCTCTCAAATAATCCTTTTTCACAAACCAAAAGTAGTTACTGGATTAAGAGGTAACATCTTCTCTTAAGCTCATTTCCTTTATATTCCTTCTCAACCCCATCCACTCTCTTTATTAAATTATTGTGTGAAAAAACTAGTATCATCAATAAACAATTATTTTTTATGATAATTTTTCAAACTAAAATAAAAAAAACTTTATCTATTGGATATCGAATATACTGTTTCTTTATACTGTGAACTACTGCCTCACGAAATAATGATTGCTCATTTTTCCTTTACCACCAATCATAGTGGAAATTATGATGGAAATTATTTTTATATATTTCATATATTATATTTATTTTTTAATTTAATCTTATGTATTCATTTTTTCAATACAAAACTTTTTACTTTCCATTTGGTGTTAATACGGTAATCTTGTTTGACGAAGTGTAGACTATCACTCCCTCAAAGTGATCTGATTCGTTCACACATCACATGAAATGTATTAAGGATGGGATTAGTGAACTTATATGATATAATAATTCTACTAAAATAATGATATATATATATATATATATATATATATAAATATGTCATTTACATAATTCTTTAAATATGATAATAAAAATGGAAACAACGTTAATGGGTATGTACGAATTACTGTCTCCATGAAAAGTGCATTCCATTTCATACTTATTTATGATATACATTATTATAATATAAATATAATTTATATAAATGATATTTATTTAATTATTTAAATTATACAATCCTTATATAAGTATAAGTACCAACAACATAACAAATTAAGACACATGTGAAGAACAAAGCGAATTTTACCCGTAGTGAAACCTTAACATAGGATTGTTAACAAGAGGGTAATAGAAGGTAAAAATAAAATCATATATGGTATTATGTATAAGAATATGATTCTGTAAAATATTTATAATAAACATATATTTATTATAAATTAATATTGTATGAGTATGGAGATATTCAAGATACAAGGTAAAAGGATTTCATCTCACTTTTAATTTCAGTGAGATGCATGTTATGTTCACCACTATGTACTTTTTTATGGAGTATTTAATAAACATGATTGAATTATATGTACCATATAATTAAATTTATGTTTATTCACATGTTTATTTTATTATCCTTCTTCATGGGGGTTATGTTTCAAATGTTACCAAATTGATAAAATAGTTTTGTCTCAATTTACCTTCTTTGAGACTCATGTTTTATTATACACCAACACTCTTTATTCAAGGTGTATATAATTCCATTTTATATTTTATATCATGAATATAAATAATTTCATGATATTTTAAGCTTAATTTAATATCATTTTGTTACATGGAGAGTATTATCCCAAGTTACCATGTTATATGAATTTATTGATAAAATCTCATCACTTTTTGGGATTGTTTATATTAATGCTTCATTTGATTAAATATTATGATCCATCTCTTAAGGACATTCATGAATTTTATTCTAATATTTTCATCAATGATACACTCATTTGTTGGTACCATTTTTCTACTCTTTGATCAAAAATATAGTTAAGAAAGTGTTTTTAAGAAATCCTAATGTTACCCTCTCTTCAGTCTAAAATCTATGTTTTCTAAAAAGGGATTTCAAGAATATTATAACATTATCCTATAAGTTTTAAAATATTTTTTACCATTTTTGACGTTAACCAATATCTTCAATAGAAAACTCTTATTTCTTTCCGAACAAGGAATTCATTCTATCCTTTTTATCGTGTAAATGAAAAGATCTTTTACCTCATACGAAATATACAAATTTACCCACCATCATTAATTTGAAAAATCTATTTCATTTTTTAAAGTTAAATATATAAGAAATTGTTTTTAAAAGTAATTTTAATGGAAAAAGGTTTTAAAAATGATTTAAATTATTCTTTATATGTTTCCAAGGTATTTTATAAGAAAATGTTTTTTAAATGGTTTTATGTATTAAAAAGCTTTTTTCAAATAAGAGAGAATATTTTCCTCAAGACACAATTTTGAAATATATTTAAAAACTATTTTCCATCTAAGATGACATCTATTTATGTTACTCAATTTATTTTAGTAAATGGTTAAATGGTTCCATTCAAATACTTTCTAGGAAATAGTTATGCTTAATGCCATAGTCATTATGAAACCTATTTCTCTTTCATGGTTTATATGTTTATAAAATATGTTTCTCTTTCACGGGTCATGATACAATGAAATGGTTATGAAACCTATAAATTTTCCATAGGTTATTCTATCATGAAATGTTAATGATACCCATTTTATTTTATTGGTTATGATTTTATGTTTATAAAACATGTGTCTTTTTATGGGTCATGATATGATGAAAGATTTGTTATCTTGGGTAACATGTGTGAATGATTTTACTAGGATATGGGTGGGACCTATATCTCCCTCCAATAAATTGGGTAAAGATAAGTTTAATATGAGCTTAAATTGTTCATAAGTTGTACCCCAATCCCAAAAATAAAGTGGTTTTATGGGTTGTATCCCAAGACCGAAAAGAAAGTTGGTGTATGGGTTGTAGACCTAGCCTAAAAAGAAAAATTTTATATGGGTTGTATCCCAATTATAAAATAAATAGGGTATATAGGTTGTTTCCTAATCTTGAAAACAAGGTGTTTCATAGGTTTTATCCCAAGCCTAAAGGAAATAGGTTACATAGGTTATATCCCAAGCCCAAAAACAAGAAGGTACATGGGTTGTAGCCCAATCCTAAAAGAAATTGAGTACATGAGTTTTTAGCCATAGAACAAATTAGGTACATGGGCCATATCCCAATACTAACATATTATAATGGTCTTGGTAGGTATCCTGGACATAAAAGTTTATATTCTCATATTTATACCAAAAAACCAATGTCTTATTCCTTAGTTAGGACTTCATGGATCACGATGTTCAATTCCTTATGATTCGTGTCTTATGAACTATCAAACTTTATCCCATAACTCATTTTTATGATCTTTGATATGAAGTATATGATCTCATAATGTTACTATCACATTATCATACCCATATGTTCATGTTTATGCTTACATGTCTCAATTGTTTACCCTTATTGAGCATCTAAAATCACCCATTTCATATGTTTCCTTTCTCCAGGTTATGAATAATGGTTTTAGGTAAAATTATGAAAGGTGGGAATATTTATGGGAGATTTTGAAGATCTTACACTAGGATAGAATATTTTTCTTCCATGTTTCCAAATACACTAAACTATTATGGTCCTCAGGCATGTATTTTTGTAATGTATTGAATATTCATAAATAATGATGAGATAACCATGAATGTCAAGCCTAGGTCCCTATATTAATCACATGATAAAATCATTAAATTTAAGGAAAATATATAAAAATACAAAAATCCTCAAAAATTGAAGAAAAATGTTGTGAAGAAATTTATATGGAACACATGTGAAGATATAAGATAGAGACTTGTCTTGAGTAGAAAATCAATTTATTAAAGTATTTTAATAATGGGATGAAATCCAAATAGAATAAAGTTCAATAAAATAAATAATTTCTCAAAATATATATTTATATCATTAAAAAATATGAAATTAAATTTGAAGGCTATTAATATTTAAAATATAAAAAATAATATTGAAGTAAAATATATTAAGAAACAATAATAAAAGAGAAATATAAAAACAAAACAATTTATAGATTAATTTGATTTTAAAATGATTAATGAATTCATAAAAATATATTTTAAAATCATAGCTCAAAAATTATAAACACATGTTATTTCAATAAATTCAATTTAAGAAAAATCTATAATAGAATTTAATCAAAATTTTGAATCATTTTTTCCTAGTGGTGTAAATCCTAGTAAAAACATTCATATGTTTGTGGTAGAAAAGTTGAAGAAAATCACTCTTCAGTATCTAGTGAAGAATGAATTATGAAATAAAACTCATGTTTCTTTAAGATTCAACAATATCAAGGAAAATATGAACATCAATGTTAATAATCTAGAATATAGTTTCCAAGAATGAATTTTGGAACTAACATAAGTTTTAGAACCAATGGGTATTATTTCTATTGTGAGATATTTGGTCACAAGGCCTATATTTTTAGGTACAACTTTTCATTACCTAGAATAAGGAATGAATCATGGGGGAGTAGTACTCAGGTGAAAAAAATGACCCTTCAGATAAAGATATTATGAATAAAATCACTTTATGTTTCCCTATTAACAAAAATGAATATTTGAAGTAAGTACATAGAAAAGTTAAGATACTAGGTCATTATGGTTAGAAGTTTATGACAAATCTCCCTAGAAATCTCTCATATAAATAAAATGAAAATTAATTTTAGAATATAAATCGAGAATAGAACACATTTATAGTGGATGTGTAATTTAAGGTAATAAGTGGGGGATTCCATAGATTATAGATAGTGGGTGTTATTCATACATTATTGGATACACAAAAATATGGAAAGATATTGAAAATCCTAAATGTGGAGTAGTTATATTTTATAATGATTTATCCATTAGAATAAAATATATTAGACTAACTAGGTTGGTGGGAAAATTCTCAAATCCAAAAATGTGTTATTATTGGACATACTAAAAAAATTCATAGTTTTTTCCAATTTTGTTGTGAATGATATGACGTTTTTTTAAAACTAACTCATGTGTTTTAAAAAGTTCCACTAATTAAATAGTTTTCAGAAGAGGTGAATAGAAAATTAGTAACTTGTTCTAAATTAGTAACCTAACTAATTAATGATATATGAGTTCTATGGAATATAATGATCTATAGAACAGATGGATTAGTTATCCTGGCTAGAAAGAAAATGATAATGATTTCCCTATATGATTAGGTTATAGACCATCCCAAATAAAAAATTGATAGAGAATAATTTTTTAGAAAATTTATAAATGGAAATACGCTTCATGGGGAAAACAGTAAAGTGGATATAAAATCCACTAGACCATTATAGATGATATATTTATATATGTGTGTTATAATGAGGATTGAGGCCACCAATGGAAAAAATTTATTTTATTACCTTCCATTTTTATTATGACGAGATGAAAAATTATCACTTTATGAATCATAAATCAGATTCCATAAAAACATTAAAAATACTCAAAAGGAAAGATGAAAAGCATATTTTTAGTCACATCAAAAGGGTGAGATCTAACAATTGTAAAGAATACACAACCAATTCCTTTGAAAAATAATTATAAAATCTTGGAATAAGGAACAACTATATAAACACTATACAAATATAAAAAATGGTGTCACTATGATAAAAATAAAGTATTGTGGATGTGTGAAGAACCAAGCTATCTAAAAACAAGCTACCATATTTTTTGGAGATATGGTATATACACTAACTTAGACATTAATGAAAGATTTTTATTGATTACTAAGACACAAAATAATTTATATAAGATGCGGTGTCACAAAAATCCAACTCTCAAATACTTAAATGGGTTTATAATCCCTTGAAACAATAGGATAAAATACAAAAAATCTAGAAAAACTCAAGAAAGGGAAGAATAATTGATATTTATGGGATATATTATGATGAAAGTGGCTACAAATACTAGAGAAAAATTCATTGTATTAGAATTTTTATATGTTAAAATGATAAAAAAAATTACCATTGACTAGATTAGTTTATTCAGTTTGAATTTGAATAATCTAAAATAGGAAACATCAATAATCCATAAAAATAGATTCTAGAATAGGCTTTAAATAACCATGATATGGTTGAAATGACTAAAATGTGACTAGTGGTGAAGGATAAGATAGATATTATTGTAATAAGAATAAATGGATGAAGAAATATGTTAATTTGGAGAATATTATTGGCCAAAAATATGAACATGTCCCAACTAGAATAAATTTGAGCCTAGAAAAAAAAATTTCTCTCACCACACAAATTGATCATCAAATAGTTTTTGAGTAAATAAAGCCTGAAGAGAAGATTGATATTATGAATAAGGAAAACAATCAACATTAGAAGATACCTATATGGGATTTAGTGGAATGAAATGAAAAAAAAATTAATTGGCCCAAAGAAGGTCTACTAAAATAAAATAAATGTTAAAGTGGAATTCATAAAAAAAGATAAAGGCTAGTTTATAAAAGATAATCATAGATATAAGGAGTTGAATTTAAATAAACCATTTCAATTGGGGTAAGTATTGATACAATTTTGGTTTTTTTTTTGTGGTTTCACACAAAAATGTACAAAACCTACCAAATATATAATAAATGTACCTTCCTAAATGGTGATCTTGATGAATATGTGTTCATTGAAAAACAAGATTTCATTACTTTTAATATTGATCAAAGAATGGTATAAAGGATAAATCAAGATATGTATGGATTAAATCATGATTGTAGAGCATTAAATTACAAAGTATATGAATACTAGAGAGGCAAGGATTTTTTAAATTACAATGATTATAGTAATATCTATGTGAAAGTGAATTCCATGAATCACTTATTTTCAAAATTTATGTTGATGAAACTATTTTTGTAGGTGAAGTTTTTTTATCCATGAGGATTTTTTCAAAGACATGAAAATTATTTTTTAGGTTTCTTTAATGAGTAAAATTTCATATTTTTTTGGTTTACAAATTACTAAATAATCTGATTGAATTTTAATTCCTAATATAAATACTTCATTGAATAATTTAAGAGTTTTGGAATGGATGGATGCAATGAAATTTATAATCTTGTTGTTATTGGAACTAAATTGACAAGCTATGATGCTCGAACTAGTGCAAATCGAAGGGAATTCATAAAAATGATTGGTATACTTCTCTACATGATAGCTTCAATAAATGATGTTTCTTTTTCTATGACATTATATACTTTATATCAAATTGACCTAATGGAATTTCACTTGTTATTAGTCAAAAATATTCTAAGGAATTTCACATATTATAGATCCTAAATAGGCTATAGATTATGTTGATAGAAAAATTCACTTTAGGTATAGTATTTTTAAATAGATAAAACTTTGTGAAATGGAATAAATAGAAGAAAATTTTGGTAGCATCAACAAAAAATGAGTCAAGTATATAGCAGTCACACATGCATGTACCTATATGATATGGATGTAGGTATAACTGACTGACATGATGGTCGACGTAGAGAGGCCATTATGAATTTACTGGGATAATATAACTTCAATAAAAATTTATGAGAATAATTTTCTATACTCAATATCAATACACATTGATCATCTATATAATTTTGTTAAATAAATCATGTAAAATAGTTATGTAAAGAATTAGTTTTTTAGAACCAAGGAAAAAGTGGTAGATATTTTCACTAAATATTTACCAAGGGAGAGGTTAGAGTAGTTAAGGTAAAAACATCATGATTATCCATACCCTCTCATTTACAATGTGTGGATGGAAACACCCCCCATAATTCATGGGATTGTGTTGTAAAATGGGGAGAGAGAAGTGACTCAACTATTACATATTTTCTATCAGGGGAGAATATTGTAAAAGGGGAGGTTTGCATGAGATACCCTAGACCAAAAATCATGGGAATAGTGGTAAAAATATATTATTTAAACATAGGATTTTATTTCAAATGAGACAAACCAATAAATACTTTTATATATTACTAATTAATTAAACATTACATTCCATAATAATCACATATATAAGAACCTGCGTTTTTATACACGGGATAAATCATTTGTTTTAGTTGAAATGCTTAATTACAACCTAATGTGAATACCCTTGCAGGTAATGAATGTATCAAGGGTGTCTCAAGCTTGTTCAGAGCCTAGAACCCAGCTTTTTGGAAGAATAAGTTCGGTCGCATGGTTATTAGAAATTGTGCGGGGAAAGTCGCATGGTAACTACTAACTATGCGAGGTTGGATAGTGGGCTGAAAGAGATTTCACAATTTGTTAAACTGTGTATTTTGAGATGCATGACCATGAAAAAACTATTGCGTTTTTTAGAGTTTTATTAGTCATTGTTTTCAAACAATTTTTCAAACCACACCTGAAAACTGCATGAATTCCCCCTCTATACAGTAGTGGGAGTATCGTTTGCACACAGTTTGGCCAACCGTGTAGCGAAACCATGTGGCCTAGTATTTTTGGGTAATGTTATGTTATTTCACATAAAATGTTTATATTTTCAATCCTAATTCCATTCTTCCTCCACATAGTAATGGCTCACAATAGGAACTCCCTCTGAATAAAAATCACACCTTTTGATCCCTCTCCTCCATCTGATCTCATAATTTAGTGTCGTTAGTCTCATTGGATCCACATCAGTGAGCAATAACTCCCTTTTTTCCTTATTTCTCAATCTTTCTCGTATCGGCTACACTATTTTGGTATAAGATAATATGCCCTAATTTTAGTTTATTTGTTCGTTCTTTGATTTTATTTTGGGATGAGTCAAATATGAAGATGATACTAGATGATCACTCTACTACCAACTTATGATAGGTGGTAAATACATTTCCTGAGTGTATTAGGGATTTATAGTGCAATTTTCAATTGTGCCCCCTACCAGACATTCTAAAGAGGCCCCAAAATTGAATTGATTAATAGAATTAAATAAAATGGAACCTATTAAGGATTTAATTTAGTTTTTTTGATATCTGTTGGAGGTTGTCTCCCCATAATAATTCCACCCATGGGTTGTTCCATGTAAATTCCTTATGCATATACCTTTATTAAACCCCCCACAGGGTGAGTTTTTGATTTCCTAGTTCGATGAAGCCTAATAATAATTGAACTGAACAAAAGTTCTTGATAGGTACATGGGTTTCCTCCTTTTCACATTTATTCCTTTTCTAAATTACTTCTTATTGAATTTTAATTTCTTAATGGCTTATTTATCACTTTTATAAATTAGTGGGTAAACACATGGAATGAATGTGAATGTGATTTTCTATGTAAGTGGGTAAAATCATTGATTGTAAATGATTATAAATTGAGTATTTAAATGTGATTAATTGAATTATAGTGGATGAATTTTTTGGTATAAATTGGATATATATTCCACTATAATCCATATACATTTATCATATGGGTCTTGAATGTGGTAGTGGGTGCATTGGATAGGGTTTTCTCATTGGGTCTTGATTCTGTGGGATTCATTGGGCCTTTCCACCCTTTTCATTTAGTTTAGATGGAATCATAATAGACATCATTGGTATGCATGATCCTTGGACCCCAACTCAAGCCTAAATGACTTTTCTTTGAGATTGTCATGGGACTCGATGAGGATGCCTTGGTCTGCTATACCGTGGATCCAACCTCAAGGGGTATGACAGTTTATTATACAGCACAATCAAGGTAAACATGATATTATTTGTTATATGGTGTGTCCGTGGTTGACATGAAACTTATGTTTATGTGGAAGGTCCATGGTTGATATGATATGTATAGATGTATGGCGAGTATGTGTTAGTTGTTTTATGTGTTGTTTATAGTTTCCTTGTTATAGGATATTTACTCATGTTTTTCATGGATCCTTGATGAACTATATATGATCACTTTTTTTTAGTATATATTCCATGAGAACATTAATTTTTATTACCACTTAACTATGATATAAATTTCATTCTTCTATAGATTTTTATATCATACAATCAGGATTCTATGTAGACCTTTTGGTGCTTACCTACATGGATTATATCTGAAACCCTATCTAGGCCACTGTTGGGTAATCAGATATAATTTATGGATGCTGGTAGGGACCGGTTAAAGTGACCACAATTCGATGATTGACTCTTATCCATGCATAGGAGTTGGGAAGCACATGACCGATCTGAGGCTCATGATGCTATCAGTAGATATTAATTTTTAGTATTTTTGGTAATTTGATACATGTATCATATTATACAAATGTGTACGAGTTTTTTATGATTTGTAGAGACATGTATCATCAAAATTATATATGAGATTCATTTTGGAATCATTTATGTATTCCTTTCTGGGTTATTTATATGATTTCTGATTATTATATCTTCATCCACTATTTGTTGTTATTAATATTCTACTTTGTTACAACCTAGTAATGAGGGAATAGTCTCCCCACAGAAAAAACCTAGTCCCTTGATACTAGTCAGAATCCTCTGTCATTTGGGGAGATGTGATTGAGGCCATGTAGCCAAGTGGGCTAGGAACACTTTTCACTGGAATCCAGGTCTAGGGTGGTACAAAGTGGTATCAGAGCAATTTAATTTTTCTAGATTATAATTTGGCAACAATAGATAGGTATAGGAACAAATTTTAATTTTTTAATGAGATATGAATGGGAATAGCAAACCCATGTTCCAAAAAAATCCAAATTCCCTTGAATGAAATTGTTGTTTTCTAACTTTTGGCTATTACTATTGATTTTATTCCATCATTGGGTGATGCAACTGAAATGTGATGTTATTATTGATACAATTGTGGGTACTATTTTTTTAAACCCAATGAGATGAGATAATTTCTTCTCATGC
This sequence comes from Viscum album, assembly GCA_963277665.1. Classification (NCBI taxonomy): domain Eukaryota; kingdom Viridiplantae; phylum Streptophyta; class Magnoliopsida; order Santalales; family Viscaceae; genus Viscum; species Viscum album. Next base: position 268,238,896 of record OY728155.1, on the reverse strand, counting down.
ATCGTTTTAGGAACTTGTTAGAAATCACATTCCATGCATTATGACATTCCATATAGGATACATTTCTTGTTTGAATGATATTATTATCGGTTTCGTGATACATATACTTAATATTATGATAGAATTTTGTAAATCAAATTGAGAAACATTATTGGTACTCAAGTTTTATGTCAAAACCTAAGCTAATTTTTCCTTACTAAGCTACAACAAACACCCTAAGTATCCAATTGCGGCATGTTGATACATGGACCATAAGTTACATGGATTGGAACGTGTAATAGTGTGGATTAGGTGGACTTCATTCTTTAGTTTATAAGGAGTATGGGATCTTTTGGATTAGAATTTTATTTACAATTTATTTTAACCTTTTAATAGGGAATTTTGATAAAAATGTGAAATTAATATGAATTCAATTGTAAATTGGAATACGAAATATAGAACTTGACCTTGAAATAGATTTTTAGTGGGAAAGTGGAAGTGTCTCTAGTGAATTTTGTGACTAATTATTTTTATAGCCCTAGATCTAGGAGAAGGTTGTGTCGTATGACCTGTTTATAAGAAGGTTTTGACTAGTCCTATACATTCGAGATGTGGACATTGATATAATTATTTTATGAGGCATGAATTTGGAATTCTAGAGAAATTACACCATGAAAACCTCTATTCATATTCCAAGAGGGTATTGATGACCATTATCTAGAGATGGAAGACCTTGTGCTACTGATGGATCCTCTTTTATTTCCATCAGTGGAATAAGCTATTGTTTTAAACATGGGTGCTTACGCATAGTTCTACTAGGGGTTCTATCTATTTATAAATAATATTCAGTTAGAACTAAAACCTTCCTTGTCTATAGCTAAGATAAAGTATGTGTTAAAATAGTATAATCCTACCACATTTTTGGTGGATAACAGTCCTTAAGCTTTTAAACTATGGCTGGATACTACACTATCATTATTCAAGCATATAGAGACAACTCCTAAGATTATATTGAAGCTAACGAATTAAATGTTTCAATGAGAAGAAAATAGTTGGTGGGATGTTATGAACTAGGTTTATAGGATTATAATTATGGTTTTGGATGATTTCTAAACCAGTTTCTAAGACTACTTTTACCCAGATACTCTTAAGGAAGAGAGGGCTAGTGAGTTCATGTGTCTAGAGCAGGGTGTGGTGATAGTTTTAGAGTACTCGACACAATTTATAGAGATGCAAAATTGTCAACCAATGTACCTTATAAATGAGATATTCAGGGAGGGACGCTTTAAGTATGGTCTCTGAAATTTTATATGATCTTAGGCCAATGTTTTTATATTGACCTCTATTATTGATGTTTTGAGTCAGGTGTTAGTTTTATAGAAGAACCTAGGGAAGATGGGGAAACATAGTAGATTAGTTGAGTCTCTCGACCCAGTGGTTTAATGTATTCAAGAACGGTGATCCATTTTGAGGCTTCCCGTGAGATGAGAACTAGTCAGGTAGTGAGTAATAGTAGCTCATTTTTCTATCATCAATATGGCAGACAAGGTCACATGATGAATCAATACAATCATGGACCAATCAAGTGCATGTATTGATACAAGATGGGCCATGTGGAACAATTATATAGAACCTTACCTCCATCAGTGAGTGGTATGGGTTCAGATAAAAAACCAGGTTTGGGAGAAAGTTTCACAGCTCAACATTAGGTAGGTAGATGGAGAAGTACCAATCAATTAGGCCGAGGTGGGGGTGGTGGTGACCCAAGAATCCATGAACCAGTTTTATCGGGACAACAGATTGAGCCTATGTAGATCTATGAAGTTGTGTCATTGGGACGTGGTTCAAGCCAGATATATTCTATACTGCCTACCCCCAAGGATTAGGGTGTCAAATTGTATATGGTTATAGGTATGATATTAGTACCCTCTACTCTTGTAACTACTCTTTTTTAAACTAGTGCACCTCATAGTTTTATATTTTTACCTTTTGTGTAGATCCTTGGGAACATGATTCAGTTTGATGAGGGAATTATGAGGCATAAGACTCCATTAGGGATCAAAAAGGAGGATTTACATCATTAAATGGATTTCCACCTTGAGGTTTATAGGTTTTACTCCATTTGGACCTTGAGATGAGATGGCTAGACATCATACATGGGATGGAATGGCTAGTAGGTTATCAAGGATAAATTGACTATTTTCTCAAGAGGGAGACTTTAACATCCCTAGAGGGAACAATCTATAATCAAAAGGGTGAATGGAATGTCCAACCAAGTTAATTCAAACCAATGAATCATGTTCTGGGTAGGATGACAACCCAGGTTTCTAGTTTGTATCTAGAAGATCAAAGAGCACGTTAGGTGGATCTTCCTCTAGTGGTACATTATTTTAGTTATTTTTTCTTGATGAATTTTCTAGTTTACCTTATGAGAGAGAGCTCGAGTTCTCTATTGATTTAGTTCCTATAGCTACACTGGTATACATTACTCTTTAAAATATGTCTATGGTGGAGTAGAAGGAGTACAAGTGGAAGCTATAGGGTTTAGAGGAAAAGTGGTTTATTTGACCCAGTACTTATCTATGGGTTTCACCAGTCCTTTTTTGAAAAAGGTGTATGGTACTCTTATGATATTCATGGATTAATAGAAATTGAACCATTTGATGATCAAGAATTGGTGTCCCTTTCCACATATAGATGATATTTTGGACCATCTTTTAGGAGCTCAGGTGTTTTCGAATATTGATTTGAGATCTGGATATCATCAAGTGTGTGTTCAGCCTACATACATACCTCATACTGATTTTCATAGTGTGTGTTTTCTATAAAATTGTTATGTTATGTTGTTAAATATAATGAAGGCACCAATAGTTTTCATGGTGTGGATGAACTGTGTTTTCCATCTTTATCTGGATTAATTTGTGGTAGTTTTCATGGATGATATCTTGGTGTATTCTCACAACCGAAACGACCATTACATATATCTTGAGAACATTTTGGATACACTAATAGAGCATCTGGTATATGATAATCTAACAAAGTGCCACTTCTGTATGGATAAGATTCACTTCCTAGGTCATATTATCTCAGAGACAAGAGTATTAGTAGAGCTAGAGAAGGGAAGAGATCTAGTTTCTTAAGAGTATCCCAAGAACTTGTTTGACTGAAAAAGTTTCTTGGGTATTTCTAGATATTATAAGTGTTTCATACAGGCCTTCTCATGGTTAATAACACTACTGAAGATCTTTAATAAGAAGTGTGTAATGTTTTGATGAAATTATACCTACAAGAAAAAATAACATTATGGGTTTTTATTTGAGGATTAATGTTTGAATTTTATTTTGGTGGTATATATAATTTTAATATAAATTTATGAATATTCATGTCATTTAGGGAAATGATTATCATGTCATCGAGATTAAATAATGTCATCATATAAAATTTTGGTATGATAATTTAATAGTGATTAATGTTATATGATTTAAATTTTAAGAATATATGAACAAATAATTCTAAAAATTGGTATTCAATCTTAGTTGGGAATATTTTTAATAGTTTTGGGGAAAGTTGTGTATTGAATTTTTTAGTTTGAACATTGGGTATTACCATTGAATTTTGGATATTATTGTATTATCTCTTTGTTTAAAGGTTTATAATTTTTTCTAAATATATTGCCTTAGGACAACCATTTTAGTTTTGGATATTATTTAAAGATTGGAGGAATATCTTTGGACCCTTTTTTGGGATTAGTTTATCTGTTATATTTTCAATTTAGTGTGTCATGAATAAAAAATGTAATCTTTAATACTCGTCATTTTAAGAAATAGATGAGATTGTGGTAGAAATTAATTAAAGGATAAAATTCTACTTGTCAAGTAAGTATATTTTTCTGATGTACATAGACTGGATGGTATGTAATTCTTAAACTATATGAAAAGGACCTTGAAATGAAAATTTTAACTACTTGCCTTTATTTCCAATGAATTGATGGTGTTTTCACCCGTATTTGGTTTATGGTTTTCTATTCATTAACTTTCTGTTGATCATTAAAATTCTTGTGATTAGTGATATATGTAACCCTCTATATTTATTTGGGAATTATAGTTTTCATCCATGTCCATATTTTATCTTCCCATTAAATGTTTACTATTTGGAAACCTAGTAAGGTATTATTCTAGATAACCTTTATATTTCCCATTATCTCTTATCAAGAGAAAGTTTTATTAAACCATTTTATGATGTTGGGTTCATAGAAGTTATTTTTTTCAAATGAAAACCTTTGATTACTATGATCATGTTAAAATTTCAATGATTAAAATTATTAATAGGGGGATAGTGTAACACTATAATATTTTAAAAAAGAAAACTATGTTCATTGGCATATATGACATGCAACACTGAGCCAAAATAAACCATTAAACATTATTATTTAGATAATATTGTTTTAACCTTTTTGTTAAATTGAATGGTAGGAATAGAATTAAACAAATTTTGAAATATATATAATGGTATTAATAAATATGAATTTATTGATAAATTATGAGTAAATAATTAATAAAATTATAGTAATTTCATTTTATTCATCAAAAATACATTTTCTCCAAAATGATTATTTCTTTTAGTGAAAAAATATTATAATTAATTTATAGAATATTTAGGATTGTTTTTTTATAAAATTAAAATCATTTTCTAAATAAATATATAAAAATGAACATATGGTGATTTTTTTAAATGTTTCATAAATGAATGATTTTTGAGTTAATCGTGAAATGGGCGATTTTTTAAATACAATCATTAATTTCCATTAAATCAAGCAACATAAAATCCCCATTATATTTTTTATTATTTATTAAAGTGACATATGAAAAATTTTCTTTATAATAATATAAATAATTTCATTTGAATCAGTAATATTGATGATTTTTCTATAGGTTTATTTATATTGTTAAAACACCGTTTTCTAAAAACTTTTTTCAGTGCATAATGTTTATACTTTTTAATTAATTAAAATAACCCATAATGAATAATAATTTAAATAAAATTTATATAAGTATCTATTTATAATAATTTATAATCATAAAATTATGATTTCTATCCATAAAGTGAAAATAAGATCATATGTTCTTGAAAAATGCATTTTCCTAAAGAACTGCTTGTCGTCATGTTTTGTGGATATAAATTTAAAATAAATAATTAAACTTATAGAAATTGATTCTTGAAAAATGGATTCCATATTTTAATCAGGAAAATTAATATAATTTAATATGATCATCTTAAATTTTGGTCATATTGAATAGTATTAATAGTAAAAATTTGTCTACATGGTAAAATAATAAATAGGGTTAACTTATGATAAAACAAAGTGATAAGGAAACCATTTTTCATATTCAATATTATTATATGAAGGTAATTTAAACATTAAGACCATAGTATCAATAATTGTTTGGACACTTTTCCATGAAAGTAACCTATATAAAATTTTATGTTAAGAAAAAGACAAACTTTCACCCTCATGCATTTAAATATCTCTTATGTGTTCAAAATGGGACAAAAGAAAGTTTTAAATTACTATTAATGGTTATTTTAAAAAAATTATTTTATTTGGATAATGTTAATTTATTCCTATTTTTTATTATTTATATAATTGCCTTTAATACCTATGCAATGTGGATAAAATATTTATTTAATTAAAAGAAAAATAAAATAAATGATATAACATTTTTAAAAGAAATAAAATTTCACTGAGTTATTGTAATCCACAACTTTTTGTGAAAATTATAAAAAAATTGGTTTTTTAAAGGTTTAATTTCAAAATCCATAATTTTTTTGATGTTTTGAATTTCAAATTAAATGAATAGTGTGAAAATTGACAATAATTATATTTTATAATAAATAATATTAAATGATTTAAAATTATTAAATATCTTATCTTCACCCAAGTAAATGGGATATGGTTTATAGTTTCCACCATGGTCCATTTATGGGACGTTTTCCTTTTATAATAAAATTTCATGACCCTTAAATATTAATAACATTAATATCATGGTAATTGTCAAAATTTGTTAAAACAAGTAAAAATAATAAAATATACATGAAAAAATAAACTAAACTTGTCCAATTGTGATTAGATGAGGGTATTTAGACTCATCCTTATCTTATATTAAAATATTATCAACTTAGATCCATTTTAATATTAAAATTAATTTTTATTAATTTAATTATTTAAGAAATTTTAAGAGTTCCCCTCCCCTCTATTATAAACATTCATGTTGGGAAAAAATCCCTCAAGGTGTCATTGAAGCATTTTTTAGGTGATTGTGTTTGTTGACAAAGTGAACATATATGTGGTGATTGTTGACAAAGAAAAACAATGACATAAAAATTTGTTGACAAAGGGGATTTCATGGTGGAATGTCGAATTCAAGAGTTGTGGTCAACGATTCATGTTTGATTCAAGAACTCCGACAAAGGAATGAATGATCTGGAGGCAGTACAAAAAGAACAGATATAAGGTGGTGTCGTTTTCCAGTGTTTGTCAAATTTTTGGGCCTGAAAATAGACAAATAAAGGAAAGTGGTTTTTTGGAAAAGGGATATGTGCTCCGTTGACTTGAATTTGAAGAAACATTCACACCATATGTTTTTCAAGATCAGAGCATCAAAATATGGAAAAGGAAACAGGGTCACACAGGTATTGGTGTGGTCGTGCAGGTGACCTGCGCGCCATGAAGAGACTTGCGCGTCGATGCCTTAGATGTTGGAGAACTTGCATGCCTATTGTTTTTCAATATTTGAAGATCAAAATATGGCAAAGGAAAGAGGGTCGCACAGGTATTGGTTTGGTCGCGCAAGTGACTTGCAGGGGAAGATACCTGCGCGCCGAGACTTGCACGCCAAGGGGAGACTTGTGCGCCACCACGTAGGTTGACCAAATGCCTATAAATACAGGACCACCCCTCTTCATTGTCAATTGAGTTCAACACTTAGAAAAATCAGAGCTCTCATCGCGCTTATGTGGTGGTCGCGCAGGTGGTGTGTGGTCATGTAGGTGGACTTGTGCGCCAGTGTTTGATGGTGCGTGTTGATTGGTAGTTGCGTGCCAATATTGTCTTGGGGGTAAAAGGGATTGAGTCGTGCAGGTTTGGAGTTGTAGAATATTGTGCCGCGCAGGTAATAGAGGCAGACCTACGTGCCCATTGTGACATGCACGCCGATACTTTCACGCCAGCATAGACCTGCACGCCAAGTAAGGTTGATTCCCAAGCTGTATTTTTTGGGTTTCACGGAAGCTGGAAGTTTGCCCGATGCCTTCGGTGCAAAGAGAGATTCATCTACGGGTGAAAGTTGAACTTCAACAGAGCATCCACATACAATATAGGATGTATTCATTAGTTATAATTAAGAGACCTACAAGTCTATAAACTATGAGTCGATTCCTTCCAGAGTAGTGAGCGAAGGAATAGGAAAAAGGTGATCCTCTCCACCGGGAGTGAGCCAGAGAGAGAAATAGGGAGTGACCCTTGGAAAAGCAGTGAGATGACCCTAAATTTTGTATAGGCAGTGATACTGAGAGTATAAGTGATCTATCCTGAACTTTGTAAATAGTAGGGTGCTTTTAGTGAATTTGGTACGACCAGAAACTTGTCGGCGTATGCTCCTTGGACGTAGCCCAGTGAGGGTGAACCAAGTAAAAATTGATGTGTCTTGTACATGCTTTACTTTCAGTTTATATTGTGCAACGGTAAAGAGATAGAGTAGTGTTTTTATTAACAGCAAAACAAGATCCGACCGGGCTTTAATTTTTAATTAGTCATACCCTGATTCACCCCCCCCCCCCTCAGGGTATTCAACTTTGTGGACCTAACAATTCACTTCCTATAATTTTTTCTTAACACTTTAAAATAATTGGTTAAGAAAATACCTACCAAAATAACATCCTTAAATCACTCCACATATCCAATAATCCATGTTTTCATCATAAAACCAACCTATGAAATTGTTTGGTGTAAACCTTATGAGGTTGTCTGATGAATAGGTATAATTCTTAATTAAGACTCTTCATTTTATTTATTATTATACCTCTATAAAACCTTATTAAATATGGTGAAATACTTATATAAATATATTATATTTACTGAGATGTTATTATTTTGATGTAATTACTTATATTTATCTCATCTTCAATCAAATGGGAATTAAAACCGTTGTTTATGTGTACATCAGACTACCACCTTGAGAAATAGAGTAATTTTTTTTCCTTAACCTTCTTTTATGAATGGTTATAATAATGGATTAAAGGTACCTATATAATTTTCACGAAATATTTATCATTATTTAAATATAATATATAATTTACTTTAATAAAATTCCCTTCAATGAAAAATTATAATGTCATTTGTGTGTGTGTGTGTGGACTATTAACCTCCACGAAAATATGTGGTTTGTTTTTTATCACCAAATAACATGGATGATATATCTGTGTTTATTTAAACAAATAATATGGTATTTATGATATAAAGATATTTTAAAGATATAATATAATACTTACCTTCTTTACATAATGATCATTGAAAAGGTGGAAATGTTACTCATGTGTACATACAGATTATTGTCTCCATGATTGTAACATAGTTCATTTTTTATAACCATCTCTAATAGTTTTTTTAAAATTATATTTTATTTATAAAAAATATAATAATTTCATGATTATAATTATGGATATGATTCCTTCAAAATCCCTAAGGACTTATATTTTTATTGATTTTTTGATAATTACCCTTTTAAAATGTTGAGGGGGAATACTTACATGAATCGAAGGCCAAAGGAATAAAATCCATACATGAACCGAAGTCCCAGAGTCACAAGACCTAATACATGACCTTGAAGGCTCAAAACCTGACACACTTATAATAACCCATCCCTAGAATTGTCATTCAGAAGGTGCCTAGCTCCACACCTCTCATGGTTGATTGACTAGAATTACCCAATGCAGATCTTGACAATGCCAGGTATGGATGACATTTTCCATACCCTATAATCTGTTGGGATCTTCTCTAATGGTTGGTAATTTTCTTTGAATCCTCGTCTAGTCCTACTTCGGTGTAGTCTTCCTAGGATGCTTTGTGGTCTCTATGACCTGAAATCCATGTTCCTCGAAGGCCATTGGTGGTCAAAAGGACCTATAGCTGAAGGCCCATGGTGTCCTGATGTCCCTATGTCCTAAAATCCTTCTGTGGACTGAAGGCCCTAAAACTTGTAGGTGAAAACTAGTGGCCCATAGGCCCAAATCAGATGAATAGCCTTGATTTCTACGGTACTCCACAATACCTACTATAGTAATAGTTACAATACTACTACAGTAACCAACAAATTCACCTCCACCCGAATTTGATCCTGGATCTTTTGGATGCCAAGAATGAGCCTATACCACTTTGGTATAGGCTCATTGGCATTATGGAGATGATTTAATATTTAAATCATTGACCATAGTCAACATACCGAATTCATTTTATTCATATGAGTTGAATAACATCAAAACATCTAATGGGAATATAATCAAATGATTTATTGAATATAACATGGTAATATGTGAAATGAAATGAACGATTAACTTGAAAATGGATATTACGAAATTAAATAATTAATTTCAGTTTATTATTCATAAAGATAAGGAACTGTGTGACTTATCTGGCATAAGGTAAGGGACTTTCTTTTAAAAATCCTCTTTTAATTTTTATTTTCAAACTCTGTTTCATCCATGCACATGTTCTTCTAAATGAGTCATTAAAATTATAATTTATGATTAAATGGTTTATAAAGTTATTTTTTGACTATATTTTACTTTTTTGGAATTATTTAAATAATATGAATCATTCAATGTTTTTTATGAAGGATAGTTTACTTAAAAAAACCTTTTTTAAATGTTTTAAAGATTTATTTTCTATATATTTCTCTTCAATTTCCATATTTGTAAAATTATTTTATGGATGTATCAATATGGATATGAATGAATTATAAATAATATTTTATGTATCATTTTATTTTATTTAGAAGGATTCTAAAATGAATATTTTTATTACAAATTTTAAATGGAAATTTTTTACTTTCTTTTTAAAGAACAAAAGAAATATTCTATTTTAATGTATATGATGTCAAAGGATTCTTCTTCCACCACCAAAATTATTTGAGTTTTGGATTACTTTATTATTTTTCATGTTTATTTCAAAGAAATTCCTCTTTCCCTCTGTTCGTTGAATTTTACATTTCAAAATGGGGTTTTAACGAATGGTGATATATTGATATATGTAAATTCTTTCTTATAGGTGAAAATAATATTTTGAAAACATCAATATTTCATGTGTTATGATTATTATATCGTTCATGGGAATTTTTTATGATGATGGGTGCTTCCACTATAATCCATGGATTATTTGTTCTATGATAGTCCTCTCATTCAATGGGTAATATTTATGTTAGAAGTTGACTGTGAAGGTTATTCCATTTATAACAATAATGGTTACTCCATATGTTAGAGTGTGATGAAAATGATTCCTCAATTCAAAAACATGATTTATTTATTCTCTCTAGGTTTTATAAAAAAATATTTTGATTTTTTGACATAAGATAATGGGATAATTATTAAAAGAAACTATCTACTACTTCTTAATGGTGAAAATTATAACTTCATGAATACAAATTTCATGAGAATTTTCTTGGTTGAAAATAATTTGTTATACATTTTATTTTCCCAAAAAAATTTATTATGAAAATTATTATGAAAATATTTTTGGAAAATAATTTGATTTCTTATGTAAGAAAATGTTTATTTGGAATTTTTTTGAAAATGGAACATTTTTATAAGCATCAATGGAATAGAATTTTTTTCTCTTTCTTTTTATGTCCCATATTGAGATTTTTTTCTCATACCACATTTATAAACAATTCATAGGGTTTAATATTGGGTAAGAATAAAGAATAAGTAATGTTGAAAGTCGGTAATATTTGAAATGTAAATAAAAAATGTTTATTTTTAAATGTTTTATATTGTGGGAAACATTTATACAAAATAAAAGTTTCCATTTGTAAAATATGGTTTTTAATGTATGATTTAGGACCTAATTCTCTAAATCTCTAAACCACAATGACCCTCGGGTACGGTTGAAAAATGAATTCTTGACTATAAACTCAAGATTATGTAATGTTTAAGGTTGGGTCCTTACATAAGGAATGCATGCACAAAATTATAGAATAGTCAAAGTGAACACATTATATCACACATGATGTAATTGGGTGGATAACTTCACCAAAAAGTATGATCATGAGCAATTTTACAAGTCTACCAACTCTATCTAGTCTTGTTCAAGGTATTATTTCAATGGTAACTATTATTAATCAGACCCTATAGATTCTCATGTTTTATGTGGGGAATATTCTACCCCAATAACTATTTAATTAACTTCAGAAATATTGTTTCAATCTCAAAATCATTTTTTCATCATTTTATATGTCTCATGCACTATCATCAATATTTTGTGATGCAAACCCACAAAAGAAAATGAGATTGGGTCTTAGGTACAGCTAGTATTTTGAATATGAGAACAATGAAAGACTTAATTTTCATTGTAGTCAACCATGGTGGATGATATGATGGATATCATGTTTCATGGAAACTGCCACTAAACCATAGAGGTTTGAAAAAATATCAAGTTTAAAACATTGTCATTTTTTGTCATGAATTTTCATGTTAATGTGATCAACATAAGGGTTCTTTTAAGACATTCATAAATGGTGGTTTAAGGGATAATATTTTTGAAATTCCTAATAATGATACCAAAAGGTGGAATATATAAGTTTCAAGTAACATAATGGATAAAGAAGAGTTATCAAGTATGTACATGGGTAATGTAGATTTTTATAAACATAGATAAGGGTTTTCATGAGAGAAGGATTTTGTAGAAAAGGGTTTACTATACTTTAGAGGTTATGGATTTGAAAGAGATAATGGTTTGAGCTAAGAATAAAGGTTTTTCAGAAATTATATTGCCTAAGATGAAAAAAAACGTATTTATATAGATATATAGGTTATAATAATATCCATTCATGTTTCGGTTTATATACTTTTAAGGAGTTCAGATGGGATGATGGAACTTGAACTTGAAAGCCATATAAGATATATTTCTATCTTGATAAATATTTGGAGATAAGTCCATATATGCATAGATAGTTATATATAGATTTACATATATGTTTATACAATTTTCATTTATAATTTAGTTGATATTAAGGTGAATTTTAGGATTATATCACACAAAAAATTAAATGAAGTTGTAATCTTATTCAAAAAATAGAAGGATATTAAGATGTGATATTTAGTTATAAGACACAAATTGGATGGTATCATAATGGGTATTGACTAAAAATAACAAGATGGATAGGTTTTGCAAAGGGGGTATTCCACTAGAGATTTTAAAGGGTCAAAAGCTGATATGGGAGACTTCTATGATTAGATATTTTTTCTCCTCTAGGTTTTCTTTATATTATCAATCCTTATCATGGAAAGCATGAGGGGGTAAAATTTTTAGAACTATGAAATTTATGGATGGGTAATTTTATCTAGTTAAGTGTATTTTTATTCTTAATTCTATGATGGTTTTTTCAGTCATTCTTAAATTTTATAAATTCTACTCTTATGTTTCTATCAAAACCATTAGGGGTTGATATGGTATTTCCTTTAATGTAATAACTAACTATTTATGTTTATTCCATGACCATTGTATAGAATGGTGTGGATATGTTTAAACATGGTTTTGGTTTGCCTATAAAATTAATTGACCAGTGTTACTGAGAGGTAAAACAATAATGTTCATAAAAAAGTGTGTTTACTCTAAGAAGAGGATCAATAAAATAAAATTCCAAAGAAATTTTGATTAATTTATTTATTTTTTACATCACTTTTTGTATGAACTCTGGTATACTATACATGGTTTATCTTATTTTATTTATCAAATAACATAACCATCCAATTATTTTCTTATTTTCAATTCTTCATAATTATTTTTCATGTTTTCATAAAGTATTATTTATTGTATCGACCTCAAATTATAATCCTATGTATCATAAGAAACCCATAATTACATGATTTGTGGAAAGTTTTTTACTTTATTACATTTACATGGTCTTTTAGGTTTACAGTTTTAGAGAATTAGGAAGACCATTTTAATTACAAATGGATCCCTGACACATAGTGTCTATTTTTTCCATAAAAATGTTCTTTGTAAAGAAACACATGCTACATTCAAGATAAACCACAAAATTATATCATTGACATCATTAATGTTATAAATCATCTTTATGACATGTGAAAAAACTTTCAAAAATGTGGGATGAGAAAAAAAATTCTATATCAAGGATATAGAAAAATGAAACCCATTATTCAATTTAAAAATTTATAAAAACCCATAATAATGTTTTTCCTTTCCATAATAAACTGTGAACCCATATAATATTTTACATACCAATTAAATAATATTCTTCTCTCAAAAAATTAATGACACATCTCTTAGTTAATCATAATTTCAAAATAATTATAATAAATTTTTTTGTATAATATGAACATTTATGAAAACAATTCATGAAAAATATATTTTTTAGACTAAAAATGGATATAAACATTACTTTAAACATAATAACGTTAGTATACCTTATGAAATAAAAATAATTAAATGAGAAACTAAATTTTTAGGAATTGAAATATAATGTAGTTACATTGTGACCTTTTCTTTATATCACTCCTATAGTCACTCTTTCAAGTACTCTTATAAATGGAATAACCCACATGGTTAATCCAATATATACTCCCTGGAGAACACAATAATTACTCAATATATTATATAGCTATATCACTATTACCCATCATTATTAGTAATTTTCAAGGAACAAACATACATAAAATACATGTAAACTTTTATTTTCATCATAAAAACTAATAAAATATTCTTTTTAAAACTTATGAAAAATCACATTTTGGATTCGTGTAAAAATTAAGAGTAATAAACTTTTCCATTGGAAATATATAAAACAATCCTAAAAAATTAGGGAATACTATTTTATTTATAAAAAAATTAATCTTTTTAGAGTAATAATCTTAAAAAATATTTGTCATGATAGTGGGGAATTCCTCTTAATTTTTATATATTAAAAACATTATTTTTTTTCTTTAGTAAAAAAGTCAACAGTGATCCATAAAAACATTGTTAGAAACACACTTATTTTATCCTTTTTAAATATGTAAAAATTATTTTAAAATTACCTTCCATATTATTTTAAGTGAAAATTAGAATATTCTTCAATCATTTTTATGAACATGTATATGGATGAGTAAGAGTTTAGAAAATTTGAAACAATGTTTTAAAAAAAATCCCTTACCTTATGTATTTTATAGGTCCATACATTTTATAACTACATAATTATAAATTTATATTATTTTACTATCTTATATTTAACATTTTTAATGTTCATTTCATTATCATTATCCTTTTTATCAAATTAATGACCATGTTTTATTTATTTAATTAATTAGTTATGATAATGTCAGGTGCTTTGAGGACATTCATTTCATAATCCCAAATTACCTTTTGTAAGTTGATCATAGTTAAATGGTTCATTGTTACATAATCCCCATAATATTAATTATGATATTATTATTTTATTTATACATTATATTCAATTTTAAAACTATTTATTTGAGCCATTATGGAAAAACTAGTCGCACCTCTTCATTGAGGTGGTAACCAGACGCATGCACAAATGATCTTATCATATGTAAATCGATGGAATGGTTGGAAAATGAATGATATATTATCTTAAAATAATTAAAATTATATCACTAATATCATTTATATATATTAAATCCATCATTATAACCATCCATGAGAGGTAGTGATGGAATACAAAACACATCGGTTCTTATTAGTGGTTGTCCACACATACGCACGAGTGATGTTTTTAAATTTGTAGGGATGAAAAGGAAATGAAAAAGGGGTGAAACATAATAAAAATAACATTTTATTATATGAATGATACATGTTTTTTTATTTTAGTAGTGTCAAATAATATTTGAAGGAGGTATAATAAAAAATTAAAAAGAAAACACTTCACATCTTCAGAAAACCACCTTTGGCTTACACCTTAATCCTTACAGTTTAGACTTTTGATGAGACTAAAGCCTCTAGGTCATGGGAAGAAATTTTTGGAAGGTATTTGGGTAAGACTTGTTCAATCTATGTAGATCAATAAGTGTGAAGAATAGGGGATCAGTGGTCCCTTTTATGAGTGAGAGGAGTATAACTCATGAAATTATTCAAACATATCAGATATCTAAAAATATAATTCAATGAAAAGTGTCACTAAGTCACCATAAATTCATATAAAATATATTATAGGGTTTAAATAAACTCAAGCTATAAAATTTATAAAATATTTGGAAATATTTGGGGACTTCTCTCATAGTTAAACCCCCTTTAACCCAATTTATCATTAATCATAATAACATAATTATATGTAAAAAATATGAATTATAACTAAACATGGAAATTATGATTAAAATTTTAAATTCAATTTTAACATATTCATAATCTATATCTAGAAAAAATTTCATTTAATATAATTATAAAAAACACCTAAAAATAGTTTTTAAAAAAATACCTGATTTAAGCATAAAAAACATTTCACCATGAAATAAAGTAAAAAGTTTATTTCCCCAAATATTTTTGGTCCCAAAATAAAAAATTTCATATATTTAGAAATTTTTATCAATAAATATCATAATTTAACATTCCAACCATTCCATTAAATGAAAAGTCCCAAAAATAGTTTTAAATTTGAGAAACGTATAAATTATGTTCATAAAAGTAAATCATGGGTTCCCAAAATATAAAATGATTTTTTAAAATAAATTATTTAAAATTTTAAAGTGTATTTGATAAATCAAAAGGATAAAAAATATATAAATAAATTCTTACATAATAATTATTTCATCAAAGATACAGTATTTAAAAAATTGTTGTTGACGCTATTCACCTTAAAAAATCAACCAATTCAGAAAAATATCAAATATTCACCATTGGATAAATTTGATATGATGAATCCAAAATGAATTAATTTATATGAAATCAAGACTTTAAAATTTTGAAATTTAATTTTCAAAATAATACCATGTATTTCATAGAATAACAATTTAGTTAAATAAATCTATTCCTTTTCAAGTACAAACATTTATAAAAATGTTTATAAAACTATGACGAATATAATTTCCTAAAATGAATAATATTCAATAATAAGATGTATTTATTTATAGATTTACCTTATTAGTAACATTATTCCCCATTAATAAATTGTTTCCATGCAATTTTACTCAGTACTTAAAAAGGTGGGGGGGTTTTCCCTAATTGTTTTTTATTCTCATTTTCTTGTTCTATCATATAGTTATTCTATAAAACCTTTACCTAGTGAGTAACCATATTCCAAAATACCAGCTCAATGTGATCAAAAAAAATTAACTATAATTTTGTTATATTAATTATTATCTTCCATCTATACTACCTTGGGGCTCAAAACATGGAGACATCAGGTGTGTATTTCCTTATAAATGAAACATGAAGCACGTCATTTTCCAGAGACAAAGTCAGAGATAGAAATACAATATAAGAAACGGATCAAACTTTTGTATAATTTTATATGGTCTAATAAACAATATAATTTAATTTCCCACTCTACCAAAATACATAACACTCTTCCATGGAGATACTTTAGTAAAAATATGATCACCTACCTCAAATGAAATGTACTTCCTATGATTAACTCCATTAAATTTTCTTCTGATATGTGTTTCCCTTCTATGGTGATGAATCATCATTTCCTTTTTGTCTATTTATTATTCTAATTATAGTATTAATAACTTCTTTCCATTATCATTATATCAATATACCATAGTTTGACACTGCTTCCCATATAATTCTTCAAAAGGTTCCATTTGTATGATGGAATCAAGACTATAATTATAAGAAATTTCTAATATTGAGAGATATTTATCGCAACATCCTTTATAGTCACAAGATAAATATTTAATAATATCTTCAAGAGCCTAGATTGTATACTCTAATAATCTACCAGATTAAAGATGAAAATTTGTATTCAAATTTAATTTAATACCGATTGACTTTATAAGTCCTTTCCAAAATATTGAGATAATCCATTTATCAAAATCAGATATAATAGAGATGGGAAATATATATAACCTCTCCAAATAAATAGGATAATGTTTTTAGAGCTGACCCAATGATATAATATATATAATAGTCACAAAATTGAGATATTCAGTCAAATGATCAATAATAACAAAAAATATTGTATTACCTAGAGATGTCTTTGATAATCCAACTGTGATATCCATGTATTATTCTCCTATTTCCATTGTGGTGCCATAAAAGTATTATGAATTAATTTTGATAGTTTTCATTAAGATTTTACCTACTATGAGTTGAAAAAAAATCATAGTAAAATTATCAATATCCTTTTTTATTACTTTCCAATAATAATATCTTTGATGGTCTCTATACATCTTGGTGTTTCCAGGATGAACAACGAAAAAATAGTTGTGGGATTTACTTACCAATTAATTCTTCAACATGGAATCATTCTAAACACATAACCTTTTTCCAAAAATAACACCTTCATTATTAAAAATAATATCAGGAAAATTATCTTTCTTGATTGATCCTACTCTTTCTTTTAAACCAATAAATTCCTTCTGAGACTCCTAAATCTTGTCTAAAAAACATGATTACACTAATACCAAATCCAAAATAGAATATGTTTATACATACATAATTTCAAGTTGAATATTTATTAAATAATTAAAAAAGGGATAAAATTCCATACATAACATAGTTACGAATTAATTATCCTTTAAAATCAAGGAATTGGCTACCTTGTCTGCACTACCTAGATGATTGTGATTTGTGAAATCATTATACTTAATTATTTCTTCCCATATTAGTTTCCCCATTTTAGAATATTTTTGAGAAAATATATACTTTAAACATTTACGATCAATATATATTTCATATTTCTCCCCAAATAGATGATGAGTAGAGATTTTTAAAGAAAAAACTACGGCATCCATTGCATGGTCATGTATAGGATAATTCTGATTATGGGGTTCCAATTAATGAGAGGAATACATGATAACCTGATAATTATACATCAATACACAACAAATTTCATTCAAATAATTATCACTATAAATAACCAATTAAATATTTATTATTGGTAATGGAAACACTGTAGAATTAACAACTCTTAATTTCAATTCCTAGAAACATTCATCACATTAATTTATCTATAATAATTTTACACCTTTACCAGTCAACATAATTAGTGGGTTAGATAACTGAGCAATATTTTCAACAAACACTCAATAATAACCCACTAATCCAAAACAATTGTTATAGTGATATTTTTATGCTTTTTCCACTATTCCAACACATTATGTCTAGAAAGATAAATAGTTATTCCATCTTCTAAAATGATATTTCCAAGGAATGAAATAAGTTGTAACTAAAATTCACATTTATTTGATTTTACATAAAATTTATTCTATTTTAAAATTTTAAAACAGTACTTAGGTGTTTCTCATGTTCCTCATAACATTTAGAATAATCCATCATAACAATAATAAACACAACCATAAATTTATCCATATACACATGGAATACTCTATCTATAAGATCTATAAATATAGTAGGTTCATTTTTAACCCAAATGGAATAATTTAAATCTATTAATGACCATACCTAGTATGAAATGTTTTCTTCATAATTTCTCCATCCTTCACTGTTAGTTGATGTTAACCAAACCTGAGATAAAATTTTATAATATATTGATCTCCATGGAGATGATCAAAAAAATAATAAATCTAAGTCAATATATACATGTTCATCACAGTGATGTTATTGAGTGCTCTATAATAAATTCATAACCTCATAGAAACGTATTTATTTTTGAAAAATAAATAGTAAAACCCCATGGTGGAGTGTTAGATGAATAAATTATTTTTAATAAACTCCTCTAACTAATTTTTCAATTATAACAACAAAACTTAATCCATTCTATTAGGTGGTTTTGAAATTTGATTAGCATCAGGCCCTAATTCGTCAGTAAATTCGACCTCCTGATTAAGAATAGAACCATGAAAATCATCAATAAATACATCATTATATTTATTCACTACTGGTACATCACTAATTTGAACACATGGTTTATTTTCAAAATTATATTCAAGATGACATTCACTTTCTTCTTTAATTAACTTCCTAACTTCTTAATATGTTATTAGTGTTAATAACTCATTATTATATATAAATTCATGAAAATCAAATATTACTTCATTAGTTCAGAAATATGTCCAACTATGATACATTGAAATTCAATCCAAACCTAGAATAAAATAAAACTCAACTATGCCCATGAAAACAATATTTGTAGTAAATAGAATTCCCAAAATAATCATAGTAGTATTCATATAAATTCTTATCACCTTAATACTACCCAAAAAAAATTAACAAAAGTTTTGACTACATCTATTGAGATGGTATTTCTATTATAATTTTATATTTCCCATAAATTAAAGAATATTCATGTGCAAATATGGAATCAAATAAGACATTGTAATAATCCAAAAAAACAAGTAATGTAACTGTTATAACTTCATTTTATAGTCCTATATTTTAAAAAGTAAAAATGAAAAACTTTTCCATAACCTTATGCTAACAGTCTTCAAGATTCCCATCATTAGTTCTCTTATTCATACATGTATTAGCATCATGGGCCATCTCATTGAATTTAAAACATCTCACTGTCTACTTATCATAATTCTACTGAACATTGACACAATTTTTTCCTTGTAATCATGATCTAAATTTCATTTTAGACCATATAGATAACACTTTCCATGTTCTTAATAAACTCCTCATACTTCTTCTTACCACACTTATCACGAGATGGAAATTTAGACCTCTTAAATTTGAATTTATTTAAGAGATTCTTTCCCCTTCCTTCCCACCTGGACCTCCTTTTATATTTTTTCGGTAAATGTAAATAAATTCCATCTCAACATACACATTAAAATTAGAAAACATCTCATAGATTTTAAATTAATGAGACCCCAAAATTGTAAACAGACTTGGTTTTGATCCAAAGTAAAGCCTACCAATTTTACTATCATAGTCTAGAATGAAATTTTATGTATACCTATCCAATCTAGTAAAATTGGATCCATAAAATTCAATAGATTCCTCCTCCATTTTTCATTAATTTGAAGAATTTACTTTCTATCCTAAGATTTAAAACCTTAAGAAAGTAATTTTCATGGAAAATATTAAGAAATGGGAATCACTTAATCACATCAATATCATTTTTCTCTTTAGTACTCTTAAAAAATGACCACCATCAATCCAAATCACATTCAAAATTATAAATAAAAATATTTACCTTTTTATGTACTTTATATCCCCAAACATCAAATATCTTTTCAAAATAATTAATTCAACCTTTGGATATAAATAGATTGTAGGTTCAACCAAATTTTAGAGGGTGTTGTTTTACAATATTCTCAACAATAGACATGTTCCTCTATATAGAATTTTATTTATCTCTATTGTCGGTTCAACAATTAATATCCTATATAAAATGTTTCAACACTTCTAGAAACTACTCTATTCTAACCATTCCATGATTTATATTTGGAAGTTTATTATTCCCTTTATTCCTTCATATTTTATTTTCCCTATTTTCTTTATGGAAAACCATTCTAAATAGAAATGATTTAGATTAAGAAATAGTGAAAACCTCAAAATCTATCTCATTATAAAGTTACTATAATCTTCTCAAAGTGTATTTTAACATCAATCTAACATCTAAAGTTATCTAAATCATAGATATAATACCAACTATAACACCCCAAATCATAAAAACCCATTATTACAAGATTTATAAAAAGGATTTCAATTTATTATATTCATATGATATTTTATGTTTATAGTTATAGATAATTAGGAAAATATTTCAATTACATAGGGAACACTAACACACAATGTAAACTTTTTTCACGAAGCACATTCATTATAAAGACACACTTTCTATATTAAAAATAATTCCCATAATAATATATCTAACTTTCTTAATGAAACTACCCATCCTTAATCCTTGTGAGAAACATTTTTAATATGTGGGATTAAAAAAAATCTTGGTAAGGGAGATAAAAATAAATTAAACCCATTAGTCCATTTGAAAATTCATGAAAACCTATAAGAAAGTTTGCATTTTCCTAACTAAAATCAAATAATAATTTAATTTCCTAAGAAATAAAATTATTTTTCAAAATAATTAATAAATAAATTCATAATCAAGTATAAAATAAAATCTATAATCTTAAGGCTTTCTTTTAAAACATGAATACTCATGAAAACATTTTATTAACAACGTATTTTTCACCAATAAATGTTGTATAATACTTCCTTTAAATATAAACTCATTAGCTTACCCTATTAAATTAATATACATCCAAGAGAAAATAATTTTAAAGAATATAAAAATAATATAGGTGCATTGATAAATAATCTTAATATCACTCTTAAAACTATAGTTTCATGAACTCTTATAAATTTAATAACCCACATAGTTCATTTAACGTATATTTCCCAGAGAAAAAAATCACTACCCAATTAATTAGATGTATATATTAAGCTAAAACATCATTATTAAAATTATAAATTATTAAATCATACATAAAAAAAATAACCATTAATTTTCATCATATGAAATAATAAACTATCCTTTTAACCCATATGCATAAGCAGATTCAGGTTTCACATGAAAATTCAGAGAAATAAACTTTTCCATTAAAAACTATAAAAATGAAAAATTACCAGAATATGATTGAATAAGATTTTATTTTCAAAAACCATGAATACTTGTATTGTAATATTGTTAAATAATAATGTTAGATATCGTGGTAAATTATACTCATGTCAAATATGCTAAAAACAATCTTTTTTCTCTTTTATAAGAAAATTCAAAAATGCACCATAAAAAAATTTAAATAAAGTCCTTCTTAAATCATTGTAAATAAATTAAAATTTAATTGAAATTTAAGTTTAATATTATTTCATATTTATAAAATGATATTATTTTAACATTTTAATGAACATGAATATGGAATAGAAATTTATTAAATAATTTAAAATAATGTTTTAAAAGAAAATTCTTTACCTAAATTTATGTCTATCTACGTACATTTTCTAAATCCTAAATTATAAAATTATATTATTTTTATACTAGTTTAAGAATTATTTAAATTCTAATTTCATTCTCATTATCCCTTTTATTTCATTTATAACCATTTTATTTAGTTTCTAAATTACCTATGTTTATAATGGATGTTTTGGGGATGTTCGGTTCACAATCTGAAAACAACTTTGGTACGTTGATCATGGTGAAAGGGTTAATTGTTACATAATATACATAATATTAAAAATGATATAATTTTTATATTTATATATTAAATAAACTTTTAAAACTATCCATGTAGGTCCATATAGAAAAATGAGTCACTTCACTTTGAGGAGGTTGTAATTTACACGTACACATGAACCACTTTACCATTATTCAGTAGATAGAAAGGTAATAAAATAGATGATATAATATGATTAAAAATTTTATTATTACATTAATATAATTTATATACATTAAATACATCATTACAATCATCCATGATAGGTATTTATTGAAAATAAAAAACATTCCTTCGGGTTGGTGGTAGTCAACACTTATGCATGAACAATGTTTTCATTTCCATATGATATGAAATGAGGTGAAAAGAGGTTTTAACATAATAATAATAATATTTTAGTATATTTAATATATTTAATATATTTATATTATAATTTCATAAATTTTTAATGATATTCTAATTATTTATAAGAAAAAATAAAATGAAAACACTAGATTAAGAGTTATACCACTTCTTTTGAAAACCACCTATGGCTTACACCTTAAGCCTTCTATGATGGACTTTTGATGAGACCAAATCCTCTAGGTCATTGGGTAGGAATATGTAGAATATATTTAGTATTTTAATGGTTATGATCAGTTGATAAAAGGTGTGAATAAGATAGGATAAGTGGTTCCCTTTTATAAGTGAGTAGAGTCGAACTCTTGTAATTTGGCAATGTTTTAAATTATTAGAAGGTATCATTCATTGTCATGTGGAACCAGGGAACCCCAAATTAGTAGTTAATATGTGATATGGTAGAAATAAACTTAAAAATCACATTTTAATCAACATGAAATATAATTTCACCTTCTAATCATACCATTAAATGAAACACAAAACAAATTTTTTTTATTTGAATAAAATATAATTTATATTCGTAAAACTCAAGCATGGGTTCCCAAAATAAGAATAATTTTATAATATATATTATTTTCTTATTTAAAATATATTTTGTGCATCAAATATTTTAAAAACGTATTTTTTCATGCCTATTTCTTAATGATTTCATATAAGTTACCGTATTTGAAAAATCGTTATTGTCACTATTCACCCAAAATTAAAACATTACCGAAAAATATCAAAACTTCTATGTAAAATTAATATGATATGAGGAATCAAAAAAATTAATCCTTATATAAAATTTAAAATATAAAATTTATAAATTCTATTTTTTAAATAATAACATGTAATTCATGCAAAAATTAATTAAATAAAACTATTAATTTTTTAACTAAAAACTTTTATAAAATAATTTTTAAAAATATGATGAATCTAAATCCATAAAATAAATACTTATGAATTATAATATTAATTTATTCTTATACTTGGGATATCACACTCCATAAACTTACTACTAATCTAGTTAGTCAATAAGTATTTTGAGCCTAATAATTTATAAACTTGCTTTCCAATGGAACTAAAAAAACCCACTGAGCAGTCATGTTTTTTGTGCCATTTCCTAGGAATTGTTTTCTATGACCTTAAGGATAATTAAAAAATTGAAAATTTATTTTTTTATTTAATTTTTTATTTATTTATTTTAGTTCTATGAATTTTATTTAGAACTCTTGATTCATGATTCATCCACTAGGGCAAGAAGAAAATAAATACTTGATCTTGATCAATAATGAGAAAATAACCTAAGGAATTTGAAGATGTATTAAGAGATAATGGAATGAGTTTAGTGTGATCAAGGATAAAAAAGTGATTGAATCAAGGAGGAGTACATGGGAGTTATCTAAGATTTCAAACTCAGATAGAGTACAGTTTACCTTAAAATGTTGGAGTTCAACTGAGCATACAAGAGTTATTAGTCGTTGTGACCCAATTAAAAAAAATATAGTAGTGATTAAAATGGTTTTTAACTTAATAAAATTATTTGGGATACCATGTGAGGATATAAATTCACACCTTTATAATTTTTATGAGTTGGTTAACACATTCCAGTTCAATAATGTGATAAGTTATATTGTAAGATTAAGGTTATTTTGATTCTCACTCAAAGAAAAACCCTATGAGTGGATTCAAAGTCTACCCCAGCATTATATCACTATAAGATTGGATTTGGTGAGGAATTTATGGAAAAATTATTTCCACCCTCTAAAAAATGGACATATGTATTAATATATTTAATTTTAATCAAATCACAGATGAATAATTTTAAAATTATTGGGAGAGATTCATGAAATTAACTATAAAATGTCTACACCACTATATAGAAATTTAGTGACTAATCAAAACATTTTATAGGGGTATTTATTGAGGTAATAGATAAATTTTGTATGCAACTTATGGGGGATCACTGATAAGGAAATAATTGAAGGATATTTAAATATTTCAATAGAAAACCAAAGGAGGATGAAAAGAAGAAGTACACATGATGTATACTAATATATGGATGATTTTAAAAATGGAATAATTAAACAAATTAATATATGTGATAATATCCATTCATCAAAACCAAGGTAGTTATTTTGAAGATGATAATTATGTTTATTATAATCATCAAAATTATTTTAAAGGGTACAGGCCACATAAATATCTAAATCGGAGCTATCAACTAATAGGACCCATTTTTTAACCTGATAATTAAGGTCCCTCTCTTCAAATATGAATCATATCAGTGGAGGAGACCTTATCTACATTCATGAAAATTATAGGGATTTTTATAAATAAGCTAAAAGGATGAATCAAATTATTAATGTGATACCATTTGGAATCATGATTATCAAGTAGGGAAATGTTATATTAAGCTTAAGAAGAGGCTAAGATGTGTACTAATATGAGATACCAAGGTACCCATACTTGGGGAAGTGATATTCATCACCATGAATATTGGAAACACCACCAAACATATATTGAAAAAATTAAGAAAATTTAAAAACAAGAAAGATGAAAAAGATATAAAAATTGACGAAAATATAAGATAAAAAGAAAAAGAATCTAAAATTTTATAAGAGACGAAAATATATAACCCTATTAACCACCATAACCTTTTCCAAGAATAATTCATTATGGGGTTTTGGATGAAAAAAAAGAAAATTTATTGAAATCATTATGAACTTTCATATTAATATTTTCTTTACAAAATATATAGAAAACATTGCCACATATGCTAAGATCATGAAATAACCTTCCCCAAAACAATTATAAGGTGGATGTTTTGGTAACCATACAACTTAAGGGATAGTGTTTAATCAGGGTATTAAGGAGTTTACAAAATAAAAAATATTCCAATACATGTTTTCAATTCTAATTAACATTTAGTCTAATGAATTTGGAAAGGCATTGTGTGATATAGGTGAATGTGAACATCATGTAAAACTCAACCTGAAAGGGTATGGTATTAGAATAGATGAAGCATATAAGGGTTTTCTTAAACTGATAGACACAATAGTGAGATGACCATGCGTATTTATTAAATATCTTATAGTTAAAGTGGATAAGGTTTACATTTTGGTAGACTTCCTTGTTCCAGGAAAAGATGAGGAAAATATACCTCTATTTATGTGAAGTCTATTCCGTGATATTAAGATAGATTTAATAAATTTTTAAAGATTTGAACTATCTTTATGTTTTATTGGTGAGTATGTGATGTTCAACATTCACTTAGAAATAATCAATGCTTGTGAAAAGGGAGATGATTTAGAAGAATGTATAATGTCAGTAGTAGAATATGTTGTTGTAATTAATAAAATAGAGGATATATTTGTGGTAATAAATAAATAATGGGTTGAAATATTGGAAAATAATACGAAAAATATATTGGGGAAGATATAGGACATTAGAGGTATTTTTTATGCTAGAAAAATCATTGAATGATACTTAGTCTGAGTGGTTCTTGAGTTAACATTCGAATTTTCTAGATCAATAAAACATAAATGAATTAGTACCATGTATGTAGATATATAATTACTTTGAGTAAGATTCAAGAATATTTCAAATAATGTAAAAGTAAACATCTGGGTAGAGTATTCCCAACATCGACCTTCAATTGATCTAGATTGGGTATCATCCTTATAATCCTATATCATTTGACTTCAATGAGGTAAGATTGTTCCTAACAACCATAATAAAATTTCATTCAGAAGGAAAACAACTTTTTTTCTGTTTTCTAGGATTTTAGGATTCAATTTTTAATGAATATTATAATTTATTTTTTGTAAATAGTTTTGTAATTATGGAAAATATATTATATTTTTTAGTTTATTTGAGAATGGGTCGTATTCTTTCACTATTTTTCTTTTTTCTTTTTAGGTTCAAGATGATAAAAGGCATAACTACCAAAAAAATAAAGAAAAATAAGAGACTAATAGCTTCATTTTAAAGGGGATTATGATCTTAAATTTTGAATTAATTATTACTCTCTATATTTAAATCTATTTTTTAAAATTAAATATTTTTTATGAGGAAATTCATACCAACACTCAAATATATACTAATGTTTAGTCTATGACACAAGGATTTTGTAGAAACCACAAGATTCCATGATTTATATTTCAAATTTAATGATATTTAATGAGTAAGATATGGGATTTAATGGGTATTAATAAGGCTAGAGGTATAGATTTCATGAATCATGGTTTAAGAAGGCTAGTTTATTTTTGTAGATAAAATTTACATACCATTTTTTAGTCTTTTAGTTTTTTAAATTTATATAGATTAGTTTATTATTACTATACCATTACATTATTTATTGTCTAATATCATTTTTTACCATTCATTAGAGGACTCTAATATAAAATTCCCTATCTTTATAAACATATTTCTTGAGGGAATATAGGACACGTAACCTTCCAGAAAATTCAATTGAATCTTTTAAAAATAATTATTATAAAATGTTACAATTAATTTGATTGGGTTAATTTATTATTAATTACCTATACATGATACCTAACAACACATTTAAAATTTATTTGATCTTATATGATCTATGAATGATCTTGTTATGGAATATCCACATTAAGACAATCATATATTTTCTTACCATACTCTTTGTATTTTTCATGATTTCCAATGGTTTTAGTGTGGGGGATAGTTTTTTCATGTGTGGAATGGGATGTGTTTTATTGGGAATAGATATATAAGGTGTTTTAATCATGTGATTTGGTAAAGATCATGTTTTTTTCATATTATTTTTTAGTTACCCATCTTGAAAAAAAATAAGGTAGTTAAAAAATAAAAAATAAAATTAAAATTATGAAGAAATGGGTTGTTTAATTGTAAGGATAAAAATTACTATTAAGAGAAAAATTTCTTTGACCTTTTGGGGTTTGGTTTGTAGATTTTATATTTGGCCTAAGTGAAAATTTTGAAGAAAGGATATTAAAAATAAGAAAAATAATATATAAATAAAGAAAAAGGTAGGGAAAATCAATATGGGTTCACATTAATTATGAATTTATTGTCTCATTAGAATATACATTTTATTTTGGGATAGATAATATGTTATATTAAACATTATTGTTTCCATTGATTTTAATTCTGTTTATCCAAAAAAATCACTTAAGGGTAAACTTTCTATTTTATTTTATTTTTTTAACATAAATACATTCCTAAATTAATCCACATTGTAATTTTTTCCTTAATTTAATATCTTTATGATTAACTTTTTGTCTTTGAATTTAAGTGGTAGATATTTATGATCTAATGAAATCATGTGGTATGGTCTATATATTCAAGGTATAAACAAAATTCCATTAAATTATTTACTTGAATGATCAGTATAAAAATTCAAAAGTGAGGTAAATCAAGATTTTAATTATTTGTAATAACTAATTATGATTCTTAAATTAATGATAGGATATGATCCATAATTTTAAATTTGTGAATAAAATATATTTTTAACAAGTTTTCTTTGAACCGTGGGGTATCGAAAAAATATTTTCTTCTATAGATATTGAATGTTTATTCTTCCCATAGAAAATTATTCGATCTTGTTTTTTTATACATAAATATTTGAAGCATGATTTAACTTTTAATTTACTCTTGGAGATATATGATTTTGGGGAATAATTTTTTAATAGTAAGGGATTTGATAATATAATTGTATCCATAAATTTTTAAAATTATAATTTATTAATTTGATTAATTATTGGTATATTATGACCGAGTTTTTATTTTATTTTTTAATTTTTTTAGGGGTAATTAGAAATTTTAAAATTAAAATTTTGAAATGTGAAGTATTTAAATTAATTTTTCAAGATAAATAAAAGTAAATAAAAAAATCAAGGGTTATATTATAATATAAATATGTATTTGGAGTTATGTGGTAAAAATATGGACAACCTAGTAGACATTGATGATTAGTTCAGCTATACAAGAAACCAATCATCAATGCATGTACCCGGGAGTATGAGGAAGATAGTATAGAGAAAAAAATTCATACCCATGAACTTCACACATATATTTTTAGTATAATAAGTGTGCATGAGGGTCAAATCCTAGGAGAGAAAAGGGTAGATAACTTCATCTCAGGTTCATTTTGTAGAAGGTCGTAGGATTCTAATGGCTCCATTTGGTCTTTTTTTAGGTATTATTGATGTGAGATATATTACTAAGTATACCAAATAGATGAAAAATAACGATTTGGGATGTGTTCTATTGAGATCCACCCTCATAAAAACCTATCCTCTGAGCGGCTTCACTTCTCCCTTCCACGGTGCTAGGTTTCTGCCTCTAGGATCATCCCCTCCTCTCCTCCGCTCGTCCGGTGCATCCCATAAGTGCGGTGTCGACACCCTTTGTCATGCGATGGTGTTCGGCGTCATTTTCTGCTCTATTTGCTCTGGCGTGGTGCTGGGATCTGGAACGCCTTATCCGTCGAAGGCTTCGGTTTTGGAGGATGACGGCTTCATGGTGGGTTGGCGCCCAGTTCCTTGTCTGATGTCAGTGGGTGAGGCTTCGTGGTGGGTGTCTGGTCATTAGAGCGGCCTATCTTTTCTCCTCCACGGCGTTGGGTTTCTACCTTAGGGTTTTTTCTGCGAAGGATCCATATATGGAGGACGTTGGCATCATGGAGGGCTGGCAATCGGATCCTGGTATGGTATCGGGGGTGAGGCTTCGTGGAAGGAAATTTCCGGTCATGTTCAGTGGGATTTTCATCGGCCCGGTGTGTTGCAGAGGGGAGGGTGATTTCTGGATTATGGCGGTTCTATTCAGTAGGTTTGATCTTAGTGATTTCTTCATCTTTTTTTACTGTATTGATTTTCTGGATCTATTGTGTGTGGTGGATGGATCGTTTTGTTGTTCTTCGTGGTTTCTCTCCTGTTTACTGTGGCTGTTTACACCGAGCTCCGGTGAGGGTGTGTTTATGGTCCTGTTCCGAGAAGATCCATGCCCAGAGTGGTGTTTCTTGTTCAAAGCTGCTTGGACCCCTTCCCCGGTGACGTACCCTTAGTGTGGTGTTGGGAAATCCAGTCCTATGTGACGATGACCTGACTTCACGTTCTTTGGATCGTCTTTTGGTTGCTCTAGCATCTGTAGTGGTGGTTGAGAGTCATGAGGGGCACGGTAGGGTTTTTTTTGATTATTGTCTTGGTAGAGAATGACTTTTGGAATGTTGAATCTATCATCGTTTTCTGATCATGGTTTGAGGAATTTCAATTGTTCTCAATTTTATCTCGAAGGTGGAAAGTTTGTGGAGTTAGATTTGACCACTTTGAGAAAGCCTCAGAGGAAGTTTTAGATTTGAAGGTTCACCTTTGTAGAGCTTTACGGATTTGGTTGTTTGAGAGGGTATGGCGTTAGCCATTGAATCACGCATGTGCTTTGACATAGGACACTTGCTTGCCAAACAATTTTGCAATGGTGGAGAGCTTCATCATGATCATTTTCTAGGGAGAGGCATCTCCTTGTTGTCAGTCTGGTTTCACTCTTTTTGTCCTTCTGATTTGGTTTTTCTATGTACTTTAAGTCTATTTGGGTTCCTTCATTCATCCCTTAAAAGAGATATTTATCAATATAATAAAAAATTTAAGGCTTTCGGGCCATTGGATGGATGTGTTCTACCTAGGGAATTATTAAACATAATTGAAGTGTTGTTGTTTTACTCCCATGATCATGCCATAAACCTTCCATATGTCATGTATGTCATCATTGTTCCACGTCAATGCAAACCCAACATGGATACTGAAATTAGATCTTGAGAGACACAATAATTTTGAATAAGACCACACTACAAGACTTTATTTACAACATAGTTGACCTAGTAAAACAATATGATGTAGATCATATTTCACGTACACTATCACTACACCATAGAGGTTTTTAGGGATGTGGAGTTTTTAAAAATATCATGTTTGTGTGTCATGGACATGGATGTTCATGTGATATATGAAAGAATCCTTTAAAGAAATATTTAAGGTGTGGATAAATAGAGAAGTTTCCAGAATGTACTCATAAAGAAATAGAAATGTGGAAGATACAAGTTGCAAGTTTCACAAAGGATTGAAAAGAGATGTGAACTATATATATGGGAAAGATGGGTCTATCAGAACCAATGTACAGGTTTTACTTAGATAAGGACTATGTAAAAATGTTTTTACCATACAATGGAGGTTCAAGATATCAAAAATATTAAATTTTGATCTGAAAATGAATGTTTTAATCAAATTTCATTTCCTGCACTTAAAAACATACACCTAAAAAGGTATACATGTTTGATCCTTTTTTCCATCAACATAATAGTGTATTTACATTAAAAGAGTTTCAAGGTAATGACACATTAATATTCATGAAATATAAGTTGTATTTAAACATGATAAAAATTTAGAGATCAATCTAGAGATACAAAGATAATAAAATTGTGTTTTACATATATGGAAGAGGATCTTTTTCAAGGATAATTCAGTTGACATTAATGAGTGTTTTAAGAGGCTATCACATATAATATTAAAGGAATGTAGAAACATATTTAGAGAGAATAAATATAAATATATATGATATTTAGATAAAAGATAAAAAGGAGAGGATATCTCAATCATTATTGGCTCTAAAAAATAAAAAGGATGGACTGTACAAAGGGGAATTCCACTAGATATTCTAGGGGGTCATTTTCTTATGTCGGAGACTTCTACTCCTAGAGATATATGATACTATATGTTTTCATTTTTTTCTCAATCTATATAATAGATAACTTGAGGGGTTGAAGATTTATGTTTTTAGAAAATTTTGGATAAATGATTATTTCTAGTGAATTATATTTTTGTGATTAATTATACAATTGGTTTCTATATTCATTATGAAATTTTCTAAATATCATTCTTATCTTCCTACTATTAAAATTGGTGGTTGAAATAATAATTCCTTTAATTGAATAACTAATTGAATATGTTCATTCTATATCCATTCGGTGGAAAATGGTGGTTCCATTTAAACAAGGGTTTGGGTTTCATGTTCTACTAATTAACCAAAGTACCTAATAGGTAAAAAGGGGTGGAGTAGAATATTTAGTGTTTTCTCTATTACAAGTCTTGATATAATCTAATTATAATAATTATTATATTTAATTCTTTTTTATTACTTCACCGGTGTATGAACATTGATATTCTATGTTTGGTACATCTTATTTTATTAATTGAATCTTAGAAGCATATATTGTTTCTCTTACGTCCAATTGCTCTAGTTTATTATATAGTGTTCTAAACCATTATCTCTATGAACAACCTCAAATTACACTTAATATGAATCTAGTTGGTCAAGAGGTAGTTCAAACTTTGTAATTTTTTAATAGGTTTCCCGGTAGAACTGACGACACCCATTGGGAAGTTAGTTATCTACCCTAGAAAAAACTATTGTGTGACCAAAAGATCATTATGTATTCACATAAAAAATAATAGAACTAATGAATTAATAAACTCTAAGTTCCATGATCAGATAGATATTCCACATTGTAACCAGACTTCATCTTCTCCTTTCATGGTGCAACACATCCCACCATTCTATAAGACTATCCACCAGCCAAAGTATCAACATGATCTCTAAATTTCCCCCTCTAATATCCTCCAAGAATCTCTAAGACCCAAAATAAACATTGTAATATTATAGAAAGTTATGACCCATTACATCCATGAAATAATATGATTCCTTAACAAGGGGTGTTATTAGGGAAATAACAAAAGAATTATGTGGTATATCTAAAGTGCATCTTGTTAAGAAGGATAAAAAATATTTTGGTCTACTAATAGTGATGGAATGATCTAAAAATGATATTTTTTAACTTTATTATAAGAACAGTGGAGAAGATAATACATTGGTCCAATGGAAATATTATTAGGAAATTTGAGAAGAAGGTATTGTTAATATTTATAACCTATTTTTTATTAATATTTTATTTCTCAAGTCTCATGAATATATTTTTGATCATCTTAATGATGGTTTAAATAAATTTAGGTGGTGGAAATCTATGTTCTATAAAAATTAATTTTGGTATTGAAGGTATAAAATATGTTCAAAAAAACTACTTATGGGTATGATTTTATAGAATTAGTGGAGATAACATTATGATTCTTTCCAAAAGAGGGTATAATTTTTAGAATCATTATGAATCGCTTTTATTTAATATTTTTAAGTGAAAATATTTTCCAAAAACTAATTTTTGAATGTAGTAGTAGGTTTACACTAATTTATATTTAGAATGGTATTTGTGGAGAAAGACTAATTCCTAAAAGGGGAATCTGTAGATAATTTATGGCAGGAGTCCTGTAAATATTTAAAATTATCCACAGTTTTGTGATTATGATGGAAATTATGTTAATTCAACACCTCCAATGGGGTTATAAGAATGGATTTCTAAATATATTTTGAATAATGACCTCTGAAACATGTTTTTTTTTGAATTTTTTCACATAGTTTATTCATTAAGACAAAAATATGACTTTTTCTATTTTTATTTTTTAGGTACCTTCATTAGACCAAATATGTTGGACTTCATCTAAAATTAGGGAGTGTAATGTTCACTTAGGATTATGAATGGTAATGAATTTTCTTTTACTATATTTTGAACATATTTTAAAAATTATATCATTAATGGAATTATTAATGATAGATAATATTATTACTTTTAAAATTTGTAAAAAACTTCTTACCAAGAATAAAATTAATATTTTGAGTTATATTATTTTTTATTATGTCTATCTGTAATGAGTGGTAATTATAGATATCATAATATGTAGTTTTCCAATTTTTAATTGTAAAAAAATTTGGAAATTAATTCATTTTCATTTGATATCTTTCATATATGTATTTTAAGTGATGGTTGTATTTAAAATTTGAATTATTTTATTTTAATTAATAAAATCAAGAAGAATGTAATTTTAAATAGTTTTTTGTACAATATGTGATGGAATATTTTATAAAATAAAACTCTTATAGATAAATTCTTAATTAAATTAACTATTAATATGATTGATACTAGGTAGAGGTGGATGGATGATGTAATCCAATATGATAAAATAGTTTGGATTATCATTGGTTCCCACTAGGTGTTGGTGTTATTAAATATAGTATATATATTTATATATATATTGTTATTTTATTTTTCCTTCTTTCATATGTGGAAATGATTCCGGTTTTTTTCTGACTTTGATTATAGTACTATTTTTGGAAAACAAAAATAAAATTATAATTGATTCAAATATTTATTTTAGGGGATAGTTTTTTATTTATATTCAGGAAAGATGTGTATTTTTTGAGACGAATTGTCAATTTTTTATCACTTTTCTTTTATTATGTTAATTTATATCTTATATTTTGACTTCTTGTGGATTATATTTTATAATTTTAGGTAATTTTGTGTATTGTAAATTTTCTTTTATGAAGAGATAAAGTAATTAATTGGTTCATTATCTTTCTTACCTAATTATTAATCATTATGAGATAGTTTGGTTTGGGTGAACTAATTTTGTGTTATAGTATCATTTATTGAATGATTTAATTTTTTAAAAGTATTTTACAAAGAAAAAATACTTCAACTTCAACACAGACTGATTTCTCTCTCTACATATCATTATATTCCCCTCCAATGTATCACTAATAATAATTTATGAATCACACATAACAACATTAGTTTAATTCTCTTATAAAACCATGTCCCTTACACTCTTTATCACTTAAATGTTTAAATTCAATAGAATCCTCCCTACGATGAAGTTATTTATGTATCTATATTGACTAAACTCAATTAATTCTATTGATATGATTATAATTTTTTAAGTCTTCTTGTAACAACCCAAAGTTTTTAAATGGAATTTACCTTCTCATAAATATGTCATAAAATCACATTAAAACACAAAAATAATGAACTACAAAGTGCTAAGTGACCTTTAAACATACATTTCTCACTTTTGTGTTTGGAATTTTGAAAATCTGACATACACGGTTGTGTTCGGGATGATTTTTAGAGCCTAATAAAACAAAAAAAAATTGTGAATAGTAACATAAATTTATGAATAGTAACATACCCTTATGAATAGTGATATACCCTAAAGAATAGTAACATTACCTATGATAGTATAAAAATAATATTCAAGTGAAATTATGATGTGCCTATATTTTAGAATAAGTAAATGAATGTTTTAAAACTTTTTTTAGTAATAAACCATCATTTTAATTAAATATTAACTTAATCATATTTGGAAAATTATTTCTGAAAAATGGACTTCATTTTTGGATTCTAAACATCAAAAAATGGTTGGGGTGAATTTTTGGTATTTTTATGAAATACTTGAATTTTTTATGAATAGTGAAATACCATAATTTACAAAATAAGCTAAATAAGCTAATTATAGAGTGATGTGTGATATTCTGCTGATGTAATAACACTTGGTTAGAGATCAAAAGATAAAATTACTATTCTTGGTCATGTAATACTCATTATTCCTTGTCCTGTGAAGAAATAATAAACTAATGAATTTTATATTAAGAAAACCCATCTCCCCACCACTATAAAAACCACCCTTCACACCCTCATTTCCTCACACCTCTCAAGATCCAATCCTTCTCTAAACTCTAAAAAAACATCTTTCATAGCCCCTCTCCCATGTCCATGATATTTTGGTCTCATCAAAAGACCAATCATAGCTTCCTTAAGGAGGATCTCAAGATGATGATTTAAGAAGTAAATTCTCTCCCTCTTCTCCTTTAATTTCCTTTCGTGTTCAACTTTATTTCTTGATCTATCCCAACCTATCTTAATAAAATGGTATTATAACTACAGTATTATTCATGTATTGTGATGTTATGATGCTAATGGGATATTATATCATCCAACCCAATTTCCATCTTCCTTTTATTTTATTAAAGAGAACGTTGTTCGTGAGGTGTTAATTTATCACCTTCAAGAACGACATGCTTTCTTCTTCCATTTCTACCTTCAGATCTGGTCATGAAACCTTTTTTATGGTTGAACCAGAATTTTTTATATGTATTATTTCCTATTTAAAGTTCTATAAATAACTTATTTCCATATTACTAAGTGATAAATTAAAACAAGTTCGTTGTGATCAAAAAACCGCCCAAATTAACCCACACAATCATCATTTAATTATTATCTAGTGATTCATCCACAATGATATAATATGAATCATTATAAGATCATTAAATATTATTTAATATCATTAATAACATTTTATATCAGTTCTGGTTGTTTAACCATGTTCTACACAAACTTCAATTTAAGAATACAAGTGAACCACTCAAGAAAACCATAAAAACAACCATTCCCAAATACTGTTTTTAAACTCTATAACTCATCCAAAGGCAAATAAAATCACTTAATGAAACCATAATAATCCATATTAATGTACACAAGTTTATGGATTTCTAATTAATGACTATAATTTCACTATACAGGACATTAAAGAGAAGGAATCATTTGGATACAAGGTAAGGGGAAATTCTCGAAACCAACTTTCATCCTTTGAGTTCACCCTTTTTCACTCCATTTGTGATATGGTTACTCCTTAAAGATCATTTCTACATCATTTTATTTTCTTTTCTAGGATATACATGTTTTCCATGGTTTTTATGTCAAACAAAATGTTTTCCAAAAGAACTCTTCTTTTAAGAACACGCCTTTTACTTCTCATTCAAGATTGACGGTTCTTGTAACAAATAGGTTATTCCCTATTTATTTTGGGAACCCAATGTTTATGAATGTGTTATTATGAGATGAAAAACATTAATTTTAATGGGTTAGTTATGTTCATTTATGTTATATGTTCATTGTGTCATGCATGATAAATGGTAATTTTATGATGTGACGGGTGCTCTTGAAATTATATAGCGAAATATGAATGTTTAAATGTGAAGGGTGCGCCCAGAATTATACAGCACTCCAATGCGTTGTGTAAAGTAATGAATCTCATGATTAAATGTGAAATGATTTTTGACCAATATTCAATATTGGTTCACAATTATGTGTTGTAGTTAACCACTAAGACATGATGTTTCATTTTTTTTATGCAATGCCACATTTCAAGTCTTTTATTTATGCTCCTCTCATGTTCATGATTTTTTTCCTATATCATGATTATACTCACCCCATGGTATATTATTCTTATATATACTCTTATTGGTCTTTTAGTTCACCCATTTTTATGTATATCCCCAGGTGGATACATGTACTAAAGAGAGGTCAAGTGCCAATAAGAAGCTAGAAAAGAAGAAATTAAATAAATGTTTATGCTTGATGTTGTAATTACTATGTATAGTCCTAGTTTTCCCAGGACACTAAAACATTGGATCCTTTATGTGTAATACTATTATGTTTTTTTACCTTTAAAATGATGTAATAGTAATGTAAGAAAAGGGAGGGTCTCTATAGTTGGTATCAGAGGAAAGGTTTAGTTAATTTGGGAATTAGGATTAGTGAACCCTAGATAAAACCTCTAGCATGAGACTAATTACAAATATGCACACAAGAATATTTACATAGGGATCCCATATGTTTTGTTTTTTGTATAAATTATTTAAATTAATAAGTTATTCATGAATTTTTTACATAGTTTTTGTTCTAACCTTTCCTATTTTAGAAAATGGTGGGAACCAGGAGAAATCAGGTCAACAACTCATGTGAGGGCCAATGCTACGATTGCTCGAATTACATCCCCAATGATTTGGGAGGTGGAGTTAGAAACTTCATGGAGATTCTTACCCAATTATCTCAGGTTATGAAAAAGAACCATAATAATGGGGAACTTCCTCCTTCACAAAAGAGGGAGAAACTGGCTATCGAATGTTTTATGCGGCAATGACCACCGACATTTAATGGGTCTTTTGATCCACTAGTTGTGGAATAGTGGGTCAACTCCATAGAGAAGATATTTTATTTTCTTCACTATTTTGAGATTGAAAAGGTGACCCTAGCCATTTATCGTCTAGAAGGAGAATCCTATCAATGGTGATCTTTTATTAAGAACACCAAGCCAAGGGAGGAAATTGAAGAGATGGAATGGGAAGACTTTAAGTTAACATTTCTTAATAAGTATTTCCCAATAACTCTTCGCATAAATATGGAGAGATAATTTATAGAGCTAAAGAAAAAATAAGGAGAATCTGTCACAACTTATGAAGAAAATTTCACAAGGCTTGGAAGGTATGCTTTGGGTTTTTTTATCAACAATGATAGAAAAATTGATAGATTATTTAGTGGATTATAACCACGCCTTTGAAAGACTCTTGAAATATGATACTTTGGGTGTTATGAAGAAGTTGTTCGATGTTCCCTCAATGTAGAGATGGAGTTTGGAGAATGGTCCCATGGCTATGGTAATAAGAAATTAAAGATGGAGGTTCATGCTAGTGGATCTAATGATAAAGGTGGGAAGAAAACTCAATGACCCACATGCCAAAAATGTGGAAAGTTGCACCATGGGAACTAACTCAAAGGGATGGGGAAGTGCTTCAAGTGTGGGAAAGAAGACACCATGCTCAATAGTGTCGAAAAGAAATGAAAAGGAAGGAGAATGTGGCAGAAGAAAGAAGATAACCACTCATGGTTCAATGCTATAATAGTAGGGAGCTAGGGCACTATACAAACCAGTGCACTAAACATCGAGTTCTCGAGGGTAATTAGTGTATGCAGCCACTAAAGACAAAGGAACAAGGTAAGGCTTATTCCATCACTACATTGGAGGTGGATCATGATAATTAATTCATACAAGGTACACTTCCTATTCACTCAAGAATGGAAAAAAGTCTTATTTGATTATGGTTCTACGCATTCCTTTATATCTTGCAAGTTTTCTAGAACTATAGAATCGAAGCCCCGAAACCTTGAAGTAGAGATATCTGTAAAAACACTAAGTGGTGCAATCATTGCAACCCAAGTGTTTGACTCCTATCCTGTTGGCGTATGTGGGAATATTCTTCCAGAAAATCTTGTAATACTTCCTTTGGTGGAATTCGATGCTATAATGGGAATGGATTGGCTCTCGTTATATAGAGCACATATCAACTGTCGGGAAAAGGAAATATCTTTTCATATTATGAACCATCCCATGATTCTCTAAAACTACAAGGAATATCATGAATCTCCTTTGAAAAATACTTCAATGGTTTCAGTGTTGATTCCCTATGAAGAATCATACCTCGCCCAAATGGTTGAGTTGAAGGAAAGTGCCAACCTTGAGGAAATGCCCATCGTGAGGGAATACAGAGATGTATTTCCCCAAGAGTTTCCTAGAATTCCCCCATATCATGAGGTAGAGTTCTCAATTGAACTCATACCTGGAGCTACTCCTATCTCGAAGTGTCTATATAGGGTGGCTCCTATTGAAACTGGAGGAGTTAAAGAAGAAGCTGCAAGAGCATCTGGACAAAGGGTCTATATTCCCTAGTGCATCACCTTGGGGTGCACCAGTTCTCGTTGTGAAGAAGAACAATGGAACAATGCGGTTATGTATCGATTATTGGGAGCTCAACAAGATCACCATAAAGAACAAGTATCCTCTCCCAAGGATTGATGACTTGTTCAACCAGTTAAGATGAGCTCAATACTTCTCAAAGGTGGATCCTCGTTCTGGATATCATCAGGTAAAGGTGAATAAGGAAGATATTTATAAGACTTCCTTCCGTACAAGGTATGGGCACTATGAGTTTTTGGTGATAACCTTTGGACTTACTAATAACCCTACAATCTTCATGGATTTGATGAATAGTGTTTTTATACATTACCTCGACAAATTTTTGGTATTGTTTATTGATGATATTATCATCTACACCAAGAGTAAGGAGAAATATGAAGAACATCTAAGAATTGTGTTGGAAACATTAATAAAAGAGAATTTGTACGCCAAGTTCAGAAAGTGTGACTTTTGGATGAATCAAGTCACGTTCTTGGGACATGTGATCACAAGTGAGGGATTTTTTTTGGATCCTTCAAAGACAAAGGCGATTGAGGAATGGCCCAGGCCCTCTAGTGTCACAAAAATCCATAGTTTTCTTGGATTAGTGGGGTACTACCGACATTTTGTGAGAAACTTCTCACGATTGTGAAGCCCTATAACTAAGTTAACAAGGAAAGGGGTACAGTATGTTTTGATGGAAGGATGTGAGGGAAGCTTCAAGGAGATAAAGAGAAGGTTGATCACTGCACCTATACTCACACTACCTAAAAGTGGAGAATTTTTTGTGATATATAGTGATGCTTCAAAGAAAGGCTTGGGTTGTGTAGTCATGAAAAATGATAATGTGATAGCCTACACCTCATGATAGTTGAATATCCATAAGCAAAACTACTTGACGCATGATCTAGATCTAGAAACCATGATTTTCACCTTGAAAATCTAGCGGCACTACCTTTATGGCGAGAAGTGTGACATATACACCGACCACAAGAGCCTAAAGTACATATTCACACAAAAGGAGCTCAACATGCGTCAAAGGAGATGGTTAGAGCTAATCAAGGATTACGATTGTTCTATTCACTATCATCCTAGAAAGGTGAACAAGTTAGCTGATTCTCTAAGTAGAAAAGAACCTGCTACTCTATCCATGTTACGGATTGAGAAAGACCATATCTTCTTGGATATGAAAAGAATGGATTTGTAAATCATAAGGGCAGGGGATACATCATGCCTTTCCCAAATGATTGGGCAACCATCTATCCAGGAGAAGATTAAGGAAGTACAAAGGGAAGATGTGGAGATAAAAAATAGGGTGAATGCAGTAAAGGATAGGAATCTTCCAGAGTTCCATATCGATGATGATGGTGTGATTTGGTTTGGAACACAGCTTTGTGTTCCTTCATCACCTGGGATATAGAATAAGTTATTGGATAATTCACATAGCTCAATATTCTCTATCCATCCTGGGAGTACCAAAATGTATCGTGATCTCCAAGAACACTTCTGGTGGGATAACATAAAGAAGAAGATTGTGGAATATATATCCAGGTGCTTGTTATGTCCACAAGTTAAAGCTGAGTGACAAAAGTCCAAATGTATGATGCAGTCATTGCCTATACCCAAGTGGAAATGGGAAAATGATACTATAGACTTTGTCACGGGTCTCCCAAAGACGTCAAAGGGAAATAATGTGATATGGGTTGTGGTTGACCGACTCACCAAGACTGCCCATTTTATTGCAATTCAGGAAGATCTCTCGCTTGAACAACTTGCAAAGATATATGTGAAGGAAGTGGTGAGACTGTACGGTGTTCCACTCTCAATTGTCTCTGACTGTGATCCAGGGTTCACAACTAAATTCTGGAGGAGGCTTCAACATGCTTTGAGTACTGAATTAAATTTCAGCACGGCCTATCACCCCCAAACTGATGGCCAATCTAAAAGGACTATTCAAATGCTTGAAGATATTCTAAGATCCTGCTATCCTCAATTCAAAGGTGGTTGGGATTAGCATCTCCCATTGGTTGAGTTCTCATACAACAATATCTTCCAATCGAGTATTCAGATGGATCCATATGAAGCTCTGTATAGAAAGCGATGTAGAACTCCAACCTTTTGGGATGAAGTTGGAGAAAGAAAGATGCTTGGACCCGATCTTATTCAGGAGATGACAGAGAAGGTTCAAGTCATCTAGAAACACATCAAAGCTGCTCAAAGTTAGCAAAAGAGCTATACTGACAACCGTCGAAGGAACATAGAGTTCGATGTTGTAGATAAAGTCTTCCTTCGAATATCTCCATGGAAGAGAGTCATGTAATTTGGGAAGAAAGGGAAGCTAATCCCAAGGTACATTATCCCCTTTGAGATCCTTGACCGCATAAGATCCATGGTATATCGTCTTTAACTTCCACTGAATATGGCTCGAATTCATGATTTTTTTCATGTATCACTCCTGAGGAAGTACATTCCTGATCCCTCACATGTACTAAACTCAGTGGTGGTGCAGCTAGAAGATGATATCTCCTATGAGGAACAGCCAGTAAAGATTCTGGATCGGAGAGATAAGGTTCTATGCAACAAGACAACCCATTTAGTAAAAGTGTTGTGGAGGAATCATAAGTTTGAGGAAGCAACTTGGGAACCATAAGAGGCAATGAAGGAGAAGTACCCTCACCTATTTATGTAAAACAAAATTTCGAGGGTGAAATTTCATAATAGGGGAAGAATGTAACGACCCAAATTTTTTCAATGGAATTTACCGTCTTATAAAGATGTCATCAAATCACATGAAAACACAACATAATGAACTAAAAAAAGTTGCCTTTAAACATACATTTGTCACTTCTGTGTTTGGAAGTTTGAAAATATGACATAGACGGTTGTGTTCGGGAGGGTTTTTTTAGCCTAATAAAACAAAAATAATTTTTGGTGAATAGTAACATACCTTTATAAATAGTAACATACAATTATGAATAGTGATATACCCTAAATAATGGTAACCTTTCCTATGATAGTATAAAAATAATATTCAATTAAATGTATGATGTACCTATATTTTAGAATAAGTAAATGAATATTTTAAAACTGTTTTTAGTAATAAACCATGATTTTAATTAAATATTAAATTAATAATATTTAGAAAATTATTTTTGAAAAATGGAATTAATTTTTGGATTCTAAATGTTGAAAAATGGTTGGGGTGAATTTTTGGTACTTTTTTTAAATACTTGAATTTTTATGAATAGTGAAATACTATAATTTACAAAATCAGCTAAATAAGCTAATTCTAGAGTCATGTGTGATGTTCTGCTGATGTAAGCCCACTTGGTTCAGTATCAAAAGACAAAATTACTATTATTGGTCATGTAATACTCACTATTCTTTATCTTTTAAATAAATAATAATCTAATGAATTTTATATTAAGAAAACCCCTCACCCCTCCACTATAAAAACCACCGTTCACACCCTCATTTCCTCACACCTCTCAAGCTCCAAGACTTCTATAAAATCTACCCAAACATCTTTCCTAGCCCCTCTACCACGTCCAAGATCTGACAGTCTCATCAAAAGACCAAGCCTATCTTCCTTAAAAAGGATCTCAAGAGGAGTATTTAAGAGGTAATTTCTCTCCCTCTTCTCCTTTAATTTCCTTTCAGGTTCAAGTTCATTTCTTGATCTCTCCCAACATATCTTCATACAAATGGTATTGTAACTCCATTATTATACATGTAATATAATTTTATTATTCTAAGGGGATATTATATCATCCAACCCCCTTTCCCTCTTCCTTTTATTTTATTAAAGAGAACCTTGTTCGTGAGGTGTTAATTTATCACCTTCAAGAATGACATGCTTTCTTCTTCCATTTCTACCTTCAAATCCGGTCATGAAAAAAAAATATGGTTGAACCAGAATTTTTTATATGTATTATTTCCAATTTAAATTTATAGAAATAACTTATGTCCATATTACTAAGTTATAAATTAAAACAAGTTCATTGTGATCAAAAAACCGCCCAAATTAACCCAAACAATCATCATTTAATTATTATCTAATGATTCATCCACAA
The DNA here is from genome assembly GCA_963277665.1 of Viscum album. Taxonomy (NCBI): domain Eukaryota; kingdom Viridiplantae; phylum Streptophyta; class Magnoliopsida; order Santalales; family Viscaceae; genus Viscum; species Viscum album. The sequence goes on along the minus strand of OY728155.1, from coordinate 268,195,392 downwards.
GGATATAATATGATTCATTATAAGATCATTAAATATCCGGTAATATCATTTATAAAATTTAATATCAGTTATGGATGTTTATCCATGTTCTACCTGAACTTCAATTTAAGAATACAAGTGAACAACTCAAGAAAACCATAAAAACAAACATTCTCGAATAATGTTTTTAAACTCTATAACTCATCCAAAGGTAAATAAAATCACTTAATGAAACCACAATGAACCATATTAATGTAGGGTTCTGTATTTATAATTAATGAATATAATTTCATTATACAAGAAATTAAAGATAAGGAAGCATTCGGATACAAGGTAAGGTGAAATTCTCGAACCCAACTTTCATCCTTCGGGTTATCCCTCTTTCACTAGATTTGTGATATGGTTACTCCTTAAATATCATTTCTTCATCATTGTATTTCCTTTTATGGGATATACATTTTTGTCTCTGGTTTTTATGTCAAACAAAATGTTTTCCAAATGAACTCTTCTTTTAAGAACACGCCTTTTACTTCTCATTCAAGATTGATGGTTCCTGTAACATATAGGTTATTCCCCCTTTCTTTTGGGAACCCAAAGTTTATAAATGTGTTATTGTGAGATGAAACCCATTACTTTTCATGGGTTAGTTATGTTCATTTATGTTATATGTTCAGTGTGTCATGCATGATAAATGATAATTTTATAATGTGATGGGTACATCTGGAATTATATAGCACAATATGAATGTTTAAATGTGACGGGTGCGCCCAGAATTATACAGCACTCCAATGCATTGGGTATAGTGATGAATATCATTATTAAATGTGAAATGATGTGTGAAAAATATTATAGCTTAGTTCACAAGTATTTTTGGTAGTTAACCACTAAGACATGATGTTTAATTTTTTTATGCAATGCCACATTTCAAGTCTTTTATTTATGCTCCTTTAATGTTCATGATCCTTTGCCTATGTTATTATTATGCTCAACCCATGCTATATTGTTCTTATCTATCCTCTTACTGGGATTTTAGCTCACCCATTTTTATGTATATCCTCAGGTGGCTACATGTACTAAGGAGAGGTCAAGTGCCAATAAGAATCTAGAGAAGAAGAAATTAAATAAATGTATATGCTTGATGTTGTAATTGCTATGTATGGTCCTAGTTTTCCCAAGACACTAAACTATTGGATCCTCTATGTGTAATACTATTATGTTTTTTACATTTAAAATTATTTAATAGTAATGTAAGAAAAGGCAGGGTCTCTATACTTCTACTCATTGAATATAGGAACCCCCAAAGCATTATCCTAAAACATTTTTCTTTATTTATAGTTACTAGTCTACTGAACTTGATAAAAAATATTTGAACAATAATATAGTTAATATTTAGGGAAGAAAGTCTATTAATCATGATACTCAACATCCACTTCAGTCCATATAACCTCAATATGAGGTATCAAGATATTAAATTTAATACAAATGATGGTAATTATGGGATGGTTCAAGATGTTCTTGTTGGTTATTTTCATTTAACATAGTTAGATAATTCAATAAAATTAATTTAAATATATATTTTAATTATTCATTTAACATTTAAAAAGTATTTTATGTTGTGATAAAATAATGTGCCTCCACTCCCAATTTAGTTTTAATTTTTTAATGTTGTCTTCCATCGACGTCCATCACTAGAAATGTTTCTATGGTTAGAAACAAATGTGGTAGATAATTCTTTAGCGACAACAAGTATGGTGATAATAATGTAATTAGCTATATTAACCACCTATTAACAAAAATTATTTCATCATCTATAAAATCATGATCCCACTCTTGTAATTGATAATGTTTGTATCACTAACATTTATCCATATATAAATATAGATATTTTACCCCCTTTTCCCATGGATGTAGAAATTATATAGAACCATGGGAATACATATGTTATTTTATTTCCTTTTCATTGTCTGTTATAATTTCCCATAAAATAGATATCAAATCTAGTGAATGATTAACAAACGATTTATTTTCTTATAGTTAAAAAATAAACAAATTTTTCTTCAGTTTTTGAATTTACCATCTTGTTAATTGTATGGATATGAGTGAAATAGTAAAAAATCATTGAAAATAGTGACCAAATGATCTCTTTAGAGGTTATAAAAGTTTTTGGTGAATGTTGCTACTGCATTATCCCCATCCTAGATAAATGTATTTTTTTCACATAGGTAGTGATTATTTTGGTGATATATATAGGTTTCCATTTCAATGTGATATCTTTAAAACATAATTAAAATTGTAATCATTAATGTTAACAATTAATACTATTTTGATCAAATCACATTAAACTAATGTTTTTCAAAGACTATTTAAGAGATGATTTCAACTAAATTGATCTTACTAGGGAAAGTTTCATAGTTTGTTTCTCAAGATTCTAACTACATTAATAGAGTTAAATATAAGTTACATGATTATGTTGATTTAATTTAATTATGTTATATAGATTCAAATAATATATGATATTTATATACTAGATATTTATGTATTCCAATCACAGAGGCCATTAAGGAAAATATAGTAGCATTATGGGTAACTATGAAAGGAAATAAATCATAGGAGAATGCATCAAGAAGTACCACAACAATTCATTTTTCATAGATCATGCTCAATAAAAACCATGATACCCGATTAAAAGTTTGTCTAGATAAATAATTCTTCTATAATTTTTCCAACAAACATATTTCATCTATTTTGTGGTGAAAATTTGAAAATATATATGGAAGGTAAATTACATAGGAAAAAAGAATAATTGATACAATAACTTTTCATCTTAATGTAAAAGTATATGAACAACATATTAAAATATTTATGATTAGGTTATTTTTATGAAAATGATGGTTGATGATGAGTTATAGTCATTATTTATGCTATGTTCATTAATAAATACATTGGAAACCTAGGATGTGTTTTCTAGAAAATTAAATCATAACGTGATGCTGATTAAGGAAGTAGTCTAAGTCACAATGTTGAATAATTAATCTAAGATAAAGGATTAAGGATAAAGTATATACTCTTGAATCTGATGTTCTTATTGAATAATGACAAGGGAAATTGAAATGTTTAAGAATAAGTATATCAAAATAACCCTATAACTAAAATAAATAAGGGAAGTGACAAAAATATACCTCAAGATATAATAGGAAGTGGTATAATTATGTCTTATTAGAAACATTATCTAAGAGTGTCATAAGTTGAAATCAAATTAATATAATTATATAGGTGAACCCAAAAATAATGTTGTTTCATTTATCAATGATTATATCATTTTTTTCATAAATATTATCATTTCAACCTTATAAGACAAGGATTATCAATGATGATTGATTCAGGTGACTTATACCTTGTCATCAATGGATGATATTTCCAACCACCATACACATTATGGAGTTTTATAGATGTAAACATGGGAAATTATTGTGTATCCAAAATTATTTTTATTGCTAATATTTTATAATATAATAATAATGGATACATATTTTTGTTGAAATATGTGTTACATGTTCTAGATATTCACCTCAATATAGTCAACAAGAATTCATGATGATGATATCTATGTATGTTCTTTTAGTAATGAAAAATGGATGCAAGACTGAGGTGATATGATAAAATTATAAATTCAAGAAAAATATATCTCTCAACCTTATAAAATAAAAACTATACGTTAAAATAATTAATACATATAAAAAGAAATCTTCAATAATTTTATTTCATAAATAGATCAACCACATGTATAAAAATGGAATCAAAATTATTTTCTAGAAATATATCTTTCTTAGAATCAAAGGTATAGATTTGGATACTTGTATTGGTTTTATCATGGGGAAAAAATACCTAGTTCCTTTTAATGGTTTTTCCCATATTGAAAATATTTTTTTTTTACATTTGATTTATAAATATATATATTAAATTATGACTATATTTTCACTGGTAAGTTTTTTTTATTTTGTTATTATAATTGATTATTATTCTATAAAATTGTGTAAATTTTCTCTGAAAACTAATGATTAAGGGAAAGTTTCTTTCAAAAAATTTATTGTGATGTTTCAAAGAGAAACATGCATATGAAAGAAATGTGTGCATAATTGAATAGAGGAGAACATCATAGTCCATTGGAGGATTAATACAGTAATTTTTGACATTAAATGGGTAAAACTAATAGAAAAATACATCCTATAATAATGGTATTGTGGAGAGGATTAATATAACAACATGTGAAAGTGTTAGGTGTATAATCTCAAATTCAATGATTTGAGACTCTTTTCTAATGGTGGAAATGTAGACTTTAATTGATCTTATCAACATCCCTACTTCAATTCCACTAAACTACACTATATAATAAAGTGTTTTGAGAATAAAACATATTTCATTCAAATATTTTAGAGTTTTTATTTGGAAGTAATTTTTACACATCCATAAATATTATAGGTAAAATATTAATTTAAAGGGAAAGTAGTTTAACTTTTATGATATTCCCAAGAATATATTGGTTATGGACATTAGGATCCAATCATTAAAATGATAATTATTAATAAAAATGTTATATTTTTTGAAGGTTATATGATTCATGACTTTTAGAAGCTCGGGAAACTATAATCTATGAAAATTATAGTCAATATAGATACAGCCTCCGCATATTTTCTTGTAAACATTAGTATAGAGATTATTGTAACTAAGGATACATCGCTACTAGTTAATGTGTTACCAAAGTATAATATGTCTCTATCTTCTATTTTACAATAAAATATCCCACCAAAAGTATAGTTGAGGAGATCCACCAAAGAATGATAACAGCGTCATAGATAATCACCACATGAGAATGTGATGGTTGCTTAGGGTGGGCTAGAAAGTTAGGAAAATGTGATCCAAAGTCATATGAGGATGGATAATAAATATTTCATACAATAGGATATGAGATCCAATGAATAAAACAATTTTATATAATATAGTTACCACGGGGAATTATTTTACACACGAATACATGGATATTTAGAATAAAAGGTGGTGATTGTTTCTCATAACAATACTAAAAATCTTTGATGGTTGTAAAGTGATTCAATTAAAATAATTTAATAAAATATTTGAATTTATTTTTAATTTTAAAATTGACACAAATTAGAGTTTTTATTGGATTAGTATCCATACACTCAACATAGAGACCCAATAATATGATATATGTTGGGCAAAAATCCCTCAAGGTAACATTGCAGTATTTTTGGGTTGATTGTGTTTGTTGACAAAGCAGGTTTCTATGGAGAATTGTCGAGTTCCCGAGAAGTTGTTGACATTCCATGTTGACAAAGAACTTTGACAAAGGAAAGGACGATCTGGAGGCGGTACAAAAGAGCAGTACAAGGTGGCGCCGTTTTCCAGTGTTTGCCAAATTTTTGGGCCTGAAAATCGCCAATGGAAAATGGAGTGATATGTTGTTGGCGAAGGTTGAGGAGAGAGAAATGAAGGAGGTGTGCAGAAAAATCAAGCGTGGCGCGCAAAACTAGCGGGTTGCGCGAAATCTTGAAGTGTGGCGCGCAAAACAGCGGGTTGCGCGAAATTGTATTTCGCGCAAAAGATGTTTCAAGGCCGAAAGCTTGAAAATCGGTAAAGGCATGAGGCGCGCGAAATTTTGGAGGCGTGCGCGGAAAATTGAAGTGGCGCGCGAAATAGCGGATGAAGTATTTCGCGCAAGAGGTGTTACGAGGTCCGAATCTCGTAAAATGGCAAAGGCATGAGGTGCGCGAAATTATGGAGCAGTGCGCGGAAAATGTTTGTGCGCGGAAGATCAAAGCGGATTACGCGCTCAAGGAGGGTTTTTCGTGCAGGGTCGATTTTGCCTATAAATATGAAGTGACCCTCTTCCATTCGAGAGAGTTCAAGACATAGAAAATACCCGAGCTCTGGTGCGCGAAATTGAAGTTAGAAAGGGTGTTGCGCGTAAACTTAAAGTTTGCGCGTAAAGTCAGCTGTTGCGCGAAAAGCTAAGGCTGCGCAGAAAATTTGTGTTGGCGCGTAAAAGGAAGATTGCGCGAAAAGTGGATTTCGCGCAAAATCGGTGAATTGCGCGCAAGGCAGTTTCGAGGCTGCGCGTAAAATTTTGAGGTTGCACGAAAAAGGAATTTCGCGCAAATCATAGAAATTGCGCGCAAGGCACCGTAAGGGTTGCGCGTAAAAATTGAGGTTGCCCGGTACATCCGGTGCAAAGTGAGATTCATCTGCGGGTGAAAGTTGGACTTCAACAGAGCATCTACATACAGAGGAAGATGCATTCCTTCATGAAAATGAAGAGACCTACAGGTCTATAAACTGTGAGTGAATACCTTCCAAGAGCAGTGAGCTTAGGAAGAGGAAGAAGGTGATCCTCTCCACCGGCAGTGAGCCAGAGAGAGAGAAACAGGGAGTGACCCTTGGGAAAGCAGTGAGCTGACCCTAAACATTGTATAGGCAGTGAGCCTGGGCATAGAAGTGATCTAGCCCGAACATTGTAATCCGCAGCTAGTGAAGTTTAGTGGACTTGGTACGACCGGCAACCTGTCGGCGTATGCTCCTTGGACGTAGCCCTTAGCGGTGAACCAAGTAAAATTGTTGTGTCCTGTGCTTGCTTTACTTTCTGTTTATATTGTGCAGCAGGAAAGAGAGAGAAGAGTGTTTTGCTTAACAGCGAAACAAGATCAGAAAGGGCTTGAACTTTTAATTAGTCATACCCTGATTCACCCCCCCTCTCAGGGTATTCAGCCTAGTGGACCTAACAAGTGGTATTAGAGGGAAGGTTAACAGTTGGTCTTCTCTCAATGGAGGTCACTAATCATAGAGGGATTCCGATATTCGGCAGATGTAATTTTCAGATATAGAAGAATCGAATGCAACACTATTTCCGATCTCTGGGAATGGATGTGTTTTCAGCAGCTATGCATGGTATCACAGCTGATATTACTAGTGGTGCATTATCAGAAGCTGAGCACAAAGAGTTGGATGCTGATTCCAAAGCAATAAACGCCTTAGGTGGAGCCCTCTCTAATCCCATTTATACAAAGGTGATGTCATGCAAAACGTCACATGCCATGTGGGAAAAACTTTTGAATATTTATGAAGGGGATACCAAAGTCAGAGAGGCAAAGCTGCAAGTGTTGTGGAACAAGTATGAAGATCTCAAAATGAACCCGAATGAGTCCGTTGATGCATTCTTTGACAGGGTAAATGCTGTGGTAGAAGACATGCGGGGTCTTGGAGAAATTATCGAAGACATTAAAATCGTAAAGCGCATCTTGAGAAAGCTTCCACCTCGGTTCAATCCGAAAGTTTCTGTGTTGGAAGATAAAGATCCGAAAGAGCTAACATTGGATAACCTACACAGCACTCTTGTTGCATATGAAATGAGAAATGATGACAACGATGTTGTGGAAAAGGGGAAATCCAAAGAGGTGGCATTTAAGGCCATGAAGAGGCTCACTATTGAAGATTCTCAGGAGGAAGAAGAGTCAGATGAGGTGATGTCATTCCTTTCTTCAAATCTGCAAAGAGGAAAAGGAAAGTTTAAAGGGAAACTTCCACTAGCATGCTTCCGATGCGGAAAGGTTGGTCATCTTGCTGCAAGATGCCCCAAAAAGTTTCAAGAAGAAAGCGATGAAGATGAAGTTAAGACTCCCATAAAAAAATCTTCAGCCTATGTGAAAGGGAAGAAGCAGTTCAAGAGAAATTTCTTTAAGAAGAAGAATCTTCTTTCCCAAGAAATTGACAGTTCAGCTGAGTCTGAGGGTGAAGAAGTTGAAGAGATAGAAAACTGCAAAGATCATGGTCAAAATGCGATGGTGGCTGTTGCTAGTAGTGATCTAGAAAAGAAAGAAACCGAAACTGATGAAGAAGAAGAACAAATTGAAGGGAGAGTTGACATGGAAGCTGAATTAGAAGCAGCTCTTGAAGAGATAGATGTTTGGCAAGCAAAAACAAAGAAATCCAACAAGATAGTACGTGATGCCAAACTCTACATGCAACAACAAGAAGAAGAGAAGTCTGAGCTTGAGAAAGAAATTGAGAATCTTAAGTCTTCCAGGCCAGAGCGCACAGAAAAGGTTGATGAGCATAAGCTCAAGATTGAAGAGCAGAAAAGGGAGATCGATTGCTTGAGTCTAAAAGTGAAGGATCACGTCAAGCGTATTGAAGAGCTTGAAGAGGAAGTTGTCGGTCTGTGAAAAAAATCTAAAGACCAGGAAAAACCTTTGAATCCCAACACATTCTTGGGAAATCAGGTCGTTACGAAGACGGAAAAGAAGAAAGAAGAGCCTATTAGTTCAGCAGGAAAGAAGCAGAAATTGAACTCATATGTTAAGGCTGATTCACGACTTAATCAGAAACAAAAATCTGCGGCAGTTGAAGTTAGACCGCAAGCACCTGTCCCGAGATTGAAAGTGTATTTGAGCACAAAGAAGGATCAAAATACTCAGAGATCCAAAGGGGAAACTCGTAGTGCTGAAGTAACACGAAGGAATGCGCCTTATATCAGGTGTTATTGTTGTGGAAAGATGGGACATTCACAGTATGTGTGTTCCATAGCCAAAAGATATCGAAGGGAACAAGAACAGAGATGGCAGCCAAACAGAGAACGGTTTTCCAGAACATTTTTTGAAGGACACTATTTTTGGTGCGGAGGATTTGGACACATGGCTAGGTACTGCACTCCGACCATTCAGAAAAATGTGCCAAAGCAGAATCAAAATGTTCGCAAGCAGCAGATCAGTAAACCGACAAATGAGTTAAAAGTTCAGAACAGATTTGCAGTTTTGCAAGATGAAGCTGGTCCATCATACTCTGAGAAAGAACAGAAGCCTCAATCCATGCCGAGTATGAAAGAAAAAGTATGGACTAGGAAGAAGAAAACTGAGAAGGCCGTAGTTGCTGAAATTGCCCTTAAAGCATCAGATCGTTCTGGTGTTTGGATCCTTGACAGTGGTTGCACATCCCACATGACAGGTAATAAGGATCTGGTTACAGGCATAAAATATGACAAAGAAGGATTTGTCAAGTTTGGAAATGATGAAGGCCTGAAGATTGTTGGCTCAGGAAAAGCCAAGTTTGGGGGCAAAGAAATGAGACATGCTGATGTCTTGGTGGTAGAGGGTCTCAGTCATAATTTGCTTAGCGTCAGTCAACTATGTGACTCTGGGCACTCTATACTTTTTACCAAGAAGATGGGTATTGTTAAAGGAAAAGATGGAATAGTCATTCTTCAGGGAAAACGAACAAAGGGGAATCTTTACCTGGTAGGTGGGGAAGAAGATTCATGCCTTTTATCCAGAGAAGAATAAAATCAGCTGTGGCATAAGCGACTTGGTCATCTATGTCAACCATCTATGGAAGATCTGGTAAAGTGTGATGCTGCTAGAGACCTTCCCAAACTATCACATGATCACACTCATACGTGTGATGCTTGTCAACAAGGGAAGATCATCAGGAAGACATACAGGCCAAAGGAACAAAAAGCAACTCGAGTGCTCGAATTGGTGCATGCTGATGTATGTGGACCTATCTCACCACGAGCTATAGATGGGCAAAGGTACTATGTTCTTTTCATTGATGACAACAGCAGAATGGCCTGGGTATTCATCATTACCCATAAGACAGAGGTGTTCAGTTTCATAAAGCAGTACAGGAGGGAATCAGAAAAGATGCTTGGGCAGAAAATTCTGAAGTTTCGTACTGATAACGGTACAGAATTTACAAACAGTCAGGTTGAAAACTATCTCGAGAAACATGGGATAAGGCATCAAGTTTCATCAGTAAGAACTCCCCAACAGAATGGAGTGGTAGAAAGGAGGAATCGGGTCATTAACAACATGGCCAGAACAATGCTTATTGATAAGGACCTACCAGAGAAATTTTGGAAGGAAGCAGTTTTGACATCGGTCTATGTTTCAAACAGGTCCCTGTTATGTCCGAAGCAAGGGAAGACTCCGTATGAACTGTGGTACGGAAAGAAGCCAACGTTGAAATACTTTCGAATCTTTGGAAGTAAGTGTTTCATTCTCAACAAAGAACATCATAGGAAGTTCGAGGCACGAGGAGATGAAGGGATATTCCTTGGCTATTCAGGGAAAAGAAAAGCATATAAGTGCTTCAACAAGAGGCTGGGAAAAATTGTTGAGAGTAATGATGTCACTATAGTCGAAAATGAACAGACTGCTCAACGACCCAGTGAACAGTTCCTGGATGAAAGTGATGATGAGGTAAGCAACCCAGGGGGAGCAGAAGTGGCAGAAGCTGACTCAGAAGAAGATACTGATGATGAAGAGGAAAGTGTCAAGTCGGTGTCTGCGAGGAAGACAAAGAGTCGAGCTGAGATTGATAGGCAGAATATCATTGGTGATCAAACAGCTCCAGTTCAGACTCGAAGAATGAAATCATCACAGCAAGCATCGTTTTTGTCTCAAGTGGAGCCGAAATGTTTTTCTGATGCAGCTGAAGATGAAAACTGGGTTCAGGCCATGAACGAAGAGCTTGATCAGATTGAGAAGAACCAGACATGGGAGATTGTTTCGAGGCCAGCGGACAAGAATGTCATTGGGACCAAATGGGTCTATCGCAACAAGATGAATGAAGATGGCACAGTGATTCGGAACAAAGCACGACTAGTGTGCAAGGGGTACTCCCAAATCGAGGGAATTGATGTTGATGAGACATTTGCACCGGTTGCAAGGCTGGAGACAATAAGATTATTCCTAGCCATCGCAGTGCAAAGGAAGTTCAAAGTGTTCCAGATGGATGTCAAATCCGCATTCTTGAATGGGGTTCTGGAAGAGGAGGTGTATATTGAGCAGCCAGATGGTTTTCTCATTCATGAGGATGAGAACAAAGTTTGTAGGCTGAAGAAGGCATTGTATGGGCTGAAACAAGCACCAAGGGCATGGTACTCAAGGCTTGATCAGTACTTGAAGAAGCTTGGTTTTCAGCGTGGAGGAGTTGATTACAATCTCTATTTCAGTAATGACAGTAATCAAAGGATGATGGTGTTGGTTTATGTCGATGACATAATATTTGGTGGATCAGATGAAGCTCAGTGCAGACAGTTTTCTGAATTCATGAAAAATGAGTTTGAAATGTCAATGATTGGAGAGCTAACGTTTTTCCTTGGTCTACAGGTCACACAAGGAAGGAATGGAACATTCATTTCTCAATCTAAATATGCCAAGGAGGTCCTGAGAAGGTTTGGAATGGAAAATTCCAAGGAGATGAAGACTCCGGTGGCTACCCGGATGAAATTATCAAAAGATGAGGATGGCAAGGCAGTTAATATCACAGAATACAGGCAAATCATTGGAAGTCTGTTGTACTTAACCGCAACAAGGCCTGATATTGTTTTCGCCACATGCCAAGCAGCGAGATATCAAAGTAATCCCAAGGAAAGTCACATGCTCGCAGTAAAAAGAATACTTCGGTATATTAAGGGCACGGTGGACTTCGGCTTGACATACAATGACAAATCTCAGACAGAGTTATTGGGGTACACTGATGCAGACTGGGCCGGTTCAGCCGATGATAGAAAATCAACGTCAGGTGGTGCATTCTATCTTGGTGGATTGTGTATTTCTTGGATAAGCAAGAAACAAGATTGCATTTCATTGAGAACCGCAGAAGCTGAGTATATTGCGGCCACTCAAGCATGCACATAGTTATTGTGGATGAAGCAGCAGCTTGAAGATATGGGAGTTGAAGTGAAGTCTCCGATCGGAATCCAGTGTGACAACTCAAGTACTATAAATCTTAGCAAAAATCCCATCCATCATTCAAGGACAAAGCACATTGAGATTAAGTATCATTTTATTAAGGAGAAGGTTGAGCAGGGAATTGTAAAGTTGGAGTACGTGCCTACAAAACTACAGGTTGCAGACATTCTGACAAAGGCCTTACCCAAGGAAGCTTTTGAGAGGCATCGACTGGCTCTGGGAGTTCAGTCGATTCCCCGCACTTGAAATAGTGTGGATGTGGGTCCCCCACCCCCCCTCTCCCCGAGGTATGATGTGTTTTTCCCTAAATATGCTGATATGTGTTCTCTACTATGTTACAGACTACAAAGGCGTGACCTTTGGGTTCGTTGACAAAGGGGGAGAAAAGTGCTTGACAAGTGCTTGACAAAGGGGGAGAAAAGTGTTAGTTCAAGAGAGAAAATAGTGCGGAGATTTGATAAATCATAATTGATACGGGGAGAAGCTGACAGGTGGAGCAGCCAGAAAGGGGGAGCAATGAGAAAGGGGGAGAGATTTTTAAATCTGACGATGCTAGAAGTGATCGATCAAATCATAGAAATCACGACAGCTGAGGATCGTGATAAAAGCAGAACAGTGGTGTAGGAATGGTGTCAGACGGTGTCCAGCTATCAATAATTGGTATCAACTTAAGAATTCACCAATTGGTATCAGTGTGGTTCAACAACTGGTTTTATTTTAAGAATTGGTATCAAGGTGGAATCAACAACTGTGGTCTGACATGAAGTGATTCATTGATGAACTTTTCATACTACTCTTGTTTCTCACGCCGAGCATTGCTCATGTGGGCTTAGAGTACATGTTAAGTGAATCCTTGAACGCTGTCATAATCGCAAGAGGCGAATGGTGGTAGCAGCTGGAAGAACACTCAGTGAGGTATCAAAGTGCAGAAAATATTTCTGAGCAGAGTTGTGAAGAGTTGTCAACAAACCCAAAGGGGGAGATTGTTGGGCAAAAATCCCTCAAGGTAACATTGCAGTATTTTTGGGTTGATTGTGTTTGTTGACAAAGCAGGTTTCTATGGAGAATTGTCGAGTTCCCGAGAAGTTGTTGACATTCCATGTTGACAAAGAACTTTGACAAAGGAAAGGACGATCTGGAGGCGGTACAAAAGAGCAGTACAAGGTGGCGCCGTTTTCCAGTGTTTGCCAAATTTTTGGGCCTGAAAATCGCCAATGGAAAATGGAGTGATATGTTGTTGGCGAAGGTTGAGGAGAGAGAAATGAAGGAGGTGTGCAGAAAAATCAAGCGTGGCGCGCAAAACTAGCGGGTTGCGCGAAATCTTGAAGTGTGGCGCGCAAAACAGCGGGTTGCGCGAAATTGTATTTCGCGCAAAAGATGTTTCAAGGCCGAAAGCTTGAAAATCGGTAAAGGCATGAGGCGCGCGAAATTTTGGAGGCGTGCGCGGAAAATTGAAGTGGCGCGCGAAATAGCGGATGAAGTATTTCGCGCAAGAGGTGTTACGAGGTCCGAAGCTCGTAAAATGGCAAAGGCATGAGGTGCGCGAAATTATGGAGCAGTGCGCGGAAAATGTTTGTGCGCGGAAGATCAAAGCGGATTACGCGCTCAAGGAGGGTTTTTCGCGCAGGGTCGATTTTGCCTATAAATATGAAGTGACCCTCTTCCATTCGAGAGAGTTCAAGACATAGAAAATACCCGAGCTCTGGTGCGCGAAATTGAAGTTAGAAAGGGTGTTGCGCGTAAACTTAAAGTTTGCGCGTAAAGTCAGCTGTTGCGTGAAAAGCTAAGGCTGCGCAGAAAATTTGTGTTGGCGCGTAAAAGGAAGATTGCGCGAAAAGTGGATTTCGCGCAAAATCAGTGAATTGCGTGCAAGGCAGTTTCGAGGCTGCGCGTAAAATTTGGAGGTTGCGCGAAAAAGGAATTTCGCGCAAATCATAGAAATTGCGCGCAAGGAACCGTAAGGGTTGCGCGTAAAAATTGAGGTTGCCCGGTACATCCGGTGCAAAGTGAGATTCATCTGCGGGTGAAAGTTGGACTTCAACAGAGCATCTACATAAAGAGGAAGATGCATTCCTTCATGAAAATGAAGAGACCTACAGGTCTATAAACTGTGAGTGAATACCTTCCAAGAGCAGTGAGCTTAGGAAGAGGAAGAAGGTGATCCTCTCCACCGGCAGTGAGCCAGAGAGAGAGAAACAGGGAGTGACCCTTGGGAAAGCAGTGAGCTGACCCTAAACATTGTATAGGCAGTGAGCCTGGGCATAGAAGTGATCTAGCCCGAACATTGTAATCCGCAGCTAGTGAAGTTTAGTGGACTTGGTACGACCGGCAATCTGTCGGCGTATGCTCCTTGGACATAGCCCTTAGCGGTGAACCAAGTAAAATTGTTGTGTCCTGTGCTTGCTTTACTTTCTGTTTATATTGTGCAGCAGGAAAGAGAGAGAAGAGTGTTTTGCTTAACAGCGAAACAAGATCAGAAAGGGCTTTAATTTTTAATTAGTCATACCCTGATTCACCCCTCCTCTCAGGGTATTCAGCCTAGTGGACCTAACAATATATATATATATATATATTACATTATATATAGTGATCATGAATATGTGTTATTCATAGATCCTCTAGAAAGATTCATTTTGAATGATAAATTAAAAATATTATGTAAATAAAAATAAACTTTAGATGGTCTAAAACTACCATCGATCTAATGGTACAATAAAGTGAACTCATTCTTGTAGAAAAATAATTATAATACAATGGATTTTAAGCAATGTATCCTCATCAATTTTTTATGGTTATTGCATTGTTTTTTTTACTTTATATTGATGATATTATGATTATTGGTAAATATATCATTTAAATTAACTATGTATAATTCTATTTGAATGAGCATATTGAAGTTAAGTATTTATGATAAACCATATAAATCATTTGAAAAAAATACCTATAATATAAATAATTCAATAAATTTAGTGATCTCAAGAGAATTACATAGAAAAGTTTAATTAACTACCCATTAAAAAAAAGTATAAAACTATTATATCTCCAATTATAAACCATTTAAGACACATACCAAATCAGTTACCATTAATAAAATAGGATAAATGAGAGATATAGAAAATTACATATTAGTCATCTATTTATGGTATCACATATGTTGTGAAGTGAACCAGGTAAAATATTTCTTATGTTTTAGTTCTTGTGAGAATATTAAAAAAACATGAAAGAAACATTGAAATTGAAATTAATATTAAGGTACATTATAGGTAGATCTTGTGATTTTTTATATTTGGTAAATGATAATCTTGGTTTTTTAGGATATAAAGTTTCACATATAGTTAGAGATATGGAGACAAGAAAATATATTTCTAGATACCTAGTTTATTTTTCAGGGGGAGGTATCTCATGGAAATAAAAATTATGTAGATAATTTTCCTTATTAACCATAGAAGAATAATATATCAAAATCAGGGAAGGATATTGAGTGAAAATATGTATTAATAAATTTATATAGGATCTATGATGTAGCTAAGATAATTATATTCTATAATGTGATCACTAAAGTATTTTTCGTCTCGACAAGAATCCAATATTGAACTCATTATCCAAATATATCAATGTGTTATATCACTGGATTCATATTGTTTTAGGATAAGAAATTGAAAAAATTTAGAAAGATCACCCCAATGATAACATATTAAATATTGTGAAAAAGGTTTTACTAAAAGAGAAGATAACAGCTTGCAAGGGGACAATAGGTGTAGAATCTACCCAAAATTGGTCACATGGGAGATATTTTTTTCAGGTTTTACATTTATGGAGTAAAATGAATTTTATTATTCAATAAAAAACTTTTTAACATATTCCTTGATTATAATAAAAAATATGGTTTCCTCATCGGTGAAAATAACCATAAATATGGTAGCGTTGTTGGTAATGATTTTTTAAGGTTAAATGAAGAAGATAAACAACCCTTTAATTATTGTAATTTTAACATCTATAAATTCAAGATCTATCCCATATGATTTAAATTATTTGTACCCTATTATATTTATCTAGAGATAAAAAATACATTTCCCCCTTCCACCATTGATGTAGGCCCAAATCCAAACTATTTAAGCCTAATGTTATTTTATTTATTTATTTATGTATCTATTTTACTACCCATTAAGTAATTATTTAGAGTTTAATAGCATGTTAAAAGAAACCCAAAATCACTATTAAACACTTTCCTTATATGTTTTTATAATAGGTAGTTTTAAAGTTATGAAACTTTTATAGGATAAGGGAATAGAAAAATTCTAGGATGTGGTGTCAAACTAATTGGAAAAACTCTCACTCAATTTTTTCTATAAGATAAATACATACCAAGGAAAACAAAATTGTAGGGATTAATCAAGGATTTAGATGTTCCAATCATTGTTTTAATTGATGAAGATGAGATATATCTGACAAACACCATTTTTTTGTATAATACTTGAATATATTCTAGGTAGTAAACCACCACATCCCAAAAATATTGATCATTAAGCATCATCATAAGGGGTGAAAGTTCAATGAGCTCCATTAGGAGGATAAGGGTATGAGGGCTAAATCTCCTCAGAATTTATATATCATAATACACTATAAAATAAATTTCACTTCGGATATTTAATTCAATTGATTTTTTACCATGGAAAATTATTTTTATATGAATTTAATTTAATTTAATTAATAATGTTGGATATTGATTTATTGTTGGAAGGGGTTTTTAGTTCTTATTTCTAATTTCCTTTACAAGGTAGTTTACCTCTATTTTCAATGATTATTTTTACCATTTATTTATTATACCCTTTCATCTATTGTATTTTTATCCACATATATTTACTCGACTTTAATCTACATTAATAAAACTTCATATTGTAATTTAAATTTATCATTGTTCTGTTTTATTTTTATGTTTGTGCACTTAATTTTCCTTCTATGATCTATTGTATTACTTATTATCAAATTAAAACCTTATGCATCTCCATGACTTTTTTATAATCCCAGTAATCAATTATTCTAATCAATTTAGTCTCAATATTTTACCTTATAATACATGCCTTTTAATATATCCAAAATAACTACATACAAATTCATATACCCTTACTCCTAAATATTCTCAACATATTGGGGTTCTGAGGGAATTAGTGATAATTATAATAGAGTTTTACTTTACTATGTATTGTGGTTATGTTGTTTAAAATAGGGAATGGAGAGGTTGTGGTTTATTCACCAGATGATGTGTTATTAATTTAGAGAAAATCACAAAGTAGAAGTGAGAGTATGATGGTTAATTTTCTCATGGGAGAAAAAGATAGAGTTAATAGGTTATTTCCCATTGATCTAATATTTTTTGTAATATTCAAATTGAACCTTTTAATTATGATTATGATTCTTATAGATTATGTGGATATTCTCATTTTCTTATGTGGATAACTCAATGATAGTGGATGAAATTGAGTAATCAATGAGAATGGACTTCATCAGATCTTGAGGATTCAAATCATTAGACTATTAATTGAACATTCATAATATTTTTTCTTTAGTGAGTCATTATTCTTATTTTTTATTATTTTTTCTAAATGTTCTAAATATGTTTGATTATGAATAACCCTATAGAATTATTTAAGGAGTTTTATTTATTTTCAACCATTTGGTAAAATCTGAGATGAATGATTGAGGATATTTTTTGGATTGTTTTTAATCTATTTGTAGATTTATATAATGAAATATGAGAAGTTATAATATTTTTTTGAAGTATTATGAAAATCCAAAGATAGAGTAGAAAATGGACTTTTACTAAACATTATAAGGAATATTTTTTGTTATTAAAGGATGTTATGATATGTGTATAAATCATTTGAATTCATCATAATGATCATTTTTAATTACATAATAATGGTTCTATATAAAACACTAGATATTTGAAAAATGACTATTTAATGTAACTATGATTTCATTTTACATAAATATCATTTCTAGGAAAACATAAAGATGATTAAAGATGATTATAAATGATTTTAAAAAATTTAATAATGATATCATATTTTTGTAAGGATGATTGTTTGTATAAGAATTATTTTAGGTTTTATAAAGGTGATATATTTATATATAAAGATGACTTATATGTAAACATGAATCGCATTTATTTCATCATAATTACATGTAAAAATTTGAGAATATTGAATTATGAAACTCAATAAATTCAATAATTATTATTTAAATCAATTGATGTAGATCACTATTCTTTATGGGACTAAATATCTTAATGATAGTGTGATAAATTATTAGTCATGATTGTTTCCTTTGGAATTGGTGATGATCTCATTGATTTAAGATTCAAACATTCCAAGTGGTTTCTAATGGGTTTTTTCGTAGAACTGGAAACATCCAATGATTCCATATCCATTTGAACCTACTTTCCAAAGGTAGGCGCTCATTAGTTGTGGACTGATGAGGCTTAGGAATTTGCATTGGTCGAGAGGATGGGAGGTCGGACTCATCACACCTTTATTAGGAGAATTATTGTCTACTCCGGGACTCTCTTTATAGATTTAAGTTATGTTCATGAATCCTTATTACATTACCGAGTATAAAATGCGCTTTCCTTAAGATCTGACAATCAATGATTGATATGTAGGAAATTTAGAGAATATTTTATATGTATTCAAGGTTCTTCATCGATAGAGAATCATCTGTATTTGTTAGAGATTCTTATACAATGGTATCCTCCAATACATAAAAAGACATTGGTCCTTATGATGACCATATTGGTTTTAAAGCCACTCAGTGGGGCACTTGAAGATTATTGTCATTCAGAAGGAATTGATTATTTCAGAGTTGGGATCGTACCCGCTGATGGGCTACCTACGTATCCTTTGTTTTGGAAAAAGGAATCATAACCCATGTAGTTCGAGTAAGGGAGTATGATGTTTATGCATGATTGATTGCTCAAATAAAGATTTCATGATTACTTTTACACTCTAAGCTCACGTGAGTCATGCTCGGTGTGAGAAACAAGAGGTATTGGTGAAACC
Source organism: Viscum album (assembly GCA_963277665.1). NCBI lineage: Eukaryota > Viridiplantae > Streptophyta > Magnoliopsida > Santalales > Viscaceae > Viscum > Viscum album. The sequence goes on along the minus strand of OY728155.1, from coordinate 268,176,593 downwards.
AGACAATTGTGCCATGAAAGATGCAATGATGTGGGGCTTATGTATGTATGACTGCCCAAATAGATGAGGATTAATATTTACTTCAGGGAAGAAATCCAAAAACAGGGTCCATAAAGGCATATGTGCTTCCTGGAGATTTGGATACTCTAATCTTGGGGATTACTCCTAAGGAAGATTCCCAAGTTAGGAGGGGACTTATGATTGGGTTTTACTTCTGAGAAGGAAGCCCAGATCAAAAGGAATTATGACTGGTCAAGAGAAATTAAGACTGGGGCTTACTCCTGAAAAGGAGGCCCAGGTGAAAGGGATTTGAAAAATTAAGGGACTTGGGGCTTACTCCTACGAAGGATTCCCAAATTTTGAGACTGGGGCTTACTCCTGAAAAGGAAGCCCAAGTTAAGAGAATTTGTTAGGGGCTTACTCCTGAAAAGGAATCCTATATTTGGGAACTTGGACTGGGGCTTACTCTTGAAAAGGGGGCCCAGGTTAAGGGGATTATGACTAGGGCTTACACCTAAGGAGGATGCCCAAATTAATGAAGACTTGGGGCTTATTCCTAAGGAGTATGCCTAATATTAATGAGATTTTGGACTGGGTCTTACTCCTGAAAAGGAGGACCAGGTTAAATATTCTCTCATCTTTAAAGGATGAGGTTGAATGAATGAACTCTCTAATTTTAGCGATGTAAAAAATATGTAAATCACTAAGTTTTAAGAGATGTTCCACAGAATTCCTTTTAGATAAGGAAGCCAATGAGGAAATCATGCAATAAATGGCTTTGGAGAGAGTTCTAAAGGCTTAATCCTGAAGATGATAAGTGGATAGGTGTAAGAGTAGTGAAATAGGTAGGAGTGGCACCCAAAAAGATAGGGGCACGCAAGTCCAGGTAGGCGCGCAGGTACTGCGTGGGCGCACAAGTCCTGGTCGCGCAGGTATACCTATGCGGCACATGGGTACTTGTGCGATTTTCATCCCTTAGGGTAATACTTGGGTGAGACTTGGCTCAAAACCTTTTTATTATCCCTAGAGACTTTCCAGAAGATGGCGTGCATGTTCTGGTGAAGGAGTAGGGCGACGCGCAAGTGTTGATGAGTTTCAACACTTAGGCCTTCCTTCCGCTCTTTAGATCTTCCGTTCTAGGTAAGAAAGTACCTTAGAAGTGTTCAGAAGCTTTGAGAAGAGACTAGGGCACTGGGAGCTCAATTTGGAGGTTCTGGAATTTTTTTTGTCCCCTAAATGGGGGGCCACAGGGGTATTTATAGGTTGGAGAAGACCCCGGGCGGTTTTCAAAGAGGGTGCGCAAGTCACTTGCGCAACCATTAGGCGGCGTGCAAGTATACTTGTGTGACCAAGAGGGAACTTGCGTGACCCAAGGGTGTTTTACTCCTTGTTCATTCCTTTGTCGATTTTTGATGTTTTCTTCAAAGGATTAATCAATTTGTGCTAAGGAATTTTTCCTTTTCATTCTTTTAGACAATGTGACGAAAAGGAGCATCAAAAAAAGTCCCCCCTCAGAGTTGGATCCGAAATAATAAGGATGTGACTCTGAGGAAAAGAAGAAAACCAAAGGGAAAGAGGCATGCAAGTGTTCAGCGCGCAACACTCATCGCGCAAGTGCGGGTCGCGCAGGGCTGGAGTGCGCTGGATTTTAGGTGCACAAGTGGGTAGCCTGGCCTATAAATATGTGGCCATTTGTCGTGCATAGCACTGACTTATGGATTTTCGAGCTCTCGCCACGCAGGTCACCTTCGCCATGCAAGTTTCTCTTTTTCCGCTTTTCTTCGTTGTCGCGCTGCTATCAAGGTATCTGGACTTGCGCGGTGATACCTGCGCGCCAAAAACTTGTGCGACATATTAACACTTGCGCGACACATCCACACTTGCGCTCCAAGATTATAATTGCATGACTTAATGTATTTTCCATTTTTTTTAAATTCCTTCACAAATTTTATGAAAAATAAACCCATTTAAGAGTTAATTTTTTCAACTTTTGTGCAGATTCAATGGATCCCAAGAGAATCGGAACGGATGATAAACTGGAAAGAAAACGTCTTGATGATATGATGAACATCATTGGCCACGATTATTATACCGTCTGTGATAGCACTCTTCCAGATTTGGCCAAGTATCTGAAGAAATATCACTTTGATATCCCACAAAGCACTTATCTGCCTTTGTATGGTTATGGTCATCTGCGATAAGTCACTATTCCAGAAGCAAAGAACTATCTCCCATTTTCGTGGTTTCAGAATTACACCAACTTTGCTTCAGCAAATATCTCATGTGGAGGAGGATTTATAAATGCTGGAACACTAGAGAAGTACCACATAATGCATCATAGCCCTTGTACTCCATATATGAAACCTCATAAGCCTGAGCTGCAACCACATTGTCATCCTTCAATCTTCCGAAATGCTCAGATGGATCAATCCAAAGGCTGGAAGAAAAGTTGGGACTCCTGTCCTGGGGGAGGTGTGAAGCCAAATTGGATGTGGGCATACTGGGTGCGACAAACCTGTGCAGAGTTTGTTGAAGATATGAAAGGAGATGCGATATACGAAGCTCTCTGGGTTGGGAAAACATAAGTTTACATACATGATAGCTTTGTGTCGGAGATACTCAACCACTAGAGCCCAGAAACAAATTCTTTCCATCTGACTCATGGAGAAGTAGGCATCAGTCTATGGGATGTCCACAGGATCTCAGGGGATCCAATTTTTGGCGACATGTATGATGAATTCATTCCTCCCAAGGTGACTTGGAATGATTCAGAGAAGACTCCTGCTTTGGCTCGGGAATTATTTAAAATCTTCCAAAATCTCATGAGTTCAGAGACCTACTTAACTCATTCTAGAAAGGATATTCATCTGGAGGAGTGGATGAATATATTTCATATTGAGAAGAAAGAAAAGGAGACAAAAGAGGAGATGAAGGAGAAAGGATCCAAGAAAAAGAAATCAAAGGATAAGAGGCCCACCCGTCCTACCACCTTCCCAAAAACCGAGAAGAGGGGTGCTCCTGGAACATTTTGGCCAACTCTAGAAGCATGAGAGTTTGAGAAATGGGGATATGAGGTGAATCAAAGGATCCCAAAGAAGACTCGTCTGGCGGGCTTCTTGGCTTTGTGGCTCAGCGTTTATCTCTTTCCAGTCAGGGACTCAAAGGGAGGTGTCAGGCCAGGGACCTTCGTTATTGCGGAAATGTTTCCTAAGGGAAAAATGGTTGGGTTGGATACCCCCATTTTAGCAAAGATTCACAGGAGTTTACTTCATGTCTTCATGGGTAAATCTCCTTTGAGAATAGTGGGACCATTCCATGTTTTATGGGGATGGATCTCCACTCACTTCAGGACTTGTTATGTACAGAATAGAGTACAAATTCCTTGAAGTTCTTTTAGGCCATCAGTGCAAGAATTCTCTGGAATTTCTCCATTATATCTTAATGCCTATGACATGAAAGTGAGGCTGAGCATGTTTAAGGAATTCAACTTATTTCCCTATAGAAATACACCAACCGGGCAGTTTGTTGATGATGGAACAACCCACTTGGATTTGAGGGCATACATGTTGTCCTACAGAGATGGTGTTCTGGTCGCCAGTATTGAAAGAGAGATTATATGTGAGGCCTATGCTCCATATAGATTTGCAAGGACAATTCAAGTGTTTTCAACAGATTGTTGTATCTCCCCCTGTACATGTCAGGTTAGAGAAACATCTGATGGTTTCTCGGTAACTGTGGTTGCTGACATCTAGGGAGAGGACTGGGGTAGTGTTTGATCTACCAGTTGAAGGAGCGGCACATAACTTGACTACATGGTATGCCGAGAACTGGATAGAATCATACCCTAAAGGGGTTCTGAATCACCCAGTTTATCAGGTGGGGAAAATGAAGAGGACTATAGAGAAAGAAACCCTTCCTCATGAAGGTGATGCTTCCCCACCTGAAGCTGATTCGCCGGATTCCTCATCAAGTATTGGCTCACTGGATTCCCAAGATGGGGACGATGAGGCACAACAAGTGGAAAAGTGGCCTCATTCCTGATATAATCCTCCAGTCATAATCAAAAGACCCACTCCATCAACTCCTGGTGAGTTACTTCATTGGGGTACTTTAATCATTACTACTTTATAAAGCAATAAGTCTTATTTTCTTATTCTCTATCTGTAGTTGTAGGAGCTGGGAAGAAATTTAAGTCGAAGATTTTAGGACCTTCCTCGTAGCCTTTTGGTACACACACTGAATATCTACAACCAGAGGCTGTCCAGAAAAGGCAGAGTTTATACTGTGGTATTGAAACTGCCTGGATAGATTTATACGAGGGGCTGCAACTCCCTAGAATAGGGACTCTTCTCGCTTCTACCGATATTAATTTCGAAGATAGCCTCGATGAAGTGTGTGATTATATCATAGATCTAGAAATGCTCATATATTTCACTGATTATTCTTTTCTTGTCACCAAGCGGGTGAAGGAAATGATAGATCGTGGAGCCTTTGATGGGACTGATGAGGAGTGGGACGATTATGTGGCCCTTGAAGATGTAAGTTTTCTTTCCTTATTTTCTTTGTAACTTGATTTCAGTCGAAGCTTTGTTACTCAAGGAAGTTATTTTCTTCATCTTTAAGCTTGCAAAGAAAGAAACTAATGAGGTTCCTTCGCCACAGTATAGCCCTGGTGTTACTACCATCGGGGCTGATGCTGAATCTCCTCGTGAGTCGGGGGAGATATCTCTGGTCCAGAAGGCCATGGATGAGGATTTGGACATGGCTTTCCATTCTCCCATTCAGGTACCTATAATGGAGACTTCTGACACTCCCAAAATGCCAAAGAAGCGAAGGCATCGGAGGAAGAAGTCCACAACTAAACGCTTCATCAGTAGTGGTAAGTCCTTCGGATAATCATGAGTTTTAAATAATGAAAAATATTTCTCATTTTCCTTGGGATTTCAGGGGCTTCTTCAATTTACCCTCTGAGGGAGAGGACTGGTCCTCCTCTGAGGACCACGGAGGGTGCTGTGGAACAATCGCAAATTCAGGCTGACTTGGTTGCTCTTGGAAAAGAGCCAGCATCTGTTCCTAGTATCCCTCCTTCTGTTGTTGCAAGAAGAGAAGAACCTGCTTCTGGTAAGTTAATAATGCTTCATAAAATGTTGAATGAAACATCTAATGACTTCCATTCTGTGATACTTCAGGTTCAACCCCTGCATTAGAGATTTTGGCGGCTATTGCAACTGATGCCGCAATTTTATCTGAAGATGTTGTCTAGGGTCAGGGACCGCAGGATGAAGGTCACCAAGAAGACACATCAAATGCTCCCACTGGTGAGACTAACCAGGATTCTGAGATGACATTAGATGAAATTATGGAACTTGGCGCATCTTTCAAAGATTTTATAAATCATGTTAAATTACCATGTAATTTAGAAGAATATGGACGTGAGTGTTATCCATCGTCCTATTAAGAATAAATTCTTATTACATGTCTAATCATGATTGGTTCAAATGTGCAGTTTTGTCTGAGCAAGCTGCTAAACTACCCATGCCTGAAGGGGGTACAAAAAACCCTACCATTGTAGAGACATTAGCACAAGTGGAGTTGAACCCAGTAGAGCTTCCTCAAACTCATCCTGAAAATCCTGTCGAAACTAGGAAATATGGGGAGGAGCCTTCTCAGGATTCTGATCTACTGTTGGGTAAGGAATAACAATATTTTTTATTGTACTTAATTTTCAAGACAACCAATTAACTTTTTTTATCCTTTGAAACTAACAAAATCTTTCAATTAATTATACAGGGCCATCAATTGTAGAGGCTAGATCTAGAGGTGAGGCCTCAACCTCCGCCCCAACGGGGATTGAATGTGAAGAATCTCAGGTCAGGGTGGAAGGATCATAACAGGACACTTCCCTAAGTGAATTAATCCTAGATTATACTCCCCCTTGTGACAGTGACGCTGAGTCAGACCCAGAAGTTCAAAAGGCATTCCAATTTTCACGATGCCATGCATGGCAGAACATATGGAAAATAATATCTGAAGTGCCTCTAGAGGAGCTTCCATTGAATATTCCCCAGATGTCGTCTCTATTTTTCATATCGGGACTTGGCGGTTTTGGATATGAAAATATCCATGCCGTGGTGAAACAGTTCATTTTCTGGAGGGAGCAGGAGCAAAAGTGTTGCAAAGATATGACCCGGGTGAAACTTTCAGCCAATATTAGTGAATTTGAGGCTGCAGTATCCCTAGTTGAGGCTGACTATGCTGCCAATATGAAAGAGATAAATCATAAAATCAAAGATAAATTCATCCAGCAAATGCACCTTCAGCAACAGTTAGACGCTGTTACTGGGGAACTTGACCAACTCAATAATTCATTGGAGGGAGTTCAAATGAATGGTATGAAGGCCATCGCGGATGCTAATAGAGAACTCCATCAGGCTGAAAAGAGTGAAGTTGGTCGGGTGCATGAGCTTCAAGTAGCTGATGATGAATCTTGGGATGTTGTTCATCAAGTAAAGACTTATATTGACAGCCTCTTATAATTTCTTAGAAAAGAGAAGAGACTCCAATTTGTGGATGTCCTTCTAATTATTGTGCATCAAATGGAAATAATTCTTTCATCTTCAATCACTTTTGCATGTATTTTTCTACTACCTGCTTTAAATTTTACCAAAGAAAATGGGCCTAGTAAGCATAGTTTTATTTTTACTAGGATTATTATAAATAACCCTACAAACTTTGAATCTTCTAATAGCTAAATATTACCTAAATCATACAAATTGTATGTTTAGTGATCTAGAACTTGACTTTTATTCATAGTTCCCTTGTCTTTTGTGGGCAGTTTAAAGTCATGCATGTCGGACATAAAAAAGGGTAATGTTCAAGGTTGAAATACCTTTGACCAAATGAATTCGAATTGACTCAATTCCTTGAAAATTTATCTAAAAATATATTACCTTACTCAAGTATGAGGGAAAATATGTAAACTACGACTTAAGAAAATTTGAATCTAAGGAATGATATGAAAAAGAGCTAAAAAGGAATTAGAAGAAGTAGTTCCTAAGAATTAAGTTACTATTATTTAACAAACCCATTAGGGGGTTGAATTATGCAGGGTCACCTAAGGGAATTGGATGCATAGTCAAATAATAGCATCTTTTGGCTGACAGGTCCGTTATGTAGACTACTTATGCAAGGCCGCCTAAGGGAACGTGCTGCATAGCCAAGCAAAAGAACTCTCAGAAATTTACTTTTCTATTGCTAAAAAGCCAGTGGAAGTTTGTGGGGATTAAAATTTTCCAAAGTATAGAGTTTTTTGTATGGAGAGAGGTACTTGAATATGGAGAAGATATTTCCAAACAAGATTATCCAAGAAATGGATGAATGTCACTCCTGCGAAGGTCTGACCCAAACGTAGGGAAGAGAAATATAAACCATAGACTTGAATACTTTCAAATCATGAAAAATATTATGAGACGAATATATTAAGGATAGTTATTTTTGCGGATCCATACATATTGTCGTTAAGACAACTAAGGAAAAAAGGAGGTTTTCTTCCTAAGAATGAAGTTACTATTATTTAACAAACCCATTAGGGGGTTGAATTATGTAGGTCTGCCTAAGGGCATTGGCTGTATAGTCAAATAATATCATCTTTTGGCTGACAGGTCCGTTATGTAGACTGTTTATGCAAGGCCGCCTAAGGGCGCGTACTACATGGTCAGGCAAAAGAACTCTCAGAATTTCAAGCCTTTTGTGATTAGAAGTTAAGAAAAGGGTTATGAAGATCTTAAAATATTTAAGGTTAGGATTATGACACATAAAAAATGGGTATTTTTCAATGTATCTAGAGATACATAGATCAATGGTAACCATAATCATGTTGCGGCTGGGTCCTGAATTGAAATGTTGGACTTCACTATGTATACCATAAGGATGGGAATCAAGCCATACATAGTTCTTAAACTGCAGTTTAACGTCATACGGGACAAAATGATTGGAGATATTAGTTAGGTTCATAGAGCATGGATCATTATAATAAATACACAATGTGTGTTTTCATGGGGACTTTTCAACCAAGGGACTGAAAGTGGAATTTGGGGTTAGGCCCAAAAGACTTGGGGCTAGATTTTAGGTACACTTGAATGTTCCTACGTATCCCATAAGGATGGGAATCAAGCTCACGTAGTTCTATAAATACCTTCTATACAAATATGGATCATACATGTGAAAGGTGAAAGGGGAGTTTAGTGCAATGATGGTTTAACCCAAGATAAAAGGTTTGGGAATTTCCATGTATGCACGTAGTCTATGGAATGAAACATGATTTAAAACCAATGTAAATAATGATTCCCTCTCAGGTGAGGGTATCAAAGAATGTTATAATTTATTGTAATACTGGACAAAAAGTGTTGTACAGTTTAACGTCATATAGAAAGGACGAAAGTGAACCAATGTAAAGATATTGATTCTGAGGGTGGTTTCACAAATCAACATCGTACAAGATGGAGGTGAACCGATGTGAAGAGATTGGTTTTGGGCTTAAACCTCAGGAAGTTTCCTACGTACCTAGCCTTGAAGGCAAGGATCAAAGTCCGAGTAGTTCAATTAAAGAATGAATCAGTGGTCAAGTTGTTCTTGGGGACAACAACCTAAAAAATAGTGTTGGGACTTACACATGGTTAGTATCCCAGAGAGAGTGTTATGGTTAAAGTTTTCACTAAGATCACATGAGTCATACACGATGTGAGAAACAAGAGGTAGCAACAACCCTAACGATACACAGTTTAATGTCATGTAGTACATATGAAGGGACTATTCAGTTTAAAGTCTTGCAGTTAGGACTATTGGTGTTGCACAGTTTAATGTCATGTAGTAGGGAAAAAGTATAGTTTAATGTCATGTAGGACGTATTAAAGGACTTTTGTACAGTTTAGCGTCATGTAGCTAGGAAGATGGGGACAATATAGTTTAACGTCATGTTGGACGAAAGGGGGACAGTGCAGTTTAATTTCATCTTGTAAGGACAAAAGAGTACACTGTTTAACGTCATGTTGGACGTATTAGGGACTTTTTCACAGTTTAACGTCATGTTGGAAAAAAAAGGGATGATACATTTTAGCGTCATGTTGGATGAAAAATTCAAATAGTTTAAAGTCGTATGCATGGACCGTTGGTTATGCTGTTTAACGTCTTGCTGGACGTAAGGGACTTCTTTAAAGTTTACTTTCATGTAGCTAGGACATTACAATTTAACATTGTGTGGGACGAAAGAAATTAAAATAGTTTAAATTCATATAAAGGGACTCTGGATGGTGCAGTTTAATGTCGTTCTGGACAAAAGGGACATGAAAATAGTTTAAGGTCCTATGTATGGACTGTAGATGGTGTAGTTTAACATCTTGCTGGACATAAGAGACATCTGTACAGTTTAGCTTCATTTAGTTAGGACGTCACAGTTTAAAGTCGTGTGCGAAGAAAGAAATGCAAATAGTTTAAATTCATATGCATGGACTCTGACAATGTATTTTGTGTTTATACAAAATAATTCTTTAGAAATCTGGCATTGGTTGGAGTAGGGATGAGTTTACCGTCCATTGAGATTAATGAATATGCTCCATTGGAGTAAAATTTTTGTATTGAATAAGTTCCTTCCCATTTTGGTTCAAGCTTGGGAGGTTTCTTTCCTGGTATCATTGGAGTTCTGAGAACCAATACCAGTTCTCCCTGAATGAATGAACAAAGAGAAACTTTTTTGTTAAAATCTCGTGCTATTCGATTCTGATAAACTTACAAGTGGTGAAAAGTGCACAATATTTTCTCATCTAACCGTTCCAATTCATTCAATCTCTTTTGAGATTGTTCATATGTAGATGACTGATCAAAAATGGATACTCTGAGAAAAGGAAATTGAATTTCAATGGGAAAGACTACTTCTGTTCCATATACCAGCGAATATGGAGTTGACCACGTTGCAGTGCAGGTGGTGGTTCGATAAGCCCATAAATCATGAAAGCGTTTATCAGGCCATGACTTCTTATCATTATCCACCATCTTTTTCAGTATATTTGAAAGAGTTTTTTTGAAGGCTTCTATATGGCCATTGGCCGCTGCATGATACCGAGATGAATGGTTGGACTTGATGTTGTATTCTTGATACAACTTCTTCACCTCGGATGAACAGAAGTTGGTGCCATTGTCTGTCGATATGGTATGAGGGACACCAAATTTGGTAATGATTTTAGACTTGATGAAGCTAAAAATACATTTAGAACTGACTTCCTTTAGAGGTATTTCCTCTGCCCATTTGGAAAAGATATCAGTAGCAGTAAGAATATAATTAAACTGCTTGGCCGTAGCTGAAGGGTAAGGTCCCACCACATCCATTCCACATGTGGCAAATGGCGATGAGTATTTATCTATATGAAGCAACTATGGAGGTAGATGAATGAATTTGGCATGTACTTGGAATGAATGAAACTTCTTTGTGAAATCAACACAATATTGTATCAGTGAAGACCAAAAGTATCTAAGCTTTCGAATCTGATAAGACAGTCTATGTCTAGATTGGTGGGCACCACAGACTCCTGCATGCACTTCTTTCGTGACAGCCATTGTCTCTTCACCATCAATGCATCTAAAGAGAACTCCATCAAAACCACGCTTGTAGATAATTTTCTATAGGTGATATGGGTTTTCATAAAGAGTAAAATTGACCACACGTTGCCGGATTTGTTCTTTCTCGACTCTATCTGGTGGAAGTGTTCCACTTTGAAGGTATTCCCTGATAGGTCTCATCCATCCTATAGTATGACCATATGGTTCAGGAATGGGACTAATTTCATTGATCTCCTCTATTTTGGTTTGAACATAAGGTGAAATTGTACGACGGTGAGCAATACTGATGGTTGTCTCATCCCGATTTGGATCTTCCAGAGTTGTGGCTATATTAGCCAGTGCATCAGCTTGGGCATTTTGTGATCTTGGGATATAAGAAAATGTCGGTTCTAGAGGTAATTCCTCCATTAACTCTATGATGTAATCATACAAAGGGATTATTTATTCTTTTCTGATGGCATAATCCCCATTGACTTGTTTGATTACCAAGTCTGAATCACCTTTCACCTTTAAGTGATTCACTTGTGGTTGAAGCGCCAACTCTAAGCCTGCGACGAGAGCTTGGTATTCCACTTCATTATTTATACCACCTCCCAACAATGAGAAGGAATAAGGTAACACTGCCTTTTCTAGGTAAATGAGCATAATTCCTAAACCATCCTTGTTGAATTTAGGATTTTCTATTTTCCTCCCTGTTGGACTTCTGGAAGCACCATCAAAGTACATTTCCCATGACTGAGGACTTTCTTGAATAGAGAAGACTTCCTCATCAGGGAGTTCAATATCTGAATATGTATCTTCTACTGAAGGATGTTCAGCAAGGAAATCAGCCAGAGCTTGGACCTTTATTTCCTTTTGAGACACATACTGAATATCAAATTGCTGCAAAATAACTGTCCACCTTGCTAGACGTCCTGTAAGCATTGGACGACTAAGGATTAATTTGAGCGGGTTATTGCGAGATACCAGTTGGACCTCATGATGTTGCAGGTAGTGTCTCAACTTCTGAACTGCAATGATTAATTCTAGGCAGCACTTCTAAATATTTGAATATTGGTTTTCTGCTTAAAGCATAGTCCGACTGAGATATTATAGGCTGTTTTCATTCCAAGCATCATTCTTCTGGGCAAGAATGGAACCCAATGATTGCCCTAAATCTGTCACATAGAGGATAATTGGTCTTCCTTCAACAGGTGGCATAAGTACCGGTGCACTCAAGAGGTATTTCTTGAGAATATCGAATGCCTCTTGACATTCTTCAGTCCACTGGTAAGTGACTCCCTTCTTCATCAATTTGGTGAAGGGTAAAATTTTGCCTTCCAAATTGGAAATGAAACACCGAATATAGGATAAGTGTCCTTGAAGTCCTTTTAATTATTTCAAATTTTGAGGAGGTGACATACTAAGGATTTACTTGGTCTTCTCAGGATCGACTTCAATACCATGATGGTGTACAACAAAGCTGAGAAATTTCCCCAAGGTTACCCCAAAAGCACATTTTAAGGGGTTCATCTTCAAATTATGTTGCCGAAGTTTGTCGAATATGATCTCCAAATCATCCAAGTGATTAGAACATTGTTTTTATTTGACCACCAAATCTTCCACATAACATTCGACAAACTTCCCTAAAAAGGGTTTGAAGATACGATGCATGGCACGCTGATATGTTGCACCTGCATTTTTTAGGCCAAAGGGCATTACCCAATAGTAAAACACACCCTGAGGGGCTCTAAAAGTTGTATATTCCTCATCTTCTAGAGCCATTCGGATTTGATTATATCCGAAATATCCATCCATGAAGGAAAGTGCTTCATATCCATCTGTTGCATTGATTACAAGTTCTGTAATTGGAACTGGAAATCATCCTTAGGACAATGCCGATTAAGATCTCTGAAATCAAGGAAAACTCTAATTTTCCCATTCTTCTTTTTCACTAGGACAATATTAGCCAGCCACTTGGGATATTGAACTTCTCTGACGAAGTTAGCTTTGATAAACTTATCCACTTCAGCCTCAATTTTGGAAGCATAGGTTGGGTGTGTTCTTCTAGCAGCTTGTTTGAATCCTCGATGTTCTTATGGAAAACCCAAATGATGAGTGGTAACATCAGGATCAAGCCCTGGCATCTCTGTATAGTTCCAAGCAAATATATCTCGATTTTTATTTAAAAAGGAAATATTCATCTCTTGTTCTTCAAGATTCATGGCCGCACTGATTAAAGTGGGGCGTGGATCTTCTTTTGTACCCAGATTGATTTCTCTGAGTTCATCCACAGTGGTAGAGATACCCTCTTCAAATGCTGAAGGAGCATATCTGAGATCTTCCTCTTCTTCTTCAACATGTGTTACTTCTTCTGTTTCTACTTGCATAGTATATGATGAAGCATAATTTCCAGGATCAGAAGAGATGTTAAAATTTTCACATCTTGAAGAAGAAGCTTCCATTTCCAACCCAATTGATGATGAAGGGTCTTCTTTGGGTAATAAAGAGTAGATGATGGATTGAGAATCAACATCATGATTAACCTCTAGCATTGCTATAACATCTTCTGTCCTAGTTGTTGAAGTATAGATTTTCTAGATTTCAGTAGATGAAATGAAGACATCTCCATTTAATCTTTCATAATTACTCGGTGGATCACCACTTTCTCCCATGTTGTATGGCTTGATTGTTGTGATTGGCATTATGGAGGTTTCCATAAGAGTATTTTGATTTGGGTCTGTTCTGTCAATTTGACTGATAAAAAATACATAATCTATACTCACATGTTCTAATGGGTTTACTGGAATCTTTTCCAAACCATACGGAGCATTAACTTTGGTAGTCTCCTTTTTGTGGATTCCTCCTTTCCCTTAATGTGATAGAATTCCGCCTCAATTTATTGATATTCACTTGTATTGAACAAGGCCTTATCACCATACAATGTCCCAACTTGACCATTGAAACAATACTTGATACATTGATGGTATGATGAAGGGATAGTCGCATGTTGATGTATCCAGGGTCTTCCAAGCAAGATGTTGAAGGCTGAGTCTTGATCCGCAACCATGAAATCTGAATTGGACACATGATCTCCAAACTGAGTTCTGAGTTTAATCTCGCTTAGTGGTTCTTGTTAATTTTTATCATATCCTTGTAACATCATAGTGGAAGGAGATAAATCAGATTTCGTAAGGCCCAATCGACGAAGTGTACGAATGGGCATGAGGTTGACTCCTAAACCATTATCAATGAAAGCTCTTCGGATGTCTACGACATTGACATTTTTAGATAAGTACAAAGGTCTAATATGTACATGAACAACATCATCTTCAACTTCATCAGTAAAAGATATTACTGCATGTCATTCTGTAGGATTATTCTCTACATGGTAGACTTCAGCTGCAACAATTTCAGTTTCAAACTCCTGAGGACTTGATAAAGCCTCGATGAGTGCCTCCAGAAGATCTTTTGACAGATTCAAAGCATCCGGAATTGATAACTTGTCCAGTACTTGGGCCAAGTGTTTCAATACATCATACTTTTGATCCATAGGTCTGTGTTTCCCAACAGGAACATGTGGTTTAGCAGGTGCCTTGGAAGTTGATGCTTTGGAATTTGATGCATCTTGTATCGGGATAGGAGTTGAAATATTCCTAGTTTTAGAAGATTAGACCGATTAGATCCATTTACTTGTTGAGAGGATGAAGGTGTAACCCCCAACCGATCCTCCAGAATAACTGTGCCAGGACTGAATTTTCTATTGGTGGAAGAACTTTCTTGTTCTTGCTGAGCTCGCTGAAGGGCTCTACCACGAGTTTCTACTGTGTACACAGTTCAAGTAGGGGTGAATTAGAATAGTGGCTTCTGGGATATCCATTTCTTCCTTTGTATCCCAGACCCCTGGAACTTCCTCTAATTCCTCTGTTTGATATAGGGAATTCAGGCTCATCGAAATCGAAACTGCGACTGGCATAAGGATCTGTTAAATGAATCATATTAACAGAACCAAAGATTAACTCTTCATTCGATGAAGACTCTGCCTGACTAGCCAATTTAGGTTGTACCTTTTGGTGGGTATGTGCCCGTTTCTTTGAAGTAGATGGCCTGAAATCTACTTGAGTCAAAGACAGATTAGGCTTTGACACATACTCATCCTCTTCTGATTGTTCCTCTTTCTTGGAATTGTGTCGTTTCTTTGAGTATTTCCCCTCTAATGAAGATGGTTTTGTTGCGGCATTTATGGAATAAGGCAAAATTGGTTTCTTCAATTCTGTTCTCAAATTAGAATGAGTTTGGTTGATCGTCTTTCTGACCATCCATTCATCATATTTTTGTGCATTTTTGTTCTTAACTTCTTACCACTCACCTTCCTCCTCTGGAACTGTACCAGTAACACATGCTACATGAGCTGAAGAACCTTTCAGTTTAACTTGTCCCAAATTGACCATTTTTTGTATGAGGTCCTTGAAAACAAAACACTCCTAAATGGTATTAACCAACATTTGATGAAATGGTCAATATTTGGGAAGGTCTTCATCTCCTTCCTTGTTTGGCCTCTTGGGCCTTGGCAATTGAACCAAATTATTTTCCAGAGCTGAAATGAAATAACCAGGAACATGTTCATTTCGGAAAGAGTAAACTTTGCTTTTCAAATCCTCAAATTGTTTTCGTCTTTGATCTCTTTGATCATCTTGACGAAATGGCCTCTCTTGTTGGTGCTCAGGAGGTGGAGACCTTCGATAAGATGAAGGTTTTGAAGTAGAAGAAGGTATAGGTGCTTGTTTAATCATAACTGTAGCAGAATCTGCTTTACCCATTCTCCTCCCTAGAGCTGATGGAATTACACGAGCTTTATCCTTAGTCTTTATAAGAGAATCTTCAATCCGTTAAGTGATTGAAGTAAGGTATCGAAACCCTCCTGTGTATTCCACAGGTATCAGTGGTGTGTTAAACTCATCACACAAATTTACCACACAGATTGGCAACAATTCCACTCGAGGGAGTGCTAAGCTTAGGGAATATGTTAATCCCTTCCAGCGAGCAATGAAATATGAGACCCTTTCATTCTCCCTTTTCTTACAGTTTGTAAGATCAAAAACTGTTGTCTTTGGCAACGTTGGGCTGAATTGGAGAAGAAATTTTTGGCGAAGATCCTCCCATCTGGTAATTGACCAGGATTGCAAGCTTGTATACCAAACAAAATCTGGTCCTTGCAAGGTTCGCACGAAGCATCTGAGTTTCACTGCTTCTTTCTGTTCCATATTTCCCATCATAGGATCGCAACAAGACACGTAATGCATCAAATGTTGTTCAGGATCGCCTGATTCATTGAAAAAATGGAATACAGGGTTCCCAAAACTTGATGGGGGGGAGATTGAATCTACCCATTCAGGGTAAGCTCTCTTTTCTGGTTGAACCTGCACACGCTTCCCTTCCATAGTCTCTAATCCAGTTATTAATGACTCAATGGTAGTTATTAACTTTTGGAAAACATCTGGTTAAACTTGGACTTGGGAAGGTGCAATAACTGGAGTCTGGACAGGTATGGTGGCTGGTACTGCAAATGATGGTAGTACCACCGATTGTTGTTACACTTGACCCGTAGGATTAGACATGTGAGGTTGTACTGATAGAGGAGGATATTCTTGATCCATCTCAGTAGCTACAACAAACTCCCTTGGTTGAATGACTCCAGCACGCTTAATAGGAAGACTACCTTGAAGTAGTTCTGCATTCAACCTCCTCAATTCCTTCATTTCTTCCTCCTGTTGTGCAAATCTTTGCTCTAGTGAGAGAGATTGGCCTTCTCCATAGGAAGGGTATGTAACCTGGTTCTTTCCTTTTCCCTTATTGGACACCTTTCATATATGGGGGAGTGGGTTACTTGAAGGATTACCTAGGTTCTGAGTAATCCTTTGATTTCATGTATGCACACCTTCTTCATTTTTGTATGTGCATAAACTTATTGAGTAGGAACCTATTCATCTTATCCCTCTCAGTGAGCCTCATCTTGTGGATCAGCAACAATGACATTGATGACATTAATTGATGCATAATGCATTGTATCCCTTCTATTAGCATTCCTGCGATATTGTCTTCTTCCATGTCTTTCATGAGACATTACCTTTTGTTGATTTGATCCCTCAGGAACTTCTTGGTGAACCGTAATTTGGAGAGAATATCCTGATAATTTGGCTCTTCGTTCATCCTAGGGATTCTTCCCTAATCGAGAGAAGACCGAATTTCTTTGAGGGAGGAATTGAGGATTTGAAAAATTCCTCAGTCCGGTGGACTAGGGTTGTTCCTGCTCAACTCCCCGAATCCTATTTGTTGATTCTGAGGGTTGGGTTAAAAGATTCCCCAGTCTGGAAAGCTGGGGTGGCTCTTGACATGCTATGTCTGAGACTTTCTTAAAATATCTCCTGATCTTGCAGACCTTAGTTCGGAAATTAGCTTGATGCATCAATCGACATCCACTTTTATCACCCGGTTCAAAATACCGTTGAATGATTTCTGACACTTCTTTCACTTGATGATGTGTTTTCTCCATACGAGAGGCCTGTTCAATATTCTCGTTTTCTTGATGTAGGAGTAATTAAACAACTTTTTCTCTGTATTCTTGATTTTGAGAGGAACTAGTTGAAGCCTGTTCTTGGGAAAGCTTTTGATTACAAACAAAACCCATGGACTGTGGCCGGCCATGGGCAATAACATTGCATGAAACCATTTTTGGCGGGCTTTGCTGACTGGAGAGCACAGTGAAATGTAGTGCTCCATGAACACCCCATCCTCTAACATGAATAACAGATCTTGTCAATTAACTGGTTCAATCTTCTTAGTGCGCCAAGGAATGAACGTTGAAGGGCTCTCTACTGCTTTTCAGCCTTCAGATATCGAGAGACTGATAGAGATGCCAAATCAATCTGACGTTGTAACCCTTCTATTATCTTAACATGATTTTCATATTCATCATAAGATAATACTTTATTTTTCAACTGAAAAAGAGTTTTCCATGTGTTGAGACGAATATCATGTATTCCATCTTCCGTCAACATCTCTGGAATGTCATACTGAGAGTCAGCTAGTGGAAAAAACATGACTGGCACTTCACCTTTCGCCAGTTGTTTTCTCATGTTCAGCATTTCTTCTTTATCATTCAATGGATATTATTCTACCTGATTAGACCAGAGCTGGTGCTTCCTTGTTGCTTCATCGGATTCAACAATATTGGTAGAGAAATCAATGATCAAACTAGAAGATGCATGACTTAGGGGTGGTTCGGAGAATGACCTACACCCTGGGCTATCTTCTAGTTGAGAAAGGATTTCAGCTGCTAATGGTAAAGCATCAGACATGACTGGATTTACTTTTGCAAGTGCCTCAAGATAAGAGGTATTTCTCGTCACTGCATTGTCTTCTAAAGAATTTTCCAGACAATGCGCATCACTACTGCGGAGAGGACTTTCGCAACAAAATTCATCATCATGGGGAGGACCACCATGGTGGGTTACAGAAAAAGATGAAACATTTTTCTCCTTGATCTTTTGACCACACAGAGGGTTCTTGTGGCTCTCATCTGAAGATGAAACTTCGAGATCGACCGAATTTTCATGAAGCAAGCCTTCATGAGGAAGTTTCTGGTACAGACCCTCAGAATTAATGTTCCCACTATTGGGAACTGAGGGAGTAGAATCTTGGATTCCAATAGATAACTGTCTGAGGACTTCAAGAACTCCATCATCGAGCAAGGCCTTGTTACAGATTGGCTCTTGATTTCTTGACTATGTTGGGAGGGTCTTCTTCTTAGATGCCTTCTTACTCAATTTGGCAGGTGTATGTTCCTACTCAAGAGAAATGATCAGGTTAGGCTGATTATCTCCACTCAAACCAGGTGTATGTACCTGAATTGGTTGTCTGTATGATATGCAGGAGTACGCCCCACAACCCTCTTGGACTGGAACATATGTGTGTGTTTGTTCCGGAGTAAACTATTGATGTGTCACTCCACTGGTAGGGATAGATTTATATGTCTTTCCCTAAGATGCTGCTGAAGATGTTATAATATCCTGGCAATCATCCAGAATATGAGCAAGGATTTCCTTCTTCTCTTTCACCATTGATAGAATATGCTTGGTGACTTCAGCTGCTAGAATGGGGATATACGTCCATTACATGCTTGGAGTCGGTGTGTGTTCCTTCTCTTGTCCTCCTTTCCTTGTCAGTGAATCTTGACAGTAATCAAGTGTGGGGGTAGAGAGTTGAGTCTGCCTCCTATTTGTCACCGGATATTTCCGACTGACTTCTCTGAATGCTACCAAATGAGACTGTTGGTAGGCTTGATCAATACTAGCAGGTGTATGTGCCTGCTGATTGAACTTCACCAAACGTGGTTGATGAGCTCCATCATATGTAGTCAGACGAGCTTGCTGACTATTGGATGATGTATAAAAAGGTGTATGTTCCTGCCTATAGTACTCCGCTGAAATTGCCTGCAGGGATTGGCGTGATGCTTCCAGACGAGTCTTCTGGACAGTGGAATTAAAACAGACGGGTGTGTGTGCCCGCTCATTACTTGCCGCCAAGTTAGGATGGTGGACTTCTCTGGAGATGGCGGAGACGAGAACCTGCTCACTGTTGACCGGATTTCGCCTCTAACGATTCTTCTTGCCTTCTCAGGTTCGAGGAACCTGATCCGAACGCCTAGAGTCGATACCCTCATCATGTTGAGGGTGCACTTCCGCACGATTCTAGCGGTGATTGTTGATGGGAACCCTCGGTAAGGACTCATGTCTCCTTGAATTAAGGCCCTGAGGGACCTTCTCATTCACCTCCTCAGAATATAGGAGTGAATGGTGATTGCGTTCTAGGGATAACGACCCGAAACAGTTGGAGACGGTGGTTAGCACCGCCTACTTCTTGATCACTGGTCGTCGCTGTCCGGATGACCAGGTTGAATTGTTCACTTGGAGGGCTTGGAGGGAAGCCTCCAGAGTTGGAATGGTACCGTGTTGATGGTACTCCTTAACCATCACATTTTATACACAGTGTTGAAGCCGCTGAGTAGGTGATGTCATCCTCATAGTAGACGACGATCCAGTAGGAGTAGCAGTAGTGGCATTTCCAGTAGAAGTTTTCACAGCAGATGTATTCATGGGTGTGAACTTAAGATAATCTATTTTGGAAATGCATAAGATCTTGTAAAAGAGTGCATGTTTGATATAACAGACATAATCAAGATAAGTCTGGCCACTACATCTTTTGGATGAGAAAATATGTTATTGATTGCTTTGTTGGCTCTCTCATTGAGTTTAAATAGGGGCCTAACAAATAAGAAAATCATCATTTTAACTTGGTTAAGGATTCATGTCAGGTTCAACATTTTTTGTTTCCCCTAGAATTGGGGATGATCTCATTGATTTAAGATTCAAACATTCCAAGCGGTTTCTAACGGGTTTGTTCGTAGAACTGGAAACATCCAATGATTCCATATCCATTTGAACCTACTTTCCAATGGTAGGCTCTCATTAGTTGTGGACTGATGAGGCTTAAGAATTTGCATTGGTCGAGAGGATGGGAGGTCAGACTCATCACACCTTTTTGAGGGGAATTATTGTCTACTCTGGGACTCTATTTATATATTTAAGTTATGTTCGTGAATCCTTATGACATTACCAAGTATAAAATGATCTTTCCTTTAGATCTAAAAATAAATGATTGATATGTAGGAAATTTATAGAATCTTTTATATGTATTTGAGGTTCTTCATTGATAGAGAATCATCTGTATTTGATAGATATTCTTATTCAATGGTATCCTTGAATACATAAAAAGTCTATTGGTCATTATGATGACCATACTAGTTTTAAAGCCACTCAGTGGGGCACTTGAATTTTATTATCATTCAAAAGGAAATTGATTATTTCAGAGTTGGGATCGTACCCACTGATGGGCTACCTACGTATCCATTGTTTTGGAAAAATGAATCAGAACCCATGTAGTTCGATTAAGGGAGTACGATTTTTATGCATGATTGATGGCTCAAAGAAAGATTTCATGATTACTTTTACACTCTAAGCTCACGTGAGTCATGCTCGGTGTGAGAAACAAGTGGTATTGGTGAAACCAGAAAATCGTGCCACGAAATATGCAATGATGTGAGGCTTTTGTATGTATTAATGCCCAAATAGATGAGGATTAAGATTTACTTCAGGGAATAAATCCAGGAACAAGGTCCATAAAGGTATATGTGCTTCATGGAGATTTGGATACTCTAATCTTGTGGCTTACTACTAAGGAAGATTCCCAAGTTAGGAGGGGACTTATGATTGGGTTTTACTCTTGATATGGAAGCCCAAATCAAAAGGAATTATGACTGGTCAAGAGAAATTAAGACTGGGTCTTACTCCTGAAAAGGAGGCCCAGGTGAAAGTGATTTAAAAAATTAAGGGACTTGGGGCTTACTCTTAAGGAGGATGCCCATATTTTGAGACTGGGGATTACTCCTGAAATGGAAGCCTAGGTTAATAGAATTTGGTTGGGGCTTACTCCTGAAAAGGAATCCTATATTTGGAAACTTGGACTGGGGCTTACTTCTAAAAAGGGGGCCCAGGTTAAGGGAATTATGACTGGGGCTTAATTCAAAGGAGGATGCCCAAATTAATGAGGATTTGGGGCTTATTCCTAAGGAGGATGCCCAATATTAATGAGAATTTGGACTGGGTCTTACTCCTGAAAAGGAGGCCCAGGTTAAAGATTCTCTCATCTTTAAAGGATGAGGTTGAATGAATGAACTCTCTAACTTTAGTGATGTAAAAAATGTGTAAATAACTAAGTTTTGAGAGATGTTCCATAGAATTCCTTTCAGATAAGGAAGACAATAAGGAAATCATGCCATAAATGGATTTGGAGAGAGTTATGAAGGCTTAATCCTGAAGAGGAGAAGTGGAAAGGTGTAAGAGAAGTGAAATAGGCAGGAGAGGCACCCAAAAAGATAGGGGCACGCAAGTCCGGGCAGGCGCGCAGGTACAGCGTGGGCGCGCAAGTCCTGGGCACGCAGGATTACATTCTCGGCACATGGGTACTTGCACAATTTTCAGACCTTAGGGTAATACTTGGGTGAGACTTGGATCAAACCCTTTGTATTATCCCTAGAGGATTTCCAGAAGATGGCGCACAAGTTCTGGTGAAGGAGTAGGGCGGCGCGCAAGTGTGGACAGTTCCCTTAAGGGCTGGCCACTCAGGCGCGCAAGTGTTGATGAGTTTCAACACTTAGGCCTTCCTTCCGCTCTTTATATCTTCCATTCTAGGTAAGAAATTACCTTACAAGTGTTCGAAAGCTTTGAGAAGAGACTAGGGCGTCGGGAGCTCAATTTGGAGGTTCTTGAATTTTTTTGTCCCCTAAATAGGGGGGGCCCACAGGGGTATTTATAGGCTGGAGAAGACCTCGGGCGGTTTTCAAAGAGGGTGTGCAAGTCACTTGTGAGACCATTAGGTGGCATGCAATTATACTTGCGCGGAAATGAGGGAACTTGTGTGACCCAATGGTATTTGACTCCTTGTTCATGCCTTTGTCGATTTTTGATGTTTTCTTCAAAGGATGAATCAATTTTTGATAAGGCATTTTTCCTTTTCATTCTTTTAGAAAATGTGAAGAAAAGGAGCATCAACAAAAGTCCCCCCTCAGAGTTGGATCTGAAAGAATAAGGATGTGACTCTGAGGAAAAGAATAAAACCAAAGGGAAAGAGGCGCACAAGTGTTCAGCACGCAACACTCATCATGCAGGTGGGAGTCGCGCAGGGATGGAGTGCGCTGGATTTTAGGGGCGTAGGTGGGCATCATGGCCAATAAATATACAACCATTTGTTGCGCATAGCACCGACTTCCAGATTTTCAAGCTCTCGTCGCGCAGGTCACCTTCATCACGCAAGTTTCTCTTTTTTCCTCTTTTCTTCATTGTTGCATTATTGTCACGGTATCTAGACTTGCACAGTGATACCTGTGCGCCAAAAACTTGCGTGACATATTAACACTTGCGTGACACATACACACTTGCGCGCTAAGATTAGACTTACACACCTTAATGCCTTTGCCATTTTTTTCGAATTCCTTTAAAAAATTTATGAAAAATAAACCCATTTAAGAGTTAATTTATTCAACTTTTGTGCAGATTCAATAGCTCCCAAGGGAATCGGAACAGCTGATGAATTGGCAAGCAAACTTCTTGATGATATGATGAACCTCATTGGCCGCGATTATTATACCATCTGTGATAGCACTCTTTCAGATTTGGCCAAGTATCTGAAGAAATATCACTTTGATATCCCACAAAGTAATTATCTGCCTTTTCTATGGTTATGGTCATCTGCAAGAAGTCACTATTCCAGAAGCAAAGAACTATCTCCCATTTTCGTGGTTTCAGAATTACACCAACTTTTCTTCAGCAAATATCTCATGTGGAGTAGGATTTATAAATGCTGGAACAGTGGAGAAGGCCCACATGATTCATCATATCCCTTGTACGCCAAATATGAAACCTCATAAGCCTGAGCTGCAACCACATTGTCATCCTTCAATCTTCCGAAATGCTCAGATGGATCAATCCAAAGGCTGGAAGAAAAGTTGGACTCCTGTCCTGGGGGGGGTGTGAAGCCAACTTGGATGTTGGCATACTAGGTGTGACAAACATGTGCAGAGATTGTCAAATATTTGAAAGGAGTTGCGATATACGAAGCTGTCTGGGTTGGGAAAACATATGTTTATAGACATGATAGCTTTGTGCCAGAGATACTCAACCACTGGAGCCCAGAAACAAATTCTTTCCATCTGACTCATGGAGAAGTAGGCATCAGTCTATGGGATGTCCACAGGATCTCAGGGGCTCCAATTTTGGGTGACATGTATGATGAATTCATTCCTCCCAAGGTGACTTGTAATGATTCAGAGAAGACTCCTCCTTTGGCTCAGGAACAATTTAAAATCATCCACAGGCTCAAGAGTTCAGAGACCTCCTTAACTCATTCTAGAAAGTATATTCATCTGGAGGAGTGGATGAATATATTTATTATTGAGAAGAAAGAGAAGGAGCCAAAGGAGAAGGAGCCGAAGGAGAAAGTATCCAAGAAAAAGAAATCAAAGGATAAGAGGCCCACCCGTCCTACCACCTGCCCAAAAACCAAGAAGAGGGGTGCTCATGGCACATTCTGGCCAACTCTAGAAGCAGGAGAGTTTGAGAAATGGGGATATGATGTGAATCAAAGGATCCCAAAGAAGACTCATCTGGTGGGCTTCTTGTCTTTGTGGCTCAGCATTTATCTCTTGCCAGTCAGGGACTCAAAGGGAGGCATCAGGATAGGGGCCTTCGTTATTTCAGAAAAGTTGGATGAGGGAAAAATGGTTGGGTTGGCTACCCCCATTTTAGCCAAGATTCATAGGATTTTACTTCATGTCTTCATGGTTAAATCTCCTTTGAGAATTGTGGGACCATTCCAAGTTTTATGGGGATGGATCTCCACTCACTTAAGGACTTATAATGTACATAATGGAGTACAAATTCCTGGAAGTTCTTTTAGGCCATCAGTGAAAGCATTCTCTAGAATTGGTCCATTAGATCTTAATGCCTATGACATGAAAGTGAGGTTGAGCATGTTTAAGGAATTTGACTTCTTTCCCTATGGAAATCCTCCAACCGGGCGGTTTTTTGATGATGGAACAGCTCACTTGGATTTGAGGGCATACATGCTGGCCTACAGAGATGGTGTGTTGGTCACCAGGATTGACGGAGAGATTATATGTGAGGCCTATGCTCCATAAAGATTTGCACGCCAATTCAAGTGTTTGCAATATATTGTTGTATCTCCCCCTGTACATGTCAGGTTATAGCGACATCCGATGGTTTCTCTTAAACTGTGGTTTCTGACATCTAGGGAGACGACTGGGGCGGTGTTTGATCTACCAGTTGAAAGAGCGGCACATAACATGACTACATGGTATGCCAAGCACTGGATAGCATCATACCCTAAAGGGGTGTTGAATCACCCAGTTTATCAGGTGGGGAAAAGGAATAGGACTGTAGAGAAAGAAACCATTCCTCAGGAAGGTGATGCTTCCCCACCTGAAGCTAATTCACCAGATTCCTCACCAAGGACTAGCTCACTGGATTCCCCAGATGGGGACGATGAGGCACAACAAGTGGAAAAGCAGCCTCGTGCCTGATATAATCCTCCAGACAGAATCAAAATACCCACTCCATCAACTTCTGGTGAGTTACTTAATTGGGGTAGTTTAATCATTACTACTTTATAAAGCAATAAATCTTATTTTCTTATTCTCTATCTGTAGTTGCAGGATCTGGGAAGAAATTGAAGTCGAAGATTGTAGGACCTTCCTCGCAGCCTTCTGGTACACACACTGAATATCTACGACCAGAGGCTATCTAGACATAGCAGAGTTTATACTGTGGTATTGAAACTACCTGGCTGGATTAATAAGAGGGGATGCAACTCCCTGGAATAGGGACTCTTCTAGCTTCTACTGATATTAATTTCGAAGATAGCCCCGATAAAGTGAGAGCTTATATCAGAGAGCTGGAAATGCTCATATATGCCACCGATGATTCCTTTCCTGTCGCCAAGAGGGTGAAGGAAATGATAGATCGTGGCGTTGCTGAGGGGACTGATGAGGAGTGGCACGATTATGTGGCCCCTGAAGATGTAAGTTTTCTTTCCTTATTTGTTGTGTAACTTTATTTCAGTCGAAGCTTTGTTACTCAAGGAAGTTATTTTCTTTATCTTGCAGCTTGCAAAGAAAGGAACTAATGAGGTTCCTTCGCCACAGTATAGCCCTGGTGGTACTACCATCGGGGCTGCTGCTGAATCTCCTCGTGATTCGGGGGAGATATCTCCGAGCCAGTAGGCCATGGATGAGGAGTTGGACATAGATTTCCATTCTCCCATTCAGGTGCATATAATAGAGACTTTCGACACTCCCAAAAAGCCAAAGAAGCAAAGGCATCAGAGGAATAATTCCACAACTAAAGGCTTCATCAGTAGTGGTAAGTCCTTCGGATAATCCTGAATTTTAAATAATGAAAATGATTTCTAATTTTCCTTGGGATTTCAGTGTCTTCTTCAATTTCCCCTATGAGGGAGAGGACTGATCCTCCTCTGAGGTCCACGGAGGGTGCTGTGGAACAATCACAAATTCAGGCTGACTTGGCTGCTCTTGTAAAAGAGCCAGAATCTGTTCCTGGTATCACTCATGCTGCTGTTACAAGAAGAGAAGAACCTACTTCTGGTAAGTTAACAATGCTTCATAACATGTTGAATGAAACATCTACTGACTTCCATTATATGATACTTCAGGTTCAACCCCTGCATTAGATCTCTTGGAAGCTATTGCAACTGATGTCGTGATTTTATCCAAAGATGTTGTCTAGGGTCAGGGACCACAGGATGAAGTTCGCCAAGAAGACACATCAAATGCTCCCACTGGTGAGACTAACCAGGATTCTGATATGACATTAGATGAAATGATGGAACTTGGTGCATCTTTCGAAGATTTTGTAAATAATGTTAAATTACCATGTAATTTAGAAGATTATGGATGTGAGTGTTATCCTTCGTCCTATTAAGAATAACTTCTTATTACATGTATAATCATGATTGGTTAAAATGTGCAGTTTTTTCTGAGCAAGCTGCTGAACTACCCATGCCTGAAGGGGGTTCAAAAAACCCTACCATTGCAGATACATTTTCACAAGTGGAGCTGAACCCTATAGAACTTCCTCAAACTCATCCTGAAAATCCTGTCGAAACTAGGAAAGATAGGGAGGATCCTTCTCAGTTTGTTGATCTACTGTTGGGTAAGGAATAACAATCTTTGTTATTCTACTTAATTTGAAAGACAACCAATTAACTTTTGTTATCCTTTGAAACTAACCAAAGATTTCAATTAATTATGCACGGCCATCAATTTCAGTGGCTAGATCTGGAGGTGAGGCCTTAGCCTCCACCCCAACTGGAATTGAAAGTGAGAAAGCTCAGGTTTGGGGGGAAGGAGCAGAACAGGGCACTTCCCTCAGTGCATTAATCCCAGATTATACTCCCCCTTGTGACAGTGACGCTGAGTCGGACCCGGAAGTTCAAAAGTCATTCCAATTTTCACGATGCAAGGCATGGAAGAACATATGTAAAATAATATCTGAAGTTCCTCTAGTGGAGCTTCCATTGAAGATTCACCAGCTGTCATCTCTATTTGTCATATTGGGACTTGGCAGTTTTGGATATGAAAAGATCCATGTCGTGGTGAAACAGTTCATTTTTAGGAGGGAGCGGGAAGAAAAAGTGTCATGAAGATCTGACCAGGGTGAAACTGTCAGCCAATATTAGTGAATTTGAGGCTACGGTATCTCGAGCTAAGGCTGACTGTGCTTCCATGATGAAAGAGCTGAAGCATAAAATCAAAGATAAATTCGTCCAGAAAATGCACCTTCAGCAACAGTTAGACGCTGTTACTGGGGAACTTGACCAACTCAATAATTCATTAGAGGGAGCTCAAATGAATGGTATGAAGGCCATCGCGGATGCCAAGAAAGCACTCCATTAGGCTGAAAAGAGTGAATTTGGTCGGGTGCATGAGCTTTAAGTAGCTCTTGATGAAGCTCGGGATGTTGTTCATCAAGTGAAGACTTATATTGACAGCCTCTTGTAATTTCTTAGAAAAGAGAAGAGACCCCAATCTGTGGATGTCCTTCTAATTCTTGTTCATCAAATCGAAATAATGCTTTCATCTTCAATCACTTGTGCACGAATTTTTCTACTACCTGCTTTAAATTTTACCTAATCCAATGGGCCTTGTAAGCATAGTTTGATTTTTACTAGGATTATTATAAATAACCCTATAAACTTTGAATCTTATAATTGTTAAATATTACCTAAATCATACAAAATGTGTGTTTAGTGAGCTAGAACTTGACTTTTATTCATAGTTCCCTTGTCTTTTGTGGGCAGTTTAAAGTCATGCACGTCGGACATAAAAAAAGGCTAATGTTTAAGGTCGAAATAGCTTTGACCAAATGAATTATAATTGACTCAATTCCTTGACAATTTATCTAAAAATATATTACCATACTCAAGTATGAGGTAAAATATGTAAACTATGACTTAAGAAAATTTGAATCTGAGGAATGATATGAAAAAGAGATAAAAAGGCATTAGAAGAAGTAGTTCCTGAGAATGAAGTTACCATTATTTAACAAACCCGTTAGGGGGTTGAATTATGCAGGGCCACCTAAGGGCATTGGCTGCATAGTCAAATAATAGCATCTTTTGGCTGACAGGTCCGTTATGTAGACTACTTTTGCAAGGACTTCTAAAGGCACGTGCTGCATATCCAGGCAAAAGAACTCTCAGAAATTTACTTTTCTATTGCTAAAAAGCCAGTGGAAGTTTGTGGGGATTCAAATTTTCCAAAGCATAGAGTTTTCTGTATGGAGAGAGGTACTTGAATATGGAGAAGATATTTCCAAACAAGAGTATCCACGAACTGGATGAATGTCACTCCTACGAAGGTCTGACCCAAACATAGGGAGGAGAAATATAAACCATATACTTGAATACTTTCAAATCATGAAAAATATTATGAGACGAATATATTAAGGATGGCTATTTTTTCGGATCCATACATGTTTTCGTTAAGACAACTAAGGAAAAAAGGAGGTTTTCATCCTAATAATGAAGTTTTTATTATTTATCAAACCCGTTAGGGGGTTGAATTATACAGGGCCACCTAAGTTCATTGGTTGCATAGTCAAATAATAGCATCTTTTGGATGACAGGTCTGTTATGTAGACTGTTTATGCAAGGCCACCTAAGGGAACGTACTGCATGGTCAGGAAAAAGAACTCACATAATTTCAAGCCTTTTGTGATTAGAAGTTAAGAAAAGGGTTATGAAGATATGAAAATATTTAAGGTTAGGATTATGACACATAAAAAATGGGTATTGTTCAATGTATGTAGAGATACATAGATCAATGATAACTAGAATCATGTTGTGATTGGGTCCTGAATTGAAATGTTGGACTTCACTACGTATCCCATAAGGATGGGAATCAAGCCATACATAGTTCTTAAACTACAGTTTAACGTCGTGCGGGAAAAAAGGATTGGAGATATTAGTTTAGGGTTATAGAGCTTGGACCATTATGAGAAATACACAGTGTGTGTTTTCATGGGGACTTTTCAACCAAGGGACTGAAAGTGGAATTTGGGGTTAGGCCCAAAAGACTTGGGGCTGGATTTGAGGGACACTCGAACGTTCCTATGTATCACATACGGATGGGAATCAAGCCCACGTAGTTCTAGAAATACCTTCTGTACAAATTTGGTTCGTACATGTGAAGGGTGAAAGGGGACTTTAGTGCAATGATGGTTAACCCAAGATAAAAGGTTAGGGCATTTCCATGTATGCTCGTAGTCTTTGGAATGAAACGTGATTGAAAATAAATGTAAATAATAATTCCCTCTCAGGTGAGGGTATCAAAGAATGTTATAGTTTATTGTCATACTGGACAAAAAGTGTTGTACATTTTAACATCATATAGAAAGGACGAAAGTGAACCAATGTAAAGATATTGATTCTGGGGGTGGTTTCACGAATCAACATCATACAAGATGGAGGTGAACCGATGTGAAGAGATTGGTTTTGGGATTGAACCTCAGGAGGTTTCCTACGTACCCAGCCTAGAAGGCAAGGATCAAAGTTCGAGTAGTTCAATTAAAGAATGAATTAGTGCTTAGGTTGTTCTTGGGGACAACGACCTAAAAAATAGTGTTGGGACTTACACATGGTTAGTAGCCCAGAGAGAGTGTTATGGTTGAATTTTGCTCTAAGATCACGTGAGTCATACTCAGTGTGAGAAACAAGAGGTAGAAACAACCCTAACGATGCACAGTTTAATGTCATGTAGGACATATGAAGGGACTATGTAGTTTAAAGTCTTGCAGTTAGGACTATTGGTGATGCACAGTTTAATGTCATGTAGTAGGGACAAAGTACAGTTTAATGTCATGTAGGACGTATTAAAGGACTTTTGTACAGTTTAGCATCATGTAGAAAGGACGATGGGGACAATATTGTTTAAAGTCATGTTGGACGAAAGGGGGACTGTGCAGTTTAATGTCATGCTGTAAGGACAAAAGAGTACACCGTTTAACGTCATGTTTCACATATTAGGGACTTTTTCACAGTTTATCGTCATGTTGGATGAAAAAGGGACGATACAGTTTAGCGTCATGTTGGATGAAAAATGCAAATAGTTTAAAGTCGTATGCATGGACCATTGGTTATGCAGTTTAACGTCTTGCTGGACGTAAGGGACTTCTTTAAAGTTTAGTTTCATGTAGCTAGGACGTTACAGTTTAAAATCGTGTGGGATGAAAGAAATGAAAATAGTTTAAATTCATATGCATGGACTCTGGATGGTGCAGTTTAACGTCGTGCTGGACGAAAGGGGAATGCAAATAGTTTAAGGTCGTATGTATGGACCGTAGATGGTGCAGTTTAATGTCTTACTGGACATAAGATACTTTTGTACAGTTTAGTGTCATGTAGTTAGGACTTCACAGTTTGACGTCATGTGGGACGAAAGAAATGCAAATAGTTTAAAGTCATATGCATGGACTCTGACAATGTATTTTGTGTTTATAAAAAATACTTCTTTAGAAATATGGCATTGGTTGGAGTAGTGATGAGTTCTCTATCCATTGAGATTAATGAATATGCTTCATTGGAGTAAAATTTATGTATTGAATAAGGTCCTTCCCATTTTGGTTCAATCTTGGGAGGTTTCTTTCCTGGTATCATTGGAGTTCTGAGAACCAATACCAGTTCTCCCTGAATGAATGAATGAATATGAACTTTTTTGTTGAAAACTCGTGCTATTCGATTTTGATAAACTTCCAAGTGGTGAAAAGTGCACAATCTTTTCTCGGTTAACCATTCCAATTCATTCAATTGCTTTTGAGATTGTTCATCTGTATATGATTGATCACAAATGACTACTCTGAGCAAAGGTAATTGAATTTCAATGGGCAAGACTGCTTCCGTTCCATATACTAGTGAATATGGATTTGACCGTGTTGTAGTGAGGGTGGTGGTTCGATAAGCCCATAAAGCATGAAAGAGTTTATCAGGCCATGACTTCTTATCTTTATCCACCATCTTTTGCAGTATATTTGACATAGTTTTGTTTAAGGCTTCTATCTAGACATTGGCCACTACATGATACCGAGATGAATGGATGGACTTGATGTTGTATTCTTGATAGAACATCTTCACCTCAGATGAACAGAAGTTGGTGCCATTTTCCGTCATTATGGTATGAGGGACACCAAATCTGGTAATGATGTTAGACTTGATGAAGCTAAAAATTCATTTATAACAGACTTCCTTTAGAGGTATTTCCTCTGCCCATTTGGAAAAGAAATCAGTAGCAGTAAGAATATACTTAAACTGCTTGGCCGTAGCTGAAGGGTAAGGTCCCACCACATCCATTCCCCATGTGGAAAATGGCCATGAGTATTTAGCTATATAAAGCAACTATGGAGGTTGATGAATTAAGATGGCATGTACTAGGCATGAATGACACTTCTTTGTGGAATCAACACAATCATGTATCATTGAAGGCCAAAAGTATCCAAGCCTTCGAATCTGATCAGACAGTCTATGTCCAGATTGGTGGGCACCACAGACTCCTTCATGCACTTCTTTCATGTCAGCCATTGTCTCTTCACCATCAATGCATCTAAAGAGAACTCCATCAAAACCACGCTTGTAGATAATTTTCTCTAGGTGATCTGGGCTTTCATAAAGAGTAAAATTGACCACACGTCGCTGGATTTGTTCTTTCTCATCTCTATCAGGTGGAAGTGTTCCATTTTGAAGGTATTCCCTGATAGGTGTCATCCATCCTGTAGTATGACCATATGGTTCAGGAATGGGACTAATTTCATTGATCTCCTCTGTTCTGTTTCGAACATAAGGTAAAATTGTATGACGGTGAGCAATACTGATGTCCATCTCGTCCCTATTTTGATCTGCCAAAGCTGTGGCTATATTATCCAGTGCATCAGCTTGGTCATTTTGTGATCTTGGGATATAAAAAAATGTCAGTTCCGAAGGGAATTCCTCCATTAACTCTCTGAAGTAATCATACAAAGGGATTAGTTCTTCTTTTCTGATGGCATAATCCCCATTGACTTGTTTGATTACCATGTCTGAATCACCTTTCACCTTTAATTGATTCACTTATGCTTGGAGCGCCAACTCCAAGCCTGCGACGAGAGCTTGGTATTCCTCTTCATTATTTGTACCGCCTCCCAACAATGAGAAGGAATAAGGTAACACTACCTTTTCTGGAGAAATGAGCACAATTCCTAAACCAACCTTGTTTAATTTAGGATTTTCCATTTTCCTCCCTATTGGACTTCTGGAAGCACCATCAAAGTACATTTCCCATGCCTAAGGACTTTCTTGAATAGAGAAGACTTCCTCATCAGGAAGTTCAATATCTGAATATGTACCTTCTACTGAAGGATGCTCAGCAAGGAAATTATCTAGATCTTGGCCCTTTATTTCTTTTTGAGACACATACTGAATATCAAATTGCTGAAAAATAATTTCCCACCTTTCCAGATGTCATGTAAGCATTGGACGAGTAAGGATGAATTTGAGCGGGTTATTGAGAGATACCAGTTGGACCTCGTGATGTGGCAGGTAGTGTCTCAACTTCTGAACTTCAAAGATTAATTCTAGGCAGCACTTCTCAATATTTGAATATCGGGTTTCTGCTTCAAGCATAATCCGAATGATATATTATAGGTTGTTTTCATTCCCAACATCATTCTTCTGGGAAAGAAAGGAACACAATGATTGCTCTAAAGCTGTCACATAGAGGATAAGTGGTCTTCCTTCAACAGGTGGCATAAGTACCAGTGGACTCAAGAGGTATTTATTGATAATATCGAATGCCTCTTGACATTCTTCATTCCACTGGTAAGTGACTCCCTTCTTCATCAATTTGGTGAAGGGTAAACTTTTTCCTTCCAAATTGGAAATGAAACGCCAAATATAGGCTAAGTGCCCTTGAAGTCCTCTTAATTATTTCAAATTTTGAGGAGGTGACATACCAAGTATTGACTTGGTCTTCTTAGGATCGACTTCAATACCACGATGGCATGCAACAAAGCCGAGAAATTTCCCTAAGGTTACCCCAAAAGCACATTTTAAGGGGTTCATCTTCAAATTATGTTGCCGAAGTTTGTGGAATATGATTTCCAAATCAGCCAAGTGATTATAACGTTGTTTTGATTTGACCACCAAATTGTCCACATAACATTCGACAAACTTCCCTAAAAGGGTTTGAAGATACGATGCATGGAACGCTGATATGTTGCACCTGCATTCTTTAGGCCAAAGGGAATTACCCAATAGTAAAACACACCCTGCGGGGCTCTGAAAGCTGTAGATTCCTCATCTTCTAGAGCCATTCGGATTTGATTATATCTGGAATATCCATCCATGATGTAAAGTGCTTCATAGACAGCTGTTGCATCGATTAAAAGTTCTGTAATCGGAACTAAAAAATCATCCTTAGGACAATGCCGATTAAGATCTCTGAAATCAATGCAAACTCTAATTTTCCCATTCTTCTTTTTCACTGGGACAATATTATACAACCACTTAGTATATTGAACTTCTCTGGCGAAGTTATCTTTGATAATATTATCCACTTCAGCCTCAATTTTGGAAGCATAGGTTGGGTGTGTTCTTCTATCAGCTTGTTTGAATCCTCGATGTTCTTCTGGAAAACCCAAACGATGAGTGGAAACATCAGGATCAATCCCTATCATCTCTGTATAGTTCCAATAAAATATATATTTATTTTTCTTTAAAAAGGAAATATACATCTCTTGTTCTTCAAGATTCATGGCTGCACTGATTAAAGTGGGGCGTGGATCTTCTTTTGTACCCAGATTGATTTCTCTGAGTTCATCCACAGTGGTAGAGATACCCTCTTCAAATGCTGGAGGACCATCTCTGAGATCTTCCTCTTCTTCTTCAACATGTGTTACTTCTTCTGTTTCTACTTGCATAGTAGATGATGAAGCAGAATTTCCATGATCAGACGATATGTTAAAATTTGCACATCTTGAAGAAGAAGCTTCCATTTCCAACCCAATTGATGATGAAGGGTCTTCTTTGGGTAATAAAGAGGAGATGATGGATTGAGAATCGACATCATCATTAACCTCTAGCATTGTTATAACTTCTTCTAGCCTGGTTGGTGAAGTATAGACTTGCTGGATTTCAGCATATGAAATAAAGACATCTCCATTTAAGCTTTCATCATTTCTTGGTGGATCACCACTTTCTCGCGTGTTGTCTAGCTTGATTGTTGTGATTGACATTATGGAGGTTTCTATAAGGGTATTTTTATTTGGGTCTATCCTGTCAATTTGACTGATAGGAAACACATAATTTGTACTCACATGTGCTAATGGGTTTACTGGAATCTTTTCTAAACCATACGGAGCATTAACTTTGGTAATCTCCTTTGTTGTGGATTCCTCCTTTCCCTTCATGTGATAGAATTCCACCTCAATTTATTGAGATTCACATGTCTTGAACGGGGCCTTATCACCATAAAATGTCCCAACATGACCATCGAAACAATACTTGAGACATTGATGGTATGATGAAGGGATAGTCTCATGTTGATGTAGCCAGGGTCTTCCATGAAAGATGTTGAAGGCTGAGTCTTGATCAACAACCATGAAATCTAAATTGGACACAAGATCTCCAAACTGAGTTTTTAGTGTAATCTCGCCCTGTGGTTCTTGTTAATTTTTATCATATCCTTGTAACATCATAGTAGAAGGAGATAAATCAGATTCTGTAAGGCCCAATTGACGAAGTGTACGAATGGGCATGAGGTTGACTCCTGAACCATTATCAATGAAATATCTTCAGATGTCTATGCCATTGACCTTTCTAGATAAGTACAAAGGTCTAATATGTCCATTCATGACATCATCTTCATCTTCATCAGTAAAAGATATTACTGTATGTCATTCTGTAGGATTATTCTCTACATGGTAGACTTCAGCTGCAGCAATTTCAGTTTCAAACTCCTGAGGAATTGACAAAGCCTTGATGAGTGCCTCTCGAAGATCTTTTGACAGATTAAAAGTGTCCAGAATTGATAACTTGTCTGGTACTTGGTCTAGGTGTTTCAATACATCATAATTTTGATCCAGAGGTCTGTGTTTCCCAACAGGAACATGTGGTTTATCAGGTGCCTTGGAAGTTTATGCTTTGGAATTTGATGCATCTTGTATCAGGATTGGAGTTGGAAATATTCCTGGTTTTGGAGGATTAGATTGTTTAGATCCATTTACTTGTTGTGAGGATAAAGGTGGAACCCCCAACCGATCCTCCAGAATAACTATGCAAGGACTGAATTTTCTATTGGTGGAAGAACTTTCTTGTTCTTGCTGAGCTCGCTGAAGGGCTCTACCATGAGTTTCTATTGCGTACACAGTTCAAGTAGGGGTGGAATTAGAATAGTGTATTCTGGGATATCCACTTCTTCCTTTGTATCCCAGACCCCTAGAACATCCTCTAATTCCTCTGTTTGATACATGGAATTCAGGCTCATTGAAATCAAAACTGCGACTGGCATAAGGATCTTTTAAATGAATCATATTAACAGAACCAAAGATTAACTCTTCGTCCAATGAAGACTCTTCCTGACTAGCCAATTTAGGTTGTACCGTTTGGTAGGGTGGTGCTCGTTTCTTTGAAGTAGATGGCATGAAATCTTCCAGAGTCAAAGACAGCTTAGGCTTTGACACATACTCATCCTCTTCTGATTGTTCCTCTTACTTGGAATTGTGTCGTTTCTTTGAGGATTTTCCCTCTGATGAAGAGGGTTTTACTGCGGCATTTATGGTAGAAGGCACAATTGGTTTCTTCAATTCTGTTTGCAAAATAGAATGAGTTCGGTTGATCATCTTTCTGACCATCCAATCATCATATTTTTTTGCATTTTTTTCTTAACTTCTTACCTCTCTCCTTCCTCCTCTAGAACTGTAGCAGTAACACATGCTACCTGAGCTGAAGAACCCTTCAGTTTAACTTGTCCCAAATCAACCATTTTTTGCAGGAGGTCCTTGAAAACAAAACACTCCTAAATGGGATTCCCCAACATTTGATGAAACGGGCAATAGTTGGGACGGTCTTCATCTCCTTCCTTGTTTGGCCTCTTGGGCCTTGGCAATTGAACCAAATTATTTCCCAGAGTTGAAATGAAATAACCAGGAACTTTTTCATTTCGGAAAGAGTAAACATTGCTTTTCAAATCCTCAAATTGTTTTTGTATTTGATATCTTTGATCATCTTGATGAAACGGCCTCTGTTGTTGGCACTCAGGAGGTGGAGCCCTTCGAGAAGATAAAGGTTTTGAAGTATAAGCAGGTACAGTTGCTTGTTTAAGCATAACTGTAGCAGTCTCTTCTTTACCCATTCTCCTTCCTAGAGATGATGGAATTACACGATCTTTATCCTTAGTCTTTATAAGAGAATATTCAATCTATTGAGCGATTTAAGTAAGGTATCGAAACCCTCATGTCTATTTCACAGGGATCAGTGGTGTGTGCAACTCATCACGCAAATTTGGCACACAGATTGGCAACAATTCCTCTTGGGGGAGTGCTAAGCTTAGGGAATATGTTAATCCCTTCCAGCAAGCAATGAAATCTGAGACCATTTCATTCTCCCTTTGCTTAAAGTTTGTAAGATCAAAAACTATTGTATTTGGCAACGGTGGGCTGAATTGGAGAAGGAATTTTTGGAAAAGATCCTCCCATCTGGTAATTTACCAGGATTTAAAGCTTGTATACCAAACAAAAGCTGGTCCTTGCAAGGTTCGCACGAAGCATATGAGTTTTACTGCTTCTTTCTATTCCAGAGTTCCCATCATAGGATTTCAACAAGACACTTAATGCGTCAAATGCTGTCCAGGATCGCCTGATTCATTGAAAAAAGGGAATACAGGGTTCCCAAAACTTGATGTGGGAGAGATTGAATCTACCCATTTAGGGTAAGCTCTCTTTTCTAGTTGAACCTGCACACGCTTCCCTTCCATAGTCTCTAATAGAGTTGTTAATGACTCAATGGTAGTTATCAACTTTTGAGAAACATCTGGTTAAACTTGGACTTGGGAAGGTGCAATAATTAGAGTCTGGACAGGTATGGTGGTTGGTATTGCAACTGATGGTAGCACCACCGATTTTTTTTGCACTTGACCCATAGTATTAGACATGTGAGGGTGTACTGATAAAGGATGATATTCTTGATCCATCTCAGTAGCTGCAACAAACTCTCTTGGCTGACTGACTACAGCATGCTTAAGAGGAAGAATACCTTGAAGTAGTTCTGCATTCAACCTCCTCAATTCCATCATTTCTTCCTCTTGTTTTGCAAATCTTTGCTCTAGTGAGAGTGATTGGCCTTCTCCAGAGGAAGGGTATGTAACCTGGTTCTTTCCTTTCCCCTTATTGGACACCTTTCGGATAGGGGGAAGTGGGTTACTTGAAGGATTACCTAGGTTCTGAGTAATCCTTTGATTTCGTGTACGCACACCTTCTTCATTTGTGTCTGTGCATGCAACTTCTTGAGCAGGAACCTCTTCATCTAATCCCTCTGAGTGAGCCTCATCTGGTGGATCAGAAACAATGGAATTTATGACATTAATTGATGCATAATTCATTGCATCCCTTCTATCAGCATTCCTGCGATATTGTCTTCTTCCATGTCTTTGATGAGACATTACCTTTTGTTGATTTGATCCCTCAGGAACTTCTTGGCGAACCATAATTTGGAGAGAATCTCCTAATAATTTGGCTCTTCATTCTTCCTTGGGATTCTTCCCTAATCAAGAGAAGAATGACTTTCTTTGAGGGAGGAATTGAGGATTTGAAAAAGTCCTCAGTCCGGTGGACTGGGGTTGTTCCATCTTTTCCTACTCAACTCATCGAATCCTATTTGTTGATTCCGAGGGTTGGTTTAAAAGAGTCCCCAATCTGGAAAGCTGGGGTGGCTCTTGACATGCTATGTCTGATACTTTCTTAAAATCTCTCCTGATCTTACGGACCTTAGTCCGGAAATTAGTTGGATGTATCAATCGACATCCACTTTTATCACCCGGTTCAAAAGACCGTTGGATGATTTCTGACACTTCTGTCACTTGATGATGTGCTTGATCCATACAAGAGGCCTGTTCAATATTCTCTTTTTCTCGATGCAGAAGTAATTCAACAACTTGTTCTCTGTATTCTTGATTTTGAGAGGAACTAGGTGAAGCCTGTTCTTGGGAAAGCTTTTGATTACAAACAAAACCCATTGATTGTGGCCGGCCATGGGCAATAACATTGCATGAAACCATTTTCGGCGGGCTTTGCTAACTAGAGAGAACAGTGAAATGTAGTGTTCCATGAACACCCCATCCTCTGACATGAATACCAGATGCGGCATTGGAAATTAACTGGCGCAATCTTCTTAGTGTGCCAAGGCATGAACGTTGAAGGGCTCTCTGTTGCTTTTCAGCCTTCGGATATCGAGAGACTGATAGAGATTCCAAATCAATCTGACGTTGTAACCATTCTATTATCTTAACATGATTTTTATATTCATCATAAGATAATACTTTATTTTTCAACTGAAAAAGAGTTTTCCATATGTTGATACGAATATCATGAATTCCATCTTCCGTCAAAATCTCTGGAATGTCATACTGAGAGTCAGCCAGTGGACAAAACATGACTGGAACTTCACATTTCACCAGTTGTTTTCTCATGTTCAGCATTTCCTCTTTATCATTCAATGGATATTCTTCTACCTGATTAGACCAGAGCTGGTGCTTCCTTGTTACTTCATCAGATTCAATAATATTGGTATAGAAATCACTGATCAAACTAGAAGATGCATGACTTAAGGGTGGTTTGGAGAATGACCAACACCCTGGGATATCTTCTAGTTGAGAAAGGATTTCACCTGCTAATGGTAAAGCATCAGACATGACTGGCTTTACATTTGCAAGTGCCTCAAGATAAAAGGGCTTTCTCGTCACTGCATTGTCTTCTAAAGAATTTTCTATACAATGCGCATCACTACTACGAAGAGGAATTTCGCAGCGAAATTCATCATCAGGGGGAGGACCACCATGGTGGGTTACAGTAAAAGATGAAACATTTTTCTCCTTGATCTTCTGACCACACAGAGGGTTCTTGTGGCTCTCATCTAAAGATGAAACTTCGAGATCGACTGAATTGTCATGAAGCAGGCCTTCATGAGGAAGTGTCTGGTGCAGACCTTCAGAATTAATGTTCCCACTATTGGGAACTGAGGGAGTAGAATCATGGATTCTAATAGATAACTGTCTGAGGGATTCAAGAACTCAAGCAACAAGCAAGGCCTTGTTACATGTTGGCTCTTGATTTCTTGACTGTGTTGGGAGGGTCTTCTTCTTAGACGCCTTCTTACTCAATTTGGCAGGTGTATGTGCCTGCTCAGGAGAAATGATCAGGTTAGGTTGATTATCTCTGCTCAAACCAGGTGTATGTGCCTGACTTGGTTGTCCATATGATATGGGGGGGTACGCCCCACAACCCTCTTAGACTAGAACATATGTGTGTGTCTATTTCGGAGTGAACTATTGATGTGTCACTCCACTGGTAGGGATAGATTTATGTGTCTTTCCCTGAGATGTTACTGAAGTTGTTATAATATCCTGGAAAGCATCCAGAATATGAGCAGGGATTTTCTTCTACTCTTTCACCATTGATATAATATTCATGGTGACTTCAGCTTCTGGAACGGGGATATACGTCCATTCCTTGCTTAGAGTAGGTGTGTGTTCCTGCTCTTATCCTTCTTTTCCTGTTAGTGAATCCTGACAGTATTCAAGTGTGGGGGTAGAGAGTTGAGTCTGCCTCCTATTTTTCATCAGAGCTTTCCGACTGACTTCTCTAAATGCTACCAAATGAGACTTTTGGTAGGCTTGATCAATACTAGCAGGTGTATGTGCCTGCTGATTAAACTTCACCAAATGTGGTTGACGAGCTCCATAATATGTAGTCAGACGAGCTTGATGACTAGCTGATGATGTATAAATAGGTTTATGTTCCTTCCTATAGTACTCCGCCGAAATTTCCTGGTGGGATTGGCTTGATTTTTCCAGAAGAGTCTGCTAGACAGCGGAATTAAAACGGATGGGTGTGTGTGCCCCCTCGTTACTTTCCACCAAGTTAGGTTGGTGGAATTCTCTGGAGATGTCAGAGATGAGAACCTTCTCACTGTTTACCGGATTTCACCTCTGGCGATTCTTCTTTCCTGCTCGGGTTCGAGGAACCTAAGCCGAACGCCTGGAGTCGATACCCTCATCATGTTGAGGGTTCACTGCTGCACATGTCTGGAGGTTATTATTGATGGGAGCCCTCATGAAGGACTCATGTCTCCTTTAATTAAGGCCCTAAGGGACCTGCTCATTCACCTCCTCAGAATATGGGAGTGAATGGTGATTGCATTCTAGGGATAACGACCCAAAATGGTTGGAGATGGTTTTTAGCACTGCCTGGTTCTTGATCGTTGGTCATCGCTGTTTGGACCACCAGGTTGAATTGTTCACTTGGAGGTCTTGTTGGGTAGCCTCCAGAGTTGGAATGGTACCATGTTGATGGTACTCCTTAACCAGCGCATTTGATACCCAGTGTTGAAGATGCTGAGTAGGTGATGTCATCCTCAGAGTGGACGACGATCCAGCAGTAGTAGCAGATGTTGCATTTGCAGCATAAGTTTTCACAGCAGATGTATTCATGAGTGTGAACTTAAGAGAATCCATTTTGGAAATGCAGAAGATCTTGGAAAAGAGTTCCTGTTTGATATAACAGACATAATCAAGATAAGTTCGGCCACTACATCTTTTGGATGAGCAAATATGTTATTGATTTCTTTGTTGGCCCTCCCATTGAGTTTAAATAGGGGCCTAACAAATAAGCAAAGCATCATTTTAATTTGATTAAGGATTCATGTCGG
This sequence comes from Viscum album, assembly GCA_963277665.1. Classification (NCBI taxonomy): domain Eukaryota; kingdom Viridiplantae; phylum Streptophyta; class Magnoliopsida; order Santalales; family Viscaceae; genus Viscum; species Viscum album. The sequence continues at coordinate 268,135,847 of OY728155.1, read as the reverse complement.
GTTCACCATTTTTTGTTTCCTCTAGAATTGGGGATGATCTCATTGGTTTAAGATTCAAACATTCCAAGAAGTTTCTAACGGGTTTGTTTGTAGAACCGAAAATATCCAATGATTCCATATCCATTTGAACCTACTTTCCAAAGGTAGGTGCTCATTAGTTGTGGACTGATGAGGCTTAGAAATTTGCATTAGTCGAGAGGATGGGAGATCGGGCTCATCACACCTTTTTGAGGGGAATTATTGTCTACTCCGGGACTCTCTTTATAGATTTAAGTTATGTTCATGAATCCTTATTACATTACCAAGTATAAAATGATCTTTCCTTTAGATCTGACAATAAATGATTGATATGTAGGAAATTTAGAGAATCTTTTATATATATTTGAGGTTCTTCATCGATAGATAATCATCTGTATTTTTTAGAGATTCTTATTCAATGGTATCCTTCAATACATAAAACGTCTCTTGGTCATTATGATGACCATACTAGTTTTAAAGCCACTTAGTGGGGCACTTGAAGTTTATTGTCATTCAGAAGGACATTTATTATTTCAGAGTTTGGATCGTACCCACTGATGGGCTACCTACGTATCCTTTTTTTGGAAAAAGGAATCAGAAACCATGTAGTTCGAGTAAGGGGTATGATTTTTATGCATGATTGATGGCTTAAAGAAAGATTTCATGATTACTTTTACACTCTAAGCTCACATGAGTCATGCTCGGTGTGAGAAACAAGAGGTATTGGTGAAACCAGAAAAGTGTGCCATGAAAGATGGAATGATGTGGGGCTTATGTATGTATGACTGCCCAAATAGATGAGGATTAAGATTTACTTCAGGGAAGAAATCCAGGAACAGGGTCCATAAAGGTATATGTGCTTCATGGAGATTTGGATACTCTAATCTTGGGACTTACTCCTAAGGAAGATGCCCAAATTAGGAGGAGACTTATGATTGGGTTTTACTCATGAGAAGGAATCCCAGATCAGAAGGAATTATGACTGGTCAAGAGAAATTAAGACTGGGGCTTACTCTTGAAAAGGAGTCCCAGGTGAAAAGGATTTGAAAAAATAAGGGACATGGGGATTACTCCTAAGGAGGATGCCCATATTTTGAGACTGGGGATTACTCTTGAAATGGAATCCCAGGTTAAGAGAATTTGGTTGGGGCTTACTCCTGAAAAGGAAGCCTATATTTGGGAACTTGGATTGGGGCTTACTCCTGAAAAGGGGGCCCAGGTTAAGGGAATTATGACTGGGGCTTACTCCTAAGTAGGATTCTCAAATTAATTAGGACTTGGGGATTATTCCTAAAAAGGATTCCCAATATTAATGAGAATTTAGACTGGGGATTACTCCTAAAAAAGAGACCCAGGTTAAATATTCTCTCATCTTTAAAGGATGAGGTTGAATGAATGAACTCTCTAACTTTAGCAATGTAAAAAATGTGTAAATCACTAAGTATAGAGAGATGTTCCACAGAATTCCTTTTAGATAAGGAAGCCAACAAGGAAATCACGCCATAAATGGATTTGGAGAGAGTTATGAAGGATTAATCCTGAAGAGGAGAAGTGGATAGGTGTAAGAGAAGTGAAATAGGTAAGAGAGGCACCCAAAAAGATAGGGGCACACAATTTCGGGTAGGTGCACAGGTACTGCGTGGGCGTGCAAGTCCTGGTCGCGCAGGTATACCTGCACGACACATGGGTACTTGCGCGATTTTCAGCCCTTAGGGTAATACTTGGGCGAGACTTGGCTCAAACCCTTTTTATTATCCCTAGAGGCTTTCCAGAAGATGGCGCACAAGTTCTGGTGAAGGAGTTGGGCGGAACTCAAGTGTGGACAGTTCCCTTAAGGGCTGGCCACTCAGGCGCGCAAGTGTTGATGATTTTCAACACTTATGCCTTCCTTACCCTCTTTAGATCTTTTGTTCTGGGTAAGAAATTACCTTAAAAGTGTTTGGAAGCTTTGAGAAGAGACTAGGGCACCGGGAGCTCTATTTGGAGGTTCTGGAATTTTTTCGTCCCCTAAATGGGGGGGCCACAGGGGTATTTATAGGTTGGAGAAGAACCCGGGCGGTTTTCAAAGAGGGCGCGCAAGTCACTTGCATGACCATTATGCAGCGCACAAGTATACTTGCACGACCATGAGGGAACTTGTGCTACCCAAGGGTATTTGACTCCTTGTTCATGCCTTTGTAGATATTTGATGTTTTCTTCAAAGGATGAATCAATTTGTGCTAAGGCATTTTGCCTTTTCATTATTTTTGACAATGTGACGAAAAGAAGCATCAACAATGATAGAATAATGAATCAAGATGAAGGAGATTCAAGATTGAGTGGAAAGATACGGTTTATATCATAATCTCCCCTATAATTAAATTTCACAAAATCATTAACACATGGATAAATAAATAAAAATAATTAAAAGTATAGATATTTTAGAACTTATAATAAAGAAAATAGTTGAGTTTGAAGGATGATTTAAATAGAGGTTAAATGAGGATTACTATGGGAAATATTCCTTCGAATTTAAAATTCATTGTTTGAAATTATTTATAATGGAGAAAGATGATACTCTACAAGAATGAATTCTCCCATAGATAGGTAGATCATTCTAAAAAAGGTAGTATAGAGGTCAATGTACAATTAAATCATTGAAACTATCTATGAATTTAAATTACTCTCTGAAGAAGATTTTATCATTTTTTTTAAAATTATCTTGTAAAGAAATTATGATTCGATTCACAACCTAGAGCAAGGAGGTATCTTGAAGGTAGGTGGTTCCAGGATAAATAATTTTGTTCTTTATTTCTATAACAGTGAAAGATCATGTGTATATACTTCCATTAATTTTTACTAGTTATAAAAAAACCATAAATGGGTTAAGAAATAACACTAACCCTCTCTTCTTATCACATTTATAATAGTTATAATAGAGATCCCCAAACTCAACCCAAACATTTCAAGGAGTAAGATATCACATAGTAGTCAAACGTTCAAAAATCAATATCTATTGTTTTTCACAACCTTTCCATTTTCACGCCTATACTGGACACTCGAGTTAGCCCGTGGAAAGTTCATAAGGGTATTCTTGACCTCAACATGCTGGGGAAAAGTTTTGGGCCTTCAATAACTACATTTGGGAATTATTTTCTCCCAAAAGTAATCAAAAAATCGTAATATTGAATATATAAATGAAATAAAATATACCGATACAATTTCAGACAGGCGAAGAAAAAGAGTACAAATAAAAACATGTGCCAATCCAAAACAAGTAAACTAACATAGTTATGACCAACAGAAACCCATATCAATGTGATATAAGGAACAACATCCCACCATCTCATTGTAAAAGTCCCACGCTACACTAATATGGATACCCACAACCTCTATGTGGTTTTATGCCATTACCTGGTGTGATAAAAACAATTTTTTTGGATCCCACTAAGTGTTTCTTAATAATCCTTTAATAAATAAACAAATTACACTCATGTTAAGAACCTAAAGGCATAAAATACAGTTTTTTTAGTTTACAAGAATCATGTAAATTGACTAATTCTTAGTAGTTTACAAAATATTACCTAATAAAACCAATTTTTTAAAGAGTGCATAAATAACCACTCAAAACGAAGTAACATGGAATCAAAATAATAGGGTATATTAGTTTTGGTTTTTTTGGATCCACATGCATTAGTGATGAAATGACTAAGTGTGAACATATCCCTAGAACATGATCAAAGGGATAAGGGAAACACCCAAATAAGTGAACCCATTTTCATATCAATTTTTAGTTATTGTTGAAACATAAATCCATTTTATGTATCCCCAAATCATTCATGCATGAATGTCACAAATATATCCCACTACTATATACCCCAGGTTTTCATGTTCCATATCATATACTTAGAGGATCTCAATTAAAAAATATACCACACATAAAGGCATCAAATTTAAAAAATATCCCTCACTTTGATGCTTTTATTTCATTATTCAAAATATTTTAAGGGAATATCACAATTCCATAATCAAACATCCTATATTCATAATAAAACATGGATTGAAATCCATTCTCATCAACAATACCAAAATGGAATTATATTTTACAACAAATCCAAAACCATCACATTTTATGAATCATTAGTCATGTCATTGAAAAAATTATGAAAACCAATTTAAAATTATAAATCAAGCATGGTTCATAAAACAAATTCACTTCATGAAACCACCTTCCTCAATCACTTGGAATACCCAATAACCAAAAGCGACCTAAAATAAAAAGAGAAATATGGCTCTTGAATCAAAATTGAAGACTCTAAACCAAGAAACCCATATCAATAAACTTTGATTCAATAATATTTAGACGTATAGAGACAAGAGAAACCACTTACCATAAAAATTGTTGATAAGTGTATAATGATATAGGTGAATCCGGTATCTACCTTACTTTATCACAATAGATCTATAAGATAACCCATTATATCCTGAAATTATGAATATATATCCCTCAAAATCCCTCATCTATGGTTACTTTTATGAATAAGAGACTATATCAAGAAAAAAAAGAACAGACTCTTACCTTGATTTTCAAATTCCCAACACCTATAGATCCATAAAAATCACTCTTTGAAACCATTGGATCTCCAAAATATTGAAGAGGAACCCTATGGCATAGATCTGATGTTTTGGGAAGAAAAATAATTTCAATGGAAGGAATTTCAGGTTTTAAAATAAATTTTTAGATTAATTAACTTTTGTCACATGGTCTAGCAATATATTTCAATAGAACATGCATTAAAAATATGTATTGTTCAATATACTAGAAATGATTCTTGGTTTTGACACATGGTTTGACAAACTATGAACTAAATTTATGAAATATTGATTTCCAATACCACTAAAAGCTACACGGTTTCCTGGGAATTCCATCAGATTTCCCTAACCATGCATGAAAAATACGCATACCCAAGAAACTAAAAAATATTCCAAAAAACCCAAACAATATTAGAATGGTTTGAAATAAATTATGGTTATAATAAATGAATATACATACCTTAAAGTGGCATCAGTATGTAAACATTCTACTCAACATATCACTTTCTTCTTGAAAAAAATTAGACTAAAGATTGATAATCAAACAAAAGATAAGTTTAGTTCTCCTTCATCATCGATTCTAAATCCCATGTGTCATTAGAATATGTTTCGTGATTCCAAAACACATGGACCAATGAAATATATTTCCAATACAGAATCACTTCATAAGAATCAAAAATCTAGACTATTTGAATTATTATTCAAATATCTGGTTCCAAAAAAAGATCTTCCCATATTATAACATGAGGGTAATTAAAAAAATATTAATTATGATAATACATATTGAAAATATCATGGATAGAAGTCAAATGAGATTGTAAATATAATTGAAAATACAGCATTCTTATTTGTTATGTGTTCTCAAAAGATCCCATTTATCTCACAGTTAACTTCCCCTACTTCCCATGATGATGGCGAACTAATTTCAGGGAATAATTCTAGATCATTTGTTCACATATTTTAATTTATTGAGGATGGTTCTGGTGATTTTTATAATAATTATGAAAAAATTTAGTTATTTATAGTTCTTTATGAATAATATAAATCATCATCGATGTCTCATGAACAATTATTAGTCCCAAAAGAGAAATTTCACCAACCATAGTCCCAAATGGGTATCCCAAGACTCTCTACATTTAATCATGAAATAATGAAGCATATCCTATAAATTTTGAATTACAATCTTCATATGTTCATCAATAATAGGATTGTAAGTCATTCCCAATTTAAGTTTAGAACCAATAACCTCCTAAAGACCTTTTCGAAAATAAATATGTAAATTGGGGATTATCTATCAAAAATAATAGTATATAGAACCCCATGAAACCTCGTGATCATATAAACATAATTCTTTCCCAAAATATAAACCTTTGTGGTGTCTCAAATCAGAATGAAATGCGGCTACTTGGTTGGTCAATCAATCACCACACATAAGGAATATTTAAATTGAGAAGTCTATGGAAACCCATTGGTAAAATCCATGGACACCAAATCCTATTTAGAGATGGGAACCAATAGAGTCTAATGTAAACTATTAATATTTTTATGTTAATCCTTAATCTAATGACAGATATATCAATGAGAAACCAAATATGATATGTCATGTTTAAAACTTGGACACCAAAACTGATGGTTGACTTCATATAACATCTTCATTATACTAGAATAAACATCTCACTCATAATAATAACAACTTTACACCATATCCTTAATCACATATGGTGGAACAAAATATTTGTTACTAGAATAAATAATTCCTTCTAGGGATAGAGACTACTCAAAAATGGTCTCCCCGCTATATAGAGAGTGTCTGGTACTCCTAAACTCTTCGACCCATGGTTTCACTTGAAAGACTATACTTGATAAGAGATGATATCAACTAAGAAATATAATGATAAATATATTTCTCTTCCTCCTTTTCATCCAAGTGAATTAAGGAAAAAAGTATCATGATATTCCATTCACCTTTCAACTATGCCCTAACTTGAGAAGAAAACATTGTACTTAGTGAATTAGTATCAATGTTCCCCTTTCTTAGGGTATAGACAATGTTAAAGTAAAATTACTAAAGATAATATACATGTAGACTCTACCTAAGTTTCAATCCTTTATAATTAAACATTTAACATGAACTCTTATGGTTAGAATATATAGTTTAAATTCCCCCAAAAAGGTAATTTTTCTAATACTTTATGGAATGTATAGCTGTTGTGAGTTCTAAATCATGGGTTCGATAATTATTCTCATATAGTAAAAGCTGACAAGATATGTATGATACTACATTATCTTGTTTGATAATAACATAGACCAAAAAACCTAAAGAATTATAATACACCACATAACCCTTTCCTACTTCTGGAAAAATCAAAAGTTGTGTTGAGGCCATACATCACTTTAATTCATCAAAGTAAATCTAGAACTTATAATCTGATATTAATTTCACCACTTCCTTTATAATTGTAGTCAATGGTGATGAAATATTCAATAATTAATTTAGAAACCACTGATAATATCATGCCAAATCTAAGAATCTTCAAATATAAAAGGCATTTTCAATCTCCTACCATGACAAGACATATTTTACCTTCCCATGATTAACTGATAATCAATACTCTAAAACCACATGTCCTAAGAACGTAACTTTTGGATTATAGAAATGAAATTTTGATAAATTATCATTAAGGAAATGATCCATCAATATTCATAATAAAACATCAAGTGATTCTCATTCTCTTCTTTAGTTCTTGAGTAAACCATAATTTTATCTATGAATACTAGGACAATAGAATCAAGGATTAAATGTAAAATCTAATTCATTATATCCATGAAAACAATAGTAGTGTTATTTGACCCAAAAGGCATTACAAGATATTCAAAGTTTTCATGCCTTCTCCTAAAGGTAGTCTTTAAAATATCTTAATCCTTAACTCAAAGTTGGAAATATCTATACCAAAAGTCAATTTTCAGGAACCACATTTCTATATTTAACTGATCAAACAAATCATCAATGTGGGGGAAATGGATGCTAATTTTTATTTATTATCCAGTTAATATTTGGATAACTAACACATAAATAGAGAGTTCAATGATCTTTCTTATTAATAAACACTAGGTCAACCCAAGGTGACACCCATGATTGAATGAATCCTTTATATTTTCAATCATCCATCTAAACATTTTTATTATTCAATTAATCATGTTCCATATGATAGTAAGGAATAGATATCAGTTATGTTCCCAGGTAAAAATCATTCAAAAACTCAACTTCCATATCCAGAGTTAGACTAGTGAAACCAGTCAGAAAGAAACCAAGAAATTCCTTAACTACTATTTTCAACTCACAATATGAGGGTTCATCTTCAAGTTAAACTACTAAAGAAGATATTTATTTTCCATGTTTTGGTAGTGGAGTCCACACTTTACTATACCTCGAGTCCCACTCTCCTCAAAATAATCAGGAGCTCCCAGTATAGGAAGTAAAGAACACCAACCAATGATAGAAATCAGTCCCTAAATTAAGAATAACTAAACAATATATATTGATGATAAGATTAATGATATCCAAGACAAGAACAAAAAAAATCCCAATGTAGTTTAGATTTAAATAGAACTAAGTGGCATGAAGGTAATTATAATCCCTACTCTTTTATCTTCAAAATATGTATTATAAACTCCATGAAAAATGACATGAGTACCATTGGAAGGTTTAAAATATTATCAAGATAGGTAGATATAAAGTAATTATAGAGATTAGTATAAAATAAAGTGATCACTATATATTAATAAATAATGATAATACCTCTCACTGTTGATGGACTCGTATTAACTTCCACTAGATACACTTCCTAAGGTGACCCGATAATTTGATAAATATATATTACATCATTTTAGATCTATATTCTATAAAACTCAAAAAAACCATAGAACTGTATTGATTTTTTGTATTTGAATACTAGATATATCATAAAATTATTTCACAATATATCTTCAACATCACATAAAATGTTTTCCCTACATAGTAAACTTCTTAGAAAACCCCGACTTAAAAACTTTCTTCATAACTAGGGGAAAGGAAAGATAAAAAAGGGTGATCGCAAATTATTAGAAAGGGTAAATATAAGATATACCAATCTATGATCATAAGTGAGAATAACAATACAATAATATGATCCTAACAAAATAAATTCATACCCAATTAATTAAATATCATTAATCATGAGTCATGGCATAAGGATTTTTCAAAAAAAAATTAAATAATCAAAAGAGTGTGGAATAATAAATAATAAATCATGATACATGGGGGAATATCATAAACCTAAGAATGTTTAAAAATGACACACATAAAACATTTTAAACGTTTTTAAATAGTAATATCCTCACACATTAAGTTAAGTACATGAAATCAAGTCCCCACATAAATATAAGGACATGAAACCAGGTCCATGCATAAAATTATGAACATGAAACCAACTCCACTCATAATGTTTTGAAAATGAAATGACTTCCACATTGAACACTGTTATCACATGAGTTATCCATATTTATCCAATGAATTTTTTGTCTATAATGGACCCACACATCCCATTATCTATTCATATGTTTTCAATGGGATCATGAAAACATATATCATTTCATCACATCTTAAACCATGGACAAGAAAATGGGTTTCATAAATATATCATAAACATAATAATAACCCTTCCTTATAATGAATAAATATGTTATCATTGTAACATATCCATAGTTAATCATAACTATCATTAAAGGATATTCTCATAGATTAAAATAAATTTAAAATATCACTATAACATTTCACGAGGAAAATATTTTTTTCATTTTAAAATCACTTAAATAAAATATAAAAATTTATATAATATTCAAAAAATATTTTTTAAAAAGATAAATGGAAAATTGTAATGTAATTTTAAAATAAAATATTCATCCTCGTGGTGGGAAAATTCGTTCTTGCGGTATATGCTAAAACAAATATTTCATTCACTCCATTGGTAAAAAGAAACTTCTTTAGAAAATGATAAGATTTTTATTTTTAATCATTTTATAGAAATTAAAATATTGGTAAAATTACATTATTAAATCATTTGTGAATATTAAAAACATTACTTAAAACACTTTAAGGAAAATATAAATGTAATAAAAACATCATCAACCAAAGAGTAAATAAGGTCAATGTTCTTTAAAATATTTTTCAATAATTTAAATTGTCATGGAAGAGAAAATGGTAATAATACTTGAAAATCCATGAATAAAAATGTGATCATAAAATATATGAGTTTTATTTTATAAGAAACATATATTTTCCTTTAATGTAAATTTATCATAGAAAATATCTAAAATAAATGAGAGCGTAACGAACATTTGGGTGAGAATTGGTTTGTTTTCCATGAATTTTTCATTTCGATGGTTTTATTCCTTACACCTTGGTCATTATTTAATCATAAGAAAATAGTAATTATTACATAGGTATAATATTTCTTAATTATATAAACTTTTATAACAATTCATATAAAGAGTTAATAAAAAATAAATAACATCACTTCATGGAGATGGTAGCCCATTCGTACACATTAGTGATGTATTCACATTTCGATGGATAGAATGAAAGAAAGTTAAATTATAATTCATGTTTAAGAATTATAATTATATAAAAAAATATAATATATATTCATTAAATATATCCTTAATACCATCCATGTAAAATGTAAATCAAAAACGAATCACATCGCTCTGTAGAGGTGGTAGTCTACAAATACGCATGAGTGACATTACCATTTTTGAATGGATATAAATTTAAGAATTAAATTGGATATTATAATTATATAAAAATAATAATGTTGAAAATATTATATATAAACACTATATCTATAATAATAACAATTCGTGAATGGTGGTGATGAAAAATGAAATGTATCGATTCAAAAGACATTAGTCCTCACATAAAAATGAACGATACTTTAATTTCCCATTTGATGGAAAAGAAGATGAATAAAGGTTTATCCATATAAATAATAAAATATAAATATATTTTAGAAAATAATTTTATTATATCATCATGTTTAGAAAATTATTTAAAGAGGTATAAGAAGAAATAATATGAAAACGCTTTCTTAAGAGTTATACCTCTTCATTAGACAATCACCTTTGGCTTACACCATAAGCCTTCTAAGGATAGTATTTTGATTATCCTAGAAACTCTTGATAATGGGTAGGTATGATAGTAAGTTATATTTTTAGCTCTTTTTTTATATATAAAAATAATGATGTGTGAGCAGTATAGGAGAGTTGGAGTCCTTTTATATGGGAGGGATAAGACACACATGAAATTTTTGAAAAGATTGAAATATATTAATGTCTTACTCAATCCATATGGCTCAAAATTGTACTATTTTTAAGGTACGGATATATATTATCTAAATATATATATTCAACAGTATTATAAAAATTTTAAGTAATTTTAACCCTTATATGTTTAGTTTACCCCCCCCCCCTTTAATATATTTTAACCTTTACTGTATTATTGAATTTTTACCTTGGTCATTATTCATAATAACTAAAAATGAAAGTGGGATGATTAAAAAAATTTATATTTTTATTAAAATTATGTATCCAATTTTATTATATTCAATTAATATACATGATAAATTTAAATTTTAACACCAATCTGTAAACCGTGATGAAATAGTATTTTCAGAAAAAATGTATTTTAAACCTAAAAATGATATTATACCAAAATAAAGTAAAATTTTTCTCAATTTTTAATTAATTATATTATTTATAATTTAATTATACTTATATATCTTTATGTTCAAATTAAAAAATTATACTTTTAAATTTTTTTATTTAATTGAAAATGACATCTTTTCAAAAATCAGTATTTTTAACTATTCACTTGAAAATAAATTTTTTCATAAAAATAAAAACAATTCTACCAAATATGATATTTACATGATGATTTCAAAAAATAATATTAACTTTATCCAATAAAATTTCATATAATGTTAGGAATTAATTATAATTTCCATGAAAAAAATGAAATAAAACAATTTTAAAAAAAAAACTTATTTTTGAAGCATAAAATGAATTTACTAAAGATTGAGTGATTATTTATAATAAATTAAAAATTATATATATTTTCATAATTTTTTAATATTATTCATACCAACCATTCCAATGGTTACTTTTTAATAGTATATTTTATCATTTTTCATTTAGACTCGGGGCTGTGTGTAAAACAAGCTATCGAATACTTCAAATTTATTTCAAAGTAAGATATATATATATATATTCTTGAGGGGTTATATTATACCCCCCATAAAATAATATATACTTAAATGTTTTTTACTACAATATAATCAACCAAGGATACTTTTTCCTCATCACATCTTTAATTTCCCATATAGTTTCCTTAAATATGTGGTATCACCACAAAACATAAACTAGGTGAGTGATCTTGTTTCAAAACACTTTCTATATTTAATCTATAATCTCCACAATTTGTTCCTAATTAAAGATATAAATATCTGTTTTTATGAACTCTGTGTTAACTACATGTAAAGGATCTATTATATACTTCCTCTAGATATATACATGAAACATATTGTGAAATAGAGAGAGATTTGATGAATGCATCAAGAGATCAGAAACCATCTCAATCCAACAAAGAATATTCAATGGGTGTGAGTCATAATCAATCACTATATCATTATATTTTTATATTAATCCTAGTTACTTCATTATGTATCATTATTTATCTCATACCCTTCTTCACTATAGGGTAGTTTAATAATTGGTGTACTGACCAAACTTCTTTTCTTCTCCTTAAAATATTTGCTCACATCCATCTATTCAATGGAAAATGAGTCCCTTTTGATTCAACAAGGGTATTTTATTATATAGCCATGTGAAATCACTCATAAATCACTGTTCATTTCCATATGACCTAAGAAAACTATGGATCTCAGTTACCATACTTGGTCTGGTCCCTTGTTCAATAACTTTCATCTTTGAAGGATCCACTGATATACCATCGGTTGAGATTATATGACCCAATAATGAAACTTTTTGTATAAAGAAATCACACTTGAAGAATTTGGTATACTATTTCTCCTTCCTTATATTATTCAATATAATTTTCAAATGATATTCATTCTCATATTTTATCTTGAAATATATATTCATATCATCTATAAATAATACCATAAACTGGATGGGGTAATCTATAAAGAATCTATTAATTAAAACCATGAATATTGCATGGTAATTTTTTACTCCAAATAGCATCACAATTAATTCATAAAGAAAATACCACTTACATAAGGATATCTTGGACATATCCTTCGTCTTGACCTACAACACCCTGATCGGAATAACCAAGTCTAATCTGAAGTTCCACATAACCTCAAGAATGCCTCCACATATTCCAGAGGATATTAAATTGTATTGTGGTACTAAGTGATGTCATTGTGAGACTATGCCCTCAATAATATTACATAATAATAGATAAATAACCAAACATTTATCAATATGCAATCATATTACATAGATACCAATAACATACCATCTATAATAAATGAATTCATAAATAACAGAATGAACATTCATAACTGAATATAGGACATTAACCAACTGAGACAATCACATATAAAAATAAAGTAAAAGATTAAAATTATTAGTAGACCCTATAATACTAAGACTCAACTCATCCCGGTCTCTAAAACCCTATCAAGTTATCCTTCTCAGTGATCAAACATAGGCCACATTATAACTTGTACCTCTAAAAAGTGGGGGCTTCATAGGTACCCAAGTTACCTAGCCTCTATAGAAAGGATTGATACAACTCAATGGGTAACCAACAAGGTGTTATAGTAATTAACCAGTAAATTAAGTGTCCGTGCTTGTGATAATCTCATCAAAAAGCACATTTAAAATTCATATACAATGAAATAAGTACATATAATCACCAGATCATGGGTAAGAAAAAACCCATATACGGTGAGCATTAATGCACTTAATAATCCACTATGATCTCGGTTAATACATTATTAGGATCCGTGTAGGGAAGAGCTTCACCCAAAATTTTCTGAAACATCCCCAATCATAGGGCTAGTACAAAAAACATTTTTCAAACATCCACTAGGAATGGTAATATCGTGTAAAGTTTAGTCAATATCTTACACATCCCTCTCAGGGGGATAGTATATTTAGCTCAACATACATTCTCAACAGTATAAAATAGAGGTAACAACAAATTTAAAACATTTATACAAGATAACTGATCAAACATCACATCATACTAAGTAAGAGCTATAGAAAAAAAATATAAGTAATAAAAAATTAAAAATAGGATCAATAGCCTTATACATTCACACCCCATGTGATCAATTTCAAAAATAGGTCTCATGGGTCCACCCATGAAAACACATGTGATCAAACATCAAACATGGACTCAAGAGATATATACACGTATACATGTTATTAAAGATAAAACATCATCTCATGGGGCTACAAATAAACATGTGATTAAACATAGAACATGGCCACATGGTCTACACACACACACATGATCTAACATCAAACATGGTCATATGGGAAAACATTAGTGATCAATCCTTGGTCATTGGTAGCTTGAATCCAACCAGTTCACAAGGTACCAACTTTCCCCTTAGTGTGTTTTCTAGTTACATTAGGCATTATTTATTTAATTTGTTAAGAACTAAAAATCATTAACTAATGAATCATTACTTGTTATTCATGAATCATTATGAGTTAAGTTTCATTCATCTAAAATGTAAATCCTTATTTCACATACCAATAAAACATGATTAATATCATACGGTAGATTACATGGGACCACCAATATAAAAAAGAACCAGCTACAAACTAAGAAAATCCCAACAGCTTTATCTGAGTATATCCAAGTCCATTCTTCCTCTATCAATACCTATGAGGTTCTAATCATGCATAATAATTCCAAAATAATTAATTATAATTAAAAATAATTAATTAATATAATAAAACTAAGCCTATAATGAAAGTCGAAGTCGTACTTGTTGGAAGGCTCATCAGATATCACTACTTAGATAGAAACCTGACCAATCACTCATAGAGGTCCTTAAAATGCTATAAAATCCATTATATATAGTAAAAACACTTTTAATACAAATTAATCACATCTTAATAGATGAATATTCATTACATTATATAATAATCCATTCTATAACCATTGGGTCTAGTGATCTTTGAAACATGGACACATAAAAAAAACTAGATTATAGGTGGTATAAATAATTTACCACTAATATATTCATAAATAGTATCCTTCTAAAACATTGCATACACAATACCTTTCTTCATAACCAGGGTAATGGAAACATTAGAAAGGGTGATCTCAAATTCTCAGTAAGGGTAAACAATATATATATCAATATAATATGAGTATAATTATATGTGAACATTATAATAACACTAGAAAATCATACCTTGCATATCATAGATCATAAACATGAGTCATTCCATAAATATTGGTATTTTATGTGACATGAATCATAATGTAACCAAATAACATGATCCATGAGAGCATAACTTCAGCCTAAGACATAGATTTGTGTTGTACAAATAGGCATAGAAAATATTATGTCATGAATATCTACCAGGAGATTCATAACATGATAATATTTGGATTTCTACCTATGTACATTTTTCAGGATTGGAATAACCTCCCGTGTAAAATAATTTGGGCTTTAGATAACCTCGCATGTACCCTCTTTTCTTCTTGGGATAGCCTCCCATGTACCCTCTTTTAGCCTAGGGATAACCTCTCGTGTACCCTTTGAGATCATAGATCATTAATTATTACCTAATTCATGGGAAGGATATATAGGTTCTACCCACATCATAATCCATAAATTTATATTCCAAGATATCATAAAACATTCATCATATCATTACCCATGAAAATAAAATAGAACCATAAATATTTCATCATAGCATAACCCTTAGGAAAGAAACATGATTCATGAAATTTTTTTATCATAATCATAAATATTCTATAGAAATAATAAGGATGGTATCATTGGATCATATACCCAGTAATTATTAAGTAATATAGAAGTATGTCATCTTAGATGGAAAGTTATTTTGAAAGATCATTGGGAACATTTTCAGTGGAAAATAACCTTTCCACCTTGAAACCACTTATTTAAAATCTAAAAATGTTCCAAATATTAAAGAAAACAGTTTATTTTAAAATATCCTTAGAAACTTGTAAATTAATATTTATATCAATGATAGGTCATGACATATGAAAATACCATTCATTCTATAAATGTTAAAATGAATATTCTTTTCACATTTTTTGTAAGAAATCAAAAGTGCCTTGTTCGAAAAATAACAGAAAGATTCCTTTTAAAATATTTTGATAAAATTAAAACAAGAGTAAAAATGTATTTAAAGAATCATTTTATAATTTTACAATTATTATTTTAAATATTTTTAGAAAACATGGAAAATATAGAAAATGGATTTTTGACCAATGAGTGAAATAAAATAAATTTTTATTAAAAACAATTGTTTCGATTTCTTGTGCACTTAAAAATGGAAAAATAAAATGGAAACATGTATTCTGCATAAATAACTAGAGGATAATAAAAGTAATTTTTTTCTTAAGAGATATATAATGAGATTTCATAATTATAATCATAATTATAAATGATCTTGATAAATAATGGGATTGTAACATAAAACCTTGTCCACTTTGATAATGTTTGAATCATAAGCCCTATGAAATAATGAACCTTAGATGGATATATAAATCTCCATAATTTTTATAAAAAGAATAAAAAATGAAATTTATTGGATAAATATAAACCACACAAAATATACAAGTGTTTAATATGGCGTGTGTCATATAGAAATAAAAGTGTGATGAAAATCCCTTACCTCAAGTCTCAACATTTTTTGTACATGTTCAGGCCTTCAATATAATATATACATGTTTTTGTTAATCTATCACCAAAAAATAATCATATATATCATACAATATAAAATTTAATTATGTCATTTTATTACCCATTTATTAACAATTATTTGTTAAAATCAAATTTTGGGTAATAACTATTTTTTTTTTCATGAATGTTTTGGTTTTTTATTTTCTGCCATTTTACTTTGATCATGGTTACATCAACTCAAGAAAGTTATCCATGATATTATTATCATATGTATTAATTATACATGTATTTATTATAATCTATTAATGTTATATATAGAAGATGAATTGCATTGTTCATGGATATGGAAGGCATATGTACACATGAACATTGTTTCCATTTTAACCTTTACCGTAGTATTGAGTTTTTACCTTGGTTACTATTAATAATAAACCAAAATGAAAGTGGAATCCTTACCAAATTTAGAAAATATAATTAATATTATGGAGTCAAAATTATCAAATTAATTTTCTCTAAGTAGAATAATAAAATTTAAGAACAAACCTGTAAATTACAATTAAAAAATGTTTTTATAAAAAAATGTGTTTTAAACCCAAAAATGAACATATAACAAAATAAAGTATAATAGTGATTAATATGTAATTATTTATATTAATTATAATTAAATGATACTTTTTCACATTATTATAAAATTCAAAAAATAATGATACTTTTAAATTAC
This sequence comes from Viscum album, assembly GCA_963277665.1. Lineage (NCBI taxonomy): Eukaryota > Viridiplantae > Streptophyta > Magnoliopsida > Santalales > Viscaceae > Viscum > Viscum album. The sequence goes on along the minus strand of OY728155.1, from coordinate 268,118,573 downwards.
TTGATTTAATTGAAAACTAACATTTTTACAAAAATTGGTATTTTTCACTATTCATATAGAAATAAATAATTTCTTAAAAATACTAATATTTCAACATTAGAAAATATTGACATTTTGATTTCGAAAATTATATTTATTTCATAATATTTCTAAAAATATTATAAATTAATTATAATGTATTTGAAAAAATGAAATAAAAACATTTTTGAATAAAATATATTTTTGTAGCATAAACTAACATTACTGTAGATTGAGTAATTTTTTTATGATTAATTATCCTTTATACATATTGTTTATTATTTATTTAATTTTAATCATACCATTTATTCCAATGGCTATATTATAATAATATACTTTATCACGGTTTTTTTGGGCCCAGCGTTGCGTGTAAAAATAACATTAAAAAATAACATTTATATCAATAGAATATATATATATATATATAATCATAGTGTTATAAAACCCATAAGTGAATCTACTTCATTAAAGTGTTTTAAGTCTAGAAACCTACTATCCTTTAATTATCTGACTGCTCCACAGATTCTTTATTTTCCGATGAGTCTATGCCACTACATGGAAAAGAGATAGCCTAGAAAAACATATACAAATAACCTCATCATTCACATGAGTTATAGATCATCGAAGGTGTATGGAAAAAACAACTTGTGTGGCCTTTTTTCAAAACTAAAATAAATTTATAGGACCTCTGATAGTCATTACTTAACATGCGGTATAAATTCATTACATGGAGCCACTACTACCACCTTTACAAGCCTCATTCCACTTCCTCTTATTTCTGTGGGAGCAGTTGAAACAACCACTAAGTGGAAGAGTAATTACAAAAAACCCTAAATTCTATCCTGTTCAATCTCTAACATTAAGTCTTTATCAACCACCTCAAATTATGAGGTAATATTCATCATGAAAACAAAAGAGTGGATATATAGTCACAATCCCATCTATAACCTCTAACCTTTAAATTATCATTTTATACAACCTTGGTAGAAAAACAGAACAATTCATAAAAAAAATTTGAATACTTTATCACTGTTTGATAACCTTTTTAAAAGGTGATAAATGCTATGTATTTACCAAAAGTCGACCATTTAGGGTAGAACTTCTTGAAAAATATGGTCTTGAGTTCTTTTTAATACAACTCGTCATGTTGTTTTTCCTAAACCAATGTGTCCCACCATCTCCTTCCATGTACTTAAATCTTAAAGTTATCATATTTCACCTTTATGGAATTTTGAGTTTCCATAAATTTTAAAATCTATTATATCATCTCCAACTAATCCTCTATTTTCTAGAGATCAATTATTCCATGGAAGGAAATTTCTTTCTAGTGGAGAAACTATTTGTCTCTATATTTATCTCCATCTATTCCTATTTCCACTTCTCCATCTTTATCTGAGGCATAGAAAACAACATTTTCCAAGGAATGGATATATCAAACTACCTATTCCACAAGATTATTATTGAATATAGGATTTCCTTATGGAATATCATCTATTACACCATCATGGGGAAATATAGGAATCCTTCTGTATAAGGAACCGACTTTCAACCTTACCCCGTCTTGAGATTAAAGTCAATAATTCATTTCCATACATTTTAGAATCATTAAAGTTCGTAGTTTGAGAGAATTAGTCCATTATACATACAAAAATAAATATTAAATCATAATGTGGACACTTCCCCCTAGTATCCATTTTAACCACACACAAAAACATTTATGATGTAATAAGTTTTATTTTCATGATACATTATCATAATTATCATTTGAGCCTCATAATTTTTTCTTCACATCCTTAAAACCCTATGAAAAAAATTAAAACATGGTATGAACATAAAAAACTTAGTAAGAGATATAAAAAATCAATGAATCATGTTAGTCCATGAATACTCATAAAAAACTTCCTTTTCAATTTTAGATTTTGGTTTAAAATATTCAGTTTATTAATCAATAAATCCACTTCTCTTCTGAAATATTTTCATAAAATATTACATTAGATTACATAAAATAAAAATAAAACACAAAAAGGTTTATTTTAAATCATTATAAATTCATGAAATCATTTGAAAAAATATTATACATTTCACCCTTAATAAGTAGCATATACTTTTCTTTAAACACAAGCTTGTTATATGACCCTGTGAAATAAAAATATGTGTATAAATACCCATAGAAGGTATAGATAAATAATATATCTAACATGTTAAATCATTTTCATATCACTATTAAAAATGAAAATACGTACATGTTCAACTTCCATCATGATCATTATCCAATACATTATAGTTCTATAACATAACAACTCATCCTTGGTTTATAATGGAACCACCCATCCTTGGTTCATAATTGAACTACCTTCCATCAAAAACAATTCCCTATAACCATAACATAATGATAACACATGAAATATTACATACTTATAAAAATATTCCTTTAATCCATAGGAAAAATATTTCTATATATCTAAATATCCATTCCATCTAAAACCATTTTTGAAAATAACCAAAACATAGAGAATGAGTGTTTTTCCTTGAAAAATGCATGAAATATTTTAGAATATTCCAATAATCAAATAATTATTATAGCAATGTGAAAGTCTATTGACATTATGTACATTAAAATAGAATATTATTTTTGTCTTTTTAACCTCCGAATGGCTTGAAGTCCTTATTTATATATTTCTTTTTGATAATCCTCCTTTCAAGGGATTAGGGGAACCCTTATAAGGACCTTAGGCTTAGATATTACATTACCTAAAGGTCTTGGACATTATATGACCCATAGTTCCTAGATAATCCAGACTATAACTACTTGGAACTGATCCTCCCCAGCTTCTACATCTTGAGGTATTCTCTCCACCTTTTCATAGTTGTTCATATAGGCTTCTAGTGTAAGCATTGGATAGTCCTGATGGAAATTCCATACCCTCTCTTTCTTCCAAATCCATTAGCTTCTGCTCTAGTGAATGCACCTGCTCCAAATCCTCATCTAGAGTATACCCCTTGTAGAGTCTTCCTGGTCTATTAAGCAAAATTTTATGTGTCCTGCAATTCTTTAGGTGTCTGTAAGGCCTTGAGGTGGCCCAAAGGCCTTGAGTTTTCCCAAAAGCCTTACTAGCCTAAAGGCCTTGGCTGGCTTGAAGGCCTTGAAGGACCTGAAGACCAAACCGGGGGTCCAAAACCCCAAATGGATGGATAGTTCTAGCTATTAAAATACTTAATAGTACCAGATATAGTACTACTACATTAAGCTAGAAATTATGTCTCCCCCGAATTTGAAATCAGGTCTCTTGGATTCACTTGTTGAGTCCTCACCAATCGGGTTGAGGCTCTTGTGCATCCTTATAAAGAATGTAAAAATGTAAAAAGTGTCCTTTTCAAATCCATTAAAATAAATTAAAAGGGGACATAAAATAAATATGATAGTTATTTTATATCCATATAAATACATCCATAAAATAATTTTAATAATATAGACATAGAATATGAAGATTTATAAAATAAATCAATAAAACATTTAAAACAAAATTTTTATGTAAAGTGTCACTTACCTCAATTCTGAATCATTATGTATGTTCTTTATATTCCTAAATAATAAATTTGATTTAATTATTTATTTTCATAAAAACCTTTTTCATGTTTATTGTTACTTTTATTTTATCTATTACAAAGTTATATTTAATTATATAATCAATTAAGTTCACATTGAACATTTTGATGATATTTGGATTGTATTTGGAAAATTAATTTGGTATGTTGGATATGGTTAAAGAGATAATTATTCTATCATATCTATAATAATAACACTAACATAAATTTAGTTTTTATACAAAAATTTTAATTTTAAAAATAATCATGAAATATTATTATGAAAATGAACTATTTTACAATCATGGGGATGGTAGGTTGTACATACGCATGAGTAACGTTTCAATTTTTCAATGATCAATATAGAAAAAGTTAATTATTATTTTTACTTTACATAATTATAATTATATCATTAATATCATATTATTTATTAAAATACACTTATATATACCATCAATATGATGCAGTAATGAAAAATTAATCATATCGCTTCGTGGAGGTGATAATCTACACATAAGCATGAATGGCGTTATGATTTTTCAATGAAATGAAAGGTAATAAAATAATAGATAGGTTTATTTTATAGAATGATAAATATTTCATTAATATCAGATATATATATTAAACTCGTCTTTATAAATAGTCATGAGAGATGATGATGGAAAACAAATTACATCAGTTCGTGAGGTCATAGTCTTTTGTACACATGAAAGAGGGTTTTTTTCCCATTTGATGGAAGAAGAGATTTATGTAGGCTATGAAATTTATATAATAAAATGTTATTATATAGGAGATAATAATGTTATTTTATTATCATGTTTGAATAATATTTTAAGGAGTTGGAAAAATAAATAAAACTAAAACATTCAGATTAAAGTTATACCTCTTCTTCGGACAATCCTCATTTCTTTACACATTAAGCATTCTGAGGTTGTTATTCAACCTAAACAATACATATATAATTATGGTATGGATTATATTAAGGTATATATCTATTAAATGAGTAAAAAAGGTTTATTGAGTGTGATGAAAAGAGTAGAGGAGTTACCATTTTATTATAGAGGGGAGAGGAACTCTTGGAATTTCTTAAAGTACTAAATTAATATAAATTATTACTAATTGGAGAATATATGAAATATGATATACTTATATGAAAGGATGATTAAGTGTTAAAATAATATCATAAAATAAAATTTGGACAAATAAAAACTATTTTTTTACTCAAAAAGTTTTATTTTAACCCCTATTAACCTTTTGACAATTATGGTGATAACAAATTTCTTTACTCTTTAGGTGTTATCATAGTTTAAATAAAATAAAATTTCCCCATAAATGGACCATGTTTGATATTATAAACCTTATTTCAATTATTTCTACAAATATAAATAAATAATTTCAAATCATTTAATAAAATATTGTTTATTATAAAATACCAATAATTTCAATTTTGGATTTATTCATTAAATTTGACTTTGAAAACATCATGACAGAGAAGGAATTATAATTTAATCCTAAAACACATGAATAACATGTTATATTCATCTATAAAAAAAATTAATACAATAATTCATTAAAATTATATTAATTTTAATATTTTTTAGAATTATTAATTTTACATTTATATTAATTGAATAAACACAGTTTCGGTGGTACATAAGCATTTAACATATTTATTTCAGTACTAATAATTATAAAAAAATACCATTACAAAAAATAATTAATATTTAAAATAATCATTTAAAATAATCATTTAAAACCAAAAATATGTTATTTTTATCTCTATCACAAAATATTATAGTCATTATAAGTAATAAATTGACATTTTTAAGTTTATCTTTTACTTAAATATTATAAAGGTCAAAATCAAATAAATATGGAACCAAGTGGCTATATTTTCAAAAATTATATGGACATGTGTAAACCACACTCATATTATATGATAATGGAAAGTGTTAGGTTCATTATTTTATCCTTATCATATTATTTTAAAACTTAATTATTTGATTTATAGTTATCGTAGCGAAAATTATATACTATTGTTAATATTCATAATTAAAAAACAAATTTAGACCCTTTTATTAAAAATATAGAATCCATTTTTCATGATTCAATTTCTAAAATTATTATATATTAATTTATGATTAAAATGTAATGAAAATAGTATTTCATAAAAATTCATTTTAACTATGAAAAATGTTTTTATAATAAATTCAAACCTTAAATGGATTCTAATGAACTTAATTTGATTATTCATAATATAAGATAAATAGTTTTAGTTTTAAACCATTTAAAAAATGTAAATTTTTAAATTATTTAATCAAAAATATATTTTTATATAAAAGCAGTATTTTTCACTATGCACTAGAAATTCATTTTTTTCAGAAAAATCCCAAAAATTCAATCTAAGAAAATTTTAGATATGTGGTCTTAAAAAAACATCATTTTTAAAAAATAAAATTTCCAATAGTGGTAGGAATTAATTATATTATCAACTCATAAAAATCAATAAAATCATTTTTTAAGTAAATGCATTTTTGAAATATTAAATAAAATTACTAAAAAATTGAATGATTATATCATAAGAAGGAATTTATAAATTAATATTGAATATTACATTTATACTTATATATTATAAGGTGGTAAATATTATTCATACCTTCCAATCCAATGGATAGATTATAACGTACATATTTAAATAATAAAAATTTGTGGTTCCTTTATGTTCAGTGTTGTGTGTCTTGCATGCTATCGAAAATTATACTCTTTTAAAATCATAGGTTATTACATTATCCTAGCACAGATTAATAAATTATGTCCCCATAAATTTATCTTGAACTAGGTATTCATAGTTTTGACATTTGAAAATACTTTTGTTGAAATCCCACATTGTAAAAATGGTTAATAAACATCCACTTAAAAAGAGAAAAAAAGTATGAAAGTCATCTTGAATAACTCATGCTAGGTTTCCAAATAAAAGAAAATTATAGAAAATTGAAAATATGGACTTGGAAGAAAAGCGTAATGTCCAAATAATTATATTGGGGTAGAGATCATTGATCATAAGAAGGTGAATGATCATGAGAAAGTTAACGACCAAAAAACCATAAACCAATGAGGTGTGAAAAATACAATGATTCATTGGAAATAAATGACTTCATGAAATCCCTAAGGATATATATTTTTAATATTTTTTTATAATAACATTTTTAATTGGGTTAAGTGGGAACCTTACATGAACTGTAGTACTAGTAGGCATATGTCCTAATACATGACCTTGAAGTCCCCAAATGATGAGTATTAAAGATTAATTTTTCATTTCTAAAACACTAAAAACAACTTCTAATGGGTCACATAATCTAAAAAAGGATAAAAAGATTTTACTCATACCTTTATACATTATCCAAAACCATAATGGTTAGAAGAATTTAAAATAATTCACAAAAGGATTAAACCTTCATATTATATAATAAAAAAATAATCTCTAAATCCACAACAAAAACACCCAATGTTAAACTTAGATCAATTGATAAATAATGGACCTTTAAAATTCTTCAAAATATTCTTAAACAAGTTTGAAACTGAAAAATTGGAAGGATTTTATCAGAAATTAATCTTGTATTAATTTAACATTTATCCCCAATTAAAGTCATATACACAAAAAATTATATTCCCTATTAATATAATATCTAAAATATTTTATTCATTTATATAAATAACCAAAATCACTATAAAGATACAATTAGTCCATATATTCTTTCAAAAGATAATTCAAACTTTATTACTCAATTAAAATACCACAATATTTTATATACCTTAATCATAAAATGTTCCCAAAAATTATAATTATCTTCTTCCAAAATAATATTAATCACTTAATTAAGAAATAAATTTTCAATCCCATGGTTGCCTATATAATAAAACATATGTTCTGAAATTATAAATACACATAATTACCTCAATTTCAAAGATCATATAAACTCTAAATGATATCAATGACTTCAAAATTAAATGATAAAAAATAAAATGCATTCTTCCTTAAATAATTTTTTTTACTAAAACCCATACTAAAACCAAGGGATATAATAACATAAATTTATCCATAAATACTCTTAATCATCTTATAGTTCCATAACATAAATCCTAAATTGGTGTGTTTAATACTTTAATATTTTGATTAAACATATAATTTTAAACTCATGATGGTATCCATAAAACTTAAGTTAACCTTACATAAAATCACCCTCAAAGTTATTTAAATATATGCTTCGATGAAAACTATAAGGATCTGATGCTAAACATTACAAAATAATGATTTTTAATTCAATAATTCATATTATTTAAATTGATAATATTTATTGTTAATTGTTTTAGAGAATTAGTACATCATCCCTATATGAATAAACATTACATTACAAATTGGATACTTCCACCTAGTCTCCATTTTTTATACAAAACAAAACGTTTATATTGTAACAAGTTTTCTTTTCATGAGACATCATAAAAATTTTAATCTTGACCGCATAATTTTTCCCTATAATCTTTAAAACCCTTAGAAAAAAAATGTATACTGAGGGATGAACACAAAAAAAAACTCAATATGTGATATATAAAAAATAATAAAACCCTTTGTTCTATGAATACTAATAATTTTTTTAATTTTTTAAAATAACATTAAGGCTTAAAATAATCATTTTATTAATCTAGAAATCAAATTATCTATCAAAATATTTTCATCAAATATTTCATTAGAAAATTTAAAGGGAAAATAAAAAATAGAAATTTTTCTCTAAAATCATGATAAACTAATGTTAAATTTTTCGAAAATCTATGCATTTCACCCTTAAGAGGTATCATATACATTCCATTAAACATAATCTCATTACCTTACCCTAGGATATCATAATATTTGTATAAAAACACATTGAAAGAATAGATAAATCATATAGGTAACATGGGAAATCATTTTCAAGTCCTTCATAGAAATAGAATAACACAAATGATAAACTTACACCCTAATCATTACCCAATACATTAGAGGGATATAATAGACCCACATATCCTTGGTTTACTAAATAATGAAACTCCCTTTGTTTATAATGGAACCACCCATCATTGGTTTATAATGAAACAACCCATCCCTTGTTTAAAACAGAACCACAAGTATTATCATAAAAAAATCCCAATAACCACAAAATAATCATAACACATGAAACCTTACATAATTATAAAAACATTCCATGAAACCATATTAAAAAATATATATATAAAAATATACAATCTATTTTAAACCTTTTTTATAATAACCAAAGAAAATGGAAGGAGATTTTTTCTTTGAATAATCATAAATGCTTGTAATGGATTCTGAAATTGAAATAATGATTATAGTGGTGAGAAAAAATATTGACACACTATACATTAAAATATAACATTTTTTGTTCTTTGAAAAGAAATTCAAAACATAAAAATATTCGTTTTGAAAATCATTGAATAAAGTCAAAAGGGACATAAAATATCTTCTATAATTCTTCTATTTTCATATAAATAAATAAATAAAATAATTTTTATAATATGGACATAGAAGATAAATATTTATAAAATTAATCTTTAAAACATTTAAAATGAGTTTTTAAAGTAAAGTGTCCCTTACCATGAGTCTGACTTGTGACATATGTTCTTTATATTCTTGAATAATAAACGTAAATTAATTATCTTATTTCTCAATAACCTATTTCATTTTTATTTATATTTTTATTTTATCTATGACCAAGTCATATTTAATTTACTTAACCAATTAATTATACATCATAGATTTTGATTATATTTGGATTATATATCTAAAATGACTTCAGAAGGTTGGATATGGTAGAAGAGGATGGTATTTTATCATAACTATAAAAATAATCATTAAACAATTATAATATTAATTGTTCAATTATAATTTTAAAACCAATCATTAAATATAGTTATAAAAAATGAACCATCTTACAATCATAGAGATGGTAGGTCGTACATATGATTGAGTAACGTTTCCATTTTTTCATTGATCATTTTGGAAAGGAGGTAAGTATTATTGTATCTTAAAATAATTACCATTATATAATTAACATAATATTATTTATATAAATACACTTATATATATATATATATATCTCAATGTGATGTGATAATGAAAAATGAATCACACTACTTCATGGACGTGGTAATCCATGCATACGAAAGAACGTCATTGTCATTTTTAAATAAATGGAAAGGTAATAAAATTTATGATATATTACATTTACATAATGATAAATATTTCATGACTATAATATATATATAAATTAAATATATAATCAAAAATAATCATGAGGCTTGGTGATGGAAAATAATTTATATCGTTTCGTGAGGTTGTAGTCTACCGTACACAGGAATAATGGTTTTGTTTCTCATTTGATGGAAGAGGATATTGATATAGGTTAAAAAATTATAATTATAACATATCATTATAAGGGATGTAATTATTTTATTATATAATCAATGATGGATTATTTTTTAAGGATGTTTAAGAATAAATAAAAATAAATCATTTAGTTAAAATTTATACCTCTTCTTCAGACAATATTCTTTTCTTTACCCCTAAAGCCCTCTAAGAATGATATTATACCAAAACCAAGAACTCTAGAGTGAGTGAAGGGATTTTAGGAAGTTATTTTTGAGTTATTGGATGAAGAAAAAGTCTTTTTAAGTGTGACTAAAAGAATATAAGAGTTATGATTTTATACGATAGGGTAGGGTTACTTAAGGAATGTCTCAAACTGTTAAATAATTATAAATTATTTATTGTTGAAAAATGGATAAAATGATAGATCTAGAAGATATGATGTGTATGTTTTGAATAAATTTCAAAAAATAAATTTTTGACAACCTTAAACATTTTGTTTCCATTATAATTTTGTTTTCACTTCCATTAACCTTTTTGAAAATTATGATAATAATAAAGTTTTTACTATTTAAGGGTTATGATAGTTTACCTAAAAGATAAATTGGCCAAAAATGCACCATTTTTTATATTTAAAACTATATTTCAATCATTATCAAGGATATAATTTTTTATAAAGTTTACATCATTTAGTAAAATATTATTTATTATAAAATATCATTAATAATAATTCTGGAACAATTCATTTAATTTGACTTTGAAAAAAATCATAGTGGAAGAATTATAAATTATTCCTTTCAGAAATCTGTAACATGATGTATTTATCTAAATAATTTATGGAACATAAAAATACATTCAATTTATATTACGTTTAATATGTTTTAGAATCATTTATTTTATTTTACTATTAATTGAATAAATAATGTGTCGGCATTATGTAAGAATTTAATGTAATTAATTCATTACTAAAAATTATAAATAAATTGCAATGATAAAAAATTAATTTATATTTTAATTAACCATTTATTACCAAACATATGTTTTTAATCACTCATAGAAAATATTATAGATATTAAAGGTAATAAAGGTACATTTTTTACTTTATCTTTTCCTTAAATATTATAAAGGTCAAAATCAAATAAATATGGAACAAAGATTAAATATTCTCAAAAAAAATGGATGTAAATAGTCAAACCCCACCCATAAAATATGATAAATTCATGTGTTATGATCATTTTTTAGTCTATATCATATTTTTTTAACATTAATTACCTGATTTACCATTACCATGGGGACAATTATTTTCAAGGGTTGTTATTCATAATGACTAAAAATAAAAGAGACTTATTTAAAAAAATTAAATCCTGATTGCCAATAAGTAAAACAGTTTTTAGTATTATGTTTCTAGATGTGGAAGAAATAATTTAATATTAAAAAGAAAAATTCAATGAAAAATAAATTTTCAGAAATATTCCTTTTTAGTATAAAAAATGTTTTTAACCCAGATTCCATCATAAAATTGTTTAAAATGAACTCAATTTGATTATTCATAATATAAAATAACTAATTTTACTATTAAAATATTTTAAAACAAAATTTATCTTTCTTAATGCTTGAAAAAAAATCAATTCCCTATAAAATCAGTATTTTCACTATTCACTAGAAAATCAATCTTTTCCAAAAAATACGAAAAAAATAAATCTAATGAAATATTGATATGATGATTTAAAAAAAGTTTACCCTTTTTATAAAATATCATTTCCTAAATTTGAATAAATTAGTTATATTATCAACTTATAAAAATTAATAAAAATCATTTTTGAAGGAAACATATTTTGGAAATATAAAATTACTTTACTAAAAAAATTGAATTGTTGTTTCTTAAGAATTAATCAATAAATTTTCACTGAGTAGTAAATTTAAACATATTTTTCATAATTTTTTTATTCTTATTAATACACTACAATTCAACGGCTACGTGATAACAGTCATATTTAAATAATAATATTTTATGGTTTGTTTAAGCTCATTATTGTGTGTCATATATGCTATCAAGAATAATTTCCTTATTTTAAATATTAGGGTTTTTAATTATAGGGGAATTATAAAAATAAAATAAATAGTGGATTCCATCAGACATATGAGAAATCTTTGTTTAAATCAAGATAACATAAGCAAAGAACTGAGATTATATAAAAACTATACAAAAATTATATGTGTCCCAACATCCTATGATATCTTAAGGCTTTTTAGGATGAGTGATAGCTTGAAACTCACCTTCACCCAACCCCTTAATTCTATTTGATATTATCTCATGTCTAACAAATCATCCTAGTATAAGAATACCATGAACATGAAACCTATTTTGATACTAATGTTTCTTTACCCAACCTTGCTCATCCCTTAACCGAACACCCGATATGGCTCGTGGAATGTCCCAAAGTGTGTTCTTGATCCCCAGGTGTTGGAGACAAGTGTCAAGGCATAATTAAATACCTTTGGAAATGATATTTTTCTCTAAAAAATATCATCATAGGTAATATATAAAATAAATACACCATTTCAATACAAATACAGATAGTGGAATGCAAAGAGCATAATGAAAAATAAGTGCCAATCAAAAAACAATTAAACTAAACTAGTTGAGACTAATAACAACCTATTTCCATGTCATATTAGGTCCAAAACCCTACTATGTCACTGCTAAACTTCCACACCCCACTAAAAAAATTCCCACATCATCCATGAGTCACATTTATATTACTTGTGTCAAGTGAAACAAGATAAACATACACCCAAAGGTATGTGCAGGGTATGATAAAAAAACCCAGTAGGATCCCACCAAGAATTTATTAATATGTATTTAATAAATAAACCAATTAATCTAATTTAAATAAAAAAAATACATGAAATACATTTTTCACAATTTAAAAAAAATTATGGAAACTCGTACTTTATTAGAATTTTATAAAACATTACTAAATTAAACTGGTTTTTAAAATAATACACAAATAACCATTCCAAACAGAGAAAAATTGAAAACTAATACTATGATATATTAGGTCTGTGTTATCTATGATACCCATACCTTAGTGATGAATTTAATAAGTGAACAAATATCCCTATAACATAATCCTTTGGATGAGAGAAAACCCAGATAAGTGAACCCCTATCATAACAAAATTTATTTAGAGTTTTATTGTAAATTCATTCTAGGTTGTCTTTTGGGTCCTAAATATTATGCATTTAAGATGAAGAAAATTCCATCAAACTCGGAAAAAGTATAGAAATAAAATCCTGAATAATATTGAAGAAAAGGTTAAAAGGGTTGCAACTTTGAGGAAAAAAATCTCTTCACAAACTGTCACTCTGCGTAGAGATCTGCCAGTTTGCAAAGAACCTGCAAACTAAATAGTTCATGGGATGAAGACAGTGTACCAAGGCCCAAAAATAAAAATTAAGTCTCTATCAGGAAGGAGGTGGTGAATTACACCCCCAAAAACGATGATCCCCCATGGAATAATCAATTTGTGGGGTGAGGTGGAATTGCCAGCATCTGAAGAGGGAAATCCACTGACTAAGTCCGTCATGGGCTCCCAAAAAAGATTCTTTGAAGCCCATCAATCTAGTTATTTTTCCTCTTTATAAAAGGACCCTAAGAGGAGGACTTTTTAGTATATCAATTGATGAATGAAGAATATGGTGATTCAAAAGGAGGACTCTTTTGATGATTCCCTATTGGTAGAACCCATCACATAGCATTAAAGGAGGAAAAACTTAATTAATTAGTGAATCGTGAACCCAAAGACATTTGAAAATTTATTTCCCACAAATCAGAAAATTAGTACCAATTTTTTCAATCAGGCATCCTTCATATAAAAAAGATATTTAGGAGGAAGCATGTTCCACATAGTGAATTGCTACGTGGATAGAACATAGCACCACGTAGCAAGCTGTTACATGGATGAAACCTAACTCGGTGTAGTGAAGGGATACATGGATTGAACTCTATTCCACATAACATCATGGTATGCAGATGATACCCAAAACCACATAGAAATATGCTATGTGGAAGAAACCTCATCCTGCATAAGAAAATTCTATAAGGAATGGTGTATTTTTCAGGTGTTCCACAATCTATCTTCAAACATTCCCTTTCATTCCCATCATATCATCAGTAGTCCCTTAGTGATCCAGTCCAACGACATTAGGCCAAAGCCTATCCAAAATCTACCAGACCTTTATGATGATACCATTGGGCACATCAGTGCGCCCTTTGGAGTTTACATACCCAGTGTAAGAGAATCCATGTGGGTAATGCAAGCAATAAGGAGGATCCCCAAAATGTCCCTAAATTTACATTGCTAGGGTAACCTAGGGTTAAAACCATGGGATACTTATGTGAACCTCCCCATTCAAGGGATTAAGGGTAATCATTTTTCTTTCCCTTTGATTAGTTTTAGAGATAAATAAGGGAAATTATGCTCTTGTTTCCTTTTCGAAAGGGACGACACCCCTCCCCTTTCCAAGAACCAATTTTAGGGTATCCTTCCTAGAGTGATCCTATTTTATCATATGAGGTTGCACTCTTGCGCCAAACTACCTCCATGTCCTTCACCTTAATCCCTTACTCACATTGGACCCACATAATATGTAAATTGAAGAGAGGGAAGTGCCATATCTTCAGCCTCTTCCACAGTCGCCCCAGCCTCTTCCACTATTTTCCTCCTCCTCTTGCACCAGCGAATGAGGAAAAGTGTGTAAATTTAAAAATATTTCACTTCCTATTATTTCATAAAGAAATCATGAATTGTGTGGTATTAGATGTTAATGATGATCATGGCATCCACATGATTCACCCAACCATTTGATCTACGATAACTCTGATTCCTACTCTAACCAGGGTTTGTAGGATGCTTGTTTAAGGCCCGAGATTAGTGGGCCTTATTCCTAGATGTAAGCCCCGATGATTTCCCCTCAATGGGAGATCTAATTCATAATTCCAAACTATCAGATCAAATGGTACTCTTCCAAAGTATAAGCCCTAATCATCTCTTGAACTATGCGGGATTTGATTCCAAAAAAACTGGGATATATAGGAATCCTCCATCAGGTCTAAACCACACTCATGAATCCAAACTAATTTTCTCTAGATAGATACATGGAAGGGTTATGTTCTCCCAGATGGTCACATCCCTTCTGGGTCCTTTGGGCCACTACAGAATAAGTCCAACAATAAAGCTTGACTATGCATCTTCTACCTAGAAGACCTTGCTGAATGGCATTAAACTACATGTTTGGGTCCTTGTCATCTGACATTAAAAGGTGATGTTTCCAGTTAAGTGACACCAAACTATGTGGATTAGGATTCATATCATTAGGATACATTGGAAGCCCATATTATGGGTTTTATCCCAACATAGAAATAATTTTTGTCCCCTTGGATGATGATAAACTCTAGTGCACCTCAATACATGGCCTAAATCAGCATTGTATCAATAAATTTCAAAGTAATTACTGAACTTCCCACAAAAGGGTAACATTGATGAGGAACCATGGATACATATATGTATCTTCATTGATGGAGAGCCTCAAATGCATACAGATGATTCTGGACCCATGTATACCTCTGATTGATCTTGTGACCTAGGAGTAATCAACAGACACATGATTGGGAATGAAAAAAGGATTAATGAACATATGAAAATGACTTAGATCTATAAGAGAGTCCTAGAATAGGAAATAGATCCCCCCCCCAAAGGGTTTGATGAGCCTATGTTCCCATCTTCTCGGCCAATCGGAATTATCAAGTGTCGTTGGCCAAATCATCCAATGAACACATGCCTTTGGAATGAAGGTCCATGAATCATGGATATAAGATTAGTTGGTTGTTTCTAGCTCCATGAATAAACCCATTTGAGACCATATGAGTAAGTTGTACCTAACTTGGATTGATTATAAAAAAACATAACAACCTACAATCAACTATCGAGCCAAATACACCTTAAGTTGAAACAGAAATGGTGAACCCGGTGTTAATCCTTAACCAAGGTAGCGACACTACCCCACATTTGGCCCCTTTAGTATCCAAAAAGGAAGATTAGAAAGTTCTATAATCAATTATACATTTGTTCATGATATTATACTTTTATGGGGTTTTGTTTTCTGTATTTTTCAAATATATTACATACAATTCACAGTGATTCCTTCAATCTAATGGAATCTCAATAGTTTTCTCAGACACACACCTCAAAAGATACATAGGAGGTCAGGTCCTTGAAAATTATAGGACTCCATCAACCACCAAAAATCATTAACATTGGGTTTCAAATGTTCTAATCCTATAGTATCATAAAAAAAGGTAAACTCCCCAACCTGGAGGTAGTAAGGAAGGCCCTACAGGCCATGAATCCCCGATATCTTCCCACTCAGCAGCAGATGAAAGTATGGAACTGGGAGGATCCAATAGTCATATTTAATAGTTTCTGGAGCCTATCCCAAAACTGTGACAACAAGTACCTCAATTATATAGGGGAGGAATATTATGCATTCATCGATAACTTCTTCCCTACTGCATAGGGGTCACACTCAACAGCCCCTACAAAAATTTGGCGATGCCAATGTTGTGTAGCTCGGTATCCTCATACTAAAGAGTATATCAATTTTAAGGGTCTTTCTAAAATACAACGGACCTGAGTCCCCTGATTAGCCTTCCAAGGGAGACAATAAAACCATCAAGAGAATTCCATTACCCTGGTTCCTACCGAAGAATCCTTCCACAAAAATACAAAGGAGACCTACGAGTGGACGTATATCCCCACTCACTATTATGAATACCACCATGGAAATACAGTGGCACATTGAGAGAAGGTGAAAATTACTATTAATTCCCACCAATCATGTAGTGCGAACAGGGCAGAAAATTATAGGTAGATGAAAATATCTTCTGATGCACAAAAATCCTGTCATCCAAATACGATGGCAACAACCTATGAGAAGATGAAAATTCTTGTTAACATGTACCAAGAACATCCTCTAAGAAGGATGGAAAACTACAACAAGGTGCATATCCCTACTAATGAATACAAACCACATCGGTCAAATACAATGGAAATCGAATATGGGTAGAGTCAAATTCCTGCTCCAGCATATCAAGCCCACCAGTCAAATATGGTGGCAACCAAATATAACAAGACTCAAATTCATGTGAATTCATACCAAGAACATCGGAAAAATATATCATAAAATGAGTAGTTTCAAATCCCTAATCCAAAATATTAATCCCACTAGTCAAATATGGTGGAAACCAGAGAAAACAATTGGCATATCAAAGTGAAAAATTTGTGGTAGACTTGTTCTTATGCCCTAATACAGAAGAACTTCCAGTACCCACTAGCAACTCATGGAGGACCGAAGCATGAATATATTCCTTCTTCGACATCAGAATGGGCTTATTTCCCCATTCTAGCCAAAAATGTATCTCAACACATCTTGGAAATGATGAAGGATCAAACATCAATTCTTTATTATATCCTATAATTTGTCAAAATGTAATCACATTTTCGGAAATATCAATAAATCAGACCCAAAACCTCATCTCTATAAGTGGGGTGACCCATCCCCAAAATAAGATGGTCACTCAATTGCATACCTACATCCCTTCTCCAGTCCAGGAGGTTCTTCATCCATATTCAGTGATAAATAGACAACTGGATTGGGAAAAGATACTTGTTCTAGCTGAGGTACATCGGTCCACTATAGATGCTACTCCAGGGCAGGAATATATCCCTACCAAAACTCAAGTTTCTCTTTGAAATATCCTGAAGTAATCATCGGAACCACTCAAACAGGGACTCATATATTATGGTCGTTACCAATAGCAGGCAACTCTAGTCACCAGCAAGAGAGTACCCAAAAATGAATTACACCAAAGGGAATTGGAAAATGAAGATCACATTCAATATCATGATATGCTATAAGATGGAGTTCTTGATTCCATCAAATACTTATCAATCGAGGTGCATGATCCTATAAATCCATTACCAAATTATGGTAGTGGTAGTAGTTGTTGTGAATCTCCTCCTTGTATTTTTCTTATCAGTATCTATGAAGGTCCTCATTGTTCAATTATGAGGGCTTAATTAATGGGATAGAAATGATTGATCATGAGATACTATATTTTGATGAGTGTCATGGTATCCCTCCCCTTGATCGGAATACTAAACATCAAGAAGGTCCTCCCCTTCGCATCATCCTCCCTAATGGTTCTCCTTAGGGTATACACTGCAGATATTCTCCCTATAGTCAGAAATCAATCCATGATGGTAGTCCTCACCATGATGGCAGTCACTAAGAAGGCCCTCCCCATAATGGAATCAAGTAGCAATAAGTTCTTCCCCTTGTTTCAGTTCATCCTGAAGGTCATTCCCAGGATGCACACCACATATTTTCTCCCTACAGACGAACACTAAGCTGCGATGGTATCCCTTCCTACTTCGACATAGGCTGTAAGGGTCCTCCCTGCAGTTAAAATTCACACCATAAATAAGGTACCTCTCTCATCAGGTAAAATACATTAAATCCCTCATATTTTGAAGAATTTTGAAGGATAGGGTCAGACATGTTAAATAATATGTCATTAATAAGTGATATCCTTTCTCATCCAAAAGATAATCTCATCCATGGTCATCTTCTGAGCCACTCATGCACCATTTATATATCAATGAAACTCATAGTAGCCCTTATACTTGGGATGAAATCATCAAGAAGTGTTCAAGTTAGGCAGACCAAGTAGAGGATTCTCTGGCGAAAGAAAAAAAGGATATTTTTCTCATGTGAACACAATTAGATATGGATGACATGCTAGTTATGTTATGGACCATAGACACTTCTCCATCCAATGGATTGAAGGACTTCATTTTTTTATTTATTTTTGATAATCCACCTTTAAAGGGGTGAGGTGGAACCCTTACAAGGCCCAAAAGTGTAAGTATTACATGGAATGTAGGCCTTAGAGTAATTCATTTCTTGTAGGATTCAAACATTACATACATCCCAAACTAACTAATTGGAACTGCTTCTCCCCAGCATCTTCATCGTGATATTAGCTCTCCACCTTTGCATGGTTGTTCAGATAGGATTTCCCATGCATGCACAAGCTTATCCTGATGGCTAGTGCCATACCCTCTCATTCTTATAATCTGTTTATCTTCTACTATGGTGAAAACTCTTTTGCTCATCCTCCTTCTGGAGCTTTTTCCTTATAGGTTTTTTAGTTTTCATCTGTACTTAAGGTGGCTCTAAGGCCTTGAGGGGGCCCGAAGTCCTTAATGACCCGAAGGCCATAGTGGCCCAAAGGCCTTAAAGGACTCAGGGACCAAATCGGTGTCCTGAAGGCCCAAATGGGGGAATAGTCCTAGCTTCTACAGTGCCGAACAATACCTACTATAGTTCCCACTACAGTACTGCTATAGTACCCAGAAATTATTCCTCTGCTTGGAGTTGATCTTGTGTCTCTTGGATTTACTTAAGGATCCCTCACCAATTGGGTTGAGGCTCATGTGAATCCACTTCTTAGTTCAATATACCAAGAGAATATTTTGAAGAATGCATGCATGACATTCTTCTCGGTGTCTGGAAAACTCCCTGCCAATTGAAAGTGAAAATATTTCCCTATTATAGGTATGAAGACCATGTCATATATTGGTGGGTATTCACCATCAAATTTTCCTAGATTCCCTTCTGTCTTCATGGAGACCACAATCAAATAGGTGAAGGAAATATCTTAAATTGGCATGCCTCCATGCATTTCACAAGTTTTGTTTCTTTATCAAAAAATTCCATGCCTGGTGTTCATATCTGGGGATGGGGAGATCATGGATCTTTTCACATTACCCCACATTCTATCCATCATAAGCCATTGGAAGTGAAATCCTTTAATTTCATTATACCAAGAAAATAACTAAATGAAATCCCTGTTCAATAAAGGTGGCATGGTCGACAAGAACTGGCCTTGAGTAAGTTTCAAAAGAGTTAAACCTAATGAGAGAGATCCATTGAAAAAATCCTAAACTAGGAAACTGATAACATTTAGAAAACTTCTCATATAAGGGAATCCAATCAACAATAACTACTCATGTCCTCAAAAGAAAAAAAATTCTTATGCGAAGCTGACATCATTTCCAGCTCATACCCTAATAAGAATGTGCAAGATCAAGAAAATAAAAATAGTAGCAGTGACGACTGCAGTATAGGATCTTCCCAAGCCCACAGGGATGGGATATTTTTAACAAAAAATACCCCTATAAGATCAATAGATTTGGTATGAGAAACAGAAACAAGGTAATGGGAGAATCCCTAGCCCATAAGGATGGGGAATTTTTACCTTAACCACCAACCCAGGGGATGTTAGTCTTTTCCCACTAAGGAAGATCAATGAATAGATAGGTCACCCATTTTATCCCATCAAGTGATTAATTTCCCCTCAAAAGGGAGGAATACAATAAAGTCATATAAAGGTTCTCTCTAATTTACCCTTCACTAAGAAACCCGAATAGAACCCTAGAACAGAAGTAGAAGATCTATCAAAGGATGCAAAGATCCCTCTTAACATTTGATAGATGGTACGGAAACCAAAATACATTATGAATTAATGAACACTATATACATAAACCCTATGGAATTCACCAAAAATATTGGAAATGATCATGAACAGGGAGAGTGTAGTTTCTCCTAGAATCTAATCCACACTGAATCTGGAGGTGTGCATACCTAGAACTAGAGGGATTCCCTAAATTTGAGCACTCCCACATCCAACCCCTCATTACCTATTTTTTCAGATCCCTAATATTTACAAGAAGAAGAAATAAGGTCATACAGTACATGCCTCATCCTCCCCATAAGAATTATCCCTTCATGCTTGAGGAGATATTTTCTCGGTAGGAAGATCAAATGAGAGATTTGAGGCAAATCGATGTTAAGATGCTCTGAGGGATCCATCCTATGAGATATGCTCTATAGGAAAAACTTCAACATATACTTCCTATAGGTGTACCTCATCCACAAGGGTTTATCCAGACAAAGGAAGCAAGGCTAGAATGATCTTCTCAGATAGTGTTGAGATCCTCAGTCTACCTAAACCCAATCCCATAAGGATATCAAGATTTTACTCTAATAAATAAACAACCAAAAATAGATCTAGGAGAATCCACAAAGGATGCCTCGGCTAGGTATCTTCCTCAAGTATCATTAGATCCAGTGTACCCAATCATACCCCATGTTATTCCCTCCCATACTCAAGTTCAATAGGACACACATCAAGGGATCATTAATACCCTCAAATCAATGACAGCTCGATTGGAAGCCATGGAAGAGTGGAATGCTCTGATACAACTAGAATGGAAACCTTACCCCGACTGGGTGAGAAATTTTAATGTTATTAATATTTTCATAACTTTTTATATACTACCTTTACTTATTTTATAGGAAATGTACATAATTTATGTGAAATATAAATGTATAAATATTAAATATAATTTTTGAGCACTATTTGATTCATCCAGATTCAAGTTTGTTTAATGCTTTAATAATAACTATCATCCTAATGATCTAAATTGAATGGTTATTATTCTGTATGATTATTATTTCAATATAAAACATTTCATTAGAAGGAATAATGGTCCAATTCTTCCATTTTAAGTGACATATGGTTCACACAAGAAGATCCAAAGAAACTATGAAGAAACTGGACCAGCTATGAAGATTGAAGTACTGGACTCAATCCAAAAATAAAATTTCCTTTATTATTCTAAAATGTACATTTAACAATGTAATTAGTCTTGAATAAAAATTTCAAGTCCCAAATCCAAATACAATGGGAACAACTAATTTATTTAAACTCATCCCACCATTCTGTTTGGGAATTAAAATCAGTACAGTATTCATGACATGTATCCTAATCTAGTAATCAAATCAAGTTGAGATTTTGCAGTGTGAAAGAGAAGATATATACAGAAGACTTTGTGGAATAAATAATTTATATTTGAAGGAATATTCTTATTGTTAAACCCATTCATATTTTGGCCTTCTAAGAAGTATGGATTGAAATGGATAGATTAACATAGTTTAATCAAAAGGTCATAACTTTGTATCCATAAGTCCAAATGCCTCCAAATTTTGAGAGTATTCGTCCAACGTTATTATATACAACTTTCAAGAAGGATATATCTTGAGATTGAGATTTATGAATTATCAAAATGGTGATGTAATTGTAGGGATAGATTGGGAATGCAAACAGTCCACTTCCATGGGCTATAAATACATCCCCCTCATCTCCTTCATAAGGGTTGGAATTTCATAAGAGAGAAGCATCAATTGGCACAAAACAATCCTTTTCAAATTCTTTCTAGGACCTTTCATACTCAATTTTTCAATAGATATACCCTTCCTTCTCTCTTTGATTTCATTTACTTTTGTGCTTTTCTTCATTTGTAATCTTGTACGTCTTTGTTTTGTAATTCTGTTTTAATGAAAGTTTCTTCTTCATATTATGTTTTAATCATCCACCCTATGTTCTTAAATATTAATTATCTTAAAATATTTTATATCAAGATGAAACCCCTTCCCTTATTTTTCTTCCTCATTCAATCGAATTTCTATTTTTAATTCTCATCGTCATTTGTGTGTTTGTGTTCGACGCACAACTCTTTTCTAATCACATTATTTTCTTATCTTATTAACTCATAATAATAAACATAATAAACCAAATATATAATAATTTTAATGGATTAGTAAATATACAATTGTTTTGAGTCAAAATTTAGGGATGTTAAGTGATTGAGAGTATTTTCTCAGTGAGTATTCTTTAATTTAACATTGTGTATGTTGGACTTAACATGTCATGGATTAATGAAATATTTTGTTTAATATGTGGTTTACATGGATTATTGGAACCATAAATACACTACCATAATCAATATATGTTTGAGATTAAAATCCTAAGATAATTTAAGGCTTGGATTAAAGCCTTAACACTTATAAATTCCAATCAACGTTATCTTGTGAAGTGGGTGTTAATTTAAATGCAATATAAAGAAAAGCTCAAGGATATCACAAGATTAACTCCCTAATAATAAACTCACCCCAATATTTTTAAATTTTTTATATCAATATATATCAATAAATCATTTCATAAGCTCCACAAACAAACCCCCAATTAGAATACAATCAACTAAAAACAATCTACTATTAAAAAGTATCACCATCGAGGATTCAACCCCAGTGCTACTATACACATTATCAGAGCACCAGAACCTTAACCATTTGATAGGAAACAATTTACCATGATTTTAAATGTAGTCTTTTCCAAGGATGGTCCTTTATGTAGTCATTATTTTCTCGTTATTGTAAAAAAACTATAAAAAAATTAAAAAAAATTGAAAAAAAAACACAAAGAAAAACCCGCCTTCTCATAAAAATCATAAACTAAAAGAATACAAAGAAAAACCTTTCTTCCTCTTTATTAAAATATCTCTCTTAATGCCCCATAGCCTCCCAAACAATCCCTCAGATTTTTTTGACCCTAAAATTGAGCGAACTCTTCACCAACTTAGGAGGAATATTTGGGATAATCAAATAATTCAAGAACTAGTCCTTGTCCAACCAATTAAATTAGATGTGTCCAATCATAGGGAAGAATCACTTAAAGAACTTTCTGCCCTTGATATAAATTACCAAACTCTTGGTATTCAATATCCAAACATAGAGGCTTACTTCAAACTCAAATTGGGTTTGATTCATCTTCTCCCTCATTTCCACAGGCTAGCCGGTGAGGATCCACATCTTCATCTTAAAGAGTTCCAAGTGGTGTGCTCTACCATAAAGCCTTAAGGGGTTTCTGAGAAACAAATCAAACTCTGAGCATTCCCTTTCTCCCTAGATTACACTTCTAAGTCATGGATTTACTACCTCCCTCATAGTTCCATAACCATGTGGAATGACCTAAAGCGACTCTTCTTAGAGAAATTCTTTCCTGCTTCTTATGATGCTTCTATCTAAAAGGAAATAAGTGGTATTCATCAATTCCCAAATGAATCACTCCATGATTACTGGGAGAGGTTAAAAAATCTTGTTGCAACCTACCCACACCACCAAATCCCTGACCAAATCTTGATCTAATACTTCTATAAGGGGTTGTTGGCTATGGAGATAACCCTCATTGATGTCACAAGTGGAAGTGCTCTTGTTGATAAAACTCCTATAGCTGCAAGAGATTTCATAAGAAACATGGATACAAACAGACAACAATTCCATTATCGAGCACATGATCAAGTCAAACAATTCCAAGAGAATCAATCCATAGAGCCGAATAAGATGACTGAGTTGATGAGTGAACTTACAGGTCTTGTGAGACAACTAGTTGTGGCTTCCAAAGCCCCAACCCCATATTCTCCACAATCAATGTTTCTTGGACCTTTCAAAAATTGTGTATTATGAAACTCAACAACTCATCCAACAGACACCTACCCAAAACTTCAATATGATACATTTGATTCATCTAGACCAATGGAGCTCAATGCAGTATATGCTCAACAGAACACCAACCCTCAACTATTTGGTCATTTTGTTAGAAACTTCAACCAGCCTCACTCTGAGCCATTCTCTTCTTCCAATAACCAAGGCCTGAGGTATGGTAATCTCGTATCTCATCCCCCTCAATTCCCTCCTCAAATCTCAAACCAGTTTTAATATAGCCAAGGTGTTGGTAACTTCCAACAACCTTATCCTTTTGTTATTCAACAACAACGGAGAAAATATCCTTCTGCTCCTCTAGGATTCCACTATCCTAGTGATCCTTCTCAATTCCCATACCAATGCAATCGCTTTACCAAGAACCAAAATCAAGGAAATCCCAATATGAGATAAGCCTCTTCTTCCAAGAAACCATAGGAAAGTGCACTTGAAGATCTTGCCTCTTTCACTCATTCTAGCCTTAAAAACATTGAAACCCAAATCAGTCAACTTGCATCTCAACTTAGTCAGCAGTAACAATCCAATTCTTCCCAACTCCCAACTCAACCATTACCCAACCCCAAGGGTAATTTAAGTCAAATTACACTTAGATCAGGAAAGAAAATTTATATGCCTCAATATAAGTCCTCTAACCCCCATTTTAATGTTGATATAGAAAATTATAATAAAAAGAAACTTTAAAAGGAACCTGAATCCATTCCCTCACCTCCTTCCATTCCAATTAGGAATCCAATTCCTTTTCCTCAAGCCGTTTCTAAGCCAAAAAAGTCCTTTGAACCCAATCCTAAAATTCTTGACATGTTTAGATGTGTTGAAGTCAACATTTCCCTCTTAGATGCCATAAAACAAAACCCTAAGTATGCCAAGCTTCTTAAGGAATTGTGCACCCACAAGAGGTAACTTAGGACCTTCAAAAATGTTTCCACCCAACAGTCTATTCCCATAAAGTGCAAAGATCCATGTACCTTTACGGTTCCATGCCAAATTGGAAGTTTAAACTTCAATGATGCACTCATATACCTAGGAGGCTCAATTAATGTCATGCCCAAATCCATCCCATCCAACCTTTGTCTAGGTCCCTTACATCCAACGATTGTTTTCATACAGTTATCCAATTGAAGCACAACCATTCCTGAGGAAATAATTGAGGATTTCCTTGTCCGAGTCAATGATATTATCTTCCCCATTGATTTCTATGTCCTTGACATGGAAGGTGAGATGAACTCTTCTCAATCTCCCCTAATTCTAGGAATATCATTCCTAATAACAATGAGAACCAAGATTAATGTCCATTAAAGCATCTTATCCATGGAATTTGGTGACCAACTGGTCAAGTTAAACATTTTCCAAGCCATGAGATACCCATCTAAGAATCACTCTTCATTATCAATCCATTTTTCTAAGGACACTTCTGAGAGTCAATTGAACCCCATTCCATCATGTTCATCATGTAATAATGAGATAAGATCTTGTGAAATCTTCACTATGATTAACCACTTTATAAATGGTGAAGTTGATGTGGAACTTTCATTCGTAGACTCCATAAATCTATAGGATCTTGAAAAATCTCTTAAATCCCACATCAACTCTGATCTCTATTGCTCCACCTTGTACAGTATTAAGGAAAATGAATTTGAAGCAACTAAAGTCCCTTACACCATTCTTGAGTTTTCTAACCCACAAATGAAAGATTTGACTGATCTAAAACCTCTTCCTGAACACCTGAAATATGCATTCCTTTTTCCATGATCACTCTTATCCTGTCATTATCTCTGATTCACTTACCGAAACTAAGGAGTCCAAACTTGTTCAAGTGCTAAAAAAACAAAATGTCCTTAGGTAATACCCTAGATGAAATACCAGTAATCAACCCTTCCCTTTTCATACATCACATCCATCTTGAGGAACCATCCAAACCAATTATACAACCACAAAGAAGACTCAATACACTCATACTTGAGGTAGTTAGGGAAGAGATCACCAAGCTTTTTGAAGCAGTTATTATCTACCCAATTTCTGATAGTTAATGGGTTAGTCTAATTCAAGTTGTACCTAAGAAAGGTGGGATAAATATTGTCACAAATGAACATAGAGATGTAATCACAACTCGAGTGAAGAACAAATGGTGTGTGTGCATCGACTATCGAAAATTGAATTTTGAAATAAGAAAAGATCACTGCCCTCTTACATTCCTTGATCAAATTCTAGAACGATTAGCTGGAAAGTCACACTATTGCTTTCTTAATGGATACACCGGCTACTTCCAAATCCCAATCACACCTCAGGACCAAGAAAATACTACTTTCACATGCCCCTTTGGAATTTATGAATATAAGAGAATGCCTTTTGGCTTTTTCAGTGCTCCTATAACATTCCATAGGTGTATGATGAGTATATTTTCTGAATTCATTGAAAAATACACGGAAGTATTCATGGATTAATTTTACATTTATGGTAATTAATTTGAATCTTTCTTGAATTCACTCTCTCTAGTCCTTCAAAACTGTGTCAAGTGTAACCTTGTGCTAAATTTTAAAAAAATTCACTTAATGGTTTCAAATGGGATTGTTCTTGAGAACATAGTTTCAAAAAAGGGTATTAAAGTTGATCCTACCAAAATTGAAGTGATCCAATCACTTCTTGAACCCACCTCTATTCAAGACATCCATTCATTCGTAAGTCATGTCGATTTATATTAGCGATTCATCCATAACTTCAGTAGTATTTCCCTCCCACTCACTCATTTTCTCCAAAATGATGTCACTTTCCATTTTTATGAGGTTTGAAAGAGAGAATTCATTGAACTCAAAACCACTCTTACATCTACCCTGATAATATAACCCCCAGATTGGTCCTTACCCTTTGAGTTGATGTGTGATGCTTCTGATAGAGTTGTTGGGGTTATTCTAGGTCAAATAAGGGAAAAGATTCCTCATGTCATATATTATGCCTCAAAAACGTTGGATGAAACTCAACATCACTACACTGCGATTGAAAAGGAACTTTTAGCATTGGTTTTTGCCTTAGATAAATTCTGGCCCTATCTCTTAGGTGCCAAAATCATCATCTCCACAGACCATTCTGCTCTAATGTTCTTACTCAAGAAAAGTGATTCTGAACCGAGGCTAATAATATGGATCCTGACGCTCCAAGAGTTTGACCTTGAAATAAAAGATAGACCAGGAAAAGAAATCCCTATGGCTAATCACCTGTGTAGAATTTCTAATTCTTATCTTTCAAAAATCATTGATCCTGAATTCTCCATTGAGCACCTTTCATCTCTCACTCCAAAAATACCATGGTATTCCCCAATTGTAAATTACTTGGTTTCTGGTATTTTTCCAGAAAATATTTCAAAAGAACAAAAAATGAAGTTGAAAATTGATTCAAAAACTATTTTTGGGAAGAAAATAAACTTTGGAAAACTAGGGTAGACATGGTAATTAGGAGATGTGTTGATGAAGATGGAAATTCCTCTATCTTGGAATTATGTCACTCACTTACCAGAGGTGGCCACTTTGGACCACCAAGGACCTCCCGAAAGTTCCTAGACTCTGGATTCTTCTAGCCTTCACTCTTCAAGGACTAATATGAGTACTGTCAATAATGTCCCACTTGCCAAAAGTTTGGCACAATTTCAAAGAGAAATGAAATGCCCCAAAATCCTTTAATTTTTTGTGAGATCTTCGATGTCTGGGGCATCAATTTCATGGGACCATTTCCCCCTTCAAATGGATTCTCATACATCCTTCTTGTGGTTGACTATGTTTCTAGGTGGTTCGAGGCTAAACCCACTAAAAATAATGATTCACATACTGTTAGTGAGTTTCTAAAGACACACATCTTCCATAGATTTGGAACACCTCGTGCATTGATAAATGACTTAGGAACCCATTTTCGTAATAAAATCATGGAATATATTTTTCAAAAGAATGGTGTTGTAAATAAAACTTCAACTACATATCACCCCCAAACAAATGGCATGTCTGAACATTCTAATAGAGAAGTGAAAATAGTGCTTGAGAGAATTGTAAAACCCACCAGAAAAGACTGGCCTGAAATACTTGGTGAAGCACTTTGGGCTTATCGAACTGCCTATAAAAAACCCATTGGGGTGTCTTCTTTTAGGCTAGTTTTTGAAAAACCATGTCATCTTCCAGTCGAAATCCAACATAAGTCATTTTGGGATATGAAAACTAGTAATTTTGATTTTGAAAAATCTGTTGAAGAAATACTATTGCAATTGGCTAAATTGGAGGATCTTCGACTTGATTTTTATGATAATTCCAATCTGTACAAAAAAAAGGTTAAGGAAATAAATGACAAACACATCTTGAGAAAGGTATTTCATGAAGGTGAAATGGTAATTCTTTTCAAATCTCAATTTCGACTTCACCCAGGTAAGCTTAATTCTCGTTGGGAAGGTCCTTTTTTATTACTAATGTTTACCCATTTAGTGTAGTGCAAGTCCAAGACCCCTCTTAAAAAAGTACATTCACAGATAATGGACATTGGTTAAAGCATCACCATGAAAGGATACACAATCCTGAAACCACATCGACTTCTATCAGATCTCCAACTTCTGCAGTTGACCCACCACTGGATGGTGATGGAAACCCACCAAATCCAAACCAGGGGCACCTCTTTCCCTTTAACTCCTCTTCTATCTCTCTCTCTATTTCTTCTTTTTCCTCCCTCATTCTCATTTTTCCCTTACCACTTTCTTCATTACATTTTTTTTATTTACTCTTTATTTTTTGTGTAGGTGTGTCTTTATAAAAAATTAAAAAAAACCTAAAAAACAAAAAAACAAAAAAAAATTAACAACAATATGAAAAGAAAAATCATGATTACTCACCTTAAAATTTTTAAATTTTGTCCAACCATTTTGGCGAGTCAAAAATAAAGGTTTTCATCTAAAAAAAATTTATTTTCATCATGACATTGGATAAAGAATTTTGTGTCAAGAATAATAAATTTTGAATGCTCAGTTATTGATTTGGAAAATGATTTTTCCCACCTGTGAGGAACAACATTTTCTTTCATGCTAAGGATACCTATGGCCATCTTTTCAAAATGTGTGTTTTTCACCCCCATTTGTGAGTATTGAGTTTGTGGACCTTCAATCTGAATTTACAACTTTGGTGTGCATTAATATGATAGAGGAATTTCAGAACCCTATGAGAATTATAATATCCAAATAGTCTCCCATTAACCATATATTAATCCTCCTTTTGAAAGATCCTTCGAGCCTATGAAAACCTTTTCTTTGATAGCCACATTACAAGACCAATACTTTATCCCACCCAATATCAACATGGATTTTCATTGCATAATTTTATTTGAAATTTAAGTGTGGGGGGAATGGATTTTATTTTTTGGGTGCCCTTTTATTTATTTTCAACGAGTTATCATATGCTTGAGGGAAAGAATCCTTTTATTGTGGGGGATAGGTTGTCAATAATTGAGTTTTGGGGAATGTAATGTACTTTAATTTATGTAATTTTTTAAATGTTTTTGACAAGTGTTCAAGAAAAACAAAAAAACAAATCAAAAAAATCAAAAGAAATTAAAATAACAATGGGTTGTGTCTTGGGTGGGTCAAAAATCATTCTTCCTAAACTTTTGATCTTGTTATAACTATTAAAATTATTGTCGTGAGGAGATCAATCATGGGTTGGGATATGAGTGTGAGATCTTTTTCAAGTTCAACTTTTGAAAAATGAAAAATAAAAGAATAAAAGAAAACAAATACAAGAATACTTATGTCATTAGGAGAAGTTTTGTGTTTTGTAAATATTTCATCTTCTCATACCCTTCAAATTTTCTTCATATATTGTGTCTTTCTTCACACAATCATTCCCTTTTAAATATGTGTTTTCATTTCCTTCCATGTTTCATTTAAAAAAAGTGTGCATTGTTTTTTTCATGTTGGTGTTTTACCCCCCCCCCCCATTTCCTATCTTTTGGATATCATCTTCCTATTTTCCCATAGCCATAGAAAAACCCCCAAAAATACCTCTTTATTTTTAATCACTTTATGATAGGTAGTGTAAGTTGGGAGCTCTTACAAACTCTATGATTTTTACTTTTGGTTAGTGAATGAGATAAGCTCCATAAATTAATTTTATCATCTTGAGGGGAGTAAGTTTTGTGTTCCACCATTTTCCATTTCTAAATTTGAGAATGAAATAAATGAATTGTTTTTTGAACATTGTTTTTGTAAAAACTTGTGGTGTAATTCAATATGGATGAGTGAAATTGCTTAAACCTCCCCTGATTGGGGAAAGCAAAATTTTAATATTTATTGGTGAGTGAAAATGATTTTGTCATGTTTTTATATTTTTTTCACATGAGGACATGCACAAGACTAAGTGTGGGGGAGTTGATGTTATTAAAATTTTCATAACTTTTTATATACTACCTTTACTAATTTTATAGTAAATGTGCATAATTTATGTGAAATATTAATATATAAATATTAAATATAATTTTTGAGCATTATTTGAATTCATCCAGATTCAAGACTTTTTAATGTTTTAATAATAAATATCCTCCTACTAATACAAATTGAATAGTTATCGTTTTTTAAGATTCCTCTTTAAATATAAAACATTTCATTAGAAGGAATAATGAGCCAATTATTCCATTTTAAGGGTCATATGGTCCACAAAAGAAAACCCAATGAAACTGTGAAGAAACTGGACCGGCTATGAAGATTCAAGTGATGGGATCAATACAGAATTCCAAATTCAGTTATTCTTATAAAATATTCTGAGGACAATGTAAGGAGTCTTGGATAAAAATTTAAAGGCCCAAATCCAAAGACAAGGGGGCCAAACGATTCATTTAAACTCAGCCAACCATTCTGGCTGGGAATTAAATTTAGTACAGTATTCATGACATTTCTCCTGATCTAGTCATCAAATAAAGTTGATATTTTTCAGTGTGAAATAGGAGATATAGGCAGAATACTTTGTTGAAAAAATCATTTGTATTTGAAGGAATATTCCTATTGATAAACCCATTCACATTTTGGCCTTCTAAAGTCTGTATTGAAATGGATAGATTAACATTGTTTAATTAAATAGCCATAAATTTGGCTCCATAACTCCAAATGCCTCCAAATTTTGAGATTAGTCGTATAATATTATTATATAAAACTTTTAAGAAGGATATATCTTAATATTAAGATATCTGAATTATTAGAATAGTGATTCAAGTGGAGGTATAGATTGGGAATGAAAACAGTCCACTTCTTTGGGCTATAATTACATCCCCCTCCTCTCCTTAAAAAGGGTTGGAATTTCAGATGATAGGAGCATAAATTAGCATGACCAAATCCTTTAAAATGGATTGGGAAGACCTTCCATACTCAATTTTTCACTTTATATATCCTTCCTCCTCTCATTGATTTCATTTACTTTTGTGCTTTTCTTCATTTGTAATCTTGTATGTCTTTGTTTTGTAATTCTGTTTTAATGAAAGTTTCTTCTTCATATTATGTTTTAATCATCCATCCTATGTTCTTAAATATTAATTATCTTAAAATATTTTAAATCAAGATGGAAACCCTTCCCTTATTTTTCTTCCTCATTCAATCGAAATTCTATTTTTAATTCTCATCATTTTTTGTGTATTTGTGTTCGGTGCACAACTCTTTTCTTATCCCATTCTTTTTATTATCTTATTAAATCATCATTATAAACATAATAAACCAAATTTCTAATCATCCTAATGGATTAGTAAATTTACTATTGGGATGAGTCAAAATTTTGGGATGTTAAGTGATTGAGATTATTTTCTCGATGAGTATTCTTTAATTTAACATTGTATATGTTGGACTTAACATGCCATGGATTAATGACATGTTTTTTTATCTTGTTGTTTCCATGGATTATTGGAACCATAAATACACTACCATAAAAAAGCTTTGATTGATATTAGAACCATAAGATAAGTTAAGTCATGGATTAAATCCTTAACACTTAGGAATTCCAATCAATGTTATCTTTTGAAGTGGGTGTTAATTTAAATACAATATAAAGCAAAGCTCAAGGATATCAAAATATTAACTCCATAATAATGAAATCACACCAATATTTAACAATTTTTTAAATCAATATACATCAATCAATCATTTCATAATCTCTTCTAACAACCCCCCCCCCCCCAATCAGAATACAATCAACTAAAAACAATCGACTATTAAAAAGTATCATCATCGTGGATTCGACTCGAGTGCTACTTTTCGCATTAGCAGAGCACCGAAACCTTGACGGGTTGATAGGAAACAATTGGATACACTTTCAAATGTCCCACCACTTCCAAATATCGGGAATCTATTATTCCTAGTATCCAATAGTTCATGTGACCCAAAACGACATCGGATTCATTATGTGTCTTATTGTGATCCCATGATGGGAACCTCAGAGGAACAAGAAGCTTTAAAGCTCAGATGATTCATAAAGACTCTTCATAGTAATTTTTAATATGGTAGACTAGTTTTCCAACTCATTAGATAAGAGTATGGGAGGATCTATGATGATAGTACCTTTTCCAGTTTAGTTCAATGCTACCAAAAACAATATTTAGTGACCTCATGAACTGAAAATAGTGGGAGAATGAGAGAGTTTTAGACATCATTTCCAGATGGAAAGGTCTGGCCTACTCTTTTAGCTAGCCACTTCCCCAAGATGAGATACTTTCTATGTGCATCAATAATCTCCATGATAAGATATGAACACCACTTATTCTGAGGAAATATAAAAGTAGATTTTGGGATTTATCCTCCATTAACCAAATAATAGAAGACACCTTACAACATACTAACCTCAAGTTACAAGGATCCCCATCAGCCCCAGGAAAAAGAGTGGGAAGAGATGAAGTGGCGTTCGTTACGGTTAAGCCACCCCCTACGCCTACTCCTGCTCCCAGGACCACACCAAACTGTGCAGGGCCCTTGGATGTCAACAGTTACCCCCACATCAACAATATGAGTGAAGGGAATCCAAGAGAAACTAGTTTAAGGAATGGAAGAATATATTTTACTCATTATAAGATTACAATGTCTACCTCTACTTTGTAGCCACCGTTAATTGAAACTTGCTCTGCCAACCAGAAACAAAGAGGGTTGATAAAGTAGGTCTTGATGGCTAGCTAGATTATTGTTCCTTACACAGGATACTGAGACCTACCATCATCAAATGCTTCATCTTCAAAGACATCCTGCAGAGAATGATAGATTTTGGTCAAGTCAAACTGGGACCAATGTCAGCACAAGTTGTATATGTAACAACCCGAGATTTTATAAGATACATTCTTTTTAATTTCATTAATATCTTCTATTGTACGACACGCCAAGATTATCTTGTGCTATACGCAACACTGTATTAGCTTGCAGTATACGCAACACTTTTCTTGGCTATTGTTACACACAATTTCAAGTTCGTTTGATAGAAGTTATTCTACAGAACATTGAGTGTATATATATATATATATATATTTAATGTATAAATAAAATATGATTGGATTCTGTTATACGCAACAACAAAGGAGTTGTGCACTACACGCAACCCTAACTTGGCTTGCATTACACGCAATCGTGACCTTCCTCGATAGCGTGTCTTGTACGCAATACTGGGTTTTACTAAACAACGATATATTATTATAATATTGTTATGAACTAGCCATTATGAATGGTGTTAACTAAATTTTGAATTTTATAACATTATTATTCATCTTACACATTTCTAGAACATGGTATAAGAACAAAATAAATTTTTCGGGTAAAATAAGTATTTTTCAAAAAATGCAGTTTTGCCGCCTTTTGATGGCGCACCCACTTTAAATCTAGTTTTTGACATGTTTATAGGTTCCATTTGAATAAATAAAATTATTCTTTGGAATCAAGAAATAAAAATTTACTTTGGATAAATTTTTCATTTTATTCTGATGACTTTCATATTTTAATGAATAGTAAAAACACGCTATATTTTAATTAAAAACAACTTTTTTCATCATAACATATTATGTGGTTAAATTATAATATTTAATGGTTTTAAAGTATAAATATAATATATTTTTACCATTTAATATAATTTAATTCATTAGCATTGATTTTACCTTGAATTCGTAGGTTAAATCAATTCAATCTTTTGTAATGTTTTAAAGAAAAACTCGTTTTCTTTCGACAACGGGATTAATTTTAATTTAATTTATGCAAATTTTGTGTATTGAATTTGGAAAAATGGATTCCATATTTGGAATAAGTGGATCCAAATTATGTTAATAAGCTACTTTTTATTTTTTGGGAAATTATGAATAGTAACTACGGTAAATTTTATTTACCATAGTTAAAGGTAAATCGGGTAATTAAGGGTAAATATAATATTATAAAATTACCCTAACACTTGTCAAAATCCTATTGGATGACTAAAAGTCGACCCATATCACCTAAGGGTCGGATTAGATTCATTTAATGGACTTTTTTCCATGAAAATAATTTAATTATTATTAAAACCAAAGAATGTGACAACATGTCACTTTCTTAAATCTTATAAGTATAATAATTTTAATTTAGTGATAAACTTCATGAAACTTCGAACATTAAAAGTATCCAGAAATATAATACAATTATATACATCATAGGAATTTATTTAGAATTTTTAAGGATTAAATAATTATCATTTATTATGACACAAAGATGATGCAGTAATTGTCTTATTAATGAAATATTGACATAATTGATGTTATAAATGCCCAAATAAATGTAATTTGAGACTTTTTATGACTTACACTAATTTTATAGGTTAATATGACATGTTATTGTTTATTTAAGTAACTTTGTTAGAACTTATAATTATGTTATTAATTTTATAAAAATCATGTACCAAATAGTGTCAAAATTGACATAAATTAGTTTTTAAAACAAATATTATATTATTAATTGTTATTTTATTCCTAAAAATATAAGTTTCGGAAAAATTACTTAGATAAGGTTATATATATTAATAATAAACAACTTGGGGTTCGTTTGGCTTGATATAGTAAGTTTATTAACCATTTAGTGTAAGAAAACAAAAAGACACTGTAAAAGTTAAATTATTTAACTTAGAGTTAAATCTAATTGATAATGTTAAAATAATAACCTAAACTTGTCTAAGTCCTATTTTATGAGAGTATTTCGACCCATCACCACTTTAGCTTTGAAATAAGACCCTTTTGAACCATTATAAACCGAATTTGACCTTAATATAAAATAATAGTTTGAGATTTTCCTAAGGTGCCCCTCTCCTCCCTTATAAAAGGGCACCTCCTCCCTCTCTTCCTCACACCACTTTGAGCCTTCAGGCTAGGCCAACCCCTACCCATTTCTTCTCTCCACTTCCCTAGAAACATCCTATAGGTTCTGGTCTTCTTCAAAGACCTATTTTAGTGCCCTAAAATGATGTCTCAAAGAAGCACTCCAAAGAAGAGGTAATGTCCGTTACCGATTCTTTCATCTTTATTTCTCCTTCCACTTCTTCTTCTTTAGTTGTTTCATTATGAAGTAATAACATCAGTATCATTCATTTACTGATATGTTATTATAAGTATTAAACAACCCTAGTTCACCATCTATCCATCCTACGGAAAAAGAAATCACCGCGCGTGCGTACGTACGGAGTACCATCTCTACGCCGTGGTGAAATCTATTTTCCACCACCACCTTACTTGGATGGGTATAATGGTGTACATAATAAATATATATGATTATTGTAAAGTGATATTGATTCTGAAATTTTATACATACACTCCAATACAATTCCACGATCATGAGAACGATATCATCGCTCGTGCGTACGTACGGACTACCGTCTCCACGACGCGATGAGATTCATTCTCCATGTTAACCATTCATGAATGATTAAAAAGTATATATAAATAATAATGAAATATATGACATAATAATGATTCTGGATTTATGTATATATATATGTATGTCATCTACTTACTTCCATTCAAGACAATAAGGAAAGGAAAACAGCGTTCATGCGTACGTACGGACTACCGTCTCCATGAACGGTGTGTTTCATTTCATTTATCTATTTACTATATATATATATATATATTGAATATATATGATATATAAATCATGTTTTATATTCTAGAAGTAATTAAATCATGATATAAGTAATAATAATGTCAAGAACAACAAGTCCAAACACCTACGATAAATGAAACGATTTTACTCAAAACGCTTCTTTAACATGAATTTACAAAAGAACGGGTAATATAAAGTCATAATTGAACCATATATGATATAATAACAATTAATATGATTCTGTAATAAGTCAATGACATTATTTAAATCATTATACAGGAGTTTCGGACACTTACGAAGCAAATCGGACCTAAGGTAAGGGAAATATCAGAATCTCATTTTTAACCGAGATTGTTTATACTTTGGAATTTACTAGGGTGTATTTTATCATCCACATCCATGTTTCCCCAATATGTAATATTATTTCCATCCACCTACAATTTTTTAAATCCAATTTCACCCTTCGGTGAGTTTTTAGTAAAGGATATGAAAGGAATCTTTTGTCATTTTTCATACGAGGTACTTTTTGACTTTTCCGACAAAAGTACGAAGAATGTTTTTTTTAACTTATATGGCATGAATGGATTTTTAAAACATTATTTCCAAGAATATTACTTTACATTTTTTCAAGTTTATTTTTAATCAAATTCTTTTAGTTTATAATTTTACTACATGTTAAGAAAGGAAAAGTTTTTTTGAAGAAGAAAGGATATTTTCCTCAAGAATGGAGTTCAAGTGTTTTATCAAAATTATTTTCCATCTAAGATAATAAAGGGTTCTGTTTCTATCCCTGTTATTACATGGATTTTATTATGTTGTGATGGAAATATTTTTATGAATTCCTTTATCTTATATGAATTGTTTTATGATGTCATGTTGTTTAAGAATCCCATTTTTACTACATGGGTTATGCAATGATGTATGATTTATGATTTTGTGGCACACATAAGAATGTTATCATTAGAAGATGGGTGGGACCTATATCTCCCTCCAATGCATTGGGTAAAGATTTTATATCTCATGAGATAGACATGGTTGGAACGGTAGGTTATACCGGTTCAGTGAAACAGGACTGAAACGAGGGTGACTCGGTTCAGAAATGGACTTTTTCCACTAAGATAGTCTTGGAAATGAGTCTTGACTAATAAGAAATGGTTCTCTATGATTATGTGTGTATTCCACAAAGTTTCATGTTTTAAGTTATGATTATTGTGATTACATTTCACTGCCATTATTTATTCCATGTTATGAAATTATGATCTCTTTTGCAGGTTAAGATTTCCAAAAGATATGTTATTATGAATACGACGTGATTGATATTTCTTTTGTTTAACCTTACTGAGTATTTGAGCTCACCCTTTTTATGTTTTCTTTCCCTAGGTCAGGAAGAAGTTTATTAAGTAAGATATGCCAAAAGGGACTATAGATATGATGAAATAAATGGGAGACAGTGTAGATGATTTATGAACTAGTTGTTTATGTTTCCCAGTTTCCAAAGAAACTAAACTATTACGATCCTTGTGTGTGTGTTTTTGTTATGTACTAAGTATTTCCACAAAAGTAATGTAATGTCCATGTACGTCAAGCTTCGGGTCTCTACAGTTGGTATCAGAGGAATGGTTTAGTCAACCTTTGAAAACTAGGATGTGAAAGCGTTAGTGAGATCCCTAGAAATGTTTCTAAGGTTTGTCTAGGGATGTCCCTAAGGATATGTATACGTATAGGATATAGTCCTATAACTATGGTAACGATATTAGATTAAACCAAAGATGTTAGATATTGAAGTTACTCCCCCTTTATTATGATTTTTGCCTCTCACACTATTCTTTTTGGGTTTTAGAAAATGGCTGGAAACAAGATGATTCACGATAATGGAGGATATGATGGACAATGGAATGATATTCTTCATGAGAAACCAAATGAAATGGGATTTGGAAGTCCAAACATCATTGTTATTTCGAATCAGAAATCTCATAATATTATCAATAAAGTAAAATTTGGTAAGTTTCCTAACTCAGCTAATAATAGAAAGATGGAGTTTCATGATGATCATAGAGGAAAGAAAGTTCAATTTCCCCTATGTAAATCATGTGGGAAGAGGCATCAAGGAGAATGTTTCAATGGAACTGGAAGATGCTTTGGTTGTGGAAAAGAAGGACACAAAGCCAGTAAGTGCAAAGGAAAAGGTTCAGTTAACACCAGGGATGAGGATAATGGAATTGCTACGACATCAACAATGGTTAAATGTTTTAAATGTGGAATGTACGGGCATTATGCAAACCAATGCCCTAAGGGAAAGTCTCATGAAGAGAATCAGTATGGTCGTATGGGTATTATTTACGTGGATGATGATGAAGAGACTACAAATGATATGTGAAATGAAAGAATTTTTGAAGCTTGGTCAATGGTTTAAGAATGTGGTGGAATGATTACATGTTTATCATGTGTGATGTTGTATAAGTAATCTCATGGTACTATGGAATAAAGAGACATCTAAGGATTGTTACACTGTTGTCTTTCCTTGAGTTTTGAAAGTGTATGATTAATGTTACCAGTATCCATGAAAGTTTATTTAGATATTTTTGGAATGTAGATGATATGCACATAATGAAGGGATAAGGAGAAAATTAAATGTTTGATAGTATTCATGAGCTCATGACTGATATAAGGAGAAGGTTATATCATGGTTTGAGTATATAGAATTTTGAGGATTTTGGTATGTGGAAAGTGTTAACGTTTAACTGCATTCATGTTTTCACTAAGGTTCAATGGGTATTCAAGAGAATACATGATTAAGGCCTTTGAATTTTTAGAATGTGACCAACAAGACATATCTTATGATATATGGGGATCAACGATGGTATTAAATATCTGGTAATCGTTTTCACTATATTATGAGAGTGGACTGAAGTATTATGGATAAGCCTAAAGATTGGAATGGATTATGTTGGACATAAGTTAGTATTGTTTAAGGATAGAAGTTTTTTCGATATTATTGATGGGATGTTATAGTAATATAGTTTTAGAAAAAGGACAACCTGCAGGACGAGCGATATCCCATCACTTTGGACAAGGCTGTGGGAATCGAACCCACAACCGAAGTGCGACTGGCCTTTATCGCCTACCACTAGCCTACAGAAAGTCCCTGTTTAGTAGAAACTAGTTTTATTATATTAAGCAGTATGATATATAAAGTATTAGTCCATTTTAGGAACCATATATGATTAATCTCACTATAGATAGACTTATGTATTTTTTTGATAACTTTTCTAACCTTTTGTTTGAGACAGATGGAATGACCCATCATTATATCACATGATCTACTAACACATCACGAATGACAAATTCAACTTCATTTATTTAAGAGATGAAGTGGAAATTGTCCAAAGAATGAAAAACGGTGAGACTATACCAAAATCACGAAAGTATTTCTTCTAATTCCAATTTCATCAACTTTAGGGAAATGATCTTAAAAAACCAAAAATGTTGTCCTACTTCCCTTATATCCGATGAATCAGATGGTACCTTAGATAATCACAAATCTATGGCTTTGTGATTGTTGGATTTTTCATAGCCATGTTCTCTACCACTCTCCATCAGAACATGATGGTTAGATTCCTCTTCCATATCCTTATTTTCACCTATGTGGAAACCCATTGATTAGTTTATTTGGGTAACCGTTACGTTTCATACTTTTGTTTTTAAAGATTGGTTTTTTTATTCCTTTTTACGATGTGGGTTTCTATTAAAGAAACTTTCGAATAGTAAACCATTTATAACCCCGACGAATTTCGAGGGCGAAATTCATTTTAAGGGGGGTAGAATGTAACAACCCGAGATTTTATAAGATACATTCTTTTTAATTTCATTCATATATTCTATTGTACGACACACCAAGATTATCTTGTGTTATACGCAACACTGTATTAGCTTGAAGTATACGCAACACTTTTCTTGGCTATTGTTACACACAATTTCAAGTTCGTTTGATAGAAGTTATTCTACAGAAAATTGAGTGTACATATATATATATATATATATTAAATGTATAAATAAAATATGATTGGATTCTGTTATATGAAACAAAAAAGGAGTTGTGCACTACACGCAACCCTAACTTGGCTTACATTACACGCAATCGCGACCTTCCTCAATAGAGTGTCTTGTACGCAATACTGGGTTTTACTAAACAACGATATATTATTATAATATTGTTATGAACTAGACGTTATGAATAGTGTTAACTAAATTTTTAATTTTATAACATTATTATTCATCTTACACATTTCTAGAACATGGTATAAGAACAAAATAAATTTTTCGGGTAAAATAAGTATTTTTCAAAAAATGCAGTTTTGCCGCCTTTTGATGGCGCACCCACATTAAATCTAGTTTTTGACATGTTTATAAGTTCCATTTGACAAAATAAAATTATTCTTTGGAATAAAGAAAAAAAAATTTACTTTGGATAAATTTTTCATTTTATTCTGATGACTTTCATATTTTAATGAATAGTAAAAACACGCTATAATTTAATTAAAAAAACTTTTTTCATCGTAATATCTTATGTGGTTAAATTATAATATTGAATGGTTTTAAAGTATAAATAGAATATATTTTTACCATTTAATATAATTTATGTCATTAGCATTTATTTTACCTTGAATTCGTAGGTTAAATCAATTCAATCTTTTGCAATGTTTTAAAGAAAAACCCGTTTTCTTTCGACAACGGGAGTAATTTTAATTTAATTTCTGCAACTTTTGTGTATTGAATTTGAAAAAATGGATTCCATATTTGGAATCAGTGGATCCAAATTATGTTAATAAGCTACTTTTTATTTTTTGGGAATTATAAATAGTAACTACGGTAAATTTTGTTTACCATAGTTAAAGGTAAATCGGGTAGTTATGGGTAAATATAATATTATAAAATTACCCTAACACATGTCAAAATCCTATTGGATGACTAAAATTAGACCCATATCACCTAAGAGTCGGATTAGATTCATTTAATGGACTTTTGTCCATGAAAATAATTTAATTACTATTAAAACCAAAGAATGTGACAACATGTCACTTTCTTAAATCTTATAAGTATAATAATTTTAATTTAGTGATAACCTTCATGAAACTTCGAACCTGAATAGTCTCAAGAATGATAATACAATTATCTACATCATAGAAATTTATTTAGAATTTTTAGGGATTAAATAATTATCATTTATTATGACACAAAGATGATGCAGTAATTGTCTTATTAATGAAATATTGACATAATTGATGTTATAAATGCCCAAATAAATGTAATTTGAGACTTTTTATGACTTAAACTAATTTTCTAGGTTAATATGACATGTTATTGTTTATTTAAGTAACTTTTTTCGAACTTATCATTATGTTATGAATTTTATAAAAATCATGTACCAAATAGTGTCAAAATTGACATAAATTAGTTTTTAAAACAAATATTATATTATTAATTGTTATTTTATTCATAAAAATCTAAGGTTCAGCCAAATGACTTAGATAAGGTTATATATAGTAATAATAAACAACTTGGGTTTCGTTTGGCTTGATATAGTAAGTTTATTAACCATATAGTGTAAGAAAAAAAGACACTGTAAAAGTTAAATTATTTAACTTAGAGTTAAATCTAATTGATATGGTTAAAATAATAACCTAAACTTGTCTAAATCCTATTGTATGAGAGTATTTCGACCCATACCCACTTTATCTTCGAAATAAGACCCTTTGGAACCATTATAAACCGAATTTGACCTTAATATAAAATAATATTTTGAGATTTTCCTAAGGTGCCCCTCTCCTCCCTTATAAAAGGGCACCTCCTCCCTCTCTTCCTCACACCACTTTGAGCCTTCAAGCTCGGCCAACCCCTGCCAATTTCATCTCTCCACTTCCCTAGCGACATCCTAGAGGTTTTGTTCTTCTTCAAAGACCTATTTTAGTGCCCTAAAAGGAGGTCTCAAAGAAGCACTCCAAAGAAGAGGTAATGTCCGTTACCGATTCTTTCATCTTTATTTCTCCTTCCACTTATTATTCTTTAGTTTTTTCATTATGAAGTAATAACATCAGTATCACTCATATACTGATATGTTATTATAAGTATGAAACAACCCTATTTCACCATCTATCCATCCTATGGAAAAAGAAATCACCGCGCGTGCGTACGTACAGAATACTGTCTCCACGCCGTGGTGAAATCTATTTTCCACCACCACCTTACTTGGATGGGTATAATGGTGTACATAATAACTATATATGATTATTGTAAAGTGATATTGATTCTGAAATTGTATACATACAATCCAATACAATTTCACGATCATGAGAACGATATCATCGCTCGTGTGTACGTACGGACTACCGTCTCCACGACGCGATGAGATTCATTCTCCACGTTAACCATTAATGAATGATTATAAAGTATATATAAGTAATAATGAAATATATGACATAATAATGATTCTGGATTTATGTATATATATATATGTATGTCATCTAGTTACTTCCATTCAAGACAATAAGGAAAGGAAAATAGCGTTCATGCGTATGTACGGACTACCGTCTCCATGAACGGTGTGTTTCATTTCATTTATCTATTTACTATATATATATATATATATATTGAATATATATGATATATAAATCATGTTTTATATTCTGGAAGTAATTAAATAATTATATAAGTAATAATAATGTCAAGAACAATAAGTCCAAACACCTACGATAAATGAAATGATTTTACCCAAAACGCTTCTTTAACAAGAATTTAAAAAAGAACGGGTAATATAAAGTCATAAGTGAACCATATATGATATAATAACAATTAATATGATTCTGTAATAAGTCAATGACATTATTTAAATCATTATACAGGAGGTTCGGACACTTACGAAGCAAATCAGACCTAAGGTAAGGGAAATATCACAATCTCATTTTTATTCGAGATTGTTTATACTTTGGCATTTACTGGGGTGTATTTTATCATCCACATCCATGTTTACTCAATATGTAATATTATTTCCATCCACCTACAATTTTTTAAATCCAATTTCACCCTTCGGTGAGTTTTTAGTAAAGGATATGAAAGGAATCTTTTGTCGTTTTTCGTACGAGGTACTTTTTGACTTTTCCGACAAAAGTACGGAGAATGTTTTTTTTAACTTATATGGCATGAATGGATTTTTAAAAAATTATTTCCAAGAAGCTTCATTTACATGTTTTCAAGTTTATTTTTAATCAACTTCTTTTAGTTTATAATTTTATGACATGTTAAGAAAGGAAAAGTGTTTTTGAAGAAGAAAGGATATTTTCCTCAAGAATGGAGTTCAAGTGTTTTATCAAAAGTATTTTCCATCTAAGATAATAAAGGGTTCTGTTTCTATCCCTATTATTACATGGATTTGATTATGTTGTGATGGAAATATTTTTATGAATTCCTTTATCTTATATGAATTGTTTTATGATGTCATGTTGTTTAAAAATCCCATTTTTACTACATGGGTTATGAAATGATGTATGATTTATGATTTTGTGGCACACATAAGAATGGTATCATTATGAGATGGGTGGGACCTATATCTCCCTCCAATGCATTGGGTAAAGATTTTATATCTCATGAGATAGACATGGCTGGAACGGTAGGTTATACCGGTTCAGTGAAACAGAACTGAAATGAGGGTGACTCGGTTCAGAAATGGACTTTGTCCA
The DNA here is from genome assembly GCA_963277665.1 of Viscum album. Classification (NCBI taxonomy): domain Eukaryota; kingdom Viridiplantae; phylum Streptophyta; class Magnoliopsida; order Santalales; family Viscaceae; genus Viscum; species Viscum album. Next base: position 268,074,205 of record OY728155.1, on the reverse strand, counting down.
CTAAGGTAGTCTTGGCAATGAGTCTTGACTAATAAGAAATGATTCTCTATGATTATGTGTGTATGCCACAAAGTTTCATGTTTTATGTTATGATTATTGTGATTACATTTCACTGCCATGATGTATTCCATGTTATGAAATTATGATCTCTTTTACAGGTTAAGATTTCCAAAAGATATGTTCTTATGAATACGACGTGATTGATATTTCTTTTGTTTACCCTTACTGAGCATTTGAGATCACCCTTTGTATGTTTTCTTTCCCCAGGTCAGGAAGAAGGTTATTAAGTAAGATATGCCAAAAGAGACTATAGATATGATGAAATAAATGGGAGACAGTGTAGACGATTTATGAACCAGTTGTTTATGTTTCCCAGTTTCCAAAGACACTAAACTATTACGATCCGTGTGTGTGTTTTTTTGTTATGTACTAAGTATTTCTGCAAAAGTAATGTAATTTCCATGTACGTCAAGCTTCGGGTCTCTACAGTTGGTATCAGAGGAAAGGTTTAGTCAACCTTTGGAAACTATGATGCGAAAACGTTAGTGAGATCCCTAGAAATGTTTCTAAGGTATGTCTAGGGATGTCCCTAAGGATAAGTATACGTATAGGATATAGTCCTAGAACTATGGTAATGATATTATATTAAACCAAAGATGTTAGATATTGAAGTTATTCCCCCTTTATTATGATTTTTTCCTCTCACACTATTCTTTTTGGGTTTTAGAAAATGGCTGGAAACAAGATGATTCACGATAATGGAGGATATGATGGACAATGGAATGATATTCTTCATGAGCAACCAAATGAAATGGGATTTGGAAGTCCAAACATCATTGTTATGTCGAATCAGCAATCTCATAATATGATCAATAAAGTAAAATTTGGTAAGTTTCCTAACTCAGCTAATAAGAGAAAGATGGAGTTTCATGATGATCATAGAGGAAAGAAAGTTCAATTTCCCCTATGTAAATCATGTGGGAAGAGGCATCAAGGAGAATGTTTCAAAGGAACTGGAAGATGCTTTGGTTGTGGAAAAGAAGGACACAAAGCCAGTAAGTGAAAAGAAAAAGGTTCAGTAAACACCCGGGATGAGGATAATGGTATTGCTACGACATAAACAATGGTTAAATGTTTTAAATGTGGAATGTACGGGCATTATGCAAACCAATGTCCTAAGGGAAAGTCTCATGAAGAGAATCAGTATGGTCGTATGGGTAGTATTTACGTGGATGATGATGAAGAGACTACAAATGATATGTGAGATGAAAGAATTGTTGAAGCTCGGTCAATGGTTTAAGAATGTGGTGGAATGATTACATGTTTATCATGTGTAATGTTGTATAAGTAATCTCATTGTACTATGGAATAAAGAGACATATAAGGATTGTTACACTGTTGTCTTTCCTTGAGTGTTGAAAGTGTATGATTAATGTTACCAGTATCCATGAAAGGTTATTTAGATATTTTTGGAATGTAGATGATATGCGCATAATGAAGGGATAATGAGAAAATTAAATATTTGATAGTATTCATGAGCTCATGACTGATATAAGGAGAAGGTTATATCATGGTTTGAGTATATAGAATTTTGAGGATTTTGGTATGTGGAAAGTGTTAACGTTTAACTGCATTCATGTTTTCACTAAGGTTCAATGGGTATTCAAGAGAATACATGATTAAGGCCTTTGAATGTTTAGAATGTGACCAAAAAGACATATCTTGTGATATATGGGGATCAACGATGGTATTAAATCTTTCGTAATCGTTTTCACTATATTATGAGAGTGGACTGAAGTATTATGGATAAGCCTAAATATTGGAATGGATTATGTTGGACATAAGTTAGTATTGTTTAAGGATAGAAGTTTTTTCGATATTATTGATGGGATGTTATAGTAATATAGTTTTAGAAAAAGGGCAACCTGCAGGACGAGCGACATCCCATCGCTTCGGACTAGGCTGTGGGAATCGAACCCACAACTGAAGTGCGACTGGTCTTTATCGCCTACCACTGGCCTACAGGAAGTCCCTGTTTAGTAGAAACTAGTTTTATTATATTAAGCAGTATGATATATAAAGTATAAGTCCATTTTAGGAACCATATATGATTAATCTCACTATATATGGACTTATGTATTTTTTGATAACTTTTCTAACCTTTTGTTTGAGACAGATGGAATGACTCATCATTATATCACATGATCTACTAACACATCATGAATGACAAATTCAACATTATTTCTTTAAGAGATGAAGTGGAAATTGTCCAAAGAATGACAAACGGTGAGACTATACCAAAATCACGAAAGTATTTCTTCAAATTCCAATTTCATAAACTTTAGGGAAATGATCTTGAAAAACCAAAAATGTTGTCCTACTTACCTTATATCCGATGAATCAGATGGTACCGTAGATAATCACAAATCTATGGCTTTGTGATTGTTGGCTTTTTCATAGCCATGTTCTCTACCACTCTGCATCAGAACATGATGGTTAGATTCCTCTTCTATATCCATATTTTCACCTATGTGGAAACCCAGTGATTAGTTTATTTGGGTAACCGTTATGTTTCATACTTTTGTTTTTAAATATTCGTTTTGGTATTCCTTTTTACTATGTGGGTTTCTATTAAAGAAACTTTCAAATAGTAAACCATTTATAACCCCGACGAATTTCGAGGTCGAAATTCATTTTAAGTGGGGTAGAATGTAACAACCCGAGATTTTATAAGATACATTCTTTTTAATTTCATTCATATCTTCTATTGTACGACACACCAAGATTATCTTGCGCTATATGCAACACTGTATTAGCTTGCAGTATACGCAACACTTTTCTTGGCTATTGTTACACACAATTTCAAGTTCGTTTGATAGAAGTTATTCTACAGAACATTGAGTGTATATATATATATATATATATATATATATATATATATATATATATATATTCAATGTATAAATAAAATATGATTGGATTCTGTTATACGCAACAACAAAGGTGTTGTGCACTACACGCAACCCTAACTTGGCTTGCATTACACGCAATCGCGACCTTCCTCGATAGCGTGTCTTGTACGCAATACTGGGTTTTACTAAACAACAATATATTATTATAATATTTTTATGAACTAGCCGTTATGAATAGTGTTAACTAAATTTTTAATTTTATAACATTATTATTCATCTTACACATTTCTAGAACATGGTGTAAGAACAAAATAAATTTTTCGGGTAAAATAAGTATTTTTCAAAAAATGCAGTTTTGCCGCCTTTTGATGGCGCACCCACATTAAATATAGTTTTTTACATGTTTATAAGTTCCATTTGACAAAATAAAATTATTATTTGGAATCAAGAAATAAAAATTTACTTTGGATAAATTTTTCATTTTATTCTGATGACTTTCATATTTTAATGAATAGTAAAAACACGCTATATTTTAATTAAAAACATCTTTTTTCATCGTAATATCTTATGTGGTTAAATTATAATATTGAATGGTTTTAAAGTATAAATAGAATATATTTTTACCATTTAATATAATGTATGTCATTAGCATTGATTTTACCTTGAATTCATAGGTAAAATCAATTCAATCTTTTGCAATGTTTTTAAGAAAAACCCGTTTTCTTTCGACAACGGGATTAATTTTAATTTAATTTCTGCAACTTTTGTGTATTGAATTTGGAAAAATGGATTCCAAATTTGGAATCAGTGGATCCAAATTATGTTAATAAGCTACTTTTTATTTTTTGGGAATTATGAATAGTAACTACGGTAAATTTTATTTACCATAGTTAAAGGTAAATCGGGTAATTAAGGGTAAATATAATATTATAAAATTACCCTAACACATGTAGAAATCCTATTGGATGACTAAAAGTCGACCCATATCACCTAAGGGTCGGATTAGATTCATTTAATGGACTTTTGTCCATGAAAATAATTTAATTATTATTAAAACCAAAGAATGTGACAACATGTCACTTTCTTAAATCTTATAAGTATAATAATTTTAATTTAGTGATAAACTTCATGAAACTTCGAACATGAATAGTCTACAGAACTCTAATACAATTATATACATCATAGGAATTTATTTAGAATTTTTAGGGATTAAATAACTATCATTTATTATGACACAAAGATGATGCAGTAATTGTCTTATTAATGAAATATTGACATAATTGATGTTATAAATACCCAAATAAATGTAATTTGAGACTGTTTATGACTTAAAATAATTTTCTAGGTTAATATTACATGTTATTGTTTATTTAAGTAACTTTTTTCGAACGTATCATTATTTTATGAATTTTATAAAAAATCATGTACCAAATAGTGTCAAAATTGACATAAATTAGTTTTTAAAACAAATATTATATTATTAATTGTTATTTTATTCCTAAAAATCAAAGGTTCGGCCAAATGACTTAGATAAGGTTATATATATTAATAATAAATAACGTGTGGTTCTTTTGGCTTGATATAGTAAGTTTATTAACCATATAGTGTAAGAAAACAAAAAGACACTGTAAAAGTTAAATTATTTAACTTAGAGTTAAATCTAATTTATAAGGTTAAAATAATAACCTAAACTTGTCTAAATCCTATTGGATGAGAGTATTTCGACCCATCCCCACTTTATCTTTGAAATAAGACCCTTTGGAACCATTATAAACCGAATTTTACCTTAATATAAAATAATATTTTGAGATTTTCCTAAGGTGCCCCTCTCCTCCCTTATAAAAGGGAACCTCCTCCCTCTCTTCCTCACACCACTTTGAGCCTTCAAGCTCGGCCAACCCCTGCCAATTTCTTCTCTCCTATTCCCTAGAAACATCCTATAGGTTCTGGTGTTCTTCAAAGACCTATTTTAGTGCCCTAAAAGGATGTCTCAAAGAAGCACTCCAAAGAAGAGGTAATGTCCGTTACCGATTCTTTCATCTTTATTTCTCCTTCCACTTCTTCTTCTTTAGTTGTTTAATTATGAAGTAATAACATCAGTATCACTCATATACTGATATGTTATTATAATTATGAAACAACCCTATTTAACCATCTATCCATCCTACGGAAAAAGAAATCACCGCGCGTGCGTACGTACGGAATACCGTCTCCACGCCGTGGTGAAATCTATTTTCCACCACCACCTTACTTGGATGGGTATAATGGTGTACATAATAACTATATATTATTATTGTAAAGTGATATTGATTCTGAAATAGTATACATACACTCCAATACAATTCCACGATCATGAGAACGATATCATCGCTCGTGCGTACGTATGGACTATCGTCTCCACGACGCGATGAGATTCATTCTCCATGTTAACCATTCATGATTGATTATAAAGTATATATAAATAATAATGAAATATATGACATAATAATTATTCTGGATTTATGTACATATATATGTATGTCGTCTACTTACTTCCATTCAAGACAATAAGGAAAGGAAAACAGCGTTCATGCGTACGTACGGACTACCGTCTCCATGAACGGTGTGTTTCATTTCATTTATCTATTTACTATGTATATATATATATATATTGAATATATATGATATATAAATCATGTTTTATATTCTGGAAGTAATTAAATCATGATATAAGTAATAATAATGTCAGGAACAACAAGTCTAAACACCTACGATAAATGAAATGATTTTACCCAAAACGCTTCTTTAACATGAATTTACAAAAGAACGGGTAATATAAAGTCATAAGTGAACCATATATGATATAATAACAATGAATATGATTCTTTAATAAGTCAATGACATTATTTAAATCATTATACAGGAGGTTCGGACACTTACGAAGCAAATCGGACCTAAGGTAAGGGAAATATCACAATCTCATTTTTATCCGAGATTGTTTATACTTTGGCATTTACTGGGGTGTATTTTATCATCCACATCCATGTTTCCTCAATATGTAATATTATTTCCATCCACCTACAATTTTTTACATCCAATTTCACCCTTCGGTGAGTTTTTAGTAAAGGATATGAAAGGAATCTTTTGTCATTTTTCGTACGAGGTACTTTTTGACTTTTCTGACAAAAGTACGAAGAATGTTTTTTTAACTTATACGGCATGAATGGATTTTTAAAACATTATTTCCAAGAAGCTTCCTTTACATGTTTTCAAGTTTATTTTTAATCAACTTCTTTTATTTATAATTGTACGACATGTTAAGAAAGTAAAAGTGTTTTTGAAGAAGAAGGGATATTTTCCTCAAGAATGGAGTTCAAGTGTTTTATCAAAATTATTTTCCATATAAGATAATAAAGGGTTCTATTTCTATCCCTATTATTACATGGATTTGATTATGTTGTGATGGAAATATTTTTAGAAATTCCTTTATCTTATATGAATTGTTTTATGATGTCATGTTGTTTAAGAATCCCATTTTTACTACATGGGTTATGCAATGATGTATGATTTATGATTTTGTGGCACTCATAAGAATGGTATCATTATGAGATGGGTGGTACCTATATCTCCCTCCAATGCATTGGGTAAAGATTTTATATCTCATGAGATAGACATGGCTGGAACGGTAGGTTATACTGGTTCAGTGAAACAGGACTGAAATGAGGGTGACTCGGTTCAGAAATGGACTTTGTCCACTAAGATAGTCTTGGCAATGAGTCTTGACTAATAAGAAATGATTCTCTATGATTATGTTTGTATGCCACAAAGTTTCATGTTTTAAGTTATGATAATTGTGATTACATTTCACTACCATGATTTATTCCATGTTATGAAATTATGATCTCTTTTGCAGGTTAAGATTTCCAAAAGATATGTTCTTATGAATACGATGTGATTGATATTTCTTTTGTTTATCCTTACTGAGCATTTGAGATCACCCTTTGTATGTTTTCTTTCCCCAGGTCAGGAAGAAGGTTATTAAGTAAGATATGCCAAAAGGGACTATAGATATGATGAAATAAATGGGAGACAGTGTAGACGATTTATGAACCAGTTGTTTATGTTTCCCAGTTTCCAAAGACACTAAACTATTACGATCCTTGTGTGTGTGTTTTTGTTATGTACTAAGTATTTTCGCAAAAGTAATGTAATTTCCATGTACGCCAAGCTTTGGGTCTCTATAGTATATGTTTCCACCATTGACCTAGATGAAGAAGGGGGTGGAAAAAATGTGTTAGAAAAAGGGAGAATAAGTTTGATAGTTTGATGACTTGGAAAATAGTAAATTAATCCCATGGAATACTCAAAGCACAATTGAAGCTATCGACTGTGCCCCCCAATAGTTCTTGATGCAATAAATCCAACATCCCTGGCCCCATAATCCTTAAAGGATCAGCCATACAAAAATAAATTTGGCAAAAAAGGTATAGAGAAAGTGAAAGAATATTAACATGCACCAAGGAAAAAAGTTGCCTTTAACCCTCTCAGATTTTATGCCATCAGATCTAATGAAACGGGCACTGCCCTTCCAAATGGAGCCACTGGAAGAAGTTAATCAAGAAGACTCATCATCGAATGGGGAACTAATCTTTAGCTCAATTATTGCAATTCACTTAATGGGTCCCTTATCTAATAAAGAATATGGTTATGAACCTGAGTTCCCTATACCCAATTAAGGAGCTAGAGGAGGAGGTTACAGGAGCCAAGGATATCCAGGAAGATAAAGTCGTAGAAGAAATAAAATATTTGGTCACACCCCAGCTCAAAATATATGCATTGAAAAAAATAACAAATGAGACCTTCAGTGAACCCAATAGGGATAGGAAACTTCCACTAACCCTACCAGAATCCACTCTAGACCGATCATCATGGAATATCCATCAGATGAGGAGAAATTTTATAATCTCCCACAGTGTGTAGGCAAACCTACTTGACCAAACCCATAAAGCACAGAATCACCACTAGCTACTATATTGAGGTTCATTCCATATTCATCTAATTATCAAGCCCATAAATAACCTATGAATGAGCATCCTCAAGTTGGGAAATTTCGGCCTTTAAATAATAAGTATGATATTTTGAAACAATTGGCTTTTGTACGAGCCAAACTATCAATCCTTGATGCCATAAATTTTTCAAAAGATCTCAAAGAAGTGCTTATAGAAGATATTTTAATCCCCTGGGAGTATTAGGCTGAAGTAACTACCACCAAAGCCTATAAAAATACCAATCTAGAAGAATTTCATGTAGTTATCTCTTTCATGGATCGGGGTGAAGACGCCATCATGTAAGGCCACATCAAACCTTAATATATTTCTATCATGATAAATGTTGTCGATATTTGAAATGTCTTCATTTACAATGTCTATAGAGTTAATATCATCCCATTGTGGACAATTTATTGGTAGGTATAGAATGAGTAAAACCTTAAATCTTGCACCACAACTCTGTTTGGCAATGAAAAAAGTGAGAAGAAGACATTAGGAAAAATCAAGCTCAAAACTCATTTTGGTGACTCATAGAGAACTTAAAATTTCTGGTGGTTCAGAAAAACATGACATTCAACATCCATTTAGTAAGGCCCTAGCTTCATCATCACACAATGATTCCATCATTATAATATCAATGCATCAAATATTTCATTAATGGGAAGAGTGGAACATTGAATGCTGATAAGGCCGCATTCGAATCCAGAGAGTCGCACTATATTGCTTCCCAAAATGATTTGTAAATAGTTCTTATAGACCCCTTCAAGTATCTTGGTGAGGAATAAAAATTACTCATCAATCATATTGAGTGCATGGGTCCAAATTTGGATGCGTATTCAGCAGTCCTCTTGATTTCTGTCATGGACAATGAGCCTAACAGTGTTGAAAATCCCATTGACCCCATGATAATGGTGAATGATAAAATAGAAATGTGACCAACCCATATTCAAGGATTCATATGATCCCTTCTTCACTCACTAAGTCATTAGATAATGGATACACTTTTCATTCCCTCACTCCATCTTACCCAAAAGACTCCATGTTGTTAGCTCGGTTGGAAGAAGTCACTTCACCTCCCAAATACCAAAATTATGAGTCTTCTGTTAACCTTGAAGATCTAATAAAAAGAATTGTTTCCCTATTAGAAGGATAAAATTATGATTTGGATGTAGAATAGGAAGAGGAAGAAGACCTTAGGGATTCCCCTTAGACATTAGAGGAGGGTGTATCTACCACCATCGATGAACTCCTGAAAATAAACTTGGGTACCGAAGAAGACCTTAAACCCTCTCAAATTAGTGTGGACATGTCTCCTAAAGAGAAATAGTTATATACCTCCTTATTGAGGAAGAATAAAGATGTTTTCTTCTAGAAATATATAGAAATTTCAGGCCTCGATCCTGAGGATTCCACTCACCACTTGGGCCTACCAGAAGACCATTGTGGCTACAAGAAATCCACTAAGAGACCACACCCGATGCATACTACCAAAATAGAGGATAAATTCGAAAATATATTTTGAGAAAACTTCATTTAGGACATTCAATATCCCATATGGTTGGATAATATAGTCCCCATAAAAAATAAAAACAGAAGAATTAGATTTTTGATAGATTTCAGGGATCTCAATTAGCACTACCTAAAAGATGACTTCCCAGTCCTGATCATTTAATTTTTGATTGATGAAACCATTGGATATCAGGATCTATCCTTCATGGACAGCTATTTAGGATATAACCAAATCTGAATGGATTGAGAAGATGAAGAGGCAACAACCTTCAAGGCAATCCAAGGAGTGTTTTTCTACAATGTAATGCCCTTCGGTCTGAAGAATGTTAGTGTCACATATCAACATGCCACGAATATTATCTTCAATACCTTATTGGGAATGTTTTTTGAATTATATGTTTATGACTTGGTAGTCAAATCATTATAGCAAGCATACCACCTATCAGATCTTGAAATCGTCTTCAACATACTGTGACAACATAGCATGAAAATGAACCCCTTGAAATGGGTTTTTATTGTTACCTTAGGGAATGTCCTTGGCTTTGTCTTAAGCCATCAGGGAATCTAAATTGATCCTAAGAAGATGAAGGATATCCTTTTCATGTCACCTTCTCAAAAACTCATAAATTTGAGAGGACATCAAGGACATATACCCTACATTCATCGGTTCATATATAATCTTTTTGAAAAATGTTTTCCCTTCACTAGGTTGATGAAAAATGGGGTCTCATATTAATGGACTGATGATTTTAGGAGGAATTTGATGATCTCAAGAAGTACCTCTTCATCCCACAAATTCTAATTCCACTTATCAACAGAAGACCACTAATTCTGTATGTGAATTCCTTAGAATGGTCACTAGGCTCCTTTATTTCAAAGAAGAATGAAACGAGTAGTAAAAACATCCTTTATTATCTCACCCAACCTATGATTAATGCTGAAACTTATTATTCAAATATCAAGAAGAGATACCTGGACCTAATATTTATGGTCAAAAATACGAGGCACTATCTACAACACCATGAGGTCCATTTGGTATCTCGTAGCAACCCGCTCAAGTATATTCTTAGATATCCAATGTTGTTTGAATGTCTATCACGGTGGGCAGTCTTCTTGAAGAAGATTGATATATGGTTCATACCTCAGAAATATATCAAAGGATAGGCTTCAGAAGATTTCTTAGTAGAACACACCTCAGTAGAAATGACTCTATTTGATGGTGAATTACCTGATAAGGAGGTTTTTCTCTATTCAATAGGACTCCCAAACATGGGAAATAAATTTTTATGGTGCATCTAGAAGTCCAACATAGAAAAGGATGGAAGACTATAAGATCAACAAAGTGGGGCTGGGGTTCATACTCATATCCCTAGAAAAGGTAGTCTTTCCATACTCCTTTTTGTTTTCAGAGGGGTGCACAAATAATGAAGAAGAGTATCAAGATCTCATTGAAGGACTTGAGGTTTCACTTAAAGTAAAAGTAGAACACTTGAAGATAAAAGGTGACTTGGAACTAGTCATCAAGAAAGTAAATGGTGAGTATTCAATCAATAAATAGGAGTTAATCCCTTTGATGGACAAAATATGAGAACTAATGGCAGAGTTCCCCTAATAGATGATATTAACTCATATCGCCCAGTAGAAAAAATTCACAAGATGATGCATTATAAAATGAAAACACAACCCTAGATGACCCAAATTGGGATAAAACAGTTATCATCATTGGCCATCATCATATGTTCATACTATTTGTTCAAGCCAACATGGAAGAAATCGACGAGATTAGTCCCATAACTAAGATGTATTTTCCTACCACATACTGGATGAGTCCCATTGTGAATTACGTTCAAAAGGGATAAATCCCACAAGATAGGGCTAGAAGCGATAAAATATGGAGACAGGTAATCAATTTCGTTCGGTATGATGGGAAAAATCAATAAACGAACCTCTATATGTGGGGACTTGATGGGGTCCTTATTAGGTGCGTTGATGGAGAAGAGATTGTTGTCATTATGAAGGAAGTGCATACTGGAGCCTGTATGGCACATCAATCAGGACCCAAGATCTACTATCAAATCTAGTAGCTTAGATGCAATTGGACCACTATGACACAGGATTGTGCTAAATTCACCATGAATCTCCATTATTGTCAGGTTCATGCCAATTTGAGGTTCTTAAAGAAATATTTTATGTATCCAAAATAAATTCATCATAACCATAGGATGTTAAACTATATGAAAAATTAATCTTGACCACACCACATTAAACTGCATTGAAAATTCATCCAGACTGCACAACATTAAACTGCCAAGACAATTTGTTCTCCCCACGTGATGTTAAATTGCATGGACAATTTTTTCTGACCGCATGATGCTAAACTACATGGATCATTTAACCTAAACACATGACATTAAACTTCATGGAAAATTCTTCCTAACCTCATAATGTTAAATGGGATTGACAATTCTTCCTAACCACACGACGTTAAGCTGCATGGACAATTCATCCTGACCACACAAAGTTAAAATCCATGGACAATTCATCATGACTATATGTCGTTAAACTACATGGACAAAGGGTCCTAATCACAAGATATGAAACTGTAGGATGAAATTTCCTCACCACATGATGTTAAAATGTATGGGGATCATTGCATTCCAATCAACGATTCATCGTAAATGGGTCTGATCTATGCAGGAGAAAAAAAATCTCCCCATTTTATGTGAGAACCAAATCCATATAGGAACTCGCATTCTCCAGAACTACATGAGGCTTGATTATCATTTCAGCAAGATACGAAGTGATGCCTAGACTATATGCCTCAGGCCCATCCAATATCAAAAAAATATCCCCCCTCTTTCTATATGGACTAAACCAATACAGGGAGTTCCCTTCACAGAACTGCATATGGCTTGATTCTAATTTGTCCAAGGGATACGTATAGGTTCCTTGATCCTAAATCTAGGTCCAGCCACTACATGATACAAAATTCCTCTCTTGTACCCTCCACTACTTATGTATTGTGATATAAACCCTCGTTATTCCTAGTTTATCACATTGAGATAAGAACACGTGATCTTAGGAATGGTTGTAATATATTCTCTCGCATGAACAGAGGGTAAAGGTACATGAAAGGCCCATCAACTCAAAATAATGGTTAAAAAATACCCATATCCATGTGTATGGACCAAGCCTATGAAGGAAGACCAATTTCTAGAACTACATTTTTCTTTATTTCTTCCCTCACAGGATACATAGTGATTCGTAGATTACACATCATGGCCTAGCCTCTATCCAAGAAAATTCCCCTTCTATGCATATGGTTTAGACTAGAATAGTGAAATTCATAGAACTATGTATGATTCTTGTCTCAATGAGAGACATAGTGGCACTCGAATCTCCAAATCTGGGCCCATCTGTGATAAAAGACCCAAATGTAAAATTCCCCTATCCTTTGTTATGTTACCCCTATATGGAAGAATACAACTCTTCCATACCTTGTTTATCACACAGAGAATATGTCACATGGGCTTAGGGTTTTGGCAGGTAATTCCTCACATGGTCATTGTGTAAAAATCTGTATAAGTGTTGCCATGGTCCTGGTGGTGTGACCTTAAAAGGAACATTACTGTTCTCCCCACTATGTTGGGGAACCCAAATTCCTAACCAAATGACATTAAACTTCATGGTACCTCAAGAAATATGTGTGTATTTATTCTCAATATAACAAGATATGTAGTGATGCCCGGACCTTGTGCTTGGTTCCAACCACATGAAATAGAAAAATACAAATTCCCCCAATCTCATTCACATAAATGAAAATCTAAATAGTATACTTCAAACCTTGACTCATATAATAAGGATTTTTCAAAAGAATATACCCCATATATGTGAGTAATATTTATGTAGGGGATTCTATATTTCATAGCTAATCATGGTCATGATATTTCCTGTGTACTCAAGTATCCCGTTCCCATACAACAAACTTAATGCGCTTGGAAATCATGGATCCCCATGATCATATATGGCCATTGGAAATGGAAGTTCAGTTTCCTATGAACACCTTTGTTTGACTATAAGTTTCCCACAGAGAGATCCTACCAACCAAAGGAAAAAAATTCATCAAGAGAGACCTTTCCTACTTCCATACACCCAATGGCTCCCAAGCCATGTATCCTTTCTTCTGATCTGAGAGCCCCCAAAGTTGTGGTTTACCCTTTCTCCCTCCCTCGCATTCTAGGTATGTGAGAGTATCACAACCTAATTATCGCATACTTACTCATGGTTCCTATGCCAATTTTTCCTCACTAAATGTCATTAAACTATATGGACAATTCATCCTCACTGTACGACGTTAAATTACATGGTCAATTCAACCTCACTGCATGACATTAAACTGCATGGATAATTTTTCCTCACCAACTGACGTTAAACTTCATGGCCAATATTTCCTCGTTTTATGATGTTAAACTACATAGCATAATAATGTTCTCACCTGAGAGTACATTTCCCCTGGCATTGGTCACCCATCATGATGTGTTATGGAACTATGTTTGGCTTGATTCTTTCCCTCATAGGATATGTAGAGATGCATGGACTCTAATTCTAGTTCATCCACCCTAAATAAAAAAATTCCTCCCCCTATGTATGGTCTATAACTTCATAGGGGTAATTTCTATAAATAACTACACTTGTCTTGATTCCTACCCAAGTATGACATGTAGTGATGCATGGATCCTATGACCCGTACCCAGTTGTGGAATGCATAAAAATGTCCCCTCATCTAATTTCAAGCTAAGTAATAAACATGATCTATTTTCAAGGCCATTTTATGAGTAACCACATGTTCCCTCTTCACGTAGGTTCATCTACACCCTCAACACATGATGTTAAACTACATGGAAAAAATTTCCTTTCTGTATGATGTTAAACTACATTGGATAATAGTGTTCTTACCTGAGAGGAAATTACATCCGACATCGATCACCCACCATTTTTTTTTATGGCACTACGTATGGCATAATTCAGATCTATATAGGATACATAGTGACATTCGAACTATGATCTAGGCCCAAGTACCCCAAATGTAAAATTCTCCTTTCCTTGATTATGCCATCCATAGGTTGTTGATTAAACCCCTTCCACCCCCTGTTTTCTACAATAGAGCAGAGCTCATTTGGGATGAGGGACCTCAGCATGGGATTCCTCACATTTACATGGAAAATAAATCAGGTCCTAACCACATAATGCTAAACTGCAAGGTACCCCGAGAACTATGTTTGGATTGATTCCTATGTATACAGGATACGTAGTAACGCTGGGATGATAGACCATAATCCTAATCATCCTCAAAGAAAAACAAATATAGCTAAAATTTCCCCTTCCTTATGTATGTACCAAACCTATGCAAGGAGACTAATTTCAATGAACCCAAATATTAAAGCCTGGTGTCATCTCCAACAAAAAAACGAAAATGACCCACCCTACATATGAGTCAGACATATGTGTGGATCTACATGGGTTTCCCACAAAAATAGATTGTCAACCAAAAGTAAATTTTTTCTTAGTATAGGCATATCCTACTTCTATACACCCATCTACTTCCAAGCCCAATATCATATCTCCTGATCTGAGAGCCCTCATATCCATGGTTTAAATTTTCCTTCCTACTCATGTCTTGGACTTGTCAGGAAATCCTGACTCGGTTATCCTTCAGTTAATTGGGGATTTTATATCAATTACCTAATCACATGAAATTAAAAATTCATGATTCATGATTACCAATGTTCACCCTTGGGCCCACACACATCAAAGAATATTTCCCCCATGTTTCAATGCATGAAATAAATCCGCACAAGATGGTCCAGTATGAGTCTCATCTTAGTGGTGATCTCATATCCAAGACAAACACTACAAAAAATTTACAATTTAGTGATAGTTTTTTTATCTACCGGTAGTTTAAACTGCCACTCTAAGGTTCTGTGATGGTTTCAAAAACCCACCGCTAAAATGGGTGTCGGCATTCAACACTCAGCGGTTTCTTCCATTTAGTGGTTGTTTCTTGAAAGTGTCGTAGAATTTTTATTTTTCAGTGGTTTTCATAGTTTTGGTTTTGGTTTTTTTTTAAATAATTGGGATCTAGTGGTGGTTCAAACCACCACTAATGTCCGAGATTTTTACCAAAAAACACTCCACTAATACAGATAAAATTTCCAATGAGTAAATTTTTTTCATATTTAGGAGTGGTTTTAACCGCTGCCCTAAAATACCATAATATAGAGGTGGTTTAAATTGCCTCGAAAAAATCCTATATATAATGGTGGTTTAAAACGGTGATATATCATGCATTAAAAAATAAGTTATAGGTTCTACAGCCCTAGAACCTGCATCTAGAACAACACAACAGTGACACTAAAAATTTGATGAGATCATAAAATATATCATTAATGTACAAGGAAAAAACACATGTTAAGACTAAATAATCAACAAACGTTGATTCTCACCAAAACATAAAGAATCGACACACTGACCAAGGAAAACAACACATTGAAAGAAATAATACATTTCTCAATACATTGAAAGAATAAAACAAGACACACAATACATTAAAATAATCCATAATACATAAAAACATTGAGAGAATCAACACATAGAAATAATAAATATTATATTTCTCAACACATTGAAAGAATCAATGCATTTATCAATACATTTCTCACTGAAAGTATGTTGGTTTTTTAAAATATTACACAACACATTTCCAAGGAAAATAAAAATTTAATACATTTAAAACTAGATATAAAGAATCAATGTACTTCCATTAAAATGAGGCTTCACATGTTAAAAATAAATCCATCAAAATTACAAACAAGATAAATTAATTTAATAATAAAGAAATAATCCCCAATATGAAACCATCTATTATGAATACCATTTTCATTAAAAGGGTCATTAATTATTCAAAACCAATAAGCAATGATTAACCAAAAGATAAATCGCCCTAAATATCTATAAATGATCTAAACTTCCACAAGAGAGGGTTAAAACTGAATTGGATTTATAAAATGGGTAAATAATTTATGAAATCCTAGGACTTCCAACAATAATCCTACCCCTTTATGAGAGCATGAAAAATAACATAGATGTATCTTAGTTCCTAGACCAACAAGAATCCACATAGTTTGAGTTACCTAAATACATCCCCATGTCTTATCCAAGACCAATAAGACAGATCTCAAAAAATAGGGTTCATGCACAAATAGAGCACAAAAATCTCATAAAAAGGAGATCACCCAACACATCAAGATTGAGCTCTAACCAAGAAGGTGAAAACAAGAGGATACTAGTCGAACAAAGGGTCTGATAGATAGGGGTTATCCTATATGTTATAGGCTTGAGATATAATTGTATGAATAATTGATATAGGACCTTAGTTTGGTGAGAGATAACATAAAAATATCCTTGTTCAGTAGGACTAGGTTGTGATGTGAGATTTGGAAAAGGGTATAGACATTCCTATATTGGTTGGGGTTAGATAGAGATTACGTTCTTGTAGAAAACCATGTGGTTTTTTGTCATGAATTGACCTATAGGGACCCTAATTGGGACACCAGTAAGCTGAGTGTGACACCACATGTTCAACCCCAATAGTTTAAGGGCTAGAGATTGGAACAAAGTAAGAATATCACAGAATTGGGAGGCTTTATCCTATTATATGTGAACACACACACACACTCAACTCTATGAAATATTTCATAGGTATAATAAAATAAAACCTATTAGTGTAAAAAATAATGTAGTAACCTCTAGGAAATACATTAGAATGAGATAGATAAATATCTAGGAAAGGAAAAGGGTAAAATATATGCCAAACTAAGAAGAAGTAAAGTAGGTCCCAATCTAGATACAACTAAAAGAAAAAATAAGAGTTCCAAACTCAAGATTCCTAAGTATGACCACCAAACATGGTCAGTGACTCCACTTACTTATATGTTCCATAGATATTAGTTCCACTAAGGACATCATCTACCAATTATCTGTATAAGAAAAAAATCATGCATGAAAAGCCCATGCGGGTGTGTGTATAAACATACTTAGTAAGACACCATGAAAAAAAGTGTGAAATAGTAGAATATAATAGTTAGATAAACCTATATGTAAAAGCGATACAATAATCTAAACATCATATATGATCATATATAAATTTAAATCTCTATAGCCAGTTAAAACATAGCATATAGACACATGGTTATACAACACATACATAGGACACTTGTTGTCCCAATCCCATCTAAAATATAAGAAAAAGATAAAAAAATACCCACATTGGATGTATTGATACATTGAAAAACACTCTCCACTAATCATTTCCCAATGATGTACTCTGCTCATCACCCTCTCCATCTCTATCACTACTTCCTGCTACCAACTCCTATAAGATAATTATAATGAAAATTAAATAATGTTGTATATCAATATTTAAACATAAAATAAATAATTTTTTTGAAATAAATGATTTTGAAGTTGTGTGATTTACATTATCATCACTAGTCATCACTTGCAATCCCCATTTTCCTACCAAAAAATTCATATGGTAATAGTCCCAAACCCATCCACGTACTTGATGAGGATACTCCATCCCAAGGACTTTACCAACTGGGTCATCCTAAGAGACTGAGTAGGACTGTGTGAGATTAAAATCCCATAGTTCTTTAATTTTTACCTATAAATCAAATATTTTTCATATTAGAAGCAATATATATTAACATAGTGACAACTAATAATAAGTTATTATAATGAAAAATGAAGTCATACCCCAACTTTTTTGGTAGGCTCATTGACAAAACTCTCATCATATTTTTTATGAACATTCAACCACACTTCTGTTTTGGATTCTTGGTTCCCTAAACTCAGTGACTACATTAAACAAAGATAAATCAATAATTTAATATATTAAATAGATAAAATTCTCTAATAAATATTTAAACTAATGAAAATATTACCATATTCGATCAGCTTCTTGAAAAACTCTTTGACCCCGTAGTGTGAGTATAACGCTTCCTTCTTCGCATTCTTGTCATTTGATCAAATAAAATTAAGTTCAGAACATATATTTTAAAAAAAACTCTTGTAGACAAAAAAATAGAAATGATAACATATGCACAGTACTAACAAAAAAATATACATAAAAATGATAATGAATGACTGCACAAATGACATAAGTGGTTGATAAATGAATGGATAATTACACATACAATCATTTTATCCTTCAATCATGTCAGTTTCCTACACCATCATTCCTTCATCCACTTTATACACTCTTGTAAGACTAATATTTTCAATATCATGATGTAAAAATAAGTCTTATCCTTATTGTGGATGGGATTTAATGTCAGAGGTCAAATCTTTCACTTCATCACCCATATCATACAAGTATATTTGTTTTATGTGAGAAACTACACTCAACCCTTCATCTATGACATCTTTCACATAATATACCATTTTCACTTGTGATGATAAGATATACTAATCATTTAGTTCATGGTCACCAACATCTATCAAGCGAGATAGGTTCACAAAAGTAAATTGTAAGTAATATATTTTAACACCCCTGATAATATCCACACAATTACATTTGAATTAAAATATTGAAAATGTATTTGGTAGTTTAATTTGATAATATCAATCAATTTTCCATTGTATTCCACTTTAGAAAATGTAAATATTCAACTATTATGTGTTTTCAAACCCTCTTCCTAATCAAATGTACAGAATCTAAAGTCATTTATGTTGTAAGTGTTGAACTTTCTATCTTGTTTTAGAGGACCTTGATCAAGAAACATCAAATCATATTACAACTCTGCTCAAGTATCGATATTCATGATCTGAAAAAAATTAATATAAATTATTATAATTAAAAAATATATATATCAACCTAATATCCATATTGATTTCAATATTTATGAACTTATACACTGTGAAAACTATTCTACAAGCTCTTTATTAACAGATTTTGTTATATCTTTCTTATTTTATGTTCGTCCTCTCATTAATATCTTTGTTTGTATCCTAAACTCTTTATTAAATGGATCTTAAATTTCACTATTTAGAAGCGCATATCTATGTGCTTGTAATAATTCCATTTCTGTTAGTGTAACATTTGAGATCCTCTAAACTGATCGGCCAATAGCAGGAAAGATTTTCGATTTTCCATTTATTTCAGATTCAGTTGATGTTTCTTCAGCATGTCAAACTCGATTGAATCTTGTCTTAATGTCATCCAAGTATCTAGAAAAAAAGGTAATACACTCCTCTTCCAAATAGCCTTTAGAAATAGAGCCATTCGGTTGAGCTTTATTTCTCATTGATGATTTCAAATACCCAAGATATCTGTGAAATAAAATAAAAAACATAATTATGTATTTAATGAAGTGGAAATAATTTTTTACTAAAATGAAAACATATAAATAAATTACCACTCAATTAGATACATCCATTGATAATTTACGAGGCCTCCTAATTTAGCTTCCTCAACCAAATGCATAGTTAAATGCATCATGAAAGAAAAAAATGACGGAGGAAATATCATCTCCATTGCACAAAGTTTCAATACAAATATCTCCTAAAGGTTGTAAATATGAAATGTATGTAGAGTTTTCTCACATAGTTTTCTAAAAAATGTGTATAATTAGAGTACAATAGAAGTAACCTTTTCAAGTGACAATTTACATGATGCCAATGGAAGTAACTACTGTAACAAAATATGTGAATCATGGATTTTCAATCCATGTAACCTTTGATTATTTAAGTCAACACTCCTTGATATTTTACTTTAATACCCATTAGATACCTTCACATGTTTTAAAATTTGAAGGAATGTATCTTTATCCCTATTTTTCATTGAAAACTTTTCTGGAGCACTAGTTCCATTCTAATCTGGCCAGAGATCACTCTTTATGTTCATTGATTATAATCCTTTCTGAGCATTGAGATGATACTTTAACTTTTCATGATCATTAAGTAATGTGAAGATAAAATTATCACAAACATTCTTCTTAATATTCATCACATCAATATTATTCCACAATAAATTAAATTCCCAATATGGAAGATTGAAGAATATGCTTTTTTCTTCCATTTTTGCGTTCTGATTTCACTTGACGATGCACTTCAAATTTGTTTCCCACTATAATGCAAATGATGCACCTTCCCCAATTCTGTTTCAACAATTCAAAGTTGTTCCAATATTTCAGAACATATTAACAACTTTAGAGGTGGTCTATGATCAATGAAACCATTGAATTTTTACTTGTTCAGTCAAAATCTATGAGATGCATCGAGAAATCTTCGATGACACAAGAAGAACCATTTTCTACTATGAGGTAGCCATTCGGGCTCAAAATCAAAGTTACAAATAGGAAAATAAAAACTTGTGTAAGTTTTCCAACCAAATAAATTCCCAAGTCCAGGGAAGTCACTAATGGTCCATGTTAGAGCATCTTGAATTTTGAACATTATTCTAGAAGATGCATCATATGTATCAATACTGTTTCTCCATAACTCCTATAATTATTTAATTAATGGCTGAAAGTATATATCAATATCATTTCTAGGAATTTTTTCATGAATAATCATCGAAATGATAAAAGATTTTTATTGCATACACATTCGTATAGGAATATTTTAAGGGATCAAAACAACCGGCCAAATGATATAACTAGTACTCAAAGTTCCAAATAGGTTGAATCCCTCGGCAGTCAATCCCAATCAAACATTCCTAGGATTAGATGAGAAATCTTGATGTAATGAATCAAATTTTTTCCATGATTTTGAATCTCTTGGATGTCATATTAACCCATCATTGTTATTATCTATAGAATTCCACTTCATATGTTTGGTGGTTTTTGATGACATGAATAATCTTTGCAATAGAGGATTTAAAGGAAAGTAACGCAAAACCATTGCAGGTGTGTTCATTTTCTTCTTCTTCATGTTAGTATGTTGATTCATACTTTCAACATCACTCATTGACTACCATCTATAGAAAGAACATTTCTTGCAATCTTTTATTCTTGAATCCTCTCCCCAATAAAGCATACAGTCATTGGGACACGCGTGAATTTTTTTATAATTTAGACCAAGCTTGTAAAAAAAATTCATATCATAAAAAAACTTAGAGATCTTTTCTTCAATAAATGAATCATGCAACAATTCCAATATCATGTATATCACCTTATTTGTAATTCTACATAGGCATTTGATAAGGTACAACTTTATCAGAAAATAATGTTCTGAATATTTCAAACATCTTCTATACAAATCTTGATTTCCATCATCAACTAAACCATGAAACATATTTGTCTTATCAGTGATGTTTTATCTAACATTATTCTCTACAAAATAAATAGGAGGATCCAATGATATGATACAATCTTAATTTGGTTTTCCTACAATCTCAAAAAAATCACTTGCACATTTCTATTTTTAGCACCCTCAACTTGTTATTTTGATATGATTTAATGTTGATGTTGGTGTATTTCAATGCCGAATGCATCATTTATAAGGTTTTTCATTTCATTTTCCATTGTCTGTGAATTTGGGAGATCATTCTACGAATTGACAATAGTTCTCAATCTTTTTATGACGTTTTATTCTCCATGCCAAATCCAACACAAATATTGAGTAGGGAATTGCTTCAATATCAAGTTTTCATAAACTTAATCTCTCTTCAACCATATTCTAAATTTACATTTAGGACATGGACATATTATTCTCCGAATAATGGATCGATTGGAAATCGAAAAATCTAAAAACTCTAACAAATCCTTATAATACTAAGGTGTATTCCTCGGTAATTTTATCCAGCTTTTGTCCATATATATCACAATGTGACTACACATTATTAAAATAAAATTAAAACAAATAACTATTACTAAATAGGAAATGATATTCATATATTCTAGTTGAAAAAAAAATATGAATATGTTAAATATGGTTTTCCTATATAAATACACAAGAAGGGATCAAGAATCAATTTTCATGACTCTGTGAGTTTAATCACCAAAATTATAAATAATTATATTTATGAAGGGATCAATCATGTAACATAAATTCCTTGAGGTTAAATACTTTTGAACTCTATATATGTTTGTTTGAAACTTTAAACAACTAAATCTCATTTTAAAATTCTAATTAAATTCATTCATGTATATGTCATGAAAGTAATATATACCAAATATGGCGCATGCACATGGACCTCATTCTAGGGATAGAGGATATTAAAATTTAAAATAAAAACTTTTGTAAGAACATTATATTCCATAAATAACTCAATAATAATAGAAAAATAAAATTAAAAAAAAAATCCCACACCCATGGAAAGTAGTACTTACCATCGAAAAGGTTTTCATGAATCAACTATATATGATCTATCACAGGATTCAAAAATTCCTCATATTCCCCTCTTCCATCTGCCCAATTTTTAAAATGAACTAAATGTTATGATGTCACATTGTAATTCCCCAGTATAGAATCATCATATGGGATGAGGTTTGACATACCTCAGGCATTCCAACACATATTCAAGTGGCTACAAACTTGGTTCAAGGTACTAATCCATATTCTATGGTGGAAAAATACATCAAATTAGAGTATACTATAATGGAAAAATAACCAAGACATCTACCACATATCAATGTAAACAATAAAATAAAAAATAAATTATATAATAAATTCCATGAATAATTCATATTTCCATACAAACACTAAACACCCAAGGGATGATGAAAAATATAAAATAAACCAAAAAATAAAACACCATAAATCTAGACCTACATCCATCCTCGGGCCTCAACAAACCCTATCTAAAAATATGCATCATGCTTTACAAGACTTATCCACTACATGTGATGTGATTAACTAAAGTTTAAATACAAGGTATGCATGCACATAGGGGTTCCCAAGAATGGTGTGAGAAATACATCTCTATAGGGACTTACCAGGTGCCCCTAGTATATTCTGTCATATTCATGTATACATGAAGAATAAAATAAAAATTCCACACAAGATCATTGTATTTAATGTGATAACCTAGAAAACAACCCTAAATTCTCATTAAATGGTACGAAAATTATCTTTGAATAATTTTTTTACATGTAAGAATAGATGGAACACCAATATGATTTACATTGTGCTCAGAATGACCGAAATAATATTTTGAAATATATAAAATTCCTTAAAGACATTATATAAGGGTGTAAAACCAAGAAAGGAACCTAATATTTTTATGAAATCTTATTAAAATGATTATTGATTAATATGTGACATATAGGAAAAGACGCCCCATATATATGAAGGTTGGTTTTCTAAAAATGACCAAAAATGTAGTTTTATTATTTTAAAAATCTTAAGACAAGCATGTAATGTTTGAAACATAGAAAACAACCATGGATTTATTTGAAATTGTTGAAAATTGTTATTGGGTAATTTTTAACATGTATAAATGAATGAAACATCAATTGATGTGTGGTTTATTTAGAATAACCAAAAATGTGTTTTTAATGATATAAAAGTCTTTAAAAACATGTTTTAGAGGGTAAAATTCTTGGAAATAACTTTGGAATATTTTGAAATATTAGGACAATTACTGGTGATTAATTTTTGAAAGATAAAAAAATCACATCAATCCGAGTTTTGGTTCTCTTTTAATGAATGAAATTGAAAAAATAATTATTTTATAATTCTAAAATATGTTTACAATGGTCAAAACTAATAAAATGACCCTTAATTGATGTGAAATTATAGGGAAACAATCATTGAATATTTATTAAATGTAGGAATATATAGTACATTAATCTTAAATTTAGTGTGATAAAAAAGATCACAAGTTCATTTTTGAAAATTTAAGTTTCTAAAAACATGATTCAAGGGGTCAAAACCTTGAAAATGATAATGTTTTATCATGAAATTTTAGGAAAGTGACTAGTGGTTAATTATTTAAATATAGGAATCGATTCTCATCCCACTGCATTATCTATAAAGGTAGGGTTCATCGATCTCATCTCACAATGTACCATGGAACAACGCTCTCATTCGAGGTCCTTAACTAAATAATACTAAATAATGGTTAACTTATCACACTACATAGCTCTAAGGGAGTTACACGATCAACTACATGATGTGATAGGGAATAATCATACTTTTTGGAAACCCACTCCATCAGACATTTTTCTATCCTAAAGGAACCATCCCACTTAGAATTATTAGTATGTCCCAAACAGCCCTCAACATGGTGTCACTCACCATGGTTGTAATGTCTAATAATCTAACTAGTCAACACTAGGCCTAAGACTCTCTAACCTACTTTACTATCCCTTGAAAAAAAATCTTACAGAACCTATTTATCACTTTATACACAACAAAAAACCAATGACATCCCCCCAACTAAGTCTACACTATCGCATTTTAGTGAAATAGTTATCAGGTGATCCCAATTCACCCAGGTGATCAAGTGAACCTATATCAAGTACAGGATACCCAACACCATCATATCTCCTTTACTTAATAGCAATATTCTCCAATAAATTCTAACAAATTATATACAATATTATTGTAGTGGTAATTCATGAAAAAATAAAAATATTTTCTTGAATTATAGGCACCACCAACCTACATATTTTTATTACAACCTAAACCATACTCTAATAAACCTCATCCAATCTCATCCATACTGCATCTGAATCCGTATCAACTCAAAAAAATTTCACCACATCACATAAAATTAGAAACTACCTATAAATAATTATAATTATATATTTACTTTAAAAAAATAGGCATAAATGATAGAAAACACATTGGGCACTACTATCGCAATGAACACATGTCCAACACCCCTTATATAGTCTATAGAGAACTCTCAACACTGTAATAGAAAAAAACCTATGATGTAACACCCATTTAATCATCAATATCATCCAATATTGGAAAAAATGAAAAAATAAAATTATTCAGTGTGTTACCATCACTTATCACTCGACCTTTGATGGATGGAGAGGTGTGGGTTGGGATCGGTGGTGAGGGGCGACGAGGCGAGGTACGGTGAGGTGCGGAGAGGGGCAGTGAGGCAAGGCAAGGCAAGGAGAGGTTCATCTAGGTGAGGCAAGGTGCGGAAAGGTGTAGTAAGGTTCGATGATGGGCAGTGATGGTCTAGGGCTTCGATGAGTCAGTGGGGTGGGTAGTTCGTGGGTGTCAGGGGGGCAGGGTGTTAGGGGAGGGGGAAATTGTCATGTGTATTAAATTTTTTAAATGTTTAGAAATTTTTTATAAAAAATACCATGAAATTATTTTAAAACAATTTAGCGTCGGTTTAGTAAACCACCGCTAAAAACCTGCCATTAAACCCTCAGTTTGTTGTAGTGAAAAATTCCCCCACACTTATATGAGAATAAGATCAGCATATGAATAAACCTTAAGAGAACTACGCCCGTCTTGATTCCTATTATCATTGTAACACCCCAAGATTTTATGATAAATATTATTTTTAATTTATTTTATGTCTTGTGTTGTACATTGCACCAAGATTAGCTTGCACTATATGAAACACCGTATTAGCTTGTAGTATACACAAACACTATTCTTGGCTTGTGTTGCACACAAGAGCGACCTTCCTCAATAGCATGTGTTGTACGCAATACAGAGTTTCACTAAACAATGATATATTGTTATAATATTATTATGAACTATTCTTTATGAATACTATAAACCACATTTTGAATTTTATAACATATATTTCATCTTACATATTCTATAACATGGTATGAGAACAAAATAAATTTTCCGAGTAAAATAAGTATTTTTCAAAAAATGCAGTTTCGCCGCCTTTTGATGGAACACCCACTTTAAATCTAGTTTTTGACACATTTATAAGTTAAATTAGACAAAATAAATTTATTCACTGCAATAATAATATAAAAATTTACTTTGGATAAATTTTTTATATTTTTCTATTAACTTTCATATTTTGATGAATAGTAAAAATACACTAAATTTTAATTAAAAACAAATTTTTTCATCAAGATAATTTAGATGGTGAAATTATAATATTTAATGGTTTAAAAGTATAAATAGAATATATTTTTACTATTTAATATAATAAAAGTAATTATCATTAATTTTACATTGAATTAATAGGTAAAAACATTTCAATCTTTTGCAAGGCTTTAACTTTTAAAACCCGTTTTCTTAACAAGATGATTAATTTTAAATTAATTACTGCAACTTTTGTGTTTTGAATTTTGAAAAATGGATTCCATATTTGGATTATGTGGGTCCAAATTATGTTAATATGTCACTTTTATTTTTTTGATGTTAGGAATAGTAACTACGGTAATTTTTATTTACTACAGTTAAAGGTAAATCGGGTAATTAAGGGTAAAAATAAGATTATAAAATTACCCTAAGACCTACCAAAATTATATTGGATGAATAAAAGTCTACTCGTATCATTTAAGGGTCGGAATAGATTCATTTAATGGACTTTTGACCATGAAAATGATATAATTATTATTAAAACCAAAGAAAGTGACAACATGTCACTCTCTTATATCTTATAAGTGTAATAATTTTAATTTAGTGATAAACCTCATAAAACTTAGAATATAAATACTCTCCAGAAATATAATAAAATTATCTACATCATGAGAATTTATTTAGAATTTTTATGGATTAAATAATTATCATTAATGATGACACAATAGTGATGTATAAATTATTTTATTGATTAAAATATCAAATAAATGGTTTTAAAAATATTAAAATAAATATTATATGAACAAATTAATGTTATCCAAAAATTTTATATATGAATAGAACATGTTATGAGTATATTAAATATTTTTTTTCGAATATATCCTCTCTGGGGATTTTATTTAAATTCAAATAAATGAATAGTGTCAAAATTGACACCATTGTTATTTTATAAAACTAACATATTATAAAATTGTTTAAAAATCACAAAAATGTTTAAAAATTATAAATTGAAATTGAAATGGTCTAAAATGTCATAAAGTATCCAATTATTAATAATTCACAACACATAAGTAATTATTTATAACAATTTAAAATTTAGAATATTATTACCATAAATAAAATTAAATAGATTAAATAAGGATAAATCAAGTTTATAGGGTTTAAAATAAATTACCAACATGTCTAAATATTATTGGTGGATGCGATTAAAACCCTATATCATCTAATATTTATATTTGAGTCATTTTTCGGATGTTTTTAAGTGGGTTTTGAGTTTATTATAAATTAATATTTTAGAGGTTTCCAAAAGTGTCCCTCTCCTCTCTTATAAAAGGGAACCTCCTCCCTCTACTCCTCACACCACTTTGAGCCTTCAAGATCAGACAAACCCTACGCATTTATATTCTACACTTCCCTAGAAACATACTAGAGGTCCTGTTCTTCTTCAAAGACCAACTTTAGTTCCCTGAGAGGAGGTTTAGAAGAGGCGCGTCGAAGAAGAGGTAATATCCTTTACTGATTCTTTCAAATTCATTTCTTCTTCTACTTCCTCTTATTTTGTTGTTACATAATAAAGTAATAACATAATTATCACTCATATACTGATATTTTATTATAAATATGAACCAATCCTATTTTACCTTCTATCTATCCTACGGAAAATGAAATAATAGCGTGTGCGTACGTATGGAAAACGGTCTCCACGTCGTGGTGTAAATTTGTTTTTCCACCACCACCTTACTTGGATGGGTATAATGGTGTAAATAATAACTATATATGTTTATTATAACATGATATTAATTCTTATATATTATATCATCCACTCTAATTCCATTCAATAATTATGGGAATGATATCATCGCGCGTGCATACGTACGGATTACCGTCTCCACAACGCGATGAGATTCATTCTCCAAGTTAACCATTCAAGAATGATTATAAAGTATATATAATAAATATTCATTAAATATATGAAATATTAATGATACTGTATTTATTTATATTTTATTTACTTATTTCTATTCAATTTAATAAGGAAACGAAAACAGCATTCATGCGTACGTACGGCATACCATCTCCATGAATGGTGTATTTCTATCCATTTATCGATCTATTATATATATTTAAATTCTGAATAAATATTATATATAAATAATTTTTTACATTCTGGAAGTAAGTAATCGTGATCTAAGTAATCATATGATTAATTACAAGTCAAAACATGGACGATAAATGAAACGATTTTACCCAAAATGCTGCTTAAACATGGAATTGACAAATGAACGGGTAATATAAAGTCGTAAGTGAATCATATATGATATCATAAATATTATTATGGTTCTATTACAAGTTAATAATATTTTTAAACCCACTATATAGGATTCTCAGACACATATGGAAGAAATTGGACATAAGGTAAGGGATAATTTCGTAATCTCATTTTTATCTGAGATTGCTTATACGTAAGTATTTACTGGGGTTATATTTTTCATCCATGTCCATAAAATGTTTTTTACAAAGTGTTTAATATTCTTACATGTATTTTTAAAGTCATTTTTACCCCTCTTTGACTTTTACTTTGTGTTATGGAAGGAATCTTTCTTTTGTTTACCATACGTGGCACTTTTTTACTTTTTCGTTAAAAGTATGAGGAGAATGTTTTTTTAACTTATACGGCATGAACGTATTTTTACAGTTTCATAACTCCTTTTCTTCATAAAGCTTACTCTACAAGATTTAATTTTTATTTTCAATAAAATCGTTTTCTTTTAAAATTTCATGGCATTTTGTGAAAAGAAAATGACTTTGAAGAAGAGAGGATATTTTCCTCAAGAATTCATTTCAAGTGTTTTATCAAAATTATTTTCCATCTAAGATGACATTATTTAGTATGTTTATGTTTCATGTATAATGTCTCTATTATTTACATGGTTTTATTTTTATTATCATGAATTGATATCCATTTGTTTTATATGGATTATGTTATTATGGGATGTGGTTTATGAAACCCATTTTTTCTTTAGGTTATGATGAATGATTTATGTTTATTTTGTGGCACACGAAAGAATGATTTCATTATGAGATGGGTGGGACCTATATCTCACTCCAATGCATTGGGTAAATATTTATATCTCATGAGATAGACATGGATAGAATGGAAAGTGAATCTGGTTCAGTAATACAAGGCTGGAACGGAAAGTAAACCCGGTTCAGTAATGGAATTTATCCACTATGATGGTCTTGGAAACAATGCATTGGCTACTATGGAAATCATAACATGTGATTAATGGTTTACCACAATTACATGTTTTATTCCCATTCTATTTTATCATGATTAATGTTCCTTTATGATCTATTCCTTATGTACTGACAAGATTTATGTCATTGCTCAATATTTTGATGTTTTATGTTCATGTTTTTACGTTCAAATGTTTATGGATTGTTTTTATGTTCTCCATGTTTACCTTTACTGGGCATTTTAGCTCACCCATTTTATGTTTTATTTTCCCCAGGATATAAATAAAGGTTTTAGGTAAGAAAACAAAAGGGGAAGATATTTATGGGAGATGTTGAATATCTTTCACCATGATTAGAAGATTATGTTTCGAGTTTCCAAATACTCTAAACTAATATGGTCTTTGGGTGTCTGTTTTTGTAATGTATTAAGTATTCCGAAAAAGTAATGTAATGTCTATGTATGTAAATTTTGGGTCTCTACAGTTGGTATCAGAGTGAAGGTTTAGTTAACCTTTGGAAACTAGGATGCGAAAACTTTAGTGAAATCCCTAGAGATATTTCTAAGGTATTTCTAGGGGTGTCTCTAAGGATAAGTATAAGTATAGGTTATAGTCCTATAATTATGGAAACGATCTTAAAATTAAAGCTAACATGTTATATATTGAAGGTACTCCCCCTTTATTATGTTGTTTTCCTAGAATTATTTTTTCCTCTCACACTATTCTTTTTGGGTTTTAGATGATGGTTGGAACCCAAAAAAACCATGTTGATCAATGTAGTGGAAAATGCAATGATTGTACTCTAGAACAAACCAATGTTATGGGATATGGAGTGAAAAATATTATTTCTATACTTATACAATCTATGAATCATTATTGACTTCCAAATGAGCAGAGAAGGGAACAATATTCTATTGAGTCCTTCATGAGGCAACGTCCACCTTTTTTCAGTGGTTCTTCTGATTCACTTGCTGAACAATGGATCAGTACCATTGAAAAGATATTTTCCATACTTCATTGTTCGGAACATGAAAAATCCATTCTAGCTATTTACCATTTAGAAGTTGAAGCAGACCAGTGGTGGACTCTAATTAAGAATATGAGGCCCCAAGAAGAAATTGAATCCATATAATGGGATGAGTTCAAGAACTTATTTTTTAATAAGTAATTCCCTATTATTCTTTGAACGAAGATGGAAAATGAGTTCCTTGAGATTAAGAAAAAGGATTATTAATCTATTGGTTTATACGAGGTGAATTTTACAAGGCTTGCAAGGTATGCATCTGGCTTTATCATCCAACCTGAAAGGAAAATTAATCTATTCTTCAATGGCTTAAAACCATGTCTTCGAAGGGATTTAGCTATAAGAGACTTCAATATCTATGAAGAAATTGTGTGTTGTGCTATCAAGGTAGAATTGGAAGTTGGTTTTACATATCCATATCATGGTTTTACAAAAAACGAAAGATGGAGTTCAAGGAAAAATCTCATAACAATGGTAAAAAGAAGGTGAATGTTTATTTATGCTCAAAGTGTGGAAATAATCATGGTGGAGATTGTATAAAGGGTACTAGAAAATGTTTCAAGTTTGGAAAAGAAGGTCATCGAGAAGTTGAGTTCCGAAGTAATGGTAAAAAAGTTTCTAATGACATGAATTGAGAAAAGACTACAGAGAACGCTCCACCAACACTTCAATTCATCAATTGCAAGTAAATGGGGCATTATGCTAATCAATGCCCTAATCCATGGGTTAATGATGATCGACATGAGAAACCTATTAAGGAAAAGGACAAAGGGAAGTCACATGTGATCACTATTTGTGATGTTGAGTATGAAAATGATGTTGTGGAATGATTAAGTGTTTATGTAATGGGATTTCAAAATAGTATCATAGAATCTCATTTATAGTATCATGGAATTTTGGAATATCTATGTATTGGTTTTCAATAATTATATGGTATCGGTAACCATGAAAACTGATTGAAATACTTTTGGAAAGTAGATGATATGAGCATAATGAAGGGATAAGGATAAAATAATATGTTTGATATTATTAATGTGCTCATGACTGATATAAGGACAAAGTGACATCATGGTTTGAGTATAAAGAATTTTTGGGATTTTGGTATGTGGAAGGAGTTAACTTTTGACAGCATTTAGGTTTTCAATAAGGTTCTATGGTAATTCATGTTGCAAGAGAATACAAGATTAAGGTATTCACATGTTTAGAATGAAATAAACAAGATATATATTATGATATATGGGGGATAAATGATGGTATTCACATGCTTGGTAGATGACCTTTTTAGTAATCATTTTCTTTATACTATGAGATTGGATAGAAGTATTTTGGATAAGCCTAAAGAATGGAATAGATTAACTTGTACATCATATAGTATTGTTTAAGGCTAGAAATTTTTTATATTATATCTGAAATATTATAATATTATAGTTTTAGAAAAAGGAAAACTCGTAGGACGGGCGACAACCCATCGCGTCGGACAGGGATGCAGGAATCAAACCCACAACCGAAGTACGACAGGCCTTTATTGCGTACCACTGGCCTACAAGAATTCCCTGGTTAGTAGAAATTAGTTTTATTTTATTAAGTGGTATGATAGTTGAAGTCTAAGTCCATTTTTTAAATCATATACGATTAACCTCACCATATATGTACTTATGTATATTTGATAACTTTTGCTAACCTTTTGTTTGAGACAGATGGAATGACCCATCATTCTATCACATGATCTATTAACACTTCACGAATGAAAAATTCAACTTTATTTCTTTAAGATATGAAGTGGAAATTGTTAAAGGAATGAGAAACGGCAAGATTGTACTAAAATCAAGTAAGTATTTCTTCTAATTCAAAATTATTCAACATTAGGAAAATGATCTTAAAAACTAAAAATATTGTCCTAGTGCCCTCATATCTGATGAATTATATGGTACCTTAGATCATCACAAATTTATGGCTTTGTGATTGTTTTATTTTTCATATCCATGTTCTCTACCACTCTTCATCCAAACATGATGGTTAGATTTCTCTTCCATATCCATATTTTCACCTATATTCTCCTATGTGGAAATCCAGTGATGAGTTACTTTGGGTATCCATTATGTTTCTAAAGTTTCTTTTTAAAATTATGATTTATTATTCCTTTTTTACGATGTGGGTTTCTATGAAAGAAACTTTCAAGTAGAAAACCATTTATAACCCTGACGAATTTTGAGAGCGAAATTTATTTTAAGGGGGTAGAATGTAACACCTCGAGATTTTATGAGAAATATTATTTTTAACTTCTTTTATGTATTTTGTTGTACGCTACACCAAGATTATCTTTCAATATACACAAGACCATATTAGCTTGCAGTATATGCAAACACTATTCTTGGCTTGTGTTGCACGCAAGAGCGACCTTCCTCAATAGCGTGTCTTGTACGCAATACCGAGTTTCACTAAACAATGATATATTGTTATAATATTATTATGAACTAGCCATTATGAATAGTTTTAACCAAAATTTGAATTTTATAACATATATTTCATCTTACACATTTTCTATAACATGGTATGAGAACAAAATAAATTTTTCGGGTAAAATAAGTATTTTTTAAAAAATGCAGTTTTGTCACCTTTTGATGGTGCACCCACTTTAAATCTATTTTTTTACACTTTTATAAGTTAAATTAGACAAAATAAATTTATTCATTTCAATAATAATATAAAAATTTACTTTGGATAAATGTTTTATATTTTTCTGTTAACTTTCATGTTTTGATGAATAGTAAAAATACGCTAAATTTTAATTAAAAACAACTTTTTTCATCAAGATAATTTATATGGTTAAATTATATTATTGAACGGTTTTAAAGTATAAATAGAATATATTTTTACCATTTAATATAATTCAAGTAATTATCATTAATTTTATATTGAATTCATAGGTAAAAACATTTCAATCTTTTACAATGTTTTAACTTTTAAAACTTGTTTTCTTAACAATGGGATTAATTTTAAATTAATTACTAAAACTTCTGTGTTTTGAATTTTTAAAAATGGATTCAATATTTGGATTCAGTGGGTCCAAATTATGTTAATAGGTTACTTTTATTTTTTTGATGTTATGAATAGTAACTACGATAAGTTTTATTTACTACAGTTAAAGGTAAATTGGGTAATTAAGGGTAAAAATAAGATTATAAAATTACCCTAAGACCGGAAAAATTATATTGGATGAATAAAAGTAGACCCATATCATTTAAGGGTTGGAATAGATTCATTTCATGGACTTTTGACCTTGAAAATGATATAATTATTATTAAAACCAAAGAAAGTGACAACATGTCACTCTCTTATATCTTATAAGTGTAATAATTTTAATTTAGTGATAAAACTCATAAAAATTCAAATATAAATAGTATCCAGAAATATAATAAAATTATCTACATCATGAGAATTTATTTATAATTTTTAGTGATTAAATAACTATCATTAATTATGACACAATAGTGATGTATAAATTATTTTATTGATTGAAATATCAAATAAATGGTTTTAAAAATATTAAAATAAATATTATATGAACAAATTAATGTTATGAAAAAAAAATTCTAGATGAATATGACATTTTATGAGCCTATTAAATATATTTTTTTGAATATATCCTCTGTCGGGATTTTATTTAAATTCAAATAAATGAATAGTGTCAAAATTGACACTATTGTTATTTTATAAAAATAACATGTTATAAAAAATTTTAAAAATTATAAATTGTAATTTATATTGTCTAAAATTTTATAAAGTATCTAATTATGGAAAATTCACAACCCATAAGTAATTATTTATAACAATTAAAAATTTAGAATATTATTACCACAAATAAAATTAAATATATTAAATAAGGATAAATCAAGTTGATAAGGTTTAAAAGAAATACACAACATGTATAAATCTTATTGGTTGATGATATTACAACCATATCTCATCTAAGATTCGTATTTGAGTCATTTTTGGTGGTTTTAAGTGGGTTTTGAGTTTATTATAAATTAATATTTTAGAGGTTTCCAAAAGTGCCCCTCTCCTCTCTTATAAAAGGGCACCTCCTCCCTCTCCTCCTCAAACCACATTGATCCTTAAAGCTCGACCAAACCCTGACCATTTATCTTCTCCACTTCATTATAAACATACTAGAGGTCCTGGTCTTATTAAAAGATCAAATTTAGTGCCCTAAGAGGAGGTTTAGAAGAGGCGCGTCGAAGAAGAGGTAATATCCTTTACTGATTCTTTCAAATTCATACCTTCTTATAATTCCACTTATTTTTTTGTTTCATAATAAATTAATAACATAATTATCACTCATATAATTATATGTTATTATAAATATTAACCAACCCTATTTCACCATCTATCCATCCTACGGAAAACAAAATAATTGTGCGTGCGTGCGTACGGAATACCGTCTCCACGCCGTGGTGTAAATATGTTTGTCCACCACCACCTTACTTGGATGGGTATAATGGTGTAAAGAATAAATATATATGGTTATTATAACATGACACTAATTCTGAGATATTATATCATCCACTCTAATTCCATTCAATAATTATGGGAACGATATCATCACTCGTGTGTACGTACGGATTACCGTCTCCACGACGCGATGAGACTCATTATCCAAGTTAACCATTCAATAATGATTATAAATTATATATAATAAATAATAATGAGATATATGATATATTAATTATACTGGATTTATTTATATGTTATTTACTTACTTACATTCAATTTAATAAGGAAACGAAAACAGTGTTCATGCGTACGTACGGCCTACCGTCTCCATGAATGGTGTATTTATTTCCATTTATCAATCTATTATATATATATTTATATTCTGAATATATATTATATATAAATAATTTTTTACATTTTATAATTAAGTAATCATATGATTAATTACAAGTCATAACACAGACGATAAATGAAACGATTTAACCCAAAACGGTGCTTTAACATGGAATTGGAAAATGAACGGGTAATATAAAGTCATAAGTGAATCATATATGATATAATAAATATTATTATAGTTCTTTTAAAAGTTAATAATATTTTTAAACCCACTATACAAGATTCTAGAACACATATAGAAGAAATTGGACATAGGGTAAGGGATAATTTTGTAATCTCAATTTTATTTGGGATTGCTTATACGTAAGTATTTACTGGGGTTATATTTTTCATCCATGTCCATAAAATGTTTTTCATAAAGTGTTTAATATTCTTCCATGTATGTTTATAGTCATTTTTACCCGTCTTTGACTTTTACTTTGTGTTATTGAAGGAATCTTTCTTTTGTTTACCATACGTGGTACTTTTTGACTTTTTCGTTAAAAGTATGAGGATAATGTTTTTTTAACTTATACGACATGAATAGATTTTTATGGTTTCATAACTCCTTTTCTTCATGAAGATTACTCTAAAATATTTCATGATTATTTTCAATAAAATCCTTTTCTTTTAAAATTTCATGGCATTTTTTGAAAAGAAAATGATTTTGAAGAAGAGAGGATATTTTCCTTAAGAATTCATTTCAAGTGTTTTATCAAAACTATTTTCCATCTAAGATGACATTATTTAGTATGTTTATGTTTCATGTATAATGTCTCTATTATTTGCATGGTTTTATTTTTCTTATCATTAAATGATATCCATTTGTTTTATATGGATTATGTTATGATGGGATGAGGTTTATGAAACCCATATTATTCTTTGGGTTATGATGAATGATTTATGTTTATTTTGTGGCACACGAAAGAATGATTTCATTATGAGATGGGTGGGACCTATATCTCCCTCCAATGCATTGGGTAAATATTTATATCTCATGAGATAGACATGGCTGGAACGGTAAGTGAATTTGGTTTAGTAATACAGGGATGGAACGTCAAGTAAACTCGGTTCAGTAATGGACTGTGTCCACTATGATGGTCTTGGAAACAATTCCTTGGCTACTATGGAAATCATAGCACGTTCTTAATGGTTTTCCACAATTACATGTTTTATTACCATACTATTTTATCATTATTAATGTTACTTTATGATCTATGCCTTATGTACTGCCAAGATTTATGTCATTGCTCACTATTTTGATGTTTTATGTTCATGTTTTTACATTCAAATGTTTATGGATTGTTTTTATGTTCTCCATGTTTACCCTTAATGAGCATTTGAGCTCACCCTTTTTATGTTTTCTTTTCCCCGAGATATAAATAAAGGTTTTAGGTAAGAAAAAAAGGGGAAATATTTATGGGAGATGTTGAAGATCTTTCACCATGATTAGAAGATTATGTTCTGAGTTTCCAAAGACACTAAACTAATACTGTCTTTGGACTTCTATTTTTGTAATGTATTATGTATTACTCAAAAGTAATGTAATTTCTATCTACGTCAATTTTGGTTCTATACAATCATAGTATATGTAGAAACACCTGAATATCATAACTCGGGTCTATTTGTGAAATAAAATTGTCCCCTCTTTCCCATACATGAGTCAGACCTGTGCAGGGAACCTCCTTACACCTGTGTGGGTAAAACATCTCTACCAATTCAGGATAAATATCATCTTTAAATGTCTCTTTAATGTTCAGGTACTTTCTATCTTCATAAACTACACTCTTTTCCTAGAAAGTTATGAATCCCCATAATCATCATTGTCCATCATAACTAAAAAGTTAGTGTCCTCGGGACACCTTTGTTTGACTATACACAAAATGCCCTGGTGGCTCTACATACTTTTACCACAAAACATTTCATGTCAATGAAAGTCAAATACATTATAATGAGTTTATTTTTCTACCATCATATTCCCTTAGTACATTTACATCCCACCTCTATGCCTAGTTTTGGAAACCACTCAGATTACATTTTACATATTTTCTCCCCTTTCATGCCTGAAAATGATAGAACATTCCTATTCAGACTACCATGAAAAAGGTCTAACAATTTATCCCCATGGGAAAAAAACAACATTAAAACATAAGTCTTAAATGACCTAGTTGTATGAAGTTAAACTACATCATACTTCATCCCTCATTAATACAATATAAATACATGTTTTAGTGGCCCCTAGTTCATGATCACAATGGATACAAATGCCCACATAATTTTCAGAAACCACTCCTTTGAAAATCCACCCCTAGTGATCTTGAGAAATTCAAATTCCCATAAAATTTAACCGACTATCAGAAGTTGATGGTCAATTTCTTATAGATACCTTTGTTCAAATATGCATGACATTCCCCAGCTACTCAACATAATTTTCACAAAAAAATGTTGGGACCTTTCATTCAAAGAAAAATTCATCCTTATGAGAGTATCTTCCTTCTTCCATATGCCTCATAGCTCCCATGCCCTAAATCATGTTTAATATCTAGAAATTACAAAATTAGGGTCATGAAAAATCCCTTGTTCACATCTTAAATATATTGGAACATCCTTGTTCAATGAGTCATAATTAAGGCCACTTCTCTATAAGTCATAGTAAAAGTAGTTCGACCTAAAACATCAGTCATGGTCAAAGATGTTCAACCTAAAACATCAGTCGTGGTCAAAGTTTTTTGACCTAAAACAATAGTTATGGTCAAAGAGTTTTGACCTAAAACATCATTCATGGTAAAATTTGTTTGATCTAAAACATCAGTAATGATATTATAGTTTTCAAGACTCTAAACTTCCCATAGAAAGAGACACTAAACTCGCTAGGTTGACGACCCGTAAAGGGCACCCTAGACAAAAGTTGATTTCTAGCGCGCTAGACCTAAACATCGTATGGTTTAGGAAAAATATCAAGAAATAAAAAATAAAAAGAGACACAAATATTGTTTGGTTGAAACCCCACAAAGGTAGACCTATGAAAAATTCAAGTTATACCCTCTAAGCCCACACCAAATCGGGTTTAGAAAAAAAATTAGGGTATTGATGGAAAAGACACAAAGTTTGTAAGGTTTTCCATGTAACACTAGAAATAGTAAAATTATGATTTTTGATTACTTTAGATCATGAAAATATTAGAACATTATCTTATCTATCATTCAAATCAAGACCTCTTCTACATCAAAATGGCATCCTCTTCATCCCAATCAGAACCCATTCTGTTGGGGGGTATTTTTTGGGTCCTGAAAATTCCACATTTAAGATGAAGAAAATTCCATAAATATTAAAAAATTATATAAATAAAATCATAAACAAGATTGATAAAATTTTCAAAGGGGAATAATTGTGAGGCACAAAATCTCTTCATGGACCTCCACTTCACGTCGTTATTCACCGCTTCATAAAGATCCTGCAAACAAAATAGTTCACGGTATGAAGATGGTGGACCAGGGCCCTCAAACAAAACAGAAGTCTCTTTCAGGAAAGAGGTGGTGATTTACACCCCTAAAAATAAAGATCCCCCATAGATTAAGTATTTTTTGGGGTGATGTGGCATCTCTAGCATCCTCAAAGGGAACCTCCCTGACAAAGTTATTCATGGGCTCCCACAAAAGACGCTTTTCAGCTCGCCGATATAGTTCCTTCACCTCCCTATAAAAGGGCCCTAAGAGGAGGACTTTGGAGGAGATTTATCAATTAAGGAAGAATATATCACCATAAAATATGGACTCTTTTGATAATTCCCTATAGATATAAACCACCACATATAATTAAAAGAGTAAAAATTAAATTAATTGGTGAACCGAGAACCCAATGTCCTTTGAGAATGTGTTTCCCATAAAGTGAAGAATCTGTACCCTTTTTTCAATTAGTAATCTTGCATAGAAAAAATATATGTGGGTCGAACCATGCACTGCCTAGTGAATCACTACACATATGAAACACAAAATACCTTATCAAGCCACTATGTGGACGGAACCAGACTCCACGTAGCGAAGGGCCACACAGATAAAACACCATTTAGAAAACCACCATGGTATCTATATGGATACATCATCCACATAGAAACATTATCTATGTAAGAAACCCCATCCCTCATAAGAAAATGATGTGCATAATGGGGTATTTTTGGGTGTTCCATAATATGGCTGCAAACATTCCCTTCCATTTCTATCGTAACATCAGTAGTCCCTATGTGAGGTAGTCTAAAGAAATTAGGACAAAGCCTATCCCAAATCCACCATACCTATATGATGAGACCATTGGGAGAATCAACACTCTCTTTTGATTTTACAAACCCATGGTAAGAGGAACCATGTGGGTAATCACTATGGTAAGGAGGATCCCTTGAATGTCCCTAAGTTCACATTCCCATGGTAACATGGGTTCTATTCTTTAGATACTCACATGAACCTCCACATTCTAGGGATTAAGTTTATTTTATGGAATTTCCCTTTGATTAGGGCCAGTGATAAATGTGGGAAATCATGCTTGTGTTTCCTTTTGACAAGGGACAATGCCCCTCCCCTTTCCTAGAACCAGTTTTAGGGATTCCTTCCTAGAGTAAGTCCCTTTGCTTATAGAAGGTTGTACTATTTCTCCTCTTTACCTCCATGTCCACCAACTTAATCCTTTCCCCAAATTGTACCCATACCCAATTTAAATTGAAGAGAGGGAAGCTCTGTGTACTCGACATCTTCCACGGTCTCCTTGGCCTCTTACACCATTGTCCTCCTCCTCTTACACCAATTATGGAGGAAAAGTGTGTGATTTTCCAAATCATTCACTTTATCTTGATTCCCACACTGATCATGACTAATATGGGATTAGAGGTTAATGATGATTATGTAATCCACATGATTCACCCACCCAGTTTAACTATGAGAACTCTAATTCCTACTCTAACCAGGATACATAGGACACCCATTTGAGGCCCCAACTCAATGGGCCTTCTTCCCAGATGTAATCCACAATCAAGCCCCCTCAATGGTAAGCTCCCAAGCATAATTCCCAACTAGAGGATCAAATGGGACTCCTATGAAGTGTAAACCTGAATCATCTCTTGAACTATGTGGGATTTAATTCTAAACAAATTGGAATACATAAGAAGTCTCCATCAGGTCCAAACCCAGCTCATGATTTAAACATAATGTTCTCCATACACATCCCCATTATGGTTATGTTCTCCCAAAATGTCATATCCCTTTTGGATCC
This sequence comes from Viscum album, assembly GCA_963277665.1. NCBI lineage: Eukaryota > Viridiplantae > Streptophyta > Magnoliopsida > Santalales > Viscaceae > Viscum > Viscum album. The sequence goes on along the minus strand of OY728155.1, from coordinate 268,033,344 downwards.
TTTAGTCCGCCTTGGAATAATTCTAACATTAAAGCTCAACTAGGCATGTTTCGCCTAGAATTCCTTAGCATGTGACATTAAACTACATGTTTGGGTCATTATCACATGACTTTAAAGGTGATGTGTTCAGTTAAGTTACACCAAACTATGTGGATTATAATTACTCTTATTAGGATATTTTGGAATCCCATATTATGGGTTAGATCCCAACATCGAAATAGTTGTTATCCACCATGGATGACGATAAACTCTAGAGCACCTCAATAACTGGCTTAAATTAGAATTGTATTAATAAATGAAAGAGGAATTACTGACCATTAAAAAAATGGGTAACATTTATTAAAAAACTATAATACATACAGGTATCTTCAATGATGGAGAACCTTAGATATGGACAGATTATTCAGGACCCATGTATACCTCTGATGGATCTTCTGACCACAGAGTAATCCATGGACACGTACTTGGGAATGAACCAAATATTGATGAACATATGAACATGTATTAGATATATAATAGTGTCTCATAATAGTAAATATTTCCCCAAAAAAGGTTGTGATGAGATCGAGCTACCATCATCTCAACCAATATGAGTTCTTAAGTGTCAGTTTCAAAATCATCCAAGGAACACCTACCTTTGGAAATAAGGTCCATGAACCATGGATGTGATATTTTTTGGGTGTTTCTGTCTCCCCAAATAAACCCATTGGATACCATATGATGAATTTCCACCTAATGTAGATCGATTTCACAAAAAAATAACCCCCTGCAATCAACTATCAGGCCCAACACGCCTTGGGTCAAAACATTGTCGCAAACAATCCTTGAATTATTTATTTAAATATATCCCCATCCTAAGTAATCAAGGTTAAAATGTTCCATATCTCACACATGTAGGATTTCATTTCACATTTCAAATCATTTCAAGGTCATATCCCACATTAATAATCAAACTTCCCAAATTCATAATAACTCATTCTTTGATATCCAATTTCACTAAAATTACCAAAGGGAAAATCCATTTTGTAAATAATCCCAAACCATCACATTTAATGAATCATAAATCATTCCATTAAAAATTTTAGAAAATAAACTTAAAATCTACATGTGATCATGGTTCATAAAATAATGTTTTTTATGAAACCACCTTCCTTAAACACTTAGTATACCCACCAACTGAACGAGACCCACAAGATAAAGAGATAGAGAGCTCTATGATAACAAGAGAATACCCTAATCCTTCAAACCCATATCAAGAAATATAGATTCAACAAATATTCAGATCAATGAATAAAATAGAATCAACTTACCACAACAATTCTAAAACATCATACATAGATCTATGTAGATTACATATCCACCTTCCTTTCTCACAAATGATCTCTAAGAAACCCCTTTAAATCAAGACACAACCCATTAATCTTTCCACAAATCCCTGATTTGTGGTTCATTTTAGGAAAATAGTATAGATATAAAAAATGGTGATGATCAATAGTTAATAGACTCTTACCTTTTGTTTCCAAGATCCAAACCTCTAGATCTATAGGAATTTATCATTGTAAGTGTTAAGATCTCAAAAATGATGAAGAGTAATCCCTTTGATAGAGATACAAATATTTTGGATGGATAATGAGGTTTATAGGAGATATTTTGGGTTTTAAAATAAATGTTTAGATTAATACATTTTCATCATATGGTGTAAATGCGTAGTTTGGTAAACTGTGAACCAACCGTGCACTTACTTCTCTACACTGGATAAGTTGCATCTTTGGTTACACGATTCTACTAATTGTGTAACACCCAAGTGAAGATATACTATCCCAAACCACCATAGGTATAAAGGTTTATTGAGAATTCTCTACTATTATCCCAAACCATGGGAAAACTATAAACCTACCAAAAAAACTTTAAATTCTCACAAAAATCACCCAAAACATCCTAATAAAGTTATACCAAAAATATGGTAAAAAATTAATATACATACCTAAAAGTGACATCAGGATGTTGAATTTTTCATTCATTAATTACTATTTTATATAATTTTAGTGAGATATTTTTGGTGGCTCTATATTGTAAAAAGTCACAATGGTAGAATTTATATATAATTTTTAAAAATGTTGTACCACTAATCTACCCTAGTGGTACTCTATTACATTTGGTTAATTCATTTTGTATTATATATAACCATCTATCCTTTGATATCCTACCTTTACAAGGTATAGAAATTTTAATTTAGTAAATAATATGGGAGTTCCCTTTTTTTATGGAATGATCTTTCATGGATAGAAGAAATAGATGTTACCTTATCAATAATCCCATGGTCTTGATGTTAGTGATTCTATAACTATGGGATTTACACCCCTTGGGAATGATTTTTTATAACCTTTGAAGACAAAAGGATTTTAGAGGTAGAAAAAAGTGTGTAAATCCTTTATTGTCTTTCTTATCTAATTAGGTATTTAATTCCCTGACCCATACCACAAAAATAGAAACCAGGTAGGGATCTCTACAGGACATCGGGCACCCCACCCTATACACTAGAGGATAATGACTAAAGAAGAGGGAATAAGATAGTTGTAGAGAGAATATTCACACTAAAATATATAATGAGGTATATGGTCGATTATGGTGAAAAAATTTCATAAACCATCTATATAATAGACATCCCAAAAAATTGTAAACATAAAACAGGGAGACATTTGGCCAAAAAATTCTAAAATAGAAAAGAGTAACTCTATATGATGAAGTAGTAAAAAATAGAATAACAGGAGATAAAAATGGAATAAAATGAATCAATATATATATATATATATATATTCGCATTGTTCATTACACATGAAGAACCATAATTGAAAATAAAAATTATGGCATATTTCCCAAATCACACAATCCACCATGCCAAACACTCAGCCTATATAACTAAATAGACATTTACTATGTATCCTAATCCAAGAATTACCTAATCCTTGATATAAATAATAAAGGTTTACCCATGTAAAATGAAACCCAAGACATGTACACAGGTAGGGAGGTTAGTCCAAAAACTCAGTACGAATCCCCAACGCCTCAACAATATTGGATTCTACTGTGATCAAGGTGATGTGTATAATATATATATATATATGAGAAGTGTATTAATTCTTGTTAAATACACCCACTTGGAAAAAATAATACATAAGGCACATCAAACATAAATGTTGGGTCATCACGTGTCATCCATACCACCTCAAACCTTAACCATACATACTTCAGCTAGTTATAGAGTGCCTATAATCATATCCCATGAACATGACAACTAATACCTACCCAAATAGACATATAGAAGTAGGTGTAACTACTATATCCTTAAAAGTAACCAAATTCATTCATAATAATCAGGTATAAACGTCAATCCCTATGAGGTAATCCATGGAGATCAATGGTCATTATGATCCATGTCGATCCTGGAGTGGTAACCCTTGGAAATAATTTAGACCCAAAAGATAAATCCCAACATCATTGGAATTTTGTACGTATGAGTAGTCATCAAAAACCCAAGGATAATGTATAATGAATCCACAAGTATCAAGTTTAAACATTGATCCCTACATGGTAATCCTAAGAAATTACTAGTAATTGTGCACTAAGATTATCCCTATGAGGTAATCTAAGGAAATAATTTAGACCTAAAGTTAAAATCCTAATTTCATGGTCATTACACACAAACACACACACACACACACTCACATACACATATATGTATTATGCATAATTTCTATATCCAAGGGGAATTTCCAAGGCATCCACAAGTATCATGTGTATTTGTCGATTCCTTATTCGTGACCCAAGTAAATCATAGTATCTATCATAATTGCCAAATTCTATGAGTATGTCTTATAAATCAAGTAGTATCACATATTAATCCAAGGGGGATTCCCCTGAGGCATTCCAAATGAGTAATTAGGAAACAAAAGTAAGATCCTAATATCTTGTCCATAGAATCCCATGTATTTGGAAGATCTTAATGGGTTGTGTGTCCCACCCAAATCGTCTTAAATTAACATGTCTCACAAGGTTTCTCCATCTCCCAAAATTCATCTCACATACCCAATGTCAGCCTCTTAGGAAAATATCCATTCATTACTATTAAATCCATATTAAGCTTAAACCTATGATTTGAGTCCAAGGAAAATACTATAATCATCAATACCCATCTCACACAACCACCCTCTATAGGTTCAAAATACTACAGTGGAATCCATTATGGGTCCCTGGGGTCCAGTCTCTGTCACTATAGATGGTTTCCTTAATCAAATTTTCATATCTCACTCCCAACCCATCATTCTTTTCACAACGTCCACCAACTATCAATGGGGTCCCCTGTACCTATCTCTATTCCCTAAGGGGTGTATCATAACTATCCATATTAACCCTTCACTTTGATACCAAAAGAAGAATTTTTATATGGATAAAAATAGAAAACACATCATCCTGAATCACATAAACTATATGAAAACACAAATAGGAATCATGATATGCACACAAGGTCTGGAAAATAGGTCATCATCCTCAAAAGGTCAAACTGACCAAACCCTAGTCAATCAATCCCTTCCATCTTCATATTTAAAACTGATTAAAAAACATTTTAAAATAAATTTTAAAATGGAATTACTTTCCTCTTTACTCACACCAATAACATTTCCAAAAATAATATAAAAAACCTTATAAATCTATTCCTTCATTGAAATACCATTTCAACCCCATTTCTCAAATAATTACCTTTTCTTATAAGTTCTATTTCAATAAAATACTATTTTTATAATCATATTTTATAATTTAAATCCATTTAACTTTAAAAATATAACACGCTCCTCTAAAAAATCCATAATGAGGTCTATCAGCACTCATTTGACCAAGGAACCACTATCGAACCATTTATCTAGCTATATGGTCCATCCCAATTTATGGTTTATGTGAGTCTGTACCAATTTATGGAGACATCACAAAAGTCCTAAAATATACATAAAGATATAATAATGAAGTAAAAAAACATAAAATCACTAATCAATTAAGGTAATAAAATAAAGTTGAGGTTCACGACCTAAATCAAGCAATTTTTCTTTTAATTTATATCATGACTATCTCTACCTTGGTTCATCCTAACATAACCTCAACCCTCGTGCACCTATCTCACACCCCAATATCCCAAATAATTAATCACAACATTACATAATTAATTATCCAATTTAACTCAATTAATTAAATCCATTTTATTAATTTCATAATTTTAAATTAAAAAGAAAAAATACTAAAATCTTATAGATCCACAGCTGCTCATTGAAACTTCAAGCATTAAGTATGTTCCACCTCTGAAAAACACTCGCACATAAGACACTCATCAAAATTAATTTATTATAAAAACTATTATTAATTATCCAAATTAATACAAAAAGTTATAACTGCTAAAACATGCAATATCCCCTAACCCAATTGCACTAAAACTTTGGCCAAGTATATGAAAAAGGGCCACAAAACACTCACGGAACAATCACAAGAAAAATACATAACACAAAATAACTATTAAATAGGAAATTTAATTTAATTTAATCCAAAAACATTGATTAATTAGTGATGAAACATAACTCACATGAAGTGAACAAAAAAAGTTATGAAAATGACCTCTAGGGATACCCTCTATGAGTCACACATGTATATACCATTAAGAACAATGATTTCTCTAGAATCTGGTAAAATCATTCCTTCAAAACCGGACTGGTCAAACAAAAAATTAGAGGAAAATAGGGTAGAATAATAAGGGTAGAATAATAAGGGTAGAATAATAAGGGTAGAATAAAATATTCCTTACCAAGAATCAGATTGATGAAATCATCCCAAACCAGCTAGATTTTTAGGAGTTTAGGAGGAACAAAGGAGGAACCAAAGAATGGCTCTCCCCCTTCCCTATATGCATTTGGGGACCAAAACTAGAGAAACCTCTAAAAATAAAAGACAAGCACTAAAAAAGTGGCTGCCTAGCACATGTTCATGGTGTGAACTAGGATTCACACCATCAAACCTTATCTAGGAATTGGTACAAACCCTCTACCCAATACATTCATAATATAACTCATATGGTAATGTCATGAATGGAATAGAGCTTGTATTTTCAGTTTCGTAGACACACTAAACCAACCCTAAAACCATTCTAAACACTTGAGGCATCGACCAAGCCTCAAACCGAATTTAAAAAACCATGTTAAGGATATTTAAACACTTGAAATTCCATTCAGATTCCTAGATATCACAAAAAAAACCCTCACAATATCAAAAAAATCATTAAAATTACCATCCTGAAGAAAAGAAGATCTTTACAACCTCCCCACCATAACACTTCACATCCCTAATAATCCTATTTTTTACTTCAACCATTGATCCCAACCTAACTCATTCACTAGTTCACCATCAATGGTTCGTGTTCCATATCTAGGCACCCAATTCTCTTTTATTGTGAAATGTCAAACAAAAATCCCAAACATATTGTAATTTCTCTAAAAACCCTAATATGATCATTGAACCACATCAAATGAATCCTGATGGAACTCTCAATGTGGTTCCCACCTCACCATATCCAATTCTAAAACAAAACACCATTTTTCTGATAAATGGATAAATTTTATCTAAAAGACTTAGTCTCTCCCACCAATGCATCACCACATCATTACACAACCCACTCATGATGCCTTAACACTTGAAGAAATCATTGAACCATAAAAAAAATAGCATTGATGTTTGAACCCAATACTCAGTGTAATTCGATAGTGGATTCCTCAACCATAAAAAATTAGTATCGAACTACTCTATGAGCATCGATGTATCCCCAATCCAACTCACTCTCTGATCCCATCAATTCAATATGCAACCCAATATAACAACAAGACTCTAATTTTCACCACATATGCATTTTGAATCTGGTTTTCACTAAGGAACTACATATCAATGGATATTATCACATATGACATAAGAGTGCCCTATCAACCATCCAATGACTAGTATCATCACATTCATGACCCCACTACAATATATCCATACATTTATGACCGATATTATTCTCCCCACCATAGGATTATTTTTATCATATTTTATCATGCAAAATGACTAGACGTGACCTATCCACTCACACCCGAGTAAAAATATGAACACCACCCACCAAGTACCAAGATGGTGATCCATCTCACCTTCAAATTCCAAAATAATATAAATTTCATTGATGGATCCTTCCTAAGTATTATGGTACTACCCAACATTATATATAACTATCAATATCTGATTTCAACTAATAGTACTCCACACCATAGGAATTACTGATTGATTTCAAAATTAAATAGTCTAAACCACGAATCCAATCAAAACACCCAAGTGGATACTTGAAACCAAACATCAAAATCGAATCCATGAGTTTATTGCATGTGATTATCTTAAAATAAACATATCATACCCACCAGACACATGAAATCAACCACCAATGTCACTCTCAGACAACAACTATAAACACAAAAAATCAATATATACAAAAATATGTGTCTATCTACATGCCACATAAACCAACTCCAATACACCATATTACTCACTTGGTAGTTTCCATGAAAATAAGACATACATAATAATCATACAATTCAAGCACCTAGTTTTCCCTCAGTTATGCACAATGAAATCAAATAGTTGATTCTTCATCAATCAAGCATAATGAAATAAAATCATACTAGGCTACATAATCACTATTCACCTACTGTAAAACTATTTCCAAATAATTTCACACAAACCAAAACACTTTTTATTTTTTAATACACCCCATGTAATCTAAGGGTTTTTATATGAAACTGGAATCATCAAAATCCCCATCCATGTTGGTGACATTCTTGTAAACCAATATCTTTTTTTAAAACCATATTTAAAAAAACTTTTAAAAATTATTTTCCTCATATGTTTTAAAAAATTGGAAAATATAATTCATTTTAAATTCACTAGATCCATAATTTATTTCAAAAAACCAAATTTCAAAATGATTTTACACACACCTCATGATGTTGTAGGTGTTTTCCTTTAAAAAAAATTTCCCTCAAAACCCAATTATTACAAAAGTTCATTTCCCTATAGGGGAAATTCACATCCAAAAATAACCATAAATAAATAATATAATCCCCTCATATAAATATTAATTTAATCATCCATTATAATATATCTAGGAAAACACATATTTTATTATTACTTTCTATTTCATTGGGGTTCAAGGCATGGTCGGGAACACTCATTGATGTGGGTTTGGATTCACCCAATGGTTGATTTTGGGGGGTATTTTTTGTTCAGAATCATGAACATTGGGTTACCATTGTCACTCTTACTGGAAACTCTCAATGTTTCCCTCATCCATAGCTAGCTACGAACCTGCTTTCCAAAGGCCTGCGGTCATCTAGGTTTTCATGCCCGATGACTCTTGGGGACCCGCATTGGTCAAGGGGATGGGATTTCAGGCTCATCACACCCTTTTGGGGGAATTTTTTCTACTCTGAGACTCTATTTTAGATTTATGATATGTTCATGAATCTCTTACAAATCCCGATACAGGACCGGTTACCCTAAAAACGATCATGGGTTAATTCTCTTTTATGTGTAAAAGACCGGGGACTCTTTAGTGAATCCATCTTTATGTATCTGAGGTTCTACATCATTGTGTAGTAATGGGTGGCTTCTTATATTCTGAATCCATATAAAAAAGTTCTTTGGAATTCACTGCCATGCAAGGAGGTGGTTGATATTCCAATGAGAGGTTTGAGCCATTGTGAGGTGTCCTACATATCCTGGTTATTGCAAGAATCAAAACCCACATAGTTCATTGGACTCATGTTGTTTAAAATCATTTGGAAATAACTTTTGTGTGGGAAGTCAGATGCCAGATATTTGATCTTGAGTCTCAAAGAGGGTCCTACATATCATCATTATGGTAGGAATCAGAGTCATCATAGTTCGATCACACTACTGGGATTGGAACCTAGGTAGATATCCTCATATGGAGGAGGTTTACATCATTCCATTTATCAGGGACTACATATGAGGATCTCTGTTTCCGACGCTTTCGCCGGGGCGCGCGCATCCGTCTGTGAGGACGCGCGGCTTTGTTGCCCCGCATTCCTGCTTTCCAAAGGCGGGCGGCATTCGCTCCTTATTCAAAGACGTCTGCTCCTTGATCGAAACGGGATGATGGGATGTCGGCTCTTCCTCCTGTGGATTACTCCTCATAACTCGTCACCTAGTCTGGGTCTCCCTTATAGATTTAATACGTAGTTCGTGAAACTCTTCCCAGTGCCATGTTTCCATGGACACCGGTTAATTACACTGCTTCTGTCGGGACATTCCAAAGGGTCCAATCAGGGCAGCAACCTTCGGTCAGGGGAGTAGTCACGTTGAGGCAACAGTAGCGTGTCTGGATGCTGGGGTACCTGGCATGTCTGTCTGTTATCCTTGATCACAAGGCTTCTCGAGGGCGTGGAAGCCCGAGGCATCCCACATCGGGCGCGGGGAATTACATGTCGTAGACACATATCTGAGGTTTTCCTCAGCTTCCCGTGCTCAACACAGGGTATGCCGCGAGTTTAACGTCCAGCGGAGACGGATCAACCCAACCAGAGCATTAGCTGGGATAAATCAGATTGAGGGATCCTCCTTGAAGGGATATCGACACCGGGGCTAGCCCGTGGGCTATAGTGAATGGAGTAAAAGGAGAGTGAAGTGGAACCATCGCAGGGGGGGGCGACAGTGAAGTTGGGCTTGAGCCTTGACGAGGCTTCCTACGTATCCCTGTGGCAGGGAATCAAAGTCCGCGTAGTTCGGGATGGTGCCGGTAAACCGACGTGAAGCTGGACCTTGGCCCGATGAATGTTGTCAGTGTACCGACGTAAAGGTGGACCTTGGTCCGATGGGCATCGTCAGCGTACCGACATGAAGATGGACCTTGGTCCGATGGGAGTTGGGCTTGAGCCTTGACGAGGCTTCCTACGTACCATGCCTTGGCATGGATCAAAGACCTCGTAGTTCAAATGGGGCTTTGTCGGTGAACCGACGTGAAAGTAGACCTTGGTCCACTATTGGTGGGCTTGAACCTCATAAAGGATTCCTACGTACCATGCCTTGACATGGATCAAAGACCTCGTAGTTCAAATATGGGGCTTTGTCGGTGAACCGACGTGAAAGTAGACCTTGGTCCACTATTGGTGGGCTTGAACCTCATAAAGGCTTCCTACATACCATGCCTTTACATGGATCAAAGACCTCGTAGTTCAAATGGGTTGGGTCGCAATGGCTTACCACTGGACCAGAGTGTAGTTTAACGTCATGCTGGACGTAGGTAGAACACGACGTGAATTGGGTGATGGGTGGGCTTGAACCTCGTGGAGGCTTCCTACGTACCATGCCTTAACACGGATCAAAGACCTCGTAGTTCGGAGAATACAGTTTAACGTCATGCGGGACGATAGTGAACCCAGACGTGAATAAACGATGGGTGGGCTTGAACCTCGTGGAGGCTTCCTACGTACCATGCCTTAACATGGATCAAAGACCTCATAGTTCAAAGAATACAGTTTAACGTCATGCGGGACGATAGTGAACCCGGACGTGAAGGAGCGACGGGTTGGCTTGAACCTCGTGGAGGCTTCCTACGTACCATGCCTTGACATGGATCAAAGACCTCGTAGTTCAAATGGTGGGTCACAATGTCTTACCACTGGACAAGAGTGTGACCCGACGTGAAGGAGCGACGGGTGGGCTTGAACCTCGTGGAGGCTTCCTACGTACCATGCCTTGACATGGATCAAAGACCTCATAGTTCAAATGGTGGGTCGCAATGGCTTACCACTGGACCAGAGTGTGACCCGACGTGAAGGAGCGACGGGTGGGCTTGAACCTCATGGAGGCTTCCTACGTACCATGCCTTGACATGGATCAAAGACCTCGTAGTTCAAATGGTGGGTCGCAATGGCTTACCACTGGACCGGAATGGGACCCGACGTGAAGGAGCAACGGGTGGGCTTGAACCTCGTGGAGGCTTCCTATGTACCATGCCTTGACATGGATCAAAGACCTCGTAGTTCAAATGGTGGGTCGCAATGGCTTACCACTGGACCAGAGTGGGACCCGACGTGAAGGAGCGACGGGTGGTCTTGAACCTCGTGGAGGCTTCCTACGTACCATGCCTTGACATGGATCAAAGACCTCGTAGTTCAAATGGTTTGTCAGGGTCGGTGCTCACTCTAAGCCCACGTGAGTCATGCTCGGTGTGAGAAACAAGAGGTTGCAAGGACCTGACAATCACGTCGCGAAGGGAGCGTCCGTGAGAAGCGAAGAGGGGCTTACGCGTTGGGCGGCCCATGGTGTTGGGACTTACTCCAGGATGGAGGCCCATGGCGTGACAAAGCGCGGGAAAGATGGACCTTGGTCCGACGATGGGAGGTGCCTCGTTCCCTATCACGTCCTCCACTGACCTTGGTAGTGGGGAAGTACAGAGATGCACGGGTGCAATCATCCATACCAAAGGTTAGGGGCTTACGCTCTGAGGCAGCCCTTCCCCTACGAACATACACCACTCTGACAAGGAGGATCTCATTCCATGTGCGGAAGAGTTCCATTCCCGTGGAGACGAGTGGTGTAAAGAATGTTTGAGCTGGGGGGACCCTTCGTGAGGGAGACGAGGTTGGGTCACAGTTTAACGTCATGTGTTGAGGACGTGGTGCTTGGCAGTTTAACGTCATGCAGCTCGGACGAGGTGGGTTCACTCCACACCCCTAGGACTTACATAACCGGTACCCTCTGGTCCTTGGGGAAGGGAAGGTGCCGGTAAGGCCATGGTAAAGGGGGGTCATGGGACGAACCATCGAGGGGTCCATGTTAGCGTGGCTATGAGAAGAAGCAATATCCATTAGTGTGCCTATGCAAAGAAGCATTAGGCGAAGCAACGCTACGGGTGATATTGTCCATGGGACTTTGAAATCACATCGTGCAAACTTGGAGGGCTGCACGGGAAGAGGAATCGCTAAGAAGAGGAGTGTGCTTTGCGAAGTGGGGTGCCTTGGCCTTAGCATGGGGCATTGGTGTGAGTGGGAGGTGCTTCGCGAAGTGGAACAGTGTTCGCGGAGCACTGCCTCGCGAAGAATGGGTGCCTCGCGAAGCAGGGTCCTGCGAAGCAGTGTGCTTCGCGAAGTGGAGCGGTCCTGCCTTAGCATAGGGATCACGCGTATGGGTTGGGTGTTTTGCGAAGCACAAGTGCTCCGCGGCTGACCGGGTTCCCTTGGGAATCCCCTTCCTTCACGAATGCCCTTGAGCTTCGTGAAGGGCATCCCTCTCGGAAGAGGGGCTCAAAATGAGACAAAGCAGAGTCGTCTCGCGAAGTAGAAATACCTCGCGGAGCTCATGATTCCTGGGGCAAAGCGTGCTTCGCGATTCGGGAGAGGAGAAGCCGAAAGGTCGGATTGTCCGTCCTCTGGGACTCGGGGGGAGTCGAGTATTTATAGGGAAGGGGCACCGCAAAGCAGGGCTCGCGCGCCGCCTTCGGGGCTTCACGGAGGCTCGCGAACGTCAAACGGGTTCGCCAAGGATTACCGCCTCTGGAGCTTCGCGGCGTCTCGCGAACGTCAAACGGGTTCACGGAGGATTACCGCCTCTGGAGCTTCGCGGCGTCTCGCGAACGTCAAACGGGTTCGCGGAGGATTACCGCCTCTGGAGCTTCGCGGCGTCTCGCGAACGTCAAACGGGTTCGCGGAGGATTACCACCTCTGGATCTTCGCGGCGGATCGCGAACGTCAAACGGGTTCGCGGAGGATTACCGCCTCTGGATCTTCGCGGCGTCGCCACGGTTGGGGCGCTTCGCGGTGAGGCTTCGCGACGGAGCTTCACGGCGGATCTTCGCGAGGCAGTGCGCCGGCCTTTTTCGTTCCTTTGTTTCGGGCCACATTTTTGGCGCCAACAAATGCCCCCCCTCAGACTTGGAGCCGCGGAGGGCGAAGGGTCGAAGTCTGAGGGAAAATCGCCAAAATTGTTGGTGGTTCGCGATGCGGCATCGCGAAGGGGCCCCGCGATGCTCGCCGGGGCCAGACGCGCCGCGATGCTTCGCGCGGTTGAGGCGCGCCGCGATGCTCTGGGGTTGCCGCCTATAAATAGGGGGTCCGCCCTCTTTTGTCTTCACGTTCCTTGTCTTTTTGTGCGCTCTCGACTTCGCGAAGCTTTGCGTACTCCACGACAGCACTCCGCGAATCGAGCTTCGCGGCGAACCGCGAGTCTCCGACTCCGCGTTCGCACTAGGCGAACTTCTTGTCGGCCTTGGCCAGACTTCGCGACTGGGTCTCGCGACCGATCTTCGCGATTCCACTTCGCGGTCGAGCTTCGCAATTCAACTTCGCGGCCGAGCTTCGCGATCCAGGGGAAAAAACTTTTCTGAGGGTCGCCATTAAAATGGCCCATCAAGAGGTTGTGCTGGGAGTGCTTGCAGATGCTGCTCGCCGGGATGAGATGGCCAACCGTCCAGGCTTGGGGGAAATGGTTCAGAGCCACTCAGACCACACTTCCTTGACAGACCTACTGTCGGAAGGTCAGAAGGATTACCCGCAGTGCAAGAAACTGCCGTTGTACGGCTTCGGGCTGAGGGATGATGTCTTCATCCCTGAGGCAAGAAGGGATGAACCAGCTTGCTGGTTCAGGATCACACCATGCCAGCACCAATGGTTCAGGGCGGCCGATGGTCATGCATAGGAGGATTTCACACCCGTCACCGCTGATTGCCTCTACAATCATATGAACGACATTGACGGGAGGCCACTGCAACCGGAGACGTCCCCTCCTCTCTACCGCACCATGCTGAAGGCGGCTCTGTAGGATCCGAAGAAGGGATGGTCTGATGAGTGGGACCTGCGCCAGGGCGGCAACTTTACCGATGACTGGTCCTGGGCCTACTGGGTAGGCGCCTCATGCGAGGAGTTCGAGGACGAGCTGAGGAGAGTGGGATTGTATGAGGCGGCATGGGCCTCCCAGTTCCACATTTACCAGCCAAAGCAGCTGATGCCGGAACTGCTGAGTAGATGGTCATCCAGGACCAACACTTTTCACCTGCATCACGGGGAGGTGGGCATCATCCTGTGGGATGTCCACCAGATTTTCAGGGTCCCGATCTTGGGGGCCATGTATGACGAGTTCCTCCCCGTTGCCAGTGTGTGGGGAGATGCTGAGCAAATGCCGCGACTGGCGTCAGCGCTGATGGCGCTTGTCCCTGGAGAGGACAAGGAGGAAGTGAGGGATGTCCACTTCAGAAGATGGTTCAAATGCTTCCTGAATTTCCCAGAAGATCGGGAGTTCCCTCCAAGGCCTCGAACTTGTCCAAGGGCAGACCAACGGGGCAAGGGGAACTCGTATTGGCGGGTTTTGGAGGATAGCCAATGGAAGACTTGGGGTTTCAGTGTCAGCACCGAACAACAGCCAATAGTCAGGCTGGCGGCGTTCATCGCGGCTCTCATCTTCGGCTGGATCCTGCCGGTGAGAGATACAATCATGGGGGTACGGCCCAGCTCGTTCATCATGGCGTCGATGTTGGCCATGGGGCAGCGGATCAACCTGGGGATCCTGATGCTCACCAAACTATACAGAATGTTGCGGCGTATTAGCGAGGGCATGAAGCCGCCAAGAATATGTGGGCCCTTCCACCTCCTGTATGGGTGGATCGCGGCGCATATCAGGGGGATTTACGAGTATCCAAACCCCATTTCGCCGTCGGGATCAGACTTTCGCCCCTCTATTATGAACGCAGTTGGGAGCTTCCCATTCAAACTGGCCGTTCTGATGGTGCTGAATAGGGTGTGGAGGGCGGACGAGTTCAACTTTCATCCCTTCCCACTGCCGAAGGGGAGGCTTACTGATGATGGACGGGGAACGGAAGAACATCGGGCTTACCTCCTGGCCTTCCGAGGTGGAGTTTTGGTGGCTTGGATAGATCGTGAGCCAATCTGTGAACCGTACACCCCGCATCGTTTTGCGAGGCAGTTCCGGTGCCTCCAGCGGCTGACCCCGCAGGTATACTGGGAGGTGCGTCACGAGGAGCACTCGTGTGTGATGAGGCAGTTGTGGCTCATGTTCACACGTGAGGATGGAAAGATGCAGATCACATTGCCTCCGTCCACCGCCGCCTTCGGCTTAGTGAAGGAGTACGCCATCAGCTGGGAGGCCGCTTATCCCGGGGAGATGCTGAAGCAGCCAACGATCCGGGTTGGTGACGGTGGGCCTCCTTTATCTCGAGGTCGGGGTCGGAGGGCAGCTAGGGCCGCTCACGGAAGCGGGGCTTCCATGGTGGAGAGACCCGCACCGGCCGAGGGTTCGGCAGCAGCGGTGGATCCGGTGGTTCCGGGAGAGCAGGGTCATCCGGAGGGGCGGCCACCGAGGGGGTTCCGTAGGATACCCACTCAGGCTCCAGGGAAGTGGCTGCGTCACATCGATATGGTAGAAGATGTTGTCTTTCCGGAAGCTTGGGACATTTGGGATGTCAACCGGCAATTCCTCAGCCCACCTGAGATGTCGGCCCACCTGAATCGCCTCAGGATGGAACTGTCGGGCATAGGCCCAGTTCGGGCTGGATTCATGGTGTCTCCAGCAGAGGCGGAACAATACCTGGACGAGCTGGAGGATTACGTCCACTCCAGCGGTGTTCCTCGCCCAATGACGGATCGGGTGAGGGTACTGTTGAATCAGACGGTGCCCCTGCAATTATCAGCTGCCGATCTGAGGGACTGCTTCCCCTTGCCGGAGGAATCAGAGGACTCTTCTCAGGGGGACGAGGCTGGAGGAGGGAGCCCGTTGGAGGAGGGCAAGGTCGGAGACCGAAGCTCAGAATCCGACGACTTCGCGGAGGCTCTTGAGGTAGCATTCCGAACTTCTCTCCTTACGACCTGTTTTTGGGTCCCTATGGACTTCTCATCAATGTTTGAGCCATGCAGGAGGAACTTGTTCGTAGGCCTCGTTCTCGCTCCTTGGCGGGTGATGTTGCGGGACCTTCAGAACCCGCGCATATGGCTGCGTCCAGTTCTGCGTCTGGTGGGACCAGGGGGTCTGAGGCGGCTCCTCTGGAATCTCCAGACCTTCCAACAGTATATGGGGGGCCTCGTCTCGGGGTCCCGTCAGTAC
Source organism: Viscum album (assembly GCA_963277665.1). Taxonomy (NCBI): domain Eukaryota; kingdom Viridiplantae; phylum Streptophyta; class Magnoliopsida; order Santalales; family Viscaceae; genus Viscum; species Viscum album. The sequence goes on along the minus strand of OY728155.1, from coordinate 268,017,156 downwards.
CGGCTCAGGAGCAGCGCTCGGAGGTCGATCTTCGTAAGTCTCCTCCACCGGTCTCCTCGTTGTCACATGTAGGCCATGCCAACTAACGTTTATGTCTCTTTCTGTCATACAGTTCTCTGACTGGTGTGGGCTGCTGCAGCGAGGCTGGTCGGGATGTCTGGCGGCGTCCCTCCCAGGGGCATGCTGGTGATGGTGGCGATAGTCCCTTCACCTCCTCAAGCTGCGGCGCACACCATCACTGGCGGGATCACCAGCAGAGCCATGCCTGAAGTCATCGAGGTGGACTCTGAGGAAGAGGATCAACCTGTCAGTCCCAGTCCTGTCGTGCCTGCGCCAGCGTCAGGTGTCGTACCAGACTCAACACCAGATGTGGATCCCGCTGAGGAATTCCTACAGGCATATCCTGCGTACGAGCCTGCCGACCGCGCGGATTGGGATGAAACGGCCTCTGATGAAGAAGACAGCAGCATAGTCCGTCGCCGGTCGTGAAAGCTGATCACGCGCTTTATCAGGGACACTCCCCAAGCGCAATGGCTGGCCGAAATGGATAGACTCCGCTCGCGGTTGCACGAACTGTGTGTCGGGGGAGTGGATGATCAACGCCCTCACGTGCTCATCTGAGACCTCATGGCTGAAAAGATCTGGGAGCATGATCGTGGGCTGAGCATGGGATGGCAGCGGAGGAAGGCGACCAGCATCAGGAAGCTCCAGGAGGCTGAAGGCAAGGTCCAACAGATGCAGATCCGGGCCAACGAGCTTTCAGCCACTCTTGATGTGCAGTCTGAGCTGGTCTCACGATTGAAGGCCTAGCTGGCAGAGGCTGAGGAGCATATGGGGCAGACCTCTGGAAGGATGGCTGCCGTCCGGGCCGAGGTAGAAAGGGCCAGGGCCTGAGTTGACGAATTACGCCCCGCCGCTGCTGAAGAGGAGCGGGAGTTGAATCAGCGGCAACAGGTTTTGGACGCCGCAAGTCAACGGGTGGCGGAGCTGCAACGCTCCTTTGACGGGGTCAACCCGTCCATGGGGGAAATCAACCCCCGAGTATTGTAACAAGCCCGAAAGAAACTTTTATTAACACTTTTGTGCTTCAACTCTTTCTTTCTCCTTTGTTTTGAGTGTCGTGGCACGCATGATTTCCACTGTTGAATTGCCTTGTTACATCCCTATGATGTTTGCGAGACGTTTGACGACAATTCCTCAAGCCAGTCCAGATTCCCGAAAGATGGGGAAGGCTTGATCGGAGGAGGAACTTCCAGGATATCCGAATTACCGTTTCTTCAACGTGCTCTTATGAACGAACGGGGCGACGCCAGGGGCGCCGAAATCGGTTCAAACAAATGAAAATGGGAAGTGTGAATCACGATACCCAAATTCGGAACACTGTGGGGATGGCGTGACAATAAAGGAAAACCGTTAACCGTGGCGGACAAACGGTATCCTTACTGCGTTAGCCTGAAATGGGGACAACAAATGAGCATCGACCGCTGACCATATTCGCAACGCGGGATTTTATCAATTTGTTGTCGATCAATCCTTCAGGACATTGACCCATAACGGTAGGAGAGCCCTTGGGCGTAGCGTCCAAGCCGTTATTGGGGGTCCCTCCAAACATGACCAGTCTTCCGGAACGTTGGCCCAGGATGGTAGGTGAGCCGATGCGGCATGAGACCAGACCGTTAGGGGGTTCCTTCAGACATGAAAGAGGACGAGGGTCCGAATAAGGGGCACGCAAAGCATGGAACATGGAGTGGTGGTTTGTTCAAACAGAATCCAACACTTCGGTAGTTGCACCACCGTGGTGGGAGTACGCTAGATGGGCGCATCGGCCTGATCACGAATCATTCTTTCTTCCAGATAGGGCCTCTCTGGTGAGGGCTGGAAATGGGGAGGAACAAGATTTCGTAATTCCAGGGGCTGAACCCTAGGCGAAATTTTTGGGCGTCTCTACGTATCCCATGTGATGATGGGAATCAAGCCACACGTAGTTCTGGAAGCGCAGTTTAACGTCATGTGGGATGGGGAGGGGCCTAACCGTGTTGGTACACATCCTGCCAAAACTACTAAGCCCGCGTGAGTCGTGCTCGGTGCGGGAAACAAGCAGTAGTGGTGGGAATTTCCCGACACAAAAGGGGCAGGTTAGGGCAAAGGGACACTCGGTGACTACCGGCCCAATGACACTAACACGATCATTTAGCGCACCTAGATGCGCGAAGAGAAAGAGCCAAGTATGATGGAGTTCCACTTGAACATGATGGAGTGGAAATGTGTGAATCATGACGCTCGAGGTTCGGATCACGATGATGGTGGCGTGACGATGGAGGATTACTGCTGACCATGTTCGCAACACAGCATCCTGTCGCGTTATCCTGAGGTGGGAACAAACAAATGAAGTTCGACCGTTGACCATGTTCGAAACACGAGACCATGTCACAAATGTTGTCAAATATCCGTAGGGACGTTGGCCCGAAACGATTGAAGGGCCCTTAGGTCCAACATTCATGGAGAGCCCTTAAGCTTAGTATCCACGTCGTCCGAGGGTCCTTTTGGATGTGGAAGAGGATGAGGATCCAAATAGCGAGCCCACGAAGCTTGGTCATGAGATGAGAAGAATGTCCCTGTGAAAATCCCACGCTTCGGGCTCTTTTTCGGAACACACCTGAATACGGCAACGAAACGTATTAGAGAGAGGGAGCAGATTCCTTTCCCTTGGGGTGATCTTAGTTTAGGGTCATAGAATTCGGACCATGGATGGGAAAAGGGATCAGGGGACGTATGACATCAAAATCTGACGTGAATGAGGACATAGTCCTACTTACCATGCGCTCTCTGGGGAAATGCTCGAGTCGAGGGACCGAACACCAGGGTTAGGCTGGGCCCGCGGGGAAGTACCCGGGCGCTCCTATGTATCTCATAAGGATGAGAATCAAGCCATACGTAGTTCTGGAAGTGACATGGTAGAATACCAGTGCCAGGGGAAAAGGGGAGTGCGGACGTGGCCCTTGCACTAAAGAAGCGGAATTTGATGTATCTTGTTTGTTCTTTAAGGTGAATGGTTTTTTTTTGTGAAGCGACAGGCCTAGAACAGTAGGTCGTGATGTCGCCACAAGAATCAAGCCGTGATGGGCGTTGACAAATGGCATGGCACGTGACCAATACCCAACGTGATGTCCTCTACAGCGAGGTCACCACAATACGGTGCCTTTTTTCGTCGTGCGGCCAGGACGATAATGTCACAGTTTAGGGTCGTATGATAGGACCAAGCATGCATTTTATCGTCATGCAGCGCAGACGTAGCAGAGACGATGCTAGGCGGGAAATGTGCGCAGTGTTATAAAACACAATTGACGGAGACATGATCCCACATCATATTGTACGCCATCCGGAGAGGGAAACCTTAGGCTGAGGGGCCTACACAGAGGTGAAACAGGGAGAGAGACTGGCTTCCTGAATGGGTTGTACCCGGAGACAGGGCGTCTCGGCGGTCCTACGTATCCCATGAGGATGGTAATTTGAACGTAGTCCCGAATGGGTCTTAGTTTATGGTCTTAGAGCTCGGACCATGGGAGTCACAAAGGACGCCAGATTGCAGCTTTGTCCCCCTAGCATGCAAAGGTGCACTGAGGGATAGCGCCAAAAGTGTCGAGATTCCACCTGGACATGATGGGGTGGAAAACGATGTGAATCATGCAACCAACATTCAAGGACTGAAGGGGCTGGCGTGACGACAAAGGATTACTGCTGACCATGTTCGCAACACAGCATCCTGTCGCGTTAGCCTGAAATGAGGACTAACAAACGAGCATCGACCGCTGACCATATTCGCAACGCGGGATTTTATCGATTTGTCTTCCGAAACCCTGGGGGGCGTTGGCCCGTATCGTTAGGAGATCCCTTGGGCATAGTATCCAGGCCGTTCTTGGGGGTCCCTCTGGGTGTGAAAGATGATGGAAGTCTGAATAGAGGGGAACACAAAGCTTGACAAGTGGAAGGAACTTGATCAAGTTGAATCTGACACTCTTGGTCCTAGACTAGAGTGCTCTTAATACATGGGTGAACCACTGCAGGGAGTCAAGGGACTCAACCTTGAAGGTGATCGAGAGATGGCAGATTCCCAGGGGAAGGAGGCATGGTGCCCAAAACCTTGTATCATACCTACACATCCCCCTTCTGGAGAGAGATAAACCAAGTGGCCTAGGTGACTGGGAGATCAGGAGATCACCAGGAGGTGGGGCTGGACCCGAATCTTAAACATCTAGGTGGTCCTACGTATCCCATTAGGATGGGAATCAAGCCACATGTAGTTCTGAAGGGTGCCTTTTAACATCATGCAGGACAGGGAATAGGAGGACTGAACCTCAGAATGGGGGTGTGCGTGGTGCAGTTGTTGCAAACCCGACGTGAATGAGGATGTAGTCCTACACTGCGCCACGCAGTCCTGTGATTAGGGTCCTGAAGGAAGGATTAGAGAGGTAAATTTTCTGAACTCAAGCTGGGTCCGAAGACAAGGGGTCTTGAACGTAGTTCTAGATGAGAGTCTTAGTTTATGGTCTTAGAGCTCGGACCGAGGATGGTGACAACTCCCGAGTAAGCACAGATGTTAACCCAATCCCTAAGCCCACGTGAGATAAACTCGGTGTGGGAAACAAGGGGGGTATCCTCATCGCAGTACTTGGGGCGTCCACCAATGGGGAGTCAGCAGAGAGTTCCGAAGGACACTTTGATGTAGATTGTTCCTCCAACGCGCAGACGTGCACGGGGGAAAAGTACCAAGAGTTCCGAGACTCTACTTGGACATGATGAAGTGATGAAGGGTGTGAATTGTGTACCCGGCATTTGGGCTTAATGGGTTGGCGTGACGACAGAGGAAAACTGTTATCCATGATGGAAACACAACGTCTGTATCGTGTTAGCCTGAGGTGGGAACAACAAACGAGCATCGACCGCTGACCATATTCGCAACGCGGGATTTTATCGATTTGTTGTCTGAAACCCTGGGGGGCGTTGGCCCGTATCGGTAGGAGAGCCCTTGGGCATTGTATCCAGGCCGTTCTTGGGGGTCCCTCCGGGTGTGAAAGATGGTGAAAGCCCTGATGCGGGGATACGCAAAGCCTGGAAAGCGGGTGCAGACGTGTCCGATTAAAGCTTGGCATTCCAAGTAATGAACCAGAGTACTCTTAAGCACATTGGTGAACCGCCGAAGAAAAAGGATCGACGAAACAGCTCAGTAGGGGGGTGGGAGCATGGCGTGGTCATCACAAGACCATCGTGAATGAGGACATAATCCCGCACCGCACCATATGATCCCCTCATGGGTGAAGGATAGGCCAAGGGGCCAAGATGGGATGGGGATTCCCGAGAGATGGGGCTGGACCCGGATCTTGGACATCCAGGTGGTCCTACGTATCCCATTAGGATGGGAATCAAGCCACACGTAGTTCTTGAAATGCAGTTTAATGTCATACTGGACGAGGAGGGGAGTAATATACCCCTAAACAAGGGAGGTGTATGGCATGGTAAAGAATCCATCGTGAATAAAGACGTAGTCCTACGTCACACCATACGATCCTATAAGATAGGTCCTGGCCCGCGTCCCGGAAAGGCCAAGGGGCCTGGGGCTGAGCCTCGGTCAGGAAGACCTGACTGGCTTGCAGTTTAACGTCTTACATGAGGACGGGGGTCGGGGACCCGAGGAGGCCAAGGGGCCTGAGGCTGGGCCTCGTAAGGGGAGTTGCACGGCATGGTACATGATCCCGACGTGAATGAGGACGTAGTCCCACATCACACCGTACACTCTGGGTAAGAAGGGACCTAGGCTGTGACCTGGAAAGGCCAAGGGGCCTAAGGTCAAGCATTAGTCAGGAAGACCTGACTGGCTTGCAGTTTAACGTCTTACATGAGGACGGGGGTCGGGGACCCGAGGAGGCCAAGGGGCCTGAGGCTGGGCCTCGTAAGGGGAGTCGTACGGCATGGTACATGATCCCTACGTGAATGAGGACGTAGTCCTACATCACACCGTACACTCCAGGTGAGGAATCCTGAGCCGTGGCCCGGAGAAAAGGGGAAGTTATCAGTCAGGAAGACCTGACTGGTTTGTAGGTTAACGTCTTACATGAGGACGAGGGTCGGGGACCCAAAAAGGCCAAGGGGCCTGAGGCTGAGCCTCGTAAAGCGAGGGCGTACGGCATGGTACATGATCCCGACGTGAATGAGGACGTAGTCCTACATCACACCGTACACCCTTATAAGGAATCCTAGGCTGTGGCCCGGATCGCTAGTACCACCTGGGGGAAGTTTGTCACCTCGGGATGGGGCAGAGGGGATCACTGTTCTTGATGCCTGGGGCATCTCGGGGTGGACCCGAAGATCCCGGACACTGTTGACCATGTTCGAAACACAACCTTCCTATGGTGATCCATATGGGGGCAACAAATGAGCGTCGACCGTTGACCAAATTCGCAACGCGGGACTTGTATCGATTTTTTGCTTGAAAACCCTCGGGGACGTTGGCCCGTATCGGTAGGAGAGCCCTTGGGAATTGTATCCAGGCCGTTATCAAGGGTCCCTCCAGGTGTGAAAGGTGACAAAATCCCAGTCAAGGAGTGGGTGAAGCTCAGTTGCGTTCATCCACTAAAGGGGAAAACACCTCCAGGGGGAATGTGCAGCCGGGTCGAGGCTTGCTCGACGTGGGTCGGGGCAAAAGTGTGCACCCTTCCATGTCTTGACCCGAGGGGAAGATTTTGGATTTTGGGATGGGCCAACGGACGAAATGTCTGGGCGTTCCTACGTATCTCATAAGGATGAGAATCAAGCCATACATAGTTCTTGAAGGCCATGCAGTTTAGCGTCATGCGGTGAGGACGTGGGAGGGTAGAAGAACGGGAGTGAGCACATGGTGCGACTTTTACAATATTTGCGCGATTGGGGTTGCATGAGCGGGGCCAAGAAAGCCTACTCCCTGCTACACAAAGATCCTACAAGGAGACTATCCCCAGGGGGAATAGCGGAAGAAAAAACTTGGGGCTGGGCTCAAGACGAGGCGTCCGAGCGTTCCTACGTATCCCATGAAGATGGGAATCAAGCCATACGTAGTTCTTGACATGCAGTTTAACGTCATGCGGGACGAGGGGCATCTCATTCGGGGATGTGTACGGTACGGTACACGATCCCAACGTGAGGACGTAGTCCTACACCGTACCGTACGATCTCGTAAGAGGGTAAGTCGGAGAGAAACGAGGGGGCCTGGGGCCAGACCGCGGTGAAGACGGGGCCAGGGGCCCAAAGAGGCCGAGGGGCCTGAGGATGAGCCTCGGTCAGGAAGACCTGACTGACTTGCAGTTTAACGTCTCGCAGTGAGGACGGAGATGCAGTTTAAGGTCATGCGGGACCAAGTCGCAGTTTAGGGTCGTGCAGGACCCTCTTGCAGTTTAGGGTCGTGTAGGACCACTTTTGCCCTAGGCAAAGTATCGCTTGAGGAATCTGGCATTGGTGGGAGGGGTTATATGCTCTCCATCTGTGGTCACCAAGGAGTATGCTCCATTGGGGTAAACCTTATGGATGATATAAGGCCCTTCCCATTTGGGTTCTAACTTGGGCGGTTTCCTACCGGGAATCATTGGCGCTCGCAGGGCCAGTACCAGGTCACCCTGTAGAAAAGAGCGGAGACGAACCTTCTTGTCAAAATCTCTCGCTATCTTGCCGTGATGCCTTTCCAGATTGTGCAGGGCACAAATCCGGTTCTCGTCCAGTGCCTCTAATTCAGCTAGACAGATCTCGGCTACCTCATCTGATGTCTGGTGATCATAAACTGCAGTGCGTAGCGACGGCAGCTGGATCTCAATGGGTAGGACGGCCTCAGCTCCATACACCAGGGAATACGGGGTCACCTGGGTAGAGTTGCGAGTCGTCGTCCGGTAAGCCTAGAGGGCGTTGGGGATCTTGTCCGGCCAACTTTTCTTGTTCTGACCAACCATCTTCTGCAGAATGTTAGAGAGGGTCTTGTTGAACGCCTCGATCTGTCCATTCGCCTGTGCGTGGTAGCGGGAGGTATGGTTCGACCGGATTTCGTACTTAGCGTACAATTTCTTCAATTCAGATGCTCGGAAGTTGGTGCCGTTATCGGTGAGGACGGCGTGAGGGACTCCAAACCGGTGGATAATGTTAGAGCTCACAAAGTCAACGATGGAACGGGCCTTGACTTCTTTGAACGGAACTGCTTCTGCCCACTTGGAGAAGAAATCTGTAGCAGTCAGGATGAACCTGCATTGGCGGGCTGTTGCCGGCGGATACGGTCCCACTACATCGAGTCCCCATACCGCAAATGGCCAAGAGTACTTGGTGGGGTGGAGGGGTTCTGGCGGCCGATGCAAGAAGTTGGCGTGCACTTGGCACGCATGGCATCTCTTGGCGTATCCAATACAATCGTGGATCATGGAGGGCCAGAAGTACCCTAACCTCCGGATTTGCTGGGACAGCTTCGGCCCAGCTTGATGGGCGCCACAGGAACCGGTGTGAACCTCTTGCATAACTTGAGGTATCTCTACTCCTTGGATGCAACGGAGGAGGACACCATCGAAACTCCATTTATAGAGGATCTGCTCAATACTGGGGCCGCTCTGGAGGGTAAATTGCAGTGCGCGGCGTCGTATTCGCTCGCGTTCGGCCCGGTCGTCCGGGACCTGACCATTTTGGAGATACTCGACAAAAGGTGCTCTCCAGTCGGGGGTGGTTTCAACCACTGCGTCTGACGAACCCGGGACTCCCGATATGGAGGGTCCGGCGGTGAGATGACTTACCCGCAGGCTATCACGGTCCTCTTGGGTGACGGGAGCAATGACTCTCCGGTGGGCCACGTGTATGACCAAATCATCTTTCTCGGGTTCTGCGAGCGACGCGGCTAAGCCAGCCAGGGCGTCCGCTTGTCCGTTCTGCGATCGTGGAACATGGGTAACCTCTGGCCGAGGAGAGAACTGGGCCATTAGTAGGAGGGTGTACTCCAGTAACGGTGCAAGCTCTGGATTCCTGACGACGTAGTCTCCATTAACCTGTCTGATTACCAGCTCGGAATCTCCCTTCACATGTAGATGGGGAACATGGATCTCAAGGGCCAAATCGAGGCCAGTGATGAGAGCCTGGTACTCTGCATCGTTGTTTGTACAACCTTCTGACAGCAGGAACGAGTACGGCAGGACGGCTTGCGCCGGGGTAATAAAAACAATACCCAGACCCACTCTGTTGAGCTTGGGGTCGTTGAGCCTTCTACCGGTGGGGCTCCGGGAGGCGTCATCGAAATGCATTTGCCAACATGGGGCAGCATGATCGACTGAGAGGATCGTCTCGTCGGGGAAATCCAGGTCCAGGGATTGATCCGCGGAGGTTGGATGAGCAGCTAAAAAGTCTGCCAACGCCTGTCCCTTAACGGCCCTCTGAGGCACAAACCTGATGTCAAACTGCTGGAGAATCACTGCCCACCGTGCTAGTCGGCCAGTCAGCATGGGGCGGTTCAGGATGTACTTCAGCGGATCTACCCGAGAGATCAATTGTACCTCGTGGTGTTGCAGGTAGTGCCGCATCTTCTGCACGGCGAAGACGAGCGCAAGGAAGCTCTTTTCGATAAGGGAATATCTGACCTCCGTATCGAGAAGCATGCGACTGAGATAGTAGAGACTGTTCTCAGTGCCCTCGTTATTCTTCTGGGCGAGCAGCGCGCCGAGGGATCTCTCCAGGGCGGTCACGTAAAGGACCAGCAGCTTTCCAGAGACAGGTGGCATCAAGACCGGAGGTTGGAGCAGATACTACTTGATTTTCTCGAAGGCGATCCGACACTCCTCATCCCATTCGTAGGCAGCACCTTTCTTCATGAGCCGGGAAAAGGGCTTGCACTTGCCATCCAAATTCGCAATGAATCAGCGTATATAGGCTAAGTGGCCTTGCAGGCCTCGAAGCTCCCGAATGTTGCTCAGGGGAGGCATTTGGCTGATGGCCTTGATCTTCTCCGGGTCGATCTCGATACCTCGGTATCTGACAACGAAGCCCAGAAACTTCCCAGAGGTGACTCCGAAGGCACACTTCAGCGGGTTCATCTTCAGGTGACGGGAACGGAGGAAACCGAGCACTTTCTCAAGGTCTTTGAGATGGTCCTGGCGCTGGCATGATTTGACTACAAGGTCATCCACGTAGCATTCCACCAATGTCCCGAGGATCGGTTTGAATATGCGATGCATGGCCCTCTGATAAGTGGCACCTGCATTTTTCAAACCGAATGGCATTACCCGGTAGAAAAAGGTACCCTGGGGAGCCCTGAAGGCAGTGGACTCCTCGTCTTTGGGGGCCATCCGGATCTGGTTATACCCGGAATACCCATCCATGAAAGAGAGGGCTTGGAACCCGACCGTGGCGTCAATCAACAACTCCGTCACTGGGAGTGGGAAGTCATCCTTTGGGCAGTGGCGATTGAGATCGCGGAAGTCGATACAGACTCTGATCTGCCCATTCTTCTTCCTGACTGGCACAATGTTGGCGAGCCATTTGGGGTACTGGACCTCCTTAATGAAGTTGGATTTGATAATCTTGTCAAATTCGGCCTCAACCATAGCACCATGAGAAGGGTGCATTTTCCTGGGAGGCTTCTTGAACCCACGATGTTTTGCTGGGAGGCCCAGACGGTGGACGGACACTTGGGGATCCAGCCCTGGAATCTCATCGTAACTCCATGCAAACACATCGCGGTGATGTTTGAGGAAGTCCACATACTGCTGCCGCTCCTCGAGGGACATGGCCACACTGATCAATGTGGGTCTTGGATCTGCCTCGCTACCAAGGTTCACCTGTACCAGTTCATCAACCGTGGTAGAGACGCCTTCTTCAAAGGCTGGGGGAGCATCCTCCAAGTCTTCCTCCCCAGCCGTGGGGGGACTTCCCGCGGCGGAAGATACTTCTGGGCTCTCAAAACCCGAGGGGCAGCTGGTGCCAGCTTGGGCAGCAGCGGTCATCACATCAGGAGACTCACTTGTCGTTGAGACCATAGCAATGAATGCATTTGATCCGATCCCATCTGGCCTTCGGCCTAAGGGGCCACGCTTGATGATATCAAAGCAGTGGTGACGTGTCGGCCTGAGTCGGTTAATTCCAGCCCGGCGGAATAGACACGTATGGCGCACCGCCATTGTCATGAGCTTGACGTCCCGGTACCGTACAGGGGTAGGAGGTTCCGGGATGACCCGAGCCTGGTTGATGTAGGAGTACGAGGTGATTTTCCGCCGTCGCTTGGACATGGGAACATGACTTCCTTGCGTACCCGAAACAACAAAACATTGTCCCATGTCGGGGTTCGTGGCCTCCAACCGGTGGATCGGGAGGATGTAGGCATCGTCCATGCTTGCCCAGGGATCACTTGGGATCGGGGCGGGCTCATCCTCGCTTACCAGTATTTGCTTGTCCTTACTTTTGTAATAACCCGCATCCAGATAGCGGGCCTCACAAGAAGCGAAAGGGGACGCGTCTCCTTGGAGCACGCCTACTTGACCGTTGAGCGAGTACTTAAGGCACTGGTGATACGACGAGGGGACCTCTGCATGCAGATGGAGCCATGGCCTACCCATCAATGCGTTGTAGGCGGTGTCCTAAGAAACAACCATGAACTCGGTGCTGGCAATTAAGCCACCGAACTGAGTCTTCAGGCGGATCTTGTCGACCGGGGTTTGCTTTGTCCTTTCGTACCCCTGGATCCTGAGGTCAGAGGGAGTCAAATCACCTTCGGACAGACCCAGCTTTCGCAGCGTCCGGGTCAGAATTAGATTGATTCCAGAACCCGTGTCAACGAGGCAGCGACGGACTTCCACACCGTTAAAGTGGCCAGTGATATACAGTGGGTGAATGTGCCCCTGTATAGGGGGGTCCTCATCTTCACCGGAGAACGAGATAACCGCCTGACATTCGGCGTTTTCAATCGTCTCGGTACGGAAGGCTTCCGCAGCTGCCACTTCCGTCTCGAACTGGAGGGGGATCCTTAGGGCCTCGGCAAGTGCCTCGCGCATCTCAGATGACAGGCGAAGGGCCTCGAGGATGGAAAGCCTCACCGGGATGTCGGCCAGATGCTTCATAACATCGTACTTTCGTGCCAAACGCGAACCTCTTCTTACAGGAGGTCGTTCGGCATTTGGATGCACAGCGGGTCCGGCTGGCTGAACCGGCGAGTAACTAGTACTGGGTACATCTTTCTTCCTACCAGTAGAAGCCTGAAGGGTAGTCGCCGGACTAAGATCGGACAGCGGAGGCTGGCCTGTCGCCAGGCAAGACTGGCCGTGATACGAACGAGGCGGCTCCCCCCGATCCAACAGCACGAACGGCGGTGGAGGTAGAGCCGAGGGTGCTGGATGGGTCTGCGCGTGCTGAGATCTGCACTGAGCCTGCTGCCTGGTCTCGGTAGCGTGCACGGTTTGGTCACAAGTGCCCGCTGACGTACCTCGCTGACCGGTGCGATTGCGATTCCGCCGACGTTGACGGCGGCTGGAAACGTTGGGGAGGTCTGCCTGGGGTTCCCTCTCGTCGAGGTCATATAGGGCTTTACCAGCTCCACGGTGTTAACTGAAGCGTACCCTTGACTGTCGCTCGAAGAGTCATCCACCGCTGGTCGGATTCTGGGAGGAATGCCCATTTCGGGAGGCATAAAGTCATCGAGAGTGCGGGATGACGATGGCACTGGCGGTGCACGTTGCTTCTTCTTGCGTCGCCGCTGCTTGCCCTTTTGGGCAGGGGTCGACTGTGAAGACGATGCTGAGGCACCGGCTACTTCTTCTGAAGGTTTCGACTGCTTCAGGCGTGCCCGGATGATACCCTGGGCACGGATGACGGTTTTTCGAGCCATCCAATTGTCGTATTTCTGGGACCCGCGGCTAGGGACCTGCTGCCACTCACCTTCGCCGTCGCTGTCGATTTCTGATCCCGCAAAGACGCCTGCCACTTGCGCTGGCGCTGGGCCCAACTTGACTATGTTGTTGTTGACCTGGTCCTGAAGCTAGTCTTTAAACACATAGCATCGCTTGAGGGTGTGCCCCAGGATCCGATGATTAGGGCAGTAGTTGGGGTGATCGGTGAGATGCGCCTCTGCCGGCCTTCTGTATTCAGGCAGACGCACAATCCCTTGCTCTAGAGCACATCGGAAGTAGCCAGGGACCTGATTTTCGTTGAACAAATAGGTCTGGTACCTTTTTTCCGGATAGGGGGCCCTGGGGGCCTGGTCCTGTCGAGGGACCGGAGGGGCCTGCCGAGGGGGCGGCGCCTGGTTGTCTCGCCTAGGTGGCGGTGGCGCATTGCGCGGGGGAACCTGTCGGTTCTGAGGCGGTCGCTGCTGGGCAGGAGCCTGTGCTTGAGGTGGAGGACCTCTGCGGGGTTGCGGGGGTGGTGCCGCCGGCAGCAATTCCATCCGCCTCGGGGCTTCTATTTGAGCCACTGTGGCGGGTTCAGCCCTGGCGGCCCTCCTGGCTGGGATCATAGGGGGCAGCAAACGTGCCTGACTAGCCTGTTGCAGGGCCTCCTCGAGGCGCTGGGCCTTATCCGAGAAATCTCTGAACCCTCCAGGATAGTTCTGGGTAATCAGGGAGGGTACCAGCTCTGTCTTGATGTTCCCCACACACATCGTCAGTAATTTCTCTTGAGTCAGTGGCATATCGAGGGAATACGTAAGTCCTTTCCACCGGGCGATGAAGTCTGCAACCCGCTCATCAGGCCTCTGTTTGCACTTGAAGAGGTCCGCAATGCTGGTCTTTCGCATGGTGGAGCTGAACTGGTATAAGAACTGCCGGCGAAGATCCTCCCAACCAGTCACTGATCCGATAGGGAGCTGGTTGTACCAGACGAATGTCGGACCTTCCAATGTCTGTACGAAACATCGGAGCTTGGCGGCTTCTTGCTGATCCGGGGTCCCCAGCATGGGGCCACACCTGGAAGAGAAATGAGCCAAGTGCTGGTGTGGGTCCCCTGTCCCGTTAAAAGGCGAGAAAGTGGGGTTCCCAAAACCTGGAGGCGCGGGCATATCATCCACCCACGTGGGATAAGGCTTGCCATCCGGTGGGACCGCCACCTGCCGTGTTTCCAACGCCTCGAGGCGGGCTGTGAGTGCCACAATAAGGTCCTCCGGGTGGGGGTCCCTGTCTTGACGGGGATCCCTAACCACAAGCGCATTACCAGGTTCTTCAACACGGTAGACGGCTTCGGCTGCTCGCGGGTCGACTGGATGGACGACCTGTTGGGCGACTGGGGGAACCCGGGTTGGATTCTTCAGATTGCCCCGTCGCTCAGGGGGGTTTGGCAAGACGTATCGTTCCCTCTTGCCGTATGTTCTGGCTTCCGCCCTGTCCGCGGCAGTAGCATGATCAGGGTTTCCCGGAGGCATCTCGCCGGGGGGAAGTTGTTCCTGCCCCTACTACCCCGTCCTGGGATTACCATAGTCGGGTCGTCGCTCTGCGGCGCATTCAGCCAAGAGTTCGTCAACCAGTCTCTTCTGCTCAGCAAGCTGCTGGCGCAACGTGGCCTTCTTAGGATCTTCGTCCGTTTTCTGCACAGAGGCGGACGGGTTGGAGTGCTTGACTATTCCAATGTGCTCCTTACCCTTGCCAGTGCTTCGACCGAGTGCCAGCGACTCGGTGGGTACGGGGAGGCCTAGCAGGTTCCTCTGATGACGGGTAACTCTCCCTGACGGGTCAAGAAGCGGCGGTACGCCCTCGGATGGTAAGTCCCCATAAAGGAACTCAAGCTCATCTTACTTATCCACAACGTCGGCCATGTGGACTGTGACCCCTCTTGAGGGCATATCCTCGATGTCGCATAGCGAATCGGGCTGTCGTCGGATAGGGTCGAAGAGGAGAGCGGCATAGCGTCCCCAACCACGGACTTGCACATGGGGGGTGGCTTCCCTGACGATTCTGCGGAGTGCTTTAAGACTCTGAACGCATTTTCGTTGAAGGGCTCTCTGGTGGCCTGGCGACTCAGGGTGTTGGGCTGCAAGAAGTGCGGCTGCATCGATCAGGCGGCATTGCTCGCCGATTTCTTCGAAGTGCTCATGACTTCTGGGGTACACCACCCGTTCAAAACGGAGGCGGTAGTGTGTCGCCCACAGGGTTCGACAAAGGCACCCCACGTTTTCAGGGGTAAGAGACTCTAGTACGCGGAAATTTAGTGCCGCCATCGGCCAGAACTTCTCAAGGGAAGTAATCCGCTGCAAGGATACTCC
The DNA here is from genome assembly GCA_963277665.1 of Viscum album. Lineage (NCBI taxonomy): Eukaryota > Viridiplantae > Streptophyta > Magnoliopsida > Santalales > Viscaceae > Viscum > Viscum album. The sequence continues at coordinate 268,001,930 of OY728155.1, read as the reverse complement.
AGAAGCTCCTAGGCTCGGACTCAGGGTATGGCCCTGTGTTGCCCCACTCGTCAACCGGGGGCGGCTGAGGAACCGAAAGTAGTACCGAGGCGGACCTTTGGGATAATAAGCTCGGCGGTGGAGAATATGGCAAACGAGCTGACTGGCCGCCGAATTCCGGTCCATCCTCCGAAGAGTGAGGTGACCTGGCCACGATGTCACGATATGACGGGCTGATCACAGCTTCCGGAACAGGAGCCGTGGCTACCGGCGATGGGTCGTGTCGTCGCTCTACCGTCGTGGGCCCCCAAAATAACTCTACGTGATCCCTGGTAGAGGTAGAGGGCTCTTCTGGTGACAGGGGCGATGATTGCGTGGCCGAGCCCTGTGGAGTTCCCAGGATTTCTTCCTCCTGGATGTACCTGCGAAGAGAGACGGGAATCCGGTGGACCTCAAATTCTGGGAGAACGAGGCTAACGCGTCTGGTTCCTGCCCCAGTCCTTGATACGGAGGAGCTGGGAGAAGGTTCCATCGCTGAATCGCATTCTGCTTCCGAATCGGAGAAGCGGGCAGGTTTGATCTCCACCTGGGCCTTCCCAGGATTCTTCTTATGGCGGTGACGACCCGCTTTTCTGCCCCTGGGTGGCTCTTCGGGACAGGGTTGACCCCTATCAGGCAGCCTTGGGGCGGCGCTGGCGCCGTGGCGGAGAGGGCCCCCACTCGAGACAGCCGGGGTGCGAGGGGAACCAGGGAAAATGTCTAAGGGTACATGGGGAGGACCTCCATGAACAGTACCCATGTGGGCGGGGCCTCTGTTGGAACTGGCAGGAGCATGGGGAAGACCTCCATGGTCGATGCGAGTGGAGCGAGGCCGACCTTCACTCCTCAGGTTGCTGGGGCGAGGAGGACCTTCGCTGGTTGCAGAGAGGACGTAGGGAGGCCCCCCGCGTTGGAGGAGGACCGGATGGGCGGTGCCTTCAGCAGGGTGAACTTCATACCCTGTACAGCGGGCGCGGGAAATGTTTCCGCGCTGAGCGCCACTGCCGCGGGGCAGGTCTTCCTGCAGGACGGGGGCAGAACGAGGCATGCCTCCATGACGAACCTCGGAGCGGGGAAGGCCCACGCTCTGTGGAGTAGTGGTACGGGGAGGACCTCCGTACGGGGTGGCATCATCGCGGGTTAGCTCGCGGCGATCACCACTGGGGCCTGCAACCCGAAGAGTCAACCCAGCCTGCCCATGGGGCGGTTGGGGTCTCAATCTTGGTTGGGCGAAGGGGTTCCCCTGCTCAGTGTACGTGGGGGCTTCATAATGTATGTTGGCGGTGGCTCGGGCCACTGTAGCTGTCGACGTGGATGCGCCTGAGCGAGCGTCCTCAGCCCGGGCCCGGTGCTGACGTCGGGTCAGGCAAGCCGGTACAGGTGGTGCAGGGGCGTAGTCTGCCTGCTCTTCCTGCGGGGCCGGACGGCGGCGCTGACGCGGCCAGACGGGAGCTCTCGCCTGGGGGCTCCGGGTCGGGTCCCTGAGCGGACTGAGCCGGATGCCACCTGCCTCTTCAGCGTAAGGCGAAGAGTCGTCAAGGCGTTCCGGGGATAGGCTCCCAAAACGGTTGAATGTCGGGGTGGGGAGCAGGGGCTCCCTGCGCGGCCTGTTAGGGCGGCGTTGACGGCGGGGCCTGGAGGCCTCCAGGTCCAAGCGGGCCATATCCCTGGTCGGGATGACCCCTTGTTCCTCATACCTGCGCACGAGGCTGTTTATCACCCTTCGTTGGATGACCTCTGATGGGGAAAGGGGACGTGGGCGTCCCACATCCCGTGACGTGGCAGCCGTCGTGGCGGTAGTGGCACCATGTGGAGTGGCCGTAGTGGTGTTTCCCCTGCCCCTGCGCGGGCGAGGAGTGGATGGTGACCGCATCTCTGAAATAGCAACCTAGTTCCTGGAAAGCGAAGGGATCAACTCATCAGTACTGAGAGGAAAAGGATTGACAGCCAGTGCCCCAGTGTTCTTCCATCCTCCATGTCTGTGAGAAGGATCCACGCCAACACGCTGCAGAGCAGAGTGCCCCACGTTCTACTACCCCGACTTCCGGTGAGTTCCACGACAGGCCCGCTATTTTCTTGGCGGGACCAGGCACCGGATATCTGGATCCATTGACATGTCAATCTACTGGTGTCTCGAATGCTACTAATCTCCATATTGAGGAGAAGAACTTCACGTCGGGTTCACCATTTCTTTTTCCAACGCTTTCGCCGGGGCGCGCGCATCCGTCTGTGAGGACACGCGGCTTTGTTGCCCCGCATTCCCACTTTCCAAAGGCGGGCGGCATTCGCTCCTTATTCAGGGACGTCTGCTCCTTGATCGAAACGGGATGATGGGATGTCGGCTCTTCCTCCTGTGGATTCCTCCTCAGAACTCGTCACCTAGTTCGGGTCTCCCTTATAGATTTAATACGTAGTTCGTGAAACTCTTCCCAGTGCCATGTTTCCATGGACACCGGTTAATTACACTGCTTCTGTCGGGACATTCCAAAGGGTCCAATCAGGGCATCAACCTTCGGTCAGGGGAGTAGTCATGTTGAGGCATCAGTAGCGTGTCTGGATGCTGGGGTACCTGGCATGTCTGTCTGTTATCCTTGATCACAAGGCTTCTCGAGGGCGTGGAAGCCCGAGGCATCCCACATCGGGCGCGGGTAATTACATGTCGTAGACACATATCTGAGGTTTTCCTCAGCTTCCCGTGCTCAACACAGGGTATGCCGCGATTTTAACGTCCAGCGGAGACGGATCAACCCAACCAGAGCATTAGCTAGGATAAATCAGATTGAGGGATCCTCCTTGAAGGGATATCGACACCGGGGCTAGCCCGTGGGCGACAGTGAATGGAGTAAAAGGGGAGTGAAGTGGAACCATCGCAGGGGGGGCGACAGTGAAGTTGGGCTTGATCCTTGACGAGGCTTCCTACGTATCCCCGTGGCAGGGAATCAAAGTCCGCGTAGTTCGGGATGGTGCCGGTAAACCGACGTGAAGCTGGACCTTGGCCCGATGAATGTTGTCAGCGTACCGACGTAAAGGTGGACCTTGGTCCGATGGGCATCGTCAGCGTACCGACGTGAAGATGGACCTTGGTCCGATGGGAGTTGGGCTTGAGCCTTGACGAGGCTTCCTACGTACCATGCCTTGGCATGGATCAAAGACCTCGTAGTTCAAATGGGGCTTTGTCGGTGAACCGACGTGAAAGTAGACCTTGGTCCACTATTGGTGGGCTTGAACCTCATAAAGGCTTCCTACGTACCATGCCTTGACATGGATCAAAGACCTCGTAGTTCAAATATGGGGCTTTGTCGGTGAACCGACGTGAAAGTAGACCCTGGTCCACTATTGGTGGGCTTGAACCTCATAAAGGCTTCCTACGTACCATGCCTTGACATGGATCAAAGACCTCGTAGTTCAAATGGGTTGGGTCGCAATGGCTTACCACTGGACCAGAGTGTAGTTTAACGTCATGCTGGACGTAGGTAGAACACGATGTGAATTGGGTGATGGGTGGGCTTGAACCTCGTGGAGGATTCCTACGTACCATGCCTTAACACGGATCAAAGACCTCGTAGTTCGGAGAATACAGTTTAACGTCATGCGGGACGATAGTGAACCCGGACGTGAATAAACGACGGGTGGGCTTGAACCTCATGGAGGCTTCCTACGTACCATTCCTTAACATGGATCAAAGACCTCGTAGTTCAAAGAATACAGTTTAACGTCATGCGGGACGATAGTGAACCCGGACGTGAAGGAGCGACGGGTGGGCTTGAACCTCATGGAGGCTTCCTACGTACCATGCCTTGACATGGATCAAAGACCTCGTAGTTCAAATGGTGGGTCGCAATGGCTTACCACTGGACCAGAGTGTGACCCGACGTGAAGGAGCGACAGGTGGGCTTGAACCTCGTGGAGGCTTCCTACGTACCATGCCTTGACATTGATCAAAGACCTCGTAGTTCAAATGGTGGGTCGCAATGGCTTACCACTGGACCAGAGTGTGACCCGACGTGAAGGAGCGACGGGTGGGCTTGAACCTCATGGAGGCTTCCTACGTACCATGCCTTGATATGGATCAAAGACCTCGTAGTTCAAATGGTGGGTCGCAATGGCTTACCACTGGACCGGAATGGGACCCGACGTGAAGGAGCGACGGGTGGGCTTGAACCTCGTGGAGGCTTCCTACGTACCATGCCTTGACATGGATCAAAGACCTCGTAGTTCAAATGGTGGGTCGCAATGGCTTACCACTGGACCAGAGTGGGACTCGACGTGAAGGAGCGACGGGTGGGCTTGAACCTCGTGGAGGCTTCCTACGTACCATGCCTTGACATGGATCAAAGACCTCGTAGTTCAAATGGTTTGTCAGGGTCGGTGCTCACTCTAAGCCCACGTGAGTCATGCTCGGTGTGAGAAACAAGAGGTTGCAAGGAACTGATGATCACGTCGCGAAGGGTGCGTCCGTGAGAAGCGAAGAGGGGCTTACGCGTTGGGCGGCCCATGGTGTTGGGACTTACTCCAGGATGGAGGCCCATGGCGCGACAAAGCGCGGGAAAGATGGACCTTGGTCCGACGATGGGAGGTGCCTCATTCCCTATCACGTCCTCCACTGACCTTGGTAGTGGGGAAGTACAGAGATGCACGGGTGCAATCATCCGTACCAAAGGTTAGGGGCTTACGCTCTGAGGAAGCCCTTCCCCTGCGAACATACACCACTCCGACAAGGAGGATCTCATTCCATGTGCGGAAGAGTTCCATTCCCATGGAGACGAGTGGTGTAAAGAATGTTCGAGCTGGGGGGACCCTTCGTGAGGGAGACGAGGTTGGGTCACAGTTTAACGTCATGTGTTGAGGACGTGGTGCTTGGCAGTTTAACGTCATGCAGCTCGGACGAGGTGGGTTCACTCCACACCCCTAGGACTTACATAACCGGTACCCTCTGGTCCTTGGGGAAGGGAAGGTGCCGGTAAGGCCATGGTAAAGGGGGTTCGTGGGATGAACCATCGAGGGGTCCACGTTAGCGTGGCTATGTGAAGAAGAAATAGCCATTAGCGTGCCTATGCGAAGAAGCATTAGGCGAAGCAACGCTACGGGTGATATTGTCCATGGGACTTTGAAATCACATCGTGCAAACCTGGAGGGCCGCATGGGAAGAGGAATTGCTAAGCAGAGGAGTGTGCTTTGCGAAGTGGGGTGCCTTGGCCTTAGCATGGGGAATTGGTGTGAGTGGGAGGTGCTTCGCGAAGTGGAACAGTGTTCACGGAGCACTGACTCGCGAAGAATGGGTGCCTCGCGAAGCAGGGTCCTGCGAAGCAGTGTGCTTCGCGAAGTGGAGCGGTCCTGCCTTAGCATAGGGATCACGCGTATGGGTTGGGTGTTTCGCGAAGCACAAGTGCTCCGCGGCTGCCCGGGTTCCCTTGGGAATCCCCTTCCTTCGCGAATGCCCTTGAGCTTCGTGAAGGGCATCCCTCTCGGAAGAGGGGCTCAAAACGAGACAAAGCAGAGTCGTCTCGCGAAGTAGAAATACCTCGCGGAGCTCATGATTCCCGGGGCAAAGCGTGCTTCGCGATTCGGGAGAGGAGAAGCTGAAAGGTCGGATTGTCCTTCCTCTGGGACTCGGGGGGAGTCGAGTATTTATAGGGAAGGGGCGCCGCGAAGAAGGGCTCGCGCGCCGCCTTCGGGGCTTCGCGGCGGCTCGCGAATGTCAAACGGGTTTGCCAAGGATTACCGCCTCTGGAGCTTCGCAGCGTCTCGCGAACGTCAAACGGGTTCGCGGAGGATTACCGCCTCTGGAGCTTCGCGGCGTCTCGCGAATGTCAAACGGGTTCGCGGAGGATTACCGCCTCTAGAGCTTCGCGGCATCTCGCGAACGTCAAACGGGTTCGCTGAGGATTACCGCCTCTGGAGCTTCGCGGCGGCTCGCGAACGTCAAACGGGTTCGCGAAGGATTACCAGCTCTGGAGCTTCGCGGCGTCGCCACGGTTGGGGCGCTTTGCGGTGAGGCTTTGCGACGGAGCTTCGCGGCGGATCTTCGCGAGTCAGTGCGCCGGCCTTTTTCGTTCCTTTGTTTCGGGCCACATTTTTGGTGCCAACAATCTCCTTGGATAATGGAGGTTTTTTATTCCAATAAGGTGTTCATTGCATCTCCCTAAGCTCATGTGAGCTATGATCGGTGTAGGAAATAAGGGATAGAAAACGATCAATGTTATTAATATGGATGTGTGACTTGTGTACTGGGAAACCCTTGGGATGTTTTAATATAAAACTTGGGTCGTATTAAGGCATCTTATATATCCTGGTTATAGAAAGAATTTGATTCAATGTAGTTCATTTGAATAATCAGTCCACTGAGGTATGAGGTAGGATGATCAGTCCTTGGGAATGATTGGGTCCTTATGGTTTAAATGTTAGAGACATGAGTCTTATGTCGAAATATATATTTTTTGAGATTAGGTATTAGAAAGGAATACTATGTATCCTAGTTAATTTAGGATTCAGAGTTCTCATAGTTCAATTGATTAGGGATTACACATTGAGGTTTCCCCCAGACTTGTGATGGTTTATGTTTCAGATGATAAGACCATTGAAACTCACTAATCCCATATTAGACGTGATCATTGTGATAAACAAGGTATATAAAGTAATAAATTTCATTTAATTATGAATAAGGTACATAAATGTTGGGATCGCCCTGGTTGATCAATATAGAGCTTGAACCTTAGGGAGAGGTGCCTACATATCATGGATGTGGATGGAATAATTGTAGTTGTAGTTACCTTTATTAGGGCTTATACACTAAGGATATCCTTACCATTAGGGATTATACACCGATGATCAACAAGGTGTTAAAATCCTAGGATTCCCTTATAATCTGGCATGCTTTCATGCCTGATATGTGTGAATTATTGGCTTGACATGCCTTGGTTATCTGCCTGACATGTCAGAGAATGTCTGCATGAAATGTTAAAAGGAAACCATATGATCCCGTAGACTTTTATAAAGAATGTCACATATACTGGATGGATTTTGCAAGTTGTTTTATCATGTTCAGAGTTTTCTTGTCTAGAGGACATCATGAGACATAAATGGTTTGTCCTGGAATACATCACATGACCTGTATGTCCTGTCCAGAGGGTGTCGCATGATCCATCTCACCTACCCTAGTGTCATTGCAAGATCTGGCTAACACATATGGAGGGCATCACGAGATTAGATGTGACATGTCTTGGAGGTTTTCGCATGTCCTGGATGACATTTCTTGAGGGAGTCGTGAGACATGGCCGGCTTACCCGATGGGTATCGCGAGAGCCAATTGACATGTCCGGGTGCTACCGCAAGACTCAGATGACCTAAATTGACACTTCTATGTGCATCAAGTGACATGTATAAAGAGAATTGAAATACTAGGATGGTGATCCCAGAGGGATTCATGATATTTTGACGGTATGCCTGGAGGGAATCATATGGCTTACATTGACATGTATAGGGGACTTTGCCTTATCTAGATAGTATACCAATGATGTGTAACATGATCTAAGCGGCGTGTCCCTGTGTGATCACATGTCTTGGATAGTTCATGTGAAATTAATAAGGATTAGTATCTATGTTCTTTGTCTTGTTTCTTCCATCTTTATTCTTTTTCTAACCTTTATATTGAAAATTCCATAGATTTGTTCAATTTTATCTTCTTTTATGTCTCGCGTGATCTAGAAAGTTCATGGGATGTCATTATAATGTCTCAATAGAGGTCCTTCGCATGATCTATGAGTGATCACATAAAGTGTTTATACATGTATCATGATTACACTGGTGGTAGGTTGAACCTTTACCTAATGAGGGGCTTTCCATTCGTGAGATCCACTACTCTGAGAAATATTCTCTAGCACCTATACGAGCCTCCAAGAGTTCTTTTGTGCATATTAGAGGTCTAGTCTATTTGTCTTGATAGGTAGTAGTGAAATTTTCATGTTGGGGTGGGGGATTTATGGGCCTCACCACCCCAATTGTTTTTCAGTTTGCGTGTTGTATTTGGAACAGATCCAAGATGGAGTTAGTGAAGGGGTCTGGCACCATGCATCTTCATGAGCCTTTATCATGGATCTCTATAAGGGAGTCTCCCAATATTAAACGACCATGAGTCCCTATCATAAATTCCTCCATTATTGGATTATTTCCAATTAATGGGGACTTGTTTGATCACACGAGAAAGTATAAGGACTTCTCTATTATCATATTGACATGTCAAATGGCCTTCATGAGATCAAATTGTATGTTGAAAGGTATCTGGGAGATGATTGATGCCTTTATTTGGAAATTTATTGAGGTAAGGGTGGCTCGTTAGGGGGTCTTCGTGAGATTATATCGGCTTTCCAAGGAGTTCTGTGAAACCTTTCTATAGACATCCTTAGTGTGTCATACTATTTTTACGACTGTGAGAGGTCTCATAATCCTCCCTCTTTTATTTCATTTGTTTTATTTTCCAAATGAAAAGGGTCAATCAAAATTACATGAGTAGTGTTAACAATAGTTACTATCCTTTTTTGGGATGCTTCACGTGACCAAAAGGGTCCAATGGAGATGCACAAGAATTTCATGGGCAAACACACATTTTTTCCTTTGGGAGCCAAAGGGTAACCATGTAGTAGCTTGGAAATACCCAAGGATTTCTTCATGATGAGGCTGATAATCCAAATAGATTTCTCAAGATAAGGTGAGAATGTCACCAGGGTCTCATAGTGTCTCATGGATCACTATGGGCATGTCGCATGACATTCAACAATCGCAAGAGGCTCTTACCTCTTCCCCTTTATTTTGTTTGTTTTATTCCACAAATTCTTGGGGGTTTTCCAGTTTTTTAAAATATTATTAGGGATAATTACACTTACCATCATTTTTTTCTTACATGATCCTTATGACTACAAGAAGAATCATCCTTTTGGACATTATACTCCTGTTTTTAAAGATGTTTCAGATGGGTCATTAGGAATCCATCAACAAAAAATAGTGTGGCCTAGGGAGTTTTATTTGGATATCGCTGCATGACCAATGGTTGTTTAGATAGCCTTTATAGGAGCAGGAGTACTTGTCAAAGGGATTTCTATGGGATCTGTTGCAGGAAATTCATTGCATGTGGAGTCTTCACATGACCTTACAATAGTCACACAATCATGATTCCCTTGAAGGATCACATGCTCCAAAGGTCTTATCCACCTTCTTCTTCCATTGCTTATGTATGGGAATATAATACCCACATTTAGGTATTTCTTCCTTTGAAAATTCATCAATTCTTATTAGAGGTCCCCAAAAAATTCCCCCTATAAATGGATTTGTTTTCAATGAAAATAATCAGATTCTATGGTAAATATAAAACATTTTTATGTATATCTGAATGATGTTGGATTCTCCCATAATTAATCTATCAGTGAATGAATCTACTGAACATTATATATCATCATCTAGTTTTTTATCATTTATGATGTGAATTACCTTTTCTTTGATCCAATATTATGTGAATTGTTAAGTCTAACCCTCATTTCCACAACATCAAGTAAACCTAAATTCTTGTATTTGAATATTTAAATCATAATAGATTCCTTTCGATAAGTAATCATGAATTCCAACCAACATGAGATTATATACTAACAATCTATTCTAATTATCTTAAGATCACCTGATTTGCAGATAGATTTCATGGGTAGAATATATGTCCCAAAAAGATAATTCTCTTCTTTTTCCAAAGACGATAGACTTGGATAGAGCATCTTAATGTCATCTAAAACCATATGGTGGGTCATATAAGCCCTTGCAGGCTAAATTATTATTGTGATATTGTTTAAGGTCTTTCATCTTAGACATGATATTTATTTAGTTTAAGGTTTTTTAGATTAGAAGTGATATTTCTTTAGTATAGGGTATTTTAGCTCAGACCAGATATTGCTTTAGTTTAAGGCTATTTAGCATGGACCGAGTATTTCTTTAGTTTAAGGTCTTTTATCTCAGACCTGGTATTTATTTAGATTAAGGTCTTTTAGGTCATAAGTAATATTAATTTAGTTTAAGTTTTTTTATCTCGAAATTGATATTTCTTTATTTTATGCTATTTTATCTAGGACCTAGTATTACATTAGTTTATGGTCTTTTATCTCAGATATGATATTCAATATGTTTAAGGTCTTTTATCTTGGATATTTGATATGTTATAGTTTAGGGTCTTCTAGCTTGGACTATTGATGTGTTGTATTTTAGGGTCTTCTAGCTCAGAACATTGATGTGTTTTAGTTTAGGGGATTCTATCTTGAACCTTTGATGTTATGTATTTTAGGGTCTTCTAACTCATATATTTTATGTGTTGTAGTTTAGGTACTTCTTACTCAGAACTTTGATGTGTTATAGTTTAGGTTCTTCTAGCTCGGACCTTCAATGTGATATAGTTTAGGATCATCAAGCTTGAACCATTGAATTGTTTTAGTTTATGGTATACTATCTCATACTTTTTATGTGATATAGTTTAGTTTCTTCTAGCTCAGACCTTTGATGTGATGTATTTTAGGGTCTTCTAGCTCTGACTTGATCAATGCTCATGGAGTATGGTGATGACATTCCTGGAGTGACCCAAAATACACTGGGATGTTGAGCTCTATTGTGGTGTTTCTAGGGATCACAAGAATAAGAAATCCCTTTTTTTAGTGTGACACATTTGGTTTATGACCATAGGTACATAATTATGATCCATTGGCATACATGTATTGTCAATCAAAGGGACCCTTGAAGCCGATAATTTTTTTAGGGGGTATGGAAGATTTATGAAGGTAATATTACTCTGGGGTTGAAATACCAGGGATGCTGGGTCTAACTGGATAGTTGGAATGTGGGTTTTGTAATTCATAAACCAAAATATTGATTCATGAAAATGATATGGGGAATACATTCAAATTATGTCCCATGAAATTCTGAGATTTTAGGTTTTCCATGGAGTTTCCAAGGCACACAAGGATTGAAGATCCTTTCTTACAAGGAGGGGATTACTTTAGTTGGTGGGTCAAGGCCATTATGCATCAGTAGAATGGTCAAGTAAAATATGATATACACTCCTTTTTTAGGGCCATGAATTATTTTTGAAGACTCAAATATTAAAATGATGAAGTTGGTTATGGAGGAATGCTATCCAGGAAGGGTTCTGGCACTCTAGGGCAGTTAGCTCTTGAATTATGAAGCTCGAGCCCTATGACTTGTGGTTTCAAATCATGAGGTGCGGGCCATAAATGGTTTGGGAATGTAATATCGCATTCCATCATAGAGAAAGGGTACACAACATAGAGAAATAACATCGATGATGTCAAATCCACTTGAATATTTTAGTACGGAGACTGTAAGTCGTGACTCAAAGTACTCATATCAGGATGAGGACATGGGACAATAACACTTGGAGTAGTTTATACACACTGAGGTGTTGAGTGATTCCATAGTGATTTTAGGGATCACAATTATCATAATATCCTTTTTCAGAATTATTCATTTGGTTGAGGACCATAGGCACATATGGAGGATTCATAGGCAAACATGCAGAGTCAAGTGAAGGGGCCCTTAAAGTTGGTTATCTTTTACCAAGGTCTATGGAGGGTTTTTAGTGATCTAATGCACTATAAATCATGAATTGTGATTAATGTAAAACATAATATCTAATAAGGTTTCAAAAACACTAATGGTTGTGTCGCCACCTAGTGAATATATCCTCATGGCGAGGAGACGTGACAAATCATTACTTCATGGGGATCATAGGTGTATATCACTCATCCCATATATTTTCAACATAGATTTACATCAATTTCTTCTATGAGATAAGGATGCTGAGTGAGTAGATTAAACCTTCCCATCTATCTATGAAGTCATAAAACCTCTTATTCTCACATTTTTGTAGTTTTTCAGGTCGACGATCATAATTTTTCTCAGTATGGAGCTAAATTGCTAAAGGAATTGGTGAAAAATATCTTTCCATCCTATAAGGGATCCATCTAGTAGACTATTGTACCAAACAAAGTCTTTCCCTTTCAGAGTCTATAAAAAACACCTCATCTTTGTTGCCTCCTATTGATCTCAAGGGCCCATCATCGGCCCGCATCGGCACATGATGTGTGTGAGATGTTGTTAGAGGTCTCATAAAACATCAAAATTAGATAAGGTAGGATTTTCAAAATTGGGTGGAGGAAAAGTATCATCTACCCATTCTGAATATAGATTCCTTTTCAGGTTTCACTGGTGTGCGTCACCCTTCAAATGGATTCCATTTGAGTATCCAGGGACTTGATGATGTTAATAAGCTCTGGGGGAAGTTTTTTATGATCCACTTCCCATTCATAGGAAGTAGGTGGGGTTGATGAGGTGGCCCCACATTCATCTCTCATTGATTCTAGATTCATCCCAAGATGGAATGATTACTTTGGAAAGGGGGAGGTTGTCACCAAAATGGATGGAATTCATAATAATTTTTGACATCCTAATTTATATAGACTCGGTGTAAAGATCCAAAGACAATATAATGCCCATATACTGCACTTTTTGGCATATCAGATGTATGAGGAAAAATATTGGTCTCTACATGAAGACGATATCCAGTGGGAATATTTCCGCTGAGTATCTCATCATTGACTCATAGTAGAGTTTTTATTTCACTCTCATATTATGATAACTATTTTTCTGTTGAAGTAACCTCAACTATTCTAGATGGTGATCAGTATGTAGCTACTCCTTTCTCATTTTATTTGGAAGGGTTCTGATGGAGAGGTGGAAGCTCGATATTTGGAGGTTCCTGGTTCTGGATCCTTCTCTGATTTTTGGTGTGTGCATCCTCATTTGGTGCATCCAAAACATCCTAATCTTGGGGTAAATTTTCCATGTCATGTCCCTCTTCATTTGCATCTTGATCTATTTCTATCATGTTAGTAGTGATGATATTCATAGAGGAATATCAGGAAATAGTGGTTGGGACATTACTTTTAATGAAGTAGGCTTATTCTTCATATCTTTCATCAAGGATATTATTTCAACCCTTGGCCATATTGGGATGTTTTGGATTGCGACCATGGTGGGGTCTGATCACCTTTGATGTATTATCCTCCCATATCATCCTATGAATAGTGAATTTGAGGGATTTTTTGGTTTTGGTTTCCAAATGGACCCTGACCAGCAATTTTTTATCTCGCAATGGGAGGGATAGGTGGGACATCGACCATTTTCCTCCCACCTAGAGATCGCTAATTTTCTCTATGGTGAGGATGATGATGATAATTCCCCCAAACCTATGGTGTGGAGTTTATTTGGGGAATCAATTGAAACTAATTTATCTTTTTGATGAGGATCCAATGATTTCAGTCAGGGACTTGATGACTCATGGGACAGACATGAATATATAAATTCCCATAAACCAATGGGATGGGGTTGATCTTGAATCACCGTTGATATATCTAGGTTACTCTTAGGGGATGATAAACCCGGTGATGGAAATTGAGATATAAATTCTCCCATCCTAGTGGGATGGGGTTTGCTTGTATTTATTTCTGTTGTGTCCCAAATCCTCTCAGGAATTAACGATCTGATATGTGGAGATGGTGGTAGATATTCTCGTATCCCAGTGAGTCGAGTCTTCTCCTAGATGGATGATAAGTAAACTACTAATATGGATCATTTTATATTGTGAAGATGTTCTCACATTGGTGATGGGTGTAATGGTAGTATGTGATGAGAATTATTCTTCCCATGAATTTTTCTAGATTATCACAAATTTTATCTCCTTGTCTGAAATGTCTTCTAATTTATCCGAGGAGACTAGTTTGGTGTTCTGTTGGTTTTCCTCTCCCTCTATTTGTGATTTCTGGGCATCGTTGAAGTGAGGTAATGTTGTTGTAGTGACTAACTAGCCTGATTATTACCTAATCCCCTGATTTCTCTGTAATCTATAACATTACAGGATGCCGAATCATAAGGGTTCTATTGTTCCGGGGGTGTGGAAAAGTGTAACACTCCATAATTTCCCCATACTTGAATATGGATACATGATGTGGATTTGGAGATCAATTTTTGAAGTGTCATGGTGTAATTGTGGAAATCGTGTCTTATATTTTCACTATGATTTTCCAGTTTTGGATCCCTGACCATGGAGATAGCAGCTTGGTTTAACTAAAAACAGAGAATCTGTATTGTATAAATATGAAACTTGTATCTTGGATATGGGAGATGTTGATCCTTCAATCACTGATGAGTAGCCCACATATTTTGGTGTAGATAAGGTATGCACACCTTTTATATCTCATCTGAGATCTCATAGTTAGAAGTAGCGAGGGGACAAAACGTGATGGGGAGGATATTTCTAGTTAACTCTATCCATGTATTAATTTCATCCTCCTCCTCATCAGACTTACATACCTCCATTTTTTCAGACCATAGATGATGGATCTAGTGGTCTTCTGTAGATGGGAGTGGAGTGTTTCTATAAGTTTATGGGGATCTATATGCAGTTGACCCTTGCTGTTTTTAGAACCTCTCTATACGAAGGTGTTGGAGTTTTTCACTTTCCTCTATGCAAAGGTTTCAGGGAAAGGGGTGGATTTCCATGTCCATGGGAGATATCACCATGTTGAGGTTGACCATGATGGATGTCTGGAGTACAGTTCATGTAATTCATCTTCACACTACCATGAGGAGGACTATCATGTTAATGAATGTCTTATGCTTCCACTTTGATAGAAGAGTTGAAGGACACTCATAGTTTTGATAATGTGTCTCAAACAACCTCAAGGACATTAATATTTATTAGTTTAGGAATATGGTCCATTATCAGTTTCATGGTTGAAATATGCTGACCCGCCTTTTGGGATTGTGCGTAGATATTAGCTCGATCTATGTCGATTGTCGAAACTTGTATATAACCATCTGGTGCTATAGAAATATGATCCCACTACTGATAAACTATTGGAATATACCAATAATCTATCCAATTATTGATAAGAATATGGGCCTATCCTGAGGCATGTGACATTCTTACTTAGTGAGCCTCAGTCCAAATGAGAGTGTGAGACTCATCCTGAGCCTTTGGGATATGTCAGTATTCTTTATTTGTGGGAGTATGATCTAGCCCCAAGGCATGTGTTTCTCTCACATGTTTATCCCCAGTTGGATCAGGAATATGAGCATCGTCTGAATATGTCGATGGACCTCCATAATAGGGGAAGTAATATGAATCTCCTCATGTATTTCCTTAGAAATATGTGAGTGCATTCATTCATCTACAGAAGTAGGAATATGATCCTAACATTCGTGATCTATGTGAGTATGCTTGGAGACTCACTTATAGGAATATAAGCCTATCCTGGAGCATGTTCCATTCTCATTTGATCATTCCTAGAAAAAACAGGGATATAGGCCTGATCCTGGGCCTTTGGAGTATGCCGCTATACTTATTTGATAGTAATATGAACCTATCATGATGCTTGTTCCCCTCTCACATGGTGATCCCCAGACAAAATGGGGATAAGATCTAGATCTTGGGCCTTTGGAATATGTCATTGGATATTTTTTACAGGAATGTTCACCTATCTCAAGGTGTGTTCCTCTCTCACCTGGGGGGTCCCTATGGAATGGGATTATAAGCCATGTCTAATACCTCATCCTTTATTATAAGATGTTGATAATCCTTCTATATGGGAGTAAGAGTGATCACTTTCTCTAGTACAATAATTTGTTCATGATGATAAGAGTGTTATGTTTCCCTGGATGTTGGGATAGTAGTATGCTCCTATCCATTTATCTCTAATAGATCCAGAATGTTTCGGTGGATTTCTTTATTTTTTACTAAAATATATTGGAATTTTAGTAAAGTGTGTGTAGGGATATAAGCCTTCACATTTTCCATCTCCATTGTACACTTGAAGATGTCTTCGATTGAAGTGGGAATATGAACCCAATTTTTCCTTCGAATTCCATTGAAATATGTTGGTGGGATTCATGCACGGGGGTAGGGATATGAACCCCCCCCCCCCCCCACAATGCCTTCTACAAGAATATTCCCATAGACTTCTTCCAATTTAGTGGGGATGTGAGCTTGCTTGCTATTTTTTACTCGAATATTTCAGCAAGCATCATCAGCAAGAATGGGGATATGGGCCCTCTCCTAGATATCCAATGCCTTCCTCCTCCAATGATGCTTCCTTTTTACTCGTGCGTGGGTGTCAGATGGTGTGATGAATGTTACCCTCAGCAGGTGAATGGTGGGTACTAGCAGGATGATTCCAGTGATAGTGGTTAACAGGATCCCTCCTGGGTGGACCCTGAACTGGGTGAGAGCCTTATTTGTATTCTTGATCCACCTTCATCAGATATGGAAGGTGGTAGTTGTCGCTCTATGGGGATAAGATAATTAAGATTTTGTTTGTGGATACGAGGTCCACGTTCTTAGTAGCATTCTTCCCTATGCGATGTGGATTCCCTGATTTTAGTGTTTAAAGAGCCTCTCTGGTATCACCCATAGTCGGGATCATACCATATCGATGGTACTCCATAAATATAGCATTTTCCACCTACTGTTAGATCTATAAAGCAAGTGAGATCATCTTGAGACCCATGGGGGATTCTTCCATAGGTGATTTACCAAAGAGATTGTTGGAAAAAGAATACAATGTCTCAGTTTGGGATGTTTTTGATGATAGAAGTATATGTAATCACGAATACAACAAGGAACAAGGTTACTCAGCGGGCATTGTGACAACTAGTTGACATTCTTAGGTGCTACCATGAGACTTAGCTAACATGAATTGACACTACCATGTGGGTCATGTGACATGTCTGAAGATTATCACAAGACTAGGATGGTGGGCCTAGATGGATTCATGTGATTTGGATGGTATGATTGGAGGGCATCATACGACTTTATTTGACATGTCCATGGGTCTTCGCCTAATATAAATAGTATACTAAATAAGTTTCACATGATCTAAGTGAAGTTTCCTGGTGTTTTCATGTGTCTTGGATAGTTCATGAAAAGTGCATGTTGGGTCCTAAAAATTACTCATTGGAGAAGATGAAACTTTCATCAATTTAAAAAAGGAATTAAAAAAACAAATTGATATAAAGGTTGAAGGAAAGCACTAAAAGGAGAAAAAATAACAAAGTAAGGATGTTTTCCCATAAAAGATGGATCCCTTTATGGACCACTGCTCCGCATAGTGGTTCAATGCTCTAAAAAATCCATGAAAACAAAAATGGTTCACAAAAGGGGTGGATTCGATAGTGCCCATGAACTGCACAAAGGCTCTTGTAGAAAGGGGCGATCATATCCTCTCCTATAAGAACATTCCCACAAATTGAATCATTCATGGGGAAAGGCAGTGTCTTCGGCTCCTGTAAAAGCAAGTGAAGTCATTTATGGGGCTGGGTGAGGATTTTAGTGACCACAAAAAGGCCCCCACTGACTGAGTCCTACATGGGCTTCCATAAAAGACGCATGTAGCCCACTGTGGATGACTGGCTACACCAGCATCCAGTTCCTCCTTTTCTCAATAAATAGAACCTAAGGGGAATCAAAAATGGGAGATTAGTTAATCAAATAAGGCATGAAATAAGAGAGCACCACAAAAGACAGACTCCTTTGAAAATTCCCTATAGTTATAACCCACCGCATAAGCATTAAGAAGGATAAACTAAACTAATTATAAAACTAATAACCCCTATCCTTTGTGGATATACTTCCCATGAGGTGCAAAACCAATGCCCCCTTTTCAATCAGGAATACCTCATAACAAAGAGCTATGTGGGAGGATCCCTTCCCCACATAGAAAATTTTTACATAGATGTAACTCAGCCCCACTAAGCATTATGTTATGCGGGTGGATCCTGGCCCCGCGTAGCAAAGCACTACACAAGTCAAACCCAGGTTCACATACCACCATGGTATGTAGATGATCACCATACCCACATAGAAAAATTATATGCAGTGGAAACCTCATCTTGTGTAAGGATATGTTATGTGTAATGGGGTATCCTAGGGAGTTCTACCCTCCAACTCCAGTCATTTCCTTCTGTTTCCATTGTATCATTGGCAGTCCCTCCATGAGCCAGTCTAAAAGCATCTAAACCAATCCTCTCCCAAATCCACCAAATTTCTATTATGATACAATCAGGTGAATCATCATTCCCTTATGACTTTATATACCCATAGTAAGTGGAGTCAAGTGGGTAATTCCCTCAATAGGGTGGACCCCTAGAATGTCCTTAAGTATACATTTCCATGGTAACATAAGTTCCAACCATGGGATGCTCATGTGAAAATCCATATTCTAAGGATTAAGGGGAATAACTATCCTTTCCATTTAATGAGGAACAATATTAAATAAAGTATATCACACTTGTGTTTCCTTTTTACAAGGAACAACACTCCTACCCTTTCCCAAACCCAATTTCAGGGAAATCTTCCTAAGGTAAGCCCCTATCCTTTCTTAAAAGTGATGACACTCTTTATCCTATTAACATCATCCTAGGATGTATCTAGATATATCACCAAACATGGATATCCTAGATGTGAAAACAATAGAGGAAACTAGAACACTCAAAGCCCCTCTCTCTCCCCCCCCCCTTTGGGCTCAATCACCATACATCAGCTGATGGGGAGGGTGGCACGATCATCAGATCTACTAATTCTCTTATTTCTCACACAAAGCATAGATCATGTGGTATTAGATATTAGTGGTGATCATGACATCCACATGACCCCAAACTTAAAAGAGTCCACTTCTATGCATAAGCCGCAGTATACCAAACTACGCGAGCATTCATTCCCAACTAACTAGTATACATAGTAAGCCTCATTGAGGTCCCAAACCATCTCTCAAATCCACCCTAATTTTATCTAGGCACATCCCTAGAAGGTTTATTTCCACCCAGAAGAATAAATCTCTTCTGGTTCCCTTGGTCCACCTTAGTGTATGTCCAGCATCAAATCGTGACTAGGCATCGTCTGCCTAGATGTCTTTGTCTCGTGATGTTAAACTACATGGATGGGTCCACATCACATGACCTTAAAAGGTGATGTGTCAAGATAAGTTCCACCGAACTAAGTGGGTTCTGATTAATTTCATTAAGATGTATAGAAAACTCATCTTATGGGTTCAATCTCATCATTGAAACAATTCTGACCCCCTAGATGATGATAAACTCCAAAGCACCTCATCACATGACTTAAACCCACACTGTCTCAATAAAAGACTATAGAAGTCATGATTTTTCCATAAAAGGGTAACATTGATGAAGAACCTTGGGTATATATAGATATCCTCATTGATGGAGAACCTCAGATACATGTAGATAATTCCAAAACCACATGTATTTATGATTGATCTTACCTAGGGGTAAATCGAGTACACATGTTTGGGAATGAACTAAGGATTCATGAACATACTAACATGGATTAAATCTATAAGAGAGTCTTATAATAGGAAATAGTTCCCCCAAGTGTATGATGACCCTGAGTTCCCATCCTCCCGACCAATGTGAGTTCTTAAGTGTCATTGGCTAAATCATCCAATGAACGCTTACCATTGGAAATTAGTTCCATGAATCATGGTTGTAATAACTTTTGGGTGTTTCTGTATCCATGAAAAAAAACCCATTAGAGACCATTTGAAGATATTACATTCAAAATTAGTGATTGAACAAAACTTAGCCCCTACATATTGATTTTTGGGTGTAACATTTTCATCAAAAACAAAAATAGTGAACCCGAAGTGAATCCTTAACCAAGGTGGTGGTGTTATCCTACCTACGCCCCCTTTAATATCCAAAAGGGAAGAGGGACAAGGAAGATCATAAATTATATATGTGTTCATAAGATGCTACTTTGATGGGGTTTTATTATCCGTACTTGTCACATATATTGCATGCATTCTTCAGAGTTTTATTTAACCTAATGGAATCCCAAAAACATTCAAAAAAATGTATGTCAACCGCCACATTAGTTGGTCCCTCCATGAATCATAAGACTCTATCACCCACCCAGTATCTCCAACATTGGGTCTCAAATGTGCTGATCTGAGAGTATTATCATAACAGTACTCTCCCAACACTAGAGGTGGAAAGATAGGACCTTGAGTCAATGAAATTGCATCGACCTCCCACCCAATATAGTAGTCATCTATACTTGGTGATAAATAAAGCATCTGTATTTTTGATCTCTCATAAATATCATAAAATGGGTTTTCTAGAGACCCCCAATGACCCATCCTCACATAAATTGCTAAAGATCCAATCAATCCAACATGGATTCCTTCAGACGTGTCAATTGAACAAATACGTCTGTAGTGACTAGGATGTATATCTCGTATTTGAAAACTATCATTTTGTCCTGTCAATCCTCTAGGTCCCAAATAACTCGATTTTTTCCCATGGACTATTTTTTTCAATGGATTTGTTTGATCCAAAACTTGAGATAATGGGTGTAATCTGAAAAAGGATTCATAAGTGGTTGTGAATGAGGTTGAAGTTACCAAATTATGGGGGGTTGGTATCCATTTATGGAAGTGTTAGTAGCAGTTATGAAGGTTCTTACCAAAAAAAATTACCAGCGTATCTGAAGGTCCTCCTCATATCACCCATGAAGGTTTCCTTCATGGGCAATAAACGATCGATCATAGTAGCATATCTCCAGATGAGTGTCATGGTATACCACTTCATGTCCATAATATTGAATAATAATAAGGTCCTTCCCTTTTTGTTTTCCTCCCTAATTATCCTTCCCTAGGTATATGCCATATAAATTCTCCATGTGGTCAAACAACAAGATATAATGTATTTCCACTCCATTATACCATCAACTGTGAAGGTCCTCCCCACATTGATGCCTTAGAACAGAAAGAAGTTCCTCCCTTTGTAGTCATATGCCCTGATGGTCCTCCCCAGGGTATATGCCACATATATTCTCCATGTAGTCTGACATCAAGTTGTTATGATAGTCTTAACCATTATAGCATCAACTTTGAAGTTCCCCCCTACAGTGATGTCTCAGAATAAAAAAAAGGCCCTCCCTTTTCTATTGTCTTCCATGATGGTCCTCTCCTGGGTATACACCACATAATTTCACCCTAAATTCAGAAAGTAAGCTATTATGGTATTCCTCACCATTATAGCATCAACAGTGAAGGTACTCTCCACAGTGACATCTCAGAATAGTAAGAAGGACCTCCCTTTGTTGTTGTATGCCCTGATTTTCCTCCCCAAGGTATACACCACATAAATTCTCCCTGTAGTTAGACAACAAGATATCATGGTAGTCCTTTCCATTATATCGTCAACTATGAATTTCCTCCCTATAGTTATGTCTTAGAAAAGAAAGAAGGTCCTCCCATTACTATTTCCTACCTTAATGGTCCTCCCCAGGGTATACACCATAGAAATTCTCACTACGGTCAGAAAATAAGATATAATGGTTTTCATCACCATTATTGTGTCAACTACAAAGGTCCTCCCCGCAATGACATCTCATAAAAGTGATAAGGTCCTCCCCTTAATATCGTCTACCCTAATGGTCCTCCCTAGGGTATACACTGCAGAAATTCTCCCTACAGTCATACAGAAAGCTATAACGGTAGTCCTCACCATTATAGCATCAACTACAAAGTTCCTCCCCATAGTGACATCTCTGAATAGTAAAAAGTTACTCCCATTGTAGTTGACCACCCTTCTAGTCCTCACCAGGTTATACACCATATAATTTCCCCATATGTTTGGACAATATTACATGATGTTAGACCTTTTCATAATGGTACCATCTACGGAGGTCTTCCTCACAGTATAATTTCACATAAGAAGGTCCTCCCCTCACTGATTCAAGTATGAGAAATCCCTCATATTCTAATGTGCTTGGAATGATGGGGTCATACATGTTAAATACTCTATTAATGGAAAGTGACATGTTTTCTCATCCAGAAGATGACTCGGGGATATGATCATCCTCTAAGAAACCTACATACCATTCACATACCCATGAGATCCCATTTATCCCCACTACTTCAGACAAAATCTTCAAGAAGCATCCAAATTGGGTAAAACAAGTAAAGGAATCTCTGATGGAAGAACAAATGGATTTTCTACTCATGAGAAGGAAATTATCCATGGATGAAAAGTAGGTTATGTTTTGGCCCACAACCACTTCTCATTTCGAAATACCAAGAGTGTTTTTGGAAGAATGTATACATAACATTCGTCTCAAACTCTAGTAAACTCTCTACCAGTTGAATGACAAATTTTTGACCTATGATGGGTATGCAGACCATGTCAGAATGTTGGGAAATCTTCACCATCAAATTGACTTAGAATCCCTTCCATCTACACAACGACCACAATCAGAGAATCAAAATAAAGATCTTGAACTGACCTTCTTCCATGCACTTCACAAGTTTTGTTTCTTTATTGGTGATGCCCCATCTAGCATTCATATCTAAGGATGGGGAGTTCATGGAGCTTTACAATTCACCCCACAATCCATTCAAAAAAACCCATTGGAAAAGAAATCATGTAATGTAATTATCCCAAGATAGAGATAAAGTAAAATCCTTGTTCTGGAAAGGTTTCATGCTCAACAAGAACTGACCTTGAGTAAGTCTCAAAAGTGACGAGAATGATCCATTAAAAAAATCCTGAACCAAGTGACCAAGAACATTTAATAGGATTCTCACCTAATAGAATCTAATAATAAATCATTTATCATGTCCTCATAAACAAATAATGCATGTGAAGAGTCGGCCCCATATTTGGGTCACACCAGAATGGGAATTTGCGAGATCAAAAAAGCAGTAATGGTTGCAGTATGGGATCCAACCCATGTCGTAGGTATGGGGAATTTTAAAAAAAATCCCCCATAAGACTAAAAAATTTTAGCCTAGGAATAATAAAAATGGAACGGGGGTCACCCCAACCCGTATGGCTAGGGTAATTTTTACCACATCCACCATCTCAACGGACATTAGTCTTTTCCCGACTAGGGAGTATAGTGATTTGAGAAGTCCCTCATTTCATCCCATCTTGAGATTCATGTCCCTAAAAAGGAAGGCATATGGAAAGGTCATATAAAGTTTCCCTCTAAGTTACCCTTTACTAAGAAACTCAAAGAGGACCCCATAATGGAAGAAGAAGATCCATCAAAGGATAGAATATCTCCCACCATTCAACAATTGGTACGACACCCATGATGCGCTATGCATCAGTGAATGTCATGGATACTAATCATATGGACCAAATTAAAAATTATGCAGATTCAAAAAAGTGGGGAGAGGTTGGTTCCAACCAGGATCCAGTCCATACTAAAGATGAAGGTGTACGTACCTAAAACAAGAAGGATGCCCAGAATTTGTGTGTTCCCCCAAGAAATCTGCCACCACCTCCTCCCTCCCTGAATCCATAACAATCAAAAAATTAAAAGAAAGGTCATGCATGAACCAAATCCTCCTCCTAATGAGAATAAGACAATGATTCTTGATGATATATTTTCTCTAAAGGAGGAAGAAATGAAATAGTTGTGGTGAATAAACACTGATATTCTTTGAGGAATCCATCCTATTGAATATGCTCCCCAATAAGATCCTCAATGTAAAATTCCAACAGGTGTACCTCATCCACAATGGTTTATCCTGGATAATGAAGGAAGATTAGGATGCTCATCCAAGATAGAACTAGGACCATCAGTCTACCTGAATCCAATCCTAGAAGGATATCAAGATTTCCCTCAATTAAGGAAACAACCAGAACAAATTCAGGAAAAACCAAAAGTTTGCCTCTAGTCAGGTATCTACCTCAAGTATTAGTAGATATGACACATCTAATCTTTCCCCTTGTTATGCTCTCCCATGCTCAGGTTCAACAAGAAATGCATCAAGGTCTCATTAATACCATCGAGTCATTGGCAGATCGATTGAAAGCCATGGAAGTATGGAACACTATGATATAACCGAAATAGAAACCTTACCCAGATTGGGTGAGTAACACTCCATAACCACCAAATTTCAGGAACCCCGCATTCTTAATATTAAATGTCTCAGGTGACCCAGAACAATATCTGTTGAATTATGCATCTTATTGTGATTCCATGATGGGAACCCTATAACAACAAGAAGTAGTGAAGTTCATATGCTTGATGTGAACTCTGCAAGGTTCATCCTTTGTATGGTACACAAGTTTTATAGATCATTTGATAACAGGATGGGAGGATCTCAATGGTAGTTCCTTCTCTATTTTATCTAAACATTTCCATGGAAAATAGTTAGTGACCTCATGAAGTACAAATAGCATGAGAATGAGAGATTATCAAATTTAATTTCCAAATGTAAAGTTCTAACCTACTCTTTAAACCATCCACTCCCCTAAGATGATATTCTTTCTAAGTTTATTGACAAAATTCATGATGAGATGTAAATTCCACTCATCCTAGTGAAAAATAAATGTGTGTTTTGGTATTTCTCTTTTATTTCCCAAAGAATAGAACATTCCTTACAACGGACTAACCTCAAGTCTAGGGTAGGCCCACCAACCCCTGTAAAAAGAGTGGGAAGTTCTTAAGTGGCATCTGTTATGTTTAAGGATCCCCTTGTTCCTAATCTAGATCACATTCCTTCACCGAATCGTTTAGGACCCCTTGGGTGGAAACAACAACCCCTGCCTCGACAAGACAATCATAGGGGACCTAGGAGAAATTAATTCGAGGAATGGAGGAATAAAATTTACTCATTATGATATTAAAAATTCTGTGGATACTTTTTAGCCACCATAAATTACAACCTTGTCCATATATCAGAGCCAAATAAGGTTGATAATGTAGGTCTCGATGACTGTCTAGATTATTATACCTTCCACTAGATAATGGGACATACCATCCAAGAATTATTCATCTTTAAGGACCTCATGGAAATAATGATAGATTCTAGGAAACTCAAAATGGTGCCACATCCATCACAAGTGGCATATGTTTCCACCACTGGCCTGGATGAATGATAGGAGTGGAAAAAAGTTGTTAGAAAAAGTGAGTAGAAGTTTGATAGTTGGATGACTTGAAAAACAGTCAACTGAGATCATGGAATACTCCAAGCACAGTTTAAGAAACCTACTATGACCCAGCAACTTCTAATGGAAGGTAGCCAACATCATCATCTCCAAAATCCTCCAAGATTTGACTATCCAAGAAGTAGTTTTAACAGAAAGGTATAGATAAAGTGAAATAAAATGAACCCATGTCTATGAAAAAGTTATATTTGACCCTCTAATATTTTATGCCAATAGATTTGAAAGAATGGGAACCACCCCACCAAATGGAACCATCGGATGTAATCAGTCAGGTAGACTCATCATCAGATGAGGAACTGATATTCATCTCTCTTAATGTTATTCACTTAATGGATCCCTTATCTGATAAAGAGTATGGTTATGAATCTGAGTTCACTAAACCCAATTGGGGAACAAGAATAAGAGTTTGTAGGATCTGAGGAAACTAGGGAAGATGGAGTAATGGAAGAAACCAAATTTATGGTTGTACCCCGGCTGAAACTGTCAATGTTGCGGAAACTCGTAGAAGAGTGCATTAGAAGACCCAATCGGAATAGGAAATTCCCATGCCCCTTCCGGAAGTCACTCTAGCCCAATAATCCTATAATATTCTTCAAAAGAAGAATATATGTCTAATATCCCATGGAATATGGGTAGACCTACCTAGCCTAACTGAAAAGTTACATAAGCACCACCAGCTAATGTATCAAGGGTCATTCTATCAATATCCAATGCTCAAGCCCTTAAAGAACTTGTGAAAGAGAATCCCTATGTCAAGAAGCACCAGAATTTAGAGGATAAATATGACATTCTGATGTAATTAGATTCTATACTAGCCGGACTATAAATCTTTGATTCTATGAATTTGTCAATATATTTAAAGGAAGTGCTTATAGAATAATTGCTATGCCCCTAGGAGTTTGAAGCTGAAGTAGCCGCCACTGAAGTCTATCAGAAAGAGACTGATCCTACAGAATTCCACATTGTTATCTTCATAATGGATCGAGATGAAGAGTTCATTATGCAAGGACACATCAAACCCTTAAAAGTATCTGGAAAGATAAATGGTATCGATATCTGAAAAGTCTTTATTGAAAATGGCTCTGAAGTTAATCTCATCCCACTGCGGACTCTTAATCGGTTAGGCTATAATGAAGATAATCTGATATCCTGCACCGCAACCCCATTGGGCTATGAAAAAACTGATTAGAAGACATTAGGACATATCATTCTCAAAAATTGATTAGGAGACCTCATGGCTGACTCAGAATTTATGGTGGTTCATAAAAACATGGGCTTCAATGTCCTACTAGGAAGGACCTAGTTGCATCAGCACGTAGGTATTCCCTCATCATACCATCAGTGCATCAAATATTTCATTAATGAGTAGAATGGGACATTTCACACTGATAGAGACCCATTTGAATCATGGTAGTCACACTATATCGATTCAGGATTCTATGAGAAAAAATGGAAGTGACCCTCATTTGATGGTATTTATTGGTTCAACACACAAAATGGTTTAGAAATGGTCCTCACTAACCCCTTAAAGATACTTGGTGAAGAATACATACTACTTATTAGTTAGGTTGAGGGAATGAGTCCATGTTTGGATGCGTATTCAACAGTTATCATGATTTCAGTCATGTCAACTAAGCCTAATAGGGAAGAAAAATTCATTAGCCCCCAAAATAATAATGAATCATCAAATGGAAATTTTCTCAATCCACCATCAGATCTATAGATAATACATTCCTTGCCCACTAAGGCAAAAGATAAAGAATACATTCCCCCGTCCCTCACTCCATCCTCTCTAGAAAATTCCCCACTGTCAGTTAGGTCGTAAGAAGTTGATTCATCTTCCATGTACCAAGATCACGAATATATCTTAACTCTGAGGATCTCATCTCAATAATTTCTTATCCATCATAACAATATGAAGTCTATGATGAGTATGATGAGGAAGAGGAAGAGGAAGAAGACCTTACATATTCCCCTCCAGCATTCGAGGAGTGTGTCTCTACCACTATTCATGAACTCAAATAAATAAATATGGGCATCAAAGGAGACCCTCAGCCCACTCTAATTAGTGTGGCCATGTCTTCAGAAGAGAAATAGGTATACACATCCTTCCTAAGGTATAATAGAGATGTTTTCTCTTATACTTTTATACAAATTCCATGCCTCAATCTCAAGGTGTCACTCACCACTTGGGCCTTCCAGAAGATCATCATGGCTACAAGTAAGCTGCCAGGAGGATACACCTGATACATGCATCCAAAATAGAGGCTAATTTTGATAGGATATTCAGAGAAAACTTCATTTGAGAGGTTCAATATCCCATTTGGCTTGCCAATATAGTCCCCTTCAAAAATAATAATGGACAAATTAGAGTCTGCATCGATTTTAAGTATCTTGATTGGCACTACCTGAAAGAAAAATCCCCAGTACCAATTTCAGAACTGTTGATCGATGTAACTAATGGATATCAGGATCTCTCTTTCATGGAAAAATATTTAGGATATAACCAAATATAAATGTCCCAAGAAAATGAGGAATACACTACCTTCAGGGATCCCTTGGGAGTATTTTTATACAAGGTAATTCCATTCGGTGTGATGAATGTCAGCTCCATATATTAATGTGTCATGCATCGCATCTTCAAAACCTTCATGGTAAAGTTCGTTGAATGTTATGTTGCTGACTTGGTGGTTAAATCACAATAACGCTCGAACCACCTATCAGATCTTGATGTTTTCTTCAAAAAACTATGACATCACAGTTTGAAAATGAACCCCTTGAAATGTGATTTCAGTGATATCTTAGGGAAATTACTTAGCTTCATCATCTTCCATCATCGCATTGAAGTTTACCATGAGAACACAAAGGTTATCCATGGCATGTCACCTCCTCCCAACCTCACATAGTTGAGAGGGCTTCAAGGATACTTGGCATGTATTCGGAGCTTCATAGACAAACTTGTAGGAAATTTTTTTATCTTCACTAGGTTGATTAAAAAGGAGGTTTCATATCAATGGAATAATTATTTTCAAGATTCATTTTATAATTTTATCCTACTAAAATTCATTGTTCCATTTTCACTTTTACACCATAGTGTTAAACTAGTTTTGTATTGAAAATTATAAAAAAAATACTTCATGTTTGATTAAATTATATGGTTTTTATCACTATTAATAAAGGTAAATGTTTCTTGTTTTGATAATTAAATTGTAGGTGGTGGTGATTTAGAGGTCCCATGATGAAGTTCATGAAAAATGGGGAAAATTGTGTAGGATCCATGCACATGAGTGGACACAACTACACAGTGCTACTGATCTATACATCCAATTTGGATAAACGTTTTTTGGATGATACAAATTTTAGTGGGATACCACTTTTATAAAGGATAACAATCCTAATTCATCCATCCAGTGGCCCATCCAGACTGATCTATCCAAGCCACCGAATCTACACAAAGTCAAAAGTGGTGTACTATGTTTTGGACAAAACTCAAGATTTAGGCAACCAAATGATGCCAAACTTTCAGTGAATATATTCAATAGGTTTTAAAATAAATTTTTAGTTTAATTCAAATAAATATAATAATTTATGGATTTATAAAACTATGGTCCAAGTTGTTTTAAGAAATCTATTTTTCCAAAACCACCTTTCACTTTTCTTATAAAATTGAACCTTGGGCACCCCATTTGGGAGTTCATCCAAGAGGAAAGGTGATGCCATTTTGGAGTCCTAAATGTGTCCTATCATAATCCATAGAAGTTCTGGAGTCTATGGTAAGTGCTACTTCACCATCTTCTTCTTTCTCCCCTCCCATGGATTTCTAAACACCTCATGATCACCTGGGTGGAACGTGATGTAATATCAAGCTTCTTGTTTGTATTATTTTGAATGATATTTTTAATTCTAAGTTGTATGTTGTTTTCATCATCCTATATTCTTATGTAATTCATTTAGGTACTGGTATTTCATTCTGAAACTCATATGATCATGTTTGGGGGTACCCTTTCATGCGATGTTTCACACACCATCCATCCATTTTTCTTCCCTCTTTCAAAAGTGGTGTTTGTGTGGTTCATATTGGTTAATTAACCTCACATAAAAACTATCAAGGACTTTTAAATTTATTTCATGGTATCAAAAATGAATAACATACAAAAATGGATAGCACTTTGTGTTCTTCATGTGTTTCCTTAGTGAGTTTTGGTTATGAAGTCGAACACAAATCACCCAATCATCAGCGGTAACCGTTGAATCATTTTGTGATTTTGATTAAACCCTATAAGGTATACTAGTGTAAACTCATTAATAACCTAGAAATAGGTGTTACAAACCTAGGATTAAAAGATCAAAATCATATCTTATGAAGTGATGAAGGATGATCATCATGATAATTCACTGAGTTGATCACGCTTAATTAATTCTGTTAATTTTATATTTGTTTTATCACTTTACATTTTGTTTTCTCTCCTTAAATCACAAAACCCAGAGTTTTCCAAAACCACATTCCCTTTTTATTAATCAAAACTTTCTTTTTATATTAATGATCTAAGTATCCATTGAGAGATAACCTAGGGTTCCTGCTATACTATAGAAATTCTAGTAAAAACTAAACATTGAATTTTCCATACTCGACAATGCGATCAAATTTTGGTTCCATTTCCAGGGATCACTTTTGTTTTTATGGTTCATTTTTTTACTTTGTGTATTTTGTAAGTATTTTTTTATATATCTTAAACTATTTTATATAAGTGGTGTTATAAAATCTTATTTTTCTATAGATTTTGTGCATGATGATTTCTACTCTGAGTGAACTGCCTTATTTCAAACCCGAACCGGAGAGGATACTACATCAATAACACTGAGACACACTAATACATCCTTTGAAGGAGGACACACCACATCTTGAGACTCCTCTAGACCCATCTTATTCTAGAAATAAATTACAAACTAAAATTAATGTGTATAACATGGTAGAAAACAACCTAACCTTATAAGAACTAACTACCCCAGATGTGGAGTACCAACATGTGTACATACAATAGCCTGAGGAAGTATCCAATTTTGAGCTGAGATCAGTCCTTATCCACCTACATAAAAAATTCAATTGTCTTTCTAGTGAGGACCCTCACATATATTTTAAGGAATTTTATATTGTTTTCTCCACCATGAATCCCCAAAATGTAACTGAGAACCTCATTAAGTTTAGGGCCTTCCCTTTCTCCCTAGATGGTGTAGAAAAAGACTGGCTATACTCTCTGTCTACCACAATTGGGGGTTGTAATGACCTTAAATGACTCTTTCTAGAGAATTTTTTTCCTACCTCCAAAACTGCATCAATTAGAATATAAATATTTGGAATTGGGAAATCACAGGGAGAGACCCTTCATGAATACTAGGAGATATTTAAAAGAAATTACTCAAGTTTTCCCCACCACCAGATTAGTGAACAATTTATAATCCAATAATTTTATGCGGTACTTATACCCATGGATCATGGAATGATAAATATTATATATTATGGTTCCCTTGTTGAAAAAACTCCAGCCACTGCTCGTGATTTAATATCCAATATGGCTCAAAATTCATAACAATTTGTTACACGATAAATTTCACCAACTTGAGGAGTTCATGAGGTATGTAATTCATCCCTGGGTATGAAGGTACATAATAAAATTTATGAGATTCATACCATTCTACGGAAATTAGATCTAGCACAAGGTAACTCACAATCTCCGCTTGTTCCATTACATTTTAGTATTTGTTCTAATAATACTCATTTTTCTAACTAGTTCCCACAACATTAGGATTCATCTGAGTCTTGTGCAGTAGTATTCAATTGGCTTCCATTCCAACAAGCACCTCCCTTCAAGAAAAAACAATTCAATACAAATACAAACCTCAGGTGGAAAGAACAACCATAGTACCAATAAGAAGGAAACTTGAGCTACCATAAACAGAACTGGTATCAATAAGGCCAAGGTATGAAACCTTCTTATCCTTTACCTTCTCAGAACAATCCTCATCCTCCAAAGTTTAAACCAAGCCTTAAGGATATGGTGAAGAAAATGGAAACCCGGAACCTCCAGTTCCAACAGACCACACAATTGGCTATTCAACACCAATGAACTCAAGTGGTACAATTAGCAAACACCACCAGTGAGATAAATATGAAAGATTCTAGACAACTACCATCCCAACCTATTTCTAATCCAAAATAAAAAGGTAATTTTTCTGCAATAACACTTCATAGTGGTAAATAAGTTTCATCATCCACTAATTCTACACATCATGTAAGTCCCCAACTTGAAAACTATATTTCTCTACCCAAAAATGATTCTACTACAAAAATGAATAAAAAGGGGTAAAAATGTTATTATTGAGTATTCCTCTAAACAATACATTCCTCTTCCATTCCCGTAAAGACTCTCTAAAACTAAGAAAAATTTTGATAATGAGATTGATAAAGAAATAATGGATACATTTAAAAAGGTTCAAGTTAACATTCCTTTATTGGATGAAGTTAAACAGATTCTTCATTATACCAAATTTTTTAAATATATTTTCACCCATAGATAGAGATTAAAGGGGAATGAGAGAGTAAACCTTGTATGAAATGTCTCATATTTAATAAAACTATCAATACCAACCAAATCCAAGGATCCCAACACTTTATTTTTAGATGCTATACTTGATTTAGGTGCTTTAATTAATGTAATTCCTTACTCTGTTCACACTTCT
This sequence comes from Viscum album, assembly GCA_963277665.1. NCBI lineage: Eukaryota > Viridiplantae > Streptophyta > Magnoliopsida > Santalales > Viscaceae > Viscum > Viscum album. The sequence goes on along the minus strand of OY728155.1, from coordinate 267,970,091 downwards.
CTGTAGGTTGGAGAGCTATATCCAATAGAAATCATAGTGAAACTTTCCAACCAGAGCACAACACACCCATCAGGAGTGGTTGAGGACATCCTCATAATAGTGAAGAATCTCATCTTCCCTGATGAATTCTACATTATTCTGTTAGAAGATACCCAAACCCAAGGGCATTCCCCTCTCATACTTAGGAGTCCATTACTTAAGATAGTAAAGATGATCATCAATGTTCACAATGGAATTTATTCCATGGATTTTTGTGGATAAAAGGTAAGTTTTAACATCCTCGATTCAATGAAACACCTCATTGAAGTGTATTCCATTCTTCCAGTCTATTCGATGGAAGTTCTCTCTAATTATACACACACAAAAAATTTGCTCCTCAACCCATACTCTTCCACACCTTTCTCCCTTGGATTATTTGAGTTTTGTTTCATGTTTTGAGTGTTGTGTGGGTTCTAAAAAGTGTAAATTATTTTCTTTAATTGGTGAGTGTATTCATTATGAATATCTCATGACCGTTGATGATTCTACAAATCTCATTTCCATTGATTCTCTCTCCTTAGAGAATAAACATGAGCAAATAGATAGTTTAATGAACCTAAATACCCCTAAATCCCCTCCCTCAATCATAAAACCACCGTTTTTAGAACTAATACCACTTACTTATAATTTAAAATATTCCTATCCTGGGGGTATTGAGCAATTTCCCATCATTATTTCCAATAACCTCTCTCCATAGTATGAATCAAAACTACTCAACCTTTTGAGAGAGTGTACAAAGAAGATAGTATGAACATTGGATTATATTCCCAGGATTATCCCATCTATTTTTATGCACCATATATTTTTAGATGATCAGGATAAGCCCATAAAAAAATCTCACTGCCAATTTAATCCTAGCCACCTTAAAGTGATAAAATTGGAAGTCGGTAAATTACATGTTATAGGTATCATTTATCCTATATCTGATAGTAAATGGGTTATACCAATGAAAATTATGCCTAAAAACTGGAATAACAGTTGTGTCAAATGAAAAGAATGAATTGGTTCCAACACATGTACAAAACAATTATCAAGTCTGTATTGATTACCGTTGACTAAATCAAACCATGTGAAAGGACCAATTTCCTCTACCTTTCATTGACCAAATGTTAGAAATACTAGCTAGTAAGTCCCATTATTGTTTAATTTATAGATATTTTGGTTATTTCCAAATCCATATAGCTCCCGATGATTAAAAAAAGACACCATTTACCTATCCATTTGGCACATTTTCTTAGAGAATGATTCCTTTTGGTCTATGTAATGCTCATGGTACCTTTTATCGTTTTATATTGAGTATATTTTATGAGTACCTTGATAATTGTATGGAAGTTTTTATGTATGATTTCATGGTTTATGGAACTTCTTTTGATGAATATTTGTCACACTTATGTTCTATACTCCATCGTTCAATAAAAAAAGTTCTTGTACTAAATTATGAGAAATTACATTTCATGTTTTAGTGGGGGATAGTTATTGGGAATTTTATTTTAAAAGAGGTAATTCAAGTGGATAAATCAAAAATTGAATTGATTTTATCACTTATAAATCCAAAATGTGTCTGTGAGGTGGGATCTTTCTTGGGTCATGCTGGTTTTTACCACCAATTCATTAAAGACTTCAGTAAGATCGCACTTCCCCTGTCTCGATTGTTGCAAAAGGATTATGATTTTTTTTGATAAAAATTGTGAGGATTATTTCAATTCACTAAAAAAGATTCTCATATCACCTCCCATAATCCAACCACAATGGTGGGATATTTTCTTTGAACCTATGTGTGATTCCTCTAACTTTGCATTTGGGGTAGTTTTATCACATAGGGTTGAGAAGGCTCCTCATGTAATTGTCTATGCCTCATGTACCCTTACCCAACCCAGGATAACTACACAACCACTTAAAAGGAATTTATTTATATTATTTTTTCCTTATAAAAAAATCCATTCATATCTTATTGGGTCAAAAATCATTGTCTTTTTTGATCACGATGCCCTTCGTTTCCTCCTAAATAAACCTGAAGCAAAGCCCTATCTCAATTGGTGGATGCTCCTCCTCCAGAAGTTTGAACTTGATATTAGAGATAATAGAGGATTTGAAAATGTGGTATTTGACCACATAAGTAGGATTTCCCCACCACTGGACCACCATCTTGATTCACCCCTCCCCATTGGAGAACCCTTCCCTCATGAGAACCTTTGTGACTTTGTGGACCTTACCCCCTAGTATGCGGACATTGTGAATTTTCTAGAAACATATAGGGCCCCCATAGATTGAATCACTTAATAGTCCCAGATATATAAGAATGATTCATGATAGTACATTTTGGATGACCCGTATTTTTGGAGAATTTGTAGTGAAAAAGTTTTTCACCGGTGTGTCCTCGACCATGAGTTCACCTCTATTTTGATCTTCTTCCATAAATTGTCTTGTGGGGGTCACTTTGGATATCAACATAAAGATATAAAGGTTCATAACTCATGACTTTATTGGCCAACATTCTATAGATATGTCTGTCGGTTTTATAATTCATGTACTCAATGTCAATTCATAGGGAATATCTCCAAGAGGGGTGAAATTCCCCAACAGCCCGTGTTATTTTGTGAGATCACGGATGCATGGGGAATTGACTTCATGGGGACTTTTCCAAATTAATTTGGATTTGTGTACATATTATTGGTTGTTCACTATGTCTCTAAATGGTTGGAAGCAAAGGCCACTAGGACCAATGACTCTTGAGTGGTTGTTGATTTTTTGAGGTCCCAAATTTTTAGTAGGTTTGGTTAGCCGAGATTCATCATTAGTGATCATGGTTAAGATTTTTTTCATCGTAACATGAAAAAAAAATTCTTCATAAGTATGGGTTTGTTCATAAATTTTCTACTACATATCACCAACAAATTAATGGATAATAAGAAATATCAAATCAAGAAGTTAAGAGAATCCTGGAAATAATGGTACAGCCTAATAAGAAATATTGGAGTTTGCGCTTGGATGATGCATTTTGGGTGTACTGTACAACTTTTAAAACCTTGATCAAAATTTAACCATATAGGATTGTTTTTGGAAATTCTTGTCACCTACTTGTATAGTTAGATCACCATGCATATTGGGCTGTTAAAGATGTAATATGAATCTCTTAGATGTAGGTGAGCATAGAAAGTTGCAGATTCAGGAGTTGGAAGAAATTCGGTGTGATGTATATAAGAACTCCTGAATCTATAAAGAGAGGACAAAGGCTATCCATGATGGGATGATTTATTAGTGGATGTTTCATATTTTTGAGAAGGTCCTCATGTACAATTCCAGGCTAAATCTCTACCCATTTAAGCTTCATTCCCGATGGCATGGTCCTTATACTATTTCTAACATTTACCCTTTTATAAAATATAGGTCTTTCATGTGTTGTGTGTGTGGACGAAGTATTACCATAAATGGTAAAATACATAAAACAATTTACATGGATTTTCCAAAGCACCCGATGGAGGAAATCCACCTTCAAGAAGAAACATACAATTAAATCCCACCTGGTATTATCCTTCCTTCCCACATTCTATTTTATTGTAGGGAGGACACTGCATGATCTATGTGTGGGGGATGGGTATATTCTTGGATTAGTTATAAATTTTCATTGTCTTTCTTCTTTATTGTCTTTTTTTATTTTTAAATAGTATTTTAACATTCTCCCCCATTTCCCAACCTCAATTTTGTGCCAGAATGATAATTTTTTATACCCACTTTATCATGGAAAATGATGCCCAGTTAATCATGGAAATTATTAAACATGCATGAGGAGTTTCCCTTTTTCTTATTTTTTTAACATTTTCAAAAAAAATATTTTAATGATGGAATGTGCGCTTTAGCATGAATTTAACATTTAGGTGTGACTTTTTCTTGAAAATTGGTTGTTTTTCGATGATATAAATGGTTGTGTCATTTTGAACCCTTTGAGAAGAATGATATCCTTTTTGTGAGTAGTTTGTGTGAAATTGTGTCACTAAATATCTCCACATATTTTTACACCCATCCATGAAGTGAAATTTTTTTCATACTCATTATAAGGTAAATGTAGGTTAGGTTAATATTTATATACTTACTAAAATGATTTTTCCACATGTTTTTTCCTTATCTTATCTATTTCATTATTGTACCAGATTGACCTATTCATGTGTACCTATTATCCAACTTTTTTACGCCTTAAAAAAACTAAAAAAATCAAGTTTTTTCTTGTTAAAGTTAAAAACCACTCTTCCTAAAATTTTTATCTTATTATAACTATTACAATTAGTTTCGTGATGATATCAAACAAGGGTTGAGAGATGAGTGTGAAATTTTTTCTAAGTGCAACTTTTGAAAAAACAACAACAACAACAATAATAATAATAATAATAAATGAGGTTAGTTATGAAATGTGAAACATATGGGGATATCTAGGTAGGTAGATTAAGTTTTGAGTTTTGGGAATGTTTAAGTGAGTAGGTCTTGAAATTTGATTGCAAAGTATATAGGGTAGGATCGGTGGAAAAAATCATTCAAGTATAAAAATGTTAAAATAGCCTATATTAATTGGATAGAAAGTGGAAAGAATGTCATGAAATGCTTTTCACACACACGCACGTGAAGATTTAAGGGTATGGTTTATTTTTGAATTCCTTTCTTATATTAGTATCATTAATCTATTTGAATTTCATTGTGATATAATTTATGAGGCATAATTTTCTATCATCACTGAGAATAACTCCTTGGTGTGGTTTTTTCTTTGATCACATTTCATTAATGAATTAAAATTTCCTTGGATGTAAAATCATCATGAAATGGTTAGTGGCATGAAATGGTTTTCACACACACACAAATGTGGAGAGTTAATGGAATTGTTGACTTTTTAATTCCATGATCATATTAATATCATGAATCTCTTTGAATTTCATTGTGATATAATTTATGAGATCTCTTTTTCCATTATCACTGAGAATAACTCCTTGGTTTGGTTTGTTCTTTGATCACATTACATTAATTAATTAAAATTTCATTGAATTTTAAATCTTTGTGAATTTGGGAATATCTTCATGCATCATTATTTGTAAGTGTTACTTTTTCTAGGAGTTCAAATTTTTATGTGTGGGTGTGGGATCGTATTGCAATTCATTGTTCCATTTTCACCCTTACACCACTATGCTAAACTAGTTTTTTATTGAAAATTATAAAAAAAATCACTTAATGTATAATGGCCCATACTTTACATATAGATATTACTTCAACATTGAATAATATTTATTATATGACATAACAAACCCATGTTAGGACCATATGGGTTTAGTGTCTTTAGAAACTGGAAAACATAAACAATAGGTTCACAAAACATCTACATTGTCTCCCGCTTATTTCTTCATAAATAGAATCATTTTTGACATTTCTTACTTAATACCCTTATTAATGAACTTGGGAAAAGTAACATATGAAAGGGTGAGCTCAAATTATAAATAATCCTAAATAAGGGAAATAACAATCATATCATAATCATAAGAATATAACATTTGAAAATTCTATCCTGCATATAAAAGATCACAATATCATTTTATGGGATAAATCATAAAAGTGAAATGTAATCCTAATAATCATAACATAAGACATGAAATTTTGTATCATACACACATAATCATAGAAAATAATTTCATATTAGTCAAGGCTCATTGCTGAGACCATTATAGCGGACAAAGTCCATTACTGAACCGAGTTTACTCCTCATTCCATCCATGTATTATTGAAACTTATTTACATGTTGATCCATTCATGTCAATATCATGTGATATAAATATTTACCCAATTCATTGGAGGGAGTTATAGGTCCCACCCATCTTATAATGAAACCATTCTTACATGTGCCACAAAAACATAAAAACTTTCACCGTAGCATAACCCATGAAATTAAATGTATTTCTTAAACATCATTTCATCATAATTGATATAAAAAAAATTATTTCCTAAATAACACAAAATCAAATCATAGTAATAATAAGGTTATAAATATAACCCTATTTAAATAATGTCATCTTATATGGAAAATAATTTTGAGAAAACACTTGAAATTAATTCCTGAGGAAAATATCCTTTCTTCTTCAAAAATGTTTTCCTTCCTCAAAATGCCACACAATTTTAGAAGAAATCATTTTATGTGAAAATAAACTTGTAATATTGTAGGGTAATCTTCAATAAAATTAGGTATTATGAAAGTGTAAAAATCCATTCATGACGTACAAGTTAAAAAAACATTATTCTCGTACGTTTTCCAGAAAAGTCAAAAAAGTACCTCATACTGAAAACGAAAAAAGATTCCAGTCATACCATTTAGTAAAAATTAACCAATGGGTAAAATTATAGAGGGATATAAATAATATTTTGAAATAAATATTTAGGAAACATGGATTTGTATGATAAATATACCCCAATAAATACTTACAAATAAACAATCTCGGATAAAAATGAGATTTGAAAAGTTACCCCTTACCTTTGGTATGATATGATTTGTATGTATTAGAATATACTATATAATGATTTAAATAATGTTACTAATTTATTAAAGAATCATAATAATTTTTATGATAACATTTATGATCATATTTTCATCCATTTGTTAGTAACATTTCATTGTTACTTGTTATTTGGGTATTAACTAATTTATGTTTTTATGCATGTTTTTTTGGATAAGTTCTTATTCATATTTCTAGGTTATAGTTATATTATTTACATATTTTTATTAGTATAATATATATCATATTTATTCATTAAATTAATTTATAAGATCATTCTTTAATGAAGATTATGTAGAATGAATCACATCGCACTATGGAGACGGTAAGTCGTACGTACACACGAGCGACGATATCATTCGCATAATTATTGAATGGTATTTAAGTTTATGGTGTATAGTATTTCAGAATAAAGATAATTTTATATTAATCATATATATATTTATAAATTCCATCATTATTTCCATCCATGTAAGGTGGTGGTGAAAAACGTATTACACCACGGTGTGGAGATGGTAAGCCGTACATACACATGCGTGGTGATTTCATTTTTCATAGGATGGGTATAAGGTAGTGTATGGTTGTTTAATAATAATAATAACAACCTCTCAGTATATAATTACTACTTGATTTATTACTTTATAATGAAACAACTCATTAGGTGGATGTAGAAAAAGAAATAAGTTTGAAAGAATTGGTAAATGATATTACCTCTTCTTTGATGTGCCTCCTCTAAATGTCTTCTTAGAGCACTAGAGTTGGTATTTGAAGAATACCAGAATCTATTGAATGTTTATAGTGAATTTTATAAGGGAAATGGTCAGGGTATGGTTTATGTTGAATACTCAAAATTAATTGAAGAGTTTAGGTAGGAAGTTCCCTTTTATAATTGAGGTGAAGTGCACTTTTGGAAACCTCAAAAATATTAATTTATAATAAAATCAAACCCCAGATAAAAACCTCCAAAATGTACCAATTTAGAATATGAGATGATATAGGGTTTTAATATTATCAAAAAATAAATTTTAGACAATTTTTTATGTCAATTTAAGAATTATCATTTTAATTAACACTTAGTTATTCTATTTAAGTTTTATTGTGGTAATAAAATTCTAAATATTTAATGGTTATAAATATTTACTTATATGGTTTTAATTGACCATAAATGGAACTTTTATGAAATTTTAGATATTATAATTATTAATTTGTAAATTTTAAATATTTTATAATTTTTAAATAATTTAATAAAAAGTTATTTTTATAAAATATCAATAGTGTCAATTTTGACAATATTATTTAAGTTCTTTAAATAAAATCCACACAGAGAATAAATTCGAATAAAAATATTAAATAAACTCCTAACATGTTATATTCACCAATAAAATTCATGTATTACATTAATTAGTTCATATGATATTTCTTTTAATATTTTTAAAACCATTTATTTTATATTTCTGTTAATAAAATAATTTTTTCATTACTATTGTGTCATCATTAATGGTAATTATTTAATCTCTAAAAATTATAAATAAATTTATATGATGTAGGTAATTATTTTATTTTTTCATATACTATATATAGTCAATATTATATCCTATTTATCCATATATTAAAATTAATATACTTATATAAAATGAGATTGTGACATTTTGTCACATTCATTAGTTTTTATTATATTCATGTCATATTCATAGGTAAGTAGCCAAAAAGTGATTCCATTCATATAAATAGATGATAAGGGTCTAATTTAGTCATCCAATAGGATTTTTACAGGTGTTAAGGTAATTTTATAATAATATTTTTACCTTTAATTACCTAATTTACCTTCAATTGTGGTAATAAAAATAATTACCAAAGTTACTATTCATAATGCCCAAAAATAAAATTATCCTATTAACATAATTTGAAACTAATGATTCCAAATATGGAGTCCATTTTTAAAAATTCAAAACATAGAAGCTTCAGTAATTTATTTAAAATTAATTACATTGTTGAAATGAGAAAACGGGTTTTAAAAGTTAAAATATTGCAAAAGATTGAAATGTTTTTATATCTGAATTTAATGTATAATTAATTCCAATGACCTGAATTATATTAAATGGTAAAAAAAATATTATATTTATAATTTTAAACCATTAAATAGTATAATTTAACCATATAAACTATTTCAATGAAAAAAGTTATATTCAAATAAAATTTAGCATATTTTTACTATTCATCAAAACAAGAATGTTATCAGAAAAATATCATAAATTCATCCAAAGTAAATTTTATATCCCTCTTCAAAATAAAATTTTTATTTTGTCATATAGAAATTATTAATGTGTCAAAATATTAATTTAAAATGGGTTCTCAATTCAAAGGTGTAAAATTAACCATTTTAAAAAATAAGTTTTTATACAACAAGTAGGGTTTTATTCATACCCTGTGACTAAAATATCCATTGGATGAATATAAAAAATATTTTATTAAGTATATAACTCATATATATCTCATTAATTTCATTACAAAAAGTAATTCACTCAAAAATAAAGATATCTAATTGATTTATATTTTTCCTAAATAATTGATAGCCAATGAATTCATAATGAATTTTCATGAGTTAGTTATAATTATTCCCACTAACCTAATGGCTATGATATAATGGTAATTTTATAATAAGGTCATATCACGGTTCATTTAAACTCACGATTTCATGAAATGAAAGCTACTTGAAGAATGCATTTTATTTAAAGAAAAAATTTTCATAACAAACATCTAGGTGTTACATTCTACCCCCTTTAAATTGAATTTCACCCTCAAAATTCATCACTTGGAAACAAATAGTTAAGGATACCTTTCCCTAATCATATCCTCAAGTTCCCATGTAGCTTCTTCAAATTGGTAGTTCCTCCATAAAACATTAACCAAGTGAGTGGTCTTATTTCATAGAACTGTTTCGCTACGATCTAGAATCTCTATCGGTTGTTCTTTATAAGAAAGATCTTGCTCCAGCAGTACGACTTCTGAGATTAGTACATGTGAAGGATTGGGTATGTACTTTCTTAGGAGAGATAAATGGAACACATCATGAGCTTGAGATATATTCAGTGGAAGCGCCAATCGGTAAGCTACCTTCCCAACACGATCCAGAATTTCAAAAGGACCGATATACCTAGGGCTCAGCTTGCATTCTTTACAAATCTCATTACTCTCTTATAGGGAGATATTTGTAGAAACACCTTATTGTCCACTTCAAAATCTAGGTCTTTTCTTCATTTTTCAACAAAACATTTTTTTCGACTCTGATCTTCTATTATGTGTTGTTGAATAGATCTGACCTTTTCTACCATTTCATCAACAAGATCAGGTCCTAATAGCTTTCTTTCCCCAACTTCATCCTAGAGAGTTGGAATTCTTCACTTCTTTCCATAGAGTGCTTCATAATGATCCATATAAATACTAGAGTGAAATATATTATTTTAATAAAATTCCACCAATGGTAGGTGTTGATCCCAACCACCTTTGAAATCTATAGATCAAGGTCTCAACATGTCTTCAAGAGTTTGAATTGTCCTCTTAGACTGACCATCTATCTGAGGTTGATAAGTCTTGCTAAAACTTAACTCTGTATCCAGATCATGCTGAAGACTTCTTCAGAACTTCGAGGTAAACCTCATATCCTGACCGGATATAATGGAATGTGGTGCTCTATGCAATCTTACCACTTCCTTTAAATATACCCTGATAAGCTGATCAAGAGAGAAATCCTCTCTAATAGAAATGAATTGTGATGACTTCGTAAGTCGATCAACTATAACCTAGATAGAATTATTGCCTTTGGATGTTTTGGGAAGTCCGATGACAAAGTCCATAGTGATGTTTTCCCATTTCCATTTTGGTATGGGTAATAGTTGTAACATCCCCTTAAACTTCTGTCTTTGAGCCTTAACTTACAAACAAACTAAGCATCGAGAGACATATTCAGCGACATATCTTTCCATTACATCCCACTAGTAGTACTCTTTTAGGTCCCTGAACATCTTTGTGCTTCCAGGGTGAATAGAGAATGAAGAACTATGAGCCTCATCCAATATATCCTTCTTTAATTATGGTATGGTAGGAATACAAAACTAGTTCTTTAACCTTATTATTTCATCACAATCAAGGTTGAATTTAGAAACATTTCTCGCCTTCTTTTGTTGCTCTAAAAATTTCTTTTGTGTCTCCTTAATCTTCACTTGCATAGATGGTTGAACATTCATTTTAAAAATATAAGATTTCTCCCATTCCATTAAAATTTTCAGAACCATCATTTTAAAATCCATAAATATTGGATCTTTCATGATCCTCATCATGGATAAGTTGTCATGGTCTTTTCGACTCAAAGCATATGCCACCTTGTTTTCTTTCCCAGGGTGGTAATGTATTGAGCAGTTGTAATCTTTAATCAACTCAAACCATATTCTTTGGTGCATATTGAGCTCCTTTTGTGTGAAAATATACTTTAAACTTTTATGATCAGTATAAATATCATACCTTTCACCATAAAGATAATGCCTCCATATCTTTAATAAAAATATTACCACAGATAACTCCAAATCATGTGTTGGGTAATTTTTATCATGAATTTTCAACTTCCATGAGGAGTAAGCTATCACCATATCATTTTGCATGAGAACACATCCCAAACCCTTCTTGGATGCATCACTATAGATCACAAACATTTCTCCACTACAAGGAAGTGTGAGCATAGGTGCACTGGATAACCTTATTTTTAGATCATTAAAATTATCTTCACATTCCTCCATCCAAATGAACTTAACTCCTTTCCGAGTTAAATTATTGAGTGGATTAGATAATCATGAAAATTCATTCACAAAATGTTGATAATATCAATTCAAACCAAGAAAACTTTGGATCTCAGTTACCATTGTTAGCCTTGATCATTTTTCAATAATCTCTATTTTTTCTGGATCCATAGATATCCCCTATCTTGAGATTATGTGACCCAAAAATGAAACCTTCTGAAGCCAAAATTCACACTTAGTAAATTTGGCATAAATATTCTCCTTTATCAGGGTCTTCAGTACAATTCCCAAGTGATATTAATGTTATTCCTTTGTCTTTGAATAGACAAGAATATAGTCTGTAAAGACTACCACAAACTGATCAAGATAGTATCTAAATAATCTATTCATTAGATCCATGAAGATATTGGGGGAATTAGTAAGACCAAAAGTCATCACTATAAATTCATAGTGTCCATACCTTGTACAGAATGTTGTCTTTGGTATATCCTCATTTTTGACCCTTAATTGATGATATCCTGAATGAAGATCAGTCTTATAAAATTATTGAGCTCCGCGTAGTTGGTCAAATAAGTCATCAATGCAAGGAATATGATATTTGTTCTTGATAGTGATCTTGTTAAGTTCTCAATAATCGATGCAGAGTCTCATTGATCTATCTTTATTCTTAACAAACAGAATAGGTTCTCCCCAAGTTTATGCACTAGAGTGTATTAATCCCTTATCAATATTCTCTTGGAGTTTCTTCTTCAATTCCTTCAACTCAATTGGGGCCATTCTATAAGGTGTCTTTGAAATAGGCATAGAACCTGGTATAAGACCTAGAAATTCCTCTATAAAGACATCATCAAACTCCTATACAATGGGAATATTCTTAATTGTGAGTTTCTCCCCAATCATTGGAGATAAATAACCTTTCTTTATAGGAATCAAGACCCATAATATGGAAGAAATTTCTACTGGAAGGTTATATTCATCCTTGCATCAATAGATGATCATAGATTGATCTGGAATGTGAAATGTGACCTCCATTACTTGGAAATTGATATGAGATTCATATAGATAAAGTCAATCCATGTCAATAGTCACATCAAATTCCACTATAGGAAGGATCAAAAGATTTGTAGGAATCACTTTCCCACAAACTTCAACCGGAGAAGAATTATAAACTTTTTATGAGACTGTTGTGCCATTAGGAGTTGTCACAGCTAACTCAATATCTAATTGTTGAGTTAATATGGTGATACACTTATAAAATTCTTCATAAATAAAATAGTAGGTGGATCCAGAATCAAATAAAACATTATCTACTTTAGAGTGGATGGTAAGTGTACCTTTCACCACTTCATTATCGTAATCCACGTCGCCGATAGTGATTGCATGTGAATTTAATTTATCTTTCACCATAATAGTTTATTGACATCGATTATCATCAATAACCCTTGGATTAGGGCATTTATTGGCATAATTTCTCATTTACTTGCACCTGTAACATTGAAGTGTTGTGGGTGCATTCTCTATAGCCTTTTCTTTGTTCGCATCATTAGAAATCTTTTTCCCATCACTTCGGCATTCAACTACCCAATGACCTTCTTTTACACACTTAAAACATTTACAAGTCCCTTTAAGACAATTCCCTCCATGTTTCTTTCCACACTTTGAGCATAAGGTAAAACTCATCTTCTTTTCAGTGTGGTCTTTAGATTTTTCTTTGAATTCCATTTTTCTCTTCTTATCAAACCCATATGACTGATGGGTTTCTCCAAAAACCATCTCATCCTTGAGAGCACATCTAATAATTTCCTCATATCTATTGAAGTCCCTTATGGATAATTCCCTTTAGAGACTTGTTTTTAAGCTACTAAAGAATTGATAAATTTTTCTCTCATGTTGGATGATAATTCTAGAAGCGTACCTTACAAGACTATAAAATTTTCTCCGTATGTACCAATAGATTCACCATACTTTTTTTTAAGTTCAAGGTACTCCTTATCCATCTTTTTTATAAGAATACAAGAAAAATACTTATTGAAAAATAAGTTCTCGAACTCATCCCATTCCATGGAATCAATTTCATCTCTTTGCCTCATATTCTTGATAAGATTCAACCATTGATCAGTTTCACCTTCCAAAAGATATACTACTAAGATGAATTTATCATGTTCAGAACATTTTAGAACTAAAAATATCTTTTTAGTGGTACTGAACCATTTCTCATCCTCTAATGGATTAGAAGACCCACTGAATGATGGTGGCTGCTACCTCGTGAAGGATTCAACAGAATTTTTCTCCCTCCTTTTCTGGTTTAGAAGACCTACATGATTCATATCTTGAGAAAGTTGTGTGATAATGGATATAAGATTTTTTATTCTATCTCCCATAACATTTGGTTGCTTAGGGGGGAAATCATTTCATTACCCGTCACATTCAGCATTAACGCAGTTCCTTTTGGTTCCATCCATTGACTATAACCAAGAAGCTTAGTGTGAGAAACACTAATGATAACAGTTAAACCACATAATGAAGAATAACATTTCAATTTATGATGCTTTAGGTTTTATCCTAGGTTATTTTTGGTTATTTCTAAAACACTGGGATCGTATCATATACTTAGTCATATCCTTACGGTTCTTACTAAGGCTTTATCATCCTAGTTTCTGAAGGATAAATATACCTTTTCTCTGATACCAAATATAATGGCCCATACTTTACATATATGTATTACTTCAACATTTAATAATATTTATTACATAACATAACAAAACCATTCTAGGGCTGTAAAGGTTTAGTGTCTTTGGAAACTGGGAAACATAAATAACTAGCTCATAAAACATCAACATTGTCTCCTACTTATTTCTTCATAACTAGAATCCTTTTTGACATATATTACATAATAACATTCTTTATGACCTGGGGAAAATAATAATATGAAAGGGTGAGCTCAAATTCTTAGTGAGGTTAAACAATGGAAATATCAATCATTTCATAATCATAAGAACGTAACATTTTAAAATATTATCCTGTATATAAAAGATCATAATATCATGTCATGGGATAAATCATAAAAGTACAATGTAATCCCAATATTCATAACATAAGACATGAAATTTCATGGCATATACACATAAGCATAGAAAATAATTTCATATTAGTGAATGCTCATTTCTGATACAATAATAGCGGACAAAGTCCATTACTGATCCAAGTTAACTCCTTATTCCAACCCTATATTACTGAACCAGATTTACGTTATATTCCAGTCATGTCTATCTCATGAGATATAAATATTTACCCAATTAATTGGAGGGAGATATAGGTCCCACCCATCTCATAGTGAAATCATTCTTATGTGTTCCACAAAAACATAAAAACATTCACCATAGCATAACCCATGAAATAAAATGGGTTTCTTAAACATCATTCCATCATAATTGATATAAATCAAATGGATTTCCTAAATAAAACAAAATAAAATCATAGTAATAATAGGGTTATAAATATAACTCTATCTAAAGAGTTTCATCTTATATAGAAAATAATTTTGAGAAAACACTTGAAATTAATTCCTGAGGGAATTATCCTTTCTTATTCAAAAATGTTTTCCTTCCTCAAAATGACACACAATTTTAGAAGAAATAATTTTATATCAAAATAACCTTTTAATATTGTAGGGTAAGCTTCAAGGAAATAAGGCATTATGAAATCATAAAAATCCTTTCATTTCGTACAAGTTAAAAAAACATTCTTCTCATACTTTTTCCAGAAAAGTCAAAAAGTACCTCATACCGAAAATGAAAAAAGATTCCATTTATACCATTTAGTAAAAATTCACCAGTGGGTAAAATTATAAAGGGATATAAAGAATATTTTTAAATTAATATTTAAGAAACAAATATGTGGATGATAAATATACCCTAGTAAATACTTACGAATAAACAATCTCAGATAAAAATGAGATTTGAAAAGTTATCTCTTACCTTAGGTCTGATATGCTTCGTATGTATCCGAACCTCCAGAATAATAATTTAAATAATGTTAATACTTTATTACAGAATCATAATAATTTTTATGATAACATTTATGATCATATTTTAATCCTTTTGTTAGTAACATTTCATTGTTACTCGTTATTCGGGTATTAACTGCTTTATGTTCTTATGCATGTTTTGTCGGATAAGTTATTATTTCTATTTTTAGGTTATAGTTATATCATTTAAATCATGGTATTAGTATAATACATATCATATTTATTCATTAAATTCATTTATATAATCATTCTTTAATAAAGATTATGTATAAAAAATCGCATCGCATTGTGGAGGCGGCAAGTCGTACGTACGCACGAGCGACGATATCGTTCCCATAATTGTTGAATGGTATTAAAGTTGATGGTTTTTAGTATATCAGAATCAATATAATTTTATCTTAATCATATATATATATATATATATATTAATTCCATCATTATACCCATCCATGTAAGGTGGTGGTGAAAAACGGATTACACCACGGTGTGGAGACGGTAAGTCATACGTACGCACGCGTGGTGATTTAATTTTCCATAGGATGGGTAGAAGGTAGAATATGGTTGTTTCATAATCATAATAACCTCTAAGTATATAATTACTACTAAATTTATTACTTTATAATGAAACCACTCATGAGGTGTAACTGGAAGAAAAATGATTTTTGAAAGAATCATTAAATGATATTACCTCTTCTTCGATGTGCCTCCTCTCAATCTCCTCTTAGAGCACTAGAGTTGGTATGTGAAGAATACCAAGACCACTAGAATGTTTATAGGGAATTTTATAATGGAAATAATCATGGTATGGTTGATATTTAAGGATCAAAATGAATTGAAGAGTTGAGGGAGGAAATTCGCTTTTATAATTGAGTTGAAGGGCACTTTTGGAAACCTCAAAAATATTAATTTATAATAAAATAAAACCCCACTTAAAAACCTAAAAAATGACCCATTTTAGAATATGAGATGAGATAAAGTTTTAATATCATAAACCAATAATTTTTTTACATGTTTTTATGTCAATTTAAGCATTGTCATTTTAATTAACACTTAGTTATTCTATTTAATTTTAATTGTGGTAAAAACAATCTAAATATTTAATGGTTATAGATATTTACTTATATGGTGTTAATTTCACATAAATGGATATTTTATGAAATTTTAAACCTTATAATTATTAATTTGTAAATTTTAAATATTTTTATAATTTTTAAATAATTTAATAAAGTGTTATTTTTATAAAATATCAATAGTGTCAATTTTGACACTATTCAGTTATTTGACTTTAAATAAAATACACACAGAGGATAAATTCGAATGAAAACATTCAATACACTTCTAACATGTCATATTCACCTATAAAATTTTTGTAGAACATTAATTATTTCATATGATATTTCTTTTAATATTTTTCAAACCATTTATTTGATATTTCTATTAATAAAATATTTTTTACATCACTATTGTGTCATCATTAATACTATCTATTTAATATTTAAAATTTATAAATAAATTTATATGATGTAGGTTATTATTTTATCTTTTTATAATATCTATAGTCTATATTATCTTTTATTTATTCATGTATTAAAATTAATATACTTATATAAAATGAGATTGTGACATTTTTTCATATTCATTAGTTTTTATTACATTCATGTAATATTCATAGGTAAGTGGCCAACAGGTGATTCATTTCAAAAAATATATGATAAG
The DNA here is from genome assembly GCA_963277665.1 of Viscum album. Classification (NCBI taxonomy): domain Eukaryota; kingdom Viridiplantae; phylum Streptophyta; class Magnoliopsida; order Santalales; family Viscaceae; genus Viscum; species Viscum album. Next base: position 267,952,998 of record OY728155.1, on the reverse strand, counting down.
GGTCTAATTTAGTCATAAAATAGGATTTTTATAGGTGTTGATGTAATTTTATTATATTATTTTTACCATTAATTTCCTGATTTACCTTCAACCATGGTAATAAAAATAATTACCAAAGTTACTATTCATAATGACCAAAAATAAAAGTAGCCTATTAACATAATTTAGACCTACTGATTCCAAATATGAAGTAAATTTTTAAAAATTCAAAACACAAAAGTTGCAGTAATTAATTTAAAATTAATCATGTTGTCGAAATGAAAAAACTGGTTTTAAAAGTTAAAATATTGCAAAATATTGAAATGTTTTTACATTTGAATTTATTGTCAAATTAATTCTATTGGCCTAAATTATATTAAATTTTAAAAATATATTCTATTTATACTTTGATACCATTCAATAATATAATTTCACCTTATAAAATATTTCAATGAAAAAAGTTGTTTTCAATTAAAATTTAGCATATTATTACTATTCATCAAAACATGAAAGTTATTAGAAAAGTATCATAAATTCATCCAAAGTAAATTTTTATATCCTGCTTCAAAATAAAATGTTTATGTTTTCATATAAAAGTTATTAATATGTAAAACTCTTAATTTAAAAGGGGTTCTCCATTCAAAGGTGTAAAATTAACCTTTTTTAAAAATATATATATATATATATATATGTTTTTATATATAAAATTGGGTTTTATTCATACCCTATGACTAAAATATTCATTATATGGATATAAAAAATATTTTATTAAGTATATAGCACATATATATCTCATTAATTTCATTACCAATAGTAATTCACTCAAAAATACAAATATCTAATTAGTTTGTCTTTTTCATAAATAATTGATAGCCAATGAATTCATAATGCATTTCCATAAGTTAGTTATAATTATTCCTGCTAACCTAATATCTAGGCTATAATAGTAAATTTATAATAAGGGTGTCTCACAGTTCGTTTAAACTTATGATTGCGTGCAACACAAGCTACTTGAAGAATAAAAATTATTTAAAGAAACTGTTTTCATAAAAAAAACATCTGGGTGCTACATCATATTAGATTCAACTATATTTTACCATTGTTATAAAGGGAAATTTTACTTGTTTTTATAATTACATTATAGGTGGAGTTGATTTGGAGGGCTCATAACAAACTTCAAGAAAAATGGGTCAAACTGCGCAGGATCTATGCAAACTAGTGGATTCAAATGCACACCTATACCATTTTGTACATCCAATTGTGCTGAGATTTTGTGGGATAATTCATAATTCAGTGGGATACAACTTTTATGAAGGAACTCAATCCCAATTTTTCCATTTGTGTGACCATCTGGACTGATCTGTTCAAGCCACTGAATCTGCACAAAGTCAAAAGTGGTGTGATGTTTTTCGGCCGTAACTCAGGTTGTCGGTCACCAAAGGATGCCAAACATTCTATGGATATATTAAAGGGGTGTAGAAATAACTTTTTAGTTTCCTTAAAATAATTATAATACTTTTTGGATGTCTAAAACCATGGTCTAAGTGGTTTTAAGAAATATTTGTTCCCAAAACCACCTTCTACTTTGCCTATAAAATGGAACCATGGGAACCCCATTTAGAAGTTCGGCAAGGAGGGAAGGTACTACCATTTTGGAGTTACAAAGGAGTACTATAATCATCATTATAAGATCTAGAGGCTATGGTAAGTGCTACTTCAACATCTTCTTCTTCCTCCCCTCCCATGGATTTTTAAACTCCTTGTGGTCACCTGGGGGAACATGATATAATCCTGAGCCTCATGATTGTATTATTTTGAATGATATTTTTAATTCAAGGTTGCATGTTGTTTTCAATCATCCTATATTATTCTTTAATTGAGTTATGTACCGGTATGTCATGCTCCAACTCATATGATCATGTTTGGTGGTACCCTTTCATGTGATGTTTTATACACCGCTCATCCCTTTTTCTTCCCTCTTTCAAATGTGGTGTTTGTGTAGTTCATATTGGTTAATTGAAATCACATAAAAACTGTCAAGGCCATGTAAATTTATGTCATGGTATCACAAATAAATAACATACAAACCTAGATAGCACATCAATTTTTTCATTTGTTTCCTTAGTGAGTTCCGGTTATGAAGTCAAACACAAATCACTCAATTATCGGCGTTAACCGGTGAATCACTTTGTGTTTTCAACTAAACCCTAGGAGGTATACTACTTTAAACTTAGTAATAACCTATTCATAGTTGTTACAACTTAGGGATTAGAAGATCAAAATCCTATCTCATGAAGCGATGAAGTATGAGCATCAGGAGAATTCCTCAGGTTGATCATTCTTAATTAATTATATTGATTTGTGCTTATTTTTATCACATTCCATTTTATTTTAGCTCTTTAAATCACAAAACACAAAGTTTTACAAAACCCCATTCCCTTTTTCATAATCAAAACTTTCTTTTTTAAAAAATTATTTAAGGCTTCTTTGAGATATGACCTAGGGTTCCTGCTATAATATATAAATTATAGTAAAAAATAAACATTTAATTTGACGTAATCGAAAACATGATCAAAATCTTAAGAAATATCTCATAATTATACTAGTACTAATGTCACCCATCAAATTTGTATCACTCATATTATATGTGAAGGCCTTAGAGTGGTTTCTAGGTTCCTTCCTTGCACATAAGAATGGTGTCAACAATGAAAACAATATTTATTACCTCATCCAAACTATGATTTATGCTGATACTTGTTATTCAAATATCGAGAAGAGCTGCCATGAACTAATCTTCACGGTCCAAAAATTGAGACACTACCTACAGTACCATGAGGTCCATTTGGTCTCACATAGAAAATTGTTCATGTATATTCTTAGTCATCCAATGTTGAATGGACGCCTTTCATGGTGGGAAGTTATCTTATAGAAGTTCGATATACAGTTCATACCTCAAAAATTTGTCAAAGGCTGGGAATTAGAAAATTTTATAGCAGAAAAAACCTCAACAGAAATGAATCCATTGGATGTTGAACAACTCGATGAATAGGTTTTCTCTATTCAAGAGGACTCCCAAACATGGGAGATTCATTTTGACGGAGCATCAAGAATTTTGACGAGAGAAAGGATGGAAGACCCAAATCTTAACAAAGTAAGGTTTGGAGTCGTACTCATATATTTGGAAAAGGAGGTCCTACATTACCCCTTATTGATATCAGAGGGGTGCACAATAAAGCATAGTTTCATGCTCTCATTTTAGGCCTAGAACATTCACTTCAAGTGAAAGTGAAACTCTTGAAAACAAAAGGTGATTCAGAACTGGTCATCAAGAAAGTCAATGGAGAATATGATATCAAGATGGAGGAGTTAATCCCCTTGTTAGACCATTTCTAAGGGTTAATGGAGGAATTCTATTCAGATATAACGTTAACTCGTGTCCCTTAGTTATAAAATGCATAATACGATGCATTAGAAAATACATCCACAACCTTGGTTGATCTAGACCGGGATGAAACAGTCATTAGCATTGCCCACCGTAGGATGGTCTCACCATTCATTCAGGCCAACATGGAAGAAATCTATGAGATTAGTCCCATCCCTAATACGTATAGTCCTACTATAGGCTGGATGAATCCCATTGAATATTACCTTCAATAGGGAGAACTCCCACTAGATAGGGTGAGAAGGGAGAAAATTCATAGACAAACGATCACCTTTATTCAATGTGACGGCACAAATCAATAAAAGGTACTCTATAATAAGGGCCTTAATGGGGTTATTCTCAAGTGAATTGATGGAGAAGAGATCATTGCCTTCATAAATGAAGTGAATTATGAAGCTTGTGGGTCTCACCAATCAGGATCCAAGCTCTCTCATCAAATTTGGAGTCTTGGATACTATTGTCCCACTATAATGCAAGATTGAGAAAATTTCAACAAAAAGTGTCATTCTGGTCATGTTCAAGCCAATTTCACCCACCAAGCCTTATAGTTACTTCATACATCCAATTACTCCTTTCCATTTTCCATATGGGTAATGGACGTCGTGGGTCTGTATCCTCCCACTACGGACAGAAAATTCAAGTATATTCTCATAGCAACTGACTTCTTTTCCAAATGGGCAGAAGTTGTACCCCTCAAAGAGGTCAGGGCAAGAAGCATTGTAAGATTTGTGATAGCCAATATCATCACCCAATTTGGTGTCCCTCATACAATACTAATGTATAATGACACTAATTTCTACTCTTCTGAATTGGATAAGGTGTATCAGGAGTATGGTATCAAGACCAACCATTCATCTCACTACCATGCAGTGGCCAGTAGACAAATAGAGGCATTCAACAAGACCATATCCAATATACTCTAGAAGAGGGTAGAAATGGACAATAAATCATGGTCGGACAGGCTCCTACATGCTCTATGGGCTTACCTAACCACAACCTACACCACCACTCAAGAAACCCCATACTCATTAGTATATGGGACACTGGTGGTTCTACCCAACAGATTTCAATTACCCTCACTCCGCATTTCCATCTTTGATCAGCTATCTAGAGATTAGAAATCCCAAAAATGGCTCGATGAGTTGGAATGACTGGATGATAAAATATTTCATACCTTACATCATTTGTAAATTTATCAAAACTAGATTGCACAAGCCTTCCATAAAAAGTTTCTCCTTTAATATTTTCTCAAATGATAAAGGGTTTTGGTCCTCAAAACTCTGATGATACTCGAAAAACCCACAAATGTTGGAACCAAAATGGGAGGGAAAATATATAATGTATAAGGTCTACTCTAATAGAGCATATTCCCTAATTTTAATGGATGGACATCTTATTACAACTTTTACCAATGAAAGGTTCTTGAAGAAATATTTCATGTATTTGAAAGTCTATTTCCTAATCACATGACATTTAACTGCAAGAAGAAAAGTCATCGTTGTATGAAGTTGCACTACATGGAAGACATCATCCTCACAGAACAAAGTTAAACCACATGGAAATATTGTCCCAGTCATATGATGTTAAACTACATAACAAACGTCCTTACCACATGACGTTAAACTGCACAGACAAAACGTCCTTATTACATAAAATTAAACTACATAGTGTGTATGTCCTAACCGCACGACGTTAAATTTTATGGAATTTAACCTTGTAGCAAGATGTTAAATTGCGTTGCCCATGTCCTGACTGCATGATGATAAACTATGCATATGGCGCACACTCTATGACCTTAAACTATGAGTTATCTTCTTAACCACATGACGTTAAACTATATGGTGATCATTGTTCTAATCAATGATTCATCGCGCATGAATCAGATCTATGAAAAATAAGGCTGAAATACCCATGCTCTTATGTGAGAATTAGATCCACATGGGAACTCTCTTTATCAATAAAAACATGTGGCTTTATTCTCATTCCAATGAGATATATATTGATGCCTAGCCTCTATGTCCTGGGCCTATCCACCATAAAAAAATTCACCCCCTCCTTGTGAATGGACCAAAAAAATGCAGGGAGGTTTCTTTACAAAACTACGTATGGATTGATTCTCATTTTTCAATCAGATATATAAAGACGTCTCAATCCTATATCTTGGTACAACCACCACTTGATACAAAATTCCTCTGATATACCCTCAAATACATCTATATTGTAATATAAACCCTTTATATTCCATTTTTTCATACTGAGAGTAGCTAATGTGAGCTTAGGAGTTGTAATATGGGCTTTCCCTACAATAACAAAGTTCAAAGGTACATAACAAGTCCATCATCTCAAAAGGATGGTTAAACATATCCCCTCATTCTGTATTGGTCAGACTGGTACATGGAAAATATTTCTATAACTACATGTGGCTTTCTTCCTACCCCTACAAGATATGTAGGGACACCTGGATTCTATATCCAAGCCCAAACTCCACCCAAAAAAATGAAAAATGAAATTTACCTTCACTGCATATGGTTCAAACATGTGTAATGAAATTCATAGAACTACATCTGGATTGAATCTTTTCCCAAAAAGAGACATAGTGACACCTGAATATCTAAACCCTATCCCAATTACGGTGAAGAATAAAAAATAAAATTCCTCCATCCTTTATTATGTCACCTCTATGTGGCCAAATAAGTATTTTCCATCCCTTGTTTCTCACACCATGCACACCTCATGCGGGCTTAGGAGTTTCAGCAAGGGATTCCCTACATGGTAAGGGTGTATCAATCTGTAGTAGGGTTGCTATTGTCCTGGTAATAAGACCTAAAAATGAACACCAAGTATTTCCTCTTCAGAATAGGGAACCTATGTCCGTACCGTACGATGTTAAACTATGTGGTATGTCAATAACTACGTGTTGATTGATTCTTAGTATAATTAGATACATAGTCATACAAATACAAATTCCCCCATCTTCTGCATGTAAATGTAAATCTATATAGGAGATTCCAAACCCTGTATCCAACAGCAATGATCTTTCGAGGAATCAAAAAGACACCCCTACATATGAGTCAGATCTGTATAGGGAATTTTGTACCTCAAGACTAATTATGGTCGGGATATTTCTCACATTCTTGGATACATCATTTTCATTTATCAAACTCCATGATTTTGGAAATGTCAGATCTTCATTAACATCCATAGCCATCAGAAATAGATGGTCAATGTCTTGAGGACACCTTTGGTTGACTATTCACAATATTCCCTAGTGGCTCTACATAAGTTTCCCACAAAAAAGGAATGTTAACTGATCTCAAATTCTTCCTTAGGAGAGGATTTTACTACCTCCTCACACCCAATGGAATTCAATCCCCATACCATTTATCCTAATCCAAGAATTCCTGAAACCATGGTTTACATTTTCATTCCCTTTATAACTAGTGTCACGACCCATCCTCGGGGCTCGTTCCGTGACTACCCCAAGCCCGTCTTCCATATACCAGGGGCTGGCGACTAGCACCAAGGCGTAAATCCCGGTAAAAAGGGAAGGCATTGCCTTTGTAAAGTAAACAAACACCACAGAGCAAGAAAGCAGTAGAAGTAAACACTAAGTAAAAACTGAGTACAACAGTAAGTGCGGAAAAGTAAGTGGGCCAGTATACAAACCCAAACTGAAAGTAAAGTACAACTGGAAGGGAAAACAGCAACTGAAAAGTAAAGCCGCAACGCCAGGCTATCCACTGGAAATCCCACCTGAAGGGTGAGTATAGATATCCTCCACAGCTCCTCGGGTCCAGTCGTCCGCTCCGAGTACATCCGCCTAGTGGTACACCTCTAGGTACCGTCCTGCTTCACAAGCCTCAACCACGATCAGCGTTGTCTGTCGTCTGCAACCAACATAACGTAGTGCGGACATAGCCCGTGCAGGGGTGAGTATAAGCTACTCAGTAGGGACCCCGAGACCCCTGAAGGTCTCCCGGAATCCACAAAGGATAAACCAAAAAGGAAAGATACAATCATGAAGTAACATTCGACACTACTTAGGTATATGCCTATACATGTACCTAAGTTATCAATTCTCGTTTGGCTCCAACATCCGAGCCCAAGTACAACCCATTCAACACAGGAAAGAAAAACGTAAATCCACACAAGATAGCTCAACACAATCCACATAGGAAAGCAAAACGTAAATCCACACAGGATAGCACAAAACAATCCACATAGGAAAGCAAAACGTAAATCCACACAGGATAGCACAACACAATCCACATAGGAAAGAAAAACAGGATTCAGCTCACACAAGTATACTTTTTTGTATGATGATAGAGATGATCAGATGTATCCACTGATTCATCTAATCCATCGGACCCACAAAGGATCGGTAGGTACTAACCCCCACAATGACCCACACAGGATCGATCATGAAGTTGAAACCATAGCTATTGGGAAACTCCATCTCCATCAAGTACAGTGGGTATGCTGCTACAACCAAGCGCTTCCCTCTAACCTTGGATTGCTGTAGTACTCCACCTATCGAGTATTATGGGCCTGCTGCTACAACCAAGTGCTTCCCACCATGGGTCTGCCGCTACAACCAAGCGCTCCCCCCCATAGCCTTTAGAGGTACTCCTTCTGTTGAGTACCACGGGTCTGCCGCTACAACCAAGCGCTCCTCTGTCGTGGGTCTGCTTCTACAACCAACCACTCCCTCGTGCTGCTACAACCAAGCGCTCCTACGTCGTAGGTCTGCCGCTACAACCAAGCGCTCCTCCGTCATGGGTCTGCCGCTACAACCAAGCGCTCCCCCTCATAGCCTCCAGAGGTACTCCTTCTGTTGAGTACCGCGGGTCTGCCGCTACAACCAATCGCTCCTCCGTCGTGGGTCTGCTGCTACAACCAAGCGCTTCCCACTGGGCTATCCGTAACACACCGAGTCGTTCGATCAGCAGTCGTCAAGTCTCAACTGGCTCTAGGGTTTCCGCACACAGCATGCTCGTTCCGGGAGGGTCCACTCCACGATCCAAGAGGTCGATGCATCAACTGAAATGTATTCCGGAGTTGATGTATCCCAAAAAGTACCGTAGTGGTCACTACCGAACTCACGGAGGATTTCCGTACTGTCTTCATTGTCGTCGCAGACGCAGTTGCAGCCAGCTCTATGGTCCCCGCACACAGCAAGATCGTTCGGGAGGGTCCGCTCCACGAGCCGAGAGTCTGATACATCAACTGACACATATTCCATATTTGATGTATCCAAAAGTTCCGTATCGTCAATAGGAACTTAGCGTCACAGACGGCGCGTCAATCGGACGCCCGGTCTGGAAGTTATTGGCTTTTTTGTCCCAGGGGCCCGGTTGGTTTTTAAGTCAAAACCAACCCGACCATACTCCACCTACATCTAAACCTCGGGTGGAGTAATCCAAAAGATCATTCTCACTTAGAGGAATCCATCAAAGTCAACGGCACGTCGATCGGACGTCCGGAGCTCAAGTTATGAGTGTTTCCGCTCCGAGGGCCTAGTTGGTTTCGTGTACGAACCAACCCGGCCAAACCCAAAGTTCTCCGAAACCTTGAGTGCGATATGTCAAAACGACTGTCTCGATCCACGAATCACATCTCCACTGACGGTGCGTCGATCGGAGGTATGTAGCCCAATATACGGGTAAAAGACCGTAAAGGGTCCGAAAACGGGGGGTCTGGGCCCGGACCTACCCGGCCCAACCCCCCCCTGGGTCGGCTCGAACCGGGTCGACCCGACCTGGGTCCGGGTCCAACCCGGATGGCGCGACCCGGTGCGGCCCGGCCCGGCCTGGCCTGGGCACGACCCGGCGCGGCCCGGCGCGGCCCGGCCCGGCCTGGGCGTGACCCGGCTGGCGCTGGCCGGGTGGCCAGTGGGTCGGCTCGGCTGTTACGGCCGAGCCACGAGCGGGGGGTGCGCTTCCCCCATGTGATGGAGCCACGACCCCGCGTGGGGCTGCCCTTGCCAGCGGACGCGGCAGCCGGTCGCGTCCCGTGCCCCTCCGGTCCCGCGTGGTCGTGAGACCGCGCCTTGCCGCCGCGGCGGCTCCTCCCGGCGGCGCGCCGGCGGGCTGATCCACGGACCACCGGATGAGTTCCGGTGATCGGAAATGCATGTCATCTTCACCAAAAGCCCTCCTGGGGTCCGTCCTTCACTGCAAGGATCTCACATCGCCCGTGCAGCTTACTTTGTCGTCGTCCGCCGTTCCGCACACCAAGAACGAAAAGGGCGGTGGGTTCGGACTTGTTCGTTTGTCCGCACCCACCACGTTAGCAGTTTTGAGAGTCTCACAACAAATATTTAATCATACACTACGGGTATAAATCACAAGATTTAAATGAATCAAACCCCTACCTCAACGTTGTCGTTGAACGTGAGTTCGTCGCGGAATTGACCGTCGTAGAAGAAGAGGATCTTCGCGTCGCAGAAGCGGCGTCGCTGTTGTCGCGGTACACGGCGTCGCATAGACGATCTCCGAGGGTTAAAGAAAACACACAGATTTAATTGCATCATTTAAACCCATGCTGAGGAGAAAATCCACAAAGGAAATTAAAAGATCCGTAATACCCTACCTCAATCGGTTGATGTTCGAATATTGTCACAGGGAAGGATCGTCGTGGAAGAAACATCGCGGAAGGAGGATCGTCGGCATCTCGATACACGACGTCGCGTCGTCGATCTCTGAGGGTTCGGCGTTCTTCACGTTCTTCGCGTTCTTCGCGTTCTTCATGAAGGAGGATGAAGAACTTAGAGTTTCTCCAAATCCTCTCAACAAGCCACCCACATGTGTTGATCTTATTTTATTCTTATTCCAACAAATGAAAAACAAAGTTAAGAAACGAACCATTAATTTGGTGAATTAATGTTAAAGACTTAACTTCCCAATTAATAGGGGCGTTAAGAATTTAAGAAAACGCACCGGTTGACTTTCATTTAAAAGGGGTTTTCGCGGGTGCGTTACTTAGAGGAAAAGAAACGGTGGGGCTCGTGCGGGCCCCACCTCACAAATATCCTACCAAGTAGGTAGGATATTTTGGGTTCCACCCTATCCACTTAACTTAGCTTAAGTGGATTTAAGTGGCTTTAAGTGAAATAAAATAAAGTTGTCGCACCACTTTATTTTATTTCTTAACTTAACCCCAAAAAAACTAAAAACCACACCCGAGAAAACGCAACTCCGGAAAAGGCGTTTCTAAGAAAATACCGGTGCTACGATTCCATCGGTGCCCTCAGAATTCGATTCCGAGCACCGGTTCAAAAGTTAGGAAAACCCGCTTGTTCGTTTACTGAACGTACCCGAGCCAAACTTCGGAAAATGATTCTGGGAAAACCGGGCCTCGGAATCAGGTTCCGTCAGAAAATGTGTTCTTGTAAAATTCCCAAAAAAATTAAGAAAAAAAAATTTTCTTGAATTTTACGGGTCTTTACATCACTCCCACCTTAGGGATTTATGTCCCCGTAAAGATACATCATAAACTAGGGAAACAAAAGTGGGTACTGAGCATGCATCTAAGCCTCCCGCTCCCAAGTGCTCTCCTGGAGGTTCCCGTGCTTCCATCTGATGCGCACTAGTGGAATCGACCGTCCATGTAGGACCTGCTCCTGTCGATCCTCGATCTCCACCGGGACCTCTGCAAAAGTCACCCCATCATCAACGTCCAGCTCCCCATGGTCAATGATATGCGTCGGGTCGAGCTCGTATCTCCCCAGTTGAGATACATGGAAGTCGTCGTGCACCTAGTGCAACTGAGGTGGGTGGGTCAAGCGGTAAACCACCTCGCCTACCCTGCCGAGGACCTAGAAAGGTCCATTGAACCTCAGTGATAACATGTCGCCTCGGCCACATCCCCGTAACTCACATCGAGGTGTGACCCGTAAGGAAACGTGGTCGCCATCCTCGAACTCTAGTGGTCTCTGCCTCCTGTCAGCACAAGACTTTTGCCAGCTCTGAGCTGTCCTCATCCGCTCTTTGATGACTTGGACCTTTCTGGTCCTACAAGAGCTGCTGAGATTTCTTATTTTCCAAGAAGAGAAATCTGGTCTCATCCCCGGGATGAACCACGTTCTTCACCTAAAACAGTCAATCCCATCATGGATGATACTAACCCATAGCAAGGATGACGTCGTAAGGCCTCAACGCTACTACCAGGAGATCCAACTGTTAATCTCACCTCTAAGGGTTGATTCACACTATCGGTATCAGTGTGTGGTCACTGGGTCTCCTCCAGTAGGTATCTCAAAGTGAGGGCCAAGTCAACGGTTTTTAAACCGGAACCTCTTATTAACAACACAAAGAGAGGACAGGAAGGTAAATTCCAAAAGAAATGTGTCTTTTATTACTACAGCTCAAAGTAAAAAGACACAAAACATCTACAAACAAACATCAACAATGCTAGAAGCAGCATAAACAAAAGTCTCCAGGTCTTGAGCTAGTCCCGCTCCTGTCCATCTTCTCCCGAAGCTCCATGATCGTAGGCCTCAGCTGCCTGAAGCTGAGCTCTCCCATGTCCAATAGCTCCCTGCGGTCGGGGTGGACCTCCTGGTGGTGGTGGTGGCAACACCTCGAAGCGTCTTCCACCTCCAGCTGCATGGCCAGCTCCCCTGCCATGGTCTCTTGCTCTATGTGGTCTGCCTCGATCAAAGCTCTGCCTCTGCCCGGGAGGTCCTTCGGTCATCTTCTAGTCATCTGTATGGCGGGTCAGACAGTCACGAGCCATGTGACCAATCCTGCCACATGAGTAACATTTTCCGCTCATGGTAAGTCATTGTCCACCCCGGGTGCCTCGCACAAACGATCTTGTATCACGCGGTCAACCACCTGTAGGTCTAGTCCTCTTGGACCCCTGCGTCATCTGTCTATTTCCCGCTGTAGAAGACTCTGCCGCATGTCGGCTAGTGGTGGGTCCTGCTGCTGGAGACTGCTCAGCAAGGAAACTCTCCACTAAGAGGGATCGCTCCAACACCCCTGTCTGTGTCGGAATACTGTGAGAAACAACTGAAGCTCCGATCTCTCGCCTGAGCCCCTGCTCGAAGGTTCAGGCCCTGAAGAAAGGGTCTCGTACCATGTCCGTGGAATAGCGCGAGAGATTGGTAAACCTCGCCTCGTACTGGGCTACTGTCATGATGCCCTGCCGCAGCTATAGAAGCTCCTGGATGCGCACTGTACGGAGGGTGGCTGGGAAGAACTCTGAGCGGAAGAGGCTCTCAAAGTTCGTCCAGAGGAGAGATTCCTCATCGTTCACCTGGATCATGAAGCTACACCATTGGCCCGCTGCCGTGTGCAGTAGGCTCGCTGCGAGGATCACCATGAGGTATGCCGGTGTCCTCACTAACCTGAAAACCCGTACCACTGCCTCCAGCCAGTCCTCGACTGCCTGGGGGTCCGTCTCCCCGCGGAACCTGGGTGGTCGCTGGCACTGAAACTCGTGCAGTGCACTAAGGCGACGTGCATCGTCAGCGGCTAGGGCTGGTAGCATCGGTGGCTCGGCGGGTAGAGGTATCGTCGGTGCCTCTACTGTCAAAGGGCCCTGTACCGAGGCCTCGTCGCTTGGCGGGCTTTCGTCACGTACAACTCTCGGAACCCTAGCTGGCTACCGTCGTGGGGCTATCTTGAAAATAAACAGGTGCGCCACGGTCAAACAGTATACCTGGTGAGCTAACATAAAGTAATCACAAAGAAAACTTGAAACACACATGCAATCAATGTTTTCGTGCATTAAGTCAGAAATCAGAAGTCAGGGTCCCGGTGTACGGATACATCGGCGGCCGCACCAACACTAGACTCCTTGAACTGATAACCACACCCAATACTCTTAACACTATTTCTTCACATAGAAAAATATCAGAGTCCTGAGTTCTACGGTAGAACTGAACTCCTTTGATACCAATTTGTCACGACCCGTCCTCGGGGCTCGTGTCGTGACTACCCCAAACCCGTCTTCCATAGACCAGGGGATGGCGACTAGCACCAAGGCATAAATCCCAGTAAAAAGGGAAGGAATTTCCTTTGTAAAGTAAACAAACACCACAGAGAAAGAAAGAAGTAGAAGTAAAAAATGAGTACAACAGTAAGTGTGGAAAAGTAAGTGGGCTGGTATACAAGCCCAAACTGAAAGTAAAGTGCAACTGGAAGGGAAAACAGCAACTAAAAAGTAAAGCCGCAACGCCGAGCTGTCCACTGGAAATCCCACCTGAAGGGTGAGTACAGATAGCCTCCACAGCTCCTCGGGTCCAGCCGTCTGCTCCGAGTACGTCTAGCTAGTGGTCCACCTACAGGTATCGTCCTACTCCACAAGCCTCAACCACGATGAGCATTGTCCGTTGTCTGCAACCAACACAACGTAGTGCGGGCATAGCCCGTGCAGGGGTGAGTATAAGCTACTCAGTAGGGACCTCGAGACCCCCGAAGGTCTCCCAGAATCCATAAAGGAAAGATACAATCATGAATTAACATTCGACACTTCTTAGGTATATTCCCATACATGTACCTAAGTCATCAATTCTCGTTTGGATCCAACATCCGAGCCCAAGTACAACCCAGTCAACACACGAAAGAAAAACGTAAATCCACACAGGATAGCTCAACACAATCCACATAGGAAAGCAAAACGTAAATCCACACAGGATATCACAACACAATCCACATAGGAAAGCAAAATGTAAATCCACAGAGGATAGAATAACACAATTCACATAGGAAAGCAAAATAGGATTCATCTCACACAGGTATACTTTTTCGTATGATGATAGAGATGATCAGATGTAGCCACTGATTCATCTAAGCCATCGGACCCACAAAGGATCGGTAGGTACTAACCCCTGTAATGACCCACACAGGATCGATCATGAAGTTGAAACCATAGCTATTGGGAAACTCTGTCTCCATCAAGTACAGTGGGTATGCCGCTACAACCAAGCGCTTCCCTCTAACCTTAGACTACTGTAGTACTCCACCTATTGAGTACTGTGGGCCTGCTATTACAACCAAGCGCTTCCCACCATGGGTCTGCTGCTACAACCAAGCGCTCTCCCTCATAGCCTCTAGAGGTACTCCTTTTGTTGAGTACCATGGGCCTACTACTACAACCAAGCGCTCCTCTGTCGTGGGTCTGCTGCTACAACCAAGCACTCCCTCGTGCTGCTACAACCAAGTGCTCCTCCGTCGTAGGTCTGCCGCTACAACCAAGCGCTCCTCTGTCGTGGGTCTGCCGCTAAAACCAAGCACTCCCCCTCATAACCTCCAGAGGTACTCCTTATGTTGAGTACCGCGGGTCTACCACTACAACCAATCGCTCCTCCACCGTGGGTCTGCTGCTACAACCAAGCGCTTCCCACTGGGATATCTGTAACACACCGAGTCGTTCGATCAGCAGTCATCAAGTCTCAACCGGCTCTAGGGTTTCTGCACACAGCATTCTCGTTCTGGGAGGGTCCACTCCACGAGCCAAGAGGTCGATGCATCAACTGACATGTAGTCCGGATTTGATGTATCCCAAAAAGTACCATAGTGGTCACTACCGAACTCACGGATGATTCTCGTATTGTCTTCATTGTCGTCGCAGACGCAGTCGCAGCCAGCTCTAGGGTTCCCGCACACAGCAAGCACGTTCGGGAGGGTCTGCTCCACGAGCCGAGAGGCTGATACATCAACTGACACATATTCCATAGTTGATGTATCCAAAATTTCTGTATCGTCAACAGGAACTCAGCGTCACAGACGGCGTGTCAATCGGACGCTCGGTCTGGAAGTTATTGGCTTTGTTGTCCCAAGGGCCCGGTTGGTTTTTAAGTCAAAACCAACCCGAACATACTCCACCTGCATCCAAACCTCGGGCGGAGTAAGCCAAAAGATCTGTCTCACTTAGAGGAATCCATCAAAGTCGACGTCACGTCGATCGGACGTCTGGAACTCAAGTTATGAGTGTTTCTACTCCGAGGGCCTGGTTGGTTTCGTGTACGAACCAACCCAGACGAACCCAAAGTTCTCCGAAACCTTGAGTGCGATATGTCGAAATGATCTTCTCGGTCCAAAGATCACATCGCCGCTAACGGTGCATCGATCGGAGGTCCTTAGCCCAAGATATGGGCAAAAGACTGTAAGGGGTCCGAAAACGGGGGGTCTGGGCCCGGACCGACCCGGCCCAACCCCCCCTGGGTCGGCCCGAACCGGGTCGACCCGACCCGGGTCCGACCTGGATGGTACGACCCGGCCCGGCCGACGTGGCCCTGCCCGGCCTGGGTGCGACCCGGCTGGCGCTGGCTGGGTGGCCAGCGGGTCGGCTCGGCCGTTACGGCTGAGCCACGAGCGGGGGGTGCGCTGCCCCCGCGTGATGGAGCCGCGGCCCAGCGTGGGGCCACCCTTTCCAGCGGACGCGGTAGCCGGCCACATCCCGTGCCCCTCCGGTCCTGCGCGGTCACGGGACCGCACCTTTCCGTCGTGGCTTCAGCCGCGGCGGCTCCTCCCGGCGGCGCGCCGGGCACCGCCGCCACCTGCCGCCGTGCAGGCGAGGCGCACCGGCGGGCTGCTCCGCGGACCACCGGACGAGTTCCGGTGGTCGTAAATGCATTTTGTCTTCTCCAAAAGCCCTCCCGGGGTCCGTCCTTCACTGCGAGGATCTCACATCACCCGTGCGGCTTACTTTGTCGTCGTCCGCCGTTCCGCACACCAAGAACGAAAAGGGCGGTGGGTTCGGACTTGTTCGTTGGTCCGCACCCACCACGTTAGCTGTTTTGAAAGTCTCACAACAAATATTTAATCATACTCCGCGGGTATAAATCACAATATTTAAATGAATCAAACCCCTACCTCAACGTTGTCGTCGAACGTGAGTTCATCGCGGAATTGACCGTCGTGGAAGAAGAGGATCGTCGCGTCGCGGAAGGGGCGTCATTGTCGTCGCGGTACACGGCGTCGCGTAGACGATCTCTGAGGGTTAAAGAAAACACACAGATTTAATTGCATCATTTAAACCCATGCTGAGGATAAAATCCACAAAGGAAATTAAAAGATCCGTAATACCCTACCTCAATCAGTTGATGATCAAAGATTGTCACAGGGAAGGATCGTCGCGGAAGAAACGTCGTGGAAGGAGAATCGTCAGTGTCTCAGTACACAGCGTCGCGTCGTCGATCTCCGAGGGTTCGGCGTTCTTTGCGTTCTTCGCGTTCTTTGCGTTCTTCACGAAGGAGGATGAAGAACTTAGAGTTTCTCCAAATCCTCTCAACAAGCCACCCACATGTGTTGGTCTTATTTTATTCTTATGCCAACAAACGAAAAACAAAGTTAAGAAATGAACCATTAATTCAGTGAATTAATGGTAATGACTTAACTGCCCAATTAATAGGGGTGTTAAGAATTTAAGAAAACGCACCGGTTGACTTTCATTTAAAAGGGGTTTTCGCAGGTGCGTTACTTAGAGGAAAAGAAACGGTGGGGCTCGTGCGGGCCCCACCTCACAAATATCCTACCAAGTGGGTAGGATATTTTGGGTTCCACCCTATCCGCTTAACTTATCTTAAGTGGCTTTAAGTGGCTTTAAGTGAAATAAAATAAAGTTGTCGCACCACTTTATTTTATTTCTTAACTTAACCCCAAAAAAACTAAAAACCAAACCCGAGCAAATGCAACTCCGGAAAAGGCGTTTATAAGCAAATACTGGCGCTTTGATTCCATTTATGCCCTCGGAATTCGATTCCGAGCACCGGTTCAAAAGTTAGGAAAACCCGCTCGTTCGTTCACTGAACGTACCCGATCCAAACTTCGGAAAATGATTTCGGGCACACCGGGCCTCAGAATCAGGTGCCGTCAGAAACTGTGTTCTTGTAAAATTCCCAAGAAAATTAAGAAAAAAAAAATTTCCTTGAATTTTACGGGTCTTTACAACTAGGTTATTCCATAATATCCTGACCTGATTAGCCCCTACTCACTCATGGTTTCTATGAAAAATTATCCCCACAAAATGAAATCGAACTATGATACCAACATCCCCACCGCATGACATTAAACTGCATGGCCAAATTTTCTTAGTCATATGACATTAAACTGTAAGACAAATGTCCTTATTGTATGACATTAAACTCCATAGCACAACAGTGTTTTCACCTGAGGGGACATTGCCTCTGGAATTTTTCACCCACCATTCCACATTATAGAACTACATATGGCTTGCTTATTATCCACACAGGGTACGTAGAGATTCCTAGACTGAAAATCTTGGTCCAACCACCCAAAAAAGAATGGTTAAACATGCATATTTTCCTCTGTGTATGGGTTAGACCTGCATGGAATGTTACCACAAAAAATATGCATGTCTTGATTCCCATATAATGGGATACGTAGTGATGCTTGGATCTCTAAATCTAAGTCCATCTATAATAAAAGATCAAATTTCCCCATCCCAGTGTACGATTTAGATCTATACAGGGAGATGTCTTAGAACTGCATCTGGATTGATTACTACCTAGGTAGGATATTCAGTGATGCTCAAAACTTAATTCTATCTCAGCCACCTTAAAAGTGCAATTTACCCCCTATGTATGGGCTAGACATACGTAGGGTCCTTTCATTATAGAACTACACTCATCATGATTCCTATTACCATGGGATACATATTGATGTCTGGATATTATGACCTAGACCCAGCCACAAGATGCATAAAGATTTCCCCTCTTCTTCATGAAAACCAATTCAAAGTGGTGGACTCCCAAATGATCCTTATTTTCAATACCATTTAAAGAACAAGAACATTACCCCTCGTTCACATCGTGTCATCAACGTCCTCACCACATGAAGATAAACTACATGGAATCCGAATAGTTTATGCACGATGCTAAAATATATGGAAATTATCCTAATTGTATGATGTTGAACTACATGATAAAATTTCCTTGATGTGCTATATTAAACTACACAACATCATAACATTCTCATCCGAAAGTACATTTCCCGTGGAATTGGTTACCCACCATGTCAAGTTACAGAACTATCTCTAGCTTGATTCCTATCCAAGCATGGTACGTAGTGACACCTAGACTTTCATCCTAGTCCAGCCAACCTAAATATAAAATTCTCACATCCTTAGCTATGTCGTCCCTAGGTGGTGTATTAAACCTTTTCATCCCTTTTTTTATCACACTGAGCATGGATCACGTGGTATTAGGGACCTCAGTAGGGGATTCTCCATGAAACCATAAAAAAAAGAAAAAATTCCCCTCTCACTGTATACCTATAAGATCTATATAGGGAGTTATAAACATAATGGGTAATCGTGGACTTTATGTCTTTAATATTTCAAGACACACCCTTTCCATTTGGAAAACTCTATGCCCTGGGAATTTAATATCTCCATAAACCTCCACAAAAATCAAAAATAGACGGTTTGTGTCTTGAGGATGCCTTTGGTTGACTATGCACAATATACCTTGGTGGCTCTCCATAATTTTTCCATAAAAATGGTCTGTTAACCTAAGTAAAATTTTTATTTGTGAGGGTATTTTATAAATTCTATATTCCTCAATGGCTTTCATGCCCCGTATCATTTCTCCCCCTCCAAGAACCCCTGAAACCATGGTTTATTCTCCCCTTCCCCATCACGTATTGGGAATGTCAGGATGTATGATCCCGGTTATCCTCTTGTTAATCGGGGATTCTATATCAACATCCTAATCACATGAAATTAAAATTGCATGATGGTTGATACCCAATGTTCATATTTGGTCCCAACAATAGAAATATTGTAAATACCTCTTCCGGATGTTCGGATCAGACCTGCACAGAAAATTTCCACACATAGTAAAGAATATTCCACCCATGGTCTTATGCATGAAATAAATCTTCATAGGAAAGCCCAATATGTGTCCCACCTAATTGGTGATCTCATTTATAAGATGAAAACACCCCATTCCTATGTGTGAACCCAATCCACATACAGAGAAATCTCAAAAGAACTATGTTTGGCTTGATTCCTATTATCATAGGATATATAGTGACACCTAAATCTTGCATTTTAGGTTTGGGAATGAAACAAAATTATCCCCTCATTTCATATTCATCGATCAGACCTATGTAGGGAACCTCCTCACTTCGGTATGGGGAGAACATCTTTACCTATTCTCAGGAAATTTCAACTTTAAATTACCCTTTCATGTTCAGACACTCCCTTTTTGAAAACTATGCTTTGTGTTCAGAAAGGTATAAATCCCCATAACCATCCTTATCCAGTAGAAGTGGAATTTCAGTGTCTTGAGGACACCTTGGTTTGACTATTCATAATATGCCCTAATGGATCTGAATAAGTTACCCAAAAAAAGGCCTATCAACTGAAGGAAAATTCATCATTAGGATAGGATTTTTCTACCTCCTTATGCCCCTATGATGTTTATGTCCTACCTCATTACCTAGTTTTGGAGACACCCCTGATTAAAATTTACATCATTTCTCCCCTTTCATGCCTGAATATGATAGAAAATTCCTGGTCATACTACTATGAAAAGGGAAAGTCATTTTCCCCCTCAGTTAGAGTAAAATTACTTTAAATCATAATTCTAAAATGTCCCAGTTGTATGATATTAAATTTCATCATGCTTCATCCCTCCTTTAAAAAAGTTAAATTCATGTGGGAATGGTTTCTCATCTAAATCCGATATATATGCCCCTATTTTTTTAGACATCATTCCCTAGATATAACACCCATTGTGGTCTTGAAAAAAATAATGAATGAATGAAACATACAAATTTCTATTAAATTACCTAGCCAATGAAAATGGAAGATTAGTGTCTTGAGGACACCTTTGTTTAACTATGCACAATATTCCCTAGTGGGTCTACATAAGTTTCCCACAAAACAATGTATGCTAAGAAAAGAAAAATTTGTCCTCGGGAGGGGATTTTCCTACCTCTATACTCCCCATGGCTTCCACGCCCCATATACTATATCTAGAAACCACAAACTCAGGGTCTAGAAAAATCCCACATTCAAGTCTGAAAAATATTAAGACATCCTTCGTCAATGAGTCCTAATCGGGGCCCTCACCCAATAACTCATGGTCAAATATTTTAAACCTTAAACATCAGTAATGTTAGTCCAAGATTGCAAGACTCTAGACTACCCATGAAAAGAGACATAAAACTCACCAGGATGAAAACCCGCAAAGGGAACCCTGGATAAAAGTTGAGTGCTAGCTCACTAAACCCATTCTTTTCATGGTATTGGAAAAATATTGAGAAATTTAAAAAAAAACAAAAAAACTTGTTAGGATGAAATCCTATAGTGGGTGGACTAAGAAAAAGTCTAGTTATACCTATTAATCCCATACCAAACTGGGTTTAGTAAAAATTAGCGTAGTAACAGAAAATACACAAAGTTTGTAGGGTTTTCCATGTAACCATAACAATAGTCAAACCATGCTCATTGGATCCCTTTATTCAGGAAAAAATTAGATATTAAATTTATTATTTCAATTTAATTATCCTGAATCACGATTCAAACTTATATCTAGTGGAGTTTATAGTTCAAAGTACAATCAAATTTAATTTATTGGCATTGTATGGGAAGATAAAAGGACAAGCATTGGAGAGAAAGAAAGTTTCCATTCCAATTAAGTGGTAGTAGGGGAGCATCCACACCCTATATCCTCTCCCAGATGTTAACAAAAAAGGGTGGGAATACAATAGACTAAGATGATTATAATGAATCTCAAATCGAATTCTCCATCAAATTGATCAACATATGATGTGGGTCATCAAGGGCTTGTTCTAAATCATCCCTTTGCTCGGCTTAATCTTCAACCATGAGAAGAAATTGTTTAAAAATAGACATAAGTTATCATCCCTTCTGTTTAATGGGCTCAAAATTGGCACTTGTTAATGATAGTATCATCTTCAACCTGGTCACACAAGCCTCCCACTTTCACAGATCTTCTATTTGAGCAATCATTTGGTCTGATAATTTTCTTCCTCGCCCACTAGGTAGAAAAAATCCTTAGTAATATCCCAAATGGACTCTATTTAATGATAGGAGGCATCTAATATAATAAGGTATCCTTCACAAGAAGCTAGATCCTATCGTGATATGATGATTTGGTATATGAGAAGGTGAAATCATCGATATTTAAATCCACCTTATCCCAAATAAATGAACAATCGCATAAGGGTGTCATCCCCATCAGCAAATTATAATATGGTATTTTTTTCAATAACAGTACATATTTTATGCCAGACCCATCTCCACATAACCTAGTGTTCCTTAATAGCATGGGGACCTCAGTTTTTCTTCTCTACTGCAATGACTATATAACCAGGAAGTGAAATCGTGATATATGGAGCTACCCTAGGTTGAGTTACCCAAGCAAGAGAAACCTCCCTCTCTATTGGTGGTTCAATCTCTAAAGATAATAATATGATTTTGACTGCAATTTCAAGGATTCTAGGTGATGGTCCACTTGGCCTGGCCTCAGTAGGACCACAGACCATGTTGGTCAAAGATATAGGGTCCGAGTCACTCCCCACATATATAGGATGTACAGATGAAGTCCCATATGAATGCACATGAAGGTGAACAAAAATCCTTATTAAAACTTGAATGGATGAAGATGGAGCAGTTGGAACAAGACTGGAAATATCCAATTGTCTCTGAACCCATTGAACTAACCTTTCCAATACTCTATCGATATAGAAATCCACCCACATTTGAGCATACTTCCATGATAAGTAGGTTGAAGTAATTGTGGGTGGGGGATAAGGACATGCATACCAGAGTATTCACACATCATCATCAGCCATAATTGGTGAAGGATTACTAGATGAGATTCACTCTTAACCTGAGTAACTGGGAAAAATGTGATTTTTTACAGGTATCTGAATTTCCTAGCAAACCTATAAGGAGTATAAGGTTTCCAAATGGTTATTCTATCTATACGAGCGGTCAAGATTCCACCCCAAAGAGTAATGATATAAGAGTGTGCTTCCAAAGAACCCCTTCCATCATCCTCCACTACTTCATTAGGCATGGGGTGAGACGCAGAAGAAAAATAAGAAAAATCACTCAATAATTCAATTATACGGTCATAACTCAAAGATTTGATATGAACAGTGTCAATGTTGAGTAATTCTGGATGAAAATCAGACTAAGGGACCATTGTGGTATGCCGATACTCATAGCAAGGTAAATGTTGTTCCATTCATCCATACAAGAATTGAAATGGTCTTCTAAGATGATGGGAATATATTCCTTCCTATATCTGCCTTAGTAATTCCTAAATATGGGCAAGGGTGGGGATAGAAAAATTGATAGGCTCTACTTCTACTAATGTATCTTCCATCATAAAGGTTCAAACTCTAACACCAATATAGACGTTTTGGGAGGGGAAAATTCATCTGCTCAAGAACATTGAGAAGAAACCTTCTCATCTATGCTTAGATGATACATCTAATCAAACCCTATAACCCCATGAGGTGTGTTGGCCTACCTCAAGGGTAACACAATATGAACCTGGGATGCATCGTGATTGTTTGGTTGAATGTGTTCAGCTATGGAGGACTTTCAGTCTTGGTCCATTCACCAGTAAAAATTGTGCTATCCAAGCTTAAAATGGAATGAGGTAGTGATCATGGAGGGGTTGAAAAATCAATATCTCAGCTGTGACTATCAAAACTCTCTCCAGTAGGGACACCTTCTTGATATTCTTCTAGGTATTGGCCACTAGTAAGAATTCATTACACATATTACCAGTGATAGGATTTCCTCCTAGATGATTGATATCCCACAAGTTAATTCCCACATACCCATGAGAGAAGTGGAAAGTGTTGGTTCTCAAACACCAAAGAATAAGAAGTTTATGAAGAATCTCACCTGGTGAATAAATTGAATATTGAGAAACCCATGGTGTCTGATACAAGTTAACAACTTACAATAGTTTGGGAAGTTCCAAGCAGTTATGGTATAACCATAATTCCCAATCCCATTCATCATAGAAGCACCCTCCAAACCGCAGATCCCATTTAGAGCTCCACCCTCCATTGGGACTACCTTGTGAAAGGTTGAAAATGGACATGTAATCATGGATGAAATATTACATGGATGTATTGCGGCTATATAGATTACTTTGCATCTACATGTAACCATTTAGGATGAATGCATCATCATATCCCAAATCAGATAAGATCTCCCCCATAGCAGAAACATTATCTCAATTTCTCCCACAATACATCTCAAGATAATAAGTAAGAATATTCCAGTCAACCAGTGGTAGAGGAGTGTCATCTTAGATTTTGAAGTCACAAAATGGAAATATAATGGACAATGGGTAGGCCATAAGTTATGGTGGAAGAATATATTTTAGGGTACTCTCCCGAGGGATAACACAAGACCAAAGATCATCTTCAACATTATCGACCATACCCTCTCTTCTTCTGATTTCATTTATTTAATTAAGTGGTAGATCCACTATCATTCCTATAATGGATCGGAATAAATTTAGTTTCTAATATAATTAGAAAAGGACTAAAAAACTGGTCTGCATACTGATGGTCCACAGAAGACATCAGGTCGTAAACCATCAGTCTATGAAGCACTATACCATTAAGTGTTGTACAATGGATTAATGGTTCATAGAACGATCAACCCACAAATAATTTCCCACTATGTATAATAAGAGTCTCACCCTTTTAGTTTAAAGTATTTTAGTTTGCGGATGAAAAATATCAGTTCACAAATGAAGTGATCCTCAAAGGAGAGAGTATAAGGGATTCATACGTGTTTGAGAGTTTGCGGGACCGTTGAATTCACCAGAAAACATGGTGAAAAAATGAATTGGGACCCCTGTATATAGGCATGGACCCCTCCTATGGGTCCTCACTTGTACCGCAAACTAGTTATAATTAGGATCACTTTCTATATCAGAATATCCTTCTCTTCATTCCAATCAGAACCCATTTCGCTGGGTGTATTTTTTGGGTCTTAAAAATTCCACATGGAAGAAGAAGACATTTTCATCTATTTGAAAAAGGGATGAAAAAACAAATTGATGCAAAGGTTGAAGGAAAATACTCAAAGGATAAAAAAACAATTACAAAGGAAGGAGGATACCCCACAAAGGATATCTCCCTTTACAGACTGCCACTCTACATGGTGGTCCGCCAATCCACAAAATCCCCACGAAGAGAAATGGTTCATGGAAGGGGTGGATCTGGTAGTGCCCACAAACCGCACAAAGACTCTTATGGAAATGGGTGGTCATATCCGATTCAAAAAACACTTTCCCCCTAATTGAATCATTCATGGGGAAAGGTGGTGTCGTCGGCTCCTTCAAATGAATAATAAGTCATTTTTTAGGCCAATCAAGGATTTCAGTGATCGAAAAAGTCCCCTGCTAACTGATTCCTCTATTGGCTTATGCAAAATATGCTTGTAGCCAACTGTGGACAACCAGATACACCAGAATCCAGTTCCTTTTCGTCTCTATAAATTGAACTCAATGGGAATCGAAATAAGCATATCGATTGATTTTTGAAGGCATGAAAGAAGAGATCACCATAAAATATGGACTCCTTTGACAATTACCTATTGGTAAAACCCGTAGCATAAACATTAAGGAGGAGAAAATAAACTAATTATAAAACCATGAACCCCACATCCTTTGCAGATATACATCCCATGAGGCGCAGAAAAAATGGACCCTTTGCAATCAAGCAGCCCACATAGAAAATAACTATGCGAGTGGAACCCTTACCCACATAGAAAATAGTTATGTGGAAGGTACTCAGCCTCATGTAGCATTATTATATGTGGTTGGTACCTGGACCTGCATAGAAAATTTATACATGGGTCAAAACCATGTCCACATACCACCATGGTATGTGGATGGTCCCCCTACCCACATAGAAACATGCTATGTAGAGTAAACCCCATCTCGTGTAAGGATATGCTATGCAGAATGGGGTATCCTAGGGAGATCTACCCTTTGGCTCCAGTCATTTCCTTCTATTTTCATCGTATCATTGGTAGTACCTATGTGATCTAGTCCAATGGAATCGGGACAAAGCCTCTCCCAAAGCCACCAAACATTTTTGTTGAGACCATTGGGTGCATCAACACGCCCTTAAGAGTTTATATACCCATTGTAAGTAGAGTCATGTAGGTAATCCCCACAATAGGGAGGACACTATGATTGTCCCTAAGTTTACATTCACATGGTAACCTAGGTTCCAACCTTGGGATTCTCACATGAACCACCCTGTTCTAGTGATTAAGGGGAATCACTGACCTTTTCCTTTGACAATGGCCAGTATTAAACAAAGGATATAATGCTTGTGTTTTCTTTTGACAAGGAACGATGATTCTCCCCTTTCCCAGAACCAATTTTAGAGAACCCCTCCTAAGGTAAGCCCCTAAACATTCTTACAAGAGGTGGTGCTCTTTCTTCTATTCACCTCAACCTGGGACGTATCTAGATTTATCTCCAAACATGACTATCCAGGATGTGAATACAAGATAGAAAACATTCACATCAAAGCCCCTCTCCCCCCCCTTGGGATCAAGAACCACCCATTAGCAGATGGGGAAGGTGGTGCGATCACCAAATCTACAAAATTCTCTTTTTTCTCACCCTGATCATGACTCACATTGTATTAAATATTAGTGGAAATCATTACATCCACATGACCCCAAATTTAGAATGGGTCGCTTCCATGCGTACGCCCTAGTATACCAAACAAGATGGGATTTGATTCCCTACTAACTAAGATACATAGGAAGCCTCCTTGGTGTCCAAACCCAGCTCCCAAGTCCACTCTAATGTTCTCTGGGCACATCCCCATTAGGTTCATGTCCTCCCAGAAGACTACATCTCTTCTGAGTCCCTTGGGCCACCTCAACGTAAGTCCCATATAAAATCATGACTAAGCATCCTTCACCTAGATTTTCTTATCGCATGATGTTAAACTGCATGGATAGGTCATCTTTACATGACCTTAAAAGGTTACGTATCAAGATAAGTTACACCGAACTATGTGGTTTATGTTTCCTTTCATGAGGATATGTAGGAAACCCATCTTATGGGTTCATTCCCAATATTGGAAAAATTCATGTCTCCCCTGGATAGCGTAACACCACTAGATTTCATAGTATGTTATCTCTTTAAAGTATTTTAATAGCTTATATTTCACACAACACTAACTTGGCTTATGTTACATGCAATATTGAGTTTCTACGAAACAACACATTAGTATTGTAATTATTTAAACGATATATTTATTTATCAATTAAATATTGTAATATGAATAGTAAAAATAAATAAATTTTAAATTTTATTCATAATTTTTTCCAATAAATAAAACATATTTATAATGAAATGTATAAGTTTTGTTAAAATATTTATATATTTAGAAAAACTATTTTTTTAAAAGAACTACTTTTTATGTCTTTTTGTGAACAATAATAAAATTAATTTTAGACACTCCTAAAAATTTAATTTGGTAAAATAGACTTAATTTTTTAATTTGGAATCAAAAAATTAGCTTAGGGTGAATTTTTGGTATTTTTTTGAAAACGTTAATTTTTTGATGAATAGTGAAAATACCCCATAGTACATAAAACTGAATTTTTCATTTAAATGATTATTTTTAATTAAAATTTATCTTAAATTCAAAATAGATACATAATACATATATTAGTCCAATTTAATTCATTTGAGTCATTTTATAATAAGATTATATATATATATATATAGTTTTATTGAAATTTGTAACTTCTTTTATCAACCTTCTAGGAACTTTTGCAAATTTCCATAAAACATAATTTTACCACTTCTATGAATTAAATTTAAAAAATCTAACAAAAAATGTTGACATCAGTAATTAAAATTTGGTTCAATATGATGAAAATAATTTTTGGTGAATAGTATCTTTTGAATTTTATTTATCACGGTTAAAAGTAAATAGGGTAATTAAAGGTAAAAATAATATTATAATAATATAAAATTACCCTAACACATGTATTAATTCTATTATATAAATTTATTTTGACCAAAATCAACCTTAGAAAAAAAATATGATCCTTTTTGATCCACTTGTATTAGATTAGGACATTTATTATATTTTATTTAAATACGAGTTAAAAGTGTTAAATTCAAATTTTAATAACTAAACCATTTTTAATATAGGTTTATACATAAGATAAATTTTACTATAAATATTAATTAGAAATATAAAAATATTTCCTACATCATAGCGTTTTATTTATAATTTTTAGACATTAAATAATTAAATTTATTTATGACACAATGATGATGCAGTAATTACCTTTTTAATGAAAGATTAAAATAATTGATATTATAAATATTAAAATAAATGTAAATTGAAAATTTTGATGCCATAAATTAATTTTCTAGGCAAATATGGCATGTTATGGTTTATTAAATGTATTTTGTTTGAAGGAATCAAGTTGTGATGACTTCAACAAAAAAAAATACTAAATAGTGTCAAAATTGACATAAATGAGTTTTAAAAAAAATACTATTTTATTAAATTATAAAATTGTACAAAAAATCTAATATTCATAAAAATGACTTAGATAATGTTAAATATGTAATTAATTAACCACTTGAGGTTCTCTTGGCATTAAATAGTAACTATATTAACCATGTAGTATAAAAATACAAGAAGACATGGTAAAAGTTAAACTATTTAACTAAGAGTTAAATCTAAAAGATAAGGGTATTATGGTGACCTAAACATGTATAAAACCTGTTGTTTGAGATTATTTCAAACCATACCCACCTTATAATATAAATAAATCAATTTTTATCTATTATAAATCAAAAATAATTTTATAATAAATTAATATTTCAAGCTTTTCCTAAAGTGCCCCTTACCTCTCTTATAAAAGGCATCTCCCTTTCTTTTAATTCACACCTCCAAAGCCATTTTTCTTGGCCAACCCCTAATCAAATATCCTAAAAACTACCCTAAATTCATTTTATAGGCCTTAATTTGATCATAAATCCAACCTAAGGATCCCTTTTGTTCAAATCAAAAGGAAACACCCGAAGAAGAGGTGATTATTTTATCACCTCTTTCAAAGTTCTTTTCTTCTTCCACTTCCTATTTATTTGTTTTTTTTTCGTAATAAAATAGTAAATCTGTACATTATACATTATGATATATTATTATAAATATTTTACAACCATATTCATTAATCTATTTATCCTATTAATGACAAAGTCACCATTCGTGCGTACGTACGGCTTACCATCTCCACGTCATGGTGTAGTTTGTTATTCAACACTACATTATTTGGATGGGTATAATAATGAGTATAATTAATGTAAATAATTAATATAACATGGTAATTATTATTTATATATAATATACCATCCAATTAAACATTTTTCCACCATCAATAGAATGATATTGTCGCTCGTGCGTACGTACGGCTTACCGTCTCCACGACGCGATGAGATTCATCTTCAACGATCACCATTCAAGAATTTATATTTATATATATATATATATACATATATTGATTGATTATGTATGAGATATATGAAATAATATTTCTTCTAGAATAATATATATTTATTTAGATAAATATATGTCATTTACTTACTTACATACTATATGATAAGAAAACGGAAACAGCGTTCATGCTTACGTACGGACTACCATCTCCATTAATGGTGTTTCCATTTCATATATCTATCTATTATACATATTTATATTCTGAATATATATGATATATAAATCATTTTTTATATTCATTAAGTATTTAAATCATGATCTATGTGATACGATCAAGAATAACAAGTTAAAACACATATGATAAAGAAAGTGATTATTACCCGAAATATTACTTTAACATGGAAATTATTATTAAATGGGTAGTATAAAGTCATAAATGATTCATATATGATATCATAAATATTAAAAGTATTCTTATATAATCTAATAATATGTTTAAATGCATTATATAGGATTTTTGGACACATATAGAGACTATCAAACCTAAGGTAAAGGTTAATTTAGAAATCTCATTATTATATGAGATTGTTTATGTGTAAGTATTTACTAGGAAGTATTTATCATCCATGTAAATGTTTCATAAAAAAATCAAAAAGAATATTTTATGATTTTATAGAAGGAAATCTTTAACTAGATCATCATTTTAAATGTTTTAAAGTTTTTTTCTAAATCTTTTTAATTATGTCCATGTTTTCAAAATGATTTTAAGGATTTATTTATATGGACATCATTGTTTTAAAATGGTAATTAATTTCTAAAGTTTAAAAGTGGTATGGGACAATTTGATTCAAAAATATCTTTTAAATTACTTCCTTTATAAATTTTTATAATTTTAAATGATTTCATGAAAAATGGAAATTTCTCTCAATGAGTTTTACCGATCATTTTCAACTATGTCAATATCCTTTACTAAATATTATTCTTGATTGAGGTTGATTTATTATAATAAAATATTCCATATTGTGTTGAATTAGTTGTGATATGTTTGACTATGGATGTTCTTTTTTATACCATTCATGGTTTATGGTTAAATTATTGACATTTCGTATGCTTGTTTTAATATGAATGATTATGTTATGTTTCACTATTTTCATATGAGAAATGAATTGGACTTAGTAAGTGATGGGCGGGGCCCTCTATAGCCTCTCAATGCATCAGTAAGTCTCATGAGACAAACTAGTGTCTTGGCACAAGGCCTTGATAGAATATTTGTGAATGGTATTGGCACAAGGCCTTGACGCAGTAGTTATTATGTTTGACATTATGCATTCCCTCGTTATGAAATTAGTTGTTATATGTGATTATTTGACTAGTATAATGTTTGTGTGAATGTTTATATGGTAATGTTTGATTTGTTTTTTCCATATTATGTTCAAGTTTATTGTTTAAAATGATGATGTTTCTATTATACATCTTTCCTTAAAATTTTATAGCTTTCACTAAATTATTTACCCTTACTGAGCATCTGAGCTCACCCCTTCTTATGTTTTATTTTCCTAGGATGCCAAGAAGTGTATTGTGGTTGATATAAAGGGTTAAGATAGGGAAATAATGGCTTTCTCAAAGGATTATATATGTTGTGTTTTATGATAGAAATTTTAATGTGAAGTTAATGTATGTAATCTATTTTCCAAGACTCTTAAATTGATCAGTCCTTCAGGACTTTATTCCTTGTAATCATTCCAATGTATTAAAATAATGTACTGGCTCTGGGATTCTGGGTTCGGGGTGTTATAGTTGGTATTAGAGGAAGTTCAGCAATAACCATGAGAACTAGATTTAAAAAATATCTAACTAGATAACATTACCCTAAGATTGACTTTGAGGATTAGTATAAAATAACATCCTAGAATTTTGGTAATGTGGATATTTTGTGAGTTTTCCAAGAATTATGTCCTTGTCTGGATACTACAAGTGGACGTGGTTCTGGCATAGAAGTACCTAAGAGTAAAAAATCTGATAAGGTGTTCTAATCCTGACTCGGGGTAACTTGGTACATGGAAATGGGCCTTACTATACACATGGTTTGACACTCCCAAAGGATATTCTTAGGATAATTCACATTTTCATTACAAACCATTATGAATTGTTTATGATTAATTATGTCCAAAAAGAATCCATTTTTATTATTATGAGATTAGATATGCATAATTTATTTCAATTTATGATTAAGTAATTCACTAGTTTAGATTCATGCATTATGATTAATAACCTAATCTAGTGTATGACATTGTTTATAAATGGCACCTAGTATAAGGAATTACTACCCCACCAATTCACATGTTCCAAATAGTAAGAAGGATCCTATCTTTCATGGTCTTTAGCCAACATTTTGAAGTGAAATATCCTCCCATGTATTCTCATCATATGAGGAAATAGTATCACGTGTTAATAAGATAAGTAAAGAATTCTCTGAGTCCTATGGCTTTGAAGGGAAGCTAGAGAAGAGGAGGATGGAAGAGAGAAAGATAGATAAAGGGGATAAGGGAAAGTAATATTTTCCCATATGTGATAATTATGGAAATAATCACCCTAGGAAGTGCTTGAAAGGACTAAGTATTTGTTATAAGTGTGGAGAAAAGGTTCATCAGGAAAAAGAATGAAAATGAAAGAAGGAAAAGACTAATATTCATTGTTTCAAATATAGTGAAATGGGTAATTATACGAATAAATTTCCTAAGAATCAAGTAAATATAGCTTAGAAGAATCAAATGGATTGAGGTCAAGCATAAGTTGTTACTATAGTCTACGTGGAATAATTAATGTATTTGTGTTTTTGAATTAAAGAATTATGTCATTTGAGTTGTATCAATGATGTACTGGTTATATGAATTATGGAAATAAATAAGGGTTTTACAACAGTACTATTTCATTGAGCATTTGAGATTGTATAATACTAAGAAAAGTGACTCAATAGCAAGTTAATTTTTTTTTGGAAAATACATGGTTGAGGGAAAGATAAACTTTAATATGGTCCTGATACTGAGGTATTGATTTTGGAATAAGAGATGATTGATTTAGATAAATTATATTGGATATTCTTTTTTACCTTGTAACTAATTAATTTTTTGTTTATTTCATCATTGTTGGAGTTTACAAAAATTTTGGATTTGAGGGGTATATCTATTAATCTATAAGGAATAAGGGAGCATGAATGTATTCAATAAGGTTTTATGGTAATTCATGTTGTTACCATGTATTAAGAGAATACATGATGAAGGTATTCACATGTTATTATGTGGAAAAAAGAGATCTTCATTATGTTTACCTCCCATATAAATTTTTGGACTATGAGCTTGGACACAAGTATTTTGGATAAGTCGAAAGGTTGTAATGGAGTAAGTTGAACCCTTGATATTTTGTTTAAGGTTAAAGTATAATTTATTGGATACTTTGACCTAACCTTTTGGATTTAAGTAAACATATAGAGGATTAAGTAAATACTTGTGGACATTATGATTTATCAAATGCGCTTCAGGCATAAAAAAATCATTTTTGAATGTTCATTTCCTAGTGTAATCAATGAAGTGAAAATAGGATCAAATCACAACCAAATTATGAGATTATGATTATGAAAGGTAATGAAATCAAGTATGTTTTCTTGTGTTCTTATCTTGATAGTAAATTAATCCATATTCTTTAAAAAAAGGTATATAAAAAATGTGTTATCCTATTACCTTATGTTTTGTTGAACCTGTGATATTTAAATCATCATAGATGTATGGCTTTGAGGCCCTTAATTTTCCATTTATTATTCACTTGTTTGTGATTTATGACCTCAATCACTCCCTATAAATATTTATGTTTTCCTCCAATTATGTGTCTCTAATTTCCACCAATGTTCTCCAATTCAAAATCCTAATTTTGTGCTAACTTTTTCATTTCCCTTTCCCTCTTAGTATGACTAAATTTTATTAACCCTATTTCTGATGTGGGTTTTCCACAAATCTATTTTCTATTTTCAACCTCTTCTTTCAAATTGCGAAGATGCAATTTATTGAAGGAGGGGAAAATGTAACACCCCAATATTTCAAAGTTATCTCTTTAAATTATTTTAATATTTATATTTCATTCAATACCTACTTGGCTTTCATTATATGCAAGATTGAGTTTCTATGAAACAACACATTAGTATTATAATTATTTAAACGATATATTTATTTATCAATTAAATATTGTAATGTTAATAGTAAAAAAATAAATTTTAAATGTTATTTATAATTTTTTCACATAAATAAAACATATTTATAATGAAATTTATAAGTTTTGTTAAAATAGTTATATATTTAGAAAAACTATTTTCTTAAAAGAACTACTTTTTATGTCTTTTTGTGAAAAATAATAAAATTAATTTTAAACACTCATAAAAATTGAATTTGGTAAAATAGACTTCATTTTTGAATTCAGAATCTCAAAATTATCTTAGGGTGAATTTTTTGTATTTTTCTGAAAACATTCATTTTTTTATGAATAGTGAAAAATACTGCATAGTACATAAAAACCGACTTTTTCATTTAAATGATTATTTTTAATTAAAATTTATCTTAAATTCAAAATAAATACATAATAAATATATTATTCCAATGTAATTCATTTGAGTCATTTTATAATAAGATTAGATATATAAAATTTTATTGAACTTTTTAACGTCTTTTACCCACCTTTTAGGCACATTTGCAATTTTGCATAAAAGATAATTTTATTGCTTATTTGAATTGAATTTCAAAAATCCAACAGACACGGTTGTCATCAGTAAGTAAAATTTGGTTCAATAGGATGAAAATAAATTTTGGTGAATAGTATCTTTTAAATTTTATTTACCACGGTTAAAGTAAATAGGTTAATTAAAGGTAAAAATAATATTATAATAATATAAAATTACCCCAAAACATGTCCTAATTCTATTGGATAAGTTTATTTTGAATAAAATAAACCTTAAGAAAAAAATATTATCCTTTTTTATCAGCTTGGATTAGATTAGAACATTTATTATATTTTATTTGAAGAAGAGTTAAAAGTGTTAAATTCAAATTTTAATAACTAAACCATTTTTAATATAGGGTTATACATAAGATAAATTAGACTATAAATATTAATTATAAGAATAAAAATATTTCCTATATAAAAGTTTTTTATTTATAATTTTTAGACAATAAATAATTAAATTTATTTATGACACAATGATGATGCAGTAATTACCTTATTAATGAAAGATTAAAATAATTGACATTATAGATATTAAAATAAATGTAAATTGAAACTTTTGATGCCATAAACGAATTTTCTATGTTAATATGACATTTTAGGGTTGATTCAATGTATTTTTTATGGAGTAATCAAGTTGTGATGACTTTAACAAAAACCAAATACTAAATAGTGTCAAAATTGACATAAATGAGTTTTTAAAACAAATACTATTTTATTAAATTATATAATAGTCCTAAAAATCTAAGATTTGGCCAAATGACTTATATAATGTTACATGTGTCATTAATTAATCACTTCAGTTTCTCTTGGCATTTTATAGTAACTATATTAACCATGTAGTATAAAAATACAAGAAGACATGGTAAAAGTTAAACTATTTAACTAAGAGTTAAATATAAAAGATAAGGTTAATATAGTGACCTAAACATGTCTAAAACCTATTGTTTGAGAGGATTTAGAACCATACCCACATAATCCTTGAAATAAATCAATTTGTATCTATTAAAAACAAAAAATAATTTTATAATAAATTAATATTTCAATCTTTTCCTAAAGTGCCCCTCACCTCTCTTATAAAAGGGAACCTCCATTTCTTTTGATTAACACCTCAAAATCCATTTGGCTCAACCAACCCCTGCTAAAATTTCCTAAAAACTACCCTAAATTCATCATAGAGGCCTTAATTTGATCATAAAGCCAACCTAATGATCCCTTTTGTTCAAATCAAAAGGAATCACCCGAAGAAGAGGTAATTATTTTATCACCTCTTTCAAAGTTCTTTTCTTCTTACACTTCCTCTTTCTTTGTTGTTTCCATAATAAAATAATAAATCAAATACCTTATACATGCTTAGATGTTATTATAAATATTGTACAACCATATTCATTATTCTATCCATCCTATGAATGACAAAATCACTATGTGTGTGTACGTACGGCTTACCGTCTCCACGTCATGGTGTAGTTTGTTATTCAACACTACATTGTTTATATGGGTATAATAATTAGTATAATTATTTTAAATAATTAATATAACATGGTAATGATTCTGTATATATAATATGTCATCCAATTAAACTGTTCCACCATCAATAGAATGATATTGTCACTCATGCACACGCACGGCTTACCGTCTCCACGAGGTGATGAGATTCATCTTCAATGATCACCATTCAAGAATTTTGATAAAAATATATCCATCCATCCAATCCTTTTTTTTTGAATTTTCTAAAAAGACACTTTAAGGAAATTGGGAACCTCGCATACTAACACTGAAACCATAAACCACATGCTAACCACATGCCACCATGTCCGGAATTCAAAAAACCACGTAACTGCCACGAAATTCAAAATTCAAAATGGAAGACCCAAAACCATCAAATTCAAAAATTCAAAAACCGCCACTGTAAGATTCTCAATCCACCACCAACTAAGATAGAACTGGATCATCCATCATCCGACATAACCATTGGGTCTCCATCATCATCATCCATGTCAGTTGAGTCCCATCTCCATCCATCATCCTTATGAAACCTACTGACGGCCTTGCCATACTCATCGTCATCGACGTCGCCGTCCGAACACCATCCCACTCGTCGGGCACCACCGAAGCTGTCAAAAAACCCCAGCACAATGTTGTCACGAGCCAGAAACAGTCAAACCACCACCATAGAAAACAAAAAATCCTCAAAAGGCACCGCTGTAAATATATCCCCCGACCACCATAGAAACAACACCGAAAATAAGGGGAAGAAAACCGAAGAAACCGATACCGTCGCATGAACATTTCATTGGAACAAGAGAAATAAAAAACATCATCAAAGATACAAACCGGCTTAGACCGCGCTAAGAGCACTATCGACCATAGTATCCCACCTCCCAAAACCTTTGAGAGACCGCTGGTCCCGTTCCGACTCGGAGAAGAAAGGAGGGACTTGAGGTCAGGGTAGAGATGTGAACAACCTAGGGCTCCTAGCAGCGGCATCGTGGCGAGGCTGAAACCATCATCCAAAGACGAGAGAGATCCAACAATGGTAAGCCTGAAAAACCCACAGCCACCAAACCACTTAACCCAAAACCACAGTGAATCCATCTCTCCAGATCCGACCTGGAGAGGCGCGATGGAATGCGCGGTCAGGGCAGGGTAGAAGCAGCCAGGGCCTTCAATAGCGACAACCTTCATCAGAACCAACAGATCCACCTTGTTAGAAAAACTCTATGAAAAACGCACCGAAATGAAGGAAGAGATATAGAAGAGGAGAAAAGAGGGGAAGAAATGAAGGGCTGGAGGAAGAAAACGGCGCTCAGACGCGCTGCCAACCCCGAATTAGAGGGTTTCTGAAGGAAACCCTAGGCGCCGAAGTCGAGAGCGGGAGGGGGAGAGCCGGGGGAGAAGGGAGACATCGCTACTTAAGTATGGGATATATTAAATAATATTTATACTATAATAATATATATTTATGTAGATAAATATATGTCATTTACTTACTTCTATATTATATGATAAGAAAATGGAAACAACATTCATGCGTAGATACAGACTACCGTCTCCAGGAACGATGTTTCCATTTCATATATCTATCTATAATAAATATTTATATTCTGAATATATATGATATATAAATCATGTTTTATATTTTTTAAGTATGTAAATCATGATCTATGTGATACGATCAAGAATAACAAGTTAAAACACATACGATAATGAAAGTGATTATTACCCAAAATGTTACTTTAACATGGAGATTATTATTAAATAGGTAGTATAAAGTCATAAATGAATCATATATGATATCATAAATATTATAATGATTTTTATATAAGTTAATAATATTTTTAAATACATTATACAGGAGTTTAAGACACATACGGAGAGTATCAGACCTAAGGTAAGGGTTAATTTCGCAATCTCATTATTATCTGAGATTGTTTATGTGTAAGTATTTACTGGGACATATTTATAATCCATGTACATGTTTCATAAAAATGTTTTAAAAAGGAATATTTTGTGGTTTTGTGGAAGGTAATCTTTAAGTAGATCATCATTTTAAATGTCATAAAGATTTTTTTCTAAATATTTTTAATTAATGTCCATGTTTTCAAAATGATTTTAAGGATTTATTTATATAGACATCATTATTTTAAAATGTTAATTCCTTTAAAAAGTTTCAAAGTGGTATGGTACACTTTGATTCAAAAATATCTTTTAAATTACTTCCTTTATAAATTATGATACTTTTAAATGATTTCGTGAAAAATGGAAATTTCTCTCAATGAGTTTTACTGATCATTTTCAACTATGTCAACATCCTTTACTGGATATTATTCTTGATTGAGATTGATTGATTATAATACAATATTCCATATTGTATTGAATGATTTATTATATTTTTGACTGTGGATGTTCTATTTTTATACCATTCATGGTTTATTGTTAAATTATTGACATTTCATATGCTAGTTTTAATACAAATGATTATGTTATGTTTCACTCTTTTCATATGAGGAATGCATTGGACTTAGTAGGTGATGGGTGGGGCCCTATATAGTCCCTAGATGCATCGGTAGGTCTCATGAGACAAACTAGTGTCTTGACACAGGTCTTTGATAGAATATTTTTGAATGGTCTTGGCACAAGGCCTTGATGTATTAGTTATTATGTCCGACATTATGCATTCCCTTGTTTTGAAATTAATTATTACATGTGATTATTTGACTAGTAGAATATTTATGTGAATGTTTATATGGTAATTTTTGATTTATTTTTTCCATATTATGTTCAATTTTATTGTTTAAAAGGATGATGTTTATATTATATATATTGCCTTAAAATTTTATAGCTTCCACTGAATTATTTACCCTTACTGAGCATCTGAGCTCACCCCTTCTTATGTTTTATTTTCCCTGGATGCCAAGAAATGTATTATGATTGATATGAAGGGTTAAGATAGGGAAATAATATTGTTCTCAAAGGATTATATATGTTTTGTTTTATGTTATAAATTGTAATGTGAAGTTCATGTATGTAATCTATTTTCAACGACTGTTAAACTGATCAGTCCTTAAGGACTTGATTCCTTATAATCATGACAATGTTTTAAAATTATGCATCAGCTCTAGGATTCTGGGGTCAGGTGTTACAACAACAATAAACTCCAGAGTGCCTCATCATGTGACTTAAACCCGCATTATCTCAATAAACGACTAAGGAATTCCTAATTTGTCTACAAAAGGGTAACATTGATGAAGAACCTCAGATACATACAGATATCCTCATTGATGGAGAACCTGAGATACATGTATATAATTCCTAACCCACGTTTATTTATGATCAATCTTACATAGGGGTAAACTATGGACACATGATTCAGAATGAACCAAGGATTCATGAACATATTAACATGGCTTAAATATATAACATAGTCCTAGAATAGGCAATATTCCCCCCCCCCAAGGGTGTGATGAGCCCGAGTTCCCATCCTCTCGACCAATGTGAGTTCTTAAGTGTCGTTGGCCAAATCATCCAATGAACACCAACCTTTGGAAATCATGTCCATAAATCTTTGATGTGAGAACCTTTAAGTGTTTTTGGATCTATGGATAAATGCATTGGATATTATTTAAAGATATTTCATCCAACATCAGTAATTTCACAAAATTAAACCCCTACAATTTATTGTCAGGTGCATCATTTCGGTCGAAAACATCACATAAGAATTAGTGTATATTTTATTTGGATTAAGTCTCCCATATTTATTATTTTCTCTAGCCTTTATATTTTGAATGCCTTAGATTTTTTTAGTGTTATCTTTTTTTAAGTCTTGTGTGGTCTAGAAAGTGTACGGGATGTCCTTTTAATGTCTCATCAGAGGTCCTTCGTGTGTCTATGAGTGGTCATGTGAAGTGTTTATATGTGTCGCATGATTAATCTAGTGTTTCTTAGAACCTTTACCTAATGAGGGACTTTCTGGTTGTAGGATCCACCACACTGAGAAATATACTCAAGTATCAGTGAAAGACTCCAAGAGTTCTTCCATGCATAGTTTTGGTCTAATAATTTTGTCGCGATAGTTTTTGGTACATTTTTCATGCTATGATGGGGGATTTATAGGCCTCTCCACCCTGGTTGTTCTCTAGTTTTCATGGCATATCATGCACAAATCCAGGATGGAGTCCTTGAAGGGGTATGGAGCCACACATCTTGGTGTGCATTTGTCGTGGATCGCTCTGAGGGAATCACCTAATTTTTTGCGACCGTGAGTCCCTCTCATAAATACCTCCATTATTGGATTATTTCTAATTAATGAGGACTTTTTGAATCTTGTGGGTATGCCAAATAACTTCCTTTTGTCCTATTGACATGTCCAAGGGCCTTTACGAGACCAAGATGCCTATTGAAAGGCCTCTGCATGATCTTGGGTGACTTGTCTTGGTATTTCTGTGAGACAAGGATGGTTTGTCAATGGGCCTTCATGGGATCAGGCCAGCTTGTTCAGGGGTATTGCAAGACCATGTCACAGATATCCATGGCATGTCGCATGCCTTTTACGACCATGAGAGGCTCCCGCCTCCTCCCTTTTATTTCCTTTGTTTTATTTTACAAAGGTAAGGAGTCATGTGAGTTTTACTAAGTAATTTATAGGATGGTAAATTTTTTTTTTCATGCATCGGGTGACCAAAAGGATCGAATGGATATGTGTGAGCATTTCATGGAAAAACAAATATGTTTTCCCTTAGGTAGCTAAAATTGAAGCGTGTAGTCACCTAGACATACCCGAGGCTTTTCGCGCAATGAGTCTGACAAGACAAAAGGATTTTGTGATATGAGGTGGGCATGTCACTAGGGTCTTACGGAATCTCATAGATTACAGGGGGTGGGTCGCATGACGTCCAATAACTGCAAGAGGATCGAGCCTCCTCCCATTTATTTCCTTTAATTTATTCCAAAAAGGCTTGACGGTCATGTTTGTTTGTTTGGATATTGTCCAAGATAATCTTCCTTCCCTTTGGTGATGAGTCTCATGATCATTTTAGTCATTAGAGGCCTCCATATTTGGGCATTCACCTCCCATTTTCAAAGGAATTTTTTGTCCTTCTCCCACTAGTTGTCGGTGAATGCGTCACATGATCAATATGGGATCTTGTAATGGCATGCATGCCTTGTATTGGTCATTCATCTTGTTTTCCTATGGAGCATCACATGATCAGTGATGGATATCACAACTGAATGTAGATATTGTCTGGGAAAGTTTCTCTTCTTAACTTTGATGCACCACATGTTCATTGATGGATCTCATGACAGCGTGCAGACATTGTCATGGTTTCATGGTTGTATGATTCCATAGCGAGATCGAAGGTGTTTGCATGTCAAGGAATCATGCCAAAGGGTTATTGGAAAGTGTTTCAATTCATCATAGGAACATCACATTACCTAAAACACTTGAATGTGTTGTTCAGATGAATGTTTTCATGAGGGAATCATATGGAATCCAAATCCTCATGTGATTCTATAAAGGGGCTCGGGCGATAGTGTCTCGCGCAGAATCCACTTCTCATGAGGAAAATAAATATCTCAATTTTATTTGTTTTATTTTATTATCATTATTATATTTAAAAAACATAATAATAATAAAAATAACACTCCTTAAATTGTGTAATCAATGTGCACACCACAAGTATCATTATCACATGTGTATGCATTATGATCAGTCGATCACTCATCACATGTTTCCATCTACAGCAAAGTGTGTGGCACACATTTAGTGGTTTCAACATTTTCTTCCATTGATAATGGATTTTTATGATGAAATATGCCAAAGAAAACCACCCATGGATGCATGTATCATTACCTAAGAATGTCATTTTCATGATACATGAATAACTCACTAGATCCCAGTTAATCCCATTGACTCATCTTGAGTCTCATCTTACCCAACATTGGGATTCATAGACCAAACCAGAACCTCACTCATCCTAGATTGCCTAGTCCTAACACTAGATATCACTTGGAAACATAAGTATCGACTAATGTCATGTTGGCCAATAATGCACTCAATTTACCTCTCGAGTCTTCACATTCTATCTCCATCACTAATAAACACTATCTATCCCAAAGGATACTCTAATACCTCATCATAATACACCATCCTGGATCACTCAAATTGTTCCCAAGTGATGGTATCTACTTGACCTCAAGCATTCCTTATCATATGTTAAAGGCTACTGACTAGTGGTTAGGG
Organism: Viscum album; assembly: GCA_963277665.1. Taxonomy (NCBI): domain Eukaryota; kingdom Viridiplantae; phylum Streptophyta; class Magnoliopsida; order Santalales; family Viscaceae; genus Viscum; species Viscum album. Next base: position 267,911,600 of record OY728155.1, on the reverse strand, counting down.
CCTAAGATAGGCATGGTGAGACTATTCCCTCTAAAATAAAGCCTAAGAGTCATGCCTAAATAAACATAAAATTCAGCATGACCCATCTATATATCAGACATCCAAAAAACTATAGACATAAAACAAGGATCTAAATAGGCCCCTACAATACAGAATATAAAGTAATAAATATGCATCATGTAGTAGTACAAACTAAAGTAACACCAGATAAACATGGAATAAAATTAATTATATATATATAAAGTCACATTAACCAGAAAACATGTCAAACCATATTTAAAAAAATAGTGTACTCTCTCCCAAATCACACAATACACCTTACCTTGCACTCAGCCTCCACAACTCTCTTGACCTATAACATGCATCTATCTCTAAGAATTACATATTCCCTAAGAGAAAATGTGAAGTTATACACACATAATTCAAATCCCATATCATCTACATGGGTAGCAGTGAGTTCCACAACCCAATAGGACTCCCCAATGCCTCAATAGTTTTTTTATTATTTTTATCAAGTATATGTTCATGGAATGCATATTAAAGAAGTTAAATTTCACTAATGAAAGACACCCACCCATAAAATATAACACATTCCAAGAAAATATAGGGTCTGGATAGTCTAGCCCTAAAAAATCATAAAATAAATGTAATATTTCATAGTTAAGAATTAAAATGGGGTTTAAAATGTCAGGAATGAACCAATCCCCACATATCTTCCTCCACCAATAGTGAATAGTGCTCATTTTCATTATTGATTTATTTGATTAGAAATTGACCACATTATTTTCCTCCCTTAAGACATTTATAAATGTTAAATTGAGATTATTGGTCTGGTTGAGACATCTTATTCAATGGGTGATAATTATCCATGGTACATTCTTAGTTCTTGATTTGAGGGCACTAAAATAAAGTTTAGAATCTGATTCAATCCACAATATATTCCAATTATGATATTAATATTTCTTGATATCATAAACAATAGACCAAAATTTAGATTCATTCCCAGCCTAATAAAGTGATGGAAGCAACCTTTGAAAAATCCATAGTGCTTATGGAAGACACCACCACAACCTGATAGCCCCAACATTCCAGATTCTTCTCCATAAAAAATAGCTTTAACATAAAGCGAGATAAGAGGAATCTAGTGAAATTTCATGATCATCATATGTCTCCTTGATCTGGTTGAGATTCCCAACAAGTGAAGGGTGTTGAGATCCATGAAATTGTTGTCCATGGAACCAACTTGAACTCCTATAGTAGCATGTGTGCCTCTGTGTATCTCTAGGGTACCTACATGAAGGAAATGAGGCTTACTGTCAAATCAAGAGGCATTTCAATATATCCATATATCATTTTAGGAATCTGTAAATGAAACCAAATGGAGATTCTAAATTTTCTCACTTCCTTCACATTTACTAATGTGAATCATCAATTTATATAGCTGACTATGTGTAAAAAAATCAATGTTAAACAGACTGTAAAGGTATTTCCATAAATTATGGGGAAAAGTACATCTAAAAAATAGGTGTTTCGCATATTCATCATCCTTCAGGAATATTTGAAAAGTGGGGACAATAAATTGTTCATCCCTCCTTAAATGATCATGTGTGGGGAAATCTATTCATCTATATTTTCCAAAGAAGCAGGAACCTTGAATCTTGGGCAAAGGATGCATTGAATTTGACAAACCATGTTGGTGTTAGGGTGGGTCCATCAAACTGTAGACTAGAGAACTCTTAGGTATTAAAATTCCCATGTATGTTTGGTCTCTATATCAGGGTGTCGTTTTCCATGAAAATATAATTCTGAATTTCCAAACTGACTTGAGGAGTAACAATGTCATCAAGATGTTCATTGTGAATAAAAAAATCTATTATAGTCATATAAATCATGTTTTGAGATACATTTAAAATGTTTAGAGGGTTACCCATCCATGGGGAATCCTATCAATTGAGGTTGGGTTGTCTATTAACCAACTATTTGGAATTATGCATTATATCAGTGAAAGAATGTCTAAGTGAGGGCTAAACACATGAAGAGAGATAATGAGGATACCCATTCAGAATCTTCATCTTGAACCCGCATGATAAAAAATCCATAGAAGAGTAATTAGAGGTTAAGATATCCATGAGAACTTATAAATAACTCCATCATTAAAAATCTTGAGGTCTTTGATTCCAAGGCCTCCCATTTCAATGGGTTTAATGTGCTCCTTCTAGGAAACCATTATCACCTTCCTTTCATGCACTGATACTATCCAAATGAATTTCATCATCATGAATTAGAGATAACTAATAAGACTTATTAGCCATATATATAATTATAAGGAATAAAATTATTATTTAATCACCGAGTTAATGAGGTACACTCTACCATTTTGAGACATAACATTCCCCTTCCATGCAGCCAGCTGATTAATGGCACCCGAGTATATGTCTTTAGCATACTTTCTTCACACCTTTCCACAAAACAAGATAAATACAAGTTAAATAAAGGGGACAGAACCCTTATTTACTCCAAGATCATTGGGGACCCTATTTTTTTACCAAAAGGTATTCCATCTCCCAAAACAATGAAATATGAATTTCAACTTATGGTCTTTCCAGCCACTATCTCGTAGTGAGAAGATAAGGCTTTAATCATAGAGATGGTATCCTTTGAGGATTTTACAAAAAAAGAATATCATTATAATATAATAAGTGATATATGATGAAATTTTCCTTTCCATATTTTATCTTATTATAGATACCAATCTAATAATGTTCATTAAATCATCTACTCATGTAGTCTTTAGCAATGGAAAACAGGATCCATGAGAGAGGGTCTCATTGTCTAACACCTCTAGTGTATTGAAAATAACCTATAGAGGATCCATTAATTATGATAGATGACCTTAGAGATCCAATAATACTTTTCATAAGTCTAATGAAGTCATTTGAAAATTTATACCTTCTAAGTATATCAAGGAGATAGATCCACTCTAGAGTATGAAAAGCCTTTGAGTTGTCAATTTTGAGGGAAAAGTTCCCTTTACTAGACATCCTTTTCAGCAGGTTAATAAACAATGATGCAATTTGAAGATGTGACTATTACTTATGGTGTTGGTTGATTGTTTGATTGTGTCTGGACTAGTTTCCCACTTTTTCGTTAAAAGTATTTTTTCATAATAAAATATGAATATTGGTGTGAATACACTCTGATGAAATGAAAAGAAAATTTTAGATGCTCCTACCATGTACAAATCAAAACTATTTCGGAGAATGTGCTCCTTGATAATGTCCCTTAATATGGTCATCATGATTTTTCTAATAACATTAGAGATAGTTTTCCCAATAGCCACAGGCCTATTGTCTTTAATGGAAACTATATTCTCTTTCTTGGGAATCAAGGAAATGAAATTTTAATTAATCCTATAAGGCATATAAGGATGATTAAAAAAGTCTATTGAAACATGTACCATATCATCTTGTAGTATATCCTAATAAAACATAAAAAAAATATTGGCAAATCCATCCAGACCAACCACACTCTCCATATTTAGAGAGAATATTGCTTCCTTGTATATCAAACATACCTGCTTTAGCTTGTTACATAGTTTCCCTAAGGGTAAAATAAGATTATATTGATCGGTAGTATGTCTAATAACTATATATCAGTAGGAATAACTGTTGAATATTTGTATGTATCCAATGGAACCCATGCACATTATGTGTGAATGAAGATCCCTAATAGATAACCATATGCGATCAATGGTCATTAGGCTCCAAGAAAATCCCTAAGAGATGACATTTGGTGATCTTATAGACCCAATGTTTTAATTATAGAGTCTTGGGAATTTCATATCTATCAGGAATTATCACCAGATCCAAGGAGAATATCCAACGCGTCAAAAATTATTAGGTGTAACTAACTATCCTTAGGATCCTTATAAGGTAATCATAGGAAATCATATAAACCTAAAGGATGGATCCCAACATCATGGTAATTCCATATATTTTTTAGACATAATCATCAGATCTAAGGAAAAAATTACATGCATCCAAAAGTGTTATGAATGTATGTTTATTCTTAAGGGGTGACCTAGGAAATCATAGTATTTGGAAAAAAATTCAGATCATGTAAGTAATTTATAGGCATCCCATTGTAGTACAAATGTATCCTATGGGGATTATTTAATGATTTCTAAATGAGTAATTAGTAATGAAATCTATATCCAAAGAGATAATCTAATATATCCCATATAATATATACATCATGATGGGTAGTGTGTCCCACCCAAATTATCTTATATTAACATTAATCATAATATTTTTCCAACCAATTGAACATGTCTTGCATACCCCAGGTCAGCCTCTTAAGCACAAGGCCTTTCATTACTACAACAACATATCAGGATTACACTTATGATTAAAGTATATAGACAAACCTATAATTATCCACACACATATCTCACACAGACCCACTCTAGGGTCAACAAATTAACTCCCTGATATTTTAAAACAATATTATGTTTGATAGCCTATACAACACACAACACCGTGCCTAAACAACCTATAAAATATTATTATTTAAATATGATCATTATAAACTAGTCATTGAATTAGAAGGTATGAATTGTATTAATCAAATTATAAAATATATTTATAGGACCCATTAAATAAAAATTCATTTATTAATTCTTAGAAAATATGTACTCAATTTTATGCAATGTAATTTTATTTTCTAGAAATGTGTTTCTTTAAATGAATTTTATTACCTTTTATGTGAACATATCATAATAAAATTAAAAAATTCTATAGATTTTATTTTATAAAAATAATATCATTTTTTAATTATTATATCAAAATTATATTAAGGTAAAATTTTTGTATTTTTCTGAAATGTCTGATCTTCTAGTGAATAGTGGAAAACAATGATTTTCATTGAAAACTATATTTTTTATTCAAGAATTTACAAAGAACCATTTTTTATTAAATTATTTAAAAATAAAAAATTTCTATATTATATTATTAATAATCCAATTTATTTCATTTGAATTAATTTTATGATTGAATTTTTTATAAAAATATTTTTAAACCTTAAAGGTATTTCTCTGGAAAAAAAAATTTATATGTGCATCATGTTTTTATCTTAATAAATTAAATTAATCAATATTTGTGAATAATTTTAATGAAATTTATATATATTTAACATTTAACAATTTCTTTCTACATTCATTTAATAGTTTTACTATGCATTTGATAAGAATAAATCAAGTTTTATACTTAAAAACTATATTTTTCTAAAAGTGATTTTCATTGTGTACTGCACATTTATTTTAAAATTAATTTCTACAACTAATAGTATTGAATATGATAAAATGGATTCCATATTTGTAATCTGTAGTAAAAAATATTGTAAATATGTCCTTTTTATTTTTAGGCATTAGGAATAGTAACCATGGTATAATTTATCAACTTTATAAGGGTAAATCACGTTAATCTAGGTTTAAACTAAGTATTAAGGTCACCATTTTCAATATTAATTATTATTGGATTAATTTAATTCGACATATATCACCATATTCTAAAACATTGTTTATTTAAGGGACACTTATCCTTCAATATGATGAATATAATTGTTAAAGAAAGGAAAAATACAAAATTTCACTCCCTTACTTTTAAATATCTATTATGTGTCCACAAAGGGACAAAAGCCATTTATGAATGAATATAAATGTATTTTTTGAAAATAATGATATTATTTTCATGATGTAAATTTATTTCTATTTTTCATTAATTATATAATTACCTTAAATGTTTATGTAGCGCTGACATAGTATTTATTAAATTAATGAAAAAATAAAATTAATGATTTTAAAAATATTAAATCTGATATAATTTTACTGAGTTATAGTGTCCCAAGAATTTTATACATTATTATTAGATTTTATTGGTATTTTATGGGATTAAATTATAATTTAAACTTCTTTTTATGTCTTTTAAGTCAAATTAAATGAGTGGTGTCAAAATTGACGTTAATAATATTTTATCATAATATTATTTAATAAAATTATTTAAAAGTAATTAAATTCATTATAATGGAAAATACGGAAAATATATTGTTGAAAATTGAAACCATTTTAGATTTATGATCCAAATTTCACTTTTTAAGTAAAAATATAACCCTTCAATAGCGAAAAATACGCTACTACAGTTAAGGTTAAAATAAGACAACTAATGGGTTCATCAAAAATATAAGATTTAAAATTAAAACTAACCCAATCCTAAATTTATTTTTTGATTATATTTCAACCATATACTACCTTATCTTCTAATCTATTTCCATTTTGAATCATTTTTCTTAAGAATGGGTTAGTTATATTTTAATATTTTTTTATAATTCTAAGTGTTTCATTTCCCTCCCTTATAAAAAAATAATTTCCTTAACTATTTTAATCAATATTGAGTAAAATATATGGACCAATACCAATAAATTACTCTTATAGACATTCTTAGTGAATTTATATATTTTTTTCTTCTCAAAATTCAATCCCTAGTTTAGTTAAGAGTCGATCTAAAGGAGGCCTCTCGAAGAAGAGGTTATTGTTATACCCAACCTATTTAAACTTATTTATTTATCTAGATATAATAAATATATGGTATTTATCCTAAAATAATAAATTTATTATCTAAAAAATTCTTAAATTTTATTATTATTATTAAACCACCATTTACCACCCTCTTTTACATCAAATAAGAAGTGATAGTATTGCATGTGTGTACGTATGACTTGTTGTCTCCATGTAGCGATAAAATTAATTTCTCATTACCATATTTTATAGACGGGTATTTGGAAAGGTTAATAGTAATATATGATATTTAAGACATAATTATGCTTCTTTTATAATAATATCACATCTAAATTATTACCTTCCAATTCATTGGAAAATGATAATGTGGATCGTGCGTACATGTGGACTACCGACTCCACGAAGCGATGTGATTCATTTTTTTGTTTTATTTAAAATTGGTTTGTAAAAAGGATGGTTCTGATGAATATATATGATTTATATATTATAATAATTATTTTTTAAAGTTGAATAATTTTGAAACATTCTTTCATTACACCTGTCGAAATGTGAAAACAGCGGTCATGCGTACGTACGACCTATCGTATCCATGTACGGTGTAATTCATTTTTCTATCTCAATATTTTATGATTTAATATAAATGAATATATAATATATTAATATCATGATTAATATTCTTAATATGATGTAACCAGAATTATATTAAAAGGACCACAACTATCGAACCAAAACAAACATGAAGAACGAAAGAGTTTTAACCAAAAACTATGATTTTAACAAAAAATATATAAATAAACTGGTGATAAAAGGTCATATGTAAATCATATATGGTATTATAATATGATTATTATTATTTAATAGATTTATAATAAATATATATTTATTATATTGTAGGTTCAGACACATGAAAAGGATGTCGACCCTGAGGTAAGGGTTTCTCATCTCACTTTTACTTCCCTAAGACATATGCCATGTTAACCACATATTTATTTTGTGTGGTGTATATAATGACCTTTAGAAATTTTATATCATGAATCAATTTATATTAATGGTATTTAATGTTTTATTTAATTTTATTTATTTTAGGTTAGTTTTGATTACAACGGTACCACAACGGTAAGGGTTTATTCCATAATCTCATCATTATCTAGGATTATATATGTTTAAATATCCATTAGGGGTTATTTTATATTTTTATTGTAATCCCAATATATTTTAACCAACTCCATTTATTCATGAACTATTCAATTAATTTTATCATTTTCTTCTCTTTGGTACTAAAAAGGATTGAGAAAATGTTTTTAAGAAATATGACCTTTTTATCTCTTAAGTCAAAAATAATTTTTCTTTCATATCCATGTTTTCTAAAAATGTTTCAAAATGTTTTTAATATTATCCTATGAATAATTAAATAATTTTTATCCATGTTTTACTTTTTAAAAAATGGTTTAAAATGAATCATATTTTTGTTTTCTACACAAGGTATTTATTACTTTTTACCAAAAATGTGAAATAAATCTTCATTTTAACATGATCATCATGAATGGAATTTCACTCCATCATGAGCAATAATTTCATTGAATATTCCATTATAACTTTAAAATATTCTTTCAAAGTAAATTATTTTACTTTTTTTTCAAGATAAATTTAGTTTTTAAAAGTGAATTTCAAAATGAAGTGGGTATTTTCTTCAAGAATATTTTTAATGATCTTTCTATGATATTTATATTTCATCAATGACAATAACACTTTATTATACCTATAATACACTGGGGATATGTTGTAATTATACCACCTTTATTATTTCTCTAGACGGTTTATGATCAATTTGATTGTGGATGTTCTATTTGATATTGTTCGCTATATTACTATAGATGGTTTATTATTATGTTAATTGATTGGGGAAATTATTAATATTTATCATTATAGTTTTTCAATATAAAGGTTTACATTGATTATGTTTCATCTCTTTCATATGAGGAATGAATTTGACTTAGTAAATGTCAGGTGTGGCCCATTATATCCCCTCGATGAATCGATAGGTCTTCAGAGACAAACTAGTTTAGCTATGTTTCTAAGGCATTACTCATTTATGTAATATTTCTTGGAATTATACCTTAGATATATGTTTATGACACCTAGAATAATGAATTTCCTTATTATGAAACTATTTATTGATGTCCATGTGATCATTTTATTATTTATGATATCCGTGTATAAGTTTCAAGATCATGTGATTATTTATATGTCATTATTTGATCATCATTTACTCCACCAAATATTTTTTTTTCAAAGCCACTCTAAGGAAGAAGTAGGAAACCATACAAGATAAAAAAATCACAATGTACTAAAAGAGATCACAAAATTATTAAAAATCGGACTAATATTTCTAGAATTGGACACCCTATATAATTCTCAATGAATAGTTTATACCTAGATATCCATCCCATTATTGATAAGCTCTTCAAAATGGATGGCCATTATATCCCATGTTAATATGAATTCCTCTGAGTTTATTTTCCGATCATTGAAGCCTCGATCAAAAATTCAGTCTTGTTTTTGAATCCATGAATCTTTCCCTTATTTAATATCTACTAAATGTCATGCCTCATAAATTCTATCAACCTCCTCCCTCGGTGCATTGAGTTGAACTACACATTCAATAATTTCTTCCTCTGGGTGAAGAATAAGTTCCAGAAACTCCCCTTTTTCATCTTCCAATTGTCCTTCCATTCCATTTTGTTCTCCATTAATCTCATATCCCTGATCCATAATAGTGATTTCTTTATCAAGTTCTCTTTTAGACATTTTATCTCCCACATGTTCCTGTACCTTTATTTATCCTTCCAACACCTTGTTGTCCGTGATTAGAATCTTCTTGTCCATCTTACTAGAGACTTGTTTGACCCTTTAAACTGTAGATAATTTCCCCGATTTTTTCTTCTATCTTGTTATTTTTGGCCTTACTTGAAGATCGATTTTCTATTGTTTTTTTAATATTTGAGTAGTCTTTGTGAGGTATAGTTTTCTTCCCCCCATGTGGATTGAGAAATTAGTTGAATGGATCTTACTTTGATTCCCCTTCCTTGACCTAGACCCAACCATTATATCCCCATGATATTCATTATCACAATTAGTTATTTATTGGGAGTTCACTTCTTAGTCACTTGTCTCGTTATCTTCAAAGGTCCTTGATTTGACTTGTTTCTTCTTCCATCTTGGAATATAATTTTTCCAAGATCCTAATTCTCCTTTCCATCTCAATTCAATGTTTTGAATTTTTTTTGGATTTTGATGTCCTTGATGCTTCATTTTGATCAGCCAACCCTCATCACGGAGACAAAAATATATTCCAATTAGGATTTTCATATTTATCTACAAGTACCCTAGACTCAATAAGGATTTTATCACCACTATAATCATATGAATGATTCAATTTTCTATTAGTCCGGTCATCATCCTTGATAGAAACTGTGATGTAAAGGACCTTGGAATATATGGTGGAATATAAGTTCATGTTGATACCCTTTATCCCCTTCCTTTCCACACTCATGTCCCCCAAATCATGTCTTAATCCCTCAAACACATTTGTATTTTTATGCTCTGACTATATTCCATTAACCTATTTATGAATGGTAAAAGGGAGGCATAACTCATTGGTTTCCGGATCATCTAACTCAAGGTCAATTAAATATGAGACACCAACTAAGGTGATGTTTCCACCATCCCCCACATCCTTCAGAGGATGGCCCTCTCCTAATGAATTAGTAAAAAGGGGAACCCAAGGAAATGCCATTGATATATTCCTACAACTGTAAGCATTGTTTCTGAGATAAAAACATAACGAACAGTAAAGGACCCATGATTCATAGAAAACCTTTTGATACCATTGATTCTCACCTTAAATCTCTATTCTAATAGTTTCCATTGGTTTTTTGGGAACATCCACTTCAACACAAATTATTGGAGAAATCAGATGAAAAACTATGTTGGTATGATGCTCTAAGAAGAGTAATCGACCCACTAGGTTTCAAATAAAGTGAAGGATCACTAGGTTTTGAAATGGTAGGGGGAGACTAGGTAGTGAGATCCATAATTCCGAGATAGTGGGGCCATTCTTCCAGTGAATACTAAACAACCACCAAAATAAGAAAAAATGTGAACCTGAGATAATCCATGGAGCATTCTCCCAAGAAGAGATCAGATCTTCTTCTGATGAGAAATGAACCAAGAGGTGTCTCGAATCCAGGAGCCCTACTATCACCCAGTCATACAACTTCCACTTTTTGAAGAAGAATATATCGAGGATTTCAATAAAGGGATGTCTCTTACTGAAGCGGGAAACCAAAAACAAATACTCTATCATGAAGGCCTTTATGAACTCCAGGGGTGAAAGCAGGGCCATCATAACTCCATCAACATATAATTGAACTTTTGGGTGTATATATATGTAGGGGAATCTAGGGAGGGTGGAGGGATTTGTGAAGGTAGTGAAATTAGAATTTTGTGAAGGTGATGGAGGGGGAAGAGGGTTCTCCTCCCTCCTCTGGTCAGGAAGACTGAGGAGGGGATGCAGTGATGTTGCCCTCTCCTAGGGCATCCCAAGAAGAGAAGTGGCACACGAGAGGGTGATTCAGAATAATTCTTCTGAATATGATTCCATTATAATATCATCATTTATTCATGCCTTATTATTATTCATGACCTATTTATTGATTAAGTGGATTGTGTTTTCAGATATTAACTTACCATATATATTCTGCCTTATTTATTCATGATAGATTTTATTTTACACATACCCCTACTAAGAATCATATCTCACCCAATCTTAATTTTCATTTCCTAGGGATTCTAGGAAGAGTATTGTGATTGATATGAAGGTATATTCTAAAAGGGATAATGGTTTTCTAAAAGAAAATACTATGTTGTATTTAAAATTTTGAATTGTAATGTGATATTCAAGTATATATCTATTTTTTCAAAACTATTAAAATATTCGGTCCTATGGGATGTGGTTCATTATATCTAGTGTCAATGTAATAAAATAACCTCTATATCTAGACTATTGAGGTTGGGATATTTACAGTTTGTATCATACGAAGTTTAGTAGAAACCTTGGGGATTGGATTTATGAAAACATAGATTGGGGAATATAAACATATGAATGAATTTGTGGATATGTCAAAGTATAGGATAACATAATAATGTTTTCATAAGGTAGATATTATGTGGTTTTCCTAGAAATTCATCCCTTTCTAGATACTACAAGTGTACATGGTTTTGGAATAGATCTATATAGGGGTAATAACACCAATAAGAGTTGGATTTAGTATATCTCTATCATAATTCTATTGCATGGTGAGTGTTCCCTTACTGCACACTTGGTTTGACACTCCTAATGGATATTCTTGGGTTAATTCACATTTTTTTATAAACCATTATGAAGGATTTTAATAAATGATAACCAAGTTTAGTTTAGGTTAAACCTAAGGTGTTGAAGAGTAAAAAGTGGGTGTCATGATATTGACACCCTATGGATGACATTTCAGGATTTTACACTATGATCATTATTGCTCATACTATGATTTTAGTTTCAGTAAATGGTTGGAACCATAATGAACCATGTTAACATTGAATGTAAATGTGGAGATCATGATAAACCAAATGGGATGATAATGGGAGTGAAATATATTGGGATTTCTCCTTATCAATCATCAAGATATATGATTAAAAACATTCACCTTAACCAACTCTTAGGCTCACTAAAGAAGATAAGGATAGGGTTTACTAAGATGTCGGGTTATGGATACCATGGAGGAAAGAAGGAAAAAAGAGACACCTTGGAGAATGTCTCAAAGGAATGGTAAAATGTATTATGTGTGGAAAATAAGGGCACAACACAATAAATTATCAAGAAAAAATGAATATTACAATGGAAGGGAATAAATTACTTTCTACTACACTATTTTTAGTTCAATGTATTTTATGTGGGGAATATGGTAATTATCTATTTCAATGGACAAATCCAAAGGTTAACTACTAGACCAAGGTAGGATCTATGATATGGAAATCATTGTTGTGCAATGAATGAAGTGTATATGTATTAGTATGTTTTAAGTATGTTATATAAGAATTATATCAATGATATTCAAGATATAAGAATTGATAAACATCTAAGGATTGTTTCATATTAGTTTTTTATATTTTAAAGAAAATTTTGAATCATACCTATAACCTAGAAAATTGATTTAGTTATAAGGTGATATTTTTGGTAAACACGTGATTAAGGGATCGATAACCCTTGATATGTGTTGGGATAAACCTAAATTGTCTTTGGATGATAATTCTATGTTTGATTATAATTTTAAAGGCATGCATACCTCTTTTTAGTTTTATATGATGGTATTTTAATATGATTAAAGATATTTTGGGATACATTTATTAGAATACAACCCTTTGGTTTAGTATATGTTTTAGTGGGAAGGTTATTTGAGTAATAATGTTTTTTATTTTATAGACATAAGTTTGTATTGTATTGAAAGACTTTAGGGTTTATGTGATCTTTTATGATGAGATATTTATGGGTTATAAAAATTTGGTAATATATGTTTTATATTATAGAAAACTATAGGATTGAAAATTGATTTGATGATTAATGTTGTTTTTCAAGATATTCATCATATTTGTTTGGAATTTTATAGGAATTATAATTATATGAATTTATAAAAAGGACAACCTGTGTGTTAGGTGAAAATTCATCACATATAGAAAGGCTTTTGGGGCTTGAACCCACTATTGAAAGGTGATAAGGGTGTAGCGTCTACCACTGGCCTACGTGATGTCCTAGTTAGTATGATATTTTTTTTACTTAAATGTTTTGATGGATAAAAAATAATATGATTTTGGAAACATATTATAAGATCAAATATGTTTTAAATTTTTAAAAATGTTATTTGATTAATTATATTTCAGGAGATATTTTATTGGGTTCAGTTATATATAACCTTTAGGTATAATATAAATCATTATTTGTGAAAAATGTTATTATATTTTTTAAGTTATATAAAGAAGGGTATGAGATACCATTTGAGGTTGAAAACTTATTTTAGGTTGAGGTTATTGAGGTTATTTTGGATATAGGGTTATTTATTTAATGTATAATCAATATTAATCCATTGGTTTTATTGTTGAATTTTGGATATTAATTTAATATTTATTCATATGAAGGTTTATTAAATTTGAGTATTATCTTACATTGTGTAATCCTTTTTTGGTTTTATTAAAGATATGAGGAATAGCTTGTTATTCTTTTATCGATTTTGTGATTTTTTAGATGTTAATTTTAGTGATTCGGTTATAAAACAATTCATCTTGAATAGTCATCACCTGGATCAAAAGATGAGATTATGGTGGAAAATTATTTAAGGATGAATTTATACATTTTAAAGTAATTATATTTCTTTATTTTTTTTGTATAAATGGTTAAGTAATCCCATAAATTGTGGAAAAGGAATCTTGAAATATATATTTTTTCCTACTACCTTCATTTTCGATGAATCAATGGTCTTTTCACTGATAAGAAATTTATGGTTGTGTTGTCATTGACTTTCTTATGATCATTTAATTTATTATGATCAATGATCTATGTCGCTCTCCATAATTATGTTGAAATTACACATTTCTTAATTTTCCATATTTTCACTTCCAACTAAGGCTATTCTATTTTGAAAACAATTATTGTGTTATTCCAGATGACCATCGTATTTTCCTTTCCCTCTTTTCAAGATGAATTTTTATTATCCCTTTTTATGAAGTGGGTTTTCCACAAAGTAATATTCAAATGTCAAACCCTTGATTAATAATAAAAAGTTAAAATTGTAAGTATGAAATTTATTGAAGGGGAAGAATGTAACACCATAAATTTTTAAAATAACACTATGTTTTATATCATATATAACACGTAACACTAAACCTAAATCAACCGCAAAATATTATTATTTAAATATGATCATTACAACCTAACTTTTGAATTGGTAGGTATGAATAGTATTAACAAAATTATGAAATATATGCATAGGAACAAATCAATAAAAATTAATTTATTAATTCTTATGAAATAAGTACTCAGTTTTTAGTAAAGTTATTTAATGATTTAGAAATGTATTTTTTAAAAAAAATGAATTTTATTGATTTTTATGATAAAATATTATAATAAATTTATGGAACTTATATAAATTATATTTTATAAAAAAAATAATTTTTGAAATCATTATATCAAAATTATCTTAAGGTAAAACTTTTAGATTTTTCTAAAAGGGATGATTTTGTTGTGAATAGTGAGAAATAACGATTTTTATTGAAAACTGCATTTTTATTTGAAATATTTAAAAAGTTACACTTTGTTTCAAAATGATTTAAAAGTAAAATTAGTTTTATTATATTATTACCAATACAATCATATTAATTTCAATAAATTTTATGATTGAATTTGTTATAAAAATATTTTTATATATAACAAAACATTTTTCTGAAAAACAATTTATACGCGAAACATGTTTTTATCTTAATAATTTAAATTGATAAATACTTTCTAATGATTTTAATGAAATTTAAATATATTATATATTCAAATAAATGTTTTAACATTCATATAAAATTTTTAATATGCATTGGATAAGAATAAATATAGTTTTATGCTTGAAAAACTATATTTTCCTAAAAGTTGTTTTCATCATGTTTTACACACTTATTTTAAAATAAATATATTCCACTTATAGGAATTTAATTTGATAAAATATATTCTATATTTTTAATTAGTATATAGAAATTTGGTAAATAGGTCTCTTCTGTTTTTAAGAATTAGGAATAGCAATCTTGGTAAAATTTATCATCTTAGTAAAGAGTAAATCAGGTTAATATGGTTAAATATATGTATTAAGGTCCCTATTTTCCATGTTAATTATTATTAGATAAATTTAATTCGACCCTTATCACCTTATTATAGATATTTATTTATTTTAGGGACACATTTCCATGAAAATTAACTATATAATATTTAATGAAATTAAAAATACAAAATGTCACTCTCTAACTTTTAAATATCTATTATGTGTCCACATTATTACAAAAAAAGTTATGTACTAAAATAAATGTATATTTTTAGAGTAATGAAATTATTTTCATGATGGAAATTTATTTCTAATTTTTATTAATAATATAATTTCCTTGAATGATCATGCACTGTTGACATGATATTTATTCAATTAATGAAGAAAAATCAAATCAATTATTTTAAAAATATTAACAATGATATAATTTGAATGAGATACAGTGTTACACAAATTTATAAATGTGTATGACATATTAGTGCTGTTTTAAATAATTATATTATAATTAAAATTTCTTTATTTATGATGTTTAAGTCAAATTAAATGAATAGTGTAAAAATAGATATTAACGATATTTTATCATAATAATATTTTATTAAATTATATAAAAATATTTCAAATAATTAAATTGGAAAAGGGATAGCATATGGTAAAAAATTCATCCATTTTCCATTTATGATCGAATTTTCAACTTATAAGTAAAATTATAACCCGTTAAGAGTGAAAAAGATGTTATTGTGGTTAAGGTTAAAATAAGTTATCTAACGGGTTAAACAAAATGATAAAGTTAAAAATATGAATTAAACTTATCTAAATTTTATTTTTCTATGATATTTTAACCATATACTTCCTTTTATTAGAATATATTTCCATTTTTAATCATTGGGAATGATAATGATTTGGTTATTAATCTTTTTAGTAATTTTATTTGTGTCCTTTCCCTCCCTTATAAAAGAAAACCCATTCCTTCACTTCATTGCAAAACATTGAGCATCCTATAATGACCAATAGCTTCCCATTCCTCTTATAAACATACTTATAAATGTTTTTAATGTTTTTTTCCGCACAAAAAATCAACCCTAGGTTCTCTGAAAAAGAATCTAAAAGTTGTATCCCCAAGAAAAGGTAATTGTATTACCTAAAATATTTCAATTTATTTCTCATTAAACATATTCTAAATATGTGTTATTTATCAAAACATAACATATTTAGTATTCAAAAAAATAATAAAACCTTATTAGGATTACAAAACCACCATTATCTTCCCTCTTTTCTATCAAATAAGAAGTGAAAGTATTGGTCATAAATGTACAACTTACCATATCCAAGAAGTGATATATTTCATTTTCCATCGTTTTATTTTATGGATGAGTACTATGATGGGTTTAATGTTTATATATTATATTTATGACATAATTTTGATTCTAAAAAAATAATATCACATCTACTTTCTTACCTTTCATTTATTTGGAAAATGATAGCATCGCTTGTACGTATGTGTGGACTACTGCCTCCACGAAGAGATGTGATTCATTATTCAATTTATTTTTACATGGATGGTAATAAGAATGTATTTGATGAATATATATGATTTATATGATATAATAATAATTAATTAATGGTGAATAATTATTTACCATTCTTTCGTTTCATCTGTTAAAAAGTGTAAACAACATTTTTTTGTACGTACGACATACTGTCTCCATGAACAGTGTAATTTATTTTTCTATCTAAATATTTTAAGATTTACAATAAATACATATATAATTAATATATATTATATTTATTTCATGATTAAAATTATGGAGATGATGTAACCATAATCAAAGTATAAGGACCACACCTATCAAAACAAAACATGCATAAGGAACGAAGGAGTTATCACTCAGAACTATGATTTTAGCAATGAATAGTAAATAAACAAGTGATAATTGATCATAATTAAATCTTATATTGTATGATATATAAGAGTTTGATTCTGTAATATCTTTATAATAAATCCTTATTTATTATACAAGAGTTTTGGACACATAAGTTAGATGTTGAACTTGAGGAAAGGGTTTCTTGTCTCACTTTTTCTTCTGTGGGACATATTCCATATTTGCCACTTATTTATTCTTTTTTGTGTGTATACTTACAATTTGATATGTTATATCATGAATATATTTATATTAATTCTATTTAATGTTTCATTTGAAGTTATATTCTTTCAAGGGGGTTGTGATTCACAAGTTACTACAATGGTAAGGGTATATTGCACAATCTCATCATTATTCCAGATTGTTTTTATTTAAATATATATTGGGGAAATTATTTGACATTTCAATATGAAACGCAATATATTTTTTATAATCTATTTATTCTTGAACATTTAAAGTAATAGTACCATTTTCCTCTATTTGGTACATAAAATGATTGAGATTTTTTTTATAAAAGTTGACTTTTTTTCTCTCTTCTATCAAAAATGATTTTTCTTTAATATACATATTTTCTAAAAATGATTTATAAAATGTTATTAATATTATTCTATGATTTTTTAATGAATTTTTTACCCATGTTTTACTTTTTACAAAAAATTTAAAAATGAATCTTCTTGTTATTTTACGAATAAGGGACTTTTTGAATTTTTACCAAAACTGTGAATGGAATCTTTGTTTTAACATACTAGGCATTTACATAATTTCCCACCATAATTACCACTCATTTATTTGAATCTTACGTTACGATTTCACATGATTCATTTTGAATAAAAAAAAATCTTAAAATTCTATATTTTTTTTTGTTTTTTAAAAGTGGTTTTCAAAATGAAAATGGTATTTTCTTTAAGAATCTTTTTAATGATATTTTTATGGTATTTATAATTCATCAATGATAATAATCATTTATTATAATTAAACTCCACTCGGGATATGCCATAATGATACCATACTTATTATTTTTTCGGATGGTTTATGGTATGTTTGACAGGGGATGTACTGTTTGATACTATTCTCCATATACTCTAGATGGTTTATGATTATATTTATTGATCAGGAAAATTATTAACATTTTATTTGCTAATTTTTTAATAAAAATGTTTAGGTTGATTATGTTTCACTTGTTTCATATGATAAAATCATGGGACTTAATAAGTGGTGGTAGGGTCCCTCTATATCCCCTCGATGCATTGGTAGGTCTCACGAGACAAACAAGATTGAGTATTTGGCTGAAGACTTAACCATTTATATAAGATGTATTGTAAAGAAATAATGTTTATGATGTTTTGAATTATGAATTCCCTCATTGTGAGAATGATTAATGATGTCCATGTGATTATTTGATTAGTTATGATATCCATGGATAAGTTTCAAGCTCATGTGACTATTTATATGACATTATTTGATCATCGGTTAGTCCATCCATGTTATTTTTATTGTTATAGTTATTGATTAAATGGAACGTATTTTCATATATTTACCTTTTCATATTTATAATGCCTCATTTATTCATGATAACTTCCACTATACACATACCCTGACTGAGCATATGAGATCACCCCATATTGTGTTTCCATTCATTATGATGCCAAGAAGTGTGTTATCATCGATATATAGGGATATGTTAAAGGGAATAATGGGTTTTCAAGGAATATACTTTGTTTTATTTAATACCCTTACTAAACTATTTGCTCCTTCATGAGGTGATTCCTTGTATCTAGTACCAACGTAATTAAGTTAGCATTGACTCAGGGGAACTAGAGTCAGGCTCCTTATAAACATGCTATGAGGGAATCTGTTAAGGGTCCATTTTGTCTAGATACTTCTCAGTCACCCTACATGGGTTCCTCAATCACATTTCCATCTCTCATCCCCAGCCCATCATTCCAATAATAACATCCCTCAGCTATCATTAGGGTCCTTAGGACTTGTCCCAACCCCACTAAAGTGTCTATTAAAACAATATGGATCAACCCATCACTTTGACACTAAATGCAGAGTTCTAACAAGGATACACACACAAACAACATGTCCATGCATCATAAAAACCACAGGAAAACACAAATGGAAAGCATCACAAGGAAAAAAGATTTAGAAAGCATGGAATCACCCTCATGAGGTTAAAAATACAATAAACCAGGTCAATCAAGCCCTTATAGATTTCTATTGAAACCCGAGTCAAAATAAACTTTATAATCCATTTTAAAATGGAATCACATGCAACTTTACTCACACTAATCCCTTGGAAGAAATCCCATATAAATTTCCTTAGAAATACAATTTCAAACCCTTTCATAAATAATCACAATTTATTTTAAATTCAATTTATATCAAATCACATTCTTAAAGTCGTATTTTAGAAAGGAAATTCATTTTACTTTCAAAATCCATGGAATTCATCCAAAAAATCCCTAAAGAGGTCCATTGACACTCATTCGACCAAAGAACCACCGTAGAATTATTAAGAAAGATATGTAGTCAATGTTTACAATTAAGCCGATTCAAATTCATCCTGATTTATGGTTGTATCACTTAAGTCGTACAAAATATAGGATGATATAATTATTAAATCACATGAATACAAGTGACTCGAATAATTCAAGCCCACTACCTCAATCAATCCATTTTTTTAATTAATTGTCCAACCATATCTTTTTAGGCTCGTACAAGAATCACCTCGACTCTTGGGAACAATCTCGAGCACAAACATAAAAAAATATTTAATTAATACATGTTGTAATTGATTATCCAATTTTAAAAAATGAATTATGATAATTTATCTTTCAGGAATGCACCTTACGCACCGCTGGAATCTTCGATGCTCCTGACCATTACTCCGGCTAGGGCGTCAGATCTGGAGCGATCTTCTTCTCTGATTCCTTGCAAGCCTCCTTCAACCAGGCCATCGCGTGCCCCGACTTTCAAGGATATGCATTTTGTATCTCTTCCAACCAAAATGTCTTCGAAGTTGCTTCAGATTTTTCTTAGGTCTCCTCCACTCACGCGAAAGACGGTCTCCGGACTTTTGATGTCTCAAATGCAGCGTTCCGTGAAGCTTCTGGTCACCTTCAATTGTCCCTGATAGTGAGATTCAGGCTCGATAAACCTCCTCTAGAGCTATTTCAGCGCTTCATCAACTCGTGGAATCTGGACAACCCTGCTAGGGAATCTGGAAAGATGGCATCTCAGTTTACCTGTTTTCTTCTTCGGATCAGTTTATAAGTACCAAAGCATCAGTGGGATCAAGCGTGTTCGTTCTATCTGTTGTTTATGTCTAGTGTGATGCTCATGCTACAGAAAGTGTATGGGGTGATTTATGTTCTATTAATCTAGGGGATGTCTGTTGGATTGTCGGGGGAGACTTCAACATTATGACCTTCCCGAATGAGAATAGTGGTAGTGGTCCTTTTCCTAGGAGTGAAGGTAAATCCTTTGTGGAGTTCATGGCTCTCAACGGTCTTATG
Organism: Viscum album; assembly: GCA_963277665.1. Taxonomy (NCBI): domain Eukaryota; kingdom Viridiplantae; phylum Streptophyta; class Magnoliopsida; order Santalales; family Viscaceae; genus Viscum; species Viscum album. The sequence goes on along the minus strand of OY728155.1, from coordinate 267,890,701 downwards.
GATGCTGGTTTCTCAGGTTACCCGTTCAATTGGTTCAATAAACAGAGAGGAGTCCGTCGATCTTGGAGCTGTTTAGATCGATGCCTTGTGAACAGGGTGTCTCTTTCTTCCTTCCCCATCATCAATGTTTTTCACCTTGTTTGAGGTTTTTCGGATCATTATCCTCGTCGGATTACTTTGCAATTTGGAAGTGCCTGTGATGACTCCTTTCATTTATCATCCTTATGGGCTGATAATTCTGAGTTTCTGGACATTGTAAGAAGTTCCTGGTATAGCTCGTTTAGTATTAATCCATGGATTTCGCTCTATAATAACTTAAGGCACCTCAAAGGGCATTTTCGTGGCTGGATCAAGGGTCTTCCATCAGAGGATCAAGACCTAGATATCATTAGCAGGGATATACAGTGCTTGGAGGTGAGATTAGAGAGTGATCGAGATGACAGTGTGTTTGCCGAGCTGAGATGCAAGAAGGATCATCTGGCTGATCTGATGCTGAAGCAGGAGAGGATAGCTTGTGAAAAATCAAGAGTGAAGTGGCTTCGTGAAGGGGAGAGAAACCTGATTTTTCCATGCTTGTATCACTGAAAAATGCAGATGTCTGTCACCCAATCTACTTCTGGAAGATGGATCATATTCAAATGAAAGGTAGGTGGTTGGAAAGATGGAAGATAGCTACTTTAAATCTCTTTTAGTGGATCCCAACCTGTGCTTCGTGGGGGGTTATCCGAACAGCCCATCTGAGCTCTTTCATGTAATTCCATGTTCTTTATCTGTAGAAGTTAATGAATTGTTGCAGGTCATCCCATATGAGAAGGAAATTAAGGAGGTGGTATGGTCCATTAATCCAGCCAGTGCGCCCAGGCCGGATGCTTTTCCAACTTCATTTTACAGATCTTCTTGGGATATTGTGAAGTAGAGTCTAATTTCCGCAGTTCAGGACTTTTTCCTAGGGGGAAATCATCCTTGGGTGGCTTGTGAAACAAATCTGGTGCTAGTTAATGAGGTCAAAGATCCCCAAACCTTGAACCATTATCAACCCATTACCTTGTGCAACGTCCCCTACAAAGTTCCCGCTGGAATTCTCAATAGAAGGATTGCTCCCTTCCTCCCTAGTTGGGTGGCTAAGGAGCAACATGGTTTTGTGAAGGGCCACTCTATTCAGGGGGCTATTGGTTTGGATTAAGAAGTGATCGGTGACATCAGTTTGAAATCTTTTGGGCGTAATGTGGCCATCAAGCTGGATATGAATAAAGCCTACAATAGAGTTGAATGGAGCTTCATCAACAGGGTCCTCGCCTGCATGGGGTTCTCAGTTTGGGTAGTTGATATTCTTTTCCGATGTTTTAGCCCCCCTTGGCTATGTATTTCATTTATGGGAAAGCATTTTGGTTTTTTTAATGCAGTTAGGGGCTTTAGACAGGGAGATCCCCTCTCTCCCTCCTTTTTTTTCATTACTCCATATGTCTTCAGCCAGTTCATTAATCATTATATTGAGGTGGGCAAGGTACTTCCCTTCCGAAACAAGAAACTGGTTGGTAGTATCTCTCATCTTATGTTCGCAGATGACACTGTGCTCTTTGTTAATGGTAGCATAAGGTATATTCAGTGGTGAATGGAGCTTTAGAGTTGTATTGTGTATGGAGGGGGAAAGTTATTAACCGGGAGAAGAGTAGCTTTTTTGTTCCCAATAAATGTTTCGATGGAAGAGTCAGGGCCTTGGAGAACAGCCTTGGAATGCTTAAAGGTTCCTTCCCTATGCACTATTTGGGTGCCCCAGTGTCCTCGAATTCTCTTCTCATTAAACACTTTGACATGGTTACCGAGATAATCATGGGATGCATTCTCAACTGGAAAAACATGTTCTTATCTTTTGGCGGTATAATCGCTTTCATTAATTCTGTTCTATCTTCTATTCCTATGCACATCCTATCCACTTTGAAGGTTCCGAAGAAGGTGGTTTATAACATTGAGAGATCTCTAATTTCTTTTTTGTGGTATGGTCACTTTGAGGGGAGGTTTCATTGGGCCGAGTCGGCCTGCTAGACCTGTTGTTAGAGGGAGTATCAATCTAAAAAATATTTCTGGAACCATGGAAGGCTTTCATGCTAAACTTGCATGGGAATTTTTAGAGGGGAGTAACTTGTGGGGTAAATACATGCAAGGTACTTATGGGAGTGAGGGATGTTTTCCCAGGGTGAAACCCTCCAAAATCCAGAAGCTGTTTCAACCTTATATACAAATCCTTCAACAAAATTCTCACTGGTTAATTGGCAGGGGGATATTGGTTTTTTGCACCACAACTTGTCAGGGGATGTTAATGGTTTCCCGGGATTCCCTACTCCAGGTATTAGCTCCAGAGAGGCCAGTTAGTATCCTGCCTTTATTAGTGCCATTTTGGTTGATAATCAGAAAAGTTTATTTGATAGCATTGAATTGTCCAATGAGCCAGACAAATATATTTTCACAGGTTCTTCATTGGGTTCATTTAATATTCGGGACTTTCATAAACTACAAGCAGTGAATACTCCTCAAGATCAATGGGGAGAATTTTTTTGATGTAGGGAGAATCCTTCCAGCTTCTATTTTCTCGTACGGTGGGTCCAGAAAATTGCACTGCCTACGGAGGATTTCATTCAGCGGTGGGGATTAGTCTCACTTCAAAGTGTTGGTGTTGCAGGGAGCCAGGAACTGAATCTAAAGCGCATCAATTTTTCAGTAGTGAGTGGGAGAAGGTGTTCTGGGGGCATTCGGGTAGTGTATAGGATGGCCCAAAAAGGCGGCATCCGCAGAGCCTTTTCTTCACTAGTGGTTTTGAGGAGCGGACAAGTATGGAGCTGAACAGAAGGTTAGGGAACCAATATTCTTCGCGGGCTGCTCGTCAATCTAGTCGGCTAGGAATGATTGAAGGCATTTATCTGCTTCAGGGTCCAGCATAGGTATTCTTCTCAAGACTATAAATTTAATCCTAGATTTGTGAAGGTTATGTAAATATTTGGGGAATGCTCCCTCGGGGGTCAAGCTAAATTCTGATGGCTCCTGCAGTTCGGGGTCTATGCGGGGTGATGGGGTGGAAAGAGACAACAAAGGTTCGGTTGTGGAAGTATTCTCAGCTTTCTTTGGGAATGGTTATTCACTGCAGGCGGATGCTCATGCTATTCTCACTGGCCTTCTAATGTGCAACCAGAGAGGCATCCCTATCAGAGAGTTAGAGACTGATTCGTTAGTTGTGTACAATGCTGTTTCAGGTAAGGGACACGTTCCTTGGTTTGTTGAATACTGTATCAGAAGAAGCAAGAAGCAACTGAACAATCAAACAAGCATTCTTCATACCTGGCGCAAGAGAAACACTATAGCGGACTTCCTTGCTTCTAAAGCATATCCAAATGATGGGGTTTTTTATTTTCTATCTTTGGTTATTTTCCTCTTCTGGGCATCGAGTTTGTTCGGGCTGATGCCTTGGGTTAAATTTTTTTAGGCTCCCGTAATTTTTTCTTGTAGGCTCTTCAGCATTTTCTCCTTTTAATAAAATAAATAATTGTTGGTGTAATTATTACAATTTAATTAATTTCATATTTTAAAACTGAAAGGAACAAATCCTAAAAACTTGGAGCCATAATCGCTCAGTAGAACCTGGAGAAAGGGGTGCGCCCCCCGCCCCCCACATTCAGGCAGACCTAGGACCAACATCCGATTGTTGGAAATGCCTGACCGTTCGACACGAAAACACAAGCGAGAATGGAAAGAAGATTGAAGGAAAAATACTTGAACACAAATGATGTTTTGTGCACCACCAATTGGGATGCTTTTCTGGAGAGGTTTTCATTTCTTTATATAGACAAAAAAAAAACAAGACGTATTTACAACGTAATTAATACCACGCGGCAACATTAATGGGGACAAACCGCGTTGACCCATCAATAGGGGGGGAGAAAAAAACGGTGAAATAAATTCCTTAACAAAATTAGTCAACAATCACCCCCCTAATTTCTGTCTCATTCACTGGATCTCAACGACGCCAATCTTCGCGCGTAGCTCCAGAAACCTGACACGCCCAAGTGACTTCGTGAGAATGTCTGCAAGCTGCTCCTCGGTGCGAGTGTGCTCGAGAATGATTTTTCCTCCATCAACGCACTCTCGAATGAAATGGAATCGGGTGTCAATGTGCTTGCTTCGGTCATGGAAGACGGGGTTCTTGCTTAAGGCAATGGTGGACTTGTTGTCCACTTTGAGCACCGGTGTACTGAGGTCTGAGTGTAGAAATTCCCCTAACAGTCGAGCCAACCAGATGCCCTGGCATGTTGTAGTTGTCGCGGCAATGTACTCTGCTTCGCATGAAGACAACGCCACCACCTTTTGCTTATGAGATTGCCAAGTTATGGGCTTGTCTCCAAGGGAGAAGAACACCCCAGTAGTGCTCTTGCGGTCATCGACGTCACCGGCCATGTCGCTATCGCTAAAGCCCAACAGGATCGACCGATCGTTTTCCTTCCTTGTGTAGTGGACACCGTAGTTGCGTGTCCTGGCGATGTAGCGCAATAGGTGTTTGACTGCGGCCATGTGATCTTCATGTGGCTCTTCCATGAACCGGCTTACGTAACCTACTGCATAGGCAATGTCTGGCCGTGTATGCACTAGGTACCTGAGGCTGCCGATGGTGCTCCGGTACTGAGTGACATCAACCAACGGGCCAGTGCTAGACTTGCTTAGCTTTAGGCGGGCCTCCATCGGCACTTGACAGGGGTTGCAATCTCCCATACCGCTCTTCTCCAACAATTTAGTCGCATAGGCATATTGACGTAGGGAAATTCCATTGGGCCCTTGGTTCACTTCGATGCCAAGGTAGTAGGAGAGCAATCCCAAGTCACTCATCCGAAAAAGCTTCTTCATCTCCATCTTGAACATGTTGATGTTGGTCACATCAGTGCCGGTGATGATCAAGTCATCTACGTACACCCCGATGATCAGATGAGAAGTGTTATTTCCACGAGTATACACAGCATGTTCAGAGTCGCTCTTGTGAAACCCAAGCGTCAGAAGGCTGACATCATGCTTGGCGTTCCATGCTCTTGGTGCTTGGCGAAGGCCATAGAGTGCTTTCCGGAGTCGGAGCACCTTGTGCTCATGGTCTTTGATGATGAAGCCAGGTGGTTGCTCGACGTAAACCTCCTCTTGGAGGTCGCCATTTAGGAATGCCGATTTGACATCCATGTGATGGACCTCCCACCCTTCTTGCGCTGCCACTGCGATGAGGAGCCGCACTGATTCCATGCGTGCGACAGGGGCAAAGGCCTCCTCATAGTCGATCCCCTGCTGTTGGACATATCCTTTTGCAACAAGTCTCGCCTTGTTCTTTGCTACCGCACCGTGCTCATCGCGCTTCACCTTGAAGACCCACTTGAGCCCAATTGGACGATGGCCAATAGGGAGATCGACGAGCTCCCATGTGTCATTGTCCTCGATCGTCCTCATCTCTTCAAGCATCGCCTTCGCCAACACTGGTGTTGTTCTGCTTCACCAAAGGAGGTTGGCTCATCAGCCGTAGTGAAATGTAGCTCACCAGGGTCGAGCTCACGTAATGCAAACCCAGGTGGTGTTGTGGCCCCGATGATGTTGTCAATAGTGCGGAACCGAAGTGGGGCGTCGTCGTGCTCGACGTCAAGTGCTTCCGTCATGTTGGATGGTGGTGAGACGAACTCCACTGCGGTTGATGGCATGGGCATCACCTTGACCACATCTGGTGTTGCAGCATCTGCAGAGTGTGCGCTAGTGGGTGTGAGTGACGATACCTGTTCTCCGACAGTGTCGTCGGCCTCCGTCGTCCCTGGCATACATTCTGTTGTGTGTTCGACGATGAATGGCTTCTCACTGCTCAACACATCTTGTTCATCATGAGCACTCCAATTCCACTGTTCTGCCTCGTCGAAGATGACATCACGCGTTACATGCATGCGCTTGCTGACGGGGTCATACACGCGGTATGCCTTGGACCCGGACTCATACCCGACGAAGATCATCGGCGTACTCCGATCATCCAACTTCTTCAGGTGCATTTTTTCCGCACTTTTGGTTGTATTGCGCATGTCAAGAATGTAAAACCTCACCTGAAGAAGTTGGATGACCGGAGTACGCCGATGATCTTCGTCGGGTATGAGTCCGGGTCCAAGGCATACCGCGTGTATGACCCCGTCAGCAAGCGCGTGCATGTAACGCATGATGTCATCTTCGACGAGGCAGAACAGTGGAATTGGAGTGCTCATGATGAACAAGATGTGTTGAGCAGTGAGGAGCCATTCATCGTCGAACACACAACGGAATGTATGCCAGGGACGACGGAGGCCGACGACACTGTCGGAGAACAGGTATCGTCACTCACACCCACTAGCGCACACTCTGCAGATGCTGCAACACCAGATGTGGTCAAGGTGATGCCCATGCCATCAACCGCAGTGGAGTTCGTCTCCGTCGTCCCTGGCATACATTCCGTTGTGTGTTCGACGATGAATGGCTCCTCACTGCTCAACACATCTTGTTCATCATGAGCACTCCAATTCCACTGTTCTGCCTCGTCGAAGATGACATCACGCGTTACATGCACGCGCTTGCTGACGGGGTCATTCACGCGGTATGCCTTGGACCCGGACTCATACCCGATATCGACGAGGCAGAACAATGGAATTGGAGTGCTCATGATGAACAAGATGTGTTGAGCAGTGAGGAGCCATTCATCGTCGAACACACAACGGAATGTATGCCAGGGACGACGGAGACGAACTCCACTGCGGTTGATGGCATGGGCATCACCTTGACCACATCTGGTGTTGCAGCATCTGCAGAGTGTGCGCTAGTGGGTGTGAGTGACGATACCTGTTCTCCGACAGTGTCGTCGGCCTCCGTCGTCCCTGGCATACATTCCGTTGTGTGTTCGACGATGAATGGCTCCTCACTGCTCAACACATCTTGTTCATCATGAGCACTCCAATTCCACTGTTCTGCCTCGTCGAAGATGACATCACGCGTTACATGCACGCGCTTGCTGACGGGGTCATACACGCGGTATGCCTTGGACCCGGACTCATACCCGACGAAGATCATCGGCGTACTCCGGTCATCCAACTTCTTCAGGTGAGGTTTTACATTCTTGACATGCGCAATACAACCAAAAGTGCGGAAAAAATGCACCGTCGGTCGTTTTCCATGCCAGGCCTCGTATGGCGTCAACCCGTCAAGGCTATGTGTCGGCGCCCGGTTGAGGATGAAGACAGCAGTGGAGACAGCCTCACCCCAGAACATCCTGGGAAGGCCTTTTGCCTTCAATATGCTTCGAGCCATGGCAACCACTGTCTGGTTGCGTCGTTCAACGACCCCATTCTGTTGTGGTGAATAGGGGGCCGTGAGTTGTCGTTGTATGCCACGTTTGGCACAGTATTCACCAAATTCCACTGAAGTGAACTCGCCACCGCGGTCCGTCCGGAGAACCTTCAGCTTGCGCCCTGTCTCCACCTCCACTGTGGCTTGAAAGCATTTGATTGCCGTCAAAGTCTGGTCCTTGCTTCCGAGTAGATTGAGCCACATGTAGCGGCTCATGTCATCTACGAGCAGTAGAAAATAACGGCTCCCGCTTGGTGTCGTCGGCGTGATCGGCCCACAGAGGTCACCGTGGACAAGGTCGAGGGCTTGTTCCGCACGATGCTTCGCTTGTTCAGGGAAAGACACTCGTCGTTGTTTCCCAATGAGGCAGCCATCGCAGACTTGATCGACCTGATCAATTTGTGGGAGCCCTCGCACCATATCGCATTGAGCGAGCTTACGCAGGGCCTGGAAATTCAGGTGGTCGTACCTCGCATGCCAACGCCATGCCTTCTCGGAGCCCCTTGCAGAAAGGCATATTGGCTGTGCAATGTCGAGTTTGAGTTTGTACATCCGTCCGGGGAAGCGCTTCACCTTGGCCAGTAGACGCCGCTGCTGGTCTCGGATCCTCAGGATGCCGTCTTCGATCAATATCTGGCAACCGTTCTCATCAAGTTGTCCAATGCTAATGATGTTTGTGGTGAGCCTCGGGATGAAGTACACCCCCGTGAGCATGCGGTGCTCACCGATTTTGCAAGTGAGCAAGATGGTCCCGCACCCCTCAATGTTGACGACAGAGTCATCTCCAAACTTCACGGTGCCACGGATCCCAGAGTCAAACTCGGAGTAGACGGCGCGAGATCCAGTCACGTGGTTTGTGGCACCGGTGTCGAGGTACCAAAAGTTGTCATCACGCGCCTCCTCCTGATCCAGTTGTGCGAAGACGTTCGTCTCGATCAGCCGTAGAGGGCTGCATTGTGGTTGTAAAGTATTGGTGGTGGCGAATTGCGGTGGTGGGGAATCAGGAACTGCGGTGCATGACCTTGCCATAAGGAGCGCGGGCTCATCGTCATCACCTTGGGTCAGAAGGGCCTGAGGCCTTTTCGGTCTGCTGCGATAATCTTTGGCCCAATGACCCATTTTGCCGCAATTGTGACATTTGTCCCTTGAGACTTCACGACCACCATCGTATCCCGAGCCATCCCTTCCATTTTCACTATTACCACTGCCAGTCTTTTGTCGTGGTCCTCGGCGACGCCGGTTGCCGAACTTGGAGTTGTTGAAAGGTTCCTCCCTCGTCTGCCGCTCCTTCATCCGTGCAACCCATTCCTCCTCGGTAAGGAGTAGCTTCCCTCCAGTGTTTGCGGTGGGTGCCGGCTCAAAACGGTCCTCCGCCGCTTTAAGTCTCCCTGTTACCTCCTCCACAGAGAGTGTCGAAATATCGAGAAGCGTTTCAATTGAAAGGGCAATTTGGGAGAACCTGGAGGGGACGACGCGCAAATACTTCTCAACGACCTTGTCTTGAGGCTCCAGATCGCCGAGGATCGTGAGTTGGTTGACCATCCCGGTGAGCCGCATTGCGAAGTCGTCCACCGATTCGCCGTTGTGAAAAACAATGCCTTCGTACTCCTTGCGGAGTTTTTGAGCATTGGCCTTGCGAACGCGATCAATGCCGATGCGCATGGTCTTCACGGTGTCCCACGCTTCCTTGGCAGTTGCCTTGACGATGAGTATGGAGATCATCTCCGGTGGGACAGCGCGGAGGATGGCCTCCAGCGCCATCCGATCTTTCTGGAGTTCCGCACCGCCAGTGTCGACGGCATCCCAAAGACCGCGTGCTTGAAGCATGACCTTCATCATCAAGGACCAGTCGCTGTAGTTTGTCTTCGTGAGGATCGGATACATCGCCGATCCCCCGATCTCCTTCACCACTCGATGTACCACCAGAGGGCCGCTACCGTTGTCAACGGGGGGTCTGGGATGTGCCGATGATGTCTGGGAGAGTCGGGGCGATGAGGGCTCGGAGTTCGGCATTGTGGATGAAGTCATCCTCCCTCTGATACCAAATGTTGGAAATGCCTGACCGTTCGACACGAAAACACAAGCGAGAATGGAAAGAAGATTGAAGGAAAAATACTTGAACACAAATGATGTTTTGTGCACCACCAATTGGGATGCTTTTCTGGAGAGGTTTTCATTTCTTTATATAGACAAAAAAAAACAAGACGTATTTACAACGTAATTAATACCACGCGGCAACATTAATGGGGACAAACCGCGTTGACCCATCAATAGGGGGGGAGAAAAAAACGGTGAAATAAATTCCTTAACAAAATTAGTCAACACCGATGTCCTACAATATGAGGATGTCCTACAACGCACACCTGACACCAACCTGAGAAAAATCCGACATGAAACACTGATTCAACCGGAAATTTAATTTAATTTAATCCAAAAATTCTAGTTTAATGGGTGATCCAACATAGCTTGCATTAAATGATGAATTGTCAATTGATTACACCCTCCCAAGATTCCCTCTATAAGTATCACATGAAATACCCATTAAGAGAAATTATTTATCTACATTCCCGTGAAATCATTCCTTTAAAATCTTACCATATGAATCAAAAAATAGAGGAAAAGAGGGTAGATATATATGGGAGGAAATGGAAGAAGCCTTACCAAGAATCGAAGTAATGATAACCTTTGAAATGATCTAAAGGAGATGAGGAGTAATAAAGGATGCAAAGGGAGGCTCTTTCTGTATGCATCTAGGCACTAAAAATATGAGGGGAGTTCTATTAGGAACCACCAAAATTTCACGACATCCCCTTCAAAAAGGGGATTCCATACACCTATTCACCGTGTGAATCAGGGAAGAAAAAATAAAAAACTGAGAGGCCAAATTTAAAGATATCGGGATGGTTGAATATGGGAGTATTGATGACTATTTCACCAAGGTAAATGAAATTGTTTGTCGTGTTAGAGGATTTAGAGACAAGATGGAAGATTCTATAGTTAAAAAATTAATGAGAGATATTATAGTCCACTTTGATCCAAAGGTTTTAGTTATTGAAGATATTGGAGATCTTTCCCTTGATGAGTTTCACAATACCTTTCTTAATTATGAGATATGAAAGGATCTAGTTTTAAAAAAGGCTAAGGTGGATATTTACTTCATATCCATTAAAAAATATATATATTAAAGTGGTAAAACTTGAATTATCTATAAATTTAGTTGATGATGATGATGATGAGAGTGATTAAAATAACAAAAGGTTGATGTCTTGTTCTTCTAAAAATCATAAAAGTGGTAAATGAAAATATAATGGAAACTTCCATTTAATGTTTCAACTATGAGGGAACTGGACATTTCTTGGATGATTGAGTGAAAAATAAAAATTTGGAATATGAATAATTGAAGAATGAATAAAAGATTCAAATGAAACCAAAGTTTGGATCCCATAAGGAATATAAGAAATCTAACTAAGGATGGAGAAATGTTTAAAGAAGGAAAAAAGGGGAGTCTTTTGAGTGAAGAGGAAAAAGATGGTCCATCATTAAGTAATAACATTGAAGAAGAGTGTTCTAGAAAAACCATCACATTGATGGAATATATTTAAGGGAATTAAGGTAGCACAAGTACTAATGAAAAAGGAGAAGAAACATATATGGAGCATATGTTGAGTACTGAATTTGATGTTTATCTTAAGAGAAACACTCAAATCAAGAAATAAGTAAAATATATTAAAAATTGTGTGGATGAGATATTCATAGATAAGGATAAGTATAACACTAGAGAAAATAATTACATTGAGGAGATCAAGATTCTTAATGTAAAAGTGGTTGAGTAGGAGAGTATAATAAAAGAGTTTGCGAAAAAGATATTTGTTAGAGAAAAAGAACTCAGTCTGGTTTAGTCAAGGTACCTTAAGGCTGATATTATTCTTGGGAAAATGAATGATGAATATGGAAAGGCGGTGGAAGTGGAGGAAGAGTCATCTAAATCTGCTATAAATTATTGCAATCACATTTAATTAAAAACTCAATCTCTTATATATAAAAATGTAAAATCTATTTCATCTAGAAGTATAGGTTCTAAAGGCCAAACTAGGAAAAAATGGGTTTGGAAAACCCCTTATATGATGATGCCTTCACTTGGGTCACCTTTGCTGGCCAAAATGGTCACGCCATAATTACCCTCTGGAAATATAGTCGAATCTGATACGCTGATGTATCATATTTATGTACTGACGAATCAAATAGATCAGGTCCCAAGTAAATCTACCCTTTTCACGGAGAAGGACAACCAGAGTGCTGGAGTCAGGCTCCACCTCCAAAATATTAATATCATATAGTCTGTAAAGAGATAGCCCGATATCCATCGCTCTAACCTCATCCCCAAGTTAAGATCTTGATCCAGAGATGGCGTTGAAGGCCAGGATAACTGAGCCATTATGATCCCTCACAAGGACTCCCCCTCTCATAAACCTAGAGGCATAAGAACCGTCCACATTGATTTTTAATCCAGAGAGGGGGGCTGTCCATTTAACCCATCTCCCAAGGTTTTGGTAATCCCTACCTCCTTGATCCATGAAAACTCTTAGAGGCATCTTTCAAAGCATCGAGGAAGAGACCACACCATTGATGACCACCCCATGTTCTACAACACATTCCAGCACGTGAGTCCTAAAAATATGAGGGAGAACTATTTTCCTTCTCTTGCTATATTCTTCGCCTCCCAAATTATCCAGCATATCATTGTGAATAACAAGCTATGCACCTTGGATTAACACCTCTGTTGATCCACACCTTAGAACCAGACGACCACGAAGTGTGAGGTTATATCTCCACCTCCTACGACCCCCATCTCATGATCCGAAAATCTCCATAAGCTAATTTCATAGTCGCTTATGAAAAAATGATTTGTGGAATATGTTATCAAGAAGGTCACTATGTAGAAAGAATGATTGACATTTATTCCATGAAAACAATAATAGATTGCTAAAAATATAAGTTTAAAAACAAATCAAGGATGCGAAGTACCATATTGTTGAGGTGGCTATCAAGGCAAGAAAAGGGAGAAAACCAAGGATTCTTAATATAAGCTTCTCATTACACATGAAAAGAGACATCGAGGTGGTGAAAAATATTGAAGATCATAATGGTGGCACAATAAATTTTAGAAATGAAGGATCTTTGAAAATTAAATGTATTGGGATAGTTGACATTGAATCACAAAATCTAAATAAAAAATGTTATATTTATTGATGAGATGATACACAACATGTTTATTGTGAGTTAGATGTGTGATGATGGAAATGTGGTTATTTGAAGAAGAAACACATCTAATTCAAGGGATAATATATGAAAATATTAACACCAAAGGCGATAGTACTAGTGGAAATCTCATTCACATTGAATACTCATAGAACTCATGCTATTTCAGATTAAAATTTGTGAACATATTATGGAATAAAAGGGTGAGTCATATTTTTCAGAGAAGTTTGATAAAAAATTGAAGGGAAAAAAATAGTAGAGTATTCCCTTGTCTAAAGAGAGAAAGAAAATAATTTATGAAACATTCAAAATGACTCAAGGATATCATAAAAGGGTTGTAATTTAGTCCATTAAACCTCTTTAATTGATACATTTTGATTTATATAGACCCATGAGACACAAGTCTACTCAAGTTGATTTTTATTTCATCACATTTAAAGAAGACTTTACAAAAATGAATAAAGTGGTGTTTAAGAAACAAAAATAAGAAGCATTTGTCATATTCAATATTTTCCAAAGAATAGCAGAGGAAAATTTGGGATATGCATTAAGAAATTCATATATGGAAATGGGAAGGAATTTACTAGTATATTATTTGAGTCATGTCTTGAATAACAATGTATAAATAATCAATAGAACACTCAATATACACTCCATAAACATTTAGTTATTGAAAGGAATAATAAGAGTTTTGTATAAATGGGAAGAAACATGTTGACAAAACATAATCATTCAAAATTTCATTAGAGGGATTCTATTTGCAGATCTGTTTATATTTTAATTAGGTTCATGCTGAGATCAAAATCCAACATGACTTTCTATGAGTTTCATGTTGGAGTAGGTGACCTAATACTGACTATATTTTTAATTTTTGATTATTGTTATATTCATGGATTGAATATTAATTAATAACTTATCACATCTTGATCATTCTTCTTTGTGACAATGAATGTGATAATGTTATAGGATACTTTTCATGTCAAAAGTATATAGCAGTTCCTCACAATGATGAGATACATAAGAAGCTATGATTGTATAGCTTAAAATTATTTTTTATGGTTGGATAAAATCGTCTAATGTGATATAGATGATACAGAGCATTAGGTGTAAGAGGATCATAATACATTGAGATACATTATCATGGTGTTCATCCATGTTAATATCCAAGATATGAGATTCTGAGAACATGACCTACCAATAGGGATTCCACATGTTTCATGTGTTATTGGATATTCCTATATGTGCACATGTGTAATGGTCCTTTGACCTGAGATTGTTATTAATGAGTGTCACCACTCTTGTTCTTTGATGTATTTCTTAAACCAAGATGACATATGTTCACAGTGAAGTTGGATGCATTGAGTGAATCATAAATAAAATGACATTAATTAATACTATGAGAAAGGATTTTCCCTTACATTGGAAGTAAATATCTGAAGACTTTTAATGAGAATAGAATTTCCCGATAAGACCATATCCATAGAATTGATATCAGTATGTTATTTTGAAAATTCAAATAGAGAGAGTCATACAAAAAGGTTGATGACTCATGTTATGCAACATGCTTGATGATAGATATCATGAAAAAGGGATAATATTATATGATAATCATTCTAAAGAGGTTTTAATGTCATTGTGTCATTACACTTCTTTCTTTGTGGGTTTCTTGACCATTTTCTAGACTATAACCATTGACTTTAGGCAGTTTCTTACTTATTCCACTAATAAAGGAGTCTAGAGGTCCGCACACTAAGTATATCCAAGAACCTTGATTAAATTATATATGAATTTAACAGTAGATTAGAATATTGTTCTCAAGACTGATGATTAATATTTAATTGGTTTTATTAGTTGATTATATACATTATGTCAAATTTTATTCAAAATAATATATATATAAGTTGAATATTTAAAATAATATTTATTTATTTATTTTATAAATATAATATTTACACTCTTTATTGGTGAATAATGAAATAATATTTATTTATTAAATAAATATTCATTATTCTCGGATGATAAATATTAAGGAGGATGAGCAGACAAAGTTATGGTCTGCTTGGAAATGACATATTAAATATTATTTGAATAAATATTAATTAATATATTTGAGAAAATAATATTTATTTATACTAAAATTTGATCAAATGTCAGGTAAATAATAATAATAATAATAATAATATTTAGATATGGTTTTCATCAGGGATTGGGTCAATGGTTCAGGACCTTTGAGAAATTATCTTCGCTAACCTGGCTGTATAAATACACTATTATGTCATTTATTGAAACAAGAGACTCTATTCTCTAGAGAGAATATTGTGGACACTAAAAATCTCTCTAGATAATTCTCTGAACCCTAGAGAGGAATTATCAAGAACATGAAGAATGATGTATGATTGGGGTTCTCCTCCACCATCCCACGTTAGAGAAATCCTATGAATCCAATGATTCCATTATAATTAAACAAATTAAATCCAAAAATCCCATTGGGATTACAATATACAATCAATAATGAATGACATAATACATAGAGACCAATACACTATCACCCAGATAACTCTTCAACGATGTTCAAAGTTTTTTGGATCATGTGTGAATCATCAATAAAGAGAATCAACCTTCATTACTCTTATGAAATTATGGTATAAAAGAGGTTTAAATCGTAATCAACAAAGAAGAAAGAATTATAATTTGAGGTAATTATTAATTTTGATATAAATTAATTATAAAATATATATGATGACCTAACACTTTGGATTTTGGGGTTGCTATTTGTTTGGTTCTGAGGAGAAATTATATGATTTTGACAAATTTTTTGGTATTGGGAACCATCCAACTCCAATTACATTGCACCCCAAAACCTTCATTTGGTACAAGAATAATCTCATTGTGAATTATTTTAGAGTGTTTGGTAGCCCCTACATTATAAAAATCCAAAATAAAAATCTGTAAAAAATTGATGAGAAAGATAATGGGGGTAACTTGTTGGGATAACTATAAAATTAAAAGTGTTAAATATGCTAGAACAAAAGGATTTAAAAATCTATTGACTATTATAATATGATAATTATTAAACATAAAACCAAAATTAGTGAGAATATTATTTCATATATTGTAGAAAATACTGAGAATAGTGAGCAGAAACCTTGGCATGATAGTTGAGAACATGTTGAATTTGAACCACATGTATCAAATATTTAATTTGATCAAACTAATAATTATGATGAAGAATATAATATTTAAAAATAGATGTACTACGGGTAATAAAAAATATGGATATTAAAAACATCATTGGGATTTAGAGTACACATGTGAAGACAAGAAGAATACTAAAGTGTGATAACTAAAAAGATTTAATCTCCCAAAATAATCCACACTTAATAACTAAAAATATCAAGAATATAGAATGTATTGGGTTTATGAATGAGGATATGGACTAAATTAAGAGAAATTTCAATTAATATCTTGTCCCTATATCAAAATATAAAAATGTTATTGGGATCAAGTAGGTGTTTAGAAGTAGTTTAGATGACAAGCACACATTCATAAGGTATAAGGCCATGCATTTTTTCAAGGGGTACTATTTGGTGGAGGGATTTGATTTTGAGGAAAGATTTTTTCCTATGGTAATATTGGATTCCATACAAATGTTTTTTTATATAATAGATCATAGGAATTATAAAATTTATATGATATATTTGAAATATGTCTTCGTGAATGGTGAGATAGAAGAAGATGTGCATGTTGATCAGCCTGACAGTTTTGTACTTAAAAATGATGGGACTATTTTATGAAAGCTAAATAAATATTTATCTAGATAAAAATAGGACCCTCAATCCTACTATTCTATAAATGGATTATTCTTGAAGGATATGTAATTATGAAAGGGAAAAGTGGACAATAAGATTGCCATCAAAGAGAACAATGTATGTACCCACATTATGATTGTATATGTTGATGAAATTATTTTTTAGGTGATCAATATATTTCATGTAAAGAGTAAAAAATCAATGAAGAACAACTTTAATATGTCTATGTTGGTTGAGTAGATATACTTATTTGGTTTACAAGTGATGAAAAAAATAAAATTTTATTATTTTATCCCAAGAGTAGTATGTTAGGGAATTGTTGAAGAAGATTCGGATTGAGGAATCTAAAATGATATACACACCTATTTAATCGGGGAAATTTTTTTCTAAGGATGCTGAAGTTAAAATTTTATATCAAAGGGGATTTACAAAAAAAACTTGATTGGAATACTAATCTATCTTACTTCATTAAGACATGATAAAGAATATGTTGTGAGTTTATGTGATAGTTACTAGAGTGATCCCAAATAATCTCATCTTATGGGAGATAAAAGAGTTCTTAAATAAATCTGAGGGAAAATAAATTATGTTAAAATATACAAGATATGAAAGATTAAAAATCTAACCATTTATATAGATGATGACTGGGAAGGTGATTCTGATGATAGAGAGTCCAATTCAATTGTAATTTTCCTATTGGGAGAATTCTTTGTGAGTTTGTTTAGAAAGAAACCAAACTCTACTAAACTGATTACAAGAGAGGCTGAATAAATGGATACTATAAGTGCTTTCACCCATATTATATTTATGAAAGAATATCTTGAGTATTTGAATGAAAATACTAAAAAACTTCTCATAAGTATTTTTTATATTCAAAGTGGTATTGAACTTTTTAAAAATAATATACAACACACAAGGTTTAACAACATTTATATCCTATACCACTTCATCAAAGAGAGAGTTATTAATAGTGATATCAAGTTAGCATTTATTCCTACCCGAGACCATATGGTTCACATCTTCACTAAGGCTATTTCTAAAGATATGTTTGAGGCAATAAGGTTGAACATGAATGTTCAACCCTTCGCTCACTCTTGGGGAACTTTGGGAGAAACCCCAATATAGCTTTATATTGTGTTGTTAAAGTGGGGGATGATGAGAACCAATCTCTATCTACAAAGTGAGAGTAGAAAATCCTCAAAGGGGGAGTAAAAGTTATAATATTCTCTATTTATTTTTAATATCTAGGAGATATAGTTATTTAGAAATGGGGGATAAAACTTAGAAGTGAGTGTTTGAAACAAGGGGGTTCATTAAAATAGCATGGTAGTATTTTTTATTGACACAAATGGATAAAATTATCTAAAAAAATGCAATATCTTTTGGTGCGGTTTCAACATTCATCTCATGTCAGATATTCTATTATTTGATGAGTCTTGAATGAATTGTTGTGTTTTGAAAAGGGTTGGGAAAGGTTGAGAAAAAATATAAAGGGATATATTGAAGTACCAAATAGAATTTTTAAAGGGGATTTATTTGTAACACCTTGATATTTTTATGAAATAGATGTTTAAATAATTTTATTTCTTGGATAGCTTGTGGTGTATGCAACAACTTTGTTAGAAGATCCGTGAAATATTATTAAAATATTATATTTCCTTTATAACATAGTTGTTAAATTGGTGGGAATAAATATGTATAACTAATTTATGATATAAATAGTAAGGTCCAAATCAATATGAATTTATTGGTATGTTCTTAGAAAAATGATCACACAATTTGTAGTAAAGTCACTTTATTCTTAAAAAATTTATTTTTCTTAAAAAATGAGTTTTTCTTATTTTATGATTGACTATTAATTTCATGAATTTCAATAAATTTTATTTACAAAATTAATTTCAATTTTGAATTAATTATTTCAAAATTTTCTTAAAATTATTTTATAATTTTTTTTTCTAAAAAATGTTTATTTTGTATGGAATAGTGAAAAATATAGATTTTTATTGAAAATTTTATTTTATTTTAAAAAATTTACAAGGTAAAATTATGTTTTCAATTAGTTTTAAATTTATTTAGTTCATTTTGATTTAAAATAATCTAATTATGGTTTTATAAATTCATTTTATACTTGAATTTAATATAAAAATATTTTTATGTTTAAAAGGGATTTTTTTATAAAATATTTATTTTCATTATGTTTCTATGATTTTATTTTAAATAAAATTCTACAACTTTTGTGATTTGAATTATATAAAATTAATTAAATATTTTTAATCAGGAGGTTAAATTTTATTAATTAAGCCCCATTTATTTTTTTAGCAATATGAATAGTATATATGGTAAAATTTATTACCTTAATAAAGGGTAAAACGAGTGTGGATTAAAAATAGGTGATAAGGCCATATCTTTTCGTCATATTTCTTATTGGATGAATTTAATTTTACCCTTAACACCTATGGTTTGAAATTTAGTTATTTAATTGACACTTGTCCCTAAAAATGGCATAGATATTATTAAAATCAAAGTGAAAAAATGTCACAATCTTAATTTTAAGAAAAATAATATTTCTAATATGGGGTTAACCAGAATTAATTATTGACTATGAATATTATTTGAAAATATATAAGATTTATCTTCATCCTGGTAATTTATTTATAATTTTTGGGAATTAAATAATTACCCTAAATGATTACACAACATTAATGTAGTAATTATTCAATTAAATGAAAAATGAAATAAATGATATTAAAAATATTAAACTAAATATAATTTAAATTAATTAAGATGATACATTAATTTTATTGATTATTATAACATATTTTTGTTTTATTAAATTATTTTTTCCAAATATATCTTGTTGTCTTTATTTTCTTAATGTCAAAGTAATGAATCATGTCAAAATCGACACTAATGATGTTTTATGAAAATAATATTTTATTAAATTGTAAAAAAATCATAACAACATTAAATAAGGAAAAAATGACATGCTATGTTCTCAAATATCATAAATTTTTCCATTTATTGTCTAATTGACACGTTATAAGTAAAAATTAAAACCTTTTAATTTTAAGAAGTTTGTTACCATGGTTAAAATTAAAATAGGTTAACTAAGGGTTAAGAAAAATGATAAGGTTTAAAATAACACCAAAAAAATGTCTAAATTCTATTTTTTATAATATTAAAACATTATCATATCTTATATTTTAACACATTTCCATTTTGTGGTACTTTGATATAAAAATAATTTATTATAATTTAATCTTTTAAGAAATTCAAAAAGTACCCCTCACCTATATTATAAAATAGAACATCCTTCCTCACTTCTTAAAACCACATTAATCCTTCTAGATTGACCCTAATCTACCAACTTCTCTTCTAAACTTTCCTACCTACATTAAATAGGTTATTTTCATCTCAAAAGACCAACCCTAGAACCCATTAGAGGATATTCAAAGGAGGCATTTCAAAGAAGAGGTAATCGCTCTAACTGATCTCTTTCTTTTTATACTCTTCCTTACCAAATCTAAATCTAAAATGTTTATAATAAAATAATAAGTTTAGTATTATCAATATTATTAAATTTTATTATGATTTCTAAAACACTATTATAAACCCTATTTCCTATTAGACAAGAAGTTAATTATCGCTCGTGCTTACGTACGACTTACCATATCCACATTGTGATGCAGTTAATTTTTTAGCACCATCAGTTATGGATGTGTATTATAATGGTTTTAATGAATATATATGATATATATGATATAAAAATTATTCTTGAAATATAAATTATTAATTGTCTTTCTTTCATTCTATCAATCGAATAATAAAAATAATATTCATGTGTGTATACAGCCTACCGTCTCTATGAATGGTGTAATTTATTTTTCAATTTATACTTTATATTAATTATTATAAATATCTACAAAATTATTATATATTATTTTTATACCCTGATTAACAATATGGAAATCATGATTCCATGATCAAATTATATGTACCAATATTGGCAAACTGAAACATGCTTGGAAAACGAAGAAGTTATCACCCAGAAATGTGATTTTAATATCAAATTATAAATAAACATGTTATTTAATGTGATAAATAAATAATACATAATATGATAAAATTAATTTTATGGAATAAATGTATATTAAATCCATATTTTTTATATATGAGGTTTAAACATGAACAATGAAAGGCCATACTTGATGTAAGGGAATTTCTAACTTAATTTCCTTTTATTGAGTTAAACCATATACTTTAATGATTATGTCATACTAAGATTATGTTTAAAATGAATTTTTATTATCTTATATTGTATCTCCATTTCATTATGTGTATTTATAGATAATATACATAATTGAATTTTAATGTTAACTTCAATGTCATTTATAAGATACTTTTTTGAAAAATCCTCTAATGTTTCTTCTAACAAAAGTCAAAAGGGAAGTTTTTGTAACTTATATGGAATGAGATGATTTTAATGATTTAAATATTACTTAATGACTTGAATATTCCTATACAATATTATAAGGTTCTTTTCAATAAAAATGTTTTTATTTTTTAATTTCACAACTTTTAAAAAATATCTTCAAAATAGAAATGATATTTTCCTCAAAAATATTTCAAGTGATATTTCAAAACCATTTTTCCTCTATGAAAAAATTATTTGATGTTACTTATGCTTTAATGGGGATATTATCCAAGGATACCATCCTTATTATTTCTAGGGATTTTTTATGATATCATAATGTTTCTTAATCCTATTACAATTCCATGTGTTATGAAATGATGGAATTTTTATGAAACCCATTTATATTAATGGGATCTGATATGATGAATGATTCGTTTTATTTTGTCACACATATGTATGGTTTTTATTATGTGATAGGTGGGAACTGTATATCCCTTAAATACATTATGTAAAATATTTATATCTCCTGATATAGACAGGATTAGGACAAGGAGTGAACTCAGTTCAGTAATACAGGGATTGAACAAAAAACAAACTCGGTTCAGTAATACAGAGTTGGAATGGGGTTTAAAACTGGTTCATTAATACAAGTATGGAATGGGAAGTAAAATCAGTTCAGTAATATAGGGCTGGAATGAGGATTGAACCTGGTTCAGTAAAATATTTTTTCCACTCTGATGGTCTTGGTAGTGATCCTTGACTAATATGGAAATGATTTTATATTATTATGTGTTTCAACAATTACATGTTATGGATTATGTGATTTGATTATTTTATGATTCATGTATTATAAACATCCAAGATTTATTCCATGACTAAATCTTTTGATATTTTATATGTAGGGTTTGATTTTTGAATGTTATGATAATGTTAGTATATCCTTTTTCACATTTTATCCTTATGTATCTCCCATGTTTAACCATTATGAGCACACAAGATTACACATTCATAGGATTCCTTTCACTAGGATATGAATAAATGTAATGAACCCAACCCCAATATCCTAGAGTCAGTGTCTCACTTTATTACGTTGGTATAGATAAAAGATTCAAATCTCAAGGGAAAGATTAATTTAAAAGTTTTGGAAGATAGATTACATACATGAACCTTATATTAAATTTTAAAACATTTATTATCAAGTAGAAAATAATTTGATAATTCCAACATTATCATAGATTAACCCTCCATATCAGTCATAATAAATATCTTAGAATCCTGGGAAAAATAAAACATAAAAAAGGGGTGATCTGAGATGCTCATAAAGGGTAAGCATATAGAGGAATATATCATAAATAAGCATAAAAATTAAGGAAATATGTTATAAACAATACATTAAAACATAATCTTGACAATAATATGGAAATAATAAATAATCCCATATAAAATAATCACATGTTCTAGAAAACATAACCATGGATATTCAACTAGTCGAATAATCATATGGAATATCGATAACTAATATCATAATGAGGGAATATATAATGTTGGACATCACAAACATATCATCAAGGATTCAAACAATACACCATACATAAATGAGTATGACATCATCCAATACCCAAACTAGTTTGTCTCAAGAGACTTACTGATGCATCGAGGGGATATAGCGAACCTTTTCCACCACTTAGTAAGTCCAATGTGTTCTTCATATGAAAATATAAACAACATAAACATTCATATTGAAAAACTAGCATATGAAATGTGAATAATTTAACCATAAACTATTAATGGTATCATAAGATATCAACCTCAATTAATCATAAGATCAAACAATGTATGTTTTCATAGATGAAAATACTCTAATAAAATCATTAAAAAAATATAGAGAGAAATACTCCTTTTTTTACTTTGAAATCATTTATTAAAAAGTCTACACAATTTTAAAAGAAGACATTTTCATTGAAAAAATATTTTAAAATTGTAATGTAATCTTCAAGACATTAATATGTCACAATGGAATAAAAATCATCTTATGCCGTATATGTTAAAAAAATATTCCTTCCATATTTTTTCAAAAAATTCATAAATTACCTCATTTGGAAAATGACAAAGGGATTCCTTTAAAACCATTTTATAATTTTTTTAACATGGGTATAAAGACCTTAAAATTTTATAGGAATATAGTAAAAAAAATTTGAAATAAATTTTTAAGAAACATTGAAATAGATGAATAATATTCCCCAGTAGATACTTATGTATAAACAATCTTGAATAATAATGAGATTGTGAAATAACCCTTACCTTTTACTGTCGTTTAGTTAAATGTACTTTATCCTACTTTATAATGGTTTAAAACAAGTTATTAATTTATAACAGAACCATAAAAAAATTTATTATGTAATATTTGATCTTCTTATATTGTTTTGTTAATAATATTATTTTATTACACTTGTTTCGGGTGTTAACTACTTCCTTTTCCTATGCATGTTTTGTTGTGTAAGTCATGTTTCTTATGCATAGGATATATATATTTTATATAAAAATTGATATTAAGTTCATTAATATTATATTTACTCATTATATATGTTTTTTTAATCATTATTGAATGGTTAACAATGAAAATGAATCACATCATGTCGTAGAGATGGTATGTTGTACGTACGCACGAGCGACGATATAATTTTCTTAATGGTGGAAGGGTAAAAAATTGGATGGTATATTAATTATAAAAAAATATCAAGTTATATTTATTATGTATATAAATTATTTCCATCATTATACCCATGCAAATAAAGCGGTGATGAAAAACAATTACACCATGACGTGGAGACAATAAGTCATACGCACACATGTGTGGTGCTTGCATTTTTAATATGAAGGATGAATCATAGAATATTGTTGTCCCATAATCCAAATAAAACCTCATAATATATATGATACTAGATTTATTAATTTATATTGTAAATTACATATAAATATGTAGTAGAAGAAGTTACAAACTTGGATGAGTTAGTAGAAATAATTACCTCTTCTTCGACAGTCATCCTTTAAATATCTTCTTAAGAGATCTAAGGTTGGTCTTTTTGGGAGATATAAACCTCTAGATCGTGGTTAAGGATATTGGGAGGAGAAATGGGTAGGACTTATGCAAGATATAAGGCTCAATGTGGTGTGAATAAGTGTGGTAAGATGTTCTCTTTTATAATTGAGGTGAGGGGCACCCTTGGAAACTCTAAAAATATTAAATTAATAAAAATTATTTTTCACTTAAAAATGCAACCAAAATGACTTATTTAAAATATAGGATGATTATGGGTTGAAAAAAACTCATAAAATTAAAAATTTTATATTTTTTTATTATTTTTTTAATCCCTATCTTTTTGGTTTAACCCTTATTTATACCTTTTAACTCTTACTCTAATATCATGTAAGTTATACTTTGAGGGTTAATATAGTTTATATAATTTTTAAAAAATAAATAAATGTGTAATTGCTGAAATATTTAAATTCACCCCAACACATTGGCTGAATTATTGAATTTTTTTAATTTTATATCATTTAATAAAATATTATTCATTTTAAAATATCATTAGTGTCAATTTTGAAAATATTCATTACTTGAATTTTTTAAAATATCATAACAACATGTTATTTTATAATAAAATCTACTAACGCATCTATAATATGTCCAAATAATCTATAAAATTCTTGTATCACATTAATTTTGTCAAATTATATTTATTTGAATATTTATAATATCATTTATTTGATTCTTCCATTAATTAAAAAATTACTACATCATCATTGTGTCATCATTTAGTGACATTGTTTTATCACTAAAAATTATAAATAGATTACCATGATTTAGATAATTTTTTTCTCTTTCTTAAGACTATTTATAGTCGAACATGTACTTTATATAACCCCAGATGAAAAATATTTCATTTGTTAAAAACAAAAGTTTGATAAAATTGAATTTTTTTTACTATAATATTATAAATGGGTTAAAGTCATCCAAGTGGCTCCAAATTCTCACAGAATCATCCCAATGATGGTTTTTGTCGATATTCACTCATCCAATTAAATTAGGAAAAGTTTTAGGGTAATTTATAATATTATTTTTACCCTTTATTACTTGATTTACCCTTAATCATGGTAATTAAAATATTACTAAATTTACTATTCATATGCCCCGAAAAAAAGAAATATATTTACTAAAATTGAACCTTATGATTAAAAATATTAAATAAATTTTTCATAATTCAAAACATAGAAGTTGTTGTAACTAATTTAAAATTAATCATGTTGATAGAAAGAGAAAACAAGTTTTTAAAGTGAAAAATTCAAAAGATTTAAAAGTTTTTATATCCAAAGTCAAAATAAAATTGATTCCAATGTCATAAATTATATTAAATGATAAAAATTGATCTAATTTATAATTTAAAACCAATCAAAAATATAATTTAACATAATAAATTATTTATATGAAATAGTTTTTTCAATTAAAATGCAATATTTCATCACTATTCATCAAAATATAAAACTTATCAGAAAAATACCGAAAATTCAACCAAATTAAATTTTTATATTATTATTTCAAATAAGAAGTTTATTTTTTTATAATATAATATATAAAAGTGTAAAAAATTGGATTTAAAATAGGTTCTCCATTAAAATGACGTAAAAATGGTTGTATAAAAATATTGTTTTAATGTGTAAAATTAGGTTTGTTCTTAACTTATGTCTATAAAATATATTGGATTAATATAGAAAATATTTTATTGAATATATAAAATATATATCTCATTAATATCATCCAATAATAGTAATTAATTTAATTTAATATGATAAAACTCCTTTTTGAGCATAAAAATAGTTCTCCATAAAAAACATTTCTTATATACTCAGTTGGTTCCTATATTCATTTCTAATTAATTTGTAACCAATGATTTCAACCATATATATTCATAAGTTAGCAGTATTTATAACTACCAACTTAACGAATATGTTATATCTTATTATATTAAATAATAATACTTTAATAATATATTTTTTTGTAAAACTCATCCTTGCGTGTAATTGCATTCCAACTCAATATTGTGTGTAATGTAAGATTAAAACGATATTTCATATAAATCAATATAGAAACAAAATTAAATTTATTCAAAAATGAAAATATTTTAAAGTATTGGGGTGTTACATTCTACCCACCCTAATTAAATTACGTTATTCCAATTTAAACTTGATCTCAGTAGTCTAGGGTTTGATATTTGAAAGTGAACACACTACTAGAAATCTCACCTTTCCCAACGCTTCTATACCAACAGTTTTTAAAAACCGTTGGTATAGGTCCCCTTTCCCAATGGTTTGGACAAACTGTTGGGAAATCCCACTTTGAGGTCAGTTTTCCCAACGGTTTTCCAAAACCATTGGGAAAGGGTATGGCTTTCCCAACGGTTTGGCCAAACCGTGGGGGAAATTCCACTTTGTGGCCACTTTTCCCAACGGTTTGGCCAAACCATTGGGAAAAGTCCCCCATATACCAATGTCGCTCCCAAAATCAAATGACCTATACCAACGGTTTTCAAAACCATCGGTATAGCTCTATACCAACGGTTTTGACAACCATTGGTATAGGTCCTTTGATTTTTTATCGAATATTCTTACCAAGAACATTATATAAATAAAAATTTAAAATAACTATGATAATATATATATATATATATATATATATATTTATGAAATTATGTTCACAAGATTCATGTTAGGTTAGTGGTTAGGCCGTTGAAAGATAAACTAGAGGTCCTGGGATCAAATCCCACTGAATGTTTTTTTTGAAATACATATACCAACAGTTTTATGGAACCGTTGGTATAGATTTTCATATTACTTATACCAACGGTTTTCCCAAAACCATTGGTATAGACCTATCCCAATGGCTTACTTACCCACGGTTCTCCAAACCGTTGGTATAGGCTATACCAACGGTTTGGAGGCCTATACCAACTGTTCCAAACCGTTGGTATAGGGTATTTTTCCAGTAGTGACAATTTTTGAAAAACCCACATCATCAATAGGGTTAATAACACATCTTCTTAATAAGAGGTAAAAGTAAATGTAAATGTCACCACAAAACTAAGCTATCAAATATCAGAACATTAGTTGAAATTAGATATATGTACATTGTAACACACTGAGATTTTATGAGATAGTTTCGTTTTAATTTCATTGATGTTTTTTGTTGTACGCAACACCATGATTAGCTTACACTATACGTAACACCGTATTAGCTTGTAGTATACACAACACTATTCTTGGCTTGTGTTACATAAAATTTCATGTTCTTTTGATATAATTCATTTCATGAAAAACCGAGTATAAGTGATAACTAAATATTATAACCTAGTCATTATAATAGAGAGTATGAATAGTATTAATTTTGTTTTAAAAATACTATTTAAATAAAAATAAGTGAGTCTATAAAATAATAAAATCAATATTTATGGATTTTATTAGTGAAAAATATATAAAATATATACAATTTAATGTTCAAAATTCATCTTATATGTTTTCTAGGCATGATATAAGAACAAATTCTATTTTACGGATAAAATGAGTGTTTTTCTAAAAATTCAGTTTTACCGCCTTTTGATGGCGAACCCATTTTAAATATAGGTTATTAAAATTTTATAAGTTTTTTCTTGAGAAAATAAATTTCTTATTTGGAATAAGGATATAAAAATTTACTTTGGTTGTTTTTTTGGCATTTTTCTAATAATATCAATTTCTTAATGAATAGTGAAAATACTGTATTTTAATTTAAAACTACTTTTTCATGAGAACAAACCTCATCTGTTCGGACTCTCTAAACAGTTCCTGGTCCTCATCCACCTAGTAATCATTCAAAGGTTCTATTTTATGCACAAGACATGACACATGCATGAAAATCCTATGCATGGGTGAGTACAACAATACTCAATAGGACACCCCAAAACCATAAAGGAAATACCAAAAATGAAATAGCACAAAGGAAATACCATGAAAGAAAAATACCACAAATGAAATACCCGTTATCTCCCAACAATTATATGTCAATAGAACATATAAAAATAATATCTTGATATAATCATGACAAACACCATGCCATTGGGCAATCTTAACCAACTGTCAACCATATGATTCTGCTCGAAGCATGCTCATTACAGGAGAACTCACTCCTAGATCCATGATATCATCGGAGACACTCACAAATATTTCTAGATCATTTAGGCCCTTCCCATATGAGAGCATACCAGTCAAGGAATATTATGATACACAGAGAGGGGATCCTGCCTAGAGAATACCACTAACCCAATCTGGATCAATCCACAACGTAGATCATCCTATCTAGAGAATACCACCAACCCTACTAATGTGGCTCATAAATTAAAAGATCCTTCCTAGAAAATAACACTAACCCTGTTGATAAAGCTTGTAATGCAGAGGATCCTACCCGGAGAATACCATTAACCCTACTGATACGACCCGCTAGATGGAGGACCAATGCCTTGCTCTCGGAGTTTACATCGATTCCACAAAAACTGCACTATGGATGATAGAGGATCCTCTCCAGTCCCACAGTGGAATACCATAACTCTATATGGGACCCGACCTCTAGATTGGACTACAATCTAGTAATGTGAATGTAATGATGTATTAAACACTCAAGGAAAAGGACCAAGGGAACTCTATCACCCTATATTTGTACAAACTAATATATCACCACAATATCTCAAAAGGACCACCACATCGTCAGGGTCCCAACGCGGTAGATGACACATTAAATGGACACACCATTTAAAAGTTATGATAGTTTTAAGTTTTAACGGGGGGTCACTGGGCCTGTGGACCCACCTTACGGTTGGTCCACCGACCGCGATAGTCGACCACCGTTGTTGATGCACCCCCACCTACTGCGGCCACATGGAAGCCAGATTTACTATGGCTTATGGTCAACTGCCATGGTCAACCATGGATCAGTTCGGCTTCCCTAGGTCTGCCCCGATCTACTAGGCCCAGACTGGCCTGCTCTCTTGGCTCGGCATGCTCACAATGGGTCGTCTAGCCTAGCCCGGTCCATGCGACCTCTATCCATGTTCAACACAAGAGCCACTGCTTCCGTATCCCACGAACTTGCATCACATCATCTCCTCATCCTCATCTCTACCACAACTCTGCTCCACCACGTCCCGCGGCCTACTCTGCAATGCCCCACATGGCTCATTATGCTGTTTCCCATGTGGGTCACACTACCCCTATCATCTGCGGCCACTGCCACCTTCGGTCACCGCACCGCCTCTAATTCACCTCGTAGGACCATCACACTGCCTTCCTGGACTTCCATGCCAGAATCGCACTGGTGGTCCCTTCTGCAGACCACTAAACCCCCTCTGATTCCCATAATTCAAAGAATTCACTGATCTCGACTCCTTGGGTCTTGATCTACATGGATTCAGCATCTGATGCCGTTTTTCCTCCAAAATATTAATATCATATAGTCTGTAAAGAGATAGCCCGATATCCATCGCTCTAACCTCATCCCCAAGTTAAGATCTTGATCCAGAGATGGCGTTGAAGGCCAGGATAACTGAGCCATTATGATCCCTCACAAGGACTCCCCCTCTCATAAACCTAGAGGCATAAGAACCGTCCATATTGATTTTTAATCCCGAGAGGGGGGCTTTCCATTTAACCCATCTCCCAAGGTTTTGGTAATCCCTACCTCCTTGATCCATGAAAACTCTTAGAGGCATATTTCAAAGAATCGAGGAAGAGACCACACCATTGATGACCACCCCATGTTCTGCAACACATTCTAGCACGTGAGTCCTAAAAATATGAGGGAGAACTATTTTCCTTCTCTTGCTATATTCTTTGCCTCCCAAATTATCCAGCATATCATTGTGAATAACAAGCTATGCACCTTGGATTAACACCTCTGTTGATCCACACCTTAGAACCAGACGACCACGAAGTGTGAGGTTATATCTGCACCTCCTACGACCCCCGTCTCATGATCCGAAAATCTCCATAAGCTAATTTCATAGTCACTTATGAAAAAATGATTTGTGGAATATGTTATCAAGAAGGTCACTATATAGAAAGAATGATTGACATTTATTCCATGAAAACAATAATAGATTGCTAAAAATATAAGTTTAAAAACAAATCAAGGATGAGAAGTACCATATTGTTGAGGTGGCTATCAAGGCAAGAAAAGGGAGAAAACCAAGGATTCTTAATATAATCTTCTCATTACACATGACAAGAGACATCGAGGTGGTGAAAAATTTTGAAGATCATAATGGTGGCGCAGTAAATTTTAGAAATGAAAGATATTTGAAAATTAAATGTATTGGGATAGTTGACATTGAATCAAAAAATCTAAATAAAAAATGTTATATTTATTGATGAGATGATACACAACATGTTTATTGTGAGTTAGATGTGTGATGATGGAAATGTGGTTATTTGAAGAAGAAACACATCTAATTCAAGGGATAATATATGAAAATATTATCACCAAAGGCGATAGTACTAGTGGAAATCTCATTCACATTGAATACTCATAGAACTCATTCTATTTAAGATTAAAATTTGTGAACATATTATGGAATAAAAGGGTGAGTCATATTTTTCAGAGAAGTTTGATAAAAAATTGAAGGGAAAAAATTAGTAGAGTATTCCCTTGTCTAAAGAGAGAAAGAAAATAATTTATGAAACATTCAAAATGACTCAAGGATATCATAAAAGGGTTGTAATTTAGTCCATTAAGCCTCTTTAATTGATACATTTAGATTTATATAGACCCATGAGACACAAGTCTACTCAAGTTGATTTTTATTTCATCACATTTAAAGAAGAATTTACAAAAATGAATAAAGTGGTGTTTAAGAAACAAAAATAAGAAGCATTTTTCATATTCAATATTTTCCAAAGAATAGCAGAGGAAAATTTGGGATATGCATTAAGAAATTCATATATGGAAATGGGAAGGAATTTACTAGTATATTATTTGAGTCATGTCTTGAATAACAATGTATAAATAATCAATAGAACACTCCATATACACTCCATAAACATTTAGTTATTGAAATGAATAATAAGAGTTTTGTATAAATGGGAAGAAACATGTTGACAAAACATAATCATTCAAAATTTCATTAGAGGGATTCTATTTGCACATCTGTTTAAATTTTAATTAGGTTCATGCTGAGATCAAAATCCAACATGACTTTCTATGAGTTTCATGTTAAAGTAGGTGACCTAATACTGACTATATTTTTAATTTTTGATTATTGTTATATTCATGGATTTAATATTAATTAATAACTTATCACATCTTGATCATTCTTCTTTGTGACAATGAATGTGATAATGTTATAGGATACTTTTCATGTCAAAAGTATATAGCAGTTCCCCACAATGATGAGATACATAAGAAGATATGATTGTATAGCTTAAAATTATTTTTTATAGTTAGATAAAATCGTCTAATGTGATATAGATGATACAGAGCATTAGGTGTAAGAGGATCATAATACATTGAGATACATTATCATGGTGTTCATCCATGTTAATATCTAAGATATGAGATTCTGAGAACATGACCTACCAATAGGGATTCCACATGTTTCATGTGTTATTGGATATTCCTATATGTGCACATGTGTAATGGTCCTTTGACCTGAGATTGTTATTAATGAGTGTCACCACTCTTATTATTTGATGTATTTCTTAAACCAAGATGACATATGTTCATAGTGAATTTGGATGCATTGAGTGAATCATAAATAAAATGACATTAATTAATACTATGAGAAAGGATTTTCCCTTACATTGGAAGTAAATATCTGAAGACTTTTAATGAGAATAGAATTTCCCGATAAGACCATATCCATAGAATTGATATCAGTATGTTATTTTGAAAATTCAAATAGAGAGAGTCATACAAAAAGGTTGATGACTCATGTTATGCAACATGCTTGATGATAGATATCATGAAAAAGGGATAATATTATATGATAATCATTCTAAAGAGTTTTTAATGTCATTGTGTCATTACACTTCTTTCTTTGTGGGTTTCTTGACCATTTTCTAGACTATAACCATTGACTTTAGGCAGTTTCTTACTTATTCCACTAATAAAGGAGTCTAGAGGGCCACACACTAAGTATATCCAAGAACCTTGATTAAATTATATATGAATTTAACAGTAGATTAGAATATTATTCTCAAGACTGATGATTAATATTTAATTGGTTTTATTAGTTGATTATATACATTATGTCAAATTTTATTCAAAATAATATATATATAAGTTGAATATTTAAAATAATATTTATTTATTTATTTTATAAATATAATATTTACACTCTTTATTGGTGAATAATGAAATAATATTTATTTATTAAATAAATATTCATTATTCTCGGATGATAAATATTAAGGAGGATGAGTAGACAAAGTTATGGTCTGCTTGGAAATGACATATTAAATATTATTTGAATAAATATTAATTAATATATTTGAGAAAATAATATTTATTTATACTAAAATTTGATCAAATGTCAGGTAAATAATAATAATAATAATAATAATATTTAGATATGGTTTTCATCAAGGATTGGGTCAATGGTTCAGGACCTTTGAGAAATTATCTTCGCTAACCTGGTTGTATAAATACACTATTATGTCATTTATTGAAACAAGATCCTATATTCTCTAGAGAGAATATCGTGGACACTAAAAATCTCTCTAGATAATTCTCTGAACCCTAGAGAGGAATTATCAAGAACACGAAGAATGATGTATGATTGGGGTTCTCCTCCACCATCCCACGTTAGAGAAATCCTATGAATCCAATGATTCCATTATAATTAAACAAATTAAATCCAAAAATCCCATTGGGATTACAATATACGATCAATAATGAATGACATAATACATAGAGACCAATACACTATCACCCAGATAACTCTTCAAGGATGTTAAAAGTTTTTTGGATCATGTGTGAATCATCAATAAAGAGAATCAACCTTCATTACTCTTATAAAATTATGGTATAAAAGAGGTTTAAATCTTAATCAACAAAGAAGAAAGAATTATAATTTGAGGTAATTATTAATTTTGATATAAATTAATTATAAAATATATATGATGACCTAACACTTTGGATTTTGGGGTTGCTATTTGTTTGGTTCTGAGGAGAAATTATATGATTTTGACAATTTTTTTGGTATTAGGAACCATCCAACTCCAATTACATTGCACCCCAAAACCTTCATTTGGTACAAGAATAATCTCATTGTGAATTATTTTAGAGTGTTTGGTAGCCCCTACATTATAAAAATCCAAAATAAAAATCTGTAAAAAATTGATGAGAAAGATAATGGGGGTAACTTGTTGGGATAACTATAAAATTAAAAGTGTTAAATATGCTAGAACAAAAGGATTTAAAAATCTATTGACTATTATAATATGATAATTATTAAACATAAAACCAAAATTAGTGAGAATATTATTTCATATATTGTAGAAAATACTGAGAATAGTGAGCAGAAACCTTGGCATGATAGTTGAGAACATGTTGAATTTGAACCACATGTATCAAATATTTAATTTGATCAAACTAATAATTATGATGAAGAAGATAATATTTAAAAATAGTATTACTAAGGGTAATAAAAAATATGGATATTAAAAACATCATTGGGATTTAGAGTACACATGTGAAGACAAGAAGAATACTAAGGTGTGATAACTAAAAAGATTTAATCTCCCAAAATAATCCACACTTAATAACTAAAAATATCAAGAATATAGAATGTATTGGGTTTATGAATGCGGATGTGGACTAAATTAAGAGAAATTTCAATTAATATCTTTTCCCTATATCAAAATTTAAAAATGTTATTGGGATCAAGTAGGTGTTTAGAAGTAGTTTAGATGACAAGCACACATTCATAAGGTATAAGGCCATGCATTTTTTCAAGGGGTACTATTTGGTGGAGGGATTTGATTTTGAGGAAAGATTTTTTCCTATGGTAATATTGGATTCCATAAAAATGTTTTTTTATATAATAGCTCATAGGAATTATAAAATTTATATGATATATTTGAAATATGTCTTCGTGAATGGTGAGATAGAAGAAGATGTGCATGTTGATCAGCCTGACAGTTTTGTACTTAAAAATGATGGGACTATTTTATGAAAGCTAAATAAATATTTATCTGGATAAAAATAGGACCCTCAATCCTAATATTCTATAAATGGATTATTCTTGAAGGATATGTAATTATTAAAGGGAAAAGTGGACAATAAGATTTCCATCAAAGAGAACAATGTATGTACCCACATTATGATTGTATATGTTGATGAAATTATTTTTTAGGTGATCAATATATTTCATGTAAAGAGTAAAAAATCAATGAAGAACAACTTTAATATGTCTATTTTGGTTGAGTAGATATACTTATTTGGTTTACAAGTGATGCAAAAAATAAAATTTTATTATTTTATCCCAAGAGTAGTATGTTAGGGAATTGTTGAAGAAGATTCAGATTGAGGAATCTAAAATGATATACACACCTATTTAATCGGGGAAATTTTTTTCTAAGGATGCTGAAGTTAAAATTTTATATCAAAGGGGATTTACAAAAAAAACTTGATTGGAATCCTAATCTATCTTACTTAATTAAGACATGATAAAGAATATGTTGTGAGTTTATGTGATAGTTACTAGAGTGATCCCAAATAATCTCATCTTATGGGAGATAAAAGAGTTTTTAAATAAATCTGAGGGAAAATAAATTATGTTAAAATATACAAGATATGAAAGATTAAAAATCTAACCATTTATATAGATGATGACTGGGAAGGTGATTCTAATGATAGAGAGTCCAATTCAATTGTAATTTTCCTATTGGGAGAATTCTTTGTGAGTTTGTTTAGAAAGAAACCAAACTCTACTAAACTGATTACAAGAGAGGCTGAATAAATGGATACTATAAGTTCTTTCACCCATATTATATTTATGGAGGAATATCTTGAGTATTTGAATGAAAATACTAAAAAACTTCTCATAATTATTTTTTATATTCAAAGTGGTATTGAACTTTTTAAAAATAATATACAACACACAAGGTTTAACAACATTTATATCCTATACCACTTCATCAAAGAGAGAGTTATTAATAGTGATATCAAGTTAGCATTTATTCCTACCCGAGACTATATGGTTCACATCTTCATTAAGGCTATTTCTAAAGATATGTTTGAGGCAATAAGGTTGAACATGAATGTTCAACCTTTCGCTCACTCTTGGGGAACTTTGGGAGAAACCCCAATATAGCTTTATATTGTGTTGTTAAAGTGGGTGATGATGAGAACCAATCTCTATCTACAAAGTGAGAGTAGAAAATCCTCAAAGGGGGAGTAAAAGTTATAATATTCTCTATTTATTTTTAATATCTTGGAGATATAGTTATTTAGAAATGGGGGATAAAACTTAGAAGTGAGTGTTTGAAACAAGGGGGTTCATTAAAATAACATGGTAGTATTTTTTATTGACACAAATGGATAAAATTATCTAAAAAAATGCAATATCTTTTGGTGCGGTTTCAACATTCATCTCATGTCAGATATTCTATTATTTGATGAGTCTTGAATGAATTGTTGTGTTTTGAAAAGGGTTGGGAATGGTTGAGAAAAAATATAAAGGGATATATTGAAGTACCAAATAGAATTTTTAAAGGGGATTTATTTGTAACACCTTGATATTTTTATGAAATAGATGTTTAAATAATTTTATTTCTTGGATAGCTTGTGGTGTATGCAACAAATTTGTTAGAAGATCCGTGAAATATTATTAAAATAGTATATTTCCCTTATAACATAGTTGTTAAATTGGTGGGAATAAATATGTATAACTAATTTATGATATAAATAGAAGGTCCAAATCAATATGAATTTATTGGTATGTTCTTAAAAAAATGATCACACAATTTGTAGTAAAGTCACTTTATTCTTAAAAAATTTATTTTTCTTAAAAAATGAGTTTTTCTTATTTTATGATTGACTATTAATTTCATAAATTTCAATAAATTTTATTTACAAAATTAATTTCAATTTTGAATTAATTATTTCAAAATTTTCTTAAAATTATTTTATAATTTTTTTTCTAAAAAATGTTTATTTTGTAAGGAATAGTGAAAAATATAGATTTTTATTGAAAATTTTATTTTATTTTAAAAAATTTACAAGGTAAAATTATGTTTTAAATTATTTTTAAATTTCTTTAGTTCATTTTGATTTAAAATAATCTAATTATGGTTTTATAAATTCATTTTATACTTGAATTTAATATAAAAATATTTTTATGTTTAAAATGGATTTTTTTATAAAATATTTATTTTCATTATGTTTCTATGATTTTATTTTAAATAAAATTATACAACTTTTGTGATTTGAATTATATAAAATTAATTAAATATTTTTAATCAGGAGGTTAAATTTTATTAATTAAGCCCCATTTATTTTTTTAGCAATATGAATAGTATATATGGTAAAATTTATTACCTTAATAAAGGGTAAAACGAGTGTGGATTAAAAATAGGTGATAAGGCCATATCTTTTCGTCATATTTCTTATTGGATGAATTTAATTTTACCCTTAACACCTATGGTTTGAAATTTAGTTATTTAATTGACACTTGTCCCTAAAATGGCATAGATATTATTAAAATCAAAGTGAAAAAATGTCACAATCTTAATTTTAAGAAAAATAATATTTGTAATATGGGGTAAACCAGAATTAATTATTGACTATGAATATTATTTGAAAATATATAAGATTTATCTTCATCCTGGTAATTTATTTGTAATTTTTGGGAATTAAATAATTACCCTAAATGATTACACAACATTAATGTAGTAATTATTCAATTAAATGAAAAATGAAATAAATGATATTAAAAATATTAAACTAAATATAATTTAAATTAATTAAGATGATACATGAATTTTATTAATTATTATAACATATTTTTGTTTTATTAAATTATTTTTTCCAAATACATCTTGTTGTCTTTATTTTCTTAATGTCAAAGTAATGAATCATGTCAAAATCGACACTAATGATGTTTTATGAAAATAATATTTTATTAAATTGTAAAAAAATCATAACAACATTAAATAAGGAAAAAATGACATGCTATATTCTCAAATATCATAAATTTTTCCATTTATTGTCTAATTGACACGTTATAAGTAAAAATTAGAACCTTTTAATTTTAAGAAGGTTGTTACCATGGTTAAAATTAAAATAGGTTAACTAAGGGTTAAGAAAAATGATAAGGTTTAAAATAACTCCAAAAAAATGTATAAATTCTATTTTTTATAATATTAAAACATTATCATATCTTATATTTTAACACATTTCCATTTTGTGGTACTTTGATATAAAAATAATTTATTATAATTTAATCTTTTAAGAAATTCAAAAAGTACCCCTCACCTATATTATAAAATAGAACCTCCTTCCTCACTTCTTAAAACCACATTAATCCTTCTAGATTGACCATAATCTACCAACTTCTCTTCTAAACTTTCCTACCTACATTAAATAGGTTATTTTCATCTCAAAAGACCAGCCCTAGAACCCATTAGAGGATATTCAAAGGAGGCATTTCAAAGAATAGGTAATCGCTCTAACTGATCTCTTTCTTTTTATACTCTTCCTTACCAAATCTAAATCTAAAATGTTTATAATAAAATAATAAGTTTAGTATTATCAATATTATTAAATTTTATTATGATTTCTAAAACACTATTATAAACCCTATTTCCTATTAGACAAGAAGTTAATTATCGCTCGTGCTTACGTACGACTTACCATCTCCACATTGTGATGTAGTTTATTTTTTAGCACCATCAGTTATGGATGTGTATTATAATGGTTTTAATGAATATATATGATATATATGATATAAAAATTATTCTTGAAATATAAATTATTAATTGTCTTTCTTTCATTCTATCAATCGAATAATAAAAATAATATTCATGTGTGTATACAGCCTACCGTCTCTATGAATGGTGTAATTTATTTTTCAATTTATACTTTATATTAATTATTATAAATATCTACAAAATTATTATATATTATTTTTATACCTTGATTAACAATATGGAAATCATGAGTCCATGATCAAATTATATGTACCAATATTGGCAAACTGAAACATGCTTGGAAAACGAAGAAGTTATCACCCAGAAACGTGATTTTAATATCAAATTATAAATAAACATGTTATTTAATGTGATAAATAAATAATACATAATATGATAAAATTAATTTTATGGAATAAATTTATATTAAATCCATATTTTTTATATATGAGGTTTAAACATGAACAATGAAAGGCCATACTTGATGTAAGGGAATTTCTAACTTAATTTCCTTTTATTGAGTTAAACCATATACTTTAATGATTATGTCATACTAAGATTATGTTTGAAATTAATTTTTATTATCTTATATTGTATCTCCATTTAATTATGTGTATTTATAGATAATATACATAATTGAATTTTAATGTTAACTTCAATGTCATTTATAAGATACTTTTTTGAAAAATCCTCCTTTAATGTTTCTTCTAACAAAAGTCAAAAGGGAAGTTTTTGTAACTTATATGGAATGAGATGATTTTAATGATTTAAAGATTACTTAATGAATTGAATATTCCTATATAATATTATAAGGTTCTTTTCAATAAAAATGTTTTTATTTTTTAATTTCACAACTTTTAAAAAATATCTTCAAAATAGAAATGATATTTTCCTCAAAAATATTTCAAGTGATATTTCAAAACCATTTTTCCTCTATGAAAAAATTATTTGATGTTACTTATGCTTTAATGGGGATATTATCCAAGGATACCATCCTTATTATTTCTAGGGATTTTGTATGATATCATAATGTTTCTTAATCCTATTACAATTCCATGTGTTATGAAATGATGGAATTTTTATGAAACCCATTTATATTAATGGGCTCTGATATGATGAATGATTCGTTTTATTTTGTCACACATATGTATGGTTTTTATTATGTGATAGGTGGTAACTGTATATCCCTTAAATACATTATGTAAAATATTTATATCTCATGATATAGACAGGATTGGGACAAGGAGTGAACTCAGTTCAGTAATACAGGGATTGAACAAAAAGCAAACTCGGTTCAGTAATACAGAGTTAGAATGGGGTTTAAAACTGGTTCATTAATACAAGTATGGAATGGGAAGTAAACTCAGTTTAGTAATATAGGGCTGGAATGAGGATTGAACCTGATTCAGTAAAATATTTTTTCCACTCTGATGGTCTTGGTAGTGATCCTTGACTAATGTGGAAATGATTTTATATTATTATGTGTTTCAACAATTACATGTTATGGATTATGTGATTTGATTATTTTATGATTCATGTATTATAAACATCCAAGATTTATTCCATGACTAAATATTTTGATATTTTATATGTAGGGTTTTATTTTTGAATGTTATGATAATGTTAGTATATCCTTTTTCACATTTTATCCTTATGTATCTCCCATGTTTAACCATTCTGAGCACACAAGATTACACTTTCATAGGATTCCTTTCACTAGGATATGAATAAATGTAATGATCCCAGCCCCAATATCCTAGAGTCAGTGTCTCACTTTATTACATTGGTATAGATAAAATATTCAAATCTCAAGGGAAAGATTAATTTAAAAGTTTTGGAAGATATATTACATACATGAACCTTATATTAAATTTTAAAACATTTATTATCAAGTAGAAAATAATTTGATAATTCCATCATTATCATAGATTAACCCTCTATATCAGTCATAATAAATATCTTAGAATCCTGGGGAAAATAAAACATAAAAAAGGGGTGATATGAGATGCTCATAAAGGGTAAGCGTATAGAGGAATATATCATAAATAAGCATAAAAATTAAGGAAATATGTTATAAACAATACATTAAAACATAATCTTGACAATAATATGGAAATAATAAATAATCCAATATAAAATAATCACATGTTCTAGAAAACATAACCATGGATATTCAACTAGTCGAATAATCATATGGAATATCGATGACTAATATCATAATGCGGGAATATATAATGTTGGACATCACAAACATATCATCAAGGATTAAAACAATACACCATACATAAATGAGTATGACATCATCCAATAACCAAACTAGTTTGTCTCAAGAGACTTACTGATGCATCGAGGGGATATAGCGAACCTTTTCCACCACTTAGTAAGTCCAATGTGTTCTTCATATGAAAATATAAACAACATAAACATTCATATTGAAAAACTAGCATATGAAATGTGAATACTTTAACCATAAACTATTAATGGTATCATAATATATCAACCTCAATCAATCATAAGATCAAACAATGTATGTTTTCATAGATGAAAATACTCTAATAAAATCATTAAAAAAATATAGAGAGAAATACTCCTTTTTTTACTTTGAAATCATTTATTAAAAAGTCTACAAAAGTTTAAAAGAAGACATTTTCATTGAAAAAATATTTTAAAATTGTAATGTAATCTTCAAGACATTAATATGTCACAATGGAATAAAAATCCGCTTATTCCTTATATGTTAAAAAAACATTCCTTCCATATTTGTTCAAAAAATTCATAAATTACCTCATTTGGAAAATGACAAAGAGATTCCTTTCAAACCATTTTATAATTTTTTTAACATGGGTATAAAGACCTTAAAATTTTATAGGAATATAGTAAAAAAAATTTGAAATAAATTTTTAAGAAACATTGAAATAGATGAATAATATTCCCCAGTAGATACTTATGTATAAACAATCTTGAATAATAGTGAGATTGTGAAATAACCCTTACCTTTTACTGTCGTTTAGTTAAATGTACTTTATCCTACTTTATAATGGTTTAAAACAAGTTATTAATTTATAACAGAACCATAAAAAAATTTATTATGTAATATTTTATCTTCTTATATTGTTTTGTTAATAATATTATTTTATTACACTTGTTTCGGGTGTTAACTGCTTCCTTTTCCTATGCATGTTTTGTTGTGTAAGTCATGTTTCTTATGCATAGAATATATATATTTTATATAAAAATTGATATTAAGTTCATTAATATTATATTTACTCATTATATATGTTTTTTAATCATTATTGAATGGTTAACAATGAAAATGAATCACATCATGTCGTAGAGACGGTATGTTGTACGTACGCACGAGCGACGATATAATTTTCTTAATGGTGGAAGGGTAAGAAATTGGATGGTATATTAATAATAAAAAAATATCAAGTTATATTTATTATGTATATACATTATTTCCATCATTATACCCATGCAAATAAAGCGGTGATGAAAAACAATTACACCATGACGTGGAGACAATAAGTCATACGCACACATGTGTGGTGCTTGCATTTTTAATATGAAGGATGAATCATAGAATATTGTTGTCCCATAATCCAAATAAAACTTCATAATATATATGATACTAGATTTATTAATTTATATTGTAAATTACATATAAATATGTATTAGAAGAAGTAACAAACTTGGATGAGTTAGTAGAAATAATTACCTCTTCTTCGACAGTAATCCTTTAAATATCTTCTTAAGAGATCTAAGGTTGGTCTTTTTGGGAGATCTA
This sequence comes from Viscum album, assembly GCA_963277665.1. Classification (NCBI taxonomy): domain Eukaryota; kingdom Viridiplantae; phylum Streptophyta; class Magnoliopsida; order Santalales; family Viscaceae; genus Viscum; species Viscum album. The sequence continues at coordinate 267,849,075 of OY728155.1, read as the reverse complement.
AACCTCTAGATCATGGTTAAGGATATTGGGAGGAGAAATGGGTAGGAATTATGCAAGATATAAGGCTAAATGTGGTGTGAATAAGTGTGGTAAGATGTTCTCTTTTATAATTGAGGTGAGGGGCACCTTTGGAAACTCTAAAAATATTAAATTAATAAAAATTATTTTTCACTTAAAAATGCAACCAAAATGACTTATTTAAAATATAGGATGATTATGGGTTGAAAAAATTTCATAAAATTAAAAATTATATATTTTTTTTTATTTTTTTAATCCCTATCTTTTTGGTTTAACCCTCATTTATACCTTTTAACTCTTACTCTAATATCATGTAAGTTATACTTTGAGGGTTAATATAATTTATATAATTTTTAAAAAATAAATAAATGTGTAATTGCTGAAATATTTAAATTCACCCCAACACATTGGATGAATTATTGAATTTTTTTAATTTTATATCATTTAATAAAATATTATTCATTTTAAAATATCATTAGTGTCAATTTTGAAAATATTCATTACTTGAATTTTTTAAAATATCATAACAACATGTTATTTTATAATAAAATCTACCAACGCATCTATAATATGTCCAAATAATCTATAAAATTCTTGTATGACATTAATTTTGTCAAATTATATTTATTTGAATATTTATAATATCATTTATTTGATTCTTCCATTAATTAAAAAATTACTACATCATCATTGTGTCATCATTTAGTGACATTTTTTTATCGCTAAAAATTATAAATAGATTACCATGATTTAGATAAATTTTTTCTCTTTCTTAAGACTATTTATAGTCGAACATGTACTTTATATAACCCCAGATGAAAAATATTTCATTTGTTAAAAACAAAAGTGTGATAAAATTGATTTTTTTTACTATAATATTATAAATGGGTTAAAGTCATCCAAGTGGCTCCAAATTCTCACAGAATCATCCCAATGATGGTTTTTGTCGATATTCGCTCATCTAATGAAATTAGGAAAAGTTTTAGGGTAATTTATAATATTATTTTTACCCTTTATTACTTGATTTACCCTTAATCATGGTAATTAAAATATTACTAAATTTACTATTCATATGCCAAAAAAAAACAAGAAATATATTTACTAAAATTGAACCTTATGATTAAAAATATTAAATAAATTTTTCATAATTCAAAACATAGAAGTTGTTGTAACTAATTTAAAATTAATCATGTTGATAGAAAGAGAAAACAAGTTTTTAAAGTGAAACATTCAAAAGATTTAAAAGTTTTTATATCCAAAGTCAACATGAAATTGATTCCAATGTCATAAATTATATTAAATGATAAAAATTGATCTAATTTATAATTTAAAACCAATCAAAAATATAATTTAACATAATAAATTATTTATATGAAATAGTTTTTTCAATTAAAATGCAATATTTCATCACTATTCATCAAAATATAAAACTTATCAGAAAAATACCGAAAATTCAACCAAATTAAATTTTTATATTATTATTTCAAAGAAGAAGTTTATTTTTTTATAATATAATATATAAAAGTGTAAAAAATTGGATTTAAAATAGGTTCTCCAGTAAAATGACGTAAAAATGGTTGTATAAAAATATTGTCTTAATGTGTAAAATTAGGTTTGTTCTTAACTTATGTCTTTAAAATATATTGGATTAATATAGAAAATATTTTATTGAATATATAAAATATATATCTCATTAATATCATCCAATAATAGTAATTAATTTAATTTAATATGATAAAACTCCTTTTTGAGCATAAAAATAGTTCTTCATAAAACCATTTCTTATATACTCAGTTGGTTCCTATATTCATTTCTAATTAATTTGTAACCAATGATTTCAACCATATATATTCATAAGTTAGCAGTATTTATAACTACCAAATTAACGAATATGTTATATCTTATTATATTAAATAATAATACTTTAATAATATATTTTTTTGTAAAACTCATCCTTGCGTGTAATTGCATGCCAACTCAATATTGTGTGTAATGTAAGATTAACACGATATTTCATATAAATCAATATAGAAACAAAATTAAATTTATTCAAAAATGAAAATATTTTAAAGTATTGGGGTGTTACATTCTACCCACCTTAATTAAATTACGTTATTCCAATTTAAACTTGATCTCAATAGTCTAGGGTTTGATATTTGAAAGTGAACACACTACTAGAAATATCACCTTTCCCAATGCTTCTATACCAAAAGTTTGTAAAAACCGTTGGTATAGGTCCCCTTTCCCAATGGTTTGGCCAAACTGTTGGGAAAGCCCACTTTGAGGTCATTTTTTCCCAACGGTTTTCCAAAACCATTGGGAAAGGGTATGGATTTCCCAACGGTTTGGCCAAACCGTGGGGGAAATTCCACTTTGTGGCCACTTTTCCCAACGGTTTGGCCAAACCATTGGGAAAGGGTATGGCTTTCCCAACGGTTTGTCCAAACTGTTGGGAAAAGTCCCCCATATACCAATGTCGCTCCCAAAATCAAATGACCTATACCAACGGTTTTCAAAACCATCGGTATAGATCTATACCAACGGTTTTGACAACCGTTGGTATAGGTCCTTTGATTTTTTATCGAATATTCTTACCAAGAACATTATATAAATAAAAATTTAATATAACTATGATAATATATATATATATATATATATATATATATTTATGAAATTATGTTCACAAGATTCATGTTAGGTTAGTGGTTAGGTCGTTGAAAGATAAACTAGAGGTCCTAGGATCAAATCCCACTGAATGTTTTTTTTGAAATACATATACCAACAGTTTTATGGAACCGTTGGTATAGATTTTCATATTACTTATACCAACGGTTTTCCCAAAACCGTTGGTATAGACCTATCCCAACGGCTTACTTTCCCACGGTTCTCCAAACCGTTGGTATAGGCTATACCAACGGTTTGGAGGCCTATACCAACTGTTCCAAACCGTTGGTATAGGGTATTTTTCCAGTAGTGACAATTTTTGAAAAACCCACATCATCAATAGGGTTAATAACACATCTTCTTAATAAGAGGTAAAAGTAAATGTAAATGTCACCACCGAACTAAGCTATCAAATATTAGAACATTAGTGGAAATTAGATATATGTACATTGTAACACACTGAGATTTTATGAGATAGTTTCTTTTTAATTTCATTGATGTCTTTTGTTGTACGCAACACCATGATTAGCTTACACTATACGCAACACCGTATTAGCTTGTAGTATACACAACACTATTCTTGGCTTGTGTTACATAAAATTTCATGTTCTTTTGATATAATTCATTTCATGAAAAACCGAGTATAAGTGATAACTAAATATTATAACCTAGTCATTATAATAGAGAGTATGAATAGTATTAATTTTGTTTTAAAAATACTATTTAAATAAAAATAAGTGAGTCTATAAAATAATAAAATCAATATTTATGGATTTTATTAGTGAAAAATATATAAAATATATACAATTTAATGTTCAAAATTCATCTTATATGTTTTCTAGGCATGATATAAGAACAAATTCTATTTTACGGATAAAATGAGTGTTTTTCTAAAAATTCAGTTTTACCGCCTTTTGATGGCGAACCCATTTTAAATATAGGTTATTAAAATTTTATAAGTTTTTTCTTGAGAAAATAAATTTCTTATTTGGAATAAGGATATAAAAATTTACTTTGGTTGTTTTTTTTGGCATTTTTCTAATAATATCAATTTTTTAATGAATAGTGAAAATACTGTATTTTAATTTAAAACTACTTTTTCATGAGAACAAACCTCATCTGTTCGGACTCTCTAAACGGTTCCTGGTCCTCATCCACCTAGTAATCATTCAAAGGTTCCATTTTATGCACAAGACATGACACATGCATGAAAATCCTATGCATGGGTGAGTACAACAATACTCAATAGGACACCCCAAAACCATAAAGGAATACCAAAAATGAAATAGCACAAAGGAAATACCATGAAAGAAAAATACCACGAATGAAATACCCGTTATCTCCCAACAATTATATGTCAATAGAACATATAAAAATAATATCTTGATATACTCATGAAAAACACCATGCCATTGGGCAATCTTAACCAACTGTCAACCATATGATTCTGCTCGAAGCATGCTCATTACAGGAGAACTCACTCCTAGATCCATGATATCATCAGAGACACTCACAAATATTTCTAGATCATTTAGGCCCTGCCCATATGAGAGCATACCAGTCAAGGAATATTATGATACACAGATAGGGGATCCTGCCTAGAGAATACCACTAACCCAATCTGGATCAATCCACAACATAGAGCATCCTATCTAGAGAATACCACTAACCCTACTAATGTGGCTCATAAATTAAAAGATCCTTCCTAGAAAATAACACTAACCCTGTTGATAAAGCTTGTAATGCAGGGGATCTTACCCGGAGAATACCATTAACCCTACTGATACGACCCGCTAAATGGAGGACCAATGCCTTGCTCTCGGAGTTTACGTCGATTCCACAAAAATTGCACTATGGATGATAGAGGATCCTCTCCAGTCCCACAGTGGAATACCATAACTCTATATGGGACTCGACCTCTAGATTGGACTACAATCTAGTAATGTGAATGTAATGATGTATTAAACACTCAAGGAAAAGGACCAAGGGAACTCTATCACCCTATATTTGTACAAACTAATATATCACCACAATATCTCAAAAGGACCACCACATTGTCAGGGTACCAACGCGGTAGATGACACATTAAACGGACACACCATTTAAAAGTTATGATAGTTTTAAGTTTTAACGGGGGGTCACTGGGCCTGTGGACCCACCTTACGGTTGGTCCACTGACCGCGATAGTCGACCGTCGTTGTTGATGCACCCCCACCTACTGCGGCCACACGGAAGCCAGATTTACTATGGCTTATGGTCAACTGCCATGGTCAACCATGGATCAGTTCGGCTGCCCTAGGTCTGCCCCGATCTACTAGGCCCGGACTGGCCTGCTCTCTTGGCTCGGCATGCTCACAATGGGTCGTCTAGCCTAGCCCGGTCCATGTGACCTCTATCCATGTTCAACACAAAAGCCACTGCTTCCGTATCCCACAAACTTGCATCACATCATCTCCTCATCCTCATCTCTACCACAGCTCTGCTCCACCACGTCCTGCGGCCTACTCTGCAATGCCCCACATGGCTCGTTATGCTGTTTCCCATGTGGGTCACACTAACCCTATCATCTGCATCCACTGCCACCTTCGGTCACCGCACCACCTCTAATTCACCTCGTAGGACCATCACACTTCCTTCCTGGACTTCCATGCCAGAATCGCACTGGTGGTCCCTTCTGCAGATCACTAAACCCCCTCTGATTCCCATAATTCAAAGAATTCACTGATCTCGACTCCTTGGGTCTTGATCTACATGGATTCAGCATCTGATGCCGTTTTTCCTCCAATTTGGGGATCTAATCATGTTCAGAACCACCCAGAAATTTGAGCCATGAACATGATGATCTGATGGTGAAGAACTCCAAGAACAGGGAAAGAAAAGCATAAAAAACAATATGAACAAACCTCATCCTTTGTTCATGTCAGCCTCAATTCATTCTCTTTATAATGGAGAACAAATATAAATAAAATAGATCTCCCAATATCCCACAGATATTATCCCATCCCGCAACAATGAAGAATGGTTGTCATGTAGTCATCAATCCTCGATCCGTCGACATTCATATGAGAGGGTTCTCAAAGTTCTCACTCCAATGACTTTGCAAGGTTTTTTGGGTCATGTGGCTAACCCTATAAATCCACCATAACAATATTTTTAAATATTTCTGGCCCCTACATCAATAAATAATTTTATTTAAATTATTTAATGATGATTAGGTCTTTTTTGAGTTTTTCCACAAAAGACCCATGCTGACTAAACATAAGTCGTGACTAGGGTAAAACCCATATTATGAGCTCAAAGGTGCCCTTTTATTTCTAATCTAGGAAACCGTTTAAGAGTTATTACACTTTTTTAGGAAACCTGTGTGCGCGTACTATTAAAAGTTTAATATTTTTCAAAAAAATGTTTTGAGAAAACCAAACCTCAGATTCACACACCGTCTCAGCACTTGGTCTCAAAATTCATCAATATAATTTCTAAAAATAATACATGAGAAAATTCTTGGCATACATTTCATTTGTCCTATTGTTCCACCATGGGGTGCTATTATATTGTTCTTGAAGAAATTAAAGGGTAGTTTACAACTATGCATTGATAACAATTTGTTTAATATGGTAATGGTGAGAAACTATAATCCCCTCCATAATATTGGGGGTTTATTCAATTAGTTTAAGAGAGATAGCAAGTTATAAATGATTTTATTATACTCTAGATGTCATCAAATTAGTGTGAAGGAGGAATAAATCATGGAGACTCACTTCAAGGTTTGTTATAATCATTTAATGTTAATGGTAATGCCTTTCAATTTCATGAATTTCCCAAAAATTTTCATGGTGCTTATGAGTTTAGTATTATTTGAGTTCTAGGATTGGTTTTTGGTTGTTTTTATCCAAAAAATACTCTTATATTTGAATTTAGGGGAAAATCATGATGATCACTTTAGGGCTATTCTAGTAGTTCATCATTTTTATTAGCTCTATGGGAATATATCTAAGTGCATATTTGTGAGGTGATATGTGAATTTCATTTAATATTTCATGTCTAAACAAGGTGTAATAGTTGATCCATTTAATATTGTGGGTATTTTTTCATGGATAACCCCAAATAATGTTATATATTTTCATAGTTTCCTTGGTCATACTAGGTATTATAGCGGGTTCATATCCAATTTATCTTGATTTATATCTTCTTTTATATCCTCAACTAAGAGGAATCATACCTTCATTTGGAAATATCATTGTTAGGTAATATTTTTTTTAATTCAAGGAGAATATGATCAGTGATTCTATTCTCTAATTTCTAGAAAATGGAATAATTTTTTCTTCCATCAATAATGTTTCTCAACTCAAAATAGGTTTTGTTCTGATTTAGTAGATGGTGGGGAACCCTATGTGTCTTTGAGTTTATGTAGTCATGAGTGTAACTATTCCACCCATCATATTAAGAAAAAATTAGTAGTGTTTGATCAAAATCTCTTGTGTAATTATCTTATTAGTTATTTATTTTTGGTCTTCACATATCATTAGAGAATGTGATATATTTTCTCTTAGTATGATTTGAATCTACATCTATGGAGGTGGATGGACTTATTAAAGGACTATGATATAAATATCTTTTATACACTAGGGAATGATAATTTTGTTACTAACATGATGATAAGTAATTCAAATATATTGGTTTCTCTAAAGGTTTGATATAAGTAGTAGATGATTGAGGATCTACTACCTTTGAATCTTTATGTAGAGGAAGTTAGTTCTAGAGTTTTCCTATACCAAATTATAGTACATTATTATATTTATTTTTTGGAGGAAGAGTCTCAATTAAGAGATCATGAGGTAGAGGGGTATAGATATAATATAATATTTTTATATGCTTCTAATGAATGTTTAGTGGATAATCAGCATTGGGTGTTAGTCCAAGAGAATCTCTGCATTATATTTGTGATGTGAGAAGTAGTTTTCCATGAGTTTTTTTTATCTCACCTCTAGTAGTGTATCCTGATATAACCTATATGAATCACTACTAAAGGATTAATTTCATTTGGTAAAGGATGATGGTTTTATTAGTTTATTTTTTATCTTAAGGATTATTCCATCATAGGGGATAAGCTGAGGATAATGTTTATACATGTTTACTTCAAACATTATATATACCCTAGTGGAAACGTGAGGACATTTAAATAGATTTATCTATTAGTTTTAATTAATAATCAGGTATAAGTGATTCCATATGGGTGATTATGGATTGGTTAATAATTTCATCTCTCTTTATAGGGATCTGAGAGACTATTATAGGTATTCTTTTTTAAAGTTACATGTGGATGAGGTAGTGTGATATCATCAACTACCAAGGATGGTTATCTCTAATAGAGAATCTTGTTTTTATCTCATTTGTGGAGAAGAGTATCTGGCATCGTATCTCTCATATTTATTCCATAGAACATCCTTTCATACTCAATATACTATTTTGTAGAGTGTATGATCAAGACACTGGAAGACATGTTGTGAACATGTTTTCTAGATTTTGGAGGCTTTTGGATGAATTATGTTCCTTTAATTGAGATTTAATGTAATAATAATCATGTAGTTTGATAAAATTTATATCTCACAAAAATAAATTTATTAAAAATGATCATGGTTATATAGAGTTATAAAATATTTAAATATTTCAAGAGACATCACAAAATACATCTCTTATTAATAGAGATACAAATATTGATGATGAGAATTTACAATTAAGGACTGATGGAATTGATACATTGGATATTATAATTATAAATGAATTTGAAACAATGGGGGATGGTGAATTAATGATAAAATGTAAATTTATGGTGTTGAGGAAGAATATGAGGATGATGATACTAACAAGAATGAAGATAAAGGTGAATAATTCTGTGTACATTACATTATACTTACAATCATGATGATTATATTCAACTCCCCAACTAAAATCACTCATATTGAACTATATTTGGAGTTAAACATGAACTCATATGTGCCGCTCTTTATTCCAATGGCTACCAACTAGTGTAAAGAGATAATAACCAATGGAATGGAGACTATACTCTCAATATCATCACATATAATAACACATAAATAAATGTGTCTAAATGAATGTCAGCATAAATAAAAAAATTACATTGAATATCAAACCAACAATAATATAAAACATCAACATGATATAATATAACGGCACACATGGTCAATATATAACAAACACACACAAGGATATCTTGATAGGATGGTTAAATACAACAAAAAAAGTGAAACATGAAGGTCTACATGGGAACTAATGGGACCATTCATGGTGTGTGAAAAAAATCATAGTATGGAACCACCAATGAGGTTTCTCTTATATAAAACAATATTCAATGTGTGTATTAATGGAAAATAAATATCAAATATTTACTGTTCAAGTTTTTTTGTGTTATCTAGGCCACTACAACATCAGGCACTACCTATCAAAGCCAAAACCAATGGAATAATTTTTATTTCCATGAAACTTGTATTTGGTACCTCTATACATGCCTACGTCTACCAATAGAGTTTTAACCACTAAACTATCACCCATGTTAAGGTCTCATAATGATTACTAATCTCATTTCCTTCCTCATTCATCCACCCACTATCAAGGTAAAATATCATATCACATCTCACACTACATCATACTGACCACTCTCCTCTTAATAAAGGCGGGCCACATAATCACATCTAGAATTAACATGAACTATACAATTTCATACTAAACTATGATTTCTTACACATTTTAAGGTCTTTCCATCACTTTTACACTTAATTTAGTGCTATCCATTACATCCCATCATCAGCTACTTTATACTCACAACTTATTTCTCATAAAAGGTAGGGTGTGGAAAGTATATTCTGACTTAAGGTTAAGTGATCCATCATGATCTATCGTCAACATAATTACACCAATAACTACCGTTTTAATCAGTGTAGGGTCTTATAAAACGTCCTTTCACTCAATTTGATGCTAATTTTCTTGTCTCATCATCAACCATAGGATTATAGTCTAGGTAGAGTCATGAAAAAGATGAAAAATGATAAGTCCCACCAAGACCATAGATAGTCACTCATGGACTGTATACACCACTATATAATATCCCATGAAATTTCTCATTATCAAACACCATAACCTATCACAATATATAAGGTTATGACAAACATACTTATAGTTGTACGATATCCCATGGTAATCTCTCAAACCTATGGCCACCATCTATCTGAAATGGTGCTCACTAATCACACTTAGATATAACCATGCATAAAATCCTCTTAGTACATCACCCAAATGAAAATTAAATTAGAAATCATATAAATATTTTTACACCAATTAATAGTGTTCCTAATACTATAAAAGTTAATACTAATCCCTTAGGATGCTCTACATAATTTCCATGAAAAATTACCATAAGGGAACTGAGGGTTGTTACACTTACACTTTTGATAAGTGTCACTTCCTGAGGAATATCAATCCAAACAAAGAACATAATTACCTTATAACTTTTCATTATTAATAAATCTAAAACAATAAACCCTTTAAAAGGTTTTTAGTTCTATAATTCACCCTTAACTTACTACTCATGCAACTCCTAAAGCACGTCACATGTTAAAATCTCAACATAAGGCCTATTTTACTTGAAAGACCACAAACCATCTCATCTAACCGCAATTTTCATCATCCAAAACTAACTATAATATGTCTAGGCATGATGTGGTCTATTCGACCCAACTTTTAGATACACACACCTTAGTATAATAGCCACCCAACCTCACCAAATCACCAATCCATTTTTAGCTCAATTATTTAATACTAAGAATTCCTTACCTTATCCTACCACTATATCGAGAACACACATGAAAAACATTCATAAATATTAACACAGAGCCCTATGCATGCACACACAGGTCACAAACAGACACATAGACTATATTGAAATATGAAAGGAACCACCACCCTTGATCTTATAGGAGTTCACAAGTTTAATTCATGACCTGGTTCATCCCCATTTACTTGAAATCAAGAAACCAATCACACATTCCCTAAAATATGGGTTATTCTACAATGGAAGAAAAACACACAAGTTGGAGTGGAACCATATCTCTTATATTAGACTTATTTAGAGGAATCACCAACCTCATTTGACACATCAATCTATTTAAAATTAAAGGAGATCATACATGGAAGTGAGGAATTAAATTGAGGAGAGGGATTTATCCAATCTTGTAAGAAAAATTGGGATGCATCATTTTAACCATTTATTATTAAAACTAATTATTAAATTATTTTTATTCTTCTAAAAACTACTCATATATTATTTTATTGAGTGACAGTATAAGTCAAGAAATAATGAACCACTATGGTCATTACCCATGTTGTTGTCTTCTTGTCCATGGCATGAAAATCCTTTCCCATGAATATTTGAGATTTCATAATTCAATCCATCTTTTAATAACCCTTTTATTCACAACATGAAACTCTACCACTAGGAAAAATAAAATAACTCATAGAAACAACTTCATATCATAGCCTCCCATATTATCCCACTCTCGTGGTAGAGCCCTAATGTCCTATTTAGTGACACCTACCCCTTTGGATGGCCTTAAAAACGAATATTAAGGGTTCTTGGCATGATTTTCCTCATCCATAAAAAAATAGAAAATAAATATATAAGAGTCATAGATAATAAATATCATTTTCCATTATGGAATGGTTCCCCATTCCATTATGTGACCATACCCCCTCTTGTAAATGTTCACAAAGTAATATATAAGGCTTCTTATCATAGTGAAGTTCACACCTTCATGTAATGACCTTCATACATAAATTTTTTAACATTATGAAAAAAACATGTGAGGGTTATCATCATGGTGTAATGACCTCCCACCATGGTGTGGTCCTCACAACCACCACACCACATATCCTATGAATATAGTTTTAGAATCCCATGATAAACCCTCCTCATGGTATAACTATAACCCATCTTGGTGTGATGATTCATATATAGAAAAATCACTTACCTAAAATGGGGAAAACTCCTCCAAATTCAACCCACACCCTCAGGAATCATTAAAATATGGAGTTCATGTACTGATATAACCTAGGAATGTTCCAACTCCTATGATTATGATCCATATCCTAATTCTTGAAACACCCACAACTCCATAGCTTAGAAATCCAAACATCCTACAAAAACAACAACCCATAAATTCATGGGATATTAAAATCTATGCACCATGAGGATTCTCATTCCTATGAAGCATTTAAGAAAATTCCTCAATAATATATCCATCCATCATAGCACAATTACACCTCTAATCTTTGACTTTTATACTGAATTCCATTAAATTTCCTATAAAAATGATCTAGGCATATTGAATTTTCTAAAATCCAGGTGTGATCCTTATTATGCATCTTCACTTCTTAAATGATACATCTAATAAAAAAATAATATCACAATTCCTAAAACTCTATAAAATTTTCTATTATATCTCTCATGAACCAACCTTCCTTAACTACACTAGTTTCCCACAATGTCAACTCTCATAACAAAAATGATGCATCAACCCTTGAAACATCCCATAACCTCATAAACTATACACTATCCATTATTTACAAGTTTGATTCAAAATTTTAAAAAACAATATTATATATAAAATAATAAAACAACCCCTTCTCAGTATCAAGGGTCATGCTTGAATCATAGGTGAATTATAATCAAAACTCTATTATTGAATTCCACCATGTACCATTCTCAAGTACCGTAAAACACAATCCTAAGATACACACAATCTAAACATCTAAACGTAAATATTTATAATTTTTGAACTCTTTTTTCATTTCAACCATCATTGATGAATCCAAAAAATTGTGCCTTTATAACTAGAAATAAATCAACCTATCACCATTCTCCAATTTCGGTGAAACTCTCACTATAATAGAAGTTGAACCTTCAGAAACAAATAGCTGAAGTAACCTTTTGGGTGCTTCCCAACATAGAATTATCTATACTAATTATCCCAATAACACTATCCTTCCTATAAATAATAATATATATTCATTTCCCCAAACGATCACTGATCATTAAGGCCCACCAACATTGACCCTCAAATTCAACATTTGGATATTATGAGGAAATACAACTATGAACGTCCCTTATTAGATCCAGCCAACACCCAATCATTATTACTAATTAAAACACATTATAGTACCTATGGACATGTAAAAAATTATCGATCAACCCTTCCCAGTTTCATTCCCTTATCCTAATGTACACCATCTCACATTTCTTAAGAACAATATGAGTTATACCAAAAAATTTCTAGGAAGAATCAATAAATCTCAGACAAATTCTTTACTTGTTATGGTCAATACATTCCCATAAAATAATATACAAGGAACATTTCCAATTAAAATTACTATAATCCACTTTATCCATCCATTGAGATTACTAAAAAAGAACTTAATTATCTGATGAATATGAACCAAACATTATTCTCAAGACTATCATAGAGTAATTAGAAGACTTACAACATGATCACTCTTGAGTTTCTTTCACTAGGAACTACCCAACAGAGGCATTATTGAATTGCTCCCGACATCCTAAGAGTAACTATTTAAAAAATATTTCCAGCCCAAGTCTATAAACTCCCCTATTAGTCACACCATAATGACCATTATATATCATTAAGGTTCATCAAACCCTTTCAATACACTTCCTTAACATCCAAAATGTGATTTTATTTTTTTAAACATATCGCATCATGCCACTATTCTAGACCACCATGTACCACATATGACTTGTAATTCTAAAACATAACCATTGGTCTCTTCCTCGGTTACAACCTAAAATTCCAACACATATATCACAAATCACCAACTATTCTATAGTTTATAATAAAATTAAGGAAATTTCATACAAAATAGAATTCTCATCCCAATCACTCGATCATATACACAGTTAAAAAGAATCATTCATTATTCTAACAACCCAGGTCAAGTCCCCTAGGATCCTTCCACTATAGAAAACCCACTCACTTTACCACTGTATAATTATAAATAATCCACTCACATGAACCTCATGGTTTGTGAAGGTTTACCATCCACCTAACCAACAAACATAGATTTAACATCTAATAAATGATACCATAAAATCTACCTTGATACTAACATGACTCTCAATCCTATATTCATAACTCAATCATCAAGATACACATAAAACCATATTTGTTCCTTGGGTATTAACCCAAAATAACACCCTACTTGTATAAATTCAAAAGGGTTTATGTATAACTAAACCACTCACACAATCCACCCTATTTTATAACTTCCTCTCTCTTATCACTCAAATGAGAACCACACTACCATAAAAAGGCAAGTCACATGCCAACATTTTCCATCAAGGATGTTTTAGTAACTAAGACTCCCGCCAGACATAACTTTCTATATCCTAGGACAATATAGCCTATACTATCCAAATAATAAACCATTACCTAAACCAATCCAATATAGGGAGATCATCCATCAGCATACCTACATAATAGAAACACCATCATTTGAAGACAAGATGTAAAATCACACTTTATTGATTTCAAATAGTTAATATATTAAAAATAAGTAATTTATGAAAAATTGAATATGTTATTATTGAAATTTTTATTTACTGAAATTTGGTTTGCAACCATTTCAAAACAATTTTCAAAAACACACTTTATTAAAACAAATTTTTTCAAAACCATTTTGCATATTTAAAACCCACTCTGGACAGACAAGAAATCATGTACATGCCTAAATAACCTGATGCTCCTGATACAATTTATTAGTAAATGTGATCCATCCACATAGATCTATGGATAAAATCATAAATTATAGGATCAACCAAAATATTTATATTTTTAAAATATCCAAATTTGAAAAGAGAAAAGTAAAAACAATACTCTTAAACCCAAGGAAACTCAAATATTTCACTATAAAACGTGTTCATGATACAGCAGTATTATGTACCATCCAATATCTAACTTGTTCCAAGATCTATCTACCATGTACCCAAATTTATAATCATAAAAAATAATTTTATGATGTAAATTTGTGTCACCATAACTAAAATTGATCACATGACACTCTATACAGAGTTTCACAATATCTCAAATACACCTCCCTATATGCCAGGGGATGCAAAACAGTAGTAAGATTCAATAACCAATAGTTTGGAAGCTATACTATTAGTATCATCACATTTAATAATATTTAAATAACTAATTCTAAATAAAATTAGTTTAAGTATAATGATTTATAGTTAACCTATAAGCACAAAAAATATAAAACGACAATATTATATAATAGAATTAGTCACATGGTCAATATACAATAATAATGAACAAGGATCGCCTAATAGGAAAATCAAATATGATAAAAATAGAAAATGAAACAATGGGAGACTTGATAATAAACTAAGGTACTTCATTGGAACGATCTCCCAAATCCCCATATTTCATCACCAGTTAGACCTATTATACAACCTCTCACCTAAAATTAAAACATAAAGGTATGAATTTGCACTAGGGTTCCCATGATATTTGTGTGAAATAAATATCTATAAGAAACCACTAATGGGGTTTCACTGATATACCACATAATATTGTGTATGTACACAAATAAAATAAAAAACAACACATAATCATACATATCAAGTTTTAATGAGTTAACCCATCCACCATTCCACTATAACATACTTGTAACAATACTTTCTAGTGCAATAAATAATATTTTATTCTAGCATGTCCATGGTATCTTCACTCTAGGATAAGATCATAAACAGATATGTAATCACAACCCTCTTACTTGGTGAAGGGTCTTGTATCAATTCCTAATATCATATCCTACATCATTCCTTTGAACAATAATCTAGTTGAAGTATCATACACCATCTCATACTAAATCACACTAACCACTCCACTCTTACTCAGGGTTGGTCTCGTAATCACAATAAAACATCAATATATACCATACCATATCATATTGACATCTACCTTCTCACATAAGTAAAGTTCATTCCACCACCTTCTCATTCGAGGTGAGGCCATCCATCATATGTTATCACCAACCAACTCACAATAATCCCTATGTTCACACTCATGGTATGGTCCTTCTAATAGCTTCCCACTCATTATAAGGCCATAAATCTAGTCTCTTAATCAACTACATCTCATAGATAACTTCCTTCTCACTCAAGGAAGGGTCCTATGAGTAACACATCAGTCAAGGTAAGTCCATTTATTTTTTTCTATCATTAAACACAAGGTCACATTTAGGGAATACCCATGTGACAATAAAAAAAACCATATGTTCCACTTATCCCCCATATAGTCCCTCACACACCAATCTTGATACTATAGAATATCACATAACATGGATAAACATTGAAATCCAATTCATTTTATACTATACCCAGTCATCACATATGTACCAATAGCTACATAGAATCAAAAAGGAATATCTAGGATCCATATATCTCATCCATCTATAATTATTATCACTTATCACATTCAAATATACCTAAGAACAATCTCCCTCTAGGGATACAACCATACCCTAATGCTACTAGGTACATGTCTCATCATTCCTACACCCATCACAATCTCTCTTAAATCAAACCTATATCAGATCAGGACTATAGGAAACTCCCAATTCCTTCCAATAACCATGGATATAATGTCTCAAAGGGTTGTTACACTACGACCGATGGGTTTCTTATATGATCTTCAAATGATAATTTCTTGTCAAGAACAACCCAAAACATAGGAGATCTATCATCAAGAATTTAATGTGATAATATTATCAAAAAATAGAGTACCTGGTAAATATGATTTATAGAAGTATCCATCTTTATCCTTAGATAGAGTGTACCTGAGGGAGATCACAATGAGATATGAATGAATGCACCCTACCTATGATGTAATACATCAGCTAAAAGATTTATAAAAAAGTCATAATTTGAATACATATTTGAATGTAAAACACAATATTTTTAGACATTAATTGATTATTATTTTGAATATTTAGTTATTTTTATAATTTATGGATGTATTACATAATTATTTGAAAAAAAAGAATAAATTATGCATACTAGAGATACTTGGAGTCGTGACGCAATGTAACATGGTACCATACAAGAATACTGAATATGAAATATAGAACATATTTGACTGAAAATAAGCTAAAATATGATGATTTGATGATGTAAATTATGTCTTGTGATTATTGTAAATTGATGGACCAATTCTAAAGCTCAAAAATGAAGCACCGAGATGAAACTGGATTAAACATGCTATAAAAAAACATTATAGTTCATGAATTTAATTTAGATTGATAAAAATATAAGAAAATTTAATGCATGAAATAGCCGGTGAAAAAATTCATCCCTAAAGAATTACCTAATATGAATACTATTCATAATGTCCCTGATGAACCAAAAATAAGCAGTCATTGAAATAAATAATAGTGTACATCCCTTTGATGATTTAGTCCCAAAGTACCATTTATGATGCCATTTATGACAGCCTAAGAAACTGGAAGCCCTATAAATACAAGTCCATGTTAGAGGAGAAGATATTATTTCCCAAGGATCTATTGCTATACTACGATATAGGGATACCATTTCTTTAGGTTTTTTATTTATTTTAGTTTTTTCTTTTCTTTCACATTTAATTAAATATTAAAATTTTAATATATGTTTTTTTTCTTCTTCCAATCCCATATCTTTCTCTCTTTTCTCTTTCTCCACCGTGAAATATTATACTCATGATGATGAGTGACTATCCCAAGAAATATCCTGGGGGGGTAATTTAGTTCTTGAACCCAAATCCATTTTTATTTCTACTTTGGGTTAATATAATTATGATTTATAGTGTGTGTAATCCTCACTGTGTTTATCTAAGGTTTAACCTCTTATTCTACAACAATTCTCCCTCAATTTAGGAGATGGATGTTGATTGTGCTTAGAAAATTTTAAGTACAATTTGCATTCACAAATGAAGTATATTAAGGTGTGCACACATATGGTGGAGTGTGTTTGCTAAGTAGATTTAAAACAGGACAATAAAAGTTCTCCTTATAAAACTCACTCAGGATATCTTCCTTTCATCCATAACTTAATTCTTATTTGCATCCAATTTTTGTTTTTAATTCAGCAATGCATTATTTTTCCAAAACCTAAAACCCAAAAATTCATTAAATTCATAAAATAATAAAATAAAAATTAGATTTAGTTTTTGGTTGATCACAAGATCCCTCAAGTGAGATAATTCTAGTTACCCCTATTCTACAATAGGAAAAAGAAATTAACTTGTGTACCACCCTACGATAGGTACATCAATCCATGATCATATCATGATGATAACCAAAAT
The DNA here is from genome assembly GCA_963277665.1 of Viscum album. NCBI lineage: Eukaryota > Viridiplantae > Streptophyta > Magnoliopsida > Santalales > Viscaceae > Viscum > Viscum album. The sequence continues at coordinate 267,830,968 of OY728155.1, read as the reverse complement.
AAAAAGGGGTGCTAGTGCCTTCTCAAATGAGATAAACAGAATTTTGTGAGGGAGAGAGTTTAGTATAGGCTCATACACATCACACACCACACCACACAAATAATGGGAGAGGATATCATCCTCTTATATAGTCAAAGCATGAGGCATATACTATTTATAATGCATCGTATGTGTTCCTAACTATTGGGGTATAATTGATAAATATTTTTCAATGAATTTAATTATAAGACATTAATCCTTTCATAATGGATTGTAACTAATGAATAAAATATTTTGGAGAAATAAATAATATATATATATATATATATATATATATTTCAAATTTATGAATTATATGAATGAAAAATACATGGATTTTATGAATGTATTAAATGTACACACACACACATATATAATATAATATAATATATATATATATCATACATAATATCCATGTGTAAATGCATATCATACATGAATATTTTAGTGCTCATTCAAAAATATCCCAATTCAACTAAAATTCCATAATAAATGATAAAAAATTTACAACTCTTTGGGAATATATCCAAACTCTTTTAGATATATTTTTCCATAAAACTCTCTCTATTTTGAACTTAAATTTTGTCCAAAATTTATCATTATCCAAGGGACTAATGGTGTTTATATTTGGGCCTTAGTAGCATTGAAAAAAACTTTGAAATCCCAATTTCATTGATGTAAGAAAATAGAAGCCTCTAGAAAAGCATCAGTGATACTAAAGCTACTAAGGGATCTGGTGTGATCTCCATCAAACATACTCATGTCTCTATAAAAACATGTCCACCACAAGATATATCATATATATCTTATATATACCTATATAATCCAATTTTTAATGAAATTGAGAGACCACAAGAAATATAATGTAAATATATTATTAGACTCATATTTCTTTTATTCTTCAAAAAATATTGACTAAGTTAATGAATACATCACATATCATTCATTTATCAGATAAGTACATCACATGTAACTTATCCAAGTAGCTGAACAAATCATATGTGAAAAAAATAATACTTTAAATGAATTTCCTTAGTATAATTCAATCAAGGTCCAAATGTATTTACTTTTTTATATAAGTGGAAACTCCCACCATGGTTGCACTCCAACTGACAACATGATCAACAACATACCCAAACACCCCTGTATTAGTTAATTCAACATGTAAAATTCTATAAGTACCATATCAAAGTATCATTGGAATCTCACCAGACTGGGGTAAGAAGTATTCATAATAATCACAAACCCCTAAGTATATATATGATCATATGAAATTCTATGAGATATAATTTCATTAATAAGTCCATATAATACATCTATACTTAGTACCACTTGAATATATTATTTGTATCTCAGTCCAAAACCCATTATAATAGATATAAGAATATATTCAATTTAACCATTAAATATCATCACAACCCATTATAATCCATGATGATCATTAGTTATGGACAACTCAAAGTTTGTAATTTTAGGGGATATTTATAATTTGGATGTTCATGTAATGTAATGTTGCGACACACATGAATGAATAATAAAGGGTGATTTCCTTTATTATAAATACTTGATATATTTTCAACCATTATAGCCATTCCCTTGGGTGTTTAATATCCAAATATTTTACATAAATCTCATTTTTTTGTTGATGTAATGGGTTTTTAACATTACATAAATTTTTTATTTTCATCATATACCTATGTGACAGTCTCATAAAATACTCACACTAACCTCTTAGTTAGTAACATTTACAAAGCAAGCTAGTTTGAATAATGGTGAGACTTATGAATCCTATTCTCTATGTTAAAATATTTGAACTTATATTCAAACTCCTTAACTTAATAAAATCAAATGTTATAATGTTATCTTTTATTGTCTACTCATAACTCTTTATAAGCACATCATTATTATCCTTGTCAACCTTTACATAAAACTTTTTCCTTGAAATCATTTATAAATAATGAAACTATTTATATTATTACTTCACCATAACATCCTAAACTCTTTTAGGATGAAGTGATATCCACTTCATTATAGTAACTAATGTAACTCTTTACATTTTTATTTATCACCATTAATTAAACTCTATTAGGATACTAAGTGATACAAAATGTATATTGGCTAGTATAAACCATTAGTGAATAATGATGTTCACTTGTTACAGTAACTAAATTTAACTCTTCACATTTTTATTTACCATCACATAAAGAACATTAAGTAAATAATCACTATAATCTTAGACTAGTATAATCCTTTAGTTAATAGTGATATTCACTTTATCACAATAACTATATGTAACTATTTAAATTTTTATTTACCATCACATATCCTAAATCATTGGTATTTTAAGTGGAAAATAACTTCAAAATAAGAATTAAAAATCTTCTATTTTATAACTTTGAACTTCTCAAAGTTAAAACATACCCCCACTAGCCTCTTAGATATTATATTCTCTTCAGAATAACTTTATAGACACAACAAAATCTAATTTATTCATTAGTAAATAATATTTTTTTCTTTTTAGTAGGAATATCTAACAAATAAACTATTGTTTCCATATCTCATAAGTCATTCAATGTGATTATAGTATTTTTTTTAAAAACATTTAATTCATTAAAATACACCTATAGTGAGTGGAATAAAATACCATCAAATTTTAACAAATAACACGATAAATACATTATCCTAGATAATACACATTTATCCATATATTATTCTCAAAACATGTTCTAGAATCCAATGAATCATATAACTAGTGTATACTACTAATCATATCATATTGTTCTTAAGAAATCTTTGTTAACACCTCTTATCATTTAACATAAGTGAGATGAAGATACAATTCCTTTAATTAGATTCATATGGTATTAATAAACACTTTTACATTTAAATTTATGATCTATTAATGGTTTACTTCATCGCTTAAATGAAAACTATAATCTATTTCAATTCTTCCTGTTATTTTCAACTCATATATATTTACCAAAATTTTAAAACATACACTTAATTTTAGAAAACCATAAAAATAAAATAATCAATTACTATGACATTAATACCTGATATGAACATTCCATGGAGTTCCCAAAACCCCTTCAGGTATTCTTGATAATACCATCATATGAAAACATTAATCCTTATTGATAATACCCTCAGGTTTCAAATAATATTTTCTTATTTCTTGAAGAAATATTATTTAACACTCAAGAATTTCCTCTTCTAGTTTTTATGTTTTACCTCCCAGTACTCCCTATATAGTACCAGAACATAGACATTATATGCCTAGTTCATTTATTCTAAACACTTTTTGAATATCAAGTTTTATTTTATTAAATTCATCCATATTGCTAAAACGTTTATATAAATGAAAATAAAATGAAATTCTTAACTAGAATAAGACTTATAGGAATTTATTAGTCTCTCCCAACATATTGAATCATATTGAATATCATTTACATACCCAATTATATTTATTATATGATTTGAGTCTAAAATTTATCAGGCCAATATATATTAATTTCCTTTAAAACCATAAATGAATCAGTTCATGCTTCTATAAGCATCTTTATTTTCTTGGTGAAAAAAATCAACACTTGGTTACTTAAGAAGGAACTATTATAACACATAGAATAATTATCTTACTCAAGAAAATTTCTTCAACTACCAACCATAGGAGTTTTTTACATTAATCTTATAATTTCACTGATTAATTTCAAATTTTTATTTGATGATGATGATGAATTTATCTACAATATTAATTTTTATCAGATTAATATCATGTCTTATATATTTTAATCAAGGACTTTTAGATAAGGTACTCCCACTAAGTTTTATGACCTTATAAATTATATCCATTTAGTGATCCAAGATTCATATTTCATCAAAACTTAAACTGATTATCACATAACCAATACATGAATTATTTTTGTAGGGAATCAACCCAATCATAACAGTTATGATTTTTTAATATTTGAGTGGATGAACCTTTATCCAAATACATTATATAGATTCACTATACTCTATTCATCTCATATTAAAACCATTAGGGAATCCTAGCTAGAGTAACCCAAAGAAAACACCAAGAATAATCCAACTAAGGATAATCAATGGATAATTATACCGATCTTGACAATATCCAACATGTAAATCCCAAGTTACTTATAGATTTCTTACCATACATAAGATATTCTAGGGGTACTAATTCTAATATCAACAATACTTGGTTGGATTATTGAGCACTTGAGAAGTGTTTCTTAATAATGAATATTACACACAATCTTTGTGGGATTTTCTTTTATGGTCTACCCAAATTAATATACATTGTATGCATATTATATTCATAATTAATGCATCCTATGTAATAGTTATCATTTCATGTTTTATTTTCATATTTTTTTATGATTCTATGATTTTTTTATGGAAATCCCTATACCAATCAACAAATTAACGTGTTCACACTACATTAACGTGTAACTCTTTACACAACCCCTATTTTTATGTTTTTTTATCCCAACTAAGATAAATACCCTAAGAGGGGGGTGAATTAGGGTATTAAAGATTATAAAAACCACCCCTTAAAATATATTTTTTTCATTAAAAAATACTCTTCTCTCCATTTCTCATAGAAATGTGGCAGAAGAAATGAAAACATACATGAAACACAAAAATTTTACCTACTTCACCCACACCAGGCTACATCCAAGAAACATACACAGGAAATTTACTTATATACAAAATACAATAAATACACTACTATTATAATGTTTTTAGTGGAATCAATATCCTATATGGTTCACTACTGATCAAAATTTGCAAGCTCACTACTCTCTAAAACGAGGTTTTCTCACTACTCTTTTAGAAGATTATTCTTTTGATCACCTAAATTAATATTGTTTATACCTCATTTGGTGTTTCATGAAGCTCAACTATCATCCACATGATAAATAATTATTTAACATAGAATATTTCAAAGAATCATTTTAGTTTGTGTAAAATAAACTTCCACACAAACTAATCTCAACATTTTCAAAACATTTCAATATTCACAAAATATTTTCTCTTTTATGAAACACCAATATTTCACAAAGCTTTATTATTTCAGGAAAATCCAATATTTCATGAAACTCTCTAAAAATTCATGATAATAGTTTATCCAGATTGATTTTTTTCTTCATGGAACTGATGTTCTTGGGAATACTTTATGTAAGAAATTATTTCATGAATTCAAAGACTTTGGGACTTTTTTAAGGTTTCAACTCTTTCAAAGGAGGTGTTATCTACCTATTTTTATATGTTACTTCCCATTGAGAAATTTTATTATCTCCAAAAACTTTTTGTTAAACTATTCAATATGTTAAAAAAACTATCTTCCTTCAATAAACATTAAAAAAACCTATGTTAGCATATATTTCTGAAAAAATGGCATCATCTTGTAACTTCTTGCCTTTAAGAAACATAGTCTTTATAATATTATATGAATCAACAATATTTCAAAAGACATTCAATATTTAAAAAATTTAATACCTTTTACATATGTTTAGTAGGGATTCATGAATCTCCATATTTTGTGAAACTTTTCCCTTCAACCAAATTTTGGACCCCAAATTTTTTGAAAACACTGGGAAATAGCACCACCATGTATGTACAAATTTCTGAACCACTTAAAAAGCATTCAAACCTTTACTTTGATTATTTTGCAGCATTATTTACCAAAAATAGTGTTGAAAATCACACCTAACCTTGTCAACTGGATTTATCAACAAAAACTATCATCCTAAAAACCCTACAATGTAACCTTTAGGGATTGTTTACCAATAATATCCCCATTTGGGTTTGTTGAAAACTCTTCACCCTTTGTTACCACTTTGTACCTTATTTCTCTAACTCATTGATATATCATTGTGCACTTCCTTCTTCAACCAAAATATATATCCTCCAACTATAGATGGTGACCAATGATTTAATCAACACATACTCTAATCCCACATGATCCATGATCATCATGAGAAAGAGGTGTTTTATATAAAGTTCACCGATGAATCTTTTTTTTCTCTAAACACACTTTTTATGAACACTACCTTTGAAATATAAACATTTCATCATATCTGATAGGATAATGGTTCTGTAAGAGAAGACCACTTCTTCAACCCCACTAGGTAACTCTATTCACCAAGAACCCCATAGTTTAGTGCATCATGATATATATAATTTGAATTAATATCTTCAGCATTGTCAGATTTTAAACTCCCCATTTTTTTGGTTTCTCCTCATTTAATGAACACAACCTTTCATGTACATAACATCTCCCCCTTTGTAAATGAACCCGAAGGTAACTCCCTTGTGGCCTAAAACAAGGCAATGAACACGTATCAAAACATAGGAAATAACACACCATACCTTAGGTAGTTAATTGTTCCAATTCCACACTCATTCAAGTGTGTAGAGTTAAATGAAATCCATGATATAATTGATGACATTCAAAAAATTCTATAAATAAGGCCTTAATTATAATATCTGCAACTTGTAGTTCTCTAGGAACATACTTTAACTTCACAAGACCATGCTCCAACTTATCCTTCATAAAATTATAATTAAATTAATTATGGTTTTTCCATGAGTGATGGACTATACATTTTATAAGTTTTATAGAACATTAATTATCACATTTTATTTTGATTAGAGACTCCACTTCAACTCCCATATCTTCAAGCTGCTGATTTATCCACAATAACTTTGTTTAACCATGAGTATCCATAATATATTCAGCTTTAATTATGATGAACGAAATTAAATATTGTTTTTTTCTTAGCTAATAAATACACAATATTAAAATATAGAATGAACCACCTAACCTTGTTTTTATATCATCTACTAAACTGAAAAAATCTACGTCTATATAACCCAATAACTCTTGATGAGATTTCCATTGTATTTCAAACCAAAATCCACCATGCCATTAATATACTGTAGTGTTTTTTCATATAAAGTAATCGAATTTATTTGTGATTTGTTTAAATGAAATAACTTGGAAAGTGTAAAAAAAATATCTGGTCGTGTCACTGTTAATTACAACACACTGCCAATGATCTTCCTGTATTTTGTGGCCTTAGTCACTTTTCCTTCATCATCTCATGAAATTTTCATCTAGGTAGACACTAGATTTTTCATCTACTTGTAATTATCCATTCCAAATATTCTCAGAACATATTTGTAATATTTTGATTGGGAAATTAATGTGTCAATCCTTCCTTGCATCACCTGTAAACCAATGGAAAACATCATTTCACTAATCCTTAACATTTTGATCTCACTTTTCATGAATTTTATGAATTCTTTGCACTATAATACATATAATACATCAAATATTATATCATTTACATACACCAACACCATCATCCTTTGATCACTATCATTATTAAAATAGATATTGTATTCAACTCCACCACACTAAAAACTAATTTTCATCAAAAACTGATCAAGTATTGAATACCATACTCTTTGTGATTTATTCAACCCATATAGAACACTCTTGGATGAAAAACATTATTATCATATTCACAAATAAGAAAACCATATGGTCTTTTGATGTACGCCTCTTCTCCTAGAACCCTATTTAAAAAGATGACTTGGTATCCATCTCAAAAACTTTGAATTTTGTAACACCCCAAGATTTCACAATATGTTATATTTTTTTTAAAAATAAATATCTTATATTGCATGAAACACCAACATGTCTTGCATTACACTCAATATTGAGTTTCTACGAAACAACACTTTAGTATTATAATTATTCAAATGATATATTTGTAACTTATCCATTAAATATAATAATATGAACAGTAATAAATAATTGCTAAATGTTATTTATAGTTTTTTCAAAAAAATAAAACATATTTATAATGAAATGTATAAGTTTAGAAAAAATAGTTATGTTTAGAAATACAATTTTCTTAAAGGAACTACTTTTTATGGCATTTTGGAAACAATAATAAATTAAATTTAGAAAATATTAGAAATTGAATTTGGTAAAATAGACATCATTTTTGACTTTATAATTTCAAAATTTTCTTAGTGGGATTTTTTTTTATTTTTATGAAAACAATCAATTTTTGATGAATACTAAAAAAATGCTGCATTATTATTAAAAACCAACTTTTTCAGTTAAATAATTATTTAACATTAAATTGATTTTAATGTCACAATAAATAAATAATACATATATTAATCCAATTTAGTTCATTGGAATCATTTTTATAATAGAATTAGATATAAAAATTTATTGAACTTTTGAACGTCTCTTTTACCCACCTTCTAGGCACATCTGCGGGATTAGTATTAAACATAATTTTACTGCTTTTGTAAATTGAATTTCAAAAAACAGACATACAGGGTTATGCATAATATAAATTCAACTATAAATATCCAGTAGAAATATTAAATTATTATCTACATCATGATAATTTATTTATAATTTTTAGACATTAAATAATTAAATTTAATTGTGACACAATTATGATATAGTAATTGATTTATTAAAGAAATAATTGAATAAATGTTATTAAAAATATTAAATTAAATATAATTTGAAATATTCGATACCATACAAAAATTTTATGCCTTACTATGACATGTTAGGGATGATTTAATGTTTTTTATAAGGAATAAAGTTTTTATTATTTTTTTAAATGTCAAGTGATAAATAGTGTCAAACTTGACATAAATAAGATTTTCAAATAAATAATATTTTATTAAATGATATAAATTTAATAAAAAAATCTATCTCACCAAAATAATTAAAGATTTAATAAATGATCCAATAGGGGTTATTGTTTCATTTTATAGTAACTATATTATCCCAATAGTGTAAAAGAAAATTAGTCATGATAATAGTCAAATTGTTTAACTAAGGGTTAAATCCAAAAGATAAGTTTAATTTTGTGACCTAAAAATGTCTAAAATTTATTTATTGAGAATATTTAGACCCACACTCATCTTATCCTAGAAATAACTCACCTTGGAGCTATTTGAAATCAAAAATAAATTTATAATAAATTAATAGTTTTGGAGTTTCCTAAAGTGCCCCTCCCCTCTCTTATAAAAGGGAACCTATCCTTATCTTTTATTCAAACCTATAAATCCAATTAGTTCAAAAAAACCCTGAACATTTCACCTCAAAACATCCCTAAAATAATCATAGAGGCTATACTTTGTGCATAAATCCAACCTAAGGAGTCCTTTTGTGTAAATCAAAAGGAGACACTCAAAGAAGAGGTAATTGTTTTACCAACTCTTTCAAAGTTATTTTCTTCTCCTAATTCCTTTTACTTAGTTTTTTCTACACCAAAGTAATAAATCCAGAATCTAATATATTCTAATATTTTTTTTTGATTATAGTAAAACCATATTTCTCCTTTTACCTATCATATGAAAAACGATATCACAATGTGTGCGTACATACAACTTATCATCTCCACATCGTGGTGTAAACTATTTTTCATTTATACAATATTTCTATAGGTATAATGATGAATATAATGGATATAAATAATAAATATGACATGATATTGATTCTTTATAAATATGACATGATATTGACTTATCGTCTCCACAACGTGATGATATTCATCTTCCATGTTAACCTTTCAAGAATGATTATAAAAATATATATAATGAATAAGTATAAAATATATGACATAATAATGCTACTGGAATAATATATATATATATATATGCATACATACATACATACATATATGTTGTTTACTTTCTTCCATTCAATAGGATAAGAAAACGAAAATAGCGTTCACACATAGGTATGGCCTACCATCTCCATGAATGGTGTATTAAATTCAATTATATATATATAATGAATATATATGATATATTAATCATTTTTTACATTCTGGAAGTAATTAAATCATGATCTATGTAATAAGACCAGGAATAACAAGTCAAAACATGTACGATAAACAAAGCGATTATTTCCTAGAATGTTTCTTTAGCATGAAAATTATTAATAAATGAGAGATATAAAGTCATAAATAAATCATATAAGATATCATAAATATTATTATGATTCCGGTATAAGTTAATATTATTTTTAAAACCATTATATAGGAGTTTCAAACATTCATAGAGAGTATCAGACCTAAAGTAAGGGAATTTCATCTCACTTTTAATTTTCATGCGATATAATCCTTGTTCACAAAATATTTCTTGTGGGTGGTATATGTAATACCCATATTATATTTTATATCATGAATACATTTATCTTCATGGTATTTAAATATTCATTTGAAGATATCAGGCTTATGATTTAAATGTTCAAAGTGGTATGGGATGCTTTGAATTTTTAAAGAATTAATCCTTTCTTCATTTCAATATTCATGATTTTATTTTAAATAATTACTTATATGGATATTAAACAATTATAAAGGAAATTTTATTTATATTTTTAAGTTCATTCAATTTTTTATAATATAATCTTTTTGAGGTTTTATGCAAGGGTTAATTTCTCAATCTCATTATTATGTGAGGTTATTTATACGTAAGTATATACTAGGACACATTTATCATCCATGTACATGTTTCTTTAAAATGTATTTCAAAATATTATTGAAAATTGATTAAAGTCATTTTACCCATGTTTTAATTTTTATAAAATGTTTTTGAAGGAATATTTCCATTGTTTTCCAAATGCGGTACTTTATGACCTTTTTGACTGACTATGGAATAAATGTTTTTTAACTTATATAGCACGAGGGGCTATTTAGGTCATCATGACACCTTAAAATTTTGAAGCTTCCCTTACAATATTAAAAGGTTATCATTAAAATAATTTTTTTTATAATTGTTCATTTTTTGAAAGTAAAAAATGGATGTTTCTCTCAAAGAGTTTTATTGATTTTATTAGATTATTTTTATCTATGTAAACATCCTTTGTTGGATTGTATACTTAATTGAGGTTGATTTATTATGATAAAATCTTCCATATTGTATTTAAGGGTTTATGATATTTTTTACTATGGATGTGCTATTTTGATACCATTCATGGTTTATGGTTAAAGCATTTTCATTTCATATGATAATTTTAATAAGAATTTTTATGCTAGTTAGTTTTCACCCTTTTCATATGAGGAATGCAGTGGAATTAGTAAGTGACAAGTTTAGGACCACTTAATTAAAGACCTATAGGTTGGGGACCTATTTATGAAATCCCCTCGATGCATCAATAGTTCTCATGAGACAAAATATTCAAGGTTTTAACTAACCTCTTACCCATATATGCATGGTCTTGTCATGATGCCTTGATAATGTGATTATGATGTCCAACATTATGCATTCCCTCATTATGAGATTAGTTATTTATATTACATGTGATTATTCAACTAGTAAAATATCCATGTGAATGTTTAAATAGAATTATTTGGTTTATTCTTTCCATTTTGTTTAAAACGTTTAGGGCTGAAGCCTTATTATTATTTAAAGAAAAGACCTCTTTTGACTGGGTATAGGGAGACCCATTACATAGCCTGAAGTCCCAAGGCCAAGTGGCCTGAATACAAGGCATGAAATCCCATTTTTTGGCCTAAAGAGCCCCTCGGTGAACAGTACTGCTACAATACCCAGTCTACTACAGTACATGCTACAGTACCACCACTGCTACAGTCCTACTACAGTAACTTCACTACTACAATGTCACAATTGCTACAGCCCCACCACTGCTACAACACTGCTATAGTGCCTTGCTGTAGTGCTGCTACATTTCCCCCTGGAAATTCGTCCCTAGTCTTGGGGTGTTACATTTAGTATCAAAAGTAAGTTTAGAAACAACCTTGGAAATTAGATTTAGAAAACATAGATTAGGGAACATAACCCTAAGACAAAATTTTAGGATAAGCATATAATAACATCCTAGATTTTTTGGTAATGTTGAGATTATGTGGGTATTCTTAGGAAGTACATCCCTGCCTGGATACTACAAGTGGATATGGTTTTGGAACAAATGTACCTAGGAGTAATAACACCGATAAGGTGTTCCGATTTTGACTTGAGGTAACCTGGTATACAAAAACGGGCCTCATTATGCACATGGTTTGACACTCCTAGGGGATATGCTTAGGATAATTCATATTTTATTTACAAACCATTATGAAGGATTTATGAGTAAATACTTCTCCAAAGAAACCATTTTTATGATTATGAGATTAGCGATGCATAAAATTTTCAATTTATGTTAAGTGTTTCACTAGTTTTGGGATTATACATTATTTTACAATTTAATCTAGTATATGCCATTGTTTAGAAATGGCACCTAGAAGAAGGAATGTGAACTACACCAATGCATGTGATCCAAAGATTAAGAAGGAATATATCTTTCACGTCCTTAGGATAACATTTTGAAGAGAAATAGTCTCCCAAGTATTCTCATCATATGATGACATAATATCATGTGGTAATGAAATTGGTAAGGAATTATAAAAGTCCTATGGATTTAAAGGAAATAAATAAAAGAAGATGATGTAAGTTCAGAATATGTATAAAGGGAATAAGGGAAAGAAGTATTTTTTTCACATGTGATAATTGTGGAAGGAAATACTCTGGTGCTTGATTAAATGGAAAATGAGTTTACTTTATGTGTAGTGATAAATTCCATCATGATCATTATTTCAAGGAAAATAAAAACAATTTCAATGTTTAATTCTTCCACTACAAGGAGATGGGACACTACACGAATTAATGTCTCATGCGTCAAAGGAATATACCCCAAATGATGCTATTAAATAATGATCAAGTTATGAAACTGTCATAGATGAAGAGGAATGATTAATATTCCTATTCAAGAATTATGTAATTTGAATATTTTATTAGCTACGCAATGGTTATAATAATTATGGAATATATAAGGATTTTACTGCAGTACTATTTCATTAAAGATTTTAGATTGTATGGTACCAAGAAATGTGACTCCATAGTAAGTTAAACTTTTTGGAAAATATATGGTTGATGGAAAGATAACCCTTAATATGTTTTTGATACTGAGATAATGATGTTGGAATAAATATATTATTGATTCTAATAAAGTAAATTGTATATTATTGACTACCTTGGAACTAATTAATGGTTTTTTATTCCATCATTGTTGGAGTTTACAACATTTTTGGATTTAAAGAGTATATCTAATATCCTATTTTTTACGTAAGGAATATGGAAGTATGAAAGTATTAAATAAGGTTTTATGGAAATGCTGGTTATTACCATGTTTTAAGATAATACATGATGATGGAATTCACATGTTTGGTATGTGAAAAAAAAAGATCTGCATTATGTTATGTTGATTTTAGAAATGAAGTGACCTTCCTTGTAAATTTTTGGACTGTGAGTTTGGCTAGAAGTATTTTGGATAAGTATAAAGGTTGGAGTGGAATAAGTTGAACATTGGATAGTATTATTTTAGGTTAAAACATTTCTTAAGGTTATTTTTTAACTATTATAATAATATATTTTTATGAAAAGAACAACTCGCAGGTCAGGCGACAACCTATCGCATCCGGCAAACCCATGAGACTTAAACCCGCAACTGAAAGGCGACAAGGGTGAATCACATACCAATAGTATATGTGATGTCCTGGTTAGTATAACATAGTTTTATTTATTTTAACTATATGATAGATAAAGTATAAATTACTTTTTATAAACCTATACAATTAAGATAAATAAAATATTTTTAAATTTTATTATCTTTTAGAGAGAAAGATGACTTTGTGATCGAAATTAGTTAAAGGATGTAACTCTACTTTTCAAGTAAGTATGATTCCTTATTTTATTATTATATGAAGTAAATTAATAATTCAACTCTAGGGAAATTATATTGAAACAAAAAATTATATACCTGTACTTTTTCCAATGAATCAAATGGTCCCTTAGATCATCACATATTTAGAGCTTTGCGATTGTTAACTTTCTCCTAATCATGTTCTCTATCACTCCCCATCAAAACATGATGGATTGATTTTTCTTTCAAGTCCATGTTTTCCTATATTTAACCCTTGTATGTATTATCTCACGTAACTTTCATACTTTTCTTTCTTTATTTTAAATTAGAAATTTTATTAACCCTATTTCCGATGTGGGGTTTTTACATATCAACCTTTTCTTTTCAAAGTCCAATTTCAAATTGTGAGGGTGAAATTTATTGAAGGATGGGAGAATATAAAAACCCAATATTTCATAGTATATTATAATTTTAATGAAATTCAATAGCTTATATTTCATGTAAAATCTTCTTGGCTTGTGTTACATGTAAAATTTAGTTTCTCTGAAACAATACTTTAATATTATAATTATTTAAATGATATATTTATAACTTATCAATTATATATAACAACATGAATAGTAATAAATAAATTTTAAATATTATTTATAATTTTTTAAATTAAAAAAACATATTTATAATTAAATGTATAAGTTTCGGTAAAATACTTATATGTTTAGAAATACTATTTTCTAAAAGGAATTACTTTTTATGGCATTTTGTGAAATATAATAAAATTAATTTTAGACACTCATAGAAATTGAATTTAATAAAATAGAAATTATTTTTGAATTCATAATATCAAAATTAACTTAGGGTGATTTTTTGGTATTTTTCTGAAAACATTCATTTTTTGATGAATAGTGAAAAAATACTGCATTGTTGTTAAAAACCAACTTTTTCATATAAATAATTATTTTTAATTTAAATTGATTTTAAAGTCACAATAGATTAATATTATATATATTAATAAAATTTAGTTCATTGAAATCATTTTTATAATAGAATTAGATATAAAATTTTATTGAACTTTTGAACGTCTCTTTACCCGCCTTCTAGCCACATCTCTGAGATTAGCATTAAACGTAATTTTATCGCTTTTGTGAATTGAATTTCGAAAAACAGGCATACATGGTTGTAATTAGTATAAAAAATTTGGTTTAATAGGATCAAAATAATTTTTGGTGAATAGTAACTTTTGTATTTTATTTACCATGGTTAAAGGTAAATAGGGTAATTAAAGGTAAAAATATTATTATAATAATAAAAAATTACTGTAACACTTGTCTTAATTTAATTGGATAAGTGTTTTAAAAAAAAAAATCAACCTTAGGTAGAAAATATGATCCCTTTTAAGTCACTTGTGTTAGATTAGGACATTTATTATTATTTTTATTTAAAAAAGAGTTAAAAATGTAATATTCAAATTTTAATATATAAACCATTTTTAATATAGGGTTATACATAAGATAAATTTGACTATAAATAGTCATTATAAATATAAAATTTTTATCTGGATCATGATAATTTATTTATAATTTTAGACATTAAATAATTAAATTTAATTGTGACACAATGACGATGTAATAATTGATTTATTAAAGGAGAAATCAAATAAATGTTATTAATAATATTAAATTAAATATAATTTGAAATATTTTATACCATAAAAAACTTTTATGGATGACTATGACATGTTAGATATGATTTATTGTAGTTTTTTATAAGGAATTATGTTTTTATGATTTTTAAAAAGTCATGTGTTAAATATTATCAAAATTGACATAAGGAGATTTTTAAATAAATAATATTTTATTGAATGATATATAATTCATAAAAATATATATCTCAAAAAACATTACTAGGATAATGTTAAATATGTCATAAATTATCCAATAGGGGTTCTTTTTTCATTTTATAGAAACTATATAAACCCTATAGTGTAAAAAGATAAGTAGCCACAATAATAGTTAAATTATTTAACTAAGGGTTAAAGCCAAAAGGAAAGGTTGATTTTGTAATATAAATAAGTCTAAAATTCATTGGTTGAGAATATTTAGACCAATACTCATATTATCTTTTAAATAAATCACTTTGGATCTATTTTAAATCAGAAATCAATTTATAATAAATTAATAGTTTTTGAATTTCCTGAAGTGCCTCTCCCCTCTCTTATAAAAGGTCACCCCTCATTATATTTTATTCACACATATAAATCCATTTATTTCATAAAAAACCTATATATTTATTGTTAAAACATACCTCACTTCATCCTAGAGGCCATACTTTAGGAAGAAAGCCAACCTAAGGAGTCCTTTTGTGCAAATCAAAAGGAGACACTTGAAGAAGAGGTAATTGTTTTACCAACTCTTTTAAAGATCTTTTCTTCTCCTACCACCTTTTCCTAATTTGTTTCCATACTAAATTAATAACTCCAAAATCTACTATATGATGATATTTTTTTTATGGTTATGGTAAAATCATATTCATCCTTTTACCCATCCTATGAAAAAAAATATCACCGTGCGTACGACTTACCGTCTCCGCACAATCATGTAAGCTATTTTCATGTAAACTTTATTTATATAGGTATAATGATGAATATAATGGATATAAATAATCAATATGACATGATATTTATTCTTTATAATTAACATACCACCCATTTTCTTACCCCTTTACCATTAAGGAAATGATACCGTCGCTCATGCGTACGTATGGCTTACTGTCTCCACAACGCGATGAGATTCATCTTCCACGTTAACCATTCAAAAATTATTATAAAAATATATATAATGAATAAGTATGAAATATATGATATAATAATGATATTTTAATCATACACACACACACACACACACTTTATTTACTTTCTTCAATTTAATACGATAAGAAAACAGAAACAGTGTTCACGCGTACGTACGGCCTACCGTCTCCATGAACGGTGTATTCCATTCCATATATTTTATATTTATTTTTATATATTTATATTTATATATTTATATACTGAATATATATGATATATAAATTATGTTTTACATTTTTTAAATAAGTAAATCATGATCTAAGTAATAAGATCGATAATAACAAGTCAAAACATGTATGATAAACAAAGCGATTATTACCCGAAATGTTGCTATAACTTGGAAATTATTAATAAATAGGTAATATAAGGTCATAAATGAATCATATATGATACCATAAATATTATTATGATTCTGTTAGAAGATAATAATATGTTTAAAACTATTATATATGTGTTTTGAACATGTATAGAGAGTATCAGAACAAAGGTATGGGAATTCCATCTCACTTTTAATTTTCATGAGATATAAGACATGTTCACCACCTATTTATTGTGTGTGGTGTATGTACTAACCATATTATACTTCATATCATGAATACATTTATCTTCATGTTATTTAAAGATTTATTTGAAGATAGCAGGCTTATGATTTAAATGTTCAAAGTGGTATGGGATGATTTGAATGTTTAAAGAATTAATCCTTTCTCCATTTCAATATTCTTGATTTTATTTTACATAATTATTTATATGGATATAAAAGGATTATAAAGGTAATTTTATGTTTATTTTTTATTTCATTCAAATTTTTTCAAAAATGAATAATTTTAAGGTTTTATTTAAGGGTTAATTTTACAATCTTATTATTATCTAAGTTTATTTATATGTAAGTATCTACTGGGACACATTTACCATCAATGTACATGTTTCATAAAAATGTATTTCAAAATATTATTGACAATTTTTAAATTCATTTTTACCCATGTATTACTTTTTATAAAACATTTTTAATGGAATATTTTCATCATCTTCCAAACGAGTTACTTTATGACCTTTTCGACCAATTAAAGACATGATATTTTTTTAACTTATACGACATGACCGACTATTTCTGCCATCATGAAGCCTTAACATTTTGAAGCTTCCCTTACAATCTGACAAGGTTATTTTTAAAATAAATTATTTTTCTAATTGAGTGACCTTTTCAAAGTAAAAAGGGATATTTCTCTCAAAGAGTATTAATAATTTTATTAGAATATTTTTATCTATGTCGACATCCTTTGTTGGATTGTATGCTTCATTGAGGTTGATTTATTATGATAAAATCTTCCATATTTTTTTGAAGGGTGCATGATATTTTATAATGTGGATGTTCTATTTTGATACCATTTATGTTTATGGTTAAAGTATTAACATATCATATTTTATATTTAATAAAAATGTTTATGTTGGTTAGGTTTAACCCTTTTCATAAGAGTAATTAATTGAAATTAGTAAGTGATGGGTTTGGGACTACTTAATGAAAGCCCTAGAGGTTGGGGACTAGTTAATTAAATCCCCTCGATGCAGTAATAGTTCTCATGAGACAAACTATTCTGGGTTTTGACTAACATCTTACCTACATATGTATGGTCTTGGAATGAGGCCTTAATAGTGTGGTTATGTTGTCTGAAATTATAATTCCCTCGTTATGAGATTAGTTATTGATATTACATGTGATTATTGGACTACTAGAACATCCATGTGAATATTTAAAAGGAATTATTTGATTTATTATTGCCATATTATACTGAATATTACGTTGAAAAGGATTGTGTTTTAGTTTTATACATTGCCTTAAAAGTTTATGCTTATTTATGGAAGCTTTTGCTATATTTTTTACCCTTATTAAGCATCCGAGCTCACCCATTTATTATGTTTCCTTTTCCCTGGATTCCAAGAATTGTTTTATGATTAATATGAAGGGTTAATATAAGATAATAATGGAGTCACCTAAGGATTATCTATGTTGTATTTCATTTTTTGAATTTTAATTTAAAGTTCATGGATGTAATATTTTTTATATGACGACTAAAATGATCGGTCCTTTGGGATTTTATTCCTTGTAATCATGCCAATGTATTAAAATAATGCACCAACTTCAGGCTTCTGGGGTTAGGGTGTTACAAATTTCCTTTCTATTTCTATAGTTAAAAATAACCTATTTGTCTCCATAATTCAGATAGGTGAAAATATTTCATCAATAATGATTCCATTAACCTAGTATTATCCCTTTCACGCTATTTATTCTTTTTTTTTGAATTACAATTCCATATTCACACTGTTTTTTTGAAGGACTATTTGGTCCTGATTACATTCTTATCTCCCCACATCAAAAAAATATTTTATGACTAATTTCTCCATTTGGTTAATCACTTCTATCATATCATAATTCTAGTTCTCATATCTATATACTTCTTTAATATATTTATGCTATACTTGAGATAGAAAGGATGTTTGTTTTAAAGACTTCAATCTACCTATTTTAACTATCACTAAATGATCATTGATGATGTTATGTTTGTTAATTTCAACTCGAATCTTTTTTTTTGTATAAATATAGGTATGAATTCATCCTAATCATAATTAGTATCTTTTTCTGAATAAACATTTTTACTTCTAATCCCCTTGAATCCATTGTATCCCCCTCACTATTATTAGGAAACTATTCACTGTTCTGTTGAAGATTTTTTTTTCACTTTCTACTATGATGACTTCATTGTTTTCAACCAATTTTCCTACTATATTTTTCAATAATTTATATACTTTTATTTACCCTAATTAGTCAAGTAATATTCCCTCATATCCATGAGATTAAAAATTTCTAGGATTCTCTATATTGAGAAAAAACACTTACTTCCAATGATTTGAATGTATTTCAATGTTGGATTCATTTTATACCACATATAATATGGATTATTCTATTTTTATAGAAAAAACTCTATTGGATATGTATACCAATGTCAATACATCATCCTTAATGTATTTATCCAATATGTCCTTTTCAATAAGCATTGTTTTGTAGATGTTGTTTATGATCTGATTTCTCCTATAAAACACTCTATATTTATAAGGATTCCTCAATGATGAAACATGGTACCTTATCACATTTTTATTGAGATGTTACTCAACTTATTTATTTATTAATTCAATACTATTATTAGCTTAAAAATTAAAAATATTTTTTGCAATAATCCTCTCAAGTTCTCATAGATATTGTGTTCTAAAACTGAACACCTTAGACTTATGAGAAATGAAATATATACATTCCATCCCATTGAAATCATCAAAAAAATAACATAATACCTCTTCTTATTAATTTATCTTGGGGATATTTGTCCGCACACATCTTCATGATCTAGTTCAATTACTCTTGTTGACTTATATTATTTTTCCTTATATTCATTTTCAATGATCTTTCTATGTTAGAAATCATTGCACGTGTGTGTATTATCACATGATATATTGGGGAGATCTTGAGATAAATAATATTTCACCAGATATTCAAGAGATAGTTGGAACAAATGGAAAAGTAATTTATTCCATGAGATGTTTTCATCCTCCTTCGATAGAAAGAACAAATATACTTCACAACTTATAAGTTATAGATTCCACTTTGTTCTCTATCCTTGAAAAAAAACTACACCATAATTTCCCTTGATGATACATAAATTCATGGTAAAGATTGTAGAATTCTTCAAGTCACATAGTTTACTAACACATATCAAGTTATGATTGAGACCTTCAATAACCAAGACATTGACACATCTCATATCTTTTCCTCTAAACAAATATTTTTATAAGATAATAATATTTAGGCCTTCGTCATTTCAAAATATAACAACACATTCCTTTTCATACCTAAAACCTATTACTAAATCCATATTTATCATCATGTAGGAGGTTCATCTATTATCAATGATCCATATTCTAGTATTATATGATTATTTGAAGGAAATATTTATGACCAATTATTTCTCATCTCTTTTATTTTTGATCCATGTGTCTAGATACATACCTGAAGTTGAATGGTGTTCTTGATCTTTCTTAGAGTATAATGGAAAAATTTCATCCCACAAGGCTAAAAATAATTTTTTTAGATCATTCAATGATTTCTTAAGATGCTTATAATGACCAAATTGGTTCTTATTTAGCACATTACTCTACATTTTTTATGAGAAATATATGGACATGTACCCAAATAATTCACACTAGAAACTATGTCCATAAAAATTATTCTTAGAACAGTGAACTATAAATGGACATATTTTTTTCTCTTATTCCATTTCGTAACTTTTGTCAATGGAATATACATTTTGATAATGCCCCAAATTTCCACAATAATAAAACCAGAGACAAGGTGAATTCTGATGTTTTCTTTACATGAGACTGGTTATTATTTGTGTTCTCTAAACATTATGATTATAATTTTTAACCAAATAAATATACATCCTTAGATTGGTTTCTTGTATTATGAAATTTAATATCTTAGTTTTTTGTTTTTAATTAAGCCTCATTTCATCCTTTTTATTCATATATGAGTGTTGCTTCTATTTTTTAGACATTTGTACTCTATTTCACCTTTCCTATCACCTAAGTGAACTTATTTGTAAAACTGGAAGTCACGAGTCTATCCTAATATTTGAAATTTATTCATAGGCTGATGAATTATTCTTTAATTTAATCAATATGTTTGATTTGATATTTCACTATGTTATTCAAACCATTAGTAACTCTACTCTATTTTTTAAATTTTAATTTGTTCTAAAAAACATTTTCTATGTTCTTTGTAAATGAAAAATTAATCATTTCAATTTCTTCCTTTAGCTCAGACTTCTATTCTTCCTGCTACTTTATATAAATTTTGGATTTAGTAACCTCTATGTTTTCTTTATTTGTTCTGGATCTCCAAACATCTATCTCATTAGGTGTAGCTTCTAATTTAGTTTAGAGATCAGCCCTTCCTTCCACTTCTTATTCATCATTATTTCTCTCTTCCTTTATCTAGTAATTTACCATGAATGTCATTATAGTATTTTCATTGCGATATTTTCACTCTACAATTTCTTATTCCATAGTCTCTGCAGAACTATTATTATCTTCTCAAAGTAGGTTCTTATTCTTGAAGTAAGTTCACTTACTAATTTCTTTAAATTTCACAAAGGCTGGACACTTATTTATGGAAATTTTGAAATCATCATAATCTTTATCCTAAAACTTCTTGGGGAAACATACTAAAAGATATTAAAACTTTTCACATAGAAAACATGTGAGTGTAATTTTCCCTTTGAACATTACTTTTTCTCATTGTATATTTGAGGAAAGGAATGATATGGTTGCATCCACCTCGCATTATTCTTATCTATCCTCTAGAGTGTGCTTCTTCTTGGACTTGAATTCCACCTCTTTGGAATTACCTTTTTTATAACCTTATTATCATAATTTATCATCACATACACAACAAGAGTACAATGTACACTATCCAATGTCAAATAATCTAGATCTTTTCTCTCTAGTATAAAGACTTTTGGAATGAAATTTTGGAATGAAACGAGGTTGTGATCTTATCAGGATGTGCATGATGATCTTTACATCATTGGGGATTTCTATAATACCACACATATCTTCTAAAAAAACATTAACCTAAACAAATAAAGCATCAACTAACTCCTTTGGGTGTATTATCAGGTCCTCATACTTGTTCAAAATAACCTACAATTTATCTCCATAGAATTTTGAGCCACCCTCATATATATTTAGAAAGTTTCCATCATGGAATGTGATGAATTATATTCCATAACATTCATGCTGATTTTATTGGATAAGGATCCCTCTAAGGAATTGATTCCTCTTACATCATCATCCTATTCTCTTATGTATTATTATAATAAAGCTCCACTATCCACTCTAGAATAAATTCCATACATCGCAACTATAATGAAATTCATACCTAATGATCAGAAGTTATACTACATCCAATTATTCCACAATTGAAAATTTATTCCACCACATATCATAATTCCTTTTTTATTAACAACCTCCATTGCAACCACTGGGAGAAAAACACCAATTTTAACATTTCACTCTAATACCAATTGTTAGCCCAGTAAGGTTAAATAACCGAGAGGGGGTGAATCAGAGTATGACAAATTAATGCAACTATGACTTTGGATATGATTTCAGAATTAAAAAAAACACACTTCTCTACCCTTACCATAGAAATGTATTAGAATAAATGAAAATATTCACAAGACACAATAATTTTACTTGTCTCACCCACACTGGGATACTTCCAAGGAGCATACAGAAGAAATTTTCCTATGTACCAAATTAGCAAAATCATACTTCTATTACAATGTTTAAAGTGGACACATTGTTCCTCTTGATTCATAACCAATCACAATTTGAAGGCTCATTACTCTCTCAATTTATGTGTTCTCACTTCTCATTTATAATGTTATTCTTTTGATCACATAAATCAATATTTTTTACTCCTCATTTTGTGCATCATGAAGATATAATTTCATCCAATTGATGAATACTTATTCATCATTTAATATATGTGAAAATACTTCTAGTTAACATAAGATTCACTTTTATACAACTTTACCCCATATTTCATGAAACATTCCAATCACCATGAACACATTTCCATTTCACGAGACACCAATATTTCATGAAACATTTTTCTTTTATGAAACTCAAATCTTTCATGAAAATATATAAAATTTCATTAAATTACCTTTATAAAATTTGACACAAGTAATTTATTTATATAACAATCATTCTTGTGCATCCTTCTTGCAAGAAAATCCTTTATTAAATTCTTTCACAAATTTAAATCCATTCGATCTTGATTAAGGATTCCTATCTTTTAAAAGCGGTGGTAGACCCCTATTTATAGATGTTATCACACCTTCATGAAAATTTCTCACTCACCACCACATTTTAGTGAAACTATTCAATATGTTCATAAAATTTTATTAATTCATAAAATATTCATGAAACACCTCTATTCACATAAGTTTCAAAAAAACATGGCATTTCCACATAACTTATAACATTTGAGAAAATTTCCATCTTCACAAGAATTTATTCCATGAATCACCAATGTTTCATGAAAAATTAAATCTTCCATGAATTCAATTACCTTTCTATATTTTCATGAGGGAGTCATGAAAATACATCTTTCATGAAACTTTTTCCTTCCTCCATATTTTGGACCGTTAGAATTTAGCAAACTCTATGAAATGCTTCCACCATGTATGTAGAACTTTATAAACCACTTATAATGATTCCATACCACTTAAATAAAGATTTTTTGACATTATCTATCAACCAACATGATATAACATCACACCTAACCTTTTCAAATGGTTTTTTCAACAAACACAATCATCCTAAAAACACTATAATGTCACTTAGGTGTTTTTTTCCAATAGTGTTAATCACCCAAAAATATAATCTAGGTATATCTATACATATCCAAATGAATTAAATTCACAAGGTACATTAATTATACATATAAATTCATGGAGTTATATGATATTGAAAAACTCCACATGAATAAACTCGGAACGACAAATATCCAACACCTTTCACTTATCCTTGTACAAGGAATAAACCTTAAGTTAAGTAATTGGTTCGACCCCAAGTCCCTCTACATGGGTATAAATTACTCAAGAGATAATTCATTTCATGAAAAACTCTAATACTTAATATGAAAAAATTATTCCCCAAAACTATTCTCAATCTCATAACTGAAATTAAAAACTATGTTCACGGTATATGAAAACTAAATTTTATGATACTGATCCAAGAATGATATGTAATGATCTATCCTAAAAGTAGTTTATCATATAAATGGTAATACAAAATATTCAAAATTTATAAACAATTTACTATACATTAATATCAGGGAAATTTAAAAAATAAATAAATAATTTATTTATTTTCTAAAACATGAGACATTTATGAACTATTCCTAAATAAATGCTAATGATAAAAATTTGATAAATGAGAAAGAATATAAACTTTCATATTCATTTAAATAGTATCCCCTTCATATTTTATATTAAATGTAATTTATATGATATTTCATGAATTATATACGTTTTATATTTCAATATCTATTATATAAATGTTTTATATAATCTAAATATCATATATTTTATAATTTATAAATACTTTATAAATCACCTGTTATGATTTCTAAATAAACCATATATTTTTAGATCATAAGTCATACCAATTAATTTTTAATAAGATATTTGAAAACATTAACCATTAATATTTGGGAATAATGTTTTATAAACATTTTTTAATTATTTATAAACAATTTATAATAAATTAATTAATTTATAAAATACTTATAAATTAATATATCCTAAAATACATTATTTTATGATTTGTAAACATTTTATAAAGAATAAAAACTATTTAATATTTAAAAATAATTTTAAATATAGTTTATGGTTACCCTTACGCAGACCCCTATTCTGTGTAAGGGTATCCTCCCTTTTACCCTTATGAAAATGCTCTATGTAAAGGTAGATGATGTTTTCAGAATCCTGTGAAAAGGAAACTTAATGTTTACCATTATGCATATCAATTTTACATCACTTCATAAAGGTAATACGTAGATTACCTTTACACATATCCCTTACATAAAGGTATTACCTTTATGCAACTCCTTTGTGTAAGGGTACTTTCAATATTTCATATGTTGTGTAAAGGTCAGCATCAGGGACCTTTACATAGATGCTCTAATACCTTTACATGTAAGGGAAAAATGCCAATGACCCTTGTGAAAACCCCTTACATAAGGGAACTACCTTTATACAACACATTTTTGTAAAGGTAACAATGAGGATACCCTTATGCAGGCCTTCTGCATAAGGGTATCACATAAGGGTATCGCGTAAGGCTAAAGGAATATCTTCCTTTATGTAACCAGATCATGTAATAGTACAACCTTTATGTAGCCAAACTGTATATGGGTAAATCATATTAACCTTTACGAAACTCACTTAATGGTATAAATTATTCTTTAGTATTATTAAAACATTGTTTTTTTATTTTTCTTTAAAAACATTTATCAAGACTCGTTTAAATATTAAATTACCTAACTTTAATACCACAGATGGTGGAGCAATATCTATTCCTCATATGAACACATACATATTGAAATCTATATGAACCTATCAAAGGAATCCATTTCCACAACTCTTATGGACTAAATCTCATTGCGTCATAATGGATCTACTAGGCATAGAGACACACTTAATCACCATTCATATGTGTGAGAGTTCCTAGAAATCAGTTAACTCTTTAACCTTTACTCTACTACCAATGATGGGTTTTTATATGATTATATAACGATCATTTGTAGTGGAAAACAATCCAAACAATAAGATATCTATCATTAAGAAATAAATGTATTAATATTATCACAAAATAGAGTACCTAGTAAATTTTAGTTACAAAAGTATCCATATTCATCCTTTGATGGTGTGTGCTTGAGGGAGATCATGAGGAGTGGTGAACTAGCATACCCTGCATTTGAGGTGATACCCTATCCAATGGATCGATGATCATATCATGAGAATACTTGAAATTTTAATGGGTTATAAATCCTTCTAAAATGAGATAAATGGAGTTTTGGGAGGAAGGGAGTTTAGTAGAGGGTCATACACATCACACATCACACCACACACCCAACTAGAGAGGATCTCATCCTCTTATATAGCTAAACCCTAAGGTATCTCCTATTCATAATTCATTTTGATATTTAATAATTGTTTGGGCATAAGTCATTAAGATTTTTCAATCAATTTAATTCAAAGTATTTAATACATTCATAATGGATTTTAAGTGATGAATAAACCATTTAGAAGAAATAAATTATATATATATATATTATATTCATGAGTTTCATGCATAAAAAATAATTGAATTGTATTCATGTATTAAATGTACACATATATATAATATCATATTATATATTTTCATATATATCTAATTCACTATACACACATGTTCATGTATCTCATGCATGTACAATTTAGTGCAACTTCAAAATATACTAACCAAAAGTCTCACTTTCAGTAATATCACTAGCCAATAAAACCACTAAATATTCCTTAAATGTTTGAAATTATTAATATATTTCAAACATTCAATGCCTAATAAGGGTTTTGGGTTCATAAGGAACACCTTACTCACTCCTCATTCATCACCCCAATCACCTCACATGCTTAAATATCTACCCAAATCTCATTTCACCTTGATGAAATTGAACTATGTCATCTGATCTCAAAATATGTAATATAGAATAATGTATGCTATTTATATGCATTATATGGCCAGTTAGACCTAACAAGTAGTTACACCATGTGGATTCATTCCCACCATTCCACTATAAAATCAAAAAACCATGTGCAACCCACTTGTTTTATACTAAATAGGCACTTCCCTAACATACCACTCTATTTGAAACACACTTAGACAATTTTTATAAATATCAAACTGGATCCCTTAGAACGCATGCACAAATCACAGATAATCATATAGAATATGTTGAGATATTAAATTAAACTCCAATCTCAATCACAAAGGATTATAATCAACTAATATCACGGGTCATATTATCCTTATTTTCATGAAATCAAGAAACTAGACAAGGAAGCTATAAAATGAGGCTTACACCAATATAATGAAAAAAATAAAAATCTAGTGAGTGGAACCCCAAGGATTTCCATATTCTTGCAGATAGAAATATTTCTATTTAGATGGTATGTTGATCCATTGAGTAATGAAGGGGATCTCTCTTGGAATTTAATAATGAAAGGTATAAGAGGGATCAACTAAATCATCTAGGAAAATTAATGATACCTTATTTATTTTCCCTTTTAACAATTACACAAATTATTAAATTAGTTTTCATGGAAAATTCAAAGGCTTCACATTAAATTTTGACCATGTTGGTCACAAAATAATGACCCTCAAAGTTCATACCTAATGGTGTGGTCTTATTGGACATTGTGTGGCACTCATCTCCCAGTTAGTGTATATATCTTGTTTATAAAGCCATAATAGCACGACCCTTCTATTCATAGTGTGGTGATTTTCATTCTAGGTAAATCAAAACTCTATTTACTATGCCTTTACATTGTAGCATCCCATATGACCCAAATACCATAGCATATCCCTCACACTCAAATACATGATTCCTCCCCCTTTGGTAGTCTATCATGGCATAGCTTAGGGGTTTATGGAGTGACCCAACTCTTTTGTATAAAATTATCAAAGGTATATGTAATAGTCTCAAACAACACTTAAGGGTTTTTATTAGGGTGTGGTTTCCTACACCATGATGTGCCTATCCCTATTTCATATAAAATTCATTAAATTAATATATAAGAGTCCTCATCATAGCTTTTCACAATCATACATGATGTGACCATCAAATGTATGGGTTTTTTCTTTATAATATACCCCTCATATAGGGGTCATCATCACAACATAATGACCTCCTTCCACAGTAAGATCATTGAACCTACAACACAAAAATGCCCCAAAATACACCATTAGTATCCCATACTCGATCATTTTATGGTAATTTACCTTACTCATCATATCATAACAAGCCATCTTGTATATAATTTCCTATATGTATCAAATAAAACACTACGAACTTTTATATGACACTTATATGAATTGATGAAACACCTGAGTGTTGGTGAAAAAATCTCCCACATTTGTTTAAAATCCCAATATTATGATTCAAATATGAATTTTAGAAACTTACCATACTCTAGATCTCAAAAGTTTAGACTTATCTGAAAAATAAATACCCATAAATTTTCAAGTCGTAGAAATATATATTAATTATTTTTAATAAGTTTTTATTAGTTTTCAACATTTTTCCAATACTAAAATAATTTCCTTTTGGTATAAATGTTATTTTTCAAATAAATCAAGAGGAATATATAGAGTTTATGTATAGATTTATTAAGGATGGTCTTCCTGGTGATAAGACTCATATTACTTCATCTAGTATTTTCACTACACCAGTTATGAAGTGGGGTCAATTCCTTCTTCGATTATTGATTCTAGATCCAATTCCTAGGTGTTTTATATCTTCACATTCCAATAATAATTTCAGTAAGTTGAAATACTAATTTTATATAATTGTTTAGGATAGTTCTATTATGTGTAAATATATTTTTAACACCCCAAAAATATATTTTAAAATAATTATATTCTCTATACCTTTCTTAACATACAATGCATAGCTTTAGAAAAATTGTTATATGATATAAAAGTATTATTTTTAAATATGATTATTAAAACCTAGCTATTCAATTGGAAGATATGAATAATATTAACCAAATTATGAAATACATATAAAATGGTCCTACTCAATAAAAATTTATTTATTATTTCTTAGGAAATTAACACATATTTTATAGTGAAGTCATTTTATTCTTCAAAAAATATATTTTCTTGATATATTTTTTATTGATTTTTAATGAATATTATAGTTTATTTATTCCACTTTTAGAAATTAAATTTTATAAAAAGGATATAATTTTTAAAATCATCATATTAAAACTATTATAGTCTTATATTTTGATTTTTTTTGAAAAGATTAAATTTTCAATGAATAGTAAATAAATAACTATTTTATAGAAAAATATATTTTCCATTAAAGTATTTACAAAGTCCCATTTTTTAAAAGATTTTATATTTTAATTAGTACATTTTTATTAATAATAATCTAATTAATTTCATTTGAATCAACACTATTCTTAATTTTGGTATAATAAAATTTTTATACCTAAAAATTCATTTTTCTAGAAAACTGTTCTTCATCACATTCTATGGGTTATTTAAATGTAATTTCTATAAAATAAAGGTATTTATTTTAAAAAAAAATAATACCATATTTATAATTATAATTTCTATATTTTATATATTTTAAGACTTTTCTTTTTTAAATGAATAGTAACTGTGGTAAATAATTATCACCTCAGTAAGGGTAAATCTATTATTTAAGGTTGAAAATAATGCATTAAAAATATATATAACACTAATTTTATTTATATTTTTTGCGTTTAGTTTTACCATACTCATCCAATTTTTGAATATATGAAGACTTGTTGTCATTATACTTTGATAATGACCCTAATGTTATTTCAAGACAAGAATAAATAAAATATTTAACTCAATTTTTTAATATATCTAATATTTATTGAAGTGAATAAAAATAGGTAATGACAAGTTATAAATGGTTCTTTGAAATAAGATTTTTTTTATTATGTTAATTAATTTTAACTTTTTAGTAATGAAATAATTACCATAAATTCTTATGCAATGCATACATAGTTCTTGTGAAAGTAGTAGAAAAGTAAAGAAAATTATTTTAGAAACATAACAAGTAATATTTTCTTGGTGTGTTATATTGTTCCACAAATTTTTTGGACAAATATAATTTATTATTTATAAGTTAAAATTTTATATGAAAACTAATATTTTTTAGAATTCAATTTTGTGAATTTTCATGAAAATGACTTTAATGAAATTTTATGTTAAATAATATTTAATTAAATGATTTAATATTAAAAAAAATTATTTGAAAAATTTAATGGGATATTGTGGATCATTTCAACTATTTTACACTTATGGTTATCCTTTTATAGTATCTTTATTTACCACTAAAGAGTAAAACATTTCGATATTATGGTAATCATCAAAATGGTTAACAAGGATTGAAATCAAGGGATAAGGTTTAAAAACACCTAAACATGTATAAATTTTATTATATGAGTTTATTTCTAATTATATATATCATATATTTTAAATATTTCATTTTAGTTTCACTTAAACATGAAAATAAATTTATATTAATTTAATACATTAAGTAATTCAAAGAATTCCCCTCTCCTGTCTTTTATAAGGACACCACCTATACACTCTTACTCACACATATTTATCCACTTATCTCAACAAAAACCTATCAAAACCTATTTTTAACTTATTTGTATACATTATATAGGTTATGATATTCTTAAAAGATCATCCCTAGGGTCTTTAAGGGGAGATCTAAAGGAGGTTCTTTAAAGAGGAGGTAATCATCTCAACGGAGCATTTTCATTTTTTATCTTCCACCTCCATCAATTATATACTATCCATTAAAATAAAACAATTT
This sequence comes from Viscum album, assembly GCA_963277665.1. Classification (NCBI taxonomy): domain Eukaryota; kingdom Viridiplantae; phylum Streptophyta; class Magnoliopsida; order Santalales; family Viscaceae; genus Viscum; species Viscum album. The sequence continues at coordinate 267,800,089 of OY728155.1, read as the reverse complement.
ATATCTATCATATAGGGATATTTTATTATGTTAATTTAATTACCTTATTAATATTCTTTTCCATATTATGGGGAACAAAAACATTGTTTGTGTGTATATGTAGACAACCACCCCCATAAAGTGATGTGCTTTATTTTTCATCACCACCTCGCAAGGATGGTTATTATATTTATTTACTTTAAATGAGTAGATTGATCTAAAGCACACACATGAATTTTTTTCATATATTCTGCAGCATTGGTTCTTATCCTACATAATATGTTATTTTCAAGCCTTATATGTGCACTCTGAAGTACATTCAGTGGAGGGTGTGGGGTGAAATAGACCTTTTTTTTCTTGAGACTAAAATGGAGCCATGGTTTACAACTGTGGCAGTAGAGAAACTTTTTTTTCTAGAAAGTTAATGTTATATCCTCAGTTAAAAACTATGGAATTAGACCTATTTCCATGGTTTTAACCATGGCTATTAATCTATTTCCATGGTTTTAAACCGTGGAAATATATTTCAATGGAATTACCTATTACCACGGTTAAAAACCATGGATATAGAGTTTATTTAAAATACTTATAGACATGGTTTGAAACTATGGATATAGGTGTACCGCCAAGGTGGAAACCATGGATATAGAATTATAGTCACAATTCCCAACTATGGCTATAGTTGTGGCCCTATTTCCATTCCAATAGGATCCACAGTTCCTTAAACCATGGCTATAACCTATAGCCATGGTTTTGGGAACTATAGTAATAGTTATAAACCATGGATATTGATTGAATTTATACTAGTTCATGATCCAAATATTATACCAAAGGGACATTGCGAAATATCGGAGACATGTCCTTGTGTTGTCACATGTCATAGATAGTTCACGCAAAGAACATGAGGATCAGCGTATGTGTTTTTTGGATAAGTATCTAATTTTTTAGTCTTTGTTCTGGAATTTTATTGGAGATGACTTAGATTTTTTAAGAATTATATTTTTTTGAGTCTCGCATGATTTAGCACATATATATGATTTTCTTCACATGTCCCACTTTAAGTCCTCCATGTGATCAATGAGTGATCACAAAAAGTGTCTATGCATATTGCCAGATTTCTTCAGTTATTCTTGGGATCTTACATGATGGGAAGTTTTTCTAGTAGTAAGATTTTCCTCTCTAAGAAATATTATTTAGCACCAGTGTGAGGATCCATGAGTTCATCCATTTTAAGAGATTGGTGATGCATTTTCCATTCCGGGTTGGAGGATTTATAGGCCTCTCTACCCTAGTTGTTTGCCACTTTTTGCAGCACGAATCACATTAATCTAAGCCATAGTCAGCGAAGGGCCTCAACATCACGTGTCTTCATGAGGTACTACCATTGGTTGCTCTGAAGACATCACCTAATTTTTAGTGACCACATGATTATACCTTCAATGCCTCCTTTATTGTATTATTTCCAATTTACGGGGCTTTGTTGAATCATGAGTAAATTCCAAGGGACTTTCATATTTTCATATTGACATGTCTGAGGACCTTTGTGAGATCAAGTTTCCTTTAGAAAGGCCTTCTAATGATCTTGAGTGACTTTTCTGGGACTCTCCATGAGACAAGGATGGATTTTCAATGGGACTTTAAGGGATCAAAATGACTTTTCAAGGGGTCTTGCGAGACTATGTTGTGGATGGAAGATCGCACCACGATTTACTATTTCATTTTTACCCTTACACCACTGTGCTAAACTTGTTTTATATTAAAAATTATAAAAATAATAAATAATTTAATTAAATTTTTGAATCATTTATTTTGTATTTATCACTATTAAAAAGGTAAATTTTACCTATTTTGATGATTCCATTGCAGGAGGAGGTGATTTGGAGGCCCCAGAGATGGTCCAAAAGGAGAATGAGCCAAAACTGCATGGGTTCCATGAACACCTGTCCACTATTGGGTATAGTATGAAATCTACATTTATCCAAATGGGCTGAGATTTTGTGGTCTAGTCCAAAACTAAATTTTATACAACTTTAAGAAGACACCCAATCCCTATTCGTCCATTAAGGGGCCCAAACGAAGTGATCAGTCCAGGCCACTGAATCTGCACTAAGTCAAAAGTTGTGTGCTGTGTGCTGTCCATATATTAAGCTGTAGGTGTCCAAATTAATCCAAACTTTCGATGGAGATATCCAAGACGTGGGGGAAAAATTTCTTGTTTTTTCAAAAGATAATAAATATTGTATGGATGCCTAAAAGAATGGGACAAGTGGTTTTACACAATCTATGTGCCCAAAACCACTTCCCATTTTTGCTATACAAGAGAACCATGGGTACCTCATTTAGTGAGTTTGAACCAGAATCCAATATCTACCATTTTGGAGTCCTAGATGAGTCCCCTCATCATCTTAGAAGTTCTGGAGGACCCTATAATCATAGGGGGATCAAGGATGAAGAAGTATTTCCACCCAACTTTCCTCCTCCTCCCAATGTTGAGCTAAACGGTGGGTGATCATTTCAAGGGAGTTACACACTTGAAGATGGAGTTCCAGAACATAATTATATACGATTTTGGTGTATATTTTGGTTTTTAATTGTTATTTTATATGTATATTAACTTGTTTTGATGCATTTAATTGAAACACTTCTTATTTCATAACCAATCAGTGTGTAATTTTAAGTGTGTGACTTGTGTTGTTTTGATTGGACAATATAAGAATCCACTTCATTCACAAACATTTGAAATTTTAGTGTTCCTTGACAAGCCTTAATTCATTATTAGGGGATTTAACTTGACTATGTGATTTTTATGTCAATTTTTAATTCTATTTGCATCATTTTAGGGGTTGTGGGTACCCAAGATCTTGGTAAAGCCTCAATCAAAAGATTACACAAAAAACCTAATAATTAATTAAGAAAAAGGAACTTTTTAAGTGTCTTAGTAACTTAGAAATGATCAAATACTTATCATATATTTTCAAAATCTACTTCTTTCTCAACTATTAAACTCTTTAAATTAATTTAGTTTCATAAAATTATTTTCAAAATCACCCCCTTTTTTAAGTGCTTCTTATTAAAAATGCACACTCAAAACCTATCAACACTCCTTAAGAGACGACATAGGGTATACCATAGACTAAAAAATCTTCGTTAAGTCAATATAAATTTGACATTTCATAACATCGCGTTCAAATTTTCGCACCGTTGCTGGGGAGTTCTTTGGTTTTTGTGTGTGTTTTTGATAATTGTTTTGTAAATTTTGTGAATGTTTATTTGTTTTATCTTATACCTTTACATTTATTTTTGTGTTATAATTTATTTATTGTGTAGGTTCTGTGTATGACACATTCTACTTTGGGAGACTTACAACCTTTTGAACCCAAACTAAAGAGGATCCTACATCAGCGACCCCGAGATACACAAGAGGAACCTTTGAAGGAGGATACACAAAACATCAACACTCATCTTGATACTTCTTCTTCTTCTTCTTCTTCTTCAGAAACCCACATTAAAACTGAAATTAACGTGAATAACATGGATTAAAACAATAAAACACTAAAATAACTAACCTCTCCTGATGTTGATATCAAACCCACATATATTCAAATTCAAGGAGAGGCACCCGACTTCAAACTAAAATATGGTTTTATTTATTTATTACCAAGATTCCATGGAATTCCTGGAGAAGATCTACACAAGCATCTAAAAGAATTTCATACTATGTGTTCTACATTAAAACCTGCAAATGTGGATGAAGAACCTGTAAAGTTAATGGAATTACCCTTTTCATTAGAATACATTGCAAAATACTAGATTTATTATGTTAATTTCCCAATAAGAGGCTGGGCAGATATGAAACACCTTTTTATTGAAAAATATTTCCAGCCTCTCGCACTAAAACTATAAGAAAATAAATATATGGTATAATAAAATCACAAGGGGAAACACTATATTAATATTGGGAACACTTTAAAAATATTTGTTCAAGTTTCCCACACCACCAAATAAGTGAAAAACTTTTATTTCAGTATTTTTATGAAGGTTTAATCCCTATTGATAGAAATATGATTGATGCTACTGCAGGTGGTGCACTAGTGGATAAAACCCCAATCTTTGTAAGAACCTTGATTGATAACATGGAATAGAACACTCAATAATTTGGTACATGGTCCAGTGTACCCATTCAAGGTGTCCATGAGGTGAAAATTATCGAATTTGAGAAGAAGGTGGACACAAAGTTTGAAGAGGTAAGTACCCTTATAAGACAAATTTCTATTTCCCACGGGAAATACCAATATCCTCCTCCCATCCATTGTGGTATATGTTCTTCTGACACCCACTACTCTGACCAATGCCCCCAATTGAGAGAAAATTATGAGAGTTGTGTGGAAATATTTCTAGGCCGCCCCTATAACTGACCCTTTAGGAAAGAACCATACTATACATCAAATCCTGGGTGGAAAGACAACCAAGCATATAGGAAAGGGGGGTATTCAAACCAACCTCAGAAACCATGGAACCAATAGGTTTAGAGTAGTCATCCACCATCACCACCCAAAAATCCTCATCCACCCCAAAGGACTTTCCAACACCCCCCTCCAAAACCTGAGCCTAGCCTAGAAGATATGATGAAAAAAATGACTGAAAACAATATCCAATTTCAAAAAACCCCCCAGGTATCCATACAAGACCTCAAAACCCAATTAGGCCAACTAGCTAACTTGGTGGGGGAAAAGTCACGGGTCAGATAAACTACCATATCAAATATTAGTCAACCCTAAATATAAAGGAAATGTTAGTTCCATCACCCTTAGGATTGGAAAATAACTAGAAAGTCAAATTAATCCTCTATTAGAGTCATCCCCTCCTGAGGAAACCTCCATCCCACATGTTCCAAATGTTGAAAAACCATGTCTTGTGATAATACCTTCCAAAGGAAAGAGTGTGTAGGTCAATGAGTCTCCTAGCCAACCCATTCCTCTTCTATTTACACAAAGGGACACCCAAACTAGGAAACAAAAGGAAAATAAACTAGATAAGGAAATATTGGAAACTTTCAAAAAAGTATAGGTAAACATCCCCTTGATTGATCCTATGAAACAAATTCCAATATATGCAAAGTTTCTGAAGGAGATGTGTACACACCGAAGGCGAATTCATGGAGATGAAAAGGTGAGATTGGGGAGGAACGTATCATCATTGATTGATCAATCACTTCCCACCAAGTGCGATGATCCTGAGACATTCTTGATTCCATGCACCATAGGGGACTATTCATTTTCCAATGACATTCTTGATTTAGGTTCTTCTATAAATGTGATGCCTCACTCTATTTACTCTATATTAAAGATCAGGGAACTGAAGCCCACTGAAATTTTTGTTTAACTGGCCAACCAGAGTACCGCACACCCTTCTGGTGTGTTAGAGGATGTCCTTGTGAGGGTGAAATATTTTAATTTTCCTTCTGATTTTTATGTGCTAAAAATAGAATATGATAGGATGAATGGACATGCCCCAATTATATTGGAGAGACCCTTCTTGAAAACCTCTAAAACCATAATTAATGTCCATAATAGTACATTATCTAGGAATTTGGTGGTGACATAGTCCACTTTAATATCCTTGATTCCATGAATCACCCCTCAGAAGAACAATCCTCTCTCTCTGTTAATTCAATAAATGTACTCCCTTCCCCTGAAAGAACTTATTATCATTCCCCCGATCCCCTTTCTGAGTTTACATCCTTGATTGAAATTCTTGGTAATGAATCATGCATCGATTGTTTTAGTGGTCTAGAAAAGTGTTATGCATGTTTATTAATTGACAATTTCTTGAACACTGAGGATCCAATGACCATCGATGATACTTATAATCTTGTAAAAGCTAATTTATTATCTGAGGATGATACCATTGAGCAGTTAGATGAGATTAGTGACCTATCACTTTTACACACACTTCCATCAATCAAAAATCCACCTGAATTGGAACTAAAATAACGACCTCAAGATTTAAAATATTCATATCTTGAGAATAGAAACAAGTTTCCCATCATCATTGCTAGTTCACTCCCTCCTGAGCATGGATTGCGACTGTTTGAACTTTTGAGGGAGTTTAAACAAGATTTAGGATGGAAACTTGATAAAATTATTAGTATTATCCCATAAATTTGTACACATTATATATTGTTAAATGATGAGGATAAACCAGTGAGGCAGGCACAACATCGAATAAACCCAAATGTCTTAGAATTTGTGAAAAACGAGGTCACTAAATTATTGGTTGCTGGAATCATTTACCCAATATTTGACAGCCAATGGGTCAGTCCTACTAAATTAGTTCCTAAAAAAACCTTCCTTAAAGTAATCAAAAATATAAACAATTAATTGGTGCCAACTCCTGTGAAAAATAGTTGGCGTGTCTATATAGACTATCACTGACTAAACCATTACACTCAGAAGAACCATTTCCCTTCGCCATTCATTAAACAAATGATACAGAGGCTAGAGGTTAAGTCCCACTATTGTTTTCTTTATGGGTATTCTGGATACTTTAAGATCCATATTTCCCCTGAGGACTAGGAAAAGATGAGCTTCACTTTCCCCTTTGGAACATTTTCATATAGGAGGATGTCATTTGGTCTGTGCAATGCTCTAGGTACTTTCCAGCGATTCATGGTTAATATTTTTTCATATTACCTAGATAATTGCATGAAAGTTTTCATGTATGATTTCACTATGTATGGATCCTCTTTTTATGAATGTTTGAGTAGTCTTGATTCAGTCCTATATCACTGTATTGAAAATAATATCATGTTAAATTATGATAAATGCCATTTCATGGTGCGATAAGGTATAGTTTTGGGACATGTCATTTCCAGGGATGGTATCCAAGTAGATAAATCAAAAGTGGATGCCATTTCTTCCCTAAAATTTCCCAAAAATGTATGGGATGTGTGGTATTTCCTAGGTCATGCGGAATTTTACCATCGTTTCATTTGTGACTTTAGTAAAATTTCACTCCCCTCTCCTGATTACTCTAAAAATAAAAAGAGTTTTTTTTGATAAAGAATGTGAGGAAGATTTTAATAAGTTAAAATGGAGTCTCACATCACCCCCAATAATCCAACCAACTCAGTGGGATTTATCATTTGAGCTCATGTGTGATGCCTCTAACTATGCAGTTGGGGCAGTCTTGTCACAAAGGGTCGATCGAGCTCCACATGTCATTGCCTATGCCTCACGTAATTTGGAACCTACCTAATAAAACTACACTAAAACTGAAAATGAATTCCTTTCCATTGTGTTTAACTTGAAATAATTCAGGTCATACTTTTTGGGGTCCAAAGTCATTGTGTTCTCAGACCATGAAGCCCTCCAGTATCTCCTTAAGAAACCGGAAGCCAAGCCACATCTCATTCGTTGGATGCTCCTCCTTCAATAATTTAATCTATAAATTAGAGATAAAAAAGGAGTAGAAAATGTGGTGGCTGACCATATCAGTAGGATTCTCCCATCCCTGGACATTGAATCATCCCCCTGTATTCCTATAAATGATATGTTTCCCGATGAGAAATTATACCAAGTGAAAGATGTTATTCCTTGGTATTCTGAAATTGTAAATTATTTGGTAGCATCTTGAATTCCTACCGATTTCAATAAAAACCAAGCCAATCATCTAAAACATGAGTCTCATTGGTACATTTGGGATGACCCCTACCTATGGTGCACATGTAGTGATCAAGTCCATATGCGTTGTGTTCCTGATAGTGAGTTTTAGTTTGTCCTTATATTCTACCACACTCTTTCTTGTGGGGGACACATTAGTCCCCCAAATACTACTCACAAAATCCTTGATTCTGGTCTCTTTTGGCCAACACTTTTTTGGGATACCCATGATTTTTGTAAATCTTGTCCTCGTTTTCAAATAATGGGTAATGTATCTTAAAGAAATGAAATTCCACAACAACCATTACTCTTTCATGACATTTTTTATGTTTGTGGTATTGAATTTATGGGGACATTTCCTAATTACTTTAGAAACTTCTACATTATTTTGGTAGTTGATTACATGTCAAAATGGGTAGAGGAACGAGCTACAAGGACTGATGATTCTATGGTTGTTGTAGAATTTTTGAGAAACCAAATATTCTATAGGTTTGTCTTACCTAGGTTCATCATCAGTTACCAGGGTTCTCATTTCTGCAACCGAATAATGAAACCACTTTTGCGTCAGTATGGGGTCGGTCATTGAGTGTCTACTGCATATCACCCACATAACAATGGTAAAGATGAGGTGTTAAATAGATAGGTAAAACAAATTCTTGAAAAAATGTTCTAACCCAACAAAAAAGATTGGAGTGTTAGAATCGATGATTCATTATGGGCTTACCATACTACCTTTAAAACTCCCATTGGAATGTCACCTTATAGGATTGTTTTTGGAAAAATTTGTCACCTCCATTTCGAGATTGAGCACCGGGACTACTGGTACATTAAACAATGCAATTATAACATTTTTGGTGCATGTTCTCAGAGGAAGTTATAGATTTAGAAGATGGAGGAAATGCGTAGAAATGCATATGAGAACTCCAGGATTTATAAGGAGCAAACCAAGGCTTCCCAGACTGTATCATCCTTCATCATCAATTCCACATTGGGAATAAGGTACTCTTCTATAATGTAAGGTTGAATTTTCATCCAATTAAGATTCATTCCCATTGGTTTGGACCATACAATATTAAAAATGTATCTCTATTTGGTGTTGTTCGGGTTCAAAATGAAGAAACTAAGAAATCCTTCACTATTAATGGGTAGCGGCTAAAGCACTTCCACAAAGCCCTTCCAGAGTTCTTGATGTAGGAACTCCATGTTCAAGAAGAAACATACTAATGACACACAATATGTTTTATCTATCCTTACTGCATTCTATTTTATTACAGTAAGGAAACTACACATTCTAGGTGTGTGTGTGGGGGGGGGGGGGTGGATACATTACTATGTTCATTATGATTTTTATTGTCTTTCTTCTTTCTTCTCTTTTTATCCTTCTTTATGATATTTTTTACTTTCCCCCGTTATGGTCACTAAATCATGGAACTTATTGAAAATTCAAGTTGAAATTTTTTATTCCATGTTGATTTAACATTTGATGAAAACATGTATCTATTATGAAATTAATGTTTGTATGAAATTAACATTAGGGAGTTATTTTTAGTAAATTTGTTTTCTATAAATGATATAAATGGTTGTATCTTTGTGAAACCTTTGAGATGATTGATTCCCCTTGTGTGAGTAGTTTTTGGAAAAACTGTCACTAATATCTCCACAAATTTTTGCACCAAAACACAAAGTGTGAATATTTATTACTTAATAGAAGGTAAATATATGTTAGGTTAATATTTTTCATCTTAAAATGATATTTCCATATGTTTGTTCCTTATATGATATATTTCATTACAGTACTAGATTGACCTTTGCATGTGTACCTAATATTCGAATGTTGTACGCCCTAAAAAAATCAAAAAAAAAAAAAAATTGGGTTGTGTCTTGGGAAGTTCAAAACCCACTACTCCTCAACCTTTGATCTTGTTATAACTATTAAAATTAGTGTCGCGAGGAGATCAAATGAGGGATGAGATATGATTGTGATATTTGTTCCAAATGAAACTTCTGAAAAAAAAATAGAAACAAAAATAATAAATGAGGGGAGTGATGAAATGTGTAACATATGGGGATATCTAGGTTAGGAGATTATGGTTTGACTTTTGGGAATGATTAAGTGAGTGTGTCTTGAAATATTATTTCAAAGGATGTAGGTCAGGTTCAGTGGACAAAACCATTGAAGCTGAAAAATATCAAAATAAACTATATTTATTGGATAAAAAGTGGAAAGAATAACATGAAATGGTTTTCACACACACACATGGAGAGTTAGTGGAATGGTTGACTTCTGAATTATTTTATCAATTTGGTATAATGAATCTCTTTGAATTCTACTGTGATATGATTTATGAGACATCTTTTTCCATTTTAACTAGGAAGAGCCCCTTGGTGTGGTTTGTGCATTGATCACATTACTTTAATGAATTAAAATTTCCCCAAGTGTTAAATCTTTATGATGTTGGTAATATCTACATTTATAATTTCTGAAAATTTAAATTTACCCAGGAGTGAAAATGGTTAGGTGTGGGGGTGTGATCGCACCATGATTTACTGTTTCATTTTCACCCTTACACCAATGTGCTAAACTTTTTTTATATTAAAAAATTTAAAAATAATAAAAAATTTCATTCCATGTTTGAATCATTTATTTTGTGTTTATCATTTTTAAAAAGGGAAATTTTACCTATTTTGATGATTTCATTGGAGGAGGAGGTGATTTGGAGGCCCCAGAGATGATCCAGAAGGAAAATGGGGCAAAACTACATGGGTTCTATGAACACCTGTCCACTGTTGGGTATAGTATGAAAAATTCGTGCATCCAAATGGGATGAGATTTTTTGGGATGGTCCAAAACTCAATTTTATACAACTATTATGAAGACACCCAATCCCCATTCGTTCATTAAAAGGACCAACTGAAGTGATATGTCTAGGCCACCAAATCTGCATGGAGTCAAAAGTTGTGTGTTGTCCATATCTCGAGCTATAAGTGTCCAAATGAAGCCAAAATTTTGGTGAAGATATCCAAGATATGGGGGAACATTTTTTTTTGTTTTTTAAAAAGAAAATTAAGACTTTATGAAGGCTAAAAACAATGGGACAAGTGGTTTAACACAATCTATGTTCCCAAAACCACTTCTTATTTTTGCTATAAAAGAGCACTATGGGTACCTCATTTAGAGAGTTTGAACCAGGAGACAAGATCTTCCATTTTATATTCCTATAGGATTATCCTCATAATTCTAGAAGTTTTGGAGGCCCATATCCTCATAGGAGGATCAAGGATGAAGAAGGAATTCCACCCAACTTTCCTCCACCCAATGTCGAGCTAAGTGATGGGTGATTGTTTCAAGGGAGATACACACTTGAAGAGGGAGTTCTGGCACATAATTACCTACTGGTTTGGTGTATTTTGTGGTTTTTAATTGTTCAGTTATATGTATCTTAACTTGTTTTGATGCATTTAATTGAAACACTTCTTATTTCATAACCGATCAGTGTGTAATTTTAAGTGTGTGACTTGTGTTGTTCCAATTGGACAACACAATACTCCTCTTCATTCCCAAACATTTTAGATTTTAGTGTTCCTTGAAAAACCTTAATTCATTCTTAGGTGATGGAACTTGAAAATACGATTGTTATGTCAAGTTTTAGTCTTATTTTCATCATTTTAGTGGTTGTGGGTACCCAAGATCTTGGTTAACCCTCAATCAAAGGATTACACCAAAAACATAATAATCAATTAAGATAAAGGAACTTTTCAAGTGGTGTAGTAACTTATAAATGATCACATACTTATCTTATATTTTCAAAAATCTACTTCTTTCTCAACTATTAAACTCTTTAAATTAATTTAGTTTCATAAAACTGTTTTCAAAATCACCCTCCTTTTTTAGTACTTCTTATTAAAAATGCACACTCAAAACCTATCAATGCTCCTTTAGAGATGAACTAGGGTCTACCCTAAACTAAAAAAATCTTCTTTAAATCACTGTCAATTTGCCGTGTCACGACAATGCTTTCAACAACCTTAGTATGTCATGAGAGTTTAATGACAGTGAGAGGCTCCCACATCCTCCCTTTTTTTATTTACTTTGTTTATGTTACAATGATTGGGGATTTTTCAAGGATGTATGAGTGGTGTTAAAGACAACAACTTTACCTATTGGTGATGTACAATGTGGAAAATAATAGGTCTTGTGGATATGAGTGAGAATTTCATGAAAACATACATCTATCTGTCTTTAAGGAGACAAAGGGGGAGCGTAAGGTCACTTGTACATACTTGAGGATCTTCATGTGATGAGGATGTCATGCTAGAAGGATTTTGTGAGATGAGGTAGGCATGTCTCTAGGGTCTTACGACATCTTATGAATCACCTAGGGTGCATTGCATTAATTTTATGATTGTGAGAGGCTACCGCCTCCACCTTTTTTATTTCCTTTTTCTATTTAAAAAATACTAGGGATCTCACAAGTTCACTTGAATGTTTTCAAGTAAAATCATCCCCCTATCATTTATGTGTCACATGAATTTTAATATGGAAAGAGGCTCCCCCTTTTGGATATTTTTCTCGAATATTCTAAGTATTTTGGATGGTTTGTTAGGCGTCTGCTGGTTGACAAGCCGCATGACTTGGGGGGAGCTTATCTGGATGTCACTGTGTGACCAATAATTATCCAAGGTGCCTTCATGAGAGCATAATAACTTTTTTAAGGGACCTTTCATGACCTTTAACAATCTATTTTATATGAAAGGTTCCTTTGCATGACCTTATGATGGTCACAAGATCGTGTATCCTTTGGAGGCTCAAGTGATCCATAGGTCTTGTCCACATTATTTTTCATTTTATTTTATAGGAAAAATAATACTTATATCTAGTTGTTTATTCCTTTTTTGGATTTTACAGTGCTCATTTAGCAAGTTTCAAAAAATCCCCCCCCTTAGGGAGACATATTTGGGGACAAGGGCTCAGTTTTGAGGAATGTTAATGCCTACTTAAGTCTTTGGAACTATCTCAAGTCAGTGTATTAGGTGACACTTGGTCTTTTAAGAGACGTTTGGTATCCCATAGGTTACAATATAAATAAGGGATTGGAGAGAAGCTTCATTCACAGGTTACTCAACTTTCTATATCTCTTATGCCTTATTTACACTATGTAACCTTGTCACAAGACCATTCCGCAAGACTTTACAACGTGATCCTATCGTGAAACTATTTTGAAAAAACTCTTCTGTGAGACTTATTTTTCCTAGGTTCCTTCTCAAAATAACTACAAACTTTCCTTTTTAAATTTCTTGAACTTCATCCATGGATATCCATGGTCATATTGGGGGTTCCACAGGATCTACTAGCTTGATCACATGACCCTGTGGATATTATGCGACTTGACTAACCATGTAAAGGTCACATGATCACGATTCTTTGAGGGGTAGTGTGATGTGCATGATGCTGATGAAATTTTTATGTATTTTATTTTGACAATATTTTATTATATATTTCCGACATATTCCAATCAGTTCTATTCCGATAGCTTCCACCTCACATCAAAGATCCACTATTGTTGAAAATCAAATGGAAACAATCGTTAGAAAATGCAACGATGGCCCCTGATATTGTGTGGATTATAATAATAAGTCTTTGAAGAGGTTCCACTCATTAGAGCTCCAAGATTATCCTATATCACCTCAAAATACTCTATATGGGCTTGGCTTTCTAGATAATGCTATTATTCCTCCATCATACTTCAATCTTCCATATTTCTAGGTGTCATCTTCTCTTGACCGTGTTTATATGACAATTTTAAAGGATGGTCGACCAGTTGCATCTTGATCCTATAGTTTCACTTATATGTTTGAAAAATCTCCATTGGTTCAGGATGGTTGTGATTTCAATCATCATCTTATTTCTCAAATCTACATGAGTATATTTGTCTCTTATATGAACAGTCTAAGTAGCAGATGGAGCTTGAAATGGGATCTCCATCCTAACTGTATTTTTTTGACGAATGGGCATGGCCATTATATGTTAGGAAAAGCTTATTAGAGTTTACTGATGATTTTTATAAGGTCTATCTTTATGAAGTAGTATGGATCTCCCAATTTATTATGTATCACCATTATAATCTTCTCTGAGAACTATTCATTCATTGGTGTCCTAGAACCAACTCATTCCACCAATCCCATGGTGAGGTGGGAATTAGACTATGAGATATCTACCAATTGGGTAGTATTATCCCTATCAGAGAGATGTATGATGAGTTTCTCCCATATTCAGATGCCTGGGATAATCCCTTGAAGTCTCTGGTATTGGTGAAGGATATTCTCATCTTTAAGAAGGAGAAACTGAGAAAGTGGATGAATATGTTCTCTCTTATCTCTTTCAAGGATTGTATTGATATTTTCCTTTGTCATATCAAGGTTATACCAACTTCCATACACCACCATTAGTTCCCTTATCAGAAATTTCATGACATTATTGGATCATATTGAGTCATTTTAGAGGTTGGGGATCATAATTCATGGGGATATCGAGTGAAGTAAGAGATCTATCAAAGCCTTATACTGGTAGGATTTATGGTCATGTTTTTGAATGGATGGATTTTCCCAACTAGGGATGCACATACATAAATCTATGTCAGCACATTGGTGATGGAAGCGTGACTAGCGAAGGGACAACATCATAACTTGGAAGTGATGACCCTTGCATGTCTTTGTCAACTCTTGGGTCATATTAAACAAGGAAATATCCATTATAGAATCAATTTCTATTTCTAGTTTTTATTTGGCTGGATAGGGGGTTGTTTCCATTTCTTTCGTTTAAGGTATTTTAGATCAAACCTTTTATAGTTTTTTTTAGGTTATTTTAGATAGGACCTTCCATTTCTTTATTTTATGGTATTTTATCTTAGACCTTCCATTATTTTAGTTTAGAGTATTTTAGCTCGGTCCTTCTATTTATTTATTCAGGTTCTTTTAACTCATAACTTTTATTACAATAGTTTAGGGTCTTTTATCTTAAACCTTCTATTCTTTAGTTTAGGGTATTTTCACTCGGACCTGATCGATGATCATGGGAAGTGGTGCATATATACTAGTAATGACCAAAAACACACTAGGTTCTAGGTTATATCATGGTGTTTTTGAGGATCATGAGGATCAAAGCACCTTTCCTGTAAGGAGTAGGTGCCTCTGGTTGGGAGTTCAAAGCCCTTGTGAGTTGCTATCATTTCCAAACAGAGATGTCTCCACTCTTTTCCATGGGTCATGAAAGTTTTATGGGGGTAATATCTATTGAGGGAGAAATACTAGGGATTATAGATCTACCTAGATTGTTGGAATATGGTTTATGTATGTCATAACCCAAAATTTTGAGTTTGTGAATATGGGGTGGGGAGAAGATGTTGGGGATGACCCATAACACTATGAGATGCCAGGTTCCACTGTAGTGTTTTCAGGGCTCACAAGGATTGAAGTTCCTTTCTTTAAAGAAGTATATGCCTTTAGTTAGTGGGTCAAGGCCTTTATGAGTTAGTATCATGGCTAAGAAAAAGATGATCTCCACTACTTTATGATAACCATGAAATATTTATGAAGACTCAAATGTCCAGATGATGAGGTTTGGTATGGAGGAAAGCTATCCAGTAAGGATTATGTCACCCTAGGGTAGTTCAGCTCTTAAATTTTGAAGCTTGATCCCGATGCCTTATGGTTTCAAATCAAAAAGTCTGGGCCATCAAAGGTTCGGGAATGGAGTTCCATATTTCATCCTTGAGAAAGGGTACAAAACATGATTATGTAACATCAAGGATATTTAATACACTTGGATAGTTTGGCACAGAGATTGTAAGTCATGGTCTAAAGTTCTCGGGTTAGGAGGATGATATGGGGAAATCATATTGGGAGTAGTTAAGATCACACTAAGGTGTTGAGTTCTTTCATAGGGATGTCTAGTCTCACAAGGATTGGAAGGACCTTTTGTAGAGTGACACATTTGGTTTATGACTATTGGTGCATATGTAGGATCCGTAGGCATACATGCATAGTCAAGAAAAGGGTCCCTTGAAGCCGAGTATCCTTTCCAAGGTAAATTTAAGGTTTATGGTGATCCGAGGCACCCAAATAATGAAGTGTGATTTTAGTAAAGTGTAATATCTAAGAAGGGTTTGAGCACCCTAAAATTTGTGTCACTTCTGAGAGAACATATTTTCATTGCGAGGATATGTAAAAAATCATTACTCTAACATTTTTCTAAATCAGGGGGTCCAATGAACATAGCTTGGAATTTAATAGGTCTATAGAGTATGACCTATGAGCTTTATGCCTTATTTATTTTCAACTTAATTTTTTCTGAAACTCTAGAGATGATGTGTTTAGTGAGTGAAGACTTGAATTTTTCTCAGGCCTCCATTTATGGGTTTTAAACTTGAAAGTTTTTATGTCTCTTCCGATAATATTTTAAGGTCATGTGATTTAGACCATTATGGGATAGATTTTAAGGTCATACAAATTTGACCAAAGTGCAGGTAGTTTAAGTTCGTGATACACATGGACGTAATATTAGGAATGATACACAGGAGACTAATTTGGATACCCAAGGTCAAGATAACCCTAACATCCTTTTGAGTGGGAGATATAAACATTTTATATCATTGATAGAAGTTTTTAGGTCATGAGTAATGATTTGGGACAATCATACTTGAAGTAGTTCAAAACATGCTGGGGTGTTGAGTTCTACCACGAGGATGTCAGGGCTTAAAAGAATCGAAAATCCTTTTTATAGAGTGATGAATTTGGTTGATGACCATAGGTGCATATGTAAAATCCACAGGTATACATTCATAGTCAAACAAATGGTCTCTTGAAGTTGGGTATCTTTTTAGGGGTTATGGAAGGTTTTGGAAACCCGAGGTACTCGAGACATGAAGTATGATTTATGGATTGAGATGATTAAAAGATGATGGAAGTGCCCCAAAATCTGGTTGATTGGGATAAGGTTTTTATAGTCCTTTGATATGGGATAACAATGGATGGTGGTCTGTATAGTTTAACATCCTGTAGTAGGGACGAGATGGATTCCGTGTAGTTTGAAGTCATGTGGTAAGGAATTTTTTCATGCAGTTTATTTTCATGTAGTAAGGAGGTTTTTATTGTGTAGTTTTAATGTCATGTGACTAGGATGTTTTTCATACAATTTAACTTCATGTGGTAAGGACGTGAGAACTGACTTGAAAAATTGTGCAAGACCTAATACATGAGAATGTGGGGTGTACTTGGACTTTACTTGTACGTAGGTAAAGTGGTCTTGTACACTTTAGAATCTATATAATAGTGGTGCATTTCTTTTTTCAGTTGTTGTAGATGGCCTTGGGATTAGAGATATAGGAATCCGAATGTATCATTTTATTACAGAAATCAAGCCACATGAAGTTCTTGAATGGGAAACTCCCTACATAGGTCTAAACTATACACATAGGTGAGAATTATTTACATTTATTTTTGTATTTGGTCCTAGGATTAGAGATATGTGCATCACTATGTATCCTGTGATTACAGGAATCAAGAGACACATAGTTTTAGAGGAACCATGTAGTTTTACATCATGTGAAAGGGACGTTTTCCTCCCAACATAAAAAGGGGAATTGTGACTATACCCAAGGATGTAAATCTGGGCGTCTCTACATATCCTATGGTAATTGGAATCAAGTCATATGTAGTTCTTAAGGAAGTACCTTCTTGCACAATTTTTACATATACACAGAGTGGGGGGAGTTTTTATATTTTTTGTGACTTCCCAGGATTGAAGATATAGGCATCAATACATATCCTATATTGTTAGGAATCAAGTCACCCTTAGTTCTTGAATGGAGGTGTGGTAGGAGACTAGAACCAATGATAGTGATCCTCTTGGGTGAGATCCATGGGAATTTACAGTTTTATTACTTCCAAAAGTACACCAACAATGCAGTTTAATGTCATGTGGTGAGGAATCATGGTATTCATTTTATGGTCTTGAATTTAGGATCATTATAATTCTATTGTGAGTCGTGATTCCTGGTTTGTGTGGGGAATCCCTTAATGAAACTCCTTAAGCTCACGTGATCTATGATTGGTGTGAGAAACAAGGAATTTCAAGGGTTCCTCTCATCATGAATCGGCAATAAAGGGTGGGAGAGAGGAATTTCTCATCATGTGGTGGCTATACCAAGATATAGGATCGAGGAATCCCTATATATCTCATTAAAAATGAGAATCAATCCATACACAATTCTTGAAAACCCATGCAGTTTAATGTTGTGTGGAAAAGAAATGAATTGTGTAGTTTAAATTCATACAGTAAGGAAATAGATCACTCAAAGTGAAGGATGAAAATCCATTCAGAGGTCCATGTAGTTTAACTTCATTCGGTAAGGATGAGAATCACTCGACATGAATGAAAAGGAACATTATGGATCCATGTAGTGGCTAGACCAAGATATAGGATCAATAAATCCCAATGTATATCTTTGTAAATGAGAATCAAGCCATATGTAGTTCTTGAAAACCCATACAGGTTAATGTTGTGTGGAAAGGAAATCATCCATGTAGTTTAAAGTCATGTGGTAAGGACATGAGATGTTGCACAATTTATCGTATTGCTGTCAGGATGATCGGATGTGTAGTTTCTTGTAGTAAGGAAAATATGATGTAGTTTAACTTCATACAACTTAGAAGTGTATGTACAATTTAACATCATGTAACCAGGACCACATGCGCTTGATCATAACTATGAAAAGTATTTATTGAGAAATTTCACATTGGTGGGGGTGTGACATTCTCCCCATCCATATTTACTAATGAGTAAGCTCTTTTGTGGTAGAACTTATGTATGATTTAAGGTCATTCCCATTTCGGATCCAACTTTAGAGACTTCTAACCTGGTATCATTGGTTTCCTGAGATCCAACACCAGTTCTTCATAGAGGAATGATTAGAGGTGAACCTTTTTATTAATGGCTCATGTGATCCAATTCTGATGGACTTTAAGGTTGTGAAATGCACGTAGCCTGTTCTCATCAAACCATTCCAATTCATCTAGATACTTCTTTGATTACTCATCATCTGAGAGTTGTTCAAAAAATGCCTATTTGGAGAAATGGAATAAGGACTTCTATGGGTAACACTACCTTCATATTTTACACCAATGAGTATGTCTTTTATTATGTATAAGTACGCATGGTGGTACGGTATGCCCATAAAACATGGATGAGCTTATTCGGCTAGTACATTTTATCCATTTTCACCATATTATGGAGTATATTTTACAAAGAATTATTAAATGCCTCTATCTATACATTTTCTACTCTATTATAGCGAGATGAGTGATTAGACTCAATATTGTACACCTAGTACAGTTCTTTAAAATCCTTAGAATAGAATTTGGTGCCATTATCCATAAATATTATGTAAGGGACCCTGAACTGGGAGATGATATGAGACTTTACAAAGTTGGTGATGTTATTCATCCCGACTTACTTGAGGGGTATTGCCTCATACAATTTGGAAAATAAATCGGTACAAGTAAGGATGTACTTAAATTTATTATATGTGGTTGGGGGATATGACCCCATAACATCCATTCCCCAAACGACAAACATCTATGAATATTTAACTGTATGAAGAAATTATGGGGGTTGATGGATGATTTTTTCATTGATCTAGAATGCATGAAATTTCTTGGTGTATTCCACACAATCATGTATCATGGTTTTTCAATAGTAACTTAGCCTCCTGATTTGGTGGGAGACCTTGGTTCCAGATTGA
This sequence comes from Viscum album, assembly GCA_963277665.1. Lineage (NCBI taxonomy): Eukaryota > Viridiplantae > Streptophyta > Magnoliopsida > Santalales > Viscaceae > Viscum > Viscum album. Next base: position 267,780,651 of record OY728155.1, on the reverse strand, counting down.
TGAGCGTTATAGGAGGCCACATGGAATTCTTCCATGATGGAAGGAATCTCTTTCTGCTATTCATTTGAGTAGGATTCTGTCAAATCCATTCTTTTAAATGGAATTTTATTCATTTGGACCACTCTACTGGTTAAAGTTCACTACACGACGCTGAATTTGTTCCCTTCCAACTCGATCTATCGAGAGATTAGAATTTTGTATATAAGTGATTATGGGTTTCATCCATCTAGGGGTGAATTCCAGTTCATCAGATTCTGGGTGGTGTTATCCTGATTTATTTCTTCTATATCACAGACGATGATTGATGATACCAATCTTTAGTGTGCGACACATAAGCTTGCTTCCTCTGGATCAGGGTCATCCAGGACTATGGATACCTTAGTCAATGTGTTAGTGAAAGAATTTTATAATCTAGTAACATGATGAAATGTGTGATCAAAAGGGAACTATGCCATCAATCCCTAGAGGTAGCTAGAGAGGGGGATATTTCTTCCTTTTTGATGGCATATTTGCAATTGATCAGTTTTATCATTAGTTATGAATCCACTTTGATATTCAAGTAGGCTATTGGAAGTTGTATGTCCAATTCCAACCCAAAAATGAGGGCTTGGTATTCATACTCATTATTCATACATCCTTCAGATAGTGAGAAATAGTAGGGTAAAGCTTCGTTTTCTAGACAAATAAATAAAATCCCTAAGCCAACCAGAATGAATTTCAGGTTTACCATCCATCTACCTATGGGACTCTGGGAGTTTCCATCAAAATACATCTCTCATTCCTAGGGAGTGTCATGGGAATATAAGACCTCCTCATCTAGAATCTTAGTATCCACCAGTGTATTCTTTGAGGATGGATGTGCTGTGAGGAAATCAGCTTGGTATTTCCCTTTCACCAAAATCTATGACACAAACTGAATGTTGTATTACTATAGAATCACTTCCCATTATTCCAAGAACCTAGTCAACATATGACATCAATGAATATAGTTGAGTAGATCAATATGAGAGGCCATATGGACTTCATGGTGCTAAAAGTAATGCCTCAGTTTTTACAGTGTGAAGATGAGTGCAAGGCAATTCTTCTTAACATCAGAGTATCGAGTTTTAGTACCTATCATTGTTCAAATGAGGTAGTAGAGACTATTCTCACTCTATGCATCATTTTTCTATGTGGGTAGGTAACCCAATGAGCATTAAATTATGGCCACATATAAGATGAGTGGCCTCCCTTCCACCAGAGGCATTAGAACCGGTGGGTGCATTAGATACTGCTTAAGAATTTTGAATGATTTTTGGTAGTCATCATACTATTGATGGTGATTCCATTCTTCATTATCCTAGTGAAGAAGAGAGATTTTATAGCCATGTTATCTATGAAATATTGAATGTAGCAAAGGTGACCTTGGATCCCCATCAATTTTTTGAGATTTTTATGGGTGACATTGCTAAAATAGAACTATTCTTATCTTGGTTGACCTCAATGCCACATTGGCATACCACAAAGACAAGTAACTTCATTGATGTTAAACAAAAATATAATTTCATTGGATTAATATTCAAAATGTTCTTTCATATCTTTTTGAAGACTCTTTGAAGGTCCGTGAAATGATCACATCGTTTTCATGATTTGACCATTAGGTCATAGACATAAAATTTAGATGTTCTTCCCAATAATGGTTTAAAGATATGATTAATGGATAGTTGATATGTGGTGCCAACATTATTCAAGTCAAAGGAAATGACCCAATAAAAAAAGATCCCATAAAGAACTCTGAAGGTAGTGGCTTCTTCATCTTCAAAGGTAATATTTATTTGATTATAACCTAAATACCCATCCATGATGGAAAGGGTTTGGAATCCAATAGTTTCATTAATAAAGAGGTCTGTGATCGGTAATGGGAAGTTTTCATTTGGGAAATTCCAATTAAGTTCTCTTAAATAAATTGATACCCTAATCTTCCCATTCTTTTTCTTAATATAGAAAATGTTGAAGATACATCTTGGGTATTTTACTTATCGTACACAGATATCTTTAATCAATTTTTCAACTTATGCCTCTACATTGGTGGCATGAGAGGGGTGCATCCTCTTATATTCCTTCTTTAAGCATTTATTCTCATCGGGCAAGATGAGATGGTGTGTAGGAATATCTGGATTTAGTCTGAGAATTTATATATAGTTTTAATCGAACACATATCAGTGCTTCTTTATAAATGAAATATAAATCTCTTTCTCTTCAAGGGGAATGGAGGAACTAATCAATTTAGGTTTGGGGTGTTCTTTTGTTCTCATATTTACTATCCTGATCTCATCAATGGTAGCGGTGACACCTTCCTCAAATGTGAGAGGGGAATTCCTGAAGCCATCTTTATCTTATTCTTCTTTTGAGTATGTGGAGGGATTCTCAGATGGAGATGGTAATCTAGGGGAGTATATGTCACTATCAAGGTGAGAGAGGTCATGATAAGAGATATTATCATCCCCTATTGTTTGAATCATTATAGAGAGATTCCATGGGTGATTATATTCCACACTATATCTAAGAAAGGAGGGGATTGAACCTCTATGATTAGTTCTATTACCTCAACCATATTTATCAGAAGCACATAGTCACTATCGATAATACTCTATATATTTATAGGGGCGGTCCCCAAGACATTGAGAGATGAAACCTTTATATCATTGTCCATTTTTGGTTGTTTACCTACCTCTTTTATAAATATATTTCAGAATATGTGGATCTAAAAGTCTTGAAGGGGTAATTTTCATCATTCAGTATGCTGACCTTTCCATTGATGTGGTATTTCAGACATAGATGTAATGTTGAAGGTACCGACATGTGATTATGGAGGAAAGATCTTCCAAATAGAATATTGTATGCAGTGTCTTTCTAGATAACCATAAACTCAGCATCAGATGTGAGATCTCCAAACTGATCTTTGATTTTGATCTTCTAGAGAGGTATTTTCTCACACTTATTATACCCTTTAATGATCAAACTTATGGGAGACAAATCCCCTTCTCTATATCCCAAACTTTAGAGGGTTTGAACTGGGATGAGGTTGATCCCAAAACCATTATCAATCAGACCCCTTTGGACATCAACATTATTGAGTATTCCTAAAACATATAGGGGCCTAATGTGACCTTGGATGACCTCTTCCTAATATGGGTCAATGAATGAGATGGTGTTATTGAATTCTGCTGACATAATCCCCACTCAATAAACCTCAGCTGCAATGAATTCCGTCTCAAATTCATGTGGGATCTAGAGGGATTCAATGAGTACCACCCTGATTTCTTTTAAAATATGGAGTGCATCTAGGATTTAGATCTTGTCTAGGGAAACTTCAAGATATTTTAGAATATCATATTTTGTTGCCAGAGTTTGGCACTTCATGATGTGGGGTTTGTCCTAGATATGTTGCTTAGGATTCAGGTTCTTTGAGGTGGATGAGCCTAGTTCTTATATAGAAGTAGATGGAGCACCTGCTTCTAGTGGCGTGGGTTGTGTTGACCTTCCATGTTTCTTTCTCTAATCAGATAATTGAACCCCCACTAGGTGTTCATACAAGAAAAATAGGCACAAATGTACGCCATAGGGTTCTAGGACGCCTTCTTATCTCTTTTGAGCCTATTGGAGTTCTTTCCCATGAGTCTCAGATGCATATACGTCCTTTGTGGGGATGTTTCCAAACTATTGGGTCCGACTATGCCTGTGTTGTCCACTGTATCCTCAGTTTATGTGTCTGTGGCCTCATGTTACCCAATTATGTGAGGGAAACCCGTATTTTTATGCATCTTCATCATCAGATAAGTGTTTTTCCAATAATATCCATTAAAAAACCAAATATGAGATCTTCTTCTGATGATAATTCCATTAGGGGGGTTCCCATACTGCGAATGTTGTAGGAAAGAAATATACAAGAGTAAGATCTTGTGTTAGAGTAGAATATGACTCTTCCCCTTCTATTTCTTCCTTCATACTATGGTCATTCCCACCTTTGGGAGTCATATTTGATGTATCCTTTTATGCGGTGAAGCTATTGTGGGTATACACATCTATGCTCTTAAGGTGGCATGCTCTTAGTTTACTATTTTTCGAGTCATCCAGTTGTTGAACTTCCACTCACGACTATCCATAACATTCTTCCAATAATATTATTCTTCTAACTGGGAAATGATTATACAGTCCAGATTCTCTAAGGAGTTATCCAACACTACATTTCCATAATTGATCATGCCTTGAAGGACGTTTTTGAAGAAGAAGTGGTTGTGGATATTATGACCCAACGTTTTGTGGAAAAGGAAGTAGTTGGGATGGTTTGTGAGGTTGACATAATCAATATTTATGGGTTGTGGTAGAAAGAGTAGGTTATTATCCATGGCTATTAAGAAATAAACAGGAACATATTCATTTCAAAAGGAGTACGATTTATTCATCTGTTCCTCAAATCCCGAACGACCCTGATTTCTTTTCTGCTTCTGTCCGAGGGTGATTCTGTGGTTATCGTTGCTTTATAGGAAGTGTTGGGTAGTTTGGGACCTACCTAGGTTCTTGGATGGGCATTTCTTCTAGCTTAATAGTGATAGTTGAATATTATCCTTTTCCTATCCTTTTCCACTATGTTATGGGCATGAGTTGAGTTTTAGATTAGGTTCTATGAATGAATTACTCAAGAAATTATGTAGTTTATACAGACTCACGAAACCCACCTAGATACTTCATTAGTATCAAATGTGTATGAAACTCATCCTATAGATTTTCAGCACAAAGTTCCAGTAGCTTCTCCTGTGATAAAGGGATACTAAGAGAATAGTTTAAAGCTTTACATCTTACTATGAAGTTATAAACCCACACATTCACATGTTTTTTTCTAGTTTTTTCAGGTTGAAGATCAGCATTTTCCTTAGCATGGAACTGTGTTGATAAAGGAATTGATAAAAAATGTCTTCCCATTCTACAATGGATCATGCTGGTAGGTTGCTATACCAAAAAAAGGTTGGACCTATCAGAGCATGTACAAAACACAACATATTTTTTTTCCTCTTGTGGATCTTGAGGGCCCATCATTGGCTAACATTAGGATATGAAGTGTGTGTGATTTTGTTTAGGGTATCATGCACCGTCAAAGTTGGATATGGTAGGATTGATAAAATTGGGTGGAGGAAAAGTGTCATCCACCCATTCAAGATATGGATTCCTCTTAGGATTCACAGGTTCATGTTTCCCTTCCATGGATTCCATTCGAGTAGCCATAGACTTGATGATGTTAAGAAGTTCTTGGGGAAATGCTGCCTGATCCACCTCCCATCTATAGGTAGAAGTTAGTGTTCAATGAGGTGTCCCTTCTTTCATCTCCTGCTGATTATTGAATCGTCCTAAGTCAAAATTATTTCCTAGGTGTGGGAGAGGTTGTTTCCATAATATAGGTAAGTCACAATCATTTTTAACTTCCTCATTTACATAGACTGGATTCCTAGATTTAAATCTATTTTTATGCTTAGATACCACTTTTTTTGGAGGATTGGTTATGGGGGGGGGGAGTATTCATCTCTACCTAAAGACGATACCCAATGAGAATATTTCCTGTGATTAACTCCATGTTAAGCTGTCTAAGATTTTTTATCTCACTCTCATTACGTGACAACTATTCCTTTGTGAATAGAACCTCAAATATTCTAGGTCATGATTGGGATGTGGCCGTACCTTTCACTTTTTCATTGGTAGTGTTCTACTGAAGAGGTGGAAACTCAGTTTTCATAGGTGCTAGGTTTTGGATCCTTCTCCGGTTCTGAGTGCATGCAACCTTAGTTGGTGAATCCAAATCACCCTCCTCTCGAGGTACATTTTCCATTTTTTCCCTCTTCATTATCATCTTGATCAACAATGTCTTTCATATTTGTATTGATGACATTCATAGAGGTATATTGAGTAATGGTGGTTGTACCATTACATTTGAAACAATATGATGTTTTTGCACTTCCTTCATCATGGTGGTTATTTGAACCCTTGGCCATATTAGTCCATTTTTTCTTGTGACCCCAGTAGGGTCTGATCACCTTTTTCATATGCTCATTCTGACTTGGTCTATGAATAGTGTCCTTGAGGGAGTTTCTATTCATGATTGTCGAGTAAGCCCCGACCAGCATAGGTTTGTCTTACGATGGGAGGAATAGGTGGGATGAAAACCATTGATTTTTTACTCCCAAAATAGATAAGAATGATTCTCTATGTGGTGATGATGATGATAAAAATTCCCCCATCCTTGTGGGATGGGTGTTATTTGGGGCCAAAATTGTAATTGACTAATCCTGTTGTTGAGGATCCAATGATTCCAATAAGGGATTTGATAACTCCCAGGATGGACATTGAGATACAAATTTCCCCAGCCTAGTGGGAGTGGGGTTGATCTAGAATCACCATTGATTTTCCTAGGACCCTCTTAGGGAATGATGAACCTGGTGATAGTGATTGAGATATAAATTTCCTCAGCCTAATGGTTTGGGGTTTGTCTATATCTTATGAGTATATGACCTAAATCCTATTAGAAATTGACAATCCAAGAGATGTAGGTCGTGGTAGATATTCCCTTGGCATAGTGAGTTGGGTTGACTCCTTGATGGATGCTATGGAAGCTTAAACTGCAACTCATTTGATGCGGCACAACTATGATCATATAGGAGATGGGTATGATGGAATCTCGTGATGGGAATTATTCTTTATGGAAAGTTATTCAGTTGTTCAAAAGTTAAGATTTTGTGTCTGAAATGAATTACTATTACATCGAGGAGCCCGGTTTAAAGTCTTTTTGGCTATCCTATCCCCATAATTTGTGATGTCTAGTGATCGCTGAAGTGGTGGAATTCTATTATAGTGACCAACTGGATTGAGCGTTACCAGATCCCCTAATTTATCCTTAGGCTATGACATTATAAGATGTCGTATCTGAGGGGTTATACTATTCCATGGGTGAAGAAAAGTATAACACTCCATAATCTCCCCATAATCAAATAAAGATTCCTGATGTGTCTTTGGAGATCAACTGTCAAAGGGTTATGATGCAATGACAGAAATCATGTTGCAGATTTGCGCTGTGCTTTTCTAGTTTTGGATCCTGGGCCATGGAGATAGCATCTAGATCCAACTGACAATAGAGTATCTTGATGGTCTGAATTTGACCCTCATATTCTATACAAGTAAGGTGTCTAGACTTTAGTCACTGATGAGTATCTTTTATATTTCAGCATAGATAAGGCATGCACTCCTTTTCTAGCTCATCTTGGATCTCATAGTTATAAGTAGCGAGGGTTAAGAATATGTTGATGAGGTTTTTTCTAACTAACTCTCTACATATTTAAATGTTTACCTCATCTTCACTATAATTATGTGCCTCCATCCTATCATACCATAGAAGATGATTTTGAGTGTCACCTACTAACTGGAGTAGAGTGCTATTGGAATTTGATGGGGAACTATATATAGTTGACCCCAATGTTTCAAGAACCTCTCTATATGAAGGTGTTTGAGATTTTCATAACTCTCAATATAAATTTGTCTAATATTTGAACACCTCTCTATATTAATTTTTCTAGGCAATGGGGGGATTTCCTTGCCCGTGGGAGATATCATCATGGAGAGGTTAATCATGGCGGATGTCAGGAGTAGAGTCTCTATGATCCATCTATACACTAATATGAGGAAGACTATCATGCTTATGATCTTCTTCTTATTTTATGGAAGAGTTAAAGGAACCTTGTGGTGTTGATAATGTGTCTTTAACAACCTTAAGGACACTGGAATTAAAGCAGATTAGGAATATGGGTCACGTCCTGCGTCGTGGTCAGAATATTTCAACCTGACTTTTGGAATTGTATAGGGATATGAGCATACTATATGATAGTTTCTAGAACTTTCTTATGACCATATGGTTCTACTAGAGTGTTATCCTACTATTGATAAGCTTCTATAATATTCCAATGATATTTCAAATTATTTATAGTAATGTGAGGATGACCTAACTCATGTGTCATTATCAGCATGTGAGCCTAAGTCAGGATGGGAATATAAGCCTGATCTTGAGCCTTTGGGATATGCCACTGGACTTTCTTGGTAGGGATATGAGCTTTCCCTGAAGCATGTGCCACTCTCACATGGTGAGCCCTGGTTGTAGTAGGAATACAATTATGGTTTGAATATGCATTCCCCATCGGAATATGTCGACGGACCTCCGAAATGGGAGAAGGGATGTGAGCCTTCTTCTGTATTTCCTCAAAATGATATTGGTACAACCGTTCATTAGCGGGAGTAGGAATATGTTCCTAGATTTCATGATCTGTTGTAACATTCCGGACATATTCACTGATAGGAATATGAGCATATACCAAGGCTTCCTCCCTTCTCACTTGGTTATCCCTAGCCAGAACAGGGATATATGCCCGATCCTAGGCCTTTGGAGTATGTCGCTGGAATTATTTAATAGGAATATTAGACTATATCAAGGCATGTTCCCCTCTCACTTGGTGATCCCTAGCTGGAACGGTGATATAAGCCTGATCATGGGATTTTGAAATATGCCACTAGACTTTTTGGACATGCATGTGCCTCTATCCCGAGGCATGTGCCTCTCTCACCTGGTGATCCCTAGTTAGAACTGGAATACGAGCCTAGTCTGATGCCTCATCCTTTACCAGAATATGACAATAATCATCCTGGATGAGATCAAGAATGTGCACTTTCTCCGGTGCAGCCCCTTGTTCATAATGATCAGAGTGTTGTGTTTCCATATCTATATGGATAGGAATATGCACCTATCCCTATATATGTTCCATTTCCAGAATATACTGGTGGAGTTCTATAGTTGTTGATAAAATATATTGGCATTTTACGAAAGCGTGTGTATGGATACAAGACTACACATTGTTCATCTCTACTATGTACTAGTAGATATCCTTAATTGAAGAAGGGACATGATCCCATTTATATCCTCTTTGCGCAATCAGAATATGCCAATGGACTTCATTCATGGGGGTAGGAATACACACCTCCCCATTCTTGATGTAGGGATATGCCCACAGACTTGTTCTGAGTGAGCAGGGATATGAGATTTCTCATTGGTTACTGCTATATGTTGTCATACATCATTAGAGGCAATGGGGACATAAACACACCCCTGGATATCCCACACCTTCATTGCCTGATGAGTCTTCCTTGTTACCTGTACATAGGAATTAAAGTTGGTAGTGTGTTGAGTGGTACCCTCAGTAGACAACTAGTGGGTACTGGCGAGATGGTGCTAGAGATGATAGTTGATAGGCGCCCTCCTTGGCTGCCTCTGAACTTTAAGAGAGGTGTATTTGACTCCCTATTCCACCTTCATCAGGTATTGAATGTGGAAATTTTCAGGCTCTAGGGATAACCTCCCAAACCGGTTGGTCATGGAAATGTGTTGAGATGGTATGTGAGTATGATATACTCTATAATACCAAATGTAGGATCGAAATAATACAGATACTGAATCAAGTATCTAAAGATTCTAAAAATACAAGGGGGGGGGGGTGAATTTTATACTTTTAAAAATTCCTCTGGAACTTTTAAATATTTTTATGTTTAACAAGGTTAAACAAGGTAACTCACAAAACCTCTAGTTGTACACACTTTCTTGATTCCAGAAATATGATTCCGAGAATGTGAATCCAGAAATATAGTTCTGGAAAATGAAAATTAATGAAAGTTTACAAAGATGAAGATTCTATCTTAAAGTTTATAGAATCTAACTAAATTGGAGTACAAGTATAAGGAAGTATAATATATTTATAATTTCCTCAACAATACAAATGCATCGGAAAACTTGTAACAAATAAAGTAATAGTAGTAAGTCTTTTAACCCAAAGAGAAGGGTATCCAACAACCTTGGAGAAAGGTCCCTTGATTTAAGAAAGTCTGTCTTACCAACACCAGGGTAAACCCTCGATACGAAGATCGGAATCTGTCTTGCTATCCCCGCAAGCCCTCAACTTCAAGGTAGTCAACACCTCTGTCTTCCTCAGCAAGGAAGCCCTAAAATTCAAGGTAGTCGGAACCTCTGTCTTTCTATCCTCGGAAGACCTCAATTGTACACAGCAACAATCGGAGTCGCAAAAAGAAAATCTGAACACGATGTTCAGTATGCACTAAGCATGAGAGTCTCTCTCTAGAAATCACTTCAACAACATGTAATCTCTAGAGTCATAGAACAGTGTTTAGTTCTTTCAAAAAAGCTCCTATTTATAGGCATGACTTCAACAGTCGACTCCCTCCTCCAATGGTCATATTTTTCCTTGAATTTCAGAGGGACCTGTACACATGTCACTCAAACAATGGTTAGTGAGTAACTGAATGTACGACATCATTTTATAACAAAACAAGTGTAAGAAAAAATATGGTTACATAACTAAAATCCAATATTTAGAATGTAAGGAAATATAAAAGTTCAGAGTCTAACCAAAATTGAATTCAGAGTCTATAATACAAGGATATTCGGATTCTATTTTCTAGGAATTCGGAACCTGAACTCTATAGAATCCCGGAGTTTGAATTTCAAGGAAATTCGGAATTTGGATTCACAAGAATTCGGAACCAGAACTTAAAAAGTTCGGAGTCAGAGTTCATGATAATTCGGAGTCAGAACTCATAAGAGTTTGGAGTATAAATTCAGATAACTCGAAGTCAGAATTAAGAGAAGTTCATTACCAGAATTCATATTTAGAATTCAGAGTCAGAACTCATAGGAGTTCAAATCTAGAATTCGTAATCAGAATTCAGAGTCAGAACTCAGAATAGTTCGTATCCAAAATTTAGAGTCAGAAATCAGAAGAGTTCGTATCCAGAATTCTTAATTAGAATTCGGAGTCAGAACTTAGAAGAGTTCGTATCCATAATTCGTAATTAGAATTCAGAGCTAGAACTCAGAAGAGTTCGTATCTAGAATTCGTAATCAGAATTCAGAGTCAGAACTCAGAAGAGTTCGTAACCAGAATTCTAAGAATTCGGATCCTAAACAGAATGCTTCATATCTAGGTAATTATAGGATTCCGGGGTTTTGGTTTCAAACCGAATATTACTCTTAGAAAAATTATGATATGAGGAATGAAAACATGATAAGGATAAGTTTCCTTAGAGAAGAAAAGTTTTCCTTATAGAATTAAAACATAGGGTAAAAAGATATTTTCTTTGAGATAAGGTGTTTGTGATTTTCAAAACAAGAATGAATGGTAAAGTCATAAGGAAACCTTAATGACTCGACAATCTCCCCCAAGTATGAAGGAATGGAAAAGTCATAAGCAAAGCCTTATTGAATCAACAATCTCCCTCTTTTTGGAAAGCACAAACATCCTTACGAAAAAGAATATAAGGACTTAGAAATTTTTTCTAGACTTTGAATTAAATCTTATCTCACTTTTTGCATGGACAATAGTGAATATGACTAACTACCCCTTAGGCTTTGAAACACTAAGGATCATATTCTAGATTTCTAAAATGAGATTTTTCATTTATCTTGAATATGAAAATATTCGTAATGAGAACTCCCCCTTAGATAAACTACCCCTTACTTAGGGATATTTCCTTTTTTTTTACTTAGAATTATTTTTCCTTCTCCCCTTTGTGATTTTCAAAAAGAGTTTGAGGGAATGGAAAAAAATATGGTACCTGAAATATTAGTACAAACATCCAATCAAAGACAAGAAACCACAATTTCATTAAGATAGGAAGAATTAGTACAAGGAAAAAAAATACAACCAAATATAGGATTAGATCTATTTTACTTCCTTTTCCTTGGGTAACAACTTTTTCACTATGGTCTTCAGCTTCTTTAGCTCCTTGTGATCTTCCTCTGCTTTCTTCTATAAGGCTTTGATGCTATCATCCTGAGCCTTCAGAGCCTCTACCTGAACCTTCAATAAGTCATATTACTTCACTAGCTTCTCTTCAATCTCGATCCGGAGATTCCTTTCTGTTTTCCAACTTTGGACAACATAATTCAACTTACCATTCAGATCTTTGACATCCTGAATCTGAATATTCTGCTCAAGAGTTATCTTTTTATAAAATCTATTTGTGAGATTCTTTATTTTTCTGTCTTTAATATCAAAAGTTTCATTAACATCATTTTTAAACTCATCAAGATCTCTCAAATCTTCAACAATATTATTTGACCAGCTAACCATTTTCTTGCAAGATTTTCTGTGGGCTTCATAGTTGATAAGGAAGTTCTTGTGATTAGCCTCAATCTTTATACACCTATCCATCACCATGGATACAGAATCCGATTTTTGATTCATGCTATGTTGGAGCATATGACATATTGAGTCAATTTTTGGAAATATCGAAATTGTGTCAACAAGATTCTTCAGAGATTGAATGACAAAATCATGTCCTAGAGTTGATGATTATGAATCTGACACTTTTATTGGTGATAGTTCTTCCTCTAGCTCGACCAGTTGCCTCTTAGAAGATCCTCTAGCTTCCTTCTTCCTTAGAATTGATTTGGTTGGGGTATCAACAACCACTTGTTTCCCCTTGTTGGTTTTCGAAACAACTTCTTCATCTGGAGACTCATGCTCACTTTCAAACAACTGAACAATCTTATCTTCATCAATTTTTTCATTCTTGGATCATGCCTCAACATCATTTGGATGAATAAAGTGATGATTATAGCTTTATTCCTCAGACAATTTGTTCACTTCCACTTTAGCCTTCTCATCCATTTCAGGAGTATAAAGTTTCAAAAATCCATCTTGAGAAGTCCGGATTGAAAATTTTTCGGAAGCACTTTCCTTCTCATGAAAGTCTTCTACTTTCTTTATCAGATCAGCTGTATCTTCAGTGCTTTCAGATTCTTGTAATTCTTCCCCAGCTTCCTTTTCTTCGAAAATTTTTTCAAGTAATTTTTCTAGGGTCATATACTTCTTCCCTGGATTCTTAGTTAAGGGTTCAACCAAAAAATATTTCATTACAGGAATGTTCTCGGATGATACTTATACAACCTTCAAAAGAGATTGCAAAATTTCGGCATCAGACATTTTCTTCTTAAGCTTCTTCTCTTTGGCTTGCTTCTCAAGATCTTCAACAGTCATTTCTTTTAAAGACTTGGCCTCAGCAGGATCTAGGCCAAACTGTGGCTCTCCTTCCTTCCGATTATTCTTATCCTCCATCCACTTTGCTACAACCTCATCCGGATAGGCTTTCTGCTTTTTGGGTTTTAAAGGTGCGGATTGAGTTTCTTTGGACTTAGGGGTTTCACCTTCAACTTCTAATTCCTTCAATTTTCTTTTCTTTACAGCCTTCTTGGACAGTTCAACCTCTTCTGCATTCTTCGGAACGACTTCTACTTCTTCCACTGGTAGATCATGAAACTCTCCAGAATCTTTAGAAAAGACAACATTCATTATTTTCAAAGTGTCATCAATAACTAACATAACTTTACAATTCCTCAGCTTGGAACTGCAAGGAATCTTGAATGAATCAAGACACCGAACAATCAAATTGGAGAGTAGGAAAGGATACATGATTATCTGTGCTCTCAAATTCCCATTCTTGATATTCTCTATCGTAATTAGAATATTCTTCATCAGATTAATCTTCCTTAAATTTACCAAAAAATCCAATATATACATATCACTTTTCTTCAGAGTGTCCGTATCACCCTTTCTCAGTACTATAAAACCCTGAACCCATAACTCAAGGATCCGATTGTTGGTAGACAAGTGAGAAATCTTTGTGGTCTTGAAATTTGTAAGTCCAAGACACTCCATAGCTTTTACCTTTAGAAAATTTCCTTGAAAATCCAGTAACTTGTGAGAACAAAATTCTAATTCTTCATAGGATAACCCTACCAAGCTAGCATCCATGGTGTATAAATGTTCATATGTTTTTCCATAACTCTTGAAGGAACTTTTTTCTCTGCCATCTTCCTTGAAAAATAAAACTGATTCATAAAATTCTATCAGCAGATCCGGATAGACTACATCTTGAGCTCCCGACTTTGAAATACAAACGCTTTCCCATATATTAATCTTGATGTTTTTAGAGATAATGGAATCATATTTGTTAAAAAAGTTCGGATGTACCAACCTCTCCATGTATATCTGCCATTCCGCAATTGGCTTGACAGTAGACATCTCTTAAGAAGGAACTTCACCAGACATTCAGACTTGAGAACTTCTGAAAAGTTCAGAATGGGTTTTTGATGTGGGGCAGAGCTTCGACATGAAAAATCTTGAAAACCGATATGGGAAAACCATCGGGGGTCCCCTTTTATAGGTGTTGATGCAACAATTGAACTTCCCATCTCAATCCAATGGCTGAGAATTCTTCTGATCAGATCTGACGGTTAATAAGATATTCACAAGGAAAATTTGGTAGGATCCGATATTTTGAGGTTTTTAAAAGAAAACATTTGGATTTAAGGAAACTAGAATATGAGAAATTTTAAAACCAAAAGAAACTAACAAAAAGTAAAAGGTTATTAAGAAAAATCAAGAAAGAATCATACCTTTCGAATTGTCAGAAGAATTATTTGTATTGAGGAAAATTATTTTTGAAGGAATTTAGATTCAAAAAAAAAACATGAGTATGAAAAAAAATCTCTAACAAAAATAAGTTGAGTACAAAAGGTTTCATTACGAAAATCTTCATTACAAAAAATGTTCATTACGAAAATCTTCGTTACAAAAATCTTCATTACGAAAATTATGAGTACAAAAAAAATTCATTACGAAAAACATGAAAAACTTCATTACAAAAAATATGAAAAACTTCATTACGAAAAATATGAAAAACTTCATTTCGAAAAATATGAAAAAATTCATTACGAAAAAAATGAAAAACATCATTACGAAAAATATGAAAAACTTCATTACGAAAAATATGAAAAACTCAATTATGAAAAATATGAAAAAATTAATTATGAAAAATATGAAAAACTTATGAACATATGTAATCCCCCTATGAAAAGGAGTTTATTACTCTAATGAGATTGATTGAACAGATAGTTACCAAGGAAGATTACCTTATGGTTATCATTCCTAACTTCTATTTAATGTATTCAAATCTATCAGAGGGTAAATATTTTGTGAAAATATCAGCAAGTTGATCTTACTTTCTAATAAATTGAAGTGTGATATCTCCTTTTTGTGTGTGATCCCTAAGAAAGTTATGCTTAATATCTATGTGATTTTCATGAGAGTGATGTGAAAGGTTTTTACTAAGGGAAATGACACTTGTATTATCACACAAAATTTGTGTTTTGGTAAAACTCATACCATAGTCTGTGAGTGTATGTTGCATCCACAACACTTGAGCACAACAAATTCCAGCTGCGACATATTCAGCTTCAGTAGAGGAAAGTGCTACTGAGTGTTGCTTCTTGCATGACCAAGAAACTAATGAATCTCTTAAGAAATGAAAAGTTCCAGATGTACTCTTTCTATCCATTCTACATCCAACAAAGTCAGCATCTGAAAAACTTTTTAAAACAAAATCATTTCCAGAAGTATAAAAGAGTCCTAAATCCATGGTTCCCTTTAAGTAGTGAAAAATTATTTTCACTACCTTTAAATGAGATTCCTCAGGATTGGATTGATATCATGCACATAAGCATACTGAAAAAATTAAGTCTGGAAGACTAGATGTTAAGTAAAGTAGACTTCCAATCATACCTCTAAAAGATGTTTGATCTACTGGTTTCCTAGCTTCATCAAGTTCAAGTGTATTTGAGGTACCGATGGGAGTACTTATACTTTTAGTGATGTCATATTCATACTTTTTAAGAAGATATTTAATATAATTATGTTGGGATATATAGATTCCTTCTAGTTTTTGAGATATTTGAAAACCAAGGAAAAATGTTAACTCACCCATCATACTCACTTCAAACTTGGATTTCATTAGATCCACAAAGGAATCAGTTAAAGATTGCTGAATTAAACCAAATATAATGTCATCAACATAAATTTTAACAATCAATTTTTTTTTCTTATCTTTCTTTATAAAAAGAGTTGGATCTGCATTTCCCTTAACATAATTATTTTGGAGAAAAAATCCTGTAATTCTATCATACCAAGCTCGAGGGGCTTGATTAAGTCCATACAAAGCTTTGGTAAGTCTAAAAACATAATCAAAATGTTTTGTATCTTCAAAACCAGGAGGTTATTAAACCAAAACTTCCTCTTGAACATAACCATTAAGGAAAGCACATTTCACATCCATTTGAAAAAGTTTGAAATTGAAGAATGATGTAAAGGCAAGTAAGAGACGAATATATTCAAGTCTAGCTACTAGAGAATATGTTTCTTTATAGTCTAATCCTTCTTGTTGATTATAGCCTTTATCAACGAATCTATCTTTATTTATTACAATGATTCCATTTTCATGACACTTATTTTTGAAGACCCATTTTACTCCAATAACAGAAGTTTCCTTAGGTATTTCAACCAAGGTCCAGACTCTATTCCTTTCGAATTAATTTAGTTCATCTTGCATGGCTTTAATCCAATCATCATCAGCTAAAGCATCATAAGTTCTTTTTGGTTTTAATTGGTAAAGGAATGTTAGATGTTATAATTCATTTCTTAAGGAACTTCTTGTATTTATAGGTTGATTCATATCACCAATGATGCTATCACTAGGATGATTCTTTAGAAACAACTGATTTGGGTTTTGTAAAACCTGTTCATCAACATAGGGTAGGAAATATTCTGGGGTAAATGTTTCAAAAGTATCTTCTTGGAAATTTTCCTTATCAGAAGGATCTTCTATCAAAGGTTGATAATTAGTTTTTGAAAACACATCCTAATATATAGGTTGGGGTTGTTTAAAAACAAAAGGATCAGTTTCATCAAATTTCACATGTACTGTCTCTTCAACAGTACAAGTGTTTTTATTAAAAACTCTATAAGCCTTAGAAGTTGTGGAGTAGCCTAAGAAAATTACTTCATCATATTTTGGTGCAAATTTATATAGATTATCTTTAGTATTCAGGATGAATACCTTGAAACCAAAAACCTTAAAGTAGGAAAGTCTAGGTTTTCTACCATTCCATAACTCATAAGGAGTTTTATTAAGAAAAGTTCTAATCAAAACTCGATTTATAGTATAACAAGTAGTACTTATAGTTTCATCCCAAAAATGTTTGGCTATATAATACTCACTCAGCATTGTTCTAGTTATCTCTTAAATAATTCTATTTCTTATTTCAACAACACCATTTTTGGGGTGTTCTGGGTGTTGAGAAGTTATGAGTAATGCCTTTTCTACTACAAAAAGTTTCAAAATCAGAATTTTGAAATTCTCCACCATGATCACTATGAATAGTTTTCAATGTTAGATTTTTCTCATTTTTAACTTGGGCTCTAAAAATTTTGAAATAAGAAAAATCTTCAGAATTTTTGCTATAAAATAGACCCACGTAAATCTAGTATAATCATCAACTAAAAAAAATATATAATACTTTCCTCCAATGCTTCTAGTTTTTGTAGGACCAAATCGATCCATATGCACTAACTGTAATGCATTAGTAGTTGTGACTTCACCGACTGATTTAAAACTTTATTTATGTTGCTTTCCATATTGACAAGGGTCACAAACTTTTGAAGAATCAAATCTAAGCTCCAGTAGATCCTTAACTAATCTTTTCTTAGAAAGTTTGTATAAGTTCCTAAGGTTATAATGACCTAACCTTTTATGCCACAACCAAGAATGATCCTCCATTGCACTGAGTCAAGTTAGATCTTGGCTCCTAAGGTCTTCTAAGTTTAGTGTGTAAACATTCTCTTGCATATGGGCAGAAAGAATAAACTCTTCCTTGGAATTGTGTACTAAGCACTTATCATTACTAAAATTCACAAGGTAACCTTCATCACATAATTGTATTATTCTAATGAGGTTTTTCTTAAGACCTTTAACAAATAAAACATTTGAAATCAAAGTTTTTCCAAGAAGAACAATGTTACCAATACCAATAATTTCTCCCTGAGAATTATCTCCGAAAGTTACTTTTCCTCCATTCATCTTGATAATATTTTAAAAATAGTTTTTGTTTCCAGTTATATGCCGGGAACATACACTATACATGTACCAAGTATTGTTGTTGGTACCTTCTCTATTTTCCTAAAAATAAGAAAAAGTTAGGTTTTCAGAATCCAAACTTGCTTGGATCCGGAAATTTCAGAAAACAAAATTTTAGGAACCCATATCTTTTTAGAAAAATAGGATTTATGAAATCCTAAAGACTAGGTTTTGTTTAAGGAACAATATTTTTTCCAGTGTCCACCACACTGACACTTAGTGCAGAATGAAGCACTTTGAGGAACAAAGTAATTGTTACTAAAAATCAGTTCAGAACCAGTATAACCAAAACCAGAACTATTCCTTAGAGGTCATATTTGAGAATAAATTTTTTCAAAATTTTCCTTACCTAAGGTAAAGTTTGACAACCACTTCCTCAAGGAAAATATTTTGGATTTTAGTTTGATACCCAAGTTCTTGTCTTATAAAAAATTTGATTTTGAACTAGAGTTAGGCTCGAAAACATTTTTCTTAGAAGTTATGTTTTCTAGATCTTTAGAATTTTTATTTTTCTCAGAATTTACTTCCTCAAGAATTTTTGAAATATTTTCTAAATAAATATTTTTCTTATCAAGATATTTAGAAAGATATGATATTTCCTTAGTAAGAATAGAATTCCTAGATTTTATCTTATCAAGATTTTTCATTAGTTTTGAATTCTCAATCTCAAGAAGTTTGGAAAACCTAGAAACTTCTTCATAGGTAGGTAAAGTATTATCTTCATCAGAAGAAGATTATTCATATGAAGAGTTATAATATTTATCATTACTATAGTTTGCATTTAAAGAAACATTGGTAATTTATTTAGCATTGTGTACCTTAGACATTAAACAATGATTTTCAATAGGTAGTCTGGCTATTAGACCAAGATTCTTCTATCCAGAAGATTCATAATCCGAAGATTCATCTGAAGAGTCTCCACCACTGGCACTCCAGGTGTCATTAGATTTCAATACTTTCTTAGCTTTAGCCTTATAGTAATTATTTATGTTTCTCTCAGAATTCCTTTCATTTCTTTATTTTATCTTAAGCATAAGACAATCAGGCCTTATATGTCTTGATCTCTTGCATTCATAACAAGTGACTTCTGAATCTTTATTATCTTTCCTTTATTTATTATTGTATCTAGATTGAAAGTTACTCTATCCAGCTATCTTGTTCATCCTTTGAGCAAGATTTTATAATTCATTCTCTGAGGATTCACTTCCACTAGATTCAGATTGGATAAAAACATTCTTAGAATTAGATCTGGTAACTCTCTCAGGAGTCTTAGCTTTCATATGATTTGAAGTTGTAGTAAAAGCAACACTGCCATTACCATTATTCTTCTTTAAATTATCAGCATCTCTCTTCATTCTAGTCTCAGGTTTAAGAATAGTTCCAAACAACTCATCAAGAGTAATCTGAGTAGCTTTTCTGTTTTCATCAATATTAGTCCTCATGGATTCCCACTCATTGGGCATGATATTTATGATTTTATCAACAAGAGATTCATCATATAATTCTTTCTCACCCATAGATTGTAAACTATTCACAATAGTCATGAATCTTTGTTGTACCTTAAATATGGGTTCTCTATAAGGAAAGAAGAAACCATGATATTCAGCTCTGAGCATGGATCTTCTTGTTTCAATAACCTTGGAAGTTCCAAAGTGAGTAACTTCAAGTTTATTACAAATACATTTTGCTGCTTCACAAGATGATATTTGGATATATATATTTCTAGTCATAGAGAAAATCAAAGAATTGTGTACATTATAATTCAGTTGATATTCATGCTTTTCTTGATTGGTGAAGGTACTAACTTCTTTGTCATGGATTTTATATCTTTCAGTAAGAATAACAAAATTATCAACTCCAGTATTGATAATGAATGTCTTCATTTGATCTCTCCAGTATTCATAATCATTTCCATAAAAAATATGTGGTCTAGTTGGATTGAGATTGTCTATGGAACCAACATTGATTCCTTCCATCTTTAAGAAAAATTTTCCACAAAAACTTGTTAGTAGAAAAAGTTTGTAAACAAGAAAAATATTCCTAAGAAAGGAAAAATATAGAACAAGAGTATCTCTAAGAAAAAAATGAATCCAAACTTTATGAGTTTGAAAAACTAAATTTGGAAAAGAATGAGATGAATTCTCTTCTTAATCTAATTATGAGATTAATTCAGATTGAACCAAGCCTCTGATACCAATTGTTGAGATGGTATGTGAGTATGATATATCAATAATACCAAATGTAGGATCAAAATAATAGAGATACTAAATCAAGTATCTAAATATTCTCAAAATACAAGAGGGGGTAGGGTGAATTGTATAATTTTAAAAATTATTTTGGAACTTTTAAAGATGGTTATGTTTAACAAGGTTAAACATGGTAATTCACAAAACCTCTAGTTCTACACACTTTCTTAATTCCAGAAATATGATTCCGAGAATGTGAATATGGAAAGATGGTTCCAGAAAATGAAACTTAATGAAAGTTTACAAATATGAATATTCTATCTTAAAGCGTATAAAATCTATCTATATCAGAGTACAAGTATAAGGAATTATAAGATAGTTATACTTTTCTCAACAATAAAAATGAAGCAGAAAACTTTTAACAAAGCAAGTAATAGTAGTAAGTCTTTTAACCCAAAGAGAAGGGTATCCAACAAACTTGGAGAAAAGTCCCTTGATTTATACTTTCAAGAAAGTCTGTCTTACCCACACCAGGGTAAGCCGTCGATAAGAAGATTGGAGTCTGTCTTGCTATACCCGCAAGCCCTCAACTTCAAGGTAGTCGGCACCTCTTTCTTCCTCATAAAGGAAGCCCTTAACTTCAAGGTAGTCAGCACCTCTGTCTTCCTATCCTCGGAAGCCCTCAATTGTACACAACAAAAATCAGAGTCTCACAAAGAAAATCTGAACAATACATTCAATATGCACTAAGCATGAGAGTCTCTCTCTAGAAATCACTTCAATAACATGTAATCTCTAGATTCATAGAACAATGTTTAGCTCTTTCAAACAAGATCCTATTTATAGGCATGACTTCAACGGTCGGCTCCCTCCTCCAACGGTTATATTTTTCCTTGAATTTCGGAGGGACTTGTACACGTTTCACTCAAACAATGGTTAGTGAGTAAATGAATGCACGACATCATTTTATAACAAAACAAGTGCAAGAAAAAATATGGTTACATAACTAAAATCCAATATTCAAGATGTAAGGAAATATGAAAGTTCAGAGTCTAACCAAAATTGAATTTAGAGTCTATAATATAAGGATATTCAGATTCTGTTTTCTAGGAATTCAGAACTTAAACTCTATAGAATTCTGGAGTCTGAATTTCAAGGAAATTAGGAATTTGGATTCACAAGAATTCGGAACCAGAACTTACAAAGTTCGGAGTCAGAGTTCTTGATAATTTAGAGTCAGAACTCATAAGAGTTTGGAGTCTGAATTCAAAGAACTCGGAGTCAGAATTTAGAGAAGTTCGTAACCAGAAATCTTATTCAGAATTCAGATTAAGAACTAAGAGGAGTTCGAATCCAGAATTCATAATCATAATTCGGAGTCAGAACTCAGAAGAGTTCGTATGAAAAATTTGTAATCATAATTTGGAGTCAAAACTTAGAAGATTCCGTATCCAAAATTTGTAATTAGAATTCGGAGTCAGAACTCAGAAGAGTTCGTATCCAAAATTCGTAATTAGAATTCGGATTCAGAACTCAGAAGAGTTCATATCCAGAATTTGTAATCAGAATTCGGAGTTAGAACTCAGAAGAGTTCGTAACCAGAATTCTGAGAATTCAGATCCTAAATAGAATGCTTCATATCTAGGTAATTATAGGATCCCAAGGTTTTGGTTTCAAATCAAATTTTACTCTTATAAAAATTATGATATGAGCAATGAAAACATTATAAGGATAAATTTCCTTGGGGAAGGAAATTTTTCCTTATAGATGTAAAACATAGGGTAAAAAGAGATTTTCCTTGAGATAAGGTGTTTGTGATTTTCAAAATAAGAAGGAATGGTAAAGTCATAAGGAAACCTTAATGACTCAACAATCTCCCCCAAGTATAAATGAATAGAAAAGTCATATGGAAACCCTTATTGACTCAACAAAATGAGGGCAAATGGATTAGATACATCTTTCCCTAGATGATGCAGACTCACCAAATTCAGTGGTTAGAGACCATCATAGGTTGTTTTGAAGGTTTGTATTTTACCATGTAGATGGTATTCTTGGACCATCATGTTCACCACATGATGTTGAAGTTGTCGGGAATGTGAGATCATTTTGATACCCACATGGGATACAACCACAATTGACTTTCCAAAATGGTCTGTGAATAATGAAATTATCCTGGATAAAGATTTTTTTGATGAGAGTAGCACCTGTAGTAATTTATAAAATAAGGGAAAAAGTCATAGATTAGTTCAATACCATAGTAATGATGTTCTCAATAATATATTCATGGTTAACACAATTTTCCTTTCATTCCTGATATGTCCATTCTACTTGAATCAAAATTTCAACACAAGGATGAAATTATATCATTGGAACCTCAATTATAGAGGATAAACTGTAATATTTGTGTTATTATTATGAGTATTGTTTGTGTGAGATATAAAAAATTAAGTGGCCTGACGTACAATTAACTGATCATTCTTTTATTTGAGAGTTTTAAGTTAGGGTTTCCATTTTTTTACACATATAGTGTGAATACAAAATGGATCAATTGATAATAAACTAATATTTTTTTTAATTTAGAGATTCACATTAGGTTCACTATATTTGTTTCATTGGAGAAGTGAAGACATAGAACCCTCATCAGGGTGGATTTGTTTTGGCCAAATGGTGGGTTGTGAGGTGTTCAATTCTTACAAAAATAATAATATTAGGTAACTATTTTCATTATTAATGGAAAATCCCAAAGATTCCATCATCCATAACTGGGTGCATACCTTGTTACCAATGTTTGGTGGTCAAATGGGGTTTCAGACCTAAGGACGCTTAGGGACTCACATTGGTCAAGAGGATGTGAGGTCAAGCTCATCTAACCCTTTTTTGGGGGAACCATTTCCTACTCTAGGAATCTCTTATACATTAAGATGTGTTCATTAATCTCTTCTTAATCCCTATATGGGACCATTTATCTGAAAAAATGAATTATAGGTTAATTATACTTTATGTTAAAAGGACTGGGATCTAACTAGTGAATCCATATGTATATATCTGAGGTTCTTCTGTAATGGGTAACTACTTATGTGTAAATCCATATAACAAGGTACTCCATAATTTAGTGCCATGCAGAGAGGCAGTCAATATTCCATGGAGTGGATTGAGCCATTTTGAGGTGTCCTATGTATCCTGGTAATGGTAGAAATCAAAACCTACATAGTTATTTAAAATCATGTTGTTTAACATCTTATGGAAAGGGAATATTTTTCAGAAACATATGCACTAGATATTTGAGGTCGATTCTCAAGGAGACATCCTATGTATCATGGTTATGATAGGAATCAAATTTATCATATTTGGATCATTCCCTCAGGAATGAACCTAAGGTTGATGCCCTTGTATGAGGGATATTTATATAATGCCACTCATTTGGGATTACATACTAAGATTTCCCTAGATGGTGGAGATTCATGATGTCAATGATGTGATAATTGTGACTCCCTAATCCCTCTTGAGCTATGCTTAGTTTGAGAAACTAGGTATAGTAAGTGATCAAAATCATTTCATATAGATGTGGGACTTTTGTGCTGGGTCATCCCTTAAGGTACTTTAATATGGATCTTAGGCCTTAGGAAGGCATCATGTGTATCCTGATTATGGTAGGAATTAGATTTATCATAGTTAAATTGGTTTCTCAGTTTTCTGAAGTATGAGGTAAGATGATCATCCCATTAGAGTGATTGGGTCACAATAGTTGAAATTTTAGAGAAAAAATAGCGATTATACTGAGGTGGATTCCAATTTGAGTTTGGGATCAGGTCTTAGGAAGGCATACTGTGTATCCTGGTTAGGGAAGAAATCAGATTCCTTATATTTCAGTTGGTTGGGGATTACACACTAAGGTTTCCCTTATCCTTGTAAAGGTTTATAATTCAAATGATGTAATCATTGAAACTCCCTAATACCACGTGAGCTATGAACTGTGTGGGAAATATAGGATGGAAAATAATCAGTCTCATTTCTCATGGATGTGGGACTTAGGAATTAAGACATCCCTTTATAGGTTTTATATGGATCTCAGGCCTTAGAAAGGAATCCTACATATCCTATTTATGGAAAGAAATGGAGTTATTGTAGTTCACTTCATCAAAGCTTACACACTAAGGTCTCCCTAATAATAAAGGCATACACACTGAGGTTTCCCTTATAATCAGGTCTTATACACTGAGGTTTTCATTTATAATCAAGGCTTACATTATGAGGATTCCCTTATAATTGGGGATTACACTTTGAGGTTTCCCTTATAATCGAGGCTTACACACTGATGGTTCCCTTATAATCAAGGCTTATGCATAGAGTTTTCCCTTATAATAGGGGGTTACACACTAATATTTCCCTTACAATCAAGGCTTACACACAGACATTTCCCTTATAATCAGGGGGTTAAATAGTGAGGTTGACCTAATAATCAGGGCATACACACTAAGGTTTCCCTTATAATAGTGTCTTACACATTGAGGTTTCCCTGATAATTGAGGCTTACTCACTAAGGTTTCACTTATAATCAGGGATTACACACTATGATTTCCCTAATAATCAGGGATTACACACCGAGGTTTCCCTTATAATCATAGATTACATACTAAGGTTTACCTTATAATTGGAGCTTACACACTGTGTTTTCCCTTATAATCAGGGCTTACATACTGAGGTTTACCTATTAACAGGGGATTACAAACTAAGTTTACCCTTATAATTGGGTCTTACACATTGAGGTTTCCCTTATAAATGAGGCTTACACACTAAGGTTTCCTTGAATACATTTCATTAGTTTCTACCTAACATGTGTTGATTATCCACTTGAAATTCCCTTATTGTCTACCTGAAATGTCAGATAATGTATTCCTAACATGTATTAAGGTAATCACATGATCTAGTTGACTTTCTAGAGTAGCATTGCATATCCTGGATGACATGTTTGAGGTTTTTCTCATGATCATGTCTGACATGTTTGGAGAACATTGCAAGACCCTTCTAATTGACCTTTGAAGCCATATCATGATCCTAGGTGGCATGTCCAAAGGGTGTCACATGGTCTAAATAAAATTCCATTATGTCATTGAGAAATATGGATTTCATTCTTGGGGGAATCATGAGAGTCAATGTCACATGTCTTGGAAGGTTCCTCATTTCTTGGATGACATGTCTGGGGGTCATCGTGAGATCTGTCTAGCATGAATGGAGGGCGTCACAAGAGACATTTTTGACATGCTTGGGTGATACCATGAGAAATTTTTAACATGTAATAGAGACAACCTATGAGTTAGGTGGTGTGTCTGAAGGACATCACGAGGTCCTGATGGCGATCTCAGAGGGTTTTGCGAGACTTGGGTGGCATGCACAGGGGTGAAATGTGACTTGATTTGACAAGTCCAGAGGACTTCACATGACCCAAAGAGTATACCAAAAGGACTTAGTGTGATCTGGGTGACATGTCCTGGTGTTCTCTCATGTATTGGATAGTTCATGCGAAGATAATGAGGGTTAGTTTATATTTTTTTTCACATAATCCTCCCATTTTTTATTCTTTCTTCCATCCTTTTATTAAAAATTCCTTATATTTTTTTTCAGTATTATCTTTGTTTGAGTTTCACATGATTGAGAACATATATGATATATTCTTACCATGTCCATCTAGAAGTATTTCTCATGATCTATGAGTGATCATGAAAAGTGTCTATGCATACTATATGACTTCTATGGCTATTAGATGGATCTTATCAGATGAGAAGCTTTTTTGGTCAAAAGATTAGCCGCTCTATGAAATCCACTCTAGAAATGGTGTGAGGTCAAAGATTTCATCTATCCACAGAGAGTATTGGTGAAATTTTCATACTGAGTTGGGGAATTTATAGGCCTTTATACCCCAATTTTTGATCACTTTGCGTGGTGTGTATCACGTAAATCCATGTTGGAGTCTATGAAGGGCCACAACATCGTGCGTATTTGCAAGTTCGTACCGTAGGTTGCTCTGGAAGCATCACCTAATTTTCAGTGACCAATAGATAATCCTATCAATGCATCCTTTATTTTATTATTTCCAATTAATGGGGATTTTTTGAATCATGAGTACATATTGAGGGTGTTGACGCTCCTTTTCGTCACATTGTCTAAAATAATGAAAAGGGAAAATAACTTAGCACAAATTGATTCATCCTTTGAAGAAAACATAAAAAATTGACAAAGGAATGAAAAAGGAGTCAAATGCACATGCGCCACGCAAGTTCCTTTACAGTCGCGCAAGTATAATTGCGCGCCCTAAGTGATAACTGCTCGGGCTCTTCTCCAGCCTATAAATAGACCTGGTGGGCCCCCCATTTTAGGAGGAATTTTTCCAGAATTCAGATTTAGAGCTCTGAACGCCCAAGTCTCTTCTTCAGGTCTTTCGAACACTTCTAAGGTAATTTTTTACCTAGAATGGAAGGTCTAAACAAGAGGAGTAAGGTCTGAGTGTTGGAATTCACTAACACTTGCACGCCTAAGGTGTTTTACCCTTAAGGTAAATGAACACACTTGAGCGTCGCCCTACTTCCTCACCAAAACTTGCGCGCCTCTCTTTTGGGAGTACCTCAGGATAATTCTAAAGGCATTGGTCAAGGATCTCCCAAGTATTACCATGCTGGTTTACAAACGCGCAAGTACCCATGTGTCGCGCAGGTATACCTACGCGACCAGGACTTGCGCGCCCACGCAGTACTTGCACGCCTGACAGGACTTGCGCACCCCTGCCTTTTTGGGTGCCTTTCTTGCCCATTTAACCCCTCTTATGCCGTTCCACCTCTCCTATTCAAGATTCAGTCTTTAAGACACCCTTCAAATCCATTTATGACATGATTTATTGATTTGGCTTCCTTATCTGAAAGGAATTCCGTTG
The DNA here is from genome assembly GCA_963277665.1 of Viscum album. Classification (NCBI taxonomy): domain Eukaryota; kingdom Viridiplantae; phylum Streptophyta; class Magnoliopsida; order Santalales; family Viscaceae; genus Viscum; species Viscum album. The sequence continues at coordinate 267,753,432 of OY728155.1, read as the reverse complement.
AACATTTCTCAAAACCAATTGATTTTCACATCTTTTTGTCACTAAAGATTGAGATTTCATTCATTCAACCTCATCCTTTAATATGAGAGAACCCCTTAACTTGGACCTCCTTTTCAGGAGTAAGTCCCAGTTATACTTACCATTTTGGGCATCCTCTTTAGGAGTAATCCCCAAGTCCCCTAATTTGGGCATCCTTCTTAAGAGTAAGCCCCAATCTCAAATATGGGAATCCTTCTTAGGAGTAAACCCAAACCATAATTCTCTTAACCTGGGATTCCTTTTTAGGAGTAAGCCCCAGTCTCAAATATGGGAATCCTACCTAGGAGTAAGCCCCAAGTCCCTTAATTTTCTCTTAACCAGTCCTAATTTACTTTTGATCTGGGCTTCCTTCTCAGAAATAAAACCAAATCATAAGTCCCCTCCTAACTTGGGAATCTTCCTTAGGAGTAAGCCCCAAGATTAGAGTATCCAAATCTCCATGAAGCACAAATACCTTTATGGACCCTATTACTGGATTTCTTCCCTGAAGTAAATCTTAATCCTCATTTCTTATAATTGCATCTTTCATGGAACAATTGTCTGGATTTACCAATACCTCTTGTTTCTCACATCGAGCATGACTCACGTGAGCTTAGAGTGTAAAAGTAATTATGAAATCTTTCTTTGAGCCATAAATCATAAAAATCATACTCCCTTACTTGAACTACATGGGTTCTGATTCCTTTTCCAAAATAAAGGATACGTAGGCAGCCCATCTACGGGTACGATCCCAACTTTGAAATAATTCATGTCCTTCTGAATGAAAATAAACTTCAAGTGCCCCACTGAGTGGCTTTAAAACTAGTATGGTCATCATAATGACCAAGAGAATTTTAGGTATCAAAGGATACCATTGAATAAGAATCTCTAACAAATACATATGATTCTCTATCAATGAAGAACCTCAAATACATATAAAATATTCTCTAAATTTCCTACATATCAATCATTGATTGTCAGATCTAAAGGAAAACTCATTTTATACTTGGTAATGTAATAATTATTCCCAAACATAACTTAAATCTATAATGAGAGTCCCGGAGTAGACAATAATTCCCCTAAAAAAGGTGTGATGAGTCTGACCTCCCATCCTCTCAACCAATGAAAATTCCTAAGCCTCATCAGTCTACAACTAATGAGTGCCTACCTTTGGAAAGTAGGTTCAAATGGATATGGAATCATTGGATGTTTACAGTTCTACGAACAAACCTGTTAGAAACCGCTTGGAATGTTTGAACCTTAAATCGATGAGGTCATCCCCAATTCCAGAGGGAATCAAAAAATGGTGAACCCGGCGTGAATCCTTAACCAAGTTAAAATGATGTTTTTCTTATTTTTTAGGCCCCTATTTAAAACTCAATGAGAGGGACAACAAAAACAATCATTGACATATGCGCTCATCCAAAATATGTAGTGGCTGAATTTATCTTTATTACGTCTGTTATATCAAATAGGCACTCTTTTCCAAGATTTTTTGCATTCTAAGAAATGGCTGCCCTCAAGTTCACACTTGCGAATACCGCTGCTGTGAATGAAATTGCTGCTACTCCTGCTGGATCTTCATCCGCTCTGAGGACGATATCACCTACTCGGCATCTTTAAAGCTGGGTATCAAACGCGCTGGTTAAGGAGTACTGTCAACACGGTACCATTCCAACTCTGGAGGCTGCCCGACAAGCCCTCTAAGTGAATAACTCACCCTGGTCGTCCGGACAGCGATGACCAGTGATCAAGAAACAGGTGGTGCTAACCACTGTCTCCAACCGTTTCAGGTCGTTATCCCCTGAACACAATCACCATTCTCTCCCTTATTCTGGGGAGGTGAATGAGCAGGTCCCTCAGGGCCTTAATTCAAGCAGACAGGGGTCCTTCCTGAGGGCTCCCACCAACAATCGCCGCCAGACTCGTGCGGCAGTGCACCCTCAACATGATGAGGGTACCGACTCCAGGCGTTCGGCTCAGGTTCCTCGAACCCGAGCAGGCAAGACGAATCGCCAGAGGAGAAATCCAGTTAACAGTGAGCAGGTTATTATCTCTGCCATCTCTGGAGAAGTCCACCAACCTAACTTGGTGGCAAGCAACGAGCAGGAACACACACCTTCCTATTTTAATTCTGCTGTCCAACAGACTCGTCTGACAGCATCATGCCAATCCCTCCAGGCAATTTCGGCGGAGTACTATAGGCAAGAACATACACCTGTTTATATATCACCAACTAGTCGGGAGGCTCGTTTGACTACATATGATGGATCTCGTCAACCACGTTCGGCGAAGTGAAATCAGCAGGCACATACACCTGCTATTATTGATCAAGCCTACCAACAGTCTCACTTGGTAGCATTTGGAGAAGTCAGTCGGAAAGCTCTGACGACAAACAGGAGGCAGACTCAAATCTCTGCCCCTACACTTTAGTACTGTCAGGATTCACTGACAGGAAAAGGAGGATAGGATCAGGCACAAAAACCTACTCCAAGAACAGAATGGACATATATCCCAGTTCCGGCAGATGAAGTCACCAAGTATATTCTATCAATGGTGAAAGAGAAGAAGCAAATTCCTGCTCATATCCTGGATGTCTGTCAGGATATTATAACAGCTTCAGCAACATCTCAGGGAAAGACACATAAATCTATCCCTACCAGTGGAGTGACACATCAACAATTCACTCTGAAACAGAAACACACATCTATTCCAATCCAAGAGGGTTGTGGAGCATACTCCCCCATATCATACGAACAACCAAGTCAGGCACATACACCTGATTTGAGTGGAGATCGTCATCCTAACCAGGACATCTCTTCTGATCAGGCACATACACCTGCTCAGAGCCGCCACTTCCGTCAATAAGTAGTTTCCAAGGCGAGTAAGAAGGCGTCTAAGAAAAAGACCCACCCAGCATAGTCAAGAGATCAAGAGCCAATTTGTAATAAGGCCTTGGTCGATGCTGGAGTTCTTGAAGCCCTCAGATAGTTATCTGTTGGAATTCAAGATTCTACTCCCTCATTTCCCAATAGTGGGAACATTAATTCCGAAGGTCTTCAACAGACACTTCCTCATGAAGGCTTGCTTCATGACAATTTGGTCAATCTCGAAGTTTCATCTTCAGATGCGAGCCACAGGAACCCTCTATGTGGCCAGAAGACCAAGGAGTAAGAGATCTCATCTTTTTCTGTAACCCACCATGGTGGTACTCCCCATGATGATGAATTTAGCTGCGAAAGTCCTATCCGCATTAGTGATGCACATTTCCCAAAAAATTCTCCAGTGGGCAATGTAGTACCGAGAAAGACCTCTTATCTTGAGGCACTTGAAAATGCGACACCATTCATTTCTGATGTTTCATCGCTGGTAGGTGAAATACTTTCTCAATAGGAAGATAGCCCAGGGTGTAGGTCATTCTCCGAACCACCCCTAAGTCATGCATCTTCTAGTTTAATCAGTGATTTCTCTACCAATCCTGTTGAATCTAATGAACCAACAAGGAAGCACCAGCTCTGGTCAAAACAAATAGAAGAATCTTCATAAAATGATAAAGAGGAAATGCTGAACATGAGAAAACAAATGGCGAAAGGTGAAGTGCCAGTCATGTTTTGGCCTCTGGCTGACTCTCAGTATGACATTCTAGAAATGTTGACGGAAGATGGAATTCATGATATTCGTCTCAACATATGGAAAACTCTTTGTAAGTTTAAAAACAAAGTATTATCTTATGATGAATATGAAAATCATGTTAAGATAATAGAAGGGTTACAACACCAAATTGACTTGGCATCTCTATCAGTCTCTCGATATCCGAAGGCTGAAAAGCAGCAGAGAGCCCTTCAGCGTTCATGCCTTGGTGCACTAAGAAAGTTTCTCCAGTTAATTTCCAATGCCCCATCTGGTATTCATGTTAGAGGATGGGGTGTTCATGGAGCACTTCATTTCACGGTGCTCTCCAGTCAGCAAATCCCGCCGAAAATGGTCTCATGCATTGTTATTTCCCATGGCCGGCCAAAGATATCTGGCTTTGTTTGTAATCAAAAGCTTTCCCAAGAATAGGCTTCAAGTAGTTCCTCTCAAAATCAAGAATACAGAGAACAAGTTGTTGAATTAATCCTGCATCAAGCAAATGAGAATATTGAACAGGCCTCTCATTTGGAGCAAGCACATCACAAAGTGATAGAAGTGTCAAAAATCATCCAATGGTCTTTTGAACTGGGTGATAAAAGTGGATGTCGATTGATGCATCCAGCTAATTTCCAGACCAAGGTCCACAAGATCAGGAGTGATTTTAAGAAATTATCAGACAAAGCATGTCAAGAGCCACCCCAGCTCGCCAGACTGGGGACTCTTTTAAACCAACCCTTGGAATCAACAAATAGGATTCGAGGAGTTGAGCAAAGACAGCAGGAACAGCCCTAGTCCACCGGACTGGGGACTTTTTTCAAATCATCAACCCCCTCCTTAGAGAATGTCGGTCTTTTCTCGATTAGGGAAGAATGCACAAGAGGAACGAAGAGATAAATTATCAGGAGATTCTCTCCAAATTATGATTCGTCAAGAAGTTCCTGAGGGATCGAATGAACAAAAGGCAATGTCTCATCAAAGACATGGAAGAAGACAATTTCACCGAAACACTGATAGAAGGGATGTGATGTGTTATGCATCAATCAATGTCATCAATGCCGTTGTTACTGATCCACCAGATGAGGCTCACTCAGAGGGATCAGATGAAGAGGTTCCTGTTCAGGAAGTTGTACGCACAGACACAAATGAAGAAGGTGTGCGTACACGAAATCAAAGGTTTACCCAAAATCTGGGTGTTCCTTCAAATAACCCACTTCCCCCTCTCCAAAAGGGATCAAACAAGGGAAAGGGGAATAATCAGGTTACATATCCTTCCTCTGGAGGGGTCCAATCACTCTCACTAGAGCAAAGATTTGCACAACAAGAGGAAGAAATGAAGGAATTGAGGAGGATGAACGCAAAACTACTTTAGGGTAGTCTTCCTCCTAAGCGTGCTGCAGTCAGTCATCCAAGGGATTTTGTTTCTGCTACTGAGATGGATCAAGAATATCCTCCTTTATCAATACACCCTCACAGGTCTAATCCTACGGGTTAAGTGCAACAACAATTGGCAGTGCTGCCATCAGTTGCAGTACCAGCTGCCATACCTGTCTAAGCTCCAGTCAGTGCACCTGTTCAGATTCAAGCTCAACCAAATGTTTCTCAAAAGTTAATAACTACTATTGATTCATTAACATCTTGGTTGGAAGCTATGGAAGGAAAGCATGTGTAGGTTCAACCAGAAAAGAAAGCTTACCCTGAATGGGTAGATTCAATCTCTCCCCCATCAAATTTTGGGAACCCTGTATTCCCTATTTTCAATGGATCAGGTGATCCTGAACAAAATTTTACGCATTACGTGTCTTGTTGCGATCCTATGATGGGAACTCCGGAGCAGCAAGAAGCGGTGAAACTCATATGCTTCGTGCGAACCTTGCAAGGACCAGCTTTTGTCTAGTATAAAAGCTTGAAATCCCGGTCAATTACTGGATGGGAAGATCTCCGTCAATGATTTCTTCTTCAATTCAGCTCAACTTTTCCAAAGACAACAATTTTCGATATTAAAAACTATAAGCAAAGGGAGAATGAAAGAGTCTCTAATTTCATTGCTTGCTGGAAGGGGTTAACATATTCCCTGATCTTAGCACTCCCTCAAGAGGAACTGTTGCCAATCTGTGTGGAAAATCTTCTTGAAGAATTATGCACGCCGTTGATCCCTATAAAATATACAGGAGGGTTTTGAGACCTTACTTCAATCGCTCAACAGATTGAAGATTATCTTATACAAACTAAGGCTAAATCTCATATAATTCCATTAGCTCCAGGAAGTAGAATGGGTAAAGCAGAGATTTCTATAGTTTTTATTAAGCAAGAACCTGTACCTGCTTCTACTTCAAAACCTTCATCTTCTCGAAGTGCTCCACCTCCTGAGTGCCAAAAACAGAGGTTGTTTCATCAAGAAGATCAAAGAGATCAAAGACAAAAACAATTTGAGGATCTGAAGAGAAAAACATACTCTTTCCGAAATGAACAAGTTCCTGGTTACTTCATTTCGGATCTGGAAAATAATTTGGTTCAGTTGCCAAGGCCCAAAAGGCCAAACAAGGAAGGAGATAAAGGCCATCCCAATTATTTCCCATTTCATCATATGCTGGGACATCCCATACAAGAGTGTTTTGTCTTCAAAGACCTTTTGCAAAATATGGTCGACTCGGGACAAGTCAAACTGAAAGGTTCTTCATCTTAGGTAGCATGTGTAACTGCTATAGTTCCAGAGGAGGAAGGCAAATGGCAAGAAGTTAAGAAAAAAAATGCACAAAAATATGATGAGTGGATGGTCAGAAAGACGATCAACCGAACTCATGCTATTTTGTGAATGCAATTAAATAAACCAATTGTGCCTCCTACCATGAATGCCGCAGCAAAACCCTCTTCATCAGAGGGAAAATCCTCGAAGAAACGACATGATTCAAAGAAAGAGAAAGAATCAGAAGACGATGAGTATGTGTCAAAGACTAAGTTATCTTTGACCCTAGAATATTTCATGCCATCTACTTCAAAGCAACGGGCACCACCCCATAAAATGGCACAACCTAAATTGGCTATTCATGCAGAGTCTTCATCGGATGAAGAATTGATTTTTGGTTCTGTTAATATGATTCAATTAACATATCCGTATGCCAGTTGCAGTCTCGATTATAATGAGCCCGAATTCCCTATATCAAATAGAGGAATCAGAGGAAGTTCCAAAGGCTCAGGATACAGGGGAAGACGTGGATATTTCAGAAGCCACTATTCCAATTCTACCCCTGCTAGAACTGTGTATGCAGCAGAAAATCATGGCAGATCCCTTCAGTGAGCTCAACAAGAACAAAAAAGTTCTTCCACCAATAGCAAATTCAGTCCTGGCACAATTATTCTGGAAGACCGGTTGAAGGTTCCATCTTCTTCCTCTTAGCAATTAAATGGATCTAATCGGTCTAATCTTCCAAAACCAGGAATATTTCCAACTTCTATCCCGATACAAGATGCATCATCTTCCAAAGCATCTGCTTCCAAGGCACCTGCTAAAACACATGTTCCTATTGGAAAATGCATACCTATGGATCAAAAGTATGATGTATTGAAACACCTGGCCCAAGTACCGGCCAAGTTATCAATTCTGGATGCTTTGAATCTGTCAAAGGATCTTCGAGAGGCACTCATCGAGGCTTTGTCAAGTCCTCAGGAGTTTGAAACTGAAATTTCTACAGCTGAAGTCTATCACGTAGAGAATAATCCTGCGGAATGCCATGCAGTGATATCTTTCACTGATGAAGATGAAGATGATGTCATGCATGGACATATTAGACCTTTGTACTTATCTGTCAAGGTCAATGGAGTAGACGTCCGAATAACTTTTATTGACAATGGTTCAAGAGTCAACCTCATTCCCATTCATACACTTTGTCGATTGGGCCTCACAGAATCTGATTTATATCCTTCTACCATGATTTTACAAGGATATGATAAAAATGAACAAGAACCACTGGGCGAAGTTACACTCAGAACTCCGTTTGGAGATCTTGTATCCAATTCATATTTCATGGTTGTTGATCAAGACTCAGCTTTCAACATCTTGCTTGGAAGACCCTGGTTACATCAACATGCGGCTATCCCTTCATCATACCATCAATGTCTCAAATATTGTTTCGATGGTCAAGTTGGGAAATTGTATGGTGATAAGGCCCCATTCAAGACACGTGTGTCTCAATACATTAAGGCGGAATTATATCGCATGAAGGGAAAGGATAAATCCACAACAAGGGAGCTTACCAAAGTTAATGCTCCGCATGGTTTGGAAAAGATTCCAGTAAATCCATTTGTGCATGTGAGTACAGATTACATGTTTCCTATCAGTAAAATTGACAGGGTAGACCCAAATCAAAATACTCTTATGGAAAGATCCATAATTTCAATTATGGCAATCGAGCTAGACAACATGAGAGAAACTGGTAACCCACCAGGCAATGATGAAAGCTCAAATGGAGATGTCTTCATTTCATCTGCTGAAATCCAGCAAGTCTATACTTCGCCAACTAGGCCAGAAGAAGTTATAGCAACATCGGAGGTGAACAATGATGTAGATTCTCAATCCATCATCTCCTCTTTATTTCCCAAGGAAGACCCTTCAACATCAATTGGGTCAGAAATGGAAGCCTCTTCTTTAAGATGTTTAAATTTTAAAATCTCTTCTGATCATGGAAATCTTGGTTCATCATTTTCTATGCAAGTAGAAATAGAAGAAATATCACATGATGAAGAAGAAGAGGAAGATCTCAGAGATGCTCCTCCAGCATTTGAATAGGGTATCTCTACCACAGTGGATGAACTCAGAGAAATAAATCTGGGTACAAAAGAAGATCCACGCCCCACTTTAATTAGTGCGGCCATGACTCTTGAAGAACAAGAGACATATATTTCCTTTTTAAAGAAAAAAAGAGATATATTTGCTTGGAACTATACAGAAATTCCCAGGCTTGATCATGATATGGCTACTCATCATTTGGGTTTACCAGAAGAACTTCGAGGATTTAAGCAAGCCGCGAGAAGAACACACCCAACTTATGCTTACAAAATTGAAGTTGAAGTGGATAAGCTTATCAAATCTAACTTCATCAAAGAAGTTCAATATCCCAAGTGGTTGGCTAATATTGTCACTGTGAAGAATAAGAATGGACAAATTAGAGTTTGCATTGATTTCAGAGATCTCAATCGGCATTGTCCTAAGGATGATTTCCCAGTTCCGATTACAGAACTTTTAATTAATGCAATAGCTGGCTATGATGCACTTTCCTTCATGGATGGATATTCCAGATATAATCAAATCCGAATGGCCCCATAAGACGAGGAATCCACAGCCTTCAGAGCCCCTCAGGGTGTGTTTTCCTACAGGGTAATGCCCTTTGGCTTAAAGAATGCAGGTGCAACATATCAGCGTGCCATGCATCGTATCTTCAAACCCTTTTTAGGGAAGTTTATTGAATTCTATGTGGACGATTTGGTGGTCAAATCCAAACAAATTTCTAATCACTTGGCTGATTTGGAAGTCATATTCCGCAAGCTTCGACAACATAATTTGAAGATGAACCCCTTAAAATGTGCTTTTGGGGTAACCTCAGGAAAATTTCTCGGCTTTTTTGTACACCATCGTGGTATTGAAGTCGATCCTGAGAAGAAAAAGTCAATCCTTGGTATGCCACCTCCTCTAAATTTGAAATAATTAAGAGGACTTCAAGGACACTTAGCCTATATTCTGTGTTTCATCGCCAATTTAGCAAGAAAAAGTTTACCCTTCACCAAATTGATGAAGAAGGGAGTCACTTACCAGTGGACTGAAGAATGTCAAGAAGCATTCAATATTCTCAAGAAGTATCTCTTGAGTCCACCGGTACTTATGCCACCTGTTGAAGGAAGGCCACTTATCCTTTACGTGACAGCCTTAGAGTGATCATTGGGTGCCTTTCTTGCTAATAAGAATGATGCTGGGAATTAAAATAGCCTCTACTACCTCAGTCGGACTATTCTTGAAGCAGAAACCTAGTATTCAAGTATTGAGGAGTGATGCCTGACATTAATCTTTGCATTTCAGAAGTTGAGACACTACCTGCAACATCACGAGGTCCAATTGGTATCTCGCAATAACCCACTCAAATTAATCCTTAGTCGTCCAATGCTGACAGGACGTCTGGAAAGGTGGGAAGTTATTTTTTAGCAATTTGACATTCAATATGTGTCTCAAAAGGCAATAAAGGGCCAAGCTCTAGCTGATTTTCTGGCTGGACACCCTTCAGTGGAAGACACATCTTTAGATATTGAACTCCCTGATGAGGAAGTCTTCTCTATTCAGGATAGTCCTCAGACATGGGAAATGTACTTTGATGGTGCTTCTAGAAGTCCAATAGGGAGGAAAATGGAAAATCCCAAATACAACAAAGTTGGCTTAGGAATTGTGATCATTTCTCCAGAAAAGGTAGTGTTACCTTATTCCTTCTTATTATGGGAAGGTGGTACCAATAATAAAGAAGAATACCAAGCTCTCATCGTAGGTTTGGAATTGGAACTTCAAGCACAAGTGAATCATTTAAAGGTGAAAGGTGATTCAGAACTGGTAATCAAACAAGTAAATGGGGATTATGCCATCAGAAAAGAATAACTAATCCCTTTGTATGATTACGTCCGAGAGTTAATGGCGGAATTCCCTTCAGAACCGAGATTTTCTTATGTACCGCAATCACAAAATGCTCAAGCTGATGCACTGGCTAATATAGCCATAGCTCTGGCAGATCCAAATATGGGCGATACAACCATCAATATTGCCCACCGTCATGAAATTTCACCTTATGTTAGAATCAGAATAGTGGTAATTAATGAAATTAGTCCCATTCCTGAACCGTATGGTCATACTATAGGATGTATGTCACCTATCAGAGAATACCTTCAAAATGGAACACTTCCACCTGATAGATCTGAGAAAGAAGAAATCCGGCGATGTGTGGTCAATTTTACACTTTATGATAGCCTAGATCACTTAGAGAAAAGTATCTACAAACGTGGTTTTGATGGAGTTCTCTTCAGATTCATTGATGGGGATGAGACAATGGCTGTCATGAAAGAAGTGCATGTAGGAATCTGTGGTGCCCACCAGTATGGACATAGACTGTCTGATCAGATTTGAAGGCTTGGATACTTTTGGCCTTCAATGATACAAGATTGTGTTAATTTCACAAAGAAGTGTCATTCATGCCAAGTACATTCCAACTTCATTCATCAACCTCCAGAGTTTATTCATACATCTAAATAATCGTGGCCATTTTCCATATGGGGAATGGATGTGGTGGGACCTTACCCTTCAGCTACGGCCAAGCAGTTTAAGTATATTTTTACTGCTACTGATTTCTTTTCCAAATGGGAAGAGGCAATACATCTTAAGGAAGTTAGTTCTAAATGAATTGTTAGCTTCATCAAGTCTAACATCATTACCAGATTTGGTGTCCCTAATACCATATTGACGGATAATGGCACTAACTTCTGTTCATCCGAGGTGAAGAAGTTTTATCAAGAATACAACATCAAATCCAATCATTCATCTCGGTATCATGAAGCAGCCAATGGCTAGATATAATCCTTCAACAAGACACTTTCCAATATACTGCAAAAGATGGTGGATAAAGACAAGAAATCATGGCCTGATAAACTCTTCCATGCTTTATGGGATTATCGGACTACCACCCGCAATGCAACGCGGTCAACTCCATATTCATTGGTATATGGAACGGAAGCAGTCTTGCCAATTGAAGTTCAACTACCCTCACTCAGAGTTTCCATTTGTGATCAATCATCTACAGATGAACAATCTCAAAAGCGATTGAATGAATTGGAACGGTTAGATGAGAAAATATTGTGCACTTTGCACCACTTGGAAGTCTATCAGAATCAAATATCACAGGCTTTCAACAAAAAAGTTCGTCTTTGTTCATTCACTTAGGGAGAATTGGTATTAGTTCTCAGAACTCCAATGATACCAGGAAAGAAACCTCCCAAGATTGAGCCAAAATGGGAAGGACCTTACTCAATACATAGGGTATACTCTAATGGAGCTTATTCATTAATCTCAATGGATGGAGAACTCATCACTACTCCAACCAATGCCAGATTTTTCAAGAAGTATTTTGTATAAACACAAAATGCATCAACCATGGTCTTGTATGACCTTAAACTGCACCTTGGTCCAGTATGACCTTAAACTGCACCATGGTCCGATATGACATTAAACTACACCAATGTCCTACATGACATTAAAACTGCTCATCATGTCCAGACAACATGACATTAAACTATATCCCTTTCATTGTCCTTGCTATATGATGTTAAAATATATAGCAACGGTCCATGCATACGACCTTAAACTATTTGCACATCCCTTACATCCAGCATGATGTTAAACTGCATCATCCAGGGTCAATGCATATGATCTTAAACTATTCTCACTTTCGTCCAACATGACGTTAAACTGTGTCCCCCTTCATCGTCCTTGCTATATGACATTAAAATATATATAAGTCCCTTATGTCTAGCAAGATGTTAAACTGCATAACCAACGGTCCATGAATATGACCTTAAACTATTGGCACTTACGTCCAACATGACGCTAAACTGTATCGTCGCTTTTTTTTTCGTCCAACATGACGTTAAACTATGAAAAAGTCCCTAATACATCCAACATGATGTTAAATGGTGTACTATTTTGTCCTCACTGCATGACATTAAACTACACAGTCCTCTTTTTGTCCAACATGACATTAAACTGTATTGTCCCCATCGTCCTAACTACATGATGCTAAACTGTATAGAAAGTCCTTTAATACGTCCAACATGACGTTAAACTGTATTTTGTCCCTGCTACATGAGACTAAACTATGCAGCACCAATAGTCCTAAAATGAAAGTCTTTAAACTACATAGTCCCTTCATATGTCCTACATAACATTAAACTGTGAATCGTTAAGGTTGTTGCTACCTCTTGTTTCTCACACCTAGTATGACTCATGTGATATTAGATCAAAATTCAACCATAACACTCTCTCTGGGCTACTAACCATGTGTAAGTCCCAACACTATTTTTTAGATCGTTGTCCCCAAGAACAACTTGATCACTAATTCATTCTTTAATTGAACTACGCGGACTTTGATCCTTTCCTTCTAGGCTGGGTACATAGGCAACCTCCCAAGGTTCAAGACCAAAACCAATCTCTTCACATCGGTTCACCTCCATCTCATACGATGTTGATTCGTGAAACGGCCCCTAGAATCAATATCTTTACATTGGTTCACATTCATCCTTGCTATATGACGTTAAACTATACAATACTTTTGTCCAGTATGACAATAAACTACAATATTCTTTGATACCCTCACCTGAGAGGGAATCATTACTTACACTGGTTTTAAATCATGTTTCATCTCAAATACTACGTGCATACATGGCAATACCTAAACCTTTTATCTCGGGTTAAACCATCATTTCACTAAAGTCCCCTTTCACCCTTCACATGTACACACCAAATCTGTACAAAGGGTATTTCTAGAACTACGGGGGCTTGATTCCCATCATTATGGGATACGTAGGAACGTTCGTGTATCCCTCTAATCTAGCCCCAAGTCTTTGGTCCTAACCCCAAATTCCTTTTTCATTCCCCTGGCTGAAAAGTCCCCATGAAAACACACACTGTGTATTTATTACAATGGTCCAAGCTCTATGACCCTAAACTAAGATCTCTAATCATTTTGTCCCACACGATGTTAAATTGTAGTTCAAGAACTACGTATGGGTTGATTATCATCATTATGGGATACATAGTGAAGTCCAACATTTCCATTTAGGACTCAGCCACAACATGATTATGGTTAGAATTGATCTGTGTATATCTGCATACATTGGACAATACCCATCTTTATGTGTCATAATCCTAACCTTAAATATTTTAAGATCTTCATAACACTTTTATTGACTTCTAGTCACAAAAATATCAAACTTCTGAGAGTTCTTTTGCCTGACTATGCAGTACGTGCCCTTAGGTAGCCTTGCATAAACAGTCTCCATAACAGACCTGTCAGCCAAAAGATACTATTATTTGACTATGCAGCCAATTCCCTTAGGTGGCCCTGCATAATTCAACCCCCTAACGGGTTTTTTAAATAGTGGTAACTTCATTCTTGGAAGGAAAGCCTCTTTTTTCCTTATTTGTCTTAATGACAATATGTAGGGATCCACAAAAATAGCCATCCTTAACATAGTTGCCCGATATCATTTTTCATGATCTGAAAGTATTCAAGTCTATGGTTTATATTCTCATTCCTTACGTTTGGGTCAAACCTTCGTAGGAGTGATATCCATCCAGTTATTCGATAATCTTTTTTGGAAATATCTTCTCCATATTCAAGTACATTTTTTCCATATAGCAAACTCTATACTTTGGAAAATTTGAATCTCCATAAACTTTCACTGGCTTTTTAGCACTAGGAAAGTAAATTTCTGAGAGTTATTTTGTCTGACTATGCAGTATGTGCCCTTAGGTGGACTTTCATAAGTAGTCTACATAACAGACATGTCAGCCAAAAGATGCTATTTATTTGACTATGCAGCCAATGCCCTTAGGTGGCCCTGCATAATTCAACCCCCTAACGGGTTTGTTAAATAATGGTAACTTCATTCTTGGGAACTACTTCTTCTAATTCCTTTTAGCTCTTTTTCATATCATTCCTTAGATTCAAATTTTATTAAGTCATAGTTTACATATTTTCCCTCATACTTGAGTATGGTAATATGTTTTCAGATGAATTGTCAAGGAATTGAGTCAATTTTAATTCATTCGGTCAAAGCTATTTCGACCTTAAACATTAGCCTCTTTATGTATGACGTGCATGACTTTAAACTTCCCACAAAATACAAGGGAACTCTGAATAAAAGTCAAGTTCTAGCTCACTAAACATACATTTTGTATGATTTAGGTAATATTGAGCAATTAAAAGATTCAAAGTCTGTAGGGTTATTTATAATAATCCTAGTAAAAATCAATCTATGCTTACTAGGCCCATCAGCTTATGTAAAATCTAAAGCAGATAGAAAAAGAGAGTGCAGGTACAAATGATTGAAAGTGAAAGTGTTTTTCATTTATGCACAAGAGTTAGAAGGACATACACAGACTGGAGTATCTTCTCTTTTTCAGGAATTACAAAAGACTTTTAACATAACTCATAATTTGATTTACAGAATCCCGAGCTTCATCAGCAGCCACCTGGAATTAATTCATTCAACTGGATACCATAAGAGATGCAGTGATACCAGCTCTTCTTGGAACAATTGTAAAAGAATGTTCTTGAGTGCGGTTTTGTGAAAATTTTCTACTGATCAAACAATGACTCTGTTTCTATCCAAGAGACTTGGAAGATGGATACATGGATTTGAGAATGAATCATTGGAAGTAAAGAGACATTTGGAGAAATTAATCTTTTCAGATATTGCTCTAATTCCATGTTTGTATTCTCTCCACCAACTGGTAGCAGAAAACATTTCAGCCCATGGGTTTTCCATTTTCATATCTACAAGTAAATGGAATGCAGGAAAAATTTGAAAGATCATGCAAAAGTTGTTGCTCTTAATGCACAACATAACCGAAATAGAGGACTAGCAGTGCAGCTGCATCTCAGCCATATAGTTCTTTGCATCTGGAACATTGAATCCTTGCAGATGAACATGACCATATAGAGGCAGGTAGATGCTATGTGGGAAATTAAGATGATATTTCTTCAAGTACTTAGCCAAATATGGGAGAGTGCTTTTGCAGATATCATAGTAATCATGGACAACAATGTTCATCATGTAATCAATCCGCTTGCTAGCCAGTCCATCAGCCATTCCGATTCTCTTGGGAGCCATTGATTCTGCACAAAATATGAATAAATTAACTCTTAAATAAGTTGATTTTTCATAAAATTTGTGAAATAATTCGAAAAAATGGAAAAGGCATTAAGGCGCGCAAGTCTAAACTTGGCGTGCAAGTATGAAGATGTCGCGCAAGTATGAATGTGCCGCGCAAGTTTTTGGCGCACAAGTATCACCGTGCAAGTCCAAATACCTATACAGCATTGCGACAACAAAGAAATATCGGAAAATAGAGAAACTTGTGCAGCGAAGGCAACCTGTGCGGCGAGAGATCGAAATTTTGAAATCCGGATGCTTTGTACGGAAATGGGGCCGCATATTTATAGGCCAGGGAGCCCACCTACGTGCCTACAGCCAGCGTGCTCCATCCAGCGCACTCCATCCCTGCACGAATCGTACCTGCGTGATGATGGTTGCATGGTGAACACCTGTGCACCTCTTTCCTTTTGGTTTTCTTCTTTTAAACAGAGTCACATCCTTATTTCTTCCAGATCCAACTCTGAGGGGGGACTTTTGTTGAAGATCCTTTTCGATCTAGGTTTTAGAGCTCTGAACGCCCAAGTCTCTTCTTCAAGTCTTCCGAACACTTCTAAGGTAATTCTTTACCTAGAATGGAAGGTCTAAACAAGAGGAATAAGGTCTGAGTGTTAGAATTCACTAACACTTGTGCGCCTAAGGTGTTTTACCCTTAAGGGAAATGAAAATACTTGAGAGCCACTCTACTTCCTCACCAAAACTTGCGCGCCTCTCTTCTGGAAGTACCTCAGGATAATTCTAAAGGCATTGGTCAAGGATCTCTCAAGTATTACCATGCTGCTTTACAAACGCGCAAGTACCCATGTGTCGCGCAGGTATACCTGCGTGACTAGGACTTGCACACCCACGCAGTACTTGCGCGCCTACTAGGACTTGCGTGCCCCTGCCTTTTTGGGTGCCTTTTTTCCCATTTAACCCCTCTTATGTCGTTCCACCTCTCCTATTCAAGATTCAGTCTTCAAGACACTCTTCAAATCCATTTATGACATGATTTCTTGATTTGGATTCCTTATCTGAAAGGAACTCCGTGGAACATTTCTCAAAACCTAGTGATTTTCACATCTTTTTGTCACTAAAGATTGAGATTTCATTCATTAAACCTCATCCTTTAATATGAGAGAACCCCTTAACCTGGGCCTCCTTTTCAGGAGTAAGTCCCAGTTATAATTCCCATTTTGGGCATCCTTCTTTGGAG
This sequence comes from Viscum album, assembly GCA_963277665.1. Taxonomy (NCBI): domain Eukaryota; kingdom Viridiplantae; phylum Streptophyta; class Magnoliopsida; order Santalales; family Viscaceae; genus Viscum; species Viscum album. The sequence goes on along the minus strand of OY728155.1, from coordinate 267,736,631 downwards.
TAAGCCCCAAGTCCCCTAATCTGGGCATCCTATTTACGAGTAAGCCCCAATCTCAAATATGGGAATCCTTCTTAGGAGTAAGCCCCAACCATAATTCTCTTAACCTGAGATTTCTTTTTATGAGTAATCCCCAGTCTCAAATATGGGAATCCTCCTTAGGATTAAGCCCCAAGTCCCTTAATTTTTTCTTAACCAGTCCTAATTTACTTTTGATCTGGAATTCCTTCTCAGGAATAAAACCTAATCATAAGTCCCCTCCTAACTTGGGAATCTTCCTTAGGAGTAAGCCCCAAGATTAGAATATCCAAATCTCCATGAAGCACATATACCTTTATGGACCCTGTTCCTGGATTTCTTCCCTGAAGTAAATCTTAATCCTCATTTCTTATGATTGCATCTTTCATGGCACAATTGTCTGGATTTACCAATACCTCTTGTTTCTCACATCGAGCATGACTCATGTGAGCTTAGAGTGTAAAAGTAATTATGATATCTTTCTTTGAGCCATCAATCATAGACATCATACTCCCTTACTTGAACTATGTGGGTTCTAATTCATTTTCCAAAATAAAGGATACGTAGGCAACCCATCTACGGGTACGATCCCAACTTTGAAATAATTCATGTCCTTCTGAATGAAAATAAACTTCAAGTGCCCCACTGAGTGGCTTTAAAACTAGTATGGTCATCATAATGACCAAGATACTTTTATGTATCAACGGATACCATTGACTAAGAATCTCTAATAAATACAGATGATTCTATATCAATGAAGAACCTCGAATACATATAAAAGATTCTCTAAATTTCCTACATATCAATCATTTATTATCATATCTAAAGGAAAACTAATTTTATACTTGGTAATGTAATAAGGATTCATGAACATAACTTAAATCTATAAAGAGAGTCCCGGAGTAGATAATAATTCCCCTGAAAAAGGTGTGATGAGTCCGACCTACCATCCTCTCGACCAATGAAAATTACTAAGCCTCATCAGTCTACAACTAATCAGCACCTACCTTTGGAAAGTAGGTTCAAATGGATATAGAATCATTGGATGTTTCCGGTTCTACGAACAAACCCGTTAGAAACTGCTTGGAATGTTTCAACCTTAAATCAATGAGGTCATCCCCAATTCTAGAGGGAAACAGAGGGACTTTAATATTTTCATATTCAAATGTCTAGGGACCATCGTGAGATCAAGGAACCTCTCAAAATACCATTGCATGATCCCGAGTGACTTATCTAGGACTTTCTGTGAGACAAGGATGACTTTTCAAGGGGAATTTTCAAGATCAGACTGAATTTTCAAGGGTTCTTGTGAGACCATGATGTGGATGGCCTTAGTGTGTCATGATAGTTTTACAACCACAAGAAGCTCATGCATCCTGCATTTTTTTATTTCCTTTGTTTATGTTACAAAGGTTGGGTATTTAGTGAGGTTGTATGATTTTTTTCGAAGACAATCACTCTACCTCTTGGTGATGTGTCATGTTACTAATAATAAGCCATATGGATATGTGAAATAACTTCATGGAAAAATCCATATACCTATCCTTAATGATCCAAATGTGGAGTATGAGGTCTCTTGGACATACCCAAGTCTCTTCACATGATGAGGATGATATGCTAGTGAGCTTTTGAAAGATGACTTAGACATGTTATTGAGGTCTTACAGAATCTTGGTAATCACCTAGGGAACATTTCATGACTTTTATAGACATGAGAGGCTCCCTCCTCCCTCTTTTTTATTTTCTTTTATTATTTTAAAAAGTTTGGGGATCTCATGAGTTCACTTGAATGTTGTCAAGGACAATCATCCTCCCCATCGGTGATGCATTGTGTGGATTTTAAGACCACAAGAGTCACCATACTTTTTGATATTTTACTCACATGTTATAAGGATTTTTGGATTGTTTTTCAGGCATCCACTAGTTGGCAAGATGCATGACCCCATAGAGCTTATCTGAATGTAGCCACGTGACCAGCGTTTTTTCAGCATGCCTTTGCGAGAGAAGAAGGACTTTGACAAAGGGAATTCATGGGACCTTCTACAAGATATTCACTACACATGGTTCCTTCACATGAACTTATGATGGTCACACAATCGTGTATCATTTAGAGGATCATGTGATCCATGGGTCTTAGCTACCTTCTTTTTTTTCTTTTGTAGGGAAAATAATACCCATATCCTTGTGTTTATTCCTTTATGGAATTTTTGGTTATCCTTTTCCAGATTTCAATACTTTCTTTATACACAACACAAAGTTATTCTTTCTCTACACATAAAAATATATTACTTATCCTTACATGCAACACTGTGTTTTAATAAAACCATGATATATTATTAATTTAGTTATTTAAATGAGTCTATTATAAGATAGCTCTTAAACACAGTGATATGAATAGTAATAACTATATTTTTATTATTTATAATGGTTTTATATAAATAAAACATATTTATAATAAAATACATAATTTTTGGTAAAGTCTTTATGCATTTAAAAAATACCATTTTCTCAAAAAAATGTTTTTTGTGATTTTTGTAAAAAATAATAAAATTAGTTTTTGAAAATTTTAAAAATTGAATTTTTTAAAATAAAATTAATTTTTTAATTTATAATGTCAATATTATATTTGGGTGAAATTTTGGGATTTTTCAGGAAAGTTTCATTTTTGATGAATAGTGAAAAATACTAAATTTTAACTGAAAAATGCATTTTATTTTAATATATTTATAAAGTTAAATTATATTTTAAATTTGTTTTAAGGTATAATTTGTTCAATTATAAATCTATTAATCCAATTTAGTTCATTTAAATCAATTTCAAATTGAAATTGGATATAAAAAATTTGTAAACTTTTTGGACATTTTCTCTTTAAAAACCCATATTTCCCTTCACGTCAATGAGATTGATTTTAAATTAAATCTCACTAATTATGTGATTTGAATTAGGAAAAATATATTTCATAATTTCAATAAAAATAATTTATAATATCTAATAATTTCAACTTACTATTTTCCTAAAATGAATAGTGAATGCAGTAATCAATCACCGTGGTTAAGGTAAAAAAAGGGTTTAGTTGGGGGGTTAAGTTAAAAGTATTAGGGTAAAAATAACAAATGTGTAATGTCTCGGATTTCTTCATATTTTATTTTAATATTATATGGGAATTCTTTCGAGACCAGGCTCTGAGACGACGTGCAGTTCCGAGGCCCGGTGAGCCTCGAACAAATGTTTTGATTTAATTAAATAATTAAATTACGCGCACGTATGGTTTTCCTAAAAAAGTGGAATAAATCATGAATGGGTGCTCGAATCGAAAATCTGATGGATCCGTTATGTCCAGAGAAATGAGTTTGCCTTAGGCGAGACCTAACATCAGCTGGCGTGGGTCAGTGGTGAAATCTGGTTTTTGGACGTAATTGAAATAAAATATTTAATAAAAATATTTTATTAAATTTTTGTTACAACGAGATCTTTTATCCTTTTAAATAAAGGTTTGCGCAGGGGTCTAGGGTTACAGAACTCATAACCCTGAAACCCTTGGAGGCTCTAGAGGCTCTGGAGGAAACCCCAACGAGGAGACAACGCTCTTGACGAGTTTCGCCGACGACGACAACGCGGCGACCAGATCTTCACCAACGAATGCCGTAGATCCATGTATGGCTTTGATACCTTTGTGATTTCTTTTCCATTCTTGGTTCCTTCGATGAACGCGAGCTAATCCACAAAAAGATTAGCCCGTGGATCGATCGTAATTACGAGATGGGCTTTTGTGGGGATTTTGGGGAAGATCTTCATCCTTGCGATTTAATCTGTTGATTATTTTGGTTTTTATCTAACAAAGATGAACTCGGATAGTCACGAACAATGATCGAGGTTCGTCCCTCTTGTTTATTTTACGATTAGATTCCCCGTTCTTCGTGGAGAATCCTCGTTCTTCCCCACGCTTAACGTTCTTAGAGGAAATCGATCGTTGCACATTCGTTTGTTGGCGCGATGATCTAATATTGTAGATCCAACCACAGGATGATTCTACGGAGGTGCGATTGTGGTGGCGATGGATGTATTGAAGCGGATCGGAAGATATCATTTTTCGAACGATTCCAGTACGAGTGACCAAAATCAGATTCCGGAGCCGAACTAAGGTTTGAAACCCACGGATTCGGCATCATGACGATGAGGCGACCTGAAATCTTGAGTTTTGCGGCAAACAGACAAGAGAAACGAGATCTGGAAGATTGGCCGAGGCACGAGGAGGAAGACGTCACTTCTAGAAAAATCCCGACTACACGACATGTGTTCATCGGTGGACTACTAGGCATGTACTCTGGGAGTACACAGACACGGGTTGGGTACACAACCAAGGACACAACGTGTATACCCTTCCCCGACCAGACCTGGCCAGACACACGAGACACCCTGTGTACTGGTACACGGGCAGGGCGACACGGGTTGACGCCGGGTACAGGCACATGGCCAGTGTACACGGAGTGAACCCCGAACACTCAGACACGGTGTGTAATCCAACTACACACTGCGTATATTATTTTTACATGATAAGCCTTAAGACAATGGCCATTTTACATAGGCAGTTCCGGAGTCAAGGAACACATCGTATAACCATACTACATGTCGTGTAACCTATTTTACATGGATTGATCCTTTTGTATTCTATGACTTGGACTAGCTTTCTTAGGGTTCGTACCCTTGGTCTTTCCCCTGAAGGTTTCTGGTATCATTTCCTTTATACAGGAGTATGATCCCTTCAACAGGACTTCCTGAATAGAGTTGTTGGAATCCTATATGTGAGACTCAGAGCCGAATCCTCTATTCCTTCCTGGAATCCTAAGTAGAGTTCTTGGTATCGACGTGACCTACTTTACCTGGGCACTGATCCTCTACTTAGTAGATTAGTTCAGTTTGAGTTGTTGGAATCACCCCATAGCTACTGGTTGTGATCCTCATCTGATACATCAGGTATCTTTCTTCAGTACATGTGGAGTGAGTTATCCTAGAATGAGTACTTTGTATCTCTCTCTTCAGACCTAGGAGTGTGTTCTCCCTGTTATGTGCTGAGGGGAATCTTCAAGCTGGATCTTAGTTGTGGTTTCATGATAGTTGATCGCGTATGAGTATATCTGGATATTCTTGTTATATGTTATGTAAACATATACTGTGTATAGTTGAGTGTATCATTCCTTGGTGGTATTTTCCTTTGTGGTATTCCCCTTGTTATTTTTCCTTGTGGTTTTCGGGGTGTCCTACTGGGTATTGTTATACTCACCCCTGCAGAGGCTTTGCCCGTACGTGTCGTGTCTTGTGCAGACGAGCGAGCCTTTGACAGGATTCTAGGTGGACTAGGACCGGACGATGCTTAGTGAGATCAGACGGGCCGAGGTGTGTTCCTACGGCTACAGATTACAGTCCCAGTACCTTTCTTTATAGGTTGGACTTTGTTGCAGACTTTATTTTGGTGGGATTTTACTTTTGGCCCAGGGTTTTACATTACTGTACTTTACTTTCCTGTCGTACTCTGTTGGTTGGGATTTTTTGTGTATGCATGCATTTCCCTTTTTAGTAGTTTTTACTTTTCAGCTTTGTGGGCTTGGAGATATGTGTGTGTGTGTACGGGTTTATAGGCAATGCCTCCCATGTTAGTAACATGCCTACTCGGTGCTAGTCACCAGCCCCTGGCCTATTGGAGGCAGGCTTGGGGAGTTGCAACTCAAGCCCCACTAGGATGGGTCGTGACTGAGTGGTATTAGAGGTGGTCGGTTCTACCTTAGGACCGAGAGTTTGTGAGTTGGTTTGGGGAAACAGTGTTAAGTGTTTCGAGTTCGGCTTTCTGGCCATGGACCCCAGTGTTGTGCGGGCGACTGACGTATCCATACATCATAACCCTGATAAATTTCTTTTCGACTCAGAACATGAGAACACTAGTTGTAGGGGAAAATAATGGTACATGCATCATATAGGAATGGGTTGTGGTTTCCATGTCCTTCTTGAGTCAGCTCTCCACATATACTCACTGACTGTGATGCATCTTGTTTTGTTACAGGATGCCTCCACGACGCGCACCTTCTAGGATCTAGTAGCTCAATCACAAGGATGACCCCCTTAGTGATGAAGCTTCAATAGAGGGACCAGATCCACCAATTTTACCTTCGGGTGGTGTGCCAGTTGTTCCACCACCTGTGGAGCAGTGTTTAGTGCCTGCTGTACCTGTAGAGGAGGAGCGCATGCTGAGCGTACTCCATGAGTTTCAGAGATAGAGACCCCTTAGGTTTCGGGGCAAGCCTGACCCTCAGGCAGCATAGGACTGGCTTGAGACAGTGTCCAAAGTCTTCCATTTGGTCAGGACACCAGTATAACAGATGGTGATCCTGGCAGCGAGCCTTCTGCAGGGCTCAGCCGGACAATGGTGGAGTTTGGTTATCCAGAACCACGACGAGGTGACTCTTGTGTGGTCAGAGTTTGAGTGTCTCTTCAGAGAGGAGTTTTCACCGGTTACCCTGAGATCAGTACGTATACAAGAGCTTCTTCAGCTCCAGCAGGGAACCATGAAGGTGGATGACTATTCATCGAGGTTTACCGACCTCTCACGGTACTCGATGGATATGGTCAGGGATCAGTACTTCAGAGCTCAGACTTTTGAGTGGGGCTTGTGCAGAGACATCCGAGCTAGCATCATCCCTATGAGAATTCCTACTTATGCTGGGGTTCTTGAGCGGGATTTGGTGGTCGAGAGCTTCTTGGCAGAGCAGAGACAGCCAACAGTTGTCAGTAGCGAGTGAGCTGGAGCAGAGACCTTAGCTGTAGGGAGCCGAAATCAGGGACCCAGGTGTGGGATACGTTTTCAGAGGAGATCCTAGGACAGAGGATCTGCCATATAGGGTTCCCAGGGTGCATCCATCCAGCCTCGAGAGAGGTGATGCTACTCATGTGATAGAAGGGGACATCTCACTTGAGATTTTCTGACCCGCCGTACTACTGACATGGGAGCAGTGGATGGACCATCGAGGTAGAGGCAACGTGTGGAGCAGACAGATCCACGGGGCGACGGACGTGGTAGAGGAGCTAGGAGAGAAGCTGGAGGTGGTCGACATTTTGACCCTTTACCACCACCATCCCCAGGAGGTCCACCCCAGGTTCAGGGAGCTGGTGGACAGAGGCAGGGATAGCTGCAGGCAACAGAGGATTATGACCCAGGTACTCCTGAAATGATTAGAGGTACAATCTGTGTCTTTTCTACTTTGGATGCCGTACTGATAGACACAGGTTCTAGTCATTATTTTCTGGCTGCTTATCTGGTTTGAGACCTTGAGATTCCAGTTGAGCCGTTGACTCGACCCTTATGCTTAGAAACACCGACTGGAGAAGATTCAGAGATCACACACCTTTGCAGACAGTGTGACCTGACCCTTGGAGGTGAGAGTTTCAGTTGGAACATCTTGGTGGTAGCGTCGAGGCCTTACGATTTCATTCTTGGTATGGATTGGTTATCCATAGTTCATGCCTAGATTGACTATTTTAGGCAAAGGGTGCAGTGTGTCTATTGTGATGGAACGAGGTTCTCCATCGTCGGCGAAAAGGAGACCCAGGCAGCGCATGATGGACTCGTGGGTAGGAAGGTAAAACCGATTTCACATCAGTTGGGTAGCCTAGTCCTTGGCGTAGTAGATGTTACAAGTTCCTAGTTTTCAGCAGTAGTGGCTGAGTACGAGGACGTCTTTCTGGAGGATGTCCCTAGAATATCTCCCCATCGGGAGATAGATTTCTGCATTAAGGTGTAACCTGGGACAACACCGATATCCACATCAGCATATTGGATGGATCCTGCAGAGCTTCACGAGCTAAGAGTGCAACAGGAATACTTACAGAGGAAGGGCTTCGTGAGACCCAATCTTTCACCCTGGATGGCCCCAGTATTGTTTTCCAAGAAGACAGACGGGAGCTTGAGGCTATGTGTGGATTACCAGTGCTTGAATCAGGCGACCGTGAAGAACTGGTTTCCACTACTGAGTATCGATGACCTCTTCGACCAGTTAAGAGGGGAACGATGGTTCTCAAAGGCGGATCTATGATCAGGCTATCACCAGTTGTGAGTACGAGATGAGGATATACCGAATACTACTTTCAGATGTCGCTACGGTCACTATGAGTACTTGGTGATGCCCTTCGGCATGACGAACGCCCCGACAGTGTTTATAGGACTCATGAACCGGATCTTTCATCCCTATCTAGATTGATTCGTGGTGGTCTTAATTGACGATATCCTTTTGTACTATGCGTCCGAGGAGAAGCATGAGAGGAACCTAAGGATGGTTCTAGACACACTCTGAGAGAACCATTTGTACGGGAAACTCTCTAAGTGTCAATTCTGGATACAGGAGGTCCACTTTCTGGGACACATTATCTCAGCATATGGTGTAGCAGTGGACCCAGCCAAGGTAGAGGCAGTGTTAGCATGGGAGCCACCCCGAAGCTTAATGGAGGAGCAGAGTTTCCTTGGGTTGGAAGACTACTATCGGAGATTCATTCTTGATTTCTCAAGGATTTCCACACCCATGAAAGCTTTGACCCGAAAGGGTCAGCCCTTTGTGTGGACTGAGAGATGCCAGCAGGATTTTCATCATTTGAGATAGAGTCTGAAGAGCACCCTGATCTTGAGACTACCAGAAGAGGGTGTCGACTATGTAGTGTTCTGCGACGCATCAGGAACCGGTCTTGGTTGTGTCCTGATGCAGAGGCATGCAGTGATTTCCTATGGATCACGCTAGTTGAGGCCGCACGATCAGAACTATGCGACCCATGATCTTGAGTTGGAAGCATTAGTCTTCGCATTGAAGATGTGGTGGAACTACCTAATGGGTGAGCGGTTTACCATCTACTCTGATCATAAGAGTCTCAGATATATCTTTTCCTAGAAGGATATGAATTTGAGATAGAGGCGGTGGCTTGAGTTCCTATAGAATTACGACTTTGAGATTGTTTATACTCCTGGGAAGGGGAATGTTGTGGTAGATGCTCGTAGTAAGAAATCCAGTTCGCAGTTGCAGGAAGAGGTGATGAGGCAGTTGGCCTCTTTACAGTTATCCTTTGTGGATAGAGGTGTGGGAGCTTACCTTCAGTCGATGGTTGTTACCCCTCCACTCTTACAGCGAGTCAGGGAAACACATCTCGAGGATACTAGCTGTGAGACTCTACGTGCTTAGATATCCACAGGTGATGCGGCTGATTGATATTCAAAAGGTGGGATGCACGTTGTTCTTTTCAGAGGGTGCACAGTAGTACCAGTGACGTTGCGAGAGGAGGTTCTGAGGGAGTTCCATACATCTCCTTTGGAAGTGCATCCAGGCGTGGAAAAGATGTACCAAGACCTCCGACGTTAGTTTTAGTGTCCAGGAATGAAGAAGAGTGTGGCAGGGTTTGTTTCTCGGTGCCTTGTCAGCAAGTAAAGGCTGAGAAACAGGTTCTAGCAGGTTTGACTCAGCCCCTTGAGGTGCCAGAGTGAAAGTGGGATGGGTTATCCATGGACTTCGTGAAGAGTTTACCATGTAAGTCCAGGGGACACAATGCCATATGGGTGATCGTTGACCGACTCACCAAGTCGGCCCACTTCCTAGCCATACGGGAGCAGAGTTCAGTAGAGATATTGGGACACCTCTACATGCAGGAGATAGTTTGACTTCATGGAGTGCCATCAGTGATCCTCTCAGATCGTGATGCTCATTTCACATACCGTTTGTGGAAGGGATTGTAGGAAGATTTTGGGACTCAGTTACGCTTGAGCATAGTGTTTCATCCTCAGACTGATGGTCAGATAGATTGGACCATCCAAGTTATTGAGGATATGCTATGAGCTTGAATACTTTACTTCGGTCGTAGCTGGGAGGATCACCTACCACTGGTGGAATTTTCGTACAACAACAGTTATCATTCCACTATTGGTATGGCACCATTCGAGGCTTTGTACGGGCGACCTTTCAGGTCACCAATTTGTTGGACTGACCCAGGAGAGTTAGCACTCATGGGCCCAGAGATGGTATGAGCTATTACAGAGAAGGTGCAGGTCATCTAGGAGTGGATGAAGACTGCACGGAGTCGGCAGAAGTCGTATGCCAATAAGAGACGGAGGCCCATGGAGTTCGAGGAGGGAGACCATGTGTTCCTTCGGGTCTCACCTCGACAGGGATTGTGGAGATTTGGCCGAGGTAGCAAGCTATCTCTGAGGTTCGTCAGCTCTTTTCAGATTCTAAGTAGAGTTGTCTAGGTGGCATACCGCTTGGATCTACCTCCTCAGATGTACCGGGTACACAATGTTTTCCATGTGTCGCAGCTGCAGAGGTACGTGCATGATCCATCACACGTTATCGACTGGGGCGAGCTGGACATCGATGATGGAGCGAACTTTGCTGAGTACCCAGTGGAGATCGAGGATCGATAGGAGAAGATCCTTCATGGGTGAGTGATTCCCTTGGTGCGTGTTTGGTGGTAGCACGGGAATATCCAGGAGAGCAAGTGGGAGCAGGAGGCTCAGATCCATGTACAATACCGACATCTTTTTGAGTAGCCTTTGTTTTGGCATTTTGGGGATGTAAATCCCTAGGGTGGGTATGATGTAATATCTTGGATTTCTCCGTATTTTATTTTAATATTATATGGGAATTATTTCAAGACTAGGCTATGAGACAGTGTGCATTTCCATGGCCCTATGAGCCCAGAACAAATGTTTTGATTTAATTAAATAATTAAATTACGTGCACGTATGGTTTTCTTGAAAAAGTAAAATAACCCCTGAACGGGTGCTCGGATCAGAAAGCCAAGGGCTAAATTGTGTCCAGAGCAGCGAGTTTTCCTTATGCGAGACCTAACATCGGCTGGTGCAGGTCGGTGGTGAAATCTAGTTTTTGGACGTAACTGTAATAAAATATTTAATAAAAATATTTTATTAAATTTTTGTTACAACAAGATTTTTTATCCTTTTAAATAAAGGTCTGCGTAGGGGTCTAGGGTTATAGACCTCATAAACCTGAAACCCTTATAGGCTCTGGAGGCTCTAGAGGAAACCCCAACGAGGAGACGATGTTCTTGACAGGTTTCGTCGGCGACGACGACGCGACCACCAGATCTTCACCAACGAACGCCACAGATCCAGGTAGGGCTTTGATCTCTTTGTGATTTCCTTTCCATTTTTGATTCCTATGATGAACTCAGACTAATCCATGAACATATTAGCCCACGGATCGATCGTAATTGCGGGATGGGATTTTTCGGGGATTTTGGGGAAGATCTTTATCCTTGCGATTTAATCTGTTGATTATTTTTGGTTTTGATCTAACGGAGACGAACCCAGATCATCAAGAAAAATGATCGAGGTTCATCCCTCTTGTTTGTTTTGCGATTAAATTCCCTGTTCTTCATGGATAATCCTCGTTCTTCCCCGCACTTGATGTTCTTGGAGAAAATCGATCGTTGGGCAGTCGTTTGTTGGCACGATGATCTAAGATTGTAGATCCAACCTCGGGATGATGCTATGAAGGTGAGACTGTGGTGGCGATGGATGGATCGAAGTGGATCAGAAGATATTGTTCTTCAAACGATTCCCGCACGAGTGGATGGAATTAGATTTTGGAGCCAAACGAAGGTCCGAAACCCACATATTCGACATCATGATGATGAGGCGAACTCAAATCTTGAGTTTCGTGGGAAACGGACAAGAGAAACGAGATCTGGAAGATCGGTCCAGGTGCGAGGAGGAAGACGACGCTATTGGAAAAATCCCGACTAGACGACTTGTAGTATGGGCTACACGACGTGTGTTCATCGACAGACTACCTGGAATGTACTCCGGGAGTACACAGGCACAGTTTGGGTACACGACCAAGGACACAGTGTGTATACCGTTCCCCGCCCAGACCCATCTAGACACACGGGACACCCCGTGTACTGGTACACGGGCAGGGCGACACGGGTTTGGGCCGTGTACGAGCACATGGCCAGCATACAAGGAGTGAACCCCGAACACTCGGACATGGTGTGTAATCCTACTACACACCGTGTATATTCTTTTTACATTACAAGCCTTAAGAAGTGGGCCATTTTACACAGGTATTACCCGAAGTCAAGGAACACGGTGTGTAACCATACTACATGCCGTGTAACATATTTTACATGGCTTGATCCTTTTGTCTTCCGTGACTTGGACTAGCTTTCTTAGGGTTCTTACACTTGGTATTTCCCTTAAAGGTTTCTGGTATCATTTTCGATGTACAGGAGTATGATCCCTTCAACAGGACTTCCTGAATTGAGTTGTTGGAATACCATCTGTGAGACTTAGAGCCGGATCCTCTATTCCTTCCTGGAACCCTAAGTAGAGTTCTTGGTATCGACGTGACCTACTTTACCCGAGCACCGATCCTCTGCTTAGCGGATTAGTTCAGATTGAGTTGTTGGAATCACCCCATAACTAGTGGTTGTAATCCTCATCTGACGCATCAGGTATCATTATTCAGTACTCTTGGAGTGAGTTCTCTCGGAATGAGTACTTCATATCTCTCTCTTTAGACCTAGGAGTGTGTTCTCCCTATTACGTGCTTAGTGGAATATTTGAGCTGGATCTTAGTGGTGGTTTCATGATAGTTGATCGCGTATGAGTATATCTGGATATTCTTGTTATATGTTCTGTAAACATATACTATATAGAGCTGACTGTATTATTCCTTTGTGGTATTTTCCTTTGTGGTATTCCCCTTGTTATTTTTCCTTTCGGTTTTTGGGTGTCCTACTGGGTATTGTTATACTCACCCCTACACGGGCTTTGCCTGCACGTGTTGTGTCTTGTGAATACGAGAAAGACTTTGACAGGATTCTAGGTGGACCAGGACCAGACGGTGCTCAGTGAGATAAGGAGGGCCGAGGTGTGTTCCTACGACTACATATTTCAGTCCCATTACCTTTCTTTATAGGTTGTACTTTATTGCAGACTTTCTTTTGGTGGGATTGTACTTTTGGCCTAGGGTTTCACATTACTGTACTTTACTTTCCCGTCGTAATCTGTTGGTTGGGATTTTTGGTGTATGCATGAATTTCCCTTTTTAGTATTTTTTACTTTTTATCTTTGTGGTCTTGGATATATGTGTGTGTGTACATGTTTATAGGCAATGCCTCCCATGTTAGTAACATTCCCACAAAGTGCTAATCACTAGCCCTTGGCCTATTGGAGGCGGGCTTGGGGAGTTGTGGCTCGGGCCCCACTGGGACGGGTCGTGACAAAATGCACTTTTCTAAAAAACTATTTGTTGGACATATTTTTACCATGAAACATATAATTTTTTAGAATGGTTCATTTTGAACCCTTTTTAAATATGAAATATGTGGGAGCACTCAATTATTTTCAAAAATACCATCTGTGTCTTCTCCCCCAATTATAAAAGGCCACCCTTGTCCTCTCTTCTTCACACCTTTAAATATCTTTGGTTTAGACATGACCTAACCAAATCACTTATCAAAATATATCCCCTCATCTTAGAATCCTTATTTTGGGCATAAATCCATCCTAGGAAGGATTTTAGTGCAAGCCTAATGAGGATACCCGAAGAAGAGGAGGTTTGAACGAGTATGACGGAAGGTAGTACTTAAGCTAAGGGATTTTTGTAGAGACCCGTATCTTGACGTACATGGACATTACATTACATTTGTGGAATACTTAGTACATAACAAAAACACACACACAAGGACCGTAATAGTTTAGTGTCTTTGGAAAATCGGAATATAATCTTCTAATCGTGGTGAAATATCTTCAACATCTCCCATAAAGATCTTCTTTTTTTTTATACCTAAAACCTTTCTTTATATCCTAGGGAAAAGAAAACATAAAAGGGTGAGCTCAAATGCTCAGTAAGGGTAAACAAAAGAAATATCAATCACATCATATACATAAGCACATAACTTTTAGAAATCTTAACCTGCAAAAGAGATCATAATTTCATAACATGGGGTAAATCATGGCAGTGAAATGTAATCACAATAATCATAACATAAAACATGAAACCTTGTGGCATTCACACATAATCATAGAGAATCATTTCTTGTTAGTCAAGACTCATTGCCAAGACTATCTTAGTGGACAAAGTCCCTTTCTGAATCGAGTAACCCTCATTTCAGTCCTGTTTCACTGAACCGGTATAACCTACCATTCCATCCATGTCTATCTCATGAGATATAAAATCATTACCCAATGAATTGGAGGGAGATATAGGTCCCACCCATCTCATAATGATACCATTCTTATGTGTGCCACAAAATCATAAATCATACATCATTTCATAACCCTTGTAATAAAATGGGACTCTTAAACATCATGCCATCATAATCCATAAACAATTGATATCATTTCATCATAAGAAAACTGAAACCATTTAAATCATAGAGACATTTTACTTGAAACATACATATCAAATAACGTCATCTTAGATGGAAAAATAGTTTTAAAAAAAAACACTTGAAATGAATTCTTGAGGAAAATATCCTTTCTTCTTTAAAAACATTTTTCCTTTCTTAACATGTCATAAAACTTTAAATTAAAAGAAGTTGATTAAAAATAAACTTGAAAACTTGTAAAGTATGATTCTTGGAAATAATGTTTTAAAAATCCATTCATGCCGTATACGTTAAAAAAAACATTCTTCGTACTTTTGTCGAAAAGTCAAAAAATCACCTCGTACGAAAAAGCGACAAAAGATTCCTTTCATATTCTTTACTAAAAACTCACCGAAGGGTAAAAATGGATTTAAACAATTGTAGGTGGATGGAAATAATATTACATATTGATGAAACATGGATGTGGATGATAAAATACACCCCAGTAAATACTTACGAATAAACAATCTCGGATAAAAATGAGATTGTGATATTTCCCTTACCTTAGGTCCGATTTGCTTCGTATGTGTCCGAACCTCCTGTATAATGATTTAAATAATGTCATTGACTTATTATAGAATCATATTCATTGTTATGATATCATATATGGTTCACTTATGACATTATATTACCCGTTCTTTTGTAAATTCCATGTTAAAGAAGCGTTTTGGGTAAAATCGTTTCATTTATCGTAGGTGTTTTGACTTGTTGTTCTTGACATTATTATTACTTATATCATGATTTACTTACTTCCAGAATATAAAATTTGATTTATATATCATATATATTCAGTATATATATATATATATATATAATAGATAGATAAATAAAATGAAAAACACCGTTCATGGAGACGGTAGTCCGTACGTACGCATGAACGCTGTTTTCCATTCCCTATTGTCTTGAAATAGAAGTAAGTAGATGCCATACATATATATATATATATACATAATCCAGTAGCTTTATAATGTCATATATTTCATTATTATTTCTTATATATACTTTATAATCATTCTTAAATGGTTAACATGGAGAATGAATCTCATCGCGTCGTGGAGACGGTAGTCCGTACGTACGCACGAGCGATGATATCATTTTCATAAATATTGAATTGAATCGGAGTGGATTATACAATATATCAGAATAAATATGATGTTGTAATAACTATGTATAGTTATTCTTTACACCATTATACCCATCCATGTAAGGTGGTGGTGGAAAATAGATTACACCACGGCGTGGAGACGATATTCCGTACGTACGCACGCGCAGTGATTTCTTTTTCCGTAGGATGGATAGATGGTGAAATAGGGTTGTTTCATACTTATAATAACATATCAGTATATGAGTGATACTGATGTTATTACTTCATAATGAAACAACCTAATAAGAAGAAGTGGAAGAAGAAATAAAGATGAAAGAATTGGTAACGGTAATTACCTCTTCTTTGAAGCGCCTCTTTGAGACCTCCTCTTAGGGCACTAAAATTGGTCTTTGAGGAAGACCAGAACCTCTAGGATGTTTCTAGGGAAGTGGAGAAGAGATTTTTTCAGGGGTTGGCCGAGCTTGAGTGCTCAAATTGGTGTGAGGAGGAGGGGGAGGAGGTGTCCTTTTATAAGGGAGGAGAGGGGCACCTTAGGAATATCTCAAAATATTATTTTATATTAAAGTCAAAATCGGTTTATAATGGTTCCAAAGGGTCTTATTTCGAAGATAAAGTGGGTATGGGTCGAAATCCTATCAACCAATAGGATTTAGACAAGTTTAGGTTATTATTTTAACCTTATTAATTAGATTTAACTCTAAGTTAAATAATTTAACTTTTACCGTGTCTTTTTGTTTTCTTTCACTATATGGTTAATACACTTTCTATAACATGCCAAACGAACCCAAAATTGTATATTATTAATAAATATATCCTTATCTAAGTCATTTGGCCGAACCTTAGATTTTTAGGAATAAAATAACAATTAATAATATAATATTTGATTTAAGAACTATTTTGTGTCAATTTTGACACTATTTGATATATGATTTTTGTGAAAGTCATAACAGAATTATATGTTCGAACCAAGTTGATTAAATCAACACTAATATATCATAGTAACCTAGAAAGTTAGTTTAAGTCATAAAAAGTCTCAAATTACATTCATTTGAGCATTTATAACATCAATTATGTTAATATTTCCTTAAAAGGGTAATTACTGCATCATCGTTGTGTCATAAATAAATTAATTTATTTAAAGTCTAAAAATTATAAATAAAATATCATTATGTAGGAAATCTTTTTATCTTTCTAATGAATATTTATAGTCGAATTTATCTTATGTATAACCCTATATTAAAAATGTTTTAGTTATTAAACTTTGATTTTAACTATTTTAACTATTCATTAAATAATATAATATTAAATGTCATAATCTAATCCAAGTGGACCTAAATGGTCATATTATATTCATAAGGTTGTTTTTGGTCGAATTACACTTATCCAATAGAATTAGGACATGTGTTAGGGTAATAGTAATATCATATTTACCCTTAGTTACCCTATTTACTATTAACCGTGGTAAAAAAAGTAAAAAGTTACTATTCACCAAAAATTATTTTCATCTCATTGAACCACATTTTACTTACTGACATCAACCGTGTCTCTCGGATTTTTGAAATTCCATTCACAGAAGCGGTAAAATTAAGATTTATGAAGAAATTAATTTTTTTAACTACCACTTAGTAGTTTCACTATTCATCAAAAATTGATGTTTTTCAGAACAATGCCAAAATTTCATCCTAAGCTATATTTCATATTCCGAATTCAAAAATGAAGTCTATTTTACAAAATTCATATCATATAATTTGCATTAATTAATTTTATAATTAAATCCCGCTGTTAAAATAAATAGCGTGTTTTTAAGAAACAATATCTATCAAAAGATTGACACTTGATTATGTCTGGTTTAAATGTGAAATTACATCCAATGACCAACATTGTATTAAATTGTAAAAATATATTCTAAATATACTTTAAAACCACTCAAATTAATAATTTATCACTATTAATTATTTCGATTAAAAAAGTTGTTTTTAATTATAATTTAGTAATTTTCACTATTCATCCGAATATGAAAGTTATCCGAAAAGTACCAAAATTTCACCTTAGGCTAAATTCGATACTCCGAATCCAAAAATGAAGTTCATTTTAAAAAATAAGATTTACAGAGTTTTAAAAAGTGGTTATTACTATTCATAACGACTAGTTTTAATAATATTTTAATAGCATATCGTTGTTTAGTGAAAATCGGTATTGCGTATTACACACGCTATCGAGGAAGGTCGTGATTGCGTGTAATGCAAGGCAAGTCAAGGATGCGTGTTGTGCAAGCTTCTTTTGGTGTAGCATACAACACAAGACTTTAATAAAATTAAAAAGAATATTTTTTTATAAAATCTTGGGCTGTTACATTCTACCCCCCTTAAAATGAATTTCGCCCTCGAAATTCGTCGGGGTTATAAATGGTTTACTATTCGAAAGTTTCTTTAATAGAAACCCACATCGTAAAAAGGAATATCAAAACCAATCTTTAAAAACAAAAGTATGAAACATAACGGTTACCCAAATAAACTAATCATTGGGTTTCCACATAGGTGAAAATATGGATATGGAAGAGAAATCTAACCATCATGTTCTGATGGAGAGTGGTAAAGAACATGGCTATGGAAAAGCCAGTAATCACAAATCTATAGATTTGTGATGATATAAGGTACCATCTGATTCATCAGGTATAAGATCACTAGGACAACATTTTTGGTTTTCAAGATCATTTCCCTAAAGTTGAAAATTTGAATTAGAATAAATACTTACTTTATTTTGGTACAATCTCACTGTTGTTCGTGCCTTGAACAATTTCCACTTCATCTCTTAAATAAATGAAGTTGAATTTGTTATTCATGAAGTGTTAGCAGATCATGTGATAGAATGACGGGTCATTCCATCTGCCTCAAACAAAAGGTTAGCAAAAATTATATGCATAAGTCGATCTATAGTGAGATTAATCATATATGGTTCCTAAAATGGACTTATACTTCATATATCATACTGATTAATATAATAAAACTAGTTTCTACTAAACAGGGACTTCTTGTAGGCCAGTGGTAGGCGATAAAGGCCAGTCGCACTTCGGTTGTGGGTTCGATTCCCACAGCCTTGTCCGAAGCGATGGGCTGTCGCCCGTCCTGCAGGTTGTCCTTTTTCCAAAACTATATAACATCCCATAAATAATATCGAAAAAACAAACAATACTAACTTATGTCCAACATAATCCATTCTAATCTTTTAGGCTTATCCGTAATACTGCAGT
Source organism: Viscum album (assembly GCA_963277665.1). Lineage (NCBI taxonomy): Eukaryota > Viridiplantae > Streptophyta > Magnoliopsida > Santalales > Viscaceae > Viscum > Viscum album. Next base: position 267,717,844 of record OY728155.1, on the reverse strand, counting down.
CGACTCTCATAATATAGTGAAAATGATTACCAGAGATTTAACACCATCATTGATCCCCATATATCATAAGATATGTTTTGTTGGTCACATTCCAAACATTCAAAGTCCTTAATCATGTATTCTCTTGAATACCTTAGTGAAAACATGAATGCAGTTAAAAGTTAACACTTTTCACATACCAAAATCCTCAAAATTCTATATACTCAAACTTAGTCCTTATATCAATCATGAGCTCATGAATACTGTTAAACATTTCATTTTCTCGTTTTCCCTTCATTATGTGCATAATATCTCAATCACTTTGAATACCACATTAGACCAATACATAAATATTCCAATATTCCAAGATACAACATTATTTTGGAATCCCATTACATAAACACTTAATCATTCCACCACATCGTTGTCATATTCAACATTGCCAATAGTGATCGCATGTGACTTCCCTTTGTCCTTTACCTTAAGCGGTTTCTCATGTCGATCATCACTAACCCTTGGATTAGGGCATTTATTAGCATAATGCCCCATTTCCTTGCACTTGAAGCATTGAAGTGTTGGTTGTACGTTCTCTGCAGTGTTTGCTTTATTCACTTCATTAGAATCCCATTTTCCATTACTTCGACACTCAGCTGCTCGATGACCTTCTTTTCCACACTTAAAACATTTTCTAGTCCCTTTAAGACAATCTCCACCATGCTTATTTCCACACTTTGTGCATAAGGAAACATTCATCTTCTTTTCACCATTATTCTGAGTTTTCTCCTTGAACTCCATCTTTCGTTTCTTTTCAAACCCATGAGATGGATATGTAACACCAACTTCCATTTCTACCTTGATATCACAACGCACAATTTCTTCATAGCTACTGAAGTCTCTTATAGCTAATGCCTTTCGAAGACTTGGTTTTAAGCCACTGAAAAATCGATCAACTTTACTTTCAGGTTGGATGATAATACCAGAAGCGTACCTTGCAAGTCTTGTAAAATTCGCTTCATAGGTACCAACAGATTCATCATCCCTTTGCTTCAGTTCAAGAAACTCTTTCTCCATCTTTGTTCGGAGAATACGAGGGATGTACTTATTGAAAAATAAGTTCTTGAAGTCGTCCCATTCCATAGACTCAATTTCATCCATTTGCCTCGTATTCTTAATAAGATTCCACCATTGATTAGCATCTCCTTCCAAATGATACACTGCTAGGATGACTTTATCATGTTCAGAATATTGAAGAACTGAAAATATCTTTTCAGTAGTACTAATCCATTGTTCAGCAACTAATGGATCAGTAGACCCACTGAAAGAAGGTGGACGCTGCCTCATGAAGGATTCAACAGAATGTTGCTCCTTCCTTTGCTCGTTTGGAAGTCCTGCATGATTCATAGCTTGAGAAAGTTGTGTGAGCATGGCTACAAGATTTTGCATTCCGGCTCCCATATCATTTGGTTGCTCAGGGGGACAATCATTGCATTTCCCATCACATTCCGCATTAACACGGTTCCTTCGGGTTCCAGCCATCGTCTAAAACCCCAAAAGAATAGTATGAGAGGCAAAAATCATGCTAGGGAAAACAACATAATAAAGGGGTAGTACCCTCAATATCTAACATCTTAGGTTAAATTCGAAGATCGTTAGCGCAATTCTAGGACTATAACCTATACGTATACTTAACCTTAGAGACATCCCTAGACATACCTTAGAAATATCTCTAGGGATCTCACTAACGTTTTCGCATCCTAGTTTCCAAAGGTTGACTAAACCTCCCTCTGATACCAACTGTAGAGACCCATATCTTGACGTACATGGACATTACATTACATTTGCGGAATACTTAGTACATAACAAAAACACACACACAAGGACCGTAATAGTTTAGTGTCTTTGGAAACTCGGAATATAATCTTCTAATCGTGGTGAAAGATCTTCAACATCTCCCATAAAGATCTTCTTCTTTTTTATACCTAAAACCTTTCTTTATATCCTGGGGAAAAGAAAACATAAAAGGGTGAGCTCAAATGCTCAGTAAGAGTAAACAAAAGAAATATCAATCACATCATATACATAAGCACATAACTTTTGGAAATCTTAACCTGCAAAAGAGATCATAATTTCATAACATGGGGTAAATCATGGCAGTGAAATGTAATCACAATAATCATAACATAAAACATGAAACTTTGTGGCATTCACACATAATCATAGAGAATCATTTCTTTTTAGTCAAGACTCATTGCCAAGACTATCTTAGTGGACAAAGTCCCTTTCTGAATCGAGTAACCCTCGTTTCAGTCCTCTTTCACTGAACCGGTATAACCTACCATTCCAGCCATGTCTATCTCATGAGATATAAAATCATTACCCAATGCATTGGAGGGAGATATAGGTCCCACCCATCTCATAATGATACCATTCTTATGTGTTCCACAAAATCATAAATCATACATCATTTCATAACCCATGTAATAAAATGGGATTCTTAAACATCATGCCATCATAATCCATAAACAATTGATATCATTTAATCATAAGAAAACTGAAACCATTTAAATCATAGAGACATTTTACTTGAAACATACATATCAAATAACTTCATCTTATATGGAAAAATAGTTTTAAAAAAAAACACTTGAAATGAATTCTTGAGGAAAATATCATTTCTTCTTTAAAAACATTTTTCCTTTCTTAACATGTCATAAAACTTTAAATTAAAAGAAGTTGATTAAAAATAAACTTGAAAACTTGTAAAGTATGATTCTTGGAAATAATGTTTTAAAAAACCATTCATGTCGTATACGTTAAAAAAACATTCTTCGTACTTTTGTCGGAAAAGTCAAAAAATCACCTCGTACGAAAAAGCGACAAAAGATTCCTTTCATATTCTTTACTAAAAACTCACCGAAGGGTAAAAATGGATTTAAACAATTTTAGGTGGATGGAAATAATATTACATATTGATGAAACATGGATGTGGATGATAAAATACACCCCAGTAAATACTTACGAATAAACAATCTCGGATAAAAATGAGATTGTGATATTTCCCTTACCTTAGGTCCGATTTGCTTCGTATGTGTCCGAACCTCCTGTATAATGATTTAAATAATGTCATTTACTTATTATAGAATCATATTCATTGTTATGATATCATATATGGTTCACTTATGACATTATATTACCCGTTCTTTTGTAAATTCCATGTTAAAGAAGCGTTTTGGGTAAAATCGTTTCATTTATCGTAGGTGTTTTGACTTGTTGTTCTTGACATTATTATTACTTATATCATGATTTACTTACTTCCAGAATATAAAATTTGATTTATATATCATATATATTCAGTATATATATATATATATATAATAGATAGATAAATGAAATGAAAAACACCGTTCATGGAGACGGTAGTCCGTACGTACGCATGAACGCTGTTTTCCATTCCTTAATTTCTTGAAATGGAAGTAAGTAGATGACACACACATATATATATATACATAATCCAGTAGCTTTATAATGTCATATATTTCATTATTATTTCTTATATATACTTTATAATCATTCTTAAATGGTTAACATGGAGAATGAATCTCATCGCGTCGTGGAGACGGTAGTCCGTACGTACGCACGAGCGATGATATCATTTTCATAAATATTGAATTGAATCGGAGTGGATTATACAATATATCAGAATAAATATGATGTTGTAATAACTATGTATAGTTATTCTTTACACCATTATACCCATCCATGTAAGGTGGTGGTGGAAAATAGATTACACCACGGCGTGGAGACGGTATTCCGTACGTAAGCACGCGCAGTGATTTCTTTTTCCGTAGGATGGATAGATGGTGAAATAGGGTTGTTTCATACTTATAATAACATATCAGTATATGAGTGATACTGATGTTATTACTTCATAATGAAACAACCTAAGAAGAAGAAGTGGAAGAAGAAATAAAGATGAAAGAATTGGTAACGGTAATTACCTCTTCTTTGAAGCGCCTCTTTGAGACCTCCTCTTAGGGCACTAAAATTGGTCTTTGAGGAAGACCAGAACCTCTAGGATGTTTCTAGGGAAGTGGAGAAGAGATTTTTTCAGGGGTTGGCCGAGCTTGAGTGCTCAAATTGGTGTGAGGAGGAGGGGGAGGAGGTGTCCTTTTATAAGGGAGGAGAGGGGCACCTTAGGAATATCTCAAAATATTATTTTATATTAAAGTCAAAATCGGTTTATAATGGTTCCAAAGGGTCTTATTTCGAAGATAAAGTGGGTATGGGTGGAAATACTATCAACCAATAGGATTTAGACAAGTTTAGGTTATTATTTTAACCTTATTAATTAGATTTAACTCTAAGTTAAATAATTTAACTTTTACCGTGTCTTTTTGTTTTCTTTCACTATATGGTTAATACACTTACTATAACATGCCAAAAGAACCCCAAATTGTATATTATTAATAAATATATCCTTATCTAAGTCATTTGGCCGAACCTTAGATTTTTAGGAATAAAATAACAATTAATAATATAATATTTTATTTAAAAACTATTTTGTGTCAATTTTGACACTATTTGATATATGATTTTTGTGAAAGTCATAACAGAATTATATGTTCGAACCAAGTTGATTAAATCAACACTCGTATATCATAGTAACCTATAAAATTAGTTTAAGTCATAAAAAGTATCGAATTTCATTCATTTGAGCATTTATAACATCAATTATGTTAATATTTCCTTAAAAGGGTAATTACTGCATCATCGTTGTGTCATAAATAAATTAATTTATTTAAAGTCTAAAATTATAAATAAAATATCATTATGTAGGAAATCTTTTTATCTTTCTAATGAATATTTATAGTCGAATTTATCTTATGTATAACCCTATATTAAAAATGTTTTAGTTATTAAACTTTGATTTTAACTATTTTAACTATTCATTAAATAATATAATATTAAATGTCATAATCTAATCCAAGTGGACCTAAATGGTCATATTATATTCATAAGGTTGTTTTTGGTCGAATTACACTTATCCAATAGAATTAGGACATGTGTTAGGGTAAGAGTAATATCATATTTACCCTTAGTTACCCTATTTACTATTAACCGTGGTAAAAAAAGTAAAAAGTTACTATTCACCAAAAAATATTTTCATCTCATTGAACCACATTTTACTTACTGACATCAACCATGTCTCTCGGATTTTCGAAATTCCATTCACAGAAGCGGTAAAATTAAGATTTATGAAGAAATTAATTTTTTTAACTACCACTTAGTAGTTTCACTATTCATCAAAAATTGATGTTTTTCAGAACAATGCCAAAATTTCATCCTAAGCTATATTTCATATTCTGAATTAAAAAATGAAGTCTATTTTACCAAATTCATATCATAGAATTTTCATTAATTAATTTTATAATTAAATCCCGCTGTTAAAACAAATAGCGTGTTTTTAAGAAACAATATCTATCAAAAGATTGACACTTGATTATGTCTGGTTTAAATGTGAAATTACATCCAATGACCAACATTGTATTAAATTGTAAAAATATATTCTAAATATACTTTAAAACCACTCAAATTAATAATTTATCACTATTAATTATTTCTATTAAAAAAGTTGTTTTTAATTATAATTTAGTAATTTTCACTATTCATCAGAATATGAAAGTTATCCGAAAAGTACCAAAATTTCACCTTAGGCTAAATTCGATACTCCGAATCCAAAAATGAAGTTCATTTTAAAAAATAAGATTTACAGAGTTTTAAAAAGTGGTTATTACTATTCATAACGGCTAGTTTTAATAATATTTTAATAGCATATCGTTGTTTAGTGAAACTCGGTATTGCGTATTACACACGCTATCGAGGAAGGTCGTGATTGCGTGTAATGCAAGGCAAGTCAAGGATGCGTGTTGTGCAAGCTCCTTTTGGTGTAGCGTACAACACAAGACTTTAATAAAATTAAAAAGAATATTTTTTTATAAAATCTTGGGCTGTTACAATTTTTGTCTAAATTTTTACATCTAACATACACATTCCATATTCAACACCTATTTTATATGTGGTTTATATACTTCCATTGAATTTATTTCTTTGAGTTTCTCATTAAAATTGAGTACCTCTCATTTTGGGGGTTTACAGTAAAAAAGTTAATAAATCTATAATGATTTTGTTTCAATTTCCCTTCTTCGGGATATAAGTTATGTTACACACCTATATTATTTAATGAGGTCTATATAATTCATATTTTATATGATATTTCATTAATATACTTCTTTACATTCCATTTTAAGTTTCATTTAATGTTATTCTTTCATGGGGATTATGATTCAAAGTTACCAAAATGGTAAGAGTTTTTTTATATAATCTCATCGTTTATCAAGTTTGTTTATGATTATACTTCTAATGTTGAAATATTATGATCTATATCTAAATAAAATCATGAAATTTTTTTGCTATGTTTATTTCATGAGAATACATGTTTTCCCTTTATTTTCCTCTCTTTATATACTCAAGATTTCAAAAGAACGTTTTTATGAAAAATAATATTTTTGGTCAAAAATCATTTTCTTCCCTAATTATGTTTTAATTTTTTTTTTAAATTTAATTAAAATTACTTATTAAATAAATTTTTTACCCATTTAGTCATTTAAAAAAATAGAATCTTTATTTCATTTTCAATAATCAATGTCTGTTTAGCTTTTACAGAAAATGTGAAAGGAATATTTATTTTAACATGTACAATAAGAACAAAAAATACCATCATAATGACCGGTATTTTCTTTGAAGCTTCCATTAAAATTTTTCCATTTTATTTTCTATGAACAAAATTTCAAAATGTTTTATGTTTTTAAAAGTTATTTTCAAAGAGGAAATGATATTTTACATAAGAAATGTTTTAAACATTCTTTCAAAATTACTTTCCATCTAATATGGCATCTATTATTATTACATATACTTTATTGGGATATGATACAAGTATACCATTATTATTATTTCATTTAATGGATTATTTTTTGGGTTTCATGATGTTTATGAATCCCATTTCTCTTCCAATGAGGAATTGATTAGGAATTTTTTTTCTTCATGAGTTATGATATGATGAGTGTTTTATGGTCTTGTGAAACACATATGTATTATTTAAATTATGTGATAGTGGTTATTTAATAACCAAGGATTGTGGTTATGTTATAACAAAAGAAGTTTGGGACACATATATCCTTCCAATTCATTAGGTAAACATTTATATGTCATGAGATATGACTAGAATGAAGAGTAAACCCAGTTAAGTTAGGGTATTTGTATGCTATGGTGGTCTTGGGAGTAAATCTTAACTACCATGATGTTATGTGTGGATTTGTATTTCATGTCCATAATATTGTGCATGAACCTAATTACATGTTCATGATATTATGTGCGAATATAATTACATCTTCATAATGTTATGTGTGGACCTATCTTTCAGGTCCTTAATGTTATGCATAGACCGAGTTACATGTCCATAAGTTTATGCAAGGTCCTGATTCCATGTCCTTAACTTAATGAGTGAACTTTATTCTATTTATACATGCTAACAATGTTATAATCTAATGTGTATACCACAAAATCCACATCTTATGCGAATTTTTTGATCTCATGCATCATGTTATTTGATTTCGTTACGATTCATGTTTTATGAATTGCCAATATTTATGCCATAACTTATGATTATGATCTTTGATATGATGGGTATGGTTTTAAAATGTTATGATCATGTTCTCATACCCTTATGATTATGTCATGATTATGTATCTCACTTATTTACCCTTACTAGGAATCTAGTCTCACCTTTTCATAAGTTTCCTTTCCTCTAGGTTATGAAGAAACATTTTAAGTTGAGTATATCTATGAAGAGTACTTAATGGGAAGATATTTATGGGATCTATTGAAGATCTTTTAGGAATTAAGAATATTGTGTTCCATATTTCCAAAAGCACTAAAATATTACAATCCTTAGGCGTCTATTTGTGTAATGTAATGAATATTCATCTAAAACCTATAATATTTATGTTTGAAAAGACTCATTCATTATATCAGGGGAAAATTATATTCAATAGATAGAAGAATGATAAAAAATAGTAATAGGAGTAAAATAATCTATGATAAGGGAAAAAGATGGGGTATACATGGTGACATGCATGTGGTTTTGAAATTTAGTTCCATCCTACTGATTATGCTAATCCTCTACCTCCTTAGCGAAATTATTATTATATTCTTTTTTTATCAGTTTGTTTTTTATTAAATTCATTTTAATTTTTTTAAGTGTGTTTTGAATTTTTTATTTTTTATTTATTTTTTTAAAAACTATCCTTATAGTTTTATTTTTGATTGAATTATAAATTACTCAGAAAATGTATTTATGATGGAAATTTAAGGATATTTAAAATATTATTGTAGAAGGATTACCGATTCTATCATAAATAATATGGAAGAAAATTATTTGTGATAGACAAGGAATATATCACAAAATATTTTTTATAATGGAATGATAATTTCATTTCCAAAAGTATCAACCCTTGAACTAATTTCAGTGGTCTATTAGAAATAATATTAATTTATATGTGATTTTCTATGATGAGTTATTTATGAATAATTCCCATAAAAAATAACCTTTTTGGTTTGAAATCCATTCAAAATAACATGTCATTGAGAAACAATAAATTTTTAGTGGAGTCCCATACATTAAACATGTCCATTTTTCTAAAGACAATAACACATACCATGATTTATGTTTTTATTTGTGGAATTATATATATTAAATTTTAAAAATTCAATAAAATATGGAAAAATTTATTTAACAGATAATTTTATATTATTTTATTTTAGAAGAATCATTAAATAACATATAATTATTGTTATGTGAATAATTATTGTGAAATAACATAATTTATTCTAAAAATAAAATAGAATAAGAAAAAAATTTATTATATATTACATGTGAAAGTAGTAATAAAAATTATGAAAACAAAAAATTTATAATAAAAATCAAATAATATCATAGACTAGTGAAATTATTCATTATATTTCAATAAATAATTATGAAAATAAAAAATCAAAAAATTATATATACATAAATCATCAATAAATATAAAAATTAAATTTTAGATAATTAAGTAGATGTGATTTTAAAAAATAGAAAATAGAAAATGATTATTGAAATTTGATGTTTTTCACTAAATATTATAACAGATGGAATATAAAAAAGTGTTGTATACTTAGTTTTATATTTAAAAACTCTTTAAATGAAACATATCAATTACTATATCATTGTTTTGTATAGAAATAATATATATTCTTTATTTAGATGTTAATAAAATTTAGAAAATTAATAATATTACAATTTTCAAACAAAAACTAGATAAATAATAATATTTTATATCAAAAAATCAAAAAAGAAAAAAAGAAAAAAATTGTGTGTTTATTTTTATATGAAATAAATCAATTAAAAATAAGGAATTTAAATATGTATTAAAATAAGAATGTGTATTAACAATTAAGCCCAATGAACATATATAAGATGAGGAGAAATATGAACTATAAGATAAAATTTTAGAAAATGATCACACTAGAGATGGGTAAAAAGATATGGATAAACATATGCATGCCAAATGGGTGAAAAAATAGTGGCTTAATAAATAATCCTGATGGAAATATGTGAACTACCAACCCAAGAACATGAAAAAAATAAAATAAAAAACCCAAGCCCATAATAAATCAAATCCCCACATAAATTTCACTACTTATTTCAATTTAAATTGAAATAATTTTTCTTGTTAAAAATAATTTTCACAATAATTCTTATATATTATTTAACTTTGACTATATTTTGAAATATATTTTCTTAGGTACAATAGATATCCACTCCTTCTCCTCTTTGTTTAGATTAAAGAAATTTCTTGTTACATATTGAAGATTTATAATCAATGCCACTAGGATGTTGTTGTTCCCCACCTAAAACATCTCTATGTCTCGATGAAACACCAAAATAGTTGATAAAACATTATATATATATATATATACAAACATAGAAATTTATACTAAATAATTTTGTCGTAAATGATTGAAAATGTATAACTCCCTCAGACTATTCATATAAATCACAATATGGCGGGGATAAAACTATATGATATAATCATTAGAAGATGAGGTTACCTTTACTTATTAATATTGAATGTAGATGAATATTTCTTGGAAAAATTTATAGGCTTAATTTTTTATGTAATTATTTAATAAATAATAGAGAAAACATGGTGTGTGATCTCTTTATACAAACTAAAACATATTCATTTTAATAAGTAAATAACCATATTTTGGAAGGTTTGTTAATGATTGTCACGACCCGACCCTACCCGGGCTCGAGCCACAACTACCCCAAGCCTGCTTCCATAGGCCAGGGGCTGGCGACAAGCGTCGAAGGCTAAAAAACTCGGGGAGGCCTTTTCCTGAGTACCTGTACACACACACGCAGCATAATCAATGCAGAAGTGCAGAGTAAAAGAAAAGACAAGTAAAGTAAAAGGGAAACTGCTGTAAATAAACCACCAAAGGTACATCGAACTTTAATTAGTAGAAAGTGAGTGTTGAGGGTAAAATGAAAAAGAAAAGGGGCAAAGACGCGCCCATCCAGAAAAGGTGCCACAACCCTGAAATAGGTAAACAAAAGACAAATAGCTGGAAGGGTCCCCCACCTGGAACCCGACTCCAACCACTGCACGCGGTCCAAGCTCCCGAACTCCTAAGCTTCGCTGAGGTCACGACCAACCTGTCCGTCTCCTGCAAGGGCACACCAAGTGCGGGCAAAGTCCAAGTAGGGGTGAGTATAAAAATACTCAGTAGGATACCATGAAGGCTCGAGGGAGAAACAAAGGAGGTACCGAAGGGTGAGCAGTAGACCGAACAATAAAAAGTAAATAAGTACAACCGAGAGTGCAGTAAAGTGTAAGAGTACAGAGTCCGACTCAACCCAACAAGAGGGAAGAAGGTAGACTCGTCCAGACACAAGGAGCTGGAAACGGTGAGAAGATGAACTTCCCGTCGAGTATTTTCTACCTATAGAAGGAGAGTAGACTCATCCAACCATGAGAAGATAGACACAGAAAGCACTTGGAATACCCCACGCGTCTTCACCTCTCCTAGAAAGAGAGTAACCAAACTCAAGAAGTGGGTACTGGAACAAGGTATATACATATCTTTATGCTCAATGAAGAAGCCCGAACAAGGTCGTAAGGGGATCTCCATCCCGTAACTCAGCCCAAGAAAGTGAGTATCCAATAGTCCCATAAGTAAACACCATCGATGCCCAGAATCCCGCACGTCTGCCCCGAACTACAAGTCAAGGGTTCAAATCATCGCACCTCAAAACTATCCGCTTTGGGCGGCACTGACTTGCCCGCACGGTTTTAGGTCGCGTCGCAAGGATGTGTCTCAGTGGGGAAAGCGCCCATCGTACTTGAGAGTTATGGGGGAACTTCAAACCACACCTCGTCACTGCCCCGTAGTCGAGAGGTATCCTCAAAGTCGACAGGAAACCCCCTGCCCAACCCCACTGGAGGGTGATCCCAGGAAGTTGACAGTTTCCCACTGGAGGGAGACCCGACAAGAGTCGACAGGTGACACACTGCTCAGTCCCGTAACAGGGTAATCCAATGGAGGGCGACCCGGCTAAAGTCATCGACGAGTCCCAATGCCCAGTCCCGTAAAAGGGTAATCCACTGGAGGGAGGCTCGGAACCGTCATCGGGGACCACTTCCTAGCCCTGCTGAAGGTAAACCCGGCATCAGGGACCACTTCCCTGCCCCGCTGGATGTAAGCCTGACATCGGGGACCACTGCCCAGCCCCACTGGAGGTAAACCTAGAACTGCTCTGGCCATCCCGCCTGGATGGTACTGCTTGGTGAACAATTCTGTATAGGCCATCCCTGCTGGATGGTAACCCACTGGCCATCCCTGCTGGAAATAACCTCAGCCCTTCTGGTAACAACCTCAGCCCTGCTGGAAACAACCACAGCCCTGCTGGTAACAACCATAGCCCTGCTGAAAACAACCTCAGCCCTGCTGGTAACAACCTCCTGGGTAGAGGATCGGTGCCCGCGTAATGTGTTGGTCACACCGAATCCATAAGAACTCTACGAGGGATAACGAAGGAATGGGAGACACTCCCCGAGCCTCTCAAAGCGATCATGCCCCAATCCGCTAAGTCACTGTTGAAGAGGACCGAGACAACTCATCCTAGAAAGTAGGAGAACACCTACGCTGTACGAGCACACGTAGTCGTAAATGGTTCCGTAGTCCGGTGAAAAGGCCCGGTACTGAAACCCCTCACAGGTGAAGAAACAGAGGAAGCATACCATCTATGCCAGCTAAACGAGAACAGGACCAGGGGAAAAACTCAACCCTGTTGGTCAAAAAGTGAGAACAGGACCAGGGGAAAAACTCAACCCTGCTGGTCAATAAACGGGAACAGAATCAGGGGAAAACTCAACCCTGCTGGTCAACAAATGGGAACAGAACCAGGGGAAAATGCAACCCTGTTGGTCAACAAATGAGAACCGAGGAATCCTCTACGTCGCGAGAGGTCAAAGGTACGCAAAGAAAAACATGACACGCACTTGGGGCCCACACAACGTGTGACCTCAAGTCAACCCCAACCAAGAACACAAACATTCTTAGGTACCAACATCCACATGTACCTCCCAGCTTTCCCGTATACTCCCAGAGTATACCATGTCTCTAGCCTAAAGGATAATGTGCACACAACACCCGACATCAACGCGAAGGTGTAACGTAACAACTCCAACTTTCCACCTCAACGGATGAGGCATGACCAACCACATCTCTTTAAAGATCAACATCACTCTCCCAGCAGTGAGAGCAATCACACGCCAAGGGTCTGCTACAAACACGGTAGAAGAACCGCCACAAGCACCTTAAAATTTCCACATTTAATAAGATCACGCAAGAGGCTCCACACATCTGAACAGATTACACCGTTGTAATCCTCACAGAAAAACATGCGAGATCGACTACTTACTCACCTCCAACAGATATCTGACAGAAAAGTCGCCAATACCACTTTACGCCCGAACGACGTCCCGTGATCCCGAGCCTCGGCCCCGAAAATAGTCGGGCACATCGCACCATTTCGATCCCCTCGGGAAAACACGTCAAAAGGACTGCTCACTTGAGTGCAACAGATATCCAGAGAAAAAGATGCATTCTGGCGCACAACACATGAGCGGTGCTACGTGGGACCCATATTCTGGTCCCGAAACACAAAGAACGGATCACGCCGTTGCGATCCTCTTGAAAAATTACACAAGTTTGACTATTCACTTGTACAAAACGGACACTCGGTGATAAGGCTGGAAATCACCGCCAACTCCCGAAACGGCCCTCACGGGGCCTGCACCAGCGTGTGGAATTATAGAAGGACGACTGTGCCAATGCGATGCCCTTAGAAAAACACCCAAAATAAACTTCTCACACGCCCCGAGTGGACATCCGATGAAAAAGTTACAGAACGCTGCTCGCATCTCAACAGACGGGATGTGGGGCTCATGCCTCAACTCCGGCCTCAATGCCTGAAACCACCCTGAAAAGCTTCGCCTCGGCGCCAGGGTCCCAACGCCACTGACAACGCTCAAAATGGACATCGGATGTGCCCGCGCTGTCCAAAACAAGAACTTCCAGAAGAACGCCCATCCACTTAATGGTCGTGCCGCGCCCCCAATCCCCCTCGTTTCGGAAATTAAAAATTCCCAAAACCATCTCAAAAAGTCCGCCTTGACATCTGGAGTACACTGCCATAGACGGAATGCAAAACGGACACCCGTAGCAGAAATTACGGGCATCCGAGTCGAGGGGTCAAAGCCCCTTGGGCTGGATCGGCCGGTCCGCCCGGCCTGGGCCGGCCCGTCTCGCAGCGCCTGGCCCGCGGCATGGCCGCGCGAGCTGGTGGTGGACCCGGTCCAATTCATGACCAACCGGCTGAAGCCGGTCTCCGCGTGACGACCCGCGCGATGCGGGTCGTGTTCCACCGCGGGGTCGCACGACGCGACCCCGGTCCACTGCGGAGCGCCGCTCGCCGTCGCCCCAGCTAGCACCGCCGCCGACCCCACCGACCTTTGCGCTCACCCGGCCACCGCACTGAATCCCTCGCACCGACGCCCTCAGCACCCGTCCGACCTCCACTGATAACCCGCCTCCGCTGACCTCCGCTCCACTGCGACCCCCCGCGGCTGCCTGCTCCACTGAACGCCGAGCCGCCGCCACCGGAACCCCCAAATCCGGCTGGGGAGCTCCAAAAACCCATGGATTTCGGCGAACAACCACGATCACATCTGAACTCAGATTTTAAATCTGAAATATGCGTCAGGTAGCTCATAAAATATACTACTCATTTATGGGCTTTGTTTGATAATTCGATAGAGGTTTGATACAAAAATACGAGCTCAAAGTAGATGCAGAAATAAAAATTGAAACCACAACGATCCTACCTTGTTGGGCTTCGCCCGATGCTTCACAGAGAGTCCGCCGCCGCGCCGCTGCCTTTCCGGAGGGGTGGAGGAGAGGGGGAGCTTCCTCCTTCATCGTTGGGAGCTATTGGTGCCAGGGAAGAAGGGGGAGAGGAGAGGGGTGGGTTAAGTGTTTAAATAGAAAACACTTAACCACCCGCCCGTCGGCCCAAACCCGAACTTCCGGCGGGGTCAAGATCAAGACTCCCCTGGGGTAAACGCCACATTCTGAGCACAATTGTGGTCTCAGAATTTTAATCCGAGGCACCATTTGAAAGTTATTAAACTTAGCACCCGAGGTTGCCAAATTATGAAAATGCCCATGGGGCCATTTTTCACAGACGGGCTGCGCCCGCGAAACTTACACCCCTACTAGGGTAAATGGCACGCTCCAAACTCAACGGTGCTCAAAGTTTCCCAATCCGAGAAACAATTTTAGAGATACTGAGTTAAGCCGTTAAATGAATAAATTAATTATTTAATTTATCTGTTCCACTCTCCGATAGTGAGGGAGGGGTCCAAACGTCCCGCGCCGACATGCTTTATGTTGTCCCTAGGGTAAACACCCCATTCCGGACTCATCCGTACACATAGATCTCTTATCCAAAACTCCATTTAGGAGTTATCCCATTTATTTTGCGTTCCCATTGTAAATGAACTAAAAAATTAATTCCGGCCACACCGGGGCTTGGAATCGCACGCCGTCTGAAGGCACTGCTCTGGAATATCATTAAGAATATTCCAAAGTCTTTTACTGAAAAAAACTTGGTTCTTAAATCATTCCCTCCTTCAAGATTTTCATCCCCGAAAAGCAAAACCATGGAAAAACTCCGGGTATTAAGCCCGCACCTGGCTCTCCCGTACCCAGAAGAACTCTTGCACAGTCCCGCGTCACCGCACATAGACCAAAGGATTTGATCTGTTCATGCTAGGTCGGCCCTTGACGATAACGTGCATAAGAGCATGCACACTTCTCCTTAGGTAAGCCATGTGGGAGATGCCGTTCACCCACTCCAGGCTTTGGGGTTCGGCAAGGCGGTAGGGAACCTCGCCATCCCTTCATACGGTCCCAAACGGCCTAACGGCTCTCAGGGGTAGCTCACCTCCCCGAATGAACCCTTATGTCGCATGCCGCGACTGGAATCTTTACCCGCACCTAGAACATGGCCTGGTGATTCCCTCATTTAGAATATCAATATGGTGGAATACGCAAGGATATCTTGTCACGCAAGGTTTCACAGTCGATGTCTCTCAACCAAGACTCTCTTACACACTCGGAGAGCGATGGAGTCAATGCCATCGACTAAAGAGGAAGGTTACACACCTTCTACTCTACCAACACAGGGTTACACCCGACGCCCTGCGCCACCATGGTAAAACCTCAAACAAGGATCATGGAGAAAAAGAATTTCACAGTCAGAGTCTAACAATTTTACTGCAAAAAGTATAAGAGCTGTAGAGCGTACCTCTTATCACCTCATGCTCTGAAGGATCGTAGACATCCAATGCTCGCGGCTATCCGCGGTCCCAACTGTCAGCTCCTAGATCCTGACATGGACCGCCTAGTGGTGATGAGAAGACCTCGTAAGGCCATCCCCCACTACCAGCTCCTCCCTCTCCTCTTCTAGCACCACCTCTCTGGGCGCTACTCCGATCACAACATTTCCTTTTACGCAATGGTGCACCTTCTGCCTGCCCGAAGCTCTCTGCATGCCTAGTCGGGCAGTCCTATGCAAGGTGACCTCACCCATCGAAAGCATAGCACTAACTTTTTTCTGGCTGCACTGGTGCCCTCCGGCGCCACTGTGGTGTACGACCACGCCCCTGAGTCCGGTTGTCATAAAGCCACCTACGTCAAGGTTCTTCTTGCCAACGCCCTCTAGCTACGACAGACGTCTCAGCTCCAACATGCCTACTGCTACCACCAACTCTAGAATGTGATAGGAAGCTCTCTATCATTAGTTCCTTCTCTAGCACCCTGGCATATGTGGAAATTCCCAAGGGTACTATGACAACACAAATCTCTCGGCGAAGACCCTGCTCAAACTTCCGTGCTCAGATGTTGCCGTTGTGGACCAAGTCCAGGTAAAAGCGTGAACGGTCTATGAAACTAGCCGCGTACTCAGCCACCGTTATCCCTCCCTACTGAAACTATAGGAGCTACTGAATCCAAACAGAGTGCAAGTAGGAGGGGAAAAAATCCTCATGAAACAACAACTGAAAGTCGCCCCATGAAAGCGACGACTCTTCAAGAAACTGAGTCACTAGACTCCACTAATGCCAAGCTACACCATGAAAAAGGTTTGCTGCCAAATCCACTCTCTGATCTTTCAGTGTCTGCACAAGCCTGAAAAGGCGAACCACTATCTCTAGCCAAACCTCTACTGCCTGAGGGTCTAGATCACCACTGAACCTCAACGGTCTCTTCCACTGGAACTCAAGGAGCGTGCTCAACTTGTGCTTAAGCTCAGACTACTTTGCTGAAGTTGTCTTCTTCTCAATAGGTGGGGGTTCTCCTACCAGCCCACTCGGAGAAAGGGGATCACACGATGGGTCCTGGACTGAGGCCTCATAGCTCATAGGTTCATCTTCACAAACCAAAGCTGGTATCCTGGATGGCTGTCTTTTTGGAGACATCCAGAATATTATCAAGGAGTGATGCGGTCAGATGAGTAAATATGTATATAAAAAAACAACAAAAACAATGGGGAGCTGACTCAATAAGGACAGTTAAAGACTCAATCCTATGTGATTCACAAACCAATTTTCCCTGCAACAAGTGTCTCAGAATGCCGAGTCGACAAGCGGGTTATCAGGGTCCTGGTGAATGGATACGTCGGCTGCCGTACCATCACTGGACTCCCTATCCTGAGAGCCGCTCTTGAGACACGTTAACTCTCTTTCCCTAAATTCAAACCAATTCGTTTTTTAGGGATGTCTGAACAGCATCCCAAGGAATGAACCACCTTTGATACCACGTTTTCACAACCTGACCCTACCCGGGCTCGATCTGCAACTACCCTAAGCCCGCCTCCATAGGCCAGGGGCTGGCGGCAAGTGCCGAAGGCTAAAAAACTCAGGGAGGCCTTTTCCTGAGTACCTGTACACACACATGCAACACAATCAATGCAGAAGTGCAGATTAAAAGAAAATACAAGTAAAGTAAAAGGGAAACTGCAATAAATAAACCACAAAAGGTGAATTGACCTCTAATAAATACAAAGCGAGTGTTGAGGGTAAACTGAAAAAGAAAAGGGGCAAACATGTGCCCATCCAGAAAAGGTGCCACAACCCGGCGACAGGTAAACAAAAGAAAAACAGCTGGAAGGGTCCCCCACATGGAACCCGACTCCGACCACTACACGTGGTCCAAGCTCCCGAACTCCTAAGATCCACTGAAGTCATGACCAACCTGTCCGTCGCCTGCAAGGGCACACCAAGTGCGGGTAAAGGCCAAGCAAGGGTGAGTATAAAAATACTCAGTAGGATACACCAAAGGCTGGAGGGAGAAAAAAAAGAGGTACTGAAGGGTGAGAAGTAGATCGAATAGGAAAAAGTAAAGAAGTACAACCGAGAGTGCAGTAAAGAGTAAGAGTATAGAGTCCAGCTCAACCCAACAAGAGGAAAGAAGGTAGACTCGTCCAGACACAAGGAGCTGGAAACGGTGAGAAGATGAACTTCCTGTCGAGTCTTCGCTACCTATAGAAGGAGATTAGACTCATCCATCCACGAGAAGCAAGAGACGGAAAGCACGTGGAATACCCCGTGCATCTTCGCCTCTCCTGGAAGGAGAGTAACCAAACCCAAGAAGTGGGTATTGAAACAAGTTATAGACATATCTATATGCTCAATCTAGAAGCTCGAACAAGGTTGTAAGGGGATCTCAATCCCGTAGATAAGGCCAATAAAGTGATTAGCCAACAGTCCCAGAAGTAAACACCAATGATGACCAGCATCCCACACATCTTCCCCAAACTGAAAGTCAAGGGCTCAAATCACCACACCTCGAAACTATCTACTTTGGGCGGAACTGACTCGCTCGCACGGTTTTAAGTCACGTCGCAAGGATTTGTCTCAGTGGGGAAAGCACCCCTCATACTTGAGAGTTCTGGGGGAACGTCAAACCACACCTCGTCACTGCCCCACAGTCGAGAGGTCTCCTCAAAGTCGACAGGCAACCCCTTGCCTAGCCCCGCTGGAGGGTGATCCCTGGAAGTCGATGGGTTCCCACTGGAGGGAGACCTGACAAGAGTCGACGGGCGCCACACTGCCTAGTCCCGTAACAGGGTAATCCACTGGAGGGCGACCCGGATAAAGTTATCGACGAGTCCTAATGCCCAGTCCCATAAAAGGGTACTCCACTGGCGGGAGGCTCGTAACCCTCATCGGGGACCACTTCCCAGCCCTGCTGGAGGTAAACCCGACATCAGGGACCACTTCCCAGCCCTGCTGAAGGTAAGACTGGCATCGGGGACCACTTCCCAGCCCCGCTGGAGGTAAACCCGGAACCGCTCTGACCATCCCAGCTGGATGGTACTGCTCAGTGAACACTGCTGTATTGGTCATCCCTGCTGGATGGTAACCCACTGGCCATCCCTGCTGGAAACAACCTCTGCCCTACTTATAACAACCTCAACCCTACTGGAAAGAACCTCAGCCCTGCTGGTAACAACCTCCTGGGTAGAGGATCGGTGCCCGTGTAATGTGTTGGTCACACCAAATCCACAAGAACTCTACTAGGGATCACGAAGGAATGAGAGAAACTCCCCGAGCCTCTCAAGGCGATCACGCTCCAATCTGCTGAGTCACTGTCAAAGAGGACTGAGACAACTCATCCTAGAAAGTGGGAAAACACCTACATTGTACGAGCACATGTAGTCATAAATGGTGCCGCAGTCTGATGAAAGGGCACGATACTGAAACCTCCCACAGATGATAAAATAGAGGAACCATACTATCTCTACCGGCCAAACGAGAACAGAAGCAGGGGAAAAACTCAACCCTGCTGGTCAACAAGCGAGAATAGGACCAGGGGAAAAACTAAACCCTGCTGGTCAACAAACGGGAACAGAACCATTGGAAAACTCAACCCTGCTGGTCAACAAACGATAACCGAGGAACCCTGTAAGTCGCGAGAGGTCAAAGGTACGCAAAGTAGAACACGACATGCACATGGGGCCCACACGACGTGTGAAACCAAGTCAACCCCAACCAAGAACACAAACATTCTCAGCTACCAACATCAACATGTACCTCCCAGCGTTCTCGTATACTCCCAGAGTATACCAAATCTCCAGCCCAAAGGCTAACGTGCACACGGCACCCGACGTCAACGCGAAGGCGTAACGTAACAACTCCAACTTTCCACCTCAACAGATGAGGCACAACCAACCACATCTCATTAAACACCAACATCACTCCCCCAGGAGTGAGCGCGATCACACGCCAAGGGTCTGCTACAAACACGGTAGAAGAACCGCCACGAGCACCTTCACATTTCCACATTTAATAAGATCGTGAAAGAGGCTCCAGACGCCTGAACAGATTACACCATTGTAATCCTCGTGGAAAAACATGCGAGATCGACTACTTACTCGCCTCAAACGTATATCCGACGGAAAAGTTTCCAACACCGCTTTACACCCGAACGACGTCCCGTGATCCCGATCCCCGGCCTGAAAAACAGTCGGGCGCATCGCACCATTACGATCCCCTCAGGAAAACACGTCAAAAGGACTGCTCACTTGAGTGCAATTGATATCCGGAGAAAAAGATGCATTCCGGCGCACCACACACGAGCGGTGCTACATGGGACCCGCATCCCGGTCCCGAAACAATAAAGAACGGATCACGCCTTTGCGATCCTCTCAAAAAAGTACACAAGTTTGACTATTCACTTGTCCAAAACGGACACCCGGTGATAAGGCTGGAAATCACCGCCAACTCCCAAAACGGCCCTCACGGGACCAGCACTAGCGTGAGGAATTAAAGCAGGTAGACTGCGCCAATGCGATGCCCCCGAAAAAACACCCAAAATCGACTGCTTGCACGCCCCGAGCGGACGTCCGATGAAAAAGTTACAGAACGCTGCTCGTAGATCAACAGATGGTCCATGGGGCCCATGCCTCAACTTCGTCCTCAACGCCTGAAACCACCTTGGAAAGCTTCTCCTCGGCGCCAGGGACCCAACGCCGCTGACAGCGCTCAAAACGGACATCGGATGTGCCTGCGCCGTCCAAAACAAGAACTCCTGGAAGAACGACCGTCCACTTAACGGTCGTGCCGCGCCCCCGAACCCCCTCGTTTCGTGAATTAAAAATTCCCAAAACCATCTCAAAAAGTCCACCTCGACGTCTAGAGTACACTTCCGCAGACAGCATGAAAAACAGACGCCCGTAGTGAAAATTACGGGCGTCCGAGTCGAGGGGGCAAAGCCCCTTTGGCTGGACCGGCCTGGGCCGGCCTGCGCCGGCCGGCCCGTCTTGCAGCGCCTGGACCGCGGCTTGGCCGCGTGGGCTGGTGGTTGACCCGGTTCATCGCTTGGCCGAACGGCTGAGGCCAGTCGCCGCGTGACGACCCGCACGACGCGGGTCGTGTTCCCCCACGGGGTCGCGCGACGCGACCCTGGTCCACCGCAGAGCGCCGCGGAGCACCGCTCTCCGTCGCCCCAGCTAGCGCTGACACCGACCCCGCCGACCTCCCCGCTCGCCCGACCACCATGCTAAAGCCCTCGCACTGACACCCTCAGCACCCGACCGACCTTCGCTGAAGACCCGCCTCCACCGACCTCCGCTCCACCACGATGCCCCGCGGCCGCCTCCTCCGCTGAACGCCGAGCCGCCGCCACCAGAACCCCCAAATTCATCCAGGAAGCTCTAAAAACCCACATATTTCAGCGAACAACCGCGATCACCTCCGAAATCGAATTTTCAATCCGAAAGATTCTTCGGGTAGCTCATAAAATATACTACTCATTTATGGGCTTTGTTTGATAATTCGACAGAGGTTTGATACAAAAATTCGAGCTCAAAGTAGATTCATAAATAAAAATTGAAACCACAACGATCCTACCTTGTTGGGCTTCGCCCGATGCTTCACGAAGAGTTCGCCGCCACACCACTGCCTTTTCGGAGGAGAGGAAGATAGGAGGAGCTTTCTATTTCGTTGTTGGGAGCTGTTGGCACCAGGGAAGAAGGGGGAGAGGAGAGGGGTGGGTTAGGTGTTTAAATAGAAAACACTTAACCACCCGACCGTCGGCCCGAACCCGAACTTCCAGCAGGGTCGAGATTAAGCCTCCCCTAGGGTAAACGCCACGTTCTGAGCGCAATGGAGGTCTCAAAATTTTAATCCGAGGCTCCGTTTGAATGTTATTAAACTTAGCGCCCGAGGTCGCCAAATTACGAAAACGCCCCTGGGGCCATTTTTCACAGACGGGCCGTGCCCGCTAAACTTACACCCCTCCTAGGGTAAACGACACACTTCGAACTCAATGGTGCCCTCGGTTTCCCCATCTGAGACACCATTTAAGAGATACTGAGTTAATCCGTTAAACGAATAAATTAGTTATTTAATTTATCCGTTGCATGCTCCGATAACGAGCGAGGGGTCCAAACGTCCCGTGCCAACATGCTTTATGTCGTTCCTAGGGTAAACACCCCATTCTCGACCCATTCGTACACTCAGATCTCTGATCCTAAACTCCATTTAGGATTTATCCCATTTATTTTGTGTTCCTAGTGTGAACACACTGAAAATTTAATTCCATCCACACCGAGGCTCGAAATCGCATGCCGTATGAAATTTCTGTACTGGAATAACATCAAAATTATTCCAAAGTCTTTTATTGCAAAAACCGGGTTCTTATAATGATATCTAAATAAAGTATTAGTTTATGTTATTTCTACCCTAGGTACACTTAATTAAAAATTATTAAAATAAAAATATTTCATAAGATTTGATTTGATTTATTTTGAAATTGGTTTATGGATTTATTATTGAGAATTATATATAGGTCAAAAGTACTTGTTATGGAAGGAATTTAAAAGTTAATTTCATGTGTTTTTTAGATGATATAATGGAATATTTATGGATATATGATTTTGATTATAGTCATATGCCATTTAACATTTCACTATATATGAATGATAGTTTGGTTCATGATATAATTACAAATGATTTTTCTAATTGGAACATTGATAATGTTTTTTCATTGTTTAATTAAAAAATAGTAAAACATTAATGAGTATCCATATTTTTTAGTGAGGAGAGGTGAATGAAAATTCAAGTGTTTGATAAAGAATTGATATTATTCCTGGAAAACCTGTTATAGGATGGTGATGGTATGATCAATGTGGGGTATGAATAAAATTTTGAAAAGAGTGTTTTTAATGATGATTTTACATTGAATATTTAACAATTCTAATAGAAGGTTTATAAAGATCTTTCATCTATTATATATTTTCTCTACCATAGGGACATTATAAATATGAAAATGTGTCCACTGTGTGTTTTAATTTCATAAACAATTTTTTTCATTTGTTATTTTGATGCCCATCTATTTTTACATCCTATTTAAAATGGGTGAATTGGTTTTCCTTATCTTTATTATATATATATATATTTTAATGTATTTGAAAAATAGAATCACATTTTAGACACCAATACATTGTAGAAGTTATGTTCTATTTGATATTTCATATGGATACATTGTAATGACTTTTTGTTTGATCATAAATCTTTACTAAACATAGTGCAGATATAGTGAGATATTAATTTACTTGAAATATATGGTAGATGAAGATATGTTGGTTTTAATTAAAGGCTAAATGATAATTATAATTGAGTATAACCTCATTATGGATGTTCAATTTAAGTAAATTCTAAAATCTCTTTTTTCTGATTATAATTTTGTTTTGTTTTTCTGGGAAGAATTTTACTAGAGTGGTTTGGGCTTCATTGTATAAAAATATTGTTTCTTGGTGGAGATGTATAGCTGTAGAAGTTTCTTTTATCTGTTTGGTAATATTATTTTAAAATCACATTAAATATTAGTCTGAATTAACTAAGGGTGTAGATCAAAAAATTCATTTCCTTCTTAAGTATCATTCGGAATAACCATTGGAATTTTCTAAATAGAATAACCAAATCATTGTCACACAAAAAAAATCATAGACTTAGTATCTATAATATATTATTAATAGTTTCATAACTCAAAAAGAGTGTTTAATCCTTATCATGATCTGAAATCAACTTGGATTGGAGAATCAATGAGAATCACTATTTTGGATTACAATGTGTAGAAACTATCCATAAATTCATGATACAAAAACTTTCATATAGCTTATGTACTTTACTCATATAAAAAAAATATAGAATCTATTTTTCAACTACAAGAGAGTATTTAATTAAGTTATACTTCCATAAAGTTAGCATTGTTTTTCCTCTCCTCCTAATTTCTCTTCTTCATATTCCTCATTTTCTTACACTACTACTAGTAATATCTTATCATCCACACCTTATTTTCTATATCTATATAATTTAATAGAAAAACACTTAATATTTTTATATAAATTGAAAATATTATATTTTTAAGTAGCAGGGATCTTCCCTCTTCAAATTTCAATTTCAAATTAAAAATTTAGAAAATAAACTATGATTATATTCTCTCAACTAATTCTTCAACTACACATTATTATTATTAAATTATTTGAATTTATCCAAGACTCAAGTCATGATATCATTGAGTATGGAATGATAAATTTAACCATCTCAAAATAATAATGATTTTAATTATCACACCTTTACATCAAGGAGTGGTTATCTATTAAATCATAAGATTAATTTCTTTCATTTATTTATCCATCAATCACATAAAATTATGGATATAATATTAAAATCACACCTCATATTCTCAAAATAATTTTATAAGGATTTGTATTTTTAATATTTAATCCATAAAATCATAGCTTCAACATCACAATTTTTTTACTTTTGAATTTTATTTAACTTTCATAAATCTTTCTTTTGAAACTCTATATTAACATTTTGATTTTTTACATTTTTTTCTAAGTTTAAAACCCTTATGTTTCAATTTATATTGTAGAGTGACACTTATATATCCTAAAAATCCTTAAATGACAATTATGTATCAAATTAATGAAAATTATAAATAAAAAAATAAACTTTATGCATTATGGGAATGTCCCATACATATTCCTTTACCTAAAACTTAGCTTTTTATATTAATAGATTTACCTTTGTTCTTTTACTTTAAAAAATTTCAAACCCAGTCTGATCATAGATAATATTATGCATCTACAAGGATACAAATATATATTTAGAAAAGTTACTATTATGTATTGATGAACTTATCAAATTTTAGTCCATTTTCTAAGAGTTTCACTTATATATTAGTGAGATTACCTTTATGTATTGAGGAATATTCTATATTTTAGTCCATATACCTAGAGTTGTTCTTATGTATCTTCATGGTTTCCTTTATATATTTACATTTTCAAATTTTTGAACTAGTACTTCTAAAAAAATATCCTAAATATATTTAAACATCATAAAAAAACATCAATCCTATTTATATAAACTATAGTATTCTTAACATCCCTTGGGTAACTTTATAGTTTTTATTATAAGTTATTTTGAATAAGATTTATGTGTTGAAAACAAATGAGAATAAAATAAAAATATCTACTTATATTTACTAATTCATTTTCCTTAAACAAACACCATAATGCATAGAAATACTTCTTTAACTCCAAATATAAGAAAATCCCCCTAGGTCTCAACAATTATCCAAAGTTCCTAACCTATATTGATCTCACTATATTCTTCATATGGACTCAATAATATATCCTAATGAATTTTATTGAAAACCATTGAATAATAATAACTTTTCAAACATATCATGATTATTACTAGTCTATTATTCAATAATTATAATGCAACGTGAGTGAAATCTATATAGAAAATAAGAGTATTGAAAAATAATATCATGTTTTCTATTAAAATGACTTACATGGACCAATTAAAAATTTCTTCCACTACACTAAATTGTTACTCATCTTCCACTTTTAAAATCTATTCCTTAAACATATGAATAACAAGTTTCTAGATACATGATCAAAAAACATTTTAAAATAGTTTAAAGATCACAAAAACATGAGGAATTCATATATTTCCCCTTTTAAAAACACTATCTAGACACATGATCCCCTTAAAGAAGAGATATATCCCCCATTAGGTTAAAAAATATTTTTTTATTCTCCCCCAATATTTATTTCCCCCCTAATTGTAAATACATTCATGAATAAACATAACGGGATTTATATTATCTTTCTCTGCTATTGAAAAAAAAATTAAATGAATTATTGATAGAGGAGATAAATAATATATACCTTATACTTGAGAGGAATAAGGATGAACTCACATAATCAACCTCAATATATGAAATTATTAATTTAAAAATTTCTATGAAAAAATATCTACAATATGCTCCATGGTCAAAAGAAACTCCAACAAAAGAACTGTTTTCTCCACCAATTCCTTGATAAGGTTATTTTTTATATCAATGTGATTTGATAAAGAATTTTGAACCATATTTCATTACAAATTAATTTAAATTTTATTAAAACGTCTATTTAATAGTATAAACATCACATACACCATGATATCTACCAATTAGGTCCATATCAATGCTTTTGGGCTATTTATTGAGTTTCATAAGCATATTATTCTACATCAAGAATCAAGGTCAATAAAAATTACTTCTTTATGTTACAAAATATATACATTTTCCTAAAGAGAAAACTACAATAGATGTTGATATTCTTCCATCAACATTTCTAACCCAATAAACATTTTTATAACCAATAATAACGAGCCTTAAACTGTTATAATATTTAAATCCATATTCCATCATGAATTTAATATACCTAAGAATCATATTTGGAAATAAAATGAGATTTAATTATTGAAATTTGGCATCTAATACATGGTATAACAATAAACACAATATCTAGTATTTATGTTTTCATATAGATAAAACTACCCACAAGAATCCTAAAATCTCTTAAATCAACTTCCTTTCCTTTTTATCATTCTAAAGTTCTATTCCCATTGAAATATTGGTAGAAATTAACTTAGAATCATCCATGACAAACTAATTCATGTTTTTTTGTGAATGCTT
The DNA here is from genome assembly GCA_963277665.1 of Viscum album. Classification (NCBI taxonomy): domain Eukaryota; kingdom Viridiplantae; phylum Streptophyta; class Magnoliopsida; order Santalales; family Viscaceae; genus Viscum; species Viscum album. The sequence goes on along the minus strand of OY728155.1, from coordinate 267,691,099 downwards.
CTCTTAAAAAATAATGATATTATCTTCCTATTTTGAAATTTATAAACATAAAAAGCACTTTATTTCTATAATAAGGGAAATTTTAACATCTTTTTCATCTCAAAAAAAAAAATCTCACACATATTTTTCATTTATAGAAAATATGATATAATCTATATAGAAAATAATAATAATGGATACTCTTTTACATCATTAATGTATATTTTATTGTCCAATCATACTTTATTAAACTTCAAAAACTTTGAGAAAGTGTATAACACGAAATATTAATCTCATAGTGATTTTTTAACCTTTATAGAGGATTATTTAACTTGTAAACATATCCTTTTCCTTATCTAAGAAAACAATTATCCTGTTTCTTGATGTACACGTCCTCTTCCAAATCATCTTTAAGAAATCCTGAAAAGAAATCCATTTATGGGATATTGTATCACGATTTTTATATAATAGAAAGAAATATCCTAATATTATAAAAACTAGAAACCAATGTAATGGAATCATCATAATCAATTCATTAAAATTGTTAGTACCCTTTTTAAATAGCTCTTTCCCTGTTTCTTATTACTTCTCCTATTTCATTCATCTTGTTTCAAATCACCCAATTTTTTCTAATAACATTAATTTTTATTAGCTTTATTATAAACTCCAATGTCTAATTATTATTTATATTATCTAACTCCTCATTTATAACATCAATCCACTCTTGAAGTTTCAAATCCTCTACCATATCTTGGATCAACCTTAGAAAAAAACAAGGTAAATCTTGTTATCCTCAAAGTTCACCTAGTTTTAACCATCTATGTTAGCTCTACAATTATATTTTTTATCACAACTTACTTTATATTCATTTTACAAGTGGAAATTTTTTTCTCTTCATCACTTTAAATGGTTGAATCATCATCTATAATCTATACTTTAACTAGAATCAAATTTTCATAAGCACCTTAAAATGGATTCTCAATTACATTTCCTTCATGGTCTTCACTTTTGGAACTTGATTATTTATGTGTGATTTCATTAATCAATTGTTATTATACTACTACATTAAAATTATCCACAATATTCTATATCAATTAATTATAATAGTGGTATCCACTTATATTTATAAGATAACTGAGGAAGATACCATCAACTCCTATCTACTCAAATTTTCTATATTTTTCATTTTTAATATTAATAATATAAGATTTTATAAACACCCATAATTATTTCAAGCATAAGTATTTATTATGATATGTCTCATGTGGTGTAATATATGAATATATTTATATAAATAGTATATCTTAATATGAAACACTATACCAATTTCTTATCCATATAAATTACAATATGTATCCTTCTCAATCAAAAATAGTACAAACCAACTCCACCATACTCTTCATATTTCACTCAATTGCATCATTTTTTTGGGTGAATAGTTCACTAAGTTCATGGTGAATACCATGATTCTCAAGATATGAATCAAATTTTCTTCTAGTATATTTAGAGTTTCTTGTTTATTCTTCTTGAACATAATTCATATTATGAGAGATAATTCATTTAGAATGGTAATCAAATATTTATATCTATTTTTATATTTCTTCCTCATATTCCCACAAATATCTAAAAAAATGATCTATAACAGGTTAAATGTTAGAATATATAAATTGTTGTTTGAATAATTAATAATATTATCCTTTCAACATGTAGAGAAAATTTAATTTCATTATTTAATCAAAATAATGAAATCATGAACATTATTTTCTTAGGTTAGCTTACTCATATTTTTTGTCCTATGTGTCTATAAATTTTATGCCATATTTGATTTTATACTTATATGCTTATGTAGAAAAAATATTTAGTATGAGAGACCTAAGAAAAGATTCCTCGTGTTCACTAAAATCGTTTCAATACACATCCATATTTCAATAACTTAAACAAGAACCCATATTTTTTAAACAACACTTCATTTAATTAATTACAAAGATAAGATAAACTTAATAAATTATGTTTTATCCCATCAACATTTAACATATTCTTGGACAATTACTTATCTTTTATAATATCTAATCGATAAAAATCCATTGATTTTAAGTGAAACAAAATTTCTAAATATTATTAATCCATCCATTAATTTATAAATACCCTTCAGTAAATTTAAATATCCTATAATGTATGAAGGAAATCCACTATATAGAAATCATGGACATTCTTATTAGGATGATTTCAAGTAAACTATAATTAATAACACTTTATTTTTTTATTTCATAATTATTATTCTGATTATTCTAATTATTATAATTTATACTATGTTGAGTAGGTAAAATTGTGAGACATTCATTGATAGAGTGATGTGGATCATAATTCATTTCAAAAACCTATTCCAATAGTTGGAACATTATTTCAACCTTCAGTGTAGAATTTTTAGATGCATTTTAAAATTTTATTCTTTTAGTTTTCTGAATCCACTTCCACATTTTTATCCATAATATTTTAAACATATAAAAAGTTTGAAAATTAAAACACCATCTCCAGCATGTTTCGATGTGGTGAGGTGCCTCTTATTCGGGTTGGCATGGCATTAGCGTGGATCGACATCAGCTTCGGTGCTCCGACTTCGACTCTGGAGAGACTCATTGTGGTATGGATTCCTGGACTAGAGTCATCATGGATTGACGAAGGCTTTGGTTTGCTCCTTGCTTCGTTCTATGGTTTGGCCCGACGTCGTATATGGTTCGTCTTGGATGGGGGAGGATCTATTTGACTTTTGTAGGTTCGAAAGGGCTTTGTGGAGTCGCCGCCGCTGGAGGTTCGCTGCTCCTCCTCGCTATCTATAGCTTCCCATGTGAGGCTCGAATCTATCCTCTTTAGACTGATTTTGTGGAAGGTTGGTGATTTATCGTGGATGGTGGAAGGGTTGTTTTCTGGTGGTGGCTCTGACGATTGGTACATGTCATTTGGTGTACGAGATTGTCTTAATGTGCTTTTGCTGGTTATTTTGGTTCTCTTGAGGATGTATTATTCAAGTTGGATGGATGATTTCTGGAAATTTGATTTGTTTGATGTTTGATGATTTAAATTTTATTCTGTGCTCAAGGATTTTATGTATGAAGGAGTCTCTATAGTTATTGGTGTAAGTTATTTGTGAGTTTGATTTGATCCTGAAGGTGAGAAGTTAGTGCAGCCAGACTCGATCACAGGAACAGACCCTACAGGAGGATTTAGAGCTGGTGGTTAATCTTTGCAGTGCTTTTTGGATTTGGTTGTTTGAGAGGGTGTGGTGTCAGCCATCAGATCAGGCCTGTGTTATGACATAGGACACTTTCTAGCATATTATCCTTTCAACGATGACATACTTCAACATGATCAAATGTGCTAGGGAGGGGCGAATCTCGTTGTAAGTCTGGTTTTTCTCCTTTTGTTCTTCAGGCGTGATATGTTTTAAGTCCTTTTTGTCTTTTGGGTTCCCCATTCTTCCCTTAAAAGGGGAATTTATCTAATAAATAAAAAAATTGAAGGCCTTCGGGCCATTGGATGAAGTAATGGTTATGGTGGTGTTAGAATTCACTATTGTCGTATATGTTAAAATAGAAAATTTCTTTAGTCCTTTTTAATGAAAGTCAAAACTTTATGTAAATAAATTTCTATTTAAACCTTTTAAAGAAACTCAAAAGAAACATAAAATGTACCTTATAAATATTATATTTCTATATAAAAATCTCCCTGAAATAATTTTAAAAATATGGACATGTAAGAAAAATAGTTGAAAGGTAAACTTTAAAATAGGATTTTTAAAAGAAAGTATCTTATATAAATCCTTAAAAAGATTAATTTTTTAAAAACATTATAAATAAAGTGAAATATGGAAACTGACCTTTATCGTCAATTAAATAATAAATATGAATTTTCTTGAAAATTTTATAATAATATGTACATGGAATATAATTATTTATAAAATAAACCTATAACACATTTAAAACAAGGTTTTAAGTTAATGTTTTCCTTATATTGAGTCAAACTTGTCACATATGTTCTTTATATTCTAGAATAATAAACATATATTAATTATTTACTTTCTTCAGAAACTTTTTCAATTTTATTGTTCCTTTTATTTTATCTCTTATTATAATATACACAATTAGTTAATCATTTGAGTTCACTTCAAAAGTTTAGATGGTATTCAGCTTAGATGTCAAAAATGAATTTTGTAGGAGGAATATGGTCAAAGTAGTCATTATTTGATCATACACATAATAATAATCATTACATATTTATACTATTTATACATAAATTATAATTTTAAAACCTATATTGAAATATTTTTATGAAAAATGAACTGTGTTACAATCATTGAGATGATATGTCGTACGTACGCATGAGTAACGATTCCATTTTTCAGTGATCATTATGGAAATAAGTTAAGTAATTTTTTATATATCTATAATTATAATAACACCATAAATATCATATTTTTTAAAATATACTTATATATATCATTTATGTTATGTGGTGATAAAAAATAATCACATCACTTTCTGGATGTTGTAGTCCACACATACGTATAAACGATGTTATCATTTTTCAATGAGTGGAAAGGTAAGAAAAAATGATATATTATCTTTTAATAATGATAAATATTTCATTATTATTATATATAAACCTTAATTATATCATTATAAATTATTTTTATAGGTGATGATGGAAAACAAATTACAACGGTTTGTGAGGCGGTCGTCCATCGTACACACAAATGATGGTTTTGTTTCCCATTTGATGGAAGAGGATATGGATTTTGGTTATTAAATTTAAATAATAAAATATAGGTATATGTGATATAATTATGTAATTATATAATCATATTTGAAGAAAATTTTAAGGATTTTGGAAGAAGAAAGAAAACCAAAATACTTGGTTAAGAATGATATCTCTTCTTTGTACCACCGCTTTAGAATTATTCCTAATGCATTTATATATTAGATTTATGATCAAACCAAGTACTATAGAATGTATGGAGGGAAGTAATAAATTTATTTTGGTAGGTATTTTACAAAACAAAATAATTTTAAGGTGTGAATATGTGAGGATAGGGGTGGACTTTTATAAGTCAGGGAGAGGACACACTTGGAGTTTTTGAAAAGAAAAATTTATACCCACATTTTACACATTCCATAAGGATCCAAAATAGACCATCACCAAGACTTATATGAGATAAGGTCAAAATATGTTCATAAAATATAATTTATACATGTTTTTAGGTAATTTTTATCATTATATATTTAGTTTAACCGTCAATAAATCTATTTTCACCTTAACCATGGTAAAATATTTACTATTTTTTGCTATTCATTATGACAAAAAAATAAGTTAGGATTATTATATAATATTAATTATTATAATTAAAAATATTTAATCCATTTTACTAAATTAAATTCATATAATTGGAATAATTTAATTAAAAACTAAACATGCAGACGTGGTGAAAAAGCAGTTTTTCAAGAAACGTATTTTTCAAGTATAAGATGATTTTATATTAAATATATGAATAATAATAATAATTATATGAATTTAAATTAATATTTATAGATATATAAACTATATAGTTAATTTTAATAATTCCTCATTATGTGTTATTTTATTTAATTAAAAAGGAGATACATTATGCACTTTAAAACTCTTTTCAGAAAATGAGTTTTTTTAAAAAAAAACTTATACTAAAATCCAATATAAAGATGATTAAAATTTAATTAATCGGGTTAAATATTAATAAATAATACTTATGTTACAATAAATCAAATTAAAATCATAATGGTTCTTTTAAGTTACTTAATTTATTGAAAATAAATGACAGTTTTACAAAAAAATAGTATTTTCAATATTCATTGAAAAATATATATTTTCTAAAAAATCCAAAACTTTCACCCTAATTTAATTTTTATATGAATATTTTAGAAACAAATTTAATTTTATAAAATAAATTTTCTAAATTTTCTAGAAATTATTTATAATACTTTCTTACAAAAATCAATAAAAATAATTTTTGAAGAAAACATATTTTTGACGAATAAAATGACACTAATAAAAATTGAGTGACTAAGATTTTATCAATAAATTTATAATTAGTATGAAATTTATATATTTATTTCATAATGTATTTAATACTATTCATACCTACTAATTTAATAGTTAGGTTATAACAGTTATATATTTTGTCGGTCATTTAATCTCAGTGTTGTGTGTTGTATATAATATAAAAAATAATGTTATTATTTTAAAATCTCAGGGTGTTACATTACCCTTCCCCTATATAATAATTTTTTTCCTTATGATTTGAAATTGAGATCTGAAATAAAAAATTTTGACATTTGAAAATACCTTTCTCGAAACCCCACTTCATAAAAAGGGTTAATGAAAATTCCTCTTGATAAAAGAGAAAAGGGAAGTATGAAAGTCATATAGAATAATGCATAACTAGGTTTATAAGTACTAAAACATGAGTGGTAATATAAAATATATATAGAGAGGAAATTGTAATTCCTAAATAATTATAGAGAGTAATAGATATCATTGATCATAAGAAAGTGAACAATCATGAGAAAGTCAACAACCAAAAAAGCATAAACCCGAGAGGTGTGAAAAAGATAATTGATTTCATCATAATTGATAATAATAGGAAACAAATTTGTTTTAATATCATTTTACAAGAGTTGATTAATTCCTTTACCATATATACTAATAACATAAGGAAATATAATTACTTAATAAGTAGAATTTCATCCTTTAATCAAATACCACCACAATATCATTTTTTACTCTAAATAATGAGTATTAAAGATGATTTTTTGGCCTAAAGAACTGATATCAACTTATAACAGATCACATAATCCAAAAATGATAACAAGATATTCCCCCTTTCATTAGACATTAACCAAAACCAAAATGGTTAACAAAAGGTATAATATTTACCAAAATGAATAAACCTTCATATTATTAATCACCAAAATTAAATAGTAATACCCAATGATTAAACTAAATCATTCCATTAATAATTATCCTTAAAAATCTTCAAAATAGTATTGACTATGATTAAAACCAAAAGATTAAAATAATCTGGTCACACATTCTTTTAAGATAAATTTACCATTTATCTCCAAATAAAATCAATCACTCTTAAAGAATTGTACCAAAAATTTATATTCCCTAATTATATAATCTTCAAGATATGATAATAATTTATATAAATAACCTGAATCACCATAAAGCCACATTAAAATCATATATTCTTCCAAAATATAATTCAACCTTTATTTCTCAAATAAAATCCCATAATTCTTGGTCTACCTTAATCATATAAGGTTCCCAAAATCACGAACTTCTTCCAAAAGAAAATTAATCACCTAATCACAAAATCACTTTTCAATCTCATGGTTATATATATAATAAAAGATATGTTCTCAAAATCAATGTAATCTTTACTTATAAAATCATTTTGAGTAAAAATATGATGTCATAATAATCAGGTCATCACATAATCCAGTGGTAGGTGTTGCACCCTTATCTCCCTTCGGTTGTGGGTTCATGCCCCATGAAATTATCGAATGTGAGATGTTGCCTTTTTTCTAAAACTATAATAATATAATTCTTATAAAATTCCCATAAATATGATGGAACTCCTAAAAAATAATCTTAATAATCAAAAACCATACAAACCCTAAAGGTTATTAATACCTTTAAACTTATGTTTATAAAAAAAGATAATTCTCCCTAAAATAACTTTTTCACATGTTAGACATAAGATTAATTATATATTAAACGCATATCAAAAATAAATAAATGCCTCCAAAATTACTCCCATCAGATAAAAAATCAAAATAGTTTTAATGAATTAAAACTTATAATCATCCTTAAATTTACCAATACATAATAACTCTTGAATCCCTATATATAGATTCCTTAATCACTTAATGTTCTTCAAAATACATCGACCATTCCTTTCTATCTTATTAATTAATACTTCCTTTTAATAAAAAAATATGAATAATTTTCTTAGATTCAAAAATTTTAAAACATAAGCTAGGATATAATCTATAACATTCATTTTTCATCTATAGTTTATTTATCTTTAGATGTAATGGAATTAGGTTTGACTATACATTTATCTATATAGTATTGTTTATACCATATTTGATATTCCCCCTAAAACATCAATTTTTATAATGCCCAAACTCCCCACATTTGAAATATTAAATTTATACCTTGGGAAGAATTTTACCCCCTTCAAGGTGTTAACTGAATGATCCATTTTACTTTGGAATATTATTTATTTATGCCTTCCTTTAACACATACAAAACATCTTCTCATTATCTTAATACATTTTCCTAGGTTCTTCAACCCACATTATTGACACTTAGGATGTTGATTTTTATTATAATTATCACCTTAACATCCACAAAGCTTCATTTATATCTTACTTAGTGCATTAGAAAAATCAAATAGGTAAAATTTGTTAATCAGAACTTGTGATAGCTAGTTAAAAATAAACACTAGAGTTTTCACTAGAGCTTTCATTCTATTTTGTTGCTCATTCAAACAACCTCTACATTTTCCTTCACATCCATTATTAATTTGGTTCATGATTGATCTAACCATTTAATAAAATAAAAAGTTTATTATGATTATATCAAATAAACCATAATAAACCATCTTTTATGGAGGATAAATTATAATATATCCTTAACCATAAAATCCCATATTCAACTCTTTCTATTTATCCAAAATAACCTTAATTTTCATTAGAATACTAACCTTTGTGCTTATAGATCATTTTTACCTTAAACTCAAATAACATCATAACCTATAAAATTATCAAAAATTTTTCTCTAATACCAAATTTAAGGACTCAAACTCAAACAATATATATTACAATGACTTTATACTACAATTAAATTTCTTTTCTTAAAAATCTTTTTAGTTTATAGTTTTAAAGAATTAGGTCAAAACTCATATATAATAAAACCATATATTAAAATGTGAAAACTTTTGATAAGTATCAATTTTCCCATAATGTAAAACAATTAAAATAATACATAATTTATTTTCATGACAAATATTCTTGAGTTTTAACTTTAATTTGTCATTTCCCTTACTCATCCTTAAACCCTATGAAAAACATTTTAAAATCATAGAATTAACACATAAAAACTTAGTAAGTGACATAAAAGAAGAAACCTATTAGTCTATTGAAAAACATGAAAACCCATTAAATTTTTACCATTATCTTAATGTTCCTTGGGTGAATGAAATAAATCATTTATAAATGAAAATAATATGCATATTTTTTCATTGAAACACTTTAAAACCGATAGAAAACAAATAAAAACCTTTTATATAGAGAATCATATTCATAACCTATTTTATTCTTCTATCAGTAATAACTAGATAAAAATTAAATATATAAGAGAAACCCTATAGTAACTCCCTCCTTCTTTCCTATTAAGTCAAGTAACATTACCCAATGCATTGAAGCGCTATCTGGGCACACCCATCGTATAAGATATAATAGGATCACTGGACGCTATCTGGGTCCACCAATCATATAAGTTGTATCAAGATCACCCTTTTCTCATAAATTATTTTCAAGTATCATATAATGAATAAAAATTTTTCCCTCACATTTTAGACATAAAATCTTTGAAAAACTCTTTTAAACCCATATAAAAAACACTTTCTGGTATCAAAATATCATTTTCTTTTAAAAACCCATTTTTAATACCAAAATACCCAGAATAAAAAAGAAAAGAGGGTATTTATCTGAATAAAACATGAAATATTTTAAATTAATTCAAAAATAAATAATGGTTATAATAACGTGAGAAGTCATTTTCACCGTATACGTTAAAATAGAACATTCCTTTTCTCTTTTGTAAAGAAAGTCGAAACATTCATTAAAAAAATCCGTTGGAACCCATTGAAATAAATTCAAATGAGATATAAAATTTCATTTATAAATATTTTAGGTACATATAAAAAACCCCATAATATAATTTTGAAAATATGGACATGGAAGAAAAATATTTAAAAAAGGAAACTTTAAAAAAGGGTTTTTAAAAGAAAGTCCCTTATATAAATCCTTAAAAAGATTAATTTTAAAAAAATTATATAAGGAAATATGTAAAATAATTACCTTTATCATCCATTTAAGAATAAATAATAATTTTCTATAAACACTTAGAAAAACATGTGAGAAATATTTAGAAAATAAATATTTAAATCATTTAAAACAAGGTTTTAAGTTGAAGTGTCCCTTTCCATGAGTTCAAATCATTATATATGCTATTTATCTTCCTAAATAAAAAAATATGTTAGTTATTTTATTTATTAATAAACTTTTTTAATTTTATTATTCTTTTTATTTTATCACTTACAATGCTACACACAATTACTAAATCATTTAAGTTCACTTTTGAAGTTTTGACGACATTCACCCTATATGTCAAAAATGACTTTGGTAGGTTGACTATGGTCAAATAGATAATTATTACATCATATCCAAAATAAGAATCATGTAATATTTATAATATTTACACATAAATTATACTTTTAAAACCATTCATGAAATAAGGTTATAAAAAATGAACTATGTTACATGCATAGAGATAGTAGGTCATACATACACATGAGTAACATTTCCATTTTTCAACGATAATTATGGAAATGAGGTAAGTAATATTTTATATTTAAATAATTATTATAATATAATAAATATTTTTTTAAAAAATATACTTATATATATCATCCATGTGATGTGGTGATGAAAAAAGAATCACATCGCTTCATGATGGTGGTAGTCCACACATACACCCTAACGATGTTATCATTTTGTAGTGAGTGGAAATGTAAGAAATAAAATGGTATATTATATTTTCATAACAATAAATATGTCATTATTATCATATATAAACATTAATTACATCATTATAAATAGTCTTGAGAGGCGATGATGGAAAACAAATTACATCGGTTCGTGAGGTGGTGGTCCGCTGTACACGTGAATGACGGTTCTGTTTCCAATTTGATGGAAGAGGAGATAGATTTAGGTTATTAAATTAAAATAATAACATATCATTATATTTAAAAACCCAAGTAATTATATAATAAATCACCTTTAATATTTTGTTCAACATAAAAATATTAAGTAATTTTTAAATCAAAAAGGAAACAGTTTCAACTAAACTCATTTCTTAAAAGGTTTTATTTAAAAGTTTAACTTATAAATTTTAGATTTTGAATTATAAAAAATGAATATAATTTTTTAAATCATAATTTAAAAATTTACTTAGTGTGAAGTTTTGGGATTTTTTGGAAAATATTGATTTTTCAATGAATGTTGAAAAATTCTAATTTTTGTAAAATATAGTCATTTTTGTTCAATAAATTAAGTAATTTAAAAGTCCCAGCATGTTATTAATTTTATTTAAAGTAACATAAGTATTATTTAGTTATATTTAATCTAATAAATTACTTTTTAATCAAATTTATATTTTATTTTAGTATAAGTTTATTGGTTTCACGAATGAGATTTTTCTAAAAATGGTTTTAAAAGGCACAATGTTTCTCCATTTTAATTAATTAAAATAATGCCTAATTATGAATTTTTTAAATGAAAATTTTATATTATATATAAATAAATATTAGATTATATTCACATGATTATTATTATTAATCATATTTTAAATATAAAATCATCTTTTTCTTAAAAAATACACTTCTTGAAACCTTACTTTTTCATCTCACCTACGGGTTTTGTTTTAAATTTAAATTTTCCACTTCTGTGAATTGAATTTAGTAAAATTTATTTTATATATTGAATGATAATAATTTATATTTTAAAATAATTTCAACTCATTTTTGGACCATAATGAATAGTGAAAACAATAAAAATTAATTACTATGGTTAAGGTAAAAATGGGTTTATTAGTGGTTAAACTAAAAATATAAGGGTTAAAATGACCTAAAAACTTGTATAAAAATATTATTGGCCATATTTAGAAATTATAATGTCCAAGTATCTATAATACTCTATTTTTTACCCTTTTTTCATGTGAAATACGTGGATAAACCTTTTTCTTTTCAAAAAATACAAGTGTGTCACTCACCTCACTTATAAAAGGCCACCCCATATCCTCTCCTCTTAATACCCTCAACCCCTTTTGGAATGTCCAATACCTACCAAAATAACTTACTAACTTCCATCCCGTCATCCTAGAAGCCTTGGTTTGTTCATAAATCCATTCCAATAATACTTTATATATAATCCTAAATAGGTAGTCCAAGAAGAGGTAAAATTCCTAACTATGAGTTTTTGTTTTATTTATTCTTAAAACTACATAAAATCTTATTCATTTATTCTTATATAATAACACCAGTATATACCATATACTGGGATGTTATTATTTTATTCTCATGACCTATATCCATCTCCTCTTCTCTCAAATGAGAAATGATAATATCGCTCGTGTAACATTATGTTACTATTTTCATGTATTCCAAAACCCCTATTTTTACTATGATTTGGTTGATTTTTGTTTAAGGGAAATTTGGGTTAATGTTTTGGATATTTTGTAATTTTATGGGATATTCCTAGTCGTCACATGATTTTCCCAAACCGTGTTCCTTGCTAGTGTAAATTGTGCAAACTGAGGAAGTGGGGTTTTGTATGATTAGTGCATTGTTTGAAAAAATATGCACCCAATTAATAGAAACCATGAAATTTGAAAAAATGGGTGCATGGATAGGGAGCACAGTTTTTCTAATTGTGCGAACCTACCAAGAAAACCATGTGTATGAGATTTTTTAATCAAAAAATTAATTTTAAATTTCTCAAAACCCTCTTTAGATTCTCGATGGACCTATACAACCCCATTACATTTTATTATTCTTGGGTAGATCCAAAGATGTTATTTTTTCCCCTATACACCCTCCTAGATATGGATTAAAGCTTGGATAATGGTGTTCTATATGTACTCTATAGGTTTCCTCTTCTTATTCTCTTTCACACGCTCTCTCTTATTTTCTGCCAAGATAGATCTATATATTGTTGGAGGATCTAATAAACACTATTTTTAATCTTAGATCTAGGTTCGAGTCATAGAGATTCATTTCCAATGTTCTATATTTGTTTTCCTCAATTAGGGCTATGTGGTTTGAGGTCTAGTTGTCCCAAGGTAGGTGGTTCGGTTATGATAGTTAGTTTTTATTAACCCTAAATTGCTTGATTTAAATTAAATTATTTATTTAAATTAAAATTCTTTATATAAATGAAATTTCTTTTGGTTGGATGATTAAAAACCCAATTCCATTTAATTAGGGTTCTCAAATTTTATTTTGGTGTGAATTGGGAAAAACCACCAATTACATTGACTTAGGGTTATGATATTGATGGAATTTTGTGAAATTTAAATTGTGTAATATAAATTGTGAAATTGATTTGATGGAATTTAATTCAATGTTTTATTTAAGAAAAATGGATTTAAATGATTTTGATATAAACTGATTGGTTTTATCTTGGAAAAATGATTATTTTGATTAAAAACCCATTTTTGGTTTTTAAATGGAAAATCAGCATATCTAGGATGCCCATGAAGATAGTCATAGGCATTGGGCCTCCTAGAGAAGATTGACTCATCCCAATCAGGAGGATGGTATTTGAGTTAGGAGTTTATGGGACACATTGCATGGAATATAGGCTAAACTTGCATGGGAAGTTATCAAAGAGCATTCTCTTTGGGGAAAATTCATAGGACCCAATACTAGATGTGTTAATAGCATGGGAGGTGGAAATATATATTTTCATTGGTCCAAGATTTCTCCCCACTTCCTTTCCTTGCAATATTTTTCCAGGTGAATTGTGGGTAGAGGAGAAATCTCTTTCTGTTCTCATTATTGGGTTGGCTCGAAGATTGAAATCCTAGGTTTTTCGAATCCTGGTATATCCTTTAAAGAAGAAATTAGGTTCCTTAGTTTTTTCAATATAGTTTTGGATGAAAATCAACGAACATGATTTGACATTATTGATATCAATGAGGAATCTAACACATGAGTGTTTACTACTTCTTCTTTAGGCGTCTTCTCAGTGAAGGATTACTAGAGGGTCACAACCAAAATTAGAATCCACGATGGTTTGGGTCTATCCTTATGAATCTAAGGCATTACTTCCAAGTTCTACTTCCTTGTTTAAAGTATTAGAAACCATGATATCCCTACAGATGACTCTATTATGAATATTGGCATTAGTCTAGCTTCTAGGTGTTCCTGTTATAGAAATTAGATGGAGGAAAGAATAGACCATATGTTCTTCTCTAGTTAGTGGGATAGTGCTGTTTGGGGAGTGGTCCTGCCCAAATTTACCCATGTTTTTTGGGTTAAGTAGTCAAATGCAGAGTAGCTTGGGTTGTTGATTCCTTAGAGACCTAAGAAGAAACCTATAGACACGTACATTCTATGGACTAATTTTGGCTATTAAGTGTCCAACTTTGGGTTGATTTTAGATATGTTTAATTGAACACTAAGATAATTAATTTAATTCAAATGAAGATAATGAGTTGATCCTAGGTTATCGCTTGGGGTAGATTGGATAAATTAATTTTTAACAATTTCAATTTCTTATTTTTGAGATGGGTTCATATGAAGATCAAAAAACTTCATCACTTACTAGTTTAATACTGAAACACCGTAATACTAATCACTTATAAACTTAGAGGATAATATTTATGACCACTCTATGATAAAGGTTTGTATTATCATTTGAAGTGTGTGGCCTTAAAATTCAACAAGGACGAAGAAGTTGTAAAATCATCAAATAAAAATGACAATTAAAAGAAGTGATTGGAAATTAATGGAGTGATAAATAAAATCCCATCCAACACCTTGATACTCCCTCGGATCAACCCATAAAAGGGTTATCCCTCCATTTATGACATTTTCTCAATAGAAGTGAAAAGTAGACTTATGAGGGGAAGAAGTAAAAACAACAAAATAATGATCACTCCACCATTGTGTGATAAATTTCACAAGGTATGGTGTGAATAAATTCACACCTTGAGGCAACAGTGTCAATGTGATATGGATAAGAACATAATAAGAGGAAATACGGGAATTTTATTAATAAACTAAGGTGAATTGAACAACTTACATGAGAAAGAAATGTGATTACAAACACAAAGCGGCATCATAACACTAAAATGAAAACAAGAACAAAAGATGATTAACTCCTCCAAAAACACTGCCTTAAATAGAAATTTTTGGAGCTTTGGGTCGAGACTCCATATGTCAAAGTATCCTCAATTAATGGTGGTAGGCATAGGGTGGTGGAAAGTTAGGGAGAAGAGACTTTTTCACCATTAACCCGAAGTTTCAGCCAACTTACATTCACTAAACAGTGGTGCCTATATGACCTTATAGATAGTCGAATTAGAGTGGTAAATAGTAGAAAAAATGAAGATCCAGATGTCCCCTAACCATCTGTAAACTTTCAGACCAAAAGAGTTTATGTTTTATGAGATATGTGTAATATTATGGGATGTTTTTCTGGGCCGAAGAATCTAGTGTAGAAATTTATCTCTAACTTGGGACGCCTGGGACTCCATACAATCATCTGAATTAACTTTGTCCAATGTTGAATGAAATGTTACCCATGATGACCTCTATCTTAAGATAAATTTTTAGAATCATTAGACTTGGATCCTGGCCGCTATAGTCTCTTTATTGGGCTGTTGTCCAGTTTACTTTTCCCAGAATTCATTTCCATGAAAGCTCATTTTGGTGGTCTTACAATGTAAATCTTCAGATACTTAAAAAGTATGAATTGTTCCTTTTATCACGAGAGACCTGAAAATAAAATATTAAAATAAAATCAAGGCCATTTTTTATTTTAGTAGGTGTTCAAAATTTTACCATGTAATAGGGAATTTTAAGGGGGAATGACAATCATAATGTGAAATTATGTTCAAAGTGTAAAATGCACTAAAATTTTGTTTTTGAATAATAAAACAAATGAATATTATATATATTAACAATGAATATTATCCTAATTCAGTGGCTAATT
The DNA here is from genome assembly GCA_963277665.1 of Viscum album. Taxonomy (NCBI): domain Eukaryota; kingdom Viridiplantae; phylum Streptophyta; class Magnoliopsida; order Santalales; family Viscaceae; genus Viscum; species Viscum album. The sequence continues at coordinate 267,675,020 of OY728155.1, read as the reverse complement.
AGGGAGCCTTTAGAGATTTCACTGGAATCTCCTCTACGAGGTTAATGGATCGACCCTTTATTGATTGATGGTTCCACAGGGGATGTTGTTCTGGAAAAGAAGGATCATGTCATGATCCTAGCCATTGGTTTATGGTTCATCTAGAATGCTATGAATAAAACCAATCATGAGGGAATGATATTCTCGGGGATGTATCTATTTATAAGGGTTAAGAACATACTATTAGACCTGGTGCATTAGATAAAAAATTGACATGAGGACCCTTTGCTCAGACCTCTCCATGTGTACTACAACTATGTTCCCTTATAAAATCATGGCCATTGGGTTTTTTGGTCCCCAAATCCTAATGGTGCCAATTTCAATATTTATGGTTTGTACTGTATGGATGATATGAAGGGTGGTGTACTGGTCCACTACTTGAGGGCCCAGGTAATTATTGATTTTTATGGACACTTTGGGATTGGACATTCCCAAATGGATGAGGCTATGACCCTTCTTAATGGGATATAATTTCTTAGGCATCATAATATTTTATTAGGAGCAGTTGTAAAGGAATCAAGAATTTTCCTTAATTCCTTTCAAGGCTCCATTTTGTTGGGCGGAGAAGTGATGGCAAGAGGGGGGGTGAATTGCCTTTTAAAAATAATTAACAATTTAAAATCAAAGTAAAAGTGCAGCGGAAATAAAATAGGCAAGACACAAAATTGATAACAGAGTTCGGCTTAAACCCAAGCCTACGTCTCCGCTCCCAACTCAACTGTTGAGAGATTTACTACCGCTTGCTTTTTAATGGTTTTAGCAAGAAACCCACTAGACTTTAAGGTTAGTCTAGAACCTATTACAGCTTGCTTTTAATGGTTATGCAAGAACCCACTTGCTTTTAATGGTTGAGCAAGAACCCACTAGCCTTCTTACAGGTGAAGGCTAGCTCACCTATGACTCAAGCCTTTTAAAAGAGAAGGCTTGACTAACCTCTTCACACCTTGAAGGTGGTGTGAAAACCCAAAAGAGAGGATGAGAGAAAGAGATGGGGGTTTGTAGGCACAAACCCAATTTGATGCTCAAAATAATAAAACAATGAAAAACCGTAATGGGGAGAAGCCTTGGGCGCCAAAGGATTTATGGAGTTGATGAAGAGCGCTCCCAAGCTTCTTTGGTGGTGCTCCTTGGATGTGGAAGTGAGTTGGAGCAAGTGGGGTTCCTTGAAGGAATTCTCCGGAGGTGCGCCAAATGATGTAAAATGTGTCCCGTGGGCTTCCTTGAGGCTTGGTTGAGTTTCCGGGGCTTCCTAGTCCTTTATTTATAGAGGGGGAACCCTCAAATGGCCTTTGGGGGTCTTCGGAGCCGTTGGAGAGGCCTTCGGAGCCGTTGGGAGTCAAGTGAACAAGCCTGGTCAAAGCCCAACGGCTAGTTTGACTGGCTCCACCGGCTGACCGGTGCTTGGCCACCGGTTGGCCGGTGCTTTGAAAATGGGAGAGGGCTCGGGCTCAGGCACCACCGGCTGGCCGGTGAGGAGGCCACCGGTTGGCCGGTGCTGAGGCAGTAGCAAACACTATTTGTCTGGGTTCCACCGGCTGGCAGGTGGTGGGACACCGTTTGTCCGGTGGTCTGGACAGAGGGATGCCTTCTGTCCAGGCTCCATCGGCTGGCCGGTGGGTATCCACCGGTTGGCCGGTAGGACTGAAATCAGTCTACTTTGGCCTTCTTGCTTTCTTGGCCCAATTCCTTGGCAACCTGAAATCATGCCTATCATCCAAAAACACTTAAAACAATATTAGATAAAAAAGAGAGTGATTGTGATCATGAAAATTAAACCTCGAGGGGTACGAGAGGTACAACAATCTCCCCCTATTTTGATGATCACAATCACCAAAACAAGAAATGTAAAAATGAAATGAAAGGCATGCTTTAAAGGATAAATGAGAAAGTAAAGCAAATCATGAGGGAAATATTTCTCCCCCAATCAACCAAGAATTTCTCCCCCTTTGTGATTATCAAAATAGCACGGGGCATAAAACTTGATTGAGGGAAACGTTGAAAAACGAGATAGAGATTTTAAACCAATTGAAATTTTTGAAATTTGAATTGAAAGTTTTGAATTGAAAATTTTGAATTGAGAATTTTGAATTGAAAATTTTGAATCGAAAATTTTGAATTGAGAATTTTGAATTGAAAGTTTTGAATCGAAAATTTTGAATTGAGAATTTTGAATTGAAAGTTTTGAATCGAAAATTTTGAATTGAGAATTTTGAATTGAAAGTTTTGAATCGAAAATTTTGAATTGAGAATTTTGAATTGAAAGTTTTGAATGAAAGATTTGAAATTGAAATAAAAAAGGCTTAAACGATCCTAACTCCCCCTAAATAAAAACAACAAATTACCAGGGAGAGGATTTTGAAACCGAGACAAATTTTGGTCCGGTGAGACTCGCTAAAAGGTATTTTTCAATCCATACTTGTCTAGTGGCGGGTCTTCTCCTATGAAATTCATCATTAAAGAAAAAAGTTTTGGGCCTTCCATATCGGGCATTTTTGCAATTGCACTCATAAATTAAGTGCCCGGGTTTTTTGCAATAATTACAAAATTTAAATTGGGAGCTCCCCCTTACAAAAATAGTTGGAGCATGGGAAGAGGAAGCTTTCTTGGAATAGCCAAGCCCTTCGGTGGTTCTAGATATGCGTTGGGAACCAAGGAGTTTGGTCAAATTTTGTTCACCTTGGGTGAACCTGGCAAGGGATTCCCTTAAATCCTTGATTGTTGATTCCATAGAATCAACATCGGGAAGGTTTTGGATCTTGAGGGACAACTCCTCCTTTTCTTTGAGAAGTTGTTCCTTTTCGGAAGAAAGTTTTTTGAAATTCTTTTTTAAAGAAACAAATTTGGAAGAAAGTTCGTAAAAACCTTCCTCCAATTTATCTCTAGCATGTTGGAGATCCTCATAAGATAAATGATTAAAAGAATTTGAAGAACTAGAGGATGAGGAGTCGGAAGAGGTTACCTCATGGAATGCCATTAGGCATTTTTTACCGTTGTCACTTGAGGAGGAGGAGGAGGAGGAGGAGGATGTGGAGCTATCACTCCATGTGTCCTTGAAAGCCTTCTTCTTTTCATTTTGCTTGGACTTTTTCTTGTTGAGTGGACAATCGGGCTTGTAATGGCCTTTCTTGCCACACCCATAACATGTTACCTCGGGCTCGGATTTTTCGTCGTGTTTTTCCTTTCGAGCCTTGCGGGATTTCTTCTTCTTGTGCTTCTTCATGAAGTTGTGCATTTTGCGGGCAAGATTCTCCATTTCTGAATCGCCGCTTGAAGAGGAAGACGATGAGGAGGAGGAGCTTTCTTCTTTTTGAACTTTGAAGGTGATGTTCTTTGGAACTTTGATCGGTTTGCCTTCCTTTTCAGCTTGCCTCCTCATGGTGATCTCGTAGGTCATGAGGAATCCGATGAGCTCTTCGACCGACATGTTCTTGATGTCTTTTGCTTCTTGGATTTCCGTGACTTTCGGTGCCCATGAGCTTGGTAGGATCCAAAGGATCTTCTTGACCATCGTTTCTGCAGAAACATCATCTCCAAGAGATTTTCTTCCATTGCAAACGTCAGTAAAACGTGTAAACATTTCAGAAATAGATTCGGATGGATGCATGGTAAAACTTTCAAAATCTTTGCGATACATATCCAATCGAGTATCCTTAACTTTGTTGGTCCCCTCATGGGTAACCTCCAATAGTTTCCAGATTTCATCAGATGAGGTGCATGTGGAAACTCGATTGAATTAATTACGATCAAGGCCGCAATGAAGAGCATTCATGGCTTTGCCATCAAGCTCGAAATTTTTAATATCGGCTTGGGTCCATTTGGATTCATCGGGAGAATAAAGAGAATAACCATGCATGACAATTTTATAAATAGGATAACCTATACTTCTAAGAAAAGTGGTCATGCGGGTTTTCCAATATGTATAGTCGGTTCCATCAAAAAATGGAGCACGACCCAAAGAATAGCCTTCGGGGGTGAAAGAAGTTGAAGCCATCAATAAAGGATCTTGAATTTGAAACAGGTTAGGGTATTACTCAAATTTTTCCTCTGATACCAATTGTTGAGCGGAGAAGTGATGGCAAGAGGGGGGGTGAATTGCCTTTTAAAAATAATTAACAATTTAAAATCAAAGTAAAAGTGCAGCAGAAATAAAATAGGCAAGACACAAAATTGATAACGGAGTTCGGCTTAAACCCAAGACTACGTCTCCGCTCCCAACTCAACCATTGAGAGATTTACTACCGCTTGCTTTTTAATGGTTTTAGCAAGAAACCCACTAGACTTTAAGGTTAGTCTAGAACCTATTACAGCTTGCTTTTAATGGTTATGCAGGAACCCACTTGCTTTTAATGGTTGAGCAAGAACCCACTAGCCTTCTTACAGGTGAAGGCTAGCTCACCTATGACTCAAGCCTTTTAAAAGGGAAGGCTTGACTAACCTCTTCACACCTTGAAGGTGGTGTGAAAACCCAAAAGAGAGGATGAGAGAAAGAGATGGGGGTTTGTAGGCACAAACCCAATTTGATGCTCAAAATAATAAAACAATGAAAAACCGTAATGGGGAGAATCCTTGGGTGCCAAAGGATTGATGGAGTTGATGAAGAGCGCTCCCAAGCTTCTTTGGTGGTGCTCCTTGGATGTGGAAGTGAGTTGGAGCAAGTGGGGTTCCTTGAAGGAATTCTCCGGAGGTTCGCCAAATGATGTAAAATGTGTCCCGTGGGCTTCCTTGAGGCTTGGTTGAGTTTCCGAGGCTTCCTAGTCCTTTATTTATAGAGGGGGAACCCTCAAATGGACTTTGGGGGTCTTCGGAGCCGTTGGAGAGGCCTTCGGAGCCGTTGGGAGTCAAGTGGACAAGCCTGGTCAAAGCCCAACGGCTAGTTTGACTGGCTCCACCGGCTGACCGGTGCTTGGCCACCGGTTGGCCGGTGCTTTGAAAATGGGAGAGGGCTCGGGCTCAGGCACCACCGGCTGGCCGGTGAGGAGGCCACCGGTTGGCCGGTGCTGAGGCAGTAGCAAACACTATTTGTCTGGGTTCCACCGGCTGGCTGGTGGTGGGACACCGGTTGGCCGGTGGTCTGGACAGAGGGATGCCTTCTGTCCAGGCTCCATCGGCTGGCCAGTGGGTATCCACCGGTTGGCCGATAGGACTAAAATCAGTCTACTTTGGCCTTCTTGCTTTCTTGCCCCAATTCCTTGGCAACCTGAAATCATGTCTATCATCCAAAAACACTTAAAACAATATTAGATAAAAAAGATAGTGATTGTGATCATGAAAATTAAACCTCGAGGGGCACGAGAGGTACAACACATTTCTACTCCCTGGTTCATATCATATGTAATTAGAAGATGAATATTCATAATGGGTGATTCTATGGAGGTCTTGCATACTTGGAGGAAGGTAACAATGTAGCTGATCACCAAGATTCTTTGGCATCCCATGGAAGAGGCACTCTTCTTTGCTCTAATTTTCACTCTTTATCTATTGAGGGGGATAAGATATCTATAAGGTATTCCCCTGGGCTTCATTATTTATAAATCCATATTAATCATCATACTTCCATATCTTGTGTTGTGTGTGTGAGTTTTCTAGTTATTTTAAAATAATAAAAAAGAATGAGTTAGAGAGTAGTCTTAAAATAAATTTCATATAAATGATTATTATTAGAGCACATTCAATTCCATGTAGTTAGTGAGTTATTATGATTGAAATCTTTTGATGCTTTTCAACTTAAACAAAACCTAGTGTTGTAGGTTACATCCCTAATGGTGTGGCGATGAGTCCATTTTGGTAATTATTCAAGGGATGTGTGTATACACATATTTCCATGATTCAACTTCAAGTGTGTGAGGATCCCGTATCCTGGAACTATCATACCTTTTGTAAGATGACCATGTTGCTCATTTTTTGTATTTTAAATAAATATTCAATTACTTGTAAACTATTTACCATGCCTTATGATTTATATAAATTGTTTTATATAAAATGTTTTTTAATCCATTTATTTAAAGAATTTACATAATTTGAAATGTAAATCATGATTTGTTGAAATATGATTTTGAAATTACAAACCTATTTATTTTAACTTGAAATATTTATTTGCTTAATTAAATGTGGCATTTTATTATGGAATAATTGGTGATACCCTACTGGTCTTTTATCTCACACCCTTTCTGTTCCTTCATGTGTTAGTAGATTATCTCATTCTAGGTTGGAGAAAGGGTAAAGCTGCACTTAGAGGTGGTAGTAGTTGTTGATCCTTGGGCTTGGTGAGTTTTATCCATTAGTACTTGGGTAGTTCTTTCTAATTTTGGGTACTTTATTGTAGTACTCTGGGTTTCTTATACCTATTTGAAATATGGTACACTTCTCCCTATGGAGTTTTTCTTGTATGAATACTAAGTTTTTTATCTTACATATATTGTGTTTGTGGAAATTTAATTCCACTTTCATGTTGTGTGATGCCAAGTGATAGTAGAAAACCCATGAGGATCAGTAATTCCCTTCGATCTTTGTCAATAATGGATCGGTTATTGAGTTAACATGGTACCCATGATGGTTTGTGACAATGTGGTATCAAAGGTGTAGGTTTTTTTATCTTGCATTGATTTCATTATGCAGCTTGTTATTCTTATTGGGACTTAGGAGGTAGCTGTGATTGAGGGGCCGACCAGCTCTCACCGTAATGAGCCTTAAGTCACCATGGGTGGGTTTGGAATGTCATCTTCAAGATAAGTTCCAGTATTTTTCCTACTTTTGATTTGGATAGATTGAAGTCAAAATCTGGTTTGTTCCTATCTATTGGGATTAATTTCCATTATTTCATTATTTGAGTGTTAATTTGATGTATTCAATGTTGTCTTCTAATGTTGTGTAACATAATTCCTCCGAGAAGACATGTGAATCGGATCCAGGTGGTAGCTTCTAATTAACCTTAGTGAGAGAAACATCTTATAGACCTGAGTTTAGTTGAGGTGATCATGTGTACGGTCCAAGCTATAGGAAAGGCACCATCGCTAGTTCATGATCAAGATCTAGTTGTGGAACCTTAAAAAGTTGTTTTTACAAAATCATTCTTAAGATTTAATTTTCCATAATCCTCTATAATTAAAAGGATCCAATGATCCTAAAGAAGATAAGGAATGGTTTATTAGGATTGAGTGTTTTTTTTTGTATTTTTGGAGACCTAAAAAAATCAAGGTGAAGCTTGCCACCCTCGTGTTGGAGTGACCAAGAAGGAGATGATGGGACACTATGGTAATGGAAAATAAACATGAGGGATTAGTGTGGAATGTCTTTGAAGTTAATTTTACTAACCAATTATATCTAGGGTCAATGTTGTTGGATAAGGCCACTGAGTTTTTCAAACTTGAGCAGGCTGAAAAGACCATGATAGATTATGAAAATTGTTTTGCTGAGCTTGTGTCATTTACACCTGAGATAGTATAGAATGATAATATGAGGATATTTAATTTTGAATTTGTACTTAGATCTTATATTCAATCTGAGTTTTTCTTACTAAATATTTATGATGATGTTCTAGATAGAGTGTTGATGGTCAAAATGGACCTGGCTGGAAATTTAGGGTTTAGAGAGTCCCTTTTTCTCCCAATGTCAGTGTGAATTCCTCTAAGAGGAAGAGGAAGCATGATGATTCTCTTGGTGGTTCTCAATAGTAGGGTTCTTCTAGAAATCCAATAATTTTTGTAAGAGGACCTTTTATTTTCTACCCATGTGTAAATCCTGGTCATTCTAAGCTAGTTTTCACTATGGCGCCTAAGATTTGTGGCTCCTAGAAACACTTATGTCACCTTCAAAAGTTTATCTATGTATTTTATACTCACCATAGTGGCATGGGATCTTCAACACCAAAAATTATTGTGGTGAAATCAGATGATTCATGAAAAAAGGGGTTCCATCCACAAGCATCCAGAATGAGGCATCTTCACATAGTGGAAGACTCTCCAGAGGAAGCAGATATGGGTCCAGTGACCATGAGAGGTACCATCACTATAGATTCATAATTAGTGACTACTTTATTTGATATTGTTACATATGATTCGTGTATTTCAACCCATATTTTTAATCATCTAAATCTTCATATGAATATTTTTTCTTTTGTAATGGACATTAATACACCCCTTAGAACAAAGAGAGAGCATGGTCTCCGTAGTCCCACTTGTGTTTTCTCTTTAGTAGATCATGATATTTCTTAGAGTCTTTTGGTTCTCAAAAGAAAACTGATTTACATCATATTTAGGATGGATTGGCTCATTTCCAATAAAGCTCAGATTGATTGTTATCTTTTACAGGTCTCCTTTATCGCACCCGATGGGGTTTTCAGTGTCTTTCAAGGAGAATTGGATCCAAGGTCAAATAGAGTTGGACCTTATTATCTAGTTTTAGGAAAAGTAATACATGTGGTTGATTTTGACATGGAGTAAGAATATTTAAGAGAATTTCTCCCTCTAATTTTCATCAAGTTTCCTAACATGTTCCCTTCTGACTTCTCAGGATTTCCACTGGTAAGGGAGGTAGAGTTCTCTGTCGATTTAGTGTCTAGTACTCAACCGGTATCTATCCCTTATTACCAAAAGACACCAGCTAAAATGAAAGAGATAATGTCTCAATTGTATGGTATTCTTGAGAAAGGATTTATATGCTCGAGTGTTACACCTTGGGTGGTGCCAGTTCTCTTTTCTAAGAAGGATGATGGTTCACTTTTCCTTTGTGTTGATTACTAAAACTCAATCGAGTTATGGTAAAATAAAAGTCTCTATTTATATATTTAGATGATTAGTTTGATGAGTTGAAAGGGGAAAATGGGTTATCAAAGATTGATCTTTGATCTTGTTACCATCAACTAAGGATAAAGGATTCTGATGTTGAGTCAATAAGGTTTTACTTATGACTTTTCCATTCCTTATTGTTTTGAAAATCACAAACACCTTATACTTAAGAAAATATTATTTTTACCCCCGTAAGGTAAATTTACTTCTTTAAGGAAATTTACCCTAACCTAGATTTTCTTATACATAGAAATATTATTCTTCAATTCAAAAACTGGATTCATACCCAAAATCCCGGAGCCATATAATGTAAATATTTAGAGAATACTGTTTTTAGGATCTGAATTCTCGATGTGATCTGTAATGTTGTTCTAATCCAAAGTATGGACTCCGAACTCTCAAGTAGTTCGACTCTGAACTCTTAAGTAGTTTGACTCCGAACTCTGAAGAAGTTCGACTTCGAACTCTGAAGAAGTTCGACTCCGAACTCTAAAGTAGTTCAACTCCGAACTCTTAAGTAGTTCGACTCCGAACTCTTAAGTAGTTCGACTCTGAACTCTGAAGATGTTTGACTTCGAACTCTCAAGTAGTTCGACTCCGAACTCTTAAGTAGTTCAACTCCGAACTCTGAAGAAGTTCGACTCCGAACTCTCAAGTAGTTCGACTCCAAACTCTTAAGTAGTTCAACTCCGAACTCTTAAGAAGTTCGACTCTGAACTCTTAAGTAGTTCGACTCCGAACTCTTAAGTAGTTCGACTCCGAACTCTGCAAGTTCAGATTCCGATCTCTGGTGAAACCAAACTCCGAATTCCTATAAAATAGAATCCGAATATTTCTTAACATAGACTCCGAATTTCATTTTGGATAGACTTAGATCTTTTGACTTGCTTACACTCAGAAATATTGATTAGCTTTTACTTACATATGCTTCATTTCAAAATGATGTCGAGCATTCAGTTATACATGGTTTTTTATAAAATGATGTTGTATATTCTGTTTCTAATTAACCATTGGTTGAGTTACACGTGTACAGGTCCCTCCGAATTTCATGGAAAATATGACCGTTGGAGGAGGGAGCCGACTATTGGAAATTTTCTTATAAATAGGAGGTCATTTGAAAGAGCTCAACAACAAGTTGATCGATCTAGAGAACACATGCTGTTAAGGTGATTTCTATAGAGAGAAGCTTTTCATGACTTGTGCGTACTGAACTGCTCGTTCATATTTCTTCGTGAGACTCCAGATTTTGGCGATTACATTCGAGGACTTCCAGGGATAGGAAGACAGAGGTTCCGACTACCTTGAAGTTCGAGGGCTTCTTTTATGAGGAAGACAAAGGTTACAACTACCTTGAAGTTGAGGGCTTTCAGGGATAGAAAGACAGAGATTCCGATCTTAGTATCGAGGGCTTATCCTGGTGTGGGTAAGACAGACTTGCTTGAAAGTATAAATCAATAGACCTTTATCCAAGGTTGTTGGATACCCTTCTCTTTGGGTTAAAAGAGTTATTGTTTGTTACTTGTATTTACTACTTGTTTGTTTCCATTTCATATTGTATTGTAAGGAAAGTATAACCTTCTTGTATTTCCTTACACTTTTACTCTGATTAGTTTAGATTCTATACGCTTTAAGGTAGAATCTTATATTGTAAACCTTGGTTCCAATTCTCCAGTTGGTGATCATAGGTGTTGTGAATTTTCTTAGTTTAACTTTGTTAAACCTAGATTTTCCTTGTCTAAGGAAAACATAGTTATCCATAACCAAATTTAACGGTTCCAAAGGAATTTTTAAAGTATACAATTCATCCCCCCTCTTGTATATTGAGAATCTACATCATTATTTCGATCTTACAATTGGTATCAGAGCAGGTCTCTGAAATACTCGTACTCACATATAAGTTTTTCTTGCTCATTTTATTTTTGAACTTTATCATTACGAACTTTATCATTCCAAACTTTATCATTCCAAACTTTATCATTCCAAACTTTATCATTCCGAAATTTATCATTCCGAACTTTGTGGTTACAAAATTTTTCTACTAATTAGTTTGGTTTCCCAAGTTGTTTTAGAATGGCAGGAATCAATGTTGGTTCTATTGAAAATATAAATCCTACAAGACCACCAATATTTGATGGTAATGACTATGAGTACTAGAGAGGTCGAATGAATAATTTTGTTAAAAACACTGGAGTGGACAATTTTGTTATGCTTACTGGTGATTATAAAATACCTAATAAGGAAGTTAGAACTTTCACTAACCAGGAAAAACAAGAGTATCAACTCAATTATAAGGTACACAATACTTTACTATGTTCAATGACTAGAAATATATATAGACAAATTTCTTCTTGTGAAGAAGCTAATTTTATCTGGAAGAAGTTAGAAGTTACACACTTCGGCACTTCTAAAGTGATTGAAACTAGGAGATCTATGCTTAGAGCTGAATACCATGGATTCAATTTTCCGTATGGAGAACCAATCTGCAAAGTTCAATAGAGGTTTATGACTATAGTCAACAACTTAGAGTTTATGGGAGAAAAAGGGTTAGATGATGAATCCCTTGTAGATAAGATAATTGACATTATGCCCAATGAGTGGGAATCAAAGAGAACATCTATAGATGAGAACAGGAAGGTCACTCAAATTTCTCTTGATGATGTATTCAGAACTCTTCTCTAACATGAAACAAGAATGAAGAGAGATGCTAACAATATCAAAAAGAATAATGGGAATGGTACTATTGCTTTTACAATAACATCAAATCATATGAAAGATAAGACTCATGAGAGAGTAACTAGATCCAAGTCTAAAAAGGTGGTTATTCAATCAAATTCTAGTGAAAGTGAAGTCTCAGAAAATGAGTTAGCAAATCTTGTTCGAAGGATGAACAAGATAGCCGGCCAAAGAAATTTACAATCCAAGTATAAGAAAAAGGAAAGGAAATAAAGGAAAGATGGAGAAGTTACTTGTTACGAATGAAAGAGAGCTAGACATATTAGACCAGATTGCCCTCTACTCAAAAAGAAAGAAAGGAAAGAAAGGAATTCTGAAAGGAGCAGGAAGAAGTATTACAAAACCAAAGCTAAGAAAGTTCTGAAAGCAAATGACACATGGAGTGCCAGTGGTGGTAACTCTTCAGATGAATCTTCTGATTATGAATCTTTAGGAAAGAAGAATCTTGGTCTTATATCCAGATTACCTATTGACAATCATTGCTTTATGGATAAGGTATGAAATGATGAATCATTGACCAATGTATCTTTAAATTCTAATGATAGTAAGTATTATAACTCCTCAGATGAAGAATCCTCTTCTGATGAAGAAAATAATTCACCTACCTATGAAGAAGTTTCTAGGTTTTCTGAACTTCTTGAGATTGAGAACTCTAAAATCAATAAGAAACTTGATAAGGAAAACTATAGGAATTCTATTCTTACAAAAGAGATATCAGATCTTTCTAAAGATCTTGATAGAAAAAATGCTGATTTTATAAGTATTTCAAAAAATCTTGAGGAAGTAAGTTCTGAGAGGAATAAACTTTCTAAAGAGTTAGAAAATTTAATTTCTAAGAAAAGTGTTTTCAAGCCTAGATCTAGTTCTAAATCTAATGATTTTGAAGATAAAAACTTTTTAATCAAACTCAAGTCTGAATTATTTTCCTTAAATATGTGTTTGTCGAACTTTACCCATGGTAAAGAAAATTTTGATAAAATGTATTCTCAAATAGGACCTTTAAGAAAAAAATCCGGATTTGGTTATACCCATGCAAAACCAATTTTTAGTAACAATTACTTTGTTCCACAAAGTGCCCAATTTTATAACATGTGTCAATGTGGTGGTCACTGGGCAAAGAATTGTTCTTTAAATAAAGCCCAATATCTAGGTTTTCATAAATCCTATTTTTCTAAGAAAGTGTGGGTTCCTAAAATTTTGTTGTCTGGAAATCCCGGATCCAAGAAAGTTTGGATTATGAATGTCTAATTATTTTCTTGTTTTTAGAAAGATAGAGAAAGTACCAATAATAATACATGGTACATGGATAGTGGATATTCCTGGCACATGAATGGTACCAAAATCTATTTTGAAAAGATTATCAAAACAAAAGGAGGAAAGGTAAATTTCGGAGATAATGCACAGGGATAATTTTTTGGTATTGGTAATATTGTTATACTAGGTAAAACTTTGATTTCAAATGTTTTATTTGTTAAGGGTATTAAGAACAACCTCATTAGCATAAGTCAGTTATGTGATGAAGGGTACCTTGTGAATTTTAGGAATGATAAGTGCTTAGTACACAATTCCAAGGAAGAATTTATTCTCTCAGCCAATAGGCAAGAGAATGTTTACACTTTGAACATAGAAGACCTAAGGTGCCAAGATTTACCTTGCCTAAGTGCAATGGAAGATCATTCATGGCTATGGCATAGAAGACTAGAACACTGTAACCTTAGAAACTTATGTAAACTCTCTAAGAAGAAACTAGTTAAGGATCTACCAGAGCTTATATTTGATTCTTCCAAAGTTTGTGATCCTTGTCAATATGGAGAGAAACATAAATCTAGTTTTAAATAAATTGGTGAAGTCTCAACTACTGATGCATTACAGTTAGTGCACATGGATCTTTTCAGTCCAACACAAACTGGAAGTATTGGAGGAAAATACTATGTGTTTGTTCTATTTGATGATTACACCAGATTTACTTGGGTCTATTTTCTAGCATAAAAGTCTGAAGATTTTTCTTATTTCAAAAGTTTTAGAGCACAAGTTAAAAATGATAAAAATATTCCACTGAAAACTATTCATAGTGATCATGGAGGAGAATTTCAAAATTCTGATTTTGAAACTTTTTGTAGTAGGAAAGGTATTACTCACAATTTTTAGCACCCAAAACTCCTCAACAAAATGGTGTAGTTGAAAGAAGAAATAGAATTATTCAAGAGATAACTAGAACCATGTTGAGTGAATATTCTATAGCTAGAAATTTCTGGGCTGAAGCTGTAAGTACTGCTTTTTATACTATAAATCGAGTTTTGATTAGACCTTTTCTTAATAAAACTCCTTATGAGTTATGGAATGGTAGAAAACAAAGAATTTCCTACTTCAAGGTTTTTGGTTACAAAGTATTCATTTTGAATAATAAAGATAACTTACATAAATTCACACCAAAATCTGATGAAGGAATTTTCTTAGGTTATTCCACAACTTCTAAGGCTTATAGAGTTTTTAATAAAAATACTTGTACTGTTGAAGAAACAGTGCATGTAAAATTTGATGAGTCTGATCCTTTTGTTTTTAAAATATCCCAACCTACATCCTCGGATGTGTTTTCAAAAACTGATTGTCAACCCTTGATAGAAGATCCTTCTGATAAGGAAAATGTTCAAGAAGATACTTCTGAAATATTTACCCCAGAAGACTTTCTACCCTATGTTGATGAACAGGTTTTACAAAACCCAAATCAGGTGTTTCTTAAGAATCATCCCAGTGATAGTATCATTGGTGATGTAAATCGACCTGTAAGGACTAGAAATTCCTTATGAAATGAAGTAGAACATCTAGCATTTCTTTCCCAATTAGAACCAAAAAGCACTGATGAAGCTTTAGGTGATGATGATTGGATCAAAGCCATGCAAGATGAACTAAATGAATTTTAGAGGAATAAAGTCTGGACCTTGGTTGAAAGGCCTAAGGAAACTTCTGTTATTGGAGTAAAATGGGTTTTCAGAAACAAATGTGATGAAAATAGAGTCATAGTAAGAAATAAAGCTAGACTCATTGCTAAAGGCTATAATCATCAAGAGGGAATAGACTATGAAGAAACCTATGCTCCAATAGCTAGAATTGAATCTATTCATATTCTACTTGCCTTTGCAGCATTCTTCAATTTTAAAATTTTTCAAATGGATGTGAAATGTTCTTTTCTTAATGGTTATGTTTAAGAGGAAGTTTTTGTTGAACAACCTCCTGGTTTTTAAGATACAAAACATCCTGATCCTGTTTTTAGACTTACCAAAGCTTTGTATGGTCTTAAACAAGCCCCACAAGCATGGTATGATAGACTCAAAAGATTTTTGCTTAAAAATAACTATGTTAAGGGAAATGAAGATCCAACCCTTTTTATAAATAAAGATAAGAAAAATGTTTTGATTGTTCAAATTTATGGTGATGACATCATATTTTGTTCAAATCAGTAATCTTTAACTAATTCTTTTGCAAGTCTAATGAAATCTGAGTTTGAAATGAGTATGATGGGTGAGTTAACTTTTTTCCTTGGTATTCAAATTTCTCAATAACCAGAAGGAATCTATATATCTCAACATAATTATATTAAAGATCTTCTCAAAAATTATGGTTATGACAACACTAAGAGTATAAGTACTCCCATTGGTACCTCAAACTCTTTAGATCTTGATGAAGCTGGGAAACCAGTAGATCAAACATCTTTTAGAGGTATGATAGGAAGTCTATTTTACTTAACAACTAGTCGACCAGAATTAATGTTTTCAGTGTGTTTATGTGCAAGATATCAATCCAATCCTAAAGAATCTCACTTAAAGGTGGTGAAAAAAAATTTTCGCTACCTAAAGGGAACCATGGATCTAGGATTGTTTTATACTTCTGGAAATGATTTTATTCTAAAAAGATTTTCGGATGCTGACTTTGGTGGATGTAGAATGGATAGAAAGAGTACATTCGGAACTTGTCATTTCTTAGGAGATTCATTAGTTTCTTGGTCCTGCAAAAAGCAACATTCTATAGCACTTTCCACTGCTGAAGCTGAATATGTAGCAGCTGGAAGTTGTTGTGCTCAAGTTTTGTGGATGCAACACACTCACAGACTATGGCCTGAGTTTTACTAAGACTCAAATATTGTGTGATAACACAAGTGCCATTGCCCTAAGTAAGAACCCTGCACATCACTCTCGTGCAAAATACATAGATATTAGGCATCACTTTCTTAGGGATCACACACTTAAAGGAGATATCATTCTTCAGTTTATCGAAACACAAGATCAACTTGATGATATTTTCACAAAATCATTACCCTCCGATAGACTTGAATACATTAAAAAAAAGTTAGGAATGATAAATGTAAGGTAATCATTTTTCATTAACTTCTTGTTGAACAATTCTCCTAACAATAATAAACTCCTCTTTATAGGGGGAGTGCATTTGATTGTTAGTGTAACTAAATTTTTTTTGTAGTGAGTTTTTTCAAACTTTTCGGAACTGAACTTCCGGAATGGAAATTTCTGAAACTAAAATTTCCGGAATGGGAATTACCAGAACTAAAATTTTCAGGACTGAAATTCTCGGAATGAGAATTTTCAGAATGGAAATATTTGTACTGAAAACTTCCGGAATGGAATTTTCGTACTAATAAGTTTTGGAATGAAGAGTTTCATACTAATGTTTTCGTAATGAGATTTTCGTACTGGAACTTTCGTTTTTTAATTTATTTCTTCAAGAAGAATATTACCAATCACGAACAATATTTCTAGTCAATCCGTAAGCTATGATTTTCTTACTTATAGTTTTTTAATCAATTTTTTATTACTGGTATTTTCCTTGTTTTTAAAAGTTCAGATTCTAGTTTTTCCTCAAATCTGGATGTTTTCTTTAAAAACCTCAAAAGATCGGATTCAAGTTTTCCTTGCGGGATTGTTCTCAACCGTCATATCAGATCAAAGATTTTTCAACCGTTAGATGGATTTTTGAAGACCAACAGTCACATTCTTTGCCTATATAAAGGGGACCCCGAGACTCGTCCCACATCGGTTTTTCCAAGATTTTGTGTCTCGAAGCCCTGCTGCTCTTCTTAAGGCCGGTTCCGAACTTTGTAAAGCCGATCCAAATCTTTCAGATTACTTCACTCCGAATGTCTGTTGAAGCAACTTCTCAAGATATGTCAACTGAGAAACCAATCTCAAAGTGGTTAGTCTTCAGGGAAATATTAGTTCATCCGAATTTCTATAATCTTGATTCCCTTATTTCAAATAATATTAGACTGAATGTATGGGAAGATGTCTGCATAGAAAAGTCAGATAAACATGATCCAATTTATACTGATTTTTTGATAGAATTTTACGAGTCTGTTTCCTTCCTGATGGAAGATGGAAGAGAATGGTTTTCTTTCAAGTCTTATGGGAAGACTTATAATCTTTCTTACACTAAGGCCGTGAGATTGGCTGGTTTATCATATGAAGGAGAAACTGAATTCTGCTCTCACAAACTTCCCGATGTGCAAGGAAGTTTCAATAAGGAGAAGGCACTGAAGTGTCTTGGGCTTAAGGATGATTCAATAATTAATATTTCTCCTCTCACTCTGAACAATAGAATCCTTCATCTATGGGTTCAAGGCTTTCTGGTTCCAAGAAGAGGTGATAAATACACTTTAAAGAAGAGTGGTATCTATGTATTAGATTTCTTGTTAAATCTAAGAAAGGTAAATCTAATGAGGCATGTCTTAGTTACGATCAAGAACATCAAATAAGGCAATTTAAGAGCTCAGATTATCATGTTCCCTGCCTTACTATCTAAGCTGATAGTTCGGTGCTTAGAATCCCTCAAGGTTGACTGAAAATCGAAGATCTGGAATTGCAAACTCATGTTAGTTAGTGATGATACTCTCAAGAGGATTAATATGGGTTTTTACACTGAATCCGGAGAATTTTATCCTCTGTGTGTGGAAGAGGTTGAAGTAGCTCAGAAAGAATCACAGAACCCAAAACCATCCAAAAATCAAAGGAATAAGAGAAAGGTTAAGAAAGTAGTTGCTGATGAAGAAATTTCCCAAGCTATGGAAACTAAATCTGCACCTCCTAAGCTGAAGAAGCAGAAAACTTATACGGATGAAGTAACAGCCAAGTTGAGGGAAGATAAAGAAATAAGGAAGGAAGGGGATCCTCAATTCAGATTGGACCCTGCTGAGACTAAAGCCTTAAAAGAAAAAGCTGCTGAGGAGCTAGAGAAATAAGAAAAGGAGAAGAAAATGAAAAAGAAGATGTCCGAAGCTGAGGTGGTGCAATCTTTGCTAAAATCTACAGAGTTGGATTTCGGAATGCTTCCCGTTCCAGAAACTTTTGGTGTTGAAACTTATTTACCAGAAACTCTAGCTAAGAACTATGTAACTCCGGATAAATCCAAGGGTAAAGAAGTTGTTGAAGAAGCTGAGACGGAAGTTTCTGAATTAGTAGAGTAAGAAGTTGAATAAGAAGAGGAAGAAGAAGAGGAAAGTGAAGATTTGGATACCCTAATCAAGAACGTACAAGACTACAAAGATAAGGGTAAATCCAAAAAGTTAGTTACTCAAGGTAAGGGAGATGAGGAAGCTAGCAAGAAACATTAAGAAGAAGAAGAAGAAAATGTGTTGTATGATGAAGAAGAATCCTATGAGAGGAATTTTCTTGAGGAAGGTCAGGAAAAATAGAAACCAGATGAAGACCAGATCGTTCAAAGAGAAATTTCTGATTCGGAATCATCATCTCATGGGCTTGATTTTGTGGTTCAGTCTCTGAGAAAGTTGGTGGACACAATTCCGATTCTTCCAACAATAGATTCTAGATGACAGATGCTGCAACAAACTATGAATCAGAAATCAGATTCTTTATCCATGGTCATGGATAAGTTTGTGAAGTTGGAATCTGAATAGAAAAGTTTTCTGATCGATTATGATATACATAGAAAGTCTTGCAGTAAGTTAACAAAGTGGTCTAAGATAGTTGAAGAAGACTTGACTATGTATGATAATTTTCAGAATGATGTGAAAGAAGCTTTTGACACAGTAGATAAAAAGGTTAAGAATCTTCAAGATGAGATGATTATTGAGCATAGTACCTAGAGTCATCAAGTGAAGGAACTGAATGAAAAGGAAAATTCTCTTGCTCAAAATCTTATAAATGATAGAAATATCCAGATTTAGCTTGAGAAAAAAGTCATTCAGCAAGATGAGTTGTTAAAGTTGAAGAATGAAGCCTTGGAGGCTCAGGCAGAAGCTTTAAAAGTCCAAGAAGAAAAGGTAAAAGTCTTGGAGAATCAAGGTGAGCAAGATCAAAGAGACTTTAAGAAACTCAAAACCATGTTAAAGAATCTCATTCCGAAGGAAAAGTAAGACAAATCAACCCACTCCAATATTTTGTTGTAGTTGTCTTTCCTTGTAAATTTTTTCCCAACTCTAATGAAATGGTTATCCAGTTGGTTGTATCTTGTTATATACTAATGTTTCAGGTACCATACTTTGTTTTCCATTCCCTTCAATTCTTTTTGAAAATCAAAAAGGGGGAGAAGGAAAAAGAACTACTCCTAAGGAGGAGAAAGGAAAAATTTCTAAGAGAAATATCCTTAAAGAAAGGGGGATTTTCCCACTACGAAGTTTTTCATTCTTACAATAATGGAAACTCCACTCCGGAAACTCAGAATACAATCCTTAGAGTTTCAATGCCTAAGGGGGTGTTAGTTGTATTCACTTTTATCCATGAACAAAGAGAGATAAGTGTTTAATTTCAAAGTCTAATAAAAATTTTCAAAATCCTTATATGATTTTTCGAAAGGATGTTTGTGCTTTCCAAAAAGGGGGAGATTGTTGAGTCAATAAAGTTTTCCTTATGACTTTTCCATTCCTTCTTGTTTTGAAAATCACAAACACCTTATATTTAAGAAAATATTATTTTTACCCCCATATGGAAAATTTACTTCTTTTAGGAAATTTACCATAACCTAGATTTTCTTATACATAGCAATATTATTCTTAAATTCAAAAACCGGATTCATACCCAAAATCCTAGAGCCATATAATGAAAATATTTGGAGCATTCTGTTTTTTGGATCCGAATTCTGGATGTGATCTGTAATGTAGTTCTAATCCGAAGTCTAGACTCCGAACTCTCAAGTACTTCAACTCCAAACTCTTAAGTAGTTTGACTCCAAACTCTGAAGAAGTTAGACTCTGAACTCTCAAGTAGTTCAACTCCAAACTCTGAAGTAGTTCGACTTCGAACTCTGAAGAAGTTCGACTCCGAACTCTCAAGTAGTTCGACTCCGAACTCTTAAGTAGTTCAAATCCGAACTCTGAAGAAGTTCGAATCTGAAATCTAAAGTAGTTCAACTCCGAACTCTTATGTAGTTCGACTCCGAACTCTTAAGCAGTTCGACTCCGAACTCTTAAGTAGTTCAACTCCGAACACTGCAAGTTCAGATTCCGATCTCTGGTGAAACCAGACTCCGAATTCCTATAAAACAGAATCCAAATATTTCTTAACATAGACTCTGAATTTCATTTTGGTTAGACTCCGAACTTTTGACTTGATTACACTCTGAAATATTGACTAGATTTTACTTACATATTCTTCATTTCAAAACGATGTCGTGCATTCAGTTATACATGGTTTGTTATAAAACGATGTCGTTTATTCTGTTTCTAATTAACCGTTGGTTGAGTTACACATGTACAAGTCCCTCCAAATTTCATGGAAAATATGACCGTTGGAGGAGGGAGCCGACCGTTTGAAATTTTCCTATAAATAGGAGCTCATTTGAAAGAGCTCAACAACAAGTTGATCGATCTAGAGAACACACGCTGTTAAGGTGATTTCTAGAGAGAGAAGATTTTCATGCCTTGTGCGTACTGAACTGCTCGTTCAGATTGCTTCGTGCGACTCCGGATGTTGGTGATTACATTCGAGGACTTCTGGGGATAGGAAGACAGAGGTGCCGACTACCTTGAAGTTCGAGGGCTTCTTTTCTGAGGAAGACAGAGGTTCCAACTACCTTGAAGTTGAGGGCTTGCGAGGATAGCAAGACAGAGATTCCGATCTTAGTATCAAGGGCTTATCCTGGTGTGGGTAAGATGGAATTTCTTAAAAGTATAAATCAAGAGACCTTTATCCAAGGTTGTTGGATACCCTTCTCTTTGGGTTAAAAGAGTTATTGTTTGTTACTTGTATTTACTACTTGTTTGTTTCCACTTCATATTATATTGTAAGGAAAGTATAACCTTCTTGTATTTCTTTACACTTGTACTCTGATTATTTTAGATTCTATATGCTTTAAGGTAGAATCTTATATTGTAAACCTTGGTTCCAATTCTCTAGTTGGTGATCAAAGGTGTTTTGAATTTTCTTATTTTAACATTGTTAAACCTAGATTTTCCTTATCTAAGGCTAACATAGTTATCCATAGCCAACTTTAAAGGTTCCAAAGGAATTTTTAAAGTATACAATTCACCCCCCCTCTTGTATATTGAGCATCTACATCGTTATTTAGATCCTACATCTGACATTCAGAAAACCACCTTTCGAAGTAGGTATTGTAACGATCCAAACTGTTTTGAATAAAATTACCTTTCTTTTAATTAAATGTATTATGGATATAGAAACCACATGCACTCCTTTTGATTTATTATATCAAATTGTATTTAAATGACCATTAATTATCCTTACCGTTGATAATATATCCATTGAACAATGATCACATAACTAGTATAAATATAGGGTTTTAACAAATCCTTTTAACACAAATAAAGGAAGTGATGACCTCAACCAGTAGGATCAAAAACTATTATGCCCATTTATCTAAGATTCTGAGGGAGATAACATTTATGGTATTTTCCCTAGACCAATCCCTAGATGATATCCAACAACTTAATCATGCGTGAAACCATTTGTGAGAGAAGTTCAAGCTCATCGAGATCATAGCCCAAACCATGTTCACCGAATAACCCCATAAAAGACCCACCATCGCACACCTTACTCTTAGGGCGTATGCTGGTGTAATACATGGATATATAAAAAGACCATATCATTATGATTATGTGCATTATTTTTGAATATAATAATGAATATACTTTCATTCTATTATTGATAATTTGTAAATGATTTTTAAAGCACAAATAGTATTATTAGTTAATATTCAATTTCAATTAAGAAATATATTTAAATGAATTAATGGATTTTTGACTTAAATAGTATTTTAACAAAATATTATTATTAAATTACTTATATTAAATATAATTGACTATATCATTTTTATGAAATCAAATATAATTTTTATTAATGTTTGAAAATGGTTTTTTTTCAAAACCTGTCAATTTTCTATAAATGTCAGTTTTTATTTTAAAAGTGAAAATTCATATATTCAGAAAATTATTTAGAAAAAAATGAATATTATTTTTTGAATCAGGATGTCTAAATTATCCAGTAGTTAATTTTTCATAATTTTCTGAGACAATTAAATTTTTGAGTAAAAATTAAATACCGTATAAATATATAATTTATTTTATGACATCATAACGACCCAATAGTGATTTAATAAAATACTATAAAAGGTATATTCAGTAAAATAGAGATATATATTTTTTAAAATAATGTAATTTTATGTTTATTTGATTTTTTTTATAAATCCTTAGTGAATCCTCCAAGGTATATAAAATATATTAAAATTTTAAAATCATTTCCTTGAAAGTGTGACTCACCTCCACATAAGAAAGGGTAATATTTTAATATCTTCATCCCTTAGAATTATAAAATAATGTATACCACTCCCCTTTTCTAGAAACCATGTGCAAAAACCATGGGATGGTTTGTGGTTTTGAATATTTTATTAAATAGTGTCTAAAACCAAAATAATAAACAAATCCCCATCCTTTCCCATATAAACCCACCCAATATGCCATTTATCTTCACTCAAGATCTTTGAATCTAGACCAACCTCTTCCCCCTACTCCCTAGAGTCCTCCAAAGTCACCCCTAATCTTCCAAGAAGCCTCTTCTAAACCTTTGGGATCACACATCCATATAAGGGATCCTCACCTTTCTCTCTTCCTTTCAATTCAAGAATCTTGTTTTAAATTAGTCTTTTTAATTTCAATTAGTAATATTATCATCCTCTTATAATACATTACCTACTATCAATTTTATATTATTTCAATTAGGGATCATTTATCCTCTCCCATTTAGACCATTACCTACTTCATTACTATGCAGAAATTCCATATGGGATTTCTCTCTTCTCATTTCCATTCAAGCATTTCTTTTATGTTATGCATCTAAAATTCCATTTCACATGTTGGGATATTAGGTTCCATGATCCCCTACATTAAATTTCATTTATAAATTATGAGATACCCCTTTCTCTCTCATCAACCCATTTTATGAATTTTCATATGACATTATTATGCTGTTGAAATTACACCATGATTTTCTATACCAAAAACATCATGTAGTGAATACCATACAAATTCCTCTTTCAAGGGTATTCACATTTATGCACAAATACTTATTGATTTTGGAATTAAATGTATTTATTACACATTATTTTACCATGAAATAAATGATGATGTTGAATGAATCCATGTTATATGATCTATGTGGCACACTAAAGCACGAGATTGAAATGTTTACGATGGGTGTGCCGTGATAGAGCTCCAATGAATTGGGTAATGTTTAGTATCATGATACATTATTTTGGGATAGGGGTTTACCTGATTCATTTATAGAATTTGTTTCCATAATTCTGGGATAAGGGTTTGCCTGATTCCTTTATGTTAATGATGTAGTGTTTTATGTTGTTTCCACATTTCCATGTTATGATAATCAGGTTATATCATGGATTTATGTTCATGTTTCTATTATTATCTATTGATATGTATATTTTCTAACATGTATTGTATTCTTAATTTTTTTCCTTGTTTTCTCCTTTACCAGGATTTATAGCTCACCCTTTTTCTTAGGTTTTTCCTTAGGTTATCCCATGCAATGCTAAGTACGAAGGAATATTGTGGTCATGTAAAATAGGTTTTCAATAAAGATGTGTATTTAATTTTATAAGTTATTATGTAATGTTCCTAATCCCAAAATACAATAGTCCTATCCATCTTATGAGTTGTGTTAAGTTCAATTTTATGTAATAAATCATGTTTAAATGTGTAATAACGACCAAGGTCATTATAGTTGGTATTAGAGGATAAGTTTTTTTGGGGATTAAGATTAGAAAACTGTATTAAAATACTTTCGGATAAGACTAAGTATAAAAAAATAATCACTAAATATATCTGATTATAGATCAAGTACATCCCTGTCTAGATACAAATAAGCAGAGGTGAATCTGGCATAGATGTATCTAGGGGAAAACCCTGAAAACACCGCTTTGAGCTAGAATCAAATGGGAAATGGTGCATGAAAACGGGCCTTGATGCACTCTTAGTTCAAAACTCCCATGGGATATGATTTGTAAAATTTATAAGATTACTAGGAACCATTATTAAGGGAATAAAAAAATGACCCTAAGAATATATTTTAGGAAGTATATCATGGATAACTTATATTGAAGTTTAGAAATTCATAATTTAAGTAGATAAATTAAATTTATAAGTTATCTCTCTTTTTATTCGATTCCCCTTTATGTGTTTAATAGTTCAAAATATTTACCCCTAATTTTTCCTTTTATTCTAGAAAATGTCCGGTAATAGGAGGAATCAGGCTAACAACTGATGAAAAGATCAATGTGATAACTACTCTAATGAGATGACCAATCTAATGGGAGTGTGAATCAAAAACATTTTCACAATACTCTCTCAGTTAACTCATGTTGTTAATAGAAACTTAGACCAAGAGGAACGTCCAAAAACACCTAAGAAAGAACAAGTCACAATTGAGAGCTTTATGAGACAAAGGCCTCCTAATTTTAATGTATCATATGATCCTTCAAAAGACAAACAATGGATCAACTCCATTGAAAAGATCTTATCCATCCACCAGTGTTCCAAAAATGAGAAGTTTCTTCTGGTTTCTTATCGTATCGAGGGTGAAGTTGATCAATGGGGTACATTGATCAAAAATACAAAGCCTGAGGAAGATATCAAGGTGATGGGATGAAAGGATTTCTAGAAAATGTATTTTCTATATATATTTTTCCCACACCCTACGTCTTAAGATGGAAAGATATTTCCTTTCACTCAAGAAAAAGGAAAAAAAATCTATTGGGTTGTCTGAGGAAAACTTCACCAGACATGAATGATACAACTCTAGTTTTTTCATTATCCCCAAATTCAAGGATGAACACTTCTTTGGTAGGATAAAACCAAGCCTACTAAAATCCCTGGCGATCTGCAACTTTGAAATCTATGAGGAGATTGTTCGATGTACCCTGAAATTTGAGATGGAGATTGGTGAATCTTAGGGTTATCATGGGGATAATAAGTAGAAAATGGACTTTAATTATGGCGGTATGATGGATAAATACAACAGTGATAAAAAATTCCATCACCCCACTTGTTAAAAGTGCATAAAGAAGAACCCTAGATATTACCTGAAGGGGACAAGGAAATGATTTAGGTGAGGAAAGGAAAGTCAACTAGCTAGAGATTACTAGAAAGAGAAAACTGCTACTATGATAGAGTAAAGTAAGGCTCTGTTCGATCCTCAATGTATTGTTAATTTCTACAAATATAAAGAACCATGACACTTTGAAAACCATTGCCCTACGCCAAGGGTTTTTAGAGGCAACCAACATCCTCCAAGGAAACAAGGGAAAGATTTTTACATCACTACCACCGAAGTGAATCCCAGAAACAAAGTGGTGAAAGGTACACTGGTTATTCATTCATGAATAGTGAACATACTTTTTGATTATGGTTCTATGAATTATTTTGAATCATGAAAAATTAGTAGAATAATACAAACATCACCACAATAAATGGAAGTAGAGATGTCGGTGAAAATAGAAAATGGGGCAATTATTGCATCCCATGAATATAACTCTTCCCCTGTCACAATTTTTGGATTGAATTTCCTGGATAACCTCATAATACTTCCCTTTGTTGAATTTGATGAAATTGTTAGCATGGATTGGATTTCTCTATATAGAGACAATATAAATTGCCGCGAGAGGGAAATCACTATCCATATTGTGAATTGACCCTGAATTCTACACAAGTGTAAGGAAGAGGATGAATCTTCTTTAGCACCATCATCTCAAGAAAAGATATTAATTCCCTATGATCACACATATCTTTCTCAAATTATTGAGTCTAAGGAAGGAAAAATTATTAAAGACATTCCTATTTTGAGGGAATTCACTAATGTGTTTATCGAGGAATTTTATGGTATTCCTCCTAGAAGAGATGTTGAATTCTTGATTGATCTTATACTTGGGGAATTTCCAACATTAAAGACTCTGTATAGAATGGATATTATAGAGTTTGAGGAGATAAAGATACAACTATAGTAGAATATGGATGAAGGTTTTATATGCCCAAGTGCTTCACCATGGAGTGCACCAGTCCTGTTTTCCAAGAATAAGGATGGGTCAACGTTCATTTTCGTTGATTATAATGAGACCAAAAAAAACACTATAAAGAACAAGTATCCTTTTATAAGAATTTATGACTTGTTCAATAAGCTACGTGGAGTATAATACTTCTCCAAGGTGGATCTTTGGTTAAGATATTACCAAGTATGGGTGAAGGAAGACATCCCTAAGACTGCTTTTTGTACAAGGTACAGGCACTAAAAATTCATAGTAATGCCTTTCGAACTGACTAAAGTGATTGAAATATTCATGGAATTGATGGATATAGTCTTTATATATTATCTAGAAAAATATTTATTAGTCTTTATAGATGATATTATAATATACTCCAAAACCAAGTAGGAGCATGAGGAGAATCTAGGCACTATACTAGAGACCTTACAAAAGGAGAATCTCTATAAAAAGTATAGAAAGTGTGAGTTATAGTTGATGGAATTATCATTCTAGGGGCATATCATTAAAAAAATGGGATATCTTCAGATCCTTCCAAAACAAATGCAATTGAGTGATGGATGAGGCAAACATCTGTGATGGATATCCATAGCTTCCTAGTGTTAGCTTAATATTATCACCGATTTGTGAGAAATTTCTCATGATAGTCAAACCCTCTTACCAAGATAACTTTAAAGGGAGTTAAGTTTTCTTGGAATGATGAATTTAAATAATGATTCATGGAGTTGAAGAAGAGTCTTATCACTTCCCCTGTTCTCACACTACCCATAAGTGTGGAGCTTTTCATAATCTTCAAAAATTCTTTGAAGAAGGGCCTTGGCTTTCTGTTGATGCAGAATGAAAATGTCATTACCTATGCCTCATGGCAGTTGAAATTTCAAAAAAAAAACTATCCCATGCATGATATAGATTTGGTGTAAGTGATATTTACTTTGAAAATATATAGGAATTATCTTTTTGGGGAGAAGTGTGAAATATATATGGATCACAAAAGTCTCAAATATATGTTCACACAGATTTAGATGAATATATATCAAGAAAGATGGTTAGATCTCATCAAGGATTACGACTGCTTAATCCATTACCACCATGGGAAAGTGAACAAGGGGGTAGATTCTCTTAGTAGAAAGAAACCATCATTTCTATCACTAATTAGAAATGAAAAAGATACAATCTTCTTAGATTTGATAAATATTAACATGGGAATCATAAAGAATGGAACATCATCAGTCTTTTCACAAATTATTTCTCAACCATATCTTTTTGGAAAGGGTAAAGGATGATAAAAAAGATGATGTGGGAATTCAGAAGAAAGTGGAAACTATTAGATAAGGGAAATTCTCATAGTTCAATGTTAATGAATAATGAATTGTGTGATTTGGGTCAAGAATATGTGTTCCATCAAATCCAGAGTTAAAGAATGAACTTTTTAATGATACACATAGTTCGAATTACTAAATTCACCCAAGAAACATGAATATGTATCGAGATATCTTGGAGTAGTATTGGTGGGATAACATGATGAAGGAGATCTCTAAATATAAATAAATGTTCCTGGTATTTCAGCAAGGAAAGGTTAAGATATAGAAGTTTGAGGGGATGATTCAACCATTACCCACACCAATATGAAAATGGGAAAAAATCACCATGGACTTTATCAACAGAATTCCAAATACATCCAAAGGAAACAATTCTATCTGGTTTATTGTGGATCATCTTAAAAAGACTGCACACTTCATTTCAATTTTAGTGGATTTTTCACAAGATCAACTGGCACATATATACATCAGATAAGTGGTAAGGCAACTTGGAGTACCCCTATTGATTGTATCCAATAAAGATACAATATCACCTCTAACTTCTGGAAGAGTATACAATATGACCTGAACACTGAGTTGAACTTTATAACGACCTATAACCCTCAAATTTATGGCCAATTTGAGTGGAATATCCAAACACTTGAGGATATGTTGCGAGATTTCTCAATAGACTTAAAAGGCAGATGGGACCAACAACTTCCTTTGGTGGATTTCTCTTACAAAAAATTTTTCCACTCAAGCATCCAAATGAATCCTTATGAATCCATTTTATGGGAAGAGGTGCATAACACAAGCATGTTGGGGAGAAGTTGGGAAACAAAAAATTCTAGTTCTGGAAATGGTTGAAGAAATGTTGGAGAACGTTAAGACCATCAAACAAATGATCAAAGCTGCTCAGAGTCAAAAAATAGATATGCTAAAAATCATTGATGAGACCAAGAGTTTGATATTAGATACATTTTATTCCTTTGTATATCTATATGGAAGAGAGTTATGACATTATGTAATAAGGGAAAGCTTAGTCAAAGGTACATCGGCCCTTTTG
Source organism: Viscum album (assembly GCA_963277665.1). Classification (NCBI taxonomy): domain Eukaryota; kingdom Viridiplantae; phylum Streptophyta; class Magnoliopsida; order Santalales; family Viscaceae; genus Viscum; species Viscum album. Next base: position 267,646,578 of record OY728155.1, on the reverse strand, counting down.
AGATCCTTGATCACATCAGGGTAGTGGCCTATCAACTTGGACTCCCACTGAACTTATCTCAAGTACATGATGTTTTCCATGTATCAATATTAAGGAAGTACATACCGGACCCATCACATGTACTCAATCCAGAGGTGGTACAATTGGATAATGAACTCTCCTATAAAGATAATTCAGTGAAGATCTTATATCAAAGAGAAAAAGTTATATGAAATAAGATAATTCCCCTCGTCAAAGATTTGTGAAAAAACCACAAGTTTTAAGAAGCAATGTGGGAACCAAAGGAAGTGATGTGTCAAAGTTAACCTCATATGTTTTATTTTGGGAAATTGAAATTTCGAGGGTAAAATTTCTTTAGGGGGGAATGTTGTAATGGCCCAAACTATTATAAATAAAATTCCATTTATTTTAATTAAATGTCTTATAGATATAGAAAAAATATTCACTCCTTTTTTTATTATATCTAATTGTATTTAAATGACCATTATGTATCCTTACCATTGATAATATAGTCATTGAACCATGATCACATTACTAGTATAAATATACAGTTTTAAAAATTCATTTTCACACAGATAAAAGAAGTGATGGCCTCAACCAGTAGGATCATACCCTATGAACCCCATTTATTATATCTTATGAGGGATAAAATATTTCTTGGATTTTCCCTAGACCAATCCCAAGACTATATCCAACAACTTAAGCATGAAGAAACCGTTTATGAGTGAATTTCAAGCTCATCAAGATCACGACCCAAACCATGTTCACCGAACAACACCATAAAATCCCCACCATCACACACCTTAATCTTAGGGTGTATTCTAGTGCAATAAATGAATATGTAACAATACCATAGCATTATTATTATGTGCATTATTTTTTTATAGAATAATAAATATACTTTCATTATACTATTATTACTTTGTAAATTATTTTTAAAGCACAAATAATATTTTTGGTCAATATTCAAATTCAATTAAGAAATATATTTTGATGAATTAATAGATTTTTGAATTAAATAATATTTTAATAAAATATTATTATTAAATCACTTTTATTAAATATAAATTATCATATAATTTTTATGAAATAAAATGTAATTTTTATTAAGGTTTGAAAACTGTTTTTTTCAAAACCCATCAATTTTCAATAAATGTAAGTTTTTTATTTTAAAAGTAAAAATTAAAATATTTAGAAAATTATTTTAATTAAATGAATATTATTTTTTGAATCAGGACATCGAAATTATCCAAAGTTGATTTTTTCATAATTTTCTGAGACAGTTGAATTTTTGGGTAAAAATTAAATACCGTATAAATTTATAATGTGTTTTATGACATCATAATGACCTAATAGTGATGTAATAAAATAATATAAAAGGTATATTAAGTCATATATAAGTTTTTTCTTTAAAATAATGTAATTTTAGGTTTTATTTATTTATTTTATAAAGCCTTAGTGAATCCTCCAAGACATATAAAATATTTTAAGAATTTAAAATCATTTACTTGAAAGTGTGACTCGCCTCTACATAATAAAGGGAAATGTTTTAATATATTAATCCCTTATCCTTATAATATATTTTATACCAATCCCCTTTTCCAGAAACCATGGGCAAAAAACATGGGATAGTTTTTTGTTTTGAATATTTTATTTTGTAGTGTCCGAAACCAAAATAATGAAGAAATCCTGATCCTTTACAATATAAACTCATAAAAGATCCCAATTCTCTTCACTAAATCTCTATGAAGCTAGAACAAACTATTACACATACTCCCTATATTCCTCCCAATGTTCCCCTAATCTCCCAAGAATCCTCTCCCAAGCTTTTGAGATGACACATCCAAGTAAGGGATCCTCACCTTTCTCTCTTCCTTTCAATTCATGAACCTTGTTTGAAATTAGTATTTTTAATTTAAATTGTTTGTATTTTCATAATATTATAATAAATTCCATACTTTCTATTTTATTTTATTTCAATTATAGATCATTTATCCTCCCTCATTTATTCCCTTACCTATGCCATTACTATACCAAAATTCCACAAGGTATTTATCTCTTCTCATTTCTATTCCTGAATTTATTTTATATTATACATATAAAATTACATTTCACATGTTGGGATATTATTTTCTATAATCCCACACTATCAATTTATTGTATAAATTATTAGATACCCCTTTATCTCTCATAAAACCATTTTATGAATTTTCATATGACGTCGTTATGTTGCCGAAATTGCACCACGATTTTCCATTCCAAAACCATCTTGTAGTGAATACCATACTCATTATTCTATCAAGGGTATTAACCTTTATGCACATATACTTATTGATTGGGGAATTAAATGTTTTTATTCCACATTCTTCAATCATGGAATAAATGATGATGTTGAATGAATCCATGTTATTTGATCTATGTGGAACACTTAAGCATGATATAGAAATGTTTATGAAGGGTGTTCCCGGATAGCGCTCCAATGAAATGGGTAATGTTTAGTATCATGATACTTCATGCTGGGATAGAGGTTTACCTGATTCCTTTATAGTATGTTTTTCCACCATGTTGTGACAGGGGTTTACCTGATTCTTTTATGTTAATGATATAGTGTTTTATATTATTTCCACATTTCCATGTTATGATAATCATGTTATATCATGCCTTTAGATTCATGTTTCTATTATTATTCATTTATAAGTCTATTTCCTAACATTTATTGTATTTTTCATGTTATTCCTTTCTTACTCCCTTAATGGGATTTATAGCTCACCCTTTTCTTATGTATTTCTTCCGGTTATCCCATGAAATGATAAGTATGAAGGAATGTTGTGGTCATGCAAAAGAAGTTTTTAATAAAGATGTGTATTTCATGTTTTATGTTTTTATGTAATGCTCCTAATACCCAAATAAACTAGAACTCTTGATCTTCTAAGTTGTATTAAGAGAAAGTTTATGTAATAAATCATGTTTAAATTGTAATAAAGTCCAGGGTCATTATAGGTTTGACAATTATGAGTACCTTGTCATGGAATTTGGTTTAACTAATTATCCTACAATATTTATGGATTTAATGAACAAGATTTTCCATGAGTTCCTTGATACCTTCATAGTTGTATTTTTTGTATGACATCCTTATTTTCTTCTAAGTCTGAGGAGGATCATGGGATTCATTTGAGAGTAGTTCTAGAGTTGTTGAGAAATAACTGACATTACACCAAGATTTCAAAATGTGACTTCTGGATTTGGGAAGTGAATCTATTAGGGCAGGTGGTTTTAGAACATGGTATTTTAGTTGGTCCTAAAAATTTGAAGGATGTTATGACATCAGATCAAACACAAACCTTTTTTGAGATTTGAATCTTTTTGGGATTAGCTGGGTATTATCATCGGTTTGTAAAGGACTTCTCAATGTTGTCTTATTTGATGAATTTTATAACTTGGAAGGGATTAATGTTTTATTGGGTTGAAAATTTTCATAATTATTTTTTTGAGATAAAATTTATTTTGACTACTGCACTAATTTTAACTCTTAGAGAGGTCATTAAGGGCTATGTGGTCTTCTATGATGCATCAGGTTCAGGTTTGGGTGGCGTACTTATGAAAGGTGATCATGTCATTGCTTATGACTCTCATCAGCTTAGGACACACAAGAAGAATCAACCAACCCATGAATTTGAACTTGAAACTATGATGCACATGCTTAAGATTAGGTGACACTATATTTACGGAGAAAGGATTACTATTTATTATGAGCACAAGAACTTGAGTTATATCTTCTCTCAAAAATACCTAAATCTCTTCCAGTGGATTTGGGTGGAATACCTAGAATCCTTCAACTTTGACATCGCCTATACCTCAGAGAAAGGGAATGTCATCGCGGATGCATTGATCAAGAAACTTCCAACCCATGTAGTGAAAGAATCATTGAAAGGGTGGAACTTGATGGTTTTATTTCCATAGTTTCATATCATAGTTTGAGAGTGAGGGTTTGAGTTTTCTTTATATAGTGTTAAATTGAAATCCTCTCTTCTCAAGATGATTATTCAAGAACAATAGTTTGATGATGAGTTCTGTAGCATTAGAGAATCTTTTCATGGTGGGGATACCATTGCTGACTGGTCACTCTCCACCGAGGGCATTCTATATTATTAAAATAATTTTATGGTACCGTTGTCGTTAAGAAAATTTTTTATGGGGTATTGTCATAGTTCCCAGCGGGTAGTTCACCCAAGAACAAAAAAGATGTTCTATGGCATGTGGTGATAATTCTGGTGGCCAAGTTTGAGACAAGGAATTTTTGATTTTATCTATCATTTCTATATGTTTTAGTATCTCAAGGATGAGAACCAGAAACCTTTGGGTTTTCTATAGCCACTTCTAGTCCCAAATTGAAAGTGGGATGAGATCTCTTTGGAATTTATGGTTGGGTTTATATGTACCTAGATAAAGAATAATTTGATTTGGTTTGTGATCGATCAGATAACTAAATTAGATCACTTTATAACAATTTATGATTCAACCAAATATGAGGAGTTAGGAAATCTCTATGTGAAAGAGATTGTTCATTTTCATGGAGTTCCATATGCTATAGTCTCTGATAAGGGTCCTCAGTTGACTTCTCACTTTTGTAGAGGCTTTCAAGAGGCACTCAGATCTCAATTCTATTTGATTTTGGAATACCATACACAATCAGATGGATAGAAAAAATATGTATATATATTATTGAGGATATGATTTGTGCTTGTGTTCTTGACATTGGTGGGGATTGGGATGACCATTAGGGGATGGTTGAGTTTTCTTATGAAAATAGTTACCAGTCTAAAATTGTAATGTATCCTTTTAAGGCATTGTATGACTGGCCTGGTAGATTTCAATTATGTTGGTCAGATATTTGAAAAATATCATTGGTTGGAACATACTTGGTTCAAGAGATGATTTAAAAGATTCAATTGATTGATTAGATAATGTTGATGGAATATAGTCAGTATAAGTCATATTCTGATCATCACCATAGACCATTGGAATTTTTAGTTGGTGATCATGTTTTCTTGAATGTTTCAACACAGTTGGGTCATCTATGGCTAGGGAGGAAATGGAAGCTTTCTCCTCACTTTGTGGTACCCTTTGAGGTTGTAGAATAGGTGGTAAAGGTTTCTTAACATTTATCACTTTGACCATATATTATGTCAATACATAACATGTTTCATGTATCTCAGCTATGAAAGTATCTATCAAATCCATCTCATGTTCTAAGTTGGACTGATCTTGAGGTTGAACCTGAATTATCCCCTACTGAGCATCCGATTAGGATAATTGATTCTAAAACCAAGGTAATTCATGGGAAAATGATACCACTGGTTTGAGTGCTATGGTAGCATGATTTTGATTTTCATAAGGCATAGGATGGGGAAACATTTATGAGAGAGTAGTGGCCTCATCTTTTTGGCATGGAAGCTTCAGAGTAGGCATTCTGGGGATAAAATGTTTCTATGGTGGGGAGGTTGTAACATCCTATTTCTATTTTATTGTATTACTAAATCCAACATTTTACCATTATCCGGTTATGTTTTGTTTAAGGGAGATTTTGGTGAAATATTTGGAAATTTTGGACGTTTTTGGGCTATGCAAGGTTGGTGCATGGTTTTCCCAAACTATGCACCCTGGTTGTGAAAACCTTGTAAACCAAGGTAGTGCGGTTTTTCATAGTTAGGGAATGATTTGAAAAACTGTGTTCCCAGTTAGTAGAAACAATGCACCTAGAAAAAAGTGGTGCACAACTAGGGTGCATAGTTTTTCTTACTATGCAGCCCTACCTAGATAACTATGAATACAGTATGTTTTAATCCAAAAATTAAATTTAAAATTTATAAAACCCTCTTTTTAGATGACCGATAGACTTGTATGACAACATAACATTTTATTCTTCTATAGGATCTATCAATAAGTGATTTTTACCCTCTACAATCTCCCATGAGAGTATTGAAGCTAGGTGAATGGCGTTCGATCTCTACCCAAAAGGTTTCCTATTACCATTCCCTTTCTCCCACTCTCTCTTCTTTTCTACCTAGGGTTTTGTATATCTTAGGGTTCTTGGAGGATCTAATACCCACTATTTTGGATCTTGGATCCAGGTTTGAGTCTCAAATATTCATTTCCAAGGTTCTTTTTTGGTGTTCCCCAACTCAGACATTGTAGTTTGAGATCTGGTGGTCCCAAGGTAGGTGGTTCCATTATAATGACCAATTTTTATTAACCCTGCACTACTTGATTTAAATTCAATTACTGATTAAAATTCAATATCTTTATATAAATAAAATTTCTTTTGATTTGATGATTAAAAATCCAATTCTATTAAATTATGGTTTTGAAATTTGATTCTGGCATTAATATGGGACCCCCAAATTCCATTTAATTGGGGTGTATTTATGAAATTGATGGAATTTTGTGAAATTTAAATTTTTGAATTTAAATCTTGAAATTTATTTGAAGGGATTTAATTCAAGGTTGTATTTTAGAAAAATGGATTGAAATGATTTTGATAGAAACTGATTAGTTTTATCAGGGAAAAAGATGGTTTTGATTAAAAACCCTATTTCAGTTTTAAATGGAAAAATAACATATTTGAAATAGAAAATGGGATGAATTTTATTTTGATAATTCTTAAAATATATTTCCCATCATTGATTTATATTAGGGAACATGAAATCCAAGGTTGTTAGTGAGTTATTTGGATAGAAATATTTTGATGCTTCACAACTGAAACAAAACCTAATGCTGTAGGTCACATACACAATGAGATGGTGATGATTTCTCTTTGGTCAGTATCAAAGGGACATGTGTATACACATATTTTCTTTATTCATCTTCGAGTGTGTAAGGATCTCGTAGCCTAGAACTATCGTATATTTTAGAAGATGGCCATGTTGTTCATTATTTATATTTTCAATACATATGTCATTACTTGTAAACTATTTACCATGCCATATGATTTATATAAATTGTTTTATATAAATTTTTTTAATCTATTTACTTAAAATATTTCCATTATTTGAAAAGTAAAGCATGATTTTTTGAAAATTTATTTTGAAATGTTAAACCTGTTTATTTAAAATTGAAAGATTTATTTGGTTAATTAAATGCATAATCTTATTATGGAATCCTTTGTGATACCTTATTGGGATATTAGCTCACACCATACTTGTTCCTCTAGGTGTTTTTATATTATCTCTTTCCAGGTTCGATCAAGGGTAAGGCACCACTTCGAGGTGGTAGTAACTGTTGATCCTTGGGTTTGGTGTGTTGTGTCCATTAGTACATGGGTAGTTTTTTCTATATTCTGGTACTTTTTTGTATTAAAATGGGTTGTTTATACTTTTTTGAATTCATGTACACTTTTCACAATGGAGTTTTTCTTATATTCATACTGACTTGTTTATCTTTATTTTGTTGTGTTTGTGGAAAATTCATTCCTACTTTCATATTGCATGATTCTAGGTGATAGTTTCCAAACCATGGGGATTGAGAATACTCTTTGGTCTATGTTAGGACTATCTTGGTTACTAGGTTACCAGGGTACCTAAGCTGGTTCATGATAGCTCATGTGTACGATAGACTACCGCCTCACGAACTGATGTGACATGTTTTCCATCAACACATCTCACAGTTGGGTTTGATGAAGGATATAAAGTATATATATGATATTCATGATTTAATTATACCTATGGAGTCATTATATCATATATACCTTATTTAATTTCAATTCCATATGGGATATGATAGTGTCACTCGTGTGTACGATTAAATATTACCTTGTGAATTGATGTGATTATTGTTTCACTAATTCTTTACGTGGAAGGTAATAAGGATAAATTTAATGAATATGTGTGATTTTTGTGACATAATAATTACATTTATTACATATATATCATTATAAAAAGATAATATATCATTTTATGTCATACACTAAAAAATGATAATGTCGTTCATGTACGTGTGAACTACCGCCTTCAAGAAGCGATGCGACTCTCTTTTCATCACCAAACCACATGGATAATATATATAATTATATTTAAAGAAATAATTTGTTATATATTATAATATGATCATTATGGAAAGATAAAATATTACTTACCTCATTTCCATAATGATTGTTGAAAAATAGAAACATTACTCATGCGTACGTACGACCTACCGTCTCTATAATTATAATGTATTTAATTTCTCAAAACTATATTTAATGATTGGTAATAAAAGTATAATTGGTTTATAAATATTATAATTATTTCATTATTATTATTCTTGATATGATTAAATAATGATCTCTTTGACCATATTCAACATACCAAAGTCATTTTTGATAGATAATCCAAATATAATTGAAACATCCTATGTAAACTTAATTCATTAAGTAATATTATATAACATTGTAATAAGTGAAATAAAAGGAACAATAAACTTGAAAATGGTTCTTCATAAATTAAATAATTACCATAAGTTTATTATTTAGGAAGATAAAGAACATACGTGATGATTCAGACTCAAGGTAAGGGACTTTATCTCATTCTCCTTTTATTGAGGCATATTTTGATGTTATGCACCTATCATATTTTAATAGGTGTATATACAGACCATTTGATATGATATATCATGAATTTATCTATTCTAATGGTGTTTAAAGTTTTTTTAATGTTATTATTTACTGGGTATTTTGACTCACATGTTTCCAAATTGATGAGTGACTTTTATTTAAAAAAGCTATTTTAATGTTTTACTTATAACTCTCCTTTTCTTCCATGTCCATATTTTTAAAATTATTTTGTTATGGAAATTAGAGTTTCATAAATGGAATTTTCATATTTCTTTCATTTTTTTCAAAAAAAGGAATCTTTGTATGAAATGTGTGACTTTATTTACAAATTAATAAATGAAAATTTTATTTTAACATATAAGATGATAATGAATTTTCTAATCTCGTAACCATTATTTGAAATTTGGATTCATTTAAAAGATTTCATGTTTTATTCAAATTAAACCCCTAATTTCCTTTTTTGGGTATTTTGGTATTGAAAAATGGGTTTTCAAAAGGGATTGATATTTTAATATCTGAAAATATTTTCTTATGAGTGAAGAGAATATTTTAAGAGTGCGATATTGTAAATGTAAAACTTTTACATGTTTTGATTATGTTATGGTTCTTGGAAATTATTTATGTTGATGGTTGGTTATGTTATAAACCAAGGAATAGTGGTTACTTTATAAACAAAGGATGGGTGGTTATGTTATAAACCAAGGTTGAGAGGTTACGTTATAAACCATGGATGGGTGGGACCATGATATCCCTCTAATGAATTGGGTATGGAAGTTGAACATATGGTTATTACATTTGTATGTTTGATATAGAAAATGATGTACCAAGATACCCATATGATTTACCTATGATTTTATGGGATTTAATGATTTATTTTTCCAAAATGTGTGTGTGTTTTTCATGTGAAAATGATTTATTTATTTTACTAAAAGAACATTGATATAAAATTAAACATTTCATGGGTTTTATGTTTTCACTAGACTAATGGATTTCTTTCATTTTATGCACCTTATTGATATTTTTTTCTCATCCCATGTTTTTAACAAAATCATATTATTTAAGGATGAGTAAGGTAAATGAAGATGTCATGTTGAATGTTGTGAATATTTTAATGAAAAGAAATCATATTCTGTTTTTAAAATTTTGTATAGTGGAAAAAATGGTTACTGATTATAAGTGTCCAATTTGTATTATATGATATTTTATGTATGAGTTATGACCTAATTTTCTAAAACTCTAAACCTGAAAATTTCCTCAACTGTAATAGAATGAATTCTTGACTTAAAAATCAAGATTATTTAATGTTTAACATAAGGCCTCTATAGCTGGCATCAGAGGTTGGTTTAGATAACTTTAGAGTTTAGGATAATGGTAATAGAATACACTTTAAAAATTTTACTCTTTGGATAATTTTAAATGATATTACATTTAAATATTACCATGTTGCTTCCTCTAAACATTATCTATTCAAAATGAGTTTCCAAAGAGGAAACAAGGAAGCTATAGTGGGAAGGAACTGAGAGGAAAATGTTCTTCCAAATTAGTATCCTGAGATGGTAGTTATTGAATAGAACAATTTTTTGTAGTGATGGATAAGTTGTAACAAGCTATAAATAGTGGTGTCATCCATTCAAGGGATCATCCGATTCTACCATAGAGTAACATCTCAATATTGGATCATTTTATTAGACAACACCCCCATTATATAGTGGATCATCTGACCTTGTGATAGAAGAAGGATGTATTAAATCCCTATATAATATATTTAATTTCATGGGATGTTCAGATCATCAAAATTTAAGTATTTATATTCACCATTTTGAAGGTGAAACTGAACAGTGACAATCAATTATTAAGAATATTAGAGAAAGGGAAGAGATTAATGTCTTGTAATGGGATGAATTTAATAATAGTTTTCTTGATAAATAATTTCCAAAGTATGTCCATATTAGGGAAGAAAAAATAATTCGTGTAATTTAGAAAAAAGGAGGAATATTTTGTAGTTGTATATGAAGTGAACTTCACCTGAATAAAAAGGCATGGCCCAAATTTTATATTTAATCTTGATAGTAACATTAATCATTTTTACTCAGAATTGATGAAGAGATATCTAAGGAAACTTGATTCTAATGAATTCAAACTCTATAAGAAAATTGTTCTATTTGATGATAAGGAAGAAATGAAGTTTTATAATGATCATGTATTCCAATACAGTAAGTAGAAGAAGAGGTCCAATGGGAAGGTAATTGGGAATCATTCATCCAATAAGTGTGGAGGTAAGAAAACTAGGTTCTCATCTTGTGAGAAGTGTGGTAAAAAGAATCCTAGAAAATGTCTTATAAATTATGGGAAATGATTTTTATCTGGTATGTTTGGTTATATGGCTCATGATTATAAGTAAAATTATCATACAAGAAACAAAAAGATAATGGTATGATTATTTAATTCTGTTGAGTTGGGTAATTATGCAAACATATGTCCAAAGATGGTTACTCAGGGTGGAAATCGACAATATCGAATACAGAAGGGTGTGGAAAAATATTTTTCTAATAATAGAGTTGATGTTAGGCCATCAAATGAGGCGGTGATAGTTTTATTATAAATTTATTTGAATTGTGAAAAAACTATATTTGATTTTGGATCTTCACATTCACTCATTAATAATAAATTTTTGAAGTAATATGGGAATATCACCACATGAAAATAAGATGTTACTTTTAGTGAAAACTCTAGGTAGAAATATTAAATTAACCAAGATTAATAAGAATATCCCTGTTGTCAATATTGGGATGGTATTTTCAATTAATATTTTTGAACTAGCCATAAAAGAGCTTGATATCATTCTTGGTATGGATTGGATTTCAGTTTATCAATCTAAGATAGATTGCATAGATATGAAAGTTTTGTTCAATAATTCCATGACTTGGATAACTTAGTAAGAAACTCATAAATTTATTAGAGGTGGTAATGAAATTTATCTTTCTCATATTATTGAAAATAAAAAGAATCTATTCAAATTAGTGGTGTTCTAGTAAGAAATAAAAACGTGGATGTATTTTATGAGGATTTTCTTGGTTTTATTCTTGATCATGAGGTTGAGTTTACAATTGACTTAATACATAATTCTATGTATTTTTATAAACCCCCTTATCGAATGTATCAAGTGGAGAATTTATTATTAAAATAAATTATTGGAGTTACTAGATAAAGGTTTCATTTCTACTATAACTTCACCATGGGGTGATCCTATTTTTTTTGTTAAAAAGGAAGATGGTTCAATGAGAATTTGCATAGATTATAGAGCCTTTAATAACAATACTATTAGGAAAAAGTATCATTTTACACATATCGATGATTTGTTTGATTAAATCTATGGAGTTTATTATTTTTTAAAGGTTTACCTGAGTTATGGGTACCATCATATGATGGTGAAGAAGGATGATATTTTTAAGAATATGTTTTAGACTATATATATGCATTATGAGTTTTCAGTTTTTCCCTTTGGTTTTTCCAATGAAATAGTTTTATTTATGGACCTTATTAACAGAGTTTTTCATAAGTTCCTCGAAAAGTTTTTGGTTGTTTTTATTGATGAAATTTTAGTGTATTCTAAAATTCAGGAGGAAGATGAAAGATACCTAAGATTTTTTTTTCAAACCTTAAAAGAAAATAAACTATATGGTAAATTTAGTAAGTGTAAATTTTTGTTGCAAAAAATTTGTTTCCTTGGATATATTATTTATAAGGATAACCTAACTGTTGGATCTACTAAAAGAAAATATGATGAAGAATGGAAAAGAACCACATATATCATGAAGATTTGTAGTTTTCTTGGATTAGAAGGTTACTACTGGTGGTTTATTGAAAACGTTTCTCGGTTTTATAGACCACTAACTAAGTAATCTCGAAAAGGAGTTAAATTCATTTGGATAAATTAATGTGATGATTTGTTTCAAGAAATAAAAATAATATTTGTGAATGATCCAATTTTATACCCACCTTCAATAAATAGAGTATCTATCTTCTATAGTGATTATTTATTATAGGGACTTGGTTGTGCCCTAATGAAGAATGATTTGGTAATTTCTTATGCTTTACGTCAGCTGAAACCTCATGATTTAAATTACCCTATACATGATCGGGAATTAGTTGGTGTAGTTTTTTATTTAAAATTTTGGAGTCATCATCTGTATAGAGTAAAGTGTGAAATATATAATGATCATAAATTTTTCAATTATATATTCACTCAGAAATAATTAAACATGAGACAAATTAGATGTAAGGAACTAGTCAATTATTATGATTTCATGATTCTTTACTATCCTAGAAAATCAAAAAAAAATTCCAATTCTTTGATTTGAAAAAATAATGCTACAATAACCATGTTACGTTTGAAATATGACCCTTTGGTTAATTATTTGATACATTTTTGCCTTAATGTTTTAGATGTAGGGACATCTTCTGTATTGTTTCAGGTTTTAGTTTAGTTGAATTTTTCAGAAATAATTAAGAAAGATGAAAAGGAGATCATGATTTTCAATAAAGGATAGAATATCTTAATAAGGGTAAGTTTACTGATATTAATATTAATGAAGAAGGTGTTTTACAATTTGGAAAAATATTCTGTGTGCCTTGTGATTCCCATTTTAAGAAAGGGTTATTGAGTGAACCTCATAGTTCTCCATTTTCCATTCATCCGAAATGTACTAAGATGTATAGGGAACTTCGAAAGTATTAATGTTTGGATGGAATAAAAAGTAATATTACCGAATTTTCTATGAATTTTTTGACTTGTCTATAGGTTAAAGTGGAATGAAAATTACTAAAGTTAATTCTTAAACGTTTTCTAGTGACATAATGTAAATTAGAAAATATATCCATGGATTTTAATGTGGTATTACCAAATAATTCTCGAGGTAACAATGTGATTTGGGTTATTGTTGATCAATTAAATAAACATGTGCATTTCCTTCCCATTTGAGATATGTATTTATATAATCTTTCTAATCTATATCTAAAGGATATAGCTAGGTTACATAGAGTGCCTCTATCCATTATCTTTGACTGTGATCCTAGATTTACTTATAATATTTTGAAGGGACTTCAAAAATCTTTTGGTACTAAATTAAATTTCAATACAACTTATCATCCTCAAAATGATGTCCAGTATAAGAATATGATTCCTACCATGGAAGATATTCTTTGTTATCATTTAATTCATTTCTATGGAAGTTATGATCAATATCTTTATTTGGTTGAGTATTCTTTTAATAATATTTTTCATTCCAGTATACAGATGCAACCTTTTAAGGAATTATATGGAAATCAAGGTCATACACCAGATTTTTGGGTTGAAATATTAGAATGTAATTTTATGGGACTAGAGTTAGTAAAGGAAATGGTTGAGAAGGTTTAGTTTATTTAGCAACATATGAGTATGGAACAGAGAAGGGAAAAAGTTGAGCTAATAACCGGAGGAAAGATCTTTCCTTCGAGTAGGTGATCATGAATTTTTCAAAGTTTATCCATGGAAAGTTGTAATTTGTGTTTTCAAAAAGGGGTAGCTAGGTCCATGGTTCATTGGACCATATGAAATCCTAGATAAATTTGGATCACTTTCCTACTGAGTGGTCTTACATTCTAGTTTATCTCAGGTACACAACACTTTTCACGTTTCAATGTAAATAAAATATATACCAAATTCATCTCATGTTTTGATCCCTAAAGTATTTTAGTAGGAATAGAATATTTATAATTAGTAATATCTAGTTTATATTCTTGACTATAGAGAGAAAGTATTGCAGAATTAGTTAATTCACCAGGTTAAGGTTTTATTGAAAAACCATATTATTGAAGAGGCAACATGGGAATCTAAAACTTATATGAGGGAATGATATCATCACTTGTTTAATAAGTGAATAAAATTGTAATAATGAAATTTCAAAAATGGTAAATAATTTAAAAACCCAGTACATGATATAATAAATCACTTTTATGATTTTATTCATCCTAAAAATATTATGTAATTTTTTAATAAAAAAGGAAATAGTTTTAGAAAAAATCTTTTCTTATATGATCTTATTTGAAAGTATAATTTAAAATAATTTATAACTTGAATTATAAAAAATTAATATCATTTTATAAATTATAATTTCAAAATTTACTTTGGGTTAAAGTTTTTGGATTTTTAGAAAATATTGAGTTTTCTATATATAGTGAAAAATACTGATTTCTGTAAACAAATTCAATTATTTTCAATAAATTATGAAATTTAAAAGTATAAATATGTTTTTAGTATGATTTAAAGAAACATAAGTATTATATATTTATATTTAATCCACTTAATTTCTTTTTAATTAACTTTATATTGAATTTTAGTATAAGTTTTTTTGTGTGTTTAAAAATATGATTTTTCTAAATATCGTTTTAAAATGCATAATGGTTCTCCACTTTAATTAATTAAAATAATACCTAATGATGAGTTTTTTAGATTAAATTTATATATTATATATAATTAAATATTAATTTATATTCATACAATTATTATTATTAATCATAGAGTTAATATAAAATCTTATTTTTCTTGAAAAATACACTTCTTGAAAACCCGCTTTTTTGTCGCATTTGCAGATTTTTTTTGAATTTAATTTTTACAATTATGTGAATTGAATTTGGTAAAATGGATTCCATATTTTGAATCAGAATAATTTATATTTTCTAATATGGAAAACCTAATTTTTTACTATAATAAATAGTGGAAACAGTAAAAATTAATTACCACAGTTAAGGTAAAAACGAGTTTACCGAGGGTTAAACTAAATATATAAGGGTTAAAATGAACTAGAAACTTTTTATAAAATAAATTTTATGTATTTATTTCTGATTTATAATTTATAAATCTCAATAATAATTCATTATGTACCCTTGTGGCATGTGAAAAATATGGGTATGCCTTTTTATTTTCAAAAATTACAAGTGTGTCACTCACCTCACTTATAAATGGCCACCCCCTCTAAGATATTATTCACACATTCAAACCCTTTTTGTTCAGATAAAACATTCCCAAATAACTTAACAAATATTATCCCCTAATCATAGAAGCCTTGGTTTTTTTATAAAGTTTTTTAGGACTATGTTAGGTATAATCCTAAAGAGGTGGTCTAAGTAGATCTAAAATTCCTAACTATGTGTTTTGTTTTCTTTATTCTTCCACATCCTTAAAATATTATTCATTTATGATTATATAATAAAATAATTATCTCACTTATACTGAGATGTTATTATGTTAAGGTAATGATCCATATCCATCTTCTGTTTTCGCGAATAAGAAATGATAACGTCACTTGTGTGTACGGCGAACTACTACCATACGAACCGATGTGAAATTTTTTCCATCAACACCTCTCAAAGTTGGGTATGATGATGGATATAATATATATAAATATGATATTTAGAAAAACCTTATACCTATAGAGTCATTATATCATATATATACCTTTTTTACTTTCTATTTTGTAGGGGATACGATAATGTCACTCATGTGTATGGTGGACTACCGTCTTGCAAAGCGATGTGATTCATTTTTCACTAACACTTTAAATGAAAGTTAATAAGGGTATATTTAATTAATATATGGGATATAAATGAAATAATTATTATATTAATGTCATATTTATCATTCTTAAAATATAATATATCATTTTCTTTCTTACACTAAAAAATTACAATGTTGTTCATGTACGTGTGGACTATCACCTTCACAAAGTGATGTGACACTATTTTCATCACCGAACCACATGGCTGAAATATATAAGTTTATTTAAAGAAATAATATGATATATATGAAATTATTATCACTTTTTAAAGATAAAATATCACTTACCTTATTTCCATAATGATCATTAGAAAATGGAAACATTACTCATGCGTATGTACAACCTACCATCTCCATGACCGTAATGTTATTCATTTCTCAAAACCATATTTTATGACTGGTCTTAAAAGTATATTTTATGTATAAATATGATAATTATTTCATGATTATTATTATCAATATTTTAAAATAATTACCTCTTTGACCATGTTCAACCTACTAATTTTATTTTTGAAACATAAGCCAAATATCATTGAAACATCTGATGTAAACTTAATTGATTTAGTAATTATATATAATATGGTAATAATTGAAATAAAATGAATAATAAACTTTAAAAAGTTTATTAATAAAGTAAATAATTAATATAATTTCAATATTAATGAAGAGAAATAACGTGTGTGACGAGTTAAACAAAAGGTAAGGCACTTCATCTCAATCTTCTTTCATTGATGTATATTTTTATTTTATACACGTAACTTCTTTTAGGAGGTGTATATACAAACACTTTAACATTTTATATAATTTATTTATTTATTTTCTTGGTATTTAATGTTTTGTTTAATATTATTATTTCATGGGTCTTATGATTCAAATGTTTCCAAAGTGATAAGTGACTTTTATTTAAAAACATACTCTTTTAATGTTTTTATTCTAACTAACCTTTTCATCCATGTACTTATTTTGAAAATGAGTTTATTATGGTCATGCGAGTTTTATAAAGGGACTTTTTTTATTTTATTCAATGTTTTTCAAGAAAAGGAATATTTTTATGGAATGTGTAACTTTCTTTACAAATGAAAAATGGAATATTATATTTTACCATATACGATGAAAATGAATTATCTGCCACCACAAGCATTTTTTAAAAATTTGGATTCCTTTAAAATATTTCATGTTTTATTCAATTAAAAACCCACATTCCCTTTTTGGGGGTATTTTCATGTTAAAAATAGGTTTTTAAAAGTTATGGATATTTCAATATCTGAAAATGTTTTCTTTTGGGTGAATAGAATATTTTATGAGTGTGATGTTTAAAATTGAAATCTTTTATATGTTACGATTTTTTTATAGTTCTTGGAAATTATTTATGTTGATGAGTGGTTATGTTATAAACCAAGGATGGATGGATATGCTATAAACCAAGTATAGGTGGTTACATTATAAACCAAATATGGGTGGGTCCATGATATCCCTCAAATACATTGGATATAGAAATCAGCCATATGGTTATTCCATTTGTAAGAGTAATATGAATAATGATGTTATGAGATACCTATATATTTTTTATTCTTAATATGGGATTTAATTATATTAATTGATAAAAAAGCGCGTGTGTTTTTCATGTTAAAATGACTCAGTTATTCTTCTAAAAGAACATTTATATAAAGGTAAACATATCATGTGTTTTTTATGTTTTCACTAGACTAACAACTTTCCTTCTTTTTATGTCCCTTACTGATATTTTTGTTCTCATCCCATGTTTTTAAAATGTTTTTCACAAGATTTAATGATGGGTAAGGGAAATGAAGAGTTCAAATTGAAATTTGTGAATATTTTTCGTCAAAATAAATAATTTTTTGTTTTTAATGTTTTATATCGTTGGAAAATTGATACTGATCAGAAGTGTCTAATTTATATTATATAGTTTCATTATGTATGAGTTATGACCAAATTCTCTAAAACTATAAACCTGAAAACATCCTTGAATGTAAGAGAATTAATTCTTGGATTAAAACTGCAAATTATATAAATTTTAAGGTCATGTACTTATAGTATATGGGAGATACTGGTGTATTATATCATCATGGTAGAATAATATTTTAATGAGGTGGAAGAAGAAACAAAACAAAAATGCTCAGTTAGGAAAAATACCTCTTCTTTAGACCACCACTTTACAATTATACCTAAATCCTTACTATATTAATTTTATGATCCAGCCAAGGAATCTAGGAAAAATGGAGGGAAGTAAGGAAGGTATTTGGGTAGGTCTTGGCTAAACCAAAATGCTTTTAAGGTGTGAATAGGGGAGGAAATGAGGTGGTCTTTTATAAGTGATGGAGAGGACACACTTGAATTTGTTTTATAATAAAAAGTTATACCATTGTTTTACACAATCCAAAAGGATCCAAAATAGACCATTATCAAGACTTATATGCGATATGGTTTAAATATTTCCAAAAAATATAATTTATACAAGTTTTAGTTCATTTTTAGTTTAAAACTCAGTAAACCTATTTTCACCTTAACCGTGGTAAAAGACTTTTACTATTTTCACTTTTCATTATAAAGAAAAATTAAGTTGATATTATTATATAATATAAATTATTCAGATTAAAAATATGGAACCCATTTTAATGCATTCAATTCAAAGAATTGATAGAATTTAATTTAAAATTAAACCTGAAAACATGACGAAAAAACAGTTTTTCAATATACGATTTTTTCAAGCATAAGATGATTTTATATTAACTCTCTGACTAGTAATCATCATTATATAAATTTAAATTAATATAAATATATATATAAACTATAAATTTTATTTAAATTATTCCCCATTAAGGTTTATTTAAATTAATTAAAAAGGAGAAAAATTGTGCACTTTAAAACTTTTTAAAAAAAAATGCGTTTTTAAACCGAAAAATAATCTTATAATAAAACCCAGTATAAAGATGATTAAAATGTAATTAATTTAATTAAATATTAATAAATAATAATTATGTTACTTAAAATCAAATTCAAAGCATAATGATCATTTTATATTACTTAGTTTATTGGAAAGAAATGACAGTTGTATAAAAATCAGTATTTTCCCTATTCATTGAAAAATCAATATTTTCTGAAAAATCCAAAAAATTCACCCTATGTTAATTTTGTTATTTTGATTTTAAAAATGAATTTTATTTTGAAAAATAATTTTCTTAAAGTTATATAAATTAATTATAATATTTTTTCACAAAAACCAATAAAAATCATTTTTGAAGAAAACATATTTTTAATGAATAAAATGACATTACTAAAAATAGAGTTATTATTCACTAAGTATTTATAAATATATTTATATTTTATTGAATTACTTATATATATATATTTAATAAATTAGTTAATCATATTAATACCCACCAATTTAAGATCTTGGTTATAATGATCATATATTTCACAGGTCGTTTAAGCATGGTGTAGTGTATCATATATGCTGTCAAACGTAATGTTCTTCTATTTTAAAATCCAGGGTTGTTACAAACATTGAGAAACATAGTTTTACTCAAAAACATGAGCTTTGGTTTTCATTTTCTCCTTGATCGGATCAATAAGCTAAAAAGATATTTATTTATGTTCACCCACAACAAAGCTTAGCTCTGCCACTTTTCTTCATCAACAGAGCTCAAGACCAGACTCAAAAAAACTCCAATATCCTTCGATATGATCAAATCTTCATCCACGTAGTAGTTTTAAATCTGAAAATCTACCATCTTTGACCTTCTTTGATGACAATAGCTCCTCAACTCATCTAAAAATAAGGCATTTTTGATTGAAGATCAACTTTTTAATAATCTTAGTCTCAATCGACAAAAATAGTCATCCCTAAAATCATTATCTTGGATAAGGTTAATCATATTCAAAATAGATTTGTATTTATAGATTCTCTCAGAAGCTTAGATCATCCTCCCATGCTTAATTATATTCTTCAACATACTGTCATCTATATTTCGGGTGTTCTTCCTCAACACGCTCGGCCAAGAAAAAAATCTTCTTCCACCCGCTGTTCTAATAGAAGTTGAATTATCCAGATGATGTGTCAATGCGGATTCAATGAAAGATCCTATATCAAGTATAGGTGGACCCTTTTTAACTATTTCATCAATAACAGGCTATCTCCCTCGCAAGTATCTTGGGAGGATGAAGGGCGATTCGGTCTTTATTTGGGTTTCATCAGATGGAAGCACTAGGATCAATAACTCTGATAGTGGCTTGGTTATTTAGTTTCTGTGAGCCCAAATATGACTTCACTCAGAATACACTGGTCATTCCTTCATCAGCACAATGGTGTATTAGAAACTTGGTTAAAGATAGTGGATTGGTTCTTTAGTTCCAGTGAACTCAGGTTTGACTTCACTCAGAATCTACTAGTCATTCCTTCATCATCACAATGGTGGATTGGAAATCTGGTTCAAATCATTCATTTGTTCAACTTATTCTCTTCTTTCGGCACTCCTTTTGAATGGTGATATCATCTCTTCCAAATTTAGGATTAGGTTTCTTCTTCAAGCAGCATAATACTGTTGCTCGATTCCAATACATAAAATTCATAGAAATGGAGAAAAATCTACCTATTCATTTGGAAATGTGGGTAGGTGGAACAAATTGGTTGCATGAAATATTCTATGTGATTCCCTATAAATTTTTCTACATGGGTTGGGAGTGAAAAGTGGCTATATGGGGTTGGGGAAAATTAGTTACATCAATTGGCTGTAGAATTTGGCTATGTGGTTGTCATCTAAAATTTTGGTATGTGAATCCACTGCATAGAGTAAATTAAAAATCAATAAAAATTCATCTACTAAATACCTTAAATTAAAATTTTTATGATTAATTAATTAATTAATTATTAAATCAAATAAATAATAAAAAATAAAAAAAATAATTCGTAAATTAAAGTTTAAAATTATTAAATATTTAATGTCATTAAATTATAAATTAACTTAAACTTCAACTAACTAATTAATTGAAAACAAAAAATACATAAAAGATAAACTAAAATAAATAAAACTAAAAATAAATAATGAAACTAGATAAAAATAATAATTTAAAATAAACATAAAAAATAAATAAAAAAACTCAAAGTTTGTTAAATTTTTTTAATTAAAACTTGAAAAAATTCATTTAAACATGAAATTAATGAATTTAATATTTAAACAAACAATATATTAACTGTATAATTATTGAATATGAAACACATGTTTTCATTAATATAAACAATAAATTCAATAAAAATGATTTGAAAAAATGTAATGAATAAACACCACATAACACACCTTCTGAGGATTTTTCAATTTAAGAGTTTGGAAAGGAAAATTTTATTTCTCGAATTTGCTTCTACATATGTTTTGGAAAAAGATATTTTATGAGTTTTTATGTTTAAATGAAGGATTCTGTCTATTTTATGTATGTTTTAGTCTTTGTAATTTTTTTATAGTGACGGTTGATCCTAATATATCTCTCCAATTCATTGATTAATGATTTTTTTCTTCTATGAATATATATATTGGATTAATCAACTAGGTTATTCCACTTATAAAAATATTTATAATAGTGATTGTAAGAATGATATGAAGATGATGTCTCAAGGTACCTATATGATTTTTATATTCGATCAAATAAGTTTTTCCTAATAGACTTTTTATGTCATAAGTTAATCTAATTAGATTTTGTTTAAAGGAATGTTTATTCCCCTTTTAAGGGAGAAAAATATGTTTTTCAGGAAAATGTTTTCCTAAGTGATCATATTTTATAAGAAACCCTCGTGATTGTGATTATTCATTTATGATATCTTATAAGATTTTTTATTAATGTTTTAGGAAAATAAGTTGATTTATTCAGTAAGTAAATGATTATTAGAGTTCAAAGTTTATTATGAAAAAGAAATTTTTATTCAGGGTTTTCATAAATCTTCAAATGGACTAACATGTTTATTTTATTTTTATATCTTTTACTGAGATTTTTTTATTCATCCCATATTTTTATATCCCATGACCACATTCCACGTAAAATCCTGAGTTTTGAGAAGGAAACACTATGTTCAATAGAGTACATGATACACTACATCACGCTTAAATGAACAACTAAATATTAATATTGAAATGTTAACATTATAACCTAGTAATTAGAATGGAGAGAGTAAATAGTATCAACTGAGTTTTGAAAATATGGTTTACACATGTTTAAATAAGGATTCATTTCTTACCAAATTTATTATAAATGGAAATAAAAACCTATTGAATATAAAGGATGTGTTTTTTATGAAGACCTATTTAAAATAGAATAATTGTGTTTATAAAATCATACCACTCTTTATGGTTTTTTATTTAATAAAAAATATATGTTATATATTAAATTTAATGGTTAAAATTATTCTTAAATGTTTTATATATATGATATAAGAACAAATTCAATTTTTTTAGATAAAAGAAGTATTTTTTCAAAAAAATACATTTTTATCGCCTTTTGATAACGAACCCTTTTAAATCAAGTTTTTGTCACTTTTATATGTTATATTTTACAAAATGAACTTCTTATTTAAAATTGGGAGATCAAAATTTACTTTGGTTGAAATTTTGGTATTTTTCGGATAAATCCATATTTTAATGAATAGTAAAAAATACAGCATTTTAATTCAAAACTGCATTTTCATCTAATTTATTTATATAGTTAGATTATACTTTTAATTGGTTTTAAAGTATAATTGGATAATTTTTTTATAATTTTACCCAATCTTTTTTCATTAGAATTAATTTCACATTTAAATTGGACATAAACACATGTCAATATTTTGATTGTTTTTACTTCTTAAAAACCCACTTTCTGGTTTTCACAACCAGAAATAATTTTAAATTAATTGCTACAATTTATGTGTTTTGAATTTAGAAAAATGGATTCCATATTTTTAATCATAAGGTAACAATTGTTTAAATAGGTACCATTTATTTTTGTACATTATGAATAGTAACTTCAGTAATAGTTTTTATTTACTATGGTTAAAGGAAAAACCAGGTAAATAAGGGTAAAAAATAATATTATAATAATTTAAAACTACCCAAAAATGTGTCCTAATAATATTTTATGAGATATTTATGACCATTAGCATCCTTATTCCGAAATATTTGGCTTTTGGGAGCTACTTAGGTGTGAAAATGTCATTTTATAATATTTAATTTAATGAAAAGGTAAATATAACATAAACATGTATATTTTAATAAAAAAAATTAATATAGGGTTATATAAATGATCTATTTGACTATAAATATTAATTAAAAAGGTAAAATTATTTCATACACCATGGTATTTTATTTATATTTTTTAGAAATTATATAAATAAATTTATTTATGACACAATGATAATGCAATGATAACTTTATTAATGAAATATTCAAATAAATGATATGATAAATATAAAAATAAATGTAATTTGAACATTTTTATTCCATAAAATAATTTTATAGATTATTATTAAATTTTATATTTGATTTAATGAATTTTTTTAGAATTAATTAAGTTTTTATAGATTCAATAAAAATCAATTACTAAATAGTGTCAAAATTGACATAAATGAGTTTAAAAAAAATACTATTTTATTAAATGATATAATAGTCATAAAAATATAATATTAAGCCAAATTAATTAGATAATGTTTCATTAATTATTCTATTTTTATTTTCTTGGAATTTTATATTAACTACAGTAACCATATATTATAAAAATACAAGAAGACATGGTAAGAGTTAATGTTTTTAACTAAGGGTTAAAGCTAAAAGATAATGTTAATTTTGAGACCTAAAAATTTATAAAAAATTTTGTTTGAGAGAATTTTGACCCATCCTCATCTTATCCTATAAATTTATCACATTGGAACTATTAGAATTCTAAAAAAAAATTATAGTAAAATAATATTTCAAGACTTTCCTAAAGTGTCCCTCCTCCCTCTTATAAAAGGGAACCATATCTACCCACTTACTCACACCTCTCAAGGACCTTGGATCATCAAAATTATACTAAAATAGTATCCAAAAATATTTCCACTCCTCCTAGAGGCCACAATTTGGGTAAAAATCCATCCTAAGGAGACCTTTTGTGAAAATCAAAATGAGATACTTGAAAAAGAGGTATTTGTTTTATCACCTCTTTCAAAATTCTTATCTTCTTCTACTTCCTCTTATTATGACATTTTTATAATAAATTAATAAATAAAGTATCTTATACTTGATGATATGTTATTATAATTATGGTACAACCTTATACCTCTTTTTTATCCATCCCACTAATAATAATATCACCATGCGTGTGTATGCACGACTTGTCGTCTCCACGTCGTGGTGTAATTTTTTATTAAAAAATACTTCTATAGGTATAATTATGATTATAATGGAGTTAAATAATGAATATAACCTGATAATTATTCTTTATAAATAATATATCATCCAATTCTATACCTTTTAACCATTTAGTGAATGGTATCGTCCCTTGTGTGTACGTATGACGTGCCGTCTCCACGATGCGATGTGATTCATTCTACACGATCTTCATTAAAGTATGATTATATACATGAATATAATGAATAAATATGATATATATTATATTTTTATTTACTTTATGCTTCTGTAATTTTTATTTACAACATCCCTTTATGCTTTCCATAATGTGTAAATATGATAATTTCATTTGAGAAAGTGTGGACTACCGCCCCCTCAAAGTGATATGACCCGTTCATTCCATACATGAAACATATAAAATATGGAGTTAATGAAATTATGTAACATATATAACATAGATACTATATTGGAATTATAATATACCTATGTATCATTTAGTTTTTATTCCTTTAATATGACAAAGAAATGAAAGTAGTGTTCATGCGTACATACGACCTACCGTCACCATGAAAGGTGAATTTCATTTATTATCTCCAAATGTTATGGATTATTCTAAATAAATTTATATATATGATATTTATATGTTATTTAAATCATTAATATCATTCTGGAGATAATTTATTAATGACCACATGATCAATTTATATCAAAACAAGTTCATTTTTTACTCATGTACCGAACATGAAAAAAATGTTCGATATGAACATAAATAATTAAGTTATTGTTATAACATGGTAATAAGTGATATAAAATGAATAATAAACTTTAAAAGGGTTCTAAAACAAGTAAAAATTAACTTAAGTTTATTATTCAAGAATAAAAAGGAACAAACTTGAGGAGTTGGACTCAAGGTAAGGGATTTCATCTCAATCTCCTTTCATTGAGGCATATCTTGTTGTCATGCACATTTATTATCCTATAATATGTATATAAAACCATGTTGACTATTTATATCATTAATTAGTGTATTATCATGATATTTAAAGTTCTGTTTAATTTTATTCCTTAATGATTTTTATTTAAGTGTTTCTCAAGCAGTAATGGACTCTTTAACTAAAACATTATTTTAAATGTTTTAAAGATTTATTCATTTAAAACCTTATATTTCATGTCCATGTTTTCAAAATGGTTTTTAAGAATTTATTTATATGGACAATAATCTTTTAAAATTTTAATTTCTTTTAAAAGATTCAAAGTGTTATAGGATAATTTGATTCAAAAGTCTCTTTATTAAATGTTTTAAATGATTTTGGAAATCAATTAAATATTTAAATATCTTGAAATGATTTCTTATTATTGTAATGTGTAAATGTCATTTTTTTCATTATTCTTGTTATATGTTTCATGATTATGTTATGGCAATTGGACATTTTTTAGGTGGTTACATGATAAACCAAAGACGAGTGGTTATGTGATAAACCAACGATGGGTGGTTACATAATAAACCAATGATGAGTGGTTAAATTATAACCTCCAATGCATTGGATATGGAAGTTGGCCATATGGATATTACATTTGGTGATATGTATGGAAGTCGATAGTATGGTTATTCCATTTATTTATGTTTATGTCCCAAGTTAACTTTATATGTTATATGTTGCTTTATATGGGCTTTATGGTAATATTTTGGTTACAAAAATGGTAAGCAATGAGATTATATTTAGTGAAGTGTTTTTACTACGTCTTAAAGGTGAAAAATATTACATTATGATAATATATTCATGGTTTACATGTTTTATCAAGACTAACAGTTTTCATTATTTATGTATCCCTTAGTAGGATTTTTATGATTATCCCATGTTTTTAAATGTTTTTCGCAGGAAATAAAGAAGAATAGAGTCAAGGAAGGGTTCATGAAAAAATCATGCTATTTAAACATGAAACGAATCAAGTTTCTTTTTAAAAAAGTTTCTATTTTATGAAAAAAATTTTCTATGTGAGTAGAAATGTCTACTTCTAATATTTAAGTTGTTATGTATGAGTTATGATATAATTATCTAAATATCTAATCTCGAAAATATCCTTGATGTGATTTAAAGTCAAATTAATGACTTATATCAAGATTATGTAACGTTTAAGACTGGGGCCTGATATTCCAAACGCCAACCCACACATACCACCCAAGTGATTTTGGGGATGATACCTTTGTTTTTAAATCATGTAATTATGATTTGATTATGGTACACCCCATTATAAGATACGAGCCTCAATGGTCACTGATGAAGTGCTAATCTCGGATTTACGATGATGGGTGATCAAATATTTCAATTATCTATAAGAATAGCTAAGGTGAAATGTTGAAGAAAATATATTTCTTATTATATGAATATGATGGAATTTGAAAAGATCTTTCCTTTGTGAGTTGATGAATATTATTCACATCAAAGAGGTTTAAATTTAAATCTCGAATACAAAGATTGTTGATTACTGGTTGAATGAGTTTCCTAAGGGATTTGATTCCAAAACTGTGTGGAAGGTTTTAATCACATTAAATATGATGAAACTATTTTCACTACTTCTTATATTTGTGTGTAGGATCAATGAAGGTGAAGATGACTGGGACTCAATTTTACTGAGTCTATTGGTACAAACCATAGAATGATCTTAGATGTCAAGACTATACTTGATCTAATCTCGCAAGATGACGACGAGCCCATTGCCCAGCTGAAATTTATTAAATAAATGTAAAAGAGGATACAGGTTTAGTAAAGGATGGATGAGGAGGTTCTAGTACATCGATTGAATATTATCTCGGTTTAGTTAGAAAATTAAATTGGGATGGAATTAATAATTTTTGATTAAGAATTTAATGAGAAGAAAACTAGTATGTACTGGAAATTGAAATTAAGTAAATTTATATGGATTGAGGTGGAGATTTTAGCCTACCAAGTCAGTGGAAATCTTCTATATTAGGGTGAAGATATAAGAATAAGGATAAAAGGGAACTAACTTTAGAAATTAAGATAGGGAGATACCAATTGAGAGTAGCTATATTGGAGCACATCAAGAGACACAAATTGGGATTCAGGAAGAAAGAAAGTGGGGGGATATATAGGATTTAGTTAATCTCTCTTGACATAAAGTAAACTCTTATTTTTTTTATTTTTGTTTCTACTGTATTTTTATTTTTAGGTTCTTGGGTTTTCTATTTTCTCGTTAAACATGCACTGTGATTAATTTTATTGAGTAGAAATTTAATTATTGTGTTTTTTATTCTTTCAAGTTATTTCTTTAATATTTGGATTCATTCTTGTTTGTCATATCAAATTCAATCCAAAAATTATTTGTCTTAATAAATTAGCAGATGAAACCCTGTATTGGTTTGAAATCCTATTTCAAGGACATCGTAATTTCAACTAGTTTCTTCAATTTTACTTCCCTTTCAATCATCTTTTTTATTTCTCCTACCCATGAAATTAGTTTCTAACACTATTCAATCATCTTTCTTATTCCACTTTTCATAATATTTTATTATTTACAGCACCCATAATCTTACCTCTATTTTTAGTAGTTTAGGTTAAATAAAAAACATAGACAACTCACCCTTCATCCCTTGAATTCAACCCCACTCATCACTATCTAGTTTTTATTCATTTATTCTGATTGTGATGTTAATTATTAAATTCCACTCATTTGTTGTTGTGTATTTTGTGCTACAGCACTTGAAAACTGATCAAAGAGGGGTTTATAAATTTTTTCAATAAATATAACTACTACTAAACCAAACACAGTCTTCTTCAAGAATTGTTTTAGAGTAAAAGTGATAATGGAATTTGAGTTAGGGTCATTCAAAAAATGAACTACCTTTTATCCGTGTATGTTCATTACTCTAATTTAATATACTCAATTAGTTTATATATTTTTGTGGGTTAAAATTGTTTCAAAATAGTTTAGAAATTAATATCCATATATCAATTCATCATGTAAATCACGAACCAAGTTAAATTT
Organism: Viscum album; assembly: GCA_963277665.1. Taxonomy (NCBI): domain Eukaryota; kingdom Viridiplantae; phylum Streptophyta; class Magnoliopsida; order Santalales; family Viscaceae; genus Viscum; species Viscum album. The sequence continues at coordinate 267,618,023 of OY728155.1, read as the reverse complement.
GAAATGCCTAAAAATAATTAAATAAAATAAAGTAGAAGAAGAAATCAATAACATTAAATAATTAAAAAAACAAAGCAGTTGATTCCTCTCAATCAATTAAATATAATTCATGTTCTTGATACACGAATCTCACATAGGTAAAAAAGAAAATAGAACTTTAGGAGAATAAAAATAATTTCTTCCCTATTGAGGTGGCACCCCCAGTTCCCCATTTGTCTCCAACTTCCTCTCACCATGAAACCTCTACTCATGATTACTCTAGTTTCATGTCCTCACTACTCTCCTAAACCTGGTTGAACTCTTTGGTATTTATTCATTCAACTTATGGATAAGTTATTTATATTACTTAGTTAATTATTAAATTTATCTCATATATTAGTTTGTCCAATTATGATGAGCTATTAATTATATGGATTTGTTCACTTGAAAAAAAAAGATAGGTTTTGAAGAAAATTTGGAAGAAAATTAAAGTTTGTTTGACTTTTCTCTAAATTTTCAATTTCAATTATTTTTATAAAATATAAATCTAATTTTCCAGAAAAACATTTTATTTAAAGAGAGTAATTACATTTACTTATCTGAGAGAGTATTTTTATTTAAAAAAAGACATGATACAATGCCATCACAACCATAAAAATTTCACTTATAAACATACACTAGCATGGAAGTGAAGGTTCAAACCTAATGGAAGGTGGTGGGTGGGTGGTATAAGAGGAGATTATTTAATTCCCAATCTATTGAAAACTATAAAAAGAAATGTGAAAGATAGAATGGTAATGTGAAAATAGGTGTGAAATGTTAATAAAGGAATATGAGTGTGTTATGTTAGTGGTGTTAGACCCTAAGCTGTGGGTTTTGATAGGAGACATGAAAAATGGTATCAAAATGATCTAAAAAAATGAATGCAATAAGACATGATAAATTAAGAAGTCATTCACAGAATAAAATTCAATTTATTTTGGATTTTTCGTTCTTTTAGTCCCACTATGTAGTATGTCAATTTGTTGTAGTGGTGAAGGTTTCAAAAATAGTTTCAATTTTGATTTTCATTTTTCAAAATGTTAATCGAAACCAAATAGAATTGAACAGAAAATGCCCAAGAAGAATGAATCCTAACCAAGAAGAGGATGAATGAAATAAAATGAATGAGACAACAAAGAGAATCAAATATATTCCCCTATTGAATTATTCATAGTGCATGTTAGAAATGAAAACAAGAGAAAAGTTATAAAAAAATTCATCAAAAAATAATATAAGAAGAATGAAGTATTCTCTATTGAGTTCAAATCCCAATTCCCCATCTATCATGATCCTTTTTCCTCCTTTAAGTTCAAGCTCGAGCCTCCTCCTCCTAACCCTTTAATCTTCTAGCCGGTCTCCAAGATTGTCACATTTTTCTAGAGTGTCTAACTCCCCCAATTCATCCTAGAGTTAGTTGATGATCTTTAATTCTAATTCACATAGCTTTTTAAAGTTGTAATTCCACTTAAATAGTTCTCTAAAATCACTTCCTCAATTACAATTGTTAGAATAGAGGAGAGTGACCCATTACCCAAGATAATTCCTAAGGGAGGCCTTGATGATTATTTATAATGAATAATAATGATGATATAAAACCTAAATTTCGATATAGGACTCACATCCTCTAAGAAAGAAAAAAATAAACATTCTCACACTCCTAATACCCCCCTCAATATTGACACACCACACTTAAATACATAAAAAATAATAAAAATAACTGCATCCTTTTAATGCATTGTTAGTTTGTTTTTCTCCGCCTATTGCATTGTCGCCCATTCCCACTAAAGAATAGATGACCGTAATAGAACTCCCATTCTCCTGGACTCTCATGTTGAGAAAAACCATTGCTTAGAGATGTCATATGAAATGATGTTTGAAAAATTACCACAAAATTACCAGGTGAAATGGCTCCCAAATAGAGAACCCAGAAGGTCTGGTGAAATGGTACATGAATAGAGGATGAAATGACTAGATGATATGACATCTGAATAGTGCACCCAAATTAAAAGCATATCATTTCACTAGAAACAGTGGTGTAGTAACAACAAAACTCTACGAAGAATTGGGTAGTAGCAAAGAGGCACGACATAGATTTGGGTAGCGTCATCAGCGAGGTCGGAGAATAGTAGATGGTATTTGATAAGTAGAACTGAAAAATATCATTCTTGTTTAAATACGTGAAAGCGGGTTTTGTACGAACATTGAGCAGATATAGAGAATCCGATCTAGAAGCAAGATATCAGTATAGAGAAGAAACATGCATATAGAACTCATACATGGAGAAAGCCATGCCCTAGGTACATCAAAATGAGGCCAGGTCATATGCACTAGGGAGGGGTGACACCTGGGTCGTACATGCCTAAATTAGGAAGGGGGTGTGTGTGCAATAAAGTAGGGGGTTAATGAGGCGATCCCAGGGGGGATGGAGGATAAGGTGTAGTAGGGAAACATGACTGGGTTTACTTCAGGGAGAAATATGAATCGTTGTGTGTGGCGTAAGAGGAGTGGTGTATGGCTGCACAATTGAAGGTTGTGCTTGGGGAGGGGTGACACACTCATATTTCATGCATATTTGACATATATTTTTTAATTTAAATAATAATACCATGAATTTAAATGATTAAGTAAAATATTGGAATTTATATTTAAAGGAATGAAAAGGGTTTAAAATGAATGAAATTGCTAAAGAAGTTGAATAATGGTTTTCAATGATTTGAAATTTATTTTAAGAATTGTTGGATGATATATTTTCAAGTGTTACGAAATTTTCTAAGTGTTTTCTAATGAATCTTAGGTAAAATTTAAGCCAAGCCCAACAGACCCTAAACTCAAGACCCACAATCACATAGCTAACCCCATGAAGGGGTCGGCCGACCAATCAGGACAAAGGAGAGCATGCATGGCCGACGATGAGGTCGTCTGCAGGAGATGATCGACATGTATAGATTGGGGAGGCGTGAAAAACTCATATTTGATGCATATTTTTAAGGGGTTGGCCGGTAAAGTAGACCACGAGGTTGTCCGTAGGAAGTGATCATCATGTATAGATTGGGGAGGCATGAAAAACTCATATTTCATGCATATTTTTAAGGGGTTGTCCGGTCAAGCAGACCATAGGGGAGCATGCACGACTGACGAGGAGGTCATTAGTAGGAGGTGATCCACATGCATATCTTGGGTCAACACCCCTTGGGGCTGCGTAGTGCACACCACACATTTTGATGTGTGCAACTGAATGCGAGAACCTGTCATAGCCGTAGGCACCTAAACTCATATTTCATGCATAGATTGGGGAGCCGTGAAAAAAGGGTTTTCTTATATGTTTTTAATTTTTTATATAGAAAATGGTTAGGGATTTTGTTTTTCAAAATGTGCTGCAAAGGAGGCATCCACGGTGTCGCCTTTGCCTTTTGTGTGAAAGGCGACATTGCAGTGAGATGAATCTGGATCATAGGAATTTTGTTTAAGATTAATGTCATAGTATGTTGAGGTTCTCATTATATCATTGGATCTACAATAACCTTTTGATATGACCTTATGAAGAAAATTCTACACTATATTGGTAAGGATATATCATATATATCTAACTGTACACATGATATGGTAATCAAAATCATTGTATAGTTGGGTCTACAAAACCCACTATTATAACAATAATGTAGTTATTAAGAAATTTTGTTGATTCATTCATTATATTTTAAACTTCTACCTTCTTAAAAAGCATGAAAATGAAAACAAAATGAAAAAATAGTAATGGGTTATGACTTGGAAGAATAAAAAATCATCATTACTAGGCCAATGATTTTTTTCATATGTGGTTAGGTGGTGGATGTGAGATTAATTCTAAACATAAAATTAAAAAAATGAAAATGTACGTTGAAAAAAAGTATAAAAGTAGAGAAAAATTCAATATGGTGCACACCATTCATTACTTTTTCCTTATTCATGAACTTACTTTGAGCTTGGGAAGTGGGGTTATTATTTTGATAGGGAGAATTTCATTGAGCTTTTACTTTTTATATCATACTCAATACATTATAGATTAGCCTCTTCTTTGAGATTTACTTTTTAAACATCAATTCCTACCAACCTTAAGCCTCAAAGTCATTAGAACCTTAATTTAAAAGTCTTCATGATTTTATGTGAATTTTGTCTTTGCAAAATAATGAAAATAGTTCCATTACAATATTATGAATAATGAGTGTTCTCATCATATGATCATAACTCTATTTTGAATTGTATCATGAGTAGTGAGTGAAAATATTTAAAGAAGAGATAGATAATTATTATCATGTTTAATAATAATGAATTAAGGATCTTGAATGAATGAGAGGAAAAGTACCATCACTTTCAAATGGGAGAAAGTAAAATAATTGGGTTGATTGATTTCTTTGAAAATTGAAAAATTAAATTGATATTCCTTGTGTAATTTTTTTAAAATTTTGATTTAACATTGACAATTATTTTATTTTATTGCTTTGTAATTTGAATAATGGTATCATTGGTTCCCTCTAAATTCTATTTTTATATTTAATTCTTGAGGGAAAGAAATGTTTAAGTGAGGGGGTATTTGACACACTCATATTTCATGAATAATTTCAAATATAATTTAAGGGTTTTTGAATGATTTTAATGAATAATAACATGAATTTCAATGATTTAGTATAATGTTGGAATTTATTATTAAAATAATGAAAAGGGTTTAAAAGGAATAAATTGATAAAAAAGTTTAATTTTGGTTTTCATTTGTTTGAAATTTATTTTATGAAATTTTGGATGATATCTTTTCAACTGTTATGAAATTTTATAAGCATTTTACAATTAATTTCAGGTAAATATTTAGCCAAGCCCAGAAGGCCATCAAATGAACACCCAAATCCATTTAGACAGCCCCATGAAGGGGTCAGTCAGACAAGTAGGCCATGAGATATCCCGCATGGGTCAACGAGGAAGTGAACCACATAGGGGGATCTGGACCATGCAGAGTGTGAGCTCGTAAGAGGAACCACATGAATAGGTTGAGCCAAGGTCCGCTTAGGCCGTACTGTATGTGCGACCAATTTTGGTGTGTGCAGGTGAATACGGGAGCCTATCCCCACCATAGGCATATAAACCAAAGATTGCATGCTCTAGATTATAAGAAATCACTCCTCACCCTACATCTTTTGATGTGGGACAAAAATTAGCGGTTATTATTAATTTCTAAAATGAAACAAAATTGTACCATTTTTTCCTGCGACCCTATGCTCAGATACTTGAGCTCTACCATCCTCCACTATCTCTGCCATATGATGTCAACCCACCACCACCTTCTATCATCGGAGAACCCCATCGTTGATGGCTATCACGCTTGAGCTCGAGCCATTAGCCACTACCAATGTCCAAAATCACTCGGGGTCACATCTAGAGCTACGAACGACCACCATGAATCCATTTTAAGCTTTATCCGACCACTTAAAAGGATGGATGAAAGAGGAGACCATCAAGAAACACTACTATGCACCATTATCTGCTGCCACTGCTTAACTTCAAGTGCCACATCATCCATGCACACCCAAGCACGCCATATTTGATTGGTGTAGCTTGGTCCATCTTGAATGATGTTAGGCTGAATTCTTGTGGTCCATACTGTGTACCAGACCGCAACTCTCACAGGTTGAGCTCTATAGTGATCTCATTGGGGTTTTCAGGGGAAAACATGTCCCTACTTTAGGGGAAGAAGGCCCCCTAGACCAAATATTGAGGCACTATAGAAACTCTAACCAACTGTCATAGAGATGACTGGATGACACTGATGAGGAACTATAGAAATATGGACTTTGGTATGGCTACTGTAGAATATTAGACTTTGGAGATAGTAGTAATGTAGCTCTATGGACTTCTTACCATCGGCAGCTGTAGTGTCTTGGACATGGGTGGCTGTAGTACTATATCACTGTGAACTTTCGGTCACCTTTCACTGTAGCACAGTGGACTTTCTATGTGGTTGGTGGAATAGTTATTCATACTCATTATTATCTCATTTAGATCTAGGATTTCTATGTTAGAAACTATGAGATATCCCAATAATTTTTTCTCCTGAATCATAGTGAAAGTTTACCTCTCCATGGACATAGGGATTATTCATGAACCATGTAAATCATTGTGTTTGTATTCATCTTATTATTTTTAATTTTCTCCACCTTTTCATCATTTGAAAACATGTTGTTTCATTTCAATGTAATTGGATTCATATACTGGAGAATTTATATTGAAAAATATCTTTACTAAAAGAAATTATATTTTATGTTTATGTGTTTAAAGCCAACAGACATAGAGAAGACAAAGTGGGATCTGTTGGATAGAATGGTTCTGGGAATTTTTCATCTGAAGTTGGACAAAAATGTGGCGTTAAACATATAAGAGGATAATAAGATGGTTGGGATGATGAAATATCACACGAATATGTATGATAATCCTTCAGTGTTAAACAAAGTGTACCTGATGTAACGATTATTCAATATGAAAATGATTGAAGGAAGAATTGTTGCTGACCAAATCAATGAATTCAAAATTTTCATTAGTTAGTTGACATTGGTGGATATTGCACATGATGATATGGTATGTGCACTGGTTTTACTGTCTTTATAACCTAATAGTTGGGAATCGACTAAAAAAATCTTGAGCAGTTCTTCAAGGAATAAGAAGCTGGTTCTGAAGGATGTGTTGGACCAGATCCTTAGTGAGGATATTTGAAGAAGATAATTGAGAAGATTCTCTAATTCTACAAAGAAATTAAAATAAAGAGGAAGATATGTGCAGAGATACAATTATAGAGGATGATAAAAGTCAAGAGGAAAGATAAGAGATAAGGCAAATGGGGCTAGTCCTACCTACTATATTTGTAGTAAGAAAGGGAATGCAAAGAAGAAGTGTATAGAAAAAATGAAAGGCACCTGAAACTCATGCATTAAATATAATGATTAAAGGAAATGATGATGTGATGCTGCTGAGCATGGATATCCCTATTGAGTCTTGGATTTTAGACTCTGGGGCGTCTTTCCATTCCACATTAGAGAAGGGTTTCATAAACAATTGTGTTTCTAATTTTTTTTGGAAAGGTTCATCTTATTGATAATGAACATTTACAGACTACGAGGAAGGGTTAGGAACAAATCAAGACAAACAATAAGTTTTTTTTTGGTTCTAAAAAATGTGAGGTATATCCCTAGACTAAGAAGAAATATTATTTCTATCAGACAATTTGATGATGCATTATTTTTCACCACATTCACCAGTGGTGCATGGAAGATCACCAAGGGATCCTTGGACACAGCTCAGGAAGAAAATAACTTTACCTTATGCAACATGATAGAGACTTTCATGGACATTCTTTCATATATAAACTTTATCAACGATTCATAACTATGAAACTTTAGGTTTGACCACATGAGTGAAAAGGGGATGAAGGTGTTGGTAACAAAAGGAATGTTACCGATGATGAAGTAAATGAATGTTGTCTTATGTGGGGATTGTATCCTTATAATCAGAAGAAGGTATATTTTTTAAAAGGTGGAAGAACACCGAATGCTGGGAATTTAGACCTGGGGTACACTGATGTTTGGGGTCCTGCACCAGTAAATTCCTTTAGAGGGTCACTTTATTATGCGACATTTATTTATGACTCAATAGGGAAGGAATGGGTTTACTTTATAAAAATAAAATCTGATGTGTTTAAGATGTTTCATAAGTGGGAGACTATGGAGGAGGATGAGTCAGGATCAAAGATGAAATGCTTGAGTTCTGAAAATGGTGGAGAGAATGGAATTTAGGAGTTCAGATAATTCTATTCTCATAATGAAATTTGGTGGAAAAATACTATTCCATGTACACCAAAATATAATATTGTGGTTGAGAGGATAAATATGACATTTAATGAATGTAGCAGGATTATGAGTTTGCACTCAGGGTTACCCAAATCCTTTCAAGCTACTGCAATGAACATGGAAGTATATCTCATCAATAGGAGTTCATCTATACCAATGAGGGAATGTCTACCTAAAGAGATATTGTATGGAAAGGAGGTAAAACTCCCAAATTTATGAGTCTTTGGTAGTATAACACATGTACATATTGATGCCAATACAAGGGGACAATCTTGATGCTAAGTCCAAACCATGTTTCTTTATTGGTTATGGTGGTGAGTGTTGGAGTTGGTTCCCTAGAACCAACTTCTATATACTTTATGATAAAAATATATTCATTGTTTTGAATATTAATTAACTACTAATTACATCATGATTTTTCTTCTGTGTGGCATAATATGTGATAATGTCGCAAGAGTAGTTGTTGCACTAAAAGGTCATAGCAGTTTCTCGCTATTATGAGAACCCAAAAGTACTCTGACACTATTCTTGAATATATGTTCTATGGTCAGATGATATCATTTTAAGGGACACAAATGATACAGGATATCAGGGGTGGAGACTCATATTACTTTTAGGAACCTTCTCATGGTGTATACCCTTGGTAATATCCAATATGATATTATGAGGAGACCTGACAATAGGAAATCCACATTTTAAATGCCATTGGATGTTCCTATATGCAGACATGTGTATTGGTCCTTATAATTTAAGATTATTATTAATGTATATTATGAGTTGCGTACTTTCATTTATTGACAAAAATCGTTATGACAGATGTTCACAATGAGGTAGGATACATTGGGTGTGTCACGAGTAATATTACATTAATGAATAATGTGAAAAACTATTTATCCCATATGTTCATAAATGGAAGTTAATATCTTAGGCCCTTTGATGGAAATGATATATCCTAAATAAATCCATGTCCATGGTTTTCTATAGGAAATTTCTATTTCTAGAAAGTTGAAGAAAGAGATATTGAGCAGACAGGTTGATGACACCGGCATGCAACCTTCTCGATTGCAAATATTGTGATAAAGAGATTATATTACACAGTAAGTGTTTGTATGAGGTTGTATGTCATTGCTGCATTAACTTTTTTCTTTATGGGTGCTTTGGAATGTTTCTAGATGCTAACCTTGGACTTTAGGCAGGTTTTCCTAATTCCAGTGAGAAAAAAGCCTAGAGGGTCACACACTAAGGGTATCCAGAATCTCAGTTAAATAATATATTATTATTTATTATTTAACAAGTTGAATAAATATTATTCTCATATGTTTTTTAATAATAATTCATGTATGTCTAATCGAATTTATTCTATCACTAATTATTCGAGAGAATATATTGTGAGCAAAATATTTAATAAATATTTAATTTCTATTTAGTAAATATAATATTTATTTATTTTTCAATGAATAGTGCATTGATGTTTATTTAATAAATAAATAGTCATTATTCAAGGACCAATAATTATTATGGTGGAATGGAAGACCAAGTTAAATGGTCCTATGAGAAATAATAATTTTGAATATTATTTGATTAAATAATATTTAATTATGATTTGCAAGTTATGCACATGTCCTGAAATAATAATGTTTCTATTATTATTTGTCACAGGGGTTCTCTAAAGATTAAATATAATAATAAGTGCACATATGAAATTATTTTATTTTAACCCTAACAATATAAATACCTGATTATATTATTTTCTCATTATCCAAGGGAAAGCTACACCAATTCAGTTGTGCACAACATTTGGAGAAAACCCTCTCAAGCCTATAGAGTTCTTCATTATCTAAGAATTCTCTTAAGAATGAGAGTGATCCTCCTCCACTGGATCAAGGAGAACATTTTGGAAGCGGTTATCAAGGTGATCAAAGGTGGACAATGCAAGTGCAAGGATCTTTCGTGCTAATACCTAGAGACTCCTTCGATGATGTCTGAAGATTCTGCGATCATGTGTGGATTTCCTCTAAAAGAGATCTAGCCTTGATCTCCACAACTCAAAGATAGTGTATTGAAAATTTGTGTCCAGATGGATCAACGAAGAAAGAATAACATTGAAGGTAATTCTTATTTAATTTAATTAATTATAAACAATATATGTTAATCTTCTCCCTCCGTCTTGGGTTTCTATACCTTTGTCTTATTTCTATTATTCAATTATATGGATCACGACATTTATCATCACATAGATCAAGGATTAATCATTGATAATAGAAAAATGAAAAGTGGGGCCCTCACCCTACCGCTCTTCCACTGGGCTCAAAACCTACAGTAGGGAGATCAGTTATCAATTTTGAGATGATTATAATAAGGTGATCATCATAATCCATAATGTGATATTTAATGATGGTGAAACATAAAAATATATCCATAAAGTTGAAGTTGATAGTGGGAATAAAAAACTAGGGTTCCTTGAGAAAGTGGATCTTGAATGTATGCCTGAGAATGTGACACTGAAACCAGTGGAGGATACCCCTCAAGGGGAGTTGAGGTGATCAGAAAAGGTAAGAATTTATATTCAATGTTATTCTCCATCTTACATTATTTTTTCTTGGCTAGTGGTGGAGAACAAGAATATTTTGAAGAGGCAATGCAGTTAAAGGAGTCAAGCAAGTAGGAGCTGGCTATGAAGGAGAAGTTTTTCTCATTGCATGATAACAACACTTGTGAGTTAAAATCTATACCAAAAGGAAAGAAAGAATTGAAAAAAATGGATATACCAGGTAAAGGAAAAACATGATGGAAAGTGGAGGTACAAAGAAAGTTTGGTGGTGAAAGGATTTCAACTAAAAGAAGGTGTGTATTTCCCTAAAATTTTCTCACATGTAGTGAAGATTATCACTATCCAGGTGGTTCTTAGTATTGTGGAATTAGAAGATTTACATCTTGAGAAGCTTGATTCCAAAACTGGGTTCATTCATGTAGATCTGGAGGAGGACATCTATATGTAGCAACCTGAGGGATATGTTGAGTCTAGGAAGGAATACCTTGTGTGAAAACTCCTAAAGATCTTATATGGGTTTAAGCAGAAACCCAGGTAGTGTAACAAATTTTATGACGAATTTATGTCTAAAAATGCATAAAAATGATGTAACATAGATCAATGATGCTACATAAAGTCTTTTTGTGATGAATATATTATACCTATTCTTTATATGGATGACATGCTCATTACAGGATCATGTATGTAGAGGATTGATGAGTTTAAAGGGAAGCTATCTGAGGAGTTCAAGATGAAAGATCTTGGAGAAGCTTGAAATATTTTAAGGATGAAGATCAAGAGAGACTACATAGTAGGAACCTTATCACAGGATGGATACATTGGAACGGTTTTGACAAGATTCATTATGTTGGAAGCAAAGTTATTTTCCATTACTCTGGCATGCCATTTCAAATTATCAAAGGAGTAATCACTAAAGACGATAGAAGAGGTTGTGTACATGGAGAAGGTCCCATATGAATCATCTGCTCAAAAGATGATCTATGTCATGGTCTATATTCAACCTGACATTGCTTATGTAGTGGGAGTTGTAAGAAGGTACATGGATTACCCTGGAAAGAAACATTAGGAAGCTATGAAGTGGATACTGAGGTATTCAAAAGGAATAAAGGAAGTATTTATGTGCTTTGGGAAAATAAATTCCTTACATGGGTATGTGGATGCTGACCTTGGAGGTGGCATCGACGGCATGGGTAGTACCATAGGTTATGTATTTACTTGTGGAGGAATTGTAGTTAGTTGGATACCATAATTGTAGAAGGTGGGGGCTTTATCCACCCTAGAAGCAGAATACATTGTTATAACTGTAAATGAGATGGTTTGGCTAAATAATTTCTTGGATGACCTGGGTAGACAACAAGAGGAAAATTTATTTCACTAAGATAGTAAGAGTGTTATATATCTTGCAATGAACTTGGTGGTTAATTCCCAAAGGAATCAGATTCAGCTGAAGCACCATCTTATCAGAGGCCTAATACAGGACGAGTTACTGACATTTTTGAAGTTTTGTGGAACAAAAAATCTAGTAGATATATTTTGAAAAGCCGATGGTAATACAGAATTTGAGGCACTATTTTTCCTCTATTGGTCTCCACTAATGAATCGAATATGAGAGGTAGAATATGGGAGGACACTTGGACGACACAAAAAGGAAAAATCTGGTATTTCATGAATCATCAGCTTGAAATTGAAGTTGTTAATAGAAATCATGCACTCACAAATGAAGAAGAGTATCTCAAATTAAGTATGTTTTTTATGTTAGTGGTATCGAAGTATATCTGCATAGAGGATCATGCACAAAGAGTGAGATTGTTGGATTGGTTAGCTCAATTTGTTTTGAAAGATTTTGGGATGAATTCTAGGGCCCATAATGCACACCAGGTCATAACTCTCACGAGTCAAGATCCATGATGATATTGTTGGGGGTTATAGGAGAAGTGTTCTCTACTCTAGGTGAAGAAGGACCCGACCCAAATTTGGGGAAACTGTAGCAATTATCACCATAGTATAGCTGACTGGACGACACTAATAGGGAACTGTAGCAGTTCAGACTTTGGCATGATAATTTTAGTAGCTCAGAATTTGGAGATAACAGTATTTTAGCTCCATGGACTTCTAATCACCGACCATTGTAGAATATTTGACTTGGCAGGTCACAACACTATAGAAGTGCATACTTCTATCCACTTTTCACTACAGTATAACATACTTTATATGCAGTTATTATAACAGTACTTCATCCTCTTTATTATCTCATTTTGAGATAGGGGTTTTGTGCGAGAAACTCTGAGATCTCCCTGTAATTTGTGCTCTCGAATCATAGAGTAATTCTACCTCTATGTGGATGTTGGAATTATTCTAGAATCATGTAAATCATTGTGTCTAAATTCATCTTCATCTTCTTTTTATTTTTTTATATCTTTTCCTCATCTATAAACTTGTTTAGTTTCTTTGACTCCTAGAATTTTCACAGCACGCAATTCACGTACTAAATAGGCTACGCCAAAGCTCTCCATCCTAGGATAAATATTTAAACACCCAAAGTATCGAGGTGATTCCAAAAATATGATGCGACTGTACCCTAGATCTCAGGAGGGTGTAATTTCTACTATTTTAGATTTTAAAAACATGAAGACTCAGAGCTTGAAAATGAGGCCAAGTTTATCCTCACTACCAGTAAAAGGAGAGGCAGACTCGATACTTAAAGATACACCACCGAAGGAGTTGCTATACATTTCACTTTTTTTTGTTTTAATTCCCTTTTACTTTTAGTTTTATTTATTATGTAATTTTTATTTAAACTGATTTTTAATAAAATAATTCATGCATGAATTTCTTTGTTAACCAATTATTATTTCTCCATCCTCTTCTTATGTTCTTCTTCTTCTCTACTTTTTTTATTTTTTCTTCCTCTTTCTTCATTTTGTCTTTTTATTTTATTTTTTTGATTCTTCTTCTATTTTATTTTATTATTTCACGTGTTTTAATTTTATGTTTTAATTTATTATTTTTCTATATTTTTCTCTCTCTATTGTCCTATTTTTTTATTTCATTTATTCAGTTCTCTTCATTTAATTATCACCATTGTGACCTCTTACTCTAAAAAATGATGGGTTAACATGAGGCTTAGCCTAAGGGACGAAAGTGGTGTTTTCATTCATTATATGATTCAATTCATATGTTGTATTTAGGTTTTTGGTAAGCAAGAGTGAATTGTGAGAGTGTGGTGATCACTCCCCATGACACTAAACACAAACTCACTTCTATTATTTTGTTAAAAACATATACATCTCTTATACTAAACATAATCACTTCATGTGATTAAGTTGATCCATCTAACTGAAGAAACAACATTCAATGGAGTAATGTCCTAGAAGCTATCACATTCTCGATTGAGGTGCACCATCAACATTGATTATAGGAGGATGTGGAATTTATTTTGTTATGGGCATCAAAATTTCACATCCAATAAATAAAAAATTAGTATCTTAATAGTGCGACTTCATAATTAAGCTATCAAAACGAATTTGAACATCAACAAAGAGATTGATGTAACCCATAAATATAACAACCCTAGTCTTTATTACAAATTTAACCATGATTTATTATATAAATTTTCAATTAATACAACTAATAAGATTGATAGGTCTAGTTTTTTTTTGGGATTTGGAACATTACATGACAACTTAATACATAAAATACAACATATATATTGAAAAATTCTTTTACCTGAGCATAACATTCATTCATACCTAGAATTGCATGGGATAACCTAAAGACATAAATAAGAAATGGGTGAGATATAAATCCTAGTAAGTGAGTAAAAAAGGAATAACATGAATAATACAGTACATGTTAAGCAATAGTAATATCAATGGAGAACAAGATAAACATGAACATAAAGGCATGATATAGTATGATTATCATAACATGGAAATATGGAAACAACTTAAAACATTGTGTCATAAACATAAGGAAATCAGGTAAACCCTTGTCCCAAAATTGTGGACAAATGTCCAAAAAGGAATCAGGTAAACCCCTATCCGAACATTACATATCATGATACTATACATTACCCAATGCATTGGTGTGCTAATAGGGTTCACCCTTTATGATCATTTTAATGTCATGCTTAAGTGTGCCACATAGACAATATAACATGGATTCATTCAATATCATAATTTATTCCATGATAAAGGAATTTGGAATACATACATGAAATTACATAATCAATAAGTATATGTGCATAAAAGTAAATACCCTTGATAGAGAAATGAGAATGGTATTCACTACATGATGATTTGGAATGGAAAAATCACGGTGCAATTTCAATAGCATAATAGAATCACATGGTGGTTTATAAAATGTGTTGATGAGAGAGAAATGGGTATCTCATAATTTAGACATTAAAGAGATAGTAAAGTGATATTGGATCATAATATCCCAACATATAAAATATAATTTGAGATGTATAATATAAATGAAATGCTTTAATGGAGAAAAATGAGAAAAAGGGTATAATGAGAGATAAGGGGGGGGGGATTAATGAGAGATAAAAGGGTATATCATCATTAAAAAATAATAAGTGGAGTATGGGAGAGGTTAGAAAAAATACCTCATAATTTGTAATTGAAAAATAATAGGGTATAACAATTTAAGGAAACTTGGGGAAAATGAGAAAGGAAGGAATGTGAGGATCCCTTACTTGGAGGTGTGATCCCAAAGGCTTGGGATATGATTCTTGGGAGCTTGGGGGAACCTTGGTAGGACACCAGGGAGTGTATATAAGAGTTAGTATTATATTAAAATAGTTTTAGTGAAGGGGAATGGGTGTTTGGGTGCTTGGGTGGGTCTATATAGGAAAGGTGGTGGAATTCGTTTTTAATCTGTTTTTGGACCCTACACACTAAAATACTCAAAACCACAAACAAAACCATAGTTTTGACCATTATATCTATCCAAGAGGAGTGTAAAAAATTATTTTATAATTCCACAGTCTGAATACATTAAAATATTAGACTTGCTTATGTGGAGGTGAGTCACATCCTCGAGGAAATGAATTTAAATCGTAAAATATATTTTACATTTTGGAGGATTCACTAAGGCATTATAAAATAATTAAGATAAATATAAAATAACATTATTTTAAAGTTAAAACATATATTTGTTCTAAGATACCTTTTATGGTATTTATTACATCACTATTGGTCCATTATTATGTCATTAAACACATTATATATTTATATATTATTTAATTTTTACCCAAAAATTCGATTGTCTCAGAAAATTATGAAAAATTAACTATTGGATAATTTCGATGTCCTGAATCCAAAAATAATATTTATTTTATCTATATAATTTTTTAAATATGTAAAATTTCACTTTTAAAATGAGAATCGACATTTATTGAAAATTGATGGATTTTGACAAAAACAGTTTTTAAACAATTATAAAAATTACATTCGACTTAATAAAAATTATATACTCATTTATTATTAATAAAAGTAATTTGATAATAATATTTTATTAAAATATTAGTTATTCCAAAAACTTCATTAATTCCTTAAAATAAATTCTTTAAAATTACACCTTTTGATTTATCATACCAAAAAAATAACTCTTACCAAATAATTACCTAATAATTTACAGATAAGAAAATGATAGAAAAATAATTTATAATAATTTTTTTATAATATTATTAATAAAAACCAGAGATTAATATAATAATGAATATATTTCTCAAAAGTACCATTTTTACTTGAAAAACCAATTTATCAAATTCATTATTTTTTAAGAAAGACTATTATCATAAAGGAATCTATGGAATACGTTTTTTATTTATAGAAAGGGATTACACAATAAGTAAATAATAACTTGTTACATAACCCCTTATAACACCCAAATAAAACCTAAGGGTAAGATGTGTGATGGTGACAAACTCTTGGGTCGGCTATGATAACATTGCCTAGGTGGTAATCTCTATTAACTTGAACTTATCCCATATGAAATTCCATACAAGATTAATGTATTGAAACTTGGATTGGGCTTGGTCAAGAACGTTTCCCAATGACTCTACCTATTTTTCGAGCTCCAACAAATGATATTTTTATGGCCAGAGTCTATTGGATGAGCCCATCCTCTCCTTTGTCTGTGTCAAAAGGATTTTTCAAAACCTTATATTTATATCAATTGTGTGATCACTATTCAACAACTATATCCTCCATTGTAATGATACATAATGGTAATTTAAACCAAATAATAAAAATAGTGCATGTGTTTTCTATATCAATGATACATTTAATTAAAAGAAAGAGAATTGAATTCATAAATGTTCAGGTCGTTACAACCTTCCCCCCTTAAGAAATTTCTCCCTCAAAATTTTTATTTCCCACACTAAAACAGATGAGGGTAACTATGCCTAATCACTTCCTCTGTTTCCCATGTTGCTTCTTCAAACTTGTGGTTTCTCTAAAACACTTTGATGAGGGGAATTGAATTATTTAATAGAACTTTTTCTCTATGATCTAATATCTTCACCGACTTCTCTTCATAGGAGAGTTCATTCTACAATGTTAACACCTTTGGATTGAGTACATGTGATGGGTCTGGTTTATAATTCCTTAAGAGTGATAAATGAAACATATCATGTACTTGAGACAAGTTTGGTGGGAGTGCTAGTCGATATTCCACTGCTCTGATGTGATCAAGGAACTCAAAAGGACCGATATAACATGGATAAATCTTTACCTTCCTCCCAAATCTCATAATTATCTTCCATGGTGATATTCGGAGGAAAAAAATATTTGTAACATCAAAATATAGGTCTCATCAATGGTTTTCAACATAGCTCTTTTGTTGACTCTGGGCATCTTTGATGTGATACAAGATAGTCTTAACCTTCTCCACCATTTCTTCGACCATTTTTGGGCCTAGAAGTTTTCTCTCTCCAACTTCATCCCAACATGCTGGTGTTCATCATGTCTTCCCATAAAAAGATTCATAAGGATAAATTTGGATGATTGAGTGGAAACTTTTTTTGTAGGAGAACTCAACCAGAGGAAGATATTGATCCCATCCTCCTTTGAATTTCATTGAGAATGCTCTCAACATTTCCTCAAGTGTTTGGATAGTCCACTCAGATTAGACATCAGTTTGAGGATGATAATCCATATTGAAGTTTATCTTAGTATTCTGAGTGTGTTGGAGACTCTTTCAGATCATAGAACTGAATCTTGGATCTCTATCGGATATAATCAATAGTGGTACATCATGAAGCTATACCACTTATCTGATGTATATCAGTTCTAGTTTATCGAATGAAAAATCCTCTCTAATTGTAATGAAGTATATAGTCTTTGTAAGGTGATCCACAATAACCCAGATAGCATTGTTTCCTTTGTATGTTTTAGGAAGTTTGGTGAAAAAGTCCATGGTGTTGTTCTCCTATTTTCATGTTGGTATGGGTAATGGCTGCATCATCCACTTAGACATATTCCTCTCACCATTCACTTGCTGACATACCAAGAAATTTTGATGTATATTTAGTGATATAATTCTTCATGTTATCCCACCAATAATTATCCTGGAGATCCCAATACATCTCTTTGTTTTTTAGGTTAATGGATAAATTTGAACTATTTTCATCATCCAAAAGTTCTTTCTTTAACTATGGGTTTTATAGAACACATAGTCTTGAACAAAATCTCAATATTACTTCTTCATTAATATTTAAATTTACGGGTTTACCTTTTTTGATAGTGTCCAATTTATTATGAATTACCATATCATCTTTTTGATCACCCTTTAACATTTCCAAAAAAGATGGTTGAACAATAATTTGTGAAGGATTGATGATGTTCCCTTATTTATGATTCCCGTGTTCATCTTCATCAAATATAAGAAGATAAGATCATTATAAATTATCATTAATTATAGAATCACTAGGTTCTTTATATTTAGAACATCTTCTACCTTGATCTCTTTCCCAGAGTGGTAATGGATTGAGTAGTCTTAATCCTTAAAGAGCTCTAACCATCTTTGCTGGGTCATGTTCAACTCTTTCTATGTGAATATATATTTGATAATTTTGTGATGTGTATATATTTCACACTTTTCCCCAAAGAGATAATTCCACCATATTTTTAACACAAATATCATAGATGACAAATCTAGATAATGTGTGGTATAGTTTTTCTCATGAATTTGTAACTGCCTTGAGGCATAGAAAATGAATTTTTCATTCTTCATAAATACATAGCCCATGACCTTCTTTGAAGCATTGCTGAATATTATGAAAAACTCCCCACTTTTTGGTAGTGTGAGCACAACGGTAGTGATAAGACTCTTCTTCAACTCCATGAATATTTCTTCACGTTCATCATTCTATGAAAACTTGACTCCATTATGAGTTAGCTTAGTAAGAGGGTCTGATAATCGTGAGAAATTTCTCATAAATCAGCGATAATATCTTGAAAACCCCAGGAAGATATTGATATCCATCATAGATGTTAGCCTCAACCATCACTCAAATTATTTTTTAAAAGGATTCATAGATATACCATTTCTGGTGATGAAATTATCCGATAATGAGACTTACATTAACCAGAACTCACACTTTTTGTACTTTTCATAGAGCTTCTCCTTTCACATGGTCTCTAGTATAGTTCATAGATGCTTATAATTCCCCTCCTTGTTTTTGGATTATATCAGAATATCATCTATAAATAATACCAATTTGTTTTCAAGGTAACCTATAAATACTCTATAAATCATTTCCATGAAGATTTATAGAGCATTAGTGAGTCCAAAATGAATTACTATGAATTCATAGTACTCGTACCTTATTTGAAAAATAGTCTTGAGATTATCCTCCTTCTTCACCCTTAATTAGTAATATCCGGACCGTAGATCCTCCTTGGGGAAATATTATGCTCCACATAGCTGATCAAATGAGTCATAAATTCATAGAAAAGGATACTTATTCTTTATCGTGATTTTTTTTGAGCTCACGATAATCAATGAAAAGGTGCATTGACCCATCCTTCTTCTTGATGAAGTGGACTGGTTTACCCCATGATGAATCACTTAGGAATATAAACCCTTTATCTAGATTATCCTATAGTTGTTTATTTATCTTCTCAAGATATACAACATCCATTATATATGGAGTCATAGATATTTAAAATGAACCAGGTATAAGATCAATCAAGAAATAAACATCTATTCTAGGAGGAATACCTGACAATTTCTCATGAAACACTTCAGTGAATTCCCTCACAATAGGCATGTCTTCGAGGATGGTTCCTTCCTTGGACTCAATCATCTGAGAAATATATGTGTTCTCATATGGAATTAATATCCATGATTGTGATTATGGTGCAAAAGAATATTCATCATCCTGCTTCACTTGTATAGAATCGGGGGTCGATTCACCATATGGAGAGTGATTTCTCTATCGCGACAATTTATGTTGTCTCTATATAGGGAAATCCAATCCATGCCAATAATTGCATAAAATTACACCAAGGGAAGTATGATAAGGTTCAACAAGAAGTTAAATCCATAAATTGTGATAGGTTAGGTGTTATATTAATGGGATGAAATAATTTCCCCATTTTCTGTTCTCATTGACATATCTACTTCGATGATTTGTGGTGGTTTTTGGATTTTTCTACTAATATTTAGGGATATAAAATAACTTGTAGAACTAGAATCAAAAATTACATTCTCTATTATCGAATGAATAACTAGTGTACCTATCACCACTTCTTTTTTCGGGATTCGCTTTAGAGATAGTGATGGTAAAATCATTCCCTAGCTTCCTGGGTGGTTTTTGGTTGCCTCCGAAAACCCTTTTCCTAGGGAATTGGTTTGAAAAGTGTCCTAGTTCTTTATAGTTGTAGCAATAAACAATTAATTTATGATGGGAAAGAGAATTCCTTTTCTCTATCGCATTAGCAGGGTTTTCTTAGCGGTAATCACTAGCTAGGTTCCCTTCCTTCTCATAACTAAAACATTTTCTCATCCCCTTCAGGCAATTTCCAGGGTGCTTCTTTTCACACATTTGGAAAGTGGGATGCTATAATTTCCTAGCACCATTGTATTTATACATCAGACCACCATAATTAAATTTCACTTTCCACTTCTTATCCCCATTATACCCCTACGATTCACTGATCTCTATCTTGACTTTAAGGGAACTCGTACAATCTTCTCATAGATTTAAAATTCACGGATCACTAGGGTTTTCTGTTGGCTAGTTTTTATCACACTAAAGAAGCAGTCAACCTTGTATTCAGGGTTAACGAAAAAACCAGAGTCGTATCATGAAATTATGGTGAATATTTACTTTTAATCCCTAACATATTCATCATCTTTTTACTTGAGTGAAATGGAATCCCTTTACATCTTAAGATGGAGGTTGTGGGGAAAATATTTATCAAAAAACATTTTACGGAAATCCTTCCATCCCATCGTCTCGATCTCTTCCTCATGCTTCATATTTTTGATCAATTTCCATAATTGATTATATTAACCCTCCATACTATTAGAATCCATAAGAACCATCTCTTTTTAAAAAAATTAAAGGATGGATAATAACTTATCAATGGATTTGATCCATTGTTCGATGATTGAGGGATCAGATTATCCATTGAAAGTATGAGGCCTTTGTCTCATGAAGCTCTCGATTATGACTTGTTATTTCTTGGGGGTGGGGGTTGAATTTTCGTCTTGACCCATGTTTCTATTCATAAATTGAGTTAACTAATATTTAATTTTGATTTTGCGATTCCCGCTCCCATCTGATTGGGAATCTGATTAGAACAGTCATCACATTGATCTTCTCATCAGCTGTTAGCCTGAGTCCTTTTATTACTAGCCATTGGATAACATAAAATGAAAATTAGGGGTAAGTATTTTAAACTATTAAACACATAAAGGGTAATCCAATAACAAAAATGGATAACTTATAAAGAACATTTATTTCCTTAACTTATGTATTTCAAGGGTTCAATCTAAGTTATCCATGATCTATTTCCTAACGTATATTCTTATGGGATTTTCTTTGTTCCCCTAATAATGGTTCATACTAAACTTATGAATTTAATAAATCATGTAAACTGGTAGTGTCGAACCAAGAGTGCATCAAGGCCCATTGTTGTGCACCAGTTCCCATTCGAGTCTAGCTCAAAGCAGTGTTTTCGGGTTTTACCCCTAGATACTTCTGTGTTGGAGCCACCTCTAATTGTTCATACCCAAAAAAGGATGTATTTTCTTGATAAACCAATTACTCTATACTCACTAAAATTTAAGGATGTTTTTCTTAAACTTATCCTTATCCTTATGGCTTTCATTTGGATTTTATAATCCTAATCCCGAAAATAAAAAAACATATCCTTTGATACCAACTATAACAATCCTTGTCTTTATTACACATTTAAACATGATTTATTACATAAAAATAAACTTAATACAACCTATAATATCAATAGGTTTAGTGTATTTATGGATTAGGAACATTACATGACAACTTAATACATAAAATATAACATCTTTATTGAAAAATTATTGTACATGACCACAACATTCCTTTGTACTTAACATTGCATGGGATAACCTGAGGACATACATAAGAAAAAGGTGAGCTATAAATCACAGTAAGGGAGTAAATAAAGAATAACATGAAGAATAAAATATATATTAGGAAATAGTAATATCAATGGGAACAATAGAAACATGAAAATAAAGGCATGATATAACATGATAATCATAACATGGAAATGTGGAAACAACTAAAAACACTACATCATAAACATAAAGGAATCGAGTAATACCCTATCCCAATGTGGAAGAAAAATTTACTAAAATTAATAATTTAAATAAATTTCCCAACATGATGTAACATGAAACTAAACATTACCCAATGCATTGATGTGCTATTAGGGCGCACTCTTCATGAACATTTTAATCCCATGCTTAAGTGTGCCAAATAGATCATATACCATGGATTCATTAAACATCATCATTTATTCCATGATAAATTAATGTGGAATAAATGCATTAAAGTACATAATCAATAAGTATATGTTCATAAAGTTAAATACCCTTGATAGAGAAATGGGCATTGTATTCACTACAAAATGATTTGACATGGAAAAATCACGGTGTAATTTTAACAGCATAACAACATCACATGGGGGTTCATAAAATGGGTTGATGAGAGAGAAAGGGGTCTCCCATTATTTATACATGAAATGGGAATTAATGGGATCTTGTATAATTATATAATAACATATTAAATAGAATTTGAGATGCATAATATGATAGAAAATCTTGAATGGAAATGAGGAGGGATAAATCCCTTATGAAATTTCGGCATGGTAATAGGTGTACATAGTGTGAATTATTGAGAGATAAATGAGTATATCATCCTTCAAAAATAATATGGGTAGTATTGGGGAGGTTAAAAAACTTTCTCTATCATTTTTAATTGAATAACAAAAGGTTATAACAATATAAGGAAACTTGGAAAAAAATGAGAAAGGAAAGAAAGTGAGGATCCCTTACATGGATGTGTGATCCCAAAGTCTTGGGAGAGGATTCTTGGGAGATTTTGGGAACCTTATGAGGAATATAGATAGTTTATAGAAGATAAAATAAGATTTTAATGTAGTTTTAGTGAAGGGGAATGCGTGCTTGGGTGGGTTTATATAGGAAAGGTGGGGGGATTCTTTATTATTTTGGTTTTGGACCCTACACACTAAAATATTCAAAACCAAAAAACAAAGCATGGTTATTCCAATGGTTTATATATAAATGGAGTATAAAACATTATTTTATAAGGCCAAGGTCAAAATATATTAAAATATTAGCTTAGCTTATGTGGAGGTGAGTCACACCCTCATGGAAATAAATTTAAAAATCATAAAATATATTATACATTTGGAAGGATTCACTAAGGCATTATAAAATAAGTAAAATAAATATAAAATCACATTAATTTAAAGTTAAAACATAGATTTGGTATAATATACCTTTTATGGTAGTTATTGCATCACTATTTGGTCATTATGATGTCATAAAACACACTATATATCAATATATTATTTAATTTTTACTCAAAAAACTCAATTTTTTCAGAAAATTATGAAAAATTAACCATTGGATAATTTAGAAATCATGATTAAAATAATAATAATTATTTTATCTAAATAATTTTCTAAATATTTTAATTTTTACTTTTAAAATGATAACCGATATTTATTGAAAATTGACAGGTTTTGACAAAAACAGTTTTTATACATTCATAAAAATTACATTTGACTTTACAAAAATTTTATACTAATTTATTATTAATAAAAGTTATTTTCTAATAATATTTTATTAAAATATTAATTATTTCAAAAAAATTATCAATTTCTTAAAATAAATTCTTTAATATTATACTTTTTTTATCATATAAAAATATAACTCTTATGAAAATGATTACCTAATATTTTACAGATAAAGAACTGATATAATCATCATTCATAATATTTTTTTATAATATTATTAATAAAACAAATAGTTTAATATAATAATGTATGTATTTTTCAAAAGTACCATTTTTACTCGAAAAATCAATTTATCAAATTCATCATTTTTTAAGAAAGACTATTCCCATAAAGTAATTGACGGAATAATAATTTTATTTATAGAATGGAATTACACAATAAGTAACTATTAACTTGTTAGATAACTGCTTATAACACCCATATAAGACCTATGGGTAAGGTTTGCGATGGTGAAAGACTCTTGGGGTGGCTCAGATAACATCGCCCGAGTGGTAATCTCTATTTACTTGATAATCTCCTGTAGGCGATTCTGTTCAAGCTTAACGTGTTGAATCTTGGATTAGGCTTGGCCAAGAGTGAATCCTAGTGATGATACTAGATTTACAAGCTTTTATTAATGATCTTTTTATGGCCCGATTCTACAGGATGATATCATCCTCTCCATTGAATGTGTCGAAAGGATTTGTTAAAACCTTATATTTATATTAGTTGTACGATCACTGTTCAATGGATATATCATCAACAGAAATGATACATAATGGTCATTTAAACCCAATAATAAAAAAATTCATGTGTTTTATATATCCATAATACAATTAATTTAAAGAAAGGTAATTTTATTCATAAATTTTTGGGTCGTTACAATAAACCAAACCACAAAGTCCAAGTTCTTTAATTGATAATCACATTCTGTCATTACATGTTAGTTTAATTTTTTCACTCTCTTCTTTCATTGTTTTCATAGAATAAATAAAAAAACAAGTAGTCTTAGGTGAAATAGATTATGTGAAAAAACTATGAATCTCCTCAAGTGAGACGATCATGGCCAACAACTTTAATGCACTAGGAAAACATTTAGAAATTTGGTTTCACCACGCCCTGTGATAGGCGTGCTGTTAAGGGGGGAATGCGCCTGCATGAAAAGGGGCCTTATGTTATCGGGTTTTGCTACAATGAGAAGATAGGGAGGGAGGGAGGACATTGTGGTTGGGTGTAATGATGAAGGGGTGGTGATAGATAAATAGGGTTAGCTGTCATAGGGATGCTACCCCCCTTTAGGGGAAAACTATAGGGTGTCGTGGTAGGGGAGAGATTCATAATGGAGGGTTAAGGCCTGATCTACTTTTATACCATTTTATAATTGAGGAGAGTGACCCAATACCCAAGATAACTTCTATGGGAGGCCTTGTTATTTATTTATAATCAATAATAAAGATGACATAATACCTTAACTTTGATGTGGGACTCACATCCTCTAACAATAATAATGTTTCCAATCTTCCCTTGCCTACATATTCCCTATTGGACTGCATTTAATGTCTCACTATGTTATTTAATACTATCCAGGTTGAACCTTTTATTTAGTCTAATTTCAATTTATGGTCAACTCCACAACTCCAACTCCTACGAACATGATTAGAGAACCACCTCTATTTAATCCCAACACTAGAATACCATTTAAATCAACCAAGATATAACTCCACTTTTAAATATTTGGAACCCACAACCAATTTAAACTTTATTACTTGCAATAAAGACCAAGCCTTAGTAAACTTTGGTTGGTCATTCTCACATAGCACCATAGTTTTCGAGACATCCTGGTATGATCACGAACTTCATACAACCTCAAGGAACCATATTCACAGAAAGGATCAAGATCCTTTTTATAAAACCAAAATTGGTTGGATGCACATACTACATCAACCTAAGCATGTAATTTTGGCCAAATCCAGAGCAGCTTAGCTGAACTCAGGCCAGGTTGGGCTAGGGCTCATGATTCATTGGGCCATGTTTAAGACTATGTGGGTAGACCCACAGGCTAGGTCGGACCACCTGTGGCCCGCCCATTGGCCTGTATGAATCCCAACCCATAAAATTCCATCCACTCTAAAAAAATAACTTAGAAATTTCTGGTAGGAATACTCAAACCCCCTGCAAAAATCTTCCAAAGTTGGGCATGGATTAACTAGTCCAAGCGGTGCGCCTAGATATAAAGAACAAAATTCTATATAGATATATTTATGTGTGTGTGTGTGTATATATATATATTCATCTCACTATTAAAAAAAACTAAAAAACAAAACACCCACCCCACCCAACTTTGTGCACATCCCACACACCCTCTCTCATTCCATATTAATGTTTTTTAAGAAAATACATTCAAATTCCATATTAATTTTTTTAATTAATTTTAATTAAATTATTTACTTAAAATAACATGAAATTAATTATTTTATGTGTAATTTTGTGATTTATAATTATTGTGGATGTTATTTATTACGATGATTGATATTTATTTAGACAGGGTAGTCACCGTAGATTTTCTTTAATCAAACGTTTTCAAATAAATTATTTGAACTTTAATTATTCTTTGAATTTATAAATATTTTAGATTTTTATTAAATTAATGAAAATATTATAATTATAATAAGCATGTAATGTTGAGGTTAAGGGTTCCTGTGAAATGCATGAAGTGAATAATTTAAAACATGTAAAATTATTGGGTATTAAATGAAAAGTGTTTCAACAATAAATTGTTAATAAAAAAATAAAATAAATGTTTTAACGTTTTGAAACGTTTTTACAAAAAAATGAAAAAAATCTAAAAAAAATTTCAAGAAAGAGATTATTTTTTTAAAAAAATTATTAAAAAAGTTTAAAAAAACATATAAAAACATTTAGAAAAATGTTTAAAAAACATTAAAAAAACATTTAAAACAACATTTAAAAAAATGTTTAAAAAACATTTAAAAAAAGCCTTCAAGGGCCTTCTAGTAGCTCAACATTACCCGAAATTTTTGCCCAACATATGGCCGGGTTTTGGCCACCTCATGGGGTTGTTCAGGCTTGCCTAACCTGGCCCAAATAGTAGTTCGCAGCCCGTCTTTTTAGAGGGCAAGCCCAACCTGACCCAACCCGATCTAGGTCGGGCCAGGCTAAAATTACACCCTTACATAAACTGAATATGGATTCAGCATCTCTAATTATTATGCCCAAACTAACACACCATGAGCCCATGAACTCCCCATATAGATCACTATGGGCATTTGAACAAGCACCTAGTGAGTGCCCAATTGTGTCGCCATAGATGTAACTTTCGATCAAGATTCATTATCTTATGGTGGTTTACTCTTATATGAAAAGATAAAGGGTAAATGACCCTTTTGTGGTGTGATTTAACAATCCTCATGAACAATACAGAGCTTATCAATCCAGTGTACCTTGACGTAGCTTTTAGAGAAGCATGATTAACCCTGGCATAGTGCCTGGATACCTTCACATAGCTCCCAAATGACCCTTATGTAGCTTGTGAAGCCATGGGATTACACCTACGTAACTTTTCAACAATAAAACTACCTTTAATTAACCCCATGGGATTACCTTAAGAAAACAATGTATGGCCTCGATGTCCTTTACACAAGTGTGTTACCTTTATGCAAGTGACAAGATGACCTTCACGTGGCCTTATAACTTTGATGCTATCTTTATGTTGGTTGTGCAGACATTTACATAGATCCCATGAGACCCTAATATACTTTTTGTGCCAATGGGATACTTTATGTGGTCTTTCAAGATACACTTTACCTTTATGTGTCTTAAAAACACATAATTCAATACAAAGAGAAAATAAACAATTTAGAGAGACAATTTACACTTCACAACTAAATTAAAACCACAAAATTAAAAAAAATAAATTTAAAATAGAAATTATAATAGTTGGTATTATTCATTAAAATATGAAATTCTGTGAAATTAAATCCAAGAAAAAACTATTCAAGAATCACTTAAAAAATATTATTACAATTAAATTTCATTAAAAAATAATCAAAATATTTTCTCTCAAGAATAAGAAAATTAAACCAAAGAACATTTTATCAATTTAATACATAAAACCTCATTTTCCTCAAATATTCATTGAATTTCATTTTTATCAAGTTGAGAAAATAAATAATTATCCATTATAAACATATTTTAACATCAAAACAAGAGGAATTTCATGAAAATAATATGGAAAACATGAATTATAAATAAAGTGAATCAAATTATCTCAAACATAATTTTTTTGTCTCTAAGAAATAAATTAATAATATTTAATGGAAATTAATTCATTTCGAAAATTAAAGACTTAAAGTGCCAATAATAGGTGATTTTAAAAGATAATTTACCCATGGGCTCTCTTATATTGAAATTGTAATTGCCCTCCTAAAATAAAATAATTTTCTGAAATTCTTCTCTATTTTTATAAAAATTATCAAAATTAATAATTTTGAGAAGAGATAAACCAAAATAAATTTTTCATCCAACTATTCTTCAAAATTTACCTATTTCTCCAAGTGAGCATACCCATATAATTAGTATCGTGGCAAAATTAGGCATACTAATGGATGAGTGAAATTTAAAAATTAACGACAAAACATAAATAAATCATCCAAAAGTTGAAAGATTAAAGACTAATGATTTTAACAAGGATTAGGATTATGTTTCTTAACAACAAATGAAAATGACAATAGTCCATAGTTCCAAGAAAAATTAAGAATCCCTGAAACTGATAATTGAAAATTAAAAATAGTTAGTTAAAAAAAGGGTTTTTAATATATGTATTCAATGAAATACAATTTATCATATAGAAAACCTATCCCTTAAATTTAAAACTCAGAACTTTCCTCAATGTTAAATTTCAAGGTGAAAGAAACAATTATAGATGTTTCAGTTCTAGAATATTTTCAATTTCAGCAGTTCAAAATTATGTTCAAGGGTCATAATTTATTTCAAAACAACATGATTAAACAAGATATAATGCAATTTATCTAACAAAATTTGAAAGGTATGCACATTTTTATTATAGAAGGACACAAGGATTTTCTTGTCATCTTAGAATGTATCATGATAAGAATTAACTTCAATAGAAAGTGTTTTCTTCAGTCTAAATGCATTTTCAAGGTTCTATTAATGGCTTTAAAATATGTTTTAAACTAATTTACAACAACCTAGGAAACAACAATCTTAAACACCCAAAAATTTAAATAAACCCAGTCAATTCACCTATAACTATTAGGAAATCATCCCCCACACTTAATTTCAAATGATGAGCATATTTAGAATCCATATTTACATAAAAAAACTATGTAAAAATTTTAGGGAATCACATAGTCATCATAACCTGCATGAAAAATACCAAGAAGAAAATAATTTGAAACATTTCTTCTCTGTCGGTTAGTTTCCTTTAAGTGAATCCAATGCTTATTCTCTTTTACAAAATTTTCATCTTCATTTGGACTATCCATTTAAGAACCTAGAAAAAAATAAATTAACATTATAACCGAATATTAACAATAAAAAAATGAGACCAAGATTGTGTGAGAGGATTTGGAAGTGAAATTTCATGCTATTGATGATAGAATAGAAGTGGTGTTTTAAACTAGATTTTGAAATTTCAAAAAAGGAAAAAATGATTAGGGATAGGTGAAGTTATGAAAGACAGAATGAATAGTGACTTAGTTTTTGAAAAGATAAAAAAGAAACAAAAAAATAATTATTTCTTAAAACATGGATTCCCTCCCATGACACACTAGTTTTAAAATATCTAGCCATGCTTCCCTAAGGATCTGGCCATAGTCAATTTGGGGGTGTGGATTTCTATCCATAAATAACCAAATATTTATGGAACATATTTTTTTAGGTGAAAAATTTATTTCATGAGCTCCTAGACCTCAAGTAATATAATTAAATTTCTTTTCAGCTGAATGAAACCATTTAAGCCACCCGTTTACCAATATAGATAGCTCGATGTACACTTTTAGTATTGTTCCAAAACTGATGTACTTTAAACATTCTAGAAGGAAAAACATAATATTGAGTTTTTCTTGGGGGAATTTCATGTTCCTCATAGCTCTAAAACTCATTTGAAACTGATATTTCATTAAAAAGAAAGGTTTATAATGCTGAGTATTGAAACGAAGATTCGGGAAGAAAGTCTGTGATACGTCTTTGTGGTGTTTCTGAATATTTGGTACTCAAAAAAAATACTCTAGTCCAAATTAATCTTAACTACCAAAAGAATTTAATAACCAAAATCAGTTGAATAATTCATTAAAAATAGGGTTGAGTTGACTTTTGTTCTATTTCATGTTCAGGTTTTACCAAATTATAATTTTCATCCAAAATTTCCAAGTCTAAAAATAGAAAATCAACAATCATTCCTTTCAAATATTAGATTCTTATTAAGTAAACTTGTGTGTGATCAATAATTTCATATATTTAAATTATATTTAAACCAATTAAGGCCAAATTAAAAATTTTCTCCTAAAAAATATTACATGTCCAAATATTTTCATCACTCACTTCCTCTGTAAAACTACTAGTTCCTTAGTCAAAAAGTATATGATCAACCACCGGTTCAAGTTAAAATTAAAAAATTTCCTCATTCAAGGAAAGAGTGAGGTCAATTGGGTATTCTAGTTATATTTTAGGTGGAAAAAATCTAGTTCATCTTTTAGAAGATCAGATTCAAGAGATTCTAGATTTAAAAAATTTCCATCTGAAGGGTAAACACTAATGGATTTGTTTATAAGAAGGTATTTAGAAAATTGATAGGTGAGTGGACAAAGAAATGATTTTTTAACAATTAATCTATCATAAAAACTTACCTCCACATTATTATCAACATAAAAATCCTGAAAAAAATTTATTGGGTTCAAACTATCAAAATGATAAAGATCTATTTTCAAATAAAAGTCAAGAATTTTAGAATTCATGATTGTTGCTTCCAGATACAGTGTAAGTGTGCGGTGGTGGGTGAGATATTAAAATTTCATTTAATAATCATTACCCGAAACCATGAGATATGATCTTTCATGTTAAATTTATAATTGATTTATTTAAAATCTAAAGAAATAAATACCTAGTATTAGGAGATTTCTTCATTGATGAATTTTGATCATCCAAAAATACCCTTTTGAATTTCCTTCATTGTTCTGTGAGGATCCAGGGATATAATCCCTCAAGATGTTATCCACATATTCTCCAATGATTTTCAAAAACACCACTCAATCTATAGGATATATCTCAGTGAATTTAATGTCTTGAGTTGTTTTTTATTGATCACTCATTCATCAGTCTTAAAGAAATCTATCTTGCATTTCTCATTACTGGAAGAGAGATGAGGAGTTGAGAATTATTATTTTGTGTTCATCAACTATCTATTCTCAATTTTAGAGGTAATACACAATAGAAATATTTTTTATTTATAGAGTTATTTTGTTGTATGACAACTTTTTCAAATTGATAAATAATATTTACCATCTTGTAAATAATTATTTTATCATTAGATGTGATCTTGTTCTATTCGAACTCCTATATATTTATTGAATATCTGAATAAATATTTTATTCATAAATAAATTTTTCATTCACATAATGGTGAATAAATTTTTATTAAATATTTACTAAAATAAACAAACATATTTTTATTCACATTCCATCAAATAAATATTTATTTAATTTATGTGAACAATATAACTTGAATAAAATTATTTTCTCAGTCTTAAGAATAATATTTATTCCATTAATTAAGTTCAAATAGAATTTAATTGATCTCAATGGAAAAACATAGTGTGTGAGCCCCTAGGATTATTTCATGTTGGCATTAGATGGACTTACCTAAAGTCCAAGATTACTATCTAACAACGTGTAAAGGAACCCAAGAGAAATAATTTAATGTCGGAAAAATGACAACCACATAAAAACAATCACTCTATTATATAATCTCTTTTTCCAATATCTTATCAATAAGGTTGCATGATGGTGTCATCAACATATTTACTCAATATGTCTTCATTTTAATATCCGAAATAAATGCATCATTACAATATAGACATGAAATTTAGGTGACAATTATATTACAATTAAAGGGTCGAGATATAAACTCCCATAAAGATGGAAGTGACAAATCCTTTCTCAAATTATCCATTAATGACATGTCAATTATGATGTAGCCAACATACCCTACTTCCCGACAATATATGAAATGATTTTTTATCTGTAAATATATGTGAGTGAGTGATGACATGCATCAATGATAATCTTAAAATCTAAGGATCATTACACATTCTCACAGATAGGAATATTCAATGACACACCAAAACATGATGAATTCATACTAGTAGGTCTGTTCTCATAATCTCTCATCTTAGAGATTACCAAGTGTGAACTTCATTGGAGGAAGCCTCATACACTTACGAATACTCTCACCTGATGGTCTAAATACTATGTGTCCCATAATAGTTCATTATCCAACCACATAACTCTATTAAGAATATTTTCATAGCACTACAGGGTTCTTATTATAGCGGAGAACTATTCTAACCTGATCAATGCGACAAATATTCTAGGACATTATTACTTTAAATCCATGAAGAAAAATAAAAATTATGTAATAATATGTTTAATTAATATTAAATTAATCTAACATATATGAAATAAAATTATAATCATTTTATATTAGGATACCAACTATAAAAAACTACCACTTGGACTAGAGCCAACTACCTACGTCTTTCAGTCCGCTATACATCACATGATAATAATTTCTCAACCGAGTTAAGTCTTTAGTCAAGGTGTCTTCCATGTTGTCTTCAGTGGAAATAATGATCACTAAAACCTCAATTCTTTGAGAAAAATCCCTCAAGATATGATACTTCTAAAGTATGTGCTTCATCTATTGCTGTGACATTGGATATTTTTTGAGAGTCTCTATTGTAGTATTATCACTATAAAGTGTGATTGGATCTTTAATTCTAGATACCACAACAAGCTATCAGTAGAATTTGTGTATCCCTAACGCTTCCTTAACTGCCTCAGAAGCCCTAATATACTTGTACTCCACTATAGAATATGCAACCATAGCCTGCTTTGATCTCTTCCAGCTCACAACACCTCCATTGAAAGTGAAGATATATCCCTTTTTATTATTTCATGTCATCTTGATTAGTTTGGAAACTAGAATCTTCATATCCTCTAATGAATAGTTCCTTATCTCTTCTATATATCATGAAAATATCCTTAGTACACATTAGATACTTAAGTATAGTCCTGACTATCATCCAATGGAAATCACCTAGATCAGATTGATATTTTTCTACCACACTCAATGTGTAGGCAACATCTAGCCCAGTACATAGAATAACATACATGACTGATACCATTGATGACATGTATAGAATCATTTCCATTTTGTTTCTTTCCTCATCTGTCTTAGGAAAAATTTCCTTGGAAAGATGAATGTCATGTAATACTAGCAAGAATACTCTCTTATATTTTTCTATACTGAATCTATTTCGTATCTTGTTAATGTATGTACTTTGAATTTGGTCGATAAATATCTTGGATCTATAATTATGAATCTTAATCCAAAGAATATATTTCTTCTTGCCCAAGTCCTTTATAGAGAAACACTTATTCAACCATGACTTAACAAACTTTAAGAATGGTATTCCATTTTCTATTAGTAATATGATATCGATATATACTATTAAGAAAACAACCACACTTCCACTAAAACATTTATAGACACAAGGATAACATTAATTCTTTATGAAACCAAATTTAATTATGGATTCATCAAAATTAATTCCCTGTGACCTGGATGATTTCTTTATTATATAAATGGATTTTAACAATTTTTATATCTTATTGGAATCCTTTGGAGCCACAAACTCTTTGGGTTGTGTCATATAGACAACTTTCAGAAGGTTCCCATTAAGGAAGGTTGTTTTGAAATCTATTTTCTAAATCTTAGTCATGGAAAATCGTAATGTAAAGAAGAATTATGATGGATTTTAATAACAAATAGGCCCCGCTAACAGCACATAAACCCCACATTAACATGGTCATTGAGTATTGGCTCACCAAGTACCACCAGTTACCCCTCAGACATGTGGTCCACTACTCGGGGCAACCCATGTACTAGAACGGGTCATCTGACTAATGATTTTCCCCACAGGCCAACACTTGTTCTTTTCAATGTACACTATCTTCACTTGAACATTCCCTAAGAAACTTCCCAGATGGTCACCCATCTCGATCACTACTCCCAGCCAGGCATGTTTAACTATGGGGTTCTAGCCAGGTAGACTCTTAAAAGGAAAGATTCACCTTGTTGACATGAGTCATATAATTTAGTCATTTAAACCATTATAATTTTGGATTGTTACATTCACCCCCATTTAGATCACAACGTCCTCATTATGAACCCTGCATCTCATCTTAGTCAATGCCAACACAATTAAGGTTGGGTTCCTCATCTGATACTAGTGTTACAACTGGGACCCACTGACATCACAGACACCCTGCCTTAACATGGTCCTCAGGACATGGCCCATCATGTACCACCAGTTTCCCCACAGATGCGTATTCCCCTACCCAAGGTCCACTCACATTCTCAAATGATTAATTTGACTAATGACCATTCCCACAGGCCAATAAATTTTATTTCCAACTTACTTTTCCCTCACTCGCACACACCATATGAAACTTCCTATAAGGTCACCCATCCTGATTACTACTCCAAGATAGGAACACTTAACTATGGAGTTCTAACCAGGTAGGATCCCAGGGCCCACCCATATACCCGAATTGGTCATCTAACTAATGACTATCCCCACAGGACAACACTTGTTCTTTCTAGTATACATTTTCCTCACTTGTATACTCCCTGAGAAACTTCCTCGAAGGTCACCCATCCAAAACACTACTCTAGGCCATGCATGCTTAACTATGGATTTCTAACTAGGTAGACTACCAAAAAGAAAGATAAGACTTGTTTACATGAGTCATATCACTTAGTCATTTAACCCTTTATCATTTCGGAGTGTTACATTCACCACCATTTAGAGTACAAAGTCCTCATTTTGGACCCTCTATCACATCCCAGGCAGTGCTAACACACATAAGGTAGGGTTCATCCTCTAATACCAGTGTTACAACTGGGACCCCCCAACAACACAGACCCCATGTCTTAACATGGTCCTCTAGACATGGCCCTCCATGTTCCACATGTTTCCCCGCAAACAAGTGTTCCCCTACCCAAGGCCCACCCACAGGCATGAATAGGTCATCTGAAAAATGACGATCCCACAGGCTAAAACATGTTTTTTAACATACTTTGTCCTCACACGCACATGCCCTGGGAAACTTCCTAGAAGGTTACCCATCCTGATCACTACTCCAAGCTAGGCACACTGAACTATGGATTTCTAACTAGGTAGACTCCCAAAAATAAAGATTCACCTTGTTGACATGATTCATATTAACTTCAATGGACCTAAGGCCTTCATTTTTTATTGATTTTGATATTCCACCTTTCAAGGTGTGAGGTGGAACCCTTAAAAGACCTGTAGGTGCAAGTATTACATGGCCCATAGGACTTAGAAGAATTCATTGCCCGTAGACTTTAAACATTACATACAACCCAGAATAACTACTTGGAACTGCTCCTCCCCAGCATCTTCATCGTGAAATCAGTTCTTCACCTTTGCATGGCTGTTCGACTAGGCTATCTCGTGCATACACATGCTTGTCCTGATGGTAGGTTCCGTACCCTCTCATGTCCCTCAGGACATGGCCCACCATGTACAACTAGTTTCCCCGTAGACATGTGTTCCCCTACCCAAGGCACACCCACATGCCTGAACAGGTCATCTAACTAATGAATATCCCCACAGGTCAACACATTTTCTTTCCAACTTACTTTGTCCTCACTCTGACACAACCTAGTAAACTTCCCAGAATTTCACTCATCCTAATCACTACTCCAGTATAGGCACACTTAACTATGGGGTTCTAACCAGGTAGGATCCCAAAAATAAAGGTCTTCCTTTTTGACATGATTCATATCATTTAGTCATTTAACCCTTTATCATTCTGAGGTGTTACAATTTCAGCATTTCAACTAGTGAAAAATATTCGTCATAAGTAATGCTTTGGTGATGTTTAAACACTTTTTCAGCTAGTTGCACCTTATAGGTACTAACTTGTCCTTCTATGTCCGATTTATTCTTGAATACCCATTTTCAACCCATGATCTTTATGTCAACTAAAGGGTCTAACGAAATATAGACTTGGTTTTGATACATGGAAACTATTTTAGAATTAATGGATTCTTTCCACTTGGAAACTTTTGTGCCACTAACTTCTTCCTTGTAGGTTAGAGAATCATTATTATCAACTAATAATGATTAACCATCCTTGTTGACTTTAAAACCACAAAGTTCTATTTCTATAACCTATATTTTACTCCTACACAGTACTTGTGTCCTTGGAATAATTTCTCCTTCTATGGGGATTTATAAAATATTTTCTTGTACCAAAAGTTTTGTGGCTCTAGGATTGACTTCATTGAAGTATATCTATCTCCCTCTATCTCTTTTAGAGATATGCTCCCTCTCAAGGAATATGGTATGTATTTACACTATAAACATTTTGTTTGAGGGGTCTTATAGGTAATATCCCTTGTTTACTTGGTGTATCCTATTAAGGTACAATTTTTTACTTAGGGTGAAATTTTTTTACCTGAAGAGGACTTAAAAAATGCTTTTCTTCCCCACATATGTACATTTGTTAACATGGTTTTTATTAAAATCCAAAATTCATATGGAATATTGTTTATCGATTTAGTTGTTACTTAGTTTAGTATATATTCAACTATTTGTAACTCATATCCCTAAAAGGATAATGGAGGACTCGCATGACTCATCATTAATCTCACTATGTTCAACATAGTATGGTTCCTCCTTTCAGTAACATTGTTCCATTGAGGTGTGTAAAGAGGAGTGATTTGGGATCAGATCCCAAACTCCCATAAGTAGTCAGTGATGTTTTGATTAAGTTATCCTCCACCACGATCTGAGAAGATTTTCTTAATATTCTTATCATGTTGGTTCTCAACTTCATTCTTGTATTCCTATAATTTATCAAAATAATCGAACTTATACCTCATTAAGTAGACATATCCATATCTACTAAAATCAATAGTAAAAGTTATGAAGTGTGAGTACCCACTCATTTATTTAATAGGAAATAGTCCACACAGATTGGTATGAACTAATTCAAGAAGATCTTTATCCCGTTCTCCTTTCCCACTAAATGGGGCTTTAGTCATTTTTCCTTATAAACATGTTTGATGTACACAATTTTTTTTGTTAAAAAGAATCTAAATATCTATCTTTTTGTAAATTATTTAATATCTTTTCATTTACATGACCCAACCGGTGATGTCAAAATTGGTCATGGTATGAGTCATGTGAAGTAACTTCATTATTGATTGTCGTTACTTGGTTCATGTAATGCAAAACATAAAAACTATTATTTAAATGTGTTTACCATAACAAATTTTTTATTTATAAAAGAAGAAAAATTTATTCTGAACATTGAAAATAAATCCATATGTATCTAGTTTGGATATAGTAACAATATTTTTTATCACTAAAGGAACATAATAACAACCATTTAAAACAGATCATTTCAGTCAAAAAGGTGTGGTGGTAGTCCTCAATATCTACAATAGTGAGGTAAGATTCATTAGCTACTTGTAGATCTACCTACCCTCAATCAATCATTCTGAATCAACTTGGTTCATGTATTTGAATATATATGTGAGCACCACGAGATGTATCTAATAACAAATTTATAGAAATAGATAAATTATACTTAATAACAAACACACCTAAAGATTCTCCTTGCTTATTTTGATGGATGATGTTTTTGTTCTAGTGTCCCTTCCTACCACATGTGAAACAGATAACATCATATTCCCTTGATTTCCCTTTATCACCATTTTTTGGGAAATCCATGAAAAATATTTGGGCTTAATGATATTTTCGTTCCCTTTTTGTTTTTTTACCTTAAGGACAAAAGTATTTTCACACAGCGTATCCTTATGTTCGTGGTGAAGATGAGTGAGAAGATATAGCATAGACTTCTCAATGTTTTTCATATTAAAATTTAAAATAATTAAGAAGAATCTCTGAGGGAGTGATTCCAAAATGTGATCAGTGCCCATTTCTTCAAGGATTTTAAAGCTTAGAACCTCTAGGCACTCAGTGTGGTCAATGTGATCGACTACATGTGGCACAACTGTGGAACCATCTATAATATTTCTATGAAATAGAACCTTTGAAATCTCAAACCATTATTGTCTAGCTCTCTCCTAGTAAAGACCACATAGGTGCTCAAGGATTCTATACACATCAATGGTTTCATGAGACTATCTGATTTCACTAGATATAGAAAAAAGTATCAAACATTGAAC
Source organism: Viscum album (assembly GCA_963277665.1). Lineage (NCBI taxonomy): Eukaryota > Viridiplantae > Streptophyta > Magnoliopsida > Santalales > Viscaceae > Viscum > Viscum album. Next base: position 267,579,732 of record OY728155.1, on the reverse strand, counting down.
GTCAAAAATTTCGTTTATATGTTTCTCATAGACTAGTAACTCATCATCACTCGCTTCCTTAGTAGGCGGATTAGGAAATAAGGATTCTAGCATGTAAGATTTTTGTTCACGGTGTAGGAAAACCCAAAGACATTTGTACCATTCCTGGAAGTTACTACTAATCAGGAGGTTTTCTTTATCCAATATTGATCGTATGGATAATGTGGATGATAAAATTTCCATTTTATTCAAAAATTAAAAGATAATATCATTAGTACTTTTCTTTATTACAAATTAGGTGATATATTAATAAATTAATTGATTTTTATTAAATCACTAACTATTTTATCAAGTTCCAATAGCCCTTACTATTGAAATCAGAATGTGTAGTTGCTATGAAATTATAGTAGAAAGGATTTATATTCCCCTTCACATAACCCTAATATGGGTTGGTCAAGCAACTTGATGGAATTTAGGTAGGCGTGTCAATACAAACTACGAGCTTTCAGCTCCTTGATCCATAGAGTGGACTCATCTATCATGAAATTATGACTTATATTTCCTCAACAATTACCTCCAAATTACACCAAGTCTATCAAGGGATACTCCTATTGATGTAAAATGATTAAGTTGGCCCAAAACCTTCATAGGAACTCCCCATATAAAAGTAAGTGTCCCAACAAGGGTGGGGCACACACTTAGTTCTATTGAGTTTCATTCCTAATCAAGTAATGGAAGGCCATGTCTGACTTAATATTTGGTTGAGTGATTTTAATAAATTATGCATAAATTTTATCTTTTTTTATCCATTACATGTCTTGTTAATATTAATTGGATGTTAATTAATTAAACATGTTGAATAAAACATTTACGTATAATTCATTTATTTAATTTATTATTCATAAAGTTTATCTTATTTTATCCTTTGCGTGCATTATTAATATTTAGTGAATGTTAATTAATTAACTATGTTGGATAAAACATTTACCCATAATTAATCTATTTAATTTATTATGCATAAATGTTATCTTATTTTATCCTTTACATGTCTTGTTAATATTCAATTGATGTTACTTAATTAAATAACCATGAAAAATAAAACATTTACACATAATATATTTATTTCAATTCCATTTTTTCACATTAATTCATTTATTTATGTGAATGTGGACTTGAATACATAATACAAGAAATTGCATAGACATAAATAAATAAATAAATGAATGAACCATTCACGAGATTTATCTAATAATTTATTTAATGAGAGAAAATTAAATCAACCTATGACCTAGGAGAAATAACTCCCTTTGTTGGTCTTGGCATGAGTTACAAAATTCCACCTTTACACTTATGTATCACCTGAGTTGAAATCATTATGGTTCCAATAATTAAATGTATTTAGGACTCACATGTTGGTGAGGGGAACCAGAGGATTGGTTAAAAGAGGATAACATAAATTTCTTTGGACAAAAGGTTATACATAATAATGGATGGAGGTATGACACACATACTATCATATTTAATTTAATAATAAATAATTTTAAACTCGTGAAATTAATTAAATTAAAAAAATCCAATTCATAGATAAGTCTTATTCAAGATCATGAATGGTCAAACATGCAATGAATACACAAAAGTATCTAGATAGCATTCACTCATTCATTAATTCTTTACTATTATGATTAATGCAAATGAATGAATGAATAAATGAATTAATTCTAGTTTATTTTAATGATCATACCAAATTAATTAGTGATACCCATCATTTATGGAATTCATGGAAAATAAATGATAGAACCAATAATGACATATATATTAACATAAATTAATTGAGAATTTAAAAATATTTAAAACCATTATTAAATTGTAAAACACACAATAGGTGTCAATCAATAAATTAAGGTTGTAGTGATGCGATTTTCAATTTAATGTAATTTAATTATTCAATTAATTGGGAGACTAAACGGCGTGTACAACCCATATACACATCATGTATCTCATTTTCCATGTATATGAGTCACACACCTGGGTCTTTGATGTATTGAATTATCTTGATTACATGACATGTATATTCTAGCTACATGTCTTGTATCTTTTTTCCACGTGGTAGGAAAGCCTGATCGACACAAGGTTTTCAATAAATGTACCGCATGTAATTAGATGAACGACACATCCATGTACAATGATCATGGGTACACAACTTGTGGTCCAGTTACATGTCGTGTAACCCAGTTTTACAGACCAAAGATTTGACACTTCCCGAAGGCATCTCTGGTCATTCTTCATTTGTTCTAAAATATTTAAGAAAATGAAACACTGAACGAACATGATTAATATGTCGATAACATATTAATTAAAATTGGATTAAAGAATTAATAACATGAAATGAAGATCTAGAAACCATTTCTTATAAAAAAACAATAAAATAAATATTTATAAATTTAAATATAACCCCTATTTTCCCACTTATTGGTTCTGGGTGTAGCGAAAGCAAGCAATGGTGGGTGATATATAAAATTTATTTTAATAATCATTTCTTGAAACCATGAGCGAGGATCTTGCATGTTGAATTTAAAATTAAATTATTTAATAATTCAAGAAATAAATACCTAGGATTAGGAACTTTCTTCATTAATGAATGTTGATCTTATGAAAAGAACCTCTCACATTTCATTCATTGTGCTCTAAGTATTTAAGGATAAAATTCTTCTAGAGGTGATACACATGTGCTCCAATGTTCTTCGATAAACACCACTTGATCTCAAAGTGTTAGCATGGTGAATATAATGTCTTGTAGTTTTTGTTCTTGATTGATTGTTTTTTTGGCCTTGAAGAAACTTCTCTTGTATTTCTCATTCTTGAGAGGGATAGGAGGATTCCAGATAGAATTCTTTGTGTGAAAAATTATCTATTACCAATTTTGGATTCAATACAAAATATAAATAGCTGTCTATTTATGGATTTATAACTTAGGTTAAAATATTATTTAATTTCATGTCATCCATTATATAACACATATTTTCTTCAATAAACTCCATGACATAAAGTAATAATATTATTTTGAAGTGCGCTAACTTGCATAAATTGATAAATAAAATTTTCTGTCTTGTAAATAATCATTTTATCACTGGACGCGGTCATGATACGTTCTAATTCCTCAGTATTTATTGAATATCTGAATAAATATTTTATTCCTAAATAAATATTCCATTCACATACTGGTGATTAAATATTTCATAAATATTAAATAAAATAAACAACGCTTTTTCACATACCATGGAAGAAATATTAATTTAATTTATGTGATTAATATAAATTGGATAAAATTATTTCTCAGTCTTGATAATAATATTTATTACATTAATTAAAATAAAATAGAATTTAATCGAGATCAATGGAAAAACTTAGTGTGTGACCCTCCAGGATTATTTCTTGTTGGCATTAGACAAGATTTCCTAAATTCCAAGATTACTATCTAGAAACAAGTCAAGGCACCCAAGAGAAAGGAAATAATATCACAATGATGAAGAACACATATGAATGATCACTATGTAATATAATTCCATTATCACAATATCTCATCAAGATGATTACATGACAGTGTCATCAACTTATTTTTTGAATACACATTTCTTTGACTATCTAAAATAAATGTGTTGTTACAACAAGGACATATAATTTAGGTGATGGTTATATTCTAATCAAAGGGTCTAGATATCAACTCCCATAAATATGGAAGGGAAAATACATCCTTGACTTATCCATTAATGGCATGTCAATAGTGATTCACCCAACATAACCTACTTCCCACCAACATATGGCATGGCAGTTTTCCTCAGTAAATCTATGTGTGTGAGTTATGACATACATCAATGATAATCTTAAAGTATTAGGAAAATTACACATAGTCATAGATATAAATATTCTATGACACCAAAACATGTGGAATTCCTACTGGTGGGTCTGTTCTCATAATATCCCATTTATAGATTACATAGTGTGAACTTCATGAGAATATGTATCATCCACTTATGAGTACTCACCCCTAAAAGTCTAAATACTTTGTATCCCGTCATAGTATGTTATCCAACCGACAAACTATATTATAAATATTTTCATAGAACTTCAATTTTCTCATCATAGAAAAGAATTTTTATGACCTTATCAATGCAACAAATACTGTATATCATTATCACATTAAATCCATTAAGAACGATGGACATTATGTAATAAGATGTTTAACTAATATGAATTTCATTGAATATATAGGTAATCAAAGTACAATCAGTTGGTTCTAGGACACCAAATCTACAATTGTTTCCTATTTAATGTTGTCTTACACCAATTTAACTACTTCATCATCTTTATATTCACTCAATGTTTTAGAGAAACAAGTTGAGGTGTTGATAAATAGAGTTTATATTATCAAATTATTCTTCAATTGCTTCCACTTTCTTCTAAACAAATCACCCAAAATTGATCATGAGGTCTTATATGTAATTGGTGATTCTCATTATTCATTTTGATATGTGGGGGATATCATAGATTATTATATTGACACTATCAAGAAGTATTCCCATAATAACAACAACATATGAAAAAATAGTGACTTTGTTGATTCCAACCTCTTATATGGTCCATTTTTACCAAAAATCAAAAATCAAACATAATAGTAAGAAAACAAATTCAAGATCAAACAAACTTAGAGAAATAGATTTTAACTTTTAGATTAATATAAATATGAAAAAAATATAATTAATTTCTATTTTTGAATTTTTTTATACCTATAGACATTCAATGCCATATTTCCAAAAAAAATGCCTAATTTTGACATGATTTGAGGCCAACACAACCATAAATATAACATTTAAAAAACTACACTAGCATAATAGGGAATGGTTGAACCTTAAGAATGGTGGGTTGAAGGCTTAAGGGATTATTTAATAACTAATATACTAAAACTATGAATGAAATGTGAATGATGAAATAGGAATGTGAAGACAGGTGTGCAGAATGAAGAAATGTAGAATGGAAGAAGAGTGTGTGGAAGAGACATGAAATAGTTATCAAGGGGAATTATATTAAAGAATATTGAGGAAAAAAATGATCTAAACAATGAAATCAAAAAGGCCTACAATATTAAGAAGTCATTCACAGAGTAAAATTTCATTAATCTATGTTTTTTAGTCTTCTGGTTCCAACACACATTATATCAATTTTTTGTAGCTAGAAAGGTTTAAAATAATTTTCAAAGTTTATTTTAAATTGTCAATACGTCAATCGAAATAAGAAAAACTAAAGAAAAAATTCCCAAGAATAATGTATCATAGAAAATAAGAGAATGAAAGGAAGAACATCAATGAGTCATCAAATAACATCAATATAATCACCCCCAAGGAATTATGCACATTAAATGTTAGAAGATAAAAATATAACTTAATTGATAAATTTTTTTAGTAAGAAATGAAATTGGAAGAATGAATTCTTCTCTATTGAGTTGTAATCCAAATCCCCCACCTATCTTGGGACTTCTTTCTCCATGAAGTTAAAGGTTATTCCACCCACCCTATAAGATCCTGAGTTTTTCTATGAGTGACAGAACTTTTAAATTTTATTTGAACCCACTTTTTTATCCTTATATTTGTTCCCAAAATAAAATATGGAGTGTTTTGGGCTTGTTCGGAGGCCAGACCTATGAATTTTGGAGGAAAGGGGTAGGCACATAGTTTGACCAAATCGTGCCTAGGAGACTGCACGGTTTGTAAAAATCATACAAGGTGTTATAGGGCTTCTCAGAGGTGATCACATGATCCATACACAGTTTTTCTAATAGTGCGCTATAGGCCGTGCATGGGGTGCACCTTGGTCCAAGGGGGGCACATGATAGATCAAAATTTGATAAACTATGCTCCCCCAACCGTGTGGGCCACTTATTAGATAGTGGAAGGTGCACAATTGGCACATAGTTTGGACAAACATGTAGCCAAACTATGCGTCCTTTAAAACCTAGGATAAATGATTGTTTTCCCTCCACCATTTTAAAGAGGCTAACTCCTCTTCCTCTACATTTCTCTAGATACATCCCCTCATTCATGATAGATCCATCCACCCACTTCTACAAGTTTTGAAATCTATTATTCATAAGAAAACTAATTTGAGTGTCATTCATCTCTTTGGATCACCATCAATAAGTGATTCAACCAGTTGTCTTCGTTTCTTAGTTTTTCTCCAAATTTGTTGTGAGATCCTTATGCCAGATCTTTTGTCCTATTTTAATGGTGTTGATCTGTTCTTCTGTTTTCTTCTAATTTGTACCAAATCAAAGGATGATACTATACAAATGTTTCTATACAAATATAAGGTCAGTGTTATATAACTTTTTCCTCAATTTTTGGTTGTTTATATTGAATGTGTGGAAAATGATTGACATAAACTCGAGGGATTTTTTGCCTGGCTTGGAGAACACACAACACACATGGCCTTGTTTCCAATTTTTTTTGACCATTGCACCATCCTATGCTAAGTCTCCACCATCTCTCCCATCCTTGGCAGTGGCTCCTTCTGGTTTGCAGCATGCCTCCTCTTCACGGGAACATTTTTCCAACTCATGGGATCTTTACCCTTAGTCGGTGTCGGCTCTAGGGTTTGCTCATTCAGGCCCACCCCCGCTCCCTTCACAGACGACCTTCCCAATAACAATAACCCCACGGGACGCTCTCCACGGCCCCCTTCCCTTCGTTCAAGGACACCCTTTGTGACTCCTATCGTCCTCGTTTTTGCTTCCCGGCAGTCCCGATGCAGGCTCAGTCCTCAAGGGTGGGCCAGTGCATCACGCTGGATATTACCATGAAGACCTTCATGGAGCTGTAGTCATGCTTGTGATGGACATTGGTAGCCCATTTTGGTGCCTTCAAACCTCCGCTATTAGTTTTCCAGTTCTTTGTTCACTCATGGGGGCTCGGACCTCAGGTGCTTGTGTCACCGATTCACAGGAACTCCTTCAGCCTAGTGTTTTCTTCAAAGGAGGCCTTCATTAATGCTTGGTGTAAGAGCCTTCATTATTTTGACTTCTGGTGCTTCATTTTACCCCATTGGTCGATGGAGGCTCACAATAGTAAAGAAAGTTCAGTAGTAGCAGTCTAGATTCACCTCTCTAGGTTACCCCTGCCCTTCTAGAATGAGGGCTTCCTAGATGCTATTGGGGACTCTCTCGGGCGCTATCTCTATTTATATACCCATACAAGGAGCGACTATTCTTCCTTGGTGGATTGGCTATGCATGGAATTGGATCTATCTTGCCCTGTACCTAATCAACGTGAACTCAAAGTGGTAAAATCATTCAGTTGGATCCAGGATATCCCCTACCCTATTTCCCCATTTACTTCTAGCACTTTCTTCTTCAGGGCCACTCTATGCAAGTATGTCATTGTAGGCACTAGGGTGTGAGCCGTGGGTCTCCAGTTCCAAAGGGGGGGTTGGGTTCTCAGACCACCCTCAGGATCTCGACCTACTGGAGTTGTCTCTATGCTGGGTCTGGGCCTTTGTGCAGCTCATGGGGATCATTCTCCTATGACAAAACTTATGTTCTACCTAGGTCCTCCTCAAGGGGATGTTGCAACGGCCTACCGAGGCTTAACCCCCGATGTTCCAAGGTATTTTTCACCTATCCAAATATTTCTTTTCTAGCATCATTATTTTCTCTTCTTTTAATCAATTGGAGTTAGCAAGCAGATGGTGGTTCACTCACTGGCCCCAAGTTCTCCGGTCCCTTGGCCTTAGCTCCTCCTGGAACAACTTCCCTTGGTAGTGATTCCAATACAACTGGAAGGGCTCTATCCGTCATCCCTATAGCACTAGTCTCTCCCTGGGTTCATCACCCTCATCCTTCTTCCTTGGACCCACTCTTGGGACCAGTTTTCCCTTCACCCTAGGAGGTTTTTTCCAACAGAGATGGTTGTTTTCCCCCTTCTAGGTAAACGAAGGGCTCCTAGTGGCTTATACCCGAAGATCCCACTTTCTCCAGTAGTATTATCTTCCAATGCATATAGAGTACGTACAAGATCTAAATCAAGGACTCATAAGGAGATCTATTCCTCTCATTTTGTCATGGCAATGAGTTTTAGAGCCAAACCCAAGACACTCTTCCATAAATGACTCATCTTCTCATTTGGAATTCTTGGGGGTAGGTGCATGGGTTAAGTCATACTTCATGGCTTTTGAAATATCCAAACACAAAGCTATAAAAAGTGTCCATTCTAGAGCATAAATATTAGGCCCAAAGGATTGGGGATTTCTCCAGAAAGCTCAGGTTACATGGATACATGAATCCAGACCTTGTCAACAAATATATCTAGAACTTCTGGCACAGAAACTATTAGGTGGATTTTATCCAAGATGGAGATCAGTTCATCACTACCAAGGTGTCTAGTGACCGACATTATTTTTTTTATTCTTTGTTTATGGGAGCTGTGATCATAATCTTAGATAGGGTCTCTAGAAGGACCTCAATGGGTTCGACCCTGGTGCGGAGCCATGACTGGTAGGGGGATATTTTAATGTTGTTATGGATCCGACATAATGCAAGGGTAGGGGACCATTTCTCAGAATGGTAAGCCTCAACTTCAATAATTTCATGGAAGGTAAGGGTCTCTCGGACCTTGTCTATCTGGGTGACCTATTTACTTGGTGTAATAACAAAATGAGGAACCATCACACATGGAGTCGGCTGGATAGGTACCTAGGAAACATGCATGCCATCTCTACCTTCTCTATCTCAAAGGTTACTCATTTGGTTCATGGTATTTTGGATCACTCCCCCTCCTGATCTCTTATGACTCTATGCAGGCACGATATGCCTGTTTCTACTTCAGTCAGTTTTGGACCAGTAAACTGGGATTCCAGGACCTAGTTTGGGACTCTTAGAATTTTCCGATTCAGGGGCACACATCGATAGGATTTCATAAAAAGCTTAAAAGATTAAAATTGATTCTTCAAGTTACGTCAAAATATCTTCTCCTACTTGATGATTGATTATAAATCCTCCTTAAGGCAGTTGAATAACTTGAGAGGATCATAGAAGATGTGTGGGACGAACATATTTTTGATTAACTCCTAGAAAAAAAGACATTCTTGCAAACTTGCTCTTGAAATAAGAATGACTGGCTAGGGAGGGGGTGAGGATAAAATGGATTAAAGAGGGAGATAAGAATACCGCATATTTTCAATCTTTCATCAAGGAGAGGAGGTGCTTTATCAAACCAAATATTCTCTTGGAGGATGGCTCCTACATAGATGACAGGAACGTGGTGGGTGGACTGGACAGTGCCTTTTTAAAAGACCTACTTGCTGGCCCTAACAAATGCATGAAAAATGGGTACCCTTCAAAGGAAATGAACATGTTCACCATAATTTCCTATTTAGTCTCAGCCAGGGAAAATGAAAGCATCAGTGCTATACCAGGTGAAGAAGAGATTCAGAACACCATGATGCATGTAAACCCTGAGAGTGATGCGGGTCCAGATGGATTTCCTAGTTCTTTCTACAGATCTTCATGGGACATTGTGAAGGAGGATCTAGTGGTGGCAGTGAAAGATATCTTCTGAGGAGGCAGCTTACCTTAGGTCGCCAATGCCACTACAATGGTTTTTCTTCATAAATCCAAGAACCCATATTCTATCATGCATTACAGACTGATAAGCATGTGCAACGTCCCCTATAAAATCTTGTCTACCATTATTAACTCCAAGTTGGCCATTCAAATACCTCGGTGGGTGTCATTGGAAAAATGGGTTTTCAAGGGACACTCAATCCAAGAGTCTGTAGCCCTTTCTCAATAAATGCTTCGTGATCTAAAATTCAATGCCCACGAGTCCAATATAGCTATCAAACTCGACATGAACAAGGCCTATGACGGGGGGGAGCGGAGCTTGATTAACAAGGTTCTTGTAGGTATGGGATTCTCTCCTAGGGATATTGATATCATCTTCCATTGTGTTATCTCCTCCTGGTTTTCTGTTACTTTCAGGGGAAAATCATACAACTTATTCAAGGATGCCCGTGGGTTATGGAAGGGGGATCTGATTTCTCTGAGTTTGTTCATTTTTATCCAAGATTTTCTTAGTCGTCTCATTCATCAGAGTATAACTACTGGTGCAATTCTACCATATTGAAGAAAATAGAGCCTCCCTACAGTGTCTCATATCATGTTCGCAGATGATACCATTATTTTGAAAAATTCCTCAAGTAGATCTCTTTGTGGCCTAAAAAAGGTGTTGGAGGAGTATAGTCACTGGAGTGGGAAGGTCATTAACAAGAACAAGAGAAACTTCTACATTTTTAATGGGTGCACCTCTATGCATGCATATTTTCTGAGCCTCAAACTGTACATGCAGAGAGGAACTCTTCCCATGTAATACCTGGGAGCCCCCATTTCGATGGGCATAATTTGAATCGATGACTTTGACCACCTCCTCACCAAGATTACCGACCGGGTGCTGAACTGGAAGAACATGTACCTATCTTTTGAGGGACTGATCACGATGGTTGACAGCATACTCTTGGAATATATGGTGCATGTCCTTTTAGCTATCAAAGTCCTGAAAGGAGTCATTAAAAAAATTGATTGAATCCTCACTAGATTCATCTATGACCCCCTATCCGTAGGCAATAAACACTAGACCTCATGGAGCAAGATGGAAAGGCCGGTTCGCGAAGGAGTTATTAATATCCATAGCCTAGAATACACTATTAACATCTTACATGAAATATTCGAATGGGGTATCTTGGAACAACGCACTTTTTGGGGGAAGATAGTACACAACTATTCCTTAGGGAACCATGCTCTAGTGGAGGGCCATGTATCATCCATTTCCTCGATGATTGGTCTTCTTCTCTCCACCCTATGTCCAAACTCTTGATGGCTAGTTGGGAGAGGAGAATTATCCTTTTGGAAACAAAACCGGTGAGGTAAAATCGTCGGTTTTACAGGGTGTCTTGTAACCAACATCACCTTTAGGGAGGCGAGGTCCTTCCTGTCCTTTATCATGACAATTTTGACAAGGGAGAAACAAGAGTTCTTGAAACTCATTGAACTGTCTTCCGACCCAGAAATTTGTATCTTCACCCCATCCTCCTTAGTGTCCTTCATAACAAAGGACTTTCAGTGGGTTTCTAGGGTGAATGTTCAAGCAAATATGGACACTTGGGATGAGGTTCTGTGGGATAAAGATGTTCCTACCAAATTCAATTTTATGACCAAGAGAATTCAGAACAAAGATATCCCGACTAATGAGAACGTCAATAAGTGAGGGGTTAGCATGGAATCAAGATGCGTGTGATGAAAAACTCACAACGAGGAAAGTGAAAATCACCTATTTTTTGAAAGAGATTGGGCGCATGAGGTTTGGAACTATTTTGGGGGCTCCACGGTGATCTCAAATCCTAGCATGGATGGTCTCTCCTTTCTAGATGGTTGGTACCATGGTTCTAAAAAAAGTGGTCTAGAAAGTTTGGCATGTACAGTGGTGTTGCATGCGGGATGATGTTCCCTTTAGAAGGTGAGGAATAAGGTGAGACAGGAGGGTATCAGCACGTCACCCTGAGCTATTATTGTCTAGATGAAAAATATCTTAAGTGACTTGGCTAGGGTGGTTCACAACTGTAGCAAGGCACCGTCTTTGATATGGTTTCAAGCAAGGGCCCTGGAGGTACCCATGATCATCAGGAATAGGGGAAACTGGATTTTTTGGAAACCTCCAGTTAGAGTGTTAAAACTGAATACCAATGGATCATGTGATCAGGGTATAATGCGAGGAGGAGGGGTTGTGTGTGACAGTAGTGGGTCAGTGTACTTGCCATTTACGGTAAACTTGGGTCATGGATCGTCCTTATAGTTTGAGGCCCTGGTGCTTTTTTACAGGCTCTTCTTATGTGGCCAGAGAAATATGATCATCATAGAAGTGGAAACTGACTCACCACTGGTGCACAAGTCCCTCCATGATCATGGCTTCTCTCCCTGGTCGATCACCTATGTTATCAGGAATAGTCGGTGTTTACTCAGAAGCAACATCAAAGTGTCTCACACTTGGTGGGAGGGTAACAAGGTTGTTGACCACCTGGTATCTTATGTCATTTCAGACCTAGAGGATTTTTTTTTCATACTTTTACTATCTTGAAACTCGAGGGGGTCAACTTGATAAGAGGAGATGACCTAGGTCTTCACTATTTCAGAACTCCTTAGATCCCATCTTCGGGGGCAGGAGGTCAGGGGGATGCTTTGCGTTGCTTTGTATTCTTTTTCCCTTTTTTCTTTTAATAAAAACTCACATGATGATGATGATGATGATTAATGTTTGTTCCCTATACCAAACTTTTTATTTACTCTGATTACCATGAAATGTATACAGTATGATAAATATACATGTGTTTATCTTACCATGATGGTGTCGTTACTTCACCATCCACTATATTTATGGTAATTACTTTGTATTACATATCATATCAAATGGGTTATAGTAGTTCTCAGGATATAATGTAAAACTATAGATACTATGACAATAATCATAATGTAATTTCCTATGGACCATATACATCATACCAATAGGACACAGATAATGTGAAACTATCCAGTGATGGGGGATAATAAGCATTGATAATTCTTCTCATAAAGTTTTCACATGGTGATCTCTAGTAGTTAAGATGATTAGGAAATACCCTCCAATAGAAACACCACATGTTTTATGTGTCATTGGTTTTTTGTATCTGCAAACATGTGTATTGGTCTTTTTACTTGAGATAATTTTCAATGTGTGGCATTTGATCGCGTACTTTGATGCAAGGAGAAAACCATGAAAATAAAGTTGTGGTGAGGTTGTTTGTGTTGGCTGCGTCATTGTTGGTATGACATTGATTGAATGATCAAGATAGAATTTGTCGATTCTGAGTTGAGGAAGTAATATCTCTAGAAAGGTTGATCAAGATGGTGGTACCTTCATAAATCTATGGAAATGGTATTTGAAGGTAAATCCATCAAGATAGCTCAACAAATAATAAAGTAAGAAATGATGATGACACAAATGTGTGTCCTGATATATGAGATATTGTATAACAAATAGATTATAGTACACAATACGTGTTCGTTGGTTGGTTTTCATTGTTATGATTATTCCTTGTCTCTTTAGGGTCTTTGACAGGTTTTATAGAGCATGATCTTGGTTTATGAATATTATTCACTATTATCGATATAAATTCCTAGAGGGCCACACACAATAGTATATTCGAGAATCTTCCATATTTAAGTGAATAGGTATATAGGACAATGTGGGCTCCACCACAGGGTTTGAGTGTTGTTCAAGTTTTATCGATCATCGATAAATAAATAAATTTATTATTATTCACATAAAAAATAATTGGGTTGGATTTATTTATTAAATTTATTTACATGTGTTTAAGTAAATATAAAGATTAATATTATATGAACGAAAATAATTAGAATATTTTAGGTTCGTTTAATATTATAGATAGATACAAGTCAATTTCAAGACTCATAATTATCACATAATATATTTAAAATATATTATAGGTATGTGATAAAATATAAATAATATTTATGGTGTTGTTAGCTCATCATAATTAATTATTTTTATCACTTATTTAGTGGATGTTTAATGTACAGGGGTTGGGGAACCTTAATCCGTTATTTTGAACATCAACTATATAGCTTGAGAGAAACTCATTCCAACACACTATTCACTTAGTCAAGATTGATAGCTTGTCTCTCCTCCCAAATCCTAGAGGGTAAATTGCTCAATATAAGCGAACAATCCGAGTTCACCCTCGTAAATCAAAGGAATAGGATTAGGGTGATCGATGTGGCATTGAAAAGATCATTGGAGCTCTGCGATATCACTCAAAATCTAAAAAACAATATACATGTAGATTTGAGAAGCATGTGTGGATGATCTAGAGGGTTTCAAAATCATATCCTTCAAGCAATGGTCACTGGAAAATTGTGACAGACATGCACACTTCAAATTGGAACAAGGTACTAGTTCCTCTAATTTTTTTATGCTTGGATTAAACCACTTGAGATCCTCAGACCGTACCGGGGCTTGGATCACCAGATATGGTGAAGTTACGCCACACTGGTGATCATAATTTTAAAATCCCTAGCCTATCGGCTTTCGATGCACCCCCTGATACTTTCAATTTGTATCATATGGATCGTGTGGATTTTCTTAGCCATGAAAATTATATTTCATTAAATTTTAAGTTGAGGGTATTAAAATAGTCCAAAAAATCTGATCACGCGTCGATACAATCTCAGATGAACAAGTTATTATCATTAAAATACAATTGTATGGATCAAAATGATGTTTTTCAGATTTAAGAATTTTGGAAATTAATGTTTTTGAAGAACATGATATATAAATACGTATATATTTATTTTTTTCAAAGGTGATTTCAGCAACAAACAAATGTTTGAATCAAGTTTCCGGTAGGAAAAGTATTTCTAATGATAACAATTGATAAAGAATAATAATTAGCTTAAATTATTTTTGAGATGATAGATTTTTTTGATTTGTGGATAAATCCACATACAAACAAATACCTTAATTTTTCGGCTCGAATTTACCTATAAAAAAACACAAAACAAGCGCCTTTTGTTTTCCAAATCCCAATGAAGGGCTTTTAAAAAGGTATTCATGTTTGTTTTTTCAAAAGAATAATACTAGCCTTTTATCAAACAAAAAATCAGAAATAGGCTTCTCTGAGCAACCTCACCAGCCACTGGATTCTTTCCTGCACATCCCCTAATCCCTATCCTTCCCCAGTTCAATCACACACCCAATGACCTATTCCTCTCCTCCCATGATGGTCACGTCGGTCATACCTCATTGAGTATCCGGTCACAACAATACTAGTTGGTCCGAGCACCACCCTCTTCTTGGAACCAGCCGCGACCATGGTCCCGCCAGCGCCGCCCTTTGCCTAGAACCATCAATGACTACAACGACCGGGGGGAAAGGGCCCATGCCACTATTGGTTGGGGCGGGTTTTTCTTGACCCGGGTAAAATTTATATAATAAAAAATAATTAATTTTAATAATTTAATTTTAATTTTAAATAAAATTAATTAAAATTAGTTTTGATTTGAAATTAATAATATATAAGTAATTGAAAATATTAATTTAATTTTAGTATTAAATTAAATTAAAAAGTTAATATAATTTTTGGAATTTAAATAAAATTTAAATAAGGGAAGAATAAAATAAATTATTTTATTTGTTTAATTCATTTAATTTATTTCAGTACACTCGTACATTAAAATTTTTTGTAGTTAAATTTTTTATCGAGCGTTGATTTAATTTACTGAGTGGTCTTGAGCAAATTGATTGAGTATGTGCATGTTTGGATGTTTTATTTAATTATTTATTGCATGTGTGTGATGATTGTAATAAGTTTGTAATTAAATGATGGTCTGTGCATCATATTTTTATTTAATATGTATAAGGGCCCGCGTTCCCAATTTATATGTTTTATTTTTCTCCCCCACACCCCCTCGCATACATGTGAGTATATATGTAGATTATAAAATGATTATTTAAGACGCATACCACGTCATGGTGAGTGGGTACACCAGATGAGAAGAGTATACACTTTATTAAGGGTGATCTACAATACAATTCAGGACTCAACTCAGGTATGATACCCCCAAAGTCAAGGTTGATCCAACCAATATCAGGTTCTCAATACTAGTTGGGTAGGTTAATTTCCATCATGCATTATTTGTTATTTTATGAAAGTTTATGTTTACTACGAGATCACATAAAATAAAAAACAGGAAAACACTACCACAAAAAATGGGTTTTTGCAGTGCTACCTTTTAACAATGCTAAAAAGAGTTGATAAAGAGTACATTTATCAGTGCTAAAAAACATTGTTAAAAGTACTCCTTTATCAATGCTTTTTTTAACACCGTTAAAAGGTCCCCCTTTATCAGTGCTTTTTTAATAGTGCTGATAAGGGGGGGGGGCTTTATCAGTTCTTTTTTACAAGCACTGATAAATTATATATTTCAAAAAACATTATATTTCATAAAAAATAATATATTGATATATAAATATATATGTATAGTTATATTCATATAAATATATAAGTATATTTATATTGATATAAATAATATATATATATTTTAAATATTTTTTACATAAGTATAAATAGACATTTTCACTTAATATATAAGATATGTAGTGAAAATTGATTATAAAATATTTGAAAAAATATCATTAATTAATAATTTATTAATTACCATCATGTATTAATCATTTAATAAAAATTTGAAAATAAAAAAAATCAAAAAAATTAATAAAAGATCTAAAATAAGTTGAAAATGTAACTCATACTTCAAATGGTCGTAACTTCTGATCCGGGTGTCCGTTTGAGCTCTACATCATATCAAATTGAAGACTGTGATGAGCTCTACAGGCTGGCGACACAAGAGATCCTTCTGCCTCATTGTTTGATTCCAAAAAGGCCTATAAGACCTCCAAAACTATGTTTTTAGTCTGGATACCCAATTTTTTTTAACATTTGTTGAAATTTCAACCTCATTTCGGGTATTATTTTTTCCTTTTTTCTTTGGAGACTAAATTTATTCCAAGGAATTACATTCATATTGTTATTATGAATTTTAAATTTTATCATTTTTTATAATGTACTGATATTTATAATCAAATATATAACAATATATACAATTTTTTTTATATATTCACACATAAAAATTTTTATTTATAAATAAATAATTAAACATATTTACATATAAAATATATTTCTCAACATATAAGCCTTAAATAAATAAAAAATTAATATCCATTTTATTTAAAATATGAATATATAAATATTTATATACCTATATAATGTATGTGTGTGTGTGTATTTGTGTGGTCCTGTATTAAAAAATTGATATATATTATCTATATATTCTAAACATAGGTATATATATATATATTCATATATAATATTTGTAAATATATATAAATATGTATAATTACACTTACAGATACACATATATAATATATATATGTGTGCGTGTGTGCGTGTGTGTTGTATATATGTATTTATTTATATAAAAAAACATATTTTATAAATGTATTTAAAATTGATCTTATAAATATATATTAATATATGAATAAATATATGGATACAAAATTATAATTAAATATATATAAATAAATAGATATTAATATATTTTAATATAGGAATAAATATATAAATAAATAACACTACCACAAAACAGGGCAAGGGAAGCACTGCCCTTTATCAGTGCTAAAAAGAAAGTGTTGATAAAGGGGTGTCCCTTTATCAGTGGTAGATAAAAGCACTGATAAAGCTAACCTTTATCAGCATTAAAATAAGCACTAATAAAGGTGTACCCTTTATCAGCGCTTTTTGTAGCACTGATAAAGGGGGCATTTATCAGCGCTATTATTAGTACTGATAAACGTTTTTATTATTAATTTATATAAAATTATAATATTTAGAATAAAAAATAATTTTTTTTTGTATATATTAACAATTATATACCAATATTTATAAATATATACTCTATTTTTATAATTATTCATAAATAAATAAATATTTATCTTATATTTAATTTTAAATAAATATATAAGAATATAAATAAATTATTAAATAAAAACTGATGGAACCTTTATCAGCGCTCGTTAAAAGCACTGATAAAGGTATATTTTATCAGTGATTTTATTTTAGCGTTGATAGAACATACCTTTATCAGCACTTTTAACTAGCGCTGATAAAGGTTCCAACAATTTTTATTTAAGAACCCTAATAGGCCCCTCCTCTCTCACACGCCTTCAAGATTTCATGGAAGTCGTACCCAACCCCTCCTCCTCCTCCTCCTCCTCCTCCACCATCAGGTTTTCCTCCTCCACCGCGACCGTCATCCTCCTCTACCGCCGCTGCCTCCGCCGCCACTGCCTCCACCGCCGCTACCTCCAGCGTCGCTGCCTCCTCCGCAGTTACCTCCTCCATAGCTGCCTCCACCATGGATTCCTCCTCCACCGCTGCCACCTCCCCCGCAGGTATGTAGTATTGTTGAATAGAACATGCTTCACAATACATGGATTTTAAATATATTTTAATGCCACACAACATTTATCTCCAAAATTTACACTACATGACTCATCTCCTGACTCAAACATGGAATAAGTTCCAATTTAAATGATACAAGTCATGTGATCCTAGGTTACACATAATTTATCTCCATGAAATATACTTCAGCATGAAACTATGTACATTCCATGAAATAATGGTAGAACCACATGGTATGTGTTTTACTTCACTCACACCATGTATAGATACGATTGAAAGATGATGTGTAGAGACAATACACCCTTAATGATCATGTAAAGACTACACACCATGTAGTCCACAAAAATGTAATGCATAGCCAGTGAGGTGATTCAGTATGTATCTAGAGTACATGCCTTTAGCTCAAGTTGTTCTATATGTCATGTATTTTTAGAGGCATCATGTAGACTTTGTAAGACCAACTTGTAATTAATTTGATATATGTCAGATTTAATCAGGTAAATCTTATCCATACACGATGTTCACTCTATTGGACACACCATGTATATGGATTTCACATTAGTTTAGAAATGGTAGTATACAACCAACCTTGACTGAGAACCCTACACATTGTGTACCCATTGAACAAATTGTGTGCTATGTTATTTTCATTATTATTATTTATTTTTCACTTAGATGATAGTATTTAATGTATGAGTAGCCCATTATAAATATCTTCTAATGTATATCACAATAGAATGATTCCCTCAATCATTGGAAATTTCACACGATGTGGTTTGAATGTTTTAATTATCTTCACTTTTCTTGAGAGTTGACAAGTGATAAGTGAGATGTTTGGAGAAAATATGGAGTATGGTACTCCCCCATGTTTTGGTGAAGAGTCCTACATGTATAGATTTTAGGTAATCCATGGAGATATACAAAAGACAGGGGAATGCACTATAATGACTGGTTTATTAATTTTACATGGTTTTCTTGACATTGGATTATGTCTAGTTCCTTTATGATACCTTATATTACCCCTTGGTATTAGGTTTTGGTTGACCTATTGTTATATCCTTACATTGTTTTTTTGAGGGAATCCTAATGGTTATGTTTACAATCACACCTGTATAGACTTTATAACCACATTTGATGTGTTTATTTTTATATTTTATAGTTTGAAGATGAAATTTGTGGACATAGAGTTATTGAGGTTTGAGTAACAGTTAAATTGTATCCAATGATGGTTCGTGGTAGAGGCATTTGTAGATGGATTATATTCTAGGAGAGCCTATAATTATAAGGTGACCTACCATACCTAGAGTTATATGTACCTAGTTATTATATCCATATATATATATATTTCCCTTTTTGGGTTTTTCCTATGTGATTTTGTACTTGGAATTGATGTCCCATGTTCACATTGTATATAG
Source organism: Viscum album (assembly GCA_963277665.1). Classification (NCBI taxonomy): domain Eukaryota; kingdom Viridiplantae; phylum Streptophyta; class Magnoliopsida; order Santalales; family Viscaceae; genus Viscum; species Viscum album. The sequence goes on along the minus strand of OY728155.1, from coordinate 267,560,227 downwards.
TTTGGTTGTTATATATATATTTACTGGTGTTATTGGATTTTATTTAATATCGGTGGGTAAAGATATTATAGGTTATTATAGTTTAAGCCATACCATGTGTTTTATACCTTACTAGAGTTAGCCTCTATCCCCTAGACTATTGGAGGAAGCATTATGGAGGCACTCTATGCACACTGCTAACGGAGGTGGGGTCCTGGATGTTCGAGTCATGCCGGAATGGTATTAGAGTAGTTCAAGTATTAAATACATTGTTTAGATTTATTTTTCTTGTGAGTTTTGGTTTAGTAATAGGGAAATAATTCTAAGGGGGTCTTGAGTAAAGCTATCAGACCAAAGAGATTAGTTTTATTGAAATGTCTGGTGTATCCTTACATTTGGACTCTTATAACTAATTGGTCAACCTGAAACTCTAAATCATTATTTGTGAGGTAAAATTCAGCACATGAATCTTCTAGTTTTTAGAAGTTATATTTTATATCATTCAATTTTCAGATCACATAGTTATTATATATGTAAAATGGGGGTACCTACTATTTAGTAGAGGATGTTTCCCATATACAACTAGCTCTAATTTAGAGATAGGATCATGCGTTCTCATACCAGTTCTTGAGCCTCTCATGGTTTATTTTTCCATCATTGAATCAGATATTAATTTTGGCATATCATTTACCTATGAGTAGAGGGAGAATCCTTTGATGATTGTGTTTAGTTTGGATCTTCCTTTTAGGGAGGATTATAGTTCCTACTGAGATGAATAAGACCATCTATAGTCTAGATGTTCTATGGCCACTTTGGTGTTGTATGTTATATTCTTTGTGAACTCCAATTATAGATTCCTCATGGTGTTATAAGGTAAGGGGGATCCTTGGATAGTAGAGTATTGGGTAGATTCTACGATTTATGTTTCCTATATAGTTTGGACATTCATCAAACAAACAATTATTATTGCACTTGATTTATCTTTTATGGTGTAGTGAATCAATAATGGTTATTCAAACCCACAAAAAACTATCCTACCATGATTGGGGTTTGAGATTCTAGCTAGGTATGTGGTTCAGACTAGTTTGCTGAATCAATGATGCCATTTTCCTTTGATCACGTGTTGTAGTTGTGCATGTAAATATTGGAAAACCTGAAAACTAACAACACAAAATAAACAATGTAAAATGTGGAATTAAAATAAAGAAATAAAATTCAAAAATTGAAATCCTAAAAAACTAAAAGGCTACCTCTTCCCTCAGAAAAACCCCAATTTTATAGCTCTGTAAGGCATCATTAATTCCCTATGGTACCATGATTTTTTTTATAAAATCCAAAAAATGATACTTGATTAACTAAAACATAATATTAGGAAAGTTCGAGATCGAACCCATAAAGACGATGAATATTAATAAAGAATGGATGAATGCCAATTGGTTGACAAAATAGTATGAAGATGGCGTGAAAGAGTTTATGAAGTTTGCAGAAGATCATGCATGTGACCCTTGACAAATCCTTTTTCCATGTTTATACTGCTGTTATTCAAGAAAAATTAGTCCATAGGAGTTGGAAGAACACCTGATTTGTCATGGAATTGATCAAAGTTATACATGTTGGAATAAACATGGGGAAATAAATTGTAGGTAGTGGATCGGATAACATGGTGTTTTATTGATCATCTGATATGATTACAAGAATGAACAATGAATATGGTCATATGTAGGATGTGATTATAGATGTGAATGATGATGGATATCGTATTGAGGAAATAACAAGGACAATTGAAGATGAACTTCGCGATTGCCCAAAATTGTTTGAGAAGTTAAAGAGTTGTGAAAAAATGCCATTGTATGCTAGTTGCACTAAATATACAACATTGTTAGCCATACTGAAGCTGTATAATTTGGAAGTAGACAATAGGTGGAGTGACGCTAGTTTTATGGAACTACTTACTCTCCTTAATGACATGCTCCCAGAAGATAATGAGCTCCCAAGCTGAACATATGATGCCAAACGAATGCTACGATCGATGGGTATGATATTTGAAAGAATAAACGCCTGCCCGAATGACTGTATATTGTTTCTCAAGGACCACAAATCACATAAATAATGCCCAAAGTGTGGTGCTTCTCGATACAGGAAAGATGATTCCGGTCATATGAAAGTTTTATGGTACTTTCCAATCATTCAAAGGTTTAAGCGCCTATATGGAAGTGAGGAGACTGTAGGACAATTGACATGGCACGCAGATACAAGAATTAAAGATGGGAAACTACGTCACCCGACAAACTCTACTCAGTGGAAGAGAATTGATCATGAGTATCCAAAATTTGGAAATGATCTGAGAAACCTTCATCTTGCATTATCTATAAATGGGGTGAATCCTTTTGGTTTTCAAAGCAGCAGTCACAATACATGGCTGGTTAGGTTGGTAAATTATAACTTACCACCGTGGTTATGCATGAAACGAAAATACATCATTTTATCTATTCTTGTAACGCCCTGACCCTAGTTACCCGGAGTCGGTGCATTATTACATAACATTGGCATGATCACAAGAAAGATCAAATCTCAAAAGACCGATTGGTTTAGTAGCCTTGGAAACACTAGATATATTCATAAGTTTTACATTACATCATAAAATGAAAAACTACTACAACAACATAATGTCTCCATAATCCACACTCATATCCCCCCATAATATCTCTGCAGGTCATTCATAATTTACTTCTTCACTTCCTGGGAAAAATAAAACATAGAAAAGGGGTGAGCTCAAATGCCCAGCAAGGATAACAATATAGTGGAAACTTTCATAAATGAGAATAAACATTTAAGGCAATGTATAACTAAAACAACATCCTTTCAAACTTGAACTTTCAACATTTTATGGCATAAATAAAATGAAATAATGCCATTTACTCATTCACATGGATATTCTACTAATCGAATAATCACATGCAAAATCACTAACCACTTTCATAATGTTGGAATGCATAATGCCAGACTATCATAACCACATAGCCAAGGCCTCATTCCAAGACTACAAATAAGATTTTGTCAAGGCCTTGTGCCAAGACACTAGTTTGTCTCATGAGACCTACCGATGCATCGAGGAGCTATAGCGGGCTCCACCCGTCACATATTAAGTCCAATGCATTCCCATATGAAAAGGTTTAAACATAACATAAACATTCATATTAAAACTAGCATACAAAATGTTATAAACTATGAATGGTATAAAAATAGCACATCCACAGTCAAACATATCACAAAACATTCAATACAATATAGAAGTTTTGTATCATAATAAATCAACTTCAAATAAGAGTAAAATCCATCAAAGGATGTTGACATAGATGAAATCAAAACACTTTTTAGAGAAATATCTCTTTCTATTTTTGAAATCATTTAAGAGCCATATAAAATAAAACATTTTCTTGAAAATATTCTTATAAGCATGTAAGGAAAGCTTTGAATATTTTATAACGGCGGAAAATAACCGCTCCCGCCGTATAAGTTAAAAAAACATTCTTACCTTAATTCTGTCGAAAAGGTTAAAAAGGACCTTGTTTTGAAAACGACAGAAATATTCCTCTTATAAAAAGTAAAACAAGGGTATAAATGACTTTAACCCATATTCTTGTAAAAATGTTTTGAAATACATTTTTAAGAAACATGGATGTGGATGATAACGAGATCCCAGTAGATTATTACGTATAAACAACCTCGGATAATGAAGAGATTGTGAAATAACCCTTACCTTGTACTTTTCCTTGGTTGGGGTAGTTTAACCTCTGGTATAATGGTGAAATAATTGTTATTAAATTATACAGGAATCATATACATTAATATGATATCATATATGATCTTTTAATATTGATTTGATAATAATATCTTAGTATTATCGTTGTTTCGGGTGTTAACTTACTTGTTTTCTTTTATATGTTTTGTTACGTAAGACATGTTTATAAAGGATAGGTTGTATATTATTCATATCCAGAATGATATCAAGTCCTTAAACATTATTTTTTAAATCATCAAATGATAATTATACTTGAATGGATACGATGGAGAATGAATCTCATCGCGTTCGTGGAGACGGTAGTCCGTACGTACGCACGAGCGACAATATCATTCTTTTGATATTAAAATAATATATAAATGGATGGTATATCATATATACAGAATCATTAACATGTTATATTTATTATTTACATGAGTTTAACATCATTATTATACCCATCCAAATAATATTATATTGAATAACAATTACACCACGACGTGGAGACGGTAAGCCGTACATACGCACGTATGGTGACATGTTATTCAAAGGGTGGATAGAATAATGAATATGGTTGTACCATATTTATAATAACATCACAGTTTATATATGATACTGGAGTTATTATTTTAGAATGGTAACAACAAAGGAAGAAGAAGTGGAAGAAGAAATGAACTTGGAAAAGGGTGGTGAAATCATTACCTCTTCTTCGGGTTCTTCCTTTTGATTTGATCAAAAGGGCTCTTTAGGTTGGATTTATGATCAAACTAAGGCCCCTAGGTTGTAGTGAGGGAAGTTGGGAGAGTATTTGGGCAGAGTTTGGCCAAACCAAAAGGCTTTTAAGGTGTTAAAAAATGAGAAGGAGGAGTGCCCTTTTATAAGAGGGGTGAGGGGCACCTTTGGAAAAGCTAGAAATATTAATTTATAATAAATTCATATTCTGTTTCTAATGGCTCCAAAGTTGATTATTTAAATTTTAAGGTGGGGATGGGTCGAAAACAACTCAACCAATAGAAGTTATACAGGTTTGGGTACTTATATTAACCTTATCTTTAAGTATTAACTCTAAGTTAATTAGTTTCACTTTTACAATGTTTCTTTGTATTTTTATATAATATGGTTAATAAATATACTACATACATCCAAGCGACCCCCAAGTGGTCCATTAATGATGAACCTATCAAGATATAAGTCTCTTGGCCGAACCTTAGATTTTTAGGAATTTAATATCAATTAATAATATAATATTTGTTTTAAGAACTCTTTTATGTCAATTTTGACACTATTCAATAGTTGATTTTTGTGAAACTCATAAAAGATTGATTACTTAAAACAAAGTAAATTAAATCAATCCTAATATATCATATTATACTATAAAATTAGTTTAATTCATTAAAAGTTTCATATTATATTTATTTGTGTATTTATAATATCAATTATTTTAATTTTTCACTATTATAGTAATTAATTCGTCATCATTGTGTCATAACTAAATTACATTATTTAATGTATAAAAATTATAAATAAAATATCAATATATAGGAAAGCTTTTTATCTTTCTAATGAATATTTATAATATAAAATCCAACATATATAACCCTATGTAAACATTGTTTTTCTAAAAGATATATGCTTGTGTCATTTTTGTATTCATTTTAACTTAATTAAAATAAAGTGTCCCTATCACCTACAAGTGGCACCATGGGGTCCCTAAATCGACCCAAAGATTCCTATGGTCGAACATGTATCAACCAATAAGTCTAGGACACGTTTTAGGGTAATTTAGTATTATTATAATATTATTTTTTAACCCTTATTTACCAGATTTACCCTTAACCATGGTAAATAAAATATTTACCACGGTAATTATTCAAAATGTCTAAAAATAAAAGTTACCTATTTACACAATTTTAACATCCTGATTCAAAATATGGAATCCATTTTTCTAAATTCAAAACACATAATTGTCAGAAAGTAATTTAAAATTAATTCCCGCTGTTAAAACAAAAAGCGTGTTTTTAAGAGATAATAACTATCAAAAGATTGACACTTGTTTATGTTCGGTTTAATTGTAAAATTATGTCCAATGACCAAAATTATATTAAATGGTAAAAATATATTCTAAATATACTTTAAAACCACTCAAATTCATAATTTATCACTATTAATTATTTTGATTAAAAAAGTTGTTTTTAATTAAAATTTAGTAATTTTCACTATTCATCAAAATATTAAAGTTTTCTGAAAAGTACCAAAATTTCATCTTAGGCTAAATTAGATATTCCGAATCCAAAAAATTAAGTCCATTTTGAAATATAAGATATATATATAATTTCAAAAACTAGGTATTACTATTCATAACGGCTAGTTTGATTGGTTGTTAGAACTCAGTGTTGCGTACAACACACGCTATCGCATTATTCAAAGAGAAGCGTACCGTAGAAGCTTGGGGTGTTACATTCTCCCCTCCTTCAAATAATTTCGTTCTCGAAATTTCTAGAATACTACCGCATGAAAAGAATCGGGTGGTTCTTCATCATAAGTTCCTCGGGTTCCCACGATGCCTCTTCCATCTTATGGTTTCTCCACAAAACTTTTACGAGACGCGTCGTCCGGTTTCTCAGTACTTGTTCTCTCGTATCAAGAATCCTGACGGGCTCTTCACAATAGGAAAGATCAGGTTCCAGTTCTAATTCCTAATAGGTGAGTACATGCGTTGGGTCAGGCATGTATTTCTTCAACAGAGATACGTGGAACACATCGTGAACTTTGGAGAGACTTGGCGGCATTGCCAATCGGTAAGCTACTGCCCCAATTCGTTCTAGAATTTCAAAAGGTCCGATGTACCTGGGACTCAATTTACCTTTCTTACCAAAACGTATGACTCCCTTCCATGGAGATACCTTCAGGAAAACATGATCACCGACTTGAAATTCCAAATCCTTCCTTCGATTATCGGCATAGCTCTTCTGCCTACTTTGAGCTGCTTTGATGTGATTTTGGATTACTTTCACCTTTTCCACCATTTCCTCCACCAGTTCTGGGCCTACAAGTTTTCTTTCACCAACGTCATCCCAACAGGTTGGTGTACGACATCTCTTTCTGTTTAACGCTTCATATGGTGCCATCTGAATACTCGAATGGAAGCTATTGTTATAGGAAAATTCTACCAGCGGTAAATATTGATCCCACATACCCTGAAAATCAAGTGAGAAAGATCTCAACATGTCTTCTAAGGTCTGAATAGTCCGTTCTGATTGTCCGTCTGTCTGAGGGTGGTAAGCAGTGCTCAAATGAAGTTCAGTATCCAGGGATTTCTGAAGTCTTTTCCAAAATCTTGAAGTAAAACGGGGATCACGATCAGAAACAATCGATAGGGGTACTCCATGAAGTCTCACAAATTCATTAATTTATAGTCTTTCTAGACATTCCAGGGGTAGATCTTCTCTTATAGCAAGAAAATGTGCTGACTTGGTAAGACGATCAACAATAACCCATATTGCATCATTCCTTCTAAGAGTCTTTGGTATCCCCATGACAAAGTCCATCTTAATATTGTCCCATTTCCACTCCGGTATGGGAAGAGGTTGCATGAATCCTCCAGGCTGTTGCCTTCCAGCTTTCACTTGTTGACAAACCATACATCTTGACACAAAATCAGCAATCTCCCTCTTCATGTTGTCCCACCAAAAATGTTCCTTCAAATCTCTATACATTTTGGTGCTCCTAGGGTGTATAGAGAAATTGGAACTATGAGCATCATCCAGTAATTCCCTTTTTAGATCAGGTAAATCGGGAACACAAAGTCTCTTCCCGAATTTCAAAATTCCATCCTCATACACAAAGTCTCTCAATCTCCCATCATTCACAACTTTAATCTTCTTTTGAAATTCTTCATCATCGGTCTGAGAATTCTTAATCCTTTCTAGTAAAGATGGTTTGGCAACCATTTCAAAAAGCATTGATGTTTCACCTTCCCTGGTTATTCCCATGTCCATCTTCACTAGATCCATGAAAATTGGATCTCTTTCAATTCTCATCATGTTCAAAACTCCATGGTCTTTTCTGCTCAAAGCATCTTCCACCTTGTTTTCTTTCCCCGGGTGGTAGTGTATCGTGCAATCATAATCCTTGAGTAATTCAAGCCATATCCTTTGCCTCATGTTGAGTTCTTTTTGTGAGAAAATATACTTCAAACTCTTGTGATCAGTATAAATCTCACATTTTTCACCATAGAGGTAGTGCCTCCATATCTTCAAAGCAAAGATCACAGCTGCTAACTCGGGATCATGAGTAGGATAGTTTTGTTCATGAATTTTCAACTTTTGTGATGCATAGGCAATAACTCTATCATTCTGCATAAGGACACAACCAAGTCCTTTCTTTGATGCATCACTATAAATAATGAACCCATCATTCCCCGATGGTAGAGTCAATATAGGAGCATTGACTAATATTCTCTTCAGTTCTTCGAAACATTCTTCACACTCTTTTGTCCAAACAAATTTAACCCCTTTACATGTGAGCTTCTTTAATGGGTTAGCCAATCGGGCAAAAATTCTGGATGAAACGTCGATAATAACCTACCAAACCAATAAAACTACGTACCTCAGTTATACTCATAGGTGCTGTCCATTCTTGGATTTCCTTGGTCTTAGAAGGATCAATAGAGATTCCATCTTTAGAGACAATATGGCCAAGAAAAGAAATCTCCTGAAGCCAGAATTCACACTTGCTAAACTTCCCATATAATTCATGCCTCCTCAGAGTCTTCAAGATAATGCGCAAGTGATTTTCATGATCTTCGTAGGTTTTGGATTATACCAAGATATCATCAATAAATACCACCACAAATTCATCGAGATACTCCTTAAAAACTCTATTCATCAGATCCATGAATACAGATGGTGCATTAGTCAATCCAAACGGCATTACAGTAAACTCATAATGCCCGTACCTGGTTCGAAATGCTATTTTCGGAATGTATTCCTTCTTCACACACAAATGATGGTATCCAGATCAAAGGTCAATCTTTGAAAAGTATTTAGCTCCATACAGTTGGTCAAATAAATCATCAATACGAGGTAGGGGATACTTGTTCTTTATCGTTATAGCATTGATCTCCCTGTAGTCGATACATAACCTCATAGATCTATCTTTCTTTTTAACAAAAAGAACAGGGGCTCCCCATGGAGAAACACTAGGGCGAATAAATCCCTTATTACTCAATTCCTCTAGTTGTTTCTTTAGTTCAACTAATTCTACAGTGGCCATTCTATAAGGGGTCTTCGATATAGTCCTTGATCCAGGAATCAAATCAATGGAAAACTCAACTTCTCGTTCTAGAGGATGTCCAGGTAAATCTTCCGGAAATACATCTAAAAATTCTTTCACAACAGGTACATCCTCTATTTGAACATTCCTTTCCTCACTGACAGTTATTTCATTCTCTTCCTCCCTAATAATTGAATTAAGTTGAGCTACTGGGGGTGGATCTAAATAAGAATTAGGTGGTGACGATTCTGCTCTAAAGATAATGTGTTCCTTATAATTATCATCAATAATCATAACCTCTTTCTTCTTACAATAAATCTTCGCATCATAGTCCGAAAGCCAATCCATACCGAGGATTATATCAAACTCAATCATAGGTATGACGATGAGATCAGCAGATAACGAACAATTATGTGCTCTAATGGGGACTGATTCACAAAACTTTGTTGCAATGATACTTCCCTTAGGAGTTTGAACTGACAACTCCCTTATTAAATCAAATTGGAAATATCTAATTTTCTTAGAAAACTGGGAAGATATGAAACAATGCGATGATCCAGAATCAAATAATGCATTTGCTAAACTTGAGGAAACCATTAAATTACCTGCCACCACGTCTTTCGGAGCTTCTACCTCAGCAGTAGTGATAGCATAAGCCTGGCCTTGATCCCTTGGCCTTTTCTGAGGTAATTTCTCCTGACGCTTAGGACATGAATTTTCATAATGCCCCATCTCCCTGCAATTTTAGCACTGAACGTTGGTAGCTTCCTTCTTCCCCTTGCAATCATGAGTTTGGTGGCATTTTTCACCACACTTGTAACTGACTCCAATTCCCTTCAAGAAAGTACCAGGATGTTTCTTCCCGCATTTACCATAAGATGGATATTCAACCATTCCCTTATTCCCCTTATTTTCATTCCCAGATTGATCAGCAGGTCTCTTCTTCTCTTGCTTTGCTTTAAAGTCATAAGACTTAGATAATTCCTTTTCGGTCTTGATAGCACATGAGACAATGTCTTCGTACGATGAAAAGGATTGTGAGACTAATGCTTGACGGAGAAATGGTTTTAACCCATCAAAGAAACTATCAATATTACTTCTTGGGTTGCGAATATAATATCCAGCATACCTCGCTAACCTTGTAAAGTTAGCCTCATACTTTGTGACATTCTCATCCTCCTTTTGTCTCAGACTCAGAAATTGCCTTTCCATATCTGCTCGATGGTCGCGAGGAAAGTATTTTTCTAAAAACAGATCTTTGAACTCCCTCCATTCCATATTTGATACTTCATCATCTTCCTTCATGTTTTGAATCAATGACCACCATTGATCAGCATCTCCAGTGAGGTGGTAAACTTCCATGATAACTTTTTCCCTTTCACTGCTCCCCAAAGCCTGAAATATTTTCTCTAGGGAATTTATCCATTGCTCAGATACTAAGGGATTTGTACTCCCATTGAACATTGGTGGTTGTTGCCTCATGAATCGATCTAACATTGATCCTCCACGCTGTGGATCAGGGTGCTCCATACGGGTAAGGTTATTATTCATAACCTGAGTGAGTTGTCCCAGTATGGTGATTAGCTGATCGGCACCAGTTGCATCACCAGCTCCACTATAATTATCTTGAGCAGGAGGGAAATCCCTACATGGAGTGCGTGCATTGATATGGTTTCCATTTCTTCCACTAGGCGCCGTTTCTAAACAATGGAATAAACTAGATCAGTTTATGAATCAAAATACATAATCCCATACTTATAAAACACTTAACATAAATTGAACTATTTACGGATATAATCCATAATCATAAAAATGTTTTCTTTGAGGAATTATATACTTATAAACCCTTAATAATGATTTTTAAAGAAAATGAGAGTTATCCTAAGCATATCCCCCGGGAGTGTCGTAACCAAGAGTGCAGCAAGACCCGTTGTCGTGCACCAGTTCCCGTTCAAGTCTAGCTCAAAGCGGTGTTTTCGGGTTTTACCCCTAGGTACATCTGTGCCAGAGCCGCCTCTACCTGCTCGTATCCAGACAGGGATGTATTGCTTGGAAAACTCACAAAATCTCTACAATACCAGAATTCTAGGAAGTTCTTCTATACTAATCCTCAAAGTTCATCTTAGATCTATGTGCTCTAATCAGAGTTTATCTAAATCTAGCTTCCAAGGTTTGTACTAAACTTCCTTTGATACCAACTGTAATGCCCCGACCCTAGTTACCCAGAGTCGGTGCATTATTACATAACATTTTCATGATCACAAGAAAGATCAAATCTCGAAAGACTGATTGGTTTAGTAGCCTTTGAAACACTAGATATATTCATAAGTTTTACATTACATCATAAAATGAAAAAATACTACAACAACATAATGTCTCCATAATCCACACTCATTTCCCCCCATAATATCCCTGCAGGTCATTCATAATATACTTCATCACTTCCTGGGAAAAAGAAAACATAGAAAAGGGGTGAGCTCAAATGCCCAGTAAGGATAACAATATAGCAGAAACTTTCATAAATGAGAATAAACATTTAAGGCAATGTATAACTAAAACAACAGCCTTTCAAACTTGAACTTTCAACATTGTATGGCATTCATAAAATGAAATAATTCCATTTACTCATTCACATGGATATTCTACTAATCGAATAATCACATGCAAAATCACTAACCACTTTCATAATGTTGGAATGCATAATGCCAGACTATCATAACCACATAGCCAAGGCCTCGTGCCAAGACTAAAAATAAGATTTTGTCAAGGCCTTGTGCCAAGACACTAGTTTGTCTCATGAGACCTACCGATGCATCGAGGAGCTATAGCGGGCTCCACCCGTCACATATTAAGTCCAATGCATTCCCATATGAAAAGGTTTAAACATAACATAAACATTCGTATTAAAACTAGCATACAAAATGTTATAAACTATGAATGGTATAAAAATATCACATCCACATTCAAACATATCACAAAAACTTCAATACAATATAGAAGTTTTGTATCATAATAAATCAACTTCAAATAAGCGTAAAATCCATCAAAGGATGTTGACATAGATGAAATCAAAACACTTTTTATAGAAATATCTCTTTCTATTTTTGAAATCATTTAAGAGCCATATAAAATAAAAAATTTTCTTGAAAATATTCTTATAAGCTTGTAAGGAAAGCTTTGAATATTTTATAACGGCGGAAAATAACCGCTCCCGTCGTATAAGTTAAAAAAACATTCTTAGCTTAATTCTGTCGAAAAGGTTAAAAAGGACCTTGTTTTGAAAACGACAGAAATATTCCTCTTATAAAAAGTAAAACAAGGGTATAAATGACTTTAACCCATATTCTTGTAAAAATGTTTTGAAATACATTTTGAAGAAACATGGATGTGGATGATAACGAGATCCCAGTAGATTATTACGTATAAACAACCTCGGATAATGAAGAGATTGTGAAATAACCCTTACCTTGTACTTTTCCTTGGTTGGGGTAGGTTAACCTCCCGTATAATGGTGAAATAATTGTTATTAAATTATACAGGAATCATATACATTAATATGATATCATATATGATCTTTTAATATTGATTTGATAATAATATCTTAGTATTATCGTTGTTTCGGGTGTTAACCTACTTGTTTTCTTTTATATGTTTTGTTACGTAAGACATGTTTATAAAGGATAGGTTGTATATTATTCATATCCAGAATGATATCAAGTCCTTAAACATTATTTTTTAAATCATCAAATGATAATTATACTTGAATGGATACGATGGAGAATGAATCTCATCGCATTCGTGGAGACGGTAGTCCGTACGTACGCACGAGCGACAATATCATTCTTTTGATATTAAAATAATATATAAATGGATGGTATATCATATATACAGAATCATTAACATGTTATATTTATTATTTACATGAGTTAAACATCATTATTATACCCATCCAAATAATATTATATTGAATAACAATTACACCACGACGTGGAGACGGTAAGCCGTACGTACGCACGTATGGTGACATGTTATTCAAAGGGTGGATAGAATACTGAATATGGTTGTACCATATTTATAATAACATCACAGTATATATATGATACTGGAGTTATAATTTCTGAATGGTAACAACAAAGGAAGAAGAAGTGGAAGAAGAAATGAACTTGGAAAAGGGTGGTGAAATCATTACCTCTTCTTCGGGTTCTTCATTTTGATTTGATCAAAAGGGCTCTTTAGGTTGGCTTTCTGATGAAACTAAGACCCCTAGGTTGTATTGAGGGAAGTTGGGAGAGTATTTGGGCAGAGTTTGGCCGAACCAAAAGGCTTTGAAGGTGTTAAGAAATGAGAAGGAGGAGTGCCCTTTTATAAGAGGGGTGAGGGGCACCTTTGGAAAAGCTAGAAATATTAATTTATAATAAATTCATATTCTGTTTTAATGGCTCCAAAGTTGATTATTTAAATGTTAAGGTGGGGATGGGTCTAAAAAAACTCAACCAATATAATTTATACAGGTTTGGGTACTTATATTAACCTTATCTTTAAGTATTAACTCTAAGTTAATTAGTTTCACTTTTACAATGTCTCTTTGTATTTCTATATAATATGGTTAATAAACTTACTAAATACATCCAATAGACCCCCAAGTGGTCCATTAATGATGAACCTATCATGATATAAGTCTCTTGGCCTAACCTTAGATTTTTAGGAATTTAATATCAATTAATAATATAATATTTGTTTTAAGAACTCTTTTATGTCAATTTTGACACTATTCAATAGTTGATTTTTGTGAAACTCATAAAAGATTTATTACTTAGAAAAAGGTAAATTAAATCAATCCTAATATATCATATGATCCTATAAAATTAGTTTAATTCATTAAAAGTTTCATATTATATTTATTTGGGTATTTATAATATCAATTATTTTAATTTTTCACTATTATAGTAATTAATTCGTCATCATTGTGTCATAAATAAATTAAATTATTTAATGTCTAAAAATTATAAATAAAATATCAATATGTAGGAAATCTTTTTATCTTTCTAATGAATATTTATAATATAAAATCCAACATATATAACCCTATGTAAAAATTGTTTTTCTAAAAGATATATGCTTGTGTCATTTTTGTATTCATTTTAACTTAATTAAAATAAAGTGTCCCTATCACCTACAAGTGGCACCATGGGGTCCCGAAATCGACCCAAAGATGCCTATGGTCGAACATGTATCAACCAATAAGTCTAGGACACGTTTTAGGGTAATTTAGTATTATTATAATATTATTTTGTAACCCTTATTTACCAGATTTACCCTTAACCATGGTAAATAAAATATTTACCACGGTAATTATTCAAAATGTCTAAAAATAAAAGTTACCTATTTACACAATTTTAACATCCTGATTCCAAATATGGAATCCATTTTTCTAAATTCAAAACATAGAATTGGCAGAAATTAATTTAAAATTAATTCCCGCTGTTAAAACAAAAAGCGTGTTTTTAAGAGATAATAACTATCAAAAGATTGACACTTGTTTATGTTCGGTTTAATTGTAAAATTATGTCCAATGACCAAAATTATATTAAATGGTAAAAATATATTCTAAATATACTTTAAAACCACTCAAATTCATAATTTATCACTATTAATTATTTTGATTAAAAAAGTTGTTTTTAATTAAAATTTAGTAATTTTCACTATTCATCAAAATATTAAAGTTATCTGAAAAGTACCAAAATTTAATCTTAGGCTAAATTAGATATTCCGAATCCAAAAATTAAGTCCATTTTGAAATATAAGATATATATATAATTTCAAAAAGTAGGTATTACTATTCATAACGGCTAGTTTGATTGGTTGTTAGAACTCGGTGTTGCGTACAACACACGTTATCGCATTATTCAAAGAGAAGCGTACCGTAGAAGCTTGGGGTGTTACAAGTCTTATATCAAGACCAAAACAACTAGGTAATAATATTGATGTTTATTTGGCTCCATTGATCGAGGATTTGAAAATATTGTGGGATTTTGATGTTACGTTGTATGATGCTTACAAAAATGAAGATTTCACTTTGAAATCCATGTTGTATGGGATAATAAATTATTTCCTACTTATGGAAATTTGTCAGGATATAGAATTAAAGAAACTAAAGGGTGTACCATTCTCGAACAAGGTATATATTCAATTAGGTTGAAACATCCATCTAAAACCGTGTTTCTAGGACATCACAAATTTCTACCCCAATGACAAAAGTACCAATCTTGGATGACATCATTCGACGGAAGTTCAAAATAATGTACAACACCGTATCCACTAACTAGTGATCAATATTTTGAGAAAGTAAAATATGTGGACACTACTTTTGGTAAACCATTTTCGAAACACATTACGAAAACAAGTTTGAAAAAGAGATATGTTTTTTTTGAATTACCATACAGGAATTGTCTGTATGTCAGAAATTTTCTTGATGTTATGCATGTTGAGAAATATGTATGTGATAGTGTCATAAGAACATTGCTAAATGCACCCGAAAAACAAAGGACAAAATTAAGGCTAGATTGGACATGGTTGACATGGGAATACGAGAAGGGATGGCACCCGTGAAGGGTAAATAATGAACATTTATTCCTCCTCCTGCTTACACTCTTTCAAGGAAGGAGAGATATTAGTTTTTCAACTTCTTGAATGACATAATGGTCCCAAAGGGGTATTCATCAAATATAAAGAACATCGTGTCAATGAGTGATTTAAAATTAAAGGGTTTGAAATCACATGAATTCCATGTTTTGATGAAAGATATAATTTCTATAGATTTACGTTGAATTTTTCCCAATAATGTTTGCTATACATTAACAAAGCTGTGTTTCTTCTTCAAAGCTATATGCAACAAAGTTATAAACCCAGCGAAATTTCCAACTATGGAAAGAGAAATTGCCGTCATATTATGTGAATTGGAAATGTTCTTCCTGCTGACATTTTTTGATATGATGGTTTATTTGAAGGTTCATTTGGTGTGAGAGATTCGACTATGTGGTCCTGTACATTATAGATGGATGTACCACATTGAACGACATATGAATATTTTGAAAGGGTATGTCAAAAAATCGAAGTCGGCTAGAGGGTTGTATTGTGGAGAAATATATTATTGAGGAAGACACTAAATTCTGTACCAAATACCTGTCTGGTGTGGAAAACATTGGCCTACCGAAATATCTTCACACTAGGTGGATTTAGGGTGAAATAATTTATGGATGAGAGGTTGTCATAATCAATATTACAGATCGGGAGCAGGCTCACCTTTACGTTTTTCATAACAGTTTCAACGTTGAACCATATGTTCAAACCCACAAAGAAATTCTTAGGCATTTGAATCCTTCTTGGGATGAAAAATGGATATCAGATACACATAATTGACAGTTTATAGGATGGTTTGAGGACCGCATTTTTAAGAAGTTAGATGAAAATCCGAACTAAATTTTAGAACGACTTCGATGGCTAGCTGGAGGAGTAAGTGTGTATGTATTATCTTACAATGCTTATGCAATTAATGGTTATAAATTCTACACTAATGAACATGATGAATATAGTACCATGAATAATAGCGGGGTTACACTGGTGGATAAAGCGATGAATGTTTCCTGTGCTAAGGATAGAAATTCAATTTATGTGAATATGTCATACTTTGGCATCAGGGAAAAAATATGGGAGTTGGATTATACAAAATTCAAAGTGCCTATTTTTCAATGCAAGAGGGTTGATAATAGGAGTGATGTTAAAATAGATGAATTATGATTCGGGAAAGTTGATTTCAGTAAGGAAGGGGAGAAAGATGGACCATTTATAATGACATCCCAGGCAGTACAAGTATTTTATGTTCTAGACCCCACAAACCAAAATTGGTCAATTGTTCTGTTATTGACCAAAACAACTGAAGGGTCAGATTAAAGTTCAATAGAAGATGACCCTTTTATAGGGACTTCCCAATCATTTCATAGTGGTCCCAATGTAGATGGCATTTTGTATGTTGGAGGAGACCACAATGAAGGGATTTAAATAGTCGATAGAGGGGTCAAACCTCTTCAGCCTTTAAGAAAAGAGAGTACAATAATCAGGTTATTTGTTTATAGTAATATACATTGTGTTACGTTATGTTAGTATATTTTCACTGCTGATTTTATGTAATCTAAATTAAATGTTAAACTACTTCTGTAGATAAGGACTTCTGAACCTGCTGATGCGCCCAATCTCAAGGCACAAAAGGTCTCTCAACCAGCTGGTGGTGATCCCAGTGCAGAGCAAGAACAGGTTTATCAACATGTTGTTGCTGGTACTAGTGTTGAGGTACAACAGGTTTCTCAACCTATTTCTGTTGGTCCCAATGCCAATGATAGCACTCAGGAGGAACATAATGATGATACTGCTGAGGAAATGGTAGGAAATGAAACACTAAAAGCACAAAAAAAATAAAGAGCACTGTAGTTTGACAGTGTTAGAAAAAATCCTTAAGTCAAAAGAAAAAGGCATCAAATTTGAGGTGGGATGGAATAAGTGAGGCCAACATGTTAACCCCAGCAGAGCCATCTTTAGTAGGTTCATTAGAATCGTCACTCGACAACGCGTGCCGATTGATGTATAGTTGTGGAACCAAGTTTTCACGAGGATTAAGACACTAATTTTGGAAGAGATTATGGTAACAATATGATATAATTTTTTTAATTTATTAAAATAAAATAAAATACTAAAACATTGACTTACTCTTAATCATCCATTGTAGAGTGCATTTATAGTAGATAAATTGATCAAATAATATGTATTAAGAGTTGCAGGAAGGATTCATAGAGGTTTCCACACAATTTTAATGAAATATAATCTTAATGATGCTGAAGGGAAAATCAAGCCACACCCACCTCCTCTTTATTCACACTTGATATCCCAAGGAACGTGGGATGCGTTTAGAAACCGTCACAGGGAGCAGACTTTTTAGGTACATTGTGTGGGTTAATACTTTGTTTGACATTGCTTGTATTCATCACTTTGACTGATAGTTTTTTATTTATGAAACAGAAACTGAGTGCTGAAAATAAACAACACACAACAGAACCAGCGTACCCTTACTGTAAAGTAAGGATGGGGTATGCTTCACTTGATAAAAAATTGGTACATAATTTAAATCTATTATACTAATTTTATTTGACATAAAACGACACCATAACCATGTCTCTATATTTATATGAAGATTTTTGAATCAAAATTGAAAGCCATATCCATCCCACACCATGTGCTATAGAAGGAGGCTCATGTAAATAAAGAGGGGATACCGATAGATGAAAACACACAAAAAGTGTGGGAAACATGTGTAAGTATGACATAATATAAATTTGATTTGCTTTTAAATCTCTATTACATAATAATGACTACTTATTTTTCTATATTTTCTATCTGACATAGTCACAAGAATCAACAACACTCACACTAGATGTAGACATACTTTCAGTGGCCTTAAAGTAGCTAGAACAGTATGGTCGTGTTAGAGGTGAGGGTTTTGGGGTGACACCCTGAACATATTTTCAAAAACAAAAACAAGTGGAGGATCAAAATGAAAAAATGGAAAAGATGAAAGAAAAATTATCAATTTTTCTAGAAGAATTACAATAATAGAAATAGATGATAGAATGTTTGTTGGGGGAGAGGAAAAGAGAGGAAACAACTCAACAACAACCCGTGCGTGATGATCCCGCCCCACCCCACCAGCTTTTAGGCAATCCATTCCCCTAAAAAACCTGACTTTGCTGAGGTAATAAATGTTTTAATATTTTTTTCTGTGAAATTTGAATCACATAGACACTGATACCTTTCCTGTACTAATATTCTACAATGTGAAAATGATTGTGATTTATATCTATCAACTCTCACCTATCACCTTGTAGTGAGTGCTACGATGTTCAATATGCAGAACGATATTCTACACAACAGACAACTTCCAACATATCATTTCAGAGTGTCAATTAATGCACCTAATGATCCAAGTGTTGAGTTACCTGTTCCAAATGACGATGATGACATTCATACAGTTGAAAAAGATATTGGAACATTCATCGCATGGCTGGAAATTCTTGTAAAAAACATGTCAACAAGGAGGTATCCGTTTCCAATTTTTTTCAAGATGGACCTTTAACATTTAATGAAAAAAGGTCTAAACCGATGACTGTTATTATAGAACAACAAAGAGAAGGGGGTGAAACGAAATATCAGCTCAAAAATATCTCAAGGATCAACCAACTGATTGAAACGGTCTACTAAGAGCACCTTCAACCCGCCCATTCTATATCCATAGTTATAATCATTGCAGGATCATGTGGATACAAAGTGGATAAACGGAAATGCTCACATAGTTGATTTTGAAAAAAATATGTACGAAGAGGAAGCATTGTATTTCATTAGTGTTGAAAATTTAAATGAAATCCTCAAGTGTGAATTGCTAGGTGTCACAGTTGTAAATGTATACATGAGGTATGTTTTCATGATTTGATTTTAAAAAAGGTCATATACTCTAATAATTACGACTAAATACATTTAATATTTTTTGCAGGAATATATATGAAAAAATATTGATGGGATTTCCCCATGAATAAAAATTTGGACTCATTTTTCCTCACATAACCTCTTCAAAACAGGAAAGAGATTTTGATAAAGAGGCTGCAATTATGCCATCTCTGCTCAATTTTTTTGAAAACAATATTACGGATGAGAGACTCTTTCTAATACCAATGATGTAGGGGTAAAACTCTACAATTTAATCATATCAAATATATTTTCATTTCTTTCTTTACTTATTCCTTTTTGTGTTTTTAGGCAACATTGGATGCTGATTACAGTCAATTTGGATACTCCAATGATTTATTTTCTGGATTCAATGCATGGATATCTAACAAACCGACCATGCATGATGGCATTTGTTAATTTGTAATACACTAGATCCAACATTTTAAAACTAAACATATAGTTATATAATTTATATAATATTTTAATGAGGATTCTGTTATGATAGGGTAGTGCATTAATATCGTCTACTTCATGGAATGAATCTAGGGCCTAAGGATAAGAACGCCTACAAGATTTACAACTGAAAAAATATCCTGGTATATATAATAACATTGCACTATTGAAACACATATGAAAACAAATTACTTATTTTTTTCAATGTTTATGCAGTGTCCAAAACAAACAAATGGAAATAACTGTGGTTATTATGTTTGTAAATTTATTAAATAGATCATATTTCATCAACAAACTAGCATCCCTAATGAGGTATTTTCAAAAATAATTACGAGTTACTTTAAAATATTTATTAATCCTTTGTGTATTTATATTTTTTTAGTACTACCATGAATATCACAAAAAATAATATTCACAATATGATATAGATGTGTTTAGAAATGAATGGATATCATACCTGATGGAATAGTGTACACAAATAGGATGAAGGTGAATTCCTACTACTTATGTTATCCACATATGATCATTGATATCTCCCTTTTTTACACTTATTGAGAATATATGATCACCCTTTATTATGTTTTATATCCTTAGGTTATGAAGAATGGTTTTAGAAAGGATTTGTCTTTCTAGTGAATCAAAACTAATTCATCTACAATGGTCAATAGTGTGGAAGTCAACTAATGCATAGTCATTTAGTCCACTCACAAGCATCTTAAAAGCTTGATGGGAACCAATATCTTGGATTTTCAATTTTCTAATTATTTTCCCATATATGTGGGTGGGGGTGTCTAGGAGGGAGGGGGTGTCCAAGAGTGGGGGGGGGGGGGGGCTGTCCAGGAGGGGGATGGGTTGTGTCCAGGAGGGAGGGGGTTTCCAGGTGTGAGGGTGGGTGGGGGCTATCTAGGAGGGAGGGGGCTGTCCAGGGGGTGTCTAGGAGTGGGGGGTGTCCAAAAGGGAGGGGGGTGTCCAGGGGGTGTCCATGAGTGGGGTGTACCAGAGGGGAGGTAGGGGGTGTGTCCTGAAGGGAGGGGGTTTCCAAACAAATATCCATTCAATTACATTAAGTACTGATAATATACAATGGGAAGATCACTTCTAAAGTAGCCTGAATTGGGTCCGTAGTGAGGCGTCAAAAGTTCCAACAAACCAAACCAATTCCAAGCCCATGTAAAGGCCCAATAATTATATTCCAGTTCAATTTGAGGCCAAATATATCTTATTTAATGTCATAAAGACCCAACATATAAATCATTTACCTTTCTCACATTAGATTTATGTGAAATTTCATTCATATTCTTCCAATATATTTTTTGTTTGGTGTTTTTCCTTGATTTGTTGAACTGTATCTCTTAAAAATATATATGATTTTATAATTCATATTAGTGAATGATGGTGTATGAATAATATTTATTCCATTATAAAATAGATGATGAAAATATAGTTGGATAAATAAGGTTATTAATGGGTATAAAATAAAGAACTAGGAGGGAGGGGGTGTCCAGGTGGGAGGGTGGGTGGGGGTGTCCAGGAGTAGAGGGGGGTGTCCAAGAGGGGAGGGGTCTGTCCAGGGTTTGGGAAGGGGGATGTCTAGGGAAAGGGAGGGGGCTATATGGGGAGGGAGGGGGGTGGTCCAAGAGGAGGGAGGGGGGCTGCAGGTGGAGTGGTGGGAGGGGTGGGGGGTGTCCAGGGGTAGGGAGGGTGCTGTCCAGGGGGGCTATCTCAAGGAGGGGAGGGAGGGGGTTGTCCAAGAAGGAGGCGATTTCCAAGAGTGGGCGGGGGGGGGGGGAAGGAGGGGTGGGCTGTCTAGGAGGGGAGGGGGCTGTCCATGGGGTGGGAAGGGGGTTGTCTAGGGAAAGGGGATGCAAGGGGAGGGAGAAGGGGGGGTTGTCTAGGAAGAGGGAGGGGGCTGCAGGTGGAGTGGTGGGAGGGGGGGTATCCAGGGGTAGAGAGGGGGTTTTCCAGGGGGCTATCTCGGGGAAGGGAGGGATGTGGGTTGTCCAGGAAGGAGGAGGGTCCATGAGTGGAGGGGGGTGTCCAAGAGGGGAGGGGGACTGTCCAGGAGGGGAGGGGCTGTCCAGGGTGTGGGAAGGGGCTGTCCAGGGAAAGGGTCTACAAGAGGAGGGGGGGGGGTTGTCCAAGAGGAGAGAGGGGGGGGGGGTGAAATTGGAGGGGTGGGAGGTGGTGGGGGTGTTTTCCCTGGGTAGGGAGGGGGCATTGATGTTAACCAGTGCATCAAGGTAGATCATAAAACATGATAAAAGACTACTTTGATCCTTTTACAAGATCACTATGTTGCCTTTAAATAGACTTTAGTATCTTCATTTAGTCTTTCAAAAATATGACTAAAATCCCAAAATATAATAGTAAATTTCACTCAAATGTAGGCTATAGAAGGCATGCATTCTGTGCCAGGTTTTCTCCAAAAGTTTCACCCAAGTGCTTAAAATAAGAAGCTGTTGCGGTTCACTATCTCAAGAGTGATGGTGTGGTTCCAAAAATGGGGTTTTTGCCTCCGAACTAGAATGTCAGATGGTACCACTAGATTAAACAGCACTGATTCATAACTATCCACGGTCTGAATGGCAGTAAAAACATCTTTTATGGATAATTTCTCGCATGATTCCACTCATGTGTCCCATACCCTCAGTTCCCTTCCATAGAAAAAAAGTTTTTCAGTTCTTTGGGAAACTTGGTTCCCATCACATGCGACTGTGATCATGTTGTCCATGTTGTTCTCACCTCTGTGCTGTATCTTCCATGATCACTGTTGACCGAGCATTGTCTGTCACAGTTTCTTTGAGTCTAGACGCGTGATTTTCTAGTTTCACCATACTTTATGACTGCCACACATGGTCCCATGGAAAAGTATAGGCAGCTCCTCTTTCTCAGTTTCAGTCACATTTTTTTGTGAAATATGCAGCTAGAATCCCGATCGCATCTATCCCATTTGTCTCCCTATTTCCACCTCTGTCAGTTTGTGTCATTCTCCTCCAAATCTAGCATTAACTGATCATCTTCATTTTCTTGTGTCTTAGTCATTCTCATTGCCAATTTAAGTTTCTCCCCTATTATTGTGGAACTTTCTCCATGTGGCGCCACATGTTAGTGGTGTGTTTTTAGTATTCTGATTGCTCCATCAACTCATGTTCCCACCTTCACTGCTCTTGATCCCACCGCTGCTGGTGCAATGTGAGAGCTTCCATTTTGAATAAAATGTCTTAATTCTGAAAATTTCAAGGGTTTCTTCCTCTGTTTGTAATAGAAATGTTTTTTATGACAATATGTTCTTTTGGTCATACCCACTAAATTCTATTATTATTATTGTTGCTATTATCATAGATAGATTTGAAGTTTATTTTATTTCATTTTCCAAAGATATCATTTGGTTTTTTCTAGTTCATGTTCACTATAGATTTGTAGAAGAATATGTTTTTTTCTATCCAGGGGGTCTATCTCGAGGAGGGAAGGGAGGGGGTGGTCTAGGAAGGAGGGGGTGTCTGGGAGTGGGGGGGGGGTGTCCATGAGGGGAGGGGGGGCTGTCCAAGAGGGGAGGGGGCTATCCATGGGGTGGGACGGGGGCTTTCCAAGGAAAGGGAGGGGGGCTGCAAGGAAAGGGAGGGGGGGTTGTTGAGAAGGAGGGAAGGGGATGCAGGTGGAGTGGTGGGAGGGGGGGGGGGGTCCAGGGTAAAGAGGGGGATGTCTAGGGGGCTGTCTCAGGGAGGGGAGGGAGGGGGGTTGTCCAGGAAGGAGGGGTTGTCCAGGAGGGGAGGGGGGTGTTTTCCAAAAGAGGAGGGGGGGGGGGGGCTATCCAGGAGGTGGGAAGGGGGATATCTAGGGAAAGGGAGGGGGATTCAAGGGGAGGGAGGAGGTTTTCCATGAGGAGGTAAGTTAGATATAGGTGGAGTGGTGGGAGGGGGGGGGGTATCCAGGGGTAGGGCGGGGGCTGGCTCGGGGAGGGGAGGGAGGGGGTTGTCCAGGAAGGAGGGGGTGTCAAGGGGGGGGGGGGGCTCTCCAAGAGGCGGTAAGGGGGATGTCCATGGAAAGGGAGGGGGCTGAAAGCGGAGGGAGGGGCAGGGGGATATCCAAGAGAGGAGGGGGGGGGGTGTCCAGAAGCTGGGAAGGGGGCTGTCCAGGGAAAGGGAGGGGGGATGCAAGGGGAGGGGGGGGATTGTCCAGGAGGAGGGAGGTGGCTGCAAGTGGAGTGGTGAGAGCATGGGGGGGGGGGTTCTCATCCATTTAATCTTAACAAAACAATATTTATAAGTCAATGAATCATGTTGAGCATCTTCTAAAATATTAATTCAATCCACGGAAATACGGACATGTAAAGGTTGTAACATGCAACAATTGACATTTTATTAATGTATTATTCTATATTAATGTTTAATTTATTTCATTATTGTATAACTAACATAATATTTGTTTTCTTATATAGGTGAAATCTTTTTCCTGAGTTTGAATGCTTTGTCAGTAACTAATACCATGGAAGACAATTTTTTAGAGCGGATCATGGATGAAAAAAGGATGAAACATCAATGTTTTTAACTGTTTGTTGGATAATTGTAATTGTAACCAAATTTAACATTATTTGAAATGTATATAGTAGTGTGTTGTTTTGTATTCATTATTTCAAGTACATTTATATAGCATTTTTGTTCTTCTATGCTTTATGTGTAGGTGTTGTTTGTGCTGTGTGTGTAGGTGTTGTCTCAGGTGTGCAGGTGCTGGGTTTTCCCAGGAAAATTGGATTTTATCAACGCTAACTAAGCGCTGATAAATATATAATATATCACCACTCAAAATAGTACTGATAAAGGTGGTATTTATCAGCGCTATTTTTAGCACTGATATATTATCCATTTATCAGCGCTAAAAATAACACAGATAAAGGGGGACCTTTATCAGTGCTAAAAAATGCATTGATAAAGATGGTCCTTTATCAGTGCTAAGAAAGTGCTGATAAAGGTTCCCATTTATCAGTGAATTTTTAGTGCTAATAAAGGTCCCCCTTTATCTTCACTAAGATTAACAACACCCTTTTAGTGCCGTTAAAGGCGAATTTTAGCGCTATTAAAAGTCTTATTTGTAGTACTATAAATATATAAATTTATAAATTTAAATAAATAAATATATAAATATATATATATATATATTAATATCTGAATAAATATATATATATTAATATAATGAAATATATATATTAATATAAATATATATGTTAATATAAATATATATGTTGAAATAAATATATATTAATATATATATATATATGTGTATCATTAAATGGACAGAAAAGAAACACGGAGGAGTATTAAAGGATTCTGATGTGCAAGGGAGAGGTCTTGAGTTTGAATCTAGGGGGATGCAGGGGCACAGATGTAGGTTTATAAATGGAGAAACTAACCCTGTTAAATGGTTGGGGTGGGGCTATGGGGCGTGTAGGGGTGGTAGGGCGTGCATGTGGGATCATGCGACTTACACATATGTATTCATACACTGAAACCAAGTAGATTCAAGAAGATTTCAAAAGGTGAAGTGGATGTTCGAGCTGCAAATAGTACGATTATAGTAGCCTTAGTAGTGAGAGATTATCATATGACTTTTCACAATGGTTTCATTCTTGTATTAAATAATGATTATTATTGTAAAGACCCAAACTCAGTTTACCAAAGTTGGTGCCTTATTACATTACATTGGAAAGATTACAAAAAATCCATATCTAGAAAAAATGGATATTTTAGTAGATTTGGAAATTCAGATACATACATAAGTTCAACATTATGACTTGAAATGAAAAACAACAAATTAGTTCTATTGGAAACATCCACCACTCTAAGATTATCCCTACAAGTCAATCATAATATACCTCTTCATATCCTAAGAAAAAATGAAACATAAGAAGGGGTGATATCAGATGATTATTAAGGATAATCAATATAGTGGAAGATATCATTAACATAAACATTAGGCATGGTGAATAATTAAAAGGTCATGCCTTTAAAAATAATAAACTTGAACACATTATGGAAGGAATATGAGCTGAGTAATTATTTCCATAATAAAACATAATCATGGGTATTATACAAGTCATATAACAACATGAACTATGAATTTATAGCTTCATAATGAGGGAAATGCATATAAATGATATTCTAAAACATTCCATCAAGGCCTCAGTCAAGACATCTAAAAATGATTAAGGCCTCAGCTAAAACCATATCTAAAAATGGGAAAGGCATCGACCAAGTCCATATCTATTTGTCTTATGAGACCTACCGATGCATCGAGGAGCTATAGAGGGACCCACCCATATCATAATAAGTCTAATTCAATCCTCATATGAATAGGGATAA
Source organism: Viscum album (assembly GCA_963277665.1). Classification (NCBI taxonomy): domain Eukaryota; kingdom Viridiplantae; phylum Streptophyta; class Magnoliopsida; order Santalales; family Viscaceae; genus Viscum; species Viscum album. The sequence continues at coordinate 267,533,836 of OY728155.1, read as the reverse complement.
ACATAAATAATATATACATTCATATTGAAACTAATATATGAAATGTAAATAACTTTCCCCGAACATTAAGCACAAACACTAACCATTCAGAGTAAATTGATGAATGATTTTAAGTTTTCACATCCATAGTAAAAATAATCATAAACCATTAAATTTAATATGGTAGATTATATCATAAATATTAATCCCAATAATACATAATAATCAATAATACTGATGAAATAGATGAAGATACACTTATAAAATCATCGAGTAAATCTTGAGATAAGTACTATTTTACTTTGAAAAGAATAATTATTTTGGAAAAGTGTTTTTATAATACTAGAAATGAATTAATATAGTATTTTAATAATAAAAAGAGTGATTTTATAAATATAATGATTTATAAATACATATTATAGAGTGATCTTGAAAATAGGTAAAAATTTGAGAAATTATCTTGAGTTGGGCTTGTATTTTTGGAAGATTTTTTTGAAAGATCATTTTAAAACATATAATTCCCCATAAATGAAGGTAGGATTATGGTTGGTAAACATATATAGGAAATGAATATAGGATTTATTAGGATTAAATATTAATGAATAATAATTCAATTGAGGTAAGTAGATTATAAAAGTAACCAAAATGAAAATGGAGGTTTGAGTGGAAAACCCATACCTTAAGTCTGAAGGTGTTCCTCACTTGATCTTAATGACCTAAATAATAAAATTTAGGTTCATAAATTAATGATTAAAAAACATTCTCTACATTCAATGGATTTATTAAAACCTTATTAGGCTCATTCATGGTATTTTGATGAGTTAATAAATTCAATTTTATTGTTTGGGAGCGTTTTCTTCCTTGGTTTTCATGATCGATTTACTTATATTCATGTACAGATAAACATGTAGAATGATAATGGTTTTCCAAAATAAAATTTTCATGTTATTAGTGAAAACCCAAAATATTACATAGTTATAAATTTTTTTGGTTATTGGTAGTGAAGATGAATCATTATATACAACTTTGATGGAAATTGTTTGGGTTAATTAGCAGGTTTTTATCACAAATGACTCATTTTGATTTATAAATAAATATCATGTGTAAAAAAGTATTCTAGAACCTTAAATAAGTTATAATAAATATATTATAGTTTTTTTCAACCATCAAAATAGTTTCATGACCATAATTGAATATGGTAATAGAAATTGAAAACCCACCATCCTTGAATGTGATAAATTAACACATCTCAGATGGTGTTTTGATTTCCAGTATAAAATAAGGGGAAAGGATAGCTGATGAAGAATTATTTTTTTATCATAAAATAATTACAGTACATTTAAGTTACTTAATTTATCACAACATTTGGATGAAAGGAGGTGGGGAAAGAAAAATAAAATAAAGGAACTTCAAATAAAAGAAATGAAAAGTGGAATTTACCTCTTGAAGTAATCTTCCATGAGAGCCTCTTTAAGGGAGAGGTTTTTCCTTTTTATGAGACCATGGGATATTTAAAATTGGGTAGGATGTTGGGAGTTTATTTGGGAAGATTTTTTACAGGGCACAAGTATTGAGAGGAGTTAAGAGAAGAGGGAGTGGGGGGGGGGGGGGGTAGTGGAGGAGAGGAGGGTTTTCCCATTTTTTAACACATTATTTTATTATTTTTCCAAAGGCAACCAATAGTATTGATTATTGGGAAAAATTATAGTAATATGTGCATGTGATTTCAAACCAAGTGTTCTTACATCATTCAAGATTATAGGAATAGTTAATTTAACTGATAATGTATATATACGATAAATTACCGTATTTTTACTCTTCATAAAAAATTTGAGTATTTCAGAAAAATCCCAAAAATTCACCCCTAAAATTTTTCAATGTGTAGAATTAAAAAATGAACAAAATTTTTTGAAAATAATTTTCTAAATATTATTAATTTAATTTTCAAATAAAATAATATTTTATTCAAAAAGTAACAATTTTAAAACTATAATTCATTTTATATCACCTTGAAAAATTAATCAAGATCTCATTATCTTATAACCTTAAGACAATAAAATAAAAATATGGTTTACTATTCTTAATGGTCATATTACTATTAATAAGGGTACGATACTATTCACTAAAAATTATGTTTTCCTTTTCAGACTCTAAATATCCTAATGAACGCAACCGTGTATGTCATTTTTTCGAAATTAAAATCTCATAGGTGGAAAAATAATGTTTGCTAGCTAGGTTATAACAAAGTGGTGTTTTCTAGAGACTAAATGTTTCATGCATTCAATATTACATTTATTTGAAAAATATTGGGGTGTTATAATTATGCACTTTGAGTAACCAGAAACATAATATCTATGTTAATTATGGGAACCATGTGATTTTATTTCATGTTTGGAAATTAATGTTTCCACTTTTATAAGGATAACATGTGTTTTGGTATGAAGCATCTTAAAAATGGATTATATATACCAGAACTCAAAAAGTCGGTAATGAAAATCAATGAAAAAACCAGTGAGCATGACTCAAATAACACCCACATATGACACTTCCGGATTGGTCATGTAAATGTGAAGTGATTACAGAAATTATATAAAGTAGTTTATTTAAACTTAGTTGAGTTAAAACCCTTGGATGTTTTCCACACCTATTTAGAAGGGAAGATGGCCAAATAACTATCATTTCAGAAGGGAGAAAGAGCTAATTAATTTATACTGACGCATGTGGTCTATTTATAGTACAAGAAATGGGTGGGTTTTCATACTTCATTAATTTTACCAATGGATAAAATAGGTATGACTATTTCTATTTAATATAGTATAAGTCAGATTCCATTATGTTGTTTAAGGAATATTAACATGATGTATAAAAGTAGCTTAGAATGAAGATCAAGGCACTGTACTCATGCTGAGGTAAAAATATCTTAACCAAGATTACATTGATCACTTGAATGAATATGGGATAATTTACCAACTCAATCCTCCTTATACACCATAGTGGAGTGGTGTTAGTGAAAGGAGGAATAAGTCCATGCTAGATATGGCTAGATCAATTATGAGTCATACAACTCTTCCATTATCATTTTGGGGACACTCCTTGCAGAATATAATATATACCATTAACTGAGTACCAACTAAAGATATATATAGGATTCTATAAGAGTTTTGGTGTTGAATGAAACCCAATACGTCACACTTACATGTATGGGGATGCATGGATTTTCTCAAGACTACACCTGGTGAAAAATTAGCATCCTAAAGCATGATGTTCATCTTTATAGGTTATCGTAAATAAAAAAAAGGATGTTATCTATATAAACCTTTATATAGAAAAGTAATTGTAGTTATAAAAGAAAAATTTATAGAACAGGAACATATTTCTAATGGAAATAGTGGGATACAAATTTACTTTGATGAAGTAGGTGTTTTAGATACACATGAGTTGGTATGGGAACAATCTCCACACAAGATAGAGGGATAAAAAGAATTTCCCAAGACACAAGTACTTTGTAGGTCAACTCAAGAGGTTTTAAAAATAGATTTTTATGGTTTTTTTGGCACCGAGTTAGGAGACACATTACTCCTTGATGATGATGAACCTCTAGATAATAATGAAGCAGTAGAGGGAAAATATGCTGCTAAATAGAAAGGTTTCATGCATTCTGAGAAGGATTACATGTACCAAAATAAAATTTTGATTTTGTTAGACCATATATCTGATGTAAAACCCATTTAGTGAAAATGGTTTTTCAAGAAAAATATGGAAATGGATGGTATGATTAATACATGTAAAGAAAGACTTGTAGTGAAGGGTTTTGGACAATGTCAGGATATAGATTACGATGAAACTTTCTCACCAGTTGCAATGATGAAATATATCATCATATTGCTTGCAATAACAACATTACATGATTATGAGATTTAGAAAATGGATGTCAAAACGACTTTCCAGAATGGGATGTTGGTTGAATATGTCTATATGACTCAACCTGATGGGTTTGTTAGGTCAAAAAATTCTAGTAAAGTGTGTAAGCTATAAAGATACATTTATGGGTTTAAGTAGGCATCACGATCATGGAATTTTTTTTGATGAGTCCATAAGAGAATTTGTTTTTTTCAAGAACAAAAGTGGGACTTATGTATACAATAAGTTTATCAATAATTTCATCATTTTTCTAGTTTTATATGTTGATGACATATTAATTACAGGAAACAAAGTACAAGTCTTATAGTTAGTTGGGACTTGGTTAAATGAATTCTTATCCATGAAATATTTTGGTAAAGAAGCCCTTATTATAGGGATAAATATATATCTAGATATATCTTAGAGGCTTCTTGGGATAATTCAAAGTACATATATTGACAAGGTACTTAAAAGGTACAATATGAAACAACCCAAGAGAGGGTTTTTCCCAAATGTCACATGGTAACAATATGTCCAAGAAAATCTGTCCACAAACACATGAGAAGATTGAATGAATGAGTAGAATCTATTATACCTTATAAGTGGGATCTATAATGTATGTCATGCTATGTACTAGGTTTAATTTTTCCTTTTATTTAAGCGTGAAGGGAATATATCAAGCTAATCCAGTAGTGCTGTACTAGGAAGCTATAAAAACAATCCTAATGTACTCGAGGTAAACAAAGGATAAATTCCTGGTGTACGGAGAAGATGGGGAACTGGTAGTGAGAGGATACACTGATTCTAGTTCCATGGCAGAACATGATGAACTGAAATCAAAGTCAAGCTATATCTTTTTCATAAGTGGTGGTGTAGTGAGCTGGAGAAGCTCAAAGTAGAATGTGGTCAACGATTCTATAGTAGAATCTGACTAAATAGTGTATTTTGATGTAGCTAAAGAGGAGGTTTGGATATGAATCTTTGTCTTAGACATTGGTGTTATTCCTAGAAGTGTGTAATCTGTTCCAGTTTATTTTGATAACACTGCAGTAGTGGTGCTTTACAAGGATCCCGAGTCACACAAGATGAAAAAGCATATGTTGCATAAGTTTTATCTCTGTAGGGATTTTACTGAGAGAGGTGAATTCATATTTTGTAGATTATCCACAAAGGAGAATGTGGTAGACCCCCTGACTAAATCCATATATCAGAAGAAGCATGATTCTCATTGGGAACTAGCATATTGATACTTGTTAGTAGTTGGATCTAGTGAAAGTGATAGTGTTGAAAGTGGGTTCTCTAGACTCAACCTATGGTTTTATTTAATTACCACTAAATGTGTTTATCTTACCATGATATTTTCGATACTCATTAATCAACAATATTTACGGTAATGTATTTGGATTGTGTGTCGTATCAAAGGGTTATAGCAGTTCTTAGGCTATAATATGAACATAGAGATACTATGATAATAATCTTAATGTAATGTCATATGATTCAGATACATCATACTGATAGAACATAGATTATATAAAACTTTTAGATGTTAGGGGATCGTAATAATTGATAATTATCTTCATGACGTCCGCACTTGGTGATCTCTAGTAGCTGAGATCATGAGGAAAGACCTACCAATAGAAACACCACATGTTTTAGGTGTCATTAGTTATTCCTATTTAAGGACATGTGTATTGGTCTCGTAACTTGAGATCATTATCAATGTGTGTCATTTGATATCTTCCTTTAATTTAAGGTGACAATGTTGAAAATGAAGTTGTGGAAATGCAGTTTGGGTTGGGTGAATCATTGGTGGTATGACATTGGTTGAATGATCAGGATAAAAAATTTTGCTTCCAAGTTGAGGATGTGCTCTTTCTGTCTAGGTTGATTAGGATGGTGGTACCTTCGTAAATTAATGGCCATGGTATTAGAAGGTAAATCCATCCAAATAGATAAAAAATAATAAAGCAATAATGGATGATGACATAAGTGTGTGTCTTACATTTTGAGATATCATATAGAAAAGAGATTATAATACAAAATACATGTTTGTAGCTTTGTTGTTGTTGCTATGACTATTCCTCATCTCTTTAGGGGCATTTATGGGTTACTAGACCCCACTCTTGGTTTGTGAATATTAATCACTTATATCAAGATAAGGGCATAGAGGGTGACACATAATAGTAAATTCAAGAATCTTCCCTATTCAGGTGAATATGTATATAGGGTAAAATTTTCTATTATACCCAAAAAAATAAATGCTGGATTTTCTATTTGGGGAAAACATTTTCCCAATATACTTCTTTATGGGGGTGGGATGGTGCAAAAGGATTAGCGCCTAACAGAATAGAGCCTTTTTGGAATGATGTATTTTGAAGGTGCTTTCTGATAAAGTGCCTTCTTAAGAAATCCATTAAAGAAGACACTTTACCATAAAGCACCCAATCTTCTTCCAATTCAATTTTTTAACTGAACTTTTAAAAAATCATTTTAAATATTTGTCAATATTAATATATATTTCATTATAATATATGTCAATATATATTTTTATAAATTTGTTAATAAATTATATATATAATAATATATATTTAGTATTATAATTCATATATTATTATAATATATCCTAATATATATTATAAAAAAATTTGTTTTAAGAATGAAATGTTTTAATAAAATTTTATAATATGCTAATATTAGTATAACATATATTATTATATATTTTAGATTAATATATGAAAAAAATATATTAGTATAATAAATTATTAATATTAACATTATTATTATCATTAATTATTAATTCTATATTACTAATATAATAAAAATTTATTTTATTTTATATTATTAACTACTTTGTTAGTGATAGTAATAATTATATTATTTACATAATTATTCATAATTATTATTATAATTATTAAAAATATTTAATAATATAATTAATATTTATAAATAATTTAATTCATAATATTTAATAATAATAAAATAATTAATAATACTTAATAAAAAATTAATTAATAATATAATAATAAAATAATGATTATGTGCATATAATCATATCGACTAAATGATTATTTATAGTTTAAAACATTATTAACTATATTATTATATAGTATTATTAAATACATAAATAATTATATTATATATAATATTTTAAATAAATATTTATTTTTTTATGATTAAAATAAAAATTATATTACTATTATACTTATTATAAATGAATAATAATTGTATTATAAATTATTAACAATAAAATTATTATTAAAAATTATATTTTCCATATTAATATTTTAATTAATATTTAATTTAAATTAGATTATTAACTAATTTATTAGTTACATTAATATTTTTATGTTTTATATCATAATTCATAGTTATTATTTTAATTCTTGTAATTAATTTAAAATATAATTATTATTTGTTAAATATGTAATTCATGATATTTAACAATAATAACATAGTTAATAATTTTTATTTATCTTTTTCTTCATGTTCCTTTTATTTTCTATTATTTTTTTATTTGCACAATCGATGTTTTAAATTTCATATAGATTTTATTAATACTATGTTTAATGCACATAAATATTTAGAAGTGTAAATGTTATGTTTTTAATCAATAAAGTTTGGGTAATATAAATTATTTTTGGTTTGTTATATTTATTAATTTTTTATTTTCAAATATATCTTATATATTTAATACATGTTTTAAGTTTTATTTTGAATTTTCTTATAGTTTATATTGCATATCCTTCCAAATTCACCTACTTGAAACATCATTACATTTCAAGTTGTTTAATTTTCAACCCTATAAAATTTAAACTATAGGACCAATCTAAATGAAACATAAAATATAGATTAAACATATAAGAAGTAGTTAATAATAATAATAATTTGGTAAAAAATGTTGATGAAAAATAAATTTGATGCCACACAATAATTTTGATGCGCATAATTTTTTTAAAGTGTAAATGTTATGTTTATAATCAATAAAGTTTGTCACATGTAATTTTTTTGGTTTTTTATATATTTTTTATTTTCAACTATTTCATATATGGTTGATTCTTATGTTAAGTTTCATTTATATTTTTCTTATATTTTATATTTTATAGCCTTCCAAAGTTACTTCCTCGAAACATAATAATGTTTCATGTTGGTGACTTTAAAAGCCAATAAAATATAAACTATAAGACAAATATAAATGAAACATAAATCATGGATTAAACGTATAATTTTTTTTGAAAATAAAAATAATTTCATAAAAAATGTTGAGGAAAAATTATTTCAATGACAAAAAATATTTTCATTTCTAAACATAACATTTTTACTTAGAACATTATTAAGTTTCATGTTGTTGAATTTGGAAGTCTATAAAGGATAAAATATAAGTATAATCTTAATGAAACCTAATAAATGGTTTGAACATATATGAAATATTAGAAAATAAAAAATAATTTAACAAATATAACAAACGAAAAATAATGTACATGACACAAACTTTATTGATTAAAAAAACAACATTTACCCTTCAAAACAATTATGCAAATAAAATACATTATAAAAAAAATCTAAATTCAATATAAAATATTGACTATACATATAAAAATAAATTGAAAATAAAAATAATAATAAAATAATAATAATAATAAATAATAAATATTAATTGTGTTATTATTCTTAAATATTTTAAATTACATTTGTAATAAATAAAAATAACATTTTAGAAATATTTACTAGAATTTCAACAATGATTATGAATAATGTTGTAAATAATATAATTCTTAATGTAACAAATAAATCAGTTAATATGATATTTTAAATTATATATTAATTTAATCTGTAGTATAGGAAATATAATTGTTAATAATAATGTTATTATTTGAAATTTATAAATTAATTATGAATCATTTATAATAATCATAATCGTAATTTAATGAATATTTTAATATTAAACAGATTAATAAATAATTCTTTTAAATGTTATATATAATCTATTTAGTTATGAATTTAATAATAGAAATTAATAATATAATTAATAATGTTATTAATTATAAATAATCAGTAAGTCAAATTGAATATATACGTATATTTATTATTTAATAAAAATAATATTTAATGATAATATGATTGTAATTTACTTAACTATAGTAAGAAAATATTAATTTCTTAAATAAAAAATATTTTTTATATTTAGTAATAATATTTTTTGTTATATATTTTAAAATTTTTATGTTTAATAATAATAAAAATATTATTGTTTTAATTATATTACATTAATAATATAGAAAATTATTATTATTTATTAAAAATGTGTTATATATATATATATATATTTGTTTATATATATATATATATAAACAAAACATAGAAAAAAAATGAATATTAAAAATTAAAAAAGAGGGATGACGCTGTCTGAAAAAGCACCTTCTTCAAAAAAAATTGTAAAGAAGGCGTTGTCCAGGAGAGCGCCTTCATCATATATGTTCTCAAGAACGCAATTTCCAGGACACCACCTTATTCAAAAATGTTCTAAAGAAGTTGTTGTTCTAGAAAATGCCTTTCCTTTAATTTTTTTTAAAGCGGGCACTATTTGAAATAGTGCCCACCCTTCTACCCGCATCCCCCAAGATTCAATTGTAGATTGGGAAATAGTTTCCCAATCTACTAATTTTTACAAATTGCTTTTTATTTCCATTATATGCTGAAATGTTTCAGTATATAGGACATGGTGGGCCCCACCATGAGGTTTGAGTGTTGTCTATGTTTTATTGATCACCGATAAATAACTAAATTCATTATTATTCAAGTAAAGAATAATTGGGTTCAATTTATTTATTAAATGTATTTATAAGTGTTTAAGTAAATGCAATGATTAATATTAAAAAAATGAGTATTATTTTAATATTACAGGTTTGTTTAATATTATCATGAGATAAAGTAAAGTTAATTACCCAAGATTATCACGTACTATATTTAATATATATTACAGATATGTGATAAAATATAAATAGTATTTATGGCATAGCTAGTTCTTCATAATTAATTATTTATATCACTTGTTTTGGGAATGTTTAATGAAAAATGGCCAGGGAACTCTAATACAGTATTTTGAACATCCACTATATAAGTGGAGAGAAGATTATTCCAATTCACTATTCAATCATTCAGAATTGAGAGTTTTTATCTCCTCCAAAATCCTAGAGAGAGAATCACTCAATCCGAGTGAACGATCCAAGTTCACCTTTGAAAATTGAAGACACGGGATCATGGTGATCGACGTGACGTCAAAGAGGTCATCGGAGCTCCGCGCTAGCATTCAGAATCTGAAGAATAGTGTATGTGCAGTTTTGAGAAGCATATGTGGATGATCTAGAGTGGTTCTGTATTAGAACCTTCGATCAAAAACTTCTTGTGACTTGCTAAAGATGTGCACACATTAAATCAGAACAAAGTACTTATTAAATTATTTTTTTCTATGCTCTGATTAAACCACACGATATTCTCAGACTATATTAGGGCTCAAATTACCAGATATAATGAAGTTATGTCACTCCAGTAATAAATTTTTTAAAATCCATGACCCATCATCTTTTACTACATGCCTAGGAACCTTCAATTTATACCCCTTTTTCATAGCGCTGCACACTGGAATTTCCAGAATTACCTCCTAAATTAGTAAACAATTGAATAAAATGTTAAATTCATGTTTAGGACATGCCTTCACACCCTTATTTATGGTTTTTTTACCTTAACCCAAAACAACCATGGGGTGGGTTTTTTCCGTTAACTGTGAATATTTCACCCTTGGGATAAGTTGTTCTCGCTATCATTTTGGGGAATTGGATGTGGTAATAAAGTGGATTGTTAAAGGTTTCAATCTCCTTAAAGAACCTTTTCATTGGTATATAAAAGGTATGAAATGGATAATCCCTTGTATTTAATATGATTATAAAGTGATTAATGAAATGACTAATGAAATGGTGAATGATTTGGTTATATTGATAACCGAGGGTTCACGATAAGTCACTGAAAACTCACTTGAATTCCTTGGACATTTATACTCATTAGATCCAATTTACTTGGATTTTTAGGATGCGTTGGACATTTATAATCCTTCGATCCAACCCACTAGGATGCCTTGGACATTTCTACTGCCAGGATCATTCTTAATAGGAATTATTTTACATTTCTACTCCTTGAATCTGGTTTACATAGATCACATTGATTCCTTGGAAATTTCTACTCCTTGGATTTGGTTTACTTATCCTGTTAGGATTCCTTGAACATTTAAACTCCTTGGATCTTGGATTATGTAGTTCTGACACATGATTACTCAACACAACCATTGATGATACTTACTATACTTAACTCTTATGTTATGGTTTGTTTATCATAGTGAGCCTTTATAGAATGGATAATACCACTTTTAATTTTTTTTATAAATGAAAAATCTTCAACTTATATATATTGACTGAAATTGTTATAGACATTGTTGGTGGTGGGATAATGAGTTTTATCCCACAGTGTGTTTCAGTAATCATTGGGTACCGAGACAGACATCATGGATGTAAATAGGGATAGGGGTATACACCCATTTAGTGATGTTTGATTAATTGTTTCATAGGAGTAGGGGAAAATCATACTAGGCCATGTCTCATGATTCTATACATAGATATCATATTTTTGGTCTTTTTTCCTTTGTATACATGTATTTTATCATATGCATGTCTCAATGTCTATACGATTTTTCTTTGTTGTATAGAATTCCATGATCATCATTCTGTATATTACATTAATGGATGGGATTACTTGGTTATATGATAGATGATTAAACTTCCAATGTTCAGTTATGTTATATGATTTTGCAATTGATTGATATAATTTTACTATTTTACTACAATATAATCATGAGGTTATAGTCTCTCCACTATTATACTATAGAACCTCACTACTATTCAACACCCTCTACCATACGGGGGAGGCATGGTTGAGGCCATGTGACCCACCGACTCAAGGAAAGGTTTAGTGGATTCTAGGTTGGGATGTTACAAAGTGGCTTCAGATGAGTTTTCTTTTTCTTTTGTATTTCTATTTTGGATTGGTACACAAGATACTAGGAAAGAGTTGGAATTTGGTAAAAAAATGCTAAATTACATGGGAATGGGGATTCATGTTTAGGTTTATTCTTGTTGTTATTGATTAGATGAAAGTATTTGATAATGCACATGATATGTGATATTATTATTATTATGGAGGATTGATGTATACCCTTGTCCAAATATGAAAAGAATGCATTGATCATGCATAATTTTAGAAACATAATAAGTTAAAATGTCTTGAAAATTCCATGTCATCTAGGATGTATTGCTTGACTGCATGACATTTACTATATGTAACTTGTAAGTTATAATCATTATTTGAAAAATGTTTTTGCAGGAAACTGAGAAAAATATTTGGTTACTTAATGTGTCTTCATCAACCCAATAGTTCTTTCCTACATAGATTGATGCATACACCTTAAGAAGTCAATTATGGCAAGTAGATCCATAGACTATTTTTCATAGGGGATGGAAAGTTTTCATGGTTGTGATAAATTGTATGACATAGTTCAATTTATAAAGTGTATGGGCCTTTATAAATTGGAAATGGTAATCTATAAAATTAAACTATTTAAGAAAATTTGAAATATAAATAAATATGAATTTAAACGAATTTAAATTCTAAGATAAAAAGGTTGTCAATAAAGGAAAATTTAAATTGAAACTTAAAGGGTGATTCCCTCCGTAACATGCTATTGAAAATCTATATACTGAACCCCCTAATTTATATTATAGAAATTGAACCTAATACAAACTTAGTCATGGGAAGTAGGAAGTATCACTTGTGTTATTATGATCTGTATGTTTCCCAGACCTAGCATTAGAAGCAGGAAGAGGGTTGTGACTCATATATAGGAAGACTTTTTACTGTCCTATTAATATATCTATGATGTCTTCATTACTAAAACTTGACTGAGGTGTGTGCTTGATATTTTTACGGAAATTTCACCATGACAGCCACTAGTTTTCCTCCAAGAGAGTGGTGACAACCATGATATAGAGTTGGTGGTCCTAGGGTCACAAGTAGAGCCTCCATTAGTGGAACTTGATTCATTGCTAGATATACCTGATTCTAGGGATGATTTTTAGTTTAGTGAGTGTTCCTTACACTTTATATAGACTGGTCAAGTAGCCCCATGATCTACCTCGATTATGGAAGAGTCAACGTGTAAGTTTCCATAGCAACATCCACCCAATTTTTTAGGGAATGGCTGACCACTGGCTATAGATTCATGGATAGAGGCCATGATATTGATTTTCGAGCCTCTCGATAGGAGAGTAAAGGTCACTACATATATGCTACTGGATTCCACCATGATATGGTGGGATGTAATTACTTAGATGTATCATCATAGAGATATGACATGGAGGGATTTATAGATGCAGAGAGTTTATGAACTTAAATCGGGGAACTGTATTGGTCAGGGACTCTTATTTGTATTTCAATGAGCTCTAGGATTTTGTACCTATTTTTTTAGGTTACGAGTTATCTAAAGTTGGGATATTTTCGGTTGGTCACATGTATGAGATCTGATCATAGGTGATTGTCTTTTGACTTCTTACTGTATTTGGGATAAGAAAACAGATGCTTATTACTATATATAACCTAAGGGAAACTGGGGGAACATATTAGGGTAGTTCATCTTCTCAACCTAGTGGTGCAATGTCAGGTGGTAGGAAGCGATGCTTTGAGGTCTCTCAAGAGGGGAATACCATCCAAATCATGGGTGCTGGTAGTTATGTCTTCTATCATCAGTGTGTAAGGTATGGATGCATGAGGATCTAATATGAATGAAACCTAGTTAAGTGTCAACCCCAAAGTAGGATGGGTCATATAAATTAGTTTTGTAGGACCATTCCTCTAGCAACCAATGAGTTAGGGTCTGCAATGACTTCACGTTCCGGAGTAGGGTTAGTAGTTTCTCATTAGGCAGGGAGCTGGAGTGCCACCATCTTATCAGTATGAGGTGGTGGTCATGGCTGAGGTATCCAGACACAAGACTTACATCAACAATATGGTGGACCTACTAAGGGTAGACGAGCTATACCACAGGCTCGCAGATCAGGCCAGATGTATGTAGCGAAATTGATACCTGAGGAGTCGAGTGTTAGACCTTCTATAATGAGTGGTACTATTCTGGTAGCCTCTTCACTAGTATCTTCTCTTTTCGATACATGCGCCTCTCATTTCTTCATATATGTGCCTGTGGTAGAGATTCTTAGGATCTATATTCAATTTTCTTATGTCATGATGACACTTTATACTTTATTGCGGATACAATCAGAGAGTGTTTGTAAATTTAGGGAGTTACCCCTTGATATAGATGGGTTTCGCTTCATATGGGACCTATTTTTTCTTGATACAATAGGGTTTGAAATAATTCTTGGGTTGGATTTGTTGGTTCCCTATCCTGTTTTTTGACTATTATCACTAAATTTTGGCTATCACATCACCCTAAGGTGGGTTTTTAATTCACAAGGGTAAATGGGATATCTAGGTGAGCTGAGATGGACACGAGAAATGTGGGATAGGCAGGATGGTAGCCTAGATTTCTTGCTTATATATGAATGATTATGGAATACATCAGAAAGACTTCCCTATATTAGTGGATAATTTTAAAAACATTTTTCTAGATGATTTTTCAGGACTACCTCTATATAGAGAGGTATAATTTTCCATTGAGCTAGTGTTAAGAGCTACACTCGTATCCATTCCTCTTTATAGGATGACTATTATTGAGTTATATGAGATCAATAGGTAGCTAGGGGACTTAGAAGAAAAAGGGTTTATATAACCCAGTACTTCACTATGAGGATCACCAGTTATTTTTTCCAATAAGGTGGATCATACCATTAGGCTTTTCATAGATTTCCTTCAGTTCAAATAGCATACAGTTAAGAACCAATATCCATTTCCCCATATAGATGATCTATTTGACCAGATCCGATGAGCATAGGTATTCTATAAATATTGATCTGAGATCAGGTTATCATCAGGTGCATGTTATACCATCATATATACCACATATATCATTCCACATTAGATATGGATTGTATGATTATTTTTTCATGTCATTTGGTCTCATGAACGCACTAGAAATTTTCATCGAACTGATGAAATAGGTTTTCCTTATATATCTATATTTGTTTGTGGTGGTATTTATAGATAAAATATTGATGTATTATCACACTCAACACGGCGATGAAAAACATCTTGAGATCATATTGGATACACTAAGAGAGAATCAGTTATATGCTAATCTCACAAAGTTTTATTTTTTGATGGATAAAAATCACTTCTAGTGTCATATTATCTTAGAGAAAATAGTATCATTTGACCTATAGAATGTGATATTTGTAGTTTCCTAGGATCATCCTAGGAACATTTTTTGTATAAGAAGTTTCTTGGGGCTATATTATTATTACAAGTGCTTCATTCAGGACTTCTCACACATATAAGAACCTATTATGGGCTTGAATAAGTAGGGTGTGAAATTATAATGGTCTGAATCCTGTGATACATCCTTTTAAGAGATTTATGGGAGACTGAATTCACTGCCAATCCTGATTTTTATAGAGCCGAGAAAAAGTTATATAGTATATTGTGATGCATTGTGTATCGGGCAAAGACCGATTCTGATACAGGAGAAGTGAGTAGTGGAATATGTGTCTTGTTAGTTGAGGCCACATGAGAGGAACTATCGATGCATGATATTGAGTTATCCATTATTGTTCATGCCTTTCACTATTGGAGACATTATTTATTGGGAGAGTATTTTTTGATGTATATGGACCACAAAATTCTGAAGCATATCTTTAAATTGTGTGACTTTAATCTTAAGAGATGAAAGTTGGTTAAATAACTAAAACCTTTTAAATTTGAGTTTTCATATACGACTAGAAAGGGGAATAAAATTTCTGATGATCTGAGTAGGTAGACTCAGACATAGGCTATTTAGTAGGCCAGTAGCATGTGGCAGCTTATGGACCTTCTTTTTGAGATGCACATAGAGGTTGAATACCAACATGGATAGTTTGTACTTACATCATTATAAGTGACCTCTTCAGTTTTGGAGAGAGTGAATATGAGGCCCCTATCATATTATTATGGCTTGGTTCCATGGGAAAGTGTAGTATGAGATGACCCACCACTTGGTTAGGTTGTTGTTGAGGATGAGATCTTGCATATCCACTGACTTTTATGGGTTCATACAGATTTTCAGGAGGAGTTTATGGGAGAGTCCCATACCTCTTTATGGGATTTGTATCCCAGTATTACTAATATGTATCATGACTTGCACTACCGATACTAGTGGTTGGGATTGAAAATAGTGATATTTGAGTTTTCTATTCGGTGTTCCACCAGTCAAAAGGTGAAGGAAAAACACTAGTGACCATCATGACTTTTACAATTGTAATCTATTACTATGTGGTAATGAGATGATATCACTAATATTTCATGATGGGATTTCCTAGGTCACCACGATGTAGTGATGTCATATGGGTGATCGTAGAAAGGTTGACAAAGGTCTCCCATTTCTTACTTACTTGAGAGACATTATCAGTGGATGATATCAGGAGGCCCTACATTCATGAAATCATATTCCTCGATGGGGTTCCATGTTCTATCATATCATACAAAGAAGATCAATTCACATCGCAGTTCTGACATGGGTTTTATAAGGCACTAAGATCATCGGTACTGCTGCATATAACCTATCACCCACAAATGATGGTCAATTAAAATATATGATATAGGCTTGGAAAACATGATCTAATAATGCATACTTGATTTTAGAGGTTCTTAGGAGAAAAACATACCTCTCACTAAGTTCACATATATTAATAGATTTCAAGAGACCATATAGATGTCTCTCTATAAGGCCCTATACAGTAGGTCGTGCAGTTCACCCCTACGATGGATAGAGGTAGGAGATGCCATTTAGTTCACCCATGTGCTGAAAAGAGGTAGGGGAGAAAGTGCTACTGGGTCCTCATCTTGTTCAGAAGACATTGAAGTAGGTTCAACTTATTAAGAAGCAGTTTCCAACAGCTCAGTCTAGAAAGAAGTCTTACACTGATTGTCACTACGGACCACTAGAGTCTGAGGTGGGGAGTCATATTTTCTTATGAGTTTCATATAGACTAGGGAATATATGGATTCATAAACAAGGGAATATATCACCTCATTATATTGGTCCCTTTTATATTCAAGAGAGAGTTGGTCAAATAGTTTATCAGTAGTAGTTACCTCAGAGGTACTAGGCCACACAAAATGAATTCTTCATATCTCATATTCACTGATACCATTTTGATTTATCACATATTTCTCATCATGAGAATGTTGAGTTGAATGTTGATGCGTCCTTTGAGGAGAATATTATTCATATTGTTGATCGAGGCATGAAGGTTCTCTGAGGTCAGTTATTTCATCTGGTAAGGGTGTTATGGAAGCCCCGTCGTGTATAGGATGAGAATTGGGAGTGGGAGGCCAATGCATGTGCTCAGTTACTCTAACTCTTTTCAGATTCCTTACCACTATTAGAAGAGAAACTAAAGGAAGAGTTGTCTTAAGAGAGGTAGATTGTATGATGATGGGTTTTTCTATGAGGTATAGATATTTTAAATTCCAATTGAACCCTATGTTTTATTCATATACACATACTTAATCACTTAAATAGGAAATCATGAGTGTCTAGAGATTGTTTGGATCCAAATGCTCTAAATTTTAGAGGAAAGTTTCTAGCACATGGTTTGAAAAAAAAATCATATGAGACCACATAGTTTAGAAAAACCATGTAGGGTGTTGTAGGGATCCTTAAAGGGAAGCACATGGGCTATGCACTATTTGTCTAACTATGCATTGCAGGTTGTGTGGGGTGTACACCTTGGGGGAAGGGGGATGCATGGTTAGCACATAAGTTTGGAAAAATATGCTCCCCAATCATGCGGTTCACTACTCTTGGAAAGCGATAGGAACACGGTTGGTGCACGGTTTGGCCAGTCGTGTGGCCTTAAAACTTGGGTGAAATGACTTTTTTACCCTCAAACATTTTAAAGAGGATAACCCCTCTTCCTCTTCATTTTCTAGTAGAATACTCACACATGATAGATATATCTATACCATTCCATTGGTTTTGAAATATCTTCTCCATCTGGACTCCAATTCAAGTTTCATTCATCTCATTGGATCTCAACCAGTATAAGCTTCGATCCACTATCTTAATTTCTTATTCTCCCACTATATGTTGTGTGATCCTCATACAAGATATTTTTTCATATTTTCAGGGTGTTCGTCTATTCCTCCACTTTCTAAAGATCTAGACCAAATCATAGGCTGATACTGGATGAGTGTTCCTTTATAGGCATGCGGTAGGTGGTCGATACCTTTTTCCTCAAGCTCTGGTTGTTTATATCCTATTGTCGTAGTGTCGTATGCCGGAATTTCCGATGTTTCCTCATAAATTAGTATGACCGTGACTCAAATATTAAGTTCTTATTTAGGAAATTACATATATATATATAAGTTTGGAGGTTATTTACCTTAACCTAAACCACCCATAGGGTGGGTTCTTTCCTTTGATCGTGAATATTCCACCCTTGGGGTGATATGAGCTCACTATTCTTTATGGGGAATTGAATGTGGTAATAAAGTTGACTGTTAATGGTTATAGGTTCCTTAAAAAACATTTTCCTTTGTATATGAATGGTATATAATGGATAATCTGTTGGCTAGTATATGATTATAAAGGTATTAATGAAATGAATAATTAAACAGTGAATGATTTGGTTATAATGATAATGGAGGGTTCGCAGAATGACACTAACAACTCACTAGGATGCCTTTGAAATTTATACTCCTTCAATCTAATTTACTTGGCTTATTAGGATACAATTGAAACTTATACTCCTTAGATATGACCCACTATGATACCTTAGAAATTTATATTCTAAGGATTTAGATTACTTGGATACCATGGATATTTATACTCCTTGGATCCAGTTTACTTAACTCACTTGGATGTCTTAGAAATTTATACTGCTTAGATCCGGTTAAATCATCCTTTTAGGATTCCTTGTAAATTTATACTCCTTGGATCCTAGCCCATATAGTTATGACACTTAATTACTCAGTGTAGTCCATTGATGATTCTTACCATACTTTATAGTTATCTCTCATGTTATGGTTTCTTGATCACAATGAGCCTTGACAGACTAGGTAACATCACTTTTACTTTTGTTATATATGCATTGCTTCTGCTTATATGCACAAATGGGACTTGTTATAGAAACCATTGGTGGTGGCATACTGAGTGTTATCTCACACACCATTTGGTCCATCGTTGGGTACCTAGACAAACTTCGTGAATGCAAGTAGGGATAGGGGAAAGAACCTTCTTAGTGATGCTTGATTGATTGTTGCATAGGAATAAGGGAGCACAATACTAGGATATGGCTTGTGATGCTATCTAGATATTGTTTCTTTTTTGTCTTTTTGTAATTTTGATACATGTATTGTATTGGATGTCTCTTTACATGTTTATCATATTTTCCTTTGTTGTATAGCATGGCATGATCATTATTCTATATATGATATTGACAGAAGGGATAACATGGTTATTTATATGATGGATGGTTACTTTTCTGCTATTTGGTTATGTTATATGCTTTGACTATTGATTGATATTATTTTACTACTATGAAAAACTCTGATCATGAGGGTATAGTATCTATACTATTCCACTATGGACCCTCGCTGTTAATCAACAACCTCTAGCATACGGGGAGTCATGCTTGAGGTCATGTGACCCACCGACTTGGGGCACCATTCATTAACTTTCGAGTTGGGATTTTACATGCCTCGAACCCTATAAATCCTTAGTCGGTCTCCATGTATCATGTTGATAAGGAATACCCTCCATTCCCCAATTCATCCAGTATTTAATTGATAATCTTTAATTTTATTTCACTTCAAATTTTAAATTATTAATTTTACCGACTTATTTTTCTAAAATCATCACCTCAATTTTAACCATATTTCCAATATACACCTAATTATATGTTCCCTATTGTCCTCAATTTAGTTTCTCACAATATTATTTTATATTATCTAGCTTACAAACTTGTCTTTAGTAATATTAGAATCCATGCTCAACTCCACAATACGCGCTCTTTTAAACTCTTGAAGCACTACCTCAATTCAACCCCAACACTGGAATACCATTTTAATCAACCCAACTATGACCCCAATGTTAATTATTCGGTATGAATAACAAATTTCTAGTATATCGCTTGAACTAAAGACCTAACCTCAATTAACTTTGTCTAGTCATTCTCACACATCTCAAAAATTTTCCATAGATCTCAACATGATCATTGAATTTATACAAAATTGGGGAACCAACGTCATGGAATGGAATGAGATCCTTTTTAATAAACCAGAATCAAGTGGACACACATACTGCATTGACTGAGATTAGCTTCAACATATCTAATTGTGATTCCTGAGCCAGAACATCATGATCCCATGAACTCCACACATACAAAACTCATTGATCAGTTTCACAAATGCATCAAAACAACCACCTAGTGTGCATCCAATTATGTCATCATAGATGAAAATTATGGGAGAGTCTAGGCCCCACCATTTCATGTTCATTAGTGAGATATTTTAATTCACAAGAAGAATCCCATGAAATACAAAAATAAAACTTATATTCACCTTGTAAATGGGTTATTATTAGTTTTGGTTTGTCTTGATCATCAGATCTTCACATGGTTCATATCATTTCTTTGATCAAAATCTCTCGGCTTCAAATGGACCCCTACTTCAATTGTACTAAATATCCCAAATGCTAATATGGTCACCAATGTCTTCTCTGACAAAAAAATCAATCATCCTTGGTTACAGATTCCTTATTTTGAGCTTCATCGATCAAAAATTAGTCTCTTTCATTCAATAAGGATCATGTGCCCCCTAGTTTTTACGACTCAGTTTCATCGATTGAGTACAAGAGATCTCAATAATCATTGGATTCCTATTAACATTCAATCCCCAAATCCCTTTAGGTCAATACTTATTAGCTTGTGGTGAATTAGTCTTATGTGAAAAGATAAAGGGAAACTAACCCTTACATAACATGATTTAACAATCCTATTGATTTATATATGGAATGTGAAGTTGATGGAATAGTGATACAACCTTTATAGAAGTGTTTTTGACCTTGATGTAGCACCTTTCTACCTTGAAGTAGCTCCCAAATGACCCTTACATAGCTTTTTAATCCACAAGATTACCCCTACATAGCTTTGCAACCATGAAACTACCTTGATACGACACTGTGGGATAACCCTTACAACAACTATGGCAAGACTAAATGACACTTACACATGTGGGGTACCTTTATGTCGGTGACAAGATGTCCCTCGTGTGGCCTCATAAATTCAAAAATATATTTAAAAAGATTTTTATGACCCTCTGACATGTCTCATGTGACCCTTACACATGTGTTATGTTAATGGGGTGCCTTTACACAAGATTTCTAGAAGCACTTTACCTTTACACATTTTCAACACATAAAATTCAATGCAAACTAAAAATAAGAAACTCAAAATGAAAAATTTAACTTCACAATAGAATTAAAACCACAAAATTATATAAAAGAAATTAAAAACCTAAATTCCAACATTTGATATTAATGATTAAAACATGAAATTTGGAGGAACCAAATCTATGAAAAAACCTATTCGAAAATCACTTAAAAATATTATTTCAATTAATTTTTTCACAAAGACAATGAAAATATTTGTTCTCAAGAATATGTAGTTGGGGTTTGGATTAGTGGTAAGCACCCCATAATTCTATATGGAAAATGGGGGTTCAAAACTCATTGGGCGCAGATTACTGTAGCAGCAATATAGCAGACGAGATACTATTACAACGACGACACTGTAGTGGCGACATGGGTACTATAGCGGCGGCAGTGGAACTGTAGCAGCTGCAGTACTGTAACAGTGAGGGTACTATAGGATTACTATTCACAGAATGGGCCTTGGGCCAAAAAATTGGGCCTACGGGCTATGTAATGGCTAAATGCCCACTGGACCTTCGGGCTATATAATGGGTCTCCCTCTACCCAGTTAAATAGGTCTTTGCATTGTTTTAATAATAAAAATGAGGCTTTGGCCCCAACCTTTAAAAAAAATTTGTTCTCAAGAATATGATTTTTTTAAAAAATACTTTTTATTAATTTAGAACCTAAAACCTCATTTTTTTTCTCAAATATTCATTGAATTTAAATTCCAACAATATATTAATAAAAATTTAATAATTATCTATTATAAAAAAAATTTGAGGTTAAAATAATTATATTTTTAAGAAAATAATATGGTAAACAAGAATTAAAAATAGATCACAAAAACTTTATTCACAATTAAAACATCTATTGTCCTTAATCAATAAATTAATAACATTAATTGTAAGTTAATTCATTTAAAAAATTAAATAATTGAAGTTCTAATAAGAGGTGATTTGATAAGTTACTTTCCACATGGTCTCTGTCTAATACGAAATGTGATTTTTCACTTAAAATAAAACATTTTAGTGAAAAATTTCTTTCCTACTTTACAAAAAAGGATTTAAATTGAATTTTTTTTAGAAAAGTTAAACAAACATCAATTTTTATGCAACTGTCCTTCTAAATTTCACTATTTTCTATGTGACCAGACCCATATAATTAACTTCTCATCATAATTGGAAACACTAATGGATGTGTGAAATTTATAAATTAACTAAATAGCATAAAAAATCATCCAAAAGGTAAATGTATAAAAACTAAAGAGTTCAAACAATATTAGGTTTATGTTTTACAAAAACTCCTAAAAATTAAAAAAGTCTAAAATTTAAAGAAAAATTAACAACTATTGAAAATGAAAATTGATGTTTGAAAATAGTTGGTTTTAAAAAAATAATGAGTTTTTATGTGTATTAAATGAAATATATTTTAGCATATTAGAGTACCCTCCCTCAAACTTAAAACCTATCATTTTATCCAATATTTAATCTCAAGGTGGAAGAAATAATTGAATCAGTTTTTGTTCAAGATGATTTTCTATTTAAGTGCTTCAAAACCTTGTTCAAGGGTTATAATTGATTTTAAGAAAACATGTTGCCAAGAAAAATCAATTTATAAAATACAATTATTTAGTTTTGTGTATTTTTCATAAGGAAGAACATAATGATTTTCAAGAAAACTTATAAAGTATCATCTTAATCATTAACATCAATAGAAAGTATTTTCTTATGTCCAAAGTAATTTTAAAGGTGCTATGAAATTCTATAAAATTCTTTTCCAACTAATTTTCAATAACCTAGAAAATAGCGGCCTAAACACCCACCAATTTAAACACTCACTCAATTCAACTACAATAGTTAAGAAATCCCCCTTAGCCCCCACATATGAAATAAGTTCATTTAAAACTAGGAGTGGATTAATAATCAATATTTTCAAAAACAAGTGAAGTTAACTTTTCATGGAATCTTCATGCAGTTTTAACTAGCATGAAAAATACTATGAAGAAAATAATTCACAAAGTTACTCCCTTTTTCTTTTAGTTTCCTTTAATTATAGCCAATGATAACTCTCTTTTATGACATTTTTAAATTCAGTGGGTCACTCCAATTATAAACCTAAAAATAAAACAAATCAAAATTATAATAAAAAATTAACAATCAATACAAATAAGACAAATAAATAGTGAGATGATGTTGAAATGAAATTACAGGTTATTGATAACAGAGTAAGGGAAGTCTTTTAAATGAACTTTTGAAATTTCAAAACAGGGAAAAATGATTAGGTAGTTAAGTGAATCTAGGAAATATAAAATTAAGGTGGTTTTTTATTTAAAATAATAAAAGGAAACACACAAACAACGATTTACTAAAAAATAGGTTTCCCCAAGAAAAACTAGTTTTAAATTCTCTAGTCATACTTCTCTAAGTATATAACCATAATAACTTAGGAAGTGAAGTTTTCTATCCACAAACCACCAAATGTTGATGAACCAACTTTATTTTAGGTGAAAAATTAGTTTCATGGGATCCAAATCTAGTAAAATAATTCAATTTATTTTTGTCTGAAAGACATTATTGCAGCCACCCTTTTACCAATGTGGAAAAAATGTTGTCCACTTCTTGGGTTGTTCCAAAAAAAATTCATTTTAAACTTTCTATAAGGTACAACCTCATATAGGATGTTTCTAAGGGTATTCCTAGTTTCTCAAATCTATCATAATAATTTTAAATGATTAATTCAATAAAAATAAAGGTGCATAATTCTAGGTCTTTAAAATCATATTCCAAAAGGGTTTTTATGCCACTCCATATAGTTTTTGAATCTTTGGTACTCAAAAATGAACTATCTTACAAATTAATCCCAGCTAAAAAATGAATTTCAATTCTTAAATCAAATAAGGTATGCTTTAGAAAATATATAAGAGTATGATTTTTTTATCTTTCAAGTTTATGCTTTACCAAATTGTAATTTTATTCTAAAATTACCTCATCTAAAAACTAAAAAACCACAATTAATACTTTTAATGGTTTGATTATGCTTAAGTAAACTTTTGTGTGCTCAAAAATTTCTTCTAGTTAAACTATATTTAATCCAATTCAAGATATATAAAAAATTTTCTCCTCAAAAATAGCATATGTCCAATAATTTTCTTCAACCACTTCTACTGAAAAATAGTGTGTACCTAAGTTAAAAGGGGTATGATCAACCACCGATTCCAATTCAAATTCAAAAGTATCCTTCTCTACGAAAAGGGTGAGATCAATTGGGTGTTACAATTCATGTTCAAGGGAGAAACAAAATCCAATCCATCATTAAGAATATTAGATTCAAGAGATTCTAGATTTAAACAATTTTCTTCTAAAGGATTAATATCAATTTCTAAGTACTTAAGTAGGACTTTGGAAAATTTATGGGTGAAATTTACAAAAAGTTATTTTTAAAAAATTATCATTTATTTAAAATTTAACTCCTCATGATAAATATTAAAATTAAAAATAAAAATTATTGGGTTCAAACTATCCAAAAATTGAAGATCACTTTTCAAATCAAGAAAAAAAAATTATGAATTGTAGTTTTCCAATTTAATGAGGTCTTCCAAAAATTTCCAAACTTCAACACTTCTATATTCACTCAATTATTTAGGGAAACAATTGAGGATTTTATAAATACTATGTTTCCATTATCAAATTATTCTTCAATTTCTTCCTCTTACTCCTCAAAAAACACAAAATGTTAATCAAGAAGTCTTATAAGTAATTCATGATTCTCATTATTCATTTGGTTTTGTCTAGGTTTCCATATTTATTATAGGTTCCTTTCCAAGTATGTTTCCCTTAATAGTGACAACATATGCAAAAAAATATTGACTTTGATGATTCTAACCACTTAGATGGTCTATTTTTACAAAAACAATTAGAAATCAAGCATAATAATAACAATAAAATTTTCCAAACCAATCATAGACTCAGAGTAGAAGAATATGAACATCCAGTTTAAGGAATTTTTGAAAACAACATATTTTATTTATAAATTTTAGTTTTATTTGTTTTTTATACCTAGAGGAACCCAATTCCATCTTTCCTCAACAAATGTGACAAATTTTAACAAGACCATTTGTTGTCATGACCATTAAAATATCATTTATAAATCAATATTATCATATCAATGAAGATTATAACATAATGGAAGATGATTAGGCAGTATAAGGGGTTAATTATTACCCAATCTACCAAAATTAGTGAAATAAATGTGAAATATGAAACATGAATGTGAAAACATGTGTTCAGAATGAAGTAAGTATGAAAAGAAGATGAGTGTGTGATGTTAGTTATGTTAAAACCTATATTATGGGTTATAGAAGGAGATGTAAAAAAGGTATCAAGGGGAATTCAGTTGATACATATTGATGAAAAAATATGATCTAAAAAACGAAGGTAATAAGGTCTATAAACTTAGGAAGTCATTCACATAATAAAAATTAATTTATCAGTGGTTGTCCATTCTTCTGGACCTAGTGAAAAATATGTCGATTTGTTGTAGTGGTTGTGGTTTCAAAACATTTTTAATGTTTATTTTCATTTCTCAATACATAAATCAAAATAAAACATAATTAAAGGGAATATGACTAGGAAAAATGAATGAAGACCGTGAAGAGAATGAAAACGAGAACCTCCGTGAGTTAACAAACACCATCAATTAATCTCCCCTAAAGAATTATGAATAGTAAATGTTATAAGAGTAAGACATGAGTAAAATGTTATATAATTTTTTCAAGAAATGAGATAGGAATAAAGTATCCTTTTCTATTGATTATAGATCTCAATCCCCTATCTATCTTGAGACTTCATTCTCCATCAAGTTTGAGCTCATGCCTCATGCTCTTTACCCTCTAATATTCTACATGATCTCCAAGTCAGTAATGTTGATCCATAGTTTCCTCCTCACCCCAATTCATGTAAGATTTGGTTCATGATATTTAATTCTATTTCACTTCACTTTTACTTCCACAAACTTATTTTTTTTAAAATTAGTGCCTCAATTTTATTCAAGTTTCCAATCTATCCCTACCTTCACGTGACCTATTGGACTCCATCAAATTTCTAACCATATTATTATAAAGGGGGATCATATGGGTCCAATTAATGGATTCAATTCCAAATAAGTACCACATTAATATTTTTAGGATAAGCTATGTCTATCTAGGTCCATTTTGTGGATTAAATCACTAATCCCTAGATGTCATTCTCCCATTATTGAGACAGAACCTTTGTTTTCAGTTTAACTTTCATTCATGATCGGACCCCAAAACTCAATATCCTAAAAAATAAATTGAATTACCAACTCAATTCATTCCCAATAATGTTTTGGGAAAGTGGAGGTTCATGGTGATGACATAATCACAAACAAAAAATAAAAATTAAATAATATGCAAGGATTTAAATGGTTTGGCAAGTGTTGCCTATGTTCATGAGAGAAGGGGGGAATTTTTATCTTATTACACACTCCAGATAAATTCTTCAAAGGATCAAATACATATATTATAGATCATGGGATTTGATGCTGTTATATAGAGGAAGAAAAAAATACATTTATCTAGTTGTTGGGTAGTTTATCTACCCTATAATAATTCATTTCCCGAATACTTCAAAATAAAAAGTGCCACCATGTTTGTTTTTACTCCAAGGAATATACTACTACCAATAGAAAAATATTCCTCCACATATTTCTCCCCTTGATTGGGAGTGTCCCTCACAAATCTCCCCCTCATAACCAATTTGAGGTAGAAGCTAGACCTGCCTTCTCTTTGCAATCATTCAACTTCTCTTTTGGTAGAACCTTTATCATCATGTCTTCCCCATTATCATTGGTGTAGATTTTCTCAACATTAAAAAATATTTCTTCCAACACATTTTGGATCTAGTGATATCACAAATATATGTGTTTGTACTTGGAATGAAAGTTCGGGTTCTTACTGAGATGAATAGTGTTATGACTCTCATAATAGAGAATATAATTTTGTTGACTTTTTCTCATATCATTGAAAATTTTCTTCATCCGTAGTATCTACTTATATTCATCATTGACTGCGATATACTCTTATTCTATGGTAGAAAAGTCAACACACTTCTAATGTCATGATTTTCATAATACTGCACCCCTATAAATGATATTAGGTACCCTGATATGGATTTACTCATGTCAATATCTCCATCCATATCTGTATCTGTATATCCTTCCAAAATAGTTTTACCATTTCCCAAACATAAACAATGACTATATGTACATCAGAGATACCTCAATATCCATTTGAACGATGACCAATGATCCTTTCCAAGATTTGATAAGAATCTGTTCACAATTCCAATAGCATGATAAATATCTGGTCTGGTGCACACCATGGAATACATAAGACTTCAAACTGTAGACTAATAAAGAACCCTTTCCAATTTTACTACCTCCTCGTTAGTTGATGTAATTTGACTCGTCATAAACCTGAAGTGACTCTCATGTAGAGTACTAACTAGTTTCTCCTTTCCCACATTGAATCTTTCAAGTACCTTTTCAACATACTACTCCTCAGATAAAAAATATTATGATTCCTTATGTCATGAGTAATCATCATACCAAGAATCTAGGTAGCATCTCCCAAGTATTTCATTTCAAAATACTTGTTCAAATTTTTCTTCAACCTATTAATCTTGGTGATATATCTCCCAATAATAAACATATCATCAACATAAAGTAATAATATAATGAAATCACCATAAGAAAACTATTGAATTAAAACACAATGATCAGTTTTCATCCTCCTATACTCATTTTTCTCCATGAATGCGTCAAATTTTATTTACCATTTCCTTGGTGCCTATTTCAAAACATATAAATCTTTCTTAATCTTTCATAGCATGTTTTCTTTTCCTTTCACATGAATTCCCTCTATCTGATCCATATAAATATCCCCATCAAGATCACTATATAAAAACATAGTTTTTATATCTAGTTATTGAACCTCCTGGTTCATACTAGATACCAATCAAATAACATCTCTGATTGAAGACATTTTAATAGCATGATAATTTTTTTATCAAAGTCAATACATTTATTTTGACCGAATCCTTTAAAAACCATTTTGGGTCTATAGCATTGTTATGAGCTGTCATATTATCCTTTAATTATGTAAACTAACTTGTTCTTGATTGTATTATTTCAATGTGGTTACTCTACCAAATCAAATGTACTTTTCTTTTTCAAGTATCTTATATCCTCTTGCATTAAATTCTTTCATTACATTTTCTATTGACTCATGATCACATAATTATAACTATCTTTCTCTCCCCCAATAGTAAGAATCACATACTCAAGTGGTGAGTATCCACAAATCAGTTTTTGGTCTCTAGCGGATCTCCTCAAGTGTGCTTCACGGGGAATTTGATCTAGAATATCATATGATGGAGACATATTACCTGGTAGTGATGCATCATCAGTGTCATGTATCTCTCTCACGCTAGCTGGAATTGATGGTGGTGGGACTGGTTCTATATTGACTGGAATTTCCTCAGACTGCAGCTTCTCTGCATTTTATGGTTTTTAAAAATCTTCAATCATAAGATCCTCAAGAAAAACAAAATATTTTCTTATAACTATCCTTATGATGATAGTACCCCAGAGTTGGTATCCAAACTCCTCATGTGAATATCCTTACAAGGTACACTACTTTCTTTTTCCATCCAACTTCACCCATTCATCTTTTGGGATGTAAACAAATGCCTTGCAGCCAAATACTCTAAATTGTTTGTATGATACATCTTTACCTATCCAAACTCTTTCTAGAACATCTTAGTTTAGTGGAACTAATGGAGAAATGTTGATAAGATCAATTTCAGTTCTCATTGTCTCTTCTCCAAAAGGTTTTTGTAATCTTTGAATTTGAGAGAATACACCTGACTCTCTCACAATGTTTTTTTTTCATCCTCTCAGCAACATTGTTATACTAAGGAGTCTTCAGTACTGATTTTCCTAGCCTGATGCCAAAACTCCTTCAGTACTCCTCAAATGGACCATGATACTCTCCTATAACTTCTCCCTGCACAAACTTTAACAATATGCATGTTTCTCTTTCCAACATCCCATAAAAATGCTTGAAAACATCCTTCAGTTTATATTTAGTTTTTAAATAAATGTCCCAAAATTTCTTATAATGATCATCTATTAAGGTAAAATAATAAATATCACCTCCCATTAACTTAGTGATTATCATACAGATATTAGTGGGAATTAAATCTAAAATATTTACTTTTTTGGATGCTAAATAACAACTAAATTATACTATGCTATTTTCCCGTGATGTAATCAATAGAAGTATCCAAGTGTGTACCTTTTAGTCCTGGAAATATATCTTTTTAGAGAGTATTCCGATTCCTCTCTCCCTCATGCTAACAAGACAGTTGTGTCAAAAATTTATAAGAACATATTTCCTGGATACATTGACTTCTCCTCTATATGGTCTGGCATCTATGAGATAAATAGAAGAATATTTATTTATTTTTTCAATTACCAAGTAACCTTTGGTAAGATTCAATTTCCCATCACTGAAGGAACTGACATATCCGTCATCTTCAAGCATTATAGTTGATATCATATAGAGGTGAATATCAGGAACATGCCTTATATCATTCAACAATAACCTACATCCAATATTTGTTTGAAAAAAATATTACCAATACTAGTGATTTTAGATGAACCATCATTTACCATCTTTATAGGTCCAAAACTCCCTAAAGTGTAAGATGATAAGAAATATCTTTTGATAGTGAAATGGTAGGAGGTTTTGGAATCGATAACCCATGTTGAGTATTGTATTGCATGACTAACCTGATTATCTTCTTGAACAATAACAATCTCTTCATTTACAACCACTACATTATTATTTTGGGTCTTAACTTCTTGATTAATTTACACTGTCACCAACCTTCTACACTTCCGGATGAAGTTTTCGGTCTTTCCATAGTGGTGGCACTTCATGTCATATCTTGAATGGGATTTCAATCACTTCCTTATTTGCATATTTTGGTCACGGGGTTCCCTTCGTCTACTGATTACCTACCATTTCTATTTCCTTTTTCTTTCAGTGATAATAGCCTCTGATTCAGGTGTATTTCCCTCATCTTTTCATATGGATTCTTCATTTATCATTATGTCTTTCACAATTTCCACAGAGAGAGTTCCATCTGGAGTTGAATTTATGATCTACACAGCAAGTGTGTCCCATGTCATCGGTAAATAACTCAACAACAACAATACCTGCAACTCATTAACAATCATAATTTTCATAGAATTAAACTATTCAATGGTACATTGAAACTCTCTCATGTTCTCTGATAAGTTGGTCCCATATTTTTACTATAAGTTTACAAGTTAGCATATCATGTTTGGTTTGTTTTTTATGGTTGCCCTTGCATAAATATTTTCCAATTATCACCAAATAATGGAAGCATCGTGTTCATTGGAAATATCTTTGAAGTACTCTTATCGAAACACTATCTGATTTGGGAAGTGTACTTTCTTTTGAGCACAACCCACTATGTATTAACTGGCGGAGTACTTGTTAATATATTCTCATTTAATTGAACAGTTATTAAAGATTCCATCATTTTCACTGTAATGGGATTAACAGTATCCACTATTGGCTTCCATAAATCTTCAATATACAAAAGATCCTCCATTTTGGGTTTCCAAATGGTATAATTAAAAGTGTTACAATTAATCATGTTACCAATATTTTCATCTATTGATGCATTCATAATTTAAAAAATCTAACCATATGGATGCATCTGTAATGGTTGAAGTAGCTGGAATTGACTCTTGGATTGTTCAAAATGGACCCTGATTGGCCAAGTTATAGCCAAAACAATTTCAATGGTCTTGATCAACCAATCAGGTGGTTCTGATGTGGCATGCCAGAATAGTTTCCAGAAAACTCACTATAAATTCATCACTGGTATGAAGAATGTCATCTTCTTGGAAAAGGGGTTACTGTAGTTCCCAAGGTTTGACCAAAACATTGGACGACTCTACCAGCAACATTTTAGATCCTTTTTTTTATGTTGCTTCTACCATTGGAATAATCTCGCCACGATCTTCATGGATCTAGCCTCAATTGTTTTTGACCAACTTTAATTTTATGATCACTAGAAAAGTTCATAGCACCCCCACCATGATGACTCTGATGGATTTGATACCACTTTTTTGGGGAAGCTAAGGTTTGTGGTGATGAAATAATCACAAACAGAAATAAAAACAGAAGAACGCATGCAGATTTATGTGGTTTGGAAAGTGTTTCCTGTAACCATGGGAGAAGGGGGCTTGTTTTTCTTATTACTCTCTCTAGATAAATTCTTTAGAAGATCACATTCATGTATTACAGATCATGGGATTTGATCCTGTTATAAAGGGGAAGAAAAATCCTAAATTTTTTCAGTTGTTGGGTAGTTTATCTACCCTTGAAGAATTCGTCACCCGACTACTTCAAAGTCCAAAGTGGCACATGGTTTGGTTTCCATCCAAATAATATACTATTTTTGATAGAAAAATTTCCTCCACATATTTATCCCCATGATTCGGTTTTTTACACACACAATGTAATACCATTTAAATATACCATGCTCCAAATTCATTTTTAATTCTTTAGTACGCACAACCAATTCCCACTTTATCACTTGTAGTGAATACCTAGGTTTATTCAACATTGGATGGTCAGTATTCCACAACACCCTAGTTTAATGGATAAATTATATTGATAACAACCTTCATGAAACATTAGGTATCCATCTTCATGGAAATGATGGGGCTTGATTTTATTGAACTAGAATTGGGTGGAGACACATCCCACTTTGAAAAATATTAGCTTCAGTATCTTCAAAACATGTTAGCGTGGCTTCTGTTTCACTTCACTTGTATACTATTGGGGACTAACTCAATCCATTTCACAATAAAAACTAACATGGTAGGATTAAAAAAATTACATAGCAATTCTAAAGAATTCCATTATAATTAGAGTGTCTCCAAAATTCAAGTAAATCGAAAAACATAAATTACAAATATTGTGTCGAAAAACACTATGAAAATTTACGTCCTGATACTCTTATATAAACTATCACATAATCGTCTTGTGATAATAACCCTTCAGAAATCAGAACCAAACATATAGTGTCATTGTATCACTTTGCTTCCCAACCCGATTTTCTACTACTCACTGACCACACCCTAAAAACCATCAGCGTCCAACCTGGTTACAATAACATTAAAAAACTATCATGAGTTGGATTGAAAATTCTAAAAAATAAGGATAAAAAACATATTCTCGTTTCAAACCTATAATCATCCATATCAATGACCCAAATTTTCAAATTTTAAAAAAGTATCTTTATATGTGAAAAAAATTGGTTGAATCTTTTGAGATAGTCGACGCCCCAAAATTTTGGTCTTCAATAGATTGATATAGTAATTTACAAGTAGAAACCATCAGGAAAAAAAATTCATCTCAACTTCAACTTGTCGATGGTCATCATCATATTTTATTTAGACCGAAAATCAAATATCCACTCAGTTTATATTATTTAATCGATAGAACTCACTTGGCTTCGAAATAACTCCTACATTGGATATACTAAAGCTTTCAAATGTGAATAGGGTCATCAATGTGTTCTATGATATAACGATAAAGCATCCTTGGATCCCAAGATTCATCGATTGACACTCAATATCCATCATTCAATCAAGATCATGCAGATCCCAATTTCAGTGGCTCGATTTAATTGATCAGGTTCAAGAGATCTCAATCATTCTTGGCTTCTAGTTTGATTCTTGAATCCCTTTTTATTTATCTTCATGAACATGCAGTGGTTGACTCTTATGTGAATGGTTAAAGGGTTAATCACCCTTATGCATCATTATTTAACAATCCTCCTAACCCTTTTGTATCTTGTGAAGTCGATGGTACCTTGATGAAGCCTTTAAAAAAGCATAGTTGTCCCTAATTTAGTCCCCTGATACCTTGATATTGCTCCCAAATTACCTAGGATACCTCAAGCTTACCCCTACATAGATTTTCAACCATAAAACTACATTGACATAGTAGTGTGGGACTAAAATTATCCTTTTTTAAGTGTGTTACTTTTACAAAGTGGAGAATATTATCTTTACTTTTACTTATCACTCCAATTATAACTATAGATCGGCTATGATGGCTTTTACATAGGTCCCATTTAGAGACCCAAAACATTAAGTACATGGAAATTACATTACTTTTGCGGAATACTTAATACATAAAAAAACCAACACTCAAGGAATGTAACAGTTTAGTGTCTTTGGAAACTCGGAACATAATCTTCTAATCATGGTGAAAGATCTTCAACATCTCCCATAAAGATCTTCCCCTTTTGTTTTCTTACCTAAAACCTTTCTTTATATCTTGGGGAAAAGAAAACATATAAAGGGTGAGCTCAAATGCTCAATAAGGGTAAGCATGGATAAAATAAAACAAACCCTATACATTTTAACTTTTAAAAAAATGACGATAATGTTCAAACATCAAAATCTTGAGCAATGATATAAAACATGGCAGTACATAAGGCATAGATCATAAAGAAACATTAATCATGATAAAATAGCATGGGAATAAAACATGTAATTGTGGAAAATATTAGGCACATGATATAATTTCCATAGTAGCCAAGACATTGCTTCCAAGACCATCTTAGTGGACAAAGTCCCTTTCTGAATCGAGTTCACTCCTTGTTCCAGTCCTGTAACACTGAACCAGATTAACTTACCGTTCCAGACATGTCTATCTCATGAGATATAAATCTTTACCCAATTCATTTTAGGGAGATATAGGTACCACCGATCTCATAATGAAATCATTCTTACGTGTGCCACAACATAAACATAAATCATTCATCATAACCCAAAGAATAAAATGGGTTTCATAAACATCATACCATCATAACATAATCCATATAAAACAAATGGATATCATTTCATCATAATAAAAGTGAAACCATGTAAATAATAGAGACATTATACTTGAAACATAAACATATGAAATAATGTCATCTTATATGGAAAATAGTTTTGATAAAACACATGAAATGAATTCTTGAGGAAAATATCCTTTCTTTTTCAAAATCATTTTCTTTTCACAACATTCCATGCAATTTTAAAAGAACAGGACTTTGTTGAAAATATTTATGAAATCTTGTAGAGTAATCTTCATGAAAATTAGGCGTTATGAAACCATAAAAATCCGTTAATTCTGTATAAGTTAAAAAAAACATTCTCCTCATACTTTTGCTGGAAAAGTAAAAAGGTACCATATATGGTAAACAAAAGAAAGATTCCTTCCATAATACAAAGTAAAATTAAAAGAGGGGTAAACATGACTTTAAAAATACATGGAATAATATTAAACACTTTATGAACAACATTTTATGGACATGGATGAAAAATATAACCCAAATAAATACTTACGTATAAGCAATCTCGGATGAAAATGAGATTGCAAAATTATCCCTTACCTTATGTCCGATATGCTTAGTATGTATCCGAACCTCCTGTATAATGATTTAAATAATGTCATTGAGTTATTAAAGAATCATATTCATTCTTATGATATCATATATGGTTCACTTATGACTTTATATTACCCGTTCATTTGTAAATTCAATGTTAAAGCAGCGTTTTGGGTAAAATAGTTTCATTTATCATCCGTGTTTTAACTTGTAATTATTAATATGATTAATTAGATAATGATTAATTAATTCCAGAATATGAAACATGATTTATATATAGTATATATTCAGAAAATAAATATATATAATAGATCGATAAATGGAAAGAAATACACCATTCATGGAGACGGTAGGCCGTACGTACGCATGAAAGCTGTTTTCGTTTCCTTATTGAATTGAATGGAATTATGTAGATGAAATACATATATATATATACATAAATATAGTATAATTATTATGTAATATATTTCATTATTACTTATTATATACACTTTATAATCATTCTTGAATTGTTAACATGGAAAATGAATCTCATCGCGTCGTGGAGACGGTAATCCGTACGTACGCACGGGCGATGATATCGTTCCCATATTTATTGAATGAAATTGGAGTGGTTGTTATAATATATTATAATCCATATGATGTTTTAATAACCATATATAGTTATTCTTTACACCAATATATCCATCCATGTAAGGTGGTGGTGGAAAAACAGATTACACCACAGCGTGGAGACGGTATTCCGCACGTATGCACGCGCAGTGATTTCATTTTCCGTAGGATGGATAGAAGGCGAAATAGGGTTGTTTAATATTTATAATAAAATATAATTATATATTTAATACTTATGTTATTACTTTATAATGAAACAAATAAATAAGAAGAAGTTGAAGAAGAAAGAAACTTGGAAGAATCGGTTCGACACACCTCCTTTAAACTTATTCTTAGGGAACTAGAGTTGGTATTTTGAGAAGAAAATAAACTCTATGATATAAATAGAGAGGTTTATAAGATTAATTGGCAGGGTTTGGCTGATCTTCAAGGCTCAAAAGGGTGTGAAGAGAATAGGGAAGGGGTGCCCTTTTTATAAGAGAGGAGAGGGGAACCTTTGGAAACATAAGAAATATTAATTTATAATAAATTCAAACCCCACATAAAAAGATAAACAAATGGCTCAAATTCGAATATGAGATTTTATAGGGTTGTAATATCATAAAAAAATAAAATTTAGACATGTTTTGAATTTCTTTCAAACCTTATCAATTTGATTTATCCTTATTTAAGCTATTTAAATTTATTTGTGGTAATAAAATTCTAATTTTTAAATTGTTATAAATAATTACTTATGTGTTGTGAATTTTCCATAATTAGATATATTTTTATATTATGACCATATAATTTTCAATTTGTAATTTTTAAATATTTTTGTGATTTTTAAACAATTTAATAATATGTTATTTTTAGGAAATATCAATAGTGTCAATTTTGACACTATTTAATTATTTGAATTTAAATAAAATCCCCAGAGAAGATATGTTCGACATAAAATATAAAATAGTATCCTAACATGTCATATTCATCATATAAATTCATGGGTCACATTAATTTGTTCATATATTATTTATTTTAATATTTTTAAAACCATTCATTTGGTATATCTCTTAATAAAATAATTACTACAAAAGTTTTGTATAATTATTTAATATACTTATTTTTTGCATAAAAATTGAAAATAAAACCCTATGATGAAGATAAATATAATACCCTTCATAATAATATTTTTACTCGAATATATCATCTTAAAATGACAACATTTAAATTGATATATTTATTAAAGTATGAAAGTGACATCTTTGACATCATTTAAAATAAAATAATATAAATGTCCTAATTGGTTTTCTAAGGCTCCAAATGGTCCAAAAATATACCCTTGTATGATTAGGGTATATATATACTCGACCAATAATACTTTGTCAAGTTTCGGGTCCTTTGGATAGGTATTATTATTTTAATAAAAACTATATTATTGATTTTTCACTAAATAAATAATTTCTACATCATTAATTTATAAGATATTAAGGTAATAAAATATTTCATAAAAATTACAAATAAATTACCTTGATAAAGAAAAACATTTTATCTTTTAAATGAGAATTTATAATCTAATTTATATTCTGTATAACTATATATTAAAAATAATCCAATTATTAAAGTTTGAGTGAGACACTTCACTTTCCTTTAAATAAAATAGATAAAAGGTCTTAATCAAATACAAGTGGGTTCCATTAGTTTCTATTTCGACCGAAGTATGACTTAGGGTAAAATATAATCATACAATTATATTAGGATAAGTGTTAGGGTAATTTTATAATATTATATTTACCCTTAATTACCATATTTACCTTTAACTATGGTAAATAAAATTTACCATAGTTACTATTCATAATGACTAAAAATAAAAAGTAGCTTATTAACATAATTTGGACATAATGATTCCAAATATGGAATCCATTTTTAAAAATTCAAATCACATAATTTTCAGAAATTAATTTAAAATTAATCCCATTGTTAAGAAAATGAGTTTTAAAAGTTAAAACATTGCAAAAGATTGAAATGATTTTACCTATGAATTCAATGTAAAACA
This sequence comes from Viscum album, assembly GCA_963277665.1. NCBI lineage: Eukaryota > Viridiplantae > Streptophyta > Magnoliopsida > Santalales > Viscaceae > Viscum > Viscum album. Next base: position 267,496,080 of record OY728155.1, on the reverse strand, counting down.
AATGCTAATGAAATACATTATATTAAATGGTAAAAATATATTCTATTTATACTTTAAAATAAATCAATATTTTAATTTAACCATATAAATTATTACGATGAAAAAAGTTGTTTTTAATTAAAATATAACATGTTTTTACTATTCATTAAAATATGAAAGTTATCAGAATAATATGAAAAATTTATCCAAAGTAAATTTTTATATCCTGATTCCAAATAAGAATTTTATTTTGTAAAATTGAACTTATAAACATGTCAAAAACTAGATTTAATGTGGGTGCTCCCTCAAAAGGCGGCAAAACTGCATTTTTTGAAAAATACTTATTTTACCCGAAAACAATTATCATGTTCTCATACCATGTTTTAGAAAATGGGTAAAATTAATAATAATGTTATAAAATTAAAAATTTAGTTACTACTATTTATAACGGCTAGTCCATAATATTATAACAACATATCGTTGTTTAGTGAAATCCGGTATTGCGTACTACACACGCTATCGAGAAAGGCCGCTATTGCGTGTAATGCAAGCCAAGTCAGGGATGCCTGTAGTGAAAGCTCCATTTGGTGTTTCATATAAAATAATTCAACACTTATTTCATTTATAAATTAAACAAAATCTATACTTAATGTTACGTAGAATAATTTCTACAAAACGAACTTGAAATTGTGTGTAACACGAGCCAAGAATAGTGTTCCGTATACGGTGTTGCCTATAGAACAAGCTAATTTTGGTGTCGCGTACAACACAAGACATAAATGAAATTAAAAAGAATAATTCTCATAAAATCTTGGGTTGTTACATTCTACCCCCCTTAAAATGAATTTCCCCCTCGAAATTCGTCGGGGTTATAAATGGTTTACTACTTGAAAGTTTCTTTCATGGAAACCCACATCGTAAAAAGGAATACTAAAACATAATTTCAAAAAGTAAAGTAAGAAACATAACGGTTACCCAAATTGACTCATAATTGGGCTTCCACATAATATAACATAGGTGAAAATATGGATATGGAAGAAAAATCTAACCATTATGTTCTGATGAAGAGTGGTAGAGGACATGGCTATGAAAAAACCATAAATCACAAAGCCATAAATTTGTGATGATCTAAGGTACCATCTGATTCATTTGATATGAGGACAGTAGGACAACATTTTTGGTCTTCAAGATCATTTCCCTAAAGTTGAAGAATTTTCATTAGAAGAAGTACTTACTTTATTTCGGTACAATCTCACCGTTGTTCATGCCTTGAAAAATTTCCACTTCATCTCTTAATGAAATGAAGTTGAATTGGTCATTGTTGAAGTGTTAGCAGATCATGTGATAGAATGATGGTTCATTCCATCTGTCTCAAAAAAAGGTTAACAAAAGTTATCAAATATACATAAGTCCATCTATGGTGAGGTTAATCGTATATGATTCAAAAAATGGACTTATACTTCATCTATCATACCGCTTAATAAAATAAAGCTAGTTTCTACTAAGAAAGGACTTCTTGTAGGTCAGTGGAAGGCAATAAAGGCCTGTCACACTTTGGTTTTGGGTTCGATTCCTGCAACCTTGTCCAACACGATGAGTTTTCGCCCGTCCTATGGGTTGTCCTTTTTCAAAAACTATACTATTATAACATAACAAAAAGTTCTAGCCTTAAACAATACTATCTGATGTCTAACTTAATCGATTCCAATTTTTAGGTTTATCCAAAATACTTCTGTCCAATCTCATAGTATAAATAAAATGATTACTAGAAAGGTCATCTACCAAGAATTGAATACAATCATTTATCGCACATATATCATAAGATATTTATATCTTTTTGGTCAAATTCCAAACATGTGAATTCATTAATCATGTATTCTCTTGAAACATGAGTACCCATTGAACCTTAGTGAAAACATGAATGTTGTCAAAAGTTAACTCTTTCCACATACCAAAATACCAAGATTCTGTATACTCAAACCATGATATCACTTTGTCCTTATACCATTCATGAGATCATTAATACTATCAAACATCTCATTATCTCTTTATCCTTTCATTATGCACATATCATCTACCTTCCAAAAATATTTGAATATCATTTCATGGTTACGAGTACCATTCATCATATACTTTCAAAACTCAAGCAAAGGCAACAGTGTAACAATCCTTAGATGATTCTTTATTCCATAGTACTATTAACATAACTCTTGGTAAACATACAATCATTCCACTACCTTCTTAAACCATTGACTGAGCTTCATCATTTTATTCCTCAACACTTCCTTCATCTCATATATCATTTGTAGTTTCTTCATCATCATCAACATAAATACTACTCATACGACCATGCTGATTCTCTTCAAGAGATTTTCCCTTAGTGCATTGGTTTGCATAATGCCCATAAATTCCATATTTAAAACATTTAATCATTCTTGATGTCGTAGAAATACCATTATTGTTGTCCATGGTGTTAACTAAACCTTTTCCATGGCACTTACTGGCTTTGTGTTCTTCTATTCCACACCCAAAGAATCTTCCAGTTCCTTTGAAACATTCTCCTTAATGCCTCTTCCCGCATGATTTACATTAGGGAATTTGAACTTTCTTTCCTCTATGATCATCATGAATCTCCATCTTTATCTTATTAGCTGAGCCAGGAAACTTAACAAAGTTGAGATTATTGATCATATTATGAGATTACTGATTAGGAATAATAACAATATATGGACTTCCAGATCCAATTTCATTTGGTTTATCATGAATAATATCATTCCATTGTCCATCATATCCTCCATTATCGTGAATCTTCCCGTTTCCAACCATTTTCTAAAACCCAAAAAGAATAGTGTGAGAGGAAAAAATCATAATCAAGGGGGAGTAACTTCAATATCTAACATCTTAGGTTTAATTATAATATCATTACTATAATTCTATGACTATAACCTATACTTATAATTAACCTTAGGGACATCCCTAGACATACCTTATAAATATCTCTTGGGATCTCACTAAAGTTTTCTCATCCTAGTTTACAAAGGTTAACTAAAAATTTCCTCTGATACCAACTGTAGAGACCCCAAAATTGACATACATGGACATTACACTACTTTTTCGGAATAATAAAAACATAACAAAAACCAACACTCAAGGATCGTAATAGTTTAGTGTATTTGGAAACTCGGAACATAATCTTCTGATCATGGTGAAAGATCTTCAACATCTCCCATAAAGATCTCCCCCTATTGTTTTCTTACCTAAAACCTTTCTTTAAATCATAGGTAAAAGAAAACATATAAAGGGTGAGCTCAAATTCTCAGTAAGGTTAAGCATGGAGACAATAAAACAAATCATATACAATTTACCTTTTAAAAAAATGACAATAATATTCAAACATCAAAATCTTGAGAAATGACATAAAACATGGTAGTACATAAGGCATAGATCATAAAGAAACATTAATCATGATAAAATAGCATGGGAATAAAACATTTAATTGTGGAAATAATTAAGCACATGATATGATTTTCATCGTAGCCAAGAAATTGCTGCCAAGACCATCTTAGTGGACAAAGTCCCTTTCGGAATCGAGTTCACTCCTCATTCCAGTCCTGTAACACTGAACCAGATTAACTTACCATTCCAGCCATGTCTATCTCATGAGATATAAATATTTACCCAATGAATTGGAGGGAGATATATGTCCCACCCATATCATAATGAAATCATTCTTATGTGTGCCACAACATAAACATAAATCATTCACCATAACCCAAAGAATAAAATGGGTTTCATAAACATCATCCCATAATAACATAATCCATATAAAACAAATGGATATCATTTCATCATAAGAAAAGTGAAACCATGTAAATCATAGAGACATTATACATGAAACATTCACATATGAAATAATGTCATCTTAGATGGAAAATAATTTTGATAAAACACTTGAAATGAATTCTTGAGAAAAATATCCTTTCTTTTTAAAAATCATTTTCTTTTCACAAAATTCCATGCAATTTTAAAAGAAGAGGAATTTTTTGAAAATAGTTATGAAATCTTGTAGAGTAATCTTCATGAAAATTAGGTGTTATGAAACAATAAAAATCCGATCATGCTGTATAATTTAAAAAAACATTCTCCTCATACTTTTGCTGGAAAAGTCAAAAGGTACCACATATGGTAAACAAAAGAAAGATTACTTCCATAATACAAAGTAAAATTCAAAGAGGGGTAAAAATGAATTTAAACATACATGTAATAATATTGAACACTTTATGAAAAAAAATTTATGGACATGGATGAAAAATATAACCCTAGTAAATACTTACGTATAAACAATCTAAGAGAAAAATGAGATTGCAAAATTATCCCTTATCATATGTCCGATATGATTCATATGTATCCGATACTCCTATATAATGAATTAAATAATGTCATTGACTTATTACATAATCATATTCATTGTTATGATATCATATATGGTTCACTTATGACTTTATATTACCCGTTCTTCTGTAAATTCCATGTTAAAGTAGCGTTTTGGGTAAAATCGTTTCATTTATCGTCCGTGTTTTGACTTGTAATTATTAATATGATTACTTAGACCCTGATTAATTAATTCCAGAATATAAAACATGATTTATATATAATATATATTTAGAATATACATATATATAATAGATCTATAAATGGAAAGAAATACACTGTTCATGGAGACGGTAGGCCGTACGTACGCATGAACGCTGTTTTCGTTTCCTTATTGAATTGAATGGAATTAAGTAGATGACATACATACATATATATATATAAATAAATACAGTAGAATTATTATGTCATATATTTCATGATTACTTATTATATATACTTTATAATCATTATGGAATTTTTAACATGGAAAATGAATCTCATCACGTCGTGGAGACGGTAATCCGTACGTACGCACGAGCGATGATATCATTCCCATATTTATTAAATGGAATTAGAGTAGATGATATAATATCTTAGAATCAGTATGATGTTATAATAAACATATATAGTTATTCTTTAAACCATTATACCCATCCAAGTAAGGTGGTGGTGGAAAAACAGATTACACCACGGTGTGGAGACGGTATTCCGTACGTACGCACGCGCGGTGATTTCTTTTTCCATAGGATGGATAGAAGGTGAAATAGGGTTGTTTCATATTTATAATAACATAACAGTATATAAGTAATAATTATGTTATTAATTTATAATGAAACAACTATAGAAGAAGAATTTGAAGAAGAAAGAAACTTGAAAGAATCGGTAGAAGAGATTACCTCTTCTTTGACGCACCTCCTTTAAACGTCTTCTTAGGGCACTAGAGATGGTCTTTTGAGAAGACCAGAACCTATATGATATAACTAGATATGTTGAAAAGAGAAATTTTCAGGGTTTTTCCGAGCTTCATGGCTCAAAAGGGTTTGAAGAGAATAGGGAAGGGGTGCCCTTTTTATAACGGAGGAGAGGGGCACCTTTGGAAACATAAGAAATATTAATTTATAATAAATTCAAACCCCACATAAAAATATCAAAAATGACTAAAATTCTAATATGAGATGAGATAGGGTTGTAATCTCATGAAATAATAAAATTTAGACATGTTTGGAATTTATTTTAAACCTTATCAATTTTATTTATCCTTATTTAATCTATTTAAATTTATTTGTGGTTATAAAATTCTAATATTTAAATTGTTATAAATAATTACTTATGTGTTGTGAATTTTCCATAATTAGATATATTTTTACATTTTAGACCATATAATTTTCAATTTTTAATTTTTAAATATGTTATTATTTTTAAAAAATTTAATAAAATGTTATTTTTATGAAATATCAATAGTGTCAATTTTGACACTATTCAATTATTTGAATTTAAATAAAATCCACAAAGAAGATATATTCGAAACAAAATATATAATAGATTACTAACATGCAATATTCATCATTTAAATTCATTAGGCACATTAATATGTTCATATATTATTTATTTTAATATTTTTAAAACCATTTATTTGGTATATCTCTTAATAAAATAATTACTACAACATTTTTGTATAATTATTTAATATACTCATTTGTTGCATACAAATTGGAAGAAAAATCCTATGATAAATATAAATACAATAAATTTCATAATAATATTTTTACTCTAATTTATCATCTTAAAATGACAACATTTAAATTGATATATTAATTTAATTATGAAGGTGATATCTTTGACATCATTTAAAATAAAATAATATAAATGTACTAATAAGTTTTATAAGGCTCCAAATGGTCCAAAAATAGACCCTTGGATGATTAGGGTATATATATACTATACCAATAAGGTTTGGTCATGTTTATGGTCTTTTGGATAGGTATTTGTATTTTAATAAAAACTATATTATTGATTTTTCACTAAATAAATAATTTCTACATCATTAATGTATAAGCTATTAAGGTAATCAAATATTTTATATGAATTACAAATAAATTAACATGATAAAGAAACAAAATTTATATTTTAAATGAGTATTTATAATAGAATTTATATTTTGTATAACTATATATTAAAAATAATCTAATTATTAAAGTTTGAGCGAGACATTTCACTTTCCTTTAAATAAAATAAATAAAAGGTCTTAATCAAATACAAGTGGGTTACATTAGTTTATATTTCGACCCAAATATGATTTATGGTAATATATAATCATCCAATTATATTAGGACAAGTGTTAGGGTAATTTTATAATATTATATTTACCCTTAATTACCCGATTTACCTTTAACTATGATAAATAAAATTTACCGTAGTTACTATTCATAATGAATAAATATAAAAGTAGATTATTAACATAATTTGGACCTAATGATTCTAAATATGGAATAAATTTTTTCAAATTCAAATTACATAAGTTTTAGAAATTAATTTAAAATTAATCTCGTTGTTAAGAAAATGAGTTTTAAAAGTTAAAACATTGCAAAAGATTGAAATGATTTTACAATGAATTCAATGTAAAATAAATGCTAACGACATACATTATATTAAATGGTCAAAATATATTCTATTTATTCTTTAAAACCAATAAATATTATAATTTAACCATATGAATTATTATGATGAAAAAAGTTGTTTTTAAATAAAATATAGCGTGTTTTTACTATTCATTAAAATATGAAAGTTATCAGAATAATATGAAAAATTTATCCAAGTTAAATTTTTATATCCTGATTCCAAAGAAGAATTTTATTTTTTCAAATTAAACTTATAAACATGTTAAAAACTAGATTTAAAGTGGGTGCGCCATCAAAAGGTGGCAAAACTGCATTTTTTGAAAAATACTTATTTTACCTGAAAAAATTTATCTTCTTCTCATACCATGTTCTAGAAAATGTGTAAGATGAATAATAATGTAATAAAATTCAAAAGTTATTTAATACTATTCATAAATTCTAATCCATAATATTATAACAATATATCGTTCTTTAGTAAAATCTGGTATTGCGTACTACACACGCTATCGAGGAAGGCCGTGATTGCGTGTAATGCAAGCCAAGTCAGGGATTCATGTAGTGCAAGATCCCTTTGGTGTTTTGTATAAAATAATTCAATACTTATTTCATTTATACATTAAAAAAAATCTATAATTATTGTTGTGTAGAATAATTTCTACAAAACGAACTTGAAATTGTGTGTAACACGAGCCAAGAATAGTGTTGCGTATATGGTGTTGCATATAGAACAAGCTAATTTTGGTGTCACGTACAACACGAGACATCAATGAAATTAAAAATAATAATTATCATAAAATATAGGGTTGTTACATCCCATGTGACCCTTATAAAGGTGTCCCTTACATTGGTGTTGTGCTAATGGGGTTGCTTTAAGTATCCTGTCTAGAATCACTTTACATGATTTTGACACACAAAATTCAATAAAAACCACTCAAAATACAAATTTTAACTTCAAAACAAAATTAAAACCATAGATTTCTAGAAACTAAATCCATAACATGAATTCCAACATTTTATATCATTAATTCAAACATGGAATTTGGAGAAATTAAATCTGAGAAAAACACTATTCCAAAACCAAATAAAAATATTATTTCAATTTAGGTTCACTGGAAAACAATCAAGATATTTTTTCTTATCAATAATAAAATTAAATCAAATAAAATTTTATCAATTTATCACTTAAAACCTCATTTTTACTCAAATATTCAATGAATTGGAATTGCAACAAAACAGTAACAAAAATTCAACAATTCTATATTATAAATATATTTTTACGTTAACACATTAAAATTTTTAGGAAACTAATGTGGAAATATAAATTCAAAATAGGCCACATTAGTTGTCTCTTCGGTTTATTGGGGCCTTTGATGTGTTTCAACATGTCGACAAGGTGGCATATCAATTGGTTCATCCTCCGCAATTGGAAAAAATTCAGGATGTCTTTCACATGTTTCTCCTTGTAAGATATATTCACAATGACTTCCAAATCATTGAAAAGAAAGTGTTTGATGTTGAGGATGATGCAACTTTTGTGGAGTGACCAGTCAAAATTCAGGATTGCTAAGAGAATGTTCTACATGGGTGTATTATTCCCTTGGTCCATGTTTTGTGAAGGCATGGTGGCGTAGTGGTGAGTACATGGCTGTGTGAGTCACATATTCAAGCTCATCATCCTCATTTGTTTCAAACATTGTTTTTATTATTGATATAATACTTGAATTGATGCTAAATTAATGATATTTTCCCCTTTTATGAGGTTGTATTTTGATTCATGGTGTTGTTTTTGTTTTAGAGGTATCTCCAAGGTGCTATTTCATGGGTGTTTGATTATTTTCCATCAAGGTTTTTCTTAATTATCAAATATAGAATTGTTTAACAAGTATATGATATAACAACTAAAACTTATTTGACCCATTAAATTGTGAGTTTTGGGAGTTTTAGGTGTCACAAAGGTTAGATATTGATATTTCCTATATAGAGGGACACCACACCAAGGTTATGGGTGTGGTGGTATCCATGGTGCATCCATTTGAGATCTGTAGGATTTGAGGTCTTTGTTTTAGAGGTTTGTCTGCAAGTTCACAGTTTTGGTAAGCTTTTTTTGATGGTTGGTTGTGGAGCTTAGTTGTATTTGTGGAGGTCCAATACATGGATTTAAATACCCATGGTGGATAGTTTTTTGGTTGCAACATTTTCATATGGGAAATTAGAACCCTTGAAATACCCACTGTGATGGTTGTGGTATTTTTGGAGGTTTTTGTTGGAGTTTGTGTCCTAGGATCAACTATTTGTACTCTAATTAATTGAATATTTGATATATTTCATATTAATAAAATTTATTATTACACATTATTTTTTGTTATACATGACTCTAATGTAATAATTTCTTAGAGAATACATCTCATTGATAAGGTCATAGCCGTTCCCCACTATGATGAGAATATTGATGCACTATGATGATATTCTCAAATAATGTTTTGCAGTTGGATAACATGATATTATGGGACACATAGTACATAGAAATTCAAGTGAAATTAATCATAAGTAGATGAGGCTTCTTCTCATTAGTTTCACACTTGGTAATCTCCATGATGGGAGATTATGATAATAAATCCATCAGTTGGAATTCCTCATGTTTGAGTGTCATCAGATATTCCTATATATGAGTATGTGCGATAGTCCTTAGAGTTTAATATTATTATTAATACATGTTAAAACTTGTGTACTTATATGTATTTCATAATCTATGATGACAACAGTTCATGGAAAAGTTGGATACATTGGGTGCGTCATGAGAGACATATCATTAGGGAATAAGTTGAGGAAAGGATTTGTCCCTTTATCTTTATGGAAGCTCATATCTCAGCCCATTGATTGGAATAGAACCATCGTATTAACTTTTATGGTCATGGTGTAACTATTTGTTTATTTTATATAGGAAAAGAAATATATATCGGTCATATAGGTTGGTGAAACAGATGTGCAACCTGCTTGATGATATATTATGACAAATGGATTATATTATATAGTGAGTGTTCATATGTGGTTGTCGATGTAGCGACATTAAGTTCTTTCTATTTGGTTCATTGATCCATTTATAGATAGTAATCTTCAACTTTTGACAAACCTTACAAATTACAATGAGAAATAATCCTAGAGTTTCACACACAAAGTGTTTCTATTGGTCTCAATTAAATTCTACTTGAGTTTAATTAATGGAATAAATACTATTATCAAGTTTAAGGAAAAATTTTATTCAAGTTATATTGATCGCATAAATTAAATAAATATGTATTCTCCTGCTTGTGGATAAAATATTTATTTTACTTATTGAATATTTTAATAGATATTTATTTTCTATATTGTGAATAAAATATTTATTTATGAATAAAATATTTTATTCGGTTATTCCAAAATTATGGAGGAGTTCAAATGGACCAAGGCCGAGTCTGGTGACAAATGTTAATTAAAAAGACCATTAAATAATATTTATTATTGCACAAGTTGGCGTGCACCACAAAATAATAATTATATAATTATTATTATGTGGCGTGGTATTTATTAGATGTAATAAATGTTATTTAATGGTCGGTATGTAATTAAATAATATTTTAACTTAAATACAAACTCTATAAATAGAAAGATATGTCTATTATGCAGCGTATCCAAAATTGATAATAAGGAATTATTACGCCCAATGAATTCTCTCTAAACTAATAATTCTCTCTCTCTATCAAGAAGAGGAAGTGCAAGGGAGATTTATTTAAGACTGAAGAATGATAAATCAACAGAAAACAATGAAAGAAATTCAAATTTCTATCCTAGCACCCAAAGATCAAGTGGTGTTTCTTGGAGATCATATAAGAATATGTGGATCACTGATAGAGGGATTCTATCATTGGATCCTCACAGTGCATTGAAGGTAATTCAAAAGGGTGTTTTTGTACAATCAACATTCACCGGTGAAAAAAGTTCCTAAGATCAGGTATTTATTACTTCACATATTACATAATGAATTAAAATCCCAATAAGTGGTCTCAAGGTTGTCATGTTTAAATTTATAATTATTCATTTGATTATTGATCTATGCTCAATTATGGTTAGATTTTCATTTCATGTTATTCATTATTTAATCGGATTTGAATTTAGATGTTATCGACATATTAATCATGTTCATTCAGTGTTTAATTTTCTTAAAGGTTTAAAAAAAATGATGAACAACTGAAGATGCAATCGGGAAGTCCCAAATCATTGGCCAGTAAAACCGTGTTACACGGTGTGCAGTCAGAGCATACACTATATATCCATGTGCATTTTATCTAGATTCATCAAGAAATTAATTATATGTGGTTCTTTTATTTTACACCACATGTTGACCGGGCCAATCTCCCACATAGAAAGTGGATACAGGGAGTGTAAAGAGCATGTAGACACCATGTTGTCTGGCTGAGTCAACACACCGAAGCCCCATGATTGTGACTTGGATATACAAAAATTGAGGTATAGGGTGTGTAGCTGCATGTACATGCTGTGTATTATCCCATTAATGGAGAAAATTTAAAATAAATTTAATTTGAAATTGCAGCATTAAAACCTTATTTCATTGATTGGAACACCATTCTATTTTTGACAATTTAATAATGGTTTTAAATAATTTTAAAATCTCAATTAATTTATTTTAATTAATATTACCTTATTGGTTATCCCATGTATTTTACTTAAATTCCATTAATTATGATTATTTCCAAATAAGATCAGATTATCATTAAGATGAAATGGAATTAATTAATTAACTAATTAATTAATGAAAGCATGTTTATATTAAATTATAAAATAATGAGTAAAGAAATGAATGTTAGTTGTTTACTTTTGAGTATTTGATGCATGTGTGACCATTCATGAGCTTGAAAAAGACCTATGTATATGTTGGAAGTTTTAATTTAATTTATTACATGAGTTTTTAATTATTTAATATTAAATTAAAATATGGAATGTGAGTCTTCCCCCCCTCCATTATTATGTAGGACATGCGGGTCCAAAGATATTTATGTAATCCCCTTTAACCAAACATTTTGTTACCCTCACCTGCATGTGACCAATAAATATTTGAAAATAATGGAGCATCCCAAGGAACATGGAGGCGGTTCAAGATGGAACCATAATGATGCCAACCTAGGAGATACATAGGTGAAAAAATGGAATGCTAAAACTCATGCGAGGACTGAAAATATAAGCTATATCTCCTAGGTAAAAGGTTGATTTAATATCTTCTCATTAAATCATCTGTTATATAAATATTATGTATGAGTCATATAATTAATAATTTATTTTTGTGTATGCAATTATTTATTTTATTTAATCAAGGATGTTATCACATAAATAAATTAATTAATGTGCAAATATGGAAGTTAAATAAATGAGTTATGCGTAAATATTTTATAAAACATGGTTAATTAATTAAGTAACAACCACTTAATATTAACAAGGAGTGTAAAGTATAAAACAAGATACAATTTATATATAGAAAATTAAAATACCTTAATTAAATAATAAGATAGACTAATCCATCAATTATTTGATTTGGAATGAAACTATAGAACTATGTGTAGTACATGGACAAATTATGGACACTTAATTTATCAGGGAGTTCTCATAAGAGTTTTGGGTTGAATTAACTGAATTTATATTGAGTTTAACGACCAAAGTTAGTTCAATAAAAATTTAGAGGCAATTTTTGAGGAAATCAGAGTCAGGATTTCAGGATAGGGAAATCCACTTAATGGATCAAGGAGATGCAAGTTAGTAGTTGGAATAAATTCCTACCCAATTACTTTAATATGGTTTCAATGGACACTATATAGATCATTAATAAAATCAACTGAGATATTTAGTGTCCTAAAAACTTCTCAAAAGGATGAAAATACTCCCACAATCACTTTGTAGAAGGAAGCAATAACTCCTACAAGTCTATTAATGCGAATGGACTCAAAATGAGTTGAAAAATTCATAAGAAACTTGAAGGAATTAAATTTCTCAAAGAATTTTAAGTGACCCGCGTACCATCACCAGGAAGGGTTCGTGGACCGCACGAACCACGAGCCACCAGTACGCGGAGTTACTCGCGAGGCGCTAGACTAAAAATTGATGGCCAATGAACCCAGTTGACCGCAAATGACATCGTTGGATAAATCAAGTGCCTGAAAGACATTTTCACATCATCTCACAAACTCAACAGTTCACGGATTAAGCAAATTGGTAGGGTTCTGTGAACCATGACTTGAGAACCACAGGCTCTTCAAACCCCAGTTGACCGAGTATGGTATGGGTCAAGATATCTCTTCATGGGCTTCGAAAAATGGTGCCACATTCCCATAGATATGATTGAACCAATGCTCTATAAAAGGAGCACATAAGAAATTTAGAAGAGAGAACAATGGACGAAGAAAGAACAAAGGAGACCCTAGAGGTTGGAAGAATGAATTTGAAGAGTATTCCAGCTTCACTCTTGAATCATCGACGAATTCTGAATTGAAAACCACGTTTTCACAGGTACAACTAGTTGTGAACCATAAAACAAAGGAAATTAATAATAATGGGAGAACCTCAAACTTAATTAGTGAAATAAAAAACCACATATTCCTTGCGGATGAACTCCCTAGGAATAATAGTCCCTAGGACCCTCCTTCGATATGGCGGTCAACGTAGTGTATCACTATGTGGATTTAACCTGGAACCACGTACTGCTTTTGTACGTAGATGTAACTCAATGTAGTGTGGCATACCGCATTTAGGATCACATACCACTGTGGTTCATGGTGGTACATTTCCAATCCCATGTATTGATTTGGTATGCAGACGACCCCTCTACCCACATACCACTAGGTTATGCATAGCTATTCCCATCCGGCTTAAGAAAATAGTACACGGAATAGGGCACCTTTGGGTATTATTTCCTCCGGATCCAATCTATCCCCTCCATTACTATCCAGTCCTCCATAGCCCCTCTATGAACTAGTCCCCCGATACTAGGCTAAAGCCTCCTCCAAAGCCACTGGACCCGTGTGATCAAATTATCATGCGTATTAGCGCACCCCTTTGAGTCTACAAACCCATGGTAAGAAGATTTACAAAGGAAGTCCCCAAAATAGTTTATACTCTAGGGATTATTTTATGTCTATATTCCCATGGTAACCCGGAGTCCATCCTTGGGATGCTTACGTGAACCTCCCCATTCTAGGGATTAAGGGTGATCACTTTGTTTTCCATTCAATGAGGAATTATGATCAGTCAAAAGAATCTTGTTCACTCCTCTTAATGAGAAGTTACATTCCTCCCCTTTACTAGGACGTGTTACGAGGCACTCCCATCAAGGTAAGTCCCCAATATTATGAGGTTCGATCCACATGACCTCCAATGTCATCCCACTTTGAAGAGTTCATTTTCCACACCCTCTTCCCCGGTCACCTATGCTTCTTCCACCGTAGGCCCACCCTCTCCCATTTGTAGGATATGAGGTGTGTGGTTGGTTGGATATCTCACATCCTCTTATTTCTCAAACCGAGCATGGATCACATGGTCTTAGAGAATTGTGATGATCCCATCAACCACACAACCAAACCTAATATAAACTATTAGAACTCTGATTCCTGGTTAAACCAGGATACATAGGATGCCTTTTTGAAGGCCCGAGCTCAAAAGGGTGACCTTTCAAAAGGGTTCATCCAATCATTACCTCTCAAACAGAAAGCTCCCATGTGTAAGCCCCAAACCAAATGTGAACTATGAGAACTCTGATTCTTGTTTAAACTATGATACGTAGGATGTTTGATTGATGGCCCGTGCTCAAAAGGGTGCCCTTCCAGTAGGGTTCAACCAATTATGAACTCTCAAATGGGAAGCTCCCACACGTAAGCCCCAAACCAAGTCTGAACTACAAGAACTATGATTATTGGTTAAATAAAGATATGTGGGATACCTGCTTGAAGACCCGAGCTCAAAAGGGTGTCCTTCCAAAAGGGTCCTCCCAACCATGTCCCCTCAAATGGACGACTCCCATGTGTAAGAACCAAGATTCCTGAACTACGTCATCTCCGATTCCACTCCCAAGGATACGTAGGAATCTTATACTATGGGTCCAATCACAACATCATGTCACCTTGTATCCCCCCAATATAACGATAAATTCCAGAGTGCTTTATTGAATGGAATAATTGAGCATTACCTTCATAGCATCAAATCCTTGTATGCCTATGATGATCAAGAAAACTAGGGGTATCCCAATGACACACTCTTCGGGAATGAACCAGGATTCAAGAACATATGGAAATGACATTAATATATAAGAGAGTCCCAGAGTAGGCGATAATCCCCCCCAAAAAGTGTGCAGTGAGCCCGAATTCCAATCCTCTCAACCAATGGAGTCCTTAAGTGTCGTTGGCCAAATCATCATCCAACGAGCAACTTCCTTTGGAAAAAAGGTCCCGGAATCATGAATACTAGGGACATTGGGTGTTTCTCGCTCAATGAATAAACTTTTTGGATACCATCTGAGGAAGTTATATCTTAAGAGGACCAATTGCACAAATACTCGACCCCTTGTAGTCACCCACTGGGACCATTCAACTGTAGAACCTCATTCACAATAAAGAAGGGATAAACTACCTAGTCCCCACGATTTTAATCCAATACTCATTTAAAGGATGATAATGTAGAATAGGTTGAAACGAATATGGTGATGTGAAAGTTTCTATAATAATGAAAAATGTATTGTCACCTGTTAGACCATTTTACAATTTTCTCAACCATGCTCCTACGCCACCCACAAAGGTGAATAAAAAATGGTGAATCTGATGTGAAAATATATCTTAAATAATAGACATGTGATGATTCTCATCAGAACATTTAGTATTCTCCCTAAACGCTCACCTCAGGTCAAAACAAAAATGGCGAACCCAACGTGAATCCTTAACCAAGGTGGATGTCTTACCCCACTCAAGCCCCTTCATCTCACTATAGAAAAAAGGGGGAAGGAGGCCAAGCTGAATCATCAAATATATGTATGATCAAGATAATGCTAATTTGATGGTATTTTTTAGTCTGTATATGTCATATATGTATATTTCAGGATTCCGTAGAGCACCCTATGATCCAAATGACAACCCGAATACCAATATAGACACATGCCTCAGTGATCCCCCAGGCGGTCGAGGACCCAATGAAGAGTAGGACCACCTCACCTACCCAACGTATTCAACATTGGGTATCCAACATGTTGATCAAAGAGTACCACCAAAATGGAGCACTTCCTATGGTAGAGGCTACAAGACAAGCCCTCTAGTATGTGAAGGCTTTCTAGCCACCTCCTTAGCCGCGGACGACATCCCAGCACAAGACGACCTCAATGGTCATCTCAAACCATTTCAGGAGCCTGTCCCTGAAATGTGATAATGAGTACCTTCCTTACCTAAGGGAGGAAGATGGTGTCAATGTTGACAACTTCATCTCAACTGCATAGGGGTCCTACTCATGGGACCCTGCTAGAGAGCGTCACCGCCGACATCGGGCGACCAAGTCTGCTCACATTGAAAAGGACCTTATGCTGAGGGCACCTACTGAAGTACATAAGACCTATGCCCCTCAGGCTTCCCATAAAGAGAGGAAAATATATAACCAGGAACATGCTATCACCCAAGTTCCTAAGGAGAAATTCCACTGTAAAAATTCAGCAACATCCAACTAAAATAAATACAACTCTGTCCCCCTCTACTCAAGCCCACCATAGAAATGGGGTGGCACAATATGAGAAAATTCACGTTTATGCTAGTGATTGTTGGCCCCTCCATGAAGATAGTGTGGAAAATTATTGAAAGATACAGATATCTACTGATACGCAAGAAGCCTCTCATCCAAATAGGGAGGCACCCAACTACATGCATGCACAAATACCTGTTGATTCATACCAAGCCCGCCATCCAAATAGGGCAGAAATAAAATATGTACAGGCACGGATACCTTCTAATGCATATCAGTCCAGTCATCCAAATAGGGCGGCATCTAGCTACACGCATGCACAAATACCTACTGCAAATATGAGCAGACACAAATACATGTGGATGCATATCAAGCATGTCATCCAAATAGGGCGGCACCCAGCTACACGAAGGCATAAATATGTGCTAATGCATACCAATCCCACCATCTAAATAGGGAGGAAATAAAATATGGGTAGGCACAAATACCTTATGATGCATATCAATCCATTCATCCAAATAGGGAGACACCCAGCTACACACAAGCACAAATACCTATAGATTCCTACCACGCCCGTCATCTAAATAGGAAGGCAAGAAAATATGAGCAGAGTCAAATTACTACAGATTTATAAAAAGATCGTGAGACAAATACAACAACAAGAAACAAGTTGAAAATCCATTCTCATCAATATGATGACCACCGATCAAATACAGTGGAAACTGGAGAAGAAAATTGTTGGTAGACTCATTCCTCTATCCCAACATAGGAGACCTGCCAATATCTTCTGGAAACCCATGGGGGACTAGAGCAGGCACAAAATTCTACTCTGAAATTGGAATAGACCTTTATACCCATTACAGCCAAAGATGTATCTCATAAAATCCTAACAATTATTGAAGATCAGATGTCGATTCCAGACAATATCATCCAAACATGTCCATATATCATTGCATCGATGACAAGGGCGAGAACCTAGGCCCACAACCCAGTTTCCTTGAATGGAATGACTTACTCGCAAAATAAGACAGTCACTCTAGAGTAGCTATGCATATATGCTCTAGTCCAGGAGGGTTGAAAACAATATACCATGACACACAAACAACCAGATCAGAAACAAATAGCCATTCCAACTAGGGGACACCAGTCCAACGTGGTGGCCACTCTTGGGCCGACATATATCCCTACCAAAACACAAGATGTTCGTTGGAATATCCCAGTAACATCACGATACCCAACAAGATAGGGACCTGTATATGAAGGCCATTACCAACAATAGGCGGCCCTCTTTTCCTACAAGAGATCGCACAAAAATGAAATGCTCCAATGGCAACTGGAAAATGAAGAGAACATACAAGACCCTACTCTGCTAAAAGATGGGATCCTTGATGCCCTTGAACATATATTAGTAAAGGCTCAAGACCCTATCGGTCCATTACAAAATTATGGAAGTGTTAGTAGCATTTTTGATGGCCCTCCCCGCAATGTCGCTACTTGCAGCTCTAAAGGTCCTCCCCAGAGCACCCACGTGGGCTTATTCTATGGGCCAGTAATGATCGATCACTAGATCCCATCTTCTAATGTGTGTCAGGGAATCCCTCTCATTGACCTGAAGATTAGGTAGTAAGAAGGTCCTCCCCTTTCTATCATCCACCCTGATGGTCCTCCCCAAGGTATACACTATAGATATGCTTCTACCTATTGTCAGATGTCGAGTCATGATGGTAGTCCTCACCATGTTGACTATCATTGCGAAGGTCCTCCCCACAATAGTAGTTACTGCGAAGGTCCTCCCCATAGTAACATCAAGAAATGAGAAGGCCCTCCCCTAATTTCAGTATATCATGAAGGTCATCCCTAGGACGTACACTATAGAAATTCTCCCAGCATCAAGGTATCATGCTCTGATAGTAGTCCCCACCATCATAGCAGTCATTGAGAATGTCCTCCCCTCAAGGACATAAAGCAGTGAGAAGGTATTCCCCTATTTTTATCCCACCCTAAAGGTCCTCCCTTGGGTATACGCTGTGGGGAAACTCCCTGTGGTATGGAATCAAGTTGAAATGGTATCCCTTTATATTGCGGCACCAATTGCGTAGGTCCTCCCCACAATAAAAATTCGTATTGGAAAGAAGGCCCACCTCTTGTTGGAACAAATGTGATAAATCCCTTCTATGCTGAGGTGCTCACAATGCTGGAGTCAGAAATATCAGCCACATAATCAATGATGAGTAATATCCTTTCTCAACTATTGTATGTTTTGGGGCCACTCTCTTCTTCTGAGCCACCCTCATACCAATCACATATCAATGAGGCTCCCACCAACCTGGTTGCTTGGAACGAAATTGTAAGGACCCAATGTTTTTCAATAGAAATTCTCTTCTTATAAATATGTCATAAAATCACATGGAATCCCAAAATAATGAACTAATAAGTGCTAAGTGACCTTTAAAAATAAGTTTTTCACTTCTGTGTTTGGAATGTTGAAAATCCGACATACACGGTTGAAATCAGTAAGTTATTTAGAGTCCGATAAGAAAAAATTATTTTTTGGTGGATAGTAACCTAACCTTATGAATAGAAATATACCTTTATGAATAGTAACATACCCTTAACAATAGTGATATAAAATAATGAATAGTAACATTACCTATGATAATATATAAATAATATTCATGTTTAAAGTAAGATATACCTATATTTTAGAATGAGTAAATGAATGTTTTAAATCTGGTTTTTGATAATAAATTATAATTTTAATAAATATTAAAATAATTATATTTAGAAAATTGTTTTTGAAAAAATGGACTTCATTTTTGGATTATAAACGTCGAAAAATGGTTATGGTGAATTTTTGGGATTTTTCTAAAATACTTGAATTTTTTATAAATAGTGAAATACCATATTTTACAAAATAAGATTAATAAGCTAATTATAGAGTAATGCATGATGTTTTTCTGATTTAAACCAACTTGGTTCCAGATCACATGATAAAATTACTATTCTTGGTCAAGTAAGACTCACTATTACTTATCTTGTGGGGAAATAATAAATTAATGAATTTTATATTGAGAAATCTCCTCTCTCCTCCACTATAAAAACACCCCCTTCACTCCCCCTTCTATTCACTCCTATCAAGCCTTGTGCCTTTCCAATATTCTTTCCAAATTTCTCCCAAAGATCCAACCCCACGTCAAAAATCTCCTAGCCTCTTCAAAATACCAAAACCTCTCCCCTTAAGAGGTTATCAAAGGAGGAAGTCTCAAGAGGTAAATTCCTCTTTCCAATTCATTCTTTTCTTTTATGTTCTTTTACTTTTTTCCTTTCCTCACCTCCCTTCACCAAAATGGTATGATAAATCCAGTAGAATACATGTATTGGAATGATATTATGCTAATGTTATACTTCATTATCTTCTCTCCTTTCCTCACCCTTTGTTTGAAAGAAATGAAAGCACTGTTTGAGATGTGCCAATTTAGCACATTCAAGGACAATGGTTTATCAATTTCTATTATAATCGTTAATTCTGGTCATGAAACCATTTTTTTTACATTTAAAACAGATTATTATATATGTAATATATCCTATTTTTAGTTCTATAATCCTTTTTGTAAAAATGGTATTAAGTTATTAATAAAAACATGTTCTTTGTAATCAAACCCACCGATTAACAAAAAAGGTTATCACTATGGTTTTATATAATAGTTCGACTTCAATATAAGAAAACAAATTAATTTTAAAACCATGTAATCTCATGGATGTTAAATAATATCATATAACTTCATTTATGGAAAACCACTTCCATCTTTCAAGTTTATCCGAACTTGAATATAAGTGACCTGATATTTTAAAACCACGTAAACAAAGGAGCCCGAACAATGAAATTGAGCCTTATATCTTACCAAGAAGGCCTTGAATGAACAAAAAAGGGTTATAATAAATCAATTAAATATATAATAGGTTCTTTAATTATGAATTAATTGGGATAAATTTTTTATTCAGGTCTTTGATAATAAGAGTATAACACCAACATATTTAAGGTAAGGGAACCTCTCCTTTCCACTTATAATCAAGATTGTTATCTATGCTACGCCTTTTTTTCATAATACCAAGTGATGGGGTATGTTTTATCACATCCAACATAATTCCATAATGTTTTATAGGTGACGAGAAACCCAATATCTCTCTCATTATTCCCTCTTAGTTACACCCAATACCATGTTGATAAACCGTAATGGATTCTACCCAAACTTCAATTATTTTTTCAGGCTGCTCTGTATATATTTTTACCAAAATGTAGTTGTCTTTTATTTTTATGTAAGACTTATAAATTCGGTTTATATGCTCTAGAATTATTTTCCAAGATCCATCTATCATTATTTTTAAGGGATATACATCATTTTAAGTGAATCCTTCCTCGATACTTCCCAATAAGCACACTCATTTTAATGGAACTTCCCAAATTTTTACCCAATTTCAAGTGCACTATATACTATGTTTTAAGCCACCATTGTTTTTATAAAATCATTATTTTTATTATGAAAACTTTCTTGGTTCAATTCTAGTTTTTTATAAAAGATTTTCCTTTTTTCTATTTTAAAACATCTATAGTATTTTCCTTAAAACCGCACAAAAATGATTTGATGCTAATGATTTTCAAATACATTATTTGTATGTTTTCACTTCTGTTTGACATCACATACCATGTTATATGCCTATATTACATTATGAACGTCCATGTATTTTCTAATCCATTTATTTCATGGATACTTTCATGACACACTCATTGGTTATGATTTACGTCATGATTGTGGTACCCAATTTTTCCATGGGTATCCTTATATTTATGAACGATTCATTATGTATGGTTATTTATGTGGAAAGAATATTTATGTGACAAGAATATTTATATGGAAATAATATTCATGAAAATTTTGAGATGGGTGCACCTAGATAGCACTCCAATGCATTGGGTAAAGGTAGGTCTCATGAGATGCAATGTGAAACGAGATTGGTGGTTAGCCTTGACCCGTACAAAAATGGGAAACGAGATTGGTGGTTAGCCTCGACCCATACTAAAATGGGAAACGGGATTGGCGGTTAGTCTTGACCTGTACTAAAGAAATGTTTTATGATTCTTCCACATTTATATGATTACATGTTTATATGAACCCAAGCTTATACGATATGATTTCATAAGTTCCATGCTATGGAAATCTTTATGTCATGCCTCCTAACTCATGTTCTTAATATGTATCCTTATGTTCATTCCCTTATTGGGGTTTTCAGCTCACCCCTTTGTTCATTTGTTCCCTAGGGTACCCTATGCAGATATAAGGGATCAAAGGAAGTTAGGATCTCTTTATGGAGATTAAATAAAGAATTTTTTTAGCCCCATGTTATATGTTATATGTACCTAGTCTTCTAAGACACTAGACTTAACAATTGTTGGCTTGTACTATGATGATTAACAATGCTTAAAATCATGTAATGTTATATGTAAAAGGCTTAGGTCTGTAAGATTGGTATAGAGTAAGAGGTTTCCAACCTTTGATACCAATTGTAGGATCGAAATATAGTATGAGATGCTCAATATACAAGAGGGGGGGTGAATTGCATACTTTAAAAATTCCTTTGGAACCTTTAAAGTTAGTTACGATTAACTATGTTTTCCTTAAGCAAAGGAAAGGGCTAAGTTTAACAAAGTTAAACTAAGTAAATTCACAACACCTCTACTACCGAATACAAAATTGAAATAAGATTCTGAAAGTGGATTCCGGAAATATGGTTCCGGAAATTGAAACTTAACAAAAGTTACAATATGAGATTCTACCTTAAAGCGTATAGAATCTAAATGAATCAGAGTAAGTAAGGAAGTATAAGAAAGTTATACTTTCCTTAAGATACAAATTGCAGCGGAAATAAAACAAGTAGTTAAACTATAAGTAACAAGATAATAGTCTTTTAACCCAAAGAGAAGGGTATCCAACAACCTTGGATAAAGGTCCCTTGATTTATACTTTCAAGCAAGTCTGTCTTACCCACACTAGGGTAAGCCCTCGATATGAAGATCAGAGTCTCTGTCTTGCTATCCCCGCAAGCCCTCAACTTCAAGGTAGTTGGCAACCTCTGTCTTCCTCAGCAAGGAAGCCCTCGAACTTCAAGGTAGTCGGCACCTCTGTCTTCCTATCCCCGTAAGCCCTCGAATGTAATCACCAACATTCAGAGTCGCACGAAGCTTTGAGAGTTAATAAGATCCTCTCTCTCTAGAAATCACTTAAAGAAAATTTTTCAGCCTTTCAGCACTTTCATCAGCTATCAGCTCCGAGCTCTTTCAAATGAGCTCCTATTTATAGGTAAGGTCGACTCCTTCTCCAACGGTCATATTTTCCTTAAAGATCAGAGGGACCTGTACACGTGTCACTTAGACAACGGTTAGTTTAAAACAAAACAGACGACAACATTTTATAACAAAACAAATGTAACAGAATGTACGACATCGTTTTAAACTCTAACATAAAGGTTCGGAATGAAAACTTCGGAGTCAAGGTTCGGAGTGAATGAATTCAGAGTGTATAAAACAAAGATAATCAGATTCTGTTTAATAGGTGAATTCGGAATGAGAATTCTGAATAGGAATTCGTCATCAGAAATCGTAATGAGAATTCATCATCAGAATTCGTAATGAGAATTCATCATCAGAATTCGTAATGAGAATTTGTCATCAGAATTCGTAATGAGAATTCTTTATCAGAATTCGTAATGGGAATCCGGAATGAGATTTCTTCATTAGAATTCGTAATGGGAATTCTTCATTGGAATTCGTAATGAGAATTCGGAATGGGATTTCTTCATTAGAATTCGTAATGAGAATTTGTCATCAGAATTCGTAATGACAATTCTTCATCAGAATTCGTAATGGGAATTCTTCATTGAAATTCGTAATGAGAATTCGTAATGAGAATTCTTTATTAGAGTTCGTAATGGGAATTCTTCATTGGAATTCGTAATGAGAATTCTTCTTCAGAATTCGTATCCTGAATCTGGAATACAACTTAGTCAGAGTTCATATCCGGAATTCGGAATGAAACTTCCTTATAGTTCTTATCCAGAATCCGAACCCTAAAACAGAATTCTTTATATCAAAGTTTCGATGATTCCGAGAAAATGAATCCGAATCTCATACTTAAGAAAAATATGGATGAAAATGTGATAAGGATAATTTTTCTTATAAAAGCGATTTTCCTTAAGAAAGCAATTTTCCTTATAAAAGCAATTTTCCTTAAGAAAGCAATTTTCCTTATAAAAGAAATTTTCTTAAAGATAAGGTGTTTGTGATTTTCAAAACAAGAAGGAATGGAAAAGTCATAAGGAAAACCTTATTGACTCAACAATCTCCCCCTTTTTGGAAAGCACAAACATCCTTACGAAAAAAAATTCTAAGAAGAAAGAAACATATTAATGCTTATCTCCCTTGATTTAAGGATATAGATGAATACGACTAACTCCCCCTTAGGATTTGAAACTCTAAGGATCGTATTTAGATTTCCGGAGTGATAAATAGGAATGTCTTCTTTAATGAAAAAGCTCCCCCTTAAACAAACTCTTATTAGAGTTTTTCTTTTTTACTTGGGTATTTTTTCTTTCTCCCCCTTTGATAAACTCTTATTAGAGTTCTTCTTTTTATTAAGGATCTTTTCCTTCTCCCCCTTTGTGATTTTCAAAAAGAATTGGAGGGAATGGAAAAAAATAACAAAGTACCTGAAAGATTAGTAATGACAACAATGGAAACGAGATACACAATTTTCATTAGATTTGGAATGTCAGTAATAAAAAGAATACAACAAAAAGATCGGATTAGGTTATTTCGGATCTTTTTCCTTTGACATGATCCCCTTTAGAATAGTCTTGATCTTCTTTAAGCCTTTATGATCTTCTTCAGCTTGCTTCTCTAAGACGACTATTCTTGCGGACTGAGCTTCAATTTTTTCTTCCTGAGACTTCAGCTTTTCTTCCTGAGATTTGATCTTCTCTTCCTGAGCCTTCATCCTTTCTTCAAAATCGATCCGATGATCCCTTTCAAATTTCCAATTCTGAGAAACAAAATTCAGTTTCCCATTCAGATCTCTGACTTCTTGAATCCGAAAGTTCTTTTCTTCAGTCAGCTTTTCTTCAAAGGAGGAAGTCAGCTCATTTATCTTCTTGTCCTCGGTCTCAAAGGAATCTTTAACATTGTCTTGAAACTCATCAAGTATCCTCATCTCTTCCATAGTCTTCTTAGACCAGCTTGTCATCCTCTTGCAAGATCTTTTATGAGCTTCGTAACCAACAAAGAATGTTTTGAACTGAGCTTCAATCTCAACGCATTTATCCATAACCATAGATACGGAGTCAGTTTTCTGATTCAATGCATGTTGGAGCTTCTGGCATCTTGAATCAATACTTGAGAAGGTCGGAATGGTTCCCACCAACTTCTTTAAGGACTGAACAACAAAGTCATTCCCCAACGAGGATGACTCCGAATCTGAAATCTTGCTAGGAGAGTTTTCTTCCTCAATAAGCTCCAACTTTCTCTTTGAAGAACTACCAGCTTCCTTTCTCTTCCTCTCTTGTGAACTCGGAGTATCAGCAAGAATTTGCTTCCCCTAATCTTTTTTCGGAATAGAATCCCGTTCCAGAGTTTTCCTCTCACTATCAGAAACTTGAACAACAAAATCTTCCTCATCAGCAACCTCCTGAACACCAACCTCTACGTTTTTCATCTGAGCAATATCATGTAAAAGTTGTTCTTCTTCTCCATAATAGCAAACTTCTTCTTCTCCTTTCTCTTCTTCCATTGCTGGAGTAACTAGCTTCGAAGATTCGGCTTCAGAAGTCTGGAGTGATAAGTGTTCCGAAGGTGTTTCTTTGTAATCATCTACTTGTTTCAGCACATCTCCGGTTTCACCACTTCCTTCAGCACCCTCTTCTATTTGTTCCACTTGCTCAACTTCCTTATAATTCTTAGCAACATTCTCTTCCGGAGCAACAAGATTTCTTCCTGGAGTCTCAGGTAGAGATTCCAGGGAGAAAGATCTCGGAACTGGAATAGTTGCTGAAACCATTTCATTGAATTTTAACAAGGCTTGAGCTACCTCAGCCTCAGACATCTTCTTCTTGAGCTTCTTTTGCTTTGCTTGTCTTTCAAGCTCATCAGCAGTTTTCTCCTTCAAGGCCTTAGCCTCCGCAGGGTCCAATCCGAACTGCGGATCCCCTTCTTTCCTTTTCTCTTTATCAGCTCTCCACTTTGAAACACCCTCATCAGGATAGGCTTTCTTCTTCTTAGGCTTTAGAGGTGCGGAATGGACTTCCTTAGACTTAGGATTCTCTGCTTGTTCTTCCACTTCTTTCAGCTTTCTCTTCCTTACTGGCTTAGATGATTCCAGATCAGCAGATTTTTGAGCCACTTCTTCTTGAACAGGTAGATCAAAGAACTCACCCGTTTCCTTGCTGAAAGCCACATCCATCCTTTTCAGAGTACCATCGCTGACCAGCATGATCTTGCAAACTCTTGGCTTAGATTTGAAAGCCTCATTGAAAGACTCAAGGCACCGAACAATTAACTTGGAGAGGATTGATGGATACATAATAATCTGAGATCTCAGATTTCCTTTCTTCAAATTTTCAAGAGTAAGAAGAATATGCTTCATCAAGTTAAAATTCCTTAGATTTATCAGGAAATCTAAGATATAGATCTCACTTTTCTTCAAGCTATCTTTATCACCTTTCCCCGGTACGATAAGTCCTTGCACCCATAACTCCAGAATCCGGAAGTTTGTAGATAGACTTGCAATCTTCGGAGCCTTGTAATCAGCAAGTCCGAGAGTTTCTAAGGCTTTTTCCTTGTCTAAGCTACCCTTAGAGTCCGGTAAAACATGCGAAATAAATTCTTCTTCTCCTTCATAAGACAATCCTACTAGGCTTGCGGCCTTGGTGTGAGAAAGCTTGTAAGTCTTGCCATAAGACTTAAAAGAGAACTTCTCCCTATTATCTTCCTTGAAGAAAGAAACTGACTCATAAAACTCGATAAGTAAGTCTGAATATACTTCATCTTGGTTCCCAGTTTTTGATACCGCAACATCTTCCCAGCCATTCAACTTAATGTTCTTTGAGATAAGGGAATCATAGTTGTTGAAGAAATTCGGATGGACCAACCTTTCTCTGTAAACTAACCACTGAGAAATAGGCTTGGTGGATGACATTTCTTGAGATGCTAACTCCTCAGACATTCGGATCTGAAGTCCTCTAGGAAGTTCGGAACGGAGAAAACTGTAGTTCGGAACGGGCTTAAAACAGCGAGGCCGAGATTTAGGACGCGAGAGCTTTGAGATCGATGTGGGATGAGTATTTGGGTCCCCTTTATATAGGCAACGAGATGACGGTTCACCTTCCACTGTTGATCTAACGGTTGGAATAAGCTGAGATCAGATCTGACGGTTGAAAGCTTGAATCCGATATTTTTGAGGTTTTTTATTAGAACAAAGAGTTAAGAAAACTATATTCCAAAAACATAATACAAGAAAATGCCAACAAGTAAAATATGACTACGAAAACTTGAGTAGGGTAACCATACCTTTCGGATTGGTTTAGGAGGATTATTCATAATGGGTAATATAACACAGACTAAAAAAAACTTTATAGAGAGAAGACATATTTCGAAAAAAAATTTACTATGAAAAATAAACTTAGTACGAAAAACTCATTACGGAACATTCATTAGAGAAAACACAGTATGAAAAACAAACTTAAGAAGAAAATCAGTACGAAGAACTTAGTACGAAAAATACATTACGAAGAATTTTAGTACAAAAAACAACTGGTACAAAAATATCTGGTTATGAAACTGCCAGTACGTAAATTTTCATTCCGGAAATTTCCAATATGAATACTTCCATTCCAGAAGTGTTCTATACTAGAATGTCCGATTTGGAAAATTTTAGTTCCAGAAGTTCCATTCCGTAAATCTTCGTTCCGAAAAGTTTGAAAACAAATTTTGAAAAACTTTGTTAAACAAACAATCAAATGTACCCCCCCTATGAAAAGGAGTTTATTACTGTAAGGAGACTTTTTCAACAGAAATTTAATTAAGAAAGATTACCTTACGGTTATCATTCCTAACATCTGTTTAATATATTCATGTCTATCAGAAGACAATGATTTTGTGAAAATATCAGCAAGTTGATCTTGCGTTCCGATAAACTGAAGAATAATATCTCCTTTGAGTGTGTGATCCCTAAGAAAGTGATGCCTAATATCTATGTGTTTTGCACGAGAGTGAAGGGCAAAGTTTTTACTTAGGGCAATGGCACTTGTGTTATCACACAAAATTTGAGTTTTAGTAAAACTCAAGCCATAGTCTGTGAGTGTGTGTAGCATCCACAACACTTGTGTACAACAACTTCCAGCTGCTACATATTCAGCTTCAGCAGTGGAGAGTGATACAGAATGTTGCTTCTTGCAGGACCAAGAAACTAAAGAATCTCCTAAGAAATGACAAGTTCCGGATGAACTTTTTCTATCCATTCTACATCCACCAAAGTCAGCATCAGAAAATCTTTTTAGAACAAAATCATTTCCAGAAGTATAAAATAATCCTAGATCCATGGTTCCCTTAAGGTAGCGAAAAATTCTTTTTACTGCCTTTAAGTGAGATTCCTTAGGATTAGATTGATATCTTGCACATAAGCATACTGAAAACATTAAGTCTGGTCGACTAGATGTTAAGTAAAGTAGACTTCCTATCATACCTCTAAAAGATGTTTGATCTACTGGTTTCCCAGCTTCGTCAAGATCTAAAGAGTTTGAGGTACCAATGGGAGTACTTATACTCTTAGTGTTTTCATAACCATATTTTTTCAGAAGATCTTTAATATACTTATGTTGAGATATGTAGGTTCCTTCTGGTTTTTGAGAAATTTGAAAACCAAGGAAAAATGTTAACTCACCCATCATACTCTTTTCAAACTCAGATTTCATTAGACTAGCAAAAGAGTCAGTCAGAGATTGCTGAGTTGAACCGAATATAATGTCATCAACATAAATTTGAACAATCAAAACATTTTTATTATCTTTATTTATAAAAAGGGTTGGATCTGAATTTCCCTTAACATAGTTATTTTGAAGCAAAAATCCAGTGAGTCTATCATACCATGCTCGTGGGGCTTGTTTAAGGCCATACAAAGCTTTGGTAAGTCTAAAAACATGATCCGGATGTTTTGTATCTTAAAAGCCAGGAGGTTGTTCAACAAAGACTTCCTCTTGAACATAACCGTTAAGAAAAGCACATTTCACATCCATTTGGAAAAGTTTGAAATTAAAGAATGCTGCAAAAGCAAGTAGAATAGGGATAGATTCAAGTCTAGCTACTGGAGCATAGGTTTCTTCATAGTCTATTCCTTCTTGCTGATTATAGCCTTTAGCAACAAGTATAGCTTTATTTCTAACAATGACTCCATTTTCATCACATTTATTTCTGAAAACCCATTTTACTCCAATAACAGAAGTTTCCTTAGGTCTTTCAACCAAGGTCCAAACTTTATTCCTTTAGAATTCATTTAGTTCATCTTCCATTGCTTTGATCCAATCATCATCACCCAAAGCTTCATCTGTACTTTTAGGTTCTAATTGGGAAAGAAATGCTAGGTGTTCTACTTCATTTCTTAAGGAACTTCTAGTCCTTACCGGTTTGTTTACATCACCAATGATACTATCACTGGGATGATTCTTAAGAAACACCTGATTTGGGTTTTGTAAAACCTGTTCATCAACATAGGGTAGAAAGTCTTCTGGGGTAAATGTTTCAGAAGTATCTTCTAGAACAATTTCCTTATTAGAAGGTTCTTCTATCAAAGGTTGACAATCAGTTTTTGAAAACACATCTGAAGATGTAAGTTGAGATGGTTTAAAAACAAAAGGATCTGACTCATCAAATTTTACATGTACTGTTTCCTCAATAGTACAAGTGTTTTTATTAAAAACTCTATAAGCCTTAGAAGTTGTGGAATATCCTAAGAAAATTCCTTCATCAGACTTTGGTGCGAATTTATGTAAGTTATCTTTAGTATTCAAAATGAATACTTTGCAACCAAAAACCTTGAAGTAGGAAAGTCTTGGTTTTCTACCATTCCATAACTCATAAGGAGTTTTATTAAGAAAAGGTCTAATCAAAACTCGATTTATAGTATAACAAGAAGTACTTACAGCTTCAGCCGAGAAATGTCTAGCAATAGAATATTCACTCAACATGGTTTTAGTTATCTCTTGAAGAATTCTATTTCTTCTTTCAACTACACCATTTTGTTGAGGAGTTCTAGGTGCTGAAAAATTGTGAGTAATACCTTTCTTACTACAAAAAGTTTCAAAATCAGAATTTTGAAATTCTCCTCCATGATCACTATGAATAGTTTTCAATGGAAGATTTTTCTCATTTTTAACTTGAGCTCTAAAACTTTTGAAATAAGAAAAAGCTTCAGATTTCTTTGCTAGAAAATAGACCCAAGTAAATCTAGTGTAATCATCAACTAGAACAAACACATAGTATTTCCCTCCAATACTTCCAGTTTGTGTTGGACCAAAAAGATCCATGTGCACTATCTGTAATGCATCAGTTGTTGAGACTTCACCGATTGACTTAAAACTAGATTTATGTTGCTTGCCATATTGACAAGGATCACAAACTTTAGAAGAATCAAATCTAAGCTCCGGTAGATCCTTAACTAGTTTCTTCTTAGAGAGTTTACATAGGTTTATCATATTACAGTGTCCTAATCTTCTATTCCATAACCAAGAATGATCTTCCATTGCACTTAGGCAAGGTAAATCTTGGCTCCTGAGGTCTTCTAGGTTCAATGTGTAGACATTCTCTTGCCTATTAGCTGAGAGAATAAATTCTTCCTTGGAATTGTGAACTAAACACTTATCATTCCTAAAATTCACAAGATAACCTTCATCACATAACTGACTTATGCTAATGAGGTTGTGCTTAAGACCTTTAACAAAAAGAACATTTGAAATCAAGGTTTTACCTAAAAGAACAATATTACCAATACCAACAATCTCTCCCTTAGAATTGTCTCCAAAAGTTACCTTTCCTCCTTTCGTTTTGATAATCATTTCAAAAAAGCTTTTGTTATCAGTCATGTGCCGGGAACATCCGCTATCCATGTACCATGTATTGTTGCTGGTACATTCTTTATTTTCCTAAAATCAAGAAGAAAATTAGACTTTCGGAATCCAAACTTGTTTGGATCCGAGATTTCCAGACAATAAAATTTTAGGTACCCACATTTTCTTAGAAAAGTAATCTTTGTGAAAACCTAGAGATTGGGTTTTGTTTAAGGAACAATTATTTGCCCAGTGACCACCACATTGACACTTGGTACAAAATGGGGCACTTTGAGGAAAAAAATAATTGTTACTGAAAATAGGTTTTGCATGGGTATAACCAAATCCAGATTTATTTCTTAAAGGTCGTATTTGGGAAAACATCTTATCAAAATTTTCCTTACCATGGGTAAAGTTTGATAAACACTTCTTTAAGGAAAAAATTTCGGACTTGAGTTTTACAACCAAGTTTTTATCCTCAAAATCATTAGTTGTAGAACTAGAGTTAGGCTCGAAAACATTTTTATTAGAAATTACTTTTTCTAACTCTTTAGAAAGTTTGTTCTTCTCTGAACTTACTTCCTCAAGATTTTTTGAAATATTTTCAAAATCAGCATTTTTCTTATCAAGATCTTTAGAAAGATCTGATATCTATTTTGTAAGAATAGAATTCCTAGAGTTTTCCTTATCAAGTTTCTTGTTGAGTTTGGAATTCTCAATCTCAAGAAGTTCAGCAAACCTAGAGACTTCTTCATAAGTAGGTAAAGTATTTTCCTCATCAGAAGATGATTCTTCATCAGAAGAGTTATAATACTTACTATCATTAGAATTTAAAGAAACATTGGTCAATGATTCAGCATTTCGTACCTTAGACATAAGACAATGATTATCAATAGGTAGTCCGGCTATAAGACCAAGATTCTTCTATCCTGAAGATTCATAATCAGAAGATTCATCTAAAGAGTCACCACCATTGGCACTCCAGGTGTCATTAGCTTTCAGAACTTTCTTAGCTTTAGCTTTATAATACTTCTTCCTGTTCCGGTCTGAATGTATTTCCTTCCTTTCTTTCTTTTTGAGCATAGGGAAATCTGGTCTAATATGTCTAGCTCTTTTACATTCATAACAAGTAACTTCTCCATCTTTCTTATCTTTCATGTCCTTTTTCTTATACTTGGATTGAAAGTTTCTCTTCCCAGCTATCTTGTTCATCCTTCGAGAAAGATTGGATAATTCATTTTCTGAGACTTCACTCTCACTAGATTCGGATTGGAAAATAACTTTCTTAGACTTGGATCTGGTAACTCTCTCAGGAGTCTTAGCTTTCATCTGATTCGACGTTGTAGTAAAAGAAACAGTACCATTTCCATTCTTCTTCTTGATGTTGTCAGCATCTCTCTTCATTCTTGTTTCATGTTGTAGAAGAGTTCCAAATAATTCATCAAGAGTAATTTGAGTGACCTTCCTGTTTTCATCTATTGCTGTTCTCTTGGATTCCCACTCATTGGGAATAATATCAATTATCTTGTCCACAAGAGCATCATCATCTAAACCTTTCTCTCCCATAGATTGTAGATTGTTGACGATAGTCATAAATCTTTGTTGAACTTTATAGATAGGTTCTCCATAAGGAAAATTGAAGCCATGATATTCAGCTCTAAGAATTGCTCTTCTAGTCTCAATCACTTTAGAAGTCCCAAAGTGTGTAACCTCTAACTTCTTCCATATAAAATTAGCTGCTTCACAAGAAGAAATTTGGCTATATATATTTCTAGTCATTGAACATAGTAAAGTATTGCGTACCTTATAGTTGAGTTGATATTATTGCTTTTCCTGATTAGTAAAGGTTCTGACTTCCTTGTCAGGAATTTTATAATCACCAGTAAGCATAAAAAAGTTGTCTACTCCGGTATTAATAACAAAAGTCTTCATACGATCTCTCCAGTACTCATAGTCATTACCTTCAAATATAGGTGGTCTTGTAGGATTTAGATTGTCAATTGATCCAACATTAATTCCTGCCATACTAAAAATAACTTTGCACACAAACTTGTTAGTAGCAAAGAATCATAATAACAAAGTTCGGAATGGGAAAAGTTCAGAATGGACAAATTCGGAATGACAAAGTTCAGAAGGATAAAGTGAGCAAGAAAAACTTGTATGTGAGTACAAGTATTTTAGTAACCTGCCTCTGATACCAAATGTAAGATTGCTATAGAGTAATAGGTTTCCAACCTTTGATACCAATTGTAGGATCGAAATATAGTATGAGATGCTCAATATACAAGAGGGAGGTGAATTGTATACTTTAAAAATTCATTTGGAACCTTTAAAGTTATTTACGATTAACTATGTTTTCCTTAAGCAAAGGAAAGTGCAATGTTTAACAAAGTTAAACTAAGTAAATTCACAACACCTCTACTACCGAATACAAAATTGAAATAAGATTCCGAAAGTGGATTCCAGAAATATGGTTCTAGAAATTGAAACTTAACAAAAGTTACAATATGAGATTCTACCTTAAAGCGTATAGAATCTAAATGAATCAGAGTAAGTAAGGAAGTATAAGAAAGTTATACTTTCCTTAAGATACAAATTGCAGCAAAAATAAAACAAGTAGTTAAACTACAAGTAACAAGATAATAGTCTTTTAACCCAAAGAGAAGGGTATCCAACAACCTTGGATAAAGGTCCCTTGATTTATACTTTCAAGAAAGTCTGTCTTACCCACACCAGGGTAAGCCCTCGATATGAAGATCGGAGTCTCTGTCTTGCTATCCCCGCAAGCCCTCAACTTCAAGGTAGTTGGCAACCTCTGTCTTCCTCAGCAAGGAAGCCCTCGAACTTCAAGGTAGTCGGCACCTCTGTCTTCCTATCCCCGGAAGCCCTCGAATGTAATCACCAACATTCGGAGTCGCACGAAGCTTTGAGAGTTAATAAGATCCTCTCTCTCTAGAAATCACTTCAAGCAAATTTTTCAGCCTTTCAGCACTTTCATCAGCTATCAGCTCCGAGCTCTTTCAAATGAGCTCCTATTTATAGGTAAGGTCGGCTCCTTCTCCAACGGTCATATTTTCCTTAAAGATCGGAGGGACCTGTACACGTGTCACTTAGACAACGGTTAGTTTAAAACAAAACAGACGACATCGTTTTATAACAAAACAAATGTAACAGAATGTACGACATCGTTTTAAACTCTAACATAAAGGTTCGGAATGAAAACTTCGGAGTGAAGGTTCGGAGTAAATAAATTTAGAGTGTATAAAACAAAGATAATCAGATTCAGTTTAATAGGTGAATTCGGAATGAGAATTCGGAATAGGAATTCGTCATCAGAAATCGTAATGAGAATTCATCATCAGAATTCGTAATGAGAATTCGTCATCAGAATTCGTAATGAGAATTCGTCATCAGAATTCGTAATGAGAATTCTTTATCAGAATTCGTAATGGGAATTCGGAATGAGATTTCTTCATTAGAATTCGTAACCGGAATTCTTCATTGGAATTCGTAATGAGAATTCGGAATGGGATTTCTTCATTAGAATTCGTAATGAGAATTTTTCATCAGAATTCGTAATGACAATTATTCATCAGAATTCGTAATGGGAATTCTTCATTGAAATACGTAATGATAATTCGTAATGAGAATTCTTCATTAGAGTTCGTAATGGGAATTCTTCATTGGAATTCGTAATGAGAATTCTTCTTCAGAATTCGTATCCTGAATCTGGAATACAACTTAGTCAGAGTTCATATCTGGAATTCGGAATGAAACTTCCTTATAGTTCTTATCCAGAATCTGAACCCTAAAACAGAATGCTTTATATCAAAGTTTCAATGATTCCGAGAAAATGAATCCGAATCCCATACTTATGAAAAATATGGATGAAAATGTGATAAGGATAATTTTTCTTATAAAAGCGAATTTCCTTAAGAAAGCAATTTTCCTTATAAAAGCAATTTTCCTTAAGAAAGCAATTTTCCTTATAAAATCAATTTTCTTAAAGATAAGGTGTTTGTGATTTTCAAAACAAGAAGGAATGGAAAAGTCATAAGGAAAACCTTATTGACTCAACAAGGTCACTATATAAATTATTACGAAGTAGTCAAGCTAAGAATATCAATTAGAGGAGTCCCCAGAAGAACAACCGTAAGATATGTCACTCATGAGAAGACAACTAGATAAGGATAATATACCAATGATGTATTGGCTTGTGACCACTTCTCTCTTTGACATACCAGGGGAGTTGTTTGGGGAATGTATCCATGACATTCGCCTCGATATATTGATGACTCTTCTCCAGATAAAAGAAAAGTTCTTTCCCTATAAAGGGTATGTAGACCATGCCAACATGTTAGGGGAGCTTTTCCATCTAATAAACCTAGAAGCCCTTCCGTCAACATGATAAACATGATTATAATGGTGAAAGAAAAACCTTGAACTATATTGCCTCCATGAACTACAGAAGTTGTATTACCCCATTAGCAATGCCCCGACTAGAGTTAATTTTATAGGATTGGGGGACCATTGAACTCTACACTTCACCCCACGTCCTATCCAGCAAACCTTATTGGAAATGAAATCTTGCAATTTCATTATCTAGAGGAATCAGTCAAATGAAATCCCTACTCAGGAAGGATGGAATAATAAACAAAAAACCAGCCCAGAGTAAGTCTCAAAAGAGTCAGGTATGAAGATATCAAACCATCAAAAAGCTTCAGAGCCTGGAAACTATGAACATCCAGTAAGATTCACACCTACGGGAAGCCAATAAGAAAGTAGTGTTCATTTCATCAAAATACCATAAATCTCATACAGGTCCAATTCCATTCTCAGGTCACACCAACATAGGAGTTCATGAAATCAAAATGGTGGAAATAGTAGAAACTACCAATGCAATATGGGAACAGAACCATCCCATAGGGATGGAGGAATTTTTAACTCAAAATGTCCCCATAAGAACAAGAATTCCAGGACATAACACATCAACATAAGAACATGAGCAAACCCATCCTATAGGGTTGGGGGAATTTTTACCTCAATTTCCCACACAACAGACATTTGTCTTCTCCCATATGGGAAGAACAATGACTAGAGAAGTCAATTGTTCCACCCCATCTCGTGGTTCATACCCTCTGAAATGAAGGCGCATTACGAGGTCAGATCAGGGCTCCCTTCGGGTCAATCATTATCAATGCCCTTGAATAATACCACATAATTGAAGGTGAAAGTCCAACAAATGAAAGAGAAAGCCTTCCTACTATTCGACATTGGGTACAACACCCCCTACGTGGTATGCATTAGTGAAAGTGGTAAACGTCAACCCAATAGCTCTCACAAGAAATGATACAAAGGGAGAGGATGAAAAACAAGATGGTTCCCTCCTAGAGGCATCCCACACAAATCTTGATGGTGTGCATACATAGAACTAGATATCAGTCCTAAATTTAGGCACCCCTTAGTTAATTCTACCTTACCTCCCTCACAAAACCCCAACAAGGAGAAGAACAAATCCAAGGTATTATATGACCCACCTCCCCCCTAAGAATGTGTCCCTTACTCTTGATGAAATATTCTCCACGAGAGGGGAAAAAATAAAGGAGATCATGTGAATTAATGCTGAGCTACATTGTGGGTTCTATCTTTCCAGATGTGTTCCCCCTGTAGAACATCAACAGGTATTCTCAGAAGAGGTTGCCTTTCCATTGGAACTCGTCCCGGTGAATGAAGTCAATCGTAAATGACCATCCAAACCGAAACCATGACTGTCAACCTAAATAAATCTTGCCCTTGAAGGTCATCAAGACTTCCCCCCACTAAGGAGGTAGTCAGAGTATATTCAGGTGAACCCACAAAGGATACCCCCGACTGGCTACTGACCCCAAATTCTAGTAGCACTGACACATCTATATTTTTTCACTACTGCATCCACCAAATATCAAGCCCAAAAAGATATGCATCATGGGATATTGAATACCATAGAACAACTGACAACTCAACTAGAATCCATGGAGGGGTTTTGCGCTCCGATACAACCATAGCACAAACCCTACCCTGATTGGGTGTGTAACGTCCCACCAATTACAAACTTTTAAATACCCCATATTCGCAGTGTTTAATGGCTCGGAAGACCCAAAACATCATCTAATGCACTATGCACCTTACTCAGACCCCTTGATGGGAACTCCAGAGAATCAAGAAGTAGTAAAACACAGATGCTTCATGTGAACCCTATAAGGGGAGGACTTCATATGGTATACTGGCTTGCCAGCTAACACAATAACAAATTGGGAGGACCTCTGGTGGAAGTTTCTCTTATAGTTTGGTTCGACATTACCTAAGACAATAGTTAGTGACCTCATGAACTATAAGAAATGAGAGAACGAAAGAGTTTCATAGTCATTTCTAGATAGAAAGGCATCACTTATTCCCCGAAGCAGCCGCTCCACTATAATGAAATTCTCACCATGTGAATCAATAACCTTCAGGATTAATTGATAACATTACTCATCCTAGTGAAGTATACAAGTGGGTTCTGATATTTTTGTACCATTTCCAAAAGAATAGAAGACTCCTTGAAGCTGACCAATCTCAAGTCCCTAGTGGCCCCACCAGCTCCAGAAAAAATAGTGGGAAAAGCTGAAGCAGATTATGTCACACTTAAGCCACCCTCAACACCATCTCCACTGGTGAGGCCTCCACTGAAGCATGCATGCCCCCCTAGACACCAACGGCCACCCCCACCTTGGAAAGAAGAGTTAAGGGGTTATAAAATAAACCTATTAGAGGAATGAATAAATAAAGTCGACTCATTCCGAGATGACCAGGTCCGCAAATACTTCATAGACACCATGAAAAACAACTTTCTCCAGATACCATAGCCAAAGTGAGCCGATGAAGCGGGTCTCTATGAAAATCCTAATTATTTTCCATATCACCAGATATTGGGACATACCATCTAAGAATATTTGTCTTCAAGGATCTCCTAAAAATGATGGCGGAATATGGGAAAGTCATGTTGGGTCCACTGCCAGCACAAGTGGAATATGTTTCCACATCATACCCAAGATAGGAAGGGGAATGGTAGATGGACCAGTAAGAAGGATAAAAAATTTGACAATTGTATGACCTGGAAAATATTCAATCACGTTCATGGCGTCCTCTAGGAATAGTTGAAACAACCAATCGTTCTCCCAATTGAACCTGAGGCAACACATACATCATCCTCATCTATACAGTCCTTTAAGGGCCTAATGGGAATAAATAAGAAGAAAAAATATGGGATGAAAGCAATGTTGAAACCATTGTTGACACTTTCAAACTTCATGCCAGCAGACCTGGTACAACGGGAACCACCCCTCCAAATGGTACAACGGGAACCACCCTTCCAAATGGTGCAACAGACACCGTCATGCCAAATAGTCCAGTGGGTTCCACCTCACCAAACGACATTACTAGAATGAGATAGTTAGATAGAAAAATTTTCAGCTCAAGAACTAATCTTCAGCTCCGTCAATGTCATTCACTTGATGAACCCCTTCTTTGATGGAGACAATGTCCACAAACCCCAATTCCTCATGCCCAATTAGAGAGTCGGAGTAAGAGGCCACAGAGGCTGAGAGTTTCCTATAAGGCATGATTGTGGTAGGAGTAAAACTCTCAACCACGCCTCAACTCAAACAGTTAAAATTGCATAAACTCGAGGAAGGAACCTCCGACAGACACAATGAGAACCAAAATATTCCTCTGACGCTGCCAGATTAAATCTGTTCCCAGTAATCTTAGAGTATCTGTCTGAGGAAGAACAAATGTCAAATATCCCATGGAATACGAGCAGACCAGTTCGAACAAACTAATAATGAACCATAGTGCCACTAACTTCTGTCACATAGTCCAAACCATCTATGTCCAAAGATGAATCCCTGAAAGTGTCTATAAAAGATAAACCCCATGCCGAGAAATTCCAACAGTTAGAAAAAAATGATATTCTAAAATAACTAGATTTAGTATCGACAAAGATATCAATCCTGGATGCTTTGAGTCTATCTACAGACCTTATAGAGGTGCTCATCGAAGCCTTACTACATGCTTAGGAATTCGAGGCTGAAGTAGTAGCGGGAGAAGTCTATCAGATGGAGACCAATCCCGAAGAATGTCACACTGTCATCTTCTTCAAATAAAGGAATGAATACACCATCATGAAAGGGAAAATAAAACCCTAATATGTGTTTGAAAGATAAATGGAATTAATACCCAGAGTATTTTCATTGAAAACAGCTCTGAAATCAACCCCATACCACTATGAACACTTCACTAGCTGGGCTATGATGAAGAAAGTTTCACACCACTACACCAAAACTTTGTCAGGATATGACAAAACTGAGCAGAATCCATTGGCATGAATCAATTAGAAAACATGGATTGGAAACCTCATGTTTGATTTTGGGTTCCTAGTAGTGTGACAAAGCACCACCTTCAACATCCTATTAGGGAGGCCCTGACTGTATTAGCACACAAAAATTCCATCATCATACAATCAGTGTGTCAAATAATTCCTTAATGGAAAAAACGAGACATTTCATGCCGATAAATCCTCATTAGAATCCTATTATTTACATTACATCGATGTAGGGTTCTATGAATTGGAATAGAAGTAGTCCTTGAACAACAACGTTGACTGGATCACTGCCCTGAATGGATTTAAATGGCTCCCGCTAACCCCCTAAAAAAACTTGTGGAAGAGTATGTATTACCCATCAACCAAGTTGAATGCATCCGTTCAAGCCCCAAGATAGACTCAATTGTCTGCATGAGTTTTGTTACAGATGCCAAGTCAAATGATATAGAAGATTGGGATGACTCCTATGATGTCAGGAAAAGACCTAACAAAGATGCTCTCAACCCATCTTCAGGATGCCAAACTGTCCCCACCATACTCACTAAGGAAAAATATGATATCTCTCCCAACATTGGAGAGTTCATATTGAGAATAATCTCTCCATCAGAATAGGAATAAGATTACGAAGAGGATGATAAAGAATAAGATGTAGAAGACCTCAAAGATTCCCCTCCCGCATTCGAAGAAGGTTTCTTCACTACAATTGATGAACATAGGGAGATAAACCTAGGTATTGAAGAAAACTTACAGTCCACTCTGATTAGTGTGGAAATGCCTATCGTGGAGTAGGGGGCATATAAATCCTTCCTGAAAAATAATCAAGATGTGTTTTCCTAGAACTACATTGAAATTCTAGGTCTCGATCCTGAGGTCGCCACTCATCATCTGGGTCATCCAAAATATTACTGGGGTTACATGTAGGCAGCCAGAAGGACCCACCTGATGCATGCTTCCAAAATAGAGGCGGAATTTGACAATCTGATCAAATAAAACATCACATGAAAAGTCTAATACCTGATCTAGCTGGAAAATATAGTCTCTATCAAAAATAATAATAGAAATATTATAATCTACATCAACTTCAGGGACCTCAATCATAACTGTATGAATGATGATTTCCCGGCCCCTATCACATAATTTTTGATCGATGTAACTACCAGATATTAGGCCCTCTCTTTCATAGACAAATATTCTGGATATAACCAGATCCGAATGGAATGAGGAGATGAAGAAGCCACTAATTTCAAGGCCCCTCATGGGGTGTTCTATTATAGGTTGATTACCTTGGGACTAAAATTTTTTGGCGCTACATATCAGTGAACCATGTTCCACATTTTCAAGACCATCATGGGAAAATTAGTTGATTGTTATATTGATGATCCGGTGGTTAAATCATGATAGTGCTCAAACCAACTTGATGATCTTGAAACTTTCTTTAACAAACCGGGACAACACAATTTAAAGATGAATCCCATAAATTGTTCCTTTAGCATTTCCTCTAGGAAATTCCTTGGCTTCATCGTATGCCATCGTGGCATCGAAGTGAACCATGAGAAGAATAAAATCCATCCTTTTCATGTCCCTAACTCACAACCTCACCGAGTTGAGAGGTCTCTAGGGGAACCTGACCTATATCTGGTGCTTCATATCCAACCTTGTGAGTAAATGTTTACCTTTCACTAGGTTAATAAAGAAAGGAATTACATATTAGTGGGATAATGATTGTCAAGAAGCGTTTGATATTTTCAAAACATATCCCCCAATCCCACTGGTTCTGATGCCACCGGTTAAGGGGAGACTACTAATTTTTTATGTAATCACCTTGGAACTATCATTAGGCACCTTTCTCATGTAGAAGAATGATTCCTATAGTGAGAATAAT
This sequence comes from Viscum album, assembly GCA_963277665.1. NCBI lineage: Eukaryota > Viridiplantae > Streptophyta > Magnoliopsida > Santalales > Viscaceae > Viscum > Viscum album. The sequence continues at coordinate 267,454,892 of OY728155.1, read as the reverse complement.
CTCTATTACCCCATCAGAACAATTATTGATGCTGAAACTCAATATTCAAAAATAGAAAAGAAATACCTATCCCTAATCTTCACAGTTTAGAAATTCAGGCATTACCTGTAGAACCACGAGGTCCACCTGGTCTCTCGCCGCAACCCACTCAAATATATCCTCAACCATCCCATAATAACTGGATTCCAATCACTATGGGAAGTAATCCTACCATAGTTTTACAAATGGTACGTGCCCCAGAAGTCCATCAAGGGCCAAGTGTTAGCAGACTTTCTGGTAGAGAACCCCTAATAAGAAACAACCCCATTGGATTCCAAACTTCCAGATAAAGAAGTGTTCTCCATCCAAGAGGACCCCCAGACATGGTAAATGTACTTTGATGGTGATTCTCGAATCTCGATAAAAAAATGATAGGGGAACACAAACTCAACAAAGTCAGGCATAGATTTATACTCATATCCCCCCCAAAAGGCCATATTTCATTACTCCTTCCTGTTTTCGAAGTGATGTACAAATAATGAAGCAGAATACCAGACCCTCATTGTGGGCCAAGATATGGAACTTCATGCATGAGTCAAACACCAGAAGATAAAAGGTGATTCAGAGCTAGTCATCAAGTTGGTCAGTGGTGACTATGCCATCAAGAAAAAAGTATTGTACCCCTTGATGAACCATGTTCTAGAAATGATGGCATAATTCCCATTAGAACCAACACTGACCTATGTTCCCCAGTAACAAAATAATCAATACGATGCATTGGAAAATGAAGACATAACCAAGGATGATCTAGGCTGGGATGAAATATTTATTATAATTTCTCACTATAATATGGTCTTTAAATTTATTCATAACAATACGGAGGATATTAATGAGGTTAGCCCTGTTTTTGAGAATTATGGTCACACCATCTACTGGATGACTCCCATTTCAAATTACCTTAGGAAGGGGGAAATCCTACCAGATAGGGATGGAAGAGAAGAGATCCAGAGATGGGCAGTCATCTTTGTCTTTTAGAATGGGTTAAACCAAGAAAAGGTTCTCTATAAATGATGCCTTGATGGAGTCCTTATCAAGTGAATTTATGAATAATAGACTACTTCCATCATGAAATAAGTGCATGTTGAAGCTTGTGGAGTGAAACAATCAAAAACCAAGATATCTCATCAAATCTGAAGGGTGGGATATTATTATCCCACTACGATACATGATTGTGCCATATTTTCCAATAATTTCCATTCTTTCCAAGTTCATAACAATTTTATTTACCAATTCCAAAAGTTACTTCATACAACTAATTACTCATGGCCATTTTCCTCTTGTGGAATGGATGTTGTGGGACCACATCCCCCTGCTACAACTAGATTATTCAAGTTCATAATCACAAAAACAGACTTATTTTCCAAATGGTCTGAATCCATACCCCTTATAGAGGTTGGGGAGAAAAGAATCATTATATTTGTGAATGCCAACATCATTACCAGATTTGGTGCACCTCATACAATACTAACAGACAATGGCACCAACTTCTGCTCTGCTGAGTTAGAAAAGTTATTCCAGGAGTTTGGAATCAAATACAACTGTTCATCCCACTAACATGCGGTGACCAATGGGCAGATAGAGGATTTCGACAAGACTCTGTCTAACGTACTCCAAAAAATGGTAGACAAGGATAAGAAATTGTGTCCAGATAAGATCCTTCATGCTTTATGGGCTTACCGGATCACAACCCACACTACCACCTAGGAAATCCCCTTAATCACTAGTATACGCGGCGTAAGAGGTTTTTCCAATAGAAATAAAAGTACCATCACTTTGTGATTACATTTTTGATCAACTTTCTATGGATGGGAAATCCCAGATACCATTTGATGAGTTGGAGCAGTAAGATGAGAAAATCATACACACTTAGCGCCATTTGGATGTCTACCAAAATCAGATCACATGAGCCTTCAAAAAAAGGTTCACCTTCAATATTTTCTTGAAGGAGAGATGGTGTTAGTCCTCAGAACACATATGATACTCGAAAAGGATCCCCCAAATCTTGAACCAAAGTGGGAGGGACCATATTTCATACACATGGTCTATTCCAGTGGACCATAATCCTTGATATCAATGGGAAGATAGCTCATCACATCTCCCACAAATGCAAGGTTCTAGAAGAATTACTTCACGTAACAACGACAACCATTGGTGGTCCAAACTCTATGACCCTAAACCATGATTTATATTCCTATACACATGAAATTAAACTATATGGAACTCATCCCTAAAACATGATAGTAAACCATGATGCTAGTGTCCTTACTGTATGACTCTAAACTACACGACATAGCATCCAATCTACAAGACGTTAAACCACATAGCATAATTTAACCTAATCACATGATGATAAACTGCACAATCCCAAAGAGAAATATGTATGGCTTGATTCCCATTAATTAGTGGGATACGTAGCGATGCCTCGATCCTCAATCTTGGACCAACCCCTACCATATAAAAATTCCTCTATCATGTCCTATATCTCCCCACATTTATGAGGGAAAATATAGTCACTCTTTGTTTCTCACATCGAGTATAACTCACGTGAGATTAAGATCAATGGTAAGGATTCCCTTTCATAAAAAATATATAGAGAAATATGGTAGACCTGTCATCTGTAGAAGATGAAACAAAAATGCCCCTATACATATTTCTGAGTCAGAATGGTATAGGGAACATTCATAACTATGTGCAGCTTTATTCCTTCCCATGTAAGATACATAATGATGCTCGGATTTGGCATCCTGGCTCAGCCACCAACAAAAAAACCCTCTCAAGTCCCTACACATGGACCGAGACATTATAGGGAACATTCATAACTACATATGAGTTGATTTTTCCCTTTCAAGATATGAAATAATGTCGGATCTAGCATCCCATCCCAACCAACACTGAAAAAAGAAAAAGGTCCCCTTTCTCCGTACGCAGGTCAGACTCACACGGGGAGTCCATAGAAGGTCCTAACTACATAACGATAAATTGTGAGATTCTTCAAGAGTCGGGTGCAGCTCGATTCTAAATGTTATGAGATCCCACACATGCCCCCCACTTATAAGAAGTAAAAAGATCATGGTTCTCCCCATACATATGATTTAGATCAAAGTGGAATCTTTAGTAGTTCATGACTAATCACAATCTGGGTATTTATTACATTCCTAGACACATCTTACCATTTTTAAAACTTCATTCTTTGAGAATGCTTGGATCCCCATAAAAATTTCTAGCCATCTAAGGTGGAAGGCCAATGTCCTTTGGACACCTTTGTTTGGCTATTCACATCATGCCTCAATGTATCTACATATTTCACCTACAAAAGAATTATCGATCAAAGGAAAATTTGTCCCCATATGACTCCTCTTGTAACTTGGTACACTCAATGGATTCCAAGACCCATTTCATTATTACTGATCCATGTTTCCCTCTGGGACTATGGTTTACACCTTTTATCATCACTCATGTCTAAGTAATTCCAGAATATCCCAATCACTATTAACTCAAAGCTATTTATGGTCTTTGTGACAACATAATGTCCTCGTTGCATGACTCTATACTAAAAAACCTAATTTCCTTGCTACATGAATCTAAACTACATAGAATAATGTCTTTACTACATGACTCTAAACTACACATCATAATTTCCTCACCACATGACGTTAAACCATAAGGACATAATCATCCTTCTTGAATGACCATAAACCAGATAGCATTGGTTTAATCCTAATGATCTTCCTATTGTTGATCTTTTTATTCTTAAGTGGTGATCTAGAATCCTCATAATCTCTTTTTTATCATACCAATCATAGATCATGTGATCTTAGGGATTTCAGGAATAGATCCACCAAAACATCATGAAAAATTAGTCCAATAATTTGGTCCAAGCAGCATGACCCTAAAAGGCATGTAACAATTCCCTTCCCCATAAGTAACCCCACATCTGGGCTATAACACCCCAAGCTTCCACGGTACGCTTCTCTTTGAATAATACAATAGCGTGTGTTGTACACAACTTTGATTTCTAACACACCACAACCAATCAAACTAGTTGTTATGAATAGTAAAACCAAGTTTTTGAAATTTAATAAATTTTATCTTTCAAAATGGACTTCATTTTTCAATTCAGAGTATTGAAATTAGCTTAGGGATAATTTTTTGTATTTTTTTGAAAACATTCAATTTTTGATGAATAGTGAAAATACCGAGTTATAGTTTAAAACCGAATTTTTATTTAAATAATTATTTATTTTTTTTAATTTTATTTTAGGTCAAAATAGATACATATTAACTATATAATTTCATTGTAATTAATTGGATTCAGTTTATAATAATTTTAGATATATAAAAATTTTATTGATCTTTTTACCGTCTTTTACCCACCTCCTAGGAGCATTTTCAAATTTAGATAAAACTAAATTTTACCGCTTCTGTGAGTCAAATTTCAAAAATACGAGAAACACAGTTGATATCAGTAAGTAAAATGTGGTTCAATAAGTTGAAAATAATTTTTTGTGAACAGTAAATTTTTACTTTTATTTACCACAGTTAAAAGTAAATAGGATAATTAAGGGTAAAACTGATGTTATTGTTACCATAAAACATGTCTTAATTCTATTGGATAAGTGTAATTCGACCAAAAACAACCTTAGGAAAAAAATATGATCCTTTAGGTCTACTTGGATTAGATTAGGACATTTATTATTATTTTATTTAAAGAAGATTTAAAAGAGATAAAATCAATGTTTACTATCTAAATTTTTTTTAATATAGGGTTATACATAAGATAAATTAGACTAGAAATATTAATTAGAAATATAAAAATATTTCCTACATAATGGTATTTTATTTATAAAATTTAGACAATAAATAATTAAATTTATTTATGACACAATGATGATGTAGTGATTACCAAATTAATGAAATATTAAAGTAACTGCTATTATAAATATCCAAATAAATGTAATTTGAGACTTTTATGTAATAAAATAATTTTATAGGATAATATGACATTTTAGGGTTGGTTAGATGAAATTTTTTAGAAGTAATAATTCTTTTATGAATTTAGAAAAAACAAAATACCAAATACTGTCAAAATTGGAATTAGGGAGTTTTTAAAACAAATATTATATTATTAATTGATATTCTATACCTAAAAATCTAAGGTTTGGAAAAAAGACTTATATAATGATAGGTGTATCATTAATGAATCACTTGGAGTTCGGTCGGAAGTATATAATAAGTTTATTAACCGTATAATATAATAATACAAAGAGACATGGTAAATGTCAAACTATTTGACTAAGTGTTAAATCTAAAAGATAAGGTTAATATAGTGACCCAAACTTGTCTAAAACCAATTGGTTGAGTGCTGTTCGACCCATAACCACATTATACTTTAAATAATTCCTTTTTTATCTATTATAAAACAAAAATTATTTTAGTATAAAATAATATTTCTAGCTTTTCATAAGGTGCCCATCAACCCTCTTATAAAAAGGGCACCCCCTTCTCTCTAATTCACACCTTAAAAGCCATTTGTCTTGGCCAACCCCTGCCCAAATACTATCTAATCTATCCTATATTCATCCTAGATTCCTTCCTTTAGTTATAAATCCAACCTAATGAGCCTTTTGATCAAATCAAAAGGGAGAACCTGAAGAAGAGGTAAATATTTCATCACCTCTTTCAAGTTCCTTTCTTCTTCCACTTCCTCTTTCTTTGTTGTTTCCATTCTAAAATAATAACTCCAGTATATTATATATACTGTGATGTTATTATAAATATGGTACAACTATATTCATTATTCTATCCATCCTTTAAATGACATGTCACCATACGTGCGTACGTACAGTTTACCATCTCCACATCATGGTGTAATTGTTATTCAATACATTATTATTTGTATGGGTATAATAATGATGTGAAATTGATATAAATAATAAATATAACATGATAATTATTCTGAATATATTATATACCATCCGATTATATATTATTATAATATCAAAAGAATGATATTGTCGCTCGTGCGTACATACAGATTACCGTCTCCACGAACGCGATGAGATTCATTCCCCATCATATCCATTCAAGACTAATTTTGATTAGATGATTAAAAATAATATTTAAAGATTTAATATCATTATGAATATTAATAATATACATCCTATCCATAACAAACATTACATATGTAACAAATCATATAAAGGAAAACAAATTAGTTAACACTCAAAATGATGATAATACTAAAATATTATTAACAAAAAAATATTAAAATATCATATATGATATCATATTAATGTATATGATTACTGTATAATCTAATAACAATTATTTCACCATCATACCTGAGGTTAACCTACCCTCGACCAAGGAAAAGTACAAGGTAAGGGTTAATTTCACAATCTCTTTATTATCCGAGGTTGTTTTTACGTAAGTATCTACTGGGACATCTTTATCATCCACATCCATGTTTCTTAAAAATTTATTTCAAAACATTATTACTATTTACTATACTATGGGTTAAATTAATTTATACCCTTATTTGACTTTTTATAAAATGGTTTGAATAGAATCTTTCCGCCGTTTTCCAAACAAGGTACTTTATGACCTTTTTGATAGAATTAAGGTAAGAATGTTTTTTTTAACTTATACAGTGGGTGCGGCTATTTTCGGCCATTATAAAAATGTTGAAGATTCCCTTAAAAGTTTATAATAATATTTTCAAAATAAATGTTTTCTTTTATAATTATATAAATTTTAAATGAATTCAAAATAGTAAGAGATATTTCTCTAAAAAAAGGTTTTGATTTCATCTATGTCAACATCCTCTGATGAATTTTAAGATTATTTGAAGTTGATTTATTATGATACCAAAATTCCATATTGTATTGAAGGTTTTTTGATATTTTTGAATCTAGATGTGTTATTTTTATACCATTCATGGTTTATGGATATGGTTTTTGACATTTCCTATTATAGTTTTAATACGAATGATTATGTTATGTTTAAACCTTTTCATGCGAGGAATGAATTGGACTTAGTAAGTGATGGATGGAGACCACTATAGCTCCTCGATGCATCAGTAGGTCTCATGAGACAAACTAGTTTCTTGGGACAAGGCCGTGAAAAATTCTTACTTATAATTTTGGCACAAGGCCTTGACTATGTGGTTATGAAAGTCTGGCATTATGCATTCCATCATTATGATAGTGGCTATTGATATTGCATGTGATTATTCGACTAGTAGAATATCCACAAGAATAAGTGAATAAAATTATTTTATTTTATCTTTTACATATTATGATGAAGCTCAAGTTTAAAAAGCTTCTTTAGTTTTATACATTTCCTTAAATGTTTATGCTTATTTATGAAAGTTTCCTCTATATTGTTATCCTTATTGAGAATCTGAGCTCACCCCTTTCTATGTTTTATTTTTCACAGGATGCAAAGAAGTATATTATGAATGACCTATAGGGATAGTCTATGGGATCTCAATATTGTCTATGGAAACAATGTTGTTTTAGTTTTCGATTATATGATGTAATGTAAACCTTATAAATGTATTTTGTACTTCCAAGGCTACAAAAGTAATCGGTCTATCGAGACATGATCTTTTTTGATCATGCTAATGATTCATAATAATGCATCGACTCTAGGATTATGGGGTCAGGGCATTACAGTTGGTATCAGAGAATGTTTAGTACAAACATTGGAAACTAGATTTAGATAAACTATGATTCGAGCACATATCCCTAAGATAGACTTTGAGGATTAGTATAGAAGAACATCCTAGAATTTTTGTACTGTAGATATTTTGTGAGTTTTCCAACCAACACATCCCTGTATAGATATGAGTAAGTAGAGGCGGCTCTAGAATAGATATACCTAAGGGCAAAACCAGAAAACACCACTTTGAGCTAGACACGAATGAGAACTGGTGCACAACAACGGGCCTTGCGGCACCCTTGGTTATGACACTCCTAGGGGATATGCTTAGGATAATTCTAATTTTATTTACAAACCATTACGAAGGATTTATGATTATATAATTCCTCAAAGAAAATATTTTTATGATTATAGATTACATCCATAAACTGTTCAGCTTATGTTAAGTGGTTTACAAGTTTGGAATTATGTATTTCGATTCATAAACTAATCTAGTTTATGCCATTGTTTTGAAATGGAACCTAGTGGAAGGAATTGAAACCATATCAATGCACACACTCCATGTAGGTATTGTCGTCCAACTCAAGAAAATTATAGTGGAGCTGATGATACAACTGGTGCGGATCAACTTATCACCATACTGGGACAACTTACTCAGGTTATGAATAATAACCTTACCCATATGGAGCACCCTGATCCACAACGTGGAGGATCAATGTTACATCGCTTCATGAGGAAACAACCACCAACATTAAATGGGAGTACAAATCCATTAGTAGCTGAGTAATGGATAAATTCTCTAGAGAAAATATTCCATGCCTTGGGGAGTAGTGAAAGGGAAAAAGTTTTCATGGAATTTTACCACCTCACTGGAGATGCTGATCAATAGTGGTCATTGATTCAAAATACAATGGAAGATGATGAAGTATCAAATATGGAATGGAGGGAGTTTAAAGATATTTTCTTAGAAAAATACTTTCCTCGTGACCATCGACCAGATATAGAAAGACAATTTCTGAGTCTAAGGAAAAAGGAGGATGAGAATGTCGCAAAGTATGAGGCTAACTTTACAAAGTTAGTGAGGCATGCTGTAGATTATATACGTAACCCAAGAAGTAAGATTGATCGTTTCTTTTATGGGTTAAAACCATTTCTCCGTTGGGAATTAGTCTCACAATCCTTATGATCGTATACAGATATTGTCTCATGTGCTATCAAGACAGAAAAATAATTCTCTAAGTCTTACGACTTTAAAGAAAAGCAAGAGAAGAAGAGATCTGTCGAACACTCTAGAAATAGAAATAAGTGGAAGAATGGAAAAGTTGAATATCCATCCTATAGTAAATGTGGGAAGAAACACCCTGGTATTTTCTTGAAGGTAACAGGAGTATATTACAAGTGTGGTGAAAAAGGCCACCAAGATCATGATTGAAAGGGGAAGAAAGAGGCTGTCAATGTTGAATGCTACAATTATAGAGAAAGGGGTAATTATGAAAATGAATGTACTAAGAGCCAAGGGAACTTACAATAGAAAAGCCCAAGGGATCAAGGCCAAGATTATGATATCATTATTTCTGAGGTTGAAGCTCTGAAAGACATGGTGGTAGTTAATTTAATGGTTTCCTCAAGTTTAGAAAATGCATTATTTTATTCTTGATCATTGCATTGTTTCATATCTTCTCAGTTTGCAAAGAAAATTAGATATTTTCAATTTGATTTAACAAGGGAGTTGTCAGTCAAAACTCCTAAGGGAAGTATCATTGTAACAAAATTTTGTGAATTAGTCTCCATTAGGGAATATAAATGTTCTTTATATGTTGATATAATTATCATACCCATGACTGAATTTGATATAATTATTGGTATGGATGTTCTTTTGGACCATGATGCAAAAATTTATTATAAGAAGAAGGAGGTTATGATTTTTGATGATGATGGTAAAGAACACTTTGTCTTTAGAGTAGAATCATCACCACCTAATTATTATATAAATCCCCCCTAATAGCTCAACTAAATTCAATTATTGTAGAGGAAGAGAATGAAATAACTATGGGTGAGGAAAAGAATGTTCAAATAGAAGATGTACCTATTGTGAAAGCATATGTTGATGTGTTTCAAAAGATTTACCTGGAAATCCTCTAGAATGATAAATTGAGTTTTCCATTGATTTAATTCATAGTTCAAGGACTATATCAAAGACCCCTTATAGAATGGCCATTGTGGAATTAGTGGAACTAAAGAAACCAATAGAGGAATTGAGTAACAAGGGATTTATTCGCCCTAGTGTTTCTCCATGGGGAGCCCCTGTCCTTTTTGTTAAGAAGAAAGATGGATCTTTGAGGTTGTGCATTGACTACATAGAGATAAATGCTATAACAATAAGGAACATGTATCCCCAACCTTGCATTGATGATTTATTTGACCAACTTCATGGAGCTCAATACTTTTCAAATATTTACCTTTGATCTGGATATCATCAGTTGTGCGTGAAGAAGGAAGACATTTCGAAGACAGCATTTCGAACGAGGTACATGCATTATGAGTTTACAGTAATGTCTTTTGGATTGACTAATGCACCCTCTATCTTCATGGATCTAATGAATATGGTTTTCAAGGAATATCTTGATGAATTTGTAGTTGTATTTGTTGATGATATCGTGGTATACTCCAAAAGCTACGAAGGTCATGAAGATAACTTGCGCATTATCCAAAAGACTCTTAGAAGAAATGAATTATATGGGATGTTTAACAAGTGTGAATTATGGCTTCAAGATATTTCTTTTCATGGCCATATTTTCTATAGGGATGGAATATCTATTGATCCTTCAATGAACAAGGAAATCAAAGAATGGCCAGCACTGATGAGTATAATTGAGGTATGCAGTTTTTTTGGTTTAGCATGTTATTATCGGCGTTTCGTCCAGAATTTTTCCTGATTGGCTAACCCATTAACCAATCTCACAAGTAATGGGGTTAAATTTGTTTGGAAAAAATAGTGTGAAGAATGTTTTGAAGAACTGAACAAAAGATTAGTTAATGCTCCTATATTGACTCTACCATTCGGAAATGATGGGTTTTTTATTTATAGTGATGCTTCAAAGAAAGGACTTGTTTGTTTCCTTATGCAGAATGATAGGTTTATTGACTATGCATCACGACGGCTGAAAATTCATTAAAAAAACTATCCCACTCATGATCTTGAGTTAGCCGCTGTAATATTTTCTTTGAAGATATGGATACATTATCTCTATGGTGAAAAATGTGAGATATATACCGATCACAAGAGTTTAAAGTATATTTTCTCACAGAAAGAACTCAACATGCGGAAAAGGTGATGGATTGAACTACTCAAGGATTATGATTGAACTATACACTACCACCCAAGGAAGGAAAATAAGGTGGCAGATGCTTTGAGTAGAAAGGATCATGGAGTTTTGAACAAGATGATAGTTAAAAATGATCCTATATACATGGATCTAGTAAATATATATATGGGAATAACCATGGAAGGTGAAACATCAATACTTTTTCAAATGTTTGCCAAATCATCTTTACTAGAAAAGATAAAGAGTTCTCAGACCAATGATGAAGAGTTTCAAAAGAATAATAAAGCTGTGAATGATCAGAGATTGAGTGACTTTGTGTATGAAGATAGAATTTTGAAATTTGGGAAGAGAATTTGTGTTCCCGATATACCTAATCTTAAAGGGAATTGTTGGATGATGCTCATAGTTCCAATTTCTCTATACACCATGGTATCACTGAGATGTATAGAGATTTTATGGAACATTATTGGTGGGACAACGTGAAGAGGGAGATTGCTAATTTTGTGTCAAGATGTATGGTTTTTCAACAAGTGAAAGCTGGAAGGAAACAACATGGAGGAGTCATGCAACCTCTTCACATACATGAGTGGAAATGGAATGATATCACAATTGAATTTGTTTTAGTGCTTCCAAGGACTCCTAGAAGGAACAATACAATATGGGTCATTTTTGATTATCTTACCAAGTCAACACATTTTCATACTATAAGAGAAGATTCACCACTTGAATGTTTAGCGAGACTATAATTAATGAAGTTGAAAGACTTATTGGAGTACCACTATCGATTTTTTCTAATCATGATCCCCATATTACACCATGATTCTGGAAATGTCTTCAGAAATCCCTAGATACTGAACTTCGTTTGAGCACTTCCTACCACCCTCAAACTGTTGGGCAATCAGAACAAACTATTTAAACCTTAGATGACTTGTTGATATCTTTCTCACTTGACTTTCTGGGTATGTGGGATAAATATTTACCTCTGGAAGAATTTTCCTATGACAATAGATTCCATTCTAGTATTCAGATGGAACTATATGAAGCGTTATACAGAAAGATATGTCGCACAACAACCTGTTGGGATGATGTTGGTGAATGGAAACTTGTAAGCCTAGAACTTGTAGAGGAAATGATGGAAAATGTGAAGGTAATCCAAACCCACATCAAATAATCTCAAAGTAGGTAGAAGAGCTATGCTGATAAACGAAGGAAGGATTTGGAATTTTATGTAGGAGATCATGTTTTCTTGAAGGTATCTCCATGGAAGGGTATTATACGTTTTAGTAAGAAAGTTAAATTGAATCCCAGGTACATCTGACCTTTTGAAATTCTAGAACAAATTGGGGCTATAGCTTAAAATTTGGAAATGCTACCAAGTCTCTCTAAAGTTCATGATGTGTTCCACGTATCACTGTTGAGAAAATATATGCCTGAACTAATGCATATACTCACCTATGAGAAATTAGAACTGGAACTTGATCTATCTTATTACGAAGAGCCTGTCAAGATTATTGATAAAATAGAACAAGTGCTGAGAAACCGGATGACTCGTCTGGTAAAAGTTCTATGGAGAAACCATAAGATGGAAGAGGCAACGTGGGAACCCAAGGAACTTAGGATGAAGAACCACCTAAGTAGTTTTAAGTAGAAATATTCTAGAAATTTCGAGGATGATATTATTTAAAGGAGGGGAGAGTGTAACACCACAAGCTTCCACGGTACACTTCTCTTTGAATAATACAATAACATGTGTTTTACGCAACTTCGAGTTCTAACACACCACAACCAATCAAACTAGACACTATTAATAGTAATACCCACTTTTTGAACTTTTATAAATTTTATCTTTCAAAATGGACTTCATTTTTGGATTCGGAGTATTGAAATTATCTTAGGGTGAATTTTTGGTATTTTTCTGAAAACTTTAAATTTTTGATGAATAGTGAAGAACACTGAGTTATAGTTTAAAACAAAATTTTTATTTAAATAATTATTTATTTTATTTAATTTTTTTTAAGTCAAAATAGATACATAATACATATACAATTTTAATTTAATTCATTGGAGTTAGTTTATAACAGTTTTAGATATATAAAAAATTTATTGAATTTTTTCCTTCTTTTACCCACCTCCTAGGAGCATTTACAAATTTACATTAAACTTAATTTTACCACTTATGTGAGTTTAATTTCAAAAATCTTAGAAACACGGTTGATATCAGTAAGGAAAATGTGGTTCAATATAATGAAAATAATTTTTAGTGAATAGTAACTTTTTACTTTTATTTACCACAGTTAAAAGTAAATAGGGTAATTAAGAGTAAAAATGATATTATTGTTACCCTAAAACATGTCCTAATTCTATTGGATAAGTGTAATTTGACCAAAAACAACCATAGGAATAAAATATGATCCTTTAGGTCCACTTGGATTAGATTAGGACATTTATTATTATTTTATTTAATGAAGAGTTAAAAGAGTCAAAATCAAAGTTCAACAACTAAACCATTTTTAATATAGGGTTATACATAAGATAAATTAAAATATAAATATTAATGGGAAAGATAAAAAGATTTCTTATATAATGGTATTTTATTTATAAATTTTAGACCTTAAATAATTAAATTTATTTATGACACAATGATGATGCAGCGATTACCTAATTAAAAATAATTGATATTATAAATATCCAAATAAATGTAATTTGAGATTTTTTATGAATTAAACTAATTTTATAGGTTAATATGACATGTTAGGGTTGGTTAGATTAATTTTTTTAGAAGGAATAATGCTGTTATAAATTTAGAAAAAGCAAAATACCAAATAGTGTCAAAATTGACATAAAATAGTTTTTAAAACAAATATTATATTATCAATTGATATTCTATTCCTAAAAATCTAAGGTTCGGCCAAAAGACATATATAATGATATTTGTATCATTAATGAACCACTTTGGGTTCTCTTTTATGTATATAGTAAGTTTATTAACCATGTAATATTAAAACAAAAAGAGGCATGTTAAATGTCAAACTATTTAACTAAGAGTTAAATCTAAAAGATAAGGTTAATATATGACACAAACCTATCTAAAAACTATTTTTTTAATGGTTTTAGATCCATACTAACCTTTTAATTTAAAAAATTCATTTTGGAGCCATTATAAACCGAAAATTATTTTATTATAAAATAATATTTCTAGCTTTTCCTAAGGTGCCTCTCACCCCTCTTATAAAAAGGGCACTCCCCCTTCTCTCTAATTCACACCTTCAAAGCCATTTTTCTCGTCCAAACCCTACCCAAGTAGCCTCTCAATTGTCGTACCTTAATCCTGTTGTCCTTACTTTATTCATAAATCCATCCTAAATAGCCCTTTTGATCAAATGAAACGGAAGAACCCAAAGAAGAGGTAAATATGTCATCACCTCATTCAAGTTCCTTTCTTCTTCCACTTCCTCTTTACTTGATGTTTCCATTCTAAAATAATAACTCCAGTATCTTCTATATACTGTGATTTTATTATAAATATGGTACAACCGTATTCATTATTCTATCCATCCTTTAAATTACATGTCACCATACGTACGTACGTATGGCTTACTGTCTCCACGTCGTGGTGTAATTGTTCTTCAATACATTATTATTTGGATGGGTATAATAATGATGTATAATTGATTTAAATAATACATATAACATGATAATGATTCTGTATATATGATATAACATCCAATTATATATTATTTTAATATCAAAAGAATGATATTGTCGCTCGTGCGTACGTACGGATTACCGTCTCCACGAATGCGATGAGATTAATTTCCCATCATATCCATTCAAGAATAATTATCATTAGATGATTAAAAACAATGTTTAAGTAATTAATATCATTTTGAATATGAATAAGATACATCCTATCCATAACAAACATTACTTACATAACAAAGCATATAAAGGAAAACGAATCAGTTAACACCCGAAACGACAATAATACTAAAATATTATTAACAAAGAAATATTAAAAGATCATAAATGATATCATATTAAGGTATATGATTATTGTATAATTTAATAACAATTATTTCACCATTATACAGGAGGTTAACCTACCCTTGACCAAGGAAAAGTTCAAGGTAAGGGTTAATTTCACAATCTCTTTATTATCCGAGGTTGTTTTTACGTAAGTATCTAATTGGACATCTTTATCATCCACATCCATGTTTCATAAAAATTTAATTCAAAACATTATTAATATTTACTAGACTATGGGTTAAGGTCATTTATATCTTTATTTGACTTTTTATAAAATGGTTTTAAAGGAATCTTTCTGTCGTTTTCCAAACATGGTACTTTATGACCTTTTCGACAAAATTAAGGTAAGATTGTTTTTTTAACTTTTACAGAGGGTGTGGCTATTTTCCACCGTTATAAAAACTTCATAGATTCCATTACAATATTATATGAATATTTTCAAAATAATTGTTTTGTTTTATAATTATATGACTTTTAAATGATTTTAAAATAGTAAGATATATTTCTCTAAAAAAATGTTTTGATTTCATCTATGTCAACATGCTTTGATAGATTTTAAGATTATTTGAAGTTGATTTATTATGATACAAAACTTCCATATTGTATTGAAGGTTTTGTGATATGTTTGAATGTGGATGTGTTATTTTTATAGAATTCATGGTTTATGGATAATGTATTGACATTTCGTTAGCTATTTTTAATACGAATGTTTATGTTATGTTTAAACATTTTCATACGAGGAATGCATTGGACTTAGTATGTGATGGGTGGAACTTGCTATAGCCACTCGATGCATCAGTAGGTCTCTTGAGACAAACTAGTGTCTTGGCACAAGGCCCTGACCAAATATTATTTCTAGTCTTGGAACAAGGCCTTGACTATGTGGTTATGAAAGTCTGGCATTATGCATTCCATCATTATGAAAGTGGCTATTGATATTACATGTGATTATTCGACTAGTAGAAAATACATGTGAATATGTAAATGTAATTATTTGATTTTATCTTTTCCATATTATGTTGAAGTTAAAGTTTAAAAGGCTTTTGTTTTAGTCTTATAAATTTCCTTAAATGTTTATGCTTATTTATGAAAGTCTCCGCTATATTGTTATCCTTACTGAGCATCTGAGCTCACCCCTTTCTATGTTTTATTTTTCCCAGGATGTGAAGAAGTATATTATGACAGACCTATAGGGATAGTCTATGGGATATCAATGTTGTCTATGGAAACAATGTTTTTTTACTTTTCCATTTTATGATGCAATTTAAACCTTATAAATGTATCTAGTACTTACAAGGCTACTAAACTAATCGGTCTTTAGGGACTTGATCTTTTGTGATCAAGACAATGATACATAATAATGCACCGACTCTGGGCTTCTGGGGTCATGGCGTTACACGGGCCATATGACATTAAACTATAGGGCACCCCAAAGATGTGACGAATGCCTCACCCTGTGTATGAGTCAGATCTACCTAGGGGATACCTGGTTCTATGAGTGAATCACAACCTGAATGTCTCTAATGTTTCTAGATACATTCATGCCATACCTTAAACTCCATGCTCTGAGTGAACTTGAATCCCCATAATCTTCCATGGCCATTGGAGAGGGAAGACCGGTGTCCTATGGACTCCACTATTTGACTATGCACATCATGCCTCAGTGGCTCTGTATATGTCACCTAAAAAATGGATGTCAAACAAAGGAATGTTGTTCCCCAATAGAGTCATGTCCTATCTCAATACTCCAAATAGATTCTGAGCATCATGCCATTCCTCCACATTCAAGGACCCTCAAATTCATGGTTTACACCCTCCTTTCAAGCCATATCTAGGATGTATCGGGGCATGCCAGCCTGATTCACCTCTGGTATCTCTTGAGGCTTTTGTAAAATAAATATACCACATCCATATGTGTGAATTTGATCCGCATATAAGGAAACAATTTCCCCACTTATTTCCATCTTTCCCCAGATAAGTTCAAAGAAATTTCCCTTTTCATTCTTAGGAATATCCCTTTTCAGACGTCATATACCATGTTCAGAAAGGTACCAATCTACATAATCCTTTATAGCCACCAGATGTAGAAGGATAGTGTCCTATGGACACCTTTTTCTGACTATGCACATCATTCCCTGGTCGCTCTGCATATGATGCCTACAAGACGACTGTCAATCAAAGGAAAATTCAGCCTTTGGAGAGTCATTTCCAGTTTCTGTACGCTTAGAGGACATTCATGTACCATATCCCCTAGATTTGGAATACCCATTTGGATAATGGCTTACATATCCTATCCTTTTCAAACGATTAGACATGAAAAATATTTCTAATTGAATTGACCATTCACTAACTCTCCCTTACACAAGTAAGAATCATGTGAAACCAGATTCCCACTCAAAGCTGATATGAATGTCACTAATAATTTTGGAAATCATCACTCAAACAGGCTACCCACTATGTATACCAACATCAAAACAAATTCGAAATGTTATAAACCCTCAAGACATCCATAAATGCAGTCGTGACTGGGATAGACAGTGCTCTAAGGCTGGTGTAGGGGAGCTGATCATGTTTTGATAACCACAAATCTTTCCCAGGTGTCCCTGCAAACTTGGGACCTCAAGAATATGAATTCTTACAAGACATTGGGAGTAAGAAAGAATATTTTTCCATGGAAGCCACAAAAGGTCAGCCAACAACGTCATCATCCTCAACATCAGTCTCTAGTCGCAGCATGGAAGTACCTGATTCGAGTATTTTCAGCAACCACTTTGGGAATGAATGAGAGTCTTGATGTCCCTAAGGTAACATCCCACCTTCTCTAG
The DNA here is from genome assembly GCA_963277665.1 of Viscum album. Lineage (NCBI taxonomy): Eukaryota > Viridiplantae > Streptophyta > Magnoliopsida > Santalales > Viscaceae > Viscum > Viscum album. Next base: position 267,437,014 of record OY728155.1, on the reverse strand, counting down.
ATCCCCATCAAAAGAAATGTCATTGGGTACTAACACGTAGTCGATTCCAGCAATAGAAACTTCTTTAGTTTGGAGGTGTTTCCATAAAGCACGAGGGAATTGGTTGTGAGTAGATGGATGACCCTTCCGAAGGTCTCATTGCCTCCAGGACATTGGAAAATCAGCCTTAGGGGGTAATTGATGGTGGACTCCTGGCCGCAGCTTCAGAAGCTCGTTCGACCACCTGTGAGGTCACGACCCCGTCTTTCACAATTTTCCTCAGTGGGGGGGGGAGGCTTTTAGATGACTTTTCATAGCCGAGAGTGTCAAACAAATCCCTTTTGCTTCTCCTTCCCCTTTTCCCTAGATTCCATGTAAGTTTTCAAGACAGGATCCAAATCAGCTAATTGGCCATTGGGATATGATTTAATCCGGGACTCAGCATAGCTTTTGGTAAGGAAGGGAATGGAACCCCCAGAATCTGGAAATCTAACCTTGCATTGGGTGTCCTCCCAAGTGAACATCAACTATAGTTCTGGGGATATCATCATATTCTTCTCCTGAAGAGAAATGTTGAGAGAAGGAGGACACAACTTCTAGACATAGCAAAATTGACGATTAAAATCTACAGGGTGTATATCCCTCGCAAATAAGCTCCCCTCCGATACGGGAAACCAGAATGCCTTATCTCAAATAAAATAAGTAACCTTAGTTGAAAAACTATTCATATGTATTCTTCAAAATAGTACCAGTAAAGTAATCATAAATATGATAAGGTAATGTTCATAGACATTGAGATGAGCCATTAAGTCTTGCTCCTTATTCTCTGTTTGTTCCTCTCACTTATCCTATGAAGCCCAAGATGCTATAAAAACCCCGCTGGTAGTCTAAAGATACAGTTAGAGGGTGGAATATGGAACTGGTAAGGAATTGATAAAGGTATAACCTCATATGTGGTCTCCTATCTAGCCCCAAGGAATATGGGAAGGGACAATAATATAGTAAGGTGACCCCCTTTCTGATCCGACCCAATAGGTAATAAATATTTGCCAACACTAGGATAGTAAATTGATGCATCTTCCAATGTCCAATTGAGAAACCATGATAAAAGGTAAGGCTCTCACACCACCAGACTCCCGTACTGGTAATTTCCACCCACTTAAAAACATGTCCAAGAAGGCCGCTAGTTGAAATAATCGATCGATGTCAGTGATGAGCCCCCATCCCCACTCATGAAATGTCCCCTCTTCCAGGGTGGGCCAATAGGTACCCGCTCACCTCTGGACTATTTTGGTTGGAAATTCCCTGGGACTCTGCGGATCAGGCTCTAGACCAGTATGCTTAACAAATTCACCAAATCACTCATCAAAAGGAACATCTTGCTTCAGACAAGGATCAATTTCCTTCAAAAGTTATTTCTCCTGAATGATGAGTTTCTTGGACCAAGGAGGGGTTATTTCGTCATCATCCCAAACATAGGAGGGAGGTAGGAATTCATCATACATATCCCCAACAATTAGGACTATTGGGATTAACTGGATGTCCCAAAGACTGATGTCGACCTCCCCATGGGTTAAATGGAAGGTATTTTTGCCTGGGATCCACCTTCTTAAGAGATGTGAAATAAGGGAAGTGGGATGGTGAGTGTATGTCTGAGATACCCTAGAAGCCTCATGTAGTCCCACAGCCTGTATCTTGGTTTGAAATTCTTTGCAACTCTAGCAAACCCAAAATGCCACCCCCAATCCATGCCAAATGAGCCTCCAGAGTAAAGGTCCCACCTGGATGACCAACCAGGATTCTCGTTCACTGTATATTTACATGCAATGCTCTGGTAGCAGTGGGACATCTTGTCTGGATTCTACTGCACCTCCTCAAAAGTTTGAGGTGTGTAGCTCAACAAGGACCCAGAGGCAATATCTCTCTGAAGGTTTTGGTCCTTGGAATAAATCAAGGACTTCAGGATAGGGGTGTTAATTATCTTGGAAATAGGATAATCGTTCGGATTTGGTGTTGGGATCACTGTATCCGACAATAGACCAAACCCATAAGAAGGAAGCCTTTCTGAAGACGGGTATTCCCTTTGACCTGCCGTAAGTAGATTTTCCAGAAATGTGTGTAATGGAACAACTTTATTTTTTTCATTAGCCAAAGATTCCATGTTCTTCAATATTTCATTAGTAGTTGAAAGAGGAGCAGTAGCAGTAGCCTCAAAAGGAGTATTATAATCATTGGAATCCTATTAAAGATCCATTGTAACCTTCACATGAAGATCCAAAATCCCACAAAAAGTTAGTCTAATAATTGTTTTTGGATAAAGGCCCCCAAAAAATGGAAAAAGGACTTAAAAATGTGTCTTCTTGTGGATTTGTGTATTGTTCCCAGAAACAATACATAGTAGACATTTCCAGCATGTTTCATGATATGTAGAAGAAATCCCTACGTGCTACACAATATGCAGATATGATCCCCTAAAACTATCACTGTATGGGAAAGTCTCATGAGGTACTAGGTCACAGAGTGTTGGCCAACGAACATAAGGGTTCATAGAAGGCAGATACCATGAACTAAGGCCTCACCAAGTTCATATTCAAAGTTGCTGTTAAAAAGTTTAAGATCAGATTATTAAGGCTTAAATTTTAGTTCGTGGGTTCAAGTTTGGTGTGCATTACACATAAGTCGTGTAGCATTCTCTTATGTGGAGGTCCAGATTTTAGTTTTAAATTCCACAAAGCCATTCGTAAAACCCAAAATCTAGTTCACTGGTAGAAGGAATGATGAAAAGTTTAGTATTTAGATTGTATGGATCTATTCATGAATCTTTTTTTGCAAAATAGATGGTATGTGAAGGCATAGAAAGCTGAGGGAGAGTCGGGAACACTTTCCACCATGAGAAATGGTAAAAGAAACATGACATACGCCACTATATATAGGTGTGGTTCTCTCCTATCAGATCTATCTATTCTACCATGAACCATTTAATTTTAAGACCACTTCTACATTAGAATAATCTCCTCTTCATTTATAATGGACCCCATTTTGATAGGGGCATTTGTAGGGTCATGAAAACTTCACAAAGTGAATAAAATACTCCCTCAATCAATTTGAAAAAGGAATCAAGAATTCTTACAAGTCCAGTAATGTGAATGGACTAAAATTGAGCTGTAAACTTCAAAATAAACTTAAAGGAATTAAATTTCTCAAATAGTTTTAAGTGACCCATGTACCATCATCGGGAAGGGTTCATGAACCGCATGAACCGCAAACCACTAGTATGCAGAACGGCCTACGAGGCACTGGTCTGCGGAGCGATGGACATCGAACCTAGTTGACCATGAACCACATCAATTGTTGAATCTATAATGTGAAATACATCCACATACCATCTCAAAAACTCATCAGTTCACGAATGAAGCAAATTGGAAGGGTTCCTTGAACCGTGACTCGCAAACCATAGGCTCCACTAACCCAAGTTGACCAAGTCTTCCATCAGTCAAGATATCTCTTCATGAGATTTCGAAAATTGTTATGCATTCCCATAGATAAGATTGACCCAATCCTCTATATAAGGATCACATAAGGAATTGATAAGAGATACCAATAGATGAATAAAGCACGGAGGAGACCCCAGATGTTGGAAGAAAGAATTCAGAGCGGATTCCAACTTTAGTCTCAAATCATTGGTGAAGTCTAAAATGAAAAATAGGTTTCTATAGGTACAACCATCCATGAAACATAAAACTAAAAAAATTAATAATAATGGGAGAACCACGAACATAATTATTGAAATTGTGAAACACATATTACTCACAGATGAACTCCATGCGAACAATAGTCCCCAGGACCCTCTATCTATATTACACTCTGCATAGTGTATCGCTATACAGATTTAACCCGGTGCCGCATACAACATCAGTATGCGGATGAAACCCAAAGTTTCATGGCAGACTGCATTCAGGACCGCGTACCACTGTGGTATATGGTGGTCCATGGACAAGCCCACGTACTACTTCAATACACGGATGAACCCTCTACCTAGATACCACTATGGTATGCAGAGCTCCCCCCATCCCGCATAAAAAACAGTATGTGGAACATGGAATCTTGGTGTATTATTTCCTCCGACTCCAATCACTCCCCTCCATTATCGTCCAATCCTCTATATCCCCTCCACAAACCAATCCCACTTCATCAGGCCAAATCCTCCACCAAAGCCACCAGACTCATATGATAAGATCATTGGGTGCATCAGCGCACCCATTTGAGTCTACATACCCATGGTAAGCAGAGTCACAAAGGCTCTCCCCACAATGGCTTAGACTCAAGGTATTTCTATAAGTCTACATTCCCATGGTAACCTAGAGTCCAACCTTGGGACGCTGCTGTGAACCTCCCTATTGTAGGGATTAATGGTGATCACATGCTTTTCCATTCAATGAGGATTGATTATCTGTTGAAGGAATCATGTTTTCTCCTCCTCTTGAGAAGAAGTGTCATTCCTACCCTTTCCTAGGATGTGTTCTGGGGCACTCCCATTTAGGTAAGTCCCAAATATTCTTAGGGATGAGCCACATGACCTCCAATGTCATCCCACATTCAAGGGTTCATTTCTCTACTCCCTCTTCCCCAGTCACCTCATCTTCTTCCGCCGTAGTCCCACCCTCTCCCATTAGAAGGAGAGGATGTGTATGGTTGGTTGTATCCCATAAATTTTCTTATTTCTCACACCGATCATGGATCACATGGTCTTAGAGACTTGTGATGATCCCAATACACACACAACCAAACCAAATATGAACCAGAAGAACTCTAATTCCTGTCTAAACTAAGTTATGTAGGATGCCTACTTGAAGGTCCGAGCTCAAAAGAGTTCCCTTCCAAAAGGGTTCACACAATCATGAACTCTCGAATGGGAAAGTCTTACGTGTAACCCCCAAACCAAATATGAACTATGGGAACACTAATTCCTCGTAAAACCAGGATAGGTAGGATGCCCACATGAAGGCCCGAGCTCAAAAGGTCGACCTTCCAAAAGGGTTCACCCCAATCATGACCTCACAAATGGACAAATCCCACGCGTATTCCCCAAAAAATGTCTGAACCACATGAAATCTGATTCCTAGTTAATCTAGGATGTGTAGGATGCCTGATTGAGGGGTCGATCTCAAAAGGGTTTACTTCCAAAAGGTTTTTCCTAACCATGTCCCATCAAATGGGTTGATCCCATGTGTAAGCCCCAAGTTTCTTGAACTACGTCGGCTCAGATTCCTCCCCCAAGGATACTTAGGAATCCCATATTATGGGTATGATCCCAAAATCAAGTCACCTTACATCCCCCCTGGATGAAGATAAACTCCATAGTGCCTTATTTCTTGGCTTCAGTGAGCATTACCCCTGTAGCATCAAATCCATGTATTCCTATGATGGTCCTAAAAACTAGAGGTAGCCTATGGAAAAACTATTCATGAATGAACCAAAGATTCAAGAACATATGAACACAATATAAATCTATAATAGAGTCCCAAAATAGGCAATAATCCCCCCACCAAATGGGTGCGATGAGCTCGAATTCCCATCCTCTCGACCAATGGATTCCTTAAGTGTCATTGGACAAATCATCATCCAAGGAGCGTTTGACTTTGGAAAGAAGGTATATGAATCATGGATACCAGGGCCCTTGGTTGTTTCTAGATCCATGAATAAACCTATTGAATACTATCTGAGGAATTTATATCCTGGGAGGACTGATTTCACAAATACTCGACCCCATACTGTCACCTGTTAGGACCATTTGACTATATTACCTCTTTCTCAATACAGAAGGGATAAACTGCCTAGTCCCCATAGGGTTAATCCAATCCTCCTTTAAATGATGATGATGAGGATCAGGTTGAAATAAATATGGCGATGTGAAAGTTTCTATAATAATGGAAAAATGCTTGTCACTCGTCAGACCATTTTTTATTTTTCTTAACCACACACCTCTGCCACCCTCGGAGGCGAAACAAAAATGGTGAACCCAACATGAAACTCTTTTGAAAGTAATAGACGTGTGATGATTCTCATCGAACCATTTGGTATTCTCCCTAAATGATCACCTCAGGTCGAAACATGATCGTTTCCACTAGAATGTTAAATCATCTAGACATTCCGAGTTTAATGTTGAGGGCTATTGAGACTTGATAAAATAGATGGATATTTAATAAAAAAATAAATAAATAAATTTAATTTTTTATACCTCACTTATTTTGTAATCAAGAAAAGTACTAATAATATAATCTTTTTAATTGTAGAATAAAATGATATGTTCATCATCCACACTATCCCTACGATCAATATTAGATAAAGATAACCTCCTGACTGGTAGTAACTTCCAAGTGTGGTTTATATGCCTTTGTGTTGTGCTACACCATGAAGGAAAATCTTACATGATAGAATCCTCAATTCCAGATCCACCTACTAAAGTGGTGAGTGGTGAAGAGTTCCATTTCTATAAAAAATATTTTAGTGACATGGTCAATGTTAAATGTTTGATTCTTTTATTGATTTCTATTGGACTAATGAAGTCTCATGAAAACATGGATGTGTATATCATGATTGAGCACCTCCATGGTTTTTACTAGGAGATATCTAGACATGAACAATTTGAGATTTAAAAGGCAATATTTTATAGAAATCATGGAAAGGGTTCCCTATTTGGGACTCATTTAGTCAAGATCATTGGTTACATTGAGCGCTTAGAGGTTATACGGTTTAAATTCCCCAAAAAACTGAGCACCAGCCTCATTCTGACATCACTACCTCAGAGATTCTCTAGCTTTGTTCTGAATTTTAGTTTGAAAAACATTGAGATGTCTCTTCTTGACCTTCATACTTCTCTTCACAATGTAGATAAGGATATAAATCATGAAAAACCTTCTATCCTTATGGTGAATAAATGGAAAGGTAAAGCAAAGAGTTTTATGTCCAATGTTTTTTCACACCCTTCCAAGAAGAGGAATATTAATGGGAAAGGAAGGGAACATGATGATGTTGTTTTCACATGTGGCAATAAGGTCCACTAGAAGAAAAACATTACCCACCAAAATAAGGAAGGGGAAGCTTCCAGTGAGTTTGTTATCAATTTCAATTTATCTATTATTACAAATTAAGTATCCAATAGAACTTGTGGTGCTCACATATTTATTTAAATATGGGAACCAAGTAGATTTAGAAAGATTGAGTGAGGAGAGGTAGATCTTTGAGAAAAAAGAGCTAAAATTGCTACTAGAGCTATCAGAGATTACCACATCATGTTTCCAACTAGAATTATCCTGGTTTTAAAGGGTTTTTATTATGTGCCTTCGGTTACCAAAAACATTATTTTTATATCAAAACATTATGTAGATGTATTTATTTTAAAATTTTGGAATAAATGTTGCTTATTTTATAAATATATCATTTTATGGTGTGAAACATTTAAATAACGCTTTTTATGTGTTGGATTACAAGAAAAAAAATCAATCGATAATAATGTTACTTCACATGACACATACCATACCCAAATTTGGAATCACCGGCTCGGTCATGTAAATGAAAAGTGCTCTAATAAATTACATCAATATGGATATTTAGATTCTATTAAACTAAAACCACTTGGTTTATGTCATATATGTTTATAAGAAAAAATGACGAAAGCTCCATTTAATGGGAAATGTGAAAGGGATAAAGAGATTCTTGAATTAGATCACACCGATGTGTGTGGACCATCTTCTATTAAAGCAAGGGGTGGGTACTCATACTTCATAAATTTTACTAATGATTTTATTATATAAAGATATTTTTACTTAGTGAGGTATAAGTATAATTCTTTTGAAAAATTCAAGGAATACATGAATGAAGTAGAGAACCAGTTTTGTAAGAATATTAAAAAACTTTTCTCATACCATGGTGGAGAATATATTAATCAAGACTTAATTGATTATCTATTGGAGTTTATGATTTTATCTAAACTCAATAATCCTTATATTCCTTAGTGTAATGGTGTAATTAAAAGGAAAAACCACACCTTGTTAGACATGGTGAGATTAATGATGAGTCATGAAAGTCTTCCATTATCCTTTTGGGGATACATGTTATAAACAAAAAATATGTACTAAACTGAGTGATAACTAAAGTAACAGATGGTACACCATACCAGCTATGGAATGGAAGAAACCTTTGTTGTCTTACTTTCTTGTGTGGGGTTGTGAAGCATTTATTAAGGCCTCTTCAGGTAACAAGATTTCACCTAGTGGAAAAAAGAATATCTTTATAAGATATCCCATAGAAACAAAGGGATATTGACTATAAAATCCTTCAGAAAATGGTTGTGGTTGATATATGTACCACATTTCTTGAATATGATCTTATCTCTAAAAGGGATAGTGCGAGAGAGATAGACTTAGATGAAGTCCATGATCAATATATACAAGAGTTGGAACATGAAAAAATTTCAAAAATCCTTGTGGAAGAAGAAATGTTTCTAGAGACACAATTACTACATAAGAGTAATAGATAGGTTAGATAATAAGAATGATATGGTTTTCTAGTCACTGAGGATACTGACTCATTATTAGTTGATAATAATGATCATCTAACCTAAAAAAAGAAGTAAGTATCACATATGTTTCCAAGTGGAAAAAATCCATGAATTATAGAATGTATTCCATGTACCAAAACCAATTCTATAATTTGATATAACCTCTAGTAGATGTAAAATCCATTGGTTATAAATGGGTTTTCAAGAAGAAACTAAACATGGAAGGACAAGCCCGTACCTATAAGGAATGATTGGTTGCAAAGGGGTTTAATTAGGGTCAAGGAATTGACTATGATGAAATCATTTAACTAGTTTCAATAATGAAATCCATCAGAATTCTAATTTCCATTACGATGTTCCATGATTATGAGATTTGGAAAATGGATGTCAAAAAATCCTTATTTAATGGAAACCTTTAGAAATATGTCTATATGACATAGCCCGAAGGGTTTGTTACTCTAAAGGATGCCAACAAAGAATTACAGTCGAAAACATCCATTTATGGATTAAAGAAATAATCTAGGTCATAAAAAAACCATTTTTATGAGTCTATAATGGAATTTGGTTTCATAAATAATGAATGAGAGATGTGTGTCTTTAAAAGGTTTAGTGGGAGTGAAGTCATTTTTTTAATAGTATATTCTCATGACATATTACTAATTGGAAAAAAAATTCCAGTCTTGTAGCCTGTTAAGGTATGGTTTAATAAATGAGGAATTGGGAAAGGCAACATATATTCTTAGGATCATGATCCATCATAATAGATACAATCGATTCCATACCCTAATTCAAAGTACATACATTGAAAAGATACTAAAGAGATTTAGTATGGAACAATCCAAGAAGGGATTGTTTCTAGCATCACATGAAATTAATCTTTCCAAGAAAATGTTTCCATAGACACATAAGAAAATAAAAATAATAACTATGATTCCACATGAATCAATGATTTGGTCAGTCATGTATGCTATGATATGTAATAGGCTAGATGTTGCCTACGCATTAAGTGTGGTAGGAATATATTAAGATGATCTAGGTGACTACCATTGGATGGAAGTCAAGGAAAACCTTAAGTATCTAAGGCATACTAAGTCTATGTTCCTAGTTTATAGAGTAGATGAGGAACTAATCATCATAGGATATGAAGATTCTAGTTATCAAATCGATCAAGATGACATGAAGTCACAAATGGGATACATCTTCACATTGAATGGAGATGTTGTGAGATGGAGGATCTCAAATAAATATGTGGTTACATATTCTATGATAGTGTCCAAGTATGATACAGCTTCTAAAGTAGCTAAAGAAGTTTTATAGATGTGTTACATTCTCTAAGAGATTTATGGGGCACCTTTTAGTAAAGATCATATCACACTCTATTGTGATAATAATGAAGTAGTGTCTCTTTCAAAACAGGAAAGGTCACATTAGTGAAAAAAACAACATATATTAGAAGTATAATCTCCTGATAGATTTTTATCAGAGAGGTAAATTTGTAGTGAGCATTATTTGCCGGGAATAAAATGTAGTGGACCCCTTGACTAAATATTTCACTCAATAGAAATATGAATATCATGAGAGGTCTATCAGAATGAAAGTCTTAGGTATTCTAGTCTAGTCCAAGTGAGAGTTTGTTAGATTTGGTGTCCTAGGACCAAATGTTTGTACTCTAATTACATAAATATTCGATGTATTAAAAATTAATAAAATTACTTATTATGTATTTTTTGTTGTTATTCATGAATATAATGTAATAATTTCCTATATCATACAACACACTAATAAGTTCATATCAGTTCCCTACTATAATGAGAACCTTGAAGTGCTATGAAGATATTCTCAAATAATGTTCTTGTAGTTGGATAATGTGCTTTGATGGGAAACATAGTACACAGACTGTTAGGTGTGACTACTCATAAGATCATGAGAATTCTTCTCATGATGTTTTCACATGGTAATCTCCAAGATGAGATATTATGAGAACATACCCACCAGTTGGAATTCCACATGTTTTGGTGTCATTGGGTATTCCTATCTACAAGTGTGTGTGATGATACTTACAATTTAATATTATTATTAATGCATGTTTCAACTCACATACTTAAATGTATTTAATAAACCATGATGATAGTAGTTCTTGGTGAAGTTGGATATATTGGGTGTGTCACGAGTGACATGTCATTAATGAATAAGTCGAGGAAATAATTTTTCCATTATATCTTTACAAAAGCTGATATCTTGTCCCTTTGATTGGAATTAAACCATCACATTAAATTCCATTTCCATGGTGTAATAAAATGTTTATTTCAGATAGGTAAAGAAATACATATTGATCTTAGAGGTTGGTGACATTGATGTGCAACCTGCTTGATGATATATTGAGACAAAGGGATTATACTGCACTATGAGAATTTGTCTGTGGTTGTCTACGTTGTGAAATCCACTGATAGATAGAGATCTTTAACTTTAGAAAAACCCTCCTAATTCTAATGAGAAATAATCCTAGAGGGTAACACACTACGTATTTCTGTTGATCTCGATTAAATTATATTTGACTTTAATTGATAGAATAAATACTATTATCTAGTTTTAGGAATAATTTTATTCAAGTTATATTGATCATATTAATTAAATAAATATTTTTTTGACAGATTGTGAATAAAATGTTTATTTTATTTATGGGATATTTAAAAAAAAATATTCGCTATATTGTGAATAAAATATTTATTAATAAAATATTTATTTAGTTATTCAATAAATTCTAGAGAAGTTTGAACATTCCAAGACTTATTTTAGTGACAAATTTTAATTAACAATACTGTTACATAATATTTGTTATTATGCAAGTTGGAGCACACCACAAAATGATAATTATAAAATTATTATTATGCGGAATGAGATTTATTAAACTTAATAAATGTTATTTAATGGACGGTATGAAATTAAATAATATTTTAACTTAAATACCAACTCTATAAAATGGAGGCTATGTCTATTGTGTAGAGTATCCAAAAATTGCTAATATAGAATTGTTACGCACAACGAATTCTCTCTCAAATCATCCTCCTCTCTCAACTCATCCTTCTCTCTCCCTTTCAAAAAGGATAAGTGCAAGATAGATTTCTTCAAGACTAAAAAATGTGTGATTTAGAACAAACAATACAACACATTTGAATCATTGTGATAGCACTCAGAGATCAAGTGGTGTTATTCCGAGATCACAGGAGCACATGTGGATCACTCCTCGAGGGATTACATCCCTAAATCCAAACAATTCAACAAAGGTAATCTGAAATGGTATTTTTGAATGATCAACATTCACCAACAAATAAATTTCCTAAGCCTAGGTATTTATTTCTTGAAATATTAAATAGATTAATTATAAATTTTACATGAAAAATCCTTTCTCTTGGTTATGGGAAAAATTTATTAAAATAAAATTTAACATATCTCCCACCTCTGTATGCTTCCTCTATGCCTGGAACCAATAGTTTTGGGTGCTCTTAGTGAGCTATGTGGAGGTCACCATGCCATGGTGCTGGGAATTTTCATGAATACGGTGCTTAAGGCGTTTCTCCTACAATAAATGGGGACAACAAAAGGCCAAATGTTTTGGTTGTTTTTCTTGGAGAATTTTTCTAAGGGAAATGAGAACCTTTAAAAAGCTTAGTTTAAGGGGTGTTGTGGAAATAGGTAGAGGATGTTGTTCTGAGTATGAATCTCTTGGGGGTGGATTTCACATTTAAAAATTGAAATAAAAGGTAATGATAAATTAAAATCTAAATAATATTGATATGCTCAAGCAATAAAGTGATAATTTCGATAAAGTGATGAATTAATAAATTTATTCTATATTATAAAGTTAATTTCAATATTTTATTAATGAGTATGAATATAATGAAATAGAAAAATTGAATTTATACAATTATTTGTATCTAAGTTGAATGATGCAAATCAAAAATTAAAAGAGAGAGAAAATACAGTTTGATAAAGGAGTTTGAAAATATCTTGGTGTAAGACCCTACATCTTCTCCAATCAGGTTGATAGGTTTTTCTAATTTGTCTATTTATTTTAAGTGAAAACATGTAACCAAGTACTCCATTTATTTTTGACATAAGTAGAATGAAACTAAGCCCCCTCACCTTGCGGTTGTGAGCACCCACTGTTGAAGATCCGATGAAAAGAGACATATTTTCTTTGCATAAATCTATTAAAAAGTTGGTCTCATATATCGTGAGGGATATAAAAACATGAGAGAGATATATTAAGACAATGGCTTATTGTGAGAGCCCAAGAGATTGAGGATTGAGAATCGACTCTTGAAAGTGGTTTTAGAGATTGATGAGAAAATATCTTTGGCACATCACTTGATTTGATCATTCCATACACCGTCATTTAGAGTTGTTATTGATTAAATACAAGATATAAAGGTCATCTATTTATAGCCTACAAAACATCAAGGATCATTATATACTTCTTCTAGATCATAAATCCACATAAAATTCCATTTAAGAGTTGTTGGGTCTATGAGAAATAAGAATTCAAACTTATAGGTTTGACCCCACAAACTATCTTGACTAAGCCACTTGATAAATTTTAATATTATTGGGTCCCTTTTAGTTTTTTCTATTTAAAATGATTGGTCAGTACACTTTATTCACATAAGAGGTTCTATCCACATGGAACAGGCTAGTCGATGTCCTACACTGACTAGTCGATGCTACCTGTAGTACACCATGCACTTATAGTGGCCCTTAAAAATTATTCAAAAGACTTTAATAGATCTTACGTTAACCTTACATGGTTTCATCACAAGAAATAATGCTCATGAATATCATCAAATCCTTTTCAACATCTTCAATAGATCTTCCAACTTCAAAAAGATTCCGTAATTTGTTTTATTAAGATCAATAGATGGAATATTAAAAATGGAAATCTCATGTAGTCAAATGAAAGAATTAAATATATAATTGGGCGTTTGCGATCATGAAAACACCATGATAGAGAGAGAGGTATCCCAATGTCTCCCTTTTTTATGATCCAAAACACTTGAACTAGAATATATATCAAGAGTAAATTAATAGTGAAACATGTATTCAATGTAATTAAAGATATTTCAAAAAATATATTAAATATTATCAAGTAGAAAACTTTAACAAAACTTAATCCAAAGACGACTCCACTTTTTATAATTAACAAAACTTCTTCCCAAAATCAAAAAACAAATTCCCTCTATATGATTATTAAAAGGTAGAAAAGGGAAATTAGAATGTATTAATATCAATAGGGTAATTTCATATAAGGTAAATCGGTAATGATGTGAAATATTATCTCCCAATTAATTATTATCATAAGCTTAAAATCCAATCTTATAGAATAAGAAAATTAAAAAAAATCCATTCCTAAGATGGAAAAAATAAAATAAAAGGAAAAAGATTGAAGATAAAATACTAAATATCAGATTACCTCAATTACAAAGATATTCATAAAATGTTTTCAAAATGAATATCAAAAAAATTCAAAAGAAATTCATAAGAGTGAATTTGAAGATATTTAAAATGATAAAATATAAGGATTGAAAAAGAAATTTGAAAAAAAAATCAAAAAGTAAGATTAAAAAAATGAAAAATGAAAAAAATTTATTGATTTTGACATTGAGATAAAGAAAAAAAGTTAAAAACAAAATAAAGTTAAAGAAAAATTTAAAATCAAAACCTCAATACTTTTATGAATAAAAAGGAATAAATAATATTTAAAGAGAGAGGACAAATTTATAAATTATATTCATAATATTAATGAAAATTAAATGCCAAAAAACATATCCCCTAGAGAAATAAACATTTATAGAAGGAAATAAGTGAGTCTCCCCCTCGATTGGTGAGTTCAACAAAGAGTTCTGGAGGTAATAATAGATGAAAATTTTCAAGAGTTTGATGGTCCATTTTTATTCAAAATACACCATATGATACGATAATAATTTAAAATAAAATAGAACTAAAAATATAAATTGTGATTTACTTTTGGTACTGATACACGCTTTTCACGGGGTGTGGAAAAAGCTAATTTTAAATGTTTCATAGTGCACCACAAAGGTTGACTATGGTAATATCACTTGAGAAGATTCATTATTTTTTTACATACCTAATCTAATTCACCTAAACTACTTGTTTGTTGTTGTTTTTATTATTTTCTTAAAATAATCATATTTATATGAAAGAAAAGTTTTCAAAAATTAAACTAACATGAAATGATATAATGTGATTAGAAAAGAAAGAACTCATCATTTGTGGTTAAGTTTATGGGTTCCATCATTCTTTTTGTTGTTGTTTAAATTTAGTTTAATAAATAAATTTTTAAATCTTGTGCATGAATTACTATAATTTTATTTATTATATGTGAAATATTGAAAGTTTGAAGAAAAATAAATTCAACCTCATCCTATAATTAAGGTTTATTGCACCCCTCAATATGGAATGTGACACCATCCACGAACTGGATCGATCGTATGTCACTTTTTCCACTGAATGGATCAACTCCACTCCATGAAGAGCTTAAATCTTGTAAAAGATAAGTCAAATATTTAAATAAAATCCAATGAATAATTTTGAGTTTAGTGTCATGGTTTGAGATCTCCAAACTCTCACACATTACAATCACTCACGACAAACATAAATAAAACACTAAGAATTTAAGAATATAATTATGAAAACACCACTTACCTCACTCAGGGAAGACCTCTGGTTAACTACCCATTGTCGAGGGTAAGAGGTCATGGTGGAAATAATTATTAAAGGAGGAGTAGAATATAAATAAAATAAAATAAAAATAATAATGATGATATAATGAAATAGATATATAGAAAATAAAATAAAATAAACAGAAGAAGGAAATAAATGCAAAATAAAGAAGGAGGCAAAAAATATGCAGAATAAGAACAAGAAGAAAAGGAAAAAGAAGAAGAACATGGTCATATTATTAAAAAAAATAATATTTCATGATTTATATTTCTAAAGAAATAAATAAAATTAAAAAAAAAAAAAAAACTAAAACTATATATTAAAAACATAAAAATTTGAAGCAACAGTCTTGATCTCCTTCTTGGTGGGTGCTGACTCCATTCCTTTGGCAGAAAATCCCTCTATTTAGAGAGGGAGGGTTTCCTTTATGCTACCTCAATTAAATAGGATCTTCTCAAATCATCATGTATCTATCTTTATAATAACCTCAAGATCCATGTGTTGAATGTTTTGAAAACACCTAAAATTAGCGTGTGTTTTCATAACTTTTTATATCATCCCAGACTCAAGTTGTGTCATGGATTCTCATGTACATGGGTTTTGGTGTATTGTGGTGATTCAACAGTGGTCCTGTAGTGAAGGTGGAATATTTGAGTGTGCATGGTGGTGGTAAAGAAAAACCTCATCCATGAAATCTACCATCATAGTGTATTCAGGGTGGTTGGAATAGGCCAATGAAGTCTCCAATGGTGGTTCAGAGTTGTGGAAGTGAAATTCAGATCAAGTTTGAGATTATCCTATTTCATACATGGTGTATTTACATTGAGATTTTTTTATAAATGGGGTTTTCTTTAAAAAAAGATTATAGAAAACTGATAGGGTTACCAATATTTTTAAAAATGAGTCTCAAGATGTGTGAACCCCATTCACACATCTTTGGTGTGGAGAGATGCGTGAATGGGGTTCACACATCCCGCACAGATGGGATAAATGATGTGCGAACCCCATTCACACATCATATAGAAAGTTATATTTTTTTAATTTTTTTTGTATTTTGGTATTTTTTTGTTTTGTTTATATATATATATAACAAATTTTTTCAGCAGAATTTATCTACTATTTAATATCCAGCAGAAATTTCATTACAACAATCTGAATTCTGAAAGAAACTCTCACCCATGGATCTCTTTTATAAGAGGGATTTCCCTAGAAATCATTCTACATTTCTGATGTGGGATTCACGTTCTCCCTTTCCTGTGTAGAACATTTTGAATTTCTGATGTGAGATTCTATTTCAAGTACAAGACTTTGAAAGAATATAAAATAAATACTATAAGACCAATATAAATGAAACCTAAGGCATGGATTAAATATATAATAAATTGTTGAAAATAAAAAATAATTTCTTAAAAAATATTGATGAATAATAATTTACATGTTTTCCAAACCACCAACTTGAAATTTAAAAATGTTTCATGTACGTGTCTTTAAAAGACTATAAAATAAAAATATAATACCAATATGAATGAAACATAAAATATGGATTAAACATATAAGAAATAATTGAAAATAAAAAGAATTTCAAAAAAATGTTGATGAAAAATAATTTATAAGCTTTCAAAACTACTAACATGAAAATTAAAAACCTTCCAAGTGCGTGGCATTGAATGCCTATAAAATAAAAACTATAAGACAAATATAAATGAAAATTAAAACAAGGATTAAGTATATACGAAATAGTTAATAATTAATTAGTTAATTAGTAATATAATTATTAATTATGTAATTATTAGTCGATTAGTGATATCATTTTTAATTATATAATTATTAGTTAATTAGTATTACCATTATTAACTATTAATTACTAATATTCTATAATTAATTAATTAATTAGTAATATAATTATATAATAATTAATTAGTTAATTAGTAATATCATTATTAATTGATAATTAATTAGTTAATTAGTAATATAATTATTAATTATTAATTATTAATTATTAATTATTAATTATTAATTATATAATAATTAATTAGTTAATTAGTAATATATTTACTAATTATAATTATTAATTATTTATTATATAATAATTAATTAGTTAATTCGTAATATAATTATTAATTATAAATAAATAATTAATTAATTAGTAATATAATTAGTAATTATAATTATTAATTATTAATTATATAATAATTAATTAGTTAATTGTTAATATAATTATTAATTATATAATAATTAATTAGTTAAGAAATAATATTATTATTAATTATAAGTAGTAAAATGATTATTAATTATAATTAGTAATCATTAATTATATAATAATTAACTAGTTAATTTGTAAGATAATTATTAATTATAATTACTAATTATAATTATTAATTATAATTATTAATTTTTCATTATATACTAATTAATTATCTAATTAGTAATATAATTAGTAATTATAATTAGTTATTATTAATTATATAATAATTAATTAGTTAATTAGAAATATAATTATTTATTATCATTATTAATTAATTTTTTAATTTTTAGTAATTATATTACTAATTAACTAATTAACTATTAACTATTTATTACATGTTTAATCCATGTTTTAATTTTCATTTATATTGGTCTTATAGTTTTTATTTTATAGGCTTTCAAAGCCATGTACTTGAAATGTTTTTAAGATTTAAGTAGTTGGTTTTGAAAGTGTATAAATTATTTTTCATGAACATTTTTTAAAAAATTCTTTTTATTTTCAACTATTTCTTATATGTTTAATACATATTTTAAGTTTAATTCATATTGGTCTTATAGTTTTTATTTTATAGTCTTTCAAAGACACATACTTAAAACATTTTTATGTTTCATGTTGGTGGGTTTGAAAGCTTATAAATTATTATTCCTCAACATTTTTATGATATTTTTCAACTATTTATTATATGTTAAAACCATGTTTTAAGTTTTATTTATATTGGTCTTATAGTATGTATTTTATAGTGTTTCAAAGAAACATACATGAAACAGAATTCCACATCGGAAATGTAGATTATTCTGCACATGAAAGGGAAAACCTGAATCCCACATCGGAAATGCAGAATGATTTTCAGGGCTTGCCTTCTTATAAAAGAGAGCCATGGGTGAGAGTTTCTGTTAGAAGTTGGACTGCTATAATAGTAGTAATGCTAGATATTAAATAGAATATAAATTCTGTTAAATGTTTTGGTTATATATATATATATAAACAAAACAAAACAAAATAAAAATAAAAATAATTTATAAAAAATAGTACAAAAAAAATTAAAAAATTAAAAGTTCTTGTACGATGCGTTAACCTTGTTCATGCATCCTTCAGCAACTTCATGAAGGACACATGAACGGGGTTTACGCATCTTTCAGCTATCTTATGATGCGTGATCCCTGTTCACACATCTTCATGGGATCGAGGATACATGAACAGGGTTCACGTATCTTGGGACCCATTTTTAAAAATATTGGGAACCCTATCCTATTTTGAGAAGAAAAACTTAAAACACCATTTTAAAAAAACCGCCTCCATTGAGTGGTGCACTGGTCGATGATAAAAGTGGCAGAGGGGTGAGCTTATCTTCCAAATCAACAATTGTATCAACGGTAGATAAAATATACCATGTTCCCAATGGTAGATCACATCTACCATTTTATCAATGGTAGATCACATCTACCATTTTCAAAGTAGTGTCACTTATTCACAGTGGTGGTCGAATGTGCATGATAGTGTCTCCCTCATTTAGCAACGAAAATAGTATTCCATCAAACCTATAACCTTTTTTATGGATGAAGGGTTCTTTCAAATGAAATTCATGTGGTTCATTTGGGGTAAATTAGACGATCCTATGTGGGGGAATTCCTTGGTAGTGATTCTTCAGGTCACACGCAACATTTCTAGTGTTTCCATGGAGTTTCTTGGTGATATGTAGTGGCGACCAGTGATGTCGAGTGGCCGTAGGTAGTGGAGAGAGGAGGTGCACTAGCATCTGAGCACATGGTGTGCAAGTGAAACACATGATGATACCATTTTGGTTAATATTAACAATACTACTCAATGGTCATCCCACATTTAATGATTCAAAAGCTTGCCACTTCGATAAATATAGAAGAATGAATTATTATCAACAATAAAGTTTGAAGGGGTTTAGAAGACCCCCATTGCCGTCATGCACCACCTCATGTAGGTGAGTTTCTCCTCTTGTAGCTGTGTAGGCTTAACCCTCATGGTACCGTGTGCCTGGGACTCAATCCAGCCATACACCCCATAGGCTCCTCCCCATGGGTCTGTACACAAGATTGATCCCCCGTTTAGCCCTGATTCTTATGCTGGCCCTCCATTGGGATTCCATGGTCGGGGGTCTCTTATGGTATTCCTATGTAGAATTAATGACATTAGGATGAGGGCAAGAAAAGTTGTCCTTATAATTTTAAACACTTAAAATTATATAGAGATTGAAAAAAATAAAATTGTCTTAACAAAGCGCCAATTTAAAAATTTATAAATAAAATTCAAATCCTAAATTCAACAAACTTTTATTCAAATTAATAAATTTCAATTAATTATTTTTAAATTCCCATTTTTGAATAAAAAATATATTATAAGGGAGTATCTATTGTAATCCATAAAAAAATAATTGTAAAATAATTAAAAATATGCATGAAATATGAGTGTGTAAAATAGCCCCACACTTAAACTATGTTTTTACTAAAGCATAAAATCTCAATTTTGAAAATCATAGGACACCAATGTTACCATGATTATAATTCAAAAAAAATAATATAAAAAAATTGAAAATGTTAAATAGAAATTTAAAAAATATACATAAAAAATCTATTTAATTTCTTAATTTTAAAAGAAACAATTAATCCAAATATTTTACTTTCTTAGTTTTGAAAATGGTATCTCTTCTTCTTTCATTCATTCAAGTTACTCAATTTATTATCATTAAACATGACCAATCCTAATTTAACTCACCTTTGAATCTTTTCTCTCATCACACATGATATAATTCAAGTAGATTTATTCTCATATCATTAGAACCTGTTACTTATATATATGATTTCAAAGGAACTACTTTATCCACTTTGTAAAGAAAAAATTAGCATAAACTTATGAGGAATTTTAAATAATTTGTCTAATGACATTGAGTCCTCAATGTTCGTAGGAAGGAATTCTTAAAACATTAAGGCTCAAGGAGGTGGTTTCTATCTAAATTACAGGGTATGATACCAAAAGTAAAAGTGTAATTACATTCCCCCCTTCAAATTGTGACGAGTCCCAGTTTACCCAATTTCAAAGTAAAGGCCATGATAAAGTAAATCAAAATGAATGATTTTACCCTTCTTTATTTTTCTCTATTTCCATTTTTTTCTTTTTTCATTTCTTTCTAAAGTCATTCTTAGAATGTATCTGACATCCACTACCTAAAAACTTATCATAAAAATCATTAGTATTGTGATGGTTATTTTCGATACTCTTATTTCACAACCCACATTTTTTCTTTTTCTTTTCATTTTCATATTTTTTCAAGAAGGGAAATATTTGATGTAAAGTTAATGAATCAATAAAATTTCTTAATACCCACATTATCACCCCCACATTTTTCCTTATAATGTATTTAATCCCTTTAGTCATGATTTCCCTCACCCCTACACTTTATCTTTAAAATATCATGAAAATACTATGTGTGTGGTAGGAAAGGATAAAAATTGATTCAAAGTTGGCTCATTCATAAAAAGGTCATTCATGGAGGATATTCTATTAAGGGTTGACACATTTTTGGATTTTTATTTTTAGGATTCTATTGTGTACAATTTTGGGCCACTGCCTTCAACCCCATAGCAACTACTCTTAGGAATTCCTTCTTCTTCCGCAATCCCTTCTTTGACTTCTTATTTTTCTCTACTTATTTTATCCATTGTAATTGTCATTACTATTTATACCTCAAATCAATAGAAATATTTTTTTTCTCCCAATCTCCTATTAGTTGGTTCTTTCATTAAAATATTTCTAGAGAGATAAATTATAAGAAATAGGTTCTTAAACTTGAAAAAGAGATTGACGCATAATATTTGACCAATCAAATGGAGAGCTAAGTTGTAGTAGTTTAATATTTTTGGATACAACATCACAATAGTTTAAGTGGCGAAGCAGATTCAAAAATTCAACATAGTAGTGTAGGACATTTCATTGTCACACACTAGATGGAGAAAAAGAAAAAAACGTGACACAACTGTTGGTGCCAAAACCATAGATTTTGGAACCCTAGTTCGCTTAAATCCACATCAAACATGTCATAGGATTACAATTCTAGAAAATATAGACTCCTAAACCACACTTTAAGGGAGATTAAATGTATCATGTAGAGAAGTTGACACATTCTACTAAAAACAAGGAGAGATCAATCTCCGTTTCGGTTGAGTAGCAGCTTTATTCCCACATGAATAGATAATAGAGTCACTAGTTTAGAGATTGTTGTAGAAGTGTTGAGAGTTGGTTCCCAGCTACAGAAGGTCAAGAAGATGTGTCTCAAGAACTAGACACTGGATTTGATAGTGATGTTAGATTAGTAAGTTATGAATCAATAATAACAACTAGTCCATGAAACAAAAAAGGTGAAATTGGTACTTTTAGAGGAAGGAAGAAGCATTTTAAACACTAAAAATTTGGATATAGATCATGGATCATGAAGAAAACTAGATTGAGAGGGTCAGCACAAAATGGAGTGGGAGTTTCTATAAAGGACATCAACCAAACAACTATAAATGGCTATTTTATTTAGTGAGAATCTGATTACTTGGAGTACCTATGTTGAAATGTTTTTTTTCTCTCTATTACATGTCTGATGAGTACAAAGATCCATTGGTGCAATTGAGTATGGATGGCCTGGCTCAGTATTGGATGCATTCTATAATTTATGATTAGACACAAATTTCATGGAAACAGTTCATGGTGGAGCTACTGAGTACATATGCCATTATAATAGAGGAAGATCCAATGATTTGTTTGAATAACTTACATAGAGTTGGAAGAACGAATTAATATATTGAAGAATTTTAATGAATTTCCTTCCAAATACCCAACCTTTTTTATAATTGGTAGATAATTCTATTTATTGGTGGGTATAAAACAAATATTGGTAGAAATATTATGAATTACAAGCCACCATGCAAGGTTAAACTCCTCACTCTGATTAGGAGAGTATAACACGTGCTTTTTTCCATGAGAATACTTCCATAACTTGCAAACTGAGACATGTAGACTATTTTTAGCAACCAAGGGAGATGTTGGAACAATAATATAGTGAAACTGGTTCCACAAATATAAGGTTTATAGAATTAATTATGTGGAGGATACAATGTACATTGAGATAGGGTAGTCTAAATTCTGTTCGAAGAGAAATTTGATGAAAAGAAAATGATGGGATTGTGCAATTTTTGTGGGAAAAGATTTTATCTGAGACATCGGTGTTAGACAAGGGGTTACAAGCTATGGGTATGGGAGAATATCAAGTCACCTACTGAAGGGAAACATGTTCCACTATTTGGACCCCATAAGAATGGACCATATAGTTAAGGATGAAACTTTGAATACTTTCACCTTGAGGACAAAGTGGAGTTTCAAGGGGAAAGAAATGATAGAATCATGGGATGTTTTAGGTGCTGTTATGGCATGTGTATGTATAGGATATAAGTAATATTCTCTGTAACTATTTCATCCATCATTTTTATTATATAACTTTATATATCATTTTACAAACAAAGGATCTCTTAAAGTTTAGTGTCTTGGAAAAAACGATCATAATACATGAAAACATAAAACATTCTTCTATTCCACTTGAAAGGATTCATATATTTTTATCATAAGTTCAAATAATTCATATTATAAACTTGGGACATACATCAATGTAATGGGTGATCATAATTCCAAATAAGGGAAAGAAAGGGAAACAATTTACATGTGATTATGAGAATTATTGATAAGAACTTAAGGAAAATCATAAAAGAATGAGAAATGATAAAATAGGAACATCATAATGAAAATGACATTATTTATAACCTGGAAATTTTTCTAAAACATTCCATTGAGTCATTCATAAGTATATCACAAAATTTTATCACTGCGGTTCAAAAAATATTACCAAGGTTGTTCAATAAGGTATCATAAACCTTGTAATATCTAGAGATTAAATTCTTTAACCAATGCATTGAAGAACTATCAGGAAACACCCTTAATATTTTTTAATTAATTTTATCCACATATATCATATTAAAACTTCTCATAAATAACATGTGGATAATAAAAGAGATAGGTTTCATATCAAAATCACAACGTTTTAGAAAGTGCTTAAAAACATGATGCTTTTGTCCTCTTAAACCCATAGAAATGGAAGATGGTTTTTATGTATGTTAATCCCAAAATAGAGTATATAATTTTGAAATATATGTGAATACCCCTAGAGAATATAGTGTTTTGGGTTTTCATAAAATAAAATAAAATAATTATTTGAAAAAAGAGAGAAATTTTGAGGCGAAAATCTGGCAGCATAACACGTATGAAACGTGGTTTTAGAAAACATTAAAAAGATAGGGTGCAAGGGTATGAAATTCATAATTGAATCATAATACAGTAAAGGTTTAGAATAAAATGTACAGCGGAACATAGTATGTAAATTTGAAAGACATACCTCATAAAAAGAGAACTTGAATGGAAAATAAAAGTTGATATTTCTCTTTCCTTGAAGAGTTACTCCTGAAACTCAATGATTGGGACCTTGGGGGATTGAGAAAACCCTGGGAGGACTACTTGGGAGGTATTACTATTAGATATTCATGGAGAATTAATTTTTAATCAAATAAAATAGATAAATGGGTGTATATTTATAGAAAAAGTGAGGGAGTTTTTTTTATTTTTCTTGGACACCACATTAGTGGTATTTGCAAAACCATGGGATTTAACATGGTATTTGACAAAGGTATTGGCCCCTTGGGAAAAATATTACATTATTTTAATCTATAATATCAAACTATAATTTTATATTACATATTACATCATTCTGATGTCATTAAACAAACTAAAAACTGAAAAATATATTTGTACTATCCACAGAAAAACAAAGGTATTTTATAAAATTCTCATAAATTCATCATAACCTAATATCGATGTTCTGATTTCAAAAATGATATTTATTTTACCATAATATTTCTTTAAATATGAGAAATTAACTTTTAACTATATAAATAATTATGTATTAAAAATAATAGCGGACAAAAAATGCATAGTAAAATGTATAGTAAACTTTTTGACACTCGAAAAAAATAAAAAATATTTATAATTTATATTTAAATAACAGTGGTTTGATAATAATAATTCATTATAATAAATATTAATAAAACATTAGTTTAATATAATAATTTATATCTCTCTGAAAATTAAAATTTTACCTAAAAAATCAATTTATCAAATACCATCTCAAATTTTAAGAAAAACTATTCTTAAAACAGAAACGATGAAATAAAAATTTTATTTAAACAAAGGGATTACATTTTAAGCAACTATGATATCAACACATAACCCCTTATAACACCCACATATGACTTGAGGGTATGGTGTGTGATGGTGATAGTGTTTTGGGGTAGCTCAGATAACATTGCCCGAGTGGTAATTTCCACTAACTTGAACTTCTCCCATCAGAAATTTAATTAAAGCTTTATGTGTTGAAGCAAGTATTGGGCTTGGTGAAGAGCGAATCCTGATGATTCTAACTCCTTCTCAAGCTTTAAAAAATGGGCTTCTTATGACATGATTCTACAGGATGAGGCCATTGACTCTTCCTTTTTACATTAATTAACCTTTATCATTTCTATTTGAAGTGCATTGTGTTGCATTTGTTGTCAATAAGGCATGAAGTTGTCTTGGAATGAATGGAAGTCAGGAATGTCAAGATGTGAATGCCAAAGGTTGTGATGGTGTTGGTGGTGAAGGAGAATGGCCATGTTACTAAGATGCATGTCACTTAGGAGATTCACTAAGTGACATAGGAGATGATGGTTGAAACATTCTCTAAGAAAATCAGACGATTGTTGAGCTGATCTTTAAGTTCATAGAACTTGTATCCTGATGATACAAAGTCACAACAATGATAGAAGACCATGTATTGTATTGACAATGCATGAGGAGAAGCAAGAGATCCATCCACAACTTCTAAGTGGATGAAGTGGATTAAAGAAGTCCATGTACTAACTCTTAGTGCATGTGAATCAGAAGAAGATCCAATTGATCTCTGATTAGATCAATGAAGAATGTTGAAGAACATGTGTGATTTATGAGATTCAGTTGAAGTCCCTCCTAAGTATTGAACACATATGGAAGAGGAGATGAAGAAGATTAAGAAGAAACCTTTTGAATTCCATATCCTAAGTGAAGATCATATGAGGAGAAGTAATGGAATTCTTAAGAAGAAGATGAGAATAAATGAAGAGGAAGATGGCTTAAGTGGCATTTGGCATATTTCACTTGGGAGTACTTTGTTTTTATACAAAGTATTATTCTGTCCCTTTGCCAAAAAATTTGGCCAGCCAAGGCACCTTGAGGGTTCAACCCCAAGGCATGGGCACTAGGGCACCACGCCCGGGGGAACCCGTGGGGCGAGCCAGGGCGGCAGGGCGCACCCGTAGGACACCGCATGGGCGCCTGGGGCACGCCCGGAGGAGCGCGGCAGGGGCCGTGTGTAAGCCCCCGAGGACACGCGGTGGTGAAACCCGCGCGCCCGAGGTGCATAGTGGGCGCTAGGAGCGCGCCCGCAGGAGGCATGAGTGGGCGCAGAGCGCGCCCGCAGAGAGAACCCGGTGCGGGGCGGCACCGGGAGGGGAGAAGTTCAACTGGAGTGTGGTGGAGAGCGCCAGGGTGATAAAGCGCGGAAAAACCGCTCCCCGTTTCGATGTGGGACGCGGAAATTTCACCCGGGAGTGATCCTGGCCGCACGATCGATCGCGCGCCAGATCTCGGCCGCACATCTGATCCGCGGCGAGGCGATCTGATCCAGGCCGTCCGATGTATTTCGATCTCCCGATCCAACGGCTCCCGGCTCGTCTCCTTCGTCGAGCCCCCCGAAGCCACCCGACGTCTCCCGCTGAACCAGAGGCCATCCGACGACGGTTTTTGAGTTCCCGGCCACCTCCGAGCAAACCAAAACCTCCATTGTGATCTTTAGGCCATAACGAACTCATGCATGCATTAAAATGTTGCATGCATGCATCGAGAAATAATTCGAAGATCGGCCGAAGCAAACGAAGTGCTGAGGCCACGGTGTTCACGTTTTGCATGTGTTAGGCTTAAACATAGCCATGCATGCGTTCTAAAACGCATGTACGTGGAGAAGGCCGAAGGTGAATGAACCCGCGATTGACAGAAGATAAAATCAAGATACGCGGAAGATTTTTAACGCGTTTGAAGATTTTAAAGAACCGAAAACTTCGGGATTTTGAAGTTAAATCACGCGGAGGATTTGAAGCCCTCCTCGCCTATAAAAAGAAGACCCGAGGCGCTGGAGATGCTTGCTGATGCGCTGAAGTTTTATTGAAAATCATAAGACCTGTGAGTGCCTGTGCCTCGCGAAGTAGAAGCCCCGCGCAAAGAACTTGCGCGGCTGAAGGTTTCGGAGCCTCCCGAGGCTTCGAAGGTCCCCTGCGCGCATTATTTGTGCGACAGGAAGAGCTCTCCCTACCCGCATACTTGCGCGGCAGGAGTAGCTTGCGCTCCCAAGGTGTCCTCACCCTTGTGGCTTGCGCGCCTCGTGGTGTTGCATCCTGCACACCCGAGTGCTTGTGCACCCCGCGGCATTTGCACCTTGCACCCGAGGATATCACACCTTGCGCGCTCTGTTTGAGGTAGAAGGTGTTGTGTGTTCAAAGGAGAAGGCCGAGTATTTTTTGTGCAAGAAAAAAGAAAGGGTCGTGGCAGTGTGTGTGCAAGTGGGTGAAGTAAAGACCACACATTTGTGTGTGTGTGGTAAGTGGAGAAGGAAGACCCTACGGGTTATTTGCATTCAAGAGAACCCAAGGCCGTAGCCTTTGTGTGTGCAATGAAGGAAGAAGGCCAAGGATACCTTGGGTGTGTGCAAAGAAGAATAAAAGAATAAATCTTGTGTGCAAAGGAAGTGAAAGGCCGTATCCTTGTGTGGGTGAAGTGAAGACCACACCTCATTTGAGTGTGTGTGTGTGAAAATTTAAGAGGAACACCCTACGGCCATTTAAGGGTGTGCAACAAGAAGTGTGAAGTCCAAGCTCAAGTGTGTGCCAAAGTGAATAAGTTTTGTGTGCAAAGAGACAAGAAGGCCGAACCTAGGTGTGTGCACTAAGAAGTGTGTATACACTTAGAAGAAGAAAAGGGAGGACATCCACACAAAGAAGAACACACATTTATGTGTGTAGACAAATTGCATAAAGTGTGTGAAGTCTGAGAAGTAGGTGTGTGCTGAAAAGAATTACACCCTCTAAGGGTTTACTTCACCAAGAAGAGAAGAAGGGGAGTGCATGCATGCATGCATGCACGCGCACAATGAACAAGCTTAAATCAGTGGTGTGCGTTTGAGTTGACCAAGACTGAAAGTTCTTGAAGAATATTTTGAGAAGGCCATGCAATCACTGCATGAAGAGACAGAGCTGCCATGCACTCAGTGCATGAAGGGAAGTTGAAGTGAGACTGAGCCAGACTGAAAGGAGAGATATCAGTTGTCTGAGTATTCAGTAATTGAGAAGCCCTGATCAACCACAAGTGATCAGAAGAGAAGATCAAGGCCAGCAGCCTTTATCCCAGGCTGCTGAAGTTACTTGAAGAAGCTTAAAGAGAAGAAGAGCTACTCGTGTGACTCGAGGAGCCAGGAGAAGACCCTGTGGGACTCAGGGAGAAGAAGTCTTCAGTGGGATTCTGGATCAGGCCAGTGGGACTCTGGTAACACTGTGTGAAGCAGTATAAAGACCCTCCTGTGGGACTCAGGAGAGATACAGTGGGACTCTGTATCGACCATTGTAATTCTAACAAGTTATAATGGGAGAATCCATGATGGGAGAGCATGGCAAGGATGTAGGCCTTTGGTGCCGAACCTTGTAAATCCTTGTGTCCTGTTCCTTTTCATTACTGCATCATTCGGGAAAGGTTGAGAGATACAAGAAGAGTGGATCAAGGCTTTAACCAGCCATAGAGGTTTAATTGATAAGAATCAATTAGTAAAAAGTTTTAAGGGATCACTGATTCACCCCCTCCCCCTCTCAGTGATTCACACTGATCTGGGCACTTCAATTGGTATCAGAGGGAAGGTTACCTCTAAAAGATCCAAGGGAGTCTTTATGAAGTGCAGATTTGAGGAAATGAGCGACCAGCCTCAAATTGAGATATCTGCCAAGACTCAGAAAAATAGAAAGAAGAAACAGGCCAAGAAGATGAAGAAAGTCTGTCCTAGCTGTGATGAAGTTGGAACAATGAAAGATCTTCAAAGTGCAATCGAATATCTTCAGAAGATAGTCCCCATGGAAGTGGAAAAGTGTATAGCTACAGGCATCCATGATCTTCATGAAGAAAAATCACAGTTAGAAGAAGAAGCCAATGCAATGGAAGATCAATTGGCAAAAATGGTTGGCATAACCAACACTCTCAGAAAGCTGGTGAAGGCTAAAGATGAAACCGATTCCCTTTGCAATGAAAGATATGAAGACACTACTGAAGAATTGCAAAGAAGCCTTTCTGAGAATGAATTCTTCAAGACAGTGGTCAAAGATGTTTACCATGCACTGGAGAAGAGGCATAGAGTTTCAATGAATGTCAGAGATGCTCAACTTGAAGACAAAGTGAAAATGGTGAAGGAGCTTGACAACTCATTGCAAGAATTGAAGAAGGTGCATGAAGACCAGATGAAACAACTGGTGGAGAATTGGGAAGGAAAGCTAAGAACTGTTGAGGATGAGAAGAACTCCCTCAACATGAAATACTTAGAACTGGAGGTGATATTGAAACATCTGCAATCACCTAAAGCTGAATCCTCCCAGTCAGCTGGAAGAAGACATGTTGCTACTCAAGTATGCTTTGAGCAGGATGATTCTAAGAGAAAGACATCCTCTAATAAAAGTGAAACATCTTCTAGAAAGAAGGTACCATCCATACCATCTTGTACTGATGCTTCTAATTGTGTTTCCACAAAAAGTGCAGGATGGAAGAATAATTCCAAACAAATATGGATGAAGACAGTAAAGAAGCAGAGCTCTCCTGAAACAACACAACAGGTCAAGAAAAGTACCCTACAATCAGAAGGACTGAAGAGGTCAAGATTCGTGGGACAATGCTGGTGTTGTAACAAGTATGGGCATTGTGAAAAGGATTGTTGGTACAATCCACTGAATGCCAAAGCACAGAGGAAGCCCATGCCAAGGGGGAGCAAGCCAGAAGGAAGGAAGCAACATCCACAGGTCCAGAGACATCTGTTTACTGCAAATAGATTTGGATTACTTGACAACATCTGGGATGATTGCAAAAGTGGTCAAAAAGATACATGTCAATCTCCAACTGTATCCAGAGCTCAAAAGAAGAAAAGATCACAGAACCTGGCTCAGAAAGAATCCTTGGGAAGCAAGCATAAGAAAGTGGAAGATGCTCCCAAGAAGATTATGAAAAAGGAAAAGAAGACCTTGGAGTCTAAATCCAAGAAGGGTGATGCATCCAGAAGGACCACCAAGAAAAAATGCTTCTACTGTGGAAAGAAAGGGCATATCATGGATCTTTGTAAAGAAGCCATGAAATTCAATAGAGGCAGACTGGACTCAAACAGACAATCAATCCAAAAGAAGCAGAAGGGATTGATTGAAAACAAATTGCCTAAGAGAGGTAGCTTGACAGCATCAAAGGAACCACGTGGAACTTCCAGAACTGAGGCCACACTTCCAAATGACTTGTTAGTCATATGGCCAAATCAGTTGCAACTTTCCAAAGATCTACAAAGAGCTGAAGATGAAGTTCTGGCAATTGCTAAGGCAAAAGGGAAGAAGAAGATTTCACATGAAGATGTATTGAGATCCACACCAGCACAAACATCATTGAAGATCAAATGTGCAAGTGTGAAGAATGGTGAAAATGGGGCATCTCGGTTGAGAGAATCTTCTCAACCTTGTTGTTCACGTTGATGAACCAAGGAGGTTCCATCTTATTCCCTTATACTATTGGTATTTACATATGCTGACATTGCAGGGAATTGAAGATGATGATCATTCTCAACTGGAGGATGGTTTGGACAGAATGGAGTGAACCCCTTGAGGGGGAGCCAATCTGGAGAAGATGATGTTCTGAAATTAATATCATCTTGAGAAAGTAGATGAAAGGGGGAGCTTTATCTTTGCACCTGAACTTTCTAATGAGTTTTGTGAAGTATGTGCAGGATTTAGCAATTCATTGTTATATCTGAAAAATTTCAAGCCCCTTGAAGCATGATCTCACATGTGTAGAGAATTGTGGACAACATTGAGTTCCTTGGTTACATCACTCTTGTTTTCTACACCGGGTTAGCCCAAGTAGACTTAGAGTTGATCTACTAAAGGTTCTTTGCTAAAGAAGAACATGTGACATCATCCCTCTCTCAGTGTTTTTCAAGAAAATACTTTTCAAAGGGAGGAAGAGATTTTTGAAAAAGAACCACACCACACCTTTGCATTTGATTTCCAATAAGGGGGAGAAATATTGGCACACATATTGACCCATTCATATGTGCTGAAGGAGTGTATTGACAACAAATACAAAGGGGGAGATTGAAGTGCATTGTGTTGCATTTGTTGTCAATAAGGCATGAAGTTGTCTGGGAATGAATGGAAGCCAGGAATGTCAAGATGTGAATGCCAAAGGTTGTGATGGTGTTGGTGGTGAAGGAGAATGGCCATCGTACTAAGATGCATGTCACTTAGGAGATTCACTAAGTGACATAGGAGATGATGGTTGAAACATTCTCTAAGAAAATCAGACGATTGTTGAGCTGATCTTTAAGTTCATAGAACTTGTATCCTGATGATACAAAGTCACAACAATGATAAAATATCATGTATTGTATTGACAATGCATGAGGAGAAGCAAGAGATACATCCACAACTTCTAAGTGGATGAAGTGGATTAAAGAAGTCCATGTACTAACTCTTAGTGCATGTGAATCAGAAGAAGATCCAATTGATCTCTGATTAGATCAATGAAGAATGTTGAAGAACATGTGTGATTTATGAGATTCAGTTGAAGTCCCTCCTAAGTATTGAACACATATGGAAGAGGAGATGGAGAAGATTAATAAGAAACCTTTTGAATTCCATATCCTAAGTGAAGATCATATGAGGAGAAGTAATGGAATTCTTAAGAAGAAGATGAGAATAAATGAAGAGGAAGATGGCTTAAGTGGCATTTGGAATATTTCACTTGGGAGTACTTTGTTTTTATACAAAGTATTATTCTGTCCCTTTGCCAAAAAATTTGGCCAGCCAAGGCACCTTGAGGGTTCAACCCCAAGGCATGGGCACTAGGGCACCATGCCCGGGGGAACCCGTGGGGCGAGCCAGGGCGGCAGGGCGCACCCGTAGGACACCACATGGGCGCCTGGGGCACGCCCGGAGGAGCGCGGCAGGGGCCGTGTGTAAGCCCCCGAGGACACGCGGTGGTGAAACCCGCGCGCCCGAGGTGCATAGTGGGCACTAGGAGCGCGCCCGCAGGAGGCATGAGTGGGCGCAGAGCGCGCCCGCAGAGAGAACCCGGTGCGGGGCGGCACCGGGAGGGGAGAAGTTCAACTGGAGTGTGGTGGAGAGCACCAGGGTGATAAAGCACGGAAAAACCGCTCCCCGTTTCGATGTGGGACGCGGAAATTTCACCCGGGAGCGATCCTGGCTGCACGATCGATCGCGCAGCAGATCTCGGCCGCACATCTGATCCGCGGCGAGGCGATCTGATCCATGCCGTCCGATGTATTTCGATCGCCCGATCCAACGGCTCCCGGCTCGTCTCCTTCGTCGAGCCACCCCGAAGCCACCCGACGTCTCCCGCTGAACCAGAGGCCATCCGACGACGGTTTTTGAGTTCCCGGCCACCTCCGAGCAAATCGAAACCTCCATTGTGATCTTTAGTCCATAACGAACTCATGCATGCATTAAAATGTTGCATGCATGCATCGAGAAAGAATTCGAAGATCGGCCGAAGCAAACGAAGTGCTGAGGCCACGGTGTTCACGTTTTGCATGTGTTAGGCTTAAACAGAGCCATGCATGCGTTCTAAAACGCATGTACGTGGAGAAGGCCGAAGGCGAATAAACCCGCGATTGACAGAAGATAAAATCAAGATACGCGGAAGATTTTTAACGCATTTGAAGATTTTAAAGAACCGAAAACATCGGGATTTTGAAGTTAAATCACGCGGAGGATTTGAAGCCCTCCTCGCCTATAAAAAGAAGACCCGAGGCGCTGGAGATGATTGCTAATGCGCTGAAGTTTTCTTGAAAATCAGAAGACCCGTGAGTGCCTGTGCCTCGCGAAGTAGAAGCCCCGCGCAAAGAACTTGCGCGGCTGAAGGTTCCGGAGCCACCCGAGGCTTCGAAGGTCCCCTGCGCGCATTATTTGTGCGACAGGAAGAGCTCTCCCTGCCCGCATACTTGCGCGGAAGGAGTAGCTTGCGCGCCCAAGGTGTCCTCACCCTTGTGGCTTGCGCACCTCGTGGTGTTGCATCCTGCACACCCGAGTGCTTGTGCACCCCGCGGAATTTGCACCTTGCACCTGAGGAGATCACACCTTGCGCGCTCTGTTTGAGGCAGAAGGTGTTGTGTGTTCAAAGGAGAAGGCCGAGTATTTTGTGTGCAAGAAAAAAGAAAGGGCCGTGGCAGTGTGTGTGCAAGTGGGTGAAGTAAAGACCACACATTTGTGTGTGTGTGGTGAGTGGAGAAGGAAGACCCTACGGGTTATTTGCATTCAAGAGAACCCAAGGCCGTAGCCTTTGTGTGTGCAATGAAGGAAGAAGGCCGAGGATACCTTGGGTGTGTGCAAAGAAGAATAAAAGAATAAATCTTGTGTGCAAAGGAAGTGAAAGGCCGTAGCCTTGTGTGGGTGAAGTGAATACCACACCTCATTTGAGTGTGTGTGTGTGAAAATTGAAGAGGAACACCCTACGGCCATTTAAGGGTGTGCAACAAGAAGTGTGAAGGCCAAGCTCAAGTGTGTGCCAAAGTGAAGAAGTTTTGTGTGTAAAGAGACAAGAAGGCCGAACCTAGGTGTGTGCACTAAGAAGTGTGTATACACTTAGAAGAAGAAAAGGGAGGACATCCACACAAAGAAGAACACACATTTATGTGTGTAGACAAATTGCATAAAGTGTGTGAAGTCTGAGAAGTAGGTGTGTGCTGAAAAGAATTACACCCTCTAAGGGTTTACTGCACCAAGAAGAGAAGAAGGGGAGTGCATGCATGCATGAATGCACGCGCACACTGAACAAGCTTAAATCAGTGGTGTGCGTTTGAGTTGACCAAGACTGAAAGTTCTTGAAGAATATTTTGAGAAGGCCATGCAATAACTGCATGAAGAGACAGAGCTGCCATGCACTCAGTGCATGAAGTGAAGTTGAAGTGAGACTGAGCCAGACTGAAAGGAGAGATATTAGTTGTCTGAGTATTCAGTAATTGAGAAGCCCTGATCAACCACAAGTGATCAGAAGAGAAGAGCAAGGCCAGCAGACTTTATCCCAGGCTGCTGAAGTTACTTGAAGAAGCTTAAAGAGAAGAAGAGCTACTCGTGTGACTCGAGGAGCCAGGAGAAGACCCTGTGGGACTCAGGGAGAAGAAGTCTTCAGTGGGATTCTGGAGCAGGCCAGTGGGACTCTGGTAACACTGTGTGAAGCAGTATAAAGACCCTCCTGTGGGACTCAGGAGAGATACAGTGGGACTCTGTATCGACCATTGTAATTCTAACAAGTTGTAATGGGAGAATCCGTGCTGGGAGAGCATGGCAAGGATGTAGGCCTTTTGTGCCGAACCTTGTAAATCCTTGTGTCATGTGCCTTTTCATTACTGCATCATTCGGGAAAGGTTGAGAGATACAAGAAGAGTGGATCGAGGCTTTAACCAGCCATAGAGGTTTAATTGATAAGAATCAATTAGTAAAAAGTTTTAAGGGATCACTGATTCACCCCCTCCCCCTCTCAGTGATTCACACTGATCTGGGCACTTCACTATTTATAAACAATAACCATAAAGTTGTGAGTATAATTTACAACGGTCATATTGACCAATGGTCATATTGATCAATTGTCTTATTGACCAACAATCATAATTAACCAATGTTCATAAATGTTTTAATTCTAATGGTCACATTAAAAAAATACTTACTTAATTATTAATGAGATATAGTTTTGTTGTGTAATATAATATAACACACATTTTCAAGAAACAAAAATCATTCAAAAAGTTCATGTAATTACAGTAACTACCAGGGGTAGTTTATTATACTGTATATGGGTTAGTTGGAATGTTTTTTTAGAAATTGGGTGGGGATAATAAACAAATATTATATGATTTTAGGGGAGGATACATTTTTGGATTTAGATTTGTAGGATTCAGCTGTGTAGAATTTTGGGCTAATGCCTTGGGCCTCTAAGCAACATGTTAGATGAATCCCTTCCTCTTCCCCAATTCCTTCTACAATTTCTTCTTCATTTTCACTACTTATACTATCCACTATAATTATCCTTATAATTTATAATTCAAATCAATAGATATCGTTGGTTTATATCTAAATATCCTATCAATCATGAATCTAAAACATATAATCAATCATTAAAACAGAAGGATCATGTCATTAAATCTCAAAAATAATCTAGAGTGGGGATTTATGCAAAACTAGTCCTAATAATTAAATTTAATATTCTATAAACAATTATAAAGTTAAATATTGGTATAATCCCACAAGAAGGCCCTAGATTTTTATTGACTATAGAGGGTAGTACTAGATATCATCCATAGTTAGTTGATGAAAGGAGCTTCCTAGAATTGAACCACCACAAATGGATTTTCCCAGCATCCACTTATTTATTGGTGGTGATGAATGATCCATGGTTAAAGTAAACTAAATCCTTCTAGTTAATAATGAGGTATATCTTGTATAGCGAGGGTATGATGAATTTGGGATCATCCTCCATCTTGGTTGCCACTTGTGAAACCCCATGTTTTCTCCAGTGCTGGCATAATATGGGCTACATGAATTGTGTTTTCAAAAGGAATGTTAGAATGTATTTTTTTGGATAGAATATAAACATGAAGAAATAAAATCAAAATTATACATTTCAATATTAGCAACCTCTATCTTTTTTTCCTTAGGATCAACCACTTGTACTTATTCACAGGCTTCCTCAAATGCATGATCAAAAAAAAATAAGAGAGCTCCATTTGTTGATCAATAGGTGAAAGGGTTGTTTCTTCATCTACTTCAAAGGAAAAACAGAGAATTTCCTAATAAAAAAATTAAAAACCATAAGAATTAATACTCAATTTACATTGAATAATATCAAATGAAATATAGTTAAAAGAAAGATCAACACGTTGTCTTGGTTTATCTTGAATCTCTTTCTTAGTGGTAAGTGCCTCTTGAAGTTTGACATTAGTGGATGGAGGTAGATAGTCAAGAACCTGCATCCTTTCTTAAATTTCAACCACTTGGGTGGATTCCTCATCTTCCATGGAAAGAAACATGCAAAGTAGTGTTGGATCATCTACTTTGTAAGGAATGGGGAGATCATGTTGCACCTCATACACATTCTTGAATTTGTCTGAATATTATTGATCTCCCAAATATAGCTTAGTAATAAAGTATTCCTCATCATGTATCCCCTCTATATGCTCATGGTAATATTGGATTTGGATATTCAAATGGTTGGGTTGTTGATATTCATCATGTTTGGGCCCATATTCATGGAAGTCTTTAGAAACACTAGGGACCACCAGTGGTACCTCCCTTATGGTCTTTATTATTTGAAAATCAGATTACACTTCATTAGCCTTGTCCATAAATTATTAAAGTGAAAATATGTTCTCTTGTCTACTTATCTTCTACTTAATCAGGTAAGTGAGATTTACATCTCTTTATTGGAAGGATTCTTCATCATCATGAAATGCTCTCTCTTGGTCTTACACCTCAGAGTAATTATTCCATGCAAAGAGATATGGTATGCATTGATCCATCATGAAAATTGTAATATTTTTTTATGGTTTTTGTTTTTTAAATAAATGAAAGATATCCACTGAGTTTGAAAATAAAATGTAATAAAACTAATCATTATCTCCCCAAAAATAGCATCAGTTTTCTTGCACACCTATCACAGGGCATGGAAAAAATAAAGTTTCTAAATTTTACTTAGTGAAACAAAGAGACTGGCCATAGTAATATCACTTGAGGAACTTTACTCTTTGTATACTTCATCTAATTCACCTAAACTACTTGTTTTTTTGTTTTTATTATTTTATTAAAAAATTGAGAATTACATGAAATAAGATTTTGAAAAAATTAAAATAACATGCATTGAAATAATGTGATTATCAATGAAAGAACCTGGACATTGTGGTTTGGTTTACAGCTTCCATAATTATTCTTTATGTTGTTTTAATTTAGTTTGATAATTTAATTTTAAAACATCATACATTAATTACTATACATTTATTAATTTGTTGTAAACTCATGAATTATTAAAGAAAACAGGATTCCACCTCCTCCTATAATCAAGTTTGATGGAAAACCTCAATCGAGAATGTGACACCTTCTAGGACCCGACTCCATCATATGTCATTTCTTTCACTGAACTAATATACTCCATTGTATTAAGAGATTATGTCCATTATAAAGGAGGGAAAATATTTAAATAAAATTTTATTAATGAGTTTTATTTTAGTGTCATAGTGAAACATTTCAACACATGTTCACTTTACCCTCGCTCATAAAAAACATAAATAAAAAACTAATAATTTAGGCATAGAATTAAAAAAACACCACTTACCTCCCATGAGAAAAGACTAGGGTTATTACCTCATAATCAAGGGTAAGAAGTCATAGTGGAAATAATGATGAATGGAGAAGATGAGTATAAAATAAATAAAACCAAAAAAACAATGATGATAGAATGGAAGAGAGAGAAAATAAAATAAAATAAACATAAGAAGAAAAGAAATACAAAATGAAGAAGAATAAGAATAAGAAATAGAATAAGAGGAAGAAGAGGAAGAATGTGGGTGGGTTACTAAAATCCATGTAATCAAGAATTAATTATGTTCCTAAAGAAATAAATTTCATTAAAAGGAAAATAAAAATTAAAACTATAGATTAAAAGCATAAAATGGTGCAACAAATAGCCCGACTCCCCTTTTTAGTTGGTGTTGACTTCCTTACTCCTGTAGTATCACCCTATATTTATAGAGGTAGGTTTTCCTTCAGGCTTCCTCGATTAAATATGATCTTCTAAAATCATCACGTATAGATTTTAAAATACCCCCTAGACCCACATGTTGAATTTTTTAGAAACAACCAATGTTATCAGGTATTTATGTATATTTTTTATCAACCTAGTCTCGATCTCTTGCATAAATTTTGACATTAATAGAATTTGGGTCTCTGTGGTGTTTCTATAGTGGTCCTAAAGTTGAGGTAGCAGCTTTGAGTGTGCATGGAAATGATGAGGAAAAAACCAATTCGGGTTATCTACCATCATAGCAGCTTCAGGGTGGTTAGAACAGGTTTCTGATGTCTCCCATGGTGGTTTAGAGATCTGGAAGTGGAAGTAGGGTCATGTATGATCTTCTCAAGTGTCAGACATGGTAGATTTCTGGTGAGTGGTGTTTTCTTCTGATGATGTAGAGAAACATAGTGGTGAAAGTATCTTCCAAATCCACCATTGTTTCATCTATAAATCACTGCTACCATTGTATCAATGGTAGATCACGTCTACCATTTTATGAATAGTAGATCACATCTACCATTGAGGAAATGTTATATCACAACTTCCATTGTATCAATGGTTGATCACATCGACCATTGTATCAAGGGTAGATCACATCTACCATTATCAAAATAGTTCTACTTCTTCATAGTGGTGGTTGAATGTTCATGGTAGTATATCCCTCCTTTAGTGATGAAAGTGGGGTTCCTCCAATCATCCAGCCATCACAGTGGTTGGAGAGTGCTTTTAAACGAACTTCATGGAATTTTTCTAGGGTTAATAAGATGATATTGGGTGGTGGAAGTCCATAGAAGTGCATATTCAGATTGCACCAAAGATTCATCGTCCTACCATGGAAATTCTTGATGATATCTAGTGGTGGATGATGATGTTGAGTTGTCATAGGCAGTGGAGAATGGTATCATGTGGGTGTTCGGGCATGGGGTGAAAAAGTGAGACATGGGAAGACACTATTTTTGTTAATATGAACAACACCGCATAATGGTCATCCCACATTGAACGATTTGTTAGTTGAACACATACATAAATATCAAATTGAAACATATGATTGGAAGTGAAATCGGACAGGGGTTGGAGGACCCCCACTGATGCTTTGTACCTCCCTATTATGAATATTCTCTCCTCTCATAGCTGTATGGGTTTGACCAATATGAGCATGTCTGCCTAGGCCTCGACCCAGCTATGAACCCTATGGTATCCTCCATGTGGGCCTCTATATGGTTTCAATCCCGAGTTTGTCCTTGAAACATCTATTTACCTCCCTTTGGAATTCTAGGATGGTTGTTCGTTGTGGCCAGTTTTTCATCTAGAAACACGATTAAATTCATTTCAGTCAAAACCACAGTGAAAATAATATATGTATTTTCCATTAAGCTCAAAGGTTTTAATATCATTGAGAGTCCATGTAATTTTATGTTCTTTATTAAGAGTATATTCATGCATAACCATTTAACTGGAAGGTTAACTTATGATACTAAGAAAAGTTAACATGATATATTTCTATTTGGAATAATTGATTACATTAATGATAGGAGCATGTGAATAAGAGTTAAATTCCTTTATTAAAAGTTCAAACTTTTAAATCAATTTTTATTTTGAAAATTAAAACTAATTTTTGAAAATAATTAATTTTTTAAAAAAACAAAGATATCCTTTATTATGATAAAGAAATAAAGTGATAATTTATAAAGTGATGAATTGATAAATTTAGTCTTTAATATAAAGTTAATTTGAATACTGATTAAGAGAGCATGCATAATAGAAAACAAATTAGCCAAATTTATTAAAATATGCAAATCAAAGTTGAATAATGTAATTTTCAAATTAAAATAGAGAGAAATAATTATTTGAAAAAGGAGTTTAGTAATAGATTGGTGTGACCCCTTACATATAATCTCCTTAGGTTAAGAGGTTTTTATTATTTCTCCCTTTATTTTAATGGAGATCAAGTAACCATGTCCAATATTTCTTTTTGATTTAATTATAAATAAACTAATCTCACCCACTTTGTGGTTGTGAACAACCTTTATAGAAGAGGTGGTGAGAATAAAAAAATTTTCATGGTGTAAATATATTACAAAATAAATATCATATATATATAAGGATAGAAAAATATGAGAGAGAGAGGTATATAGACCAAGGTAGATGGTGAGTGCCCAATAGTTTGAGAATTGAGATTTGGTTCTTGGAGACTACTGAGAAAATGTCGTTAACACGTCACTTTATTTGATCCTTCGATCCACTTTCATTTAGAGTTTTAATTATTTAGATCTAATCCACCAAGGTCCTATATGTATAGCCTCAAAAATATAAAGGAACATCCTAGAATTCATCCTGAACATGAATCTGTGTCAGATTCTATTTTAGAGTTATAGGGCCCATGAAAAGTAAGAATTTTGACTTTTAAATTCAGCCCCTCCTGTTTGTTGAACAATGTCACCAAATAGATTGTTTTCTTACTGAGGTCCTCTTGGTTCTATATGCTTCCACCAGTGAGCTTATTCTCCTCCATCGATTGGTCAGTGGATGTTATACACTTCTGAGGTTCTCTCTACATGGAATTGGTGAATTTGTGTTTCCTGTAGTGAACCATGCACTTCTAGTGTCCCATAAAGATTCTTTAAACACCATCAATGTATATTACCACAACCCTGAAGGGTTTAATCACATAAAAGTATACTTTAAAAAGATATTTAAATCTTCTTTGAAGCCTTTAATGGATCTTTCATATTGAACAATATTTCTTTATTTGTTTTATTGAGATAAACATATGAAATCTAAACAGTGGAACTACCATCCACCAAAATGAATTGTTTAGATACATAAATTACTATTTGTGATCAGGGAAACACTAAAGGGAGAGAGATAGGTAGAAATAAGAGGTGTTTCATTATGTTAAGGGTTGATATAAATGGAATGTATGGACTCACCACATTGTAGTCTTGGGTATGGTGAGGTGAAACAAAAAAAAGTATTTTCCTTACACCATAGTGAAGGTAATGGTGTCAGCTAGAGATGAGTTAATTTAGTCTTAATAGTTAATGTTTTTTGGAGGTGTATTGTATTTCAAGTGAATGAGAAATAAAATATCCCTTTTATTGGGAGCTCCAAGACAATGGTGGGTGTCTCCACACCATAGTGGAGGCCATTCAAGATTCCTCAATATATAAAGGACCCCAAAATACTATATTAAAATTTTACCTTATTTCTTAAAAATCTAGTATACCTTGTTAACTCTCCTTGATCTCCAAATATCTCTCTTGTATGGATTAACGTATTGGTTCATCGAGATCAAATTATTTTTGATCAATTTACCTCCCTTCCTCTAATTCTCCTCCCCTTATTCGTTTCTCCTTCTAAGGTTTTTTCTGGGATATTTTATTTTGGTTTGGGTCGATATTCATGTATATCTGGATAGATATATTCTATAGATAGGATTTGAGGTGAATTTATTTTAGTTAGGTGGTGATTTATTTCTTCTTATATTCATTTATGGATGGTGATCACATGGAAGCTTCATATTAAGGTCGTGGATTCAAGTACTCTCTCAGTTACTATGTAATTGAGGATGTTTCTTGACTATGTTTCCTTTGTTTGGATGATAAGAGTTGTATTAATGAAATTTACACTTGTAAATCGAAGAGGGAATTTTTTTATCACATTTCATTTACGTGATTTTTTCTAATTATTATTATTTTTAATATGCATATTCTTCTAAACTATTGTGAGGCTTTATTGTAGTTGTTGTTATTGTGAAATGTTTTATTCTTATTGAAATTTATTTTTTAGATCAAACTTCATAAAAAATTAACGACTTAAATATGGTAATGAATCAGTTTTTGGAATCCTTTAATTTTTATGTTTCATTCGTGCTTAAGAAGTTAAATGAATATAATAGCTTTGAAAAGGTTGAAATTTTGGGATATGTT
The DNA here is from genome assembly GCA_963277665.1 of Viscum album. Lineage (NCBI taxonomy): Eukaryota > Viridiplantae > Streptophyta > Magnoliopsida > Santalales > Viscaceae > Viscum > Viscum album. The sequence continues at coordinate 267,395,301 of OY728155.1, read as the reverse complement.
TCTCACTATAATTGTTTATTTTTGGTTGTTGTAATGATGTGGTTGGTTAGAAAATTGTTAGTGGTGGTTGTGGATAGATTATGGAATGTGATGTATAAGGGCATTGGGGTTTCCACTATTCATTGAAATTGGCATGGATTGGTATAATAAAAGTGTTATGGTAGATGTATTTGGATGGATGTGGTTGTCTTGGGTTTTGACAGTGGCTATTATGTGATGGGTGGTCATTGGTAGTGACATGTGGTATGGGATGTGTGTAATTTGTGTGGTAGTTATTTATAGCGTTGTTTGGTGGATCGATAGTTACTTGGTAGTTATGTAATATTGCTGGAATAATATAATCATGTAATGTGACTTTTGGATGGAAATGAAATATATGTGTGATAAATATGAAATAATGAACTTTAATGAAAGGGTATTGGATATGAATGAATATGGGTATTGGTTTATGATGGTATATCATTAAATATGGGAAATGAGTAGTATAATGATTATTATTTGGATGATAACATTAAATTTAGAATTAATTGGAATCTAGGAATGGATTATGTTGTTGTTTTTCATGGGAAGTATGGTTGGTTTGGGGATTAGTTAATTGATGTGATGTTGGACATGTGGTAGTGGTGGTGTGGTGGTTGTAGTTGATGTGGCAGTATTGGTGTGAACCCATAATTTTGGATTGTTAGTATATATACTATGCTTTATTTTCCCCATGATTTCACATGCACCCCAATTGAGCTGAGGGTTTTATACTGACACCTAATGGTTTTATGTTCTAAGTGTTTTCCCCAAACAACCAGGTTATTAAGGCTGGACATCTAATTACAACCTCTCTCCCACTCTCTATTATAGATGTAGATGGTTTCAATGGAGTAAGGTTTACATTTATGGGTTTTGATAGCTAGAAGTTAAAAGTGTGACTATTTTGATGATAATAATATTATGATGGGATCATGACGTGGTGACGATGAGATAATGATTATGTGGTTCACATAGTGATTTTAATGCATGATATGATGAGGGAACAAGGTTGATGCCCTTCACATTTAAGATACCTTACTATCATTAGTGGAAATGTGAAGATGAGTTGTGGATATGGATGGATAATGATGAATGTGGACTAAATCAAACATGGTATATTAGTCCTTGTTGGAGGCTTGGGTAGGTAGGGCTATAGTATATCCTACATCATATATAATTAGATATACATATGGATTTTGTGGATGTGATGAAAATGATACAAAGAGGTGAGGGAACCATGACATTTGATATTAGGGAATGAGAGTGAAAAACTAGTGGAGAAGGGGTGATAGGTACCCTTCTCATTATATGTTTTATGTTATATTATTATACTAAGATGTGTTATTGGGCGAGTGGTCCATATTGAGGATAGTTAACCTTCTAGCATCTTGTTAATTTTTCCATGTATTCATTGGAGCATTAGTGCGATTCCTCAACATTTTCAAAATATCTCTCGAGTTTGATCCTACTGTGTATATATGTTATTCTGACCCTATATATAAAAATATTTTTTGCAGGCTTATATAAGGATTTTAGAGATTGGGTTGGGTGATACTAGTTTGGTGTGTAGATTTGTTGAGGTCTTTCTGCCATAAGAGTTTATTTTCTTATTGTTTTATTTTAGAGACAACATTTTCTATGACATTGACATAAATTGTGGAATAATGGTTAATATCTTTATATATTGTGATGTTTTTTGTGGTTTATCTTATCTTCTTATGTGATTCATGAGGTTAATGTCTCCCATTATTGTTTTTATTCCTTAGTTTTGGTCACCACCCATTAGCCTTTTGGAGGTTGACTTTGGGGGCCAATCTCATCTTCACTTCCTACCCAGGAGGGGGATGGGTGATGGTATAACAATATAGATTTAACAAATTTATTTTATGAAAATATATAACATAATTTTTTAGATATAAAATTTATAGTGTGACATAAATATTTAATAAATCGAAATGATCACTCATTGTTATAATGTCCTTTAAAATTACATCTAAATCATATGACTCTCAAGACACTTTCATTAGTACTTTTAACAACATATTTTTTATACATTTTAGTAATATTCATACTATAACCAAAACCTATTATTTATTTATTAGGTTTATCCATGGATAACATTTTACCAAAATTTTAAAAGGTTTAGATAAATGTAGACAATGTTTCTTTTAATCTGTTAACATTGTTCACAAGTTTATCGGTCTCTTCTAAATTGATCTATAATTTCTTTTCTTCATCTTGATTATTTTTATTCATAAAATCATTAGGAATTTAATTTTTATCATTCATTTTATTATTCCACTTTTTAATAATCTCTTTTTCAATGAAATATTTAGTGTTAGAACTTGAAGAATAAATTTTATAATTCTCATTTTCTTTAACCAACTTTTTATGTTCCTTTTCTAATTTCAAATGTCTTCATTTTATTCCATAATAGAACTCAAAGAATTTCAATAAATCCTTTTTAAACATTATATTTCCTTAATTAAATTAATTATATCTATAATCTCTAGAATTAATTACATAACTAGAACCTAAATCTAAATTTTTACTTAGATCATTTACATTAATGTCCATCAAGAATAGGTTAATTGAATCTTTCCCAATTTTTGAATCATTCCTCAAGTCTAACTCCTCTGTATAACTCCATCCAACATGATATAAACATTTCAATTCCTTATTGTATTACATATCTTTCCCTTATTGTTCTAATTTAGACAATATGATTCACGTGTCCCTTATTTCTAGATTCAGAGAATGTTAGTTGTGAGAAACTACTATATTTATTAGTGTTAGATTTATTTCCCTTTTGATCATCCATATTATAGGCTTTTGGGTTTTCTTATAAGAATATTTATTTTGGTTTTTCCCCAGGAAGTAAATAAAATTTCTTTTATTATATATTTATTCTTTCTCACTTTCCTACGACTCTAAATTATAATAGTTAGGTAAAATAATTATATTTGATTAAAATGATATACCTTTATTATTTTTTGTTTTTTTTCTCTAAAAAATTATTAAATTATAACTTCTTCTAGAGTTTTGAACCAGTACGTTCATCCAATGTGTACTACTAAAAATTATTACCCTCATATATTGGAACCTTCTTCACATGTCACTTTTTAGGTAGTGAAAGAAACACCATTTAAACTTGAACAGTATTTCCTTGCACCTTTCTTAGAGAAATCATATCATTGATTAAATAGTGATTCAGTGGAAAATTTTATTCATGGATTTATATGCTCCCATAATGAAATATTGACATTATGTATGTAGCATTCCTATTTTTTTACTTTTGAGCTTATCTAAACCGTAGCGTGTTACTTGAAATATTATCCACATTTGTTAGGGTGTCTCAAATGTTGGGATATCGATAAAAACACTAAAAACAATTCCAAAAAATAATATACTCACTACTATGTAGTTTAAGTCATACCTTACAACATTTTTACCCACTAATGTATCTTGATCAACATTTTGTAATGTATATGGACTAATAGTGATCATCCAGTGTTATAAAATCAAATTATTCAGGTATGCCTCCATTTTGGATTTCCATTATCCATAATCATTCCCATCTAAATATGGTGGCTTCTAAGGCATCCATCAATCCTTATAATTCACTACTAATTTCATAAAAATATTTTTTGTGGACTATTAATCTAATGATAGTGTTATCATAAAAAATAATAAAACTTGAGCTTCACCAATCCAAAATAAAGGACCTATGTTAACAATTATTGTCTAGATAGAGATGTTGAAACAATTATAGTGGGGGGGGGGGGGTTAATACGCTATGAATCCATTTTTTATTTCTTAAATAAACCAATTTAGGTTTAAGTGGGAACTGGAAAAAAAAATAGAAACTAATTAAAAAAAAAATTAAAAATTCTAATGTAGAACCACACCGAAATTTTCAAAATTCAAAAGTCAACTTTCAGTAGAAACACAGTCACTACATCTATTTTCTGAACACGATATCACAACTTGAACCTGGCATGCAGATGGAACCTTGGTCTTCAATCATATAAGACCATCCCTCATTCCACCATTAGTACACAACTTCTGGCATAAATTTAAATTGGATCCAATAACTATAGAACAAAGAAGAACAAAAAACTCACCAATGAAAGACCTCGATGTCGGAAGAAGATCCCTCTAACTAGTAAAATCCATTACACCACCATCATCATTTCCAAATTTCCCAATAAAATAAAATATTCCCCATTGACTTAATTGGATCCAATACATTCATAACAGACATGAAAAGATGTTATTAATAAAAATAACTTACATTATAAGCAATATAACCGATGATCCATCATCAAGAGAACCCGGATAAAGGAAAAAAATACACCCCATGTCACACCTCCTCGAACATCCTACCACTCACACAAACCCATACCAAAACCTCCTTAGAAATAATCTCAACCAACTGGCCTAGGAAGTATAAATGGACATAGAATCCAAAGAAGAGTAAGAGTGGTTTGGAGCTCTAAAACAATCTACAATTGAGGTAGCACCACTAATAGACCTAAAATCTTGATTTTTCATAAGGAAATGAGATGTATTGAAAACTATATAATGTAATGGAAAATAAAAAAACAATGAAAACTAGATTTTTATAGTAGATTTTTTCAACATGAACATTAATCTACTCTTTACTCCCATCTTCTCCTCAATAGGAATGGTATTCCATTTGAAATATTGTTTTAAGATTTATAAAATTAAAAACCTACAAACTACTAGATAACATTGATCTGAGTATCAAATCCTTAGGGAAGGTAAATGGAAGTTTGAAACAAATAAAAAAAATAAAAATTATAAAAAAAGCATGAAAACTATCTTATAATCATGAATGACTACCAGTGATGAACATGTATTTTTTAAAAACAAGAATAATAAATTAAAAGGGGATGATGAGTTTGAATATATGCTTGAAAGGAAGAAGGATGGAAACAAAAAATAGAGAATAAATAATGATTGAGGATGGGTAAATTTGATTAACTGGTTAAATTATAACTCTATATATATGTAAATGTGCATTAGACCAACAACTACTAAAAGAGACTACCTTCTAACTCTTTCTAGATGTAGGAAAGTGATAGTTGAAGTTTGTATTTCCTCAAATAAAACATCTACATCAGTAATAATTAATAAATGTGATTTCATCACCAAATTCAATATATTAATTAAACTTGATGATGTACTTCAAAAAATGATAGCAAAATTATTTTTCAAAAAAATCATTTAACAAAAAATAATAACAAAATTACGATTAGAAAAGATTTCCTGAATGTAGAGAGAGAAGAAATATATTAGTATATTATTATTTTCCCACACATATTTTAACCAATAAACATTAAAAAATTTAACTATACATAATATTTGAATCAATCATGACATGATTGAGATGAAAATGAAGAAAATTAGGAATATTCCTTCACCCCCCTTCTCTTGAACATGCCTCTCACAACCTTATTGTGTCTTCCCTTAACTCCTATAGAATCTTCTCCCAAAACTCTCCAAAAAACAATGCAGAAGTACCCCTATGAATCATCATATACTCAAAATATAAATCTAGGAAGTTAATTTCATAGTCTTTTTTCAAGGAAGTATTGATGAGTTATCTTTCAGGACCCAACTCACATATATTCATGTACCAATAATTTTCCCTTTCAATAAATTTATTCTCACACATGATCCCATATCAAAAAAATCTAGGAAAACCTGCTTTTATTCATTCATTTTTCCTTACTATCACTAGAAATTTAGTCAATTAAGATCCATTCACTAGTCTAAAACAACCACAAATGATTACCGACTCAACACTGATTATATTATTTTCTTCCAATTTTGAAGCATGTTAACAAATTAATTACTACATAAAAAGCCACTAGAGCATATAAAACCCACTAAAACTGATCATGAATCCTTATTTAGAGAAAAAGAAAATTCATCCCATAACTTCACTAAGATAAAAAGTCAAACAACATGAACTCAAATATTCTTGATCTCGAAAACAGTGCAATGGGCAGGGTTAATGTCCAAACTTCTTATTTGATCAATTCCTACAAAGAAAAACATGATAACCTAAAATTTATGATCCATTTCTACATTTCTATATTAAAATAAAATTATCTTCAAACAAGAAAAAATTATTTTATCTTGTTTAACAGACACCAACATAGAGTCTGACTTCTTTAGTAAATTGGGTTTAAGATGGGACCTTTGGTTTCAATCAACTCAAACTTAGGTGAGCTTAATACCATTGAAATTTCAAGGTAATCATAAATATCATACTCAAATTACTGTTCATGGAAGCTTGATTATCTTCTCTATAACAATTCTTTACTCATTTTCATCATTTTCCCATCCAGTGGAATTGAGATCTTTATATAGAATCATATATCTAAAACCATATTGTAACACCCCGATATTTTATGAGAAATATTCTTTTTAATTTTATTGATGTCTTGTGTTGTACGTTATAACAAAGGAGTCTTGCACAACACCCAACCCTAACTAGGTTGCATTACACGCAATCACGACCTTCCTCGATAGCGTGTGTAGTACGCAATACCGAGTTTCACTAAACGAGATATTATTATAATATTATTATGAAATAGTCGTTATGAATTGTAATACCCACTTTTTGAAATTTTATAAATTTTATCTTTCAAAATATACTTCATTTTTGGATTCGGAATATCGAAATTAGCTTAGGGTGAAATTTTGGTACTTTTCGGATAACTTTCATATTCTGATCAATAGTGGAAATTACTAAATTTTAATTAAAAACAAGTTTTTTAATCAAAATAATTAATAGTGATAAATTATTAATTTGAGTGGTTTTAATGTATATTCAGAATATATTTTTACAATTTAATACAATGTTGGTCATTGGATGTAATTTCACATTTAAACCAGACATAAACAAGTGTCAATCTTTTGATAGTTATTATCTCTTAAGAACACACTATTTGTTTTGACGACATGAACTAATTTTTAAATTAATTAATGAAAATGATATGTTTTGAATTTGGTAAAATAGACATAATTTTTGAATTCATAATATCAAATATAGCTTAGGCCTAATTTTTGGTATTTTTCTGGAAACTTTCATTTTTTGATGAATAGTGAAACCACTAAGTGGTAGTTAAAAAAACTAAATTTTTCATAAAACATAATTTTACCGGTTCTGTGAGTGGAATTTCAAAAATATGAGAGACACGGTTAATATCAAGGACTAAAATATGGTTCAATGAGATAAAAATAATTTTTGGTGAATAGTAACTTTTTACTTTTTTTTACCGTGGTTAAAAGTAAATAGGGAAATTCAGGGTAAAAGTGTTATTATTATTACACTAACAGATGTCCTAATTCTATTGGATAAGTGTAATTCGAACAACAACAACCTTAGGAATAAAATATGACCATTTAGGCCCACTTAGAGTAGATTAGGACATTTATTATTAATTTATTTAAAGAAGGGTTAAAATAGTTAAAATCAATGTTCAATAACTAAATCATTTTTAATATAGGGTTATATATAAGATAAATTCGACTATAAATATTCATCAGAAATCTAAAACGATTTCCTACATAATGGTATTTTATTTATAATTGTTAGACTTAAAATAATGTAATTTATTTATGAAACAATTATGATGCAATAATTATCTTATTAATGAAATATTGACATAATTGATGTTATAAATACCCAAATAAATGTAATTTGAGACTTTTTATGAATTAAAATAATTTTCTATGTTAATATGACATGTTAGTATGGATTTAATTAAATTTTTTTTAACTAATCATTCTGTTATGATTTTCACAAAAATCAATTACCAAATATTGTCAAAATTGACATAAAATAGTTTTTAAAACAAATATTATATTAATTTTTTCTATTATATTCCTAAAAATCTATGGTTTGTAAAATATACTTATATAATGATAGGTGTATCATTAATGGACCACTTGGGGGTCTCTTGTATCTATATGATAAGTTTATTAACTATATAATATAAAAATACAAAGTGACATGGTAAATGTCAATCTAATTAACTAAGAGTTAAAACTAAAAGTTAACGTTAATATAATGACCTAAACTTGTCTAAATTCTATTGGATGATAGGATTTAGACCTATTACCACCTTATATTATAAATAAATCAATTTGGAGCTATTAAAAACCGAATATGACTTTATAATAAAATAATATTTTTAGTTATTCCAAAGGTGCCCCTCTCTTCCCTTATAAAAGGGAACCTCCTCCCTCTCTTCCTCACACCACTTTGAGCCTTCAAGATTGGCCGAACCCTGCCAAATTCTCTTCTACACTTCCATAGAAACATCCTAGAGGTCCTGGTATTCTTCAAAGTCCAATTTTAGTGCCCTAAGAGGAGGTCTCAAAGAGGCGCTTCAAAGAAGAGGTAATGTCCGTTACCGATTCTTTCACCTTTATTTCTTCTTCCACTTCTTCTTCTTAGGTTGTTTCATTATGAAGTAATAACATAAGTATCAACCATATAATTATATGCTATTATAAGTATGAAACAACCCTATTTCACCATCTATCCATCCTACGGAAAACGAAGTCACCGCGCGTGCGTACGTACGGAATACCGTCTCCACACCGTGGTGTAACCTATTTTCCACCACCACCTTACTTGGATGGGTATAATGGTGTAAATAATAACTATATATGATTATTTTAAAGTAATATTGATTTTGTAATAGTATACATACACTCCAATAAAATTCCACGATAATGGGAACGATATCATCGCTCGTGCGTACGTACGGAATACCGTCTCCACGACGCGATGAGATTCATTCTCAATGATTAACCATTCATAAATGATTATAAAGTATATATAAAAAGTAATCATGAAATATATGACATAATAATGATACTGGATTTATGTATATATATATGTATGTCATCCAATTAATTCCATTCAATTCAATGAAGAAACGAAAACAACGTTCATGCGTACGTACGACCTACCGTCTCCATGAACGATGTATTTCTTTCCATTTATCGATCTATTATATATATGTATATTATGAATATATATTATATATAAATCATGTTTTATATTCTGGAATTAAGTAATCATGATCTAAGTAATCATATGAATAATTACAAGTCAAAACACGGACGACAAATGAAACGATTTTACCCAAAACACTCTTCAACATGGAATTTACAAAGGAATGGGTAATATAATGTCATAAGTGAACCATATATGATATCATAACAATGAATATGATTCTGTAATAAGTCAATGACATTATTTAAATCATTATACAGGAGGTTAGGATAAGTACGAAGCATATCAGACCTAAGGTAAGGGATAATTTCACAAATCTCATTTTTATACGGGATTTCTTATTCGTAAGCATTTACTAGGGTTATTTATATCAACCATGTCCATGTTTTATAAAAGAGTTTTCATGTATGTTTAAATTCATTTTTACCCATTTTGACTTTTACTACATGGTATGTAAGGAGTCTTTCTTTTGTTTACGTTACGAGGTACTTTTTTGACTTTTCCAGCAAAAGTACGAGAAGAATGTTTTTTTAACTTATACGGCATGAAAGGATTTTTTATGGTTTTATAAAGCCTTATTTTCATGAAGCTTCCTTCAAAATATTTCATGACTATTTTCAACAAAATCTTTTTCTTTTAAAATTGAATGATGTTTTGTGAAAGGAAATTGATTCTGAAGAAGAAAGGATATTTTCCTCATGAATTCATTTCAAGTGTTTTATCAAAATCATTTTCCATCTAAGATGACATTATTTAATATGTGTATGTTTCAAGTATAATGTCTCTATTATTTACATGGTTTCAATGTTATTATGATGAAATGATATCTATTTTTTTATATGGATTATGTTATGATGGGATGATGTTTATGATACCCATTTTATTCTTTGGGTTATGATGAATGATTTATGTTTATGTTGTGGCACAAGTAAGAATGATTTCATTATGAGATGGGTGGGACCTATATCTCCCTCCAATGCAATGGGTAAAGATTTATATCTCATGAGATAGACATGGCTGGAATGGTAAGTTAATCCGGTTCAGTGTTACAGGACTGAAACGAGGAGTGAACTCGATTCAGAAAGGGACTTTGTCCACTAAGATGGTCTTGGAAGCAATGCCTTGGCTACTATAGAAATCATTACATGTGCTTAATGGATGCCACAATTACATGTTTTATTCCCATGCTATTTTATCATTATTTATGTTCCATTATGATCTATACCTTATGTACTTCCATGTTTTAAGTCATTGCTCAAGATTTTGATGTTTAAACATTATGTTCATGTTTTTAGGTTCAAATGTGTATGGTATGTTTTATTTTATCCATGTTTACCCTTACTGAGCATTTGAGCTCACCCTTTTTATGTTTTATTTTCCCCCAGGATTAAAAGAAAGGTTTTAGGTAAGGAAACAAAAATTGGAATATCTTTATGGGAGATGTTGAAGATCTTTCACCACGATTAGAAGATTACGTTACAAGTTTCCAAAGAAACTAAACTATTACGGTCCTTGTGTGTCTGTTTTTGTTATGTATTATGTATTACGCAAAAGTAATGTAATATCTAGGTACGTCAATCTTTGGGTCTCTACAGTTGGTATCAGAGGAAAGGTTTAGTCAACCTTTGGAAACAAGGATGTGAAAACGTTAGTGAGATCCCTAGAGATATTTCTAAGGTATGTCTAGGGATGTCCCTAAGGATAAGTATACGTATAGGATATAGTCTTAGAACTATGGTAACGATATTAGAATTTAACCTAAGATGTTAGATATTTAGGGAACTCCCCCTTTACTATGTTGTTTTCCCTAGCATGATTTTTTCCACTCAAACTATTCTTTTTGGGTTTTAGAAAATGGTTGGAAATAGGAAGATTCACGATAATGGAGGATATGACAGACAATGGAATGATATTCTTCATGAGAAACCAAATTAAATGGGTGCTGAAAGTCCAAACATCGTTATTATGCCTAATCAGAAATATCATAATATGATCAATAATCTCAACTTTGGTAAGTTTTCCGACTCAGATAATAAGAGAAAGATGGAGTTTCATGATGATCATAGAGGAAAAAAAGTTCAATTTCCCTCATGTAAATCATGTGGGAAGAGGAATCAGGGAGATTGTTTCAAAGGAACTAGAAGATTCTTTGGGTGTGGAAAAGAAGGACACAAAGCCTGTAAGTGCAAAAGAAAAGGTTCAGTTAACACCATGGACAAGGATAATGGTATTGCTACGACATCAACAATGATTAGATGTTTTAAATGTGGAATGTACGGGCATTATGCAAAGCAATTACCTAATGGAAAATGTCATGAAGAGAATCAGCATGGTCATATGGGTAGTATTTATGTGGATGATGATGAGGAGACTAAAAATGATATATGAGCTGAAAGAAGTGTTGAAGCTCAGTTAGTTGTTTTAGAAGGTAGTGGAATGATTGTATGTTTATCGAGAGTTATGTTGTATAGTTAATGGTACTATGGAATAAATAATCATCTAAGGATTGTTACACTATTTTTTTCCTAAAAGTATTTGAAAGTATATGTTGAATGGTACTAGTAACCGTGGAAGGTTATTCAGATATTTTTGTAAAGTAGATGATATGCACATAATGAAGGAATATGAAGATAATGAGATGTTTGATTGTATTCATGAGCTCATGATTGATATAAGGACTAAGTGATATCATGGTTTGAGTATATAGAATTTTGAGGATTTTGGTATGTGGAAAGTGTTAACTTTTAACTGCATTCATGTTTTCAGTAAGGTTCAATGGGTACTCATTTTTCAAGAGAATACATGGTTAAGGCCTTCAAATGTTTGGAATGTGACCAACAAGACATATCTTATGATATTTGGGGATCAACGATGGTATTAAATCTCTGGTAATCATTTTCACTATATTATGAGAGTGGACTGCAGTATTATGGATAAGCCTAAAGATTGGAATGGATTATGTTGGACATAAGTTAGTATTGTTTAAGGATAGAAGTTTTTTCGATATTATTGATGGGATGTTATAGTAATATAGTTTTAGAAAAAGGACAACCTGCAGGACGGGCGACATCCCATCGCGTTGGAAAAGGCTGTGGGAATCGAACCCACAACCGAAGTGCGACTAGCCTTTATCGCCTACCACTGGCCTACAAGAAGTCTCTGGTTAGTAGAAACTAGTTTTATTTTATTAATCAGTATCATATATGAAGTATAACTTCATTTTTGGAACCATATACGATTAATCTAACCATAAGATGGACTTATAACTTTTTCTAACCTTTTGTTTGAAACATATGGAATGACCAATCATTCTATCACATGATCTACTAACAAATTCAACTTCATTTATTTATGGGATGAAGTGGAAATTGTTTAATTGACGAACAACAGTGAGATTGTACCAAAATCTTGTAAGTATATCTTTTAATTCATCAACTTTAGGGAAATGATCTTGAAAACAAAAAAGGTTGTCCTAGTTCCCTTATATCTGATGAATCAGATGGTACCTTAGATCATCACAAATCTATAGCTTTGTGATTGTTGTCTTTTTCATATCCATGTTCTCTACCACTCTCCATCAGAACATGATGGTTAGGTTTCTCTTCCATATCCGTATTTTCACCTATGTTATCCTATGTGGAAACCCAGTGATTAGTTAATTTGGGTAACCGTTATGTTTCATACTTTAGTTTTTAAAGATTGGTTTCGGTATTCCTTTTTACGATGTGGGTTTATATTAAAGAAACTTTCGAGTAGTAAACCATTTATAACCCCGACGAATTTCGAGGGCGAAATTCATTTTAAGGGGGGTAGAATGTAACACCCCGAGATTTTATGAGAAATATTATTTTTAATTTTATTTATGTCTTGTTTTGTAAGTTATAACAAAGGAGTCTTGCACAACACGCAACCATAACTTGGATGCATTACACGCAATCTCGACCTTCCTCGATAGCGTGTGTAGTACGCAATACCGAGTTTCACTAAACGAGATATTATTATAATATTATTATAAACTAGCCGTTATGAATAGTAATACCCACTATTTGAAATTTTGTAAATTTTATCTTTCAGAATAGTCTTCATTTTTGGATTCGTAATATCGAAATTAGCTTAGGGTGAAATTTTGGTACTTTTCGGATAACTTTCATATTCTGATGAATAGTGGAAATTAATAAATTTTAATTAAAAACAACTTTTTTAATCGAAATAATTAATAGTGATAAATTATTAATTTTATTTCTTTTAAAGTATATTTAGAATATATTTTTACAATTTAATACAATGTTGGTCATTGGATGTAATTTCACATTTAAACCAGACATAAACAAGTGTCAATCTTTTGATAGTTATTATTTCTTAAGAACACGCAATTTGTTTTGATGACGGGAACTAATTTTTAAATTAATTAATGCAACTGATATGTTTTGAATTTGGTAAAATATAAATTATTTTTGAATTCATAATATCAAAAATATCTTAGGCCTAATTTTTTGGTATTTTTCTAGAAACTTTTATTTTTTGATGAATAGTGAAACCACTAAGTGGTAGTTAAAAAAACTGAATTTTTCATAAAAATTAATTTTACTGCTTCTGTGAGTGGAATTTCAAAAATCTGAGAGACACGGTTAATATCAAGGACTAAAATGTGGTTCAATTAGATGAAAATAATTTTTGGTGAATTGTAACTTTTTACTTTTTTTTACCGCGGTTAAAAGTAAATAGGGTAATTCATGGTAAATGTGTTATTATTATTACCATAACACATGTCCTAATTCTATTGGATAAGTGTAATTCGACCAAAAAAACCTTAGGAATAAAATATGACCATTTAGGCCCACTTGGATTAGATTAGGACATTTATTATTAATTTATTTAAAGAAGGGTTAAAATAGATAAAATCAAAGTTTAATAACTAAATAATTTTTAATATAGGGTTATACATAAGATAAATTGGACTATAAATATTCATTATAAAGATAAAAATATTTCCTACATAATGGTATTTTATTTATAATTTTTATAATTAAAATAATTTCTTTTATTTATGAAACAAATATGATGCAGTAATTATCTTATTAATGAAATATTGACATAATTGATGTTATAAATACCGAAATAAATTTAATTTGAGACTTTTTATGAATTGAAATAATTTTATATGTTAATATGACATGTTATTATTGATTTAATTAACTTTTTTCGAACTAATAATTCTGTTATGAGTTTCACAAAAATCAATCACCAAATAGTGTCAAAATTGACATAAAATCGTTTTTAAAACAAATATTATATTAAAAATTGTTATTATATTCCTAAAAATCTAAGGTTCGGTCAATATAATTATATCATGATAGTTGTATCATTAATGGACCACTTGGGGGTATCTTGGACGTATATGGTAAGTTTATTAACTATATAATATAAAAATACAAAGTGACATGGTAAATGTCAATCTAATTAAGTAAGTGTTAAAACTAAAAGTTAAGGTTAATATAATGACCTAAACTTGTATAAATTCTATTGGATGAGAGGATTGCGACCTATTCCCACCTTATATTCGAAATAAATCAATTTGGAGCTATTAAAAACCGAATATGACTTTATAATAAAATAATATTTTTAGTTATTCCAAAGGTGCCCCTCTCCTCCCTTATAAAAGGGAACCTCCTCCCTCTCTTCATCACACCACTTTGAGCCTTCAATCTCGTCCAACCCCTGCCAAATCCTCTTCTCCACTTACCTAGAAACATCCTAGAGATCCTAGTCTTCTTCAAAGACCATGTTTATTTCCCTAAGAGGTGGTCTCAAAGAGGCGCTTCAAAGAAGAGGTAATGTCCGTTACCGATTCTTTCACCTTTATTTCTTCTTCCACTTCTTCTTATTAAGTTGTTTAATTATGAAGTAATAAAATAAGTATCACTCATATACGGATATGCTATTATAAGTATGAAACAACCCTATTTCACAATCTATCCATCCTACGGAAAATGAAATCACTGCGCGTGCGTACGTACGGAATACCGTCTCCACGCCGTGGTGTAATCTATTTTCCACCACCACCTTACTTGGATGGGTATAATGGTGTAAATAATAACCATATATTATTATTTTAAATTAATATTGATTTTGTAATAGTATACATACACTCCAATGAAATTCCACGATCATGGGAATGATATCATTGCTCGTGCGTACGTACGGAATACCGTCTCCACGACGCGATGAGATTCATTCTCAATGATTAACCATTCATAAATGATTATAAAGTATATATAATAAGTAATCATGAAATATATGAAATAATAATGATACTGGATTTATGTATATATATATGCATTTCATCCAATTAATTCCATTCAATTCAATGAGGAAACAAAAACAACGTTCATGCGTACATACGACCTACCGTCTCCATGAACGGTGTATTTATTTCCATTTATCGATCTATTATATATATGTATATTCTGAATATATATTATATATAAATCATGTTTTATATTATGTAATTAATTAATCATGATCTAAGTAATCATATGAATAATTACAAGTCAAAACACGGACGACAAATGAAACGATTTTACCCAAAACACTCTTTAACATGGAATTTACAAAAGAACGGGTAATATAAAGTCATAAGTGAACCATATATGATATCATAACAATGAATATGATTCTGTAATAAGTCAATCACATTATTTAAATCATTATACAGGAGGTTCAGATACGTACAAATCATATCAGACCTAAGGTAATGGATAATATTGCAAATCTCATTTTTATCCAGGATTGCTTATTCATAAGTATTTACTGGGGTTATTTATATCATCCATGTCCATGTTTTATAAAAGAGTTTTCAGGTTTTTTTAAATTCATTTTTACCCATTTTTGACTATTACTACATGGTATGTAAGGAATATTTCTTTTGTTGACGTTACGAGGTACTTTTTTGACTTTTCCGGCAAAAGTACGAGAAGAATGTTTTTTTAACTTATACGGCATGAAAGGATTTTTTACAGTTTTATAAAGCCTTATTTTCAGGAATATTCCTTCATAAGATTTCATGACTATTTTCAACAAAATCCTTTTCTTTTAAAATTGCATGATATTTTGTGAGAAGAAATTGATTCTGAAGAAGAAAGGATATTTTCATCAAGAATTCATTTCAAGTGTTTTATCAAAATCATTTTCCATCTAAGATGACATTATTTCATATGTGTATGTTTCAAGTATAATGTCTCTATGATTTACATGGTTTCACTGTTCTTATGATGAAATGATATCCATTTTTTTTTATGGATTATGTTATGATGGGATGATGTTTATGATACCCATTTTATTCTTTGGGTTATGATGAATGATTTATGTTTATGTTGTGGCACAAGTAAAAATAATTTCATTAAGAGATGGGTGGGACCTATATCTCCCTCCAATCCATTGGGTAAGGATTTATATCTCATGAGATAGACATGGATGGAATGGTAATTTAATCTGGTTCAGTGTTACAAGACTGAAATAAGGAGTGAACTCGATTTAGAAAGGGACTTTGTCCACTAAGATGGTCTTGGCAGAAATGCCTTGGCTACTATAGAAATAATTACATGTGCTTAATGGATGCCACAATTACATGTTTTATTCCAATGCTATGTTATCATTATTTATGTTCCATGATGATCTATGCCTTATGTACTTCCATGTTTTAAGTCGTTGCTCAAGATTTTGATGTTTAAACATTATGTGCATGTTTTTAGGTTCAAATGTGTATGGTATGTTTTATTTTATCCATGCTTACCCTTACTGAGCATTTTAGCTCACCCTTTTTATGTTTAATTTTCCCCCAGGATTAAAAGAAAGGGTTTTTGTAAGGGAACAAAAATTGGAAGATCTTTATGGGAGATGTTGAAGATCTTTCACCACGATTAGAAGATTACGTTCCAAGTTTCGAAAGACACTAAACTATTACAGTCCTTGTGTGTCTGTTTTTGTTATGTATTATGTATTCTGCAAAAGTAATGTAATATCTATGTACGTCAAGCTTCGGGTATCTGCACATATTCTATCAATTTTGGTCACCTTCCATGGGTGAGCTTGGATTCCTCAATTTTTTGAGTCAATTTATCTCATAGTTTGAGCATCAATAGGTTTTATATCATATCTCTGGATTCAGTTTCATCCACTTATTCACAAAGATAAATGATTGAACACATGACTTGCACCATCTTGAGATGATGAAACCAAAGAATTTGGGAACTTGGATGCCTCACCATCAACAATATATTGACTTATATAAGGATAAAACACCCAATGAACATACACTACTATTAATAATGTCTTTAAAAGTGATATAAACGAGAATTTAAAGTGCTAGAATAGCACTGATAATTGAGGCTCTATTAAAAGGAGCTCCCTTTTATCAGTGCTAAAAAACACAAATAAAGACCCCTTTTATCAGTGCTAAAAAAAATTGTTGGAAAAAGTGGTATTTTATTAGAGAAAAAAAATCCCTAATAAAAGGGCCTTTTATCCACACAATTTTTTCACTGATAAAAATTAAAAAAATTAATAAAAATTAAAACAATTCTACAAATCGGAGGTGGGTTTTAACAGAACTTGACCCCCTTCAATAATGATATAATGAACCCTCCCCCATAAATTCTATACCCCCTGCATTACCCCCCACCACCCCAACCCTTTAATGATCCTAACACCCCTTTAACAGTGCTAGCACCCCCCTTCACTAATGTTCGTGCCCTTGCCTCCCCCATGATTCAAACTTGAGACCTCTCCCTATGTGCCTGAACCCTTTACTACTCCTCTATGATTATTTTCTCTTCATTTAATGATATATCTATATATTTATATATATTTATTCATATAATTATATATATATACTAATATATATATATATATATATTTGTATAATATATATATATACATATATAGTTATATTTACATATTTATATATTTTTTCATATATTCATATATATTTATATCTATTTATTTATATTTTTTTAGTTATATTTTTTTATTTGTATATTAATCCAGATATTAATATATATTTATAAGATCAATTTTAAATACATTTATAAAATATGTTTTTTGTGCGTGTTTACAAATAAATAAATACATATATACAACACACACACACATATATATTATATGTGCATTTATAAGTATAATTATACATAATTATATATATATATTATTAATATGTATATACATATGTTAGAATATATAGATAATATACATCCGTTTCCTAATACTGGCACACATAAATAAATAAATAAATATATATATATATAGACACACACACACACACACACGTTATATAGGTATATAAATATTCATAAATTTTAATTTTAAATAAAATGGAGATAGTTTTTTATTTACATAAGACTTATATATTGATAAATATACATTACATGTAAATATGTTTATTTATATATTTATAAAAATTAATTATTTATGTGTGAATATATAAAAAGTATATAAAAAGTATATATATTTGATTATAAATAATTTTAAATTATAAAAAATGATAAAATTTCAAATCCATAATATCAATATGAATGTAATACCTAGGAATAAATTTAGTCCCTATGATGAAAGGGAAAAAATACCCCTATAATGAGGCTGAAATTCCATCAAATGTTAAAAAAACATGGGTATCGGGACTAAAAACACAGTTTTGGAGGAATATTGGGACGTTTTTGTACTCATAAAATCTAATAGAAGGTTCCTCTACGTACCCAGTGTATAAAGATCATCTCAGAATTCGATTTGATCAGTGGTAGAGCAGAAATAGACTCTCATATCAAAAGTTATTTCCGATTAAAGATTGAGTTACATTTTCAACTTATTTTATATCTTTTAATAATTTTTTAATTTTTGTGTCTTCAAAATGTCATTAAATGAATATTACATGATCATAATAATAAAATTATTAATTAATAATATTTTTTATTTATTTTTTAATTCATTTTCACTAAATATATCATATATTAAGTGCAAATGTCTATTTATACTTATATAAAACATTTTTAAAAAATACATATTATATTTATATCAATATAAATATATTTATATATTTATATATTTATATATTTATATCAATATAAATATATTTATATATTTATATATTTATATATTTATATATCAATATAATATTTTTAATGAAATATAATTTTGTTTGAAATATAACCTTTATTAGCACTAGTAAAAAAATCATTGATAAAGATCCCCCTTTATCAGCGTAACTAAAAACAACACTGATAAAGGGGGCCCCTTTAACAATGCGAAAAAAGAGCTGATAAAAGGTGTGCCTTTTTCAGACCTAAAAAAAGATCCTATATAGAGGTACTTTTAATATTGTTTTTTAGTTCTCTTAAAAGTAACATTTATTAGCACTTTTTTTGGCACTAATAAGGGTTCCCCCTTTATTAGTGCTTTTTTAGCACTGTTAAAGGGTTGCACTATGAATACTTATTTTTATGGTAGTAATAGATCTATTTCAATGAGATATAGTTATTCAATTTCATCTCCACATACATATTCGATAAAATATTAATTCTCATCTCGATTAATACAACTTTGTTTGACATACATAATAGTTGAGTTCAGTTTTCACTTTGAAGACCCATGCAAACCACTTTAAACTCATTCTTCCCTGGAATACATGGCCTCTGGTTCTTTATCTTATATGAGCTTAACTTGGGATTGTTTACCTCTTTCGATATTGGAAAAAATCATCCTTCTTCAGTTTCAGTACCTCATCCACCCTTTGATTCATCATCAAATGTCATTAGATTGGATTTCTCAATATTTCAATACTTGGTTTCATTTCATCTAGATCAACCTTAGTTAACATGTTATGCAGATTTAAAAAGGGGGAGAAGCTTGTTTCCATTTATATTACTCTAAGGGTTGAATATTTATCTTATGGAAAATCACCTAAAATTATCTCACACTACTTACACTAATTTATAATATAACTAACTTGAATTACCTTATTAGGAATAATTTTATATCCATAGAATATCTGTCTTATGAATACTCCAACAAATTATCTTATAGGAAATCTCAAAATTTATCTTAGTAGGAGGTTATGAAATTCATTTACAATGATTAATTTTAAAATGTAAACATGGAAGCTTAAAAATATCCTATGAAGGTTATGAATATTTTCTATATAAATACATAGAACTATAAATCCATTGACTATAAAATAAATTCTAACATCAAATCCCAAGAACAGTAGAAATCTTGAACTTCTAGATTAAACACTCAACAAACAAGATTAAAATAAATCCAATAAAGAATATTTAAAAATAGAACATTAAATTATAAGAACTTAAAATCAAATACACGAGTCACATAAAAAAATCTAAATTTATGTTTAAATTAAAACAAGTTCTAAAACAAATTATTAAAAATCAAACCATAGGACATTGAAAATTTTATAATCCACCAAAACACATTGAGAGTTATATTGAAAATAGAATTCTTTGTAGTGACTAGAATCGATTTTAAAATAAAAATGTGTTCTTAAAAAATAATTATTTCAATTTAAATATATAAGTAATAAACAATTTGATCCTAAAAAATAATGTAAAATGAGGTATTTTTTAATTATAAAGTACTTAAGATATAATAAGTCATTAAAATGTTCAAAAAATTAAGTATTTCACATATAATCATCATTTCTCCAATAATTTTCCTTTTAAACCAATTTAGACACAAAAAATAATAAAAAAATGATGAAAGGGATATATAAAATATGAATCAAATAAATTCCACATAAAATTCTCCTACATTTAAATATTTCTTGTCCTCAAGATATCACTTAGTTAAATTTAGTGGAGGAAAGTAATTCTTAAAGATAAAAAACTAGAATGCCACAAATAATTATTTTTTAAAATTATTTTCCACAACATATTCTCTCGAGTTGAAAATGTGATTGCACACCTAAATTTGAATAGTTTTAGTCAAAATTTAGTTTGTTGTTTTAAAATAATGAATGAGATTAATTTTTTTTAATAATTAAACACACTCTAATTTTATTTCAACTAGAACCTCAGAACTTCTCTTTACATACAGGTGAACCAACACACATAATTAAATAGGGATAAAATAGAAGAAACCTAATGGATATATGATATGAGTAAATAAAAATAATGAATAACTAACCCACCAATAAATTTAAGGAATAAAGAAAGGGGTTCATCTTGGATTAGTATTTTCATTTAATAGTCCATTTGGATGTATATGTTAGGAGTTTAATTAAACCAAAAATTTCAATGAAATGATAATTGTAATATATACTATTAAAATTTTACTAATATCAAATTATTTCAAGTGGGAAATGAAATGATGTATTAAATAAAATTCATGAATTAGTAGATATTAACCTCCTAAAAGTTGTACCACAACCTCAAAACTCAATAAAAGTTTTAACCCATTGAATAATAAAGTTAAAGTTTCAAAAACGAAAAAATGCAAAAAATTAGAGGGTTTTTAGAGGTTCTTGATGTGTAAAACAATTAATACATCTCAACACATTGAAGACCCCTCCACCACACATAAACCCCAACATCATATCTAATGTTGAGTCCTAAGGTGGGAGAAACATTTGATAATTATTTATACTAAAAAATATTTGAAATTGAGTTAGTCCAAAGTATTCTCAAGTGTTGAAATATAATTCACACATCCTGATGCCATATTTTCTAATGAGTTATTAAAAAAATTTAATATGTGCATGTATTTTTTATTTATATAAAACTCATAAATTTTTAATTTAGTTCAAGATAACATATAATTACTATTCTTTATATCAGAAAAAAATAGGTCTAAGAAAATATACTAATACTTTCTCAAGTTGTTCAAAATGTTTTAGGGTGTTAAAATTGTTTTTGAAAGTAGATTCATAAGAATTTTCAATGATAAAGAATTAAGGAATAACTAACACCCCCAACATACAACAAAATTTATATACTTAACAAGTTCGAATATTTGGGGAAATACCCTCACACATAATTTAATAAATTGATAATATTGTTACAAAATACCACTATTAAAAAAATTATCCAAAATGATTCAGAATAAAATATTTTAAAATTAATTAATGAACATGAGTTCATAACAGTCCCCTTAGGTTTATTCTAACAATCCATTTACTCTTTATTGAAATAAGGTCCTTTGATTAGTATGTTTTAGCTCTTAAAAATGAAAATATGAGCATGAGATTATAGAATACAAAGTTCAATAAATAAAATAATTATATGTAAGGTTTGTTGAGTAAGAAATTATACTTCTTTCGTTTCCATTTCATTTGTTTTGAAAATCACAAACACTTTCTTGAAAACATGTCTGTTTCAGTGCGGATGTGCGTCGGGCTTCTGTTCCGACGCTGTTCCGCCAGGACGCGTTCGCGCGTGTGCCTGTCGACCCGAGGGGATGGGAGCGCGGCTTGTGGCCCCACAGTCTCACTTTCCAAAGGCGGGCGGCATCTGTCCCTTATTCAGGGACGTCTGCTCCTTGATCGAAACCAGGATGATGGGATGTCGGCTCCTCCTTCCGTGTACGTCTCCTCGGAACTCATCGCCTAATCCGGGTCTCCCTCATAGATTTAATAATGTTCGTGAATCTCGTTCCCGGTGCCATATCTTCATGGACACCGGTTAATTACGCTGCTTCCGCCCAGACGCTCCAAGGAGTCTAGTCGGGGTAGCAACCTGCGGTGAGGAGACCGGGTAGCTCTGGGTGTTGGGGGTGTGTCTTAACACTGCGGCTCTGCATGTCTGCCTTCCGTCCCTAATAGGGCTTCTCGAAGGCGTGATTGCCTGAGGCATCCCGCGCTGGGTACGGGGAACTGCGTTACCTGAGGTTTTTCTCAGCTTCCCATGTTTAACACGGGGTATGCCGCGAGTTTAACGTCCAGCGGGGACGACATCGGACTGATCAACACGAGGAGTGGATCAGATGACAAAACCCCTTGCGGGGAACCTCCGATGCTGGGTCCAGCACATGGGTGGCTTCCCGAGTGAAGTGGAGTGGAATGAAATGGCATGACCCCACCGGGATGTGGCGGCCCGGGTAAGGATCAGGATGGACGATGGAGTGAAGAGCTTGGACCCCGTAGAGGCTTCCTACGTACCGCGCGTTAGCGCGGATCAAAGTCAACGTAGTTCGGATATGCATTTTAACGTCATGCTGGACGATGGCAAGCCGACTCACAAGGAGGTCGAGGCTGCCGGGTGGAGGATTGAACTGAACCACCTCGCATAGAGGTTGATGGAACGGCCGGGTGGATCACAGTTTCACGTCATGCTGGACGCTGGTGTTTGGGGCTTACACTCTAAGGAGGCCCGTATGTGGCAAAGCTCAGTTGGAGAGGGACTTGGGCCGAAGGTGAGAGACCTCGATCCCTGTCGCGCCCTCTACTGGCTTCGGCAGTGGGGAAGCACAATGGAGATACACATGTGCAGTCCCCCACAAGGGCGGATTCATAGGTGAATCGACGCGAATGTGAACCCTGGAGGGGTCCACTGATGGACGAACTGACGTGAATACGACCGGGACGACCAGGTGGTGGGCTTGAACCTCAGGGAGGCTTCTTACGTACCCTGTTTAGGAGACAGGGATCAAAGTCCACATAGTTCATTCTGTCAGGAATTACGCACTGAGGCAACCTGAGTGCGGCAAAGCTCAGTTGAAGAGGGACTTGGGCCAAAGGTGAGAGACCTCGATCCCTGTCATGCCCTCTACTAGCTTCGACAGTGGGGAAGCACATTGGAGATACACATGTGCAGTCCCCCACAAGAAACTAGGGGTTTGTAATACCCTGCCCCCGTGGGCGAAGGCCACTCCAATAAATCGTCCCTAAAGAGGGGCAATCCCGACATCCCTGCAGAGACGAGCGGGTGGGGGCCACATCCAAACCGGGGGGGACCCTGCGTACGAGGCACGGGATCGGGTAATGCGGACGGTTTAACGTCTTGCCGGACGAAGTACAGTTTAACGTCGTGTGTTGAGGACGAAGCGGACGGTTTAACGTCTTGCCGGACGAAGTACAGTTTAAAGTCGTGTGTTGAGGACGATGGATGCTTGGCAGTTTAACGTCTTGCAGCGTGGACGAAGATGCTTGGCGTTTTAACGTCTTGCAGCGCGGCCGAAGATGGTGCCGCCGATGGGTCCGTGTCACTTCGCGCGAGCCTGGAGGGCCGCATGGGAAGACAACGCACGGTGCGGGCACCCGGGATGAAGATCATCGGGCACCACGCAGGCGGGTACCCTCAGTGGGTCGAAGGGGGTGACCCTGGCGGTTTGCACGCAAAAGAGGAGCTTGGTGTGCAATACCGCGGGTCAGCGCACAATTGGGCGGGCTGGCGCGCAATTGGGCCAGTGCTTTGCGCGCGGAAGGTGGAGAGTGCGCGCACCGGGCCTCTGATAGCGCGCGGGGGCAACGGCCCATTCTTTAGCGAATGGCCACTTAGTAAGGGGGGGGGGGGGGTGCGCGCAATCGGGCTGGATTGCGCTCACCCGGGGGCAATTGCGCGCAAGAGGCTTCTTTTGCACGCGAAGGCCTTCGGGTGAGGCGTTGGTCAAAGGAAAGAAGCCAAAGGGGTTGCGCGCGAAGGCGAACCCCGGGGCTTGCTTGCGCGAAATAAAGGAGGTTACCTGAAGATCGGCATTGCGCGCGGAGGGGGTGGAATTGCGCGCACGAGCGACCCTTCGAATTCTGGCAACCTTCAAAACGTTGGGGGTCGCCTTGAATTTATAGGCAACCCCGGGCGCGCAATTCGGTTCGCGGGCGCACAATTCGGCGCGGGCGCGAAATAGGGGCCCGACGCGCAATACGGTCACGCAGGGACGTCGGGCGCAGAAAATTACGCGCCGACTTGCCCCATTGCGCGAATCCCGTAAGGATTGCGCGCGCCTAGCCAATATTGCGCGCGGGCCTCCGATATTTCGCGCAAGGCCTTCGGGCCTTCCGAAACATGCTTCTGACTCCAAATATGACCTCGGTTTCCTCATCCGGAACTTCGTTTGAGGAGCAACGGACTTTTCCGGCATCTACAAAAGCCCCCCCTCAGAATCTGATTGGCGAGAGGTCGCAACGATCGGGTTCCGAGGGAGACGCCAGAATGCCGAAGTCCTGGGCGGCGTGGGACTTTGGCGCGCAAAAAAGGTCGTCGGGCGCGAAATTCGCTGCCGTGGTCGCGCAAGGCTCTTTCCGCGCGGCTCGGACACCCGGCCTCGCCTATAAATAGGGGCCCTGGGTTCCGCGTGCCGTACACATTCCTTCTGCGCGATAAGCTTCCAAGCTCTCGTGTGCGAAATTGCCTTTGCCGGCGAGGAATTCACCCGTTCGGCGCGCAAAACCATCCAGATTTCGGCCTGTTTTTGCGCGAACACCCGGGTTTTTACGCGACAGACTTCCCAATTGCGCGCCGTCCACTAGGATTGCGCGCCAACTCCCAAATTTCTCTACCAGCCTCTTCCGATTCCGCACGACTCATTCCTTAACCCACACGACTCCCGGAGCTTCTGAGATGGCCGCGAATCAAGTGAATGAGGGGGATGCCGCCATTCGCAGAGCTGAGATGGCGGCGAATAGGGAGGTCTACGGAGCCAAGGAGATTGTTTCCAACAATCAATCCTTGTTCGATTTGCTGACGCCGGGCCAGAAGACGTATCCGATATCGGACAACCTTCCACTCTGGAACTACGGCATCCTGGATGAGGTTCCGGTGCCAGGGTTCGAGGATGATGCGCCACGGACCTGGGTGACTCGGGAGGACGAGCTTCCCCGTTATAACATCACCAACAATGGGCATCCTGCTAGGGAGACCAGGCACTTAGATGTCTATGTCCTGAACCCGAGGACACGAACCATTACCGGTAGTGAGCCTACTGCGGAGAACTCTCCAGCCCTCTACTCGAGCACGTACCGCCAGAGTGTTACTGATGACACCAAGGGCTGGCTGAAGGACTGGGACTTGCGGTCTGGGGGCAACTTTACCAGTGAGTGGGCCTGGGCGTTCTGGGTACGCCACACCTGCGATCACTTCACAGAGGAGTTGCGGTACATTGGCCTGTTTGAGGCGGTGTGGACGTCACAGTTCCACTTCTACCAGCAGCCCGAGTTCGGGCTGGAACTGTTCACCCGCTGGTCCCCAGATACCAACACCTTCCATCTTCACCATGGGGAGGTCAACATCGATCTCTGAGACATCCACTGCATCAGAGGTATCCCGCTGGAGGGTTACCAATACGATGAGTTCCTGCCTCCGAGGAACACCTGGGGCGACAGGTCACGGACTCCCATCCTGACATGGCATCTACTGGACCTGGCTACGGAGCGGCTCGGGGTCAAGGACTTCCACAAGGACATAGACTATAAGGAGTGGTTCAGCCAGTTCTTGGAGCATGACCCAGCGGTCAAGATGCCAGGCAGGGGGAAGCGGTGCCCGACCGCGGCTCAGAGGAGCCGGAACGGGTCGTACTGGCGGGTCCTGGAGACGGGAGACTACCGCTCATTGGGGTACCGCGTCATCGAGGCCCGGGACCCAAATGTCCGGTACGCGGCGTTCCTGGCCGCCTATCTGAGTGGGTGGCTCCTGCCAGTGCGGGACGCGAGGATGGGCGTCCGCCCGGCGACACTGGTGATGGCGGGCGCCATGGCCGCCAACAAGAGATACAACCTCGGGGTCCCAGTGCTGGCTAAGCTGTACGCCATCCTGGGACGCATCTCGCGAGGGGGGTCGCCACGAAGGGTCTGTGGGCCCTTTCAATTCTTCCACGGCTGGGTGGCTGCTCACCTCGGTGGGTACACGTTTCCAAACGCCGTCATTCCTCCGGGCAACGGCCTGCGACCCTCCCTGCTGAACATCGCGGGGGTCGCTCCGATGTCCCTAAATGAGGAGGGCATGAGGATTCGGATTGGCAATCACGCCAATTTCAACTTCAGCCCGTTCCCCACTCCCGTTGGCCAGATGATCGACAATGGGCAGGGTCTGCTGGAGCAGCGTGAATACTTATTGAGCATGCGGGGCGGGGTGCTCATGGCTCGGATCGACGGGAAGGTGATCTGCGAGCCCTACGTGCCAACCCGGTTCGCTAGGCAGTTTGGGTGCCTTCAAAGGATGCCGAAGAGGGTATTCACTGCTGTCAGGGAGGAGACGAACCCTTGCGTCCTTCGCCAGATGTGGCTAATGTTCGCCGCTTTCGGCTCTGGCGATGTCATCACTCTCCCTCCTACCGGGGTCGACGCAGGCTTGGCAACCGAGTACGCCGAACACTGGGCCATCGCGTACCCCGAGGGGATTCTACGGAAGCCAGTTCGGCGGCTCGAGGTCACCCGTGCGGAGACTAGGCATCAAGGAAGGAGACGAGGCGCCGTTACGCGGGGGAGAACGGAGGCGCGCCAAGCCGCAGAGCCGGCGCGGGCAGGGACTTCGGCGGCGGGCACATCGCAGGCTGCCGCCACGACTTCAGCGCCCAGAGAGGGGGCACATGCGGTGGTCGGGGAGCGGCCCGGGAAGCAGATAAGGCGTCTGCTCGAACCCTCCCACGATGCTGTCTTCCTAGCGCTGTGGTCGGCCTGGATGACCCTACGGCAGTCGCTGGGGACCGAAACCATCTGGCAGAAGATAACCAGAGAAGGCATCCATCTGCCAGAGGTCGGGCGCCTTCAGGTCGCCGACAGGGTGAACTTCCACCGGCGGTATGCGTATCTGACGACCATGGACGAGTACGCGCGCCAATGTGGTCAGCCTGCGGAGCCGTCCCTTCTGGTGAAGGTGGTGCTCGGTCTAGAGCCCGCTCCAGAACAGATGCCGCCGGAGGAAGATGATAGTAACAACGACTCCGAGGAAGAGGAGGAGACGGGGGAGGATGAAGGCTCTGAGGGAAGGTCCCATCCGGGGAGCCCGCGGGAGAGTGGCGAGGTGGCCGGCTCTGGCAATATTGATATCACTGAGCTGCTTGAGGTCCGCTTCTATCCCTACTCAACCTGTTTCATCCATTCTCTTATGCAGCTTCTAACCCATTTCTTCACCTTCCTCAGGAGTGCACGGATGTTGGTCAGTCATCCTCAGTAGGAGTAGGAGAGGCGCCAGCAGGACAGGGCGGGGGCCATACACCCATCATTGAATTGACAAGCGCTGAAGGGTCCCCTGCTGCAATTGCTCCTGCGGTGGCCGGGACAGTGGAATATGACGCTCTGGATTCCCGTAAGTCTTCTTACTTTACTGTTGGTGCTTTCCGTTGACGATCCGTGACTAACCACGGCATGCCCTGCGCAGTGATCTCAACACTGGAGGCTCGTCGGGCTGCCGAACCCGGGCCAGCCACGAGTGGACCGGTGGCAGACATGCCGCCTGCTCCGGAACAGACTTCTCACACCGAGCCGGCCCCACCAACTGCTGATCAGGGGGCAGCGGACGCTGGCAGTGCTTCCATCGGAGAGAGGTCGGGAGCTGACGAGGGTGTCAACGCCACTGGGGTGAGAGAAGAAGGTCGACCAGATGTTGGGGAACCTATCCCCTGTGAGGACATCCCAGGGGTGGACCCTGCAGCAGACCTGCTTGCTGCCTTCCCTGCCTACCGGCCTGCCGACCCCGAGGAGATGGACGACTCGGACACGAAGGCGGTCGAGGAGAGCCGGATAACGCGCCGCAGGGGGTGGAAGTGCATCCAGCGCTTCCTCAAGCGACCCTCATCGGAGTGGCTGGGGCGCATGGGATCGCTTCAAACCTGGCTGCGCTTCCTGTGTGCCGGGGGAGCTGATGCTCGACGCCTCCATCTGACGGTCCGTGATTTCATGGCCGAAAAGATGTGTGAGAGACGCCGGCGTGCTGACGTCGCACAATGTCAGGACATGTCAGAGAACACGTGGGCGCTCATCGTGGTGGAGCAGGATGTCCGGCACCTCGAAGGGCAGGCGACAGAGAAGGAGGCCTTCGTCGCAGCGTGCACTGAGCTTGTGGAGCAATTAACAGCCCAGCTGGTTGACGCCCAGGTACAGCTGACGGAGGCAGGCCACCAGATGGTCACACTTCAAGTCGAGCGGGAGCGTGCACAGGCCAGGATCGGCGAGCTGCGCGCTGCGACCGCCGACGAAGAGAGGGCATGCAGAGAGCGAGAAGCAGCTCTGGAGGCCACCAGCCAAAGGGTAGCGGCATTGGAAAGACTCATTCAGCACGCTAATCCCTAGGGGCTTTGTTTTTGCCATTCCCAGAACATTTTGCTTCCGCTACTCAATACTTTGATCCATTTTTATGAATCAACATATTTATCTGCATCTTTTGGCTTAACGTGCTCATCCACAATTCATCGTCTTGCAGGAGCGTTAACCAAGATTCAGGCATCCACAATTGGGCCTGGATTTCTAAGGAAAAAGGGTGGAGGTCATTCCTAGGAAAGGAGACCTCAGACCTAATCAATGTACCATCCCACCAACTTGTTCCGACACACGAGCGGGACAACGCTAGGGGCGTTGAGATTTTATCCGAACATAGGGAAATGAGAAAGGGTGAATCGCGTGTCCCGAACTCAGAAATCCACGACGGTCAGTCTTCCAGGAAATGCCCAAGACGGCAAGCAGACAATGGATCAATCGACCATACTACTGCAATAGACGGACCGAAGGTCATCATTCATATTGCAGGAGGCAGATCACATGTCATCATCAATACCGCTTTGGGGGTTCCTTCAGACACAAGGGTGGAAATCCGGATCAAAAGGGCATGCGAAGCGTGGGGCGAAGTGATGATTTGTTCGGACAGAATCTAACACTCCCAAAATTGTGCCACCGTGGGGAAAGCGTATTAGGCGGATGCACCAATCTGGCCGTGAATCACCCCAATTCTTAGACAGAACCTCTTTGACGAGGAAATTGTCGCTTCCCATCATTGCAATGGGGCATCCCGAGCTGAATCAGGGAGAATATCACAACCGCACCACTCTACCAGAAGCTAGGCCAGACGGCCGACGACGAGGAGGGGCGGGACTTAGCGATCCCTGAGGCTAGACCCGAGTCGAGATGCCCGGGCATTCCTATGTACTCCATCAGGCTGGAGATCAAGCCACACGTAGTTCTGAGAGTGCAGTTTTAACGTCATGCGGGACGTAGAACCCCAATTAGGGAGATCTTAGTTTAAAGTCGTAGAGCTCGGACCACAGGGGAAGATCTTAGTTTAAGGTCTTGGAGCTCGGACCATAAGAACCTCAAAGTACGCCACATCGTGGTCCTATCCCCTGGATATGCGAAGATGCACTGAGGGATAGTGTCAAGAGTGCCAGGATTTCTCCTGGTCAGAGTGGGAGGTGGAAAATGTAATGTGAATCATGCGGCCATTCACTCAAGGACTGGGGGCACCGACATAACGATATGGGAGTACTTCCGACCATGGCGGAAAAGCAGCATCAATATCGCATTGACCGTTGATGGAATGGGGCAGCAAACAAGCATCAACCACTCAAGCGCAGGATTCATATCGACTCGTTGCCCAAGACCCTTGGGGGCACCATCCCAGATCGGTGGGAGAGCAATGAGGCATTGTATCCAGACCGCTCACGGGGGTTCCACCCAGGGCGTAGGCGATGGGTCCGAATGAAGGGGAGCACGAAGCCTGAAAAGTGGAAGGAACCTAACTAAGCTGAACCTGACCCTCCTGGAAATAAACCAGAGT
This sequence comes from Viscum album, assembly GCA_963277665.1. Taxonomy (NCBI): domain Eukaryota; kingdom Viridiplantae; phylum Streptophyta; class Magnoliopsida; order Santalales; family Viscaceae; genus Viscum; species Viscum album. The sequence continues at coordinate 267,364,521 of OY728155.1, read as the reverse complement.
ACTTTTGACACAAGTGGACCACTGCAAGGGGTCAAGGGACACGCCTTGAGGGTGACCCGAAGGCGGCGGATTCCCCAGAGAAGGGGGAATCTCCGAGAGGTGGGGGGCTGGACCCGAAGTTTCAAACATCCGGGCGTTCCTACGTATCCCATAAGGATGGGAATCAAGCCACACGTAGTTCTTGAAGCGCGGCGCAACACAATTGGGAACCAGCGCGGGGAGGGGTGCGGGTCTGGCCCTCACACCCAAAAGAAGCGGTATTTGATATTTCTTGTTTGTCCTTAAAGGTGGATGGTTTTTCTTTGTGCAGCGACATGCCTGTGATTAAAAAATCCCTAGCGTCGCCATAATAATCAAGCCATGAAAGGCATTGATAAATGGCGTGGTTATTAACCAGCACCCAGCGTGAGTGTCCCCCGAGGAGAACATCACGATGAAGTGCCATTTCTCGTCGGGCGGCCAAGACGATCACAGTTTACGGTCGTGTGGTAAGACCAGGAAACACAGTCTAAGGTCGTGTGGCTCGGACCATGGAGGAATCCACTTATTGCGATACGGCGGACCCAACGGAGGTGGGGACACATCCCAGCCCTGCGGTCACACACAATTCCAGGAGAAGGATCCTGGGATAGGGGCCTGCATATGTCTATCACCCGAGGGGCAGAGATGCTAGCCTCCAGCTATGCTGGGCCCAGAACGCGATTGTTCGGGCGACTCCTTCCTCCTCATGGGGACGAGGGTCTAGCTACACATGGCCCTTAGGGAGGACATTAGCACATATCCTTAGTGCTCAGATCGTGGGAGCCTCGAAAGACACCATTACCCTGGTTGGCCTGCCTAACGTGTAGAGGTGTACCGAAGGTCAGTATGAAGAGAGTGTCGAGATTCCACTACAACGCATGGAGGCGGAGTGTGATGAGGACTGCGCAACCAATGTTCAGAGCCGGAAAGAGCCGACATGGCGATCAAGGATGTTGCTGACCATATTCGCAACACAACATCCGATCGCGTCAGCCTAGGATAAGGCAAGCAAACGAGCATCAACCGCTCAAGCGCAGGATTCATATCGATTTACGGCCCAGGACCCGCCGGTAAATCGACCCGGAGCGGTAGGAGAGCACTGAGGCATCGTATCCAAACCGCTAACGAGGATCCCTTTGAGTGAAGGCTCGAATAAGAGGAAGCGCGAGGCATGAAAAGTAACACAGGATTTGTTGGGATTGAATCCGACACTACAGGTCATACACCGGAGTACCCAAAACATGTTAACAGATCACCGAAAAGGGTCGGAGGACTCACCCTGAGAGCAACCAAAAGACGGGGCTGGACCTGAAACACAAACGTCCAGGCGGTCCTACGTATCCCATAAGGATGGGAATCAAGCCCCACGTAGTTCTTGAGGTGCAGTTTAGCGTCATGCAGGACGAATGTTGAATAGTTTAACATCTTGTAGCTCGGACGTGGTGCAGTTTAGCATCATGCGGGACGAAGTGCAGTTTAACGTCATGCGGGACGAAGTGCACTCAGGAAAAGTACTACTTGAGGAACCTAGAGTTGGTGGGAGGAGTAACACGCTCACCATCCATAGTCGCTAGGAGTACGCGCCATTGGGATAGACCTTGTGGACGACAAAAGGTCCCTCCCACTTGGGCTCCAACTTGGGCGGCTTCCTGCCGGGGATCATTGGTGCTCTTAGGGCCAGTACTAGGTCACCCTGCAGGAAGGAGTGGAGGTGAACCTTCTTATTGAAAGCTCGAGCCATTCTGCTTTGATGGCTCTCCAAGTTGTGCAAAGCGCGAAGCCTATTCTCATCCAGTGCTTCCAACTCGACTAGACGGGCTTCAGCAGCTCTTTTCGGCGCTTGCTGGTCATAGACCGCAGTGCGCAAGGACGGTAACTGGATCTCGATGGGTAGGACAACCTCAGCTCCATACACCAGGGAATAAGGGGTCATCTGGGTGGAATTGCGAGTCGTCGTCCGATAAGCCCAGAGGGCGTTGGGGAGCTTGTCTGGCCAAATCTTTTTATTCTGACCAACCATATTTTGCAGAATGTTAGAGAGGGTTTTGTTAAACGCCTCAATCTGTCCATTTGCCTGCGCATGATAGCGAGATGTCTAGTTCGAGCGAATGTTGTACTTGGCGTACAACTTCTTCAACTCGGCTGCCCGGAAATTGGCTCCGTTATCCGTGAGGATAACGTGAGGCACTCCAAATCGATAAATGATGTTGGAGGTCACGAAGTCAGCGATAGAACAGGATTTGACCTCTCTGAGTGGAATCGCCTCTGCCCATTTGGAGAAGAAGTCCGTGGCGGTCAGAATGAACTGACACTAGCGAGCCGTCGCCGGTAGGTAAGGTCCCACAACGTCCAGCCCCCAGACTGCAAAGGGCCAAGAATACCTGGTGGTATGGAGAGGCTCCGGCGGCCGATGCACAAGGTTCGAATGAACCTGGCACGCATGGCACTTCCTGGCATACTCGATCCAGTCATGGATCATGGAGGGCCAGAAGTATCCCAACCTCCGAATCTGGTGGGACAGCTTCGACCCAGTCTGGTGGGCACCACATGAACCGGCATGAACCTCTTGCATGAATCGTGGGATCTCAACTCCCTAAAGGCAACGAAGGAGAACACCATCAAATCCGCGTCTATAGAGGATCTGCTCCAGGCCGAGACTGCTCTGGAGGACAAACTGCGATGCGCGACATCGAACTCGCTCGCGCTCGGCCCGATCTGACGGGAGAATGTCATGTTGGAGGTACTCAACCAAAGGCGTCCTCCAATCAGGGGATGGTTCGACTTCCATATCTGTGGTACTCGGGGCTCCGGGCACAGGGGCAACCGTGGTGATATTACTTACCGACGGGCCGCGATCTCCCTCCGGGATAACGAGAGCGATGAGCCTACGGTGCGTCACGCGGACGATCAGGTTGTCCTGTTCAGGCTCCGTGAGTGACGCAGCAAGGCTGGCCAAAGCATCTGCTCGACTGTTCTGTGACCGGGGAATATGGACAATTTCTGGCCGAGAAGGGAACTGGGCCATCAGAAGGAGGGTGCACTCCAGCAATGGCACAAGTTCCGGCTTCCTGACAACATAGTCGCCATTGATCTGCCTAACGACCAGCTCAGATTCCCCTTTCACACACAGATGGGGAACGTCGATCTCGAGAGGTAACTCAAGGCCAGTGATGAGGGCATGGTATTCCGCCTCATTGTTGGTACAGCCCTCTGACAACAGGAAAGAGTATGGCATCACGGCTTGCTCCGGGGTAATGAAGACGATACCCAAGACCACTCTGTTGAGCTTAGGATTATCGAGTCTTCTACCGGTGGGGCTTCGGGAGGCACCGTCAAAGTGCATCTGCCAGCATGGATTGGCACGGTCGACCGAGAGGACGACCTCATCAGGAAATCCTAGATCCAGCGGCTGATCCGCGGAGGTCGGGTGAGCAGCCAGAAAGTCTTCCAATGCTTTCCCTTTGATGGCCTTCTGAGACACATACCTGATGTCGAACTGCTGGAGAATCACATCCCACCACTCTAGACGGCCAGTCAACATAGGCCGGCTCAGGATATATTTCAACGGGTCTACCCGAGAAACCAACTGTACCTCGTGGTGCTGCAGGTAGTGCCGTAATTTCTGTATGGCAAATACGAGCGCCAGGCAGCTCTTCTCGATGGGGGAATACCTAACTTCCACATCGAGGAGCATGCGACTGAGGTAATAGAGGCTATTCTCTGTTCCCTCGTTGTTCTTCTGGGCGAGAAGGGCACCAAGGGACCGTTCCAGGGCAGTCACATAAAGGACCAGCGGCTTCCCGGATACAAGCGGCATCAGAACCGGAGGTTGAAGCAGGTACTGCTTGATTTCCTCGAAAGCGTTCTGACACTCCTTATCCCATACATAGGTGGCACCTTTCTTCATGAGCTGAGAAAAGGGATTACACTTGCCGGCCAAATTCGCGATGAATCAGCGTATATAGGCTAAGTGGCCTTGGAACCCTTGCAGTTCCCGGATGTTACCTGGGGGAGGCATCTGGCTAATCGCCCTGATCTTCTCTGGGTCGATCTCAATACCCCGGTATCTTACCACAAAGCCAAGAAACTTCCCGAAGGTGACCCCGAAGGCACACTTCAACGGGTTCATCTTCAGGCAGCGAGACCGGAGGAAGCCGAACACTTTCTCAAGATCTTTGAGATGGTCCTGACGCTGGCGTGATTTGACCACCAAGTCGTCGACGTAGCATTCCACCAGTGTGCCGAGGATTGGATTGAATATGCGGTGCAACGCCCGTTGATAGGTGGAACCTGTATTCTTCAGGCCGAAAGGCATGACCTGGTAACAAAAGATACCTTGGGGGGCCCTGAAGGCAGTGAACTCCTCATCCTCAGGGGCCATCCGGATTTGGTTGTATCCGGAGTATCCATCCATGAAGGAGAGGGCTTGGAACCCTGCCGTGGCGTCAATCAACAGCTCTGTCACCGGAAGGGGAAAATCATCCTTCGGACAGTGGCGGTTGAGATCGCGGAAGTCAATACAGACTCTGATCTGCCCGTTCTTCTTCCTGACTGGCACAATGTTGGCCAGCCATCTGGGGTACTGAACTTCCCTCACGAAGTTGGCTTTGATAAGCTTGTCGACTTCGGCCTCAACCATGGCACCGTGGAATGGGTGCATCTTCCTGGGAGGCTGCTTGAACCCGCGATGGTTCGCCGGGAGACCAAGGCGGTGGACGGCTACCTGAGGATCTAGCCCCGACATCTCGTCATAGCCCCAAGCGAACACATCACGGTGCTGTCTGAGAAAGTCCACGTACTACTGCCGCTCCTCAGAGGGCATGGCGACACTGACCAATGTGGGTCTTGGATCTTCCTCGGTTCCCAGGTTCACCTGTACTAACTCATCGACTGTGGAGGAGACGCCCTCCTCAAAGGCTGGGGGTGCGTCATCCACGTCCTCTCCACTCGGGGGGGAATCGTCCATGGGAGAGACTGCGTTGGAAACTTCATTGGGGCTACCAGATCCTGCTGGGGCGCTGGTGCTGGCACGGGCGGTCGCGGTCATCTCATCAGGAGACTCACAGGCCGTCGAGACCATGGCTACGTCCAACCGATGGATCGGGAGGACGTAAGCGTCATCCAAACTTGCCCAGGGATCACTTCCAACAGCGACAGGCTCAACCTCACCCGTCAGGATCTGCTTATCCTTTCTCTTGTAATAGTCCGCGTCCAGATAGCGGGATTCACATGAGGCAAAAGGAGAGGCATCTCCCTGAAGCACGCCTACTCGACCATTAAGGGAGTATTTAAGGCATTGGTGGTATGACGGGGGAACCGCCACATGAAGGTGGAGCCATGGCCTGCCCATCAATGCGTTATACGCAGTGTCCTGAGAGACTACCATGAATTCGGTGTTGGCAACCAGGTCACCGAACTGGGTCTTCAAACGTATCTTTCCGATCGGAGTTTGCTCAGTGCGGTCGTACCCCTGGATCCTGAGGTCGGAGGGAATCAATTCATCCTCAGATAGCCCCAATCTCCGGAGCGTCTGAGTTGGAATCAGGTTAATCCCAGACCCCGTGTCGACAAGACAGCGCCGGACATCAAGGCCATTGAACTGGCCAGTAACATACAGCGGACGAATGTGCCCCTGTATAGGAGGGTCTTCATCCTTACCAGAGAATGAGATAACTGCCTGACATTCGGTGTCGTCAATCGCTTCGGCGTGAAAGGCGTCTGCAGCCGCAACCTCCATCTCAAACTGGAGGGGGCTCTTCAGGGCTTCAGCGAGCGCCTCACGCATCTCAGGTGACAGGCGCAGAGCCTCAAGGATGGAGAGCCTTTCTGGGATCTCGGCCAAGTGCTTCAGGACATCATACTTTCTTGCCAAGCGCGAGCCCCTGGTTGCAGGAGGTTGCTCTGCGGTTGGAGGCATGACGGGCCTTGCCGGTTGGACCGGCGGCCGACTGGTGCTTGGCGCATCTCGCTGTTCACTGGTTGAAGCCTGGGAATTAGTCACCGTACTAGGGCCAGGAGGCCAGGATGGACTCGTGGCAGGACGGAGCTGGTCGCGACGCGGTTGAGGCAGGTCTGCCTGGTCCCATACCACAAACAGTGGCGGAGGCGAATCCGTCATCCCCGGATGGGGGGGCTGCCTGCGCTGAGCTCGGTTTTGAGCCTGCTGCCTAGTCTCAGTGGTGTGCACGGCCTGGCTGGAGGTACCAACTGTCATGCCCCAGCGACTCCTGTTGTTGCGGTTCCTCCAACGGTGGCGACGACCGAGGACACTAGGGAGGTCCACCTGGTGTTCTTCAACGTCGGGAACCGAAAAGGGATTTACCAGCTCGACGGTATTAACCGAAGCGTACCCAACACTGTCATCGGACGAATCATTCATCACCGGGCGGATCCGAGGAGGGACCCCCATCTCCGGGGGAATGAAATCGCCGAGAGTGCGGGATAGTGGCAGAACTGGTGGGGCGCGCTCTTCCTTCTTGCGCCGCCGCCGTTTGCTCTTCTCGGAAGAGGCAGGCTGGGACGACGATGCCGAAGCAGCACCCACAGATTCTGGCGGCTCAGGCTGATTCAAGTGCGAACAGATGATTCCATGGGCGTGAATGATCATCTTGCGGGCCATCCCGTTATTATACTTCTGGGATCCGCGGTCGGAGACCAGCTGCCATTCGTCCTCGTTGCCACTATCGTCATCTGATCCCGCGAACACACCCGCCACTTGTGCTGGAGCTGGGCCCAACCTGATTACATTGTTGTTAATCTGGTCTTGGATCCAGTCCTTAAACACGTAGCACCGCCGGATGGTGTGCCCCAGGGCCCGATGGTAAGGGCAGTAGCGGGGGTTATCCGTGAGATGTGCCTCCTCTGGCCTCCAACACTCAGGCAGTCGCACAATCCTCTGCTCCAGGGTGCTCCGGAAATAACCGGGGACCTGATCCTCATGAAATGAGTAAGTCAGGTATCGCGGGCCCCTGGGAGCGTGGTCTTGACGAGGGGATGGAGGGGCCTGCCGAGGAGGTGGACCCTGATTATCTCGCCTGGGTTGTGGCGGTACATTACGCGGAGGGGCCGGCCGGTTCTGGGGCTGCCGCTGCTAGGCCGGGAACTGAGCCCGTGGAGGCGGATTCCTGTGAGGCTGTGGAGCTGGCCTCACCGGCAGTAGCTCCAACTGCCTGGGGGCCTCTATCTGGGCAACAGCAGCGGGCTCAGCCCTGCTGACCCTCCTTGCAGGGATCATAGGAGGCAGCGGGTGTGCCTGGCTGGCCTATTGCAGGGCTTCCTCAAGATGTTGAGCTTTGACTGAGAAGTCCCTGAACCCTCCGGGGTAATTCTGAGTGATCAAGGAAGGGACCAGCTCAGTCTTGACGTTCCCGACGCACATTGTCAGCAACTGCTCCTGAGTCAATGGAATGTCAAGGGAATACGTGAGACCCTTCCATCGGGCGATGAAATCCGCGACTCACTCATCAGGCCTTTGCTTGCACTTGAAGAGGTCTGCGATACTCGTCTTCCGGGTCGTGGAATTGAACTGGTAGAGGAACTGTCTACGAAGGTCCTCCCAGCTAGTTATCGACCCGACGGGGAGCTGGCTGTACCAGACAAATGCTGGTCCATCCAGCGTCTGGACAAAGCAGTGAAGCATAGCGGCCTCCTGCTGCGCCGGAGTTCCCAACATAGGCCCGCACCTCGAGTTGAAATGGGCCAAATGATGTGGCAGATCTCCAGTCCCGTTGAAGGGGGAGAAAGTGGGGTTCCCGAATCCCGGAGGTGCCGGCATGTCATCCACCCATGCTGGGTATGGCTTGCAGTCCGGTGGGATCGCCACATGCCGAGTCTCCAAGGCTTCCAAGCGGGCAATGAGTGCCGCCATCGGATCGTCCGGACATGGGTTCCAGTCCTGGCGAGGATCTCTAACCACGAGCGCATTGCATGGCTCTTCAATCGGGTTGTCGACCGGGTCGTCGAACTCGACAGCTCGTGGGATGGCGGGCGGAGCGACCCTCGGGGCAGCGGGAGGAATCCGAGCGAGGTCCCTCAGGTAGTCACGCCGCTCGGGAGGGTGTGGTGAAACATACCGCGCCCTCTTGCCATAGGCAATGGCCTCTCCCCTGTCGGCAAACACGGCATAATTACGGTTGCCCGGGAGAGTCTCGTCGAGGAGAGGTTGTTCCTGTCCCTGCTGTCCTGGCCTAGGATCACCGTAGTCAGGCCGCCGCTCTGCAGCGCGCTCGGCGAGGAGTTGGTCAACTAGCTTCTTCTGCTCGGCGAGCTGTTGACGTAGTGTGGCCTTTTCGGGATCCTCCTCTGCCCTCTGCATGGAGGCAGATGGGACGGCGGGCTTTATAGCCCCGCCGTGCTCTTTACCTTTGCTGACGTTTCGGCTCAACGTCAGTGCTTCAGTGGGTGTGGGTAGACCCAGGAGGTTCCTCTGGTGACGAGTAACTCTCACTGATAGATCCAACAACGGCTTTTCTTCGGGGGTAGAGCCCCCGTCGAGAAGTTCCAAGCCGTTCCCCTCTCCCGACAGGTCGGCCATATTGACCGTTTCCATCCTTGGGGGTGTACCCTCAGGGCCACCCATCGAATCGGGCTGTCGGCGAATCGCACTGAAGCGTAGGGCAGCGTACTACCCCCATCCACAGATATACACGTGGGGGGTGGCTTCCTCGATAACCTTGCAGAGTACTTGAAAACACTCAACGCATCGTTGTTGGAGGGCCTCATGGTGCCCAAATGACCTGTGGTGTCGAACCACGGGGAGCGTGGCCAGGTCAATCTGACGGCACTGCTCACCAATATCCACCAGGTGCGCTTGACTCCTGGAATATGGCATTTGTAGGCGGTGAAGACGGGAGTGAGTCTCCCGGAGAGTTCGGCGGAAGCATTCGAACTCATCCGGGGTGAGCGATTCTGGTGCATCAAAGTCCGGTCCTGCGACTGGCCAAAACTTCTCAGGGAAGTGGCCCTCTGCAAGGACGGTCCAGAAGCTCCACGACTCAAACTCGGTACCCAGGTCTTCTTGGTCCCCTTCAGCGGCTGGGAATGGACGGGGAACCGGCAGTGGTGCCGAGGCGGGCCGCCAGGCCGCAGGCTTGCCGGCGGTGAATACGGCGAGCAGGCCGATTGGCCTCCATATCCCGGGCCGCCTTCCCCAGCCCCTGGAGGGTTCCGTGCCCCGGTGCTGAATGCTCGGTCGGGAAACATGCTAGTCTTCCAACACCTCTGAAAGCTATCGGTCTTCGTATTGCGGAGAAGAGATTCATGTCGGGTTCACCATTTTCTGTTTCGGTGCGGATGTGTGTCGGGCTTCTGTTCTGACGCTGTTCCGCCAGGACGCGTTCGCGCGTGTGCCCGTCGACCCGAGGGGATGGGAGCACGACTTGTGGCCCCGCAGTCCCGCTTTCCAAAGGCGGGCGGCATCCGTCCCTTATTCAGGGACGTCTGCTCCTTGATCGAAACCGGGATGATGGGATGTCGGCTCCTCCTTCCGTGGACATCTCCTCGGAACTCGTCGCCTAATCCGGGTCTCCCTCATAGAATTAAGAATGTTCGTGAATCTCGTTCACGGTGCCATATCTTCATGGACACCGGTTAATTACGCTGCTTCCGCCCAGACGCTCCAAGGAGTCTAGTCGGGGAAGCAACCTGCGGTGAGGAGACCGGGTAGCTCTGGGTGTTGTGGGCGTGTCTTAACACTGCGGCTCTGCATGTCTGCCTTCCGTCCCTAATAGGGCTCCTCAAAGGCGTGATGGCCTGAGGCACACCGCGCTGGGTACGGGGAACTGCGTTACCTGAGGTTTTCCTCAGCTTCCCATGTTTAACACGGGGTATGCCGCGAGTTTAACGTCCAGCAGGGACGGCATCAGACTGATCAACACGAGGAGTGGATCAGATGACAGAACCCCTTGTGGGGAACCTCCGATGCTGGGGCCAGCACATGGGCGGCTTCCCGAGTGAAGTGGAGTGGAATGAAATGGGATGACCCCACCGGGATGTGGAGGCCCGGGTAAGGATCAGGATGGACGATGGAGGGAAGATCTTGGACCCCGTAGAGGCTTCCTACGTACCGAGCGTTAGCGCGGATCAAAGTCAACGTAGTTCGGATATGCAGTTTAACGTCATGCTGGACGATGGCAAGCCGACTCACAAGGAGGTCGAGGCCGCCGGGCAGAGGATTGAACCGAACCACCTCGCACAGAGGGGGATGGAACGGCCGGGTGGATCACAGTTTCACGTCATGATGGACGCTGGTGTTGGGGGCTTACACTCTAAGGAGGCCCGTATGCGGTAAAGCTTAGTTGGAGAGGGACTTGGGCCGAAGGTGAGAGACCTCGATCCCTGTCGCGCCCTCTACTGGCTTCGGCAGTGGGGAAGCACAATGGAGATACACATGTGCAGTCCCCCACAAGGGCGGATTCATAGGTGAATCGACGCGAATGTGAACCCTGGAGGGGTCCACTGATGGAAGAACTGACGTGAATACGACCGAGACGACCAGGTGGTGGGCTTGAACCTCAGGGAGGCTTCCTACGTACCTTGTTAAGGAGACAGGGATCAAAGTCCACGTAGTTCATTCTGTCAGGACTTACGCACTGAGGCAACCTGAGTGCGGCAAAGCTCAGTTGAAGAGGGACTTGGGCCAAAGGTGAGAGACCTCGATCCCTGTCACGCCCTCTACTGGCTTCGGCAGTGGGGAAGCACAATGGAGATACACATGTGCAGTCCCCCACAAGAAACTAGGGGTTTGTAATACCCTGCCCCTGTGGGCGAAGGCCACTCCAATAAATCGTCCCTAAAGAGGGGCAATCCCGACATCCCTACAGAGATGAGCGGGTGGGGGCCACATCCAAACCGGGGGGGACCCTGCGTGCGAGGCACGAGATCGGGTAATGCGGACGGTTTAACGTCTTTCCAGACGAAGTACAGTTTAACGTCATGTGTTGAGGACGAAGCGGACGGTTTAACATCTTGCCGGACGAAGTACAGTTTAACGTCATGTGTTGAGGACGATGGATGCTTGGCAGTTTAACATCTTGCAGCGCGGACGGAGATGCTTGGCAGTTTAACGTCTTGCAGCGCGGACGAAGATGGTGCCGCCGATGGGTCCGTGTCACTTCGCGCGAGCCTGGAGGGACGCATGGGAAGACAACCCACGATGCGGGCACCCGGGATGAAGATCATCGGGCACCACGCAGGCGGGTACCCTCAGGGGGTCGAAGGGGGCGACCCTGGCGGTTTGCGCGCAAAATAGGATCTCGGTGCGCAATACCACGGGTCGGCGCGCAATTGGGCGGGCTGGCGCGCAATTGGGCCAGTGCTTTGCGCGCGGAAGGTGGAGATTGCGCGCACCGGGCCTCTGATAGTGCGAGGGGGCAACGGCCCATTCTTTAACGAATGGCCACTTAGTAGGGGGAGGGGGTGCGCGCAATCGGGCTGGATTGCGCGCACCCGGGGGCAATTGCGCGCAAGATGCTTCTTTTGCGCGCGAAGGCCTTCGGCAGAGGCGTTGGTCAAAGGAAAGAAGCCAAAGGGGTTGCGCGCGAAGGCGAACCTCGGGGCTTGCTTGCGTGAAATAAAGGAGGTTACCTGAAGATCGGCATTGCGCGCGGAGGGGGTGGGATTGCGCGCACGAGCGACCCTTCGAAATCTGGCAACCTTCAAAACGTTGGGGGTCGCCTTGTATTTATAGGCAACCCCGGGCGCGCAATTCGGTTCGCGGGCATGCAATTCGGTGCGGGCGTGAAATAGGAGCCCGGCGCGCAATACGGTCACGTAGGGACGTTGGGCGCGGAAAATTACGCGCCGACTTTCCCCATTGCGCGAATCCCAGAAGGATTGCGCGCGCCTAGCCAATATTGCGCGCGGGCCTCCGATATTTCGCGCAAGGCCTTCGGGCCTTCCGAAACATGCTTCTGACTCCAAATATGACCTCGCTTTCCTCATCCGGAACTTCGTTTGAGGAGAAACGGACTTTTCCGGTGTCTACAAACATGTTTTACTATCTTTTTATATTCAAATTTCTAGTGTATTTTTTAGAAAACATTACCTTTTAACATACTTATAATAATTTATTAAATATTTTTTATAAAAACGTATAAATAAATATTACAATTATCAGAATGATATTGTGTCTGATAAACAATGGACTCACCTTTATCATAGCATTTGTTCGACACTATGTCTTTTTTCTATACTAACAAATTCATAAAAATCAGAATTACACCAGTATAGAGAAGCATTGGACAAACATTTATCAATATTATCATAAAGAAATTTTTTAGTAAGTTTATCAGATGTACTATGTTTGTAATATGAATAGAGATTACTTGTTTCTATTGTAAATAAAATCTTAGAAAATGTGATTGTATTTACCAATAAAACACTGTACATTCCATTTGCTAGGTTTTCATGAGATGTCAATCACCAAGTCTCTGATTACATTTCAAAAAGCATGAAGAATATGACCATTGGAAGAACACCTATCAATATGAAGTCAATTGAAGAGTTTGGTGCTGGTCAATTACATTCTATCTTGAATAATTCTGAAGATAACTTTTCAGGAACATCTCATTCTTAGACTTTTGTAATTATTTACAGGGAATATTTGTAAGGAAACTATGTTAAGTAATCTCTTTAAGAATTATTTTTTAATTGTGACTACATTCGATCATCATAATGATCGAGGGATTCCGAGGATATGAATATTGAGATTCTAATCAATTAGATATATGGCTACTGGGGATTGGTAGACAGAGTATAGTGGATAACGGTATCAACGGATTTTAAGAATAGGAATAAAGAGCCATTATGATCATCGTATCCAAGGATTTCCCTATTAATGAAAGAAAAACTATTCTTGAAGTATAAAATAGTGGATTCCTTTAGTCTGGGTTATAAACTACCTTTCTCTTAAGGTTAAAAGAGTTATATTCTTAATTGCTAGAAAGTCATTACTACTTTTTAATTCTATTTTATAAATATTTTTTACAACTTTATCTTCCTATTAATATTTTAATATAAATTAAAACCTCATATTCATCTTTCTATTATGTTTTATTTAATCTTATGTATCATGATTATGATTATCATACTCTGATTAATCAGATCCATAATGATTTTGTAACATCCCTGTTCTAGGAGCCGCCTAGAGGTGCCTTGTACCTGGCTAGTCACATGGCCTCAAGTGAATTTCCCCTAACTCTAGATGCTGTCGACTAGCAGTGAGGGCCTTGGGTGTGATAGTGAGGAAACTATGCCCTGATTGGTAGAGTAACACAAAAAAAGTAAAACAGGAAACAATAGTGAAATCAGAAATAGTGTCATACAACAATAAACAGTTGAAGATTGAAAGTAATAAGAAGTTTGAGCACATATATAATGATACATCATACATATGTCTATGAAAGCATCCAAACATCTCAGAATGCTAAAATACAATACTAAACCAAAGTACATAAGAAAACAGTAAACCACTCCTCAGCATCGCAAGCCTCAACATGGTCCCATTCTCTCCAGATTCAAAGCAGTTGATTGAACCTATCTATACCTGCAACAATAAAATCTGTTTGGGCCCAAAGCATGACCCAAATAGGGAGTGAGACTAAATCCTAGTAGGAAAACACTGAGAGATCTGTCCATAACATTCAATGAATATATATAACAAGTAATAAGAAAAAGAAGAAATAAACAAGTACTCAACAGTAAAAATTTGAACAGTTTCAATGCATTCAAACACCACATATCAAGTAAGCAGATAATCACAAATAGGTAACCCTCTGGGATGTACTCACAGCCTATCCCCTATGGTCCTACCTAGAAAACACAAGAAACCCACTAGAAAGTACACACAGTCTAACCCCTATGGTTCTGATTTTGTGAAGGCTCTCTAAGGAAGAACTCAACATCAATTCCCCCTATGGACAAGTATGATCAAAGAATCTCTGAGGAAGCACTCACTGTCAATTCCACCTATAGAATTTTCACCGAACCTACAAGCACTATGAGGAAGAACTCAACGCCAATTCCTCTTATGGCCTCGTAACGTAACTATAGACACTCTGAGGGAGTACTCAACGTCAATCCCCCCTATGGTCTCACAACGTGATAATAAACAAACACTCTAGAAAATACCTTACATATATTCTCCCCCATGGTCTACTACACTAGGTTCTCACAAATCTCTGTAAGTCAAACAAGCATAGAAAAGCAAATCAGCCAAATTAAACCTCAAGAACTACTTGGATAACCAGTCTACAACATAACAACAAGATAAATAATAATCACTCCATCCTAACAATACTTAGCATGGAAAGTAAACACCCACCTAACAGGAAAACTAGACCAAAATGTCAAAACAAGAAAGCATGGGAAAAAAATCCATAGATTAGAAAAGGTCAACCTATTCTCAATAAATAACCTCTATCCAATCTAACTAGGCATAACAGTTACAATTAGGGCTAAAAACCAAGAACACGCATTACCCCATTCATGGGTATTGGGCACTTTTGCACCAAAATTCAAATAATATATATGGAAAGGAACAACCCACCTACCTAGGTGTTTTAGGATCATTATAAGTGAACCTCATGCCATGAATCACCCAAGAACATGGTAGATCTACACAAATGTCTTAAATGTTCAACCGTAGATAACTTGAGAAAGAGGAGGAATCCAGAAATGAAGATCTAGAAGAAGGAAGAGCTTATCGAGGAAATCCCAACACAATTGATGGTGGTTGAATCGGAGTATAGATGCTCGATCGAGGGCTCAGAGAAGTTTCGTAGTTGTACGGTCACTCCTGGACGAGATAGGTCGAGAAGGAGATTGTTATATCCATCAAAAGACACCCTAGTCTGTTTAATGAAAAATAAGAGAGTACATGGTGTGTACTTTATAAGTACATGGAATGTACTTTCCCTTACCGGCCCCCGCATTAGGCTATCTCTAGGTCACCACACATAGTCGTGTGCTCGGCCATTACACGGTCAGTACATGGCTACCCGCTGTAACCGAGTACATGACCTATACTCATAAAGTACACAGCGTGTACTTAATAAATTTCAAGTAATTCCTCTTTTTCTAAAAAACACTAGAAAAAGGAAAACATACCCGAGAAGAAGATCTGAGTTCTTACAAACTTCCCCATTAAAGAAACTCATTCCCAAATTTCCCTAGCAAGGTGGCATAAAAGAAGAATCCCCAAACAACTCTGGCCACTATGATCATAAATCGACCTCCCTCTCCCAAGTCTCATCTTGTAATCGTCTATTCTACCATAACACTCATTCCAAAGGAAAAGACTGGACATAGAGAACCTTCGTACTGTGATCAACAATCCGGATAGGATGCTCCTCGAATGAGGAGTCCACCTCTAACTCAACCTCCTCAGTTTGAAAAACATGAGATGGGTATGAGAAGTAATGCTGGAGCTATGAAACATAGAATACATCATGCATAGCCCGATACCTATGAGGTAAATACAACTGATAGGCAACCGGCCCGACTCTCTCCAAAACCTCAAATGGTCAGATGTACCTTGACGAAAGCTTACCTTGTCTCTTAATCCTCTCGTGCCCCAACCTCAGTGCGACAGACAGGATAACCTGATCCCCGGCCACAAACTCTAGAGGTCGACTTCACTTATCAACATAAGACTTCTGTTGAGATTTTACAGTAGCTATCCTCTTCTGAATCAACTCTATCTGCTTTGTGGTCTCTGGGACAAGATGAGGTCCCATCATAGATGACTCTCCTGCCTCCAGCCAATATAAGGGTGATCAGAAAGGCCTACCATATAAAGCCTCATAAGGTTCCATCTAAATAGATGCTTTAAAAATATTGTTTTTGGGAAACTCTACAAGAGGTATGTGCTTCTCCCAATAACCTCAAAAATCTAGGATGCATGCATGAAGCATGTCCTCAAGCACCTAAATTGTATGCTCAGACTGGTCATCTGTCTGGGGGTGGTAAGCAGTAATCAAAAGTACATATGTACCCAAGGCCTTTTTCAATCCCTTCTAGACCTAAGAAGTAAAACATGCATCCCTATCTAACATAATGGAGTGTGGAACTCCATGTTGATGTACGATCTTGCGGATGTAATACCATCCTAGCTCATCAACACTGAAAGTATCCTTGATCAGAAAGAGGTGAGAAAACTTCATGAGTCTGTCAATGAAAACCGAAACAACATCATTCCCTCAAGGTGACCTCAGCAGAATTGTCACAAAATCCATCGTGACATAATTCCACTTACACTAGGGAATGAGTAACTACTGTAAAAGCCCTATTAGTCACTGATGGTCTGCCTTCACCTGCTGATAGTTGTAACACCTCATCACAAAACCAGCAACATTTCTCTTCATACATGGTCACCAATACTGATAGTGTAGATCACAATACATCTTGGTGACACCAGGATGATCTGTCCAAACTAAGGAATGAAAGTCATGAATCATCTCCTCGTGTATGTCTATTGACACCCATACATTCCTATGAAAATTCAATATCTCATCCTCGCATATGGTCCATCTAGAAAATAGGGTCCTCTCCTGACACACTTTACTGTAGGGCTAGGCCTTCAGAATCTGATAGCTGCCTCATTATCACTCGATCAAGAAGAGAAAATGTAAGATCTATAGGAGAAAGAAATGTCTGCCCCTACCTATCACACACCTCCAAATGCATCTTAGTGAATAGATCCATAATCAACCACTCACTGCTAGCCTCCTAAACTGTCTATATCTGAGTCCTCTTTCTCAGTGCATCAGCCACCACATTGCCTTTCCGAAGCGTATAGGCAAGATCAAAGTCAAAAAACTAAAGTTAATCAACCCACCTTCGCTGTCTCAAATTAATGTCACACTGAGTGGAGATATAATTGAGACTTTTTTGGTCTCTGAAAACCACAAAATGATCTCCCAAAAAATAATATCTCCAACAGAATAAGGCATGATCAATTGCCACCAACTAATGATCGTGGATCGGGTAATTTCTCTTATGTGGATTCAACTGAAAAGACCCGTACACAATGAATTTTTCTTACTAAAAAAGAACATATCCTAGCTCGATACCTGAAGCATCACAATCCAAATTATAGCTCTTTCCTGGATCTAGAAAAACTAGTTTCGATGTTGAAGTCAACCTCTCTTTTAGATCCTGAAAGGATGACTCACAAGAATTTGTCCACAAGTACTTCACACCCATATTAGTGAGGCTTGTTAGTGGCGCTGCTAAGTGTGAGAAGTCCTGTATGAAACACATTTCATGTCCATCCATCCTTAGAAAACTCTGTACCTTGAAAACATTCTTTGGATGCTCCTAGGAAACTATAGCCCTCACTTTCTTTGGGTCTACTGATACTCCTATCTCTGAGATAACATGACCCAAGAAGTGAATCTGTTCCATCCAAAAAATAGCATTTTGAATGCTTAACATATAACTGATGCTCTCTTAGTGTACTCAAAAAAATATCAAGATTGGTAGCATGGTCATGTAGAGTGTGAGTGTACACCAAGACATCAACCATGAAAAAAACCAGGAAAGAATCCAAGTATGGATGGAACACTCGGTTCATTAGTGCCATGAAGACTGCAGGCGCGTTCATGAGACCGAATGACATAACCACATATTTTTATAGACCATACCTACTTTAGAAATTTGTAAGAGGTATATCAGATGGTCTAACGTGTAACTGATGATAACCAAACATCAAGTAAATCTTCGAGAACACCCGGGATCATCAAAGCTGATCAAAGAGATTATCAATTCATGGAAAGGGATATCTGTTCTAGACCGTAAACTAGTTAAACTTTTGATAATACACACAAAGTCGGAGAGTACCATCCGACTTGTTCACAAACAGGACAGGCGGACCCCAAGGAGAAGTACTGGATCAGAAAAAACACTTTTCCTATAACTCCTCTAATTGCTTCTTAAGCTCTTTCAACTCTAGTGTAGCCATTCTATAAGGATTAATCGACACCAGTTCCACTCATAGCACAAGATCAATAGAAAATTACACCTCTCTCTTTAGAGGAAAAAATAAAAAGTCCTCTGGAAATACATCCATGAAATGATCTAACCCTGAGGGAAAGTCTATCTATGATGTCCCAAGGTCATCTAGATATAAACTAGCAATATTGTCTGTAACTCCTCCCAACCCTTGATGCTCGGGTCCTGCTCTGCTCGCATGGAAATCCCATTTACCCTTATAAAGAAACTATCCACACTTTGGTGATGTGAGAATCTCCATACGACGATGGAAATAGAAAACTACCTAGAATGGAACTAACCAGTCCATTCTGAGAATGACATCATAGCTCGTCATCTCTAAGACATAGATGTCCCAAAATAAGTGACACCTAGCAACCTCAAGAGGGCACTTCTTGCACTGACGTACACTAGCCATTCAAGTACCCAAAAGTGTGTCTTGAATCAAGAAATCTACAGAAGTAAAGATATAAATCCCAAGGCTCTCCACAACAGCAAGAAATATAAAGTTATGGGAAGACACTATATCGAAAAGAGCAGAATCTAAAACTGTGGAAACTAGGATCATACCTCGAACCGTAGTGGGTCCAGGATCCTCCTCCTATTAGGTCTTCTCCACTGCAAAATTCTAACATGAAACGCGACCCTATAACCCTGCCTGACCACCCTGAGCTGATCCACCCTATTGTTGTTGAAAGCCTGGTGACTGGATACCACAACCACTACCTCCACCCACGCCTGAATAGCTGGAAAAACTCTTGTTCCCATACTGAGGAGAAAATGGTGTTGCTTTTCTTGAATGAGGAGTCATAGAATAACACATGTCACCAACTATTGGTGAGAAGGTCTGAAAAAAGTGCAGAAGATGACCCAACTTTCCACAAGATCAGCACTCAACTGGGTCTCTCGGGCAATGAGGTCATGTATGCCCGACCTTCCCACACTGGTAGCATACCACCTGGCTACCTGAAGGTGAATCCCACCTACTTGTATCTCCATAAGTAGTCTCCCTACAGTTCTTCTTGATATCAACCTATGATGTACTAACTTTGGATGCTGAACTGACCTGGCTCACAACTCCAGAATCCCTCAGATTACGCTCTGTGATCAGTTCCTGGTTGACTATAGAAGATATTGAAGTCAACCTGAAGATGTTCACCTGATCTTGAATGTCCTGTCTGAGACCATCCTCAAACTTCCTTTCTAGGAACAACCCATATCCCCCATAAAAGGGTATAAATCACTGCAAATTTTTGAAATGAGAAGAGTACTCCATAACAGAAAGAGTACCTTGCTTCAAACTCAAGAACTCTCGGGCTCGATCGGCCCTCAACGTCTTCGGATAGAAGTAATAGTAGAAGGTACATTGAAACTCATCCCAAGACATATCTTGTTGGAATCCCATATATGATATCACATCCCACCATATCTTGGTGGAATCCTAAAGCATATACATAGAGAGATTGACCCTCCTCTCCGGAGGCGTCTCTAAATGCTCAAAGATTGTCAACATGGCTTCTAGCCCTGACTCTATAGTATAGGGTCCTACATCCCCTAAGAAGGTGGGAGGATAATGCTATTGGAAAACCAATGTCAACACCACCATTGAAGGGACAAGATGCGGTACTTTTCAGAAGTTCTATGTGAACCTCATGAAGCCCTCTCAAAACTGTGCATCATCACCTGTGTCCGGAATGATGGATAGTGTGAAGAGTGGCACTACTAGAGGACTTGATGGTAGTCCCTGACTAGCCATGTCCTGTGTCTGATCATCGCTTTGCAACTAGAGGATGTCTAGGCTGCATGACTCTGCAAGGTCAAGCACACAAATTTGATCAAGATTAATAGGGAATGAAACGTAGATGTATAAGAAGGGATCAAGAGAAAGAAAGAATTCATGTTTTTTAAAACATGGATACATGACGTGTATAATGACTACATGGTGTGTTCCCTTATGCCTTCACATGGACATGTATTTTTTCCAACCCAGGTCGTGTAACACCCTATACACACATCGAGTTGTCCTAAAACATGGAATGTACTTGAATCCTCTTTCCATGACCGAGTTCTTTTACACTATTAAGCCACATGGTTCTCCTAGAATGAGACTACAAGACGTGTTTGTGCTGGGCATGGCGTGCACTAGACGTGCTTCACCGACCCATGTTGTTAGTTAAAAGACTGGAAACATGGCTCACACTACACGGTGTGTTCCATATGGAAACAATGTGTATTAGAAAAGACTCAACTGTCCCATGTTGTTAGTGACACAGCTGGTTGCATAGTTCTACAACACAGTGTGTACATCCAGTACACTGCGTTTCCTACCAAAGATTCCAAACCCCGTGTCCCGACCCACAAATTCTGAGATATGGTAATCAACTACACGACATGTACATATAGTACACAGTGTGTACTTAGGAAAAAGTTTTCTTCCCAAATAGAAGAACACATGGTGTTTATTCATCATTACACGACGTGTATTCTAGGTTTTTCCAGATATTAAGCCTCAAAAACCACTCCGGAACCCATAAAAACACTGAAATGAACATTAAAGTTCCAAATTACGATCTGTGAGGACCCATACTCCCCACGAATCAAATCTTGGCATCTAATACATGTCATAAACAAGGATAAAAGAGCACTGATCCACCAAATTCTAGTCTTTGAGGGCCCATAACACCCCACGAACCAGAGTTTGGCGTTTATTCAACAAAAACTTTCACAATTTAATGCTCTATCAAAAGCATGCATTCTATTAATGCATCTATCACAACAACATGAATATCTAGAACAACACCAATCACAACAACATGAAATCACTAATGCACCATAAATGGCATGGAAAGAATGCATGATAGGCGATTCCTAGAAAGTTCCTATATGATGCATGAGATGGAATACCCTCATCTCAATGGGTTGCAATAGAAATAGAACCTCAATAACCACAATAATAACAACATAATATATGTGGGTAACCCAAAAGTGAAAATCAAATCCACTGTAAAATTGAAAAACCAGAAAACTTGCAATAAATGAGGTAGAATGGATTTTCCCTGTACACAGGATAGATACTCCTGGGCACAACTTATTACCAAGTACCTATTCATCCCTATCCCTATCTATAGGCTCCAAATAGTTAGTCAAGAGAAAATAATCCATCTGATACCACTTTCTAACATCCCTATTTCGGGAGCCGCCCAGAGGTGCCCCGTACCTGTTTGGTCACAAGGTCTCTAGTGCATTTACCCTA
Organism: Viscum album; assembly: GCA_963277665.1. Lineage (NCBI taxonomy): Eukaryota > Viridiplantae > Streptophyta > Magnoliopsida > Santalales > Viscaceae > Viscum > Viscum album. The sequence continues at coordinate 267,343,259 of OY728155.1, read as the reverse complement.
AAGCCAGAGGCTTCCAACTAGTAGCAAGGGCCTTGGGTGTGATATTGGGGAAACTATGACCTCATTGGAAGAGTAACACAATAGAAGTAAAATAGAAAACAATAGTGGAAGAAGTAATAATGGCATACAATAGTAAACAATGGAAGACTGAAAGTAATAAGCAGCTAGAGCACATATATAATGATGCATGATACATATGTCTAGGAAAGTAGGAAAATACATCACAATGATGAAATATAGTACTAATCCAATGTACGAAAGAAAATATTAAAAGACTCCTCAGTATCGCAAGCCTCATCTTGGTCCCATGCTCTGCAGCTCCAAAGAAGTCAAGTACCTGAAGTATAAGGACTCTTTTCCTTATCTATACCTGAAAAAAATATAACTTTTTTGGGCCCAAATCATGACCCAAATAGAGTGTGAGACTAAATTCCAGTAGGAAACCACCGAGAGATATGTGCCTAATAGTCAGGGAAAATATATGGCAGTTAATAAGAAAAATAAGCGGTAAACAAGGAAGTAATCAATAGTAAACATTCCTGTAGTTTCAAAGAATTAAAACACCACATCTCAAGTAAGTAGATAATCAAAAATAAGTAACCCTCTGGGATAAACTCACAGCCTATCCCGTCTAGTCTGACCTAGAAAACCCAACCAACCCACTGGAAAGTACACATAGTCTAATCCATCTAGTTCAGCTTTTGTGAAGGCTCGCTGAGGAAGCCCTCAACGTCAATTCCCCCTACGACCAAGTATAATCAAAGACTCTATGAGGAAGCACTCACTGTCAATTCCCCCTATAGTCTTTTAATGGATCCTGCAGGCACTCTGAGGAAGCACTCAACTTCAATTCCTCCTATGGCCTCATAACGTACCTATAAACACTCTGAGGGAGCACTCAACATCCATCCACCCTATGGTCTCACAACATGATAATAACCATACAATATGGAGAATCTATTATGTCCATTCTCCCTATGGTCTAATACACCAGGTTCTAATGGTCTTGTTTAAGCCATACGAGTACAGTAAAGCAAAGTGACCAAAGTAAACCTGAATAACTACTTGGATAAACAGTCTACAAAATAACAACATGACAGATAATAATCACTCCATCCTAACAGTACTAGGCATGGAAAGTAAACAGCAACCTAACAGGTAAACTAGCCCAAATGCTCAGAATAAAAAAACATGGGAAAAAAATCCATAGCATAGCAAAGGTAACCCTATTCTCAACAAATAACCTCTATCCAATTGATCTAGGCATAACAGTCACAATCATGTCTAAAATCAAAGAACACACAATACCCCGTTCATGGGTATTGGTCACTTTTGTACCAAAATTCAATGAATATCTACAGAAATGAACAAACCACATACCTCGGTGTTATAGGATCATTATAAGTGAAACTCAAGCCTTGAATCACACAAGAACACTGTAGATATATAAAAACATATAAAACATTCAACGATAGTTAATTTGAGGAAGAGGAGGAATCAAGAAACGAAGCTCTAGAAGAAGGAAGAGCTTACCAAGGAGATCCCAACACAATTTGCGTTGTCTGAATCAGAGGACGGATGCTCGATCAGGGGATCATAGATGTTTCGCGGTCGTACGGTCGCTCCTGGATGATAAAGGTTGAGAAGGAGAGTGTTTTGTCTGTCAGACGTGACCCCGATCTATTTAATGAAAAAAATAAAGTACACATCATGTACTTTAGAAGTACACGAGATGTAATTTCCCTTACCACCCCCCGTATTAAGTGGTCTCCAGGTCACCACACATAGTTGTGTGCTTGGATGTTACATGGCCAGCACAGGGCTACCCGCGGTAACCGAGTACATGACATGTACTCATAAAGTACACGGCGTGTAATTAAGAAATTTTAAAAAAATCATCTTTTTCTCAAAAACACCAGTAAATGGAAAACATACCTGAGAAGATGATCTGGGTTCTTACATATTCTGATATCTACTACGATTTAATTACACCATATTATGGTTCCAATTTTGTAACTTTGTTAACCAGACTGAGTTTGAGTCTTATAATATTACTTAAAGAGGCTTTAGGTTTGTTTAGTTTAATTATTTTAAAATAATTATTTAAAACAGAAATACACCCCCTATTATATGTATATCCATCTGATAAAATTATTACAATCCTAATCAGAATTATAGATATATTGATCCAACAATTTGTATCAGAGGAGGTTTCTATTGCTCATATACAAGATGAAGTTTTTAATTTATTTATTATTTAAAGTCGATGAAGCTTTGATATAAAATTTTTGTTTATAAATTTTTTTTGCACTAATTTGTTTTTTGGAAAAGAATATTTATTTTGTTTTAAAGATGAAATAAATGAATATTTTATCTATTGATAACATAAATCCATATAGACCTACTATTTTTTATAGTGCTAATTATGAAGAATGGAGGGATAAGAGGAAGAATTGATTTATCTGCAAATGAGTGGACAATTTTGTTATGTTGACAGGATATTATAGAATTATAGAAAAGGATTTAACTTATTTCACTCATAAAGAGAAACAAAAATATAAATTAACCTAAAAATTAAGTAATACATTGTTGTGTTCTATGACAAAAATCATTTATGGCTGTATTTCTGGTAACAAATCCCTCCCTCCAAAGATACCCTCTCGAGATCGCAATGAAGAAATGGAGATAATGACCTCTAAGTCCCATCTCCAGTAGTCCCTAGGTTGGAAAATAGCACCAAGGGTGTACAAATATCACAATATGGGAGGAATTACACTTTATAAGGAATCAAGATCAGGATATAGGATGTATCCAACCAAAACCAACTTCATGGAATATATATATATATATATATATAGACAAGAAAAACCAAAAAAACCATACCAAAATTCCTGTGTAAAAGGAACAGATACAAATATAATTCTCCAATGTAAATAACCAAAAACCAACTAGAGAAACAACACAACAACTTTCCCAAAGTCTGAGCTAGTAATGTCCAACACGGTTCACATAATCCTCCTGGAAACCTAAAAATAGTTTTTATATACATAGGGTTAGCATACAAGTATACACAGTAGGAAAACCAAAGTCTCTCATGCGAAAATGTAAGGAGCATAATAATGAACCCATGGGAAAAAAACTAAACAACACCTAACAAGTAGACTAACCATAACTCCAACCTCACCAAGTCTCACTCAACAAATAACATAGCAAAGTAATATAATATAATATAAAGCAGATCAATGATAGGGTACAATGAACCACCTTCTCACTGATCAGCCACTCTCACACCCAAATGAAAAACGTCCGTGCACCCCCACCTATTCCGAATATATCACATCGCATCTCACCCACACACACCTGGGCCTCACCTAATAGTTCACCCCACTTGCACACACCTAGGCCATCACAACACATCCAATTATGCCTACACACACTTGGGCCATCACAACACATATCATACCAAAGAAACACATGACAAAACAACACATCTCATCCCATATACACCGAGGAAAACACACAAAAAATCATCTCAAAGACACCTGGGTAACCAAATCAAAATTCTCCTGAAGAAAGCTAGGCCACTATCACCTTGAAGAGGGAGCTGGGAAGGGCGGGTGGCTAGCCTTCCATCCTCCCACTGAGATGTTGGGAATGACAACCTACCACGTGACTATGTGGGTGTCATCATATAGTGCTTGAAAAGGATGGGGTGTGTTTAGAAATCACAAGAACATACAATGTTTGTATATATATATATATATATATATATATAGAAATGAACATAATCCCAAACTATGGGTTTATAAGAAAAAAACCAACCTACTCATGACTTCTCCACATTTCCACCACCTCTAAATGCATAACACCATACAAGAAAAACACAGGTAATAGTTTGTTTTTTATCATTAATTAATATAAAACCATTTTCTATATTCCCTGATACCAACCCATTATAGTTTAAATCATAATCATTTAATAATTCAAGTTCATGTCCATTATTCATTTTTCCATCCATACAAAGAAAAAAACTATCACAACACAAAAAATATCAATCAGTATAGTAAAATAAAAAACAAAACAGCCAAAACCAATTCCACCTTCCACCTTATACCACAGTTTCGTTGCACAACAACATCACAACTACCATTATTGCATCCCTGCTGCATAAAAATCCCATCCACTACCCCCACATATCACAATATAGTCATATATCCCATCCATAATGTCACCAAATCCAACCCAAAACTCACAACCATGTCCAAAATCATGTTATTACACATACTAGATCAAAACATATTTTCATATTTAGCAATGTATCACTCATTTATTTTCACTTTATTGATTAAGGTTGTTATTACAAATTCCATATGATCTTGGGGAATCCATTTTATTAAACAAATGTACATAGTCAATCAATTCCACAATAAGTGACATCGACATCCACAAAACATCCAATCAAAAGTTCACATCATCATAAGCACAATCAGGGACCCCCAAGAACCAGAATTTTTAATGGGTAATTTAGCCTATACAATTCATAAAATTATAATGGAACAAATAAATTAAAATAAATGTTTTAAGATCATACATCACATTCCCTAACCCCTTTATATTAATTTTAAACCAATTCAATTATATTTATTAATCTAGAATCAATGATATGCAAAAATATGAACATTTATATACCCATACCACATGATACAAAAATAATAAAGATAAAGGAAATGATACCTAGAAGAGAGATGATCGACACTACATTTTTGCATTAAAAAGATGAGTTCATACAACCAGAATATATCTAGCGAAGCACTGAACAATTGTAGGAAAAATATCTAATAAAGAAGTTATTGGGGACGTCCAAAAATCTAGACTAAAAGAACCAAGGGAAGGATATCTTTTCTTTAGAAAGAACAGATCTGAGACACGAGGATTGGATTCTATCTAAATTTCCATCAATGGTGGATCTGACAAAGAACACACATTTTGACCATTTAAAAGCCCCGATACTTTTAGAAAATTAAATATATGATTTATAACCATTGAATCAGCTTCCAAACCTATTCAATATGGAATAAAACTCATTTTTTTCAAGGAATGACGTCAAAAGGGAGAAACTGGAAAACCCAATTTTTTTTGATAACTATTGAAATGATTCACCGCCACCACAAAGACGAGTCAGTTCCAGACGAGTCACCGCCAGCAAGTCACCACCAGTGAGTCACTGTAAGATGAGTCACTACCAATGATTTACCACTATAAGAGTCACCACCAGTGAGTCGTCGCCAATGATTTTCCACTAGACAAGTCACCACTAGCAAGTCACCGCCATATGAGTCACCTCTAATGAGATACCACCAGGATGAGATACTGCTAGGATGATCTACCAATAGAATTATATACATCTTGATTGAGCTAATGACAGAATGATCTATCCCTATCATGATCTACCATCAGAATGAGATACCGCCAAAATGAGCTATGGACAAAATGAGCTACCATTGGAAAACCGGAAATTTGGAACACTGTTGAAATGGGTCACCATTGGAATGACTCACATGAGACGAAAACAACATGAGAATCCCCCAAACACCTCTAACATAATATTTTTGGAAAGGTAATAGGTCAAAAGGTTTTTTAATTTCATCTAATACATCTTAAACTATTCTCCCCCTCAAGAATTTAAAACCAAACCAAAAGAAATGAGAGGAAGGGTTTGAACAACCGTCCCTCGATATAACTCTCAAGGATCTCATTACCCCTGAAACACTACCAAACCAAGTGACCAGAATCATATTTCACAACCCCATCACCATAAAACCACAACTGAAAACTATATACTCTCACATAACCATTACACAATCAACAAACCATGCCATACTCAACACAAAAATCAAGTAATTCAATCATCCATGTCAAGATACTATCTACTCTGGGTGGTACTGACTCACCAGTGAAGGTTTAATCACATCACAGTTAATGCATATCAATTTGGGGTTAGGTCTTCCCTTTTTCTCATGTCATGAAATTATCAAAAATCCAAAGTTACACATTAAATCAATGGTAAAACAACATATTTCATAAAACACAAAGTTTCGAACAAGATATCATAAGGAAAAAAGGAAAGAGAATGAGAAAACTCAAAAGAACTCTGGGTATTAGGATCACATCTATGTCTCATTCTCCAAAATAATCTCCTCTAAGCCATCGTGCCTCCAATGCACCCTAACCATTGGAATGGTTCATCCTCACAATAACTTCTCTCAATAGTCTTGGATCTCTACTGAATCCTCTATGAAGGTTGTTCCATCCTTAATATCCAAATCTACATAGTCAATTAAATGGGAGTGATGAAGAATATATCGAGGGAGATGAGAGATATGGAAGACATCGTGGAATCATTCCAGTCGAGGAAGATGTTCTAATCTGTAAGAAACCTCGCCAAAATGCACCAAAATCTCAAAGGGCTCAAAAAGAAGGGTGATAGTTTACTTATTTTGTTGAACCTCGGTTGTCCACATCAAGGGAAAAACTACAAGAACACATGGTCTCCAACCTTGAACTATAGGGGCCTCCTTCTATGAAAAACATAAGACTTATGCCTATCTTGTGATTCTTTTATCCTTTCTCAAACCAACTAACCCTTCTCTTTTGTTCTCTACACTACCTCAGGACTAAGAACTACTGCCTCCCCAACCTGAGTCCAGCATAATAGAGAAGGACATGGATGAACATAAAAATCCTAAAATGGGGCCATACTAATGGATGAGTGATAACTATTTTTATAAGAATACATGACCAAGGGAAATTGTGGTTCCCACGATCCACGAAAGTCGAAGACACATGACCACAACATATCCTATAGAATGCAGATAGTCTTCTATGTTTTCCCATCCATATGAGGATAGATGGAAGTTCTGAGGCATAAATGGGTGCCAAAATCATGTTTCAATCCCCTCCAGACTCATGAGGTAAAAAATGAATCTAGATCCAAGATAATTGACCTCATAACTCCATGAAACCTTACAACATAATCCACGTACCTCTTAGAAAAAGAATCCAGTAAACCTGACTACTTGATTCCTAAGGAGTGATCTGATTTCATCAACCGATCCATGATCACACAAATATAATCACAACCTCCCTGAGCTCTGGGAAACCTTATAAGGAAATACATTGAGATGTTATCTCATTTCCACTCAGGAAAATACAAGGTCTAAAACAAACCTCTCAGAACATGATGATCTTCCATTACCTACTGGAAAACCAAGTACCTTACTACAAAAATGGCCACAGTCCACTTCATCCTATGCCACCAAAAGTACATCCTCAATACAAGGTACATTTTAGAAATTCCTAGGTGTATCACCAATGGTGATATAAAAAAAATCATAAAGAACTCCCTAGCACATTACTATCGGAACAAACTGCATTCCTTGGAACAAAATACGGTTCTATCTATCCTATATCCATCCCTCTAGAGCATCACTATAGTCACCATTATCGCACATCACCTCTACCTATGAGTCTCCCCATTGAGACTCCTCCACTTGCTACATAAAGGAAGAGTGAATCATTATCTGAAACAAAAAATCCCTACAACCATCCACCCTTTCATCTAAGTGTAGGGCTACGAACTCCTCCATTGCTCTCTAAGCATCTTTAAACTCACAAACACCATCCATTTGTGACTTTCTACTCAAATAATTTTCCCCGAAACTCCCTTTTCCTAATATTTATGGGATACCAAAATCATAGTACTGAATGAAATCCATCCACCCCTGCTGTCATAGATTCAATTAATACTGGGAAAACATTTACCTTAAACTCTTATGATCCGTGAAGACCACGAAGTAACCCCCAAATGAGGTAATGTTTCCACAACATTCGCACAAACACACCTGGTTCTAGCTCTAGATCAAGGGTGGCATAGTTACATTCATGATAGTGTAGCTACCTAGACCCATAAGAGATCATTGCATTCTACTGCATAAAAACACATCCCATGCCCAATTGGGAAGTATCACAAAACACCTCCATCATTACACCCTCCTTTGATAGCTAAATAAATGGAGTGATGGATAACTTCATATTCAAGAATCCAAATGCTGCTTGGATTTGATCATTCTACACAAAATCCTGGTTTTTTCTGGTCAATAATGTCAACAAGGCTGCAACGTGAGATAAATTAGGCCCAAAAATCCAATAATATCCCGTGGGACCTTATAATCTTTGAAATTATACTTAAATTATGGGTGATTCCCAAGAAACAACTTGTTTGACCTTTGTTGGGTCATCTGCCACACCCTGCTAATACACCACATGCATGAGGAAATGGATCTATCATGTCTAGAAATTATAATTGAAAAACATTCCATAGAGATATTGGTGAAGAAGAACCTACAAAATAGTTTTGATATGTTAAAAACTTCCCTCCTATGACTTTGAGTATATTATTATTTCATTGATGAAGACAAAGATAAACCAGTCTAGGAACTCATGGAACACTGATTTCATGAGACCCATGAATATTGCGGGTGGATTTGTAACACTGAAATTAATGACTACAGGCTCAAAGTTCACATACCTACATATAAAGGCATACTTCTTGATATCACCCTCCTTCACCCTTAACTGGTGATATGCAGATCATAGGTTGACCTTTGAAAACCAAATAACCCCTCTCAGATGGTCAAAAATATTATCAATCCTTGAATGTGGGTAATGGTTCTTGAATTTCACCTAATTCAACCTCTAGTAGTCTATACACAACCTCATACTACCATCCTCCATCTTGAAGAACAACACTGGAGCACCCCACGGTGACACACTAGTCTGGATGAAGCCTTTCTGCCTCAAATCATCAATTTGAATGCTCAACTCCAACAATTGAGAGGGTTCCACCCAATAAAGAGTCATAAAAATTAGACAATCACCAGGCTACAATCCTATAACAAAATAAATGACATGTTTAAGGGGTAGTGTAACCAACTCCTGGGGGAAAACATCTAGAAACTCCTTGATGAAACTAGGAACGTCTACCATCCCAGCATCCACTAATTCTACAGATAGCTTTTCCAACAAGGGAATAAGGGGTTTCACAAGCCGACCACACACAATATAACATTGATCACCCCAAAAATAATGCACTGGACATCCACTTACATAAACATGACTCTCCTCCAAAGTAGTCAATAACAACACCAAATAATACAACCAATCAATGCTAATTATGAAATTGAATGTCTTCATTTGAAACAAGAAAAGATCCCCACAATACTGTTGCGGTCCCATCATCACTCTACACCCCCATCACACATCAAACAAGCTGGTCTAGCCTCCTATTGGCACTGTCATCACCAATGGTATAAAAATCCTCTCTAAATATAGTCATAGAGCATGTGTTAGAGAGGGTTCAACCAAGGAGTTCAAGTATCCTTACTCAAACAAGTAAAAAAATGGGTAGATGATTAAATGATTATACCACTAATGATCTATGGCCCATCTGGTGCTACTACCTCTGCTGTATGCAACTGACCACTCCCAGCTCCCTTGCCTCTCAGAAGATGACCACCTTGAAGACCACACTTAGGATGAGGTCCCTGAGCTCGAGGAAAATCCTATGGTTGACCTCCACCTGCTCCATCCACCCTAGCTAGATCATAAGCCAACTGTCCCATCTGTTAGAATGGCCTTGCTGGTAATTGCTGCTAAGGATGATGCTGAAAGTTTCCACCTCGGCCAAAATGGGCTCGAGCAGCTATTGGTCATTGGTCTTAGAGATGGAAATGAACCCCACCTAAGAAACACATTGGTCTCAAGCCAATAGGAATACCATGAAAACCAAATGTTTAAAAGGGATGTTGTTGAGGTCAACTCTTCGCTGGTTAAAACCTTGAAGGCCATGGAACCCATGGCTTGCCAAAGAAAACTCTACTCATTATGGAACCCAATTATTTCCCCCCCATAGAATACCTCCTCGTGAGTGAATTCTCTCGATCATCTCTTCCTTCTTCAAAACCTCTAGGTACGTTAACAACTTAAAAGTTGTAACTTCATATTGGATCAAAGGATGGAGAGCCTCCTAAAGAAACCTCACTTGGGACTCATCATCTAGAAAATTATCTAGGGAAAATCACAGAAGGTCCTTGAACATAACCCCATGTTCCTGCACATACATACTCTCTTGCTGAAGGTAGAGTAACTCCTGTCTACTCTCATCCTTCATTGTGGATGAAAGGAAATATTTATGGAACTAATTTTGGATGTCTACCCATGAAACATCTTCCACCCTCTTCCCACAAAGGTGAAACATCCACCACTTATGCATAACTCCTTGCATATGAATAACTACTAATGGAACCCTCTACTCCATTGGGGATTAGATCAAACTGAAAGTGATCTCCAACTCCTCTATCCAACTCACTATCTCCATATTATAAATTATCCCCCTGTAATTTACCAAATACTACCACTAAAAATATTTAAATATCCTCTACCATTGATCATCATCCTCTATTAGATCAACCCTTCATCGATCAACTGGGTCATCTTTAAGAACATCCACTGCCCGAGCCATGTACGGATGATGAACAAGAGCCATAGTTGGAAGAGAAAAAAGGACTTCATAATCCCATAAGTATGAATTTTAATTCTGATATATTTTAATTATCATTAATCCATTAAATTCATTTTATCCTTGTTAAATTTCCCCAAAAACACAATTAAAATAAGAACACAATTCATCATGATGCATTTACCTCTAATATTTCACTACCATGAAAGCAGTCCCATCTCACATGGACATTAAATAAGATTAGAGTTCATGAACTAGATCATGGGGGCCCTAAAATACCATGTACTAGCCAATCTACCTAGACTATATCACACACCAAGGTCAACTGATACTGTTTCCATACCAACCCATGAAAAACTCAAAGTTCATAACTCCAAAATCCACCATATCTGTCATCCACCAGCTCTAATACAACTATGTCTTGACCCCCTCATTCCAAATATACCCCTCTGAGGATGGAAAAAAGGAAAGGTATATAATGACCCCATAGTCCAGCCACCATTAGTCCTCAAGTTTGTGACTAGCACCAAGGGTGTACAAATATAACAATATGGGAGGCACTACGCTTTATAAGGAAACAATATTGGGAGATATGATGTATGAACCCAAAAAAAAATCATGGAATATATATATATTATACAAACTAAAAAATTCATCCCATAATGCATGTGTAGATAGAACTGATACAAATAAAATTCTTCAAAGTAAATACCCAAAAACAAACTAGAGCAGCAATACAACAATTATCCCTAGGTCTGAGCTAGTAACATCTAGAATGGTCTATGTAACCATCATGGAAATCTAAAAATTATTTTTATAGACATATGATGATCATACTATTATACTTAGTAGGAAAACCAAAGTCTCTCTTGCAGAAGTGGAAGGAGCATACTAATGCACCCATGAGAGAACAACAAAACCAAATAGCACCTAACAGGTAGACTAACCATAATCCCAACCTAACCAAAGATCTCTCACCAAATAACACATCCATGAATTATAATATAATATAAAGCACATCAATGACCCCACACCACATTCCCAGTGATTAGCTACTCTAACACCCCAACAACAAACATCCTGGTGATCCCACCTCTTCTGAATATATCACATTACATCCCGCCCGCACACACCTCAACCAAACCTCATAGAACATCCCACCCACACACACTTGGGCCATCTAAACACATCACATCCGTCCCGCACAAGCCTAGGACATCACAACACATCTCATCATGAAGATTCCTAGGATAACACAACACATCTCATCCCAAAGACACTCAAGACAATACACCACAACTCATCCCGAAGACACTTGGGACACCATACCACAACTTTCCTGAAGAAACCTTGGCCACTATCATTTTGAAGAGGGAGTATGGAGGATAGGGTTTCCAACCATCCATCCTCCCATAGGGATGTAAGAAAAAATACCCTCCCCAGTGACTATATGTGTGTCGGCACATAGTGCTTGACAAGGGTCGGGTGTATATAGAAATAATAGGAACATTCATTGTGTCTGTATATATATATATATATATATATATATATATATATATATATAAAGGAAAAAAATACCAACCTAGGGGTTCACAAACAATTCACCTACCTAATCATGACTTCCCAAATTTTGTTCCACCTCTAAATACATAACACCATACAAGTAAAATACACGACATAGTCCATTTTTAATCTATAATTAATATTAAACCATTTTCTAGATTCTCTATTACCAACCAATTGTAGTTTAAATCATTATCACGTAATAATTATAGTTCGTGATAATTATTCATTTCTCCATCCATACCAATCTAGAAACTATCATAGCACAATATATATCAAGCATCATGGTAAAAGAAACTAAAAAACTGCCAAAACTAATTACACCTTCCACCATAGCTCTGTTGCACATTAACATCAAAATAAACCATCATTGCAACCCCACTGCATGAAACGTCTCATCCAATACCCCCACATATCACAACATAGTCATATCCCATCCATCATATCACCAAATCCAACCCACAACTCAAAACCATGTCAAAAAACATGTTATAATACATACAAGATCAAAACATATTTTTAGATTTAGCAAGGAAAACCCTATTTAATTTCACTTCATTGATAAGGGTGTTATCACACAATTAATATGATCCTAGGGAATTCATTTTATTAAAAGACTGTAAGTGGTTAACCAATTTTATAACAAGTGATGTCAATAGACACACAACATGCATTCCAAAGTTTAAATCATCACAATAACACATAAAGAATACAAATGGACATAATTTTCAATAGGTAATTTATCCCATACAATCCGTAACATCAAAAAAGAACAAGTCAAATAAAATAAATGTTGTATGATCATACGTCACATTCCCCATCCCATTTATATTGGTTTTAAACCAATTCTATAATCATTATTAATATGGAATAAAAAATATCCAAAAAGATGAAAATTTATATACCCATCCTGCATGATACAAAAATAATAAAGACAAAGGAAATCTTACCTCAAAGAAAGATGATCAACACTAACATGTTTCTCAAAAAACAAAGGTGAGCATACAAAATGAATCTCTACTAGGAAACACAAACCAACTGTATGAAAAATATACTAAGAAGAATGTATTGGGGACATCTAGTCTCAAGATAAATCCAAACCAAAAGAAACAAGGGAAGGATATATCAGCTTTAGAAAGATCAGATCTGAGACACGAAGATTGGATACAGTTTGAATTTCTATTAAAGGTGGATATGAGAAAGGCCATGTGGTTTGACCATTTAAAAGCCACTAGACTTTTATAAAATTAAATATATGATAGGTAGCCTTTGAAATGGCTTACAAACATCTTAAACATGGAATTAAACTCATTTTTCCTCAAGGAATGAATTCAAAAAAGAAAAAATGGAAAAAATGGAAAATTCTGGAAATTTAGAAAACCATTGAAATGAGTCAACACCACCACCAAGATGATTCACCAGTAAAAGAGTCACCACCATAGGATTGACAGAGAGATGATTCACTGCTAAATGAGTCAATTATAGATGAGTCACCACCAGATGAGTTACCTCTATTGAGTCACTAAAAAATGAGTCACCACCAGCGAGTCACTACCAGACAAGTCGCCACCAGCGAGCTACCTCGAGGATAACCTACCACTAATATGAGCTACCACCAAAATGAGATACCTCTAGAATGAGATACTTATATAATAAGCTACTTCCAGAATGAGATACCATTGGAAAACTAGAAAATTGGAAAACTATTGAAATGAGTCACCATTGTAATGACTAACATGTCCCAAAAACACCTCGGACTACCCCCAGACACCCCGAACATCATGTTTTGGAAAATTAAAGGGCTGGAAGGTTTGGTCCATTACATTTCTTCTTGTGAAACTACTAATATTTTTTGGGAAAACTCTTTATATCACACATTTAGAAACATTAAAAGTGGTTCAGACTCAGAGAGCTATGTTAAGAGTATACTACACAGAATTTTAATTCTAAAAGGGTGAATCTATTGTAAAGAATAGTTATATGTACATGAATATTATAAATAGTTTACAATATATTAGTGAGAAATATCATGATGATGAGGTACTTGTTTAGAAGATACTAGATATCATGCCCAATGAGTGGAAATCAAAGAGGGAAACAGTTGATGAAATTAAAAATTTAAATAATCATACCTGGGATGATCTTACAGGTACCCTTTTTTTGTATGAGGGTAGGTTCAAGAGTGAAAAAAATAAAAATAAAAGTAAAAATGGTGGCCTTTCCTTTGATTCAACATCTACCTTACCTTATAATGTATAATATGTTGAAAAGGTTGTTAAATATTCAAGAACGAATAAAGTGGTTATTAAATATGATTCAAGTGCTTTTAAAATTTATATGAATGAATTAGAAAATTTTGGTAGAAGGATGAATAAAAAGGTCAGTAAGAAATATTTCCAGTATCGAAAAAATGGTCATATGTTTATAAGTGATAAGAAAGACGAAGATAATTTTTAAGAAAGCTATAAATATGGACACATGAGGCTAGATTCTTAAAAGATTAAGAGAAAAGATTGAAAATAAATGAATTTAGAGATGAATGCTAATAATTTTTATAGATATAAAGAAAATAATGTGAGGAAAGATAATGACACTTTGAGTGATAATGGAGGTGATTATTATGATTATTCTACATACAATGATAGTTTTGGTCAGGGGAACATAGGTCTTTATGAAAATGTACCTAGAGTAAATCATTTTTCCATAGATAAGGTATGAAAAATTAAAACCTTAACAATATTATTGGACTCACCTGTTTTGATAATCCCATATCATGTTTCGATAATCCCATATCCTCTTTTGATAATCCCAAATCATTTTTTTATAATCCCATATCATGTTTTGATAATCCCATATCATGTTTCAATCATGGTTTCATTATTTGTTAATTATGTTTCATTAATGTTTCTTGTTTCTATAGAGTAATATTCATATACTCTCAATCTCACTACATGATTGGTTAAGATTACAGTTCAAAATTTATCTAAGTACAAGGTCGTCATTACAAGGTTACCACTACAAGGTCACCGTTACAAGGTCACCTCTACAAGGTCACCGCTACAAGGTCACCATTACAAGGTCACCGTTACAATGTCACCAATATAAGGTCACCGATACAAGCCTAATTCTAAAGGTTATCGATGAAAGGTTACAGTTGGAGGTTGCTGATGTACACCTCTTGATTAAAGCCTACCGATGCGAAGGCTACCTTTACCAGTCTACCACACCCTTATAATCTATACATTGTCCAATTCTTATGATTATTTTAACAGTGATATTTTGCTAAATTTAATTCTTCTGACTTAATTAATTCTTATTGTAAAAAAATTAGGAGACTATATCTTGATAGTACAAGGTTCGAGAAAGATGTCATGTGATGTACTTTCACCTATTTTCGGGCCTCAAATATGAAAGAAAAAGACCAAGGAAGGAAGATAGAAAAAAAGGTATAGAGAAAAATGAATATATATATATAGATACATATGAGAAGGAGTCCTGAAGTTAAATGCACAAAGAAGAAACTACTAGAGAACAAGGAAGAACCATTCGAGAACCTTCACTACGAACCCCAAGAACATCAAGAAGATCATTAAGGGAAAACTACTTGAGGCATCCTTTTGTTTCTCATAAACTTTCAATCAACTCTAGAAGCAGACCATCCAATTCCAGAAAGCCAGTACCTGGAGTTGCGACACACTATTTTGAAGACAACTTCTAGAGATAGACTCAAACATTAAATTCCTCACTTCAAGGAATCAAGAGATGAACTGCAAATACATAGAGCCTTCTAAACTCTATCTCATCCTAATTGCTCGATTATTTCTTTCTTTTTTACATTTCTAAGAAGTGTGTGTGTCTGTCAGTCTCACACACTGTATCCTATTCTTAAACAGAAGGATATTGAATATCCTCACATCAAACATCATCTACATTTGTTTCCTAGGTATAATTGTGGACGCGACCGTGTGTGGTTTGTATTGTTTGTCTTTCCCATGAAGAATAGTGGTAGAGGGTGGGACCTGTAGACAGTTTGTGAAAACTATTGTAAAGCCCGATACAGGCTGTATCTCAAGTGTATTGCTAATATACACTGCTTGGTTGTAGGTGATCCCTAAGTGGAGATGATTAAGTATCAGCTTGAGATTGATCCTCTTGTTTTATTTCACTATGAACTATATTTTTGTTATACTCGGTTTTATCTATTTTCCGTTGCTTAAATTAGCTAAAACATAAAACTATTTTTCTTTCTATTTGATAGTTAGTTTTGGTTAGTGTGTGTATTTGTTTAATTCAGTAAACTTGTTTCAAATGTTGAAGCAGTGTTACTCACTAATTCAACTGAGGACTAATCACCCTTTGAGAAACCTGTTGACCAATTAGACATCTATATCTCCACTGCCTTAATTAACTCGAACATTCTCAAAATTTGGGGGATCTTTATAATAAAGTTTTTAATAGAATGTTTAAGTAGGAACTCAGTTCACCCCCGCTTGAGATTCCACTACGACCAATATTTGGTTTTGAAGGAGTTTTTTTCAAGTTCTCAAATTCTTTTTCAACTATGCTTTTATCTTTATCTTAAATATATTAAAAATTTTGTTGTATCTAAATTTTCAGTTCTTTAAATTTTAAGTAACTATGGAAACTGGAGTTGAGGGAGCTGCTAATAACAGGCCACCTTTCTTTAATGGTAATAACTATGATCAGTGGAAATCAAAAATGAAAATGTATCTAGAGAGCATGGAACCTGAAATCTGGGACAGAATTGATGAACAACATGTAGTTCCTACTACTTCTAGGGACACATGGTCTTAGTTGACTAAAGCCACATATAATAATAACTGTAAATAAATGAATTCCTTGTACTGTTCTCTAGGTGATGATGAATTCAATAGAATATGTTCTTGTAAAACTGCATATGAAATTTGGGATACTTTATCTGTTTTTCATGAGGGAACAAACAATGTTAAAGAAATGAGATTAAATACATATATTATTAAATATGATAATTTTAAAATGAATCCTCATGAACCTATCTCGGAAATGTATCTCAAGTTAAATGAAATAGTGAACCCCATTAGTCTTCTTGGAAGACCAGTGGACAACAAGGACCAAATCATGGGCTACTTTGATGCCTATCTGACAGATGGAGAGGAACTTCTGTTTCTATTCGAGAATCTTGTGACATAAGAAAATTGCTAGTGAAGGAAATAATTGGAAAGTTTTTGATGTATGAATAAGAGCTTAAGGTGAATCAAGAAGTAGATGAACAACAAATGAAGAAGTCAGTAGCATTCAATACTACTACCTCAAAGATAAAATACAAAGAAAAAGTTCAAGCTTCTATAGATACTTCCACAAGTGAAGACTCATACTCTAACAGTGATGATGTGATGACTCATCTCTCAAGGTGATTCAAAAGGTTCTACCGAAAGAAGAAATTCATTAGGAAGTCAAACTACAAAAGAATTATGATAGTAAAGGATAATGGAATAAAGACAGAAGATAGAATGACAACTGAAATAAAAAAGTCTGTTATGAGTGTAAATGCAAAGGTCATGTGAAGGCAGACTGACCCAGGCTTACATTTAAAAATAAGTATGAAGATAAAGGAAAAGGATATAAAAAGGTTAATAAAGACACATTGAGTGCTTTAGAAGATTGTTCAAGTGAGTCTGAGACTTCTAATAGTGACAAGAACAAATGTGCAAATCTATGTTTCATAACCAAAACATCGGAGGTAACACCCAATTCTCCTGTACACAATATCTATTATTCTGAGAATGAAAATGAATCAAATAATGATGAAAATACGACTAAGGATGAACTATTTGAATACTATGGAATGATTGAGGATAAATTTAAAGAACTCAAGTATAAATATAAATTATTGAAAAGCCAACATGATATAAATGCCAATTATAAGTCTGATATGGATATTGATAGAGAAAAATGTGTACAGTTTTTAAAAGAAAATACTGAAATAAAATTACCAAATGAGCAATTAAAGAGAGATCTTGAGAAGTTTACTGCCGGTAGAGATAACTTGACTCAGTTACTAGGAAAAAAGATTGATCCAAAATATACAACTAGTCTAGAGTATCAACTAGGACCAAGAAGGATCAATGAAACTAAATTTATTCCAAAATCTGGACAATTCACAGCTAGTTCAAGTTCTGGACCATTTCTTGAAAAACAATTCTCTAAAGGACCAAACAATGTGTTTATTTCTCAGAATATATGTGCTGATTATAGGAAATCTGTGAGACAATTTTGGGTTACCAAAGTTTTACTTTCTAACCTCTCTGGACCTAAGAAAATCTAGGTACCAAAGTTACATTGCACTTAATATGTTTTTCAAGAAATTTCATTAAAGAGTTCATATAAAACTCTATGGTACTTGGATAGTGGATGTTAAAGAAATATGATAAGAGACTACTCATGATTCCAGAGCCTGATCAAATTTGATGGTGTACATGTAACTTTTGGTGATAATTCTAAAGGGAAGATCATCGGCTTAGGCTAGATTGGTAACCATAATGCTGTATTAATTTCAAAAGTACTTTTTGTTGATGGGTTACAATACAATATTCTAGGTATCTCTCAGTTGTGTGGTGATGGTTTTATTGTCAAGTTTGAAAATGATTCATGTAATGTTTTTAATTCTAAAAATGATTTAATATTTACTGCTCTTAGAAATGAGAATGTATATATTGTTGTTTTAGATTCTTTATCTAAAAAAAATTTTTCTTGTTTAAATGCGTTTCATAAGGAATCCTTATTGTGGCATAGAATATTAGGACACTGCAATGTGAATTGACTTAGAAAATTGACTAGGAAAGGTTTAGTTAGATACTTACCTAAATTATAATTCCCTCATAACAATGTTTGTAATCCTTGTCAAAAGGGAAAACAACACAACATTTCATTCAAACCAAAGAAATAAGTTTCTACTTACCAGCCACTTGAGTTGGTTCACAT
This sequence comes from Viscum album, assembly GCA_963277665.1. NCBI lineage: Eukaryota > Viridiplantae > Streptophyta > Magnoliopsida > Santalales > Viscaceae > Viscum > Viscum album. The sequence goes on along the minus strand of OY728155.1, from coordinate 267,324,139 downwards.
GGATTTGTTTGGACCATTAATATTTTCAAGTTTAAATGGGAAGCACTATGTTTATGTTCTTGTAGATTATTTTTTTCTAGGTACACTTGGGTATAATTTATAGCTCAAAAAGGTGAAGATTTTTCTTATTTTATCAAATACTCCAAGTCTGTAGAAAATCTTAGTGGACTTAGAATTAAGTCATTGAGAAGTGATCATGGCTGTGAGTTTAAAAATCAAGAATTTGAATCTTATTTCTCACAAAATGGATATACTCACAATTTATCTACTCCTAAAACACCTCAACCTAATGGAGTTATATAAAGAAGAAATAAGACACTTCAATAGACTGCTCGAACTATTCTCAATGAGTATAATTTACTAATTTATTTTTGAGCTGAAGCTATTAATAAAGCTTGTTATATTATCAGTAGTGTCCTGATTAGACCTGTTCATAAGAAGACCACTTATGAGCTCTGTAATAGTAGGAAGCCTAAGGTTAATTACTTTAGAGTCTTTAGTTGCAAAGTCTTTATCCTTAACACTAAGTACAATCTTGACAATTTTTCCTCCAAAATTCATGAAGGAATTTTACTAGGTTACTCAATCTCTAGTAAATCTTATAGAGTATTCAATAAGAAATCCAAATATGTGGAAGAATCTATTCATGTAAAATTTTATGAGACTGATCCACATGAACCCAAAACCTCTCTTGAACATCTTGAGGAAGATATGTAAATTCTGGACCTTAATGATAATGATAGTGAATCCCCTGTAAAAGTAACCAATTCTGGGAATCTTCCATAATCTATACCTATTGAGTCTAAACCTCTAGACAACCATGAGGAGCCTAGTTAAACTCTTTATAGAGGTATTAGAACTCTCAAGAATCATCCTTTAGATGCTATAGTAGGCGATTTAAATAGAGGGACACAAACTAGAGCTTCTCTTAGAAACGTGGTTGCACATCAATCTTTTCTTTCACATCTTGAACCTAAAAATATCAATGATGCAATCAATGATTAATTTTGGGTGATAGCTATGAAATAATAATTGAATCAGTTTGAAAGAAACAGATTTTGGGAATTAGTGGATAGACCTAAAGAAACCATAACCATAGGCACTAAATGGGTTTTTAGAAATAAAGTTGATGAGTCTGGAAATATAGTTAGAAACAAAGCTAGATTAGTTTCACAAGGTTATAGTCAAGAAGAAGGGATAGAATATGAGGAAACCATTGCTGTTATAGCTCGACTAGAATCCATTATGATACTAATTTCTTATGCAGATCATCTAAATTTAAAATATTTTCAAATGGATGTCAAAAGAGATTCTTTAAATGGGTACATATTTAAAGATGTATATGTTGACCAACCTCCTAGTTTTACAAATCCCCATTTTCCAAATCATGTTTTTAAACTGTCAAAAGCCTTATATGGTTTGAAACAAGCTCCAAGGTCTTGGTATGACAGACTCAGTTATTTCCTTATTTTAAAAAGATTTACTAAAGGAATATAGGATCCTACTTTGTTTATTAAAAGGATTTCCAAATATGTTTTAATAGTAAAAATTTATGAAGATGATATAATTTTTTGATCCTCTAAATACTCTTTTGTATAGATTTTTCAAAAATGATGCAAGATGAATTTGAAATGAGTTTAATGGGGGAACTTAAATTATTCCTTGGATTTCAAATTTTCCAAAATAAAAATGGTATTATTCCAAATCAAGGTAAATATACTAAAGATATTTTGAAACATTTTGGTTTGGAAAGTAATAAAGGTAGTGATACACCAATGAGTACTACTTGTAAGTTGGATGCTGATGAAACTGGTTAACTAGTGGATCATACCAATTCTCGAGGTATGATTGGAAGTATGCTATATCTTACTGCTAATAGACCTGAAATTATGTTGAATGTATGAATGTGTTCTCGTTTTCAAGAAAATCCCAAAGAATCTCATTTAACTGCTATTAAAAGGATTTTTAAATATCTCAAGTTTACTATAAATCTAGGACTATTTTATCTAAGAGGACAACTATTTGATTTAATAAGTTATTCAGATGCTGGGTTTTCCGGTTGTAAGTTAGATAGAAAAAGAACTTCCAGAACAAATCACATGGTAGGAAAGTCACTAGCATCATGGTGTAGTATGAAACAAAATTTTGTTTCATTATCTACTACCAAAGTTGAATATAGAGTTGTGGGTAGTTGTTGTGCTCAAATTCTATGGATGAAACACACATTACTAGACTATGGATATCAATTCAAACATGTCTCTATAAACTGTGACAACACGAGTGCTATCAAAATCTCTAAAAATCTAGTATCTCATGCTAGGACAATGCATACTGATGTAAGACATCACTTACTGAGATATCATTATCAAAGAGTTGATATCACTCTTGAATTCATTAGTACAGAACACCAATTGGCGGATATATTCACAAAGCCTTTGAATTATGAGAGGTTAAATTACATCAAACATGAGTTAGGGATGACAAACTTTTGAGTTAGAGACCTTAACGATAGGACCTCACTGCTAGAACTTACCGATAGAACCCACCGTTAGACCTTACTAATAGGACCTCACCATTAGACCTTACCGATAAGAACTCACCATTAGACCTTACCAATAGGACCTCACTGTTAGACCTTACCGATAGAACCTCACCATTAGACCTTACCGATATGACCACAATGTTAGATATTACCGATAGAACCCCACCGTTGGACCTTACCGATAGGACCTCACCGTTAGACCTTACTGATAGGACCTCACCATTAGATCTTACCGATACCTCCTTACGGATAGACGAATTGAGTCTGGGACTTTGACTTTCTATTCTCAGATGGAATCTAAAACATTTTCTGCATATTACTTATTTATTTTATATGTTTCATTTTTCCAATCCCTAAATAAAAAAAAAAATAAAACACATATCACATTTCAATCCACATCAAAACCTCTCCCGAACCTTTTTCTCCCCAAACCAAAATCTCTACTGAAACCTTGAACCACTCTTGATCGATGGCAAGAGTCAAAAGGATATCAGTTATTGATGAAGGCGACGCGCCTGATCCTAATAGACCTAGAGCTGAGTCGAGTATTGGAATCCGGGTAGTGTCAAAGATGATTAACACGCATTTATCGAAGAGGGAAATAATAGTTGAGAAGGTGTTAAGTTTAGAATGGTTGTTGTCAAGCTGGTCTTTAGTACTAAATTAACTCAAAGATTAGGGTTGGGTTGAGTGTTTTGAAAATAATAATGGACCCTATTACCCAAAGACAGTGAAAGAGTTTTATGAGTATCTCAAGTTTCAGAAGTCTATGAATGAGCACCAGATGACTTCTAGAGTAAATAGAGTAAGTGTGAGTTTCTCTTTTGTTGATTGGGATGATTTCTTGAGGGTTACACATGAATAAATTTATGATTATTACTCAAAAGTGGTGCCTCCCAGTAGTGAGTTATTCTGCTATGAAGAAGCATTAGCTGAATTGATAGGGAATGGAATTCCTAGGAAAGCCATTGCTGCAAAGATGGAAGGATAAGACAAGCTGCTGTTTAATTTTGTCCAGCATGTTTTGAGTCCCAATAGAGGGGAATTTGGATCTTTAATGTATCAGGATGTTTTTATCTTGTATTTGTTAAAACATAAACAAAAGATCAACTTATGCAGGCTATTGATGATTCAACTAGAATATATGACCAATCCCAGTTCCAAATCCAATGCCATATTTCATGCTAAGTTGATATCCCTTATGTTGAAATTTAAAGGAGTTACTTGATCTAAAGAAGAAACTATTGTTGTTCAAGATAACCATTTCATCTCTAAAGTGATCTTCAAGTTTATAAAGATCAACTAGAATCCATGGGTGATGATGATGCTAAGGTATATGAAGAGTTTAACACTTTGAATCATCCCACTATGCCTAATAATAAGAGAGACCCATGTCTTAAGCCTGATGAAGTTGAGCCTTCCTATTCAGATGAAGGGGAAGAAGTTGCTGATGTGAAAGAAAGAGAGGATTCTACTATTGATGACATGAGTGACCTTGACCTTCCCACAAATCCTTGTGTTAATATAGTATCCTTTGGTGATCCTAGACCACCAAAGAGATTTCATAGAAGGGAGACTGTCCTAAGGGACAATTAAGAAGAAACCAATGGAGAAGAAGGAGCTAAAAATGTCTTAAGAGACATTAGAGATACCTTAGATGAGGATGAGGACCCTAAGTCAAGTCAGGATGACTTTGAAATAGCTGCTCCTAGAAGTGAAGAGTAATGTTTAAGGCTTAGTCCTTTAATAGGACATACAAAAAGGGTATAGAGTAGAGATGAAGAAGTTGCTGATTTAGTTGAAGTTGGACTTGTTTTGGAAGTTGTTGAAGATTCTGTGGATGAAGTGGCAGTAGACCTTCCTATTGATGAATTCGATCAAGGAGGTAAGATGGAGATAGATGTAGCTTTTCAAGAGAATTCTCCAATTGAGGAGGAGGAACCTGTTTCTACAAGATTAGATGTTGTTTCTCATGAGATAGAGGACTGGACAGAAGCTCCTGGATTTGTTGTTTTAGGATTAGATTATGTAGATTCTAAAGATGACCATCCTATAAGAAGTCCTCCAATTCCTACTGTCTTATAAACTACCATTGTGCAACCAGTGGTTTTGTTTCCTCGAGACTATGTAAATAAGGATGAATTGGATTATTTGAAATCAAAACTAGAGAGGCATATTGATGAGAAAACCACTGAGATAACAAAAACAATAGATCTCAATCAAGAAATCATGACATCTATAGTGGAAAGGATAGTCTCTTCCTCTCACTAATCTATGTTATATGTGGTCAAAGAATGTCATAATAAGGTAAGAACTTTGATATAATCTATAGAATCAGTGAAACAGTCTATTTCCAGCTTAGATGCATATATGGATTCAAGGGATCAGGTGGGAAGAGACTTTAGATATGTTAAAACTGTGGTTCAACAAATAGTCATAGTGTTTGAGGATTTTAAGAAGTCCATGGAAACACATGTGAAAGGCCAAGATGATGATGTAAAAAAGGCTGATTAGTGGGATAACCAAGTCATTCAAGGAGACTGTGGCTTTCTCTCTAGAACCTTTAGGTGCATCTTCTTCCACTTCAGACTCTCCTCCAGTTGACATTGAAGCTTTCAGGACCGTTGTTAGAGAAGAGGTGGAAAAGTTCTCTAGTTCTAGTACCTCAAACTCTTAGGTCATTTCTATTACCAGGGAAATTCATAACATTGTGGGAAATTACATAAGGGAAGCTTCTCAAGATCATAATGCCATCAAGGAACATGTTGACATTTATTACAAAAGAGTATACACTATGAATCAGATGTATGACCACTTAAAGTTGATGTTAGAGAACTTGAGGATTCCGCCTATCACCCAGACATTTAAGGATCAAGTGAGCAAGCTTTGAGGGCTGACTCCTACCTTGGAGAAATTTATGGAGAATAAGGATGATTTTATTTTGGCTATGGAAAGAGGAGGCATTATCATTATGGAATTCATAAATCTTATCTTGCCATACCTCCATGTGGAATGCACTCCCATAATTGTTCCTCCAGCCTTGCCCTCTTCCTCAAGTGCCTCAAGATCTGCCAATGCTACTCTTATGATGACTCTTTTCTCAAGACATTAGAAGCTTGACCCCCACCATTCCTTAGAGATCTACTCACTACAGGTCTACTAATGCTTCTGTTTCTGCTCCTCCTACACTGCTAATATCCATCCCTTGGCCTATCCCTCCACCTTTAGAACCTACATCCTCAGATTCCATGGGAAAAGCTTCAATGGACATCTCTTATGTTGATTTAGTGTATACTGTCTTAGCTGAGAGGGATTTTTGTATTTATTTTTTTATATTGTACTACTGTGATATTAATTCAAACTCTTTTTTCACAATTTTTTTTATCTATGCTTTTTTTTAATCACAAAGGTGGAGAAAATATTTCAAATTGAACTCTCTCAGTAACCCAAAAAAGGAGATAAGTGTTTATTTGTGTTTATATTTGTTATATATGTTCTGGACTAAATGTAGTGTTCACCAAAACATTTTTCTATGATCACATTACTGATTAAATTAGCAGATGTGCTTAACATTGATTCAAAACTCTTAAACCTAAAGATTCAATGAAAAAATTTGTGATTATCATAAAGGGATATATTGGTGGACTCACTTGTTTTGATAATCCCATATCATGTTTTGTTAATCCCATATCCTGTTTTGATAATACCAAATCATGTTTTGATAATCCCTTATCATGTTTTAATAATCCCAAATCATGTTTCGATCATGTTTTCAATCTATTAATTATGATTCATTAATGTTTCTTTTTTCTATAGAGTAATATTTATATACTCTCAATCTCACTGCTTGATTGGTAAAGCTTACAGTTTGGAATTTATCTAAGTACAAGGTCACCATTACAAGGTTACCGCTATAAGGTCACCATTACAATGTCACCGCTACAAGGTCACCGTTACAAGGTCACCGTTACAAGGTCACCATTATAAGGTCACCGATACAAGGTCACCGATACAAGCATACTGCTCAAGGTTACCACTGAAGGTTACTGATTAAAGGTTACAGTTGGAGGTTGTCGATGTACACCTGTCGATTGAAGGCAACCGATGTGAAGGCTACTGTTACTAGTTGACCATACTCTTTTAATCCATACTTTGTTAAATTATTATGATTATTTTAACAGTCATATTTTTCTAACTTTAATGATTCTGGCATAATTAATTCTTATTGTAAACATAATAAGAGACCATATTTTGATATTACAAGGTATAAGAAAGATTTCACATGATGTACTTTCTACTATTTTCGGACCTCAAATATGAAAGAAAAAGACCGAGGAAGGAAGATATAAAAAGAGGTACAGAGAAAAATGAAGATATACATAAATACATATGAGAAGGATTCGTGGTGTTAAATGAACGAGGAAGAAATTACTGAAGAACAAGGAAGAACCATTTGAGCAACTTCATTGAGAACCCCATGAACTTCAATATCATTTTGGTGAAACCACTGGAGGCTACCTTTTGTGTCTCATAAACATTAAATCAACTCAAGAAGAAGACCATTCAATTCCTGAAAGCCAGTACTTGGAGTTGTGACCCTCTGTTTTGGAGACAACTTCTTGAGATATACTCAAACATTAAATTCCTCACTTAAAGGAGTGAATATCCAAACTAGAAACACATAGAGCCTTCTAAAATCTATCTCATCCTAATTACTCTATTGTTTCTTTCATTTTTACATTTCCGAGAAGTGCGTGTGCCTATCTGTCTCACACACTGTATCATGTGCTTAAACTGGAGGATACTGAATATCCTCACATCAAAATTCATCTACATTTTATTCCCATGTATAAATGTGGAAGATACCACATGTGGTCTGTATTTTTTGTCTTTCCAACGAAGAACAGTGGAAGAGGGTGAGAACCCTGGACAGTTTGTGAAAACTGTTGTAAAGCCCGATACATGCTGTGAATCAAGTTTATTGCTAATATAAACTTCTTGGTGGCAGGTGATCACCAAGTGGAGAGGATTAAGTCTTTTCATGAGACTTAACCTCTTGTTTTACTTCACTGTGCACTATATTTTTTTTATACTCCATTTTATATATTTTCTTCTTATTACATTAGGTCAATCCTAAAACTGTTTTTATTTCACTTTGATAGTTAGTTTTGGTTAGTGTGTGTATTTGTTTAATTCAGTAAACCTATTTCGAAAGTTGAAGCAATGTTACTCACTAATTAAACTAATGACTAATCACCCTTTGAGAAACCGGTTGACCAATTAGACACCTATATCTCTACTGCCTTAATGAACTGGGCCATTCTCAAAATTTGGGGGATCTGTATAATAATGTTCTTAACATAAATTTTAATTAGGAACTCAATTCACCCCCCTCTTGAGATTCTACTCTGACCAACAAATATGTATTTAAGTTATAATTATCTTAATGATAAGGATTCAACATCTTCAGATGAGTAATTTTCCATAGAAAAATGTAATACTCTTCCATCTTATGATGAAGTTTCATATTTTGATAAATTAATTGGGAATGAAAATTGTAAAATTTTCCAAAAACTTTATAATGATAAGGGAAAACATTCTAAGGATGATTTGAGGAAAAATGTTTTGAAAATTTATATACCAAATCTTTCAAAATATATTGATAATACTATTTATGAGTAAAAATATCTTTCTAAATTTTTTAAAAAATTAGTTTCTGAGATAAATGTTTTTGAAAATAAAGTTAATTCTGAAACTAATACTTGAGAGGATAAATATTTAGTTGTAAAACTAAAAACAAAAATATCGAGTTTGAAAAAACTTTTATATAACTTTACCGCTAGAAAGGAATGTTTTGATAAAATGTGTAAACAAATTTATCCTCATTTTTATGGTTTTAGAATGAAATCTACTTAAAAAAAATTTAGTTACAATTTTTTTTGTTCCTACAAATGACTCTTTTTTAAAAAATGTCAAAGTGGTGGTCATTAGAAAATAATTATTCATTAAAAATGGTCAATACCTAGTATTTTAAGAATCCTATTTTTCTAAACAAATTTGGATTGATAATGCTTTATTTTCTAATATTTCAAGACCTTATATGTTTTGGGTGCTGAAAAGATATTTTTTTTCAGGGAAAAATGATAGTACCAAAAACAATAATATATGAAACATGGATAGTGGGTTATCCAAACACATGATTGAAAAAAAACCTTTTTCCAGATTATTATCAAAATGAATGGTTGAAATGTAACTTTTGGAGATAATGATCAAGGATATATTATCAACATAGGTAATAGTGTTCTTCTTGGAAAATATATTATTTCTAATTTTATGTTTATTAAGGGTATTAAGAATAACCTTATAATTATATGTCAATTATATAATGAAGGTTACCTTGTGAACTTTAGAAATTATAAATGCTTTGTACATAGTTCTAAGGATGAATTTATTCTTTCTACCAATCTACAATAGAATATTTACACACTTAACATAGAAGACCCTAGGAGCCAGGACATACCATTCCTTAGTGAAATGGAAGATCAATATTGCTTATAAAATAAAATATTAGGAAACTATAACCTAATAAACTTATCTAAGTTTACTAATAAGGTAATTACTAAATATCTACTAGAAAATAGGTTTTATTCTTCCAAATTCTTTAACCCTTATCAAAATAGTAAGAAACATAGATCAAGATTTAAATCTATTAGTGAAGTCTCAACTTTTGATTCTTTAAATTTAGTTCACATGGACTTATTTGGTCTTACAAAAAATAGAAGTATTGGTGGAAAATACTATGTATATGTTTTATTTGATGATTACACTAGATATAAATGGGTTAATTTTCTCACAATGAAATCAAAAGCCTTTTTTTATTTTAAATTTTTTTAGCCATTGTTAAAAATGAGAAAACCCATCCCTTGATAAAAATTCATATTTATCATGGTGGAGAATTTGTAAATACAGATTTTGAAACTTTTTGAAGTAATAAATGTATCTAACATAACTTTTTAGCTCCTATAACCCCTCAACAACATGGAGTAGTTAAAAGATGAAATAGAACTATTCAAGAAATAACTAGAACCATGTTGAGTGAATACTCAATTGTGAAACATATTTGGACTAAAATGGATATTAATACCTACTATACTATAAATCAAGTTCTAGTTGGATCTTTTCTTAATAAAAATATTTATGAGTTTTAGAAAGGTAGAAAACCTAATGTTTCTTACTTTAACATTTTTATTGCAAAGTATTCATCAGGAATATGAAAGATAACTTACAAAACTTTTCACCCAAATCCAATGAAGGAATATTTCTAGGTTGTTCCACTACTTCTAGGGTTTATAGAGTTTTTAATAAAAATTATTATACTATTGAGTAAATAGTGAATGTTATGTTTGATGTAACATTTTCTTTTATTTCCAAACAATCCAACCAACACCCTTAGATGTGATTTCACTAAATTATTTTCAACCATTATTAGAAAGTTCTTCTCATAAGGATATAACTGAAGATATAGTTTATAATGTTATTCCTTAGGAATATTTTATAACTATTATTGAATATAAGACTTTTTAAATCTCAAGTAGTCAGTTCTTTCTTAGGAATATCTCTAGTGACAATATCATGGTGATGTAGATCAACCAGTTAGGATTAGAAGTTCCTTAAGAAATTAAATTGGAAATATATAATTCTTTTCAAAATTTGAACCTCATAATTCTGATGGTATTTTAGGTGATGATGATTGGATTAAGGCTATTTAAGATGAGATTGATGAATTTGAGAGAAACAAAGTCTATAATTTAGTCGAATGACCTTTATAAACTTCTATAATTTGGGTTAAATAGTTTTTTCAGAACATATGTGATTAAAATGGCATAATTTTTAGAAATAAATATGGGGTTTTTTCTAATGGTTATAATAAAAAATATGGTATAGATTATGAAGAAAACTTTTTACTGATAGAAAGATTTGAAAATATTAAAATACTTCTATAATTTGTAGTATTCACAAATTTCAAAATTTTTCAAATGGATGTGATGTGTGATTTTCTTAAGGGATATGTATAAGAAGAATTTTATGTAGAACATCTTGATGGATTTGAAAATTAAAAACATCCTAAATACGTTTATAAACATAATAAATATTTATATTTACTTAAATAATCCCATAGATCTTAGCATGATATATTAACATGTTTTTTTACAAAACAATTTTTTTTAGAGTAGATGCGGATCCAAAAAAATTTATAAAGGAAGTAAATAAAAACAATAAGATTTTAAAAATCTATGTTGGTGAAATTATATTCATATTTAATCAACAATATCAATAGGTTCTTATATATATCATATGAAATCTATGTTTGAAATGAGTATGATGGGTCAATTAACATATTTCGTTGGTATTAAAATTTTAAAAAAACCAAATGAAACTTTTATATATTAACACAATTTTATAAAAAAACTTCTTAATAAATTTGGATATGACAATACTAAAAGTATCAGTACTACCATTGGTACCTCAAATACTTTAGATATTGATGAGGTTGGGAAACTAGCTAATCAAAATATTTGTAGAGGTATGATAAGAATTTTACTTTACTTAACTTCTAGTGAACCAGATTTAATGTTTTATTTATTTCTTATGTAAAAGATATCAAGAAAATAAAATGTAATACCATTTAAAAGAGGTAATTGTTTTTCTTATCTTAAGGGAACTATGTATTTTCTATTCTATTAAAAATGTTTTTGAACTGAATTGTTTTTTGGATAATGGATTTTTTGTCTTTTTAGAATGGATAGAAAAATTAAATCTAGAAATTATAATTTCTTTGGAGAGTCTTTAGTTTCTTGTTTTTATAAGAAACAAAACCCAATAGTAATTTTGACTCCTGAATCCAAATATGTGATAGTTGGATGTTTTTTTGATCAAGTGTTTTGGATGTAACTAACACTCACTAACTATGACATTAGTTTTACAAAAAACTAAAATACTTCTTGATAACACAAGTGTCATTGACTTAAAGTAAAACCACAGAACATAACTAACATTACAAACACATAGATATAAGATGAAATTTTGTTCATGATCACACACTCAAAGGAGATATAATTTTACAATTCATCAAAACACAATAAAAACTTGCTAATATTTTTACTATTCACCATAGTTTTGATAGATTTGAATATATATAAAAAAATCTCAGAATGATAAAAATAAATTAATCATTTATATCTACATCTTGTTGACATATCTCCTAACATTGAGATACTCTTTTTCAAAGGATGATTACATATGTTTTATGTTTTTCAAAACTTTTATTTCTTCCTAAATATTTTTATTATCTAAATATTTATGTTTTCTTAAAAATTTTATCATAATGATTTTTCGAGACTCATATGTCTTTATGAAATTTTGGAAGTCATAATTCTTAAATAGATTTATAGACTCAGGAAATGTAATAAAATTTCTAGAGTCAAAAAATATAACAAAATTTTTAGACATAATATTTGTAATAATTTATTTCAAATTCCATTTTTGGTAATTTGTTTTATTTTAAAAACATTTTTTTAATCAAAACCTTTATAATCTAGTTAATTTTAAAAAATAAGAGTATATTGTTCATACAGGTGGATTTATTCACTTTGAAAGGTACTTCTCTATTATTTTTACTTTTTACAATATCTCATTATGAATAGTTATTTTATTGTTTTTTTTAATTTTTAGTTTTTATAAAAATTTTGTTTTATAATTTGGAAAATTTTGTTCTTATAATTTAAAATTTTTTGTTTTTATAATTTAAATTTTTTGTTTTTATAATTTAAAATTTTCGTTTTTATAATTAAAAAAATTTCTTATTCATATTGATCCCCAATCCAATAAATGTTTTCAAAAAGTCAAGAGTGATTAAGTTATTTAAAACTTTCTTCAGATGAATTTCCAATATCATATCAAAAAGAGTTTAATATTAACTATTGAATTTGTTTTTGAAGTAAAACCATTATTTCAATTACCTATATAAAGGAGGGGTACCCCTCATCCCACATCAGTAGTTTCATGATTTTATCCCCGATTTACTGTTTCTTTCATATTGTACAATTTTATTTTCATTCATTCCACTGGCTTTAGTCTCTTTTTAGTGGTAACAAAATATGATTTCTCAAAATGGTATATTTTCATGGAATGGTTGATAGAAAGGTATTTTATTGATGTGTATTATTCCACATTGAAAACGATTATTTATTTTAAAGGATATGAGTTTGTCTCTTTTGAGAAAGTTGATAAGGATTTTGATTTGATTTATCCTGATCTAATTCAAGATTTTTATGCATATGCTATGTTTTTAAGGAAGATGATAAGGATATCTTCCATGATTTATGCAAAAGGATATTGGATTTCTCATATGAATTTTTTTGCTTTTCTTGGATTATCTTCTAAGGGAGATGCACATTGTCTATCTTATAAACTCTCTAATAGTCTTAGTACACTAAATATAAGAAAGGATAAATATTTTTTATATGCTGATTATGAGGAAATAAGAAATTTTTCTTTAATCAGTTCAGATAATCTTGTTATTTCATTATGTAAGCAAGGATTCCTGATTATGAGGAAAGGAGACTGAGATATACAAAAATTTTCAGATGTGTTCATATTGGATTATCTAGTCAATATGAGGAAGATTTTGTTGGAGTTGGTTCCTCTAACCAACTTCTTTGAACTTTTTTATAATTTTATATTTATGGTTTTTGAATATTAATAAATTCTTTATCACATCATGATTATTCTTCTACATGACTTAGCATGTGATAATATCCTAAGATTAGTTGTCGCAATAACGGTCATAGTAATTCCCCACTATGATTAGAACCCAAAATTTCTATGAAACTATTATTGACTAAATGTTCTATGGACAGATTATATCGTTTGTAGGGACAAAAATTATATAGGCTATCTGGTGTGGAGACTCACAGGACATTGAGACACCTTCTCATGGTGTACATCATTGGTAATATCCAGCAGGATATTATGAGAATGAGACCAGATAGTAAGAAATCACATATATATGTTTCATTGGATGTTCTTATCTGCGGACATGTGTGACGGTCCTTAGACATTTAGATTATTATTAATCAATATTTGGAGCCACATACACTAATGTATTGATGAAAACCATGATGACATATGCTCGTGGTGAGAGTGGATATGTTGGGTACATCATGATTAATATTGTACTAAGGAATAATAAGAGAAAGTATTTAACCCTTATGTTCATTAACAGAAGTAAATATCTCAGGACCTTTGATGAAAATTATATTTCTTAAATAAATCCATGTCCATGGTGTTCTCTAGGACAGTTATATTTTTGTAAAGTCAAAGAATGAGATATTTAGCATATAGGTTGATGACACTCGCATGCAACCTGATCGATTGAAGATATTATGATAAAGGGATTATATTACATGGTAAGAATTAATATGTGTTGACATGTCATTTTGTCATCAACTTCTTTCTCTATGGGTGAATTGGTGTGTTGCTAGACACTAACCTTGGACTTTAGGTAGACTCGCCTAATTTCACAAAGAAAGGGGCATAGAGGGTGACACACTAAGTGTATCTAAGATATTAATTAAATAATTTGTTATTTAACAAGTTGAATAAATATTATTCCCATTATGATTTAATAATTATTCGGGTATGCTTGATCACATTTTATTTATCTGTGAATAAAGTAGTTAAATTAATTCTTTATTTAATAAATAAATATTCATTATTCAAGGCTCAATAAATATTATAGAGGATGGGTTGGCTGAGTTTAAGGATCCCGTGAGAAATAATATTAAATATTTTTTGATTAAAATAATATTTAAATATAAATTTCAAGATAATAAAATGTCATGGAAATAATATTATTACTGTTAATTATTTGACATGGGGTTTCACAAGGAATAATAAAATAATTAATGGCACTAGTGCTAATTATTTATTATTACCTAGTGAATAAAATTAAATGTTATATATTATTATTCTCATAATCCTAGGAAAGGAAAACATAATTTATTTGTGCACAACATTTGGAGAAAAATCTCTCAAGCATCAAGAGCTCTCTTTTCTCCTAGAACGTTCTCACGAACGAAAGTGACCATCCCCTACCAGATCAGAGAACTCTTTGGAAGCATCTCTCAATGTGATCGAAGGTTTAAAATGAAAGCGCAAGGATCTTCCATGTTAGAACCTGAAGACTCAATTTGTGAATTCCAGATATTCACGGAGCATGTGTGGATCACCAATAGAGGTGATCTATCCTTGATCTCCATATCGCAACAAAGGTTCACCTCACATCTATGGTCAGACACATAAACGAAGAAAGAAAAACTCAGATGTATTTCTTTAAATTAATTAAATCAATTTTTAAAAAATATGTCGTTAATCTCTATGGGTTTTGAAGGAAATTATTCCTCTTCTAAATCATTGATTAAATTTCATGGATATTGGAATTAATTGTCATATTGATCTTGGAATGATCATTGATTGTGGAAAAATTTAAAGTTTGGAACTGACCCGACCATGCTTCCACTACGTCCAGAACCTACAAGTGGCACCAAAGGTAGATATATGTTTGTTTATAATTATTTAAATAATTTTTTTGATGTTTTACACTTTCATAATTTTGTTTTTTAATTCATGTTCAATTGGTTTTGTAATCTGAATTTCAAAATCGGATCTTCCTCTATCATCTCACCCAGATCTAATAGAAAAAAATAAATTTTTGATTAAAATTAAACTAGGGATCTCATCAGGAGGTACCAATAATTCTATCCAGGTGTTATGACAGTACATGTCGTGTATTCGGAATTAAAAATCATGTAATCTTCCATACTCACTGTGTAATCCGGATAACAAACAATGTAGTTGTGTTCAGTTCTTTGAGAGTAATTCGAAAATTACTCAAGATGTGTGCATTGATGACATGTCGTATAGTTAATTCATTAACTGCATGTTGAATAGGACAAATTGGCACATAGATACCAGAATACACACTATTTGGCCCACTGGACACGGCGTGTAGTTCCAATTGGGGTAGAGCCAAACCGTGTATCCAATACATTACTCAGTGGAACGATAAAACTGTAACCCAGAAACAAAATGATGTGTGGTGCACTGGAAATGTCGTGTACTTTGAGATTTCATAAGTACGCTTGACATGCTGAGTACTTAGGAATATAAGGTGGTGAATGGTAGTATACATTGTGTAGTCAGCTCTTCACGATGGGTACTTTACCAAATTACACATAATTAATTTTTTTTTCTAATGTAATGAACTACATATAATGTATAAATCATATTTTAGGTTTTTAATCTATGCATTGAAACATAAAACATGGCCAAAAAAATCTTGTGGTACATGTAATCATCCATGAAGTACACGTTTTTATTGTAGGCATTAAATCATGTAAGTCATATGTCACCAGAGTAAAACAATATAGGAAGATAATACATGCTATGTAAATTCGGTTGAGTATTCAACATGTTTCCTCTAAGGGACATTTATGTACAAGGTTAATTTTAAATGAATTTATTTTGTTTAAAATTATGTGGATGAGAATCTCAAAGAAATTAGACAAAGATTAAGATAAAAAGGATTAATTGATTAAAGATAATAATTAATCAATTTGAGTACAATTTAACTTAATAAGAACAATTAAAGAATTGAATTCTAGTTTAATTAAATGTGTAATTTGGTACATCTATGTTGATGATCATGATCTAGACCAGACATTTGTATATGATTGGTTTCTTTTATTTTTTTATTAAATTAATATTTTTGGCTTGCATGCCACCTCATTAATATATAGTGACTACATTACCATGGTTTCTTTTATGTAAACCCCCTTTAAACCTCAACTTTGTGTGAGTTAAAAGAATATGTAATGGATGTATCTCGCAAGCTAGTGGAGGTGGTTCCAGTTAGGAACCAAGGCGAAACCAATCCATGGATGTACAAAGGTGGATAGGTGGAAAGCTGTAAACATGAGTCTTAAAAGGTTCAAGGTGTTTAACCCAAAGGTCAGGGTTAATTTGTTAATAGCTAGGTAAACTAACCCTTATAAAAACTCATGATTATACCCTTTATTTTATTTCTATGAGTTTAATGGTTATTCATTATGAATGTTTTGACCATCCAAATTTGGGGTTCTTTAAATTATCGAGGAATTCAAATTTGAGGGTTTGGGTTGACATAACGTGGTTCACATTAAGGGTTGACTGCCAAAGCAACACTTTCAGTAACTGAGATGCAAGGGTTGAGGGAATCATTAATGATTTCTGGATTGGGGAGTCCACTCAATAGATCAAGGATCTATGAGTTAATATGGGTGAAATTTGGAAAGCCTACCTAAAACCATTCGAGTTTCTTGACTAGCCAAAGTTGGGGTGATGAGAATCAGATATGGATCCTTACCACTTGAATATCCAAGAAATATGATATTCGGAAGCCAATGATGAGGGATATTAGATTTAAACAAAATAATGGGAGAGTAATAAATATTTATTTATTTATTTTTCAATTTTATCCAGATAAAACACTAAAATTATAATCACCTTATTTGTAGAAAAAACAATAAAATGACATCAAATATATAATTGCAATTTATAATTGAGAAGGAAAAACTTCTCACCAGCACAAATTTCCAAGAATGGAATAGGTGTTTATGTGTCATCCTTCATCATAAAAGCAAATTATATGTTTTGGAGGAACCATTACCAATTGCACCTAGAAATGAGGATAGTGATGAGGAAATCTCCATGTACATGAAATATCTAAATGCTACTACAGATGTTTAGTGATTCATTCTTTCATCCATGTCTAATGGGGTATTGATAAAACATGAGGAAATGGATGCTTATAGCATGATGTCTCACCTTCGATATCACTATTAGGAGAAGGTGAGATAAGAGTGGTATGAGATCTCCAATTCTTTTTCACCACTAGTCTTGGAGATTTTGCACGAAATGGGCCCCACATAGTCAATATTATTAGCTACATTGAGCGTGTAGACATCTTAGTTATTATGTTGTTGGAGGATCTAAATAAAAATCTCATACTGTCATAATTTTCCAAGGCCTTATATAGTTTTATTATGAATTATAACATGAGAAATAATGAGAAGATCCTATCAGAACTTCTGACCCTGATTCACCAAGGGGATAAAGATATGAGCCATGATAAATCCAGAGTCCTTATGTTGAATAGGAAGAGAAAGGACAAGGAAAAGGGGTGTCAGGTTTATAAAAAACCTAAATCCCCCAAGAACACTCTGACTAAGAAGAAGAAGGTCCAAATATAGAGAAAGGAAAAGGAACCAGTATGATTTGAATGCAGTACGTTAGGCCCCTGGAATTGGAACTACAACCAGAGTCCTAGGGAAGCCAATGGTGCATTCGATATTGAGTGTAATCTTTCCATTTCTATACATTGGGTATTAGATACAACTTGTGTTTATCACATCTATTTACAAATGTAAGAACAAAGTAAATATCATAAAATTTCTCAAATAAAGGAGGATCTGTGAGCTGTCAATGGTTTGAGGCTAGTTGCTCTTTCCATTTGTGACTAACACCTTTTTTTGCTAATGGGGATGATTTTGCGTTTACATGAATATTATTATGTACCTAATGTCATGAGAAGAAAATTTCAATATCATGTTTAGATAAAGATGGTTTTACTTTTATGTTTGTAAATAAAAGTTGTTTATTTTATTAGGAGAACATATGTTATGGTATTTCACATTTAACTAACTATCAGTATGTATTAAAATACCTAAACCAAGAGTTATTAATTGAAAAAAAATCAATTTCACATGAATCATATAACACCCATTTGTGGAATCACCTACTTGGTCATGTAAACGAGAAGTGCTTAACAAAGCTCTTTCAAGATGGTTATTTAGACTCTTCTGAGCTAAAATCACTTGATATTTGTCACACTTGTTTGTAACAGAAAATGACCAAACCACCATTTGTTGGACTGGGTGAAAGGGCCACAAATTATCTAGGATTGGTACACACTGAAGTGTGTGAACCATTTATAATATAATCAAGAGGTGGATATTCTTACTTCATAATTTGTTATAATGAATTGAGTTTATATGGCTCTATTTACTTGATGAGGTATAAGTCATAATCCTTTGATAAATTAAAGGAGTTAAATAATGAAGTATAGGATCATCTTAGTAGGAAGACAAAGAAGTTTCAATTGGATCACAGTGTATAATTTCTTAACCAAGAGTTCATCCACCTTTTATGGGAGTCTTTGATTCTATATCAACTCACTCCACCTTATACACCACAAAAATAATTGTGTTAGTGAATGTAAGAACCATACCTTGTTGGAAATGGTATGGTCGATGATGATTCATGAAAATATTTTGTTATCCTTTTGGGGATATTAATTACCAACTGAAGAATAAAAATTAAACCAAGTACCAACTAAGCTGGAAAACAGAATCCACTTCGAGCTACGGAGTGGAAAGAAACCCATTTTTTTGCACACATGTGTATGGGGTTGCGAGGGGTTTGTTAAGGATTTATCTGAACAAAAAACTAACAACCGATGGCATAAAGTGTATCTTTATAGGTTATCCTAAGGAAATAAAGGGATACTACCTATAAAACCGCTCAGACAAGAAAGTGATCATTTCCAGACATGCTATCTTTCTTCAGACAGAGAACTTGCTCAAAAAGGATAGTGGGAGAAAGATTGAATTTGATGAATTTGATGTTCAAGATGGATAATAGTTGGTATAAGAACAACTTCCATAGGTACCCATGAAATAATTTGTTCCTAAAACACAATTATTGCGTAATATTTCAAGACAAGTAAGTAAACCAGAGATATATGGTTTACTTGTCAGTGAGGATGGTGACCCATTATTATTGGAAAATAACGAACCTATCTCCTAGAAGAAGGTAGTAGAGAGCTCACAATCTTCAGGATGGTTGGAAGTTATGAATTCTGAGATAGATTCCATGTATTAGAACCAATTTTGGGTTATGGTCGATGTTCCAGTTGATGTAAAGCCCGTTGGGTGAAAATGGGTATTGAAGAAGAAACTAGACATAGAAGGTAAAGTTAGTACCTATAAGTCATGGATAGTGGATAAAGGTTTTAAACAACATAAAGGAATTGAATATGATGAAAAATTTTCTTGAGTATCCATGTTTAAATCCATAAAAATCATACTTTCCATATTATCTTATCAAGACTACGAGATTTGGAAAATTAATTTCAAAAATGAGTTCCTTAATGAGAACCTTCAAGAAGATGTATATATGACACAACCCGAAGGGTTTCTGACACCCGGTGATGCCAAAATGATTTTAAAGATACAGAGATCCATTTATAAATTGAAGAAAGAATCCAAGTCATGGAACATTCAATTTGATGAATCTATAAGAGAATTTGGTTTCATTAATAATGAATGTGATCCATGTGTTTACAAAAGGTTTAATGGGAATGCGGTATTTATCCTAGTAGTATATGTTGATGAAATATTACTTATTGGAAACAACATACCAGTATTACAATTAGTTAAGGACTAGTTGAATAAGTTCTTCTCCTTAAAGGACATAGGCGAAGCAGCCTGTATTCTAGGGATCAAGATCATTTGTGATAGATCCAAGAGGTTTCTAAGACTATGCCAGAGTGTATACATTGAATATATACTAAATAAATTTAGTATGGAACAATCCAAGAGGGGACTAGTTTCAATTTCACATGACATTCATATTTATAAGAAAATGGCCCCCAAACACAGAAAGAGAAAGGGAGAATCAGTAAGATCCCATATGCTTCAGTGATAGGATCAATCATGTATGCCATGCTATGTACTAGACATGATGTTTCCTATTCATTGAGAATGGTAGAAAGATATCAAGAATATACATGGGAGTAACATTATACTGATGTTAAGTCTATTATTAAGTATCTATGAATAACTAACTATATGTTTTTGGTGTGTGGAGGAGAAAAAGTTCTTGTCATGAGATGGTATGGTGATGTTGATTTTCATATAGATCAGAATGATATGGATTTGCAATCAAGATATGTTTTTTTGTCTCAATGGAGGAGCTATAAGCTATAAGAGTACAAAGAAGCTACTTATCACTGATTCTACAATGGATTCCAAGAATATAGAGGCTTTTGATGTAGTCAAGGAAGCCATTTGGATTCGTAACTTTGTCCAAGATCTTGATATGGTGCCTAGAAGTAGAGACCCTATCACATTGTATTGTGATAATATTACAGTGGTGGATCTTGAAAAAGAACTAAGGTCACATCAATGGAAAAATCACATACTCCTTAAGTATCAACTCTTGAGGGATTTTCATCAAAGGATTAAAGTTTCCGTGAGAAGAGTGTCCATAGAAGAGAATGTGGAATACCCTTTAACTAAAGGCCAATCTTATTAAAAGCATGGATATCATGTGAGAGCTTAAAGATTGAAGGTTGTTATTAGTTGGCCCTAGTGAAAGTGAGAGTCCGTTGGAGTTGGTTCTCTAGAAACAACTTCTTTATACTTTATGATAATATTATATTCATGGTTTGTGAATATTAATAAATTACTTATCACATCATGATTGTTCTTCTATGTGACATATCATGTGATAATGTCCTAATAGTATTTTTCACACTAAAAGGTCATAGAATTTCACCACTACGATGAGAACCCAAAAGTGCTATGACACTATTATTAAATAAATGTTCTATGGTTGGATGATATCATTTTGAGTGACACGAATGATACAGGCTATTAGGGGTGGAGACTCATAAGACTTTGAGGAACCTTCTCATGGTGTACAAGCTTTGTTATATCTTGAAGAATATTATGAGAATGAGACCCAACAATAGGGAATACAAATTTATAAGTGTCATTGGTTGTTCCTATCTATATACATGTGTAATGGTCCATAGACTTTAATATTATTATTAATGGATATTATGAGTCACATACTTTGATGTATTGATGAAAACTGTGATGACATTTTCTCCCAGTGAAGTAGGATATGTTGGGTGTTTCACAAGTAATATTGTATTAATGAGTAATGGGAGAAAATATTTACCCCTTATATTAATTAACAAAAGTAAATATCATAATCCCTTTGATGGAAATGATATATCCTAAATAAATCTATGGCTATGGTGTTTCTAGAAAAGTTATATTTCTGGAAATTCAAAGAATGAGATATCGAACATATAGGTGGATGACACAAACATGCAACTTTCACGACTAGAGATATTGTGATAAAGGGACTATATTACACCATAAGTGTTTGTATGAGGTGATAAGTCATTGCGACATCAACTTATTTTTCTATGGGTGCCTTGGTATGTTTCTAGACGCTAACCTTGGATATTAGGCAGGCTTGCCTAATTCCACTAAGAAAAGGGCTTAAAGGGTCACCCACTAAATGTATCAGAGATCTCAGTTAAATAAATAATATTCCTAGTTGTGGTTTAATAACTTTTTTGGGTATTCCTGATCGCATTTTATTTGTCAGAAAATAATGCAGTTAAATTTATTTATTTATTTAATAAATAAATATTCATTGTTCAAGGCCTGATAAATATTAAAGTGGATCGGTGGACTATGTTTAAGGATCCAGTGAGAAATTATATTAAATATTATTTTATTAAAATAATATTTAAATATAACTTGCAAGATAATCACATATCATGGAAATAATAGTATTGCTATTATTTATTTGACATGGGGTTTTCACATGGAATAATAAAATAAATAATGACACTTTTGATAATTATTTATTATTACCTAATGAATTAAATGCCAGGTTATATATTATTATTCTAATATTCCGAGGAAAAGCTAACATATGTAGGTTGTGCACAAAATTTGGAGAAAAATATCTCAAGACTCAAGAGATCTTTTTTCTCCAAAAATGGTCTCAAGAATGAGGGCATCCATCCTCCATTGGATTAGAGAATTAATTGAATGCGGCTCTTATGGTGATTGAAGGTGGACAACACAAGTTCAAGGATCATCCGTGATAACACCTAGATACTCATTTGACAACTTCCAGAGATTCACAGAGCACACATAGATCACTGCTAGAGGCGATCTATTCTTTTTCACTACATCTCAACAAAGGTTCAATGCACATATGTGGTCATACACATCAACGAAGAAAGAAAACCTTTGAGGTATTTATTTAGTTAAATTAAATTATTTATAAACAAAATATGCTGATTCTATCTCTTGGTTCAGTGGGAAATTATTCCTTGTCTGAATCTTTTATTTAATTCTATGGATATGGGAGTTCATCATCGTATTGGTCACATAATGATCATTGATTATGGAAAAATTTAATGTTTGGTGTTGTCCCAAACAGGCTTCTAGTACACCCAAAACCTAAAAATTTATCTTGTTATGTTTATAATTCCTATATTTCATAATATAAAAACTAGAATAATAAAATATAAGATCATAATGATTCATTTTTTTTCTTAATAAATATGGAATTTGAATGCATGAATGTTTTTAAATTGTAAAACTAATCAGTTCTGATGATGGTAAAGATCTCATTAATTAGCGACGATACAATGAATAGGATGAAATTTGTTTTTTATGAAATACCCTAAATGTTTATTGATAAAGTTGATGGTGAAACATCAGTAGAAGAACCATCAAAGAAATCAGTTATAGTTGATAAGAAGAATAAAATAAAGGTTGAGACTTCCCCACCAAATAAGAAAAAGAATCAAAAGAATGTTCACGATGAAGTTTATGATGAATGAATGAAAAATAAAGTTGGAAGGAAAATTATATATCCATAGTTCATAATATACCATTATAAGGCCAAGTCCTTAAGAATTAATACTATCGATACATTATAGGTAGAATAAAAGAAGCATAATCTATAGAAAAAGTTGACAGAAGAATAACATTGTGAAAATATTTTGAAAGGTGAGGAAAGAGCTTCTAAGAAGGTTGATTTACATATTTCTCAAACCAATAAAATAATTATGGATACATACATAGTTTTTAAAGAAACCTCAGTTGTACATGATGAGATTCATTATATCATTGATAAAGGAAAAGAATAAGTAATTGATGAAAAATTGGCACATGTTCAAGAAAAACAATCAGAACTTGCACCAACATAGAAAGGTGTTTTAAGAATGGCTAGACAACTTCAGGATAAGCTTAATAAGGAAGTAGATGAAGAGTTTGAAAGGAATTATAATAAAGTAAAAGATAAAGAAAAAAATATATTGAATACGAATAATTTAAAGAGTTAATCAACGAAGAAGTATAAGAATATGAGAATGAAAAGGATAAGAATAAAGAGGAAGAAGTCAATGAGAAAACTCATTTTGATAAAAAAAACTAAGTGGAATCATCATTGTAATCATAATTGGAATTACCTTATAAGGATGATAAATAAGAGAACTCAGAATGTTCTGATGAAGAATCTTTTGGGAAATAAGAATATTTGTCAGGTAAGAATGTTAAGGATGACTAGAATTCAAAGGGAAATGATGATGATAAAACTGACCCCCATGTAGATGTCATGGAATTTTCTAATGATAAGTAATATGTTAAAAAAAATTCAAGAATGTTCAAAAAATGGTTTCAAGAAAAGAATAGAATAATGAATTTTTTTTAGAAATCAAAACCAGTCTAATTAAACCTCCCGAGGTTCGACAAGAACAATCATTCTCAAATAGAATAATCACTTTGGAAGGAGTTGATTACATTGTTATTGCTTAGAAACTTTTTGATGAAAAAATCCTTTATTTTACTGACCTTGAATACCATTGTTAGTTGATTAAGGAAAGAATTAATGAAAAATCAAAATCTATTAAAATTTTAATAATGAAAGAAATTTTTCTTGAGTCTCAGTTGAATGTTTTTCAAGAATGCTCCCAGAAACATAAGAGATCTTGTAATAAAAAGGTTAAGTGTTATGATAAAATTGCATTATGATAATTTTATTGATGTGAAGAATCTCATGAATTAATTAGATGAATCTTTCAATCAGTTTTAAAAATAAATATAAGATATTATTATGTTTTTGGAACAATTTAGATATGAAAATGATGATTATAATAAAGATTTTTAATCTTTAAAGAAGAATATTCACGGTATAGAGATTGAAATGTCCAAACCCTGATTTTTTGAAGATTAATTTATCATACTTAGAGATCATAACAAATAATTGTCTGAAAAATTTTGGATTCAGGAGGAGAAGGTCAAAAATCTTGAGGTGGACATAAATGATTTCAAAAATATTAAGGCATTTGTAAACAACATGATGAATAAAGACTAATTTTTCTTTGAACTCTCACCATATTCGGTTTTTGTAAAACATTATAAATGTTTTCAATGAATGAATTACTTTTTTCATCCAATTACAATTTGTTTGATTGTTTTCTAATTCTAATTGAATGAACGTTGTTTCAGCTTGTTTTAATGGTTAATTATCCATTATATATTTTTGTATGTCTGTTTGCTTCTTTAACATTTTAGAAAACATCAAATTTATTCACCAACCATTTTTGAAAATCACAAAGGGGGATAAATGTATAGAAATAATGTTGTTTTATTAAATTAAGTAAATATTTTATAAAGGAATAAATATGTATTAAGTTGATGTTTTTCAATGGGGGATATATTTATTTAGATGGGAGAATATGATCCATAAGGGGAGATATTATCCTAAAGGAGAGTTAATCATGTTCAACATTATAATATCAATCATATTAAGAAGAGATATAAAATCATGGAAAATTAGGTCTCAAAAAATAAATTGAAATATGAAGTACAAAAAAGAAATGGACTGTGAGTTTTTAATGTTATTTTTCATTTATGTCTTGGAGTTTGTGCTTTACAAAAATGGGGATATTGTTGTGTCAGAATTTATAATTTTTAATTTTCCATTCCTTTTTTTAGAAATCACAAAAAAATAATAGAAAAAAAATTTACTAAATTTTTATGTCCAAATATTTTTAGTATGTTTTTGTAGAAAACATTACCTTTTACCATTCTTAGAATAAGTTCTTAAGTATTTAAGAGATAAACATCTAAATGTACATTACAATTATTGGAATGAGATTTTGTCTAATAAACATTGAAATCACCTTTATTAGGTCAGATGCTATAGTTTTTGTCGTGTCTATCATACTAACAAAGTCTTAAACATCAGATTGATAACGATACCAATAAACATCAAACTAACATACATAAAGATTATCCTAATGACATTGTTTAGGAATTTTATTGGACTGACTATGTTTAGAATATGAATATGAAAGACTTCTTTCAATTGAAAATAAAATCTTTAGAACTATTATATTTATTATCAACACAACATCAAACAATCAGTTTTGCAAGACTTTCAGTAGCTATCAAGCACCAGGTGTCTGATGTCATTGAAAAAAACTCAAAGAATATGACTGTGGGAAGAATGATTATAAATACCAAGTCATGTTAAGAGTTTGATGTTGGTCGACTACATTCACTCCTAAATTCTTTTGAATATTACATAGTGTGAACATATCATTCTTAGCATCTTGTAATTCATTAGATAGAGTATTCTTAAGTAAACCTTGTGAATTTGTATCCTTAAGAACTATTTTATAATTTTTAATGAGTCTGATCATCCTAGTAATCAAGGGATTCCAAATATAGGAAGACCAGTTTTTTGATCCATCAGATTGAAGGCTACTAGGGATAGGTAGGCAGAGTAATATTGATCAACGAATCGAGGGATTCTAGGGATAAAAAGACATATATTTTCCAATCATCGTATCAAGGGCTTTATTTGGTAAGGAAAGTAAGACTTTGCTATAAGTATAAAATAATGGATACCTTTATTCAAGGTTATAGATTTCTTTTCTCTTATGGTTAAAAGATTTAAATTATTAATAGCTATAAATTAAGTCTTTATTTTGTATGATATTGTTTACTTGTTGTTTACGAGTTAATTTTCCACTAAATATTTTAATATAAAGGTATACATCATATTCATCTTTCTATTTTGTTTTATTTAATCATATACATCATGATTAAAATTATCATACTCAGATTAATTTGATCCATAGTGATTCTAATATTGAGTCTTATTCGATCAAACCATAGTTTGGTTCTGATTTTTAACATTGTTAACTGGACTGAGTCTGAGTCTGATAAAATTACTTAAAAAGGCTTTGGATTTTTTTAGTTTAATTCATTTAAAGTATGATTTTAAAAATAAAATTTTCCTTCTATTTTATGTATATATATTTATGAATATTATTACAATCGTAACTCGTATTATAGATACACCGATACAATAATTTTTATAGAAGTTTAATCCTAAAACTTCAACCATTAGATCCTCCTTTCAATGAGAATTATTAGAATTATTCTCTAGGTGTTCAAAAACATTTCTCATGAGTTACTTGTACAATAGTATCAATTTTACCCTAAAAAGGGTGGGAAACTTGTGAAAATAAGGAAGTTACACAAACATATATATTTTTACTCAAAACAAAAGAAAAGAAACAAAATGACCATGGTTTGACTCCTATGAAGAACAAAGTTTATATTCCTCCAGAATATTCAATGAATATACAATTTTCAAAGGAAAATATAGAAAAAAATACCTTTGTATTCTTCTCAAAGTAATGATTAATTATTTTACCATTTACTAGGAATGGTATATTTTATTCTCCTAAAAGTTCCACAACTAGATTAATATTCACTTTAAAGATTGTGAATGGTCCTAACCACATGGATTTAATATTACCAAGAAGAAATCTTTGTCAATAATAAAAAAGTATGACCTTATAACCAGAAAAAAAAAATACATTTTTAATGATTTAATCATGAAAATATTCAGTCAAATCCTTTTAAATCCTTCAATTTTCATAGGACTCTCTCTCAATCTCATAAATCTCCCTCAACTCTTGAAATCTCATTTTTCCAATATCCTCAAAATCAAAATTCTGAGCCTTTAGGGCCCTAAAAGATTTATGTTTCATATCCATAGACATGTGGTATGTTTTAATAAATATAATTCTATATGGGGATATTACTATGGGGGTTTTAATGGTATTTTTTTAATCCCACAAAGCCCCCATAAAGTTTCAAATACTATTATTTCCTATAATCAGACACATTTTTTGCTAATTTTTTAAGATCCCTATTTAGTAGTTTAGTTTTTCCATTAGATTGTGGATGACTAGATGTTCTAGTTTTGTGAATAAAACCATATTTTTTTTTCAAAAAACTCACTGGGGTGCCCCACCTTGCATGTTATTATTCGCTAACGTGCATCATTACCTCTTATTCTCTCTTTCCATAGGTATAAAAAATTCATTTCTTATTTGGATATGTATGTTCCTTTATCCAAATGGGATGATGGAATTTTTGTTTCTCCTTAAATGGATTTATCATTAGAACTTTTCACCTAGTTCGGGTCGCCCTCGTAGATTAATATATGTTCATGAAACTAATTTGCGGTGCCATCTCTTTGTGGATGCCGGTTAAATATGCTGCTTCTATCTAGAAATTCCAAGGGGTCTTGTAAAAACCTAGGTTTTTTATGAGGTAAGGATCGTTTTATTTCCAGTTTAAATACTTTTTTTGGCCTTACATATGTACCCCTTATGATCACATGTGTTTTGGAGGTGTTTAGGACTCGTTTAGAGTCTATAGCTGGGTTTTAGGGGTGTTTTAAACATGGCGCATGGTTATGATAAACTGTGTGGGGAAGGCCACACAATTAGTCTAATCATGTGAGGGGAGGCAGTAGCTACCACATAGTTTCGGTAACAGTGTGGTAGAATCCACACGGACGAAAGAAAAGTATGAAAAGTTACAAAATTTTGACAGAGAGTTACCGCACGTTTAGTCAAATCATCTGGGGTAATCATGTGATATGGTCCTTGGAGATAGTGAGCTTTGCACGATTTCTAAATTGTTTAAAAAACCGTGTGCGTAAACTATGCTAGTTTGCTGTGTGTTTTTATAAAAAAAATTAAAATTAAAAATCCATATTGAAACCCATTTTGGGTTTTCCTTCAAATGAACAACAGGAGAACCGTGGGAGCACCCCTTTAGGATCCAAACCAAGGATTTGACCTACATTCTTCATTCGACCTCTAAATCGAGTTTTTTTCATCTACATAGATCGTCAATGTTAACTCCTCAATTTATTTTTATTCGTTCTTTTTTTAGAATAATGATTGTGCTATTTGGATTTAGGCTAATATGCCCTAATATCCTATTCTTCGTTCATTCTTCATATTTCTCATATACCGAGGAGAATCCAGACTTGATACTGGACAATATCTCTACTACCGATCCAAGGTAGGTTTTATATGATTTTTAGTCTTTTATTCTACTTTTCGGGCATTCAGCCGATATGCCACTCGCCAGACATTCTTGCACAACCTTGTTTTTGAGTGAGTTACTTGTAGTATATATCGTTGGACCTAGTGAGGATGCATGTAGTTTTTGTTTAAGTTCATTGGCACCCATTCCTCGATT
Source organism: Viscum album (assembly GCA_963277665.1). Taxonomy (NCBI): domain Eukaryota; kingdom Viridiplantae; phylum Streptophyta; class Magnoliopsida; order Santalales; family Viscaceae; genus Viscum; species Viscum album. Next base: position 267,295,039 of record OY728155.1, on the reverse strand, counting down.
CAAGGTTACCCATTGGGTGCACTATAAGAAAATAACATATTTATGAAATTTTATACCAGCAAAAGTGCGTGTTCTTGTGCTTTTTTTGTTAGAAGAATCCCATTAATTCCATACTGGTTTTGAAAAACTACCTAGGAGATGTAATGACTCTTTCTTAGTGGTATCTATTGATGTCATGCTGAATTTGATAAATTGGGTTGATTGGATGTGGATGAACAAGTGGGTATACTTGTTGGTATTCGTTTAACTACCCAAACAATTATGGGGAAAGGTGACGTGTGAGTGGGTATAATCACATGATATATATATAAATTTTCAAATGTGATGACATGGGTGGGTATACCTATATATTTTGATTAATGGAAGGTTAAATGGGTAATATGAGAGGGTAGGCCAATATGATTTGGGAATGAAAACAGGAGTGAATGAGTGGGTGTACTCATGTCTTGTACTTGATTAAGTGAGTGGGTATACTCAAACGGGTTTAAATTATTATGTTGAATGAATTGAATGAATGGTTTGATAGATGTCATGGGATACTCTCTATGGATCTAGAATGTGGTAGTGGACAACTGGGGTTCACTATTCCCCTTGTGTCTTGATTCTGTGGAATTCCTCAGGCTTTACTGCAATGTGGATCTGGCTTGCTTGGAATCCTGTAGGTCATATCTGTATACATGCTCCTAGGACTCAAACCAGTGCCTAGAATGAGTTTCCACTAGAATTACCATGGGACTCGATGTGGATTATTTAGTTTGATATGCCTTGGATCTGACCCTTCATGGTATATACTTCTTACATGGACGCCCTGGTACATGACTCCTTTGATCAGGCCCTTGGGGTCTGCACTTCTATTTATGTCGTGGTTAGGGGTTACATGATATGTTTGGATGTATGACATGGTCATGTGACCTTTTTAATTTGTTTAGAGCTTCCTTGTGAGGAGATGACTCTTATTATAGGGATGATTGAGGGTCTATTTAGATTTACTTATTGCATTTGTCTTATTCCAGGGGCATTCAGGCTTACGTTACTTCTTTACATACAACTGCTAGAGATATACATATTGTTGATATAACTGTAAGTGATTTTGGTATTTACCTACTGGGATGTTTTCTAGCACCTTTGTTGGCGCCCCTCGGGGACCCAAATAGATTATATGGTTACTGGTGATGGTAGGGGCATGCACTCTAACATAGGTTGATGACTATGGGTTGGAGAATGGTGGAATAGGAACAAGTTAAGGCTTGTAATGGAATGGGAATACCTATTTGTACATTTTTGTTCTTTTGGGACATTTGTATTGTATTGTATTTCCATTTATTATTTTGGATGATTTTTAGATACATGTATCATCTGCATCATTTTTTATATGAGATGCTTCAAGTTAGTTATATGCATTCATGTCTTACTTGTCTTGTTTACTTCAGTTGACTACTACCTAATTCACCTCTTTTATTGTTTATATTTTAATTCCACTATGATACTCTATTAATGAGGGCATAGTCTAACCACTTACTCACCTAGGACATCACTACTAGTTGGCATCCTTTGGAATTTGGGGAGATGCGCTTGAGGCCATGTGAACAAATGGGTTCAGTGCATCTTTTTTGGTGGCGTATGGGTTTGGGATGTTATAAAGTGGTAGAAAGAGAGTTTTTCTTTTCTGGGTTGACTTACAGTTTTGAAATGATAGATAGGAATATGAATGAAATGGGATTTGGTAATAAATTTTTCCTTAGAGTAGCTACCCTGTTTACATGGAAATCAAAATTTCCTCAAATTGAATTATAATTTTCTATATTTTAACTATTACAGTTGATTTTATTTCACCATTGGGCGATGCACACGATTTAGGTTATTAATGTTGATTCTATTGTGGTTTATATTTTTCTTCCAACCCAATGAGATGAAGGTATTCCATCTCATGCATCATATAATAACTTTTTAGAAAATCACATTCCACACATTATGCCATGCCATTTAGGATTCAGTACTTATAACATGTTGTTGTGATAGTTGTGCTTGTTGTTGTGTTAGTTTGGGTGTAGTGGATAGAGTAGTGATGTCATCTTACAATTCATAAGGATTATGGGCCCTTATGTGTTGGTAAATTATGCACCAATGAAATGTAAGTGATAAATTAAAATTTTTATATGTGTGAGTTTGGAATGGAAAACATTTTTTGGATTCATGAGGTGTTATGGGCCCTCAAGAATTTGTAATTGGTAAACCCTCGGTGATATTTCTTGGATAACTGAATGTGGAAATGAAATGGAAACATGAAATGATGAATTGATACATTACCTAGACCTGACTTTTTAGTGGGAAAGAGGCAATGTTTCTAGTGGTTTGTTGGTTGTTCCTTATATAGTCCTAGCTGTGGGATGACTTGGATTTTAGAAGGTTTTTCATCTATTCTATGATTTGGAGCTCTGTGGTTTATTGTTTTCCTATTTTGAGGCATGTGTTTGTAATTTTATAGATATTCCACCACGATGACCTCTGTTGGAATACCATAAGGGAAGTGACAACCACTCAATAGAGGTGGTAGTCCATGGGATACTGGTTGATCCTCCTTTAGTAATAGTTGGGGCATAAGATGTTGTTCCAAACATAGGTGTTGAGTCACAGTTCTTTGATGGGTTCTTTCGATATGTGCAATCGTTCCAAGGAGAATTTAAACCTACCTTGTCTATGGTTGAGCTAACTTGGGTGTTCCCATAGTAACACACACCCATGTTTTTAAAGGATTGTGGTCCAAAAGGTGTAGAGCTATTGCTAGATACAACATTAATGATTTCTCATCATTTAGAGATGCCTTTAGAGTGGCGAGTCAGGATCATGACTTATATTCTATGTGGGCATAACAAAGCACTGGTGTGAAATTTTGATTCAGGATGATGGGCTGTGGAAAATGGGATAAGATGATTTCCAAACCCAATTTTTGACTACTTTTACCCTACAAATCTATGAACAGAGCGGGCTAGTTGGTTAATTCATTTGAAGTATGGTGCATTGAAGTTTATGGAATACTTGAGACACTTTATAGAGTTGAAGTTCTTTGTGATGATGTATCTTAAAGACGTGTTTTCGAGGGTGATATGCTTTGAGGAAGGTATTTGACATGCTGTCAAACCATAGGTCAACATATTTAGGTTGAATTATATTATTGAGATTTTGAATCTGGCACTAATTACAAAGATGAACATAAGGGAAGTTGGGGGTACAAAACATGGGAGTGCTATTTCTTGACCTAGTGGTTATACATCTTTAGGAAGGAAGAGTCGTTTTGAGGCTTCTTGTGACATGAGTGATTTTGAGTATGTGGGTACAGGAATCTTGGTGTTTTTAATTCAGTGTGGTAGGTGAGTCCACCTGAAGAATCAGAGTAACTATGAACTAGTTGTGTGATGAGCTTGTGGTAGGTTGGGGAACATGAATCAGTTTTACAGGACCGTTCCTCCAGGTATGAGTGGTATGGGGTCAGCTCCAACATCTAGACTAGGAGAAGGTTCTTCAGCTCCACATCAGGCTTGGAGCAAGAGTAGTGCATGCCAGTCAAGATAGGGAAGTGGTGGTCATGGCCATGGTTTCTAAATACTAGATTCATAGATATTTCATGGTGGATCAACTTAGGGTATCCAGTTAGTGTCATAGGGATACAGTATATGATAGACTTATGGACTCCAACAGACCCAATAGAAGTAGGATCCCAAAATGTCTACGATTAGAGGTATGATCTTAGTGGCTTATAATATTGCTTATATAATTTTTAATATAGGAGAATCACCTAGTTTAATATCTATGTGGGTTGTTAAAATCCATGGTCTTGTGGTTTTTCATTCTAATGGAGTTTTGATGCTAGACACACTGTTGGGAATCATAACGGGTAATGTATGCCAATTTATGGAGCGTACCATTAAGTTTGGCGGGTTCTACTTCTTCTAGAGTTTTTATGTCCTAGAGATGATAGGGTTTAATGTCATTACTAGGATGGATTGGTTTTTTTATTATCGAGTGTATTTTGACTGCTACTGCCAGAGGGAGACTTTAACATCACCATTGGTTGTAGTTTTTATTCAAAAGGGTGAATGGGATGTCTAGGAGAGATGAGATAGACCTGATCATTATGCGATGGGTGGGATAATATCCTCTATTACTAGTTTGTATCTGGATAATCATGAAGTGAGTTAGGAAGACTTTACTGTAGTGGAAATTACATCAGAGATGTGTTTCCAGATGAATTTTCTAGTTTACAAGTTGATAGATCGGTTTAGTTCTCCATCAAGCAAGCACCAGGAGTTTGACCAGTGTCCATTACTCCTTATAGTATGTCTATGTGAGAGTTATAGGTGCTCAAGAGGCAGTTAGATTACTTTAAGATGAAGGGTTTTATTTGGCCCAATACTTTTCTATGGGGTTCGATGGTCCTTTTTGAGAAAATGGTGGATGCAACTCTTTGGATATGAATGGTCTATTGGAAACTGAACCAGATGAAGGTTAAAAAAGGATATCTATTACCACAGATAGATGACCTATTTGATCATCTTATAGGAGCTAGAGTTATCTTGAAAATAGAATTGAGGTTAGGATACCATCAAGTTCGTGTTAGACCTGTAGACATTCCTCGTACAACATTTCGTAGTAGGTATAGTTTATACGAGTATCTGGTTATGTCATTCAGTCTTAGGAATGCGTCATCAGTTTTTTGTAGTTTTGAGGAACCAAGTGTTCTATCCTTACTTGGACTCTTTTGTGGTGGTTTGCGTGGATTATATCTTGGTGTATTCTCAAAATCGACATGACCATGACAACAATCATGAAATTGTTTTGAATATGCTGAGAGGGAATTATTTATATTATAATCTCTCATAGTTCCACTTTGTGATGGATCATATTCACATCTTGGGTCACATAATCTTAGAGATAGGAGTTTTAGTGTACCTAGAGTAGGTGAGACCTATATTTTCCTAGTAATATCACAAAATAATATTTTTCATAAAGATTTTATTGGGGCAATATTGTTACTATAAGTGCCTTATATAATACTTATCATGATTATCAACACCGTTTTCAGGATTAAATAAGAAGGGTTTGAAGTTCTTGTTCTTAGAATCTTGTGTGAAATCCTTTTAGGAGTTGAAAGGAAGGTTGGCATTAGCATCTGTGCAAATACTTCCATAGCAAGGAAATATTTACACAATATACTATGATTCTTTAGGTGTGGGGTAGGGGGCAATGATGATTCATGGAGATAGAGTCATAGTATATAAGTATTGGTAACAGAGGCCTCACGAGAGGAATTACCCTACATATGAGCTTGAGTTAGTTGCAATTGTACATGCATTGCACTTTTGGAGACACTTTTTACTGGGAGAGTATTTTGTGGTGTATACGGACCAGAAAATCATCAAGTAAATATTTACATAGTAATATGTTCATATGAAGAAGAAATTGTGAGTAGAGTACCTTTAGTAGTTTGAATTAGAGATTTCTTGTATGCCTGGTATGGGAAATGCGGTGGCCAATGCACTGAGCAGGCGGACACATATATAGGCAGTGAAATGGGACACTAGAGAGCGGAAGCTTATGGTGTTGTTCTTTGAGATGCATCTGGAGGTGAATGATAGTTAATGACAGACTTTTTTATCATCCATAGATGTGACTTATACCCTCCAGAATAGATTAAGGATGAGGCTGATATCGGATTCTGAGGGCCTAGTCCTATGAGAGAGTGTGGATGGTGAGGATCCAACTCCTAGAAAGATGGTAGACATTGATGAGATCCTGCATATCCATGGACGTGTTTGGGATCTAGGGGATATATGTAAGCAATTGATGTAGGAGTTTCATGCTTCATCTTGGGTAGTGAATCCTAGGGTCACCAAGATGTACAATTACTTGCAACATCAGTACTGGTGGCTGGGTATAAAATGAGAGATAATTGTTATTGTTGTAAGGTGTTCCACCTATTAGTAGGTGAAGGAAGAACACCATCAACCATCTGGGATCTTATAAAAGTTACCTAATCAAGATTGGAAATGGGATAATGTCTCAATGGATTTCATGAATGGGTTATCAAGGTCACCTCTAGGTAACAGTGTTGTGTGGGTTTTTTTGACAAGCTTACGAAGGCCACTCATTTCTTAGAAATCATGGTGTCCTTCAGTCTGGATGAGCTTGGAATGTTGTATATCTGATAGGTGTTATAGATTCATGGGTTCCCTCATTCTATCATTTTGGATAAGGATTCCTACTTTATGGCTCATTTATGGTAGTGTTTTCAGAGTGTATTGGGTACATAGGTGTTTTTGAGCACAACATACCAACCTCAAACCGATGGCTAGTCAGAGCTTATGATACAGGTGCTATAGGACATGCTACGGGAATGAATCATCGATTTTTGGGGATCTTGGGAGAAACATATCCCCTTGGATGAGTTCTACTAAAATAACAGTTATCAGATGTTGATATAGATGACACCTTATGAGGCTTTATATGGTCGGCTATGCCATTCTCCCCTGTGCTGGCTAGAGGTAGGTGAAGAATCTTTACTAGGAACACATCTCATATAGGAGACTTTAAATAAGGTTCAATTGATTCAATAGAGGATGGCTACTGCAAAATATCATCAAAAATATTATGCCGATCACCGTCGTTGACCCCTAGAGTTTGAGGTCAGGATTAGGTTTTCTTAAGTGTTTCATCGAGGTTAGGGCACTAAAGAATCAGGAGTCAAGGTAATATTTGACCACAATACATCAGGCCGTTTGAGATTCTGGAGAGAGTTGGATCAGTTTCCTATCATTTTCAGTTGCCTGAGAGGTACTGAGACATGCATGATGTCTTCCATGTATCTCAGCTGTGCCATGATCATTCAGACTCATCTAAATTTTTTCATCCTGAGGAGGTTGAGATTTATATTGATGAATCATTCAAGGTGAATCTAATATGTATCATTGGCATGAGAACGAAGGTTCACTAAGTCCTATTAGTTCCTCTAGTATGGGTACTATGTCTACAAAGACGTATCAGGAGGCCGACGTACATGCTCAGTGACCAGATTTGTTCTCAGAAAAATCTTGACCACCCTTTAGAGAGAAATTCAGGGATGGATTTCTATAAGGGGGGATGATTGTAAGAACCTTGGTTTTCTTATGAGGAAAAAATCCTTTTCTTTTTAGTATAAAAACATTTTATGGACTTACGTATGTGGCCCTTGTGATCATGGGCGTTTTTGAGGTGTTCGAGGTTCATTCGAAGTCTGAAGCTAGGTTTTAGGGGTGTTTTAAAAATGGAGAATGGTTAGGTGAAACCATGTGGGGAAGGCCACACATTTAGTCTAAATGTATGAGGGGAGGCAGTAGCTACCACACGTTTTTAGTAATTATGTGTTAGAGGCTTCTTGGCTGTGTGGAAAGTCTGAAAAGTTATAGTCTTTTGATAGAGAGTTACCATACGGTTACCACACTGTTAGTCAAACCATGTGGGGTAATTGTGCGATGTGCCACTTGGATATAGTGATCCATGCATGGTTTCCACAAAGTTTGGAAAATCGTGTGGGTAAACCATGTGAACCATTTGTGTGTTTTTTGAAAAAAATTAATTAAAATTAAAAATACCTTTTAAAACCCATTTTGGGTATTCCTTGAAACTTATATTAGGAGAACTATGGGATATCCCCTTTAGAATACTAACATATTATTTGAGCTATTTTATTCATCCAACCTCTAAATCAAGGGCCATTTGTATCTTTGGATCTATAATGGTAAGTCCTCGATTCATTTTTTGTTGTTCTTGTTTCTTCAGAATAACGGGTACACTATTTGGATTTAGGCTCATATTCCCTAATATCCCATTCTTCATCTGTTCTTCATATTTCACCCAAACCAAGGTGAATCAGGACTTAATACTATACTGGCTCTCCACTATCGAGCTGAGGTAGGAGATCAATACTTTTCATCAACTTTTCTAGTGATTTTCAGGCGTTCATCTGATTTTCCACCCAACAGACTTTCTAGAACAACCTCATTTTTGAGTGAGTTGCTTGTAGTAAATATAGGCAGACATAGTTAGGAAGTTTGTAGGATCTATTTCTGTGTTTTGAAACTTGTTTCTTGATTCAAGGTCACCCATAAGGTGCATCTTAAGAAAATAACCTATTTATTCCTGTTTAAACCACCAAAAGGGAGTGTGATTTTTCTCCCCTAGTTAGAGGAAGATTGTTAAGACCTTAATGGTTTTTATAACTTCCTGAGAGCTTTACAACCTCCTTGCATAGTGGTACCTTGTTATGCCATTCCAAATTTGATAAATTGGTTTGAGTGGAGGTAGATAAACAAGCGGGTATGCTTGGTATTTGTTTAACTGCCCAAATGTTTATGTAGAAAAGGTTATGTGTGAGTAGGTATACTCACATTATTTATATAAATTTACAAATGTGATGATATGGGTGGGTATACCTATATGATTTGATTAATGTAATGTAAAATGGGTAATATGGGAGGGTAGGACCATATGATATGTGAATGATAACTGGAGTGCATGAGTGGGTATACTCATGTCTTCTACTTGGTTATGTGAGTGGGTATACTCACATGGGTTTAATTATTTAAATTGAATGAATGGATTGATTGATTATATTGATATGGAATGTGGTAGTGGACTCCTTGGGTTGACTATGACCCTTGAGTATTGATTCTATGGGATGCCTCAGGCCATACTACCCCATGGATCCAACTTGCTTGGACTCACATAGGAAATTTGGTATACATGCTCCTAGGACTCCAACCAGTTCCTAGACCAAGTATCCATCGAAATTACCTAGGGAATCGATGTGGATACCTTGGTCTGCTGCACCTTGTATTCATCCCTTTGTGGTCTACACTTCTTACTTGGATTACCTTTTAGGTGACATCTTGGATCCGGCCCTTGGGTTCTACACTTCTTTATACGGTGTGGTTTTGGGTTACAAGAAATGGATGGATGTACGATGTGTCTTTGTGACTTGTTTACATTATTTATTGCTACATTGGTAGGAGATGACTCTTATTATAGGGAGCCTTGAGGGGAGGTTGTGTTTTACTTATTGTAGTAGTATTATTCCATGGGAATTCACACTTACATTATTTATTTACATACACTTGATATCAATTTACAAACTATTGATAGAACTGTATAGATTTTTTGTTGTTACCTACTAGGAAGTTATCTCAAACCCTTTTTGGTCCCCCATAGGGATCTAAATAGATTATATGGTTATAGCTGATGGAAGGGGAAAACACCCTAACATAGGTTGTTGACTGTAGCTTGGAGAAGGGGAGAATAGAACCAAGATGAGGCTTGTAATGCTACTGGGATACCTTTTGGTTATTTTTCCCCTTTTGGGACATTTGTATTATATTTTATTTCCATTCATTATTATAGCTTCTTTCTAGATACATGTATCATCTACATCACTTTATATATGAGATGCTTCTGGTTTTTTATATGCATTCCTGCCTTACTTGTCTTATTTACTTCTATTGACTACTGCTTAATTAACTTCCACTATTGGTTATATTTGGATTCCATTGTGATAAACTGGTAATAAGGTAATAGTCTCCCCACTAAATCATCTAGTCCATTTATACTATTCAGAAACATCTGGTGGTTGGGGAGATGCGCTAAAGATCATGTGTCCAACTAGGATTGGAGCACCTTTTTGGGTGGCATCTATATATGGGGCGTTACAAGTCATGATAGGAAAACAACTTTTAATCAAGAATTTTGTTACATTGGGTATCACTGGCATGTCTTGAAACTGAATCATTGTTCACATTCATTCTTCCTCATAAGAGGTATTCTCATGGGCTTGGAACCCAAATCATCTCATGGAGACCATGAGGTATCTTATTTTAAAGGCATAGATTCTATGGATTTCTCCTCAGTCACCCCATGTTTAGAATGAGGTAGTTGACACCATCGATGCATGTTTTCCAAGTCCTTCACCTTAGGAATTTAATGTGAACATGGGGTAGCATCAGGGCACAAGTCATGATTTTAATATTTTAGGTAAACAGAGAGAGGCTAATAAAAACTCTTTAGTGAGGAAGATCAAGAAGGCAGATCCCTAGGAGGGAACACCTGAATGTTTTACCTGATGGATGGATCAAAATGCATTTGGAGACAGACTCTAGGGGGTGTGTCTCCAACAGAACATGCCTAATTGTCACCTATCGACTGGTCAAAGATCTGATGCTCTACTAATGTGTATATTAGCAGTCGGGTTGAATCCTCAGTGATGATACTTTTTTTTAATAGTCGATTATTTTTAGTCGATTGTTTTTTTTTTGATTGGGGGGAGGGGGGTGGGTGTTTGAAGATATTATGAAATAATTTATGGATGATTTTTGATTTAACAAATTGATAAATATTGGGGTGAGTTCATTATTTGGGAGTTAATCTTGTGATATCCTTGACCATTTCTTTATATTGCATTTAAATTAACACCCACTACACAATATAACGTTGATTGGAATTCCTAAGTTTTAAGGCATTAATCCAAGCCTTAACATAACATAGGGATATAATAATTACCATTAATTGTTTATAGTAGTGTATTTATGGTTCCAATAATCCATGGAAACAACATGTTAAACAAAATATGTCATTAATCAATGACATGTTAAGTCCAACATACATAATGTTAAATTAACGAATACTCATCGGGAAAATACTCTCAATAACTTAACATACCTAAATTTAGACTCACCCCAATGAGAGATTTACACATCCATTTGGGTGTTTAATAATATGGTTATAATTATTATTATTATAAATTAAGAATAGAATAAAAACAAAGGTATAAGAAAAGAGTGTTGCATCGAACACACACACACGAACAATGATGAGAATTAACAAACAGACTTTCGATTGAAGGAGGAAGCAAAATATGGGAAGGGGATTCAACTTTATTTAAAATATTTTAACAACATTAGTATTAAAATAAATAAGGTGGATGAGAAAAAGAGATATTGAAGAAGAAACATGCATTAAAACGGAATTACAAAACACAAACTTACAAGATTACAAACGAAGAACAACACAAAAGTGAAAAGAAACAAAGAGAAGAGGAAGGGTATCTCAAGTAAAAAATTGAGTATGGAAGGTCCTCCCAAGCCTTTAGAGAGGATTTGGTCATGACAATATGTGCTCCTTTCTTCTGAAATTCCAACTCCTTTGAAGGTGAGGAGGGGGATACATTTATAGCCCAAGGAAGTGGGTTGTTTGCATTCACAATCCGTCCCTCCACTTACATCGTCGATTTGGACATCGAGATAGACGAATCTCAAGATATATCCTTCTTCAAAGATTTATATAATAATTTTGGCCAACCTCTCTCAAATTTGTTGTCATTTGGACCTATGGAGCCAAAGTTATGGACAGTTTATTAAACAATGTTAATATGTCCATTTCAATCCAATCTTTTTAATGTCCAAAATGTAAAATGGTTTTTGAATAGAAATATGCCTTCCAAGATGAATTATTCCTTCCAAAAAATCGTCCAAATATATCTACATTTTCACACTGCAAAATATCATCTCGATTTGATGATTACATCATGTGATATGTCATGAATAGTGTCTGGAGTTTAATTCCCAGGCAGAATGGTGGTCTGGACTTCAAGGAAATAGATGGTCCCCTTGTTCTTATTGTTGGAGCTTCAAATTTTTATCCATGATTACATTGTATAATCTTTAACAAATGGGGGAGTTTCATAAAATTTGGGCTACTGGATTTATACTAGTAACTAAATCATCATTTATGGTCACGTTTCATCACAAATGCTTTAGGTCTTCTTATGTTGACCATAAGAGCCTTCAAATGGAAATATTGTCCCATGGTTCCTTCTAATGATATGTGTGAAATTTAATAAGGAATCCTAAAAAACAAGAACCAAAAAATTTGAATTATAAATTTCAGAGTTATAAATAAAATATTAAACTGACTCAATTGGACTACTTCTAAAAATGCTCAAAAATTATACTTAGTAATAAAACATTAATATTTCACACAAATTTTTCACATTTCATATAAAATTAGTAAAGGGTGTATATAATATGTAATTAAAATATTAATAACATCAACTCCCCACACCTAGTCTTGTGCATGTCCTCATGTGGAACAAATATAAAAACATAACAAAATCATTTTCACTCACCAAAAAATATTAATATTTTGTTTTCTCCAATTAGGGGAGTTTTAGACTTTTTCACTCATCAATTTTGAATTTCACAACAAGTTGTTACAGAAATTTTTTTCCAAAACTAATTCATTTTTTTCATGCTCAAATTTAGAAATGGAAAATGTGGACACTCAAAACTCACACCTCTCAAGATGATAAAAATCATTTGTCGAGGTGCACTCTTTCACCAACCTAAAGTGAAAATATTAGAGATTGAAAGAGCTCTCAGCTTCCAAAACCTATCCAAAGTGCACAAGAATCAAGAGGTCTTTTTAAGGGTTTTTTCTATGTCTATGGGATGATAGGAATATAATGTCCAATAGAGAGAAGAATAGTGGTAAAACACCAACATAGAAAAAGAAATGCACATTTTTTTTGAAATAAAATATGAAAGGAAATGAAAACACGTATTTACAAGGGAATGATTGTGTGAAGAAAAACACAATAGAGGATGAAATGTTTAAGGGAATGATGAGATGAAATATTTACAAACCACAAAAATTCTCTCAATGACATAAGAATATAATGCAAGTGTTATTTTTTTCTTTTTTGTCTCTCTTTTTTTGAAATATGAACTTGGAAAACATCTCAAACTCATATACCAACCCATGATTGATCTCCTCACGACAATAATTGTAATAGTTATAACAAGATCAAAGGTCGAGGAAGAGTGATTTTTGACCTATCAAAAAAACAACCCAATTTTTTTGTTCTTTTTTTGATTTTTTTTTTCTTTTTTTGAACACTTGTCAATAACATTTACATAATTACATAAAGGAAAGTAAATTAAATTCTCTAAAACACACTGAATGAAAACCTCTCCCCCACACTGAAATGGATGCTTGCCCTCAAGAATATGATAACATGATGAAATAAATAAGGGGTACCCAAAATGAAATCCATCCCCCCAAACATAAATTAAAAAAAATTATGCAATGAAAATCCATGTTGATATTGGGTGGGAAAATATATTGGTCTTGTAATGTGGCTATCAAAGAAAATGTTTTTGGAGGCTCTAAGGGGCTTTCAAAAGGAGGATTAATGTAAGGGAAATGGGAGGATATTTGGATATTGTGATTCTCATCTGTTTCAGAAAATGCCTCTATCATATTAATGAAAACTAAAGTAGGAAATTCAGCATGAATGTACAAAAACGCAAGACTCATAAATGGGGGAGAAAACACACATTTAGAAAATATGGCCATAGGTAGCCCTGTCATGAAATCCACTGTTGGATCTCATGGTTAAGAAAAAGAATTATCCAAATCAATAACTAAGAATTAAAAATGTATCATTCTTGACACAAAATTCTTCATCCAAATAATTGATGAAAACAAAAAAAATTTGAGATGAAACCATGTCTTTTGACTCCCCAAAATGGTTAGACAAAAATTGAAAATTGAAGGTGAGTAAGTATGAATCTATTGGTTTTTTAACATTTTTTTTTATTTTTTAGTTTTTTTAGTGTTCTTTAAAATACACACCCCAAAAAAAGTGAAAGGGGAAAATAAAGGGTTTGATTAATAAAGTGGTAAAAAAATGAAATAGAGATGAATAAGAAGAAAGAGTGAGAGAGAAGAAGAGGTAGATATAGTTAAAGAGAAAGAGGTGCCCCCTGGTTTGGATTTGGTGGGTCGTCATCACCATCTAGTGGTGGGTTGACTACAGAAGTTGGGGATCCATTAGAAGTCAATGTTGATCCAGGATTGTGCATCATCTCATGGTGATTCTTTAACCAATGTCCATTAACCGTGATTGTACTTTTGGAAGACAGGTCTTGGACTTGCACTACACCAAATGGGAAAACATTAGTAATAAAAAAAGGACCTTCCCAAACAGAATTAAGCTTACCTGGGTGAATTCGAAATCAAGAATTGAAGAGCATTACCTTTTCACGTTCATGAAATACCTTTATAATGTTGTGTTTATCATGGAGTGCCTTGGATTTTTCTTTTTCAAGATTAGAATTCTCATAAGAATCTAGTAGAAGCTCCTCCAATTCAGCAAATTGCAACAATCTTACTTCACTGGATTATTCAAGATAAAAATTACAAGTTTTCACTGCCCAAAATGACTTATGTTGGATTTAAACTCGCAAATGTAAAGCTTTTTCAAAAACTATCCTAAAAGGAGACATCCCAATGGGTGTTTTATAGGCAGTTTTATAACCCCAAAGTGCTTCACTAAGTCTTTCATACCAGTCACTTCTAGTGGGTTTTACAATTCTCTCAAGCACTCTTTTCACTTCTTTATTTGAAAGTTTATCCATTCCATTTGTTTGGGGATGATATGCAGTTGAAGTTTTATGTACAACTCCATTATTTTTCAAAATAGATTCCATGGTTCAATTACGGAAATGGGTACCTAAGTCACTTATCATGGCACGTGGTGTGCTAAATCGGTGGAAGATGTGTGTCTTTTGGAACTCACTAACATTATGTGAATCATCCTTTCTATTCGGTTTTGCCTCGACCCACCTAGAAACATAATCAACCACAAGAAGGATGTATGATAATAAATTTGAAGGTGGAAATGGTCCCATGAAATCGATGCCCCAAACATTGAATATCTCACATGAAATTAATGGTTTTTGGGGAATTTCATTTCTCTTGGAAATTGTGACAAACTTTTGGCTAGTGGGACAAGATTGACAAAACTCATGTGAGTCCTTGAAGAGTGAAGGCCATATGAATCCACAGTCTAGGACCTTTCAGGAGGTCCTTTGTGGTCCAAAGTGGCCACCATCAGGCATTGATTGATAGAATTATAATATGTAAGAATGTTCATTTTCATTGACAAATCTTTTTATTACCATGTCATCCCCAGTTTTCCAAAGTTTATTTTCTTCCCAAAAATTGTATTTTTAATCACATTTTAGCTTCATTTTTTTTCTTTTGAATTTTTTTTAGGAAAAACACCAGAAACCAAGTAATTTAAAATTGGGGCATACCATGGTATTTTTGGAGTGAGAGATGAAAGGTGCTCAGTGGGGAATTCAGGATGGATGATTCCAGAATGAGAAGAATTAGAAATTCTACTCAAGTGATCAGCCACATGGTTTTCTTTTCCTGGTCTATCTTTTATTTCAAGGTCAAACTCTTGGAGCACTAGGATCCATCTTATTAGCCTCTATTTGGAATCACTTTTCTTGAGTAAGAACTTCATAGAAAAATGGTCTGTGAAGATGATGATTTTATCACCTTAGAGAAAGGGCCAAAATTTATCTAAGGAAAAACCCACTGCTAAAAGTTCATTTTTAGTGACAGTGCAGTGAGATTGAGTTTCATCCAATATTTTTGAGGCATAATAGATGACATGAGGAATTTTTTATCTTCTTTTACCATGAACATCCCCAACGACTCTATCAAAAGCAGCACACATCAACTGAAAGGGTAAGGACCAATCTGGGTGTTAGATTATTGGGGCAGATAATAGAGCAGTTTTGAGTTCAACAAAGTCTCTCATGTAAACCTCATCGAAATGGAAAGTGACATCATCTTGGATAAATCGAGTGAGTGGGAGGGAAATCCTACTGATTTTATGGATGAATCTCCAATAGAAACCGACATATCCATGAAATGAACGGATGTCTCGAATAGAAATGGGTTGAGTAAGTGATTGGATCACTTCAATTTTGGAAAGATTAACTTCAATACCATATTTTGAAACTATGTTCCCTAGAACAATTCCATTTGTAATCAGGAAGTGAAATTTTTCAAAATTTAATACAAGGTTACACTTGAGACACTTTTGGAGGACTATAGAGAGTGAATTGAAACAAGATTCAAATGACTCACCATAAATGGAGAAGTCATCCATGAATACTTCCATGCAGTGTTCACTGAATTCAGAAAATATACTCATCATACACCTCTGGAATGTTGCAGGAGCATTGAAATGGCCAAAAGGCATTCTTTTATATGCATATGTTCTAAATGGGCATGTGAAAGTAGTGTTTTCTTTGTCCCGAGGTGCGATTGGGATTTGGAAGTAGCTTGTGTATCCATTAAGAAAGCCATAGTGTGACTTTCCAGATAATCATTCCAGCATTTGATCTAGGAAAAGAAGAGGGTAGTGATTTTTTCTTGTTTCAACATTCGATTTCCTATAGTCAATGCACACACACCATTTGGTCTTCACTCGAGTTGTGACTACCTCTCCAAGTTCATTTGTGACAACAATTATCTCACCATTCTTAAGTACTACTTGAATTGGACTAGCCCATTCAGTATCAGAAATTGGGTAGATAATAACAGCTTGAAAAATCTTGGTCATCTATTCCCTAACTACCTCAAGTATGAGTGGATTGAGTCTTCTTTGTGGTTGTCTAATTGGTTTGGATGACTCATCAAGATTGATGTGATGCATGCAAAGGGATGGGTGGATTCCTGGTATATCATCTATGGTCTAACCAATGGACTTTAGGTTTTCCTCTTACACGTGAACAAGTTTGGACTCTTCAGTTTCAGTAAGTGAAGCAGAGATAATGACAGAATATGAGTGATCACAGAAAAGGAATGCATATTTCAGGTGTTATGGAAGAGGTTTTAGATTAGTCTCATCTTTCATTTTTGTGTTAGACAACTTAGGACAGAAATAAGGGACTTCTGTTGATTCATATTCATTTTCCTTAACACTATCCAAGGTGGAGCAGTAGAGATCAGAGTTGATGTGGGATTCAAGAGAGTTTTCAAGATCCTATAGATTGATAAATTATATGAATGAAATGTCCACATCAAATTCACCATTTATGACATTGTTAATCATGGTGCAGATTTCACAAGATCCTTTGTCATTAGAACATGAAGAACATGGTGGATTGGGTTTTGATTGACTCTTAGAAGTTTCCTTAGAAGCATGGATTGAGAATGCATATTGATCTTCAGATGGATATCACATGGCTTGGAAAAAGTTGGACTTGAGCAGTTGGTCACCGAATTCCATGGATAAGATGCCTGAATGGAAATCAATCTTGTTTCTCGCATTCAGGAGGAATGGTATTCCTAGAATTAGGGGAGATCGAGAAGAGTTCGTCTCACCTTCCATGTCAAGGACATAGAAATCAACAGGGAAGATAAGATCATTGACACAGACAAGGACATCCTCAATTATTCCCTCAATACTGGCTGTACTTCGATTGACCAATTTAATGAAAACACCCGTTGGATGTAAGGGACCTAGACCAAGGTTTGAGAATATGGATTTGGGCATGACATTAATTGAGGCTCCTAGGTCTATGGGTGCATCATCAAAGTTGGAACTTCCAATTTGGCATGGAACCGTAAAGGTCCCTAGATCATTGCACTTTATGGGAATAGACTATTGGGTGGAAACATTTTCAAAGGTCCTATGTTGCCTATTATGGGTGAATAATTCCTTAAGAAACCTGGAATACTTATGAATTTGTTTTATGGCATCTAATAGGGGAATTTTTACATCAATATGTCTAAATATGTCGAGAATTTTAAGATTAGGTTCAGAGGACTTATTTGGCTTAGAAACGACTTGAGGAAAAGGAATTGGGTTTCTATGTGGTATAGAATGAGGTGAGGGAATGGATTCAGGTTCCTTTTCAAGTTTCTTTTTCTTTTCATTTCCTTGGTCAACATTTAATGGTGGTTTATATGACCTATCTTGTGGTATATAAATTTTCATTATTGGTCTAAGTGAAATTTCTCTTACATTACCCTTATGGTTGGGTAATGGTTGAGCTGGGAGTTGGGAAGAATTGGATGGTTGCTGCTGACTAGGGTGGGATGCAAGTTGACCGATTTGGGTTTCAATGTTCTTGAGGCTGGAACGGGTGGAAGAGGCAAGATCTTCCACTGCACTTTCCCTTGGTTTCCTAGAAGAAGAGGCTTGTCCCGAATTGGGTTTACCTAGATTTTGGATCTTGGGAAAGAGATTATATTGGTTTTGGAATTGGGAAGGCTCACTGGGATATTGGAATCCATGAGGAGGATTGTTATTTTGAAGTTGAGGAATAAAAGGATAATTTGTTAGAAGTTACCAACACCTTGACCATATTGAAACTGGTTAGGGTTTTGAGGAGGGAATTGAGGGGGATGAGATATGGGATTACCATACCTAAGTCCTTGGTTAAAGGAAGAAGATAAGGGCTCAGAATAGGGTTGGATGAAGTTTCCACCGTCTTTGATAGGTCAAGGAAACATTGATTGCGGAGAAGACAAGGTTGGGGCTTTAGATGCCATGACTAGTTGTCGCACATGACCTGTATGTTCAATCATCCACTCAGTCATCTTGTTCAGATCTATTGATTGATTATATTGGGATTTTTTGACTTGATCATGTTCTTGAGTATGGAATTGTTGTGTGTTTGTAGCCATGTTACTTATAAGATCTCTTGCAGCAACTAGAGTTTTATCAACAAGAGCACCACCACTTGCAGCATCAATGAGTGTTTTCTCCATAGCCAATAACCCCTCATAAAAGTGTTGGATCAAGAGTTGGTTAGGGATTTGGTGGTGTGGGCAGGTTGCAACAAGCCTTTTGAATCTCTCCCAGTACTCATGGAGGGATTCACTTGGGAACTGACAGATACCACTTATTTCCATTCAAATAGAAGAAGTATGAGAAGCAGGTCAAAAATTTTCTAAGAAATATCACTTAATGTCATTCCATGTGGTTATAGAACTAGGAGGGAGGTAGTAAAGCCATGACTTGGTAGTGTCAGCTAGGGAGAAAGGGAATGCTCAGAGTTTGATTTTTTCCTCAGAAACCCCTTGAGGCTTCATGGTAGAGCACACTACTTTGAACTCTTTAAGGTGGAGATGTGGATCCTCACCAGCTAGCCCTTGGAAGTGAGTGACAAGATGAATCAAACATGATTTGAGTTTAAATTCAGCCTCTAAGTTTTGATATTTAATAACAATAGGTTGGTAATTCATATTAGGGGCAACAAGTTCTTTAAATGTTTTTCCCTAGGATTGACCATATCTAATTCAATTGGTTGGACAAGGACTGGTTCTTTAATTATTTGATTATCTCTTATGTTCCTCCTAAGTTGGAGAAGTGTTTCCTCAATTTCATGGTCAAAAAAATCTGAGGGATTTTTTGGGAGGCTATGGGGCATTCAAATATATTTTGGAAGAAATAGGAGTATGGGTTTTTCATTTTGTTTTTTTTTCAATGTTTTCTAATATTTTTTTTATTTTTTTACAATAACTAGAAACTAACGACTAATTACAAAACCATCCCTAGAAACGGTGCCATTTGATTGCATGTAGCTGATTCTCGCCTATTTACCAGGAATATATCCAATTCTCTGCTAATGTGTATAGCAGCACTCGGGTCGAATCCTCGACGATGATACTTTTTTTAATAGTTTATTATTTTAATTGATTGTTTTTTTTAATTTGGGGGTTTTGTTTGCAGAGCTTATGAAATAATTTATGGATGATGTTTGATTTAAAAAATTGATAAATATTGGGGTGATTTCATTATTAGGGAGTTAATCTTGTGATATCCTTGAGCTTTTCTTTATATTTCATTTAAATTAACACCCACTTCACAAGAAAACGTTGATTGAAATTCCTAAGTGTTAAGGATTTAATCCTAGCCTTACCTTAACATAGGGTTCTCATAATTAGCATTACCTGTTTATTGTAGTGTATTTATTGTTCCAATAATACATTGAATCCACATGTTAAACAAAATATGTCATTAATCTATGAAATGTTAAGTCCAATTTACACAATGTTAAATTAACAAATACTCATCGAGCAAATAATCTCAATCACTTAACATCCCTAAATTTTGAATCACCCAAATGAAATATTTACTGAACCATTTTGATGTTTAATAATATGGTTATAATTATTATGATGATAATTTAAGAATAGAAGAAAAAGAAAGGGATAAGAAAAGAGTGGTGCGTCGTACACACACACACACACGAAGAATGATGAGAATTAAAAAAAAGGACATTCGATTGAATGAGGAAGAAAAATATGTTAAGGGAATTAAACTGAATTTAAAATATTTTAATAACATTTAATATTAAACTCCAGAAGGTGGATGAGAATAAGAGATATTGAAGAATAAACTTTCATTAAAACAGAATTACAAAACACAAACTTACAAGATTACAAACGAAGAACAACACAAAAGTAAAAGAAAACAGAGAGAGGAGGAAGGGTATATCAAGTGAAAAAGTGAGTATGGAAGGTCCTAAAAATCCTTTGGTAAGTATTTGGTCGTTCCAATACGTGATCCTTTCTTCTTAAATGGAAATTCCTTTGAAGGAGTGGAGGAGGATGCATTTATAGCACAATGAAGTGGACTGTTTGCATTCCAAATCCGTCCCTCTATTTCGATCAACAAATTAGACATCCTGATAGCCGAATATCGAGGTATCTTATTCTTAAAAGATGTTAATAATAATTTTTTCCAAAATCTCTCAAAATTTGGAGTCATTTGGACCTATGGATCCAATTTTATGGCCGGTTTATTAATCCATTTTCATCTATCCATTTCAATCCAATATTTTTGAAGTCCAAAATGTGAAATGGTTTTTGAATAGGAATACGACTTCAAAGCCAAATGAGTTCATCAGAAAAGTCAGCCACCTATATCCTATATTTTACACAGTAAAATATCAGCTCGATTTAATGTTTACATCATGAGATATTCCATGAATGTTTTCGGGATTTTAATTCCTGGCCAGAATGGTGGGCTGGACTTCAAGACATTAGTTGGGCCTCATGTTCGTGTGGTTTGACCTTAAAATTTTTCTCGATGATTCATTTGGATATCTAGAACATATGGTGGAGTTTCATAAAATTTGGGCTTCAGGATTTATCACAGTAGCTCAATCATCATTGATGGTCCAGTTTCAATCCAAATTCTTTGGGTCTTCTTGTATTTACCATATGAGCCTTCAAATGGAAGAATTGGACCATGATTCCTTCTAATGATATGTGATAAATTTAATAATAAATCCTAAAAAATAAAAACCACACAATTTTAATCAGTAGGGTGAGGGTTATAAATAAGATAGTAAACTGACTCAATTGTACTACTTCTAAAAATGCTCAAAAATTATACTCAGTATTAAAACATTAATATTTCACACAAATTGTGCACATTTCATATAAAATAAGTAAATAGGGTATATAATAAGTCATTATAATATTAATTAATTCAGTCTCATAAATATAAAATTTCAATCTATGAAGGTTGACCAAGAAACCACTGGTGGAGGATCAGGGAGGTGCACATATATTAGGGGGATACTACGGTTTACCGTTGTTCGGGATTGAACCTCATGAAGGTGTCCTATGTACCCTATTTTGGAGATAGGAATCAAAACCCACATATTTAGATGGAATGGTGTAGGTATTACACATTATAGCTTCAATTTACAAGAGTATTTATCTTATCTATATTTTGGGGATGGTTTTGGGATTATGCATGTGAGTTTCCTAAATGCTAGCAAAAGTGGTGATGATATGGATGGGGCTTACACGTAGGAATGTCCCAGATGAATGACATGATATGATTGGAATATGGAGGCCCAGGTAAAACTAGGATGGATATGGATAAATTTTTGGGCGGTATGGATGGAATGGATGGATTTCTTGGGTGTTGGTATTGAACCTTGGGGGGGCTTCTTATGTATCACAGTTAGTTGGGAATCAAAGTCCATGTAGTTTTGGAAGGGGAATTGGGGATTACACCTAAATCAGAGGATCATTGAAGTGAAGTATATAGTTGTGGCTTATGAAAAAGGGTGTTCCAGAAGGATACATGATATGGTTGGGGATTACAAATGGAATCTCCTCATTGGACATGAGGATGATTGGGGTTTACACCTAAGGAGGATTCCCATTGTATTGGACATGTTGGGGGTTATGTGTATGAGTGGACCATAAGTAGATAAAGACTAGAGCTTACTATGGGAGGGATTCCCATTGTGGATAGGATGGATGTCAGGGTCACTACTTACCTCTATGCCCATGTGAGTCATTCTCGATGAGAGAAAAAAATAGAAATTAGTAGACACGATGCTTGTGTCATGATAAGACTATTGAAGAGAAATAGTGTGGGTCTGACACGAGAGAGATGCTCGAGGAGGACATCATTCTGTATGAGGAGGATCTAATTATCTGTAAGGAAGATCTCATTATGTGTCAGTTATATATAGAGCATCCTATCAAGAGTGTTTTGGGGATTACACATGGAAACTGCTCGAGCCGCACATGGAAACAAAGCACCAATAAAATGGATATAGTATTTTGAGTGTGGGATGTTATGGGTTCTTAGTGACGATCCCCACTCTAATCCTATGCGAAGGATGTCATTCCATGTGAGGAAGATCTCATTCATGGTCAATCATACATGGGGATATCCTAAGAATGTTGAAGAGGTTGAGATTATGGTTTAAAATCATGTGTTGATGACGTTAGTGCTAGGTAGTTTGACATCATGTAGCTCGAACATGGCGGGCTTACTAGTCTCCCCTTGGACTTACATAACCATCACTCATCAAACCTTGGGAGGGGGATAGATTCAGTGATGCTTGGTTGGAAAAATGGGGAGGAATGGTCACTCATGTGGTCCATGTTAGCATCCCTATACTAAGAAGTAGGGACAATTATCATACCTATGATGAAAAGAAAGAGGTAGGGAAACACAGTAGGGGACACCTCACAGGGGACCAAAAAATCCCTACGCACAATCCTGGAGGACCACGCGCAAGAGGTGTATGAAATACATCAGAGATACATGCCAAAGGGGATCAAAAAGGACTTTTGAAAAAGGAAAAATCCATATATAATCAAAGAAGGGTTTCCCACAAGATTGAAGAGTTGTGCGCAAGAGAAAGGGTTGAGCACAAGATTGGGTGACACTCAAGGTCAGAGTTGCATGAAAGATGAGTCTTTTGAGCACACCTTACTTAGGATTGAATGAAATGGGAAAGGGTCAAGCCACTATGGGCCCATAAGAAGGAGGAACCATATTTAATATGTCACATAAGATCTTATACTTTGCAGTTTCCATTCTTTTGTGATTCCATGGAAGATAATTTTTACATGCAGTAGGGAAAGGATTTAACTTCTGGAGGATCCCCAAATAAAGGAGTTCACTTAAATATATAGAAGGGTCCTCTAGCATTAGTGTGTAAGATTTCATGTAAGGAAGAGGGTTTCCACATAGTCATAAAAGTGTGTAGATGGTTGTTTGATGTCACATTACGTGTGTAAAGGGTTTGAGTACTTGTGACTTGGATTACACGCAAAACAAACCACTATTGTGAACCTTCCTTTTCCTTTTTCGAGTGGACAGGGCAGAAGATGAGGGTTGACATCACATTGGGCATGAAATATCTTTCTACATGAGTACGTCTTATGATTATGAATCCAAACATGTACGCATATTTCTTTACATCATCGGGATGTTCTGTTGAGTCGGATGGTTCCTTCAGTTTACCAGAAATGACCCATTGAGGATATGTGTGGAATTTAGTGCCAAAAATACTTTTCCATCAATGATTTGAACTTATACTTTTTAGGTGAGTTCCATTGTTTTAAATAGTATCTTTTGGAACCAAATTATATAAAAGATATAATTTTTAATAAATTTTATCACACTCATTCTATGATTTTTGGGAGCTCCAATACTTCAACTTATATAGAAACATACTCTACAAACATTAAGACATACTCATTCCCATATAAAGATGGAAATTATCTCATAAAGTATAAACCCCAAAAATTTATAAATTTAAAATTCCAAAATCCCATTTAGAGTTAGATCTTATTTCCTACCAACATTACCTATCATCTAGTGCTTATCAAATAAAAATACCAAACTCCTAACATCCTTAAAGAGTAAATTATAGTAGAAAGCATCTGGTAAAACTTTTTGAGCTGTCATTTGTTCTCCATGATCACCAACCCATGATGCAAAAATAAAACATTCCTGAATGGGCTACAAATACTATTTAGTCACATACCTCATAATAACACCATCATTACACCTCCTAAATAGTAATGAATCATACCAAAAGTATTACATAAACTCAATAATGAATTTAAAAATTTGTTTTTGTGAAAATTATTCGGTAAAGACTCCAGAAGACAAGAAGTCAACCAAATATACATAGTAGGTAGAATTTCTTAACATTCATAGTAAGCAATGTTTCATCTAGGAATGGGGAACAAGTCTTCCTAGGATTTTCAGTTTGAGTACTAAACATCCTTGAAAAATGACCATCCACCAAATTTTCAACACCAAGATTATCATTAATTTCTAAATAAAACTCTTTAATGAAAGGTATTCATCTAATAGGTAGAGGTTTGACATCTTTTTGTGAATAAATTATTTCAATAAAGAATTGTTAGTGAACACTAGGAATTTGGACACTATCAAGTATTGCCTAAAATTTTCTATAGAAGAAACAACATCCAACAACTCCTTCTTAGTAGCTGTTTAATTGTTTTGGGAATTATCTTAAAACCTACTATAAAGGTACCCCACATGTAAACTATTGACTTCCATATGTCTTAAAACTACTCCAAAATTCACATCACAAGTTTCACACAATATTTTAAATGGAAACTTCTAATTTTGTGTAGTGTTGATGGGTAAATAAGTGAGTTTCTATTTCAGAAGATTTAAGGATTATAAACATTATCCATCAAATAAGAAGTGTGAATCTCTATCTAATAGTAAGAATATAGGCCTAGTGACATTAGAGAAATAATTAATGAATCTATGATAAAAACTGTCTTGTCCTAGAAAACTTCTAACACCTTTAAAATTATTAGTAAGTGGATGATTCTAAATAACTTTTACCTTATAATTTTCAACCTCTATATCCCTACTAGACACAATAAAACCTAGGACAATCCCTTTAGTGGCCATGAATTCACATTTCTCCCAATTGACAATAATATTGTTTTCTAGAAATATCTCTAAAAAATTATAGATTATATAAACAACATTAAAAAGTACTCCCAATAATGGATAAATCATCCATGAACACCTCAATGATCCTCTCAATCATATTTGAAAAGATGGACATCATAAATCTTTAAAAAGTAGTCGGTGTACCACATAATCCCAAGAGAATTTTCTGGTATGTAAATTTCCCAAATGGGTATGTGAAAGTGTTCTTATTTAGATCTTCTTGAGCTACATGTATCTAGTTATACCCAAAATAATCATCATAAAAATAAAAAAACTCATTTACATCTAACCTATCAAGAATTATATCTATTAATAGCTTTGAAAAATGACCATTCCTAGTAGAATAATGTTTCTTCTCATAATATATACAGACCCTCCAATTATTAACTTTTCTAACTTTAATTTGATCATTTTTCTCATTTATAACAATAGTAAACCCCACCCCTTATTTGGAACTACATAGATTGGACTGAAAAGAGCTATATGAAATGAGATAAATAATCCCAAAATAAATACCTTAATAAATTCCTCTCTAAAAACTTCTTTTATGTTTGGATGTAATATTTTTAGCCCTTAACTCTAGGTTTGTAATCTAGTTTGGTAGGAATAGTATGCATGGAAATTTAAGGACTAGAAGGTAGACACTTGGGCCAATGTGGAAAAAGGCATTCAATATTTTTATTAAAGTGAGTATGTAAATTGGAATGCTTTTGAATATATAAACTAGAATCACACTTTTCATTACTATAATTCATAGAGGAAAACCCACTACATTCTATGTCTAGACTTTATTTTAAAATTGTTTTCTTATAAAATTCATCAAATTGTTATAAAATATCTCTCTACCATGTATCAAAATGGTCATAAACGTTATTAAAAACAAGAAAATCACCTCCTGATCTATTATAAATTTTATAAGATAAAGAAAAAAAATTAACTTCTAAATAATTCTCCAAAATTGGAATAGAGTTGTAGTCCATCTCTAGGAAACTATCTAAATTTTCATCTTTAATAGTTTCAAAAAGTTCGGGAAATTTAATTTCAACATCCAAAGGGGTCTCTACAGTTATGAAATTTTTATGCACTTTTTCTAGTTGATCTAATGATCCCTTAAATTCAACAATTTCAATACTTTAATGGTTCTCACAAAATATAGGATGTTTCACATTTTTAAAGATATTATACTATTCATGTTTCCCACCAAACATAAAAATCAGTTGACCATTAGACACATCAATAATTTACCATCCAATAAATAAGTATATCCAAAAAATATTGATAGGTACCACTCAATCACACTTAATATCTAGAATAATAAATTCATTAGGTATGAACAACTTACCAACTCTTACTAGTAGGTTATACACTCTTCTTAATGGATGTTTGAATGACTGGTCTTTCATTTGAAATAACATAGTGGTGGGATGTAAATCTGAAAATTTTAACTATTCATATAGTTAGAATAGAAAAAAATTTATTCTAGAAGAAAGTTCATAAAACAAAATTAACTACAAACAATTCTTTATGGTGTAGGAAATGATATAACCCATAGAATATTGAATTTTTAATGTGATTTTTAAAGGTTAGTGTTTCACTCTTTAGTGTGCATTTAAATTTCCAATTATTCTAATTTTATTATTTGAAATAAATTTTTTGATAGATTTAAGATATTATTTAATATTAATTAATAATTTTATGAATGTTATGTTCACTTGGAGCTTATTGAAAATCCCATGGAATTGGACTAGTTCTATTTTATTATTTATATATTTCAATATCTGATGGAATGGGATGGGTGGGGCCAAATTCTTAAAAATAGAATGAATCTCTAGAAATTCTTCTACGATTTTTTTCATTCCATTTGTTTTTTATTTTAGATTATTTTTTTCTTGTTTTTTAGGTAGAACAACTAGATTTATTTGAGTTTTATCAGTGCCTCCTGAAATTATAGATTCAGTTTTAACCAGATTTTAGTGTTTAAATTCTTCTAGATTCTCATTTTGAGAAATACATGGGTCATTTATAGCATCCGATTGTGTCTTTAAACCACTCCTAGTAACCACAATCATGTTATATTCACAATATTTCTTTTTAAATTGTGCTTGGGATCTTCCCTTTATCTCATGAAGTTAAATTTAAATCCAATTGGCCCAATTACAACTCACGATTATGTATCTTAGCATCAGTTTCACACTTTTATAAATCATGTTAATAATTTTGGGAGTCAAATTTACCAAAAAAGGTTGAAACATACCCCACACTTCTTATTCATATTTATAAGACTTGACGCTAGGTTGATTTTGAAATAGCGGTGTCGACTGATTTTGGAAACAATGGGAATAAGATTGCCTAAGAATTAATTATTCATTACAAGACAAATATTCATGATTCCTATCATTATGGTTTTCATTAATTGAAAATGTACCATCTATATATTGCATAATAGGACCATATCCGGAAAAATTAGCATCTTCTAGTGGTTGGTATTGGTTCCGGACTTTGCAGAAGAACCTGTTTGGGCCAATGGACAACTCGATTTTTGTCCGATTTGATGGATCATTCATATATTATACGAGATGTAAATTTCATTACCAATTCAAATTTTCCAAATAATATTGAAAAATAATACACCAAAACCAAGAGAAGATCATTTTAATGTTAATTTTTTAATTAACTTAATATCATGAAGAAATACTTCAGTCATGAAATATTTCTTGGATGTAGGTGTTAATCATCTGAAGGACATTTAGCTGTATTTTCATTATGTTGGTGAGGAACCAAAATATAACCCCTATAGTAATGATCCACATATGATTCATTGATCTTGGAATCTCCACAATAGTACTCAGGGATCAAACATTGTTGTATTTTTCATCTTGCATCGCACCTTGGATCGAAACCATGACCCCTTCAGTCTGGAAGGATTTTTTATTGATCTATCTAGATTGAGAGAAATAGGTGAAGATAGAATATCATAAGTTTGATTGGAAACCCTATAGAAGTTTTTTTGAGTCAGAATTCTCTAAGGAGGTAGAATGTTGTGAACCACTATCACTAAGTCACAATTTTCATAATATCCTATTTATAGACCCAATGTTAGAGTTTCATAGTAATTAATTTCAAAAAGTTGTTTAAAAAAATGTTTAGTCCAAAAGGAACCTCATTCCATTTAAAAAATTAATGAATTTTTTTATTTCATGGAGTATGATAACTGGATCAATGCTAAATATTATTTTATGGTCTTCAAAATTAATATTTATCACTGAACATAATCTTTGTTTCCTCTTACCCTTTAAAATTTATAAAATAACTGAATAAATATATTTTTATTTAATATTTATTCATTCAATAAATAAAAAAATATTTTATTCATAGAATGGATGATGAATATTTATTTTATATTTGAATAACTAATAAATTATTTGTTTAATAAATAAATATTTATTTATTATGACATGAATAAAAAGATAAAAATAAATATTATACATTATTAGTATTGTACAATTACCTTGTGAATTAATAATTATTTAAAATTTTCGACCATTCAATAAATATTGAATAAATATTAACTATTGGTATGGAGAATAATATTTATCCTGATTATCAAATATAACTACTATTTTACTAAAATTAGTATAAAAACATCATTTTTAACCCTCTATGCATCTTCTTTAGTGGAATTAGGCGGGATTTCCTAAATTATATGATTTTTGTCTAGTGACAAGTGAAGGCATCGATAGAGGAAGAAGATATATCGCAATGATAAAACCACATATGAATGCTCGTTATGTAATATAATCCCTTTGAAATAATATTTAATCTAACAAGTTGAATTCTTATTCCACCAAACTTAGTACTAGATATATGTTTCATTGATAATCTAGAATGGACATGTTTATGTCACTATGGACATTAAATTTATTTTGATAGTTTCATTCCAATTATTGTGATGAGATATTAACTTCAATAAATGTAAGTGAAAAATATTTCCTTGACATATTCATTAATAACATACCGATCATGATGTACCCACCATTCCCTAATTATAATGAAAATAGTGTGTATAGGGTTTTCAAAATACATCTAAGTATGTGATTCATGAAGTGTATTAATAATAATATCAAAGTCTAAGGGCCATTACACATGGTCATGTATAGGTATATCTGATGACATGAAAACATTTTGAATTTATATTGGTGTTTTTTCCTCACAATATCCCTCTTGGACATCACCAAGCATAGAATTTATGATAATAATTCTATTCCTCTTATGATCACTCACACCTGATAGATGATAAACTATGCACACTTTCATAGTTCATCATCCACACCATAGGACTGATATTTAAGATATATGACCATAGCATCTCAAGGTTCTCATCATAGAGGGGAACTAGTATAACATATTTTTTGATTTTAAAGATACCCTAGGACATTATCACGTTAATGTTTTTTAATAATAACAATAAATATGTGATAAGTAATTTGTTAATTTTAAAATTATTTAATATATAAGAAATCTAGGGTACAAAGTAGTTGGTTCTAGGGAACCAAATCAATAAGACTACCACTTTCACTAAATTAAACTACTAATGACTGGTTAGTTCTCTCATGTTAAACATGATTCTACTAAGTAAGGATATATATTCTGGTTCCGCTGTGATTCTGTGACTAGGGTTGGAAAATCCAAATGACTATGTGGTGAATCTACTTACTACGACTTCACTACCTTGAGAAAATACTTCAAGTTGTTAAATCACCAAGTATCAAAATCTTGTTACGTTGTCATAAAATTAACATGTTGATTAATTCCATAGTTTATTATTATCATAATAATGAAAAAAATATTTCTTTTGGTATAACCCTAAACAGAATAGTGTATTTATAAACCACTTCTTAAGCTGCAATATAAGGTACATCATATGTAGATATTATATATATGAAAACCATTGATTATAATAAGTCTTTATTGAATATTAACTTATCCTTATTATGATACAATATCAAATTAAACTTAATTAACACAAGTGTTCAATTCCCTTAACCACTAGTATTCCAACTTCTCCAAGAACTATAAACTTATCCAGTTCTAGTTTTCAAAGTACTCTCGGGTTATTCTAACTATATGTTTATGGAATTATGTTGGATTTATTTTCTATTCACCTAGTATGTATCATTCATAAACAATATAAAACATCAATACATATCATAGAACATGAGATAAATTTCTATCACTTAATTTTTAAAATTCATTTAATTTCAATAATCTCTCCATATGCCCATGAATGTTCAAGTAGAATGATTATATGCTCAAAAAAATATAAATATAAATATTTTAAATTTTATTTTTCAATAAATTATTATTATATGTACTATTAATATATTTACCATACCCATTGATCTATTATTATAGATATTTTTCCTTTATCACAATTTATACTTAAATTCATACATGGAGAAATTCAGTCCTTAGTCATAACAATCTTGTAGGACATAACATTTGTTTTCCATATGTTGTCAAAATATCTAACTTGAAAACTTATCTTTATCCTGTTAACCTATTAGATACATATGTCACTCATTGATTTAAAAATAAATATTCTATGATCACAATGAAATATATATTTATAAATGAATTTATGTAATATGAAAATCTTATTTACATTTATTAACATCAGTATCCCTTTCTAGGAAATAATTGTATAAATATACCCTAAGGTCTCTTTTTTGCTGCATCATATTTACTTCTTCAGTAAGGATTCCTCCAAATAAGCTGGGTTTAAAAATATATAGGCCAATATGATGATCATCTAAGTATTCATTGACATATTTTAAATGAATTTAGTCATGGCGATTGATGTATAGTTTTTTCCTTGATTAAAAATTTCAATAATCAATCAAGATTTATTAGAACCAATATGCACCATCCATGTCTAGTTTCTCTTGCACACTAACAAGATTTATTGTTTCTTATAAAAATTCAAAATAATAAATCCTTGAATATTGATACATGGTGTACATTACATGAATTTATAAATACTTTTCAACATTATCATGTTTCTACATATTTATTCTTTATATGGATTTTTATTATAAATGAATAATATATATACCACCCACTGTGGTGAACATAAACCACCCCTTTGTTTATGACTTTAAATGCAGTATGTGTCTATGAAATTCCTCCTCCTACTAAACACAATATATTCTAACATTCATATTCAATATCATATACATATAGAATCTTAAACCATTGAGGTTAATTCGGATCCCACTATCCTTAAAGATATAGCTTTCCATTCTATAAACATTTTAATTCTTGAATAGATTTTAATAAATTTAGTAGCTATAGGATTATTAAATGAGAAACAAAAAGTGTCTGATGTTTTTTTGTAACTAAATCCAACTTTTAACAAATAGTTTTCAACAAAAACTTGATTTTGTGAACTAATAAATTCTTATCATATCACAATTGATATAATATCAATTTTTTAATAAAGTTGGAAAGTTGTAAGTTGTAGCACTTATATTTGATAAACATGTCTTGGAAGGATTCATGAATGATTTTAAAATTTATATAAGAATTATAAAAGATATTAAAATTTCTACTGTCATGATAATGATTCATATAAGAAAATGTGAGTTTTAAGAATACCTTTACTCAACATGTATGATCAATGATTACTAGGATAAAATGTTTGCTAACAATCCATCTCATAGATTCATCTATCTTTACTATTTACGTCACTGATAATTTATAACATTTTATAAATTAATCTCATTAAATATATGAAGTTACCTTTAATTTCACTTTGTAATATATCATGATACATTGTTAAACTAATTCCAAAAATTTAATGGAATACCTTTATAATAAAAAATTTCTTAGTCTAAAACATAAGATTTCCATATACTTAAGTGTTTTATCACCAAATATTGTAAACATATTAATATGTATACCATGAATTATATTTTGACTAAGAATTATTTTATCATAACTAGTAATGAGTCTTATATTTTATATTCATCATTAATTGAATGGGATATATGTTATTCAATATTTATTTAAACAATATTATAGTTTAATGTAACATAAAAATACTTATTACAAAATGTGAAATAATGTCTTATTGTGTCTATCTAGACACTAAGATAAAGGTTTTTGTAAAAATCAATATAACCATTAATCAATACATTCTAGTAATTAGAAGTAGAGTTCTCCCCTTTTCTGATATGTGAATATCCCTTTGTCTTCTCCTTTTGAGTTCACTCAATAACCTTTATTTTCTTTCTCATTTACTATAATTAAATACATGTATGTTGTAAGTATATAGTATTTTATTATATAAGTGGTGAATAGAAACAGGATGAATATCCGAAATTGGATGAAATTGTTTTCTTATTAAATTCATTTTAATTTCTTTTCTAGTGTCTATTCTTTCCACATATGGGGAAATAACATCATGCTAATTATTCTACCTCTAAATCCTTGGTCTCTTTAAAGAACAATGTAAATAATATTTTGGATTTATATTATCCATGAGATCTCTTTAGTTGTATGTCATGATTTTCATCATAAGGTGTGAAGACACATCTTTCAACCAATCCTTATCTACTCGGTAAATTATTGAAAAAATATTCATGATTTACTTATCCATTTGTTTTATCTAGGATTGGATGAATAAGGATACAAAAGTGGTGAGGATAAAAAAATTCGATTAATAGACAATTTCTTATCCATGTAATAGCTCAATATCATTACCTGATCAATATACCCCAGCATTTTTAAACCATGATTAGTAGCTAGATTCCCTTATTTCAGCTTACACTTATATACTATATTTATAGTATTATTTATTTGAAGCCTTTCCTTATCATTCTGATAAAAACAATGATTAGATATGGTGTAAGAATCTGTGTCCTTATTCTGTATCATTAAATCTCCAGATAAATTTAGTAGTATAATAAAATATAAATACGAATAATCCTCTACATATCTCTATTAGTAATTATTTTAACCTTTTCTCACCTTATGGGGTGGATGAGCGGGAATAAGGGATTCCAATACAAAATTAAATATTTCAGATGATAATGAATCACCTAAACTATTGTAATATATCTGAAATTTTTTATTTTTAAGTAAATACTGTATGTTAAGGAATGATCATAAGTTTTCATGGTTTCAATTTCCACTCTTACTATAATAATAAAATGTAAATTTTAGTTTTATTTTATCACCAAATATACAAGACATATTTTATTTTATTTTATTAATGTTGAGTCAAAATTTATAATTTCTACTTTTCCATTCCATTGTTTTTAAATAAAAAAAATTATTTAAAACACTATTTTAGTAACTTTATATTTCCCATGTATTTTAGTATGTTTTTGTAGAAACAGTATTTTATTCTTCCAGATAGATAAAATTCTATTCACTCTAATTTTAAACATTGGATATTCCAACAGACTTCACTATTGATCATCAATCCAACAAACTGAATAAAGGTAAATATGATGTGTTAGTACCTATGTTAGTCCTATGACCATGACTTTTTTTTAGTTTTATGGAAAAGATATAACTCTAACCATTGGTTATAATAAAATTCATTCTGATGAATCAGAAACACCTTTAGTTCAATGGATCATATTGAATAATAAAAGATTATTTTCATTTTACATTAAAACTATTTCTATGTTTGGTATAAAATATTGTTTTCTATAAAAACATTCAAAAACACTTGAGAAATATAATGTTAGTAAAATAGTTTTTTAAGAAAGAGTTTGTGATTTAAAAAACTAAAGGAAGGAAAAGAATAAATTATAACATTCAACTCAACAATCTCACCCTTTCTAGAAAGCACAAACATGAAACTTAAAATGAAAACTAATAACATTTAAACACTTAAAAATATTTACTATTTTATTAATTTTAAAATATATATTATATATCTTAACCCCCCAAGTTAAACTTCTTTATGATACAATGAAAAGTATAGATAGAAACTTCAGATTATCTACTTTAAGAACAAAAACTAACCCTTAAATAAATACTAAAAAAAACTCTCTCCAAAAATATCTCAAAGACTTCTCCCCTTTTAGAACTCTCCCCATTAAATATATTATCTTAAAACTCTCTCCCCCATTTTTATTTTCGAAAAGAATAGGGAATGTATATAATGACCAGAAATGTTAGAATATGATGAAATATGAAATAATTGTATGTGAAATAACTAATCATCTATGGAATAAAGGAAAGTATATTCATCCAAAAACAATTGGAAGACATTCATACATAATGTATTTGGGTAAAAATTAATTCACATAAAACACTCATTCAAAATTTTATATTAGGTTTATGAGTTCAATGAAAACTAAATCATTATTTCTTATATACAATTTTCACAACCACCTTCAACTTATTGATGTCTTTGTAATACTTATAATCTTAAGAAACTGATGGCTCATGCTTCATAATTTTATCCCCCCTGACTACTTCCTGCTAGATATCTTCCTTTCGCCTTTCAACCACCTCACTATTTTCTTTGTTCTCTTCCTTCAGAAAGAACAAATAATATTCACATAAATAGAGTCTTATATTTTCTAACTCCAATTTGTAAACATTTTATTTTAGAACAATCCCTTATTCAACATTATTATCAGTCATATCTTTAAAGTCTTCAACAAACATAAATCTGTCCAAAACATCTATTGATAACTTATCAAAGAATTAATCCATTTGTAGATATAATTTCTCCACTTATATAAATTGTTCATTATGGTATTTTAGATCATTATCAACTTGGTTTAACCCTTTTACCATGTAATTATAAGATCTATTTTGTGCCTTGGTCTTTTCTTTGAATGATTCGACGTCACATTCAATATAAGAAAAACATTCTGTCTACACATTCAATGAATCTGATTTTTCATTTAGTAAATTCTAAACCAACATAAATATTGTCTCCATGTTTTTAGGATACCGAGTAAAATAACTTAACTATTTAAATGTTTGTAAAATATAATCAATGACTTTCCAAGATACTATTGCTTCAGAGTCTGATGACTCTAATAATGTCCATAGAGCATGAGGACAACAAAGATTGATATATATCTACTTTATTTGTTCAGTGTTTTCTTGATTCCATACTTTCATAATATCTCCATCCTTATCATTTTCATCTTTGTATGATACTTTTGTGTGAGATTATTTATCTTCTTCTGAAGATTTTAAATTTTCCTTGTCTTCATCTTTAGATGATAATTTTACTTCCCCTAAAAAATACATTTATTTCTTTTTATCATACTGAGAAGATAGTTGGGTTGATTTAGAAGATCACTTTACAGTACTTCCAAGTTCCTTTTTCTCATAATGATTTTCTTCTTTTTCTTATTCTTTGAAATTTTCTTCTTCTTTTTCTTCTTCCTCTTCTTCTACTTCTCATTCATTCACTTTATTTACTTCTTATTTAAACTATTTCTCTTAATTTTCCAATTTTTTACAAATGATACACATATTTTAATAACCTTTTACAAATTTTTTATGGTAATTTGTTTTTTTATTTCTCAAAAACATTCATCACTTTTTCTGGTATATATTTTGAAACTTATTTTACTTTCTCATTACCTATTCCTTTACCAACTTTTAGAATAACTTTAGGAGTTATTGATGTTTCAAAATAAAATAATCTAGTATCAGAGATTATTGTATCGGTATTAGGAACATTTCCATATTGTTGAGATTGTTTCACCACTAATAAATGGGAAATTCATATAATTGGGTTCTCTGAATCTTCTTCAATATCGTTGATTAAAATTTATAAAATATTAGCTTCTAAAAACCTTTTATTTTATTTCTTTTTATTTTCGACCTTCATTAACTCATATTTAGTTATAATTATAAAAGATAATGCCTCATATTTATCATTAATATACTTAGTATCCTTGGTTTTATTTTTATCCTTATGAGTCATGAGTTTCTTGAACTCATCATCTATCGTTATATAGTAATAAGTACATGAAATTTTCTATAAACGGTTCTAGAAAATATAATGATCAAAAGGCATGTACTTTATCTTCCTTGGTGGATTTTAGAGAACCATTTAGACTTCCTCAAAAGAATATCCACAGAGTAATCCCTCATCC
The DNA here is from genome assembly GCA_963277665.1 of Viscum album. Taxonomy (NCBI): domain Eukaryota; kingdom Viridiplantae; phylum Streptophyta; class Magnoliopsida; order Santalales; family Viscaceae; genus Viscum; species Viscum album. The sequence goes on along the minus strand of OY728155.1, from coordinate 267,258,736 downwards.
TAGTTCAAGAAATGGTCGTGGAAATATTCTCGAAATCTCATTGTTCCAACATTGTGTTGAATATTTACATGAACAAAGTCTATAACAATATGGAGTGGGGATTTATCAACATACTATTTCATAGTTTTGTGTTTTTTATTTGGGAATTTGAACCCTTTTCTAGATCATTTATATCAACTTAGTTGTCTGTTTTTTGCATAGGAAAAAATGTGGGTTCTTCAAATCGACTTGTGGCCACAGACAGGGAGATCCACTTTCTCCCAGCCTCCTCAGCATGGTATAATACACTCTTAATTGGCACCTAGAAAAAAAATATCCAATTGAATAATTTGGCCATAACATTTTTGGTCTAATACTAATGAATTTTATGAAATTTGTTTTGGATGACATGGTTTTAATATTGAACAAAAATAGTAGAAATATCTCAGAATTAAATCAGACTATTGGTAAGTATTTCATGTGGAGAAAACGTATTGTTTTATCTCTAAAGGGTGCTCTGATGGGTGGGGGTAAAATAATTGAAGAGGCCTTAGGAATTTACAAAATATATTTCCCCATGGAATACATGGGGCACCAATATCTCTTGGAAGAACTCACATTAATCATTTTAATGGACTGGTTGATGAAATTATGGAACACATCACAAACTATAAAAATAGATTTCTATCTTTCAGGGGTCATATTACAAATGTAAATTGTGTTTTATATTCCATCCTCATGAATGTGTTCTCAATTGTCAAAGTACCAAAGGATGATATAAGAATCATTGAAAATATTAGGATAGGCTTCATCTAGGATTCTAATGCTGTAGAAAGGTTTCATTGGGAATCATAGAATAAGATGGAGAGGGGGTGGGAGAGGGTGGAATCAATATAAGGCGTATCAAGGAGACCATGTAGAGTTAATATAAAAATTGGAATGGGACTTTCAGGAGGGTAAATACCTATAGGATAAATTCATCACCCATAGATAAGGTATCCATACACAAAATACAAGTGGTGATAATCTAGGATATGAAACACAATTTATCCCCATCTAACTACAATGTAGAAAAAATCAGAATGGATCATTGGGTGTAGCTAGATTAAATTTTGGAGAAATAGTTGTCTTGGTTCATTTCTTGGATTTATAGGTTTCCCAGTTATGAATATGTCCTTTACCAAAGAGGCTAGGTTTTATTTGTTCATTTATGTCATCCTCAATAGCTAGAAAATTAAAACCATCACCACTATTTTAATGAATTTGGAACTGTTTAAACTTGTGTTCATGTGCTCAGCATCTGGAGCGTTCTTGGAAAAAGATTTCCACAAAGTGAACCAAGAGCATGTTGAGCATGATGAGTGAGGTTGAACCCTTTGGTGTAATGAAATCCCCACAAAGTTCAATTTTCTTGTATGTAATATTCATAACCACACCATTACCATAGATAAGGAGGTAAATAAAAAAGGGATTATGCTGGAATCTATGTGTTCATGATGAAAGGACCCATGGAAGAAAAATATAATCATCTTCTCTTCGAGAGTGATTGGGGAAATTCCATATTACATGGCTTAGCCAATTTCATCAGGCTGGGATACTGAATTTTCAATCATTATGATTTTTTACACACACGGTTTTTGGAGATAGATAGATATGTTCAAGAATAGAAGGAAAGAGAGATACTCATGGGATCTGGTTAATGGAGCATATGGAGTATAAGGAATAAAAACCATCATGATGGAACCCTAACATCAATGTTGGTCATAATAATTATAACTAGATGTTTTTATTGTTGATATGGATCCACTTATTTAGTTAATGGAGAGCTCTTCCTCCTTGAGAAGACTCATGTACGAAAAATGATCAATCTATCTCTCACAAGATCATAGTGGGTAGGGTAGATGGGTGATATGGAAGACTTCAATGAGTTGATATAAGCTTAATGTGGATAGATATTTTATTTTTGGTTTCATGTGGGAGGTTTTTTCTATAACCATCAAGGATAGATGGTCCTTGTATTCAGTGAAGGCTAAGGATAGGGGTATTCTATTATGGAAGAGGCTTTCACTATGTTTAAAAGAATTGAACTATACCATTATCACCACATCATCTTGGAGGTGGTGTAAAATGATTCAACTATTACCCATGACTCATTATAAAAGACTATTTAGGTCCCATAATCAATCATATACCTTACCCACAAATTAAATTTTCTTCTGGATTTTTGGGTGGCCATGAGCCCCACTTAGTGGGAGGGGAATAAGGTAGTGTATTTTCATAATTATAAGGCTAGCCACTAAAACCATTTTTTATTATTTTCGAGTTTTGGATCTCTTCTACACATGTGTGGTAGTCTTGTTAAACAATATTCTATTAGGTATCACTATTTCATGCCACCTTGATATTTTTTTCTTGGGCACCGACCTTCTTGTAATAAAAATTTAACGTTGATGATGATGAAGATCATAAACTTCAGTGAGGAATTATTAATTGATTCCACCATTAAAAGAAAAAAATTAACAAGATTGATCTCCCTCATGTTCATTGGGAAATATAAAAAAAATATCCCAAACATCTAGGGTATCCTTATCACCCTTCCTAAAAATCAGATATCCCTATATCCACAAAGTTACAAACCTAACATCCAATGCGAGATAAGAATCCTTTCTGAATTTCTATTAATATGTTAATTAGGATACCTCAACCTTTGAATTCATAAATATTCTAAGATTATTAGGTAATTTATGAGAAAAAACATATACAATTTAACCTTAAAGGGCACTTCAAATAACTCTATGGCTTTCTGGTATAAATGTTTATACTCCTGAATAAAAATATAAAAAACTATTTCTTTCTTATATTCATTTGAATGAAATTTATTTTAATCCTAAAATTATTTCACAATATCGAGATAATGATAATTGGAATCCTTATCTTTTTTTCAACACTATTTTTATTCCAACCTTGAAAAATAACAATATATTTAAGAAATGAATCATGTTTTTCATACAAGGATCCTTCGACCAACCTTTCTCCAAAATGATCTCTATTTTCAAAATATTTAGAATTTTCTATCTTTTCGAGTCTGATAAAATTAATTAGACAAATGGAAAATAAATGAATTGATCACCAAAATAAGTTGCGAGAGTTGGGAACCAATTATTTGGAGATCAATGTGGGACATAGAGCGAGTCACCCTTATACAAGCACAAGATGTGATGGTTCAAATTCGGAATAAACTAACAACTCATATTAGAATCCATTATCTGATCTAATGCTTGATATTTAACCAAAGAATGTTTTAATTATAAATTTTAAATATTTATGTTTTTAATAAAACATTTATCATAGTGAGTAGAAATCCAATTAGTAAAAAACTATTATTTTTAAAAAAAATCAAATTTGTAAAATTAATAGAATAAGCGGTCAACATATTTGTTAAACTAGAGTAATGAATAAGTTCAAAAACTAAAAGAATAATTATTTTTAAAGTTGAAATATTTCATTAGTATGAGTAAACTGTTCTTCTTGGTTTTTGTAATAAAAACTTATTAAGATAATATTTTTAACAAAACTATTAATTGGATGTTTTATAAGATCATTTATGTCTGGGTTTTTTGGACTCTGTAACTTTTTTTAAAAAATGTTTGTCTAAAAAAGTTTATAAAAGTCATTGAATCAAAAAAATTAGTTTTTTTGAGTATTAATTGATAAAATATATGAAAAACCATTTTTTTTAGAAAATAATAAGTTTTAAAGAAAATTAAAAGTCTTATAAAAATAATTTTTTTATAAAAATAAACTATTAGAAAACTAAAAATTTTTAGAAAACAAATTTTTTAGAAAACTAAAGTTTTAGAAAACAAAAAACATATATAATACCCCTATGATATGAGTTTATTAATGTAAGGATATTAGTAAATAATAAGTAGATATGAATAATCACATAACATTGATCATTTCTAGCTTCTTTTTAATATTTTCAAATCTATCAAAACTAAGAGGGTTTTTAAAAAAAATATCAGAATGTTATTCTTGAATTCCAATGAATTGTAAAAATATATCTTTTTTTAGTGTGTTATCTTGAAGTAAATGGTTCCTTATGTATATGTGATTAGAACATTAGTGATGTATTGGGTTTTTTACTTAAATAAATGGACCTTTTTTTATCACACAAAATTTTATTTTTAGTAAAACCCATTTTATAGTTAGTGAGTGTCTTTTTCATCCATAACACTTGAGCACAAAAAATTACAACTACCACATATTTGGATTTAGCAGTGGAAATTTCCAATGAGTGTTGTTTCTTATAATAACATAAAACTAAATATTCTCATATGAAATAAAATGTTCCAGATGTAATTTTCAATCCCTTCTACATCCATTAATTAAAAGTCCAAAAATTGTTTTAAGTAAAAATCATTTCCAAAAGAGTAAAACAAAGATAAATATATAGTTATCTTAAGATAATGAAAAATCTATTTAACAACTTTAATATGGGACTCTTTTGTTTTGGGTTGATATATAACACATAAGAATACTAAAAATATTAAATCTAGAAGGCTAAAAATTAATTAAAGTAAAATTTCAATCATAGCTCTATAAGTATTTTAATCAATTGGTTTCCCAGCTTTATTAAGATCTAAAGTATTTGAGGTTTCTATAGGAGTATTAATACTTTTAGCATTTTCATACCCAAATTTTTTAATAATATATTATATATATATATATATTGAGGTGTAAAACGTCCATATGTTTTTTTTAATTTGAACACCTAGAAAGTATGTTAACTCACCCATCATACCCATTTGAAACTCATATTTCATAAGATCTTCAAAGGAGTCTATTAAAGATTTTTTAGTGGAACTAAATATAATGTCATCAACCTATATTTTTACAATAATAATATATTTATTAACTTATTTTATAAAAAGATTTGGATCCACACCTCCCCAATCAAAATTGTTTTATAACTAAAATATAATTAACCTATCATACTAATCTATTGGGGAATATTTGAGTACCTAAAGTGAATTGGTAAGTTTAAAAACATATTTTGGATGCTTTTTATTTTCAATACCCAGAGGTTGTTCAACATAAACATCCCCCTAAACATGTATATTAAGTGAATAATGCTTCATATCCATTTTAAATAGTTTTAAATTTATGAATGCTGTATAAGAAAGAAGAATATGAATAGCTTCATGTCTAGTTACTGGAGAATGGGTTTATTCATAGTCTATTCTCTCATGTTTATTATAACCCTTATTAACAAGTCCATCTTTAATTCTAACTATTATTCCATTTTCATCAAACTTATTTAAAAAGACCAATTTTACTCCAATTATATAAGCTTCTTTAGGTCTTTGAACCAAAGTATTACATTTTTTTCTATTAAAGTCATTAAGCTCATATTTTATAGATTTTATCCAATACTCATCACCTAAAGCCTCATCAATATTTTTAAGTTAAAATTATAATAAGAATTATAGTTGTTCAATTTAATTTCTCAGATAACTTCTAGTTCTAACTGGTTGATCTGCATCACCAATGCTATTATAACAAGAATGATTCCTAAAAACAAATTGATTTCTTCGAATTGAAAAACTATGTTATCCAATAATAGGTTGAAAATATTCTTGAGGTATAAATTCAGGAAAATATTATTTAATTTTTCTATCATGAGAATAAGTTTATAAAATAGGTTGATAGTCAGTTTTAGAAGTAGCATTTTAAGATGTAGGTTGGGGTTCCATGAAAATAAAAGGACATGTTTTAAAAAACATAACATTCATTATTTGTTAAAAAATACTTGTATTTTTACTAAAAACATTATAAGACTTACTAGTAGTGGAATAATCTAAAAATATTCATTTATCATAATTTGGAGTAAATTTATATAAATTGTCTTTAGCATTCAAGATTAATACTTTTCACCCCAAAAAATGTTAAGTAACAATGTTTTTATTTTCATCTTATCCACAACTCGTATGGATTTTTTTTAATAAAATGTATTATTAAAACCCAATTTATAGTATAACAAGTAGTACTAACTACTTCAACCCAAAAAATTTTATCAATTGATTATTAACTCCTAATGGTTCTATCAGAGTGATTATAATTATATATATCAAATGAAATACAAAATAGAATTATAATGGTGATAAACTAAACGATGTCATAAAAATGAAGTACAACTCATTATTACATATCATTTTCAATATCCAAATCATCATGAGATGTCTATGTGAAAGCTATCTAAGGCCAGTACAACCAACTCAAATATATTACCATCAGATAATTTCCTATAAATATAAGGTCATTTTAAGAGTTGGGAGATGATGCATTCACAAATCAAGTCATCTGAAGATTTATCTTATTGAATATCTCATTCCAATTTTTTTAATCTTTTAGAGATTTAAATTTAAAAGGAATAATTGTGAGGATTGTAAATTAATTATAACTGAATAATTTTGTATTCATGCATCTGATTGTGGAACTGATCTAGGGATTTCAGGGATAGGAAGACAATGAATCAGATCCATGAGATCAAGGCCTCTCAGGGCTAGGAAGATGTAGATGACACCCATCCACATATAGAGTGATTTCTTGGTCAAAAATGAAAAATATGACACTAATCTATTAGATCGATGGAATATAATTTATTGACTGATAGATCCATACTAATCTATTAGATCGAGGGATTTCCTAGTAAGGAAAGGCATACCTTTTATAGTAGGTATTAAAATAGTGGATATATTTAGTTAGTATTTATGTCTACTATAACTCTTAAGGTTTAATAGTAAATTATTTTATAATATTATAATTTTTTCATACTCTTAAATTATTTTTCAATTTTTCTTTATAAAAAAATTATTTTCTGTTTTGACCGTATATTAGAAAGATAGTTTTTATGCTTATATTTCTAAAAAACCATTTTATCGGTGTGTCTAAGATACCAAAAAACTACTTTTATATAATAGGACAATATCTGGTTCCAATTTTAATACTATGATCATCGAACAAAGAATGAGTCTGATCAAATTTACTTAATAGGAACTGTGTTTCATTTTAGTTTAATTTTTAAACTACAATTCACCACCCATATTTTATCCATTTTAAACTCTTATAAATTAACAATTAAGCCTTAAAATATTTTATGAATACTCAAAAACCCTCACCATTAGTCTCAAAATTTCTAGTTTAATGGAAATTCTAATGGAAAGGATCTATATGAACCTTCTCATAACCCAAGAAAGGGTGTAGTTAATTACTCCAAGGTATTTAGGTAGGTAAGTCTTTTCCAAATGTGGTCTTTCATCTCCTTGATCTATTGAGTGGACTCCCCAATAAAAAACCCTAGACCAAGCGTACTAAACACCTACCTCCAACATACATTATTTCTAGAAATGGTTACTGCTCTTGATGTAAAATGGTTATGTTAACCCAAAAATATTCTTAAGAACTTCTCAATAAATGTAAGTGTCCCAGTAAGGTTTGGTCAAACACATAGTTTTATGGTTTCATTTCTAATCAAGTAATGAAAGGATTTGTCTAACTTAATATTATGTTGAGGAATTTTATTTATTTTATATAAAGATTATTTTATCCTTTACACATATTTTTAACATTAAGTGGATATTTCTTATGGTATTAACCATATTCCGATAAAATAATTATGAAAAAATCATTTATTTAATATTGTATTTGTATACGAGTACATTTATTTATGTTATTTCAGACTTATATCTATAAAATAAATCATATATAACCAAAACTAAAATAAAAAAAATGAAATGATCATGAGATTATCTAATTATTGATTTATTAAGAAGAAAAATAAAAAAACCTATGAACCTGGGGATAAATTATTTGTTATGTTATTAGCATGAGTTGTAGCATTACACCTCTTCACCTATGTAATGCTTGGGTTGGTTTCATCTTGGTTCTGTCATGAACTACCTATGCATCATTTCTCACTTGAACTGACTCCTTGTGCCTTCAGATATTCCTTTTATTAGTTATTTTATTTAACTCTCATGAAGGTTAGGGGAAAAAGGTTTAGTAAAAGAGAATTACCTAAAACACCCATAAACATGATTGTACTACACAAAAAATGTTAGAGGGATTTGATGAAGGTCATCATATTTAATTTTATAGTTAATAATTACAAACCCATGAAATTAAATTAAATTTATTAAAACCAACACATATATAGGACTAGTCAAATCACATGGTTGGCCATACACATGAAACAACTACACATTTAACAATATATTGCTATTGTAATTTCTATTTGTTCTTTAATAAGATAAACCATTAAAAAATTAATCCAATTAAGTATCATATTAATCAAATAATTTATTTTATCCTATTTCATCCAAATTTCCTAGATATTCCAATCCACTATGATTTTAAATAAAATAACAATTTTATTTTATTTAAAATTTAATAAAAAAAGTAAACAACTTTTTACATGGAAGAAACTCAACGTAGACCTATATGAAATACCCAATATGGATTAAAATCACATACAATATACCCAAGTGGAATTTAGTATATACATTCTATCATTTAATTCCATAGAATGAATGAGTAAATTAAATGACACACCGAAAGCATGTTAATTAACATATCATGTAATTATTTTTATTTTTTACCAACTAGTAAGCATATTATGACTATTCATATTATATTGTTCCATTTTTATGCTAAAATTTATTAATAATTTATTATCCTATAAAACCTATCATATAGTGTGTACGTGTAAAATTAATGACACATGAAGCACATAATGATGAGTTCTATGGAGTAATAAATCAAATTTAGTGTTTTCACATAAATATGTACAATACTTGATGTGTTCAGGTTAGCTAAATTGTCACACCCCGAATTCGTACACTGGTAATGATTCTAATTTTTACCTTTATCTTGTAAATGTATTTGATTTAATTATTTTGTCGAGGAGCATTCCAGACCCGACGAGAGTTTTTGTGTTTTTCTGATAAATGAATGTTTGGATTAGCAGCGCTCGACACACGGTCATGGATCAGTCGAAGTCGTGTCAATTTTCTAAAGCGATATATGCCCGCCAGATGCATTATTTTATTTTAATTATTTTGGGTTTCACTTTTGAGCCGCTGGTTGATCCGGTTTTAATTTAAGTGATTTTGGTGTCATACATGGGTGCATGGCTATACTCGCGATTATGTGTAGTTCCCCTCCTTAATTAGAGAATGTTTTATTATTAGGTGTGTTATTATTTTGGTGTGCAACCTTGCGCATGACCGTGCGTGTTTTTCGGCCCCAATAATAATGATATTATTATTATTTTGGTTTTTTGTATTATTCTGGTTTTATTATTTTTTAGTTTTATTATTATTTGTATTAAAAAAATGTTATTATTAATTCGAATTTTATTTTCTTCTTTTATTTGTATTTTATTTTAATTCCCCAATTTTTTATACCCTCTTATTTTCTTTTATTTCCTTCCATTTTATGTTACCTATTTTATTTTTATTTTTATTATTTTATTTTTATTTTATTTTTATTTCATTTTCTCTTTATTTCTCTCCATTTCTCTCCATATATTTTTCTCTTTTTTTCTCTTCTTCCTTGCACTCCCCTCTCTCCCTGCGCGGACCTCCCATTCCCCCCTACAACCCTAGCGTGGCCCCCCTTCCTCTTGCTCTTTCCGTTTGGCCACCCACCATCCTCTACAGTGAACAAGGTTTCTTCTTCTCCATGGAAGTGCGACATCCTTTCCCCCGAGCTCCCTCCACGCATGCCCCATCTCTCTCCCATCATGGAACGTCTCTTACAGCCGGACCGACTACCCGATCCGCTTAACCATCTCGCCGAAATCATTTGGCACACCGCATGCCGCACACCCTACCCCTTGCGCGACTCCCTCCATCGTGCCACACCCTCCTTGAACCTTTGAGCCGTGAACCTCCTCTTCCTCTCCGGAGAACTAGAACCTCCCTATTCCTTGCCGAAGAACCTTGGCCAAACGCCCTTTCTTATTCTGACGAGTCCAACTAGCACGACACCTTATGACACCCTACATCTTGGTCGGACATCTCCTCGGACCCTTGCCATAGGTGTGATATACCTCAACTGTTAATTATTTCAGTTTGATTATGTTGTGGTTAGGAGTTTTGGTTTGGAATTTGGTTCAATTTTTGTGTAATTGGATTGATGTTTTGATGTTACAGTTTATTTGAGTTGATTGCGGAAAATTTGATGCGCGATTGGAGAATTGCTATGATATTTGGGGTTTTCCGACACCGAGGTAGGTGGTTCCATGTTTAATTGTTATTTGATTAATTAATTTGTAAGTTTAATTAATTTATAATATTATTTAATTAATTGATGTAGTGCGAAGTCGATATTTTATGAGGTTTGATTTGCAGTTGAACATATTTAGAAGCATGTTTATAATATGTGTACTTGCTGCTGGAATGTAATCTATTTTTAATTGTTGGTTTTTTTGTGAGGTTAGCCTACTAATTATTTTGGTTGCTGTTATTTAATTTTTACATGAGGTTTACTATGTATTAATGAATTTATTAGTGTGTTTTGATGAGATGAGTACATTGTTACTGTGAAAACCCATGTTGGACTATTCACTAGCATTTTATAAAATGTGCGGATTATTTGTTAGGTTGTACAAGGGTTGCAGTTGGTGTTTTGGTGTTGCGTCGATGTGCGTTCTGTCTTAAATAATCATTTGAGTGGATTTTTGGAGTTTTCTTCATGTATCATAATTTTAAATGGGTTGAAATGTTTTCTTGGCGGTTTGTTTAAGTGCTGTAATAGTATTTTTTTAACTACGTCTGTAGTTTAATTAATCGCACGTGTGATGAAAATTGAGTTCCTGGGGTGGTGTTGTGTGCACTTCGTTATGTGTGTGTGTGTGTGTGGGGGGGGGGGGGGGGTTGGGTCGGTTTAGTGTGTAAAACATTGTTTTTCTTCCAAAAATTTATTTATGAAAAATTTGGGTTGTTTTATTAAATAGTTTTTAGGAGTGAAAAATTGAATTGGTTAAATTGTGTAAATATTTTTGGTGCTTAAAGTCATGCGACGTGTGTGAAATTTGTTTAATAAATTCTATTACTGGTGTGTTTGATAATGAAAGTGATTTCTTTGACTGTGGAGTTGTTTTAATTGGTTGTGTAACTGATGCAGATTTTGATTTGAGATATTTTTAGTGTGCATCTTATTTCAAATGGCTTTTGTGTGTGAAAATGGTTGTTTTGGAGTGTGTAATGTATTGATTGGTTTGAGTATGTGATTATGACACAAGACTTGAACTCTGAACTACTTGAGCACAAGCGGGAAGCCTGGGTAACTTGGAGGGTGGACTAGACTAGTCGGCTGGTGTTCTAGAGGTGAATCGACCCAGTTTCACTGGAAGGACTGACGACTGCAACACTGACTAAACATATGTTTTTTTGAGGTTCATGGCCTTCTAAGCCATGTTTTCTGAGGGTCATGGCCTTCTAAGACACGTTTTTTGAGGGTCGTGGCCTTCTAAGACATGTTTTTTGAGGGTCATGGCCTTCTAAGACATGTTTTACCGAGACACGAAGATCTAGGGGCCCAAGCTAGCTAACAATCACGAGGCCTCTCCGATATTAGTGATCCTTGGTTACTTTATGCTCATCAGTGTGACACATGGGTTATTTTTTTTTGAAAAAAAGTAAGGGTGTGTGTGTGCATTTTAATTTAAGTTGTTTTTTTAAACTTCTTTATTTAAACCAATTTTACCTAAAGTTGTTCATGCTTTTAGTTATTTTCATTAATTACAAATGAAAATGTATTTGTCATTTAATAATTGGGCAAAGAACCTTTTATCGGTGGCATCCTACTGGGTTTTTAGCTCACACCCTACATACAGATTAGGGTGTATGTAGACTCCATTTATTTGGTATTCTAGGTCAAGGAATTGGGCTTAGCGATGATGGTTTGAGTTGCATTGGTTTCCCCATACAGGTTGGTGGCATCGGCTTGAGGACGTGACTACTCATGTCACACAGAGGCTTGAGTTAGTGTTTTTCTGTTTTTCATTTATTTTCATCCCCTTGTTTTAGGTCGACTTGTAAAAATTAATTTTGACCCTAGTTTAAGGTCATGTTTGGTTGTTAATATTAGTAAACTTTATTCATCTTTTGATTGTGTCATGTTTATTGAATCATGTAAACCATTCCCATGTTTTATTTTTGATACCCGGGAACTTGTGTCAGCCCGTGGGGATCGAGAACTCCCTTCGGGCCTTGCCGCAGACCGGGTCGAGCACCGGGTCAGATGGAGACCCAGCTTGGTTTGGGGCAAAATGGTATTAAAGGAGGGTTGTTCTTTTTTATTTGGAGTGTCAGGTAGATCGGATATAGGACGGTTGGTACTCGAGTGGTAGGTGCGGGAAGAGCGTCACGAACTCTTACTCGTCCCGAACCTCGAGTAACCAGGGGTAGTTTTGGATTTATGTTTTGGCCTTGGTGTTTGTGGATGTAGGATGAAAATGTGATTAAACCAGTACTTTATGTGGTCTCACATGGAGTAGTGAACCATGTGATTCTTGAGAGTACGGTTTGACACTCCTAGTGTTTGGTGCTTGCCTAGGGCATGGTCTGCTAAACCATATAGCCGGGTTAGAAATGACCCCTAGTCCTCCACCCAGGTGATTAAATTTGTGTGATATCTTGCATCAATTTTGGGATTTGCGCGAGATTGCGTTCCTTTGAATAGGGAAGTAGAATTTGGTGATTCTCTTATTTTATTTTGGTGTGTGGTTGGCTTGATATTTTGGGTGTGTTTCTCTTGGACCTTGTTTTTGTAATTTGACGTTGATTTGTCAAAGTTGAATTTTTAAATGGATGTCTTGGTTTGTTTGAAATTGGAGTGGGTTGTTTTGTAAATGGAAATCATTTTGAAAATTTTTCTTGAGTTTTGGAAATATTTGGAAAAAGGTATTTTGGAAAATTGGGAATGTGTTGTTTTGAAAGTGAAAGATCATTGTTTCTTTTCCAGCGGTATTCCTATGGGTGCTCGCATGTGCATGTGAAAGTTAATAACGGATAGTTGGAGGATTGTGTGGATGGGTTCCTGGGAGGCATGAAAATGAAAATCGGAGAGGAATCCAGGAATATCAGTGGTGAGGGATTGATTTTGAAAGCTACATCTTATTTCCTGAAAAGTGGGGTTTTCTCTAAAATGAGTTCTTGTGATTAATTTTTGTTGGAAAATGGAAAATGGTTTTGAGTCCGGAGTGAAAGATATGAATTAAAAATATTTTTTTGGTTTTATTATACTGTGTTTGGTTTCTCAAGAGGGTATTTTTCTTTAAGAATGAATTGATGTTTTAGATTGGAATTATTGGATTTGTGTTTGGAATTTGGGTGTTTGTTTGGTGAGATTCTTGGTTTTTTGGAAGTTTGGTTTTGTGTTTCTCGTTCGGATATTACCCCTATAAATATCCCATGGGTTTCCAGTAGGTATCTCAATTCTTGGCTCAGCCTAGAATCCCAGTGTAGTGGCGGAGTTGGGTTCTGCTCGATTGTGTCGACTATTTTTGGATGTCGAGGTCATTTGGATATAGTTCAATGCTTTGGGAAAGTTAGGAGTGTCTCTGGTTTTTGAGTAACTCCAAAAGTTGTGTGGGTGTAAGTTGACTTGAGTAAGTCTGGTGGAGTGGGATTAAACGAGTTAATGGTGATCGTTCCATTCTTTTTGCGAATAAGGATATCTTGAGAAATTCTTAAGACTAACATCATCACGAGGTCGTACCTAAGGAATTGAAGGTGAGGGAAAGTGGTGGATCTCATAGGGTCTCTACCAATCAATAGACAATGAAGGAGGTATGTCGACCCTTCCGATAAGCTAGTTTCATGTTCCCAAAAGGTTGTGTCGAACAATTAGTTTAAATTTCATAATAGTTGATGGCCTTTCTCATGTTGTCTTATGTGTAGGTTCCTCATCCGATGAGGAGTGTGAACCAGTAAGACTTATTCTTAGAGTTCTCATTCTTTCAATTTGTGTCACACGTTTGACAGATTTCCTAATCTCTTGTCTCTAGTGTGGTCATACGGGAACTCTAAGTCATACGCTACAGTTCTCAGTTGTTATATTGAAGGATTTGACACTCGGGAAACGAGGATAATTATGTAGGCCACCCTTCTAGCAGAGGACGTTCCAGTCAGAGGTGGTCAACATGTGACTGTGAGGCGGTAGATGCTTCAGACATCATGTCCCCAGCCATAGGTCTCGGGGTGAAGCTTTCAGGCAGTCGGAACTCATCGGATGTGGGATGAGCTTTATCCGACTCAAGTCTGTAGTGATGGGATGGGGAAAACATAAATTTACTTATTGAGGTATCACCTCTGAAGGATTCAATTTTATTGTGATTGGTGGGAAGGCCGTGTAACCGTGTTGCAACCTTAGTTTATGGGAGTTCCTCTTGGGCCTTAAAGAGGTTAGGAAAATATGTATTCTTGTGATGCCAGTGGGCGTGCTCTGTGAACCTTTTTGTGGTCTGTTATGTATGAAAATTGTACTTGTTTCAAATATTCTTATATCTTGTGGAATTGGCACACGTCTATCCAGTTTGACACTAGGTTATGGGTTTCCCCTATCAAAACCATCTCATGAAGGGAAGTGTTTTCCACTGTAGGAATCATCAGTGCAGGTCGACCTACATTGGTGAGTTTGTGATGATGAGTTCAGTCCATAATGCTCAAAGTAAACTAGGAATACCCGTGCATGTGTCGTGGTGTTAGGGAAATTCTAAAATGGTTGGGAGACCCACCTCGGGTCTCACGGTCATCCCCTCATGTGTTGGTTGGTTAAACTTAGGGATCTTGGATGGTCAAGCCAGTGTTAGATGTTTTTATGAGTTTTGAGTTGTTTTGGATTGAAGAACCAATGTTTCACAAGAACCTTAATATGGTGGGGAGACAAACATAGGACGAGCTTGTGGAAGACTCTATTTTTAAAGTCTTCTTGGCAGATCAACCCCTTTCTTTTTCTCCACCCTACTTCGTCCTTGCTAATTGGTTAGCTCAGATAGTGGGTCGCTTGACGAGTGTTCTTGGATATCTTGAGCGGCCCCAGTGATCCCTATGTCAAGGGTCGAGGTGTTCCATGTTATAGCCCTATTTCGAGGTGTATTCCTTGTTGTTG
Organism: Viscum album; assembly: GCA_963277665.1. Taxonomy (NCBI): domain Eukaryota; kingdom Viridiplantae; phylum Streptophyta; class Magnoliopsida; order Santalales; family Viscaceae; genus Viscum; species Viscum album. The sequence continues at coordinate 267,243,577 of OY728155.1, read as the reverse complement.
GCCATTTTTCTTGGTGATTCTGGTTTTGTGATCTTATATGTTTCAGGACATATGTCTTTTGAAAGCCTGATCTTTGGGTGATTGAGTTTTGTATTATGTATCTTTATGGGCCTGCTTGAAATCTATTCTTTGTTAAGTCTTTTGGGACTTTCTGGGGGAAGAATGTGTCATGGTGGGGAGAATTGTCACACCCCGACTTCACACATTGGTAATGATTCTAATTTTTACCTTTATCATATAATTATATTTTATTTAATTATTTTGTTAAGGTGCATTCCGGTCCCGATGATAGCTTTTGTGTTTTTCCAATAAATGAACTTTTGGATTAGCAGCGCTTGACACATAGGCATGGATCAGTCGAAGCTGTGTCGCTTCGATAAAGCGATAGGCGCCCCGCCCAACACTTTATTTTATTTTAATTATTTTTTGTTTCACTTTTGAGTCTTGGGTTGAGCTGGTTTTAATTTAAATTATTTTTGTGTCATACACGGGTGCAAGGTTGTACGCGCGATTGTGTGTATTGCCCATCCATAATTAGAGAACGTTTTATTATTAGGTGTGTTATTATTTGGGTGCGCAACCTTGCACATGATCTTACGTGTTTTCCAGTCCCAATAATAATGATATTATTATTAGTTTGGTTGTTTTTATTATTCTGGTTGTATTATTTTTTAGTTTTACTATTATTAGTACTAAAAACAATTGTTAATATTAATATTAATTTTATTTTATTATTTTATTTTTATTTTATTTTTATTCTGCATTTTTTTATCCTCTTCTATTTTCTTTTATTTCCTTCCATTTTATTTTCCATCTTTTATTGTTATTTTATTTTATTTTTAATTTTTTTTAATTTTTTTATTTCATTTTCTCTTTTTTTCTCACCATTTATCTACCTCTTTTTTAGTATTTTTTCTCTTCTTCCTTTCTCTCCCATCTCTCCTCGCATAGGCCTCCCGTTCCCCCTGCAACCCTAGCACCGCGCCCCCCATTCCTCTTTCTCCTTCCGTCCGGGCTCCCTCCATCCTCTTCGGCGAGCCAAGTTCCTTCTTCTCTATGGCGGTGCGACACCCTCACCCCCGAGCTCCCTCCATGCGTGCGTCCTGTCTCTCTCCCATTGCGGCACCTCTCTTTCGGCCGAACCGACTACCTTTGCTGCTTTACCATCTCTCCAGACTCTTTTGGTGTACCGCTCACCACACACCCTCCCCCTCGAACAACTCCCGCCGTTGCGTAGCAACCCCTTGAACCTTTGATTCGTGACCCTCATCTCCCTCTTCGGCGAACTTGAACCACCCTCTTCCTTGCCGGAAAACCTTCCCCCCCCTTCTTATTCGAATGAGTCTAGCCAGCACAACGCCATCCAACACCATACATCTTGCTCAGACAGCTCCTCAGACCCTTGAAAAAGGTGCCATATACCCTTATTGTTAATTATTTAAATTTTATTAAGTCATGGTTAGCAGTTTTGGTTTGGAATTTGGTTCAATTTTCGTGTGATTGGAGTGATGTTTTGATGGCAGAGTTCATTTGAGTTGATTTCGGAAAATTTGGTGCATGACTGAAGCATTGCTATGATATTTGGGGTTTCCCGACACTGAGGTATGTGGTTCCATGTTTAATTGTTACTTGATTAATTAATTCAAAAGTTTAATTAATTTAGAATATTATTTAATTAATTGATGTAGTAAAAAGTCAATCTTTTATGAGGTTTGATTTGTAGTTCAACTTATTTGGAAGAATATTTATAATATGTGAACTTGGTACTGGAATGACATCTCTGGTAAATTCTTAGTTTTTCTGGTGAGATTATCCTACTAATTATTTTGGTTACAGTGCTTTAATTTTCACTTGAGGTTTACTATGTCTTAATGCGTTTATTAGTGAATTTTGATGAGATGAGTACATTGTTGCTGTGAAAACCCATGTTGGACTATTCACTAGTGTTTTATAAAATGTGCAGATTATACGTTAGGATGTACAAGTGTTGCAGTTGGTGTTTTGGTGTTGTGTCGGTGTGCATTCTGTCTTAAATGATCATTTGAGTGGATTTTTGGTGTTTTCGTCATGCAGCGTAATTATAAATGGGTTGACATGTTTTCCTATCATTTTTCTTAACTACTTTAATAGTCTTTTTTTAACTACGTGTGTGGTTTCTTTAATCGTATTTCTGATTCAGATTGAGTTACTGAGGTGGAGTAGTGTGCATTTGGTTATGTTATGGGGGGTTTGGGTTGCGTTATTTTTGTAAAACATTTTTTTCTCTCAAAAATATTCTTATGAAAAATTTGGTTTGTTTTTTTAAATATTTATTAGGAGTGAAAAATTTCCTTGGTTAACTTTTGTGAATATTTTTGGTGCTTAATTTCATGCGGCATGTGTGAAATTTGTTTAATAAATTCTTATAGTGGCATGTTTGATAATGAAAGTGATTTCTTTGAGTGTGCAGTTATTTTAATTGGTTGTGTAATTGATGCAGATTTTTATTTGAGATACTTTTAGTGTGAATCTTATTTCAAATGGCATTTGTGTGTGAAAATGGTGGTTTTGGCGTGCATAATGTCTTGTTTGGTTTGGGTATGTGATTATGACACACGGCTTGAACTCTGAACTACTTGAGCACAAGAGGGAAGCATGGGTAGTTAGAAGGGTGGACTAGACTAGGGGGCTATTGTTCTACAGGTGACTCAACCCAATTTCACTAGCAGGACTGACGACTGCAAAAAATAACTAAACATATGCTTTTCTGCAGACCGTGGCCTTCTAAGCCACGTTTTCTGAGGGTCGGGGTCTACTAAGCCACGTTTTCTAGGGGTCATGGCCTTCTATGCCACGTTTTATGAGGGTTGTGGCCTTCTAAGCCAGGTTTCACCGAGACATAGAGATCTAGGGGCCCAGGCTAGCTAACAACCATGAGGCCTCTCCCATTTTAGTTCTCATTGGTTACTTTATGCTCATTTGTGTGACACCTGAGTTATTTTTTTTAAAAAAGTAATGGTGTGGGGTGCATTTTAATTTAATTTGTTTTTTAAAACTGCTTTCTTTAAACCTGTTTTCTCCAATGTTGTTCAATATTTTTGTTATTTTCTTTAATTAAAATTGAAAATTAATTTGTCAATTAATAATTTTGCATGGAACCTTTTCTCGGTGGCATCCTACTGGGTTTTTAGCTCACACCCTACATACACATTTGGGTGTATGTAAACTCTGTTTCTTTTGTATTCTAGGTCGAGACATTGGGCTTAGTGATGATGGTTAGAGTTGCATTGGTTTCCCTGTGCAGGTTGGTGGCGGCGCCTTGAGGAGGTGACTCCTCATGTTGCACAGAGGTTTGAGTTAGTGTTTTTTCCCTTCATTTTCATCCCCTTCTTTTAGGTCAAGTTTTAAACTATAATTTTGACCCTAGTTTAAGGGCATGTTTGGTTGTTGACATTAGTTAAATTTATTCATATTCTGATTGTGTCATGTTTATTTATTCGGGTAAACCGTTCCCATATTTTTTTACTGAGCACTTGTGCCTACCCGTGGGGATCAGGAATGCCCTTCAGGCCTTGCTGCGGACCGGGTCGGGTTGCAGGTCAGATGGCGACCTGACCAGGTTCGTGACAAAAATGGTGTGTAATTTTCCTCTCTATATGTTTTCAATACATGCCTAGGGGCTCGACATGTACTTGTGGTGGACATTTATGAGGTACATGATTTGTAAGAAGAACAAAAAGAATGTATTGAACGTTTAATTACTTCCATCTTGTAAGTGTGGTTTCTGAAATACACATTTCATATTAATTACATGATGCATGTTGACACCATGTTTTCTATTTCTAAAACACATGGACTATATGAAAAGGGAACAATTTACATGGCCTATATCCCAAAAAAACTATGTGAAACCTTGGATGGTCAACACATAGTTCTTTATTGTATGCAACATGTATTCGTCAAATGATGACCAAATGTCCACATGGGTGTCCTAGTGTAATGATGAAGGATACATGATGTGTTACAATGTAGTATGCAGAGTTTGGACTTCTTTTTCCATGTAAACATCTTAGCACCTCAAGATGAGTTCTTTAGATAAAATCGTTTATTATTACTAAAAGTTCTTGGTTTTGAAAGAGAGAAGGGAGGAAAAGAATACATGTTGATGATCGAATAAATAAGGAATAAAACATGAAACAAAATTTAACTTCTAAATGTGTAAGGATCAATAATAAAATAAATAATTAGAAATTTTGATTGTGAACACTGTAATACCACTTTTTGTTTCCAACCATAGTAAGAGGTATGTGATTGTTCCAATGGATAACTCAATTTGTTTCCAGATTCAATGGATCATTAACATATCATACAAGATGTAAAAGTAATTACTAATGAAAATTTCACAAATCTTAATGAAAAATAAATTGATGGAAGCAAGATAATATCTTTCTCATATCAATTTTATACTTAATTAAATTATATGAAGAAACACCTCTATAATGAAATATTACTTAAATGTATTTTTTTTTTCATTAAAATTCCATTCCATTGTATATTCATTTCATAGATGAGCACCCAAATCATAACCCCATTATTAGTTATCCCCACGAGCTCCTTTGATCTCAGAACATCATCGACAGTACTTCGGGTGAAAGAATGGTTGTAACATTCATCTTCCATCATATCTTGAATCATAACCATGAACCCTTCATTCTATAAGGATCATCTCGTGATCTATTCATCTTAAGAGAAATAGACAAAGATAGAATCTCCTAATCTTGAGAGGAAACCCTAGAAATGTTCTCTATTGAGAGATAATTCTCTAGGAAGGAGAATGTTGTGCACAACCACCTCCGAGTCACAATTATCATAATAGTCTATTTATAGACCAATGGTTTGGGTTTCATATTAATTAATTGCAAAAAGGACATTAATAATTTTTTAAACCCAAAAGGAACATCATTACATGTAAAATAATAATATCATTATTTTATTTCATGGAATGCACTAGCTGGTGAAACTATAACCATTATTTTATGGTCTTGAAAATTGATATTCATTGTTAGAACTAATCTTGGTCTACTCATCCTCCTCACCATTTATCAAATATCCAAATAAATGTATTATTATTAAATATTTATTCATTCAATAAGTAAATAAATAAATATTTTTTTTAGATATTGGGGAATAAAATTTTATTTAATATTCACAAAATTATTTGTTTATTTAATAAATAAATATTTATTTACTATGGGGGGAATATGAAAAGAAAAATAAATATTATATATTCACCTTGTCAAAGAATTACCTTGATAATAAATATATATGTATATTTGGGATCATTAAAAAGTCATGAATTAATATTAACTCTCATACCAGAGTATAATATTTATTCTATTTATTAAATGTAATTAATATTTTACAGATATTAATGGAAACACTCTATGTGTGACCTTATAAGACTCTTCCTTAGTTGCATTAGGATGAATTTCATAAAGTCCAAGATTACTAACTAGAAATGGTTCAAGGAACCCATAGAGTAAAAACATATGACACAACAACAACAACAACCTACAAACAATAACTTTGTAATAAACATTATTCATCACAATATCTCATCAACCGAGTTAAATTATTTTATCATAAACCTTAACGATTGATATATCATTCTTTGATTATACATAATGAACATTTCCATGTCACCGTTGCCTTGGAATTTATTTCAATGGTTTCATTCCAATCAAAGGGATGAGATATTAACTCCCACGAATGGAAGGGAAAAATCATTACTCAAATTATTGATTAAAAACATACTGATCTTGATGTAACCAATGAATCATACTTAATACAAACATATATGATCATGGGATATGGAAATAAATCTAAGTACGTGAATCAAATTATGTATTAGTAATGATCTTAATGTCTAAGGACCATTACCCATTCTTTAAGATAGGAATTTCTAATGACATACAAATATGTAAAATTCTTATCAACAAGTTATTTTTTTATAACACCCATCTTGGATATAAATAATTGAAAAATATATGAGATTAAGACTTATACTTTTACAAGAACTCGAAAGGATAATCCACATACCATTCTCCCTATAATAGTTTTTCATCCATACTATAAGATTGGTATTTAAAGGATATCATGAAAACATATCAAGGTTATAATCATAGTAGAGAAATGATAAGACCTATTTTTGACGTGATTGATATCCCAAGACATTATCATATTAATTTTATACATAATAAAAATCAATATGTGACAAAAAATTTATTAATATTCAAATTCATGAAAATACATGAAATATAAAGTAAAAATTTGTTGGTTATAGGGAACTAAATCCAAAAATTGGGATGGCATGTCAATGTTTGGACAACATGTGATTGAGTGTCCTAGCATACAACACTATTTACATTTACCTTTAAGTGTTTGGTTTTGCTTTTAATATATAACATGATTATCACTTTACATAAAATTTTAGGTTATGAGAGATTGATGTTCATATTTTATTTCTTCTAGTTATGAAATCAATTATACCCCTTAATAAATTTTATATTGCCCTCTATCCACTCTTCTTCCCCTTGAATATATATTCTATGAATTAAGAGATAATGTGTTGAAAATTGGTCTAATATCTTCCTCAATTTTATTACTATTGTTCCCTCTAGTATATTGGTCATCTAAGTTCTAACCATAAGGTGATGATATTTCATAGAGGCCATCCATAAGTAGGTTAAGAGGGAGTTGGTGATTAGAAAACTGCCTAAGAATGTCCCTAAATCGATCCCAAACCTCATGAATTGAATCTCCATATAATTGAAAAAATATTGTTTTTTAATTCTTATATCATCTTTTTATATTTCTAGATCGAATTTTATAACATAGGAGGCATAAAATTATTCTCATGTTTCAAGAATATTTTCATATTGGGATAAGTGAAGGTATCAGATGCAGTAGAAGTGCGGGATGGGGAATTCCTAACTTGACATTGTTTTATAATTTATTATTAATCTGAAATTTACATGATCATAAATTTTGTGATCAATATAATTGAATTAAGGATTACTTGACAATTTAAATCTAGAAAAAATAGGGTATGATCACATATTATGTATAATTAATATAAATAATTAAATAATTACCTTGTGATGAATTATTTCTTCATTGATGGAGATTAAAATGACTGTATGTCATATCATAAATGAGTTTTAGGAATAAAGTGTTGATTCCCTCCAGTGGGGATCCACATGTGTTTCAAGAGACTCTGAATGCCCCTGTAGGATTCTCCGAGCGCTAGTGTGGTCCATCTTAATTCTTGTGTGGTTTTCCTTTGATCACCCCAATGATTCCTTGAACAAAGATACTAATTGGTCTCTCTTTAATCAAGAGTGAAGGTGGATGGAGATTTCTCTTTGTTATTGGGAGAATTTTTGGAGAGGTATTTCTCTATGGCTTCAAGAGTATTCTCTTTGTACATCTTGGCACTCCCATATATTCCGTGTACCACACCACTCCACATGCATGGTCAAAAAAAACATGACTAAAGACACCTGGGCTCGACACCGCACAAGCATGGCCACAACACATGTCACTCAAAAAATACGGGGCTATCACCCCACAAGAACAGTCATGTCTCACCCAAAAACACATGGGTCATCACATCTTTCTTGAAGATGTCTGGGCTATCACAACCACCATATAATTCACTAAAATTCCTCCATCCAACACAGACTATGAAATACCTTTCTATCTTTAAAAAGAGAGTGTTAACGAGTGGATACCCATCCATCCGTACACTTTATCATATGTCAGAAAAAACACACCCCCACATGACTATGCGTGTTTTGACACATAGTGCTTTATGTGGGTGGGTTGAATATAGAAATCAAAAGAATATTAAAGGATATATATGTAGTATGAAACACTCAAGACAAACATATAGGTTCACAAAATAACTAAACAACCAACTACACCAGCACCTTTGATGCCACCACTAAATACAAAACACTACACAAAAAGCCACAACCCCATTTCAATTTCCAACAAATTTCATTTAATCACCCCATATATTTAATCATTTATAATTAGTCAAATTTAACCACACAACCCATCATTTATTTATCCATTTACCATTACCATTTCCATTAACCAAACCAAGACAATACATTCCAAACATTATTAAACAATTATATTTTTACTCCATCACTACTCGGGAATCTAGCTCAAAGAAACCGCAACCTTGTCATCCCAAAAGCATGACCACAAAAACTACCTCTCTGCCCCAAAATCATGAACACAATACCATCTCACCTCTCTAAAATCATGGCCATGAAAACCACCTTGTTGCCCCAAAAGTTCAACACAGGAACCATCAACCCTAGATTTCCCAACCACACATTGTTATCCCACAATAAAGACTGATCACAACACAACGAGATCATTTTACATTTTTACAAGGGGGATTTTATCACATTTCAATTTATTTTAGGGGAATTATCACAGAAGACATAATTTCAGGGAAACCATCTCATAATCCCAATATTGGTGGTTAATCAATTTCTTTTTTAGGGTGATATTAGAAAAATCACAACCAAATTATCAATATCAACACATATATATAACAAAAAATCCCCCAAGAATCACAAATTTCAGTGAGGAATCAAGCCTGTACTGTCCACATTATCACAAGTAACATCAATGTTATAAAAGCATGATAATAAAACCCCATATACCCCATTCAATTCAATTTAACCAATTATTTATCTTTGATTAATCTATAAAAACTATAATCCATAGATAAACAAAAGTAAAACCATCCTTCATGGAACACAATATATTGAAAAAAGGATTACCTTCCTCAATGAATCTTTCTAACTCACTATGCACCAAAGGGAAGAAAGAACCCCCAAAAAACACAACGGCACCACAGGATCACTGATAAACCTACACCATACCCAAAGATCCATAAAAATGAAACCCAACACATAGCCACAACCATAATTACATCAACACAGTGAATACTTAGGAGAGGAAAGGAATAAAATCTACCAAGAAGAAGAAAATGATTACCAGATATTTCCAATGAACAACCACTATGACCAATGAATCAAATTGGGAGGAAGAGGGCTTGAATAAATAACTGGGGTGACTAGGGTTATCCCACAATGAGAGGAATAAGAATCCATGACTGAATGAATGAAAATTATGATGGAAATTACTTTTAAAATTGCACCTCATTAGGAATTTACATGACATGTAATCTTCTTTCACATCGTTTAATCCTCAAGTTTCGGTTTTGTTAAAAAATATATCACATTTTTTATCATTTCACCCTAAAAATATACACGTTGTGAACCAGACCTAGATAAGTATTGAAACTTACTTTCATTTCATTTAATAAACTTACACGATGTGTATTTACTGTATCAATTCGACTGCACCTCTAGCTTCTTCTAAAAACTCCCAAAACCTCCCCTAAACACCCCCAACAACAAACACTGGCAAAGTAAGGGACTAGGAGGGCATGGATTGTAACATCAGATACCTCTAAAATTATTCTCACCTTAGATAACCCAAAACAAAGCCCATAAAAAGGGGTCTGAATAACCACCCCATGAGATACCTCTCAAGGGTCTCATCATACCTCAAACGCTACCACCAGCCAAAAAAACCACCACAAATTACTATAAAAACATGGCATAACCACATCACAAAAATCATAAGATACCTCATCCCACACAACCAAACTGCCACACAACCACCGTACAACCATCTCAACCTCCATGAAGCCAAAACCAACAAGCACTAAAACCAATGAACCACACCATCCTGAACACACGATTTGGAGAATTCTATCTTCCATGTCAAGATACTATTTTCTCTAGGTGGCACTGACTTGCCTTCATGGGACTAATTGAATCATAGTTAATATTTCTTGATTGGAAATCATGTACACCCATTTTTATATGTTAGTATATTATAACACATCTCCGCAGATATAACACAAACCAAGGAAAACAACCTATCTAATAAAACAAAAAAGATCCAAACATTAAATCACAATGTAAAATAGAACAAATAAAAAATAAAAACAACTCTAGGTATTGGGAACACATCTGCGTCTCTCTCTCCCAAGTACTCTCCTTAATGAAAACATGCCTCCATGACACACAAAACAATGAAATCGGCTTTCCATGATGCACCTTTTCTTTGCAATCATGGATCTCTACTATCCATTCCACAAACATCGTGTCATCCTCAATATCTAACTATCCCTAGTAAATGACATGGGAGTCATCATGAAGAAACTGATGAAGTTGAGATACATGGAAGACATTATGGATATGGTCTAGCTGAGGTGGATCTTCCAAACAGTAAGCAACTTCACACACACACTTGAACACCTCGAAGGGCTCAACAACCATGGGAGAAGGCTTACTCGCTCTTCCAAACCTCAACTACCCATATCGATGGGAAACATTCTGAAACATGTGGTCCCTAATCTCAAAATCCATGGGGATCCTCCTGTTATCAAAATAAGACTTCTGCCTATCATACACCACTTTCATCCTCTCAAAAACAATAAGAAATTTCTTTTTCATGCTCTGCACCACATCAGGACCAAAAAAATCAATGTACCCATCCTCTGTCTAGCACAACAGTGAAGGACATGGTCTCCCATACAAAGCATCAAATAGGGCCATGCCAATGGAAGAGTGGTATATATTATTTTACTCAAACTATACTAAATAAAGGTTTGATACCTAAGATTAACTTAAGTCCAATATTAATGTCTGCAAAAAATCCTCTAATGTCTTTATATTCCATTCCAGTAACCCATCTATATGAGGGTGGAAAGTAGTGATGTGGTGTAATTGAGTTCCAAATAATTTTGAAATCCCTTCCAAACTCGTGAGGTAAAACATGTGTCCTAATCCAAGACAATGGACATATAATCTACATAAAACTATACCACCTCATCCACTTTCCTCTTTTCCAAACCTTCCACTGCACCTGACCCCTTAATTGCTAAAAAGTGGGCTGGTTTTGTTAACCGATCCACAATCACCCAGATAACATCACCATCACTCTATGATCTAGGTAACACTATGATGAAATTTATTTTTATTTCATCCCATTTCTATTTGGGAGAATCCAAGGGTTGCAATAAACCACCCGGATCACGATGCTCGACCTTTACCTATAGGAAAACCATGGAATTTTCCACAAACTATGCCACTACCCTTTTCATATCAGGCCACTAGTAATGCATGTTCACGCCACGGTAAATCTTGAAAACTCATATGTGTATCACCAAAGGTTAGTTATGAACCTCATGGTGGAATCCCCCATGAATTACTATAGGAAAAAACCACCTACCATGAAACAACACTCGGTTATGACTATCCTCCAACCATCCCTCTCAAGCATCACCATGGACAATAAGATCATGCTTCACCTCTCCCTATGAGTCTCCCCACTGAGACTCCTCCACCCACTAAATTTGAGACTACTTCACAATCATCTGAAAAAAACCACATCTACCACCATCCACTTATACATCTAAGCATATGTCTAAAAACTCATACATCTCTATCTAAGAATCCTCAAACTCTTGAACAACATCCTTCCATGAAATCATACTACAATCATTGGCCAAAATATTCCCCTTTCATGAGATATAGGGGATATAAAAATCCTAGGCTTGAAGAAACTCCATCCACCTTCACTAGTATAGATTCAGATCATGCTGAGAAAATACACATCTAAAACTCTTATGATCCATGAATACCAAAAAGTGCTCCCCAATGAGGTAAAGTTTCCAAAAATTCTATGAACACACAAATATTTCTAGCTCTAAATCATGGGTTTCATAGTTTTGTTCATGAGGGAATAATTGGATAAAATCATATGATATCACTGCCTTCCACTACATTAAGATGTGCCCTAATTTCAAATCATACACATCATAGAAAACATAAAATAACACAACCTTATCTGATAGATGAAAGACTATATAACTTTTTAAGATTCCCTTCATGTAACTGAACACTACGTGGCACTGAGTACTCGACACAAAATCATCGTCCTTCCTGGTCAAAGATGTCAACGAGGTTGCAAATCAAGGTAAATTGGGTACAAACCTCCTATAACAACCCGAGAGACCAAGGAAAATATAAACCTCTTCCTTGTTCTTTGGTGCTTCCCAAGAAATAATCACCTAAATTTTATATTGGTCTAATTATACACCCTTCTAAGGAACCCCATTCCTAAGGAAATGCACCTATCATGTCATGAAATTACACTTAGAAAACATTCCATAGATCTGGTATCATTGAATAACATTTAAGAAAATTCTATGAATTTGGGAATGCCCCACTTATGAATTCAAGTAGATGAAGATATCATTGATGCATACATTAAAGAATCTTTCGTGGAACTCACAGAACATGGAGTTCATAATCCCCATGAATACTACTGGCATGTTTTTAATACCGAATGGAATGAATACAAACTCAATGTTCCCATAACTTCATCTAAAGGATGTCTTCAGGATATCGCTATCTTTCACCCACAACTGGTGATATTTGGAATGCAGTTCAATTGTAGAAAACCAACTCTCGCCTATAAACTGTTGAAAAGACAGTCTATCCTAGGAAGGGGTTAACTATTTTTTACTGTCACCAAATTCAACATCTCGTATTCTATACACAACCATAAACAACCATCCTCCTTCTTGATGATAAAAATAGAATCACCCACAACAACACACAAGGCAAGATAAAACCCTTATGCTTTAGATCATCTATCTAAATTGTCAAATCCCAAAACAAAGAAAGATCCATTTGAAAAGGATCAATCAAAATATGAGAATCACTAGGCTATAATTCTATCCAAAAATCAACATCACATCGAGGGGGTAGAATCACAACCTACTCATAAAAAACATCTAGGAACTCCTCAAAGACCCTGAGAACTTCTACCATCCCAAGGTCTACTGATTCCACTAATAACTTATCCAAAAAAATAAGTAGCTCCACAAGGCGGCTATCCACTTTAAAACTCTGCTCACCAATAAAAACCACATGTTGGCCATCCAAATCCAAAAAAACAACTATCCTACAGATTTATTTGATAAAATAACATGTAGAATAGAACCATTTTATGTTGAGGATGGCATAGTATGGCTTCATTTGTAGTATGAAAATATCCCCATGGGACTTATGTAACACCCCATGATTTCATAGTGTGTTATTTCTTCAAAATAATTCAATAACTTGCACTACACGCAACACCGAGTTCTATCACACCATGACATACCAAAAAAAAGCCATTCAAAATAGGTTATGAATACTATTAACTAAATTTTAAACTTTATATAATCCTTATAATTTTAGAATCCATATTATGAGTTTCTTAGACATAATGCAAGAACAGAATCATTTTCAGTATTGCACTTTTATCAAATTTTAATAGTGAAACCTTTTTAAATACAATATTTTAAACTTTTTTACTAAATGGGGGAAATCAAAAAATTTAAAATAAAACATCCCAAGCTTCCACGGTATGCTTTCCTTTGAATAATACAGTAGCGTGTGTTGTACGCAACTTCGAGTTCTAACACACCACAACCAATCAAACTAGCCGTTATGAATAGTAATACCTACCTTTTAAAATTTTAGAAATTTTATCTCTCAAAATGGACTTCATTTTTGGATTCGGAGTATCTAATTTAGCCTAAGGTGAAATTTTGGTACTTTTCGGATAAATTTCATATTTTGATGAATAGTGAAAATTACTAAATTTTAATTAAAAATAACTTTTTTAATCAAAATAATTAATAGTGATAAATTATGAATTTGAGTGGTTTTAAAGTATATTTAGAATATATTTTTACCATTTAATATAATGTTGGTCATTGGACATAATTTTACAATTAAACCGTACATAAACAAGTGTCAATCTTTTGATAGTTATTATCTCTTAAAAACACGCTTTTTGTTTTCACAGCGGGAATTACTTTTAAATTAATTTCTGACACTTCTGTGTTTTGAATTTAGAAAAATGGGTTTCATATTTGAAATCAGGATGTTCAAATTTTGTAAATAGGTAACTTTTATTTTTAGACATTTTGAATAATTACTGCGGTAAATATTTTATTTACCATGGTTAAGGGTAAATCCGGTAAATAAGGGTTAAAAAATAATATTATAATAATACTAAATTACCCTAAAACGTGTCCTAGCTTTATTGGTTGATACATGTTAGACCATAGGCATCTTGGGGTCGATTTTTGGACCCCATGGTGCCACTTGTAGGTGATAGGGACACTTTATTTAAATTAAGTTAAAATGAATAAAAAATGACACAAGCATATATCTTTTAGAAAAACAATTTTTACATAGGGTTATATATGTTGGATTTTAGATTATAAATATTCATTAGAAATATAAAGAGATTTAATAGATAATGATTTTTTATTTATAATTTTTATACATTAAATAATTTAATTTATATATGACATAATGATGATGAATTAATTACTATAATAGTGAAAAATTAAAATAATTGATATTATAAATACCCAAATAAATATAATATGAAACTTTTAATGAATTAAACTAATTTTCTAGGATAATATGATATATTAGGATTGATTTAATTGACTTTGTTTGATGTAATAAATCTGTTATGAGTATCACAAAAATCATCTATTGAATAGTGTCAAAATTGACATAAAAGAGTTCTTAAAACAAATATTATATTATTAATTGATATTAAATTACTAAAAATCTAAGGTTCATCCAAGAGACTTATATCATGATAGGTTCATCATTAATGAACCACTTTGGGGTCGCTTGGATGTATATAGTAAGTTTATTAACCATATTATATAAAAATACAAAGAGACATTGTAAAAGTGAAACTAATTACCTTAGAGTTAATACTTAACGATAAGGTTAATATAAGTACCCAAACCTGTCTAAATTCTATTTTTTGAGTTGTTTTAGACCCATAACCACCTTAACATTTAAATAATCAACTTTGGAGCCATTATAAACCGAATATGAATTTATTATAAACTAATATTTCTAGCTTTTCCAAAGGTGCCCCTCACCCCTCTTATAAAAGGGCACTCCTCCTTCTCATTTCTTCACACCTTAAAAACCTTTTGGTTCTGAAAAACTCTGCCCAAATACTCTCCCAAATTCCCTCACTACAACCTAGAGGCCTTATTTTTATCATAAATCCAACCTAAGGAGCCCTTTTGATCAAATCAAAAGGAAGAACCCGAAGAAGAGGTAATGATTTCACCACCCTTTTCCAAGTTCTTTTCTTCTTCCACTTCTTCTTCCTTTGTTGTTACCATTCTAAAATAATAACTCCAGTATCATATATATACTGTGATGTTATTATAAATATGGTACAACCATATTCAGTATTCTATCCACCCTTTGAATAAAATGTCACCATACGTGTGTACGTACGACTTACCGTCTCCACGTCGTGGTGTAATTGTTATTCAATATATTATTATTTGGATGGGTATAATAATGATGTGTAACTCATGTAAATAATAAATATAACATGTTAATGATTTTTTATATATAATATACCATCCATTTATATATTATTTTAATATCAAAAGAATGATACTGTCGCTCGTGCGTACGTACGGACTACCGTCTCCACGAACGCGATGAGATTCATTCTCCATCGTATCCATTCAAGTATAATTATCATTTTATGAGTTAAAAACGATGTTTAAGGACTTGATATAATTCTGTATATGAATAAGATACAACCTAACCATAACAAACATGGCTTATGTAACAAAACATATAAACGAAAACGAGTAAGTTAACGCCCGAAACGACGATAATTCTAAGATATTATTAACAAATCAATGTTAAAAGATCATATATTATATCATATTAATATATATGATTCTTGTATAATATAATAACAATTATTTCACCATTATACAGGAGGTTAACCTACCCCAACCAAGGAAAAGTACAAGGTAAGGGGTTTTCATCTCACTCCTTATTCCCGTGAGATTCATACCATATTTCCACCATCACCTTTTGTGTGGTGTATGTACTGCCCATAATTATATTCTTTGTGTAATACAATATAATTTATGTGTATTTACATAATCATTGTATGATAGCTCTTTCATGGGTTGTATGTTTCATATGTTACCAAATTGGTAAGGGTTATTTCACAATCTCTTCATTATCCGAGGTTGTTTATACGTAATAATCTACTGGGATCTCTTTATCATCCACATCCATGTTTCTTCAAAATGTATTTCAGAACATTTTTACTATTTACAAGAATATGGGTTAAAGTCATTTATAACCTTTTTTGACTTTTTATAATTGGTTTATAAAGGAATATTTCCGTCGTTTTCCAAACAAGGCGCTTTTTAACCTTTTCGACAGAATTAAGGTAAGAATGTTTTTTTAACTTATATGGCGGGTGCGGTTATTTTCCGCCGTTATAAAATCGTCGAATATTCCCTCACAATCTTATAAGAATATTTTCAAATTGAACGTATTATTTTATAATTATGTTACTTTTAAAATGATTTAAAAAGAGAGATATTTCTCTAAAATAGTTTTTATTTCATCTATGTCAACATCCTTTGATGGCTTTTAAGCTTATTTGAAGTTGATTTATTATGATACAAAACATCCATATTTTATTGAAGGTTTTGTGATATTTTTTACTGTGTATAAGTTATTCTGATGTCACTCATGGTTTTTGTTTATAGTATTGACATTTCATAAGTTATTTGTAATCCGAATGTTTATGTTATATTTCAACCTTTCATTTAGATGAATGTGTTAGAAAAGTATGTTCCGGGTTGGGGACCGGTAAAAGTAAGCCCTCCGATTTGGTCTTAGGTTATTAGAGGAACTCCTGTTTGGTCTCCGGTTATTAGTGGAACTCTGGGTTGGTGTCCGGTTATTATAGGCACTCCGGGTTGGTGTCCGGTTATTAGAGGCACTTCGGGTTGGGTTCCGGTTATAGTTATCCCCTAGGTCTTGGGACGAGGCCTTGACAAAGAAATTAAAGTTCAGCATTATGAATTCCGAAATTATGAAAGTGGTTATTGAAATTGCATGTGATTATTTGATTAGTAGAATATTCATCTGAATAAATAAATAGCATTATTTCATTTTACTTTTTCCATACTATGTTGAAGTTCATGTTTAAAAGGCTTTTGTTTTAGTAATGCATTGCCTTAAATGTTTATGCTTATTTTTGAATGTTCTGCTATATGGTTATCCTTACTGGGCATTTGAGCTCACCCCTTTTCTATGTTTTATTTTTCCAGGGATGTGAAGAAGTAAGTTATGAATGACCTGCAGGGATATTATGAGGGGATAATAGTGTGGACTATGGAGACATTATGTTGTCCTAGTAGTTTTTCACTTTATGATGTAATGTAAAACTTATGAATATATCTAGTGTTTCCAAGGATACTAAACCAATCGGTCTTTCGATATTTGATCTTTCTTGTGAACATGCCAATGTTATGTAATAATGCACCGACTCTGGGTAACTAGGGTCGGGGCGTTACAGTTGGTATCAGAGGAATTTTAGTACAAACCTTGGAAGCTATATTTAGATAAACTCTGATTAGAGAACATAGATTTAAGATGAATTTTTAGGATTAGTATAGAAGAACATCCTAGAATTTTGGTATTGTAGAGATTTTGTGAGTTTTCTGAGCAATACATCCATGTTTGGATACGAGCAGGTAGAGGCGGCTCTGGCATAGATATACCTAGGGGTAAAACCAGAAAACACCACTTTGAGGTAGACTCGAACGGGAACTGGTGCACGACAACGGGCCTTGCTGCACTCTTGGTTACGACACTCCCGGGGGATATGCTATGGATAACTCTCATTTTCTTTATAAATCATTATGAAGGGTTTATGAGTATATACTTCCTCAAAGGAGACATTTTTATGATGATGGATTATATCCATAAACTATTTAATCTATGTTATGTGTTTCACAAGTTTGGGATTAGGTATTGTTATTCATAAACTAATCTAGTGTATGCCATTGTTTAGAAATGGCGCCCAGTAGAAGGAATGAGAACTCCAGCAATGCACATGATACAAAGAGAAATAAGGATCATATATTTCATGGTCTTAAGCCAGAATTTTTAAGAGAAATAGTCTCGCATGTATTATCATCATATGAAGAAATAATATCATGTGTTGATAAGATAAGTAAAGAGTTTACTGAGTCTTATGGATTTGAAGGGAAGCAAGAGAAGAAAAGGATGGAAGAGAGAAAGATGGATAAAGGGAATAGGAAAAAGATGAATTTTCCCATATGTGATAACTGTGGAAAGAAACACCCTGGAACTTTCCTGAAAGTAATGGGAGTTTGTTATAAGTGTGGAGGAAAAGGGCACAAAGTACGTGACTGCAAGGGTCAGAAAATGGTTTCAAATGTACAATTCTTTATTTGCAAGGAGTTTGGACACTACGCGAACCTATGTCCCAGTCATCAGACTATGCCACAAATGATGCTATTGGATAATAATCATGTTATGATACTACCACAGATGAAGAGGAATGATTAGAGTTCTTATGTTGATTATGTCAATTGAGTGTTGTATCAACAATGTACTTGTTATAATAATTATGGAGTATATAAGGATTTTAATGCAGTACTATTTCATTAAGGACTTGAGATTGTGTAGAACAAAGAAAAGTGACTCAATGGCAGGATAAAGTTTTGGAAAATATATGGTTGAGAGAATGCTAAACCATAATATAGTTCTGATACCGAGGTAGTGATTTTGGAATAATACATGATTGTTTTGGATAAATTATATTGGATATTCTTGACTACCCTGGAACTGATTAATGATTTGTATATTCCATCATTTTTAGGGTTTAAAACATTTTTGGATTGATGAGGTATATCCAGCATTCTATATGGAATAAGGGAGCATGAATGTAATCAATAAGGTATATGGTAATTCAGGATGTTTCCGTGTATTAAAAGAATACATGATGAAGGTATTCATATGCTATTACGGGGTAAAAAGGATCTACATTATGTTTACCTTCCTTATAAATGTTGGACTATGAGTTTGGACAGAAGTATTTTGGATAGTTCTAGTTTGGATTATTTTGGATTTCCATAAAAGGACAACCCGGAGGTCGGGTGACAACCCGTCACGTCCGGCAAGGCTGCAAGACTTGAACCCGCAACCGAAGGGTGACAAGGGAGTATCACCTACCACTGGCCCACGAGATGTCCTGGATTAAATAATGTAGTTTTTTTAAAAGATCTGGTAGATGAATTATAAATTCATTTATTTTGGAACCCTGTACGAATAGTATAAATAGAATTTTTTTTACGTTCTATTATCTTTTAGAGTGAAAGATGAGTTTGTGGTAGAAATTTATTAATGGATAAAACTCTAATTATAAAGTAAGTATATCTCCTTATGATCTTATCCAATCTCATAAATAAATTCCTCAACATTAATAAAGGAAATAGAACAAAAATGTTGTCCTAGATGGTACCTTAAATCATCACTAATTTATGGCTTTGGGATTGTTGGTCTTTTCATAGCCATGTTCTCTACCACTCTCCATAAGATAATTGATGGTTAGATTTCCCTTCTATATCCATATTTTCCTACATGGAACCCTAGTATGTGTTATTTTCGGTAATCTTCATACTTTCCACTCTTTATTTTAAATAGGGGCCTCATTAATTCATTTTTCGATGTGGGATTTCAACTAAGATATTTTGAAACGTCAAAAATGTGTTATCACAATACCCTAGGTTTTGTTGAACCGATGTTATTTCAAATCATCATAGATTGATGAGTTTAAGGACCTCAATTTTATACATGTTTTTGATTGAGGACCTCAATCACTACCTATAAATATTTACGTTTTTCCTCCAATTATATGTCTCTAATTGCCACCAATGTTCTCCTAATCGAGATCATAATTTGGTGGTGACCCTTTCATTTCCCTTTTCCTCATATTAAGACTAAATTTTTGAAACCCAATTTCCGAGGTGGGTTTTCCCACAAATATATTTTCTATTTTCAACGTTTTATTTTCGAAGAACAATTTCAAATTGCGAGGACGCAATTTATTGAAGGAGGGGAGAATGTAACACCCCAAGATTTCATAGTGTGTTATTTCTTCAAAATAATTCAATAACTTTCACTACACGCAACAACGAGTTCAATCACACCAAGACTTACCAAAAAAAAGCCATTCAAAAGAGGTTATGAATAGTATTAACTAAATATTAAACTTTATATAATCCTTATAATTTTAGAATCCATATTATGAGTTTCTTAGACATAATTCAAGAACAGATTCATTTTCAGTATTGCACTTTTATCAACTTTTAATAGTGAAACCTTTTTAAAAACAATATTTTAAACTTTTTGACTAAATGGGGGACATCAAAAAATTTAAAATGAAACATCCCAAGCTTCCACGGTTCTCTTTCCTTTGAATAATATAGTAGCGTGTGTTGTACGCAACTTCGAGTTCTAACACACCACAACCAATCAAACTAGCCGTTATGAATAGTAATACCTACCTTTTAAAATTTTAGAAATTCTATCTCTAAAAATAGACTTCATTTTTGGATTCGGAGTATCGAATTTAGCCTAAGGTGAAATTTTGGTACTTTTCGGATAACTTTCATATTTTGATGAATAGTGAAAATTACTAAATTTTAATTAAAAACAACTTTTTTAATCAAAATAATTAATAGTGATAAATTATGAATTTGAGTTGGTTTAAAGTATATTTAGAATATATTTTTTCCATTTAATATAATTTTGATCATTGGACATAATTTTACAATTAAACCGTACATAAACAAGTGTCAATCTTTTGATAGTTATTATCTCTTAAAAACACGCTTTTTGTTTTTACAACGGGAATTAATTTTAAATTAATCTCTTCCACTTCTGTGTTTTGAATTTAGAAAAATGGATTGCATATTTGGAATCATGATGTTCAAATTGTGTAAATAGGTAACTTTTATTTTTAGACATTTTGAATAATTACTGCGGTAAATATTTTATTTACCATGGTTAAGGGTAAATCCGGTAAATAAGGGTTAAACAATAATATTATAATAATACTAAATTACCCTAAAACGTGTCCTAGACTTATTGGTTGATACATGTTAGACCATAGGCATCTTTGGGTCGATTTTGGGACCCCATGGTGCCACTTGTAGGTGATATGGACACTTTATTTAAATTAAGTTAAAATGACTACAAAAATGACACAAGCATATATCTTTTAGAAAAACAATATTTACATAGGGTTATATATGTTTGATTTTAGATTATAAATATTCATTAGAAAGATAAAAATATTTCTTACATAATGATATTTTATTTATAAATTTTAGACATTAAATAATTTAATTTATATATGACACAATGATGATGAATTAATTACTATAATAGTGAAAAATTAAAATAATTGATATTATAAATACCCAAATAAATATAATATGAAACTTTCAATGAAGAGGTAATGATTTCACCACCCTTTTCCAAGTTCTTTTCTTCTTCCACTTCTTCTTCCTTTGTTGTTACCATTCTAAAATAATAACTCCAGTATCATATATATACAGTGATGTTATCAAAAATATGGTACAACCATATTCAGTATTCAATCCACCCTTTGAATAACAAGTCACCATACGTGCATACGTACGGCTTACCGTCTCCACGTCGTGGTGTAATTGTTATTCAATATATTATTGTTCGGATGGGTATAATAATGATGTGTAACTCATGTAAATAATAAATATAACATGTTAATTATTTTGTATATATGATATACCATCCATTTATATATTATTTTAATATCAAAAGAATTATATTGTCGCTCGTGCGTACGTACGGACTACCGTCTCCACGAACGCGATGAGATTCATTCTCCATCGTATCCATTCAAGTATAATTATCATTTGTTGATTTAAAAATGATGTTTAAGGACTTGATATAATTCTGGATATGAATAAGATACAACCTATCCATAACAAACACGGCTTATGTAACAAAACATATAAAAGAAAACAAGTAAGTTAATGCCCGAAACGACGATAATTCTAAGATATTATTAACAAATCAATGTTAAAAGATCATATATTATATCATATTAATATATATGATTCTTTTATAATTTAATAACAATTATTTAACCATTATACAGGAGGTTAACCTACCCCAACCAAGGAAAAGTACAAGGTAAGGGGTTTTCATCTCACTCCTTATTCCCGTGAGATTCATACCATATTGCCACCATCACCTTTTGTGTGGTGTATGTACTGCCCATAATTATATTCTTTGTGTAATAAACTCTAATTTATGTGTATTTACATAATCATTGTATGATACCTCTTTCATGGGTTGTATGTTTCATAAGTTACCAAATTGGTAAGTGTTATTTCACAATCTCTTCATTATCCGAGGTTGTTTATACGTAATAATCTACTGGGATCTCTTTATCATCCATATCCATGTTTCTTCAAAATGTATTTCAAATTTTTTTTTTACTATTTACAAGAATATGGGTTAAATTCATTTATACCCATGTGTTACTTTTTATAAGTGGTTTATAAAGGAATCTTTCCGTCGTTTTCCAAACAAGGCGCTTTTTAACATTTTCAACAGAATTAAGGTAAGAATGTTTTTTTAACTTATACGGTGGGTGCGGTTATTTTCCGCCGTTATAAAATCGTCAAAGCTTCACTGTAAAGACCTGTAAAATTCAAGGGAAATTGTTTTTCTTAATTTTCTTTGGAATTTTACAAGAACGCGGTTTCTGACGGCACCAGATTCCGAGACCCGGTGTGCCCGGAATCAATTTCCGAAGTTTGGCTCGGGTACGTTCAGTGAACGAACGAGCGGGAATTTCTAACTTTTGAACCGGTGCCCGGAATCAAATTCTGAGGGCACCGATGAACTCGCAGCGCTGATATTCGCTTAAGGGGACCTTTTCCGAGGTTGCGTTTATTGCGGGTCGAAAGTTAATTTTTAGGAGAATTATAAAAAGTTGAATAAAAATGTGGAACACTTTTTATTTTTCTTACTTGTTGGTTAACTCCTATCAAAGGAAGTTAAAGGTGGGACCCACATCCACTTAACCTCCCTTGGGAGGATTAAGTGTGGTGGGGCCCACACGAAACCCAACCTTCCATCTCCTCTCAAAACTCCTTTAACCCCTCTTCAAATGGTTTGGTTGAGTAAATAAAATAAGCCCTTAGCTTATTTTATTTGGTTAGAATTGTTTAGCCATCTTGAGAGGATTTGAGAGCTCCTCCTTCTTCTTCAAACTTTGACGAAGAACACTCAAGCTCCGATGAAGAACGCAGCTCCTCTCATCTTCGTAGCCCGTTGTTTCTGAAGATCGACGACGTCTTCCGTGTCAACGAAAGGGAACGCCGCTTCCTCCTCGGACTTCCTTCGTCGGCTTACAAAGATTCCCCAACGACGTACCTCTTCGGATGTACCTCTTCGTTAATGGTTGACGAACGATTACCGCGACGCCTGACCTCCGCGACGTTGTCTTCTGCGGATTTTTGACTATCATCGATCTTGAACCAAGGTAGGGGTTTATTGTTGGTTATTTATTTATTCTCGTTCTTGGTTCTAGCTTGAAAATTTTGAGATTTATTGTTAAGTGTTATCGACTAACAAGAGGGGGGCCGGACCGCAAAAACACGGCTGAATCCCCCCTCCTCTATTATTGAATATAATTTTCCTTGCGGATGAACGAGTTGGCGTGGTGCTGTCGCACCACGCGGAAATCAAAAGGCTATAATCGCGCGGCGCCGTCGCGCCGCGCCACGGAAAGTTTATCCTGAACGTGACGCCGTCGCGCCGCGTCGAAGGGAATCGAAGGCGCCGTGGCCAGAGTGGGGCCGAGGCGGAGGGGCGCGGTGCCGTCGCACTGCACCGGACGATGAACACCGCGGCCGGTTCCGGGCCGCGGCGAGACGGGAAGACCGGCGGCTCGCCGGGCCGCCGGTGTCGGAAGCCGGAAGGTGAAAGACTGGGGGAATTTAATTCCCCCGGTCAGCTCTAAAGCCCCCCCCCATTTATGAAGGGGGGGGGGGGTTTCATTGAGGGGGGAAGGAGGCCCCCCGGTTCTCTTAAAAGCAGGCCCCCACGAGGGGGGGGGGGGTGGGGTTCACAAAGGCGCAGCTAAAAGCCGCGCCGCCAGTTTGATAAAGCGGGGGCTTTGCCCCCCGCGCGTGGCGACAAGCGGCGCCAGGCCGCGCCGCGCCGCCGCGCCGGACCGCCGCCGGCCAGGCTGGGTCGGACCCGGGTCGGGTCGACCCGGTTCGGGTCGACCCAGGGGGGGTCGGGCCGGGTCGGCCCGGACCCGGACCCCCCGTTTTCGAGACGGTTTCGGTCTTTTCGCCATAACTTGAGCCACAGACCTCCGATTGACGAACCGTCTGCGGCAACGCGATCTTTGGATCGAGAAGGTCGTTTCTGTATATCGCACTCAAAGTTTCGGAATACTTTGAGTTCGGCCAGGTTGGTTCGTTCACGAAATCAACCGGGCCTTCGGAGCGGAAACACTCATATCTTGAGCTACGGACGTCCGATTGACGTGCCTTTAGCTTTGTTGTGTTCCTCTTAGTGAGACAGAACTTTTGGCATACTCCGCCCGAGGTTTGGACACAGGTGGAGTACGGTCGGGTTGGTTTTGCCTTAGAAACCAACCAGGCCCCTAGGATGAAAAAGCCAATAACTCTCAGACTGGGCGTCCGATCGACGCGCCGTTTGTTACGTTGAGTTCCTGTTGACGATACGGAACTTTTGGATACATCAACTCTGGACTTTGTGACAGTTGATGTATCAGCCTCTCGGATCGTGGAGCGGACCCTCCGAACGAGCTTGCTATGTGCGGGAACCCTAGTGTTGGCTGCGACTGTTACTGTGACTGCTACTACTGCTACTGCTACTGTGACTGCGACGACGACAGTACAGAGATCCTGTGTGGATTCGACGACGACTACAACACTCAGCGATCCTACGTGGATCAGTGCTACAAGTCCTGTGTGGGCCCGATCCTGTGTGGGTCCGATCCTGTGTGGGTCTTTGCGCTCATCGGTCCTGTGTGAACCAGCGCCTACAGGTCCTGTGTGGGCCCGATCCTGTGTGGGTCTTTTGCGGGGGTTAGTTACCTATCGATCCTTCGTGGGTCCGACGACTTAGATGGATTAGAGATCATCTTTATCGTCTTTCGAAGAAGTATACCTGTGTGAGCTGAATCCTGTTGCTTTCTTGTGTGGATTGAGTTGTGCTATCCTATGTGGATTTCGTTTTGCTTTTCTGTGTGGAATACGTTTACTTTCCTGTGTGGACTGAGTTGTACTTGGGCTCGGAGGATGGTGCGTGTTGGAATTGATGACTTAGGTATATGTATGGGAATAAACCTAAGCAGTTTCAGTTGTTACTTTGTGTTTGTATCTTCCTTTGTGGATTATCGTTTGTGGAATTTGTGAGACCTTCAGGGGTCTCGGGGTCCCTACTGAGTAGCTTATACTCACCCCTGCACGGGCTATGCCTGCACTACGTTGTGTTGGTTGCAGACGACGGACAACGTTGATCTTGGCTGAGGCTTTCAGAGCAGCAGGACGGTACCTGGAGGTGGACCACTAGGCGGGACATGTTCGGAGCGGACGACGGGACCCATGGAGCAGTGGAGCTATCTGTACCCATCCTTCAGGCGGGATCTCCAGTGGACAACTCGGTGTAGCGACTTTTACTTACAGTTGCTGTTATCCCTTTCGAGTTGTACTTTACTTTCAGTTTGGGTTTGTATACTGGACCATTTACTTTTCCGCACTTTCAGTTGTACTCTATTTTTTACGTAGTGTTTACTTTCCTCTTGCTTACTCTGTGGTGTTTATTTACTTTACAAAGGCAATGCCTTCCCTTTTTACCGGGATTTACGCCTTGGTGCTAGTCGCCAGCCCCTGGCCTATGGAAGGCGGTCTTGGGGTAGTCACGACACGGACCCCGAGGGCGGGTCGTGACAAATTGGTATCAAAGGAGTTCGGTTCTACTGCGAACTCTGATCATTTCTATGTGAAGCAATAATGTTTAGCATATTGAGGGTGGTTCTCAGTCCGGGGAGTCCAGTGTTGGTGCGGCGGCCCATGTATCCATACACCAGGACCCTGACTTCTGATTTCCGACTTAATGCACGAAAACATTGATTGCGTGTGTGTTTCAAAGTTTTCTTTGTGATTACTTATATCAGCTCACCAGGTATACTGTTCTGACCGTGGCGCACCTGTTTCCTTTTCAGGATGGCCCCACGACGGCAGCCAGCTAGGGTTCCGAGAGTCGAGTGTGACGACAACCCACCGAGCGACGAGGCTTCGGTGCAGGGCCCTTTGTCAGCAGTGGCACCGGCGGTAGCACTACCCGC
The DNA here is from genome assembly GCA_963277665.1 of Viscum album. NCBI lineage: Eukaryota > Viridiplantae > Streptophyta > Magnoliopsida > Santalales > Viscaceae > Viscum > Viscum album. The sequence goes on along the minus strand of OY728155.1, from coordinate 267,217,093 downwards.
CGAGCCCCCGATGCTTCCAGCGCCAGCCGCTGACGATGCACGTCGCCTCAGCGCACTGCATGAGTTTCAGCACCAGCGACCGCCCAGGTTTCGCGGGGAGATGGATCCCCAGGCAGCTGAGGACTGGTTGGAGGCTGTGGTACGTGTGTTTAGGCTAGTGAGGACACCAGCAGACCTCATGGTGATCCTCACTGCGAGCCTACTACACGCAGCAGCAGGACGATGGTGGAGCTTGATGCTCCAGGTGCACGATGAGGCATCTCTACTTTGGACGGACTTTGAGAGCCTCTTCTGCTCGGAGTTCATCCCAGCCACCCTTCGTGCAGTGCGTATCCAGGAGCTTCTTCAGCTGCGGCAGGGCAGCATGACGGTCGCTCAGTACTCGGCGAGATTTACTGATCTCTCGCGCTACTCGACCGACATGGTACGGGACCCATTCTTCCGGGCCCGGACCTTCGAGCAGGGTTTGAGACATGAGATCAGGGCATCGCTGATCTCCCTCAGCATACCGACTCAGACATGAGTACTAGAGCGGGCCCTTTTGATCGAGAGATTCCTTGCTGAGTCTACACCAGCACCGAGACCCACCGCAGGGCGGCACGTTGCAGAGTCATCTGCAGCAGGAAGTCGACGGATGACTCAGGGGTCCAGGTAGACCAGACCTTCAGGAAGACGACCTCAGGACACTGGCTCAGCAGCGCGGGGCACACAGCACGGAGCCAGTCTTTTGAGTGGAATACAGTGCTATGCATGCGGCGGGCAAGGCCACATGGCTCATGACTGCCCGACCCGCCATGCAGAGGAGCAGTAGACAGTTGAGGAACCACCTAGGCAGAGGCAGAGGTTCGACCGTGGCGGTCCGCAGGGAGGAGGCGGACGAGGCAGAGGAGCTGGCCGAGCAGCAGGTGGTGGGCGACGCATTGAGGCTCTACCACCACCACCACCAGGAGGTCCACCCCGACCTCAGGGAAGAGAACAGCTTCAGGCAGCTGAAGCTTACGATCATGGAGCTCCGGAAGCGGGTGGACTAGTTCGGGACTAGCTCCAGGCATAGAGGCCTTTGCCCATAATGCCTCTAGCTTCGTAGATTGTGTTGCCTTGTGTCCTTGTACTTTAAGTTGAGGTAATAAAATATACTTGCCTTGGTGACTTCTGTTTTCTTGTCTTTTGATTGTTTTTACTAAGAGGTGCCGGTTAAAAACTGTTGACTTGACCCTCACTTGTGAGATTCTTACTGGAGGAAACCCAGTGACCACACACTGATGCAGACAGTGTGACTCAACCCTTGGAGGCGAGAGTAACGGTTGGATCTCTTGGTAGCAGCGTCGAGCCCTTACGACGTCATCCATGCCATGAATTAACTAATCATGACGGGATTGACTGTATTAGGAAAGGAACGTGGTTCATCCAGGGTATGAGACCAGATTTCACTTTTCGGCAAAGGAGAAATCTTTGCAACTTTTCCGTACATTAAGGAGGAAGGGGAAACCCTTCGTGTGGTCAGATAGATGTCAGCAGAGCTTCCAGGAGCTGAGACAGAGATTGACTAGCGCACCTATCTTGAGGTTGCCTGAGGAGGGAGTAGGGTACGTAGTCTACTGCGATGCATCAGGGACCGGACTCGGACGTGTTCTGATGCAGGAGCGGGCAGTGATCTCCTATGGATCACGTCAGTTGAGGCCGCATGAGCAGAACTACGCTACCCATGACCTGGAGTTAGCAGCAGGTGTCTTCGCTCTGAAGACATGGCGACACTATCTGATGGGCGAGCGCTTTACAGTCTTTTCCAATCATCAGAGTCTCAGGTATATCTTCTCACAGAAGGACCTGAACCTGAGACAGCGACGATGGCTCGAGTTTCTCCAGGACTATGACTCTGAGATAGTCTATACTCCTGGGAAGGGGAACGTAGTAGCCGATGCCCTCAGCAGGAGGATGAGCATTCAGTTACTCGAGGAGGCGACAGAGCAGCTAGCCTCTTTACAGATATCCTTTGTGGATAGAGATGGAGTAGCCTTCCTCCAGTCTCTCATAGTCACCCCTCCACTACTTCAGCGGGTCATAGAGGCACAACGTGAGGACGCTGACTGTGAGACATGACGTGCACAGATATCCTCGGGACAGGCACCTGATGGTTTCTCCCTTGGAGTAGAGCACGACATCCTTTTTAGAGGACGTACCATGGTACCGGTCGCTTTGTGAGATGAAGTGCTGAGAGAGTTTCACACTTCTCCTTTGGCGGTACATCCTGGAGTGGCGAAGATGTACCAGGAACTCAGATGACAGCACTGGTGGCCAGGCATGAAGAAGGAAGTAGCAGAGTTCGTTTCTCGATGCCTCACCTGCCAGGAGGTGAAGGCAGAGCATCAGGTACCAGCAGGCTTGGTACAACCCTTGGAGGTCCCGGAGTGGAAGTGGGATGGCATATCTATGGACTTCGTGACTAGACTTCCACGCACTTCCAGAGGTCATGACTCCATCTGGGTGATTGTTGACAGACTCACCAAGTCGGCACACTTCTTACCCATCAGAGAGCAGGGCTCAATGGATAGCTTGGGACATCTCTACGTTCAGGAGATTGTGCGGCTCCACGGCGTTCCATCATCTATCATCTCCAATCGAGATGCACGCTTTACTTCCTGGCTTTGGAAGGGGTTACAGGAGGCGTTCGGGACGCAGCTACGTCTGAGCACATCCTTTCACCCTCAGACGGATGTTCAGACGGATGTTCAGACGGAGAGGACCATTCAGACTCTCGAGGACATGCTCCGTGCATGTTTCCTCGACTTTGGTCATAGCTAGGAGGACCACCTACCCTTGGTGGAGTTTGCGTACAACAACAGCTACCACTCCACCATCAGGATGGCACCGTACGAGGCGTTGTACGACCGACCTTGTAGATCTCCTTTGTGCTGGAAAGACCCTGGGGAGTCAGCACTTGTGGGACCAGAGAAGGTCCAGGCCACGACAGAGAAAGTCCAGGTCATCCAGGAGCGGATGAGGACAGATCAGAGCCGGCAGAAGTCATACACTGACAGGAGGCGGAGGCCACTAGAGTTCGAGGATGGGGACCACGTCTTCTTGCGGGTCTCACCTCGACGTGGTATTCGGAGATTTGGCCGTGGCGGCATGTTATCTCCGCGCTTCATCGGACCCTTCCAGGTCCTCAGCAGGATTGGCGAGGTGGCTTATCGCCTGGCTCTACCACCTCAGTTGCACCGGGTGCACGACGTCTTCCACGTGTCTTAGCTGAGGAGATACGTGCACGACCCGACGCACATTATTGACCATGGGGAGCTTGACGTTGACGATGGGGAGACTTTTACGGAGGTCCCGGTGGAGATAGAGGATCGATAGGAGCGGGTCCTATGTGGGTGATCGATTCCTCTTGTGCGCATCATATGGCAGCACGAGAACCTCCAAGAGAGCACATGGGAGCGGGAGGCTCAGATGCGTGCTCAGTACCCTCTTTTGTTTCCCTAGTTTTTGATGTATCTTTACGGGGACGTAAATCCCTGAGGTGGGAGTAATTTAAAGACCCTTAAAATTCAAGGGAAATTTTTTTCTTAATTTTCTTTGGAATTTTACAAGAACATGGTTTCTGACGGCACCTGATTCCGAGGCCCGGTGTGCCCAGAATCAATTTCTGAAGTTTGGCTCGGGTACGTTCAGTGAACGAACGAGCGAGAATTTCTAACTTTTGAACCGGTGCCCGGAATCAAATTCCGAGGGCACCGATGAACTCGCAGCGCCGATATTCGCTTAAGGGGACCTTTTCCGAGGTTGCGTTTATTGCGGGTCGAAAGTTAGTTTTTGGGAGAATTATAAAAAGTTGAATAAAAATGTGGAACACTTTTTATTTTTCTTACTTGTTGGTTAACTCCTCTCAAAGGAAGTTAAAGGTGGGACCCACATCCACTTAACCTCCCTTGGGAGGATTATGTGTGGTGGGGCCCACATGAAACCCAACCTTCCATCTCCTCTCAAAACTCCTTTAACCCCTCTTCAAATGGTTTGGTTGAGTAAATAAAATAAGCCCATATCTTATTTTATTTGGTTAGAATTGTTTAGCCATCTTGAGAGGATTTGAGAGCTCCTCCTTCTTCAAACTTTGACGAAGAACACTCAAGCTCCGACGAAGAACGCCGCTCCTCTCATCTTTGTAGCCCGTTGTTTCTGAAGATCGACGACGTCTTCCGTGTCAACGAAAGGGAACACCACTTCCTCCTCGGACTTCCTTCGTCGGCTTACGAAGATTCGCCAACGACGTACCTCTTCGGATGTACCTCTTCGTCAACGGTTGATGAACGATTACCGCGACGCCCGACCTCCGCGACGTTGTCTTCCGAGGATTTTTGACGATCATCGATCTTGAACCAAGGTAGGGGTTGTTGTTGGTTATTTATTTATTCTCGTTCTTGGTTCTAGCTTGACAATTTTGAGATTTATTGTTATGTGTTATCGACTAACGAGAGGGGGGCCGGACCGCACAAACACGGCCGAATCCCCCCTCCTCTGTTCTTGAATATAATTTTCCTTGCGGATGAACGAGTTGGCGTGGTGCCGTCACACCACGCGGAAATCACAAGGCTATAATCGCGCAGCGCCGTCGCGCCACGCCACGGAAAGTTTATCATGAACGCGACGCCGTCGCGCCGCGTCGAAGGGAATCGAAGGCGCCACGGCCGGAGCGGGGCCGCGGCGGAGGGGCGCGGTGCCGTCGCACCACGCCGGACGACGAACACCGCGGACGGTTCCAGGCCGCGGCGAGACGGGAAGACTGGCGGCTTGCCGGGCCGCCGGTGTTGGAAGCCGGAAGGTCAAAGACTGGGGTAATTTAATTCCCCCGGTCAGCTCTAAATCCCCCCCATTTATGAGGGGGGGGGGGTTTCATTGAGGGGGGCAGGCGGCCCCCCGGTTCTCTTCAAAGTAGGCCCCCACGAGGGGGGGGGGGTTCCCAAAGGCGCGGATAAAAGCCGCGCTTCCAGTTTGATAAAGCGGGGGCTTTGCCCCCCACGCGTGGAGACAAGCGGCGCAAGGCCGCGCCGCCGCGCCGGACCGCCGCCGGCCGGGCCGGGTCGGCCCGGACCCGGACCCCCCGTTTTCGAGACGGTTTCGGTCTTTTAGCCATAACTTGAGCCACAAACCTCCGATTGACGAACCGTCTGCGGAAACGCGATCCTTGGATCGAGATGGTCGTTTCGGTATATCGCACTCAAAGTTTCAGAATAATTTGAGTTCGGCCGGGTTGGTTCGTTCACGAAACCAACCGGGCCTTCGGAGCGGAAACGCTCATATCTTGAGCTACGGTCGTCCGATTGACATGCCGTCAGATTTGTTGTGTTCCTCTTAGTGAGAAGGATCTTTTGGATTACTCCGCCCGAGGTTTGGACGCAGGTGGAGTATGGTCGGGTTGGTTTTGCCTTAGAAACCAACCGGGCCCCTGGGACGAAAAAGCCAATAACTCTCAGACCGGGCGTCCGATCGACGCGCCGTCTGTTACGTTGAGTTCGTGTTGACGATGCGGAACTTTTGGATACATCAACTCTGTACTTTGTGACAGTTGATGTATCAGCCTCTCGGCTAGTGGAGCAGACCCTCCGAACGAGCTTGCTGTGTGCGGGAACCCTAGTGCTGGCTGCGACTGCTACTGCTACTACTACTGTGACTGCGACGACGACAGTACAGAGATCCTGTGTGGATTCGACGACGACTACAACACTCAGCGATCCTACGTGGATCAGTGCTACAGGTCCTGTATGGGCCCGATCCTGTGTGGGTCCGATCCTGTGTGGGTCTTTCCGCTCAGCGGTCTTGTGTGAACCAGCGCCTACAGGTCCTGTGTGGGCCCGATCCTGTGTGGGTCTTTTGCGGGGGTTAGTTATCTATCGATCCTTCGTGGGTCCGATGACATAGATGGATCAGAGATCATCTTTATCATCTTTCGAAGAAGTATACCTGTGTGAGCTGAATCCTGTTGCTTTCCTGTGTGGATTGAGTTGTGCTATCCTATGTGGATTTCGTTTTGCTTTCCTGTGTGGAATACATTTACTTTCCTGTGTGGACTGAGTTGTACTTGGGCTCGGAGGATGGAGCATGTTGGAATTGATGACTTAGGTATATGTATGGGCATATACCTAAGTAGTGTCAGTTGTTACTTTGTGTTTGTATCTCCCTTTGTGGATTATCCTTTGTGGATTTTGTGAAACCTTCGGGGGTCTCGGGGTCCCTACTGAGTAGCTTATACTCACCCCTGCACGGGCTATGCCCGCACTACGTTGTGTTGGTTGCAGACGACGGACATCGTTGATCTTGGCTGAGGCTTGCAGAGAAGCAGGACGGTACCTGGAGGTGGACCACTAGGCGGGACGTGTTCGGAGTGGACGACGGGACCCATGGGGCAGTGGAGCTATCTGTACCCATCCTTCAGGTGGGATCTCCAGTGGACAACTCGGTGTAGCGGCTTTTACTTACAATTGTTGTTTTCCCTTTCAAGTTGTACTTTACTTTCAGTTTGAGTTTGTATACTGGCCCATTTACTTTTCTGCACTTTCAGTTGTACTCTGTTTTTACTTAGTGTTTACTTTCCGCTTGCTTACTCTGTGGTGTTTGTTTACTTTATAAGGGAAATGCCTTCCCTTTTTACCGGGATTTACGCCTTGGTGCTAGTCGCCAGCCCCTGGCCTATGGAAGGCGGGCTTGGGGTAGTCACGGCACGGACCCCGAGGGCGGGTCGTGACATTCACTTACAAGATTATAAGAATATTTTCAAATTGAATGTAATATTTTATAATTATGTTACTTTTAAAATGATTTAAAAAAAGAGATATTTCTCTAAAATAGTTTTGATTTCATCTATGTCAACATCCTTTGATGGCTTTTAAGATTATTTGAAGTTGATTTATTATGATACAAAACATCCATATTTTTTTGAAGGTTTTGTGATATTTTTGACTGTGGATAAGTTATTCTTATGTCACTCATGGTTTTTGTTTAGAGTATTGACATTTCATAAGTTATTTGTAATCTGAATGTTCATGTTATATTTCAACATTTCATTCAGATGAATGTGTTAGAAAAGTATGTTCTGGGTTGGGGACCGGTAAAAGTAAGCCCTCCGGTTTGGTCTCCGGTTATTAGAGGAACTCTGGTTTGGTCTCCGGTTATTAGAGGAACTCCGGGTTGGTGTCTGGTTTTTAGAGGGACTCCGGGTTGGTGTCTGGTTATTAGAGGCACTCCGGGTTGGGTTCCGGTTACAGTTAGCCCCTAAGTCTTGGGACGAGGCCTTGACAAAGAAATTAAAGTTTAGCATTATGCATTCCGACATTATGAAAGTGGTTATTGATATTGCATGTGATTATTCGATTAGTACAATATCCATTTGAATAAGTAAATGGAATTATTTCATTTTACTTTTTCCATACTATGTTGAAGTTCAAGTTTAAAAGGCTTTTGTTTTAGTAATGCATTGCCTTAAATGTTTATGATTATTTTTGAATGTTCCGCTATATTGTTATCCTTACTGGGCATTTGAGCTCACCCCTTTTCTATTTTTATTTTTTCTAGGATGTGAAGAATTAAGTAATGAATGACCTGCAGGGATATTATGAGGGGATAATAGTGTGGACTATGGAGACATTATGTTGTCGTAGTAGTTTTTCACTTTATGATGTAATGTAAAACTTATGAATATATATAGTGTTTCCAAGGCTACTAAACCAATCGGTCTTTCGAGATTTGATCTTTCTTGTGAACATGCCAATGTTATGTAATAATGCACCGACTCTGGGTAACTAGGGTCGGGGCGTTACAACTGATGTGGGCCCATCATCAATATACATCCCCAAAAAACATCAAACAAGCTAGTTTGGACTCCAACTAGCATAGTCAACAAAATGGGAATTAAAAGACTCTATAAATTTAGTCCTAAATCATGGGCTATAGATAGTGAAACAAAATAGTATGAAGATACTGAATCAAAAAGGCACAAACAAGGGTACTAAACAAATTGATCATCTATCTCATGATACAGGACCCCTCTAGAACAACTACATCCACTGTGTGAAAATTACCTTGACCAGCTCCTCTTCCTCTCTGTTGATAACCACCACTATGACCATGCTTGGGTTGTAGTCCTTGAATAAGAGGAACATCCTGGGGTTTTCCTCTACCTAATCTATCTCCCCTTATTAGAGAAAAAAACGGCTTCTCTTACTGCTAAATTTATCTCACTGGACACTAATGTTGATGCGGGAATTTAACCTATCCACCTATAACAAACTAATCTTGTGGATCTATAGGGAACTAGTTCAGGTGATTTCCACGATCCCCACAACCCAAAAACACTATTATAAAGCTCCTTGGAAAATAATGTAAACCATTGGCCCTAGAAGGCCAAAAAGGAAGCTACTGAATTTGACTCCCTTTTGGAAGAAACCTCAATGGTCCGGGTTCTTGAGACCTTACATTGAAAACTATGCGCCTCTAAGAAATTTTTTGGTTACCCTCCCATTTAAAACTTCCTTGCAAGTGCATCCAATAGATCACCTCTAACTTCTTATAAACCACCATACATGTCAGAAATGTAAATGGATTAACTGTATACTATATAGAAGGATGATGTGCCATGAAAATATGTCTCGCATGAGACAAATCATCTAGAAAAAGATATGGAGAAAAATGTATAAGGCACTTGAACATGATTCCTATCTCCCACACTGACATGCTCTCCTTTTGAAGAGAAAGAATATCCTGCCTCTTTACTTCCTTCATGGTTGACTAAAGAAACTCCACCCAAAACTCATTCTTGAAGTCAACCCAAAAACACATCTTCCTCCCTCTACTCTCCTAGATATAGCGTCCACCACTGGCATCAAGCTCCCCACATCTGACTGACTACTAAAGGGACCTAGTACTCCTTCAGGGCTAGGATTTAATTGAAAGTGATCTTGAGATCCTCTATCAAACTCTCTGTCTCCATGTCTAAGACACGTCCCTCATACTTACCCAATTTTTGGCACAATAAAACACAAAACGTTTTTTTCAATTGATCATCCTCATCAACTAAATGAACCCTATGAAGATCAACCAAATCATTGTTTTGAACCTCAACTTCTTTTTACACAAGTGAATGATGAACACGAGATATATCTATAAGGAAACAAATAAAATCCTAATACTAGCAGTGTTGAATTTTATTAATATAAATTTAAACTCATTTAATTCATTTTTTTATATATTTAAACCTTCCCAAAACAACGCAATTCATAAAAGAATAAAAGTCATCATGATTAATTTTCCACACCCATGTTTCTTCCCTACAAACAGGTCCACCTAACTAGGCCATTAAATAATCTCTAAGTCCATGCACTAGATCATGGGGACCTAAAATCTCATGTCCTAGATGGTCTCCCTGAGCCTATGTCACATACCATGTTCAACTCGAACCGTTTCAATACCACCCTGTTATTGGAACCACGATCGTTATATGCAAGAAATGGAGTTTGGTATTTGTTTTTTTTTCAATCCTCATTGGAAGTTCATAATGTTTACTAGGAAAGGGATCATACAGTTTGAGAGTACAACGATATTTAAGGTGTCGTCATTTCCTAGTGTTTTCCAAATTTTTGGGCATAAAAAAAAGAAAATAGGGAAATGTGTGTTTAGAAAAGGATGTTTCATGATATATTGTATGTGTTTTATAAAATTGTGCTCAATGAATGTCTCAGGATCAGAACATCAAAAAATGGAAATGGAATGAGGTGCATGGAAATTATAGAGTTGTACGCTGAAAATGGTTCCTGTGTGAAAAGCATTACATGCAGAATGAGGGGTTTTGCGTGATATAGTGGGTTTTGTATGTGGGGGTCAGCGAATCCTATAAATAAGAGGTGACCCCCATTCGGTATGGCTAAAGACATAGAGATGATCCAAGTTATAATGCACATGAAACCTGTGCAAAAAGAGTGTTGTGTGGAAAAGTTAAAGTTTCATAGAAAAGATAACGTTGTGTGCAAAAGATAAAGTTGCATGGAGAAGTTAATGTAATGTGTAAAGGTTGTAGTTTCATTAATGATTTTCTGTTCAGAATGAAAACCTTGCACACAAATGTAAGATCTTGTGTGAAAAAGGTAGGTGTTGTGCGTAATTGTTAGTGTAAACTAATTACATGTTCTGAATATCTGGTTTAGTGGTTCCATGCTTCCAAGTTCATAAATTTATGACTTAGATGCAAGAAATGTCTCATGAAGAATAGAGACAATGTTTTCAATGAAAATCTATTGAAGCGACCTTCAAGTCGATAAACTGGGTTAGACTTTTCACAAGGCTGTGAGCTAGGGGGAGTCGATGGAAGTCTGAGGGACACTATGAGCATTCCTTGAACCATTGCAATGGTAGTGTTCTTGGAGAATAGTGACTATGACGAAACCTTGTAATCCATAAACTATTTAAGATTAGTGGATTTTGGTATGAATGAAACACTTTCGACATATGTTCCTTGGAGATAGCCCTTAGTGGTGAACAAAGAAAAAGGGTTGTGTGGTCTCTATGCATGTGATTATTTGCTTTATATTCTTATCAGTATTACATGTTTAATGAGTTCCTTCCATTGTGGAAGTAAGATCTTCATTTTAAAAGGAACATTTGACACCCTGATTCACCCCTCCACTCCCAGGGTGTCCCAGGGTCCTACAACCATGCAATCCTCACTATGCGTAACTCCAAAACTTTATCATATCTCTCAATAAGTCCTTTAATACCTATATGTCATGACCCCCTCCACCAAAGATACCACAATGAAGGGAGAGAGATAATGACCCCCCTAATTTCCACCTCTAGTAGGCCTTGAGTTAGAGACCATCACTGAGGGTATAAAAAATCTCACAGTATTGGAGGCATCACCCTCTATATGAATATAAGATTAAGAGAGAATATGGATTTTCCAAAAACAACTCCACGATATAAAAAATAAGAAAACCAAAAAACCATCACATGATGTAAGTGTAAGTAAAATTTATATAGATAAAAAGTCTCCAAAGTAAATACCCTAATGAAAATATAAGGTAGTGACACAAAAACATTCAAAAGGTCTGATCTAGTGATATCCAGCATGGTCCACATAGTCCTCCAAGAAACATGAAAACAGTTTTATATATATAGGGTGAGTATTTAGGTATACATAGTCAGAAAACTAATTTATATCATACACATTTGAAAGAATCATACTAACTCACCTATGAGAAAAAAACAAACCAAACAGAAACTATAAAGGTATACTAACCATCCCAACTTCACCAAGTCATGATCATAAAATAAAGTAGACTAAGTAATATAATATAATAGGAATCACATCAATAAGGGTACACTGCACTACTTTTCCACTCATATATTTCTCTCACATCCAACTTCATATGTCCAGGCGCTCCCATCTCTTCCATATACCACACCGCCCCACAAGAATTGTTACAACACACCTTGCCCGAAGACACCTACGATTGCCACCCCACAAGCATGGCCGCAACATATCTCACCCAAAAGAACATAGGATACCACCCCGTAAGCATGATCATGTATTTCCCAAAAACTCATAGTCCATCACATCTCGCTTTAAGAGACATCAGATATCACAACCACCATCCAATGAACCATCAGACCTCCAAACATCAAAGCTTATGAAATACCAACCATGCCTGGAAGAGAGTGTGGGAAAGAGTGGGTACCATGCCACCCGTAATCCTCACCAGATGTTGGAAAAAACACCCCCACATTCCTATGTGGGAGTCGAAACATAGTGCTCGATGTGGATGGGGTGCATATAGAAATCACAAGTGTATGAAAGTATATATATATATAGTATGAAACACTCAATTCTGACCGATGGGTTCAAAAACTAACTAACCAACTCACAACATCACCTTTGATTCCACCTCTAAATGAATAAATCTACAAAACAATATAGAACCCCATTTAAATTTACAACCAATTTCATTTAATCATCCCATGCATTTCATTATTTAGCATCAAAGACATTTAACCACACAACCCATCATTTATTTATCCATTAACAAATTCTATTTCAATAACCAAACCAACCAAATACATTACAAAATTAATTAAAAAATTATTTCTTTATTCCATCATTACTTGGGCATACAGAATAAAGAAACAACCACCTCACTGTCCCAAATGAACGACCATAGAAACCACATTTCCACCCAAAATTCATGGCCACCAAACCATCTTGATGTCCCAAATCATGGCCCAACAAACCACGATGCCACCCAAAAAGAAAGTCTATTGAACCATAATCCACACATGCCCTAACCAAACATCATCATACCACAAGTAAAACCACACATCACAACACAACAAGATCATTTAATAGATTTAAAAGGGTGATTTTATCACATTTCACTTTATTTTAAGTGCGTTATCACATATGCCATAATTCTATGGCAACCATTTCATTATACCAATATAAGTGGTTTATCAATTTCCATTTTAGGGTGTTATTAAAATAATAACATCCAAAGAATAAATCTCAAAACATATATCTAGAGTAAACAAAGCCCCCAAAAACCACAATTTTCTATAGGGCATCGAGCCCGTACAATCTAAAATATCATAAGTGACATCAAAGCTATAAAAGCATGTGAATCAAACCCCATTTACCCATTTCAATTCTATTTAACCAATTATTTATCTTTGATTAATATATTACAACCATAATTCATAGATAATGAAAATTAAACCCCTCCTACATGATACATAATAAAGAGAAACAAGGGATTCCCTACATCAAAGAATCTTTCTGACTCTCTGCGCAGCATAGAGAGAAGAAGAACACATGAATAACACAACTGCACCATGAGATCATGGATCAGCATACACTACACCAAAAGATACATCAAAACTAAACCAAACACACACCCCAAACCATAACAACATTCCTGCAGAAAATACTCAAGAGAATAAAAGAAGAAAACCTACCCTAAAGAAGGAATGGATTACCATAGAATTCCAGAGAACAACCACTGGGACCAAAGGATCAAATATGGAGGGAGAGGGCTTGATGAAATCCTTAGGACTCCTAGGAGTATTCCAAAAATGATAGGAATAATAAGAAATATCCTAACGAATAACATTTTGGTTGGAAAGAACATTTAAAACTGTATTGTATTAGGGACTTACATGACATGTAACACCCTTTCACATCATGCAATACATAGGGTTCAGTTTCACTAAAAAACATATATCCTTTTTATTATTTAACCAAAAACATATACACATTGTGAACCATCCATAAAAAAACCGTGAAACCAACTTTCACATCATGTAATACACTTACAATGTGTGTATTTCCTATAGTCGTTCTGTTGTAACTCTGTCTTCCACTAAAAACTCCCATAACCTCCCCATAACACCTCCTACAACCGAAACTAGTTAAATAATAGATCAAGAGGGAATAAACCATTAAAAATTTCTTTTTATTTTTTTATTAACCCCTATAGGAACCCATGTTTATAATAATAATAACAATAATAATAATAATATTTCATGACATGTGAAAATATTTTGAATTTATCAAATATTATTTATTCAAATAATATTCAATATATATATATTATTTCTCATTGGACCATTATTATTTATTTGAAATTCCCCAATAATATCTATAAGGACTTTAATAATGAATATTTAATTATTAAATAAATACAACTTTATTACTCACCAATAAATAAATCAATATTATCAACACTAAATTAAAAAAATTGTTAAATATTGTTCTCACAAAGTATTATCAAGAATAAATGGTGATGGAATATACGCGATAAAGAATACATGAATAATTATTAAACCACATGAGATAATAATATTTATTCTACTTTTTAAATAATATAATTATTTTACTAAGAATATGGATACACCTAGTGTGGGATCCTCTATAACACTTTCTCAGTGTTATTTGATGAAGCAGCCCAAATTATATGGTTAGAATATAGAAACACCCCATGATACCCATCGAGAAATAATATAATGTTACAATGATTTAAATCCTCATAATAATGCTTACTATGTGATATAATCTACTTTTCATGATATATCTATTCAACCAAGTTTCATGCTGGTTCCATAAACCTATGTGCTTGAATAATCTTCCTTTTTATTTCCATAAATTTAACTTTCTTACATAACAACATGATCATGGATTTATTTAGAGTAAATCGTTTCTATAAAAGGAGCCTAAGTAATTAACTTCCATTAATGAATGGGAGGGAAAAATACTTTCTCTCATTATTCATTAATGAAGTATTACGCATGATACAACCAACATATCCCACTTTATTGTGACATATGTCATCATGGTTTTAGTCAATGCATCAAAGTACATGACTCATAATATCCATTAATAATAATATTACTATTTAAGGAACAATACACGCATTCAGAATTAGGAACATATATTGAAACATATAAATATGGTTTTTCTAATCGTGATTCTCATTCTCATAATCTCTTACACTGGAAATTACTAAGGGCACAAACTAATAGAATACAGCAAGTGATATTGACATATTGCATCGCTTTTATAAAATACATAAAACATAATACAAACAGACACCCAATGACCGTATAAATTAGTGCATTTTGAAACATGTAAACATGAACACTAGTATATAACTACGATACATTATCTCCCAATAAGTTATTCTTGAATAGAACCCTTCCTAGAAAAATAATATCTAATATATATCTTCATAGCCTAGGGAAAGAAACATAAAAATTGGTGAGCTCAGATTCTCATTAAGTGTAAACAAGGGAGACATGTAATCATAAACATCAGCATAAGGGTATGAGAACGTGATCCAAACATTTGTTGATCGTACTCTTCATATCAAATATCATAAACATGAATCATGGAATAAATCTTGATAGTATATAGGACATGAATCATATGGAAATAAAGAATATAAGCCATGAAAGAAAAACATAGGAATAAGACATAGAATTTTGGAAAACAAATAAGTATATAATATGATTTCCATAGTAGCCAAGGCATAAATACTAAGACCATATTAGTAGTATGGGTTTACTCCTCACACCATCTAGGTAGTAATGGTTTAAACCCATGGATATCTTAATAGCACGAGTTTACTCCTCATACCATCTTGGTAGTCATGGTTCACTCATATGGCTATCTTAGTAGTCAAGGTTCACTCCCAAGACCATCTTATTATATCTCATGAGATATAAATCATTACCCAATGAATTAGAGGGAGATATAGGTCCCACACATCTCATATTGAAATCATACCTACATGTTCCACAAGATGATAAACAATCAAATCATAACACATGAAATGAAATGTGTTTCATAAACATGTAATCATATCTTAATCTATGGAAAATACATAAGTTTCATAATCATTTTATTAAATCATAACCAGTGAAAAGAAGTAGATTTAATAATAATATCACCTGTGAAAGAGAAAAATATTTTGTAAAAATAATTTTATAAAATTAGAACCATTACGAGAAATAATATGAATGGAAACACTGAATAATTTCCCCATAAAGGCATGAGTAACCCCAACAGATTTTTTCTTAGATGAGAAATAATTTTGAATGTTATAATAAAAAAACTTCATGAATAAATTATCCTTTCTCATTTGAAAAATGATTCTTAAAAAAATAACCCTTTTGAAAATAATTTTCAAGAAAATAAACCTAATAACTTATAAAGGAATCATTGAAAATGCTTTTAAATCGTTTTCTGCATTGAAAACATGTAGATGATCTTCAAAAACTTTTGAAAAAATATTTCCATGAAAAGTTATAAAATAATCATCAAAACATTTTGAAAAACACTTTTTGTGAAACATATATTGAAAAATTATAAAGAAATATTAAAAATGAATTGAAAACCATTTCTTTGAAATATTATTTAAAAAAATACTTTCTTAATAATTAACCTTCTAAACATGAAATGGAAATTTCAAATAAATTATAGAGGGTAAATTAGTACATGTCATACGAGGTAAGAATAATAATCCATTTTTAATAGAAAAATTAATTATTTGGAATGTGAAAATAAGATTCCTTTGAAAACATAGTTAAAATAAAAAAAGGGTAAAAATGTACTTTAATGATCATGGGATATTAGTAGAATATTCTTGGAATCACTTTTTGTAAATCATGGTTTTGAAAGAACACAAATTTCTTACTGAAGAGAGTGGTAAGATAATATTTTTTTTAAAAATAGTATTAATTATCTTATGTACCATAGAGTGGAAAAAATGATACTAATACATGAATAAATAAATACTAACAAGAGGAGAAGAAAATTCATTAGTGTTCTCGAAATATAGATTATATAATTTCTTCAAAAAAATGTGATCATAACTTATCTCGATATACGGTGACACTGTTTCAGTAAAATATTAAAAAAGGATAACTTGGAAGTATCCTCCCCATATATTAAAATTAAATTAAATAGAGTTTAAAATATCATGAAAATAATTAAATTCATGATATACAATTTCAATGGCAGTTTAAAAACATCATATAAAACTATTGGTGTATAACATTGCATGTGTTTCAAAGAAAGAAAATTGAGGCAAAATTAATTCACCGATTTGGTATCATTGGTAACTGAAACACCATGAAAGAAAGATCCTAAAATGATTATTTAAATACACATATATTTAAGTATAATATATATATAATACATTCATATTCATTATATACACCATGCAAAATAAGTGAATGGTGAGTAAGGCATGTATCTCACAAAAATAAAGAGTGAGAGAAATTCCCTTTCTGTGTGTCTTGAATCTCATAGTAGTAATTTAAAAATACTATATAATAAATATAAATTAATAATAAATCTATCAAAGAACCATATTATTACTTATAATAATATATATGGGTTTATTATGGATTTATATTACCCTCTTTTTAACAATTCTATGGTATGGTTTCACTACGGGTAATATCCGGTTTATTTTTGGTATGCATCGATATTGGTATATATTTGATCCTTATACTTATATCATGATATATAAAATGTAAAAAACTATTTAACTATAAGCTATATTCATTATATGTGTATTATAATAATCCATATAATATATTATTATGAAACATAATACACCATTCATGGAGATAGTAAGTCGTACTTATGCGTGAACAATGTTTCCGTTTAATTGTCATGTTGAAAGAAAGGAAATAAAATCCATATTTGTATATATATATATATATATAAATTATTAAAATAGATTTATATTATCATATATATCATATATATTTACTAAATCCATCCTCTATGTTGTGAATGAATGAATCGTAGATCTTTGAGGGGGTATAAGTCCACATTAACTCAAACGAAATTATCATATTAAAAAAAATAGAAAGTATAAACATATGTGTTGTAAAAGAATTAAATATTATTAAATACATAATTAATATAATATATAACATATATAAACACATTTACATAATAATTTCGACCATGATAGGTGGTAAAGGAAAAATGAACAATCATCGTTTATTGAGGTGGTAGTTCATCGTACAGGTAAATAATATATTTGTTACCCCTTAGATTGAAGTGTGTGTAAGTGTAGGTTGAAATCAGGAAATACAAACATACTAGTATATTTATGATATTATTTTTTAATACAATAAATGACTAATAATATTTCATGGAGTGGAAAAAGAAAATAAAAGAAAGGAGTTTGAGGGAGGGTGATACCTCTTAATCGAGTAACTCCCTTTGGTTTTCTCAAAATGGATTCCTTAGAAGGATATCTTTACAAGATAGGATTTAAATATTAAGTGAGTGATTTTGTGGAGATATTTGGGGAGATTTTTCTCAGTCCAATGTGGCTTGAGAGGTGTGAGGAAGTGGGAGGGGAGGAGGCCTTTTTTAAAGGAGGAGGAGTCGTACTCCTATAATATTTTGAAAAAGAAAAACCCCACCTACATTTTTTATTTAAAGTGGATCAAATAACATTAAAAAGTAAATAAAAGGGATTATATGATGAAAATATGTCCATAAAATAGATTTTGGAAAATTTTTTAGGTCATTTAGTCCCTTAAGTTTAATGTTTTTTGTCTTTAGATAATCTTCATTTATACCTTAATTGTTGTATTTAATTTCTATTACATTCACTAATATTTTTGGACAAAAACTATGTTGAAATTATTTTAAATTTTAAAATATGATTATTAAAAATATTTAATCAATTTTTATAAAATCCTATCACATAAGTGGAAGAAATTGATTTAAATATAATCCTGCAATCGGGTTGATAATGTGATTTTTTAATGTAAAAATGACCAAAATATTTCTCACCTTTTATAACCAATTTCAATGTTAAATTGGTTATACTGAACTAAATTGTATTATTTTATAAAATTACAATATAATTAATCTTTTAAACCAATTTAAAATGTAATTTATTTTTATAAATAAATTAGATGAAAAATCAGTTTTGAACTAAAATATTGTATTTTCACTATTCTTTAAAAATGAATTTTGAAAAAAATACCAAAAATTTAACCTAACCTAATTATTGTGTTAAAAATTCAAATATGAAGTCTATTTAAACATATTAAATCTTTAAAATCTGGAAATTATTTTATTTTAAATGGGTTGTCCCTTAAAAAGTTGTAAAACTACCTATATAAAAAATATAGTTTTTTATGCATAAAATTGGAATTTCTCTTGACTTATATATATATATAATCTATTGTATGGATATAAAAAATATTTTATTTAATGTATAAAATATAAATTACATTCATATCGCAAACTAATTGAATTTATTTTAATTTATTATTGTTAAAAAAACTATACAATCACAATAATAGTTTTATATAGAAATACACCCTTTATATTTAATTGGTTCTTATATTCAGTTGTAAAAAATTAGTAACTAATTATCTAATTATTTATGTTTTTAAAACCATATATTTACATAAATTGGTCATTAATGTTCATAAAATCTAATTTAATAAATAGTTTTTATATTATTATATTTTTTTAAATAATTTATTATCTTTTGGTAACACTCGGTTTTGTGTGTTATGAAAGACATCGAGGAAATTCAGTATTTCATGAAATGTAAGATTACCTCAGTGTTCTGTATAGAAAAATATAAACTTTATATTGTGTTTATTGTATGATTAACTTTTAATTTCATATAACATAATCCAAACATAGTTCATTAATATATAAAAAACTATAGTCAATATTGAGTGAATTGAAAAATATCAAAAAGATTAAATTAAATTAAAAAAAACATTTTACAAAATCTTAGGGTTTTACATTCTACCCCCTTAAAATTAATTTCACACTTGGAATTTGTTTTTGTAATCAATGGTTTAATACTTTAGATTAACTTTTAAAGAAACCCCCATCAATAAAATGAAAACTAAAACTTCCCTTCAAAATTGAATTTTAGAACCATAACAATTACCCAATTTAAGTCATAACAAGATTACCACATAGGAGAACATTGGTGGGAAGTGAAAACATGGATATGGAAGAGAAATATAACTATAATGTTCTAAGGGAGAGTGATAGAGAATATGGTTAGGAAAAAGCTAACAATCATAAAGGCATAAATCTACGATAATCTATGGGAAATTTGATTAATAAAAAAAGAAGGTACTTGGAAAATGTTCTTTTCTTGATGATCATTTTTCCTAAAGTTGAATAATTTCTATTAAAATATTTACTTTTATGATTACATGAAAACATATCCCTTTGTTTTACATTGATCCACATCACCTCCTTCTCTAAAAAGAAAGGTGACTTTTTCATTCCTGAAGTACTAACAGATCATGAGTCCCATGATTTTACATCCCATCAGTTTTAATAGACACAAATTAGTTTTACCATGCTATACAATATATGTGAATCCTCATGTGGTGAGATAATACTTTAACCTCACAAACATAATCTAAATTTTAACTCATACATCCCATAAATTGTAAACCTTATAACCCTTTTGAATGATGACATATCCCAAACTTTAGAAATAATATAATTAAATTGGCTTAACATTTATCCCTTGTATATCACAAAGAAGCTCTTGGTTGTCACATTCTAAATATGTGAATACAATCATCATATATTCTCTTAATATATGGTAATGATTTTAATTTCCATAAATACCTCTGGAAAACATGCATTACACCTTATTCAATATATTACATTTAATATTAATATATCCATGAAGATGTAAACTTCATCCATGATAGCATAAACGACTTGTAAACAAGTCCTTAATTATTTCCAAGGAAATCAATACCATCCAATTTACTTATATCCAACATATATTTATCCAAACAACAATACCATAACACAAGGGACATATTAAGGGTTATCTTACCCTTAATCATGTGTTTTCCATGGACATTTTCTTTCCATTAAATCACTTTTCTCTTCCATTGGAACCATTCAACAAGTTCTTGTAAATCCGTGGTAAAAAACATAAACTAAAAAAACCTTATATATTTAACCATTCATATAACATTATTATTGAATCTAAATATATAATAATTTTATTATTCCACTTCATCCTTATTCCATGAACAATGCTACCACATTATATTACACAATACCTCTTTAATTTCACATTTCATATGTAGTCTCATCATCATTAGTGATGTAACCATTACTCGCACCACCATGTTGATCCTCTTCAGGAGACTTTCTCTTGGGACATTGAGTTTCATAATGACATTTTATTACATATTTAAAACACTTAATCATAGATGATGAATTAGGGAGGCCAATATTCTAGTCCATTTTGTTAACCAAACTCCTCTTTTTTACCTTACAGAAACTAACTTTGTGTCCTTATTTTCCATAGTCAAAATATATTCTTATTACTATAATACATTCTCTTACGTTATTCTTTCCACATTTTTTGGCAAAAGGATACCAAATATTCTTTTCTCCATGGTCACTAATAACTGAACACTCAGCGAACTCATTATTTCTATTCCTTGGTGAGTATGAGAGTTAGTGAAGGTACACATTGTTGATAATGGTCCTTGAAAATTGGTTAGAAATGATCATAACATCGTTCACTATAGTGATCATCCCACTTAAATTCTCATAAAAAATATCCATCCTATTCAATTTTAATCAGGTTCCTTCCAGTTCCCACCATTTACCAAAACTAGAAGCATGGTGTGATCATTAATTATCATAGTAAAAAACTACATAGTCGGGAAAATATTTACTTAAAGGATATCTAAATCATGAACCCTTCCTTAATCTATGATACAATGGGTTCATCCTAGCTTAATCATAGCTAAATTATATTTAAATCCTTCATGATGGTTCGTGAAGAGTTTATGAATTTCCAAAGAATATCCCCCAAGAGTGTCAAACTTGGTGTGCAACAAAGACCAATTTCGTGTACTAGATAACCCAAAGTAAGACATGATACATCTTTTCAGAGTTGTTACCCCTAGGTACATCTATTCCAGATCCACATCTTCTTGTAGTACCCAGTCAGGGATGTATTACTAGGAAACAAATCACTCTATCCTTTACCCAAATTCCATGATATTTTCTTAAATGTTAACTCATAATTAGACATATCCTTAGATACATCCCTAGATATATCCTTGTATATATATATAGGGATCCATTAAATGTTTCTCATCATAGTTTCTGGAGGTTAAATAAACCATCACTCTGATACCAACTATAATGAACCTATCTTGAAATATATTAACATTACATCAATTTTATGGAATACTTAAAATATAACACAAACAAACACCCAAAGACAATATTAGTTTAGTTACTTTGGAAATATGGAAATACGAAAACTTGTACATACTTTCACAACATTATTTAAGACTAGGTTCTTCTTGACTAGAAACCTTCTTAGAAAAATCATACATAAAACATATTATCATAACCTGAGGAAGGTAACATAAAAAAGGGTGAGCTAAGATGCCCAGTAAGGATAAAAAAAGGATACATGTATGCATGAACATGAGCATAAGGGTATGAGAACATGATCCAAACATTTTAAGATCATAACCTTCATATCAAATATCATAAAAATGAATCATATAATTAAGAAATAAAGTTCATAAGACATGAATAATTAGGAAATAAATTATATAATCTGTGAAATAGTATCATTGGAAAATGAAATGGAATTGTGGAAAACACATAATACTATAATATGATTTCCTTAGTATCCAAGTCATCATTGCCAAGACCATATAAGTAGTATGAGTTTACTCCCCATACCATCTTGGTAGTCGTGGTTCACTCCCATGGCCATCTTAGTAGCATGAGTTCACTCCTAATACCGTCATAGTAGTCATGGATCACTCCCAAGGACATCTTAGTAGTCAAGTTTCACTCCAAAACTATATTGGTATATATAATGAGATATAAATCTTCACCCAATGCATTTTAGGGACATATAGGTACGACCCACATCATAATGAAATCATATATACATATTCCAAAATATCATAACCAATCATATCATAACCCATGAAATGAAATAATTTTCAGAAAAATGTAATCATATTTTAACGTGGGGAAAAGAGAACGGTTTCATAATCATTTCATCAAAGCATAAACCATGAAAAGAATCGGGTTTAATAAACATATAACCAATAAAATAGAAGAATATTTAGTAAACAACATGCCATTGAATGTAAACCACTCATAGAAAGAATATGAATAGACACAATGAATCATTTCCCCAGAAATACATGAGTAGAACCAATAGATGTAATATTAGATGAGAAAATTTTCTGGAAGATTTTTTAAAAACACTTCATGAGGAAATTAATCTTTATTCTTTGAAAAATGAATCTT
This sequence comes from Viscum album, assembly GCA_963277665.1. Classification (NCBI taxonomy): domain Eukaryota; kingdom Viridiplantae; phylum Streptophyta; class Magnoliopsida; order Santalales; family Viscaceae; genus Viscum; species Viscum album. The sequence continues at coordinate 267,194,223 of OY728155.1, read as the reverse complement.
AAAACGTTAAAACTTTTGAAAATTATTTTCCTGAAAATAAAATTTATAGCTTATAAAGGAATCATTTAAAAAAGTTTGAAATCCTTTTTTCCTTTTAAAACATATAGATGATCTTGAAAACCATTTTTAATCTATATTTCCTTGAAAACATATAAAAGAAGCATGAAAACCGTTTGAAAACCACATTCGTGGAAAAATAATTTGAAAAGTTATAAAGAAAGATTGAAAATTATTTGAAAACCATTTCTTTCAAAGCTTATTTAAAACAAATTCTTAAAAATTATCCTTCTAAACATGAAAATGAAATTTCAAAGAAATGATGGCTGGTAAATCAATATATGTCATATAAGGTAATAAGGATATTCATTTTTCATGGTAAAAGGCTAGAATGAATAATTTTTCAGAAATCTACAATAATATTCTTTTGAAAACATTTCTAGAATAAAAAAGGGTAAAATTAATTTCAATGATTATAGGATATTATTAGAATATTATATTAATCCATTTTTATAAATCATGGTTTTGAAAGAACATAGATTTATGTCCAAAGAGAGAGGTAAAGTCATATTTTATGAAAAAAAATTCTTAATTATATTATGTACCAAGGAGTGGAGAAAATGGTAATTATACATGAGGAAATAAATACTAACCAGAGGTGAATAAAATTCATTGGTTTTATTGAAATATGTATAATATGATTTAATCAATAAAAAGGTGATCATAATAAATCTTGATAAAGAATGAGATTGTTTCAATAAACTCTTACCACATGGAAACTTTGAATCATCCCCCCACATAGGAAAATAAAATTACATGGAGATTAAAATATGATGAAAAGAATTATATTCGTGATATAAAATTTTAAATGTAATTTATACACATTATATAAAAATACATGTGTATAACATTTCATGTGTTTCAAAGAAGGAAAATTGAGATAAATTAATTTACCGATTTGGTAACTTTTGAAACTTAAATCCCACGAAATAAAGATCAAAAAATGGTTTTGTAAATACCCATAGATTTATGTATAATTCTAATAGAATTCATTATTGTAAAGTATATACACCACACAAAAGAAGTGAGCGGTGAATAAGACATGTATCTTATGAAAATAAAGAGTGAGATGAAATTTCATTACCTTGTGTCTTGACTCTCGTAGTACTCATTCAAAACTCACATTTAATAAATATAATTTTTTTATACATAAATTGTAGAACCATATTATTACATCCAATACCATATATTGATTTATTATGGCTTTATATTATCCTATTATTAAAAATTCTATGTTAAGGTTTCACTTTGGGTAATATCCACTTTTTTTTCACATACACCATAATTTGTTATATCTTCGGTCCTTATAATTATATAAAAATTTAGATAATGTAATAAAGTTTTTAATATAATTTATATTAATTATATTCATATTATAAAAATACTTATAATATAGTTGTATTAAAGAGAATACACTGTTCCTAGAGACGGTATGTTGTACGTTTGCATGGAAGTTATTTCCATTTAATTATCACGATGAAAGAAAGGAAGTAAAAGTAATATGTATATATATGTATCATTATTATAGAAGCTTTATTATATCCTATATATTCTCTAAAACCATCCTTAATATATACCATGTAGTGTATGAACGAATCACATCACTTTGAGGGGATGGTAGTCCACACTTCCTCAAACGAAATTATCATATTAACACAAAATTAAAAGTTTAAGGATATGTGTTGTAAAATAACTAAATAAGTTTAAAGTCATAATAAATATAATATATAAAATATATAAAAATATTTTCCATTATACTGACCACTATGATAGGTGGTAAAGGAAAAATGAACAATCATTGTTTAGTGAGGCGGTAGTTCACTGTACGTGTAAATTGTATGTTCATAATCCAATAGATGGAAGTGTGTATATGTTTATATTGGATAATAAAATAAAAAAATCTTAGTACATTTAGGATAATTTTTTTGTTATACAATCAGGTAATAAGAATATTTTAGGATGTGGAGAAATAAAATAAAATAAATGAGTTTGATGGTGGGTGTTACCTCCTAATCAGGCAACTCATTTTGGTTTGCACCAGAGGGAATCCTTGGAATGATTTATGACCATGGGAGTATTGAAATAGGAATTGAGGGATTTTTTTGAGTTATTTGGGAAGATTTTTGTTTATCCAAGGTGTCTTGAGAGGTTTGAGGATGTGAGTGTGATAGAGGACTTTTATAATAGAGGAGGAATGACTCTCTAGTAATATTTTGGAAAAGGGAAACCCCACCAAAGATTTTTTATTGAATGTAGATAAAATATTGGTACATGGTCGATAAAAGGGAGTAGAGGGTCAAAATATTTATATAATTTTTTTACATTTTATAGATCATTTAGGCCGTTAACTTTAAGGTTTAGTCCTTAGTTAAACTTAATTTTACTGTAATCGATTTAATTAATTTCAATTACAGTCACTAAAACTTTTGTTCAAAAAATATACTGAACTTATTATAAATTACAAATTATTTTTATTCCAAATATTTAATCCATTTTTCCAAATTAAAATCATATAATTGGTAGAAATTAATTTAAATCCAATCCCACAGTCAGGTCGACAATGCATGTTTTTAAAGTAAAAATGATCAAAAGATAGCTAAGCTTTTATATCCAATTTCAACATGAAATTGTTTGTAATGAATTATATTGGATTAAATTATAAAATAATTTTCTAATTAATTATTGAAACCAATTTAAAATTTAATTTATCCTAATAAATAAATTATATGAAAACGTAGTTTTGAACTAAAATACAACATTTTTTAATTTTCAGTAAAAAGTGAATCTTAATAAAAAAATTACAAAACAATTATAATAACCTTTTTATTATGTTTATATTTCAAATATAAAGTTTAGTTTCAGATATTAAATCTATTAAAGAGTCAAAATTATATTTAAAATTTGTTCTCTATTAAATGGTAGCAAAACCACCATTATAAAAAATATAGGGTTTTATGCTTAAAATTGTGTTTGTACTTATCTTATGTCTTTAAAATATATTGGATGAATATAAAAAATATTTTACTGAATTTATAACATATATATTACACTAATATCACCAAATAATTTTAATTACTTTAATTTATTATGTTTAAAACAACATTGTGAGCATAATAATAGTTTTCTATAAAAATACTCCCTTTATATTCAATTGGTTCTTATATTAATTTTTAAACATTTGGTAATTAATTACTTAATTTTATATTTTATAAACTATATATTTAAATAATTTAGTTATTAATATTCATAAAATGTAATTTAATGTATATTTTATAATTTATTATATTTTTTAATAATTTATTATTGTTCGGTAACACTTGATCTTACGTGATACACAAGTCATCGAGGAATGTCAGTGTTCAAAAAATTATATTCTTACCTCAGTGCTCTGTATAGAGAATGATAGACTTTATATTGTGTGTAGTTAATGATTAACTTTTCATTGTGTATAAATCAATCCAAACTTAGTGATTTAATATATATATATATATAATAATTATTTTCAGAATTTAGTAAAATAAGAAATATAAAAAAGATTAAATTAATTCAAAAAAAATATTTCACAAAATCTCAAGGTGTTATAAAGAAGGTTCCTCAATGTCCTATGTATCTCAACCCCTGATATACTATTTCATTTGTGTCCCTCAAATAATTTATTCAAGACTTATAACATATATCTAATAATACTATAAGGGAACATTCGGGTTGTCATCATAACAGGGATCTACTATAACCTTTCACTGTGATAAGAACTCTTAGGACATTATCACATGATATGTCACATATAAGAACAATCATGATGTGATAAAAATTTTATTAATATTCAACACTATGAATGTAAGTAATCATAATGTAAACAAAAGTTTTTTCTAGGGAACTGACTCCAACAGACTCCCACTTTCAATAGATCCAACTTCTAACAACCTTTAGTCCACTAGCTCTCACATGATAGTCATGAGTCTTCTAAGATAAATATTTAGTTAGGGGCACCATGTTTTCTTCCATGGAAAAATTTCTTAGTGAAAATTCACCCCTCTGTAAAAAAATCAATTAGGAGATGAAACTTTCATAGTATGTGTTTTGTCTGTTGGTATGACCTTGGATCTTTTTCAAGACCCACCATTACAATGTTATAAAAATATAATGTAATAGGGTATTTACTGTTATGTACCACATAATTATCTTGGAAAAAGTTTTATATCCAAATTTATTCCTTAGATGCATCAGAAGATACTATATACTCCAACTCTATTATAGAATCAGGGAAAACTGGCTGCTTTGAACTCTTGTAGCTCACTACTTCTCCATTTAGACTAAAAACATATCGTTATTGTGACTTCAGATCATATTTATATATTTTAAAATTATAATCACTAGAAGACCTAATAACTAGCTTCTAATCTTCTCCATACACCAATAATATATCCTTAATTCTTCAAAGATACTTAAACAAAATCCTTAACAGTAGACCAATATTGTCCACCTAGTCATCTTGATATATCCCTACCATGGTAAATGAGTAGGAAACATCATGTATAGTAAAAAAAAGAGAATACATGATTGAAAATATCACTAAAGATTATGGGATTGTAATCACTCTCTCTTTCTACTTTTGTGTTTAAATATAAAGTTTCTTAGAAATATGTACACCATGTGACACCAGAACCAATCCCCAATTTGATTGTTCTACAACAAAAAGTTTTAGTTTCTTGTCAATTTATGTAATTTGACTTAGTCGAAAGAGCCTCTTGGTTCTATTGTGAATGATCTTAATCCCTATAATATAGGCTAATTCACCCAATTCCATTATATAGATATACTTATTTAACCAATCATTAACAGATTGTAAGACTGATATGTAATTTTCAATATGTAATAAGTAATCAACATATACTACTAGGATAAGGAATGAATTCCCACTAAATCTCTTGTATACACGTGGATAGCATTCATTATTAATGAAACCAAATTCTTTAATAGCTTCATTATATCCAAGGTTGCAAGTCCTTGACTATTTCTTCAATCCATAAATGGATTTTTGAAAATTGTATATCCTTTTGGAATCTAGAAGAGTAACAAAACCTTCTAGTTTGTCAAATATAAATCTTCCCAAAGATTCCCATTAATAATATTTATTTTTCCACACACCTAAAAAATCTCATAATCATCTTATAATTCTATAACAAGTGCAATTATGATGGATTTAAGCATGGAAAATAGAGAAAAGGTTTCATCGTATTCAATTCATTAACACTGTTTAAACCCTTTAGCTACTAGGATTTTTTTATAGGTACATATATTACCCTACATGTATAGTTTTCTATTGAATAACCATTTTCATCCACTAGGATTTACATCAACTAGATGATTGGCTTGAACTAAAACTTCATTATGATACATGGAATCCATTTCAAAATTCATGATTTGTTTTCATCATGAAGCTTGTAATCTCTCTAATTTCTTTTTATTGGATAAAGTTTCATTATTGTAAACCAATAATGAGTCATAAGATTTGGTGACTAGAAAATCATATCTCTATGATTATGTTACCTAATAGGTACTCATATGTCATACTTATGTTTCATTAACTACTTTTACTAAGGGGACCTAAGGAATATGTTTTCATTCTAATCTTATGTATCTTGGGCATCAAATTATTCAAAGTAAATCTTTCTCCCATTATCATTCTTGAGGATGTTCCCCCTCTCATGAAATATGTATTTTATAGAGATAATCACTTTCATATCTAAGTGTTGGTACATGTAGTATTGCATTGTTTCCTTAGGATACCCTACAAAGATACACTTTGTGCCTCAGGGTGTTAGTTTATTTCTTGAGAAATCGTTAACAAACATCTCACTGCCACATAAAGATTTATGTGAGAAAATGGGTTTCTTTCTATTCAATAATTCAAGGGTAATTACATTGTATGATTTATTTCATAATAAATTTTGTGTATATACCAAATTTTTTAAAGCATATCCCCAAAAGGATAATGGAAGATCCAGATGACTCACCATCAACCTTACCATGTCTAGCCAGATATGGATCCTCCTTCCACTAACACCATTCCACTATGGCGTGTAAAGAATATTGAGTTGATATATAATCACAAACTCTCATAGAAGGAAATAAACTCTTTGTTACGATATTCTACACCTTTATCTGATCAAAGATTAATTATCATATTTCTAAGTTGATTCTCTAATTCATTCTTGATTTTTTTAAATTTCTAAAAGGACATGGACTTATACCTTATGAAGTACAAATATCTATATCTACTCGAGTCATTATTAAAATTTATGAAGTATGAACACCAACCTTTATATTCTACTTTAATTTTCCACACACATCAGTGTGTAATAATCTAAGAAGCTTTGTATCCCTTTCACCATGTCTACCAAATAGTGGTTTGGCTATTTTTCTTTGTAAACAAGTATGACATCTTTCACCTGGATTTAGTTTAAAAGAGTCTAAATAAACATATTGATTGATATTTTTCAAACACTTCTCATTTACATGACTAAGATGTTGATACCATATCTTGGTGTTATATGATTCTATGAACATGATTTGTTATCAATTTCCGATAATTGGTTTTTCATAATTTAATACATGAAGGCCATTATTTAAATATTCCATTCCATAACATATGTTGTCTTTATAAAGGGAACAAATTCTATTTAAAAACATGAAAATTCAACCATATATATCTAGGAAGGATATATAAATTATGTTATTGGTAATAGTCAGTACATAATAACAATCTCTTAAAAGAAATATAATTCTTGTCCGAAATGAATGGTGGGAGCCTCCTATAGCTGGAGAATCCTACCCGTAGCATTGAATTCTCATAACTCCACCTTCCTATGGAAATGTTTCATAATCTAAATGGTTCATATATATGGATATAGATGTGATCCCCACAAGATATATCTAATACCCAATGCATATATATTAAAATATTAAACCTGATAATGAACACATCTCTAACTTCCCCTTGCTTATGGGTGATGGTCCTCTTGTAGTGGCCTTGATCACCATAAGACAAATAGACTTCTTACTTTTCCTTTACCTACCTCCAGATCTTCCTCTTCTTATTATGATGAAACTTGAGATATTTACACTTGTTATGAGTCTTGGACACCTTTTCCATGTTCTTACTTTTCTTATTCACCACAAGGACTACAATTTTCCCATGCCCCATGAACTTTTCCATATGTAAAATAAAAGTAAGAAGTTATGAAAGACTATTTTTATTATTACCCATGTAATAATTAATAAAAAAATTTGTTGAAGAACTTAAGTAGTTAAGAATTTATGATACCTATGTGCAACTCATATGATAATTTAATCCCTAATATGTCTAAGCATTTAATGTATCCAATAATATTGACTACAAGAGGCCCAACTGGCACCAACTCTCTATGTTTGATTGTAAACAGAGAATTGTAAATATCATATCTCTATTGTCTCACATTCAATTGATATATATACTAAAGGCGAGAAATAAATGTATATGCATCCAAGTCCAAATTTTTCATTAGAACATCATTTGTTCTGAATAATAGCATGAAACATGGAGAATTTGTAGCACTGTTCAAATTCTTCTCAAAGAGAGAGAAATCATCCTCACTATCCTCTTTACCAGGAACATCAGGAATAGGTTATTCTAGAATATACAATTTTATTTCATGGTATAGGATAATTTATAATATCCTTCACTATTTTTGTAAATTTATGTCATTGAGAGGGTTATCCTTCTCATGTATGAATACTTAAAATGAAACATTACCTATAGATTCAAATATTACATGTATCATTAATAATATTTCTCCCAATTTCCCCTATATGAAAACACTTCCAAAACACTTAAAATGAAGTTGTTAACAATTATTATTATTTTAACAATAAATAAAGTACCTAAAAGATCTTATAATATTACGCCAAATCAAAATATTAATATAATAAAAAAATAGTGCGTCATAAACTAGTTAAACAAACTATAACTTAGAAGAGTTGATGTGTATAATAAACCATTCGTTAATACTTTGATATAGTTTCCACTTTTTCTATCTAAAGTATTCATTTAAATACTTCAAGGGAAAAAATATTCTTCCTTGAGAATATCTTGAAACATAAATATAAAATGAATTAAAAATGTAATTTTAAATGTCTATGGAAAGTTAAACTTGGGTAAATGTAATCTCATGTATGGGTAAACTCGTGTAAGGGTAATCAAGAATCATATAAAGGTGATTTTTTATCCTGTGGATTAGAATAGGAATCATGTAAGGGTAATGAAAAAACACATAAGGTTATTAAGAATCTAATATTTTTTTTATAAAGGTAACATGAAAAAAATATATGTTTTATAAAGGTAATTATGATTTCTAGGTAATGGTAAATAGAACATTCAAAAAGAAATGAAAGGGTCAATTGTTTTTTTTGTAAATGTAACCTTATTAAAACTAAACCTATGTAAGGGTATGTTAGAATCTATATAAAGGTTTTTTAAAGTTATTTAATGTTACATAAATATAAATTCACATAATGATAAGGTCATGTAAGGGTAAAAATAAACTTCTGTGATGGTAAAGTAGTTTTTACAAACACTTATAAAACAAAAATAAAAAAAATTAAACCTTAGATATTATAAACATTAAATACTTAGATAATTAATAAGAATTGCACTTAAACCATTAAAATTAAAAAAACTAAAATAACTAATAATAAATAAAAACAAATATGATCAAATAATAATGGATGTGATAAATTATAATTTTTTAAGTGATTAAACGTGATGTAAAAAATTATATTAATGTGAGGTATTATAATCCTAGGAACCAAACCAATAATCCAATTCAAACAAAAAAACAATTCTGTACACTAAAAATGTGACTAGTTTTGGATAATTGCGCTATGCGTGGAAGACTTTTACTACCACATAAGATATTTTGCTCAGTGTAAGAAAATTATCCTATATTTAAGATAGTTTTATTATGTGTGTAAGATATTTCCATGTAAGAATTTAGATTATATAATATATAGTTTATCCCATATTATTTTTAAAACAACATATATGTTTTTACTTTGTGAAATTTTAACAACTCGTATAGAAGTATCATTGCACAAAAAATGTTCTTGCCAACCACATTTCCAAACCACATAATGAAATTTAAATTTAAAATGAGGAGGATTCATATCATGGTGTATTTAAAGATAACTAAAGGAATAACCCATGTGAACACCCCATGTGAGCATGATTTAGTAACATGCATTAAAGAACCACTACCACCACCACTTATAAGTTTATCATGAAGGTGATTTCAGGTTCAAAGAGGTTTCACATGAGATAAGTGAGACAATTAGCAGTTTTAAAATATGTTTTGCCATCATCATTGAAGTATAAGGAATGAAGGGTATATAATGGATCATGTTTCTAGAAGGATAATCACATAGTTCCACTATAGTATAAGAAATCAAGAAATTATCAGGGACGAAAAAGATATGACTATTGATTTATCCTTGTCTGGATAAAATCCCATACAGGTGTGGGTAGTGGAGATCGTATGAATCATTCAATTTAAGATTTTTTTTCACTATATCATTTGGAATATTTTCTTGAAACAGTTTCTTTTTATTGAAGACTCTCCTTTACTTTCTATAGTTCACTTTATTATAATATATTACAAATCATTTTTAAATTAATGAATGTAGAATGATTGTTTTTTTATTTAAAATTAATAAGTGAGGTATCAGTTTTGATAACAACTAAATAAATAAGTTTTAATAATAATGAGATATTTAGATAATGGAATAAATTTAATAAGAGGATATACCTCCATATTGAGGTCTCAATATAGTTTCAAGGAATGTTTATTTGTCCATCTAGTGGTATTAGAGTGAAAATTGATAATTTCAATCATATAATACTTTTAGAAAAGAAACAAGGGAGGGTTTTAAAGGCCAATGTTTTTCCACGACTACTATTATAAATTTTAATTTTCACTCCTTTTCAATTTTTTTATAATTTCCAACATTCATTTTTTTGATTTCTTCTTTATTTCACAAATTAAAAATAGGTAATAAAAGTGGATTTTGTGGAACATAGTTTTTAACCCACTTGAGAGACAAAACTGTGGGTTCTATATAGAATTATTTAGGGTATAAAAATTTGAATGGGGTTTTTAGGAATCCCTTCCCAAAGATACTCCTTAGGGGCCGACAATGAGAGAAGAAGGATGGTGACCACTCAACTCCTTCCTCCAGTAGGTCCTAGGTTGGAAACTATAACTGAGGGAATAATAAACATAAAAATTGGAGGAATTAACCTATAACAGAACATGTGTAATAGAGAGATAATATAAAAATACCAATCAAAAACTTCTCGTATATATAAAAATAATCCCACGTGCATGCATGTAATGTTATACAATACTAAAATGACTGAAAGTAAAACTACAATTACCAAAACAGAAAACTGAATTGCGACCATGAATCCCAAACAACTCCTATAAATCCACTATATTCTAATATCCAGCATATTTTCTAACTTTATACTTATAAATTGAAAAATAGTTTATAGATACATTTTGTGGGCATGATAGTATACTCAATAGGATCCTCCTTGGAGCCTCTCATGAGAAAGATAATGAAATCATTCAAAAGACTTGTGAACAACAAGTAGAACCAACTTTCCACCTAAAAAGTTATAATATATACCCATATTAACCATTCCTAACCCTCACCAATTACCACATATATAGATCCAATAATATAGTAATAAAAATCAAGGTTACTCCTCTACCACTTCAGCACTTGTTTGATATTCTTTCCCAACATCACATGTCTTGATCCATCTCCCTCCTAAAGTAAGTCAGCTCAAAAACACGTGGGATTAGTATCATAATATGAACCTCAAAAATCACATCATCACATCTCCCCAAATCACATTTACATAGTACAATAGAGTATTTTACTAGATCCACAATAGCCCATATGATGTGTATCATATATCGGGTATTATTCCTCAAGCCATTACAGCCCATAAATGGACGAAGGTACCTCAAGCTATGAAAACTTACACCTCTCATACCTGTAATAACCAATTGGACACTATATCATGAGATAGATGTCAGTGAAATACATATAATATATCACAACCCTACACACAAATATATTGGGGAAACTAACCACCATTCATACCACCACACAATACTACCAAGAGAATAGAGGAGGGGTTATGGGGGAGTCAGTCATACATCCTCCCACCATGATTTTAGGGAAAACCCCCGCCACGATTAAAAAGAGTGTAAGTCACCATAACCGAAATGGGTGGGGTAGTGTATGAAATCATAAAATGTATTGAATATAATTTATCTCACAACAACACTATGGGAATAACCTAGAACAAATCTCAACTACGACTATCATCACCGAGACACTTGCGTACCACTGATAGGGACTATATATCATATAATCACACAATAATATTAAAGAGATACATAAGTTAATTATTTATTTTTCTCATTTCACCTTAACTTAATCAATCCAATAACCATTTATTATCATTATTCCAAGTTAAATTACTTTAACCAACAAGCCTTGTCAATGCCACGCAACCATAGTCAAAACTGGTATTATGGTTTCTCAATATCATGTCATTACATTCCTATAACTCCATGCCCTTAGGTTAAGTTACTAATTTAACATTATTTAAATTTACATAATTCTTGGTACTTTAGGGAAAAATTTTAATCTACCATTGAGAGAGATGGAACTATGCACATCTAATTACCTCAAGTAGTGGTGAAAGGAATGCATTTAAATAGGAAAACTGACTATCATCCATTAAAAACATTTAGATAATGAAATATTCCAAATATCAAAAATCAATGGGTAATATCATCTTCAAACTGTTCCATATTTTTTTTGTGTCATTCCCAACACCCACATGCGTATCCCCATTCATTCTCTATCATAAGTGTCCAATCCTTCCACAACCTCATGCTCTTCACCCAAATCCCCTCAACCATCCCAGGATCAGCCATCCCAAGATCGTATCACATAGAAAGCTCAAATACAAAGCACATCAGAAGGGCTGAAACAGAAAATAATGTCCAATAGGGAAATCTCGTACTTAAAACAATGAATTCAACATTTTCATACAAAAGGATCTCACGGTCCCGAACACCAGACATCCAACCATTATAAAACAATGGTCACTCCCAACCCCAAAGTTTTTTATTTATTAAACAATAAATTCTTATTCCATCATCAATTAATCAATTAATTTTTCATAGGTTCCAACTAAAAGAAACCTAAGGCATCAACTATAACAATATATAAAATTGTTTAACCATTATCTCTAGAATAAAGTCAGGTTCATCAAACCATGAGAGGAATAATTATGAATCAATATTAATTTTTTATTATGATTCTTAATAAGAATTAATAGGATTCACATTCTTTAAAATGACATCTACACATGAAATAAATTATTGAATTAATCATAAAATTTTCATCAATTGATTACCACTCTATTACATGGAACACTAGATTAAAAACATGCCCTTTATTCAATTATTAATACAATTAATAAATTAACTCTAGATTTACATTCTATACCGATTTCATTAATAAAAATTTAATCCATAGAATCATAAAAATGATCAATATGTATGATCGAGACAACATACTATCTATAAAAACAAGAGGCAAACAATTATCACGGTATGAAACATTGACATGAGATCACGGAATAATTTCTATCATTAATCTAGTTTAATCTTTTTGTGTTAATTATATTTCCACCCATAAATCCAAAACATGTTAATTTTACGATTCTATATAAGAAATAGGAGAATCAAAAAATCCCTTACCTTAAATATCTGACATTCTTGAAATAGAAATGGAACACTAATGTGGATCTTTGATCACCTCCCCCTCAAATAAAATAAGATCTCCCATAGGAATCATGCCACAAAAACACCAGAAAACAAAAAAGTAACTCTACAAAAACAAAGTAGATCAAATTCCAAATAATGTAATAAATAAACAAGATGAAAATATATATAATATTGATAAACCACTAGAAAAGAGTGGTAGAACTCACCAGTGATTACGCGGATTGATCTCTAAGAGTTTAGGATCAATTAATATAGGAAGAATATTCAATGTCTTAAAAAATCTGGATAACCTAGGTTTTGAGAGTAAAAAGTGGGAGAGAATTTAGTCTTTGGGGGTCTCAGGGTATTTATGGATAAAATATTTTTTAAAGGGACCATAGAATACCCCAATAGACCATGCCACATCACTGTCTGAAACATGAAATTCTACAGTGCAACCCAAGGGACCATACTAAATAAACCCCTGATTAAATCTCCCCTCAAGATCCCTGTCTGAATATTATTAAAGTGGATCTATGGGATATAGCAAAGACTTTTTCACTACATCACAAAAACCCCTCTACTAATAAATGTATCACGCTACAGCCTAAAACCCATGATATAGATACCCCTAAAAAGGTAGTATGTAATGCCCCAACCCCAGAAGCCAAGAGTTGGTGCATTATTATGTATCATTAACATGATCACGAAAGATCAAATCTCAAAAGGCTGATTAATTTAGTATCTTTTTAAGTACTACATACATTATTAAGGTATAAAATACATCATAAAATGGAAAACTACAACAAAATTGTTTCTATAGACAACATTGAGATCCCATATTGTATCCCTGCAGGTCATTCATAATATACTTCTTCACATCCTGGAAAAAATAAAACATAGAAATGGGTGAGCTCAAATGCTCAGTAAGGATAAAAATATAGAAGAAACTTTCATAAATATTCATAAACATTAAAGGAAATGTATAAGACTAAAAAAGACTTTTAAACTTATACTTCAACATAATATAGAAAAGTTAAAAAACAAGTAAATCCATTTACTTATTCACATGGATATTCTACTAGTAGAATAATCACATGAAATATCAATAGCCAATTTCCTAATGATGGAATGAATAATACCAGATTTTCATAACCACCTATTCAAGGCCTTGTTCCATGAATACAAATACGATTTTTTCAAGGCCTTGTGCCAAGACACTAGTTTGTCTCATGAGACCTACCGATGCATCATGGAGCTATAGCGGGCTCCACCTATAGAGACCCAAAGCTTGACGTACATAGACATTATATTAATTTTGTGTAATACTTAATACATAACAAAAGAAGACACCAAAGGACCGTAATAGTTTAGTGTCTTTGGAAACTTGGAACGTAATATTCTAATCATGGTGAAAGATCATCAACATCTCCCATAAAGATCTTCCCCTTTTGGTTTTCTTACCTAAAAACATTCTTCAAATCCTAGGGAAAAGAAAACATATAAAGGGTGAGGTCAAATTATCAGTAAGGGAAAGCATGGATAAAATAAAACAAATCATATACATTTGAACATAAAAACATTAATATAATGTTTAAACATCAAAATCTTGGACAATGACATAAAACTGGATGGACATAAGGAATAGATCATAATGAAACATTAATCATGATAAAATAGCATGGGAATAAAACATTTGATTGTGGAAACCATTAAGCACATGATATGATTTCCGTAATAGCCAAGGCATTGCTGCCAAGACCATCATAGTGGACAAAGTCCCTTTCTGAATCGAGTTCACTCCTCATTCCAGTCCTGTATTACTGAACTGGATTAACTTACCATTCCAGCCATGTCTATCCCATGAGATATAAATCTTTAACCAATTCTTTGGAGGGAGATATAGGTCCCACCCATCTCATAATTAAACCATTATTATGTGTGCCACAAAATCATAAATCATACATCATATCATAACCCATGTAATAAAAATGGGATTCTTAAACATCGTGCCATCATAACATAATCCATAGAAGATAAAAGGGATTCATAAAAATAATTCCATCATAAAATAATCAAATCAATGTAAAAATAGTGATATAAACAGAACCCTATATTATCTTAGATGGAAAATAATTTTGATAAAACGCTTGAACTCCATTCTTGATGAAAATATCCTTTCTACTTGAAAAACATTTTCCTTTCTTAAAATGTCATATAATTTTAGACTAAAAGAAGTTGATTAAAAATAAACTTGAAAACTCGTAAAGGAAGCTTCATGGAAATAATGTTCTAAAAATCCATTCATGCCATATAAGTTAAAAAAACATTCTTCTCATACTTTGGCCGGAAAAGTCAAAAAGTACCTCGTACGAAAAATGACAAAATATTCCTTTCATATCATTTACTAAAAACTTACCTAAGAGTAAAATTGGATTTAAATAATTATATAAGGATAGAAATAATATTACATATTAAGGAAACATATATGTGTATGATAAATATTCCCCAGTAAATTGTAAAGTATAAACAGTCTCAGATAAAAACGAGATTGCGAGATTTTCTATTACCTTAGATCCGATTTTCCTCATAAGTGTTCAAACCTCCTGTATAATGATTTAAATAATTATATTGACTTATTACATAATCTTACTCATTGTTATGATATCATATATGGTCATATTCTTAGCTTCGTATTAGTAATATTTCATTGCTACTTATTATTCGGGTGTTTATTGCCTTTTGTTCTTATGCATTTTTTGTCGAATAAATTCTTATTAGTCTTTTTAGGTGTTAGATACCTCATTTCCATAATGGTATTAGTGTAATATATATCATATTTATTCATTAAATGCATTTATATAATCATTATGTAATGAAGATCATGTAGAACAAGTCGCATCACATCGTGGAGACGGTAGGCCGTACGTACGCACGAGCGATGATATCGTTCCCATGATCATGTAATTGTATTTAAGTGTATGTATAATATTTAAGAATTAATATCACATTACAATAATCATATATAGTTATTAGTTACACCATTATACCCATCCATGTAATGTGGTGGTGGATAACAGATTACACCACGACGTGGAGACGGTATTCCGTACGTACGCACGCACTATGATTTCATTTTCCGTAGGCTGGATAGAAGGTGAAATATGGTTGTTTCATACTTATAATAAGATATAAGTATATTAGTGATACTTATGTTATTACTTTCCTAATTAAACAACTAAATAAGAATAAGTAGAAGAAGAAATAAAGTTGAAAGAATCGGTAACGGACATTACCTATTCTTTGAAGCGCCTTTTCTTAACCTCCTCTTAGGCCAATAAAGATGGTCTTTGAAGAAGAAAAAGACCTCTAGGATGTTTATAGGGATGTATAGAAGTGAACTTTTCATGGTTCGGCCGAGCATGAAGGCTCAATGTGGTGTGAGGTGGAGAGGGAGGAGGTTCCCTTTTATAAAGGAGGATTGAGGAACCTTAGGAAAGACTTACAATATTATTTTATAATAAAGTCATATTTGGTTTTTAATAGCTCAAAATTGATTTATTTAGAAGCTAAAGTGGGGATGGATCTAAATCCTCTAAACCAATAGATTTTATGCAGGTTTGGGTCATTATATTACCCTTATCTTTTAGTTTTAACTATTAGTTAATTAGATTGACATTTACCATGTCACTTTGTATTTTTAAATTATATTGATAATAAACTTACCCTATACATCCAAGAGACCCCCATGTGGTCCATTAATGATACATATATCATGATATAAGTATCTTGGACGAAACATAGATTTTTAGGATTATAATAACAATTAATAATATAATATTGTTTTTAAAAACATTTTTATGTCGATTTTGACACTATTTGGTAATTGTTTTTTATGAAAATCATAAAAGCATTATTAGTTCGAAAAAATTTCATTAAATCAATAATAACATGTCTTAGTAACCTAGAAAATTATTTTACTTCATAAAAAGTCTCATATTACATTTATTTGTGTGTTTATAACATCAGTTATGTTAATATTTCATTAATAAGTTAATTACTGCATCATCATTGTGTCATAAATAAATTAACTTATTTATTGTCTAAAAATTATAAATAAAATACCATTATGTACGAAATATTTTTAGCTTTATAATTAATATTTATAGTCTAATTTATCTTATGTATAACCCTATATTAAATATGATTTAGTTATTAAAATTTGATTTTAACTATTTTAACCCTTCTTTAAATAAATTAATAATAGATGTCCTAATCTAATCCAAGTTGACCTAAATGGTCATATTTTATTCCTAAGGTTGTTTTTGGTCGCATTCCACTTATCCAATAGAATTAGTACATCTTTTAGGGTAATAATAATATCATTTTTACCCTTAATTACACTATTTACTTTTAACCGTGGTAAATAAAAGTAAAAAGTTACTATTCACCAAAATTTATTTTCATCTTATTAGACCAAATTTTAGTCTTTGATATTAAATGTGTCTCTCAAATTTTCTAAATTCCACTCACATAAGCGGTAAAATTATGTTTTATGTATGTTTGCAAATTCTCCTAGGAGGTGGGTATAAGACGATGAAAAGTTCAATAAAATTTTTATATATCTAAAATTATTAAAAAATGACTCCGATGAATTACATTGAACATATATAGGTATTATGTATCAATTTTGAACAAAACTAAATTTAAATAAATAAATAATTAAATAAATAAATTTTTTGTTTTTTAATAGCAACCTAGTGTTTTCACTATTCATCAAAAATTGAATGTTTTCAGAAAAATACCAAAATTTCCCCCTAGGCTAATTTTGATATTCCAAATCCAAAAATAAAGTCCATTTTGAAAGATAAAATTTATAAAATTTCAAAAAGTGGGTATTACTATTCGTAAAGGCTAGTTTTAATAATATTTTAATAGCATATCGTTGTTTAGTGAAACTTGGTATTGCATACAACGCACGCTATCGAGGAAGGCCGCAATTGCGTGTAAAGCAAGCCATGTTAGTGTTGTGTGTAGTGAAAGATTCCTTTGATGATGTATATAACATAAAAAACAAAATATTTCTCATAAAAATCTCGGGTGTTACATTCTACCCCCCTTAAAATGAATTTTGCCCTAGAAATTCGTCACTTTGTAACAAACAAATGAGGATTTCTCTCCCTCATTATATCGTCACACTCCCATGTAGCTTCTTCTAATTGGTGGTTCCTCCATAAAACTTTCACCAAGAAAGTGTTCTTGTTCTATAGGACTTTTTCACTATGATCTAGAATCTCTATCAGTTGTTCTTCATAAAAAAGATATTTCTCCAGTGGTACAACTTCTAAGCTTAGTACATATGAAGGATCATGTATGTACTTTCTCAGGAGAGATACATGGAACACATCATGAACTTGAGAGAGATTCGGTGGAAGCACCAATCAGTAAGCTACCTTCCCAACACAATCCAGTATTTTGAAAGGATCGATATACCGAGGGATTAGCTTTCCCTTCTTTCCAAGTCTCATTACTCTCTTCCAAGGAGATATTCATAAGAACACTTTATCACCCACTTCAAACTCTAGGTCTTTTCTTCGGTTATCGGCATAAATTGTTTGTCGACTCTGAGCTACTCTTATGTTTTATTGAATAGATCAGATATTTTCTGCCATCTCATCAACAAGATCAGGTCATAATAGCTTTATTTACCCATCTTCATCCATGCAAGTTGGAGTCCTGCATTTCTTTCCATAGAGAGCTTTATAAGGAGCCATCTGAATACTGGAGTGAAAACTATTATTATAAGAAAATTCCACCAAAGGTAGGTTTTAATCCCAACCACCATTGAAATCCATACAGCAAGATCTTAACATATCTTCTAGAGTTTTAATTGTTCTCTCAGACTGACCGTCTTTTTGAGGATGATAAGAAGTGCTGAAACTCAACTCTGTATCTAGAGTATGCTGAAGACTTCGCCAAAACATCGAGGTAAACCTCGAATCCCAATCATATATATTGGAAAGTGGTACTCCATGCAATCTTACCACTTACTTTACATAATCATGGCAAGATGATCCTGAGAGAAATCCTATCTAATAGCAATGAAGTGTGCCAACTTTGTAAGACAATCAACTATGACCCAGATAGCATTATTTCCTTTGGATGTTTTAGGAAGTCCGGTGACAAAGTCCATAGTGATTTTTTCCTATTTCCATTCAGGTATGTGCAATTGTTGTAACATCCCCTTAGACTTCTGTCTCTCAGCTTTAACTTGCTAACAAACCAAGCATTGAGAGACATATTCAGCAACATCTCTTTTCATGTCATCCCACCAGAAGTACTCTTTCAGGTCCCTATACATCTTCATGCATCCAGGATGAATAGAGAATGAAGAACTATGAGCCTCATCCAGCATATACTTCTTTAATTATGGGATGGGAGGAACACAAACCCGATTCCGGAACCTTATTATCCCATCAAAATCAAGGTTGAATTCAGGAACATTTCTCACCTACTTTTGTAACTCTACATCTTATTTCTGTGCCTCTTTAATCTTTACATGTATAGATGGTTGACCATTTATTTGATAAAGATAATATTTTTCCCCTTACATTATAATTCCAAGATCTATCCTTTGTAAATCCAAAAATATTGAATATTTTTTGATTCTCCTCATGGATAAGCGAGCATGGTCTTGTCGACTTAATGCATCTTCCACCTTGTTTTCTTTCCCAGGGTGGTAATGAATTGAGCAGTCGTAATTCTTAATCAGCTCCAACCATCTTCTTTGGCGCATATTTAGCTCCTTTTGTGTAAAATATACTTTAAACATTTATGATCAGTATAAATAGAACACCTTTCACCATAAAGATAATGCCTCTATATTTTTAATGCAATGATTACCGCAGCTAACTCCAAATCATGAGTTGGGTAATTTTTCTCATGAATTTTCAACTGTCGTGAGGCATAAGCTATCACCATATCATTTTTCATAAGAACACACCCTAGCCCCTTCTTGGATGCATCACTGTAGATCAAAAACCATTCTCCACTACAAGGCAGTGTGAGCACAGGTGCACTGAATAAACATCTTTTTAACTCCTTGAAATTCTCTTCACACTGCTCCTTCCAAACGAACTTAACTCCTTTTCGAGTCATCCTGGTGAGTGGATTAGATAATCGTGAAAAATATTTCACAAAACATCGATAATATCCAGGAAAACCAAGAAAACATCGGATCTTAGTTACTGTTGTTGGGCTCGACCATATTTCAATAACCTCTGTCTTTGCTGGATCCACAGATATCCCCTCTTTTGAGATTATGTT
The DNA here is from genome assembly GCA_963277665.1 of Viscum album. Classification (NCBI taxonomy): domain Eukaryota; kingdom Viridiplantae; phylum Streptophyta; class Magnoliopsida; order Santalales; family Viscaceae; genus Viscum; species Viscum album. Next base: position 267,173,950 of record OY728155.1, on the reverse strand, counting down.
ACCCAAAAATGCATCTTTTTGAAGCCAAAATTCACACTTGGTAAATTTGGCATAAAGCTTCTCCTTTCTTAGGGTATTCAATAAAATTATCAAGTGATCTTCATGTTCTTCCTTACTCTTTGAATAGACAAAAATATCGTCAATAAAGACTACCAGAAACTACTCAAGATAGTCTCTAAAGACTCTATTCATTAGATCCATGAAGAGACCAGGGGCATTAGTAAGACCAAATGGCATCACTACAAATTCATTGTGCTCATACCTTGTACAGAAAGTCGTCTTTGCTATATCCTCACTTTTAAACCTTAATTGATGATACCCTGAACGAAGATCAATCTTGTAAAATTATTGAGCACCGCATAGTTGGTCGAATAAGTCATCAATGCGTGGGAGAGGATATTTTTTCTTGATAGTGATCTTGTTAAGTTTTCGATAATCAATGCATTGTATCATTGATCCATCTTTCTTCTTAACTAACAGATTAGGTACTCCCCAAGGTGATGCACTAGGGCATATGAATCCTTTATCAATATTCTCTTGGAGTTGCTTCTTCAATTCATGAAACTCATTTGGGGCCATTATATAGGGTGTCATTGAAATAAGCAAAGCACCCGGTACAATTTCTATTGAAAAATCAACTTCACGATTTGGTGGAAGACCTGACAATTCCTCCAAAAAGACATCATCACACTCCCATACAATGGGAGTATTATTAATCATGATTTTCTCTCCAACCATTTGAGATAAATAACCTTCATTTAGTGGAATCAATACCCATAAGATGGACGAAATTTCCACCGGAAGGTTGTGTTCATCCTTACATCGATTGACAATTATAGATTGATCTGGAATATGAAATGTGACTTCCCTTCTTTGTAAATTAATATGATCTCCATATAAAGAAATCCAATCCATGCCAAGAATGACATCAAATTCCACTATAGGATGGATCAAAAGATTTTCAGGAAGCACTTTCCCAGAAACTTCAATCGGATAAGAATTATAAACATTTGATTCGACTGTTCTTCCATTAGGGGTTATCACAACTAACTCAATATCTAACTGCTAAGGTAATATGGCGATACCCATAGAAAATTCTGTAGAAATAAAAGAGTGTGTGGATCTAGAATCAAATAAAACATTTTCTACTTTAGAGTGGATGGTAAGTGTACCTTCCACTACTTCGTTATCATACTCCACATCACTGATAGAAATTGCATGTGACTTTCCTTTGTCTTTAGCCTTAAGAGTTTGTTGACGCCGATCATCATAAAAAACCCTTGGATTAGGGCATTGATTAGCATAATGCCTCACTTCCTTGCACTTGTAACATTGAAGTGTAGGTGGTTCACTCTGTGTAGCCTTTTCTTTGTTCACATCAGTAGACATCCTCTTCCTGTCATTTCGGCATTCAAATGCCCGATGACCTTCTTTTACACATTTGAAACATTTACTTGTCCCTTTAAGACAACTACCTCCATGTTTCTTTCCACACTTTGAGCATAAGGGAAAACTCATCTTCTTTTCAGTGTGCTCTTTAGATTTTCCTTTGAATTCCATTTTCCTTTTCTTATCAAATGCATATGAATGATGGGTTACTCCAATCTCCATATCAACCTTGAGAGAACATCAAACGATTTCCTCATAGCTATTGAAGTCCATTATGGCTAACTCCCTTCCAAGACTTGGTTTTTAGCCACTAAATAATTGCTCAATATTAATCTCAGGTTGGATAATAATCCCAAAAGCGTACCATGAAAGTCTTGTAAAATTTTCTTCGTAGGTACCAACAGATTCATCATCCTTTTTATTAAGTTCAATAAACTATTTATCCATATTTTTTCGAAGAATACAAGGAAAATACTTACTGAAAAACATGTTCTTGAACTCGTCCCATTTTATGGATTCAATTTCATCTGGGGCCCTTCTATTCTTAATTAGAGTCCACCATTGGTCTACTTCACCTTATAAACGGTAAACATCCAAAATGACTTTTTCATGCTCTGAACAGTGTTGTATGGAAAACATCTTCTCAATGGTACTGATTCATTGTTTAGAAACAAGGGGATCAGAAGACCCACATAAAGAAGGTGGGCATTGCCTCATGAAGGACTCGATAGAATATTGTTCCCTTATCTACTCATTTGGAAGACCAAAATGATTCATATCTTGTGTAAGTATAGTAACAATATTTTTCACTCCATTTCCCATAAATTTGGTTTTTTCAGGAGGACAATCATTGCATCGTCCATTACATTTACCAACATGGTTTTTTCAGGTTCTAGCCATCGTCTAAAACCCAAAAAGAATAGTGTGAGAGGAAAAAATCATCCTATTGAAAACAACATAATAAAGGGGGATTACCTTCGATATATAACATCTTAGGTTTAATTCTAATATCGTTTCCATAATTCTAGGACTATAACATATACGTATACTTAACCTTAGGGACATCCTTAGACATACCTTTGAAATATCTCTAGGGATATCACTAAAGTTTTCTCATCCTAGTTTCCAAAGGTTAACTAAAACTTTCCTCTGATACCAACTGTAGAGACCCAAATCTTGACGTACATAGACATTACATTACTTTTGTGGAATAAATAATACATAACAAAAATAGACACCAAAGGACCATAATAGTTTAGTGTCTTTGGAAACTTGGAACGTAATCTTGTAATCATGGTGAAAGATCTTCAACATCTCCCATAAATATCTTCCCCTTTTGGGTTTCTTACCTAAAACCTTTCATTAAATCATGGGGAAATGAAAACATAAAAAGTGTGAGCTCAAATTCTCAGTAAGGGTAAGCATATATAAAATAAAACAAATCATATACATTTGAACTTAAAAACATGAATATAATGTTTAAACATCAAAATCATGGTAAATGACATAAAACATGGAAGTACATAAGGAATAGATCATAAAGAAACATTAATCATCATAAAATAGCATGGGAATAAAAAATGTGATTGTGGAAACAATTAAGAACATGATATTATTTCCATAGTATCCAAGGCATTGCTGCCAAGAACATCTTAATGGAAAAAGTTCCTTTCTGAATCAAGTTCACTCCTCGTTCCAGTCCTGTATTACTGAACCAGATTAACTTACCATTCCAGCCATGTCTATCTCACGAGATATAAATCTTTACCCAATGCATTGGAGGGAGATATAGGTCCCACCCAACTCATAATGAAACCATTATTATGTGTGCCACAAAATCATAAATCATACATCATAGCATAACCCATGTAATAAAAATGGGATTCTTAAACATCGTGCCATCATAACATAATACATATAAGATAAATGGGCTTCATAAAAATAATTTCATCATAACATAATCAAATCAATGTAAAAATAGGGATATAAACAGAACCCCATATTATCTTAGATGGAATATAATTTCGATAAAACTCTTGAACTCCATTCTGGAGGAAAATATCCTTTCTACTTCAAAAATATTTTCGTTTCTTAAAATATCATATAATTTTAAACTAAAAGAAGTTGATTAAAAATAAACTTGAAAACTTTTAAAGGAAGCTTCATGGAAGTAATTTTCTAAAAATCCAGTCTTTCCGTATAAGTTAAAAAACATTCTTCTTGTACTTTGGCCGGAAAAGTCAAAAAGTACCTTGTACGAAGAACAACAAAAGATTCCTTTCATATCTTTTGCTAAAAACTCACCGAAGGGTAAAATTGGATTTAAAAAATTGTATGAGGATAGAAATAATATTACATATTGAGGAAACATGGACGTGGATGATAAATATTCCCTAGTAAATTCTTAAGTATAAAAAATCTCGGATAAAAATGAGATTGCGAGATTTTCCCTTACCTTAGATCTGATTTGCTTCGTACGTGTCTGATCCTCCTGTATAATGATTTAAATAATGTTATTGACTTATTCCATAATCTTACTCATTGTTATTATATCATTTATGGTCATATTCGTAGCTTCTTATTATTAATATTTCATTTCCACTTGTTATTCGAGTGTTTATTGCTTTTTGTTCTTATGCGTGTTTTGTCGAATAAATTCTTATTCTTCTTTTTAGGTTACAGATAACTCATTTCTAGAATTTTATTAGTGTATTATATATAATATTTATTCATTCAATTCATTTATATAATCATTATGTAATGAAGATCATGTAGAACGAGTCGCATCACATCGTGGAGACGGTAGGCCGTACATATGGATGAGCGATGATATCATTCCCATGATCGTGGAATTGTATTTAAGTGTATTTATACTAATTAAGAATAAATATCACTTTAAAATAATCATATATAGTTATTATTTACACCATTATACCCATCCAAGTAAGGTGGTGGTAGAAAACGGATTACACCATGGCATGGAGACAGTATTCTGTATGTACGCACGCACAGTGATTTTGTTTTCCATAGGATGGATAGAAGGTGAAATAGGGTTGTTTCATACTTATAATAACAGATAAGTATATTATTAATACTTATGTTATTACATCATAATGAAATAACTAAAGAAGAAAAAGTATAAGAAGAAATAAAGTTGAAAGAATCGGTAACAAACATTACTTCTTCTTTGAAGCGCCTCTTCTTAACCTCCTCTTAGGGAACTAAAGATGGTATTTGAAGAAGACCATGACCTCTAGGATATTTATAAAGATGTGTAGAAGAGAAATTGGAAGGGTTTGGCCGAGATTGAAGGCTCAAAGTGGTGTGAGGAGGAGAGGGAGGAGGTTCCCTTTTATAAGGGAGGAGAGGGGCACCTTAGGAAAGACTTAAAATATTATTTTATAATAAAGTCATATATGGTTTTTAATATCTCAAAATTGATTTATTTCAAAGCTAATGTGTGGATGGGTGTAATACTCTCAACCAATATATTTTAGACAGGTTTGGGTCATTATATTAACCTTATCTTTTAGTTTTAACTCTTAGTTAATTAGATTGACATTTACCATGTCACATTGTATTTTTATATTATATAGTTAATAAACATACCATATACATCCAACCGACCCCCAAGTGGTCCATTAATGATACATATATCATGATTTAAGTATATTTGCCGAACCTTAGATTTTTAGGAATATAATAACATTTAATAATGTAATATTTTTTTTAAAAACTATTTTATGTCAATTTTGACACTATTTGGTAATTGATTTTTTTAAAAATCATAACAGATGTATTAGTTCGAAAAAAGTTAATTAAATCAATAATAAAATGTCTTATTAACCTAGAAAAGTAATTTAATTCATAAAAAGTCTCAAATTTAATTTATTTGTGTATTTATAACATCAATTATGTTAATATTTCATTAATAAGGAAATTACTGCATCATCATTGTGTCATAAATAAATTAACTTATTTAATGTATAAAAATTATAAATAAAATACCATTATTTAGGAAATATTTTTAGCTTTCTAATGAATATTTATCGTAGAATTTATCTTATGTATAACCCTATATTAAATATGATATATTTATTAAACATTGATTTTAATAATTTTAACCCTTCTTTAAATAAATTAATAATAAATGTCCCAATCTAATCCCAGTGGACCTAAATAGTAATATTTTATTCCTAAAGTTGTTTTTGGTCGAATTACAGTTATGAAATAGAATTAGGACATGTGTTAGGGTAATAATAATACCATTTTACCCTTAATTACCCTATTTACTTTTAACCATGGTAAATAAAAGTAAAAAGTTACTATTTACCAAAAATTATTTTCATCTCATAGAACCACAGTTTAGTCTTTGATATTAACCATGTCTCTAGGATTTTTGAAATTTCACTCACAGAAGTGGTAAAATTAAGTTTTATGTAAGTTTGCAAATTCTCTTAGGAGGTGGGTAAAAGACGGTGAAAAGTTCAATACAATTTTTATATATCTAAAATTATTATAAAATGACTCCAATGAATTACATTGAACTTATATAGGTAATATGTATCAATTTTTCCCTAAAATAAATTGAAATAAAATAAATAATTAATTAAATAAAAAGTCAGTTTTTAAATAGTAACCTAGTGTTTTCACTATTCATCAAAAATTTTATGTTTTCAGAAAAATACCAAAATTTCACCCTTGGCTAATTTCGATATTCCGAATCCAAAAATAAATTCCATTTTGAAACATAAAATTTATAAAATTTCAAAAAGTGGGTATTACTATTCATAACGGTTAGTTTTAATAATATTTTAATAGCATATCGTGGTTTAGTGAAACTCAGTATTGCGTACAATGCAAGCTATCGAGGAAGGTCACGATTGAGTGTAAAGAAAGCCAAGATAGTTGTGTGTGTAGTGAAATATTCCTTTAATGATGTATATAAAATAAAAACAAAATATTTCTCATAAAAATCGTGGGTGTTACACCACCTGTCACTTACTATGTCCAATGAGTTCCTCATATGAAAAGATTTAAACATAACATAAACATTCATATTAAAAATAGCATATGAAATGTCAATAATTTATCTATAACCCATGAATGGTGTAAAAATAATACATCCACAGTCATACATATCACAAAACCTTCAATACAATATGGAATTTTTGTATCATAATAAATCAACTTCAAATAAGCTTAAAATCTATCAAAGGACGTTGACATAGAAGAAATAATAGCCTTTTTAGAGAAATATCTCTCTCTATTTTGAAATATTTTAAAATTCATATAACTATAAAATAAAACATTTACTTTGGAAATATACTTATAATCTTGTAATGTAATCTTTAATGATGTTATAATGGTGGAAAATAGCCACACCCTCCGTATAAATTAAAAAAACATTCTTACATTGATTTTGTCTAAAAGGTTATATAGTACCGTGTTTGGAAAATGATAGAAAGAGTCCTTTCAAAAACATCTTATACAAAGTAAAACAAGGGTATAAATGACTTTATACCATATTCTAGTAAATATTAAAAATGTTTTGAAATACAGTTTTAAGAAAACATGGATGTGAATGATAAAGAGGTCCCAGTAGATACTTACGTAAAAACAAACTCGGATAAAAAAGAGATTGTGAAATTAACCTTTACCTTGTAATTTTCATTGTTCGAGGGTAGGTTAACCTCATGTATAATGTTGAAATAATTTTTATTAAATTATTCAAGAATCATATACATTAATATGATACCATATATGATCTTTTAACATTTCTTTGTTAATAATATCTTAGTATTATCGTCGTTTTGGGTGTTAACTGACTCATTTTCTTTTATATACTTTGTTACATAAGTATTGTTTGTTATGGATAGGATTTATCTTATTCAAGTTCAGAATGATATTATGTTTTTAAACATTATTTTTAATCATTTAATGAAAATTAGTCTTGAATGGATTATGATGTGGAATGAATCCCATCACGTTTGTGGAGAGGGTAATCAGTATGTACACACGAGCAACAATATCATTCTTTTGATATAAAAATAATAGATAATTGGATAGTATATAATATATACAGAATAATTATCATGTTATATTTATTATTTACATCAACTACACATCATTATTATACCCATACAAATAATAATGTATTGAATAACAATTACACAACGACGTTGAGATGGTAAGCCGTACGTACGCATGTATGGTGACTTGTCATTCAAAGGATGGATAGAATATTGAATATGGTTATGAAATATTTATAATAACATCACAAAATATAGGAGATACTGGAGTTATTATTTTAGAATGGAAACAATGAAGAAAGAGGAAGTGGAAGAAGAAAAGAACTTGAAAGAGGTGATGAAATGTTTACCTCTTCTTTGGGTTCTTCCTTTTGATTTGATAAAAAGGGATCCATAGGTTGGCTTTATGACTAAAGGAAGGGGTCTAGGATGAAGGGAGGAAAGTTGAGAGGGTATTTGGGCAGATTTTTTCCAAGTTAAATTGCTTGAAGGTTTGAATTAGAGAGAAGGGGGAGTGCCCTTTTATAAGAGGGGTGATGAGTACCTTAGAAAAATCAAGATATATTATTTTATAATAAAATAATTTTCGGTTTTAATGGTTAAAAAATGTATTATTTAAAGTATAAGGTGGGTATGGGTCTCAAAACACTCAACCAATATGTTTTAGATAGGTTTGGGTCACTATATTAACCTTACCTTTTACATTTAACACTTAGTTTGATAGTTTGTCCATTACCACGTGTCTTTGTATTTTTATATTATATGGTTAATAAACTTACTATATACTTCCAAGAGAACCCCAAGTGATTCATTAATGATACACCTATAATTAAATAAGTTTTTTGGCCGAACATTATATTTTTAGGTATAGAATATCAGTTAATAATATAATATTTGTTTTAAAAACTCTTTCATGTAAATTTTGTCACTATTTGGTATTTTGTTTTTTCTAAATTCATAACAAAATTATTACTTTGAAAAAAATTAATATAACCAACCCTAATATGTCATATAAACCTAGAAAATTATAGTAATTCATAAAAATTCTTAAATTACATTTATTTGGATATTTATAATATCAATTATATTAATCTTCCATTAATACGTTAATTACTGCATCATCATTGTGTCATAAATAAATTTAATTATTTATTGTATAAAAAATATAAATAAAATACCATTATTTAAAACATATTTTTAGATTTATAGTGAATATTTATTGTTGAATTTAACTTTTCTGTAACTCTATATTGAAAATGGTTTAGTTATTAAACATTGAATTTAACACTTTTAACTCTTCTTTGAAATAAATAATTATAAATATCCTAATCTAATCCATGTGGACTTAAAGGATCATATTTTATTACTAAGGTTGTTTTTGGTCGAATTAAACTTATCCAATAGAATTAGGACATGTGTTAGGGTAATAATAATGTCATTTTTACCCTTAATTACCCTATTTACTTTTAACCGTGGTAAATAAAAGTTAAAAATTACTATTCACCAAAAATTATTTTCATCTTATTGGACCACAATCTACATACTGATACCAACTATATCTCTTGATGTTTTTAAATTTAACTCATAGAGGTGGTAAAATTATGTTTTATGTAAATTTTCAAATTCTCCTAGAAGGTGGGTAAAAGACGGTAAAAAGTTCTGTAAAATTTATATATATATAAAATTATTATAAACTGACTCCAATTAATTACATTGAACTTATATAGGTATTATTTACCTATTTTTACCTTATATAAATTTAAATAATATAAATAATTATTTAAATAAAAAGTCGGGTTTAAGCAATAACTCAGTGTTTTTCACTATTCATCAAAAATTAAAAGTTTTCAGAAAAAGACCAAAATTTCAACCTAAGATAATTTTGATATTCCGAATTTAAAAAATAAGTCTATTTTACCAAATTAAAAACATATAATTTGAATTTATTAATTTAAAATTAATTCCTGTTGTCAAAACCAAAAAGAGTGTTTTTAAGAAATAATAACTAACAAAAGATTGATACTTGTTTATGTAAATTTAAAAGTGAAATTAATTCCAATGAATAACATTGGATTAAATGGTAAAAATATAATATATTTATACTTCAAAACCATTAAAATGTATTATTTAACACTTTAAATTATTTTTATTAAAAAAGTTGTTTGCAATTAAAATGTAGTATTTTTCACTATTCACCAAAATATGAAAGTTATCAGAAAAATACCAAATATTTATTCAAAATAAATTAATATGTCTATATTCTAATGAATAAGTTTATTTTTTCAAATTGAATATATAAAAGTTTCAAAAATTGGATTTAAAAAGGGTTCTTCATTAAAAGGTGGTAAAATTGCATTTAAAAAAATAATTCTTTTATCTGAAACAAATGAATTTATTTTTTCATTATGTCTAATAAACTAATATTATGGTTTATAAAATTATAAGGATTATATAAAGTTCAAAATTTAGTTATTACTATTCGTAACCTCTTTTGAACGGTTAGTTTGGTAATTCGTGGTATGCTTGAACTCACTGTTGCATGTAGTGATAGTTATTGAATTACTTTGAAGGAATAATGTACTATCAAATCTTGGGGAGTTACATTCTTCCCTCTTTCAATAAATTGTGTCTTCGTAATTTGAAATTGTTCTTCGAAAATAAAAGGTCGAAAATAGAAAATACCTTTGTGGGAAAAACCCATATCAGAAACTGGGTTAATAAAATTTAGTCTTAATAAGAGGAAAAGGAGAACGAAAATTTCACCACCAAATTGTGATATTGATTAAGAGAACATTGGTTGAAATTAGAGACACATAATTAGAGAAAAAACAGAAATAATTATAGGGAGTGATGTAGTTCATCAGTCACAAAAAATTGTAGAATTGAGGTCCTCGAAGCCATCCAACTATGTTGATTTGAAATATCATTGGTTAAAAACATAAGGTATTAGGGTGACACATTTTTAGTTTTAAGATCCCTTACCTAAAGTTTAAGAATTAATTTCTTCATCGAATAAGAGAAGAAAAAATATATACTTGACAAGTCGAGTTCCATCATTTAACAAATTTCTACCACAAACTCATCTTTTACTCTAAAAGATAATAAAACATAAAAAAATCTATTTATCCTATTCGTATAGGGTTAAAAAAAATGAATTTATAATTCATCTAACATAACTTTACAAAAAAACTACATTATTCAATCTAGGACATCCCGTGGGCCAATGGTAGGTGATACACCCTTGTCGCCCTTCGGTTGCAGGTTCAAGTCTCGCGGCCTTACCGGACGCAATAGGTTGCCGCCCGACCTCCGAGTTGGCCTTTTTAGGGAAATCCAAAAATAATCTCAAACTAAACTTATCCAAAATACTTCTATCCAAACTCACAGTCCAAAATTTATACGGAAGGTAAACAAAATGAAGATCCTTTTTTCCACGTAATAACATGTGAACACCATCATCATGTATTCTTTTAAAACACTAAAACATCCTAAATTAACATAAAACCTTATTGATTACATTCATGATCCATTATTCCTTATAGAATACTGGATATACTTATTCTATCAAAAAATGTTGTAAACTCCAGCAATGATGGAATATACAAATCATTAATCAGTTTCATGGTAGTCAAGAATATCCAATATAATTTATCCAAATCAATCATGTATTATTCCAAAATCACTACCTTAGTATCATAACCACATTATGGTTTATCTTTCTCTCAACCATATAATTTCCAAAAATTTAACCTTCTATTGAGTCACATTTCATGGTTTAACACAATCACAAGTCCTTAATGAAATAATACTCTAGTACAATCCTTATATACTCAATAATTCTTATATCATGTACATCATTAATACAATACTCAAATGACACAACACTTTAATAACAACGTAAGAAATATAATCATTCCTCTTCATCTTCGGTAGTATCATAACTTTATTATTATCCAATAATAGAATTTGGGGTACTCTGATGATTTGTACATTGATTTGCATAGTGTCCCAACTCCTTGTAGATGAAGCATTATACATTTCAAACTTTTTTTTACCCTTCCAATCACATATTTGGTGTCCTTTTTTTCCACACTTATAACAAACTCTGATTCCCTTGAAGCATTTACCAAGGTGATTCTTTCCATATTTATCACATATGGGAAAATCCTTCTTTTCCCTCTTCCCATTATCCATCATTTTATCTTCTATCCTTTTCTGCTCTTGCTTCCCTTCAAAGCCATAAGACTCAAATAATTATTTACTTATCTTATTAACAAATGATATTATTTATTCATATGTTGAGAATGCATGGGAGACTATTTGCCTTATAAATGTTGGCTTAATACCATGAACGATATGACCCTTCTTACTCGTTGGATCATACATATTTCTGGAGTTCACATTCTTTCAACTTGTTTCAATTTCAATACAATGGGATACGCTAGATCAGTTTTTGAATTGTAATGAATAATTCAAAAATTGAAAATACCTAACATAAATTAAACAGTTTATGGATATAATCCATAATCATAAAAAATGTTTTCCATGAGGAAGTATATACTCATAAACCCTTCATAATGGTTTGTAAAGAAAATGAGAATTATCATAATCATATACCCTGAGAGTGTCATAACCAAGAGTGCAGCAAGGCCCATTATCATGCACCAGTTCCCATTCGAGTCTAGATCAAAGCGGTGTTTTCATGTTTTACCCCTAGGTACATCTGTACCAGAGCCACTTCTACCTTCTCATATCCAAATAGGGATTTATTGCTTCGAAAACTCACTAAATCTCTACAATAACAAAATTCTAGGATGTTTTTCTATACTAATCCTCAAATTATATCTTAGGGCTATGTTCTCTAATCAGAGTTTATATAAATCTAGTTTCCAAGGTCTGTAATAAACTTCCTCTGATACCAACTATAATGACCCAACCCTAAAAGCCTAGAGTCGGTGCATTATTACGTATCATTGGCATGATCACAAAAGATCAAATCTCAAAATATTGATTAGTTTAGTAGCCTTGGAACTACTAGATACATTCATAAGGTTTAAAATACATCATAAAATGGAAAAATACAACACCATTGTTTCCATAGACTACACTGAGATCCCATAGACTATCCCAACATGTCCGTCATAATATACTTCTTTGAATCTTGGAAGAAATAAAACATATTAAGGGGTGAGATCAGATGTTCAGTAAGAATAACAATATATCAGAAACTTTCATAAATAGGCATAAATAATTAATGGAATTTATAAGACTAAAAAAAGAATTTTAAACATGAACTTCAACATAATATGGAAAAGATAAAAATCAAATAATGCCATTTACTCATTCACATGGATATTCTACTAGTCGAATAATCACATTCAATATCAATAGCCACATTCATAAAAATGGAATGTGTAATTCTAGACTTTCATAACCACCTAGTCAAGGCCATGTGCCAAGACTGCAAATAACATTTTTTCAAGGCCATGTTCCAAGAAAATAGTTTGTCTCATGAGACCTACCGATGCATCAAAGATCTATAGCGGGCTCCACCATTCACTTACTAAGTCCAATGCATTCTTTATATGAAAAGTTTTAAACATAACATAAACATTATTATTAAAACTAGAATACGAAATGTCAATACTTTATCCATAAACCTTGAATGGTGTAAAAATAACACATCCATATTCAAACATATCACAAAATCTTCAATACAATATGGAAGTTTTGTATCATAATAAATCAACTTCAAATAAGCTTACAATCCATCAATGGATGTAGACATAGATGAAATCAAATCCTTTTTAGAGAGATATCTCTTTCTATTTTGAAATATTTTAAAATTCATATAATTATAAAATAAAACATTTACTTTGGAAATATTCTAATAAGCTTTTAAGGGAAGCATTGATGATATTATAATGATGGAAAATAGCTACACCCGCCATATATGTTAAAAACATTCTTACCTTAATTTTGTCGAAAAGGTTATAAAGTACCTTGTTTGGAAAATGAATGAAATATTACATTCAAAATAATATTATAAAAAGTAAAAAAATGGGTATAAATAAACTTATCCCATATTATAGTAAATATAAAAAATGTTTTGAAATACATTTTTAATAAAACAAGAACGTGGATGATAAAGAGGTCTCGGTAGATACTTACGTAAAAACAACCACAAATAATAAAGAGATTGTAAAATTAAACCTTACCTTGTAATTTTCCTGGGTCGAGGGTAGGTTAACCTCATGTATAATGGTGAAATAATTGTTATTAAATTATACCAAAATAATATACATTAATATGATATCATATATGATCTTTTAACATTGCTTTGTTAATAATATCTTAGCATTATCGTCGTTTCGGGTGTTAAATGATTCGTTTTCCTTTATATGATTTGTTACATAAGTAATGTTTTTTTATGTATAGGATGTATCTTATTCATATTTATAATTATATTATGTTTTTAAACATTATTTTTAATCATCTATGGAAAATCATTTTTGAATGGATTACGATGAGGAATGAATCTCATCGTGTTCGTGGAGATGGTAATCTGTACGTATGCACGAACGACAATATCATTATTTTGATATTAAAATAATATATCATTGAATGGTAAATCATATAAACAGAATAAATATCATTTTATATTTATTATTTATATAAATTACACATCATTATTATAACCATCCAAATAATAATGTATTGAATAACAATTACATCACGACGTGGAGACGGTAAGCTGTACGTACACACGTATGGTGACATGTCATTCAAAGGATGGAATGAATAACGAATATGGTTATGGAATATTTATAATAACATCACATTATATAGAAGATACTTGATTTATTATTTTATATTGGAAAAATCAAAGAAAGAGGAAGTGGAAGAAGAAAATAACTTGAAAGAGGTGATGAAATGTTTACCTCTTCTTCGGGTTCTTCCATTTGATTTGATCAAAAGGGCCCCTTTAGGATGGATTTATTACTAAATGAAGGACTATAGGATTAAGTTATGACAACTGAGAGGTAATTTGGGCAGCGTTATGCCAAGCCAAATGGCTTTAAAGGTGTGAATTAGAGAGAAGGGGGAATGCCCTTTTATAAGTGGGGTGAGGGGCACCTTAGTAAATGCTAGAAATATTATTTTATAATAAAAGAATTTTCAGTTTCTAATGGATAAAAAATTAATTATTTAAAGGATAAGGTGGGGATGAGTTGAAAACCACTCAACCAATAGGATTTAGATAGGTTTGTGTGACTATATTAACCATATCTTTTAGATTTAACCCTTAGTTAAATAGTTTGATATTTACCATGTCTCTTTGTATTTTTATGTTATATGGTTAATAAAATTACTATATACTTCCAAGAGATCCCCAATTGGTTCATTAATGATACTTACATCATTAAATAATTATTCTGGCCAATAATTAGATTTTTAGGAATTGAATATTAATTAATAATATAATATTTGTTTTAAAAACTCTTTTATGTCAATTTCGACAGTATTTGGTATTTTGTTTTTTTCTAAATTCATAATAGCATTATTACCTCAATAGAAATTCATCTAACCAACCCTTATATGTCATATTAACCTAAAAAATTAGTGGAATCCATAAAATGTCTCAAATTACATTTATTTGGATATTTATAATATCAATTATTTATTCTTTCATTAATACGACAATTACTGCATAATTATTGAGTCAAAAATAAATTTAATTATTTAAAGTCTAAAAAATATAAATAAAATACCATTATGTAGGAAATATTTTTATATTTATAATTAATATTTATTTTCGAATTTATCTTATGTGTAACCCTATATTAAAAATGGTTTAGTTATTAAACATTGAGTTTAACACTTTTAACACTTCTTTGAAATAAATAATAATAAATGTCCTAATCTAATACAAGTGGACATAAAGGTTCATATTTCATTCTTAAAGTTTTTTTTGGTCAAATTAATCTTAATCAATAGAATTAGGACATGTTTTAGGGTAATAATAATAATGTCATTTTACCCTTAATTACCATATTTACTGTTAACCGTGGAAAATAATAGTAAAAAGTTAGTATTCAACAAAAATTATTTTAATCTTATTAAACAACATTTTACTTACTGATATCAACCATGTCTCTAGGATTTTTTAAATTCAACTCACAAAAGCAGTAAAATTATGTTTTATGTAAATTTGCAAATGCTCTTTGGAGGTGGGTAAACGACGGTAAAAAGTTCAATTAAATTTTTATATATCTAAAATTATTATAAACTGACTCTAATGAATTATGTTGAACTTATATATTTATTATGTATCTATTTTGACCTAATATAAATTTAAATAAAATAAATAATTATATAAATAAAAATTCGGTTCAAAACAATAACTTAGTGTTTTTCACTATTCATCAAAAATTGAATGTTTTCTGAAAAATACCAAAATTTCACCGTAAGATAATTTTGTATTCTGAATTCAAAAAATATGTCTATTTTACCAAATTCAAAACATATAAGTTTCATTTATTAATTTAAAATTAATTCTCGCTGTCAAAACCAAAGAGTGTTTTTAAGAAATAATAACTAACAAAAGATTGATACTTGTTTATGTTCAATTTCAAAGTGAAATTATTTACAATGAATAACATTGGATTAAATGGTAAAAATATAATATATTTATACTTAAAAACCATTAAAATGTATAATTTAACACTACAAATTATTTTGAGTAAAAAAGTTGTTTCCAGTTAAATTATTGAATTTTTCACTATTCACCCAAATAAGAAAGTTATCAGAAAAACACCAAAAAATTATTGAAACTAAATTCTTATGTCCCTATTCTAAATAATAATATTATTTTGTCAAATTGAATATATAAAAAGTTCAAATATTGGATTTAAAAATGGATATCCATTAAAAGGCTGTAAAATTGCATTAAAAAAATACTTTTTTATCTGAAAAAATTGAATTTTTTTTTTCATTAGGTCTAAGAAACTCATAATATGGATTTTAAAATTAAAAGGATTATTTAAAGTTAAAAATTTAGTTAATACTATTCATTACCTCTTTTGAAAGGATAGTTATGTAATTCGTGGTGCGCTAAAACATGGTGTTGCGTGTAGTGCAAGTTATTGAATTACTTTGAAGAAATAACGTACTATGAAATCTTGGGGTGTTACATAATAGCCTTGAAACCTCACTATGTCATATCCTCCTCACCACACTAAAGATATACCTAAAAAGAAATTATCATAATTTATCATCCTGATCTCCCATACACAGCTGCATGTCTCCACTATGTCGCAACTACCATCAATACAGTGCAACCCACCTCTACATGCAATGGACATGCCATTTAGGGATGTGAAACTCCCCCTTTTTTTCTCCAAGAACCCTTCAAACACCATAAAACCTGTTATGAGTTCTTCCAACATCCAAAAATCAAAACTATAACGGCGACTGGAATCCAGGACATTACATAAGATACCTCTCAAACCATTCTCCTCATCGACAATTTAAAACCAAACCTAATAAGGAAGAAAGGGAAAGAGGTCATCTGAACAACTACCCCACGAGATACCTCTCAATAATCTCACTATAATAGGATCTCAACAACCTCAATCAAAGGAAAAGAGTGAGAAACCATGAAACAAAAATAACCATCACCTAAAAGACTATATAGGGGTAAATATCTCTCAAACAAGAGTAAGGCCAAAACAAACAACAAGAAGAAACAATCTCATAAACTAACAAAGGTTGAACAACCACAAATATCATTACTAGAAAAGAAGAGATTAACATAAAACCACTTGATTTACTGAGAATGTATCTATAAATCAAATTGATAGGACCCTCCACTATGCTATGGTGTATCCCCAATATAAAAAATAGAGGAATAACATGCTTGTGAAACACCTTTTCATGGAGTTCATGGATCTCCATAGGCCGATCCCCAAAGGTTTCATTATTGTAAACAATGATTTCACCTCAAGAAATAAAGTGGGAGCTGTCCAAGAGATGAAGTGGGAGCTTTCATAAATGTAATTTTGAAGTTTTGACACATGAAAACATCTTGTTTCTAGCTCATAAGTAGGGGATGTGCTACTTGATACACCACAACACTAACACAAGCCAGCACCTCGAAAGGCCTAACAAACCAGAAAGTTATATTACTCCAATGAACAAACCTTCACTTCCCATGATGAGGATTAACTTTAAGGAACACTTGATCTCTAATGTAGAAATATATAGGTCTCATACTATGATTGACATAGGATTTATGAATATCTGATGATGCTTTTTTCCTTTTGTGAATTACCAAAACCATCTCTATCATGTTCTACACTAACACTGGCCCAAGAATTACTAACTCTCCAAACCCAATCCAACACAATAGATAACACAATGTTCAATTTTACAAGGTTTAAAATGGTTACATAATAATGCTGGAGTGAAAAATATTATTTTAATAAAACTCAAAAAATGGAAGGTTACACATCGATAAACATCAAAAATTTAGGACATAAGAGTGAAACCTTGGTTCAAGAGTTTGGATTGTCCAATTTGTCTGGTCGTCCATATATGGATTAAAGATAGTGATAAGGAATAATTGAGTTCCAAAAGCATATAGGAGGCCTCCCCACATCCTGGAGGTAAAATGAGGATCACAATCAGATATGACCATCCTCAGGAATCCATGGAGCCATGCCAACTCCTCAGAATACCACCTCGAAAAAACCTCACATAACACTAATCCCCTAATCTCTATAAAGTGGGATAAATTCATCAAAAGATCCACAATTAAACATATATCATTATATCCTCCCTAAGCTCATGGTAAAAGAGTAATGATTTATATCTATATGTTCTCCTACTCCAACTTAGGAAGAACTAATGGCTAGAGAACCCCATCAAGAACATGGTGCATGAACTTCACTTGTTGGCATACCAATCATCAAGACTCAAACTAAGAAAGTGTATAATTTATCTCAGGCCACCCAAACTAGCTTCTCAAGGTTTAGTACATCTTTTTAAAAAAGGGATATACCACTAAGGGTGATCTATGGAACTCTTGATGAACCATTTAATTCTTCTCTAATGATATAAAAAACTTCCCACGGATTAACACATAGTTTTTTTCATCCTCAGACCAAGAATCATGGGAATTTCCAAACATAACTTGGTCTATCTAGAAAATTTCCACATATTCATCTTGTCGATATTCCTCCACCTAATGCACCAAATATTACCACACTTCCATATAAAAAAAAAACTCTTCCACAAACCTCTCCCATATTTAAAGATATCATTTGGAGTTCTTCTGTCAGTCTCCATGAATCCCCAAATTCACACATGGCATCACTACGTGACTTCCTGCTCATCACATCAGCTATAAAATTACCATTACCTAGTCTATATGAAATATTGAAGTCATAATCCTATAATAATTCCATCCACCACCCCTATCGCACGTTCAATTCATGTTTGGGGAAGACATACCTCATACTCTTATGATTGGTAAAAATGAAAAAATTCTTCTTCATGAGGTAATGTTGCCTCAACTTCATGGAAAACACAACATTTTCCTCTTGGGGATATAAATATTGATTCCCATAAGAAACAACCAATATATATTAGATCAACACACAACCCAATACAAGACATAAATAATCATAGAAATCCTCTAACTGAACTCCATATTTTATTAAATAAAGGACTGGGGAGTTGAAATAATTTTCCTTCAAGTACTCAAAATCTTCCTAAAAATGGTAAGTCCACCAAAATGATAAATTATTTCTACTCAAGGATGTAAGAGTATTTGAAACCAAATATAAATTTTCTATGGACATCATATAATATCCTACAAGACTAAGGAAACATATCACCCTATAATAGCCTTAGAGTATGCCTAAGAAAAAAACACCTCTATATTCGAAGGATCCATAGCTACTCCTTGTCAAGAGATGATATTCCCCAAGAAACAGACATCATGATTCCAGAAACCATATTTTGAAAACTTCATGAATATCTACTGATGATAAATAACTCCCAAAACAGCATGTAGATACTCTTCATTTTCCTCCTCAGATATGGTGTACATAAGTATGTCATCCCTAAAACCAACCATGAACTTATCCAAAAACTCCCTGAACACTATATTCATCAAACACATTAACATTTCTAGAAAATTCATCTAAATGAATGATGTCACAAAGAACTTTTAATTCCCATGAAAACTTAAAAAGTTATTTTTAGTATCCTTATCCATCACATGTATCTAATGATATCCAAATCATAGATCGATCTTTGGGAACCAACTCTATAATTTTAGATGATAAAATAAATTATAAATCCTCAGAAGAGGATAGAGCTTCTTCACTGACACCTGGATCTAGCGATGATAATTAACATAGAGATGAAATCTTGTATCAACCTTCTTTAATAAAAAAACTAGTTCACCCCATGGTCACACACTCCACCAAATATAAACTCACTACAAAATATCATCACGATGCACTTGTAGCTCTCACAAATTTGTAGGTGTTATCCTATACAAAGACACCGAGACAAGTTACACACCTAACTATAGGTATATTTCCAAATCGATTTCCCATTTATAGGGTAAATCTACAACTTCCTATGGAAGAACATTAAGGTAATCTTCCACAAACCGGGGAAACACCATTGACTTGACCTTTGACGAACTCAACATAATACCGTCCAACAAGAACAAAAAGGAAAAAACATGCCACTAACCCATTATAGGGTCTCACTCACCAAATAAAACTAACATCACTCCATTAGTATCATAGAACACAACCTATCTCCTAAAGAAAACCATTTTATCATAAACCGATTTATACTAATCCATGTTGTGAATGATATCGTATGGTTATATCCATAAACCTAGGAAGTATGCCAATCATTGGTTGATGCACATGGAATTCACTGACATTTTAATATATTTTTAATTTAGTTTTAATTAATTTTTTAACAATTTTTATTGTTTGTAGTTTATTTTAATAGTTTTGTAGTTTTTTTCTGTTTTTGAAATTTTTAGTTTATTATATTTTAATACTAGAAATTTAATTTACTATTTTTAGATTAAATTAATTTTTTTACATTATTAACATTTAATTTATAACAATTTTATTATTTTTAGAAGTTTAATTAATTTTATATTTTTAATTATTTTATTTTTCTAATAATTATTTGTATTTATATTAATTTTCTAAAGTAGTATTATATTATTGTATATCATTTTAATATTAGTAGTTTTAACAATAATTGTATTAATTCTATTAGTTTGTTATTATTATTATATTGGTATTTAACATTAGTAGTATTAATTATAGTAGTGCTAATTATATTATTACTATTATTATTGCATTAAATATGATTAACATTTAATTTTAATAAAAATATTATTCATAGGATATACTGTAATTTTATCAAACTGTTAATTATTATTTTTATATTATATATGTATATCTAATCTTAGGCACTCACTCACACACACTTATGTATATTTGTGTCTAAAATAATTATTTAATTCTAATTTTATTATTACTATTATTAATAATATCAATATGATTTTTTTATTAATATAATCATTATAATTTTTATATTTTAAGTTAAATAGAATTAATTTTGAATTTGAATTTTCTTTTTCAATTTGTTTGGTAGGCTCTTTTCTAGGGATTTTATTTTTATAAATGGGTTTTAGCTTTTTTTATGGAAAAGGGATAGGGTTTGAATTTTTTTTTAAAATGGTTCTACAGATGTATGAACCCTATTTATGCATCTTGGATGCAGAGAGATGCATGAACGAGGTTCACGTATCCTGGTCATATTCGATAAAAGATGCATGAACCTCGTTCATGCATCCTAGAGACGGTAAATGCATGAATGGGGTTCACGCATCCTTTATAAAGTTTTTAAGGGATGTGTAAACCCCATTCACGCATCTTACAGAAAGGTTAAAAAATTCATCATTTATTTAGAAGCAAAAATTTCTTATGTATTTGATTAATTCAATGACAACCCATTTCTATTCAGTATTTTTTTTGTTAACAAAGGTATAGATATTTATAAAAAAAAATTATATTTCAATAACATGATCTTCTTAAATTTTCTATAGTAATTAGATTTTATTCTAACTGATATATTAATTTAGGAATTAATTTAATATTTCTTCATTTACCTCCCCCTAAAGAGAAACACTCATACACATAAGTTTTGAAATCATATATAACATCACCAAGGATGATCTTATTCAATACTTATTCTTAGATATGCTAACACATTCTTAACCCTCTTCGGATTGTTTCTTATTTTAGAAGAATATAAAATCATTATTTTTCATAATGTACAGAATTGTATCACATGATAGAAGTATTTTAACAGTAAAATCATCCAGTAAATATTGTGTACCAGTAGAACATGGGCCCTTTTATAAATTTTGAATATGTATTTTCTCAAAATTGGACAAATGAACTTATAATTCCATACGTATCATATGGTTTTTTTATATTAAATCATAATCATATACTCTTCATAATTATTCATTATCAATTGAAATTATTCTTCATGAAATTTAATTTTTTAAAACAAAGAATCATGTTCCTTGATTTATGGATTCAAATCATTGAGATAAATAATATTTATAAAGAATTATTTATGTTCACAGATCTTTTCATCTAGAGTATAAATACTTATTAATGAATACAAAATAGAAATTATTAATTTTGGAAGATAATTTTATGACAGTAAGATGCTTATAAAAAACATTGAACTCTATAAATGATAATAGTAATGCACATACATAAAGTATCATAAATCAAAAATCAACCTAATATACACCTCTATCATGGATTCTCCTCTATCCCACATCTAGGTGTATACTGGACGCGTCCACATTGTTCCTGTCTCTATCTACGCTCTGGCATACGCTGCACATCCTCCTCTGCAGCCACCTCCACATCCTCCTGTGTGACAGGTGGTGGATGTACAGTCTCACCATTTGTACCCCGTACTACATCTAATGTTAGTGGAGGCTAGCAAGAACTCTCACCAGCAAGGAAATAAGATGGATTATATGTTGTGGATGTCATTAATAAAGAATCTAGGTCAACCCAGTCAGTGTCTATATCTACTTGTGGTTATTCCATATAAAAAAGAGGAGCATATGACTGATCATGCCGAATACCCTCCTCTTGGGGAAGAACAACATCTGACTGATCATGCTGAACATCCTCCTCATATAGAATAGAAAGATCCATAATAGTGTTGTCACCCCTAGTACATCTATATGAGCCTCAGTTGGCTCAGCAGTCTCCTCAGCATGTGGTGGATCATAGAAAATGCCATGAAAAAATCTCATCCATCGAAGGAAGAAATTGTGATACAAGGGTGTGAAAATATGCGGGGTCAAATATGGTGCGATCTACTGAATTAGACATGTGATTTAAATGATAGAAATGAGAATTATACAAAAACTATTATGTAATTAAGTAATATTAATAAAACTTTTACTGAATTGTGGAAGGAAATATGTTTACCAGCTCATGAAAGCCTCGTCCGTGCCATGTTAGAAATTTGACTGGGGACCTTTAGTACCAAGCTTCATAATCCATCTGATCCACCAAATTTAAACACACTGTCCCCACCCATCCCAAATAGAAGTCCTGTCCTCTGTCCGAAAAATCAATATATCAGGCATGATATCTCCTCCAATCAAAATCTCTCTACCCTGACATATTCTGGGAATGTAGTGAATCTAACTAACTGGGTGGGTCAGGAACCAGCTAAATGAATCCGAACTACCTCATAACTCTATCGGTCTGATGCCACTTGACTATATCAAAATGAATCAATGGAACTCTGCAGAAGCCGATAGAAAGCATCGCCATATAGTAAGGTGGAATACTTTGGATGATATCATCCATAAAATATGATAGAAAAAATAAATAATCAATTAATAAATGAATACATGTAATGTGATGAATAAATATTTAACAACATAAATAATAATCACTTATATCGTGTGGTAGAATGCTGTCCAACATAAGTCTGTAGGTGTGGATGTCATGTCTAGGGGAATATGAATGTTGATGTGCCTGAATCCACATGTAGATAATATAGTTATACTTATAATTCATAATAAAAAGTTATACAATAATGTTAGAGAGTAAAAAGAAGGAAATACATACCAACATTCATGTGAAGCCTCTGCTACAATATCTGCTGGTAATGGCACACAAGCATGTGGAGATAAACGAGGGATGTGCTCCCATACCCACATCTGTAGAATAACTATGCATCCCATGATCTGCATCTTATTGATATGACATCCGCTACATAGCACCCTGTAAGTATATTCTAGACAAGAAGACCCCCGGCTATATCGGCGTGCCTCATCTAAATCCTCCAAAAATGATAAATACTTCAAATGTACAAATGTAGGGGAGTGATCAACAAAAAGCATGTCATAAATTTTCCTCAAAATATATTCACGTGCAAATCACAGCACGATGATCTAATCAACATCCTATGCTAACTATGTGAGGTGTTGGTCAAACCAAGGAATGTGTAATATACCACCAATGATGGTCCTTCCATCATCAGGGACATCTATGCCTAGTAGTCTATGTACAAGATCTGGAAAATCTTCTCCAAATTGGCTAGTCAGAGCCACACCATCGATGGGGAGGCCCAACATAATGGCCACATCCTATTGGGTAATAGTCATCTCCCCATCTCTAAAATGGAATGTATGTGACATTGGCCTCTATCTCTCTACAAGAGTAGCAATGAGGTGATGATCAAGAAATCTGAAGTTCCACATCACTATGCCATAGAATCAAGCACGACGAAGATGAGGGATGCTTGCGGGAGGTGGTGCGGTATGATTGAAATCGTGAGATATGCGTACACTCAACAGAGGCACTGGATTTCCCTCTAAAAGCAGTCGTGATACATGAGTTGCCTGAGATGTGAGAAATGGAAAATCTTCCATCTCCAAAAATGATATCATCATTACATTATTATAGTGAATTCAATAAAAAATTTCAAATATTATTTAAATAAATCTAGAACAATCAAATAAAAAATTATTGTGTTAATATTTTCAATTTATAATTGATTTTTTGTGCATGGATTAGTGTTTTTATTACTTAAAAAATCCCCTCAATAAATAAAGGACCCTATTAACAAATCTTGAGATTAATTATTTATGATGTCCTCTTTAATTAAAACCTATATAGGTGTTCTAAGCATTTCATGTGGGATTCCATGAGCTAGTTCTTTTGTGTGCCCCATAAGATACATGAATGCATAGGGATGATTATCATATGGATGGTATCAGTGATATGTTGTTGTTTTCATATAATCTAAAGGTAGTATGAATTGGTGGATGTCCTATGAGAAGTTAAATAAAAATTTTAAACTTTTATTTAAATAAATCTAGAAAAATCAAATGAAAAATTATTGTGTTAATATTTTAGATTTATACTTCATTTGGTGAGTGTGGATTACTATCCTTGTTACATGTGGAAGCATGATATATTCATCTTCGTTCTATGTTGATTTTTTAATAGTTTGAGTATCAAATAATTGTTTATTTGAGAATAAAAAAATGAGACAAACCAAAATTGAAACTTGTTAGAAATGGAGCATGTCAGAAATAAAATGATTCAATACTGAAACTTCCAAATAAAAAACAAAATATACATATTCGTGATAGAATACACAAACTCGATCATGGATAACAAGATGTGGAGATCTGTGCTTCCACTTGGGGACATCTATTACGAGTATGTCCTTCTATGTGACAAATACGGTATCATATTCTCCCTCCTCTTTGCTGAGGCCAGTCTATTTCATTTCTAATTCAACTTGATTTTGGTCTGCCTTAGGGCTGTAACTTAGTAGTATGAAGACAATAATTGAAGAAATGATAGAAATTGAAAAAATCATAAATGAAAACAAAACCAAATTATGAGACCTAGAAATATCAGGGATGATGGCTGGCTGATCAGTAGGAAATGAGATAGAATGAAATTCACTAACAGCCATGCAAGATACACTATAATAGTTAACCAATGTTCTCATGTGATATATTGGGTCAACATATGGCTCACGTGATATATTTACTAGAGAAAAAGCTATAAAAACATGTTCACATGGATATCTAAATGCTTGAAAGTTTCTGTAATCACAATATCTACTATCTAACATCACTACAAACACTCGAACACTAGTGAATATAGCCCAGTTGTAGAAAAATATTACTTGAAAGCTCGTCTTTTCCCTATCAAAGGCTAGAACAGTACATCTTGAATCCTCATTTAGTATCGGATCAATATCAATTTGGATATGCAGTGTAAAATGCATTCTATTTTCCATCCTCTAATAGGCCTTTTGAGACCGATCAAAAAAGTAGTGAACACATCTATAAAATTTCTCTTTCACTAACCTTGTGATCGTGAGTTTGCGCACACCCTTGAGGATCCATTTATGCACTCCACTATATTAGTGATCATATGGAAATATATTCTTCCACCATCATATGCTAATGACCAATTTTCCTTTGAAATCTGTATCATATATTCGTACACATCTTTATTAGCATTTAAGATATCTTGAAGGTGTCGATCAAACCTTCCTTGTTGGGGCGCATATGCTGAAACCATAAGAGAATAATGTATTAAAATAGAGAATAATTTTTTTTTGAAAAATTATGTTTAGAAAAACATAACCCACTTGAGGATCGACTTCTTTATGGCATCATCTCTAAAATGATTATGCAAATTACATGCAATATGTCTAATGAAATAACAATGATAAGCATTCTAATTAGTCCATGAATCACCATAACTAACCATGGCCTCTATAATCGCTCGATGGCGATTAGATATCAGACACACACCATGTTTTTGTGTGACATAAACACATACACATGCCAAAAACCAACTCCAACATTCTAAATTATCCTTTTCAAAAATTGGAAAAGCAAGTGGAAGAGGAGCACAATTTCCATCCTGTGTGGAGCAATGAGTAGAACACCTATATACTAGCCATCTAGTAATGTTCCATCGACTTGAATAAATTATTTAGAATAGGGAATGGCTAGAATGCATGCTCTGAATGCCCAAAAAATCCTATTGAACGTCACATTTTTTCGATCAACTCGATGATTGGGGGATACATACTCAATAGTGTCCAACTGATAAACAATCTGATTATTGATAGACAACAATTACATAAGTTGTGGAAACATAGCATAATATTTATCCCAATCACCATACACTTTTATAATTGCCTTCGGTTTTTCATTCCATGCTTTGGTATATGATATCTTATAGTTACACAACTGCTAAATTATTTCCTGAACAAGGGAAACTATAAAATCCTGGCATGTTTATATCATTTCACAAATAACATTTGATATAAAATCTGAATCAAGGGAAGAGTGATCCTGCAACAAGTTTGGATGCACACAGGTTTGTGACCCTTATAATTTTGTTATCCTCCAAGATGAAATAAGTTTATCAAATATTTCCCTTAACCAAATTTACATTCTGGCCCATACTTTTCACAATGAATGATATATTTTTTCTTCTTTGAATCATCACCACAAATGTGAAATTTCACTCAATGTGGTATTCCTTTATCACAATTTTCATGTCCTATTTACTTTCAAACTCCTACCGGACAAAGATGACATTATCATTTGATGCAGTCCTATTCCCTATAATGCCAGGGAATTCAAAATCTAGTTTAATGAAATCCAAATCAAAATGTTGTTCACGAGACATTTCTTTAACTAAGGAAATCAATAGTGAAGGTTGATTATCACTAACCGGGGGATGTCGTGGATGTCTATCTCTCAAAGGAACCTCATATGGTTCATTTCCCACATCACCCTCACCCACATCTCTCAAAGGAACCTCAAAAGGTTCATTCCCCACATCACCCTCACCCACATCATCTCCTGATGGATGCCCAGATTATTCTTCATCTGATAAACTTTCATTCACTATATCAGCACACAAAAGGATGTCATCCACATTTACTTCTAAATTTTGATCATCTTCTTCATAATTTGCTTTTAATACTGGATTCATATGAGAAGAATAAAATCACTAAAAAAACTGACCTTTAAAAATAATTACTGACAAATAATATATTTTTCGGTAAAACTAATTAACTCCAACAGATATTAAATTATATTGATATTAACTATAGGTACCGAAAATTATTTTTTCCAATAGATATTTCTATTTATATTAGTAGTTCAATACCAAAAAATATTTTACAAACTTTTAAATATGTTGTTTATCATAATGATACCAACAATTGATTTATCGATAAATGAAAATGTTATTATTAGTTATTGTTACCAATAATTATTTTACCATTAAAAAATCCATTACCAATAAATTATTCAATAATATCAAATATTATACAAAACAATTGAATATATAGAGATATATATTACCAATTAAAAGAATATAATTTTCATAAAAATATATATAATTAATTAAAATATCCTTAATTTAGAAAAATTTATTAGTAATATACATATATAGATACACCATTTATATAATGTTTTTATATAAATTAATAACTATTTTCATTATACAAACACAAATATATATAAATATATATATTTGAAAAAAACCCCAATTCTACCCTCAAATATTTTTATTATTCAAAAAATATTTTTTTTATCAAATCAATTTTTTTAATATTTTTGTTATCCCCAGATCCTCCCCCCACATCATTCCTCGTGACCCAAACCTTACCTCTCTATTCTTCCTGGCGGCTAGCGTTCCTTGCGGACCTCCTCAAAGGACTTCATGGTTCCCGACCGGTGTTCATCATTAACTCATTTGCAAGAACACTCCCTCCTTGTTCCCGGCTAGAATCACACCCAGAAATCATCTTGCAAACCCACTCCCTATTCTCGACCATCATCCTTACATAAAATATTTGTTTCAGAATCACCCTCCAGTAGGCTACCCAACATCCCCGAAGACCGTCTTTCCCATTCACTCCAGACGACGCACCATTGATCTTAGGTTTTCTCAAGATAAAACCTAACCAAGTGTTGAATGGTTTTTGTGAGTCTTTATCCTGGTATTTTATCCCTACCCATTGTCTAGTGGATATTTTTTCCTCGGTTCTAGTTTTTTTATGTTGAACTGATCTTGATGATTTGAGTTCTGGTGGACATTAGGTTCAAGCTCGTAGTTCAAGTGGTTACAGTTGTTTGTGCGTCATGCTTATATAATTTATTTGACTAGAAAAATGTGTATGCATCTTCATGATTCAGTGATATGCGTATGGGATTTCATGAACCGACCATTTACATGTGTGTGTTTCAGAACATGTTTGTTTTTGTCTGTGATTCTAGGTGCATATCTCCTTATTCTCTAAAGTGTGAACAAGAGAATGCCACACAGTTGTAATTTTCTGGCCCTTGTATGTGTTTTTTATCATTTATAATCACTTATAGCTTTAGATTTTTTTGTTATTGTTCTTTATGTTCCTGGATGTATTGTATCTTGTACCTATTTTGTTTTGGTCATAATAAAATGATTTATTCTATTGGTTTTCTTATCATCCATCTAGGAGAAAAATGTTTAAAGCACGTTAAATATTTATGCCATGTTTACTATTATCCGGACTTATGTTTTGTTAACCTTGTATAATATTGAATGCCTGCTTTTGTCTTAATATTCTTGATTAATTTTGAATATGGTTTCAATTTTGTTGTTGATGTTAAAGCAGTTTGAATTTATTCTTTTTATTTTTATCATTTCATACTATTGCTATATTAATTTGTGTTTGCTTCCATATGTTTCTTTACACCTACATGAACATGTTTATTCTGGAAATAACTATTTATTATTGGAATTATGCCATTGACAACTTATATGAATTAATTTTGAATATGGAATTATATTTTCCATACGAATTTGTTTCTAAACATTTTTACCAAAATATATGTTATCTGTTGGTATTATTATAATTACAATAGAACTATTTTATCGGTCGCAAAAACATTTAGTGATAGAGTTTTTACAGAAAATTTAGTGACATAGGCATATGTGTTGTTAAAACACTTTACCAATAGAAAATTTTCTCTTACCAATAGATATTCCCCAGTTGGAAAAAGAAAAATATTTTGTAGTGAATGAAAAATCCTAATGTGAAGGATCAACTTCTATTGACCTCACAAAAAACGGTTCTGTAGTAGTCAACTGCACCACATCTATTTCAAAAATCACCACATACAACTCCATCAAACCATTAGCCCACTATTGTCTAAATAAGGAAGATTCATCCATCCAATCATCATCATCGACCAAAGGTTACTCGATGTGCCAGATACATTCAAGTTGTTGTAGATGTTGATACGTGATTAATAAAAATGACTGATCGACCCTCTATTTTATCCAATTATAAATCTTATTGTGAATTGCTTCCAATATCATACAACCATTAAGATTTACCACTCTCAGAGGTGGCACACTATAGCTAAATGCCATCTCCATATAAATGGTCTCATCGTTGGAATATATTTGCGAAGACATTATTACCTATAAAAAATTATTAATAAAATATTATTTACTCCATCAATATTTTACATTATTTAATATAAAATTATTTATTTTAATTACTTATGAATAAATAATCATGACTTGATCTTGAGACTTATGAATAATTTATCATTATTTGATAAACTAACCAAAACATATGGGTAGAATCATGGAGTCTATATTATCAAATATTTCAGCAACCGTCAGTCTCCTTTCAAACAACAATTCCTCATGTCGAATTCTTGTTATCGAACACCTCTTCAGGGACGCCTCTTCCGAGATGCCTCGTGTTGATTTCCTTTTAATTATAAATTTACTCACATGCATCTGAGGGGGTATAAGGGTATGAAATACATAACCTTTTTTAATAAGAAATGTGGGTCCTTACATAATTAGTCAAAGACGACTCACTTTTCATCAATACAAAAAAATTAATGCAATTATTACAAATTAAATAACCACATTCACAAAACAAGACATGCAATTTCAATTATGCATCATTCGATCATCTCAAGATCAGTCATCACACAACTTACCAGGTTTTTTGTTATACTTATTATATCTATTACTAGATGAAATACATATTAAATATTTACAACTCTTTTTATATTTAGTAAGTTTAATTATAACTAATATAATTTAAAAAATTTATTTATACAATGCTATTTTTATACTGTTAACAAATAATGTTTTCTATATATTTTTTAATAAATTTAAATATGATACATATACCTAATATATTATTCATAAATTATATTACTAGTGTGTAAAATATTATAATTTTAAATAATATTACACTCAAAATAATATTTTTTATAACAAATTTAATTTTTATAAACATTCAATATGAATTCACCAAAAATTTTATACAGGACATAAATAATTTACATAAACATTCAATATGAATTCGTACAAAAAATACATCATTCATAAATTAAATCATACAAAAGACACTAATTTACACATCAATACATAATAAATAAATAAACCATAAACACAATCAGTAGTTTCTAAATATTACAAATTAAATAAATAAATCATTCAAATGGAATAAATAAACACAATTAAACAATTGAAAATTTAAATAGAAATTTTAACTTCTCCAAAACAGAAAAAATTTGTTAAGAAAGAAATTCTGCCGGGCTTCGGAGTAAATTCCATAGGAGAAGAATAAATTTGGGGTGGTGGGGACCCCCTTTTATAGATTTTCCCAGACGGATGTGTGAATGTGGTTCACACATCCTTCATCCCGTCTTCGAAGGATGAGTGAAGCCCATTCACGCATCTTCTGCCACACCAAATATGCGTGAACCCCGTTCATGCATCTTGTAAGTGGAGATATGCCTGAAAGGGGTTCACACATCCTTTGAATATGGGATTAAGGATGCGTAAACCCCGGTCACGCATCTCTCAGCATCCATGATGCGTGAACGAGGTTCATGCATATGGGGACCCATTTTTAAAAAAATTAAAACGGTATCCCTTTTCGATAAAAAAATTAAAACCCATAAATAAAAAAACATGGCTATCTATAAGGGTGGGGATCATTTCTTTCGGGAAAAAACCTAGCAGGGGTAGTGGTTCAAACAAGTGAATGTGGTGGCCTCTCTTCCCAGGTGCACTACAACAACCACAACCACCTTATCCTTTTATTCACCAAGTCAGACTACCCACTCCACTCTGGTGCATCAAAGTATGTGAACCATGAATCCTTACAAATCTAGGTGGGACCCTCCCTCTAGCCTCCTTCATAGTGTTTGCAAACCACCTTCCTCCTCTTCTGCAAACCAAGTTGATCGACCTGCTCCATCTTGAACCAGCACCCTCTTCTCATGGCCTTCACATCCCCTCCACCAGACAACCACGTGCCACTCTCATCTCAAAGCATCAAAACACTCTCTAGTAGAGGTCTTGTCTTATGCACAGCAGCAGCTACACAACCATACCTACTCGAAACCTTACCATCGACGCTACATCCTCTCCTCTAAAAGACTTTATACATGGAATCAATTATATGTGTATTGTATTTGGTGATATTAATTATGCTTTTTTATTGAGTTGTAGGCGTTATGACATCAACATTCATGGAGATTTGATTTTATTTCGTAGATCCATAATGTGCCCCATGAACAAACACAAGTCCGATCATTTTTTTGGTGGCACAATGGTTTGGTTCAACATTGTGGCGATCGGCAGAATGAAGATTATTATTTTTCAATCATCTGGGGTATCTTGCAATGACAACTAGGAAAACATGATCACAATGAAATTTTTATTATTTTTTTATGTTATGTGTCTTCATCATGGATGGCTAATATCTTCGATTTTGGAGTTTTAATGAACGTGATGATAATTGCATGACATTATTTGCTTCCATATTTGATTTCCATTAATTTAATATTAATTGGATGTTTATTTAATTATTATATATGTGTTTATAAAAATTGTAATTTAGACCATGAACTCTTTCTTTGGTTCCCAGTTTTTTGATAACTAATAATTAATCATGAGTAGGTGATCATCATGGAATTTCTTTGTCTAGAAGTCAATCATGCATGTGAGATAATTGTAAATCACATGTGATAGAATTATATATATTTATATATATATTAATTGAAAAATTAATATTTGGTGTGTGTTCTCCTTCAACCTTGCACGAATGATACCTAATAATTGATCTCATGAATGTGAACCCAACACAGTTATATACTTCGACTTTTGAAAATCGGGTTGTGGTATTTCACCAAGTGATTCAGTGCTATATTGATGTGAAAATTATTCATAAGGATAGAGAATGAAATGATGAATTATTTGGGTAAAAATTAGAATACTTTTAACATCATAGAACAAGAGATGATAGTGTTATGATTAAATCTGGAATCGATGGTAATTTAATAATTAAATATTCAGATGTGGGAATAAAATAATTTGTATTGCATGAACCTTAATGGATGTCACATCTCTGACACTTCCATCTCTGCCAGTTTCATTCATAAATTAATTTAGTTTAATTATAATGTTTTATTGAATTGAATTAATCATTTTTAAATATTCATTTATTTTTTCTGTGTTTTATTTTTTAATATAATTAAAAACTTTTCAACCTAAACATTATTCTAGATGATATTACTACTGTCTATGCACATTATCTCTATGGTTTGACCCATATTTCCACTTTTATAATAGTTTTTAGGTTTATAAATTTTCAACTTTCATGTGTTGTGAAGTGTATTCCAAATTTATACAACAATTTCTATGGAGAAAAGTAGCATTACGATTCCCCAACAGATATTGATTTAGGTTCAAAAAACAAAAAGAAGAAAGGCCCAATTTACTACATTAGGAATTTTTCAATTCATGAAATTTCAAGATACCCATAAGTTCTAAATGGAGTGGTCAACACCATAGATCAGTAATAAACATCCTTCATACACCCCTGTAGTTCAAGGTGTGATGTATAAAGATTCATCACAGATCATCTCTCTAGGTAATCCTATTTATTTCAATGATCTTTATTCATGTCCATGTTATGATCTATATGAGAATTCCCAACATGTTGTGATATAAGTCCTTTTACATATTTGAATCTTTTTTCAAAGTCAAAAAATTATTGAAAATTTATAACGTGATAATTCATGTGAAAAAATGATTCAATACATGAGAACATATTGCATTCTTCTGTCATTGAGACAAATAGGATTTTCAATGTCAATATGAATGTAATTAATATTTTCTTTCATAAATGAATTACTTATAAAATAAAATGAAATATTTATAAAATTTAATGAAGGATCATGAAAATAAAATAAAAAATTTAGGAAATAAAATGACACATCTTGTCCAACTAGCTGAATCACAACCACTTGAGGATCCAATTAAAAAAATTATTAAAGAAAGTGTAGTACATGTTCCATTTAAACAACATCCAGTTCCTGATTTTGATTTTGAGAATACTTTGATCAATCCTTCTTCTTGTCATACCATTTATGACCCCTTACCATCATAATTTCAATATTGCAATCTAATGACATTTCAAGAACATGATAGCTTACTCTTCCAAAATGTTGAATATAAAGAAACCTCATAAAAGGAAATTACATTTTCCCCTTATATGATTTCAAATCCCATGCATTCCAAAGTGAAAAATCACACATTAAATTTCAATCAAATTAGCCTATTTTTTGGTATGAAGTAGACATTGAACTAGGAACCTTCTTCACTAAGATAGAGTCATAATTGGACCAAGACAACCAGAATATCTACATGTAAGAGAACGCCACTTCAAATGAAATTGAATCATAACATTGAAAAATATTTGTTAGTCTAAAACCTTTTCCATAAAAGAGATATCTGAAACATTTTTGGAGTATGAAAATTAGTCTGTGTTGGAGGTTATAAACACTCCTAATTTTTTAAAAACAATGGAAGAATGGGATTTACTAGAGAATCCTGAGTTTGTGATGACACATGTACAAATGGTGAAATATGACTATGTCAAAATATATGAATCGTTTGAAGAAATTTTCATTCATGAAATAATGAAGTTATCTTATCCAATTGATATTTCCCTACTTTCTCGTTGAGCTAAAAACCAGTGGATTTCCCCCTTATAGTGTTTGGTGGTGAAAAAATATTGGGACACATCTTCAACCAAAATAATGAATTCAAGGATATTATGTACATAATATGACCACATAAAGAGTATGGAAAGTGAATTTCCAATCCTGTGCAAATTCAAAGTGTTAATCTTCTAGATCTTCCCATTGACTCCCTTTATAATAACTTCAACTATTTCATTATCTTTTCCTCAGACCATGTATGTTCATTCACTTATGAGCTTGGCTATTTTCTTTTAATTGAACCCACCAATATTTCTAACTAGTTTGTATTTAGATATTGTGTAGTTCCAAGGATGATTTAATTTTCAATGAATATATTACACACTCCCACCAAATAAAGAAGCACATGCATGGTATATATTTTTGTTTGATACAGGTGTATTTTCATTAATTTCTAGCTGATGATGAAGTAAACATAGTGCTAAATGGGATAAAACCCATCATTAGTTAGTTTTACCTTCATTACATTTCATTTTTATTTTTTTAGTTTATAAAGTGGAATGCATTTACCACACTCTATTTTAAATTAAAACTAAAATGGAGTTAAATGCATCATACATATTTTTATATTCCACATTATTTTTATTATGGTGTGACTTATTTGATATGATGTGGGTATGTGATTTCCATGTATATATTTTACTAGTACATATATTATTTGAGTTTCACTAGATATAAGATTTATTTCCACTTCTATCTGCACTTACAAAAAAGAATTGTTTTATTTATTATTATATTTTATTATTCCAAAAACACCATGTAAAAAACTAATTCAAAAAAATAAATAAAATGATTAACATTCCAATCATCTATTTAACCTATATGAAAACAATTATAATTTTTATAGTTACATGGTTGGATGGATACCACATGTATATCTAAGAAGTTTTAGAACATGATTCTTATTTTAAATGGTTTTATCCTTGATCCAATGACGTAAATGGTTGCTGACATTGTTCCATTCTTCAAAATGTTTTTAGAAACCTGTATATTTTTGAGACACTTATTTTTACTCATGCTTATTTGTGTTTTCTAACATTATATTTACATACCCATGAGTATTTTGAACCCTTTTAACATCATTTATCATTTCTCATTTTCATGATGTAATATAAACCATTTTACGTCTTCTATATCATTACATGTTTTTCCATCAAAGTGACAAGAATTTTGAATGATTCACTAAAATGACCGATGCTTTTTTTTGATTTATTTAGACCCATTTACCCAATAATCCACCAATAAATTTTCTCCATCATGTAGTATTTATAATACATGATTAATCCTTTAATTATGATCCCACATCTGACACTCTTATATACCCAATTGTGGAATATTTTCATGATTATTTTCAATATATGCGTGGGTGAGTTATTTTTTCCTAGAGAGGGTTGTTTGATGGGAAGTGAGTCATTTGATACACATGGTTCAACATTATACCATCATGATTATAAGTATCATATTTCCAAGTATCCATATTCATTACATTTATTTTTTATGGGATTGTAGACTGTTTTTTGTTCCAACAATGAGAATGTTTGTGTCCATTACACGGTAACCCTTAACTTTAGGGATACCTATAAAAGTGACGATTCATTACGCTTGGAGAAAGATATTTTTTAATATTACATACTTTAACTAGGATTCTATAACATCCACACTAATCATGTATATTTCATTAGGATTTTTGTTGAGATTTATTTTATGGGGTTTGGGAGGTGTTACTCACTAGTTGTTTTGTCCATCTTATTTGAGTGAGTTTTGTCTTTAAAAGGGAAGAAAAAAACTGAAAAAAGAAGAAAGACATTGATTTTTACATTATTGGGGAGAAGAAAACTTTTATGTGTGGGGGATTGAGAGTTTTAGAGATACATTTGGTTTGAAACTTATCACATATTTATTTCAAGATTCAACCCTCCTATTCTCCAAAAAAACTATCATAATGTTTTTATGACCCACCAACCTATAGCCTTAGATACACTGAACCTAATGTGAGTCCCGTGAGGTTGGTGTATTCATTTTATTTCCACTAGTATATATGTGAAACTCATTGAAATTCTTTGGTAAGCATGCATGGGTTTGATAATTGAGCAATGCTTTGATCAAATTGTTTGAGTAATGAGAGTGATGGAAATGTAGGTCACACGATGAATGAGTTCATGTACTTATTTTATAAATAATTTGAGTGGAAGGGAAATTGTAATTGATAATTGTAATTTTAAATTAATAATGATTCTTTATGGGTAAAAGGGACCAATTTTTTTAACTTCTAATTTTGATGTTTTGATTTTTCTTTAAGCTTTCTTGTGTATTTTTTCTGATCGTTTTTCCTGAATGAAAACGTTTATGTGTGGGGGATTTGGAGCACATGGAATTCAGTAAAATTTTTATATTTTCAACTTAGTTTTGACTAAAAAATTTAATATTTTTTTATTTTTTTTAATTTATTTCCATAGTTTGTTGTGATTTTGTTATTTTAGTAATTTTTAGTTAATTATATTTTAATATTAGTAATTTATTTTACTATTTTTAGTTTATATTTTTTTTACGTTATTATCATTTAATTTCTAACAGTTCTATTATTTTTAGTAGTTTAATTAATTTTAGTTTTTCTTATTTGTTTATTTTATGAATATTTATTTGTATGTATATTAATTTTATGTATTAGTATTTTATTATGGTTTAGCATTTTAATATTAAGAGTTTTAATAATAATAGTTTTAATTATATTAGTTTTTTATTAATATTATATTATTATTTTATATTAGTAGAATTAATTATTATAGTGTAAATTATTTTATTATTATTTTTTATAATTAAATTTGATTAACATTTAATAATTATATTATTATTATATTTAGGATTTGTTGTAATTTTATCAAATAAATAATTTACTTTTTATATATTATATTATTATATCTAATATTAGGCACATGTGCACACACATTTATGAATATTTATATCTAATAATTATCATTTAATTTTTATTCTATTATTATTACTATTACTTGTATCGTCATTTTAATTATTGTTAATATCCTCATTATTAGTTCTCTATTTTAAGTTAATTAGATTTAATTTTGATTTTGAATTTTGAATTTTACTTTTACATTCTTCTGTAGGTGCATATATATAAGGGGGTCATCTCCTTCAGAAAAAAAACATAGTAGGGGTACTGGGTCAAATTAGCAAAGGCATGGACTACTCCTCCAAGGCACATTGCAGCAACCCTAGCTGCCATATCCTTGTCTTCACCAGGCCGCACACCCACTCCTCTTCAGTGGAACAAACTGCACGCATGACGCCTCATTGTAGATTCAAGAGATGCCCTCCCTCTGGGCTCCTGCACACCAGATCCACACCAACTTCC
This sequence comes from Viscum album, assembly GCA_963277665.1. Classification (NCBI taxonomy): domain Eukaryota; kingdom Viridiplantae; phylum Streptophyta; class Magnoliopsida; order Santalales; family Viscaceae; genus Viscum; species Viscum album. The sequence continues at coordinate 267,135,918 of OY728155.1, read as the reverse complement.
TTATTTGCTGCAAACCCGGCCCATCGGGCTCCTCCATCTGTGTACCAGCACCCTGTCTGCTTGTACTCCTCATCTCCTTTATCAAATGGTAGTGTTCCTCCCTCACATCACAATAGTAAGACCTCTCTAGTAGACATCTCTTATTGTAGGAAACAACAACCACGTGACTAGACCTACTCAAAACCCTACCATTGGTGCTACCACCACTCCTCTACATGACCCCGCACATGGAATCGGTTGTACGTGTCTTGTATTTAGTGACATTCAACATTTATATTTTTTTTGTTTAGGCTTGATGACATTGACGTGTGTGGAGATTCAATTTTCTTCAAGATATCAGAGCTATGTGTCAAGAGTGAACACAGGTCCAATCATTTTTTTATCAGTGGGATGGTGTGGCTTGATGTTGTAGTGATCACTAGAGTAAAAGTTATTATTTTTTATTTATCTAATATATAATGTGGTAAAAACTTCAACAACACCAACACATTGATATTTGTTTGTTGTTTTATCTAATGTGTCATCGTCATGGCAGGATAATATATTTGGTGTTAGAGTTTTGATAAACATGACAGTAATCCCCAAATTGCCAGAAGGCCTTCATTTTTATTGATTTTTGATAACCCCCTTTCAATGGATGAGGGTGAACCCTGACAAGGCTCGTAGTCTCAGAGATTACATGGCTCGTAGGCTTAGGAGAATACATGACCCAATGGTCTTAGGGAATTCAACCAAACTATCTACAATGAACTTCCCCGTCCCAGTATCTGCATCATGATAGTAGCTCTACACCTTCGCGTGGCCGTCTGGCTAGGCTTCCCATGCAAGAACATGATGGTCCTGATGGCATAACCATACCCTTTAATTCTGAAAAATCCATTTGGTTCTACTCTTATGAGTGTACCTTCTCTGAATCCTCTTCTATGGTAGCTCCTTTTCTTGTAGTGTGTCGGGGGTGACTGCATGTGGCCCAAAGGCCTTGAGGTGGCCTGAAGGCCATAAAGTTGACCTGAAAGCCCTACTAACCTGAAGTCCTGGGTGACCCAAAAGGCATAAGTACTCCAAGACCAAACCGGTGGCCCAAGGTGAATAGTTCCAGCTGCTACAATACCGAACAGTACCTAATACAGTACCCACACAATGTACAGTTCTCTTACTGTATCTATATAGTGTACAGTTATGCTACAGTACCCGTACAGTGTACATTACTGCTACAGTACTTCTATAATGCCTGTTACAGTACCAGAAATAAACCTCTGCATGGTTTTGAACCTGAATCATGTGGATGCACTTAAGGATACCTCACCAACTGGGATGAGGCTCATGTGAAGCGTGACAATAATTAAATTCTATTTTTTGCTTCTATATTTTATTGTAAATAATTTAATATTAATGGGACATTTATTTAATTAATTATGTATATTTTTAAATTAATCCTCATTTATTCCCAGCATGCTTACTTTGGGTACGTTTGTGTCATACCTAATCAGAAATCATGAGCCGTAAATCATCAAAGAATATATTTTTCTAGAAGTTAGTCACGTGAGTGAGAGAATTCTAAATTGTACTCCATCGAATTCTAAATAAATAAATATATTAATTGAAAAAATAATATATTATGTATGTTATCCTTTAAACTTTCATGAGTGATACATAATAAGTGATCTCATGTGAGAAAACTTGGCACAGATAGATACCTCAACATTGTGAGAAATAGGTTGTGGTATTTCACTAAGTGATTCAATGCTACAATGATGAAAAAATTATCTGTGAGGCCAAATAATGAAATGATGAATTATTTGTGCGAAAATTAGAATAGTTTATAACATCATAGAATTAGACCTGATGATATTTTTTTTAAAATTTAAAATTAGTTATAATTGAATAAATAAATATTGAGATGTGGGAAGTAAATAATTGATTTTTCATTTACCTCAACGGACGTCATAACCCCGAAACTTCTATCTACAGCAGTTTCTTTCATAGCTTAATTTAGACCACTTTGATAGTTTTAGTTAATTTAATTAATCATATTTAAATAGTCCATTAGTTTTTAGAATTTTTATTTGTTAATCACATTAATAACTTTCCTACAGAAAAATTATTCCAGATGATATCCCTAGTGTCTGTGCACATTCTATCTATGGTTTTAATTTGATTACCGCTTATAGAGTAGTTAGTACATTTATAAATTAAAAAAATCTCATTTTGCGACACACATGTGAGTGGTGCTTCCCCAAAACTAACTAATTGTTTCTATATTCTCCATACATATAATCTCAACCTCCAACTAGGGTAGTCAATATCAATTGAACTAGAAACCTCTCCACCTCAAGTCCTAATGAATGAGTACATGAAATTGATATGTAGGAGTTTCTTCCTACTAAGTTAAAAAAATCATACAACCATTTATATTAAAATCCAAGGGTATATTGAAAAATTTCTAGATCTCCCAGCACTGGAAACACCAATGAATGAAGCTGGCCATGACCTATTCCACGACCACTTTGACCCTGTTGATAAAAAACTCTATGGTCGTGATCTTCTCTACAAGGATGAGGAGCATCTCCATGCTATCCACATCTATACCCATCTCATATTTACTAATACTATGCTCAAACACTCTTATTCTATTTTCATAGAAGAAAAAACCTAAATAGAGGAACTTGAAGTATAACACATGGCACACACTAGCTACTAAAAAGGTTTAGGCACTGTCACCACTGATGGCCACATAATTGACAAAAAAAGTGTCTAATCTATTGGAATATTTCTGAAATCCACTTCCACCTAATAAATGATATGATTAAGGTTGTGACCTACCCCCAGTTGACCATAAGTTCATTTTTCATGGAAATTGGGAAACCTATACCACATCTATACTTCAAGTGGAATCCTGATGATTCCCCTTTCATAATGGTCCAATTCAAGCTTGCATCCTCTAAAAAGCCACTAATATTTCTAGATCCTTCTGATATGTCTACATCATGAATGCGTTAAGTTGTCTCTCGATACCTATTTTCAAACCCTCAACAAAATCTAACACCCTGAATTCCTCATATGGAAACAGATCTGAAGCATGTCACAGAAGGGTCTTTAACATATCAGAAAGCTATCTCAACCTCCTCCAACCAATCCTCTATGACTATGTCTGAAACAGATCCCTCGTTCTTTGGTAGACTCTAGTGATGATACATAGGATTAAAGAAGAATTAATCTTGTCCCTTTCCAATGAGACTATCTCACAATTAGTAGTACTTAATTTAGTGGGCTCACTAAACATAATGGTCTATGGAACAAATCATAGGGCCCAAAATAAGTTTTTCCATGCTAGTCTCTTGTGTTTATATTTCTTACAAACCTTAGCTAACACCATTTCCCTACCAAACCATTAAATATAAACTATTAATAACTCCAAAATTCAATAAATACCTCAACATAAACATTTTATAAAACTCTCTCATGACCCCTCCCACCAATGAGTACCCCTCCTATGCTAGAAATGAGAGGAGGAGGATGGGGACTGCCTAAGTTTTACCACTTGTAGGCCCTAGGTTGATGACTAACACTAAGGGGATAATAAACATAAAAATGGGAGGAATTACCCTCTATGTGAACATATAGAAATGGAATATAAGACAGATACACCAATCATCACTTTATCAAATATATAAAATGAATCCAAAGTGTAAACATGTAATGACATACAGTACTAAAACAACTGAAAAGAAAACTATGATTACCAAAAAGATAAACTCAGAAGTGACCACAAAACATAAATATCTCCTACAAAACCATGAGCTAGTAATATCTAGCATGATCTATAACCTACTTCTATTTAACTAAAAACCAGTTTAGATATACATGGGGTGAGTATAACAGCATACTCAGTAGGATCCTCCACAGTTCATCTAATGAAAATGTTAAAGAAATCATGTTAATATTGAGTGAAAAACAACTGAAACCATCTAATAAAATAAACATATATACTATGTTATTAACCTCACAATGAATAACTCTTAACGTGCACCACATATAAGATAGAATATATACTAATAAAACAACAAGGGTACCCTACTACAACTTCCCCAATGATTTTCTTCTCTCCCCCAACACCGCATGTCATGAGATCTCTCTCTCCAAATGTAATCTAGCATGAAAACACATGGGATAAATACCATAATATGAACCTCATGTATCACATCATCACATCATCCCATTTCAAATCTCTATATAGAAATTGAGTAATTTCCGAGATCCAACATAGCTGACCGACCAACATTATATGCATATTTTCATTCAAATTTCAAAAGTTTTAAGTGTTTTTCATTATTAAACCTCCTGGAATTTCAATGTTTTAATTAAATGTGTGAATTGTTTTGTAGAATTTATAAAAGGGGGTTTAAATAATGAAATAAAGTTAAATTATGAATTTCGATCAAAAATAAGAAATAATTATTATTATTTTATTTTTTCTTAATTTTTTCTAAATCTTAAAATATTTTTCTATTAAAAACGTTATTTCCACTTACGGCCAGACTCCAACTGTGGAGCCCACTAGATCCTAGACCCAAAGAATTCCCTAAAATGAAATACCTCATGAGGTACATTCCAAGTGTGTCACATTGGTGGTGAATCCCTATGAGAGCCTGTGGGTGGTCAAACCCCATGAGAGCATAGATGGCCCAAAGGCCACATCTGGAACTGTGTGTCGCGACCCAATATTGTGTGTGCATGTGGATTATGGGAGACCACATTGGTTCACGAATTTGGGGTGTGGTTTACACATCATGGTTAATAAGGATTCCCTGTCCATTTCTGAGTTTCGATGTGGGACATGGGTGCTGTTGTGCTCTGCCGCATCACCACCGTCCACCGCTGTGGCCACCGATATGCCTCGCCCCTATGCCCTCACCTTCACTTGGACACTACCACTCACCATTTCACCACATTCTCTCATCCCTAATACCAAAAAGATCACTATTTCTCCGACATAATACACTATTCACACACCATCTTCGGCCCCCACCAAAGCATGCCACCACCCTCTCGAAGCCCCTACGTGCCTTGCTCTCCACTGGAACCACTACAAGCACACACGAAATCCAACTTCAAAGCTTATATCAGGATCCTCAAGCCACTATGAATGATATGGGAAAGAGGATACTCACCAGCGCCTTCCCCTACCACCCAGTTTTCCAGTCACTGTTGCCTTGCCCAATTCATATACGTGGGAAAACTAACGACCATGCATACCATCACATAATATTACCAAGAGAAGAATTGGGGATAGAGGGGGAAGTCAACCATCCATCCTATCACAAGGATGTTGGGGGAAAACACCCTCCCAATATCCATGGGGTGTCAGTTTCCATAACTTACATGGGTGGGGTAGCATATAAAATAAAAAATGTACATGATATAATATATATCACAAAACCATTATGGAAATAACATTTTCCAAACCTTAATAGTAGCCATCGTCACTCAGACACCTTTGTAGAACTATTAGAAACTATATATCCTATAAGAACACACCCATTTTAAATAGATACATTAAGTTCAATATTTTCTTTTATTATTTATCTTCATGTTAATTAATTCATTAACCATTAATTAAATTTATTCAATGATACATTACTTTAACTAAATGAAGTTCCCAACGATTGGTTATTTACCATTGAGGGCGGGGGGGGGGGGGGGTTCAATCAGTGGTACACTATTTTTACAAATTATTTTTATTTTGATGCAACTTATGGGATAGATTAAAATATCAATCCCTCATATTTAATCCTCTACCTCACCCTACAAGAAAAGTTTAAAAAAATAAATCACAACACATAGGTATTTACATGGTTCGGTACAAAGAGATAATCCTTGTCATGTTGGTATGAACCCCCACCATGATTTCTCCACTATAACAGAAGGTTATTACAATAATAACAAGTTAGAACCAAAATTAAAAACTACTTATACCCCTAGTGCTAAACAGAATTCAAAATTTGGCTAGACCCCATAACTGCACCTTCCTCAAAGTGATTGTTTAGAAACCACAATCACAATCTCCCAATTACTAGTTAGACCCCCCCCCCCAGTTGTCGATTTCCTCTTCAGATCGAATGATACACCATAGAAAGCTATTTTAATGGACATCCACCATGATCTTGTTGGATCACACTAGATCATTTATAATTCAAGAAACATTGCAAAAATTATGGCCTTACTTAATTATGTTTCATCACCTTTAGATGGTTAGTTGCCTCAATTCTAAACTTCTCGGGCAATGATTCCTTATACCTCACGTCTTGACCTCACTTAACAGTAAAAACATGGATATAAATTATTTTTGAAACACTGATCAAAATATTATTAAAAATTCATTCCCAAAATACACCGCATAATGTACCTGCATTGTATATTTCATGTGCATTTATCCAACCATCATTTATGAACACATTATTCATGTATATCTTGATCATGAATGTTTTGAAATGCATTCACCATATATAATTCCTCACTATCATAGTATTTATACACTACATAATCACACAGACAATGTACTACCTTTAAAATTTACTTCATGGATGTATGTGTATCAATAGTATTATATTCTACCTTCACATTGTTATATCATGAAATAGCATATCATGAATTCAAACACACTTATTATCACATGCAGATTAGTTTTCTTTATGTAATCAAGAGTTCACACCCAATGTTCTTCACAAAATTCTGAAGTTCATAAAATTGAAATTCACTATCTCTTCACTCTTCATTCACGTAGCTAACAGGAACAACCCACTAAATTCCATTGCCCAATAGCAGCATAAAATTTTTTCCCTAAAAATGCATTGAAAGATACAATAAAAGGGGGAAATTTTTTCCCTGCCTTTGTACTTTTTTTACCTTGTGTGTCTGTTGCCCTAGCCTGGGGCTCGTGGGGCTTTCCACAGGGCCGGACCTGGTAGCTAAGCACATTTGACACAACTCTTCTCAGATTCTCTACATAACATAATTATGCAACACCTTATACTTTTCATGCATGCATATCATCTCGTTAATTCCTCTCAAACAACTTCACATATATGCATATGTGCAACCTCCATTTCAGGAAGATTTTGAAGCTCATGGAAAATTTTCACCATTTATTCATGTAACTCTGTGGATATCTACCCTTGTTCATTGAATCAAAAATAATCATCATGTGATCTCAAATGAAAATTATTAGCACGAAAGCATAGAATCTTCTCTAAAAAATAAAACACTTTCTGGTCTTTGTTTTTCTCTCGGTTCTCTAAAAAATTCACGTTAATCTTATACTAAAAATGAGAGAGTCTAAGAGAATTTTTAGATAAACCCCACTGACTATGTTCAACACCTCAATCTATATGTGAACTTCCTTTCATCTACATGGACCAGCTCAGATTGTGATTCACGAATACGAGAAACACTATCACAATAAAACATATCCACTTTATTTCCAATTTTCTTCTTCGTCTGGACCTCATTTTTTCAAGGAAATTCATTTTCTTGATATAATGATCACATTAAAATCATAAATTGATAAAATGATGATGGAATGGATGAATTTATCATATGTCCATCGCTACATGATGAATTAATGACCCGCTAGTAACCCGCCACATCCCATCATCCAACCATGGACCAATCCATGAATCAAGAACAAAACAAAATAGGGCACTAAAAAGAATATATAAGAGCATCATACACTCCCATAAACTAGTTCATATGTATCTCAATATGAGTATTAAGATTCTTATGAGTGATCCTTCTACGATATTAATGGGATATTGATACAAACACCAATCATAACCATAAATGAGCTGGGTAGTGAGTATGGATGCTAATGTGATGTATCACGTGTTAGGATTTGAACAGTTTCAGTCCACGATGTCCTGTGGTAGCTTATGGGACCAAACAGTTAAGAACACAAAAGAAAAACTTCGCAAATCTTTACATTGATTTGGAAATAGTGGTGCTTTCCATGAGGTGTTATTGGAATACACTAAATAAAGTGTTTGAAAATTTTGTTCAACATAACGTTTTTTGGTTTTAAATAAATTTAAAATGATTTAAACACTTTGAATGGACATATAATTCGAGAGAAGAATTTCTCAACTCACTTTATTGGATTTCATATAGGTATGTGAATGATTTTAAAGTGTATGTAGTGTTGGTTTAGTTTTAACACGTGGTGTGTGAAGTTTTAAATTAAAATTTGTAAAATATAGAGGGTTGTCACTCATTTTAAATGATTAACATTACGGGGTCATGAAATTTTATTGAATTCTTTATAAAAAATCAATTAGGGTTTTGAAAAAAAGTATTTGAAACTGGTTAGTTTATTTTAAAAAATTTGTGTTATTTTAAAGAAGAATTTGTGTAAATGGTTGGTTTTTTTAATGGGATTTCAATTATGATTTTATTAATAGTTCTCAAAAGAGACTTAAAGTCTATAAATCTTTTTAGACTTGGTTAATTTTTATATAAAAATTTTGTCTATTTATTTTGTTAAATATTAATATTAAAGAATCAAATAATATGGATATGAATAAAGATTGGATGGATGTAAATTGTTTGATAGGAGAGTATGGAGAAGGAGTGAAACAGTTCATCCAGTTTGAAAAAGATAATTCTTATGACACTTCTCAAATCCTTTTTCTGTGTTTACACTTTTATTATTCAAGAAAAGTAAGTATAGAAGAGTGGAAAGAACACTTGATCTGTCATAGAATAGATCAAAGTTATAAATATTGTAATAAACACGAGAAAAAAATAATATAGCTAGTGGTTGGGATAGCAATGTGTTTTATGGATCATATGATATTATTAAAAGTCTGGACAATGAAGAAGACCTTATCAGGGATGTGATTATAGATGTTAATGATGATGAAGATCGTATTTAGTAACTAAAAAGGATGGTTGAAGATGAACTTTGTGATTTACCAAAATTATTTTAGCACATAAATAGTTATGCAAAGATGCCTTTGTGTGATGGTTGCACTAAATATAAAGCATTGTCAGCCATACTAAAGCAGTATAATTTGAATGCAGGAAATGGGTGGAGTGACATCAGTTTTATAGAATTACTTGCTCTCTTAAATAAAATGATCTGAGTATATAATGAGATCCCGAGCCGAACATATGATTCTAAATGATTTCTATGTTTGATGGGTATGATCTCTAAAAGAATAGACACCTACCTGAATGACTATATACTATTTCTCATGGACCAAAAATCACATAGAGAATTCCCAAAGTGTGGTGCTTTTTGATATAAGAAATATGAATGTCATCTTATGAAAGTTGTATGGTACTTTCCAATCATTTCAAGGATTAGGCACCTATATGGAAGGGAGGAGACCATAAGGAAATTGAAGTGGAATGTAGATAGAATTAATAAATATGAGAAACTAAATCACCCAAAAGAATATCCTCAGTGGAAGAGAATCTATCATGAGTATCCTGATTTTGGAAATGAGACGAGAAATCTTCATCTTACATTATATACATATGGAGTTAATCCTTTGGTTTTCAAAGTAGTAATCATAGTACATAGAGGGTGAAACGTCCTTGCAGTGTTAACTTCTTTCTCTATGGGTGACTTGGCATGTTTCTAGATGATAACCTTGGAATTTATACAGGCTACACCTAATTCCAGTAAGAAAGATGCCTAGAGGGTCACACACTATGTGTATCTATGTATATAAGTTAAATATTCATTTGACAATTTTATTAAAGATTATTCCCGGTTGTGATTTAATAATTATTTAAGGATGTCTGATCCCATTTATTTCAATACTATTTATTCAAGAGAATATATAATGGGTGAAATAATATATTTTTTGCAAATAATGTTATAATATTTATTTATGAAACAAATTGTCATTATTCCTGGTCTAACAAATGTGGTCTAGGAAATAACGAAAATGGAAAAGAAAAAGTACAGACCATGTATATTAATATACATCATGTGTTATTTTTTTTGGTGATTTGTGAGAAATAATATTATTTATTTCATTAATTAATATTAGGTGGAATTCACAGGGAACATGTCAAGTGATAAAAATATCCAAATGTTGTTATTAGACTTGGGGTCTTACTATGAAATAAATGAAATTAATAAATTACATTGGATAATTAACTGATTTTTATTATTCTAAGTTATATAAATTCCAATTACATTATTCTCATGACATCTAGAAATTCTATGTGGTTGTGCACAGCCGATATGAAAAAAGATCTCAAGCCATGAAATAATTCCATTCCTCCAAGAACGCTCTCAGGTTATGAGAGAGATCTTCCTCCCTGGGATCAAGGAGAGAACTTTGGAAGAGGATCTCAAGGTGATCGAAAGTGGATATCAGAAGTGAAGGATATTTTATGCTATCACCTGAGGATACATTCGGTGACATCCATTGATATGTGGATCACAAGTGGATCACCGCTAGAGGAATCAAACACTTGGATTTTGCTATGCAATGACATATCATATTGGACCATGACCAGAAGAATCAACGAAGAGAGAAATCCATCAAGGTAATTATTGTCTTTTAAATAAATTAATTATAAAAAATATATGATGATCATCTCTATGGTTTTGGTACATCTCTCTTTAATTTTTATTATTGGTTTTATTATGAAGATCTGACATTTTAACATCGTAATAGATCTCAGATTGATCATTGTTAACGTTAAAATTAAAGTTTGGTACACCCATCCATGTTCTTCCGTTGTGCCCGGAACCTATAGACCGACACTGGGCTCATGGGCTATGTGAATTATCACTTTTAAATGACCTATTGGAAGTGGTATATAGTGTGGAATGACGTTCTAGATATTTAACACCGTAGCCCTCACTAAAATGTGATTGGTGGATGTTGACATCTATAAATCACAATCATTTTCACACTGTACAATATCAATACAGGAAAGGTATCAGTGTCTATCCAATTTACAATTCATATAAACAACTATTGTAACATTGATTACCTTAGATATGATAGGTTTTTAGGGGAATTTCTCACCTCAAAGCTAGTGGGAGTGGGGAAATATCTTTACACGCTGGTTGTTCTTGAGTTGTTTAATCTCTTTTCCCCCTCCCCCCACCATCATATTTTACATGAAAACTCTCTACAATTGAATATGTTCTTTATGGATAGTTATTCCTTAACTCATCATTTTGATTTCTTCAATTTTATCCTCCTATTATTTGTTTCTTAAAAAAAATTAGGGTGTCACCGCAAAACCCACACCTCTGACGTGACCATGCTTTTCTTGATACTTTAATGCCACTAAAAGTATTTCTACATCTAATTTTGGGTTTGTTGATTCTAAGGACTATGTCAAATATAAAATATATTAATATAAGTAATCCTTTTTATGTAATATCAATTTAAAGAAAAAAATATATTTATTATTTCATATTACACATGTTCCCACACTTTTTGTGTGTTTTCATCTACTAGTATTCCATCTTTATTTACACGCACCTCCTTCCATAGAACATGGAATTAGATGGAAGTGACATTGAATTTGTTTCATCAATATTCATATAAACAAAGGAACATAATTATGGTGTCGTTTCATGTCACATAAAAGTATTATGGTAGATTTAAAATACGTACCATTTTTTATCAAGTGATACGTACCCCATTCTTACTTTACGGTTGGGGTATACTGGTTTTGCTTCTCGTTCCTTATTTTCAACACTCATTTGTTATTTCATAAATAAAAAACTATCAATCAAAGTGATGAATAACGATATCATAAAAAAACATATTACCAAACACAATGTACCTGAAAAGACTTCTCCTCATGATAGCTAGTAAACGTATCCCACACTACTTGGGTTATCAGGTGTGCATAAATACGAGGTATGTGTGGGTTTATTTTACCTTCAAGGTCTTTAAGACAACATTTCATTACAATTGTGAGAAATCCTCTGTGAATCCCTTTAGAAACCCTTAATACATAGTCATTATGTGAGTCATCCACTATAAATGCACTCTATAAGGGATGATGAAGAGTAGGTCAATGTTTCATTATTTTATTTTTTAGTAAATTAAAGAAGAGATATATCATTATTTTACCGTAATATTTCTCCACATCAGTGTCTTAATCCCATTGAAAACATGATGCCATGACTGTACATCAATCAGCATGCATTATCGAGTGACGATTCTAATGTAACTACTGAACATGGGCTTGTTGGGGTTAACATGTTGGCCCCTATTATTCCATCTGATATCCTATTTTATGCTTTTCTCTTTTTTCCTTAAGGATTTTTGCTAACACCATAATACTATGGTTCTCTGGTTTTTTCTATATCGCCCATGTTTTAGTGCCTAGAATTTCCTCAGGGTCAACATCATCAATATTTTCCTTTAGAAATCTTGAATCGGCATGTGAAGATGATAGTTTTAACTCTACCCTAGGAGAAGTAGCAGCAACAGATTGAGAAAATTATTGGTCCTCTACACAGTGACCAACCATATGATGAGAGACCTATTGTGCCTCGGGATTGGGAGAATTATCACTTGATGAAGTCATTATCTACAAAAGTGGTTCAACATTTAATGTAGATTACATAAAATTACCAGAAAATAGATAATAACATAAGGTAACATGATGTATATTACCAAAAAATATATCCAGAATATTGAGATCTCTTTTTTTAAAAGGATGAATAGATTTGACCCCCAATCAACTATCCAAATCCCTTTGTTATGGTCTCCTCTGACATTTAAAACATATTCTACATTGGAAAAAATACGAAATTTATATGACATCCAAATGAAATGGTCACCCTCCATTGAATTTTCATTTTACCCTTCAGTGGATTTAGCAGATAACAGAACAATTGACCAATTTTAGTTTGCAGGATCTACAACATAATATACTTTTACTACCTATGATGCCATTGTAAATGGTATTTCTTTGATCCCTTCCTTACTAAAATCAAATTTCATGAATACCAACTCAACAATTTTAACATCACTCCTGTTATCAACCCACTTTCATTGAAAAATCGGAACATTGATGTACATATAATCCAAATCCCATATTTGTTTGACGATTCCAAAGTATGACATATTAGCATAAATTGGATTTTTTCCCTTAGCATTGGAAACATGCATCGCTTCATCCACAAGTGTAACTCCATTATTCTTCATGGTACTATCTTCATCATGTTCATTAGTATAGTATGTGTAATTGTTAATAACATAAGCATTGTAAGATAATACATACACAGTTGATCTTCCAGATAACCATCCAAGTCGTTCTGAAATTGTGTTTATATTTTCATCTGGATCCATAAATATGCGGTCTCAAAACCATCCTATAAACTAATGATTATGTTTATTTGATATCCATTTTTATGAATATGATGGATTAAAATTCCTAATAATTTTTTTTTGGGTTTCGACATATGGTTCAACCTCAAAACTATTATGAAAGGCATAAATGTGTGCCTCCTCCTCATCTGTAATATTGATTGTAACAACCTATATTTCATAAATTATTTCACCCACAAACCGCCTAGTGTGACTAGATTTTGGTAGATAAATTATTTCCACACTAAATAGATATTTGGTATAGAATTCAATGGCTTCCTTAACAATATATTGCTTCACAATACAACCATGGGGACGACTTTGATTTTTGGCATACCCTTTAAAAATCATTATTTACCATTCAATGGGGTACATCCATCTATTTCGCATAGGACCACAAAGTCAAATATCTCTCAATAAGTGAACCAACAAATTAACCATCATATCAATGAATTTCGATGGGACGAACATTTCCAATAAACATAATATAAAGGAAATATATCTTTCCATACTCAAAAATTTTACTAGGCCTACAAATTTTTGGGATATAACTTTAAATAATAAAAAGATATTTATTAACATATAATGGACATTGGTGGAAAAAATGCAATGTAAATCTACATGAATTAGATATTACATTAAAACATGGCAGCCATGTGATTCCAGACCCTTTAAATTTAAAATGGTCATTAACGCGATGTTCTTGATATTTGATGAATACCCCTATGTATCCTTTACATCATTCAAGAAGATGAAAAATTGATATATCTCATACTTGGAATTATTTTAAGCATATAAAGGAATAAAAATTCATTTTTCACCCTTGACTGGCACTAACTCTTCTCTTATTCCCATGTAAACCATGTTCAACCTTGCCTTAATTCCATCCTTTGTTTTTCAGGGTGCATTTAGCAATGTGCCAATGAAAATGTCACATAAATTTCTTTCAACATGCATATCATAATTTTTTTTGACATATAGATAATTCTAGTATGGTAATTCAAAAAAAAACTAACCTCTTCTTCCGACTGGTTTTCTTTAGGTTTTTGAAAAAATGTTTACCAAAAGAAGTTTCGACATATTTTACATTCTCAAACAGTTGACCACTAGTTAGTGGAGGCAATGATGTACATTCTTATGAACTTTTGTCAAATGATTTCATCCAATATCAGTAATTATAACATTAGGGTAGAAATCTATGGTGTCCTAGAAACATAGTTTTTGATGAATGTTTCAACCTAATTGACTATGTACCTTGTTCACACATGAGACACCCATGAATTCCATTAATGCTATATACTGAAAAATTCCCATAAGTTAGAAAGTCATTTATCATCCCAAGCAACATGTCTCTCAACCAAAAATCTTCTTTTCTATAAGAATCATACAATGAAACACCTGAATCCCACAATAAATTCAAATCCTCAATCAATGGATCCAAATAAACATCAATATCATTACTCAGTTATTTTGGTCCTGATATAATCATATATAGCCTAGTGTGTTTTGGTTTCATACATAACCACGGTGGAAAGTTATAATTTACCAACATAAATAGCCATGTACTGTGAGTACTACTTTGAAAACCAAATGTATTCGCTCCATCTATAGATATTGCAAGATGAAGGTTTCTTAGCTAGTTTCCAAAATTAGGATACTCATGATCGATTCTCCTCTACTAAAGAGAGTCTTCCATGTGACATAGGTTCCCATATTAATTTCCTCTATATGCGTGCCACATTAATTGATCTGTGGTATCCTCACTTCCATATAGGCGTTTCAAACATGGAATGATTGGAATGTAACTTAAAAAATTCTTGGGACCAAATTCACCTTTATTTTATCGAGAATCACCACACTTTGGAAATTCTCTAAGTGAATTGTGGTCCTTGAAAAAAATTATACAATCTTTTGTTCAGGCATGTATTATTTCAGATATCATACCCATTAAACATAGCATTTTTATGGCATCATATGTTTGGCTTGAGAGCTCATTATCTTCTAGGAGCATGTCATTCCAGAGAGAAGGTAATTATATAAAACTAGAGTCACTCCATATATTTCCTACATTAAAAATATATAGCATTAGTATAGCTGGAAATGCCGTATATTTAGTGAAACCACCATATAAATGCGTCTTTGCACAACTCTTTAACTACTCAAACAATTTTGGTAAATCATGAAGTTTATCCTCAATTGTACTTCACATTTCCTCAATACGATATTCCTCATCATTCAAATCTATAATCCCATCCTCAATGTGATCTTATTAATTTTCACCACTTGTAATTATATTTGATGATCCAGAAAACATAGTTCTATCGTAGCCACTAGCTACTTTCACTTTTCCCTGTGTTTATTCCAACATTTATAACTTTGATCTATTCTATGACAGATCAAGTGTTTTTCCAACTCCTATAGACTAACCTATCTTGAATAAAAACAGCGTAAACATGGAAAAAGGATTTGAGAAGGGTTATATGCATGATCTTTTGCAATCTTGATAAACTCTTTCACTCTATCTTTATACCTTTTTGTTAAACAATTGGAATCCATCCAGTCCTCATTCATAGCCATCCAATTTGATTCGTTGATATTAATTTTTTGAAAAAATAAATAGACAAAACATTGGAATAAAAATTAACCAAGCTTAAAAATATTTATAGAATTTAAGTATCATTTGAAAACTATTTATAAAATCATAGTTGTAGTCCCATTAAAAAACCAACAATTTAAAAAAATTCCTCTTTAAAAGAACACACTCTTTTTAAAATAAACCAATCAGTTTCAAACACTCTTTCTCAAAACCCCAATTCCTTTTTTATAAATCATTCAAGGCAACTTGATGACCCAATAATGTTAATTGTTTAAAATGTGCGAAAACCCTATATATTTTACAATTTTTCATTTAAAACATCACACACCCCTTGTTAAAATTAAACTAGATTTACATATGCTTTCAAAACATTAACATCCCTGTATGAAATCCAATCAGGTGATTTTTGAAACACATTTCAAGAAACCTAAGTCCATGAAAAGTGTTTAAATCATTTAAAAGTTATATAAAACCAAAAAAATGTATGCTGAACACATTTTTCAAACACATTTTTCATATATTCCAATAACATATCATAGAAATTAGAACTATTTACAAATCTAGGAAAGGATATGGGAAGTTTCTCTTATGTGTTCTCAACTGTCTAGACCCATAAGCAACCACATGACCATGATGGACTAAACTTGTTCAAATGATGACTCTCAATACATCAAAATATAATCAATACTTATTACCCAACTCATTTAGGGTTAAGATTGGTGTTTCAATCAATCTCCCATTAAGATCTTAGAAGGATCACAGATGAACATCTAAATACACATATTGAGCTATAAAACATAGGTCAGGTCTCGTATAATGTAATGTATATTTCAATGGTATTATCATAGATGGAAATTCTATGTTAGTAGTTCATCCCTATCTCATATAATTAAAATCTCATCTTAGAACCCTCCACCATCACCCATAGAGTCTTATAAAATACCATTTTTTATCCCAACCATCAATGTAGGGAGTATAACTAGTCTATGGAAACATAAGCGTTGTTTCAATGGGTAGGGATTAAAAACCCTGATTCCTAAAAAAATCAAAACTCATTCTTACAAAATATCCTAAAATTAGAGTTAAAAGGGAATCAAAACCCAAATAACTCTCACATCGACACTAGTGACCCTTGGAAACTCACCACATCCCTTCGTCTAAACATGAACCAATATGAGCATCAAGAACAAAACAAAATATGGCATTGAAAAAGGATATATGAGAGAATCATACACTCCCATCCACCGGTTCATATGTAGGGTGTGAGCTAAAAATTCTTTTTATGATTTCATAAAGAACTATCGTTGAATCCCTTTATAATATAGTTCATAAAGTGATAGTTTGAGAATAAATTTCAAAATATATTTTCACATTAATTATAAAACTAGGGTAAAATATGAAATGTATATATTTTTAAAAAAACGCCACTTTTATGATATACAAACAAGTGTAACTAAAAATTTGAAATAAAAATATTTTTAAATGGAATGAGGGCCTTTAAAACCATATAAGACATATCATATCATAGTTTTTTCCTTTTTTAGATCATTTTCTAAAAAAATCAATTTCATAAATAACCACAATGAAAGCCTATTTTCTTAAAACTAATTTAACAAATAACCAGCTTTTTCCCTTTTTAAGGAAACATTTTTTACCATTTAAATCAACCTATTTTAAAGTAAAAAAATATGCACTCAAAGTGAAACAATGATCATACATAGGCAATAAATAAATAAGGAAACATAATCCTAAAAAAACCAAACGATGGTTCTATATAAAAAAACCAAGGGAATACAATCGAGCGAAGAAAATAAATCCTCTAAAGTATCATATGAATGATGTAACCATCATATAAAATTTCATAAGACTCATGTATTTGGATCATGAACTCGAGATGAGGAACCTAGTTTGATACTATTTAACTTGTCATATCAAAGTAGTCCTATCGAACTCACTAGGATCTATCATGATCAGGGGATCAAGATAAAATCTGGTCCCTTCCAGTAGATTCTAGGGACACTTAAACATCTCAGAAACTCACTCAATCTAACGAGGTCCTTACACTAGGCAGTGCACTCCACAATTGGGATTTCACTTATTTTGATCTATACCATTCTACTAGGACACCCATGACATTTCAATAGTGGAAGGGAGAAACCAATAAAATAATAGATCATCACATAAATATAATTTCAATAATTTGAAATTTAACCTTACCCCACCTACTACACCCTCACAAGAAACAACCCCTTTCACATCTTTTTTTAGCTTCACAATAAGAATAAGAATATAATTTAATCCACTATGGGATCATGATCCACTATAGGAATAATAAATGCATGGAGCTCAATTGAGGGTCTCCCATATTTATTAAATTACTTCCTTTAAATTACTATTTAGGATTTTAAAAATTTTCTCAAGAAGCCAATCAATTTTCACATCATTTTAGAACCACATTTCAAATTTCATCTAAAAACCATTTATCAAAATGCACTAGAAAGTAAATTTAGAAACCCAACCATTTTCTATAAATAAAATTTTTAAATAATAAACCCTTTTATTTTTGAAGGAAATATGTTCTAACAACTCTTTTATTAAACTGAAATATCCTTTTGAAAACATCTTAATCCACTATGATAGTTAAGGGTCTTAAATCCATTTAAATATGTTGAAGGTAAATTCCGTTCATTTTGAAAAACATGAATTTTAAATATCACATATTCAAATTAATGAAAAACAATTATGGCCAAACTTTCTAAATAGTTAAATTCATTTCAAAAATACACTCGTGCCATTTACAAAACACTTGGCATGTGACATAAGTCTATGCCAAGTCCTTAAACCGTTTTCAAGACAATTGAATCCCAAAAAAGTCATAACATATGATTATAATTTCATAAGAAAACATTTAAAAACATCCGAGTAATTTATAACAAGT
The DNA here is from genome assembly GCA_963277665.1 of Viscum album. Taxonomy (NCBI): domain Eukaryota; kingdom Viridiplantae; phylum Streptophyta; class Magnoliopsida; order Santalales; family Viscaceae; genus Viscum; species Viscum album. The sequence goes on along the minus strand of OY728155.1, from coordinate 267,117,026 downwards.
ATTATAAGGGATTTCAAATGAAAAAAATACCTCACTAAAGCAAAATCGAGGGTTAAACTTATCAAAATTAATAGAGAACACACAAATATGTGATGTGACATTCTAGTAAACCCATAATGGAAAAAATCCTTATTATTAAAAATCAATTGAACTATGATCTAGTGGCATCACACTTCAAATGCATAATCGAGTCACATAAAACAAAGAAAATAATATGAAGAGGAACACCAACCAACATGCAATTCATTTAGTGGTTGAACAAGGACCACCAATGACCATGATTTTCAAAAGTGCATTTAGACCATACAATTCACAAAATAACATCAATATCAAACTATAATTACATATGAACAAGACAAAATAGATGAAAAATAGGAGAAAAATCACTAGCAGAGGAGAGGCGTACAATGGGGGAGAGGTGCACAATAGAGGTGTGGCACAAGACAATGGTCTGGCACACGATGGAGGAGTGGTGCATGATAGTCGGTTCTTGCATGTCAGGGGTGTGGTGTGTGGTGAAGGAGAGTCACACAGTGGAGGTGTGGTTCAAAATAGGGGAGAGGCAGCAGGAGAGGAGGATGAGGAGGTGGAGTCACGACATAGGGGTCAGTTTCCGCGAGTGCTAGAGGGGTGCGAGAATGAAGGAGACTATTAGGGTTTTTTATAAAACCTAGTCAACCTTTTATCAGCGCTAAAATAAAAAATGCTGATAAAACATACATTTTTCGTGCATTTTTAGGGTAGATAAAGATAGGCCTTTATCAGTTCTAGAAAAGTGCTAATAAGAGGTTACTTTATCAGTGCTAAAATTATAGTGCAGATAAAGGCCCATCTTTATCGGCGCTAAAAAAGCACTGATAAAGGTATTATGTTAAAAAATTTATTTACACTAATATATATATTTATAAAATTATATATAAGATAAATATATGTTAATTTATTTATAATTATAACTACAAATAAATATATTTATATTTATATTTATAAAATTACAATTTAAATAACAATAAATTTATAAGAAATATAATTTTTATATTTATAATATTAGAATATATATAATAAATATATTAATTATATATATTAATAAAATTATAAATATATACAATTATATTTATTTTAATTTTATAACTATATAAATGAATATATATATATATATATAAATAATTATAAAATTATAACAAATTAATATTTCTAATTTTTATAATTTTAATAATATATATATATATATATTTATTATATTTTTGTAATTATTCAAATATATAAATATTTATTTATAACTATAAAAATAAATATTTTTATTTATTTATCAATATTTCAATATATTTATAAATATATTTATTTAATTATATATAACATTATATATGAAAATAATAAATATTTTTTTGTAAATTAATAATCACTTAAATAATTATATTTTTATTTCTAATTAAAATTTATAATAAGTAAATATTTATTTATATTTTTAATTAGAAATATATATATATATATATATATAATTATAAAATTATAAAACATATATTTATAATTTTATAAATATATATAAATATATTTATTAAAATTTTGTAGTTATTTAAATATATCTAGAGTTATTTAGAATTATATTTATTACTATTTTTATTAATTAAAAAATATTTTTTTATAAATGTATAGAATTAATATATTTATTATAATATTTTAAGTATTGAAATATATCGACATTAATTTTGGAATTATAATTATAAATATTTGTATTTATTTATAAATATTTGTATATATTTTTAAATACATTTATTTATAAACATTTTTATATATTTATAAATATAATTATTTAATTATATTACAACTTCATAAGTTGTGTAATAAATATATTTATTATAATTTAATAATTATTTACATATATATAGTTATTTATAGATATATTTATAAATGTAAATAAATTTATTTATAAATATTTTTATATAATTATAAATATTAATATATATATAATCATATTATATGTATTTATTTTAATTTAATAAATATTTAAATATATATATCTATATAGTTGTAATTATAATTACAAATAAATATATTTAAAAAGTATTTATATATAACTAAAATTTAATAATTATAAATATAATAAGTATATTTATTATCTAAATATATTTAATATAATTTTATAAGTATTTTTGAGAACATAATAGTATATATGATAAATATGAATTAATCTAATAGCTAGTAAATATACATAATAAAAAACAAGCCATCAAAATGGACAAAATCAATAATCAGAAAGGGTGTAGTGTATAAATGAACATTATGATACATAACCGTTTTACGCATGATCAATATATTTACTTACCAAATTTATTAGAAACACATATATATTAAATATTTAATATAAATAAAAAAAATATATATTTAAAAAGGTATTTATATATATTAATTATAAATAAAATAATCATATTAAATATAACAAATTTAATTAATATAATTAATCTAATAAATCTAATAATCTAATAAATCTAAAAAATCTAAACAATTTTCTTAATTAATCTAACAAATCTAATAAATATAAATCTAAAAATCAATCATAAATCCAATAAATATAATAAATATATTTATTATTTAATGCAATTTATTAAAATATTATAATTACATATATATATATAATTATAATCTTAGAAATACTTCTTTATAAAATTACATATATATATATTTATTATGAATTATTAAAAATAAATATTAATTATAAACATGTGTTTTTTAGTTAATGTATCCAAAAAACATTATGTTTGAATATAAATTAATAAAAACTTTTATCATCACTAAATATAGAACAGATAAACAAATCCTTTAATAGTAGTAAGAAAAATGCTGATAAGGGTGTGCCTTTTATAATCTCTTTTATTAGCATTGATAAAGGATACATGTATCCGTGCTTTTATATAACACTAATAAAGGCTCCACCTTTATAAACATTTTCTACATAGCACTGATAAAGCTAGGTGCTTCCCTTTCCCTATTTTTGGTAGTGATTGAGACCAACTTGTACATTAATACTTATTTATCCCATAAAGATAATAATGACATTGTTAGCAATGTGCCACATTTTAAGTCATTTATAATCCATTCCTACCCTCCTCTTGGAATTTCCATGATATTATGAAGTTGAAGTTTAGGGGTGGGAGAACTATTGGTGAAAGTATTGCACTTCATTGTAAGGAAAGATTGTGGGTTCTATTTTGGGTGTTGGTAAAGGTTTATTATTCATCCATTGATATTTATTTATTAACCCTTTTTGAAAAAAGAATAAATTAATAAAAAAAGAATGGGTTTTGAATTGGGGAAATACAAATTCACCATTATCGGACTAATGGTTTTATCATATGTGGCTTGTTGGTGGATGTGAGATTTGTTCCAAGTTTTCATGAATTTCAGGAAAGTAAAAAATAAGAAAAATTAGTTTCATAGGTAAAATTCATTCATTTTTATTTCACTGACCATGCCCATTAATTTGATATTGTGGAAGTAAGAGTTGTCATTTTGAAGGGATATTTCTATTGAGATTTTACTTTTGATATCTTGCATTATGATTTAGATATAAACCTCCTCGTTTACCCTTAAATTATTTCACTTAAATCCCTACCAACAATAACTCTTAGAGTCATTATATCCTTAATTGAAAATACCTTTTTATTTTATCTGAGTTTTGTCTTTATAAAGTAGAGAATATAGATCCTTTGAATGCTTATGGAAATGTGAATGTATTTAAGGAATGATCAAAAATTTACTTCAATATGTACCTTGAGCGATGAGTGAAAATGATTCAATTTGAGTTAGATCATGACTTGGAATGATTGGAATTAATTAATTGATCTTCTTGAATGAATGAAGGGAGAGGATCCACCATTTTCAAATGGGAGAAAGTAAAATACATGACTTAATTTTCTCTTGAAAAAATGTGAATTTGAGTTGGTGTTTTATGTGGAACATAAAAAAGTGGATTAATGTTGATAACCATTTTATTTCATTACATAAATATTTAACTATTTTTTCCATTGATTCCCAATATTAATTAATGTTGAGATTTACTGACTGTGAAAAACTAAGGTTCATGTGTGGGGGTATTTGATGCATTTGATGCACTCATTTTTATGATTTTATTTAATATTTTCTAATGTGTGTTCTCTAGTTTTTAATAATTTTTTACCATGTCATTAATTAATTAATTAAAATGTGGGAAATTTCCATTGATGAAATGATATATATGAAAATGGACCAAAATAATGAACTTAAAATTTTGAAGTTTACTTATAGTTCCAATTTACTAAGTGTATGATTTTCCTTTTAATGAAATAGACCATCTGTGATATCCCTCTCAACCAATTGTCTTCATCTAATATATCTCACCCAAGAAGGGTCATCTAACAAAGAAAGCCCATAAGGAGGCTAACACGGGTATCAAGGAGAAGGACTGTTCATGCATAGTTTGTGTGCATAGGTTGGGCCAAATCCTGTGGGTCCACGCTTATCGAAAAAACATATATGTACATGGGATTAATGTTACAACACCCCATCCCCATAATAGGAATTTAAAATAAACAATCTATGGGAAATAATATATGTGAGTGCCATACTACTTTCATCTAGGATGTTGGACAAAATGTCAAGGCTACTGTTTCCCACTTAAAAAATGGCACTCCTTTGCACCTCCGCCATGTGACTTCACCACTCTTACATTTCAATGCCAATGCACACCACTCTTAAAACTAGAAATCACTTGACTATCACATGTTCCTTCTGGATCTACCATGGACACCACAAAGAGAGATAATTCTCATGAAAAGGTTGAATTCCAAAGCTTGGGATCACTATATATGGGTCGTAACTATAACCTTGAGTTCCATTGTTAGTTTATTATTTTTGGATATTTTTTGTTTCTTTTATATCTATCAGGTCCTAATTTTCCTATCTTTATATTTCTTTTTAAACTAATTCTTTTATATTGTGTTTAATATTTCAATTAAAAAATTCGGCATTTCTGTCTCCTCGGGTTTCTTGACCAACATTGTATCAAAGGAGTTTTAGTGTTTCCTCATGTCTGATTCAACCTCAAATTCAGTTTCCCCTACTTCTTTCATTCATGATGGATTTCTTGATCCTTCTAATGATTTATTCTTGGAGTCTTTTGATAATCCCGATGTAGTGTTTGTTTTGAAGGTTTTCAATGGCATCGAGTTTTATTCTTGGAAGCGTGCTATGATAATCTCCCTTTCAGCTAAGAAAAATCATAGATTTGTTACTATTGATGTTCTGAAGCCTGAATGTTCTTCCTCCTTCTTATCTATTTGGAATCATTGCAATAATATGGTTATAAGTTGGATAATTCACTCTCTATCCAAGGAAATCATAGAAAGTGTTCTTTATCTTACCACCACCCATTAAATCTGGACTGAGCTTGTATAACGGTTTGTGCAGGAAAATGGAACACAAATTTTTCAGATCCAGAAGCAACTATACAATATTTCTCAAGGTACTGACTCTTTATAAACATATTTTAACAATATTAAAAGATTTTTGGATGAATTGAGTGAGTATCAGTCGACTCCTTCATGATCCTATGGTGTTGTCAAAGCGATTGAAAAAACTCTTTAAGATCAATGACTTCTTCAATTTCTTATGGGTTTGAATGACTAATTTGCTACTATTAGAGGTCATATTCTTATTATTTATCCAATAGCTTTATTGAACTAAGATTATTCAATGATTATCCAAGAGTAGATCCAGAAGGAAATTTCTTCTATTGTTACTCCATTTTCTGGTGATGCTACCTGTCTCACTGTGGCTTTACCCAGGACTATTCTTCCTCATAAAAATCCTAATACTATTTTCAATTACTGGAAAAATCCTAGTCATATAGAAGATAAATTCTATCATATTTTTGGTTTTCTTACTAATTTTAAATTTACCTTGTCCAAACAAGTTTCTTCTCTAATCCAGAATGATGATATGGTCCATAATGATGCTTATAATGTTGGTGTACCAAGTCCTGGTTCTCAGATATTGGTAGATAAGTATTCTAAACTCATGCATTTACTCTCAAATTTAAATCTGGTGGATCAACCTTTTTTTGCAACAACCCATGTCAATTTTTTTCATAATCTTGTTACTGAATCTGTTGAAGTACCTAATTCCATATGAATTGTTGATAATGGAGCTTTGGAACTTAAGTGTTTTTAAATGCATGATTTTATTAACTTGACTATTGTCTCTATTCCATTTTTTATTTCACTTCCTAATTGTTTTTCAATTAGTGTCACACATGTGTGTTCTGTGAGATTGTCATCTTCTCTCATTTTTCCAACGTTTTATATGTCCCTTCATTTACTTTCAATTTGTTCTAATTTATATATTGATTTCTCAATTCAATGGGAATATTACTTTAACTCATTATCTTTGTTTCCTCTACGACCCTTCATTAAGGATACCATTGATCCTTGGTAATAGAGAAGGAGGACTATTCATCTTTAACCCTACTATATTTTTTCATTCTTCATCTGCTTTTAGTAGAAATTTGACCTGTAATCCTATTTTTTTCTTCTTCTCATTCTGAAAATGTAAATTTGTGGCATTTTAGAATGGGTCATATGCATTATTAAAAGCTGATCATTTAAATGTAAATGTTTGACACATCAATAAAGTTGTTGATCCTTTTCCTTGTATCATTTTTCCAAATCTCGACAACCTAAGCTTCCTTTACATATTAGTACATATAGTACTACTTCTCCTTTTTAAATCATCCATGTTGATGTATTGGGACCATACAAAACCCATTCTACTTCAGGTCATCGTTATTTCTTAACTTTAGTTGATGATTTTAGTAGAACTAACTGGGTGAATGTACTTTATAATAAATATTCAGTCTTCCATGCTATGAAATCCTTTATTCTTCTGGTTCGTACTCATTTTTCTACTACCATAAAAATCATTAGATATAAAAATGCACCTAAATTGAGTTCATCTAATGATAGAAAAAAAAATTTATCTTCATTGGAAATCATTCATCAAAAGTCTGTTCCATATACTCTATAAAAAAACGGAGTTGCTGAACGTAAGCATAAACATATTTTAGAAGTTTCTTATGCCCTTATTTTTCAATCCGGTCTTCAAAAATCACATTGAAGTGAGTCAGTTTTACATTCCATTTATCAAATTAATAAAATTACTTCTATGTTTTTGGGTTTGAAAACACCCTATGAACTTCTCTTTAACAAACCACATTCCCTTCACCACTTGTGGTCTTTTGGATGTTCTTATACCTTTTCAAATTTCTTTCCAACCATAGATAAATTCAACTCTCATACTCATTCAGTTTTGTGAAATGGTTTTCCTTTTAGAAAAAAGGATTACAAAATTCAAAACCTAGTCACTAATTAAATAATATTTTCTCAAAATGTAATCATTTATGAGACAATATTTCCTTTCTATATTATTTCTTATAATCCTTCTCATGTCTCTCTTCTTTTACATATTCTTGATAAAATTAATCTTCCTTCTTCTTCTTCTTCTTCGCCTCTTCTAAATTCAACCTTATCTCCTTCTATTTCATCCTCACCATCCACAATAACCACAGATTTGTACTATTTTTGTCCACTTATAATTTCTAACATAACTTCCAAACCTCAGGAACATTTACAAGATTATATTTAAAGCACTATGGGAAACAAAATTAGTGAAGTGGTTTCAAATTTTTTTCACTTATAACTTCACTAATGATTGTTCTTCCCCTCAATATATTTTCTTCAATTCTCTCTCTCAAAGTGTTTAGAACCTGTTTCAATACATGATTCATGATATCTAACATCAGTCGTATTCTGAATCTTCTGCTGATCCTTGATGGAAAGAGGCCGAGGATGCAGACTTTTATGCTCTGGAAACAAATAGGTCTTAGGATATTGTTAAATTTCCCATGGGAAAGATACCTATAGGATATAAATGGGTTTATAAAGTTAAAATACATTCTTATAGAAGTATTGAATGGTTCAAATCTCATTTATTTTTTCATGGTTTTACTCAAAAAGAGGGAATCGATTTTGAGGAAACTTTTTCACCTATAGTTAAATTTACCATAATAAGAGCTCTTATTTATTTTAAAACTAAGAACAATTGGCCATTATTTCATCTTTATGCTAATAATTCTTTATTAAAAATTGATATTCATAATGGAAAATATATGAAACCTCCTCCTATACAATCATTTCCTGATAAGTCTCTAGTTGTTCGTCTCTATAAATCCATTTATGGTCCTAAAAAATCTTCACAATAGTGGTATGGTAATATTTCTAACAAATTATGCTCTAAAGGTTATATTCATTCACCACATGATCATTCTCTTTTAAATATGATACTTACATGGTGGTTTATGTGGTCAATGTTTATGATTTATTGATTATTGGAGATGATCTCGATGAAATTACTTCATTAAAGTGTTTTCTTCACAATGTGGTTTAGATAAAGGATTTGGGTACCCTACATTTTTTCCTAGGGCTGGAGTTTCGTCATTTTCCCCAATGTATTCTTATTTGTCAACAAATTTACACACTAGATTTATGTGAAGAATATGAAGTTTCTTCACATCCTCAGGTGCTGCTCCATTTTATTCCTTTATCATGATCAAGTGTAATGATGACTAACCTCTTTCAAACACCACTGAATACAGAACTATTATCATAATGCTTAAATTTCTGCTATATATGAGGCCTGAGATTGCTTATATATTTCAATATCTTTTCCAGTTTAATCAAAATCATTGTTCTTGACATATTAATTCTACTATACATGTTTTTCAATATCTTTATAGTCATCCTATTCAAGGTATTTTAATGAATGATTCTCTTGATTTCATCCTCATGGCATATTGTGACTCTGATTGGGCAGCTTGTCCCATTTCATGATATTCTGGTAGTGGGGTTTTTATAGTATTGGGTAGATGTCCTATATCTTGAAAGTAAAATAATAATGTTTCTATTTCTTTTACTTATATGGAATCTGAAAATCAATCCATAAGTAGGGTCACAACAGATATTTCCAATATTTCTCACCTTTTTCATGATCTTTCTGTTGATAAAATTACTCCAATTTCTCTCAAATTTGATAACAAAGTATCCATTTATATTTCTAAGAATTTTATTATCATGATAGGACTAAGAACATAGTGTTTTATTGTCATTTTGTATGGGAACAACTTCAATGGGGCCTCATTTCTATCTCTCATACATCAACTTCTACATAGTTGTCAGATGTTTTCACGAAACCACTTTCACTTATCAACATCATCTTCTTCTTCCCAAGATTGGTCTCTTTCCACATCCAGCTTGAGGGGGGGGGGTGTTATTTTATTATTTTTAATATATATTTTTTCTTTTACAACTATCTGGTCATGTTTGTCTAATCTTTATATTTCCTTTTAAAAAAATCTCTCCTATATAGTGTTTGGTATTGTAATAAAAAAATTATCTTCATTTCATTCCCCCTGGGTTTCTCAACCAACATTTGTTAACATGAATTTTTACGAAAATGAACCCTTTCTTGGAAGTGTATCTCGATCGAATAGGCCGCTATACAGGTCATATTGTTTGAAGTGGCACCTATTCCATTAAACCACTACTGCGTTGTAGGTTAGAATGAAGGAATATGGTCTATCTGGTGTTGCACCATAGTTCTTGGAGCTGCACCATATAGATACTTAGAGTGGTTGTGATGAGTTCTTGAGGAAGAATAGCCTTAAAATAATTACAATATGGAGAGAGATATGTGTTTTGGGAATGCCCAAATCGATGGTGGTGTATATTTTCAAGAATTTGGCCATTAGGGTGTTGCAGCTCAGTGTTTATCATACACCATGGAGGGTTTCAAAATTAATGTGGCGGGTTTTGTGTAGTATTCAGCTACACCATGGACATTTTCACTATGTCATGGAGGGGTGAAATTAAGGAGTGGAGATTTTTTTATTGTAATAAAGGATAATATAGAGCTACATTTTTTAAGGAGTGACTAAAATGTAGCCTTGTAAGACATGCAAAAAAAGAAAGTGGAAAACCACATTTGTTCTGTCCATCCCTTGGTTCATCCATGCAACAAAAATAGAAATCCCAATATCCTCATAATCTTATGAGATTCACCTCAGTTATTGTGGAATAATTTATAAAAATATAGTATTGAGGTATGATTAACATTTATGGGGCTAAAATCACACCATAAAACAAGGAAAAATTAGCTGACCACAAATGGTGATTTATAAAAAACACGTATTGGGAAAAATAAATATCTTTATCTGAGAAGATAATTTAAAAGGAAGATTCTGGAGAATTTTTAGGGATTCTATTTCCTATAATATGGTTATTTAATTATTCTATACAAGGGGTATGACACGTTGATAGGAGAGAATGACTAAAAGGGAAAATAGACAAAAGGAGGGGGATCAATCTACTACAACTCTGGATTTTATACTGCTACAGTTCCTCTATTTTTTTTGGAAATTCTCCCAATCCCTTCAACCTACATTTTTTTAATAGTTGGGTAGAAACATTGAGTTATTTTTTGAAGGGGAGATGACCGAATTTTAATTCTTTAGGAAAGAAGATTAATATGAATTTATGTATATATTTTGTCTGTTAAATGTTTTTCTATATTTAATTTCATAATTTAATCTGATTTGGTTTGTGTTTGTCTTTAACTATAAATTATATTTTCTCTTTTCTTAAAAAATACTTTCTCACTCCAATTGATTTTTTTTCACATTGATAAATTGTTCTTTGAATAAGAGGAGAGGTTTTAGTGACTACAGGCATGTGAAGAAGAAACAATGATCTAACTTGGATGATTGAGAATTTCAATACCTGATATGGTATTTCCTAGGTAATTGAAAGAATAATCAATGCAGGTTTAGAACATTGGAAGGAAAATAAGAAAATCAAGGCAATTGTGAGTAATATTATCATAAAAATCAAGATTAATCATGTGTGAAAAAATGTAAGTGATTATGAAACCATTCATTTAATCAATTAACAATGATTATATATTTATTTGGAAAGGGAAATGGTACCCTTAAAAAAGGGAATCCAAACCAAACCATGACCACTTTTATATCATCCTGAATTATCAATGTCCTTGTTTCTTTTCTCACCAATCATAGTAATATTGATATAATATTTTATTTTGCACCTGTGAAAACTATGTTATGTTATTACTCCTTGTAGAGGGATTAGAATACCCATTAAACTATATTCATTATGAAAAAATACCTTTTGCGACAACCCTTGATAGACGTTTATCAGATACTCAACTAGATTGAATATAATGATTGTTACAAACAATCCTATAAAGGTGAATACCTGGATGGTCCTACTAATCATGGACCTGTCCAAGCAATTGTCTATTTACTACAGTCTATGGCCATGTACACTAGCCATTCCCGTGTGCACTGGCCATGACCATTTCTACTCGCCATGCTAGTGTACCATGGCCTTGTCTGTGCTATTATACCATAGGAATGTGAATGCCCATATTCCCATGATTACATTCTAGGTTTTCAGAGTCAATTAAAATGGTGTCTGGATAGGTCACACAACATTTGATATTTATTTCTGTATGTAAACCATAGCCGTCACAGAAGGGGGTCCCCGTAACATTTCTCTTCTAAACTACACGCCGTTTCTGTTGGGTTATCACTAAAAGTTCCTAACTATCAAACTTCATCATCCATAGCACCACTACCCCCAATTCCACTATGGAATGTGCCATAGATCTCATATATGAGTTTATTGAATTGGTGTCATCACTAGTAGCTGGATTCCAGCCACCCATTATTCTAAAAATGATACATGCTTCGTCGCATCACCCATGCACCATATCCTATGAAACCAAACCTTATTAATCTATTATTAAACATATTTCATCTTCATAGATCCCACATCGCACTACAATCCATCATCCCATTGATCCCAATAACAAAACCCATAAATAAAATTAATCGATAACACCATAAAATTGGTCCTAAGGGTAATGCTGAATCACAGACCAACTAAATGCCATCGATGAATGGAGAATGAAGAATGAAGGGAGTAAAGCATGAAACAAAATGGTGAGAATAGAAGAAGGAAATTTTTTGTTGGAAATCAATGAATAAATATGAATAATTATGTGTAAAAATCAATGTGGTCAAACCAATGAATATCATATTCATAATTCATGGTATTCATCATTTAACGTTAATTACAGAAGATGATCGACAAATTAATATTCACAAGAATTAATCTGTGTTTATTGTAATAAAATTTGAATCAAAATCTCTAAAAAAATCAATCATAAAACCTCAAAATTGGATCAATTTCTAGTAATGAAAAAGTTCCATGCTGATTTCATTAGTGAGATCAAATATGTCCGTTGATGATGAACGAATCCTTGGAAAACTGATCATCGATCCACAATCTCATTATAATCCACTAAATTTCTCCTCTAAAGTCCTCACCAATATATAGAGTTTGGCATATAACCCTAGTATTTTTTCCATATCCTTATTCAAATAAGAGATGATTAGGTCACAACCAATTAATAAACAATCAATTAGTTATTAATTTTTTTTGTTTATTATTCTCACCAAGACTTCTCTTAAAAAACACCTGAGTGTATAAAGATTATATAATTCCTAGGGGAAAAACACATTCTGGATTTAACAGTAGTCAATGATTTCCAATATGAAATATCATTCAAGAGATATTTCATCTTATGAGAAAAACTATACTATTATGTTATAATATATTGAATATTTTTATTATATCAACATCCAGGCTTCATAGTCCATGAAATCCTATACTATCTCTGCACTTATCTTCGAAAATATTCCATAAAATACTCCAAATTGTTACAAGGAAAAATAGATCCATTACAATTTTTACCATTGTATATATGTTAAGAGTTCAAAAAAAACTCATTTATCGAACTTTCTATAATATCACTACCTATATGGATGTGGTGTCGATTTTAATTTTTCAGAAATCAATATATAATATTTTTTATATGATTTTATAACAATTGGATGATATATTCTTTATTTTAACCCCTTGGAACATGTTTTTAAATTAATATATATCATTAAAAAAATTTCTTATTCAGAAATTTTGAGCAAACAACCCATCAAGATTAAAAGTTCATCTTCTTGTGCACATCAAACATGATTCAAGGATGTTGTCATATGTCTTCATGATAATTAGGGGTTTTTTCAATGGGTTTGACCATCACATAAGTGTTAAAGAGTTTTAAAACAAAAAAATACATTCACAAAAATCTTGATGAAAATTCATCTTGAATTGATATACTATTTAATCATACTCTTCCAAATTGATTAATAAAATCATTGTTTAATTTCACTTTTATCCAAGGTTGTTGTTTCAGTTTTGACACACATAAACATTTTTAAAGACTTTGATATCTTTTAAAATGATTATTTATCCATTTCAAGAAAACCTCATGTAACTTTCATTTTTTTTCTACTCCCACACGCTAAAAATATTTCAATGATATTATTCCCATGATTGCATGCAATTCTAGGGTTTATTATATGGTTTAGACCATTACATGCATGTTTTAGAGTTTTAAAAATCTATTTTTTCACTCTCGTATATGGAAAACCATAAGTCAGATTGATGTGGCATTGGTTCCTAGTTTTCAAAAATAAATCTATAGTCATTTTCCCATGTTTTCATTATTATATGATGTTATTTTCATTGTTTTGAACACTTATGACACGTTTTTAAAGACTTATATATTTTTTAAAATTACTTATTTAGTCATTTTGTGAACAAAACACCCTATATTAATGATTTTACAACTCATATGTTTCAAAAATAATTACAATAAAGTTTTAAAATGATTTCAAAACAATATAATATTAATATCTATGATTTTTCCCATTACATAGGTGTTTTAGAGTTCTAGAACGCTAAAACTGTGTCTATAATCATCCCAAGAAAATCACAACCTAGATTGATGTGGAATAATTTCTTACATTTCAAAAATAAATCTATGGTCACTAAACTATTATTTCATGGCACTATTATTTCATTTTTTAAGATTTATTCCACTAAAAGAAGTTTTTAAAGAGTTTTATATAATTAAAACTGCTTATTCAAAAATTTTAAGAACACCATACATCAGATTGATATAACATATATTAGTATATGTAAAAAATGAATCAAAATTGTTTTTACTACGACTTCATGACAATATAATGTAATTTTATATGGTTTTACTATTATAAAAATGTTTTAGGGTTTTAAAACATTAAAAAATGCATTTTTGGGAATCCTAAGAAACCACCATTTGGACTGATGTGCCATTTTCTCATAGATATCATAAATTATTCAACGTTAGTATACTATGATTTCATACTAATCCAAACCCAAATAATTCAATGAGAACACTCATATCACATATCCCCAACTGACCCTTATAGGATAAAACCTAATAAGATATAATATAATCACAATAATAAGGAAAAAGTAATTTATAAAATCCAGGGATTGAGTTTAGAATTATTCACTATAGGATATGTTATAAGACTTGTAATTTCTTTAAGTAAAGTGTAAAAAAATTTCCAAAATACATAAAATATAGAATTTTTCATTTTTGACATCCATTGATCTTGTGTTTTCCTATTGGAGTCATGTTCTTCCCCCTTTTCTTTTAGCCTATCAATTTCTCTTGGTACATCCTATTCAAAAAAATTACTTGGACCCCCACTAAATGGATTAACAATAACTGGTGGAGGTGACATACCAAATACATATGATGATGTCGGCCTAAAACCCATCCATTGAACATGCCTAAGATTCTCCATTCATAAAACAATTAAATCTAAATCCTTATAGTAAACTTATGATAATTGTGCAGGTTTTTCATCCAAGGATTCTTAAATTTTAACATCTTAATGAAATAATATCAAAAAGGATTTTAAAAATTATCAGAAAATTCTAATATTATATAAATTATTTTTCTCATTATTATATTTTTATGTAAATTATATAACACTAAATGGTGATGAAACTTACTCATGCCATTGTCCTTGGAAGGTTTATTCATGAAACTTACACTGTATCTTCGATGAATATTATGTTGTATCTCCATTTTTTCAACTGAGTGACCAAAATCACACCAATTTATAAAAAAAATACATGTTAGAAAAAATAATTAATTATAGTTAAATAATATAGATATTAATGGTTAAAAATTAATCATGATTTCCTTTTTTAGAAAATATATTCAAGTCAGTATTATGAGAAATGAATTTTTTTCTTGATTAATTGAATATTTTAGTTAATTCCTGGAAAAAAACATTAATAGAAATTATGGCATTCAGATCACATTAGAAGGCATACAACTGATAGCCCACATGGCATCATTAGTTCCTACGGGGCTATGAAAATTTAGTAAAATCTTAGAAAACCTAACTAAAAATGTAGTATCTAGTAAGTCCAAGCATTGACCCACAAGGACAGAGTGTATGTTCTATATTAAATATCAAATTGAAGTTACAATTATTCAAATCGTTTGGAGAAAATAGAAATAATACAAAACATGGTTGGGTTGAAATTAAATATGGGAGGCATGCCTGGTTCAATGATTTCCAGGTTCATGTGCTAGGGATTCGATTGATATGTGTTTATTCAGTTTTGATGTAATAATTGTGTCAGCATGGATTCTTGGTCTGTGTATCTTTCCCTAATCATGTGATTGAAACGTTGGAATGGTCATCTACTTGGTCCAATCATAGAAATAGGTGACCCAAAACCATATTTATACATAAAAACCTATGTTGCATAATGGTCATACACAAAATAGACTAATTAATTGATTAAATTAAAATACACAGTTTTAGAATGAAATAACGTCCATGTAATATGTAAAGAGAGAGATTTGGATTTGATTTAACAAGTTACAGAAATCCAAAACATTAATATAATAATGAAAATAATACCTAAGCACACATCCCCCTATAATCACATCACCCTATACTAAGAAGACAAACCTCTCATGATTAGACAAATCAACATTGGTTCTCAAAGAAGAATGAAGTTATGAGGGGCTCTAGATTGTCACTTCATCATCTGTTGGTGTCGCACTTTCTCCTGTTGGTCCTAAAGTGTGTTGGAAGGGCGTCCATGGCCGTTATTTATAGGAAAATCTGTCAGTTTTTCATTCAACATCATCTTTATTATTTCACATGTCTCCGTCATCATGACATGACATGAGGGTTCGCATCATGACATCCCTTTAGATTTTCGCTGTGTCTTTCGAATCTGCACACATCTCGTGCAAATCTCGTTTTTAAATTTGACTCCCATCATGACAATTATTTATGACTTGTCCAGTGCAGTAATTTCCATTTCCATATAGCATGACGTGTAATGTATGTACATGACATGTAACCATTTTTTCTCTAGTTTTCAAGCACTACATCATCTTCAAATATCTGGTGTCACTTCACTTCACTTCGCTTCTATTCCCTTCGCTCATGACACGAACTTCCATTTTTCTCATATTTACCCTCCTTTCATTCCTTTTTCAAATATTCGTCATTTCCTACCACAAAGAATAAAAAAACTCAAATGATCCCAATTTTTTCAAGATTAATCATTTAAATACACTTTTTAATATACATAAATAATCTAAAATATATGCATGTGATATGCTTATCATAAATAAACAACAATAGACAAGAGGGAAAACTAGGCCCTAAAATAAGGCATTCAACCTTTGCACACAAAAAAGATGTCATGACCCCCAACCCAAAAAATATATCCCTTATAAATAAACTCTCACTATACCCATATAATTTTATTTATCAATCAACTGGTTATTATTCCATCTTAAATTAACTACTTAATTACTCAGAGGTTCCAACTATGGGAAACCTAATACATCTTGTATAACAAGCTATAAAATTGTTTAACTATGTTCTATATAATATAGTTGGTTTCATTAATCGATGAGAGGAAAAATTATTAATTAACATTTGTTTTTATTATCATTATACACATTCATTAACATGATTCACATTATTTATCAATTGCATCGACACGTAGAATAACATATTTGATTAAACATGAAATTTTTATTAATTTGATTACAATAAAATTATAAAGAATGTCATAGTAAAAACATTCCTCTTATTAAATTCTTAATCCAATTTTTTAATTAATTATGTATTTATATTCATTTCCAATTTCATAAAAAAAACAAGCAACTAACTAGCTTAAAAAACATTGTCATAAATCATAGAACATATATCACACAATCTATTAAAATAATAAGCAACCCGTTATCATGATATGAAGCATTGAAATTCGATAAATACAGAATTTATTTATTTAACTTGGTTCAATATTTATTAGGTTATTCCCATTTATATGCCAGGATATAAAACATGCCGAATTTATGATTTCATGTAAATAAATAGGAGAAGAAACTAATCCCAAAACTCAAACTTTAGAAGTTCTTGAAACAGATGTGAAAGACCAATGAGGATCTATAATCAACTATCCCTCAAAGAAACCATGATATCCCAATGATTTTATTAAATAAGAAAAAAAATGAAAAATATAACTCCATATGAATTGTGTATAACAAATTCCATAGCATGGAATCAATAAATAGTAGGAAACAAGGTCAAACAAAGAGAAACCCCAAGAATACAGAGGTATAACTCACATTGGGTTACCAGATATTATTCTCTAGGAGTTGGGGATCAATCCCAGTCAGAATGGGATTCAAAACATTCAAAAAAAAATCCTAGATGCCTATGTATTGAGAAGAATAAGTGGGACATAATCCAAGTTTGTGGGGTCTCAAGGTATTTAAAGACATACATTTTTTTAAAGGGACCATGGAACTGCCCCATGGACCACACCATAACACTTCCAGAAGCATGGAATTCTACGATGCAGCTTGAGGTACCTTTCCAATTCCACCCTCGATTAAATCCCCTTAGAGATCCCCAAACAGGTCCTATTAATGTGGGTTTGGGGGCTATGATTCAACCTTTATCCCCACACCCCAAAACCCTATTTTCTAAGAAAGGGACCATGACATAGCCTATAGCCCACATTATAGCTGCCCTCAAAAGAAAATAGGCTTGAGAACCCACTATGCTGCAACATCCTTGCCTCACTGAAAATATGAATGAAAAGGAAGTAGAATCATTTCTCATCCCAAGCCCCCATACACTATAACGTTAATCCACTCAACCGTAGACACTAACATTATGGTGAAACACACCTCTCCATGACACAACCATGACATTTTGGGTTGTGGCACCCCCTTTTCCTTCCAAAAACTATTAAGAACTGTGGAACCTCCTTTGGGTGCCTTAAACCCTCAAAACATACAAAGAGAAGGGCAAGTGGGATCTGGACCCTTATAGGGGACCCAAGAAAAGTCACTCTATATAGAGAGGCTTCATCATCATATCCATCGTCCTTCTAGATAAGACAAGGTATGAATGTAGAATGTTTAGATCCACTGCCTATCACATAGGATGATGTAGATGCAATTGTAGTATATGAAATGTAGGGAAAGCACATGTCAGAGCACATATATTACATGAACATCATGGGTGAATGATCTATACATCAAGCTATAGTGTTGAGTAGGATATGAGATAACACCATAGACAATAATGATACGTAAACCTATATTAATAAATTTTAAAGTTTAATATACATTATATGTTTATTTTATTTTTACTCATACATTATTTTAAAAAATACACTTTTTAATTAACTAATATAATTAATAATTAGACATGTTATTATTATTATTAATAACTAAATTAAAAAATTAATAAGTAATAAAATAGTTATTAACTTATTAAGTAATTAATTAAGATAATTAATAACAAATATTATTTTATATTTATTCTCAATTAATAGTTTAATTACAAGAAATAATAATTAATAAATATAAAGAGTATTTAATAGTTAATAATAATAACAATTACAACCATTTTTAAAAATTAATAACTATAATTTAATATATAATATATATTTTTATTTTTGATACAATTAATGAAAATAGAAAAAAAATATAAAATAATGGAAGTAATTATTATATTATTAATTAATTGATTTGATAATTTAACTATTAATTATATTATCAGGTGGCTTATTTAAGAGAAAATTTGCTAAAAGATTAAGGAATGGGGAGGAAGATACACAAGTGTAAATCTTTCTTCCTATTCATATTTATTTTATGTTTCTCTTTGATATTATATCTTTTCCTATAAAGTCTATTATGGAAGATAAGCCTCTAAAGGACAAAAAAGATTCTGAAGATAATGAGGGTCAATAATATTCTTCGTAAATGGGAAAGAGGTGGAGGTATAGATAGAAAAATCACAGTTAGGTTGGATGTGTTTTCCATCAGATTATTAACACTCTATCTCGAGCTGTTAATTTTGAAGTTTAGTTCTCTAGGTTATTGGTCAACCCTTTGATTTCTTTCTGGTTGGTGTCTCATAGTGTGGATGTTTTTTCTTGATAAGAGTTTTTTCGACCATTTCTTGCCTCATTTTCTCGTATTATATTTTTTTGGTTATTGAAATTAATGGAATATAGCCATTTCTGTTTCCTCTATACTGTTTCAATTATTACTTAATATTATTAACTATTAAATAAATAGGATAGGTCCTTTGGGACCTACTATATCCTATTTTGATTATTAATTAATATTACCAATTATACTATAATTAAGACATTGGGTGGTTATTCAGGTGGAATACACACTTAACGTTTGACATATTGTCATGGGTTTGATCACTGATTTCACCATGGTTTCCCCTAATTAAAATAGGGTAGTGATTAAATTTACCTACATGATTAGGCATGGGATGATGGGTAGGTGTGCCATGTTCCATAGTAAGGAAAAGATCAATAAGTAATAGAGGAGATCAGTGAAAGTGGGATTTATTGGTGGGTTTAATGTGAATTGAGGAAAGTAGGATAGATTCTCGACAAGATGTTGTAGATGTAGTTATTGGGAGGCATAAGGGGTGGATGGAAGGTAGACTTTGGTGTGTTTCACTCGAGAGGGGGAAGAGTGGGCAGTATGACATGGCCGAAGGTATAGGTGAAACATGGAACAACATGGTGTGGCCACTTGGGTAGAAAACTAATGGAAGGATATGGAAAATTGGGGGCCACAATATATCCCTGCCACAATACTGCTATAGTGTCCCCACCACAATTTGAGCTATAATGCACCCATAACATCATGTTGATACCATGTCCTCTATAGTTGTCAATTATAGTACTTTCATGGTGAATCATAAATATTATATATTTATATTTATATTAATAAAATTATATAATAATTATTATTATTATATTATATATTTATAATATTTATATTAATAATGATATATATTATATAGCAGTAGGGGACTTCTAGGATTGGTAAAGTCACCACAAACTCCTACATGAAACTCAGGTTCAAATATTGGTGGTGGAAGTTCACCATGGTATTATAGTAGCACTGTTATAGTGCATGTAATGTAGTGGGGTAATGTAACATATGAAATTATTCAACAAAGATGGGATATGAAGCTATAAAATCAAGACATTGGTCTATAGGCCCTCTAGACCATCAAATGTGGTCCAACGGGGGATTTTTAGCAAGTCATGCATGGAAAATTCTGTTGGATGACTTAAGTGAACATACCGGGCCATAGCTATATGACTAAGGAAGTATCAAAAAAATAAAATGTGGCAAGTGGTTAACACTATGATTCAGAGGCGGTGGATTGAAAAAGTGAATGTGGAATGTAGCTATGGCTTCTTGACTCTGGTAGTATTAAAAAACCATCACAAGTGTAAGATGAGGTATGGACCTTTTTAGGGTCACTGAGGGCCTTCAAGTCACATTTCATTGAGATTTCAGGCTATCAAGGTCTTTATGTCAAAATATTATGAATGTTGGGTTACTGATCATGGACCTTCAAGCCACAAAAAATATAATAAAATAGGTATTGTGGGTGTTTTACAATACTAGATTGGAGGGATAGGCTTGACCCACTATGGTGTGTGGGTAAATTATATGAACTGATAGATTTTCAGAGTTATTTCCACTTCCCTATTGGTTTGTAAATATTTTTATTTTATCACTATTATATATTAATAATGTTTTATATTTTTTTAATAATATTATATCACTAAAAATGAGGATTGTCGAAGGTTATTATTCCTAACAGTGGTAGTGTAAACCATTGGTAAATAAATTAGAGGAAATTATTGAAAACACAACATATTTCATATTCTACAATAAATTAGTGGATTTTTCAATTTATTTAGTTGTGGTTTAGATATGGGTAAATTTTTTACATTTGGAGGACATTTTTTTAATTAATTTTTTTGTTTCATAAATTATGGAAAAAATAAATTAAACATTACTATATTATTTTGTAGTGATTTTTTATGCAATTGATTATGTGAAATAAAACAAAATAGATAAATAGGAAAATAAAATTTTATTGAAGAACCATCTCTATTTAAACTAGTGGATGTTTTTAGTGGAATATTGTAGGATCTTCTGCTAAAACATTAAATAAAGAAAATTTAAAGAAGATATTTTGGAAAAAAAATTAACATTCAATATAACAAAATATTAATTATTTAAAAATATAAATTTATAATAGACCTAGTCTTATATAAATCAATTTTATATAGAAAAATATTACTCTTACATTGACACTCAATCCATCAGTTATAACTTCAATAATCATATATATATAGAATAACCCCAACATCCACCATCAATCCATGACCATGATGTCCATCTCTCAAACTCCATTGTATCCAAACACCTCTCTATCTAGATTGATCTTATGTATAACCGATCACATACCTTTTATATCAACCTAAAAAAAATCAATATAGAAATTAGATAAATTGAACATAATAAATAATAATTACAGTAGAATCAATGAAAATGTCTATCCATATTAGAAAAAATATAAACTATCACAACTGTATTATGAAGAGTCTCCTTGATCAGAACAAGAAACCTCCAACAAACAATTGTCATCAGCAACATGAAATATAAACTATTAAATCTTATAAAATGAATATAAAATAGAATAACCATAAAATATATATACATTTTTTCACATATTTTGTTTTATTTTTAATGAAAGATATGAAATCTCAGCATAAAATAAATAATATTCCATCAAAAAAAGATTTAAAACATAGAATAACCTATTTAAAACATGATTCTACTCTTGAAACTAAAAATGTATAAGTATTTAACAATCAAATCCATTTTTAATTAAACATGAGGTACGATTAAATTTACATAATAATTAGTTTTTAAAGGATTTGATGATTTTTTTGAAACATTTTAAAAATAATTTGACAATGGTTTTCATATTATTTTACATAAATATATGTTTTTTTCTAGATTTTGACTATTACATAAATTTTTAGGTGTTTTAAAGAACTAAAAACATGTTTTTGTCATCTCATTAAAACCAATACTCAAATTGATGTGGAGTCTATTCCTACATTTCAAAAATCAATATAAAGTCATTATCCTATAACTTCACTCTAATATGATGTTTTTTAATTAGTTTTGACTCCCTAATATGTAACATACCGACCCATATTCCAATAAACTGTAACCCAAACCACTAGGTCACATGGCCTAAAGCACGCCTTCCTATACGTTAGAGGCTTTTGACTAGCAGTAAGGGCCTCTGGTGTGTCTTTGAGGAGACTATGCCTCCATGTATAGAGTGTAATTCAACAGTAGTAATCATATCAGGCAATAGAAGAAATATAATATAATCCAAGGTGACGATAAAAATCCATGATCATAATAAATAAGCAATTCCAAAGGAAATATCAAACAGAGAATGAATTTTCATGTCATGTCTCTATAAAGAAGGAAAACAAGTATACAATCATCCAGTATAATACAAGTATCAAAATACCCAAAGACCAAAAAGTAACTATCCATGCTAACATCATGAGCATTGCTTGGTCATGTGCTCCCCTACTACTAATCAACATGAAAATATAGCGTCATGCATTGGGAACTTTACTCGGTCCCTACCTGTATCCATGAAGTCTATTTGTGTACCCAACGATGGCCTAAACATGGTATGAGATAACACGCAAGTGTATATAAAAAATCCAGTCTATGTATTCAAGATAAGAAGTGTAAAATATATATAATAGGTATAACATCAATGAATGTATCATTTTCAAGGAATATATGATATTTTTCTACCAAACATGGTTCCCTACAAGAAATATTCGGTCCCCCATAAAAAGGGGAAAATTTAAAATAGAAATAAATAAGTGATACTATCCAGTATCTCCACAGTAGTTCAATACCCATACTTTGGCTATCTATAAACATGACACAATATCCACAATGTCATTTCCATGAAATCCAATGTATAAACACTACCACATTTTGGTAGTATAATCCTGTATATAGTACCCATCATGACCATTCCATATAATCAAGTGTGTATGACATCCAAAACGGTCATGTTGTGTAATCAAGAGTGTCAGACCATGAAGGGGAAAAACCAAGGTAAAAAAGACCAACGCATCCACTTCGATTCCCAGGAGAATCTTGCTGGAAAATAGGTAAAAACATGGGAGGTTTCCATGGATAATGTCAATAGACCATGTGCAATGTGTGATGAAGAAATTTAGATCCAAGGACTAGCAAGGATCATGGAATCCTTTGGAATCATGATCTAAGGAGTAAATTGGTCTACGACATCCACTACTGTAAACAATATCCATTAGGAAAATTTCCATTTCATATCTTGAATCAGGATCCAAGTAACTAATCCAAGTGATACACTACTATTTCAATTCATCGATTTCATTCCATTAATCATTTCATAATTAAATACAATTCATAAGTTCTGCAAAATAATTTTTAAAATTTCAAGAAATTAAATTTAAATTGTTTAAAATATCACATCATGTCAAAAAATGTAAAGGAGGAATAAAATATCTCCTATAATTTCAAATCAACTCCCATTTAATTTAAAAAAGTCTTCCTCTAGTAAGGTGAGGTCACACCCCCTCAACATGGTGGCATAACAAAGAGAAGATTCAATGGAACACCCCACATAAAGCCTGGGATGAGGTGAATGAGAACCAACCATCATAAAGGTACTGAAATGGAAACATAAGAGGTTCTATTTCCTTTATTAAAATCAACAAATTCATTTTAGGGGTGACACCAGAAAATCCAGTTCATAGCATCAAAACAACTGGCCCTATATAATACTAAACATGTGGGAAAGTTATAGACAAACTATCGTATACTTGTAGTAAAGACATGATCTAGTATAAAATATTGATTTAATCCTGATTAGAATAAAAATGAAGAATGGATGAAAAACTTGAAAATAGGGAAAACAAGCCTCAACAAAATAACTCTGTTTATATAAAGGAAAATAATGAATTGTGCTAGGAGAATGAAGAACATACCGGTGTAGATTCAATGAGACTAACAGTGGAAGAAATAGAGTTTAGATCATAGAGATACACTATATCCTGGCTTTAGGCATCCAGGGGAACTACTTCTATGAATGAGTGGAAGGGTGAGGGATTATGTCAAAAAAGGATGCATTTCCTCTATTTTCAAAACTGAAATAATGAATTTACATGGCATGTAAATTCATTACATGTTGGGTAAATATCAGTGTCTTCCCCCTGGAAAAATCCCTTTACATGTTATGAGTTGGTCTCCTTAGTCCATTATACATCATGTGTTTAATACACATCGTGTTATCCAATTAAAAAGAATATAATTTTCATATACCAATCATATCACCATCCCACCACTTCCCTTCCAAAAACTACCCAACCAGCACTCGGGCCTGACATTAGGGTCTAATCCAAAAGAGATAACTAAAACAAGAGTTTAATTGGAAATAAAAAATATTTAAAACTTATAAAAAAACATAGGATCTTATAATATTTTCCCCTTAAAGAAATTATTCCTTGAATCACCCTTCCAAGGGTGGTCAAAAATATTTTGAGAATAACTCCATCCACTTAGCATGTACATTGGCCTCCTGCTCCCAAGTGACATCTAGTAAATGACCATGCTACAATAATGATCGTACTATAGGAACTGACCATCCTTGGAGAACCTTCATACTCTAATCAATGGTAAAAATAGTATAATCCTCAAAGAATACATCTATCGGTAGATTAACCACATTTAGCTGTAAAGCGTGAGACATTTCTGAGTTATAACAGCACAACTGAGATACATAGAAGATGTTGTGCATGTCCTAGTACCTTTGAAATAATGATAGAAAACCAGAAAAAATCTCTACAGAATCACAAATGGACTAAAAAATATTAGTGAAAGATTACCCTGTCTCCAAATCCATCATTGTCCTAGCCTCAGTTAGATATGTAAAATACTTGATCCCTGATCTCAAACTCTATAGGTCATTGATGGTGATTAGCAGAAGATTTATATCAAAACTACACTATATCCATCTACTTTCAGATAAACTAGACCTAATAAAATGTATCCTATATAATATTTAGTCCCAATAAAGCTACTTCACCTACCTTTAACTAGTATATGGGCTCTCTACATAGATAACCATACAATGCCTCATAAGGTTCCATCTGTACAGTCTCCTAATAGAAATTATTGTAGGAAAACTCAAATAGAGATATATGGCTCTCCTAAGAACCCAAAAAATCTTAGAAGGATTCTCTCATCATGTTATCAAGAACATGAATCGTGTTTTCTAAGTCTCCATCAGTTTGAGGGTGGTTTCTCTGCTCAGAAACTCCTGCATACCAATATTCTTATGCAAAATCCTTCATAATCAATACATAAATCATGAATCCATATTTCATAACATATTCTAAATAACCCCATGAAGTTATATTATATCACTGATATAAAAATTATCTATCTCAATAACTAATAAGGTATCCCAAATTAGAAAAAATGAATGACTATTGTGATCCTGTCAACATTAACCCATACAACATCACTACATCAAGGTGAAATCGATAACCCAGTCATAAAATCCATTGCAACATCTTCCCATTCCCACTTAGGAATGAGTTTATTCTATAAAATATCAATTGGTCACTAGAATTACAACTTCACCTATTGAAATTTAGAACACCTCATGAAAAAACCAACTACCGTAGGTTTCATACCCATCCACCAGTACCGATTACGCAAGTCACGATAATTCTTGGTATCATCTAGATGAACTAACCAAACAGAGGCTTGAAACTCTCACATAAACTCCTCACATATGTATATTGGAACCCTCATGAGACAACGAATACATGGAATTTCTTACTCAACCATATTCCAACCAGGAAATAGGTCCTCACCAACCACTCTCTTTGGTAGGACTAGGCCCTTAGAATCAGATAACTATATCATTATCACTCTATCCAGAAGAGTAGATTTCAGTGAAAAATATGAAAGAAATACCTTCCCTTGAAAATCCTATACCTATAACTATATATATGAAAACAAATCTATTAGCTACCACTTGATACTGACCTCCATAAATTCCCCAATTCGAGTCTTCTTAATCAGTGCATTAACACCCACATTTCCCATTCCACGTGTATAGGGTATATATAATTCAAAATACCGTAGGTAGTCAACCCATATTCAATTCCTCAAATTAATGTCTTGCTGTGAAAATATATACATGATGATTTTTTGGTCTGTGTACAACACAAAATGCTCTCCTAGTTAGTAATGCCTCCAATAGTGTAATACATGTACAATATAGGCTAACTCGAGATCTTGTGTGGGGTAGTTCCTCTTGTGTGGTATCAAATCAAAAGATCTATATTCCATGAATAAATATACCTAGATTAGAAGTACTCATAGCCCTATACATTATGCCTCATAATACAAAAATGTATCTCCTACCTAGCTTTAGAAGAATTTAGACCAATGCTGATGTCAATCTTCCTTTTAGATCCTGAACAGCTGTCTCTGATGTATCTGACCATGAACACATCACTCCCATCTTAGTCAAGATTGAAATAGGTTCTTCTATGCATTATAAGTCCTATATGAAATTCCTTTAATATCCAATTATCCACAAGAAACTCTATTTATCAAATATCTTCTTTAGCTTCTCCTTGGAAACTATAGCTATCGCCTTCTCTTGGTCAACTTATACTCTTATCTCTAAGATAATATTACCTAAAAAGTGAATCTTATCCATCTATAAGTGTCAATTTTTGAATTGGAATATTAATGATTCTATCTTAGTGTATCCAAATTGATGTTATGATTTTTCTAATGGGCGTGTTGATTGTGAGAATACACCAAGATATTATCAATGAATACCACCCCAAATTAATCCAGATAAAGATGGAAAATGCAATTCATTAGCACCATAAAAACCCTTGCTGTGTTCATGAGATCTAATGACATAATCAAATACTCATATAGATCATACCTAATATGATAATTCATATGAGGTATGTATGTAGGTCAAACACACACTTGAAGATAACCTGATCTCAGATCAATCTTTTAGAAAACCCAAGCTCCTTGGAGTTGGTCAAAGAGATCATCTATCCATGGAAATGGATACAAGTTCTTAACTATGAACGAGTTAAATTTTAAATAATCCACGAATATCTTGAGGGTGCCTTCTAAATAATTCAAAAAAAGGACTGGTGAACACCACAGAGAAGTATTGGGTCATATAAACCCCTTTTCCTCCAAATCCTCTAGCTATCTGTTGAGATCCTGCGACTCAATATTATCTATATTTATAAGGATGAATGGATACCAGTGACGCTCATTGCACTAAGTAAATAGAGAACTCCACCTCTCTCTCTTGTGGTAAACAAGAAATATTATTAAAGAAAACATCCTTGAAATGATCATACACTAGAGGGAAATATGACGGATGTGATCCCTTATCATCCTGATATAAACTAGATATCTAGGATATCATTCCACCCAATCAATGATGCATTGGTCCAGCTCTAAATTCATGTAAATCCCATTCAACTGGTGAAAACAACTATACACTATGGTGATTTCATGTTTAAACTGCAGTGATATAAATCTACATGGGATCAATAAATTACCAGCCATTCCATCCTATGTTTGATTGAAATAACCTGTCATATGGAGGAAAAAAAGATCCCATACAATGTGACACCCAAAAATCTCCAAGGGGTACTCCCTATACTAGTGTACACCCTATTTTCTAATCCCCAATTGAATATTGAGTTTCATGACACCATTATAAAACTATCCAACAAGCCTAAGGATATCTACAATTGGTATTGATATAAATATATATGAAGAAACTATTTCAAAAATAGTATATACTATCATAGAGGATACTAAGATCGTAGCTCTCACTATAGATGGCATGATGCTATGATCCTTAGGTATAGGCTATAAAAAATATATCTGGCCTAAATCGTGACCCCGTGAAACAACATCACTACCCGGAAGAATCCCAATATGTTTTATTGGTACAAATGGTCTTTGGATGTCCTGACCATGACCACCACCTCATCCTGAATGAAAGATACTGCTCCAGCTCCTAGACTGACATGGATCTGTGAATCATGCTCCCAAACCTATAGCCGGAGTCGAATCCCTTCCACTAACTTTTGGAGGGATAGTCCCACAAAATGTTATCTATAACAAATAATAGAAAAATATCGGACCACAAGTGGTTCTTAATCACCCTAATTCCTCATATGTTCTTGCAATACATGCTGATGATAGAAAACAAGACTACCAACACTCATAGCTGGGCTATTACTCACCTCATGAGAGGCCTCAAAATGGAATTTCTTTCAAGAAGACTCGAAACCAATAGGTCAAGAGGCTAAACTTTCCAGCTCTTCACCCCAAATTCCCTTAGGTTCTTCTCTATAATAAGAAACTGATTTAATATATCAACAATAATAGTCAACCATAACATGTTGACATGTGATTGAACAGTATTCCAGAGACCTTCCTCAAATCATCTTGACCTCGATAAATCATCAGAAAAATATATCGGTGAAAATTATACATATATATAAATCATGCTGAATATTCTATAATCGTCATCACATCCTACTCGAGATGCATAAAATCAATATCCATTTTAGCTCTCAGGGTATCAAGATAAAAGAAATTGAAAAACCTGGATTAGAAATACCTCCAATCCATATCTCATAGAGCATCATCCTGGTTCAAAATATCCCACAAGTGCTTAGCTACTACTGGTATAATATAAGTTAAAATATTTTCTCACCACTTAATAGGTGTCTCAAGAAGATGAAATATCTACAAAATAGTCTCTAAACATATCTTAGTAGCATGTGGACCACCATCACCTATAAATATGGGAGGATTCTGCTACTGAACACATAAGTTATCTCTTACATAGATGAGGTAGTCTACGGTGCTTCCTGAAAAGTCTGCATATAAAATACAATCCCCTCATGGAACTATGCATTAGGAACCATATCTAGTAAAACCATTGTCTTATCAGATGTAAATGTATGATGGTATAATGATAGATTATGGACCACCACCTATGGAACAAGGTCATCACAACCCTCCTGGCATATAACATGAGTTTTTCATAGTGGCATGTCTCTACAGTGCAAAAGAAATAAACCTTAGAAATGATCAATAATGACAGGATCATAAATAAAATCATAGGACACACATAATACTTACTATTAAAATACATGCCCCTTTTATTAGTCCAAAATCAAGGATTGGTTAAAAAATAATAGTCCTAAACCGTACTAGAGACACTACCTACTGCCTACAATAAAGCTAGATCTAGGTGGAGTTCTCTATTTAAAATTTCGAATTTCCATTTTTTAATTTACATATATATCACAATTATTTTCATTTGTTTGAAAAAACAGGTCAAAACTTCTAATCCAAAAGGGCATAAACACCTAAATAACCAAAATTAAGAATCCACTTAATCCACACCATAACATATTCCATTCCATGAGACCAATGGTACATGAATCAATGTTGCATAGTTGACTGCTTAGGGTGTCTTCTCTAGATAAAGTAGGAAAAAACTATTTAGGTTATGGATGGAACTCTATGTACTAACCATGTTTCTCAATTCCCTAAAAAAACTCTATAATGATAAAAAATATATCACACAAGAAAAATATCTCAAATTCATTCATCTTGGAAATGCATCCTATATTTCATGGAATAATACAAGGTATGTGAATTATAACAAGTACATAAAATGATGAAAGTGATGTATAACATAATCTCATTGGAAAAAAATGAAATCTATAATCAAAATAATACCAAAAATTTAGTTCATCACCCAATGGTGTAGTCAAGTCAACTATAATAGGAAAATTCAAGAAAAATGTGTTTCGTTCCTGGATATTTAGATTTTTTCTATATGTGGATTAACTTCTCCTAGGAACAACTGATTACCAAATTCCAATACCTTTATAATCCTTGACTATTGTCTCAAATAAGTAATATAACTAGAATAGAAGATGATCTAATACCACATTGAAACATCCCGACCCGGATGCCACTAAACGATGCCTTGAGTTGGTGGGTTATATGGACTTAGGCTTGCTTCCCCATATGAATAGGCTTCCGAATAGAAACTAGGGTCTAGGGTGTGTCTATAGGGAGACTATTACATCATGTCAGAGTGTAACACAATGGTAGTTTTCATATTAGACAATATAGGAAGCATAATATATACCATGTTGAAGAAAACATCCGTGAAAGTAATAAATAAAAACTTCTAAAGGAAATGTAATATACAAAATGTTGTGTCATTCCAAGTCTCTAAAAAGTTATAAGACAGCTATACAATCATCCAGTATAATACATGTATCAAAATACCAAAAGCCCAAAAGAAACAATCCTAGCTAGCATCAGAAGTATAGCTCAATCCTATTCTCCCCTTTTCCTAATCAAAAAAATCAAATCATGCATCATACAATGGGACCTTGCCTCAGTCCCTACCTATATCTATGAAGTCTTTCTAGGTACCAAACGGTGGCCCGAATAGGGTGTGAGCTAACACTTAGTGGACCACCACCAATGGTGTCTATAGAAAATATAGTTTTTGTATACAAACTAATGAGTGTTCAATATATACAATAGGTTTAATGATAATGAATGAAAATTTCCCAAGGAATATGTGATATTGTACATCCAAACAAGGATCCATGTGTGCAATAATTAAGCTCCCATAAACAATAGAAGCTGTAAAATAGAAATAATCATGTGATATTTTATAGTCTCTCCACTGTAATGTGATAACCATACAATGGCTATTTATAAACATGCTAAAATTTCCACCATTTCTTTTCAATGTAATCAAGTTAAAAAATACATGGTCACACTATAAAATCTAGTATATCATACCCATTATGACCACTTTATAAAATCAAGAGTGTATCATATCCAAAACACTTGTTCCACAAAATCTAGAGTATTAGAACAAGAAGGGGAAAATTTAAGGTATAGAAGACCAAGGAATCCTTGTTGAGTCCCAAGAGTATCTCGATGGAAACACTGTAAAGACTTGGGTGGGGTCCAAGGAGAATATCAATAGACCATGTCCAAAGTGAGACAATGTAAGATGAATCTAAGGGGTAGCATGGCCCATGAAATTAATTGCAATTAGGATTCCGAAAGTAAAAAATTCCAATGCATTCATTATCACAAACAAGATCCCTAGGGGAAAATCCAATCACAACTATAGAATCAGTATCAAAGGAACTCATCCAAGGAATCCACTACCATTTCAATTCATCAATTTCATTCCATTAATCATTTCATAACTGAATATATTACATGATTTATTCCAACTCATTTCCATAATTTCTATAAATTCCATTTAAATAATTAACCATATTACATCGTGTCAACAAATGGATAGAAGGATTCAAATCTCTCCTATCATCTAAAATCATCTCCCATTATATTTTTAAATTGAACCATCTTGAAATGTGATCACACACACACCCAAAAGGCCAGTATAAAATTTCTAAGATGTCATGTCACACCCCATGGGTGGCCTCAGTTGAGTTGAATAGCCACAAACCATCAAAAAAGTACTCAAAGGGAAACCTAATAAGTTCCATTTCCATTAATCAAAGTATTAAATTAATTTTATGGGAATCACAAGAAAGTCTACTGTGCAACATGATGAAAACTAGCACAATAAAACCCCAAACTTGAGGAAAAAATATAGAAAACCTACCTTATACATGTAGTGGATAACTCATCATGTATTGACCTATAATTCAGTGCATATCAGAAGAAAAACAAAGAACAAATGAAGATCTTGGAAATAGTAAAAAAGAACTTGCACGAAAATAAAGTTGTTGATACTAAGGAAAATAAAAAACAATTCTAGATGAATGAAGAACTTACTAGAATGGATCCAATGAGACCAAAAATGGAAGAAGAAAATTTAGGATCACAAAGTTACAAAATATCATAGCTTTAAGCTTCCTTGGTAGCTTCTCCTATGCATGACAGGAAGGGGTTTGAAGGCTTCTATAAAAAAAGGAGGCCTTGCCTTTATTTCAAAAACTAAACCTGAGAATTAACATAGTGTGTAAATTCTTTACACATTGTGTAATGACCAATGTATTTACCATAGAAAAAACCCTTTATACATCATCAGTTTTCCTACACAGGTTATTACACGCATTATGTTGAATACAATTCATTTAAACCAATTACAAAACCTATAATTGGCCCACATCTAACCTACAACCCTCCTACCTATTCCATTTTAAAAACAACCCAACTGGCCATTGGGACCAACTTCTAGGTCTAATCCAAAATTGAGAACTGAAACAATAGCTTAACTAGAAAGAAAAAATATTGGTACCTCATAGAAAAACTCAAGACCTTACATAAGTCACATTTTTAATGACATTGATATCCTTTAAATATTATTAATTAGCTATTCGGAGCACACCACACCACCGTTTGATGTTCTATCAACTTATACATGTCAAAAATAATTTAAAGATAGTTTTCCTCAGATATCATTCCAAAATGAGGTCGTTATCTATGATTTTGACTATCACACACATGTTTTTGAGTTTTAAAACACTACAAATGTGCTTATGGGAATATCAAGAAGAAAACCACTTGGATTGATGTGGAATTAGTTCCTAAATTTAAAAAATCCATTTACAGTCATTTGCCGATGATTTCATGGAACTTTAAGGCCATTTTTTATTTTTAACCCTTGATAAATGTTTTCAAATACTCTAATACACTAAAAACTTCCTATTCATACATTTCAAGAACACCACACATTATATTTATGTGTCATTTATTTATACATGTAAATAATGATTCAAAAATAGTTTACTGGTGATTTCATGCCAATCCATGATTATGTTTATGATTTTAACCCTCACACAAATGTTTTAGTTTTTTAAAATACTAAAAAAGTATTATGGACATCCTAAGAAAATTACCGCATGGATTGATAGTCCATCTATTCATACATTTCAAAAATTATTAAATAATAGTTTTCCTATGATTTCAATATAATCCATGGTCATTTTATTGGTCTTGGTCATCTTAAACAATTTTTAATGACTACAATATCTTTAAAAACTACTAATTAATCCCTTCTATGCACATGGCATGTTAGTTTGATGTGTTTTCTAATTATACACATCAACAAAACATAAATGATTTTTTTAAGATGATTTATCATCAGTCTAAGGTTTTTTATACATGTTTGACTTATATACACATGTTTTTTATTTTTAAAATAATAAAAATATGTTTGGTATCATAATAGGAAAATGAAAACTCCCATTTATAGGCCATTGGTTCTTATATATAAAAAATAGTTTTTTCCTATGATTCACACAAATATGAGTTCGTTTGATATGTTTTGACCACCTAAGGCACGTTTTAAAGGCTTTGATATCTTATGAAACTACTTATTGCATCATTCCGAGCATATTTAACATTAGATTAATGTTACATCATCTCATACACATCGAAAATAGTTCATATAATGTTTTAATATGATTCCAAACTAATCTAAGATCTGTCTATATGGGTTTGACCATTACATTCATGTTTTACAGTTTCCAAACACTAAAAATGAATTAATAGAATTCCCAAGAAAACACCCACCGAAATTAATGTTGAGTAACTTTATATAATTAAAAAATTTAACTAAAATAATTTCCCTATAATTTCATAGCACTTTGAGGTAATATTATTGGGTTTGAAGTCCCTCGACACATGGTTTTAAATACTTTCATATCATTTAAAACCTCATATTAATACATTTTTGTCTCACCACACACCAGATTTATGTACTATATGACCATACATGTAAAAAATTATTCATCCATAGTTTTCCTATATTTAAAACATATATGAGGTGCTTTCTATGGTTTTGACCATTACATCCACATTTT
Source organism: Viscum album (assembly GCA_963277665.1). NCBI lineage: Eukaryota > Viridiplantae > Streptophyta > Magnoliopsida > Santalales > Viscaceae > Viscum > Viscum album. Next base: position 267,082,521 of record OY728155.1, on the reverse strand, counting down.
AATGTTTTAAAACACAAAAAATGTGTTTACATACATCCTGAGAAAACCACCACTTGGATTGATGTTTAATTTACTCATACACATAAAAAATTATTCATAAATAATTTTACTAAACTTATAAAAAATCCAAGTTCATTTTTTTGTTTTTACCCTTTAGTCATTTATTAATGACTTTTGTATATTTTCAAATTTATTATTGAGTCATTATAAGCACACCACACATATTTTTGATGTGTTTTCTACACCTACAGAAATTAAAATTAATTATAGTTTTACCATTCTTTCACATCATTCTAAGGACATTTTTTATGGTTTTGACAGTTATATGCACATTTTAGTTAAAAAATAAAAATGCATTTTCAATCAACCTAGTAAAAAAATTGATTGATGTGGAATCAGTTAATACAATTTAAAAATAAATCTATAATCATTTTCCTATGATTTCATTCTAATTTGAGGAATTTTTATATGGTTTAACCCCTTAAGGAATGCTTTTTATTTTTTGATGTCTTTTTAAACTACGTACTAAGTTATTATGGGAACACCACACATAATATTGATGTGGAATACACTCATACACATAAAAAATTATTCACATATAGTGTTTCTATGATTTCACTAAAATATGAGGCTATTCCCTATGATTTTCACCATCCCATGTTTTTTTAATAGTTTTAAAACACTAAAAATGAATTTAGGGACTTCACAATAAAACAACCACTTAGAATAATGGGGAGCTAGTTTTTAGATTTCAAAAAGAAATCTATGTTCATTATCCTATGATTAAAAAAAATTTGTGGAAATTTTCCTGGTTTTTATTCTTTGAAATGTGTTTTTAAAAACATTCATATCATTAAAAACCAACTATTCAGAAATATAGAGCGCAACACAAGTTATATTAACATGTCATATACTTATACATATTAAAAATGATTCAGTGATGATGTATAATAACTTCAATCCAATCTAATGTTTTTCCATGGTTTTGACCATTACATGCTTGTTTTAGAGTATTTTAGCAAAAAAAAGTTTATGGAAATCTTGAGACAACCAACCATTAAATTGATGTGATTTTTAACCATACACATCAAAAATTATTCAAAGACATTTGTTATTTTATTTCATAGTAATAAAAAGTCTTTTTATTAGTTTGATATCCATACAAGTGTTTTTAACGAATTTGATTTATTTAAATACTCCTTGTTAAGTCATTTCGAGAACAATTCACATCAGTTTGTTGTGATTTCTACGAATACACACCAAAAACAATCCAATGATATTTCCCCCATGATTTCCTATCATTAAAAAGTCTTTTTATATGATTTTCACCCTTACACACACATATTGGAGTATTAAAACACATAATATTCATTTACTAACATCCTTGGAAAACAATAACTCATATTGATGTGGTATCAGTTCCGAAATTTTAATAATATATAAACATTCATTTTCCTAGGATTTCACTCTAATACAAGGTTATTTTCTTTTTTTTGACCCCATAAGGAATGGTCTCAATGAATTTCATATCTTTTAAAATTGCTTATTGATTCATTTAAAGCACACCACACATCAGATTTATGATTTTTCAATCCATATGTGTGAAAAATAATTGAAATACAGTTTTTATATGATTTCAAAAAAATATAAGGCCGTTATCAATGGTTTTGACTATTACATGAATGTTTCCGATTTTTAGGTACTAATAATGTGTTTAAAAACATCAGGACCCATCAAGGAATACATGGTCATTGGCATTCCAAGTGTGACACCATAAGACCACCTCTAATTGGCAAGGGGATGACAACTAGTATCGAGTAGGAATATCACAAACATGGGAGGTCTTATCCTAAGGTACCTATAAAAAACACACACATCTCCAAACACCATAATATTTCAAAAATAAAATATACCATCGATGCCACATATTCATGCATATGAATAATCCCACATCAGATTAATACATGAGTATGTGAAAGTAAAAGGGACAATTACAAGACCACCAAAACTAGAAAAGATTGAAACCAACTAGTAAAAAGGGGACTACTGGAACGTTGTAACTCATGGAATGGTCTGAATTCCATATAACACAACTAATATTCACCCAATATAGGTCCTCCTAGGACTATGTTGAATGGATTGTCTTCATAAGACACGACATGTGTGGGAAGATCCCATACATGGATGGGTATTAAGATACCCGGTATAAGACCCCAAAATTAATGAATATATAGAATCAATAAGAGTTAGATCAAAAGAAAAGATGATAAAAACTCAGATATGTTTATATATAGGGACTAAGTCTCAAAGTAAGTTCATTTCCTCATTCAAAACCTAGGATCCCGCTCCAGGCTCCAAGGTAATTCCTATATAAGATAAATAAGTCCTCAGGTATTTCTATCATTGAGTATGCTCATCTTAGAGGTCATACTCATCATCCCTTACATGAAGTGGTACACACTAGAACTCATATGATGTTGATACAAAGGTAGGGGATCACACCTAGGGTCTATGGGGGATACCTAACCCTATCTTGAATAAAAAATAGGATTAGGATCACACACCCTAGAACTAGGTAACGACATACCAAACCCAACTTAGCAAAGACTGATAGAGGATGACACCCTGATCCACCTTTATGGATACCTAAATCTATCTTGAACTAACCTATATAAGGTATCCCTCATCCTATTCTAAGGATAGTTTTCTTTGTTGTACCCTCATAGTGATGGACTAATTGATCATACCCTATTGATGATCAACTACACTGAAGAGAGTTGGGGATTCAACCAATCATTGAAGGGGTACATGACGTCGATAATGAATAAAAAATGTTTCATGCTAATCATATACATTCACAATTTTGTTTCTATGTAATACATCATATGACCATGTAATCATGCCATACCCATGTGCACTGGCTATGCCCATGTACACTAGATGTTCTCATATACACAGACAGTGTCCACACCTGTGTTCCTAGGGGTACATGTTGGGATGTTATCTTCAGGTCACATGGATTGTAGACTAGATAGATGATGTGTGGAATTTATATCTATAATTTATGCCTAGATATTATTTAAGGGGGTACACATGGGGTGTTCTCTTAAAAAATATGTCCCATGTCTATCAAGATTTCATAAATAGTACAAAAATCATATGCATCTTCATCCACATTGCCGCTACCACCGATTCCATCATGGAATATTCTATAGATCTCATATCTGAGTTGGCTGAAGAATCATTGATTTCCAGATTCCATCCACCAATTAATCAGAAAAATATACTCACCTCACCACATCACATATGTGAATAATCCCATATAACCTAACAAATATGTTTTGTTATCAAACATTTATTTTCATCATAGATCATCCATCACACATTAATCCATCACACCTTCAACCCCAATATTGAAACCCATATAAACAATTAACCAATCACACCAAAAAATGGGTCCCTGGTGTATTATAAAATCACCTACCAATTGAATGTCGATGATGAATGAAGAATAAAGAAAAATGGAGAAATGTACAAAAAAAGTGGGAATATAATGAAGGAAATGTTTGGTTATCCATCATTGATAAAATAAAAATAACCATATGAAAAAATAAATTATTTCAAACCATTTATTATCATATTACTAATTATAGGAATTCATATTTAAGGATAAGTTTATAAGGTGATTCGAAAATTAATATTTACAATAATTAATTCATGTTTGTCATAATAAACCAAGAATAAAGATGAAACCTACAAATCAAACATCATACCTCTAAATTAGATCAATCACTGATGAAGAATGATTTCCTTATCATTATAATTGGTGAGATCCAAGAACACTGTTTAAGATGAAAATATCCTTGGAAAACTGATCATCGATACAAGATCCCATTATTATCCACCAAATTTCCCTTCCACAGTCATCTCTAATATATAGGGTTATGCAGATGGCCGTAAAATTTGGGAATATCCTAGTTGAAATAGAGGGGTATTAGGTTAGGAATCAATAATAAACAATAAATTATTAAATCGATTCATTTATATATTATTCTTCCCATGACTGTTCTTAAACCAAACACATGACATGTATAAATATAAGTTCAGACCTAGATTAAAAACCACATTCCATATTTAATAGAGGTATAAAATTTCCCATTTGAAACACTATTCAAGATATATTCCATTATTTTAGAAAAACTACATGCACATGATATAATATATATAATATTTTTATTATATCGAAACCAAGGCTCCACGGGCCCTAAAATCCCTCAATAATTAAACTCCTAACTCATAAAATATTCCAAAGTTTTATAAGTAAAAAAATATCCATTACATTCTCCCCAACTTAGTTATTTTCATCCCAAAAGTAAAAAAACCAACTATAAAAGATGTGGGAACTGAGCTCGCGTATGGTTTTCCAACTCTCACGTGCACTGATGAATATTCTCATGCTACCATCAAACATTTACCAATGTTATTTATTTATTTTGAAGGATATTATAGTTCCAATCTTCAATATATACCTGGTACGCTATGAATTTTTCTCCATCTTCGTTGTCCAGCTCACCCAATTTGATAACATGTGATGGGTCATGTACATACCTCCTCTATTGTGACATGTGGAAGGCATCGTGCACCCGATATAACTATGGTGATAAGGAGAAGTGGTACACCACCTCACTAACAATATATATTTTATAGAAAGGTTAAATTAATCTCATAAATATCTTTCCTCCTTGACCAAACCACCATAACACTCATAGTGGTGCGACCATCAAGATCACTTGGTATCCTCATTAAACTCCAAAGTCCTCCATCATTGGTCCTCATAATACTTATGATGGATCTTGACAATGTTCATATGTTATTTGATGATATCAACATTCTCTAGAATCACTCATACCAACTCAGGTCCCATAATCATTTTATCCCTTGGCTCTACCCAGTACAACATTGACCTACAAGGTTTTTAATTCAAGGCCTCAAATATTTGTATGCCAATGGTGGAGTGGTAACATCTGTTATATGAAAATTCCAAAAAATGTAGATGATCCCCCCAACTATGCACAATTACCATCATGCAACCTGAATCATGTCCTCCAAAACCTAAATGGCCCACTCTATCTAACTGTCTATATGCGGGTGGAATACCATGCTCAACCATAACTAATTCCCAAAATCCTCTTGTAATTTACTCGATAATCATTACCTAAAGAGATCATAAAAATCTGAGATGAACATCGAGGGAACTCCATGAATATATGATATATTATACACATAAAAGTACCCCAAACTCTCAACTGAACTCTACTCTCAGATTTCTAGGAAGTGGGATGAATTGATGTGTTGGTCTACAATCATAGAAATAATTTCATGACCTATAACCGATCATGGAATTCCTATTATGATATCTAAAGAAACACTATCCCAAATACGCTCTGGAAACTTAAGGGGTTGATACAATCCCATATAAACCTAGTGATCGTCCTTCACCAACAATAATTTAGGCATTGAGAGATAAAATCATCTAAACACATCTTTATCCTTAGACACTAGCTCTGACACTGAATGGTTTGATACATCTTTTCAATTCATGGATGTAATACTAAGGGGTATGTATAAAACTCCCATAATAACTCATCTAACCATGTGATAGGTTCCATTATCTATCCTATGAAAATGATTACATACTCCCTGCCTTCATAAAATCCATCAGGAGAATGTCCAGTGGATATATGGAAACATAAATTCTAACAATTGATAACTCCAAGATGATACTCCCAAACATGATGAAGAAGAGGAGGGGTAAAAACCATCGAATGTAAGTATTCTACACTATCCTCATACACTGAGTGCAATTTTAATGAGAATTAATAATCTGATGCCTTTCTCAATAACAATAAACATGACCCCTTACTATGGAAATTTGACATCAAATTCCCATTTTTGAGATTATAAAATATCTCAAAGTCATAATACTATAGGAAATCAATGTATCACCTATACCATAATTAAATATAATTCTCTGAAAATATATACCTGATAGACTTGTGGTCATAATATATGAAAAATACCACCCCTATAATAGAGTTTCACCAAATATTTTGGGCGAAAACCATTAATTCTAGATCTAAATCCTAGGTTGGGTAGTTCTACTCATAGTGTCTCAGTTGGTGATACCCATAGGAAATGAACACCTACCTATGTATCAGAACATATACAAGCATATTTCTGAAGCCATCATAGAGTAACACATACCTAACACCCTCCCCAAATAGTCCCATGATGGTGGTGCTCTTCAAACTCTTCCAAAACTCTTGAAATCCCTACTTACATTCCTCAGTTCATATGAAAAGATTGAAAATTTAGACCAAGTCAGTCATGGGTTCCAAAACATTAGAGAAATTTGGCTCAAATATCTAATGGTATCCTGCCAACCCAAGGATGTTTTGTACCTTATCCATGCTCTTTGGTGGACCCCAGGCTATCACTAACCTTTTCTAGGTCTATAGATACTCCCTTTTCTGAAATGACATGTCTTGGGATGTGGTCCTCTAAAATAAAAAAATGACACTTTGAGATATTTCTATATAGTTTGTTCACTTGAAGAATGTCTAGAACCATCCTAAAATGTCTCACATACTCATCCTATGACTCTGAGTACCTAAGTATTTCATTGATGGATAAAACCCTAAAACAATCCATGAAGGGATGAAATATTCAATTTACCAGTCCCATGAACACTGATGGGGTGTTCTTTACACCGAAGGTAATAACCAAGTACTCATAGTGACTGTAGAGATAATGAAATTCCATTTTTGGTATATCCTCCTCTCGAATGTAGATATGGGGATAGATTGACCAAGGGTCAATCTTCAGGAACCACACCACCCCTTTCATTTGGTAAAACTGGTCATTAATTATTTGAAGTTGTTACTTATTATTGATTTTCAACTGATTTTTGTGACTTTAATAACCACATAACCTCAATATCACATCCACCTTTTTGGTGAACAATATTGTAGCTGCATTGGGGGACACACTCGGGATAACGAATCCCTTCCTTTTAATATACACTAACTACAACTTTATCTCTTGAAGCTATAAGGGGGCCATCCAAAATGAAGGAATAGTTATCAGGGCATTAACTGGGTGAATTTTTTTCCTAAATTGATCTGTTATTTGGGAGGCAAGAAAAAACGTCATCTAGGAAGATGTCATCATACTCTAATGCTATTTTAGGAAACTTAAAGATATTAACATCTATTTCTATGAGTATAATACTATCCAACTAATGGGTAATAAATTATATCCTCTTCTATATGATGTCATTTTTATCTTCCTAGGTTTCCTTCTCCCTGATGAAGGAAAACCTCATGACATCAACATGAACACCCCACACCCTCCACCAAAAACATTAAATCTAATCATGGACCATGGAGACCAAGTCCATTTCTAAAATTAAATTTTAAAGCCTCATCATGGCCATGGAAATATAACATATGGATATCTCTACTCAAAGTCTTTTTTCAAAATATCTATAGAAGTGTGTGATCACCTATTCTCCCCTGGTATGTGTCTTTAAGTGTAAGGGTTATGCCAAATAATCCAATAGAATAAACCAGTCTTGAACAGGGGATATGGAAATGAAAGAGTTCCTCACTCCTAAGTCAATAAATACAGTAACTAAAGTAGAGATGTTACTAGTTATACCTTGAATCATCCTCAGAGCCTCTAGGTCATAAGCCTCCACTGTCTTTAGTTAGTCATGTCTTTGACCAATAACTCCATGATCCTAGTGTAGACCACCTAGGGGTGTTGGTGGATATAAATCAAATCATTTTCCACCTATGGATTCTCTTTCAAATTAACTGCCACATCTTCTACACTACATACCTCCACACTCAAGCTACTATTCTTACCTAGGAAGTCCACTGACTATATGTCTGTCTACTGCACAATAGGTTAGGTAATCCCACACTTAGAACCATCTTGATATCCCTATATGTCATATGTTCTATCCTGATACTTTGACCAAAAAATCCTTGTGGGCATCGATCCATGAGTCTATCATTGACTACCAGCTAATAAGTCTCAACTATTGGGTTCCCATTGCTAGAACCAACTATAAAAAATTGCTTATCTAGAAATATATCCACCACCAAGGCATGATCCAGAACCCCAACATAGGAAGTGATACATAGAGATACATATCCATTATAAAAATCATGGTGAAGTACATTCTCCAAGGTCTGTTCTTTAATGCGCATGTCACAAACCACATCTACGGAGTACCTAGAGAACTGAGTGAACCTCAATGCATACTCTTTGAGTAACACAATGCCATGGATCTCTATAAATCTCAAGGATACATACTACCCATAACATATCTTGGTATAAATTCTCTTTGAATTGGTGATTGAGATCTATCAAAGTGACAGTTTCCCCAACACACCTCTATGCCACAAAGACCCCCCATCACCCTATTTATCCATAGAGAACGCTCATTTCTAGGACAACCATCTAATTTGAGGGTCCTAACTAGGAGAAAAACTCACCCAATAGCCTTGAGCTAGTCCTCTACTTCCTGGGATTATAGATCACCCTAAAACCAATGGGGTATCTCCCTTTGGAACTTGTGAAATTTGCTCTGCTGATGAATATTTTATTTCGGTACTATTGGAGTATTCTTCTACTCAAAGGGTGGACTTGATATTGAGAACCCACATTGAGGAACCACCTCCTTCGAAAGCCCCTAAAATGAACCCTCATCGCTAAGTGGTTTATTATCATGGTCATGTGGTAGAATCCTATCTGCATGTCATTGTGGAGGAATCCTAAAAAATTCAAGATACACCACATTAAAAGAGAATATTTGGGGTCTGACTCAATAAGGGCATGAAAACCACAACCCATTCTTATATGATGATTGTACCAATGTTTTCTCTATAACCAATGTCTATATATACTGATTCAATAAGATGGTTATTAGATTCTTAATGAATGGATATATCATCCATGGCACTGTCACTTGGTTCTGTGGTATGAGAGGCAAACATGAGATAGTTTAACACCATTTTCACAGTACCCCAAACTAATCCTCATAGCTGAACTATATGAATAATCCAGTTCTATGATAGCATATACTCTGATACCATTCGATCAGAACCCAAATAAGTGGGTCCCTCTTGTATGGTGTAATGTAGAGTGTGATACCCCAATCCCTCCTCTAATAGGATATGGTATAACAACTAGAACCCAATAGGAATAACACACACATGGGATTCTATAGCCTTAGGTACCTCTACATACAGGCACACACATCTCCAAACACCAATGTAAAGTGAAAAAAAGATACAGCTAATAAAAAATATTCATGAATGAAACTAATCCGGAATCATAGTATAACATAATTACTTGAAAGTAAAAGGTAAAAATACAATCCACCAAAAATTGTGAAAGAGTCCAACTTCCCAGTAAAAAGGGGATTTCTTTCAAGATGCAACTCCTAGAATAATCTATGTTCTATATCATGAAACTAAGATCAACATGACCCTGGTCCTCCTAGGACTCTATTAAAAGGCCTTTCGACTATATAATACAAGACATGTGGGGGAATATCCCATATGGGGTTGAGTACAAACATACCCTTTAGGACACATTGAAATTACCAAACATACAATATTAATGAGATTAATCACACAAAAAGGATAATAATAGCCTAGATATGCTCGAATATAGACATAAATTCTCAAATTATGGTCATGAATTCAATATTAGCCTAGGAATCTTCATAAGTATCCAAGGTAATGCCTTCCTGAGATATCTCACTCCTTAGGTCTTACTAATAATGAAGGCGCTCATTTAGGTTGTTGTTCTCTTCTTCTATTCCATAAAGACTTATTTGCTAGAATTCACAATACATTGATACAATGTTAGAGGATCACACCTTGGGCTTCTAGGGGATATGAAAACGTATTCGTAATATCCAACTAGGATGGGGACAACATGACTTGGAATTTAGTAACAGGATACGTGACCCAACCTATTATAGAATGATATAAGATCACACCCGGGCCCACACCGAGGCATACACTAATCTATCTAGAACTAACCCACAGAGGGGATCACTCATCCTATTACTATTATGAGATGCCTCACTATACCATTGTAAGAATGGACTATTGGAATGCACCCAACTGATATAGATGAACTCATTTTTCATGCAATTTTTTGTAAAACTTTTCGAAGGATTTTTAATGTTTTTTAATCATTTTTCTGGGGTAATTAATTATTTATTTAAAACGTGGGATGTTATAGTTGAATAAACAATATAGATAAAAATTAAAAAAAGGTTGAACATAAAAATTTGAAGTTTACTTATGAAATTATGGTTGAAATTTACTAAGTAATTGATATTTTCTAGTTAAACAATTATGTCCAACCCATGATAGCCCTCAACCGGAGGGCTTGAAAGCCAATTATCCAATCTAAGAAGCAAAAGCTGGTAATGAAATCACATGGGAAGGACCATATGGGAACTGAATATCAGGAACTATAGCACACAGTGTTCATGAGAAAATCCCCGTAGTAGGATTCTGAGCCAAGGGCTCCATGTAATTGAATATATGCAAGAAAAAGATTGCTTTCATCTCTAATATGGGAAAAAATATTATGGTCACAATTCCCCACTTTTAAAAATCTCAACTCATCATTCCTCAGCCACAAAACTCCATTTATTGAACATTTTAACCAATAATGATGTAGGGAACCACCATGGAAACCACTGGGAGATATCGATATTGAGAAAAGGCACACTTCCGAAGCATTGTATCAACTTGGATAGTATTTGGAACCTCAAGTGAATTTAGTACCATCAATTTTTTTGAAAATAATCCTTTTATAGAAGTGGATCTTGATCAAGTTAGCCACCGTGAAGGTCATATGGTTTTAGGACGATCCTACGTCATTGTAGCATGACTTAACCATAGGTTTGAATGATGGAAAAAAAGATTATCGGATTTTTTTACCATGTTTCTTGGAGTTGGGACATGGATGTACTTAGATTGGAAGTGATGAGATTTTGTGGGAGTTTGGACATAAAATGGATAAACCATGTGGGGTGATATGTACCATGGGCATGGAAAAATAGGTAGTGACATATTATTTCCAGAAGATGGCCTTCAGGGAGCTGTGATGCAATGTTTATCATACACCATGTAGGGTTTTAAAATTATAGTGGAATGTATTGTGGAGAATTCAGTGGTGAAGTGTACATTTTCACTATTCTCTAGAGGTGAGAAATTTGGACATGATAATTTTTTGAAGAAATAAAGAAGAATATAGAGCTGCACTGTGGAAGGAGAGGATCCACCATATCCATTCAAGCAATGTACAAAAATAATGTTTATAAACTATAGTTGTTTTCCCACATCATAGTTTATGCATGTATAAAAATTTAAATGATCTTTATCATCATTATTTAATGTGATACAACCCCATTATTTTGGGACGATTAAAAAAAATAGAATCTTGGGGTCTCGTTCACATTTAAGGAGTTCAAATCACCCCTTAAGATAAAGAAACATCTACTAACCACGAAGGGTGATTTAAAAAAACACATAAAGAAAAAAATATATTTATTTGATAAAAAAATTTAAAAATAAAATATTCTAGAAGTTTATGGGATCAATTATAATATTAGTTTAATATTGGAGACTACAATAAAAGGGGGGTAGAACATTGTCAGATGACCAAGCCCAGAAGATAAAACAATCTGAAGGAGGGGGATCGACCTCCTACAATTATGGATTTTCTACGTATATGCTTCCCCTATTTTTTAAATGACTTATACCCCATCTATCTCCATTGTCTCTTCTTTAAAATAGGGGTAACAACCTCAAGTGATTAAGTGAATGGGAGTTTACCCAATTATAATTCTTGAGTCTAAGATCTTAATATAAATTAATGGATATATTTTATTTTATTAATAGTTTACAATATTTAATTTTAGAATTTATCTTGAATGTCATTATGTCTGTGTTTCATTCTGAATTTAATTATTTTTTTAAGGAATATTTTCTCACTCCAATTGGTTTTGGATCACATCGATAGATTATTATAGGGTCAATAAGAGAGCTTTTAGTGATTAGTAAACATGAGAAGAAGAAAAAATGGTCAAATTTCCATGATTTGGAATTTCAATACGTGATTAGGTATTTTCTAAGTAATTCTAAGGAGAATCATTGAGGATTTTGCACATTGGAATGGGAATGGTCCAAATAATGGTAATTTTTGAGGACTACTCTCATTATCATCAAATATAATCATGAATGAAAAAGGGGAAGTGACTTTGAAACAATTTATTTAATCAATTAAAAAAATTTGAAATTTACTTTTAAAGGAACATGAGAAAAATGATAAAGGGGATTCCCAACAAAACCCTAATCACTTGTCTCTCATTTATAATTTTCAAATTCCTTGTTTCATTTCTTATGTGTCATAGTAATGTTGATCAAATTTTTGATTTTTCACCTGTGAAGACTATATTAGAGAACTACTCCTTGGAGATGAATTTGGTTACCCCTAACAATACATTCCTTATGAAAAATAAATCTCTTTTTACACACCCCAAAATAGTTGTGCACCCAAACTCAGCCCCGATACCGGGGAGTGAGTTCCAGTCTCATATAGAAATTGTATGACTAGGACCTCTAATGAAGAGATATTACATTTTTCTACAGAGAAATAGACGTATTTTATAACTATAATTAAGAATATTAATATATATAATAACTAAGAATAAATCAATCTTTAGGACTCAAGTAAAAACTCTAGTATCCAATTTGAGCCACCAAACATGAAAATAAATCCACAATATATGCGAAGAGACTTATGTGACCTGAAATTTTCTATTCAATAGAAAAAATTGTCTATGTAATATCAGAAAAATGACTTCTAATTACATGTTAATATGATTCCAAATATAACTAAATTTCAAGGCATTATAGGTTATGATTCCAAAAAACACATTTAGGTATACATCCTTGTATATTCAACCATAAATCCAAGAGGAGTAGCTGAAGATCATGTCAGGTGCAGGGAATTTGCATTATCAATTGAGGGAGCTATTAGAGAGTGGTTGTATAGCCTAAAAAAGGAGATATCCATGACTGTGATATTTTCTAAAGAAGTTTCATGAAATGATTCTTCCTAACCACCTAGAGAACAAAAATAATTAAGGATTTCTAAGCCATCTGATAATAAAATGCATAAACTGTGTATTTGTATTGGGAAAGATTCATAAGAATTGTTCAAGATTCCATCATCAATATATGGAAGATGATCACCTCTTATCCTTCTTTTACCAAGGATTCCACATCAAAAGGGTAACCTCTTAGATGCATCATCCATAGTATCTTTGATTAACACATCACCCATATAATCTATGATCCTAATTCAGAAGATAAAACAAAATTCTCAATTGTTTAGAGCATGTGGTGCAGGAAAAATAATTATTCATGATGTAAGGACTTATAATTCATCAAAAACATTACATAAAGACACACTTAAAAAATTAAAAAGTATACTGAAGGGTCTTTATAATCAAATGATAAGGATGATGGAGACTACTGTCAACCATATAAGAATATTGAGAAAGAAAATAAAATTTTGGTAGCTAATAAGGAAGAAAACTACAATGATGAGATCAAGAAGCATAAGTTTAAAGAATCTGAACATGAAATGATTATCAATGATTTTAGGAAGGAACTTGATATAAACAAATAAAAACTAATTGAGACACTATCCATTTGTCTCATAGTTCAAATCAAGTTGTAAAATGGTAGAGAATACTTCACTAAAGATATAGATTTAAGAGGTGAATATTATCAAACCAATGAGAAGAAAACATCATGTGAACATGGTAAATATGAAATTAAAAATCATCAAAATAGACTTGTTTTATATAAAATTGTAAATGTGAAAACTAAAAATGAGGATTTTGGGTCCAAGAAAACCGAGGGGAAGGATTTCACAACAAGGAGAGGAAAGAATATTCCAAGGGAGGAATAAACCCTCAAGAGAAGTGAGAGTCCATTGGTAGCATGATAGCAAAAAAAATAAGATAGATTAAGAAACAATGTAGATGAAAAAAAATTCAATGGTTTTTATGGTATTGCGGTAAGCATGAAAAGATAATTTTCTTTCTAAATAAACACATATTTAATATAAAATATGAAGGAACCAAGGGGTGTTTTGGTGAGAATCTACGGAAACAATATCATAGAAAACACAATATGACGAGATTTTCAGCACAATTACACACAAAAAACCAATTTTAGAGTTTGGAATAAACTTTTGAGAGATGTAGTATGGAATGTAATATGGTTGAGGTATGCATGAATTGTTTACAAATAGAGGTTCCATATTTTTTTAAAGGGAATATTTTTCAAAAGAAACCCAATGGTAAGAATTCTCATAAAGAGTTCCTGGTTGTTAAGCAAAATCAGTTGAAATTGTCGAAACAATTAGGGGAAGGTGAAAAAAATTCCCAAAATAAGGTAATAAAGATTAATTCAGAAGAAGATATAAAACCATTCACTATCAATGGAAAAAAGATGCAAAAGTCTCATTGGAATCTGCCTCACAAAATAATTAAGGAGTTCAAAATTATCCAACCCATCATCTGATTACTTATCATTTGTTTAGGATGACCAAAAAATGTAACCCAAAGGTGATTTTGAGAGGCAACATGAGTTTTGGTATTCTCGTAGGATTTATTAATTTAGTATATAGTGACTCCTCCCCTCTACCCATTTGATCTCTAATGAGATGGTTCTTCAATTTGAATGAGTAGTTTTGTTTCTATAGGACCATTATGGATAGATGTCACCAGATAGACCAAAGAAGAAAAGGAAGTGAAAAAATAGATTCATGTGAAAAGGAGAGTTCATTCATACATTCTTTATCCTTTTTTACTCATTGTATTTTTGTGAGAAGATATGTTATAAACTATATATTCCATCATTAGTTATAATAATGGAAATTCCATACCACATTAAGGATTTTTCCTTTACATGGTTTATCTATGATACATGAGTTTAGGAACCCTATGATGTCATGTTTTAGATTTCAATGATAATTAAATTGAATTAGTAAAATACAGAACTATGTAAATAGAGTGAAGCATGGCTGTTAATTTTATGAATCAAAATTTTAGGTAATTGGTAGATTCATCTAAATAAAATATACCTCTAATTTTTCAAACTTTGATTTTATGAAATTTATATGGAATTTATTATTATTATTATTGAATTCAATTTGTGATTTTTTAAAATTTATATGTTTCATTACCTGTGATAATTTCCATACCAAAATTTTCTAACTCTTTCTTATGCAGATTTCCTTAGTGTTCTTGAGGAATTTCACATATTAGAAGTTTTATTTGAACATTTCGAAGTTGTGGTTGTCCAAGAACACATTTAACATGATTAAGGAAATTTTATTTATTTATCCCATATCATTGCATAGTTATAGATAATGCTTTTATCAGCGCTAGAAAACAGTTTTAGCAGTGATATAAAAGCACTATTAATCTTAGTGAAGATAATGGGGGTCCCCTTTAATGGTGCTAAAAAAGCACTAATAAAGGGTGTACTTTATTGGAAAAAAAGAGCTGATAATGGAACCCCATTATCTATTATATTTTAGCACATATAGAAGAAATATTTATTATTGCTATTTTTAGTTCTAATAAAAGAAAACATTATCAATGCTTTAATTAGCACTGATAAATGGTGCCTTTATCCGTTCTCAAAATATCACTGATAAAGGTTTTTCTTTATCAGCGATACTTTGAACTATGATAATGGGGGATTTTAGGGGCACTAAAAATAGAACTGATAAAGGCTTAGATTCTTGTGATGTTCTGTTTATATAAGAACACACCCACCAACAACACCTATACAACACACACACCACCTACACAAAACAACACCTGCATAGGGAACACAAAAACAAAGCAGTGCACACCAGGGTTTGGAAAACAATTCTATATACATTTCAAATAATTTTTTTTAAAATTTAATTAAGAATTATCCAACAAATAATTATGAATATTAATGTTTCATCTTTTGACATCTGTGATCCCATATAAAAAATGCTCTCCCATTGTATTAGTTTTCAAACAAATCATCCCAACTCAAGAAAAAGGTTACACCGATATAATAAAACAAATATTATTTTAGTAATACTATAAAGAAATAAATTAAACATTAATATAAAATAATACATTAATAAAATGTCAATTTTTAATTAAAAAGACATATTTGGAGTTATATCAGTCACATTGTGCTTCATATTGAGGTGGGGTTGATTCCAACACATAAAAAATGAGTTATGGATCTTTTTCCTAAAATACCAAAACAAACCTAATGGGTTTTCTTGGTTTTGTGTATGTCCCTTGTTTTTTTACTAAAATTAAAATCAAATTTAAATAACATACTGGGATTTATAAGGGTCAAATTTTTCTTCGGATTGAGGCGTGGTTTATTCCTACCTATAAAAAATTAATCATGGATAATTGTTCTAATATATAAAAACAATCCAAATTGTTGTGTTTGGTTTTTAGTATGACAGTTGTGTTTTTAATGAAAATATAATTTCTAACTAGAAACACCCATTTCGAGTCATACTAGTCACATCATGCGTTAGTTTGAGGTGAGACAGCTTTACAGATGTCTTAAAGGACTTACAAATCAATCTTCTATGTTATGAATTAAATTGGAGGGTATTTTCTTGGTTATCAGTGATTGAAACATTTTCAGATAAAATGTAAATTTTAAACTGATAACGGACACTTTTAGTCATACTGGTCACATTGTGTGTTTGATTAAGGTGGGGTTGATTCCTACATGTCACAAATGACTCATTGATCATTTTCGTAAAGTATCAAAACAATATGAATGCATTTTCTTAGTTTTTAATATGTCAATACTACAGATAGTGCTTTTATCAGTGTTAGAAAATGCTTTAAACTGCGCTAGAAAATCACTGTTTATATTAGTGATGATTGGGGGTCCCCCTATAACAGTGCGAAAAATAATTGATAAATAGTGTCCTTTATCTGTGTTATTTTAGTGCAGATAAAAGACATTTTTATTATCACTATTTTTAGAACTAATAAAAGAACACTTTATCAGTTCTTCAACTAGTAATAATAAATAGTTCCTTTATTAGTGATACTTAAAGCAATGAGAAAGGGAGATTTTATCATAACTCAAAATAGCGCCGATAAAGGCCTAGCTACCTGTGATGTACTGCTAATAAAATTGTACACCCACTAGCTGCACCTACACAACATACAAACTCATCCTCCACAAAAAAACACCTGCACAACACACACAAGAACAAAGAAATGCACAAAAGGGTTTGGAAAAAAAATTATATATACATTTCAAATAATTTTTTATTTAATTATATTTACAATTATCCTACAAAATGTTAAAAACATTAATGTCTCATCCTTTGATATCCATGATCCCCTCTAATAAATGTCCTCCCATGGTATTAGTTGAAAAAAAACCATCCCAACCCAATGAAAAGGTTCCACCTATATAAGAAAACAAATATTATGTTATTAATACCATAAATAAATAAGTTAAACATTAATAGGAAAGACTACATTAATAAAATGTCATTTTTTAATAAAAAATACACATTTGGAGTTATATAGGTAACAACGTGCATCGTATTGAGGTATGTTTGATTCCTACATGTCAATATTGAGTTATGGATTGTTGTCCTAAAATATCAAAAAATCCCAAATGAGTTTTCTTAGTTTTGAGTATGTCTATTCTTTTTTTACTAAAATTAATATTAATTTTAAAAAACATACATGGATTTATACCGGTAAAATGTTTTATCAGATTGTGGTTTGGTTGATTCCTACACATTACAAATGACTCATGGATCGTTTTTATAAAGTATAAAAAATATCCAAATGGGTTTGCTTATATTTCAGTATGAAAATAATGTTTTTACTGAAATGTCATTTCAAACAAGAAGCACACATTCTACATCATACCGGTCACATCATGTGTAGGTTTGAGGTTAGACCACTCCATACACATAAAAAAGGACTTATTAATTTCTCTCATAAATTATTAAGAAGATCATTAGGCATTTCCTAGATATTAGTGAGTGAAACGTTTTTAGCTAAAATGTCAATTTTAAACTAACAATGGACAGTTTTAGTCATTATGGTCACATTGTGCATCAGATTGAGGTATGGTTGATTCCTAGAAATCACAAATGACTCATGGATCATTTTATTTAATAATAAAAACAATCCAAATGTGTTTTCATGATTTTTCATTTTGTCACTTATTCTTTTTTACTTAAATTAATGTCAATTTTAAATAAATACACATTTAGATTTATACCGGTCACATTATTCACCAGATTGAGATGTGGTTGATTCCTACACTTCAAAATGATTTTTGGATCATTTATACAAAGTATCAAAATAATCTAAATTCCTTTTATCAGTTTTCAGTATATCAATTGTGTTTTTAACTAAAATATCATTTCAAACTGAAAACCTAATTTTTGAGTCATACTTGTCACATCATGCATCTATTAGACGTGAGACTCCATCATACACATTATAAAGTATTTAAAAATCACCATTCTAAATTAAGAAAACAATCGAATAGTGTTTTATGGGTTTTTAGTGAGTGACATGTTTTGAGCTAAAATGTAAAATTTAAATTGATAATAGACAATTTTAGTCATACGAGTCACACCATGTGTCAGATTGAAGTGAATTTGATTCATACATGTCACAATTGACTCATGTATGATTTTTCTAAATTGTAAATAAAGTTAATGCTCTTGTTTTGTTTTCAGTATGCAAGTTGTACTTTTTTTACTTAAATGAATATCAATTTTAAATAAAAAGACACATTTAGATTTATATCGGTCACATCGTGTGCTCTATTGAGGTGGGGTTGGTTCCAATACATCAAAAATGACTCAGGGATCATTTTTCCAAAATTATCAAAACAATCCGAATGAGTTTTCTTAGTTTATAATATTCCAATTGTGTTTTTTACTAAAATTATCGTCAATTTTAAATAAAAAGATACATGTTGAGTCATATCGATCTCACCGTGCGTTAGATTGAGGTGTGGTTGATTCCTACATGTCACAAATGACTTATTGATCATTTTACTAAAGTATAAAAGTAATACCAATGCATTTTCTTAGTTTTTAGTATGTCAACTGTGTTTTTTACTAAAAGATCATTTCAAAATGGAAACACGCATTTTGAGTCACACTGGTCACATTGTGCATCAGTTAGACATGATACTGCTTCATACACATCACAAATAACATATGAATAATTTTCTTATATTATGAAGTCAACGAGAGCGTGTTTTCTTGGTTTTATGTGAGTGATTCTTTTGATATAAAATGTCAATTTTAAACTAATAATGGAATCTTTTAGTCATATCAGTCACACCATTCATCATATTGAGGTGTGGTTGATTTCTACACGTCATAAATGAATGATGGATCATTTTACTAAAGTATGAAAACAATCCTAATTTTTTTCTTGGTTTTCAGTATGTAACTTTTTCTTTTCACTAAATTTATTGTTAATTTATTATAAAAATAAAAGATTAAAGTCATAATGGTCACACCATGTTTCATATTTAGTTGCAGTTGATTTATAAACATAAAAAATTACTTATGGATCATTTTAATGAACTATAAAAATAATATTAATATGTTTTCTTAGTATTTAGTATAAAACTTGTTCTTTTTACTTAAAATACTTACAATTTTAAATAAAAATTAACACTTAAGTCATACCAGTCACATCTTCATGCTAATTTTTGTACATTCTTCCATCAGGTATGCTGCCCATTCATTTTTAAACAAATCTATCACATATTTTCAATAAGTTTCTTTTATAAATTTATGGTATTACTAAAAAAAATATAAATACACAAGGGATTAATGAGTATTTTAAACAAAATAGTAATTATCTTTGAAAATTCCTCTTCAAGGATTCTGGTTTGTCCATGGAATACGACCTGTTTAATAAATTTAAAAATATAATAACCATAGTCTTTATCATTTATTTGTTTCAGGAACTTCTAAAACATTGAGAAAAATAAGTAATTTTTTATATATGTTTGGATAGTAAAATCTTATTTTGTATACCATAATTTTTATCCA
Organism: Viscum album; assembly: GCA_963277665.1. NCBI lineage: Eukaryota > Viridiplantae > Streptophyta > Magnoliopsida > Santalales > Viscaceae > Viscum > Viscum album. The sequence continues at coordinate 267,062,268 of OY728155.1, read as the reverse complement.
GTCATAGTACTTTTGATGTTTCTTGTCCTTTTCCTCTGGACTCTTTCCATGATGTAGACAATATTCATGGACCACCCTATCATAAAAAAGCACCATTAAAAGATAATATAATTGATATAACTAGATTTTTAGTTAAAAAATGTTGGATATAGAGTATTATAAAAATTACATCATTTTTGTTGGTTTTTTGGATATCCATGCATTGAATCCAAGAAATAAATCTTTGGAGTATCCAAATTGAATGTAATGAGCATCCAATTCCACCTAAAAACAAAAAAAAGTAATGAATGAAATAAAAAATATATTTGATATGATTAAAGTTTAGAGTTTTACCCCTGCATCATTGGTATTAAAAAGATTCTATGATCCGTAATTTTTATGTTAAATTATTTGAGCATACCTTCCAGTATTTCAACCTCTTTCATGGGTTCTATATCTATTTGTTTTGTAGAGGTGATGTGAGGACTACGAGTCCAAATTTTTGTTCATGATGAAATCCATTCAATTGTTTTTCATATATACGACTGTGAAAAATATGAAATGTATTTAGTCATAATTATCATAGTATATCAGCCTTTGGAAAACCAAATAATGAAAACATACCTTATGTATACATTTACAACTAATCCCCCTAACCAATCACACTCCAGGATTTCACTTACATTTTCAACAAAAATGAAATCTAGATCTTCCATGTCATGCATATTTTCATCAAAAATAATTGTGTGAACCCCATTTTCATTCAAATTAATATTCACATGAGTCTAAAATGATAATAAATGTGGATATAGAATTGGTGGGTTTAAGGAGCTCTCAGTAGAATGTTCTGATAGGTTTGTTGATCCTTGAGAGGTTTTTGAGCCGTTCTTTCTTTCCACCACTTCCCTATGTCCGTCTGTAATAACATTCATCATTACAAACATTATTTAATAAAATTTTGTTGTTTTATCTTGAAAAAATGGAAATGAATACCCCTTTTTCAACCAGTTTTTTTACAAGCTATGATGACCATGCGGCTAATGTTATAAGAGCTTGTTCAACCTTATGAATATCTTCATCTTCAATTGGAATTGGAATCTCATGTTAGATTTGGTGGCCTAGAACCATCTACTTTTTACTTTATGATAAACTCTAATTAATTGATTTGAATATTAATAAATACCTTATCACATATTGATTATTTGTTTGTGTGAAAATGCATGTGAAAATGTCATAAGGATAGCTGTTACACTAAAGGGTCATAGCGGGTCTCATATATGATGAGAACTTGGACGTTCCATCACACTATTCTTGAATATGTGTTCTATGGTCAGATGTTGTTATTTTAGGGACACAAATAATACAGTCCATTAGGGGTGAGGACTCATAATACATTGATCCATATTCTCATGGTGTGTACCCTTTGTAATATCAAGGAGGATATTATGAGATTGAGACCTACCAGTAGAAAATCCACACTTCATACTGTCATTGGATGTTCCTATCTACAGATGAGTGTACTGTTCCTTAGACTTTATGATTATTATTAATGGGTATTATAACTCGTGCACTTAGATGTATTGATGAAAACTATGATGACACACTATTCATAGTGAGGTTGGATATGCTGGGTGTGTCATGAGTAATAATGAATTAATAGATAATGCAAAAAAGTATTTGTTCCTTTTGTTCCATAATAGAAGTTGATATCTCAGGCACTTTGATAGAATTTATGTAGCCTAAATAAATCTATAGACATGGTGAGGAATGGGAAAGTTCAATTCCATGAGGTTAAAGAAAGATTAATCTATCATATGGGTTGATGACGCTAGCATGAAATCCGCTTGATTCGAGATATCATGACAATGGAATTACATTACCCGGTAAGCATTCATATGAGGTGAAATGTCATTGCGGTGTTATATTCTTTCTATATGGGTGACATGGCATGTTTCTAGACTCTAACATTGGACATTATACAGGCTCCACCTAATTTCACTAGGAAAGATTCCTAGAGGGTCACACACTGAGTTTATCCAAGTTTATAAGTTAAATATTCATTTAATAATTTTATTAAAGATTATTCCCAGTTGTGATTTAATAATTATTTAAGGATGTCTGATCAAATTTATTTAAATAATAGTTATTTAAGAGAATATATAATGGGTGAAATAATATATTTTTTGCGAATAATGCTATTATATTTATTTAAGAATCAAATAGTCATTATTCATGGTCTAACAAATTTGGTTAAGGAAATAAAGAAAATAGAAAAGAAAAAGTATAGACCATGTATATTAATATAAATGCTGTGTTGTTTTTTTGGCGATTTGTGAGAAATAATATTATTTATTTCATTAAATAATATTATGTGGAATTCGCAGGGCACATGTCAAGTGATAATAATAGCCAAATTTTATTATTAGATGTGGGGTCTTACTAAGAAATAAATGAAATTAATAAATGACTTTGGATAATTAACTAATTTTTATTATTCTAAGTAATATAAATTCCAATTACATTATTCTCATGACATCTAGAAATTGTATTTGGTTTTTCACAACCGATATGAAAAAATATCTCAATCCAAGAAATAATTCCATTCCTCTAAGAATGCTCTCACGTTATGAGAGAGATCTTCCTCCCCGGGATCAAGGAGAGAACATTGGAAGAGGTTCTCAAGGTGATCGAAATTGGATATCACAAGTGAAGGATATTCTGTGCAAGCGCCTGAGGATACCATCGGTGACATCCAAAGATATATGGATCACATATGGATCACCGCTAGAGGAATCATACACTTGGATTTTGCGATGCAATGACATATCATATTGGCCTGTGACCAGAAGAATCAACGAAGGGAGAAATCCATCAAGGTAATTATTGTATTTTAATTAAATTAATTGTAAACAATATATGATGATCATCTCTATGGTTTTGGTACATCTCTCTTTAATTTTTATTATTGGTTATATTATGAAGATCTGACATTTTATCATCGTAATAGATCTCAGATTGATCATTGTTAACATTAAAATTAATGTTTTTGTACACCCATCCATGTTCTTCCGTTGCGCCCAGAACCTATAGCCCAACACTCATCTCATGGGATATGTAAATTATAAATTTGAAATGAACTATTAGAAGTGGTCTATTGTGTGGAAAGATGTTCTAGATATTGAACATGGTATCCCTCACTATTAGGTGATTGGTGGGTGTTGAAAGATATAAATCACAATCATTTTCATGCTGTACAATATCCGTACAAGAAAGGTATAAATATCTATATAATTTACAATTCATAGAAAAAACTATTATAACATAGATGAACTTAGATATGATAGGTTTGTTAGGGGAATTTCTCACCTCAAAGCTATTGGGTTTGGGGCAAGATCATTACACGCTGGTTGTTCTTGAGTTGTTTCATCTCTTTTCCCCCTCCCCCCACCATTATATTTTCCATGAACACTCTATACAATTGAATATGTTATTTATGGATAGTTATTACATAACTCATCATTTTTATTTCTTCAATTTGATCCACTCTTATTTGTTTCTCAAAAAAATTTCAGGGTGTCACCGCATAACCCGAACCTCTGATGTGACCATGCTTTTCTTGATACATTAATGCCACTGAAAGTATTTCTACATCTAATTTTGGGGTTGCTGATTCTAAGGACTATGTAAAATAGAAAATATAGGAAAATAAGTATTCATTGTTATTTAATATCGATTTAAAGAAAAAAAATATTTATTATTTCATACTTAGACATGTTTCCCACACTTTTTGTGTGTTTTCATCTACTAGTATTCCATCTTTATTTACAGGCACCTCCTTCCATAAAACATGGAATTTGATGGAAGTGACATTGGATTTGGTTTCATAAATCTTCATATAAACATATGAACATAATTCTGGTGTTTTTAATGTCACATTAAAGTTTTACGATAGATTTAAAATATGTACTATTTTTTATCAAGTGATATGTACCCCATTCTTACTTTATGGTTGGGGTATGATGGTTTTTCTTCTCATTCCTTATTTTCAACACTCATTTGTTATTTCAAAAATAAAAAACTATCAATAAAAGTGACGAATACCGATATCATCAAACAACATATTACCAAACACAATGAACCTGAAAATAATTCTCCTCATGATGGCTAGTAAACGTATCCCACACTCCTTGGATTATCAGGTGTGCATAAATACGAGGTAGGTATGGGTTTAGGTTACCTTCAATGTCTTTAAGAAAAAATTTCATTACAATTGTAAGAAATCCTCTATAAATCATTTTAGAAACCCTTAATACATAGTCATTTTGTGAGTCATCCACTATAAATGCACTCTATAAGGGATGATGAAGAGTAAGTAAATGTTTCATTGTTTTATTTTTTTATTAAATTAATGAAATGATATATCATAGTTTTACCGTAATATATCTCCACATCAGTGTCTTAATCCCATTGAAAACATGATGCCATGATTGTACATCAATATGAATGCATTATTGAGTGACGATTCTAATGTAACTACAGAACATGGGCTTTTGGGGTTAACATGTTGGCCCATATTCTTCCATCTGATATCCTATTTTATGTTTTTCTCAATTTTCCTTAAGTATGTTTGCTAACACCATCAAACTATGGTGCTCTGGTTTTTTCTATATCTCCCATGTTTTAGTGCCTAGAATTTACTCGGGTTCAACATCATCAATATTTTCCTTTAGAAATATAGAATCAGCATTTGAAGATGATGGTTGTACCTCTACACTTGGAGAAGTAGCAGGAACAGGTAGAGAAAATTGTTGGTCCTCTACACAGTGACTAGCTATATGATGAGAGACCTATTGTGCCTCAGGATTGAGAGCATTATCACTTGATGAAGTCATTATCCACAAAAGTGGTTCAACATTTAATTTATATTACATAAAATTAGTGGCGAATAGATAATAACATAAGGTAACATGATGTATATTACCAAAAAATATAACCAGATTATTGAAATCTCTTTTTTTAAAGGATGAATGGATTTGCCCCCTATCAACTATCCAAATCCCTTTATTATGGTCTCCTATGACATTCAATACATATTCTACAATGGGAAAACTACGAAATTAATATGACATCCTAATGAAAGGGTCATCCTCCATTGAATTTTCATTTGAACCTTCAGTGGATTTAGTGGATAATGGAACAATTGACAAATTTCAGTTTGCAGGATCTACAACATAATATACTTTTACTACCTATGATTCCATTATAAATGGTTTTTCATTGATCCCCTCCTTACTAAAATAAAATTTCATGAATCCCAACTCATCAATTTTAACACCAATCCTGTTATCAACCCACTTTCATTGAAAAATCGGAACCTGGATGTTCATATAATCCAATTCCCATATTTGTTTGATGATTCCAAAGTATGACATATTAGCATAAATTGGATTTTTTCCTTATCACTAGAAACATGCATCGCTTCATCCACAAGTGTAACTCCATTATTCTTCATGGTACTATCTTCATCATGTTCATTAGTATAGTATGTGTAATTTTTAATTACATAAGAATTATAAGATAATACATACACACTTGATCTTCTAGATAACCATCCAAGTCGTTCTGAAATTGTGTCTAGATATTCATATGTATCCATAAATATGTGGTCTCAAAACCGTCCTATAAACTATTGATTATGTTTATTTGATATTCATTTTTCAGAACATGATGGATTCAAATTCCTAATAATTTATTTTTGGGTTTCGACATATGGGTCAACCTCAAAACTATTATGAAAAACGTAAATGTGTGCCTCCTCCAGACCTGTAATATTGATTGTAAAAACCTCTATTTCATAATTTGTTTCACCCACAAGCCGCCCAGTGTGACTATATTTTGGTAGATAAATTATTTCCACACTAAACAGATATTCGGTATAGAATTAAATGGCTTCCTCAACAATATATTTCTTCCCAATACAACCATGGGGACGATGTTGATTTTTAAAATACCCTTTAAAAATCATCATTTACCATTCAATGGGGTACATCCATCTATAGTGTATTGGACCACATAGTCAAATATCTCTCTCCAAGCGAACCATCAAATTAATCATCATATCAAATAATATCGATGGGAAGAACATTTCCAATTCACATAATATAAAGGAAATATATCTTTCCATACTCAAAAATTTTACTAGGTCTACAAATTTTTGGCATATAACTTTAACTAAGAAAAAGAGATTCATTAACATATAATGAACATTGATGGAAAAAATGCAACATAAATCTACAAGAATTAGATCTTACATTAAAATATGGCATCCATGTGATTCTAGACCCTTTAAATAGAAAATGGTCATTAACACGATGTTCTTGATATTTGATGAATACCCCTATGTAACCTTTACATCATTCAAGAAGTTGAAAAATTGATATATCTCATACTTGGAAATATTGTAAGCATCTAGAGGAAGAGAAATACATTTTTCACCTTTCACTGGCACTAAATCTTCTCGTATTCCCATTTAAACCATGTCCATCCTTGCCTTAATTCCATCCTATGTTTTTCAGGGTGCATTTAGAAATGTGACAATGAAACTGTCACATAAATTTTTTCAACATGCATAACATCAAAAAAATGTCTGACGTATAGACAATTATAGTATGGTAATTAAAAAAAACTAATCTCTTCTTCCGACTGGTTTTCATGAGGTTTTTAAATTTTTTTTACCGAAAGCAGTGTCCACATATTTTACTTTCTCAAACAGTTTACCACTAGTTAGTGGAGACAATGATGTACATTCTTATGAAATTTTTTCAAATGATTTCATCCAATATCAATACTCATATCAGCAGGGTAGAAATATGTGGAGTCCGAGAAACATAGTTTTTGATGAATGTTTCAACCTAATTGACTGTGTACCTTGTTCACACATGGGACACCCATGAATTCCATTAATGATATATCCTAAAAATTTCCCATAAGTTATAAAGTCATTTATCCTCCCAAACAACATGTCTATCAACCAAAAATCTTCTTTTCTATAAGAATTATACAATGCGACACCTGAATCCCACAATAATTTCAAATCCTCAATCAATGGATCCAAAGAAACATCAATATCATTACTCAGTTGTTTTGGTCCTGATATAATCATGCATAGCATGGTGTGTTTTGGTTTTATACATAACCATGGTGGAAATTTATAATTTACCAACATAACCAGCCATGTACTGTGAGTACTACTTTGAAAACCAAATGTATTTGCTCCATATATATATATATTTCAAGATGAAGTTTTCAAAGCTCATTTCCAAAATTAGGATACTCATGATCAATTCTCCTATACTGAATAGAATCTTCCAGGTGACATAGGTTCCCATATTTATTTCCTCTATATGTGTTCCACGTTAATTGATCTATGGTATCCTCACTTCCATATAGGCTCTTAAATCATGGAATGATTGGAATGTAACTTACAAAATTCATGGGACTGAATTCATCTTTATTGTATCGAGAATCACCACACTTTGGGCATTATCTAAGTGACTTGTGGTCCTCGAAAAAAATTATACAATCATTTTTTAGGCATGTATTCTTTCAGATATCATACCCATTAAACGTACCATTTTTATGGCGTCATATGTTTGGCTTGAGAGGTAATTATCTTCTAGGACAATGTCATTCTAGAGAGCAGGTAATTATATAAAAATAGAGTCACTCCATCTGTTTCCTACATTAAAATTATATAGCTTTAGTATAGCTGAAAATGTTGTATATTTAGTGCAACCACCATATAAAGGCGTCTTTGCACAACTCATTAACTACTCAAACAATTTTGAGAAATCATGATGTTCATCTTCAATTGTACTTCACATTTCCTAAATACGATCTTCCTCATCATTCAAATCTGTAATCCCGTCCTCAATGTGATCTTTTTATTTTCACCACTTGTAATCATATTAGATGATCCAGAAAACGTAGTTCTATCGTAGACACTAGCTACTTTAACTTTTCCCTGTGTTTATTCCATCATTTATAACATTTATCTATTCTATGATAGATCAAGTATTTTTTCCAACTCTTCTAGACTAACATGTCTTGAATAGAAACAGTGTAAACACGGACAAAGGATTTGAGAAGGGTTATATGCATGATCTTTTGAAATATTGATAAACTCTTTCACTCTATCTTTATACTCTTTTTTTAAACAATTGGAATCCATCCGGTCTTTATTCATATCCATCCAATTTGATTCGTTGATATTAATTTATTTTAAAAACGAAATAGGCAAAACATTGACATAAAAATTAACCAAAGTTAAAAATATTTATATACATTATGTATCCTTTGAAAACAACTTATAAAATCATATTTGATATCTCATTAAAAAACCAACAATTTACAAAAAACCCTCTTTAAAATAACACACCTTTTTTAAAATAAACCAATAAGTTTCAAACACTCTTTCTCAAAACCCCAATTCCTTTTTTATAAATCATTCAAGGAAACTTGATGACCCAATAATGTTAATTTTTTAAAATGTGTGAAAACCCTATATATTTTACAATTTTTCATTTAAAACATCACACACCCCTTGTTAAAATTAAACTAGATTTACATATGCTTTCAAAACATTAACATCCCTATATGAAATCCAATCAGGTGAGTTTTGAAATACATTTCAAGCAACCTAAGTCCATGAAAAGTGTTTAAATCATTTTAAAGTAATATAAAACCGAAAAATGTATGCTGAATGTATTTTTCAAACACATTTTTCGTATATTCCAATAACATATCATAGAATTTAGCCCTATTTACAAATCGAGGAAAGGATTTGGGATGTTTCCCTTAAGTGTTCTCAACTGTCTAGACCCATAAGAAACCACATGACCATCATGGATTGAAACTGTTCAAATGTTGACTCCTAATACATCACAATATAATCTATACTTATTACCCAACTCATTTATGGTTAAGATTGGGGTTTTCATCAATCTCCCCTTAAGATATTAGAAGGATCACACATGAACATCTAAATAAACAAATCGATCTATAAAACTTAGGTCAAGTCTCATATAATGCAATGTATATTTCAATGGTATTATCATTGATGGAAATTTTATGTTAGTAGTTTATCCCTATCTCATATAATTAAAGTCTCATCTTAGAAACCTCCACCATATCCCATAGAGTCTTATCAAATACCATGCCTTATCACAACCATAAATATAGGGATTATAACTAGAATATGAAAACATAAGAGTTGTTTTAATGGGTAGGGATTAAAAACCCTGATTCCTAAAAAAATAAAGACTCATTCTTACAAAATATCGTAAAATTAGTGTTAAAAGGGAATAAAAACCCAAATAACTCTCACATCAACACTAGTGACCCCTGATACCACACCACATCCCATTGTCCAAACATGAACCGATAAGAACATCATGAACAAAAAAAACAGGGCATTGAAAAAGGATATATAAGAGAATCATACACTCCCATCCACCAGTTCATATGTAGGGTGTGAGAAAAAAATTATTTTTATGGTTTCATAAAGAATTATCTTTGAATCCCTTTATAATATATTTCATAAAGTGATAGTTTGAGAATAAGGTTCAAAATATATTTTCACATGAATTATAAAACTAGGGTAAAAATAAGAAATTTATATATTTTAAAAAAACACCATTTTTAAAATATACAAACAAGTATAACTAAAAATTTGAAATAAAAATATCATTAAATGGAATGAGGGCCTTTAAAACCATATAACACATGTCAGATCATAGTTTTTCCCTATTTTAGAACATTTTCTGAAAAAATCTATTTCATAAATAACCATAATGAAATCCTATTTTCTTGAAACTAATTTAACAAATAACCAACTATTTTCCTTTTTAAGTAAAAATTTTTAACCATTTAAATAAACATATTTTAAAGTATGAAAATACGCAATCGAAGTGAAACAATGATCATACATAGGTAAAATTGAAATAAGGAAACATAATCCTAAAAAAACCAAACGATGGTTCTATATAAACAAACTAGGGGAATAAAATAAATCCATGAAAATAAATCCTCTAATGTATCATATGAATGATGTAACCATCATATGAAACTTCATAAGACTTATGTATTTGGACCATGAACTGGAGATGATGAACCTAGTTTGATACTATTTAACTTGTCATATCGAAGTAGTCCTATAGAACTCACTAGGATCTGTCATGATCAGGGTATTAAGAGAAAATCTGGTCCCTTCCGGTACATTCTAGGGACACTTAAACTTCTCAGAAACTCACTCAATATAATTGGGTCCTTACACTAGGCAGTGCACTCCACACTTGGGATTTAACTTATTTTGATCTATACCATTCTACTAGGACACCCATGACATTTCAATAGTGGAAGGGAGAAACCAATAAAATAATAGATCATCGCATAAATATAATTTCAATATTTTGAAATTTAACCGCACCCCACCTCTGACACCCTCACAAGAAACAACCCCTTTCACATCCCTTTATAAGCTTCACAATAAGCATAAGAATATAATGAATCCACCATGGTATCATGATCCACGATAGGAATAATAAATGCATGGAGATCAATTGAGGGTCTCCCATATTTATAAAATTACTTCCTTTAAATTACTATTTAGGATTTTACAAATGTTCTTGAGAAGCCAATCCATTTTCACCACATTTTAGAACCACATATCAAATTTCATCTAAAACCCATTTATAAAAATGCACTAGAAAGGCCATTTTAAAAACCAACCATTTTCTTTAAATAAATTTTTAAAATAAAAAAAACCTTTTATTTTTGAAGGAAATATGTTCTAAGAACTCTTTTATTAATCATCAATATACTTTTGGAAACATCATAATCTACAAAGATAGTTAATGGTATTAAAACCATTTAAAAAGATTGAAGATCAATTCCTTTCATTTTACAAAACATGACTTTAAAATATCACTTATTCACATTAATGGAAATACATTTAGGTCCAAACATTCTAAATAATTAAATTCATTTAAAAAATACACTCGGGACTTTTACAAAACACTTGGCATGGGACATATGTCGATGCCAAGTCCTTAAACCATTTTCAAGCCAACTGAAACCCAAAAAAGACATAACATAGGATTATAATTTAATAAGAAATTATTTGAAAACAACCAAGTAATTTATAACATGTATTATAAGGGAGTTCCAATAAAAAACATACCTCACTCAAGCAAAATCGAGGCCAAAACCTATCGACATTAATAGAGAACACACAAATATGTCATGTGACATAATTCTAAACCCCTAACGGAAAAAATCCCCATCATTAAAAATCAATTAAACTATGATCTAGTTGAATGACACTTCAAATGCATAATCGAGTCACATAAAACAAAGAAAATAGTACGAAGAGGAACACCAACCAACATGCAATTAATTTAGTGCTCAAACAAGGACCACCAATGACCATGATTTTCAAAAGTGCATTTAGACCGTCTAATTCACAACATACCATCAATATCAAACTATAATTACATATGATCAAGACAAAATAGATGAAAAAGAGGAGAAAACTCACTAGAAGAGGAGAGGCGTACAATGGAGGAGTGGTGCACAACAGAGGTGTGGCATAAGACAAAGGTCTAGAACGCGACAGAGGAGTGGCACACGATGGCTGGTTCATGCATGGCAGAGGAGTGGTGTGTGGTGAAGGAGAGTCACACAGTGGAGGTGTGGTTCACATTAGAGGAGATGTAGTAGGAGAGGAAGATGAGGAGGTGGAGTCGCGACACATGGGTCAGTTTCGGCGAGTGCTTCAGGGGTGCGAGAATGAAGGAGACTATTTGGGATTTTTTTATAAAACCTAGTGAACCTTTTATCAGCGCTAAAATAAAAAATACTGATAAAACATAACTTTTTCATTGATTTTTTAGCGTAGATAGTGATAGGACTATATCAGTTCTAGAAAAGTGCTAATAAAAGGATTCTTTATCAGTGCTAAAATTATAGCGCAGATAAAGGCCCATCTTTATCGGCGCTAAAAAAGCACTGATAAAGGTATTATGTTAAAAGTTTATTTATACTAAAATATATATTTATAAAATTATATATAAGATAAATATATGTTAATATATTTATAATTATAACTATAAATAAATATAAATATATTTATAATTATAAAATTATAATTTAAATAACTATAAATTTTTAAGAATTATAAATATTATATGTATAATATTAGCATATATATAATAAATATATTAATTATATATATTTATAAAATTATAAATATATAAAATTATTTTTATTTTAATTTTATAACTATATAAATGAATATATATATATTTATTTAAAAAATTATAAAATTATACCAAATCAATATTTCTAATTTCTATAATGTTAATAATATATATATATATATATAATATTTTTATTATATTTTTTTAATTATTCAAATATATAAATATTTATTTATAACTATAAATATAAATATTTTAATTTATTTATCAATATTTCAATATATTTATAAATATATTTATTTAATTATATATAACATTATATATGAAAATTATAATTTTTTTTTTGTAAATTAATAATTACTTAAATAAATATATTATTATTTGTAATTAAAAATTAAAATAAGTAAATATTTATTTATATTTTTAATTATATATATATTTAAGTATAAAATTATAAAAAATATATTTATAATATTATAAATATATATAAATATATTTATTATAATTTTGTAGTTATTTAAATATATCTGGAGTTATTTATAATTATAATTATTACTATTTGTATTAATTAATAAATATTTTTTTTATAAATGAATAGAATTAATATATTTATTATAATGTTTTAAATATTGAAATATATCAACATTAATTTTGGAATTATAATTATAAATATTTGTATTTATTTATAAATATTTGGATATACTTATAAATATATTTATTTATATATATTATTGTATATTTATAAATAAAATTATTTAATTATATTACAACATCATAATTTTTATAATAAATATATTTATTATAATTTAATAATTATTTACATATATATAGTTATTTATAGTTATATTTATAACTGTAAATAAATATATTTATAAATATTTGTATATAATTATAAATATTAATATATATAATCATATTATTTGTATTTATTTTAATTTTATAAATATTTAAATATATATATCTATATAGTTGCAATTATAATTACAAATAAATATATTTAAAAAGTATTTATATAAAACTAAAATTTAATAATTATAAATATAATAAGTATATTTATTATCAAAATATATTTAATGTAATTTTATAAGTATTTTTGAGAAAATAATAGTATATACGGTAAATATGAATTAATCACATAGATAGTAAATATACATAATAAAAAACAAGCCATCAAAATTGACAACATGAATAATAAGAAAGGGTGTAATGTATAAATGAACATTATGATACATAACATATGCATGCATGATCAATATATTTATTTTCCAAATTTATTAGAAACACATATATATTTAATATTTAATATAAATAAATAAAAAAATATATATATTTAAAAAGGTATTTATATATATTAATTATAAATAATATAAACATATTAAATATAAAAAAATTAATTAATATAATTAATCTAATAAATCTAATAATCTAATAAATCTAATAAATCTAAAAAATCTTCTTAATTAATCTAATAAATGTAATAAATATAAATGTAAAAATCAATCATAAATCCCATAAATCTAATAAATATATTTATTATTTAATATAATTTATTAAAATAATGAAATTATTTAAATATTTATATATATATAATTATAATATTAGAAATACTTCTTTATAAAATTATATATATATATATATTATGAATTATTAAAAATAAATATTAATTATTTACATGTGTTTTTTAGTTAATGTATCCAAATAAACTTTATGTTTGAAAATAAATTAATAAAAAAATTTATCATCACTAAATATAGAACAGATAATCAAATCCTTTATCAGTAGTAAGAAAAATGCTGATAAGGGTGTGCCTTTTATAATCTATTTTATTAGCATTGATAAAGGATACATGTATCCACGCTTTTATATTGCACTAATAAAGGCTCCCCCTTTATCAACATTTTCTACTTAGCACTGATAAAATGAGGCGCTTCACTTGCCCTATTTTTTGGTAGTGATTGAGACCAACTTGTACATTAATCCTAATTTATCCCATAAAGACAATAATAACATTGTTAGCAATGTTCCACTTTTCAAGTCATTTATAATCCATGCCTACCCTCCTCTTTGAATTTCCATGATATTTTGAAGTTGAAGTTTAGGGGTGGGAGAACTATTGGTGAAAGTATTGCACTTCATTGTAAGGAAACATTGGGGGTTCTATTTTGGGTGTTGGTAAAGGTTTATTATTCATCCATTGATATTTATTTATTAACCCTTTTTGAAAAAAGAATAAATTTATAAAAAATAATGGGTTCTAAATTTGGAAAATAAAAATTCACCATTATCGGACTAATGGTTTTATCATATGTGGCTTGTTGTTGGATGTGAGAATTGTTCCAAGTATGCATGAATTTCAAAAAATTAAAAAATATGAAAAATTAGTTTCATAGGTGAAATTCATTCATTGTTATTTCACTGACCATGACCATTAATTTGATATTTGGGATGTAAGGGTTTTCATTTTAAAGGGGATATTTCTATTGTGATTTTACTTTTTATATCTTGCATTACGATTTAGAGATAAACCTCTTCTTTTTCCTTTAAATTATTTCACGTAAATCCTTCCCAACCTTAAGTCTTAGATTCATTATATCCTTAATTTAAAATACCTTGTTATTTTATCGGAGTGTTTTCTTTAAAAAGTAGAAAATTTAGATCCTTTGAATGCTTAGGGAAATGTGAATGCATTTAAGGAATGATCAAAAATTTACTCCAATATGTACCTTGAGTGATGAGTGAAAATTATTGAATTTGAGTTTTATTGTGACTTGGAATGATTGGAATTAATGAAATGATCTGCTTGAATGAATGAAGGGAGAGGATCCACCATTTTCAAAAGGCAAAAAGTAAAATACATGACTTAATTGACTCTTGAAAAATTGTGATGTTGAGTTGGTGTTTTATGTGGAACTTAAAAAATTGGATTAACGTTGATAACCATTTTATTTCATTATATAAATATTTAACTATTTTTGCATTGATTCCCTATATTATTTAATGTTGAGATTTACTGATTTTGAAAAACCAGAGTTCATGTGTGGGGGTATTTGATGCATTTGATGCACCCATTTTTATGATTTTTTTAATATTTTCTAATGTTTTTCTATAATTTTTAATAAATTTTTACAATGTAATTAATTAATTAATTAAAATGTGGGAAATTTCAATTGATGATATAATATATATGAAAATGGACCAAAATAATGAACTTAAAATTTTGAAGTTTACTTATAGTTCTAATTTACTAAGTGTCTGATTTTCATTGTAATGAAATAGAACAACCATGATATCCCTCTCAACCAAATGGACTTCATCCAACATATCTCACCCAAGAAGGGTCATCTAACAATGAAAGCCCATATAGAGGCCAACACGGGTATCAAGGAGTAGGACTGTTCATGCATAGTTTGTGTGCATTGGTTGGACCAACTCCTTTGGGTCCATGCTTGTCGACAAAACATATATGTGCATTGGATTACTGTTACAACACCCCATCCCCATAATAGGAATTTAAAATAAACAATCTATGGGAAATAATATATTTGAGTGCCATACTACTTTCATCTAGGACATTGGAAAAAATGTCATGGGTACTGTTTCCCACTTAAAAAATAGCGCTCCTTTGCACCTTAGCCATGTGACTTCACCACTCTTACATTTCAATGCCACCATGCACCACTTTTAAAACTAGAAATCAGCAGACTATCACATGTTCCTAATGTAACTACCATGGATACCACAAAGAGAGATAATTCTAATGAAAAGGTTAAATTCCAAAGCTTGGGATCACTATATATGTATCATAACTATAACATTCAGTGGCTTTGTTAGTTTATTATTTTTGGATATTTTTGGTTTCTTTTATATCTATTAGGTCATAATTTTCTGGTATTTATATTTCTTTTTAAACTAATTATTTTATATAGTGTTTAGTATTTCAATAAAAAAAATTCGGCATTTCTGTCTCCTCGGGTTTCTTGACCAACATTGTATCAAAGGATTTTTAGTGTTTCCTCATGTGTGATTCAAACTCAAATTCAGTTTCCCCAGCTTCTTTAATTCACTATGGAGTTCTCGATCCTTATAATGCTTTCTTCCTCTGGTCTTCTGATAATCCCGACGTAGTGTTTGTTTTGAAGGTTTTCAATGGCAGTGAGTTTTATTCTTGGAAGCGTGCTATGATAATCTCAATTTTAGCTAAGAAAAATCCTAGATTTGTTACTGTTGATGTTCTGAAGCCTGAATCTTCTTCCTCTTTCTTATCTATTTGGAATCATTGCAATAATATGGTTATAAGGTGGCTAATTCACTCTTTATCCAAGGAAATCATAGAAAGTGTTCTTTATCTCACCACCACCCATTAAATCTGGAGTGAGCTTGTATAATGGTTTGTGCAAGAAAATAGAACACAAATTTTTCTGATCCAGAAGAAACTATACTCTATTTATCAAGTTACTGACTCTGTATAAACATATTTTAACAATATTAAAAGATTTTTGGACGAATTGAGTGAGTGTCAGTTGACTCCTGCATAATCCTATGGTATTGTCAAAGCGATTGCAAAACTTCTTGAACATCAATGACTTATTCAATTACTTATGGGTTTGAATGACTAATTTGCTACTATTAGAGGTCATATTCTTATTATTTCTCCAATACCATTGTTGAACCGGTATTACTCAATGATTATCCAAGAGGAGATCCAGAAGGAAATTTCTTCTATTGTTACTCCATTTTATGGTGATGCTACCTCTCTCACTGTGGCATTACCCAGGACTATTCTTCCTCATAAAAAACCTAATACTATATTGAATTACTGGAGGAATACATGTCATATAGAAGATAAATTCTATCATCTTTTTGGTTTTCTTACTAACTTTAAATTTACCTTGTCCAAACAAGTTTCATCTCTCACTCATAATAATGATATGGTCTATAATGATGCTTCTAATGTTGGTGTACCAAGTCCTAGTTCTCAGATATTGGTAGATAAGTATTCTCAACTCATGCATCTACTCTCAAATTTAAATCTGGTGGATCAAACTTTTTCTACAACAACCCATGTCAATGTTTTTCATAATCTTGTTACTGAATCTGTTGAAGTACCTAATTCCATATGAATTGTTTATAATGGAGCTTTGTACCTTAAGTGTTTTGAAATTCTTGATTTTATTAACTTGACTATTGTCTCATTTCCATTTTTTATTTCACTTCCTAATGGTTTTTCAATTACTGTCACACATGTGGGTTCTGTGAGATTGTCATCTTCTCTCATTTTTTCCAACGTTTTATATGTCCCTTCATTTACTTTCAATTTGTTCCAAATTATATATTTATTTCTCAATTCAATGGGACTATTACATTAACTCATTATCTTTGTTTCCTCCAGGACCCTTCTTTGAGGACACCATTGATCCTTGGTAATAGAGAAGGAGGACTATTCATCTTGAACCCTACTATATTTTTTCATTCTTCATCTGCTTTTAGTAAAAATTTGACCTGTAATCCTATTTTTTTCTCCTTCTCATTCTGAAAATGTAAATTTGTGGAATTTTAGAATGGGTCATATGCCTTCTTACAAGCTGATCATTTAAATGTAAATGTTTCTCACATCAATAAATATTTTGATCCTTTTCCTTGCATCATTTTTTCCCAATCTTGACAACCTAAGATTTCATTCCCTATTAGTACTTCAAGTACTAATTATCATTTTGAAATCATCCATGTTGATGTATTAGGACCATACTAAACCCATTATACTTCAATTCATCGTTATTTATTATCTTTACTTGATGATTTTAGTAGAACTACCTGGGCGAATGTACTTTCTAATAAATATTCAGTCTTTCAGGATATGAAATCCTTTATTCTTCTGGTTCGTACTCAGTTTTCTACTACCATAATAATAATTAGATATAACAATTCACCTGAATTGAGTTCATCCAATGATGCAAAACTAAATTTATCTTCATTGGAAATCATTCATCAAAAGTCTATTCCTTATACTCTACAACAAAACGGAGTTTCTGAACGTAATCATAAACATATTTTAGAAGTATCTCGTGCCCTTATTTTTCAATCTGGTCTTCAAAAATCATATTGAAGTTAGTCGGTTTTACATTCCATTTGTCAAATTAATAAAATTCCATTTCTGTTTTTGGGTTTTAAAACACCCTATGATCTTATCTTTAACAAACCACATTCCCTTCACCACTTGATGTATTTTAGAATGTTTTTATACCTTTTCAAATTCCATTCCAACCACAGATAAATTCAACTCTCGTGCTCATTCAGTTTTGTTACATGGTTTTTCTTTTAGAAAAAAGGAATACAAAATTCATAACCTGGTCACTAATCAAATAATCTTTTCTCGAAATTTAATCATTTATGAGACAATATTTCCTTTATATATTATTTATTCTAATCCTTCCCATATCTCTCTTCTTTTACATATTCTTGATAAAATTAATCTTCTTTATTCTTCTTCTTCGCCTCTTCTAAATTCATCCTTATCTCCTTCTATTTCATCCTCACCATCTACATTAACCACTGATTTTTACTATTTTTCACCAATTATAATTTCTAACATAACTTCCGAACCTCATGAACATTTACAAGATTATATTTGAAGCACTATGGGAAACAAAATTAGTGAAGTGGTTTCAAATTTTTTCCCTCATAACTTCACTAATTATTGTTCGTCCCTTCAATCTATTTTCTTCAGTTCTCTCTCTCAAAGTGTTTAAAACCTGTTTCAATACATTATTCATGATATCAAACATCAGCCATATTCCGAATCTTCTGTTTATCCTTGATGGCAAGTGGCTATGGATGCAGAATTTTATGCTCTGGAAGAAAATCAGTCTTGGGAGATTGTTAAATTTCTAATGGGAAAGATACCTATAGGCTGAAAATAGGTTTATAAAGTTAAGATAAATTCTTATGGAAGTACTGAATTGTTCAAATCTCATTTTTACATGGTTTTACTCAAAAAGAGGGAATCAATTTTGAGGAAACTTTTTCACCTATAGTTAAATTTTCCACAATAAGAGCTCTTATTTCTATTAAAACTACGAAATATTAGCTATTATTTGAGCTGTATGGTAAGAATTCTTTATTACAAATTGATATTCATAAAGAAAAATATATGAAACCTCCTCCTATAAAATAATTTTCTGATAATTCTCTAGTTTGAAGTCTCCAGAAATCCATTTATGGTCTTAAAAAATCTTCACATTAGTGGTATTGTAATATTTCTAAAAAATTACGCTCTAAAGGTTAGATTCATTCACCACATGATCATTCTCTGTTAATTAATAAAAATGATACTTACATGGTGGGTTTGTGGTCTATATTGATGATTTATTGATTATCGGAGATGATCTCAATGAAATTACTTCATTGAAGTGTTTTCATCACAATGTGTTTTAGATAACGGTTTTGGGTACCCTTCATTTTTTCCTTGGGCTGGAGTTTCTTTATTTTCCCCAATGTATTCTTATTTGTCAACAAATGTACACCCTAGATTTATGTGAAGAATATGAAGTTTCTTCACTACCTCAGGTGCTGCTCCATTTTATTCCTTTATCAAGATCAGGTGTAATGATGAAGAACCTCTTTCAAACAACACTGACTACAGAACGCTTATACGAATGCTTAACTTTCTACTATATATGAGGCCTGATATTGTTTATATATTTCAATATCTTTTTCAGTTTAATCAGAATCCTTGTTATTCACATATGGATGCAACTATACATGTTTTTCAATATATTTATAGTCATCCTATTCAAGGTATTTTAATGAATGATTCTCTAGATTTCATCCTCATGGCATACTGTGACTCTGATTGGGAAGCTTGTCCCATTTCATGATATTCTGTTAGTGGGGTTTTTATAGTATTAGGTAGATGTCCTATATCTTGAAAGTGAATGAATAAAGTTTCTATTTCTTTTACATATATGGAATGTGAAAATCAATCCATGAGTAGGGTCACATCAGATATTTCCTATAATTCTCGCCTTTTTCATGAGCTTTCTGTTGATAAAATTACTCAAATTTCTCTCAAATGGGATAATAAAGTATCCCTTTATATTTATAAGAATTTTATTATCATGATAGGACTAAGAAAATAGTGATTGATTATCATTTTGTATGGGAACAACTTCAATGGGGCCTTATTTCTATCTCTCATTCATCAACGTCTACATAGTTGTCAGATTTTTTCAAAAAACCTCTTTCACTTATCAACATCATCATCTTCATCCCATGCTTGGTCTCTTTCTATATCCAGCTTGAGGGGGGTGTTATTTTATTATTTTTTATATATATTTTTTCTTTTACAGCTGTCTAATTATGTTTTTCCAATCTTTATATTTCCTTTAAAAAAATTTCTCCTATATAGTGTTTGGTATTGTAATAAAAAAATTATCTTCATTTCTTTCCCCCTAGGTTTCCCAACCAACATTTGTTAACATGAATTTTTACGAAAATGAACCCCTTTTTGAAAGTGTATCTCGATTGAATTGGCCACTATAAAGGTTAGATTGTTTGACGTGGAGCCTATTCCATTAAACCACTACTGAGTTGTAGATTATAATGAAGGAAGATGGTCTATCTAGTGTTGCACCATGGTTCTTGGAGCTGCACTGTATAGATACTTAGATTGGTTGTGATGAGTTCTTGAGGAGGAATAGCCTCAAAATAATTACACTATGGATAGAGATATTTGTTTTGGGCATGCCCAAATCGATAGTGGTGTATATTTTCCAGAATTTGGACATAAGGGTGTTGTAGCTCAGTGTGTATCATACACCATGGAGGGTTTTATAATTAATGTGGCGGGTTTTGTGTTGTATTCAGCCACACCATGGACATTTTCACTATGTTGTGGAGGGGTGAAATTAAGGAGTATAGATTTTTTTAATGTAATAAAGGATAATATATAGCTACATTTTGAAAGGAGTGACTAAATTGTAGCCTTGAAGGACACACACAAAAAGAAAGTGGAAAACCACATTTGTTCAGTCTATCCCTTGGTTTATCCATGCACCAAAACTAGAAATACCAATATCCTCAGAATATTATGAGATTAACCTTAGTTATTGTGGAATAATTTATAAAAAAACAATATTAAGGTATGATTAACATTTATGGTGTTAAAATCACACCATAAAACAAGGAATAATCAGGTGACCACAAATGGTGATTTATAAAAAACACGTATAGGGAAAAATAAATATCTTTATCTGATAATATAATTTAAAAGGAAGATACTGGAGAAGTTTGAGGGATTATATTTCCTATTAGCTAGTTATTTAAGGCATCTATACAAGGGGTTGGACACGTTTATTGGAGATAATGACTAAAAGGGAAAATAGACAAAAGGAGGGGAATCAACCAACTGCAACTCTGGATTTTATACTGCTACACTTCCTCTATTATTTTTGGAAATTCCCCCAATCAATTCAACCTACATTATTTATTTTTTAATAGTTGGTTAGAAACATTGAGTTATTTGTTGAAGGGGAGGTGACCCAATTTTAAATATTTAGGCAAGAAGATTAATATGAATTTATGTATCTATTTTTTCTGTTAAATGTTTTTCTATATTTAATATCATAATTTAATCTGATTTGGACTGTGTTTGTGTTTAACTATAAATATTATTTTCTCTTTTGCTAAAAAATACTTTCTTGATCCAATTAGTTTTGGTTCACATTGATTTATTGTTCTTTGAATAAGAGGAGAGGTTTTAGTGACTACAAACTTGTGAAGAAGAAAAAATGATCTAACATGGATGATTGGGAACATCAATACCTGATATGGTATTTCCTAGGTAATTGAAAGAATAATCAATGTAGGTTTAGCACATTGGAAGTAAAATAATAAAAACAAGTAAATTGTGAGTAATATTATCATAAAAGTCAAGATTAATAAAGGGTGAAAAAATGTATGTGATTGTGAAACCATTCGTTTAGTCAATTAACAAAGATTAGATATTTATTTGGAAAGGACAATGGTACCCTTAAAAAAGGGAAACCAAACCAAACCTTGATCACTTTTATATCATCTTGAATTATCAATGTCCTTATTTTTTTTCTCACCAATCACAGTAATATTGATATACTATTTTATATTTCACCTATGAAAAGTAGGTTATGTTAGTACTCCTTGTAGAGGGATTAGGTTACCCATTAAACTATATTCATTATGAAAAAATACCTTTTGCGATAACCCTTGATAGATGTTTATCAGATACTCAACTAGAATGAATATAATGAGGGTTACAAACAATCTTATAAGGGTGAATACATGGAGGGTCCTACTAAGCATGGACCTGTCCAAGCCTTTGTCTATTTACTATAGTCCATGGCCATGTACACTAGCCATTCCCGTGTGCACTGGCCATGACCGTTTCCAGTGGCCATTCTAGTGTACCATGGCCTTGTCTATGCTAGTATACCCTTGCAATGTGAATGCCCATATTACCATGATTACATTCTAGGTTTTCATAGTCAATTAAAATGGTGTCTCGATAGGTCACACAACATTTGATATTTATTTCTGTATGTAAACCTTAGCCGTCACAGAAGGGGGTCCCCGTAACATTTTTTTTCTAAACTACACGTCGTTTATGTTGGGTTATCACCAAAAGTTCATAACTATCAAACTTCATCATCCATAGCACCAATACCCTAGATTCCACTTTGTAATGTGCCATAGATCTCATATATGAGATTATTGAATTGGTGTCATCACTAGTAGCTAGATTCCAGCCACCCATTATTCTAAAAATGATACATGCTTTGTCGCATCACCCATGCACCATGTCCTATGAAAAAAAACCTCTTTGATATATTATTAAACATATTTCATAGTCATAGATCCCACATTTCACTACAATCCATCATGCCTTTGATCCCAATAACAAAACCCGTAAATAAAATGAATCGATAACACCATTAAATGGGTCCTGAGGGTAATGCTGAATCACATACCAACTGAATGCCATCGATGAATGAAGAATAAATAATGAAGGGAGTAAAGCATTAAACAAATAGGTGAGAATAAAAGAGGTAAATTTTTGGTTGGAAATAAATGAATAATTATGAACAATGATGTGTAAAAATCAATGTGGTCAAACCAATAAATATCACATTCATAATTCTTGGTATTCATCATTTAACGTAAATTACATAAGATGATCAACAAATTAATATTCACAAGAATTAATTTGTGTTTATTGTAATAAAATATGAATCAAAATCTCTCAAAAAAATAAATCATAAAACCTCAAAATTGGGACAATTGCTAGTAATAAAAATGTTCCTTGCTGATTTTATTAGTGAGATCAAATCTGTCCGTTGATGATGAATGACTCATTGGAAAACTGATCATCGATTAACAATCTCATTATAATCCATTAAATTTCTCCTTCATAGTCCTCTCCAATATATAGTGTTTTTCATAAAACCATAGTATTTTTTCCATATCCTTATTCAGATAGGAGATGATTAGGTCACAACCAATTAACAAAGAATCAATTAGTTATTAATTTTTTTGTTTATTATTCTCACCACGGCTTCTCTTAAAAAACACCAGAGTGTATAAAGATTATATAATTCCTAGGGGAAAAAACAAATTCTGGATTTAATAGTAGTCTATGATTTCCAATATGAAACATCATTCAATAGATATTTCATATTCTCAGAAAAAAATATACTATTATGATATAATATATTGAATATTTTTTATATCAACATCGAGGCTTCATAGGCCATGAAATCCCACACTGACTCTGCACCTATCTCCGAAAATATTCCATAAAATATTCCAAATTGTTACAAGGAAAAATAGATCCATTATAGTTTTAACCATTGCATGTATGTTAAGAGTTTAAAAAAACTAAAAACTCATTTATGGAAATTTCTATAATATCACTACTCATATTGATGTGGTGTTGATTTTTATTTTTCAGAAATCAATCTATAGTATTTTTATATGATTTTATAACAATTGGATGATATATTCTTTATTTTAACCCCTTGGAACATGTTTTTAAAATAATATATATCATTAATAAAAATTATTATTCAGAAATTTTGAGCAAACAACCAATCAAGATTGAAATGTCATCTTCTTGTGCACATCAAACATGATTCAAGGATGTTATCATATGTCTTCATGCTAATCAGGGGTTTTTTCAATGGCTTTGACAATCACATAAGTGTTATAGAGTTTTAAAACAAATAAATACATTCACAAGAATCTTGATGAAAATTCATCTTGAATTGATATACTATTTAATCATACTATTACAAATTGATTAATAAAATCCTCATTTAATTTCACTTTGATCCAAGGTTTTTGTTTTAGTTTTGACCCACTTAAACATTTTTAATGACTTTGATATATTTTAAAATGATTATTTCAAGAAAACCACATGCCAATTTCATATTATTTATATGCCCACACCTTAAAAATAAGTCAATGATATTCTTCCCATGATTTCATTCCATTCTAGGGTTTTTTCTATGGTTTAGACAATTACTTGCATGTTTTAGATTTTTAAAACTCTATTTTTTCACTCTCATATATGGAAAACCATAGGTCAGATTGATGTGGCATTGGTTCATAGTTTTCAAAAATAAATCTATAGTCATTTTCCTATGTTTTCATTATTATATGAGGTCATTTTCATTGTTTTTAACACTTATGACACGTTTTAAAGACTTATATATTTTTTGAAATTTCTTATTTAGTCATTTTGAGAACAAAACATCCTATATTAATGATTTTACAACTCATATGTGTCAAAAATAATTACAATAATGTTTTAAAATGATTTCACAACAATATAATATTAATATCTATGATTTAGACCATTACATAGATGGGTTAGAGTTCTAAAACGCTAAAAATGTGTCTATAATCATCCAAAGAAAACCACACCCTAGAGTGATGTGGAATCATTTATTACATTTCATAAATAAATATATGGTCACTAAACTATTAGTTCATGGCACTATGATGTCATCTTTTAAGATTTATTCCCCTAAAACAAGTTTTTAATGATTTTATATAATTAAAATTGCTTATTCAAACATTTTAAGCACACCGTACATTATATTGATCTAACATAAATTAGTATATGTAAAAAATGAATCAAAGTTGTTTTTACTATGAATTCATGACATTATAATGTGATTTTATATGGTTTTACTATTATAAAAATGTTTTTGGGTTTTAAAACATTAAAAAATTCATTTTTGGGCATCCTAAGAATCCACCATTTGGACTACTATGCCATTTTCTCATACATATCATAAATTATTCAACGTTTGTATACTATGATTTCATACTAATCCTAAGCTGAATAATTCAATGAGAACACTCATATCAAATATCCTCAACTGACCCTTATAGGATAAAACCTAATAAAATATAATATAATTACAAGAATAAGGAAAAAGTAATTTAGATAAGTCATGGGTTGAGTTTAGAATTTATCACTATAGGATATGCTATAAGACCTGTAACTTATTTAAGTAAAGTGTAAAAATATTTCCAAAATACATAAACTATAGAATTTTTCATTTTTGACATCCATGGATCTTTTGTTTTCCTATTGGAGTCATGTTCTTCCCCATTTTCTTTTAGCCTAGCAATTTCTCTTGGCACATCATATTTGAAAAAATTACTTGGACCACCACTAGATGGTTTAAAAATAACTGGTGAAGGCGACATACCAAATACATATGATGAAGTAGGCCTAAAACCCATCCATTGAACATGCCTAATATTCTCTATTCCTAAAATAATTAAATCTAAATCTTTATAGTAAACTGATGATAATTGTGTAGGTTTGTCATCCTTGGCTTCTTAAATTTTAACATATTAATAAAATAATATTAAAAAGGATTTTAAAATTTATCATAACATTCTAATATTATATAAATTATTTTTCTCATTATTATATTTTTATATTAATGAGATAACACTAAATGGTGATGAAATGTACTGATGCTAATGTCTCTGGAAGGTTTATTCATGAAACTTACACTGTATCTTCGATGAATATTATTCTATGTCTCCATTTTTCCAACTGAGTGACCTAAATCATGTCAATTTATAAAAAAATATACATTTTATAAAATATAATTATTTACAATTTAATAATATAGATAATAATGGTTAAAAATTAACCTTGATTTGCTTTTTTTAGAAAATATATTCAAGTCAATA
The DNA here is from genome assembly GCA_963277665.1 of Viscum album. Taxonomy (NCBI): domain Eukaryota; kingdom Viridiplantae; phylum Streptophyta; class Magnoliopsida; order Santalales; family Viscaceae; genus Viscum; species Viscum album. Next base: position 267,035,785 of record OY728155.1, on the reverse strand, counting down.
TTTTGAGAAATGTCTTTTTTTCTTGATTCATTGAATATTTTAGTTAATTCCTGAAAAAAAACATTAATATAAACTATTGAATTCATATGATTATGTTATTGAGTAATTATAAAACATAAAAATACCTATTGATATTCATCCCTATTAATATCACTAATATTATTTCATTCATCATGATACATGCCTTCATGCACTTCCTCATACATCTATCTAGCACTCAGAGATGTTTAATTAAAATTATGCCAGAATCTACATTTAAACTCACTCTATTTTGTGAATTTTTTTATTATACATGGGTATGAAAAGAAGTTAGAGACATATAAATAAAATAATTAAAATAAAAAACACAACACTTTTTATGTATGCTAATAATTTTATTCCAACCCTTTAAATTATCCATCAATGAATATAAATTTCATATTACCTTTAAATGGTTGTCAAACAACACATTCTTCCACCTATGGGAATATACCTCCACTCTTTAAAAGTAATGGGAAATGCTAACTTTATTATCTGTAAGATATTATATAATATATAATAGATTCTAGTAGCATCAATATTAGGAACCCCAAACTCGTCAAATAGATTGATAACTTTAATGTTTTTTTAGGACTAATTCAACTTCTATATTAACATTTGTATCTTATTAGTTGTAATATTTATCTTTTTTTAAAATATAGTTTGAGGTGAACACCCCTTTTTATTTATGAATGAAATCCCTCTTTTTAGATTTATTAAGAGTTAAAACAGACATGATATGAAGGCCTAGTGCCCCATATGTCCATTAAAATAGGCCAGAAGGCACATTTTTTGGCCCGAAGGCACCTTCTGGGAATAGTACTTGTACAATATCTATTGTCTCTGTAGTAACTTCCACTTATATAAAGCTTCATATACTACTAACAATAGCTAGGGAAACCAGTGGCACCCTAAATGTCATTGGTATTGCAGAATCATTTGGGTCCAATGAAGATGATGGTAGCCGGAAGTTATTCTAAGACGATGATCAGTTATGATATTGAATTTTGTATTCTCTATATTCATACAATTCAAATGGATTATAATATATTATAAGTATTGGTATAAGTAAGATATTTATAAAAAAAAATATAAAAATAATATATGTATGAAACACTTACAAATGTGAAATTGTAATATAGTTTCATTAAATATTTATAAATTCAATTACCATCACCTTAATTGTCCTCATTGTTATCACTATCCATTGTGAAGAGAACTTAATTTTAACCCTCTCTTGAAATTTCTATTGTTTCAATTCTATCAGAGAAAAACTATTGAATTTTTTTGGTTGATGTAGTACACTATCAAAATATAATAATTGAGATTCATCACCAATGTAATTAATGTCTCTATGTTTTAAGTTCACAGAAAACATTCCAACCATGTTTTACTTTATCTTACACATAATAAAGAAAATTAACATTTGAATCAAAGATAAATGGATCATGATATTTATGATCATTGGGATGGATATATCGAGAGACATTGAAATAAGTAAAATGTAACAAATCTTTTATTATAGTACTACCAATGTTTACCCATGTTCATTTGAATAATAAAACTAGAAATTGACCAAGATATTTTAATTCAATAATATCAACCAACTTTCCATAGTGCTCCACCACTAAAATTTCAAAAACACTACTACTTTGAGTATTAATACTTATTCTTGATTAATTGTATAAAACATGAATCCATAAATATTTTATACATCAAATCTGTTATCCTACCTTAGAGGGACTCAATCCAAAAAACATTAAATCATTTTAAATTTCAGCTTTATTCTCAACATTCAATACTTATACAGGATTATATATGGCATTAATTTTATCATAGAAACATAACTATAATAATATGAATGTGTATGTAATAACAAAATGGGTGATCCATTCAAAAATCTCTTAATTATCAAAATTTGTTAATTCTATCATATTTCAAGATTGACCCATTAATCATCCCATTATTTTGGTCTCAATTCATTAAGATATGGATTTATAATATAACTATTGAGTAACATATATATATGTGCAAGCAGCAACTATAATTAAATTAGTGAAATATTTTTCCCTTTCCAACTAGTCATCTTGTATTCATAAGTACTAATGACAATTTTTTAGGATGAGAATAATTGGAGATGTCATCAACATTTTCAATATGATTAAATCTAGTCTTACTCCCATCAAAATACTACAAAAAAGGTTAGATACTCTTTTACTATTTATCTTTTTATAATAAACCATTCCAGTTGATATTTATTCCCCACATATGATATGAAATGATCTAAGTACCTAATGAAAATATATAAGCAACATATTAAATTGTTTAAAATAATTTTTTTATAAAACTAAAGTCATAAATGAAAATGAAAATAATATTAATATAAATATCAAATGGATACATAAATAATTAGTGTACCTATCAACTATTTTTTAGCTTCCTCATCCTAATTAACAATCAACTTAATATTTAAACTGAAAAACAAAGGGGGAAATAATATCTCGAAATGAAAAAATTTCAACATAGTTATTTCTTGATGTTTTTTATTTTAGTTATTTTCATATTTTTCCCAAAATGTTCTCTAAATAATGTACAAAATTTAACTAGGATAACAACTATTTTCCCAGGAAACATAATATAATAATCCATGGATAGAAACAACACCATCAGTGTATGAAATTCATAAATTTTCAATCCATGTAACTTTAAATACTTTAAGTCAATTCACCTTGAAGTATTACTTGAGTATTGGCATAGTGTTTTTAAATTCCTTAATGTTCTATGTGATATGTCATTTCTATGATTTTTCATATCAAAAATAGTTAAGATTACATGAAATTGTCATTTTAACAAATAACATGCTTTATATTCATTGCTTTTGAATCCTAATGAGCATTAATACAATCATTAAATTTACCATTTTCATTAAAATTTTAAAAATTATATTGTCATAGATGTTCTTTTCAATATGAATTATACCGGGATTATGTTGTAGAAAATTATACTCCCAATAAATAAGTTTTAAAAATATAATCTTTTCTTTTACTGTTATATTCCAACTACTTTTGATTTTATACCTCAAACCCTTTCCCTGTTTATTAAATTAATTAAATTTTCTGACTTATAAAGTGACATTCATTAATTGTCCCTATATTTATGAACAAGATAACACCTTTTTTTCTCAATTTAATATCATTATTGAATTGTGTGTCATTAAACATTAATATTTGAGATGCGTCAAGAAATCAATAAGGACACATAAGGCACTATTTTATGCAAGGTGGTAATCATTTAGGTTCAAAATAAAAATTATATATTAAATAGGGAAAACAAATATGAGTTTTCTTACCTGATAAAATTCATAGTCTAGGAAATTCACTAATTGTGCACAATAAAGATGTATGAATTTTGATTAGTTTTCTCATTGATTCATCCAATGTTTTCATTACATCATCACGTAATTATCACAATCAATTTATTAGAGGTTTTAGGTATACATCAATATAATTTCCATGAATTTTATTTCCAGGAATAATCATAGAAAAAATGTAATAATTCTTATTTATACACATAAATTGAGGTAGATTATATGGGATAGAAATAAATTTCCATTTAATATAATTATTTGATAAAATAACATGAGGTTAAAATCCATTAGAAGCTAATAACCAACATACATTCTTAGGATGTGAAGAATAATATAGATAAAATGAATCAAACACCTTCAATTAGGTTGAATATTTTAGGATGTCTCATCAATTCATCATTACATATGATACTGAATCAAGTGTTTCATTCATTTGAACTCTCATAGATTAATATTTATTTCCATATACATGTATGGAAAATTATTAAAATGTTTTCTCAAAATCTTCTCACTAATAAAGCATGTAATCAATAGGGCATGCATGTATTTTTGTATAATGAAATCTAAGTATTTTGATGATTTTATCCATCTCATAGAATTATGTGTGGAAATTATCCTCACAAAATGAATCAGGAATCAACTCCAAAATCATAAAAACTTTTTTAGTAATTCTATTGAGACACTTGATATTATACAACATGAGTACAAAAGACTTTGAACACCCTACTTTCAATTATTGATTTATATATTCAACTAATCCATAATACTCATTTTTTGGTCATTAAATTTCTAAGTAATATTAACTTTTTATAGAAACATTTATAGTTATGATGATCTATTAAAATCATTTCATTTTATCCTCTAATGAAAAATACATCATTTATAAATTTTTGAACTGAATTATTCTTTAATGGGTTACATTGTGTTTCATTGGAAGGTAATTCATTACTTTGAATTTCAAAAGAATTTGATTTTCTAGAAAAATCCATTACACATGTCAAATAGGAAACTATTTCAATATCAGGTGATCATATACTCCATTTATATTCAACCATCACTTGAATTGAAAATAAAGACACAAACATTTAATTATATCCTCCAATGATTTATTTCCAATTACATAATCTAAACATTATTCCAAACAATTATCATACGAAGGTGTGTTTGATTATAAATTAATCCATCTTTTATCCTTATATATTATATTACCACTCTTCTCCCTATACATTAAAAAATAAAGATTTAAATGTTTAATCAAATAAGTACAATGAATACATAATATCACTATGTAAAAAAATTATTCAAAAAAACCATACTAATAAGATGATGAATTTTAAAATAAATGATAGATTTTTTTTAAAATATCAATAACATACTATAAAATGATTAGAATATTTATAACTATTCAAATTATTTTAATGTTATCACTTTTAATAAAAAATACTAATAAATATATAAGATGATTAGTATAATATGTAAATGTAATGAAAATATATATCGCGGCATAATTATTAATTAATAAAGAATAATAATACATTAGAGGGTAAATATAATTAAAATATATGTAAAAAATAATTGAATAAATAAAAATATATAAATATTAAATTATTTATAGTAATTAATCATGGTAATAATAATTGATTTTAGATTTAATATAATTATAATTTATTATTTTTAATTTAAATTAATTTATAATATAGATTCATATCATTATTGGAGAGTAATTATTTTCATATGTGTGATTTGTTGGAAACAATCTTAAGGCAGTGTGCACCCAACATTTTTAATGACTAGGGTAAGGAATTGATTCGAAAAAGGAAAAATTTTATGTGAAATAATGTTGATCCAAACCAACATGAAACATATAACATAAAATGAATAAAAAGAATAAAAAATATTAACAATCCCAATAATGGGGTAATATTTCATGGGAGAACATTAGTGAGTTAAGGGGATGGAGGTTGGTGAGTAGAGGGTACCGACCGATGTGTAGGTCACAAAGGTGAGGCTAAAGATGCCTAACTCAGGGATATACATGGGGTTGGAAGACTCAAGATGAGGGATAGGGGAAATGAGGGGGATGGGGTGTTGAGGTCATGGGGAGAAGGGAGTTAGGGTTAGTTTTGGGACAGGTTTGGGATGAATGAGGTTAAGGGTCTTCGAGAGGTAGGAAAGGGGGCCGCCATCAGAGGTCACAGTTTTGGGGGAAAAGGTATCAATTAGGGGTCAGTAATATTGGGGGTTGGGGTGGGGGTCAACGTCCAAGGGAGAAGGGGGAACACACATGGTCCGGGACACATAAGGGGTTTTTATTATGTTTTTAGATATGTAGTTGGGGTTTTAGTAAAACCACTTCCAAATGTATATTTATTAGTTATTATTTAAAATATAGTGGTGATTATAAAAATCCAACACTATATTTTAAATAATAATGAATATGTTTAGATTTATCGTTGGCTCCTAAAGCCATCACAAGTAATCCTTTGAGACCTAATTTTTTACAGTGTATATTAATAATACATATATATTTATAAATTAATATATTAATATTTTTTTGAAACACGCTGGGGAGAGCCCGTTATTATTTTAAAAATAAAAAACCTCTTTATTTCTAGGTAGAGGGGAACCCATTACATGTCCTATAGGCCCCTAGGAATAAAGTTCCAACGAACATGGATTGAAGGCCCAATGTTCATGAAATATCATTACATGGATTATAGGTCCTTGACCAATAGGTTCTTTGATGAACCACACTTGTATACGTCATTCACTCCAATCTCTTACACTCTCACCACTAGGGGACGTTACCATCCTACATCACCCCCATCCCTCATGTGTCCACACCACTAGAGGAAATCACTTACATTTCCTTATAAATTCCCTGAAGATCCCCCACCATCATCCCCATATTCCGGAACCATTATAGGCCTATGATTGTATCTCCCCCCACTATCGACTCATGTGTTTGCTCCGCTAGAGTTTTTTACCACTAGCCATTGTCTCATATGCCCGCACTACCATAGTGATTAGCCCTCAGTCATCACCCCATGGACATATATCATGATGATTCTATCCCTATTCTGTGTTATTGCATGTGGGGAAGAAATACCGCCCCCAATTATTTGAATGTTCATGATAGGTGGAATGTGATTCATGCATTAAAGAATCTAGAATATTTAATTGGAAAAGAAGACTCTCTTATGAAAGGGAGTGTTGGGTGGATGTCTATAGGGTTTCATATTTTTGGAATACTTCCTTCGAAATAATGATGAATAAAATATAGATAAATAGTTTTTTAATATTTGTTATATATATAACAAAAGAAATCATTTTATTAAAAGGATGTTAATTCGTAATAATATTTTTTTATAAATAAAAAATTATTGTAATTAAATAAAAAATTATTTTTATAACATAAAAATATTAGCCTTTTCATTAAATAGGGTGTTGTGTGGGAAGATGATTTCTCAAAAAGTGCTTTATTCAGATGCTTTAAGAAGAAGGAATTGATCTAAAAAGTTCCTTTTACAACAAATCATTGAGGAAGGAACTTTTCAGATCAAATATTTTTTCAAAAGGTTTTAATAAAAAGGAAATAATACAAAAAAAACCTTCATTACAAAATAATTGAAGGAGAAACTTCCAAGATAAACAGATTCTTTAATAATTTTGAGAATAAGGAACCGATCAATTTAGTTCTCACCCTCTTTCCTTAAAATGACACAAAATGAAGAAAATATTTTTCCCCATATCTATTTAGGGATTATTTTTCATTAATTAGTGAAATCCTCCCCTTCATACTTGGTTATAATGGATGCATGAAATCCATTCATACTTCCCAAATGTAATAGATTTATAAATGAGGTTCACTCTTCTTGGGTCCCCTTTTAAAAAATATATCGAACCCTAAACCATTTTATATATTTTTAAATCCAATATTTTTGTTTTCCAGAAAATACAATATGGGATAGTGTTAAAGGGATCCCTTTGGGATTTAGAATATTTAATATTATCTAGAAAATTTATGGTATTTTAGAGGGTTTATTGAATGGAAAAATTCCAATCCATTAAGAAATGCAATTCTTTTAGTAATAATGTCTCTATTTTGATTCATTAACCTATTTTATAAATCATAACAATGATGTATTTGGTATTGAAAAATCTGGATTACATTGAATATGAGAGACTTAATATTTTGGGACATATATATAATGAGGGTTTATTGAAGAAGGTATGTTTAAATGGGTAGATAACTCATTATTATGATCCACCCAAAAACCCAAAATACTACACCAAAAGATTATATGGATGATTTTCTAATCCTTGGTTTGTATACTACATCATTGATGTCCTTAATACCTAACATTGAATTATCAATCAAACATGGAAATAAATATAATTTCCTATAGTGTGTAGCTTCTCCCAATATTTTTAGTTGATAATTTAAGTGAATTAGTTTTTAATAGAAAAAATAATTTAACATTAAGAGGGTGTCAAAATTCCACCACCAAGAAGGATGTAAATAAGGGTTTTCAATGCTGGAAAGGAAAAAGTCTCATATAAAAAAACAACATAAATAGAGAATAAAATATAAAAACATGAATGATTTAACATTGTTTGACAAAGATTTTGTAAATATATGAGAGAACAGGGGTCTTATTCATTATTTCAACATTATATAAATGTCAATGGATGTAAGATATTATAGGGTTTTAAAAATTCATTAGATTTAATATAATTAAATAAAGAAATGTTTATGACTTCTATGGTGGTTCATCTACCCAAAGACAATACTCTCTACCACAGGTTGGATTAACAATGATTGATATGATTCAACAGGATGAATATTAACCAAAGAAGAACATGAAAAATTAAGATAGCTAGATAATGATATTTTCATCAATAACTCCTCCACAATAAACTGTTACATAAACTCCAAAATTTGGAGTGGGCCCTACAAATTTCCCCCTCATGACCAATTTGGGGTTGAAACTGGACATGCAGTCTCTTTGTTGTATTTTATCATTTAATTTAGTAGAACGTTTTCATCATATCTACCCCGTCTTCATTATTGTGAGTTTTATAAATTTTCATCATTTGTTTCTAACACATTATAGATCTAGTGTCATCACACGTAAATGTGTTTGGATCTAGAATGAAATGTTAGGTTCCTTTAGAGATTAATAGTTCTATAACTATTACTATAGATAATGTATTTCTCTTAACTCTATTCTAGATCCTATAAAAATTCCTCCAACCACGAAATCCCATTTTAACCTTCAATGGTTACGATACAATATTCTTTTATGGTAGACCTAAGAACACACTTACGAAGTTGTGATATCCATGAGAAAACTCCCCTACAAATGGTATCTAGTACTTGGTCTTGAATTTTCTCATTCCTACATCCTAATCCTAATATACATCATTATATTCTTCTAAAAAAGGATTATCACTTCCCAAACATAAACAAGGGCTGGATGTGACTTAAGGATTAATCAATATCCATTTGACCACTATCCAATGATCCATCAAAATATTTGATAAGATTATTCTCACAACAAAACAACATGATCAATGTTATGTTTTGTTTCAATAAAAACATAAATAAGACAACCAAATACTGATTAATAAGTACTGTTATCCATATCAACATTATAATTTTTAGTAGATAGGTTCTAACTATTTTTGAACATAAAATGACTCATATGTGGACTACTAAGTAGTTTATCCTTACTTATATTGGACCATTCATGAGCCTTCTAAATTTTACATTTATAAGATATCCAAATATATTGATTCCAAATTTCATGAGTAATAATCATATCAGGAATCCTTGTAGCATCTCCTAAGTCCTTTATTTGGAAATACATGTCAAAATATTTCGGTATCCTGTTGGTATTGGTGATATCTCCACCAATAATCAACATTTAATAAATATGAAGCAACATAGTAATGAAGTTAACCTAATAAAATTGTTTTATGGAATAATTGGGGTAAAAAATCATTCTCTTATGAATATCTCTATATATTAGTGAGTTAAATTTCATGTACTATTGCCTCAACACCTATTCCAGACTGTATAAGCATTTCTTAAGTTTACATACCATATTTTATTTATCTTTCATCTGAAATACCTGAAGATACTCCATATAAATCTCCTCATCAAGGTCACCATATAATAATGAATTCTTTAAATATAGTTGTTGAAACTCTAGGTTGATACTTTTTTCCAATCCAATAATAACTCTAATAGAATACATTTTCACCAAAGGAGAAAAAATCACACCATACAAGACATATTTCTTCTAATGGAATCCCCTACAAACCATCCTAGGTCTATATTTTAGTTGTGAGAAACAATATTTTTCTTTGATTCTATACAACCAATTGTTTATGAGTGACTTATTTCCATATAGTAACATTTAAAATCAAATGTTCTATTCTTATGTAAGGACCACATCTTCTCTAGCTAGACATTTTTACCCTACATCATTTAATAAATCTTGATTTCATAATAAAAAATATTTGTTTCTACATCATCTGGGAGTATCACATACTAATGTGGTGAGTTTATATGACTAAAATATCATTCTTTGTTGTACCTTGTAAGAACTTGGTTCTTCTTATAAGGTATGTTTTAATTCGTTTTATTTTCCTTGGATTTATTTTTGATAAAACAAGGAAAACTGGAAAAGTTTATGTTTTTAGTTGAACCCACCGTGAAATCCAATGTACACGCCGTGTAGTTTGGCCGTATAGGATGGGGATAAATAGAGGGTGCTTTTTTTGGCTAGGAAGAGAAGAAAAGGCCTCTACACACTGTTTACTTCTTAGTACATGTTTTGTAGTCATATCGTCAAGGTCTGAGCGGGATGTGAAAAGTAAGTTAGTGATGTTGTGAATAGTAAAATGATATAAATGTTGTGTATATGGATTTACATACCGTGTACTACTAAATATCATCTTAAAATGGGAAGTAGCCACATTTTCTCTAAACCTGGATAGAACAACCGTAAGGTAAAGAACATGGAGGCTCAGAAGTTGATTATTCTCCAATTTCATCATCTAGAACCCAATTCAAGAGTCTTTAGTCCCATTGGATTATGCTTAGTAAGAAATTTCTTCTCCTTGATCCGTTATTGATGATTTCTATTCCAGGGAATGATAGTCAAGGTTGAATGATTTACCTATTTTCTTAGATCTATGCCGTTCTGAGCTGATTCAAGGGCCAACATCAGATTATATTAGTTATACATCATCAAGGTAGGTGTTCTTGAGCCTTTTGTTAAATGTTGAGTTGATTATATGTGCTAAAATGGTATGTGACCATTTTTGGGTATTGTTTTTCTCTATAATTGAATCTTATTAATACATAATGACATTTAGAAGTTTTATTATATGAAATTAAATCATAAGAATGATTATTGTTTGATTTAGGGACACCCCATGGGTGTGTTTCCAATAGTTAGCCATTTGGAAATAATTCCTTTGAGGCATGTGAATGTTTTCTATTTTTCGGGATGGTTAGAATCATATATTGTTATATGAAGGCCCACGTGAGTTGTTATGATTAAAAACCATAAAATAGACTTATTTTAATGTGTTTGATGCTATGTGAATTTCCCATATTAGTTTTTATGTTTAACACCATATGATAGTTTAATTAACGTGTATCTATTTTGAAATAAAATGTTAAATGATTAAAAGAGGTAATTATCCATGGGTGAACCATAGTCTTGGTTAAAAGATAAGGTTTGGATCCTGTGACTAATTACACCTTTCTTACCTTTGGGGAACCATTATCTCACTTAAAAGGAAATTTACAAACTTAAGAGTTTAATTACTTAAGGGTTTTGAGCGAGCCACAATTTTGGTGATTGGGCTTACTATGTTTCCATTGTAAATTCCGACTGAATCCTTGGTCCATTGAGGGATACCTAAGATGATCTCTATAGGAAATTTAACAAAACAATTTTTTTTTGAAATGCAGATATTATAAAATGCAAAATGGTTATGTCATAAGTTCATGGTTACTTGGTACGGGGGTCGATGGGCCTTGGCCGGACTTCAATACCTTTGTAATGTTCACAGAACTTGTTAAATGAAATGGAATGAATAAATATCCCTCTTCCAAGCCAAATCAGAAGATTGGTTTTAGTATTCACTTATTTATCTACATGATCTTCCCATAAATCTACTGTGTTTACTTCTATATGGGGGATTGGTAGGATAAGGACAAATCTTGAGATAGTTTCACCTAAATAAAACTAGATTGAAAAAGAACATAAATAGATTAATGAATCGTTTACTTGAGTACTTCCTAGTTACTATTTTCTTCGAAAGCTATTGTATATAATCACTTACTATTAGGCATAAATATTTGGTGGTTTCCTAATGGGATTAGTCTCACACCCTATTTGGGTCATGATTTTGGTCCCTAACAGATAATATGATTGCAGGTGTAGGAAAGGGAATGAACCCTTATACATGTACTTGATTGCTACATAGGATCAGGAGAGCATGGAAGCAAGCTGAGGGTTGCGCTGCTTATGAGTTTTATTTCTATTTATCCACATGTATTTTATTTTTATTGGATTGTAGTGTATCCTATTTTTGCTTCTTTATTAGAATATATAACATGTTTCATTATCAATTTTATCATTTGAGACTTGGATATTTATCCATCAGACCTCCAATAATTTGTTTCAGTCGTATACTGTTTAATTCTTTTACTACTATATTGTTTTGTATTCAGTTGTGTCATACTATGCTAGTGAGGGAATTTTTTCCCCACTATCACACCCAAGGACCTCGCTTCTAGTCGGTAGCCTCTGGAGTTTGGGGAAACATGCCTGAGGCCATGTCACCAACTGGGTACGGGGCACCTTTTAGTGGCACCTAGATCCAGGATGTTACAAAGTTGTATTAGAGGGATTTCTATTCTGCATTGTCTTACTGTTTGGAGCCTATAGATAGGGATAAGAAGAAATGGGTATTGGGTAATTAGCTATGTGCAGAAGTCTCTACCAGTATATAAGGAAAAGCCAAATTTCCATGAAATGAGTTGTGATATTTAGATTTTGAGTTATTATAGTTGATTTTATTTCATCTTTGTGGGACACAATTAATTTATGGTATTACCATTGACACTGTTCTGGGTTCTATTTTAGTTGAATTATAATGATTTGTGAGTATGCCATCTCATGCATCATATAAGAACTTGTTAGAATCACATTCCATGCATTATGTCATGCTATATAGAATTCATTAGTTATCACATGATGTTTTGATATATGATGTGATAGATAATCTTACTTTTGTGATAGGTGCATTGGTACATACTAGAGATTGGATTAAATAGATGCCAAACTTGGGTTCCTGTAGAGTATGGGACCTCTTGAACCAAAATTTTTCAGATAATGATTCGGTTTTTAATTAAAATTATACTATGATATGTTCATCTTGGGTGATAAAAGTTGATTCATGAGGAGTATGGACCCTCAGGTATCGGAATTTTGCATCCCACTGATTGGTTTTCTATAGAATATGGGGTTTTTGGGAAAACTGGATTTTTTGTCTGGAACAACCCAGTATACATGATGTGTAGTCTCCCCTAACACGCCGCATGTTATTCCTATTTGGGGAAGAATGTGATCAATGTTTTAAGTAGAAGATTTCGTGTACCCTGTGTACACGCTATGTAGTCCTTGACCTTGTAACTTTCTATGTGAGGAGGGAACACGGGTTGTCAAGATTTGAGTAGGACACGCCGTGTACTTTGAGTACACTCTGTATAGAAGTAAACCGTGTATCTAACTATGTGACTAATGAAATAGGTTGATGAAACATTTTATATACACACTATGTCTAGATTAAACATGCCTTGTAGTCTTACACTGGCAGAACCGTGTTGTACTATCCATGTAGAATTATCTAGGCATGAAGGGAAATCCAAGTACACGCCATTTCTATTGAAAAACAAACCGTGTACAATGGGTTTTACACAACCATGTTGGGAAGAACTACATGCACATGTAAAGGACAAGGAGAACATGCCATGTAAGGATTTATACATGTCGTGTACTCTTATTTTGTAAAACTTGAGTCTTTTTCCTTCTCTATCCCACTTTTCACTTTTGAGTTGCAACTTTCTCTTCATTAAACTTGTGTTGAGGGGTGCATGATGGACTTTACAGAGAAATTCCACCACGACAACCTCAGGAGGTGTGCCGGGATAGTGGCGGTGAGTATAAACAAGAGGTGGTTGGCCACGGGCTACCAATGAATCCCCTAGTTGTGCAAGCTATGGCACCAGCCATTATACCGGACACAGGTGCGGATGCATAGTTCTTGGAAGTTTTAGTGAGGTTCCAGAGGACCTTCCAGGGACCACCGCAGACTGCCACTTATATAGAAGAGCTAATGCATATATTCCAGCACCAGCATCTACCTACTTTTATATGGTATGGCGGACCACATGTTGCAGAATCATGGATTGAATCAGTGCTGACTATTTTGAGCATCTTGAAACACCTCCTAAGAGGAGGCTCAAGCTCTTGAATTATATGCTACGAGATTCTGCCAAGAGGAGATGGGATGTCATTACGTAGACAAATCATCATAGGGACATGTCATGGGGAGACTTCTATAGACTCTTCTAGGAATAATTATTTCCAGAGACCCTCAGGGACGATTGAGCATAAGGGTTTATGGATTTGGAGTAGGGTACGATGTTAATGATGGACTATTCTGTCTGCTTTAAAGATATTTAGCAATTAAAACCTGTTATTATGGGTGACGAGGAGTTGAGAGATAGGTGCTTCAAGGATGGTCTTTGATATGACATACGAGCATAGGTAAATGTTTTCAGGTTTCCTTCTATGAATTCAATTATGAATCAAGCACTGATTACTGAGCGAAATATATGAGAAGCTAGTGGTGCGAACCCGGGCAGTTCGACACCATGATCAGGTACAGTCTCCACCGGAAGCAAGATGCATCATATGGAGTTTTCATATGGGAATATGAGTAGTCCGGATGTATCTTCTAGTATCCATGTGAGGTGCTATGAATGTGGTATAGTCTGGAATACTAGACCACAATGCCCGAAGGACCTTGTTGAGTACCAAGGTTGTGGAAGGATGAGACATCTACAACGCTTCTATAGGACATTTCCAATAGTGGTTAGTGAGTGATGTTTTGTTCAGACTCCACGTGATGGACTAGGGTTCATAGCTTCTCAGTATTCTATAAACTGGAATACGTCAAGGCGTACATGCCAATGCGATGGGAATAGATGTGGAATCCAGACCCCATGATCGCAACCATAGCAAGGTGGTTCAGCTCATGATAGCAAGGATGTGTCACAATGCCATGGTACAGGTCAGAAATATGCCATACAGCAGACCCAATATGAGCAGTATCCCATGCCTTCTACTGTCAGAGGTACTATGGTAGTCACTTATGTTTTATCATCCACAGTTTTTGATAGTGGAGCTTCTCAGAGTTTTATATTTGTGCCCATTGTGGAGAGCCTTGGGCTTTGGGTTTCTACATATGAGAAAATTATATCGCTAGAAACTTCATTGGAGATTAGAATGGTAGGTGTCTGTTTGTGCAAGGAGTGACCCATGAGATTTATGGATGTCACTTCCGTTGGGATCTCTACAACTTAGAGAGGGTAGGGTTTGATTTAATCCTTGAGATGGATTTCCTGGTATCTTATCAGGCCTTCCTTGACTTCTATTGACATAGGGTGAGTTTCAAATCACCAGAGGGGGAAGAGTTTCCACATCAGGGTGAATGGGATGTCCAGTCAAGCCAAGATGGACCCGAGCATCGTGTGATAGGTGGGATGATATCCCAGATTTAGAGTTTATATCTAGAAGATCAGGGAACATGTTTGGTATATTTTCCCCTAGTGGTTGATTGTTTCAGAGATGTTTTCTCAGACAATTTATGAGGCCTAACTCCAGTTAGAGTGCTGGAATTTACTATCAAGTTAGTGATAGGAGCTGCACTGGTATCCATTCCTCCATACAATACTGCTATGAAGGGGTTGTAAGAGATGAAGAGGCAGTTGGAAGATTTGGAAGCTAAGGGTTTTATCTGACCCAGTACTTCTCCTTGGGTTTTACCGGTCCATTTTGAGAAAAAGGCGGATTATACTCTCAGATGTTATGTGGACTATCAAAAACGGAACCCTTTGATTGTTAAAAATTGATATCCCTTACCACGAATTGATGACTTGTTTGATCAGATTTGAGTAGATCGAGTGTTATCAAAGATTTAATTGAAGCTAGGATATCCCCCGACATGTGTTCAACCTACAGAAATACCACGTACAACCCTTCATAGTAGGTATGGTCTATATTATTACTTTGTTATGCCGTTTGGTTTCAAGAACATGCCAGCAATATTTATGGCGCGGATTAACCGAGTGTTGAGTCCTAACCTAGATTCTTTTGTGGTGCTTTTCATGGAAGATATCTGGGTGTATTCTCATAATCGACACGACCTTGAGAAACACCCTGAGATCATTTTGAATACATTGAGAAAGAATTAGTTATATTCTAAGATCACAAAATTCCACTTCTGGATGAATTAGATTCACATTCGGGGTCACATCGTCTCAGAGGCTGGAGTATCGGTGGACCTAGAGAAAGTGAGAGCAGTAGTGACTTGGGAGCGGCCCAAGAATGTTTTTTTGGTGTGGAGTTTCTTAGGTATATCTGGTTTCTACATGCATTTAATAAAGGACTTCTCACACATAGAAGCACCGATGTCAGTCTTGAATAAGAATGATGTGAAGTTTGAATGGTCATATTCTTGTGACACAGCATTTTAGGATCTGAAGGGATGTTTGAGATTAGTACCGATACTGATGCTTCTTGAACCAGGAAAGAGTTACACCATGTATTGTAATGCATCAGGAATTGGGATAGGGGAAGTGCTTATCTAGGGGGATCGAGTTTTTGCATACATGTCTCATCAGTTGAGTCCACATGAGAGGAATTACCAGATGCATGATCTCTTGTTAGCTTAAGTTGTACATGATCTGGGCTATTAAAGACACTATTTATTAGGAGTGTGTTTTTTATGTACAAAGACCAAAAAATTCTCAAATACAAATTCACTCAACATGATTTGAATTTGAGACTATGAAGGTGTGTAGAATACCTTCATTTGATTGACTTTGAGCTTGCCTATACGCCTAGAAAAGGTAATGCAGTGGCCGACACACTCAGTAGGAGGACTCAGATACAGGTTCAGGAGGCCAGGGGTGAATGGAAGCTTATGGATTTGTTCTCTGAGATTCATTTAGAGGTTCACAATAGTTAGGGACAGACTAATCTTTCATCTTTGTTTGTTACCTATACCCTACTAGATAGAGTGAGGATCAGGAAACTATTAGATTCCAAGGTCCTAGTTCAACGAGAGGGTGTGTCAGGTGAGGACCCTACTATTGGATAGAAGATAAGAAAGGATGAAGTTATGAATGTCCATGGGAGAGTGTGGGTCATAGGTGATATATGCGAGGAGATGATGCAAGAGTTTCCTGCTTCATCTTGGGTAGTGCATCCCGGAGTCACAAAGATGTTCTGCAACTTTCACTGTTTGTACTAGTGGCCATGATTGAAATGAGAAGTATCTGGTTTTGTATAAAGGTGTTCCAACTGTCAGAAGGTGAAGGTGGAACATCAATGAACGACTAGAATTTTATAGAAGCTATCCATTCCTGAGTGGAAATTGTATAATGTCATGATGAATTTCGTGAAGTGGTTATTGAGGTCTCCTAGAGGAAACGATGTTGTGTGGGTTGTAGTTGATAGTCTTACAAAGGGAACTCACTTATTACTGATCAAGGAGACTATTGGTGTTGATGATCCCCTAAAGTTGTATATCTGAGAGGTGGTATGACTTCATGGGGTACCTCATTCTATCATTTTAGATAGTGATTCCTCCTTTACATCTCATTTCTGGGAGAGTATTCAGAGGGTGCTGTTTACATAGTTGCTTCTATCAACATCATTCCACCCTCATACCTATGGCCAATCATAATGTACGACACAAGTTTTGGAGGAAATTTTGTGTTCATATGTCCTTGACTTTGGGGGATATTGGGAGAAACATAAACCCTTAGTTGAGTTCTCCTATAATAATAGTTTCCACACTACTATTCATATGGTGCCATATAAAGCTTTACAAGATAGGCCATGCTGATCACCCCTGTGTTGGCTGGAGGCAGGAGAGGCAGCTATGTTTGGACCACGTCTTTTTCAAGAGAATACTAAGTATGTTCACTTGATTCAAAAATGGATGGATACTATATAGTATTGTAATAAATATTATGTTGATCGATGTAGATGGCCCATGGAGTTTGAGCTCGGGGATCGAGTTTTCCAACGTGTCGCCCCCAGATTATGACACAAGAGGATCAAGAGACATGGTAATCTATCATTGTGATATGTTAGACCATTTGAGATTCTGAAAAACTTGGGTCAGTTTCCTATAGGTTACAATTTCCTCAGAGGTACCAAGCCATGAACTGTTATCACTCAGACCCATCTCACGTTTTTCAGCCTAAGGAGGTTGATCATGAGGTTGATGCATCCTTTGAAGAGCATCTGATTCTCATAGTTGAAAAGATCACCAAGGTTTTCCAAGGCTGGTCAGTTCCTCTCATACGAGTGTTATGGTCGCACGACCGAGTGTAGGATGAGAATTGGGAGAGGGAGGCCGATGTATGTGCTTAGTGGCCAGATTTATTCTCAAATATTCCATCACCACCCTAGGAAGGGTAATTCAAGGATGAATTTATTTAAGGGAGGATGTTTGTAAGAACCTGGTTATTCTTATGAGTTATGGTTTTCTTCGTTTTCATTTTCTTTGAGTTATTTTTTAGAAAACAAGGAAAAGTGGAAAAATGTTATATTTTTAGTAGAACACGGTGAAGAGAATAAAAGGCCACTACAGACTGTTTACTTCCTAGTGCACACCGTGTAGTCATACCGAAAAGTCAGAGCAGGATGTGTAATGTAATTTGGCGATGGTATGAATAGTAAAATGATATACACGTCGTGTATATGGATTTACACACTATGTACTACTAAATTTCAGCTTAAAATGGTCAATATCCTCCTTTTCTCTTCTCCTAGATAGAACATATTCCATGTGAATAATAGGGAGCCACATGAGATGATTTTTCACCCATTTCGTCATCCAGAACCCAATTCATGTGCCATCAGTCTCGATGGATTCCTCTTGGTAAGATATTTCTTCTACTTGATCCATTATTTATGATTTATGTTCTTGATAATGTTATTCAAGGTTGAATGATTCACCTCTTTTCTTAGATCTATGCTGTTTTAGGTCGATTCAAGGGTCGATGTCAGATTATATCTATTATACGACATCGAGGTACGTGGTCTTGTGCCTTTCATTAATTGTCGAGTTGATTATATGTTCCAAAATGGTATGAGATCATTTATGGGTATTGTTTTTCTCTAGAATTGAAATATGTTGATACCTAATAACGTTATGGTATTTGATTATATGAAATTGAATCACGTGATTGTTGATTGTTTAATTTAGGCACACCCCATGGGCCTGTTTACCATATTAAGAAATTTGGAAAGAATTCCTTTGAGGCATTTGAATGTTTTCCCTTTTTAGGGTTGGTAAGAATCATGTATTTTTATATGAATTCCCACATGAGTTGTTATTATTAAAAACATGAAATAGTTTAATTTTCATGTGTTTGATGTTATGTTAAATGCTCACCTAAGTTGTTTTGTTTAACTTCAAATTATAATTTAATTCCCATGTGTTTCTTTTTAAATGAATTGTTAAATGATTAAAAGAAATAATTATCCATGGGCAAGCTGTAGTCTCGGTTAAAAGACAAGGTCGGGCTCATGTGACTATTTACACCTAGCTTACCATGGGTGAACCATTGTCATAGTTAAAAGGTAATGAAAAGACTCAAGAGGTCAATTACTTAAGGGTCGGGAGTGAGCCACAGTTTTGGTGGTCGGGCTTACTGAGTCTACATTGTAAATGATGAGTGAATCCTTAATCCATTGAGGGATACCTAGGACAGGCTGTATTGGCAATTGAAGAAATTATTAATTGATGAAGTGATGATATTCTAAAATGTGAAATAGTTATGTCATGAGATGATGGTTAATTGGTATGGGGGGTTGATGGGCCTAGGACAGTCATCAAGACCATTTTAATGTTCACAAATCTTTTTAAATGAAATGGAATGACTTAAGATGCGTCTTCCAAGACAAAGCACAAGCTTTGATTCAGTATTCACTTATTTATCTAGATGATCTTCTGATAAATCTACTGTGTTTACTTCTATACTGGGGATTGGAAGGCTAAGGATGATTCTTGATATATTTTCAACTAAATGAATCTGAATTTCTAAAGAACATAAATAGAATAAATGAATAGTTTACTTGAGTACTTCATAGTTACCGCTTTCTTATATAGTGATGGCATATATTCACTGAATTTTTGGCACAATTCATTGATGGATTCCTACTAGGATTAGTATCACACAATTTTTGGGTCATGCTTTTGGGCCCAAATAGATTATATGATTTCAGGTATAGAAAGTGGAAATCACCCTTATATAGGTAGTAGATTGCTACTTATGATTAGAAGAGAATGTGACTAAGCTGAGGCTTATGATGCTTCTGGGTTTTATTTCTGTTTCTCCAATTGTATTGCCTTGGTATCTAATTGTAGTGTATTTTATTTTGGATGCTTTCTTAGAACATATAACATGCTACATTATCATCTATCTGGTTTGAGACTTGGATATTTATCCATAATACTTCTGCAGATTTGTTTTAGATGTATACTATTTACTACTTCCACTACTATATTGTTTTGCATTATGTTTTGTTATATGATTCCAATGAGGTAATAGTTTCCCCACTATCACACCCAAGTCCCTTGCTACCAGTCTTCAGCCTCTGGCATTTGGGAAATGTGCTTAAGGCCACATGGCCAACCGGGTATGGGGAATATTTTAGTGGCACCCGGATATGGGACATTATATACCTCCCCAACTATGATTTTGTGTGGTATTTGTTTTGGAATCTTAGGTGATGGTAACATATAAAAATATGGAGATATATTACCATGTTTTTATGCATCATGTACACCATGAATCTCTCCTATGCTATCAACAACTGATGGTGGTGTGATTGGTTTTAGACTAATTCGAATTTCATCAGATTACGTCTTCTTTGGATTTTATGGCTTCTAAAAATATTAAATCATATCATTTTTAAGAAATACCAAATATCTTCTTTTAATGATCCTCCTAGTTGTAGTATCCTATAGTCGGTATCAAAAAGTTTTATTAGAATATAATGTAAATATGATGTTCTTTCCCTTTCCATCTAGTTTCAACCTCTCAGCTTTTGGGATGTGAAACAATTCCCTTCATCCAAATAATCTCAAGTGCATGTATGAATTTTTTTACCTATCTAAATAATTTCTAGTAAATTTTAGTTTAGTGGAACTGATGTAAAATTGTTGATAAGATCAATCATCTTCCTCATTATCCCCCAAAATGTGTTTCATATCTTTGAATTTTAGAGCATGAACATGACTCTCTTAAATATGGTTTATTTCACTCTCTCAACAAAAAAAATTATGATAAGGAATCCTTGGCATATATTTTTCTATCTTGATGTTAAAACTCTTGCAGTATTCCGCAAATAGACCATGGTATTCTCATCCATTATCCAAAAAACCATAGATCAATTGTCCACCTATTTATCTATCCACCATAACATTAAACCTATTAAAAACACCACACACATGACCTTTGGTATTCAATGAAATATCCTAGATAACAATGTGCATAAAATATTAAATATTTAGTTTTTTGGATGGTAAATAAACATAAAATGATGCTTCATGTTGTTTTCCCATGATGAAATCAACATCATCAAGTAGTTTTTTTTATTAAGAAGCCACCACAAAGGGACCACAAGAACTAAACCTCCTCATGGAGGACTAAAATCATGAAGGCAAAGGGAATCCCCTCAAATTAAGTTGACTAACTCAGGTTTGGGGGAAGTTATATTATGAAGGTAAATAGGATTAGGATCATGATCCTCAAGGGGATCAAGGTGGTCTACAACTTTATTACCCTCCCACCATGAGTACACCACGTTGATGGTATTTATAAGATGTCTCCGGATCATTATTTGGGTATATATGATTGACTAGGGGAGGGACATAGGTCATTAAAGAAGTTAGGGATAATAATGGAGTAATTTTTAGCCTTTGAAATTTCAATATCTTCCTGGTTTCATAGGCTGATACCCAGAAGGAAGGCCCTTGCCTCAGCTTGAAGGGATGAGCCACTTCCCAAGTGGGATGAAAATGCCATAATCACCGATCCCCTGGCATCCCAAACAACAACACCTCTATGCATGACCACCATGATGTAGGAACCATCAGTATTTATTTTAAGACCCCTGGAAGGGGGGTTCCGGGGGACCCAATGGCCCCTCGCAATGACAATATCATTATGGGCATCATTGGAGGCTCTTCAAATGAGGCTGATAAAGGGAGTCTTCCTCCATTTTCTGAGAAGAAGGGTGAGTCATAGAAGAATGTTTTTTTGTCCTGATGATGATGGATGATCTGGAGGAGAGGACCCCACCATTCCTTGCCTTGTTTCTAGCCTTCCAGATGCTCTAGAAGCCTACATGAAGAATCATGGTCTGAGCCTCCTTATCCGGTCCCCTGTCTTCCGAACCATGAAATCAACTCTTCATGAATGGGAGGCCTACCGTACTACATTAAACAAGGGCCATAAACATACTGAGAATGCTCCACATTGTGCTCACCCGGTCACCCCAAAAGAAATGGTGATCTACAGATTCTTCCTTATTAATCTTACAGCAGGGACATCACAAAGCTAGTGAGATCCCACATCGTTTAATATTTTCATCAATATTGATTTCCTTGTTTCTAATGCCCCATGATAAAAAATTTAACTTCAAGGGAAATGAATTTGTCTAGAGTATCTCATTCCAACAGTCAGAGCTATCCTTGGTTCTCAATGTTCGACAAAAATTTTGAGAGTTGAAGGCCCCTGTGGATAAGGGGTGAAAACACATTGGTCGGGCTCCAAGGATAATTCTATCAGGATAAATATGGACTGTTGATCATCATCCAACACCGCATGCATAAAATCAGGGTAATGACTTGCTTCCCTGAAGGATATGGTAGAGTTGGGCATCCTGGAAACCCGAGAGCCTCCCCCACCCAATTTTTCTTCTTGAAGAGTATATATCTACTCCCCACCAACCATCGGGAGTGAGGTTGCAGATTGAAGATGAGAGGAAAAATATAGTAACCAAATCATAGAGCCCTGGATTGTCTCTAATGAAGGGTCTTCAATATGGGAGGAGTGCATGGTTCCACCATATAGTGTTTGCTTTTCCAGGACTTCCCATGCAAGTTTCATGTCCATGCAATTGATGGTATCCTCAAGGCCACAATCGTCGATGCCTCCTTCCTTGACCGACCAAACCAACTAGTGCCTTGAAGCCCAATGACGTTTCCTTTTCCAGGAAGGAACCCAGATGAAGCTCGATAATATATTTTTAATGTTTCGAATCACCCCATGTGGGACTTTGATATAAGAGAGGGCTTGAACTGGGGTAGTGAGCAAAACACTATTGATGAGAGCAATACGAGCTTGAAAAGAAAGATATTTTTTCTTCTATTTAAGGGTATGATCAGATATCTTTTGTGAGAGGAAATCACAATCTCTGATCCTATGTATTCAAGGGGATATGGGAGCCCCTAGATATTCCATGGGGAACTCTCCTCTGTTCATGTTGAGGTTCTTGTGGAAAGTAGATGCACGACTAGAAATGAATCTGTTAGAAATGTAGAATGTGATCTTTTACTTGTTAATCACTTGAACACTCCAATGAGAGTAGTCCGCAAGAAACATCATGAGTCCTTTAATCAATTTGATGATAGCATTCATGAAGATGAGGGTATCATTTGCAAACATTAGGTGGATAATAGGTTGGGCTCTCATGCTCCGTCTGAAGGGGGTGAGCTCACCATTGTTGAACCTCTTGTTGATGGTGCAGATGAGGACGTCCTGAGAAAAAAATGAACAGGATAAGGGAGAGTGGGCCACCTTTCCTGACCCATCATGTATCCTTGAATAACCCGAATGTCTTCCCCATAAAACTAATCACCAGCCAAGAGAAGCTATAACATCTAATCCGCATGTCAACGTTCCAAGGGTCAAGACCCATACCAGCTGGGACCTTGTTCATGAAGCCCTAATCCACGTGATTGTATGATTTGTTCATTTCCATCTTGATGTACACATTGTAACCTCGAGTCTTATGTTTTATGTCTTTTATCATCTCATTAGCAAGGCCAATGTCGTTTTGCATCGAGCATCCCTTTACGAAACCATGGTGCTCTTCTGAGACGCAAAGATGTAGATTATTTGAAATTATTGTGTTGAGGATGCTAGATATTATTTTTTATGGGATGTCGCACAAGATCACGGGGCGATAATGTAGAACAGAGGTAGGGTTCCTAGACTTTGGAAGGAGGACAGGGGTTGTGGTGCAGGAGATCCGAGGAAGGATCTCCCCTCAGAAGAAGTCTTGGATGTCCTTAACAACATTCACCTTCACAACCACCCACGAGTCCCTATAGAAGACTCATGGAATGCCATCAGGTCCTGGGGTGTTGTCCGGTTTAATACCCATCATGGCTTCATAGACTTCCTCTTCATTAGGAAATTCCCTCAACCCCTCATTGTCCTGAAAAAATAACACAAAAGAGATTACCTCGAAGATCCTTATGTCAATTCCCATGTATCCATTGTGCCACATTGTATTCGGGCCGGCAGGCAACTCTTGGAAGAATGTAAGGGCTTTTGCAACCACCACATCCCTCTCATCCATTTATGATCCATCTTCTAAAAGGATATTGGGTTTTATTGGCCTCTTTCTCTCTTTGATGCATGCATGGATGAATGTGGTGTTCATATCTTCCCCTATGAGCCACTTTACCCTTGATGAATCTCTATCCATGAATTCCTATTTCAGAAGAAATTCCGCCAAGATTGCTTTCTTTCTATCAAAATCCACGAGTGCATGATTATCCTAGTTCTCCTCTATCATTCCCTCTAGTTTTCAACATCTTGCATGACACACTCAACGTTAGTTTCGATGAGGGGATGGTCCTTCCACCACACCCAAAAGCGATCCTTGAGTTTTTTGTGTTTTTTTGTAAATGGAGACCCTTGTATGCCCCATGTATATCTTGTTCCAGGCATCGCTGACTAGGGCGTGGTATCCTAGAAGAGTGGTCCACTAATGGAGGAACTGAAACCTCTCTGAGGTACCATGGCTTGAGGATAGGCTCACCCGAAAGGGATATTGATCCGATAAGATTTGGATTAGGTGGAGAACTATCACATTGGATAAGAGGGTGGTGGCTTGGATGTTGGCCCAACATCTATCCAAGAGGCTCCATGAATTATGGGAACCCCTTTGATTATTGAACAAGGTAAAACAGTCCTCGGTGAATCCCCGATCGATGAGACATTTTCCCACAAAAAATTGAGCAAACTTCATATTTTCTTTCCTTTGGAAGTACCCTACCTTTATATTCCTCTTTGGTGATAATAAATTTGAATTCTCCCTGAAATCCCATGGAAAATATCCCAGATCAAAGGCATTGAGATCACTCCACAAATCTGCTCGTTTATGATGGTCACAAATTTCATAAACTATAGACACGAAGAAGGTGGTGTTCCCTTGGTCTCCTTGGTTGTGATGTATTGGTTACCAGCCTGAACCAAAATGACAGAAAGGCTCCCATGCCAGAATATCCACATGTGGTAGTTAGAGGGGTCAGTGTGCAAAGAGCATTGAATTTTGATCTAAGATGTGTAATTGCTGATCTTGGAGTTGATTTGCTTATGCTCAAGGACTACAGCAATCACAACCTTTTGTTTACTAAACTCTACAATAAGAAAATACTTCTTAACCCTTGGTCCAATTCCATGGGGGCTCCATATTATGATTGGTATCATTGAAATTAAAGGGCTTTGACATAGGCTCCAGAGCAGTTGGGCTTTTGGAAGGGGGAGGATGAGTGCTCCTATTAGTTATGTGATCTTGAACGGGTGCACACTCCCTCCATTTTGGACAGCTACCAGGGAGAGGAAGTATTTGGGACTTTGGGTGAGCAGAAGGACTGGTTCCATTCCCTAGATAATGGCTCTAGATATCGTGATGGATCATTTAGGCTTCAAGGTGGGATGACCTCCCAGGGGGGGCATGCATTACCTGGAGGTATGAGGCTAATTGGGGTGCCTGCCCTGTGAAGGACATGGAGAAAGAATGGATCCTCCATGGTCGAGCTCTGAACCTACAAGGGGCCTACATGGTGGGGATAAATAGGGAAGGGGGCAGGGCCAGGATTCCTGCTGAAGGGGGCAGAGGTAGAAGCTTATGCTCCTCCAAGGTGGAGGCTTGCAACCATAGGGATCCGAGAAGGTGCGGAACAACCATGCCTGGTTGGAGGATGGGCAAGTACTTGTGAATGTAGGATAAGCACTTGACCATCCATATGACTTCAAGGAATGGAGGAGGCTATGCACGAGCCTATTATAGAGGGTTTAGGGAGACCTCCCTAGAAACCACTTTTGGCGAAGGATCCAATGCGGGGACTATAGGAGATGAGTCTCTGGGAGCGGGGCGCAGTTAGATCCTGGGATTTGGGCACTTGAGAAGATGGTACCCCTGGCGGTGAACCTGGAATACCGGGATAGAATGGCCCTGAAGAAGAAAATTGGAGGAAAACCAGGGCAAGACAGAATAGAAAATGACCTAAGTCTAGTGGATGAAGTCCTGCACCCAAAGGGAAATATTCTCCGTTAAGGGGAGGGAGAGATCAAGTTCCACACATCAATGCACCACCAATATATTGGCACAGCTCCTGGCCCTCTCATCATAAAGGGGGAAGCCACTATGTGTATCGCTAATCACCTTCAAGAAGACTCCATTTTGAAAAGGAATTGGAAGCCTAGGGAGATCAACCCAAACAGCTGCGAGGGGGATCTCCTTACCTCTGTGAACATCCATCGACCACCGTGATAAACTAAATATCCTTCAGCTGAAGGATCGAGGAGATATGTACCATTCATGAAGGAAACATTATTCAGAAGATTAGACAAGACAAAAGGAGTTTCTATGAACCACTGAGATCCACACTGGTGATTGGAGGCCCCAAGAAAAGACGGAGCACTAGAACACCTATAAAGGGGCTTTGCAGCCCCAAATTGAGCCACCAGCAACCACTTTAAGCATTAATATGCCTCCATGAATGGAATTTCCGTAAAATCTATAGGGATGAAATTGCCTTCCCATAAGGCCTACGGGGGTACCACCAGGACATCCGCAAAGCAGGGACAGGGAGGACCAAGCAGTGGGCCACATAGGGCATCTTTGAAGTATGTAGGCCAAGGAACCGGGGGAGGAGCACCCAAATCAAAGGGTGGGAGCAGAAGGGAGGTGCCAGACCTGAACAGAGGACCCAGAGGATGCACCAAGGATGGTGAAGCCAGAGAGGCAGAAGCGCATCCTGGAGCGAAAGACAGGTGCTCAGGCTTGGGCAGAGACCATGCAAGAGGAGGGGTAATGGTAAATAATTGGAATCCACCGGTGGCGTGTGAGGCGCGTTCTCAATAGGCATAAGTTCAGGTTTTATATATGAAATCAACATAATTATACAAATGTGTAACTTTGATTCCTAATAATAATTTCTTCTTGGAGAGGATTTTGATTCATCTATCACTCATGTGACCAAGACATATGTTCCATACTTCTATAGGATCCTCCTTTATATCTACATTTATTTCAACTCCATATGGTATGGAATTGATAAGATATATATAAGTATAATTTTTTTTATAAATTACCATATAACCCTTTCTAATCTTCCATTTTCCATCACCAAGGAAACATAGATATCCATTTTTATCAAAAATTCTTATTGATATCATATTGAGGTAAATATTAGGAACATACGTTATATCTTTCAACAATAATATGAATAAAATATTAATATCAATAACAATATTACCAATACTAATAATTTTGACTGCAGCATCATTTCATATCTTCATGTGTCCAAAACTCCGTGAATTGTATGATGAGTAGAAATATGGTCTAGATGTGGAATGGTACGAGGTTCCAAAATAAGTCACCCATGCTGAGTTTTGGATTGAACGTCTAGCATGCTCTTCTAGATCAATAATAATACCTTTCATGATAACTAAAACATCATTTTTTGGTGTTTACCTTCCGGATTCCTTTTCTCAGCCATCAGTTTCTAACAGTATCGTATGAAGTGTCCATGATTTCTATAGTGGCGTCACTTAATTTCATATACTGATCATGATTTTGATTGTTTCCTATATTATTCATTTTGAACATGAGGTTATTTTCTCCATCTTATTCACAACCATTTTTCCCTTTCTTTCTATGAAAATAGAATATTTTTTAGTAGTCCAACTGTCATCCTTCCTATTAGAATCATCATTAAGAATTATTTACTTCCCAATATCAATGTTGAGATTTCCATCAAGGGACAAATTTCTGAATGACATGACCAATTTATCCCACATCATTAGTAATGAGATCAACATCAATAGTGTTTTCAACTCATCACCAACTATCATTTTACTAAAATTTATCTAATCCGAAATACTTGGGAATTTTTTCATCTTCTCTAAATTGTTGTTTCCATCATTATAATTCAGTTTAAAAATATGATATATAATGTTTTATTTATTTTATGCTGTTATCATTTCATAAATACTTTATAATTTTGACCATCTAATTCAAACATCATGGTCACTGGAATTTTTTTGGAATATACTCTTGTTGATCCATTTCCAGATTTGAGAAGTGCTCTTTCTATTGAGAATAACCTCGTCTCTATCAACTTGCAATGTACTCAATGGTGTCTTCTCAATAGTTTATCCACTTGCTAGATATTCTTCTGATTTTACTATAATGGGATTATTATTATCAACTACATGCTTACAAAAATATATAACATACAAAATATCTTCCAATTTGGGTTTCAAGATAGCATAATTAAAAGCCATAATCTTAATAATGTTACCAATATTTTCCTCATATTAAATTTGAATATTGAATATCTAACTATATGGATATGCCTATAATTGTTGAAATATTTTTATCGACTATTGGATCATCTAAAATTGAAACTAATTGACCATGTTATTGTCAAAAAATTATCAACAACAGAGACCTTTTGCTGATGTAGTGATGATGTTGAGTTGTCCTGGATCACCGAAGACATAACTAGAAACATCATCAAAAAACCACTATCAAGATGACCAATGTAATCATATCTAGTAATGTGGAATTGTAGCACAAATAGTTTTACCAAAAATATTACCACATTTATTGAATTCATTTTAGATTTATTCTCGATGCCATTTTTTCCACCAGAATCGCTTTTATGAGAACTTCATGAATCATATTTCAAAAATTTATTCTAACACACATAATATTACCTTCCACTAGAAAAATCCTCAAAATTTTCATTATTTTGACATTGGTTCCCCTAATACCACTTTTTGGGGGTAGTGATAGTCTGATACATTGAAACAAACACAAGAGGATAAGAAGAAAAAGCAATAATGTGAAGGATTTATCACTATTCTTCAAGTATTTCCTACTATAGAACTCTAATCTAGGATTATGGAATGATGTGTGTGTGGGTAAACAGAAAAAAACTTTAGGCACACCTCCCCATATGCTAGAATATGAAGACTATCTGTGAGGTCCTAATACATCCATGGGGAGACTATCCCCTTTAAAACAACCCCAATGGCTATGCATAAATCTATAAAAAATGTAGCATAACCTATTCATATCATGGACATCCCACCCAATTGAATGTATAAAAAATATCCCAGCCCCATGTCCATTATATAATGTAGTGAAAATATCTTATATGATCCATCAACTGTAATAGTTCATCATCATTAGATAAAATAAAGCAGACATCATATACAATTAATGGAACATTGGCTAGAACCTGTCGAAAAAAACTATAAATAAGTAAATAGCCATTGGACCAACCCTTACGTACCATCACACTGTATCCACAACCTTTAAGACCTATTTACCTATTCATAGAGTACAACTTCATGAAATAAATATTCTCCAAAATAATACAAGACTATTAACCCACGCACAATGGAACCCATGCCATGTACACAGATATGGGGTGAGTCCCACAACCCAGTAGGTATCGTTAGTTCCTCAAACAAACTAAATACTATTGTGATCAAGATGCTGTTCATGTAATACATATATAGAGTTTAGTCATTACTTTGAAACAAACCCACATAGAAACATAACCCATTTTCAAATACAAGCACACCTTCTTTATCACCATGGAAAGATACACCTAATACCACAACCAATTCCATACATGATTCCACACCATACAAGATGGAACATTTCTCAAGAAACTGATAAAACCTATATCCTATGGTCTACACAAGTTAATCTGGTTATAGCCGCATGGAATCATATTGATTCTAACCCATACCCAAAGACTCAAGGTAGTGTGAGATCCAAAACCTCGACCTGATACCCACAGATACTAGGAACATTCATCTATCTAAAATCCACGAACCATCCCTAATCACTATAGGGTGGTCAATTAGTCATCTATCACATCATGACATAGTACCCAGGGTGGTCCTTAACCTATGATTTCTATAGTTATGGTCTATATTGTTCACACTAATACATCCCACATTTGGCTAGGTCATCGTCCCAGTACCTAGTAATTTAGACATGATCATCCACTGACCCATCCCCACAATTGATAGGTAAGTTCATTACACTTGCCCATCCCGAAAGACTCTAGGGGGGGCCATGAAGTCCCACGTTTCCATCCTGTGGGTTCTTAAGAGGGAAAAATGTCAAGTACCTCGACCCATCCTAGTGCACTCAGGGAGGTCCATCAATTATGAGGTTAACAACTATAAAAAACCGACAGGGTGTGAAATCCATCACATAACTCATCTCTTCACCATCTAGGTTATAGTTCATTAGGACCTAGTCTTATAATAAAGAGTGGACCTGGTCCATATGAACCATCCCAACCCTCTAAGGTTCATATCTTTAATCAAGATCAACTCTCTACTTTTATACAATAAAAAAATTATAAGCAAACACACACACCCATTCATGTAGTTACACAATTGAGGAACATAAATGGAAAATAATCAATTAGCCTGGATATGTAGCATCGTCAAGGCACCTACCTAAAATAAAAGAAAAAAATAATCCCAATCCCTCATTGGATTAAACCGAGTCGATGATCCCCTATCTCAATATCCAACATTAAAAAACTACATAATTAATTAGTTTAAATCAAAACTCCAATGTGGCATAACTGATTCCAAACACACTGGGTATCCTAGTGATGTCAGAAACTTGAACAACCGAGTGTACATTACTCCCAATACACCCTTGTGACTAAATGATGAAAAATAACCAATTTTAATACATTAATTGAATGGAACCTTTAGCCAATATTTATCAAAAGACCCTTAAAAAAGTCACTAGAAAACATAACTTATAGAAAATGTTGATTGGAGACTTGATTTCAACCTCTCAAGACATCCTCTATGAGCTGCACTAAAAATACCCATCAACGGCTAATGATTTCACCAAGATTTAGTGAAATCATCACAAAAAACATGGTAAAAATCTAGAAAATAAATAGGGAAATGAAGGGAGGAACCAAAATGGAAGAAGAAATAAAGAACAAACCTTGAATCATTATAAGAACACACCAAAATCCTTCCCCTTCCATAGGGATTCGAATATTGGAATGGGGGATGGAGTTCTAAAAAAATGGCCTATCTTGGTGTCGGAAACCCCTAAAACATGAAGGCCCCTAATACTAAAAGAACCAAATTCCCCCACATAAGAATCACCCCCAGGAAGCAACCAGCTAGCAGGTGGGTTCCCTGGAAGTGTCCCTAGTTCTGTCTATTCCACTAGCAAGCCAGTGAGTGATGTTAAAATGTAGCAACCCTTATGACTCCTCCTAGCCTCCACCACTTATATCCGTATCCCTCATATGTCACCCAAGCATCATCACAAATAAAAATTATTTATTTGAAGGTGGTCAATGGTTTGAATTTTGATAACAAATATTTCTTCTTAAAACGAACTATCCACCAATGAAAAAATTAATTTTACCTTGTAAAGTTTAAACCTATACCAATGTGGGTCATTAAAAACTCTATACCATAATGGTTCTCATGTTCAAGAAGCTACAAGAAACATAGAACCATGTATCTCTACCTATATCTGTTGTCACAACACCGACCACTCATCTCTTTTTACCCCTAAAATACCACCTACTTCTTTTGTGAAACTCTAACACCAATCATGGACACAGATACTTTCTGTCTGATCCTTGGACAATCTCCATCATATCAGACATGAAATTATCAACAGAATTTGAACTTCACCGCAAAAAAACTCTACAAGAACCTCAATCGTATCTCCAAGTAACTTTTCACAAAATATACAGTTGTTTATTCTGATTCATCACAACATCTCATGCCTTATCACATTTCTTTACACATAGAGGCATTGTAACATTTTATAGGAAGTGAAACTAAATTCTATACCTAGATCCTAAAATAAATACATGGATGGATAACACACTGCCTGCTCTATTCATTATTCTCTCTGCCCAATCATTGAATCACCTTGGTTCTGACATACACTCAGATCACACAAGAAATATTTTGAGCCCAATTCCAATGAACATACTCTATACGAAACTTCACCCGAACACTGAAGATGGTATTTTACTGAGGAACCATGCTTACACGGGTTTGCCTGTGAACCAGTGTCCTATGCCATTATGACTTCCCATGACAGGTTTTTCCTCTACAAACATTTCTACATAAGTTCCCCACAACCATGATCGATATGATTCCACACATAATATAACTAAACAACAATCTCCATCTCGTGCATAACTAAAAAACAATCTCCATGACCCATGATCCATTTGTCACCACACACAGTAACTGGACGTGGCCAACCTGCTCATACCCCAGTGCCAACATCAAATAATAGCAACTTCTTTTACATGATTTATCAAAAAATAATTATCAACATAGTAAAATGTCATCATAAAAAAGGGTCACACTCTCAAACTATCCATTACTGTGCTCCCCACCATATGGATTTTCTTATACCACTCCATGTGTGGTTACGCCAGTTGGTTTATTGCACAATACACATGTCACTTCTCTCAGGCCACACTATTCCACCCTAACATATTTTCAAGCACTAAGCTCCAATCAACCACCCCTCAATATGTCAATCCAATGGAAAAATCACCTCTCGGAAACAAGGGATGTCTCACATTTTTCACCAAAGGCCTCAAACCTGTATGCCTACATTTGTCCTACTAGACACACAAATTACCTCATTTCGGTGGTGACCTCAGACCATTCAACCTCCAATTCACCACTGTCACACCACTCAGGTTTATCCAAACCCAAACCATTCCTGATAGCCCTATAGATAGATTGGTCATCGATGCACTAACCAATCAGTACCGTATTTCACCCTTGTGCTTGTTCCCTAAAACATCAAGAACATTCCCCAAATGCATAACCGACACGACTATCCATCCCCAGGAAGAGTGATTACCCAATAAACCACTCATGTTTTCTTTCCCGCTAACCAACACAGACTCACTGGTTCCAACGACTACACACTCCCATGAATCCCAATAAAAACCCAGACTCCCATTCACACGACTCTCATTTAGTATGGACGAGGATCCCATGCCTAACATGCTGACCATGCCCCATAAACATTTCAGTCCCATGAAACCCAAAGTACCCTCAACATTCCTCTTCAACACAAGGACATATACCGAATCCCATCTATAATAAAGCACCACTACCACATGGAATAATTCTATAATTCCACCAGAAATCATTTACGATCTAATCAAAATCCAAAACCCTAACAATCATAACATCCCGGGGATTATGGATTAACCAACCAAACCTATCGAACCACATTTAGCTACTCAATCCCCACATCAAAAATTCACGAGCATGCTATAATAATATACAATAAATAATTGACCATAATCCTACTCTCAATGGATCCATCAACATCCATGATGTACTTACCGAATGTATGGAAAAATCACTAGGCCTCTTCTGGTAAATCACTAGAGGACACAATAAATAGCCTACAGATGGGATAATCGATCTCTACAAAACATGACAAACCAAACTACCCACACCCACCAACATCACTTAGTGGTTTCCAAACAACCTCATTATGTTGGTCGAGCACATACATCAATCACCTATGTCCTACCCGAACAACACAAAAAATTTCTGCAAATCAGTTTCCACGGGTACCAACTGATCATTTTCAAAACCAATTTCCCAAACATTCACACACAAAAAAATCAAAAGTGTTTTCAATACACCCCTTATAATCATGGGTTTTTTTTTATCAAAACCAATATCATTAAAATCCCTAGCCTAGAAATCCCATTTCTCCAAATCCAAACCTCATTTTAAAAATCCCATAATAAAAAACTAAAAAAATTTGAAATCCAATATCAAACCCATTTTCCTTACATTTTTCATAAACCTAGAAATATATTAATTTCAAAATTCCCAACTCTATGATACTTTTTCAAAAAACCTACCAATAAAACCATTCACATATTCCTCAGGCCACTAAGCAGGTATTTCTTCTTCAAAATTAGGTTTTATCAAAAACCATAATTTCTAAAATCCATTTCCTGTGATCAGAAAGCACATAAAAACAAATAAATCATGAATCTCACATCCATATTAATTTCATCACCCCTTAAAATATATGTTATAAGGATTCAATTTTATTATAATTTTAGATAATAATGATTCGGACAAGTGCATCTTGTCTAACAACTCCACCAACAGCCGCATGTATCATGCTCTAAGAATTCCACAACCATGATTCATGTACAACTCATTAGCTCCCATATAATCCCTTTGACTCATTACAAGTCCCATCCCACTAAGATTATGGATCAAACCAAACTCCTCACACATCATTGAATGGATAATTCAAAAATAGAAAATCCCCTGAAAACTCTCAATTCAATCAATTTTATACAGGCCAGGAATGAGATTGTTCTACCACTAATGTCCCAAAATCCAATATTCACTTCTAAATATTATATCCATACCAATTATCCTCTGATACGTTTTCGTAATACCCCATCCCATGATACAAAAAGGGTTTTTGAGTAGGGGAAAACTCCATGATCTCAAGTGCATGTTCGCAAAATCCAAGGGTTTCTAACCTGTGGCAAGGTCCTAACAAAGTCACGGGGATACTGTACCCTTTAAAACAAGCCCCAAGTGTCATGTCCAGATCTATAAAAAAATTGGCAAGATACGTTCACATAGAGGATGTCTCATAAACAAATTAGCATAAAACAGGAATTCCCATGGCCCCATTAAGTATTGTATATAATGTAGTGAACATAGTGTATATGATTCTTCAACCATATTAGAGAAGAGATGATAGAGAAAAAATCATGTATAATAAATGACATAGTGTCTAGTAAAAGATGAACAAAACTATAAATAAATAAAATACCCT
Source organism: Viscum album (assembly GCA_963277665.1). Lineage (NCBI taxonomy): Eukaryota > Viridiplantae > Streptophyta > Magnoliopsida > Santalales > Viscaceae > Viscum > Viscum album. Next base: position 267,000,595 of record OY728155.1, on the reverse strand, counting down.
CTGGCCCAACCTTCATGTACCATCTCACTATATCCATTTCCTCCAAGATATGTTGAACAATACCAAGAGTCATGCTCCATATGACACATGCATCATTAAACAAATCATGATGGTCTACCCATGTACACCAGCATATAGGTGGTGAGTCCAAAAACCAAGTATGTATCCTTAATTCCTCAACCAAACCATGTACTGCTATGATCAAAGGGATGTGAATGCAATACATATATAGAGTGTGATTGTTACCATACAACACACCAACCCCGAAACATAAACAACACTCATATTCAAAAATACATTCTTTGAAACAAAGCTATGACCCATGTCACACCAAAACCCATACCATAATTCCTTCAACACTATTCTGAAAGAAACTCTTTGAAGAAATCATTAACTCCTATATCCCATGGCCTATACATGCTGCTTAGGTCACATCTTTGTTCCATTATATCGATGCCCAACCAAATCCCAAAGACTCATGGTAGGGTGGTGTCAAAAACCATGAATTGATACTCATAGACACTATGCATAATCATATGTCCAAAATCCATGAACCATCCCTAATCACACTAGGGAGGTCCATTGGTCATCGATCAAATCATGAACTTTCCCCCAGGGGGTTCCTTGACCCAAGGCTCTATAAGGAAATGTCAAACAAAGGAACAATGACATAAGCCTTGTTTGGAATGGTCTTCGACATGATACTCATGTGTCTATGTAGGGTCTTACCCCAACCCATCCCCACAAATACAAGGGAGTTTCATCACCCCAGTCCATCCCTACAGACCCTAGTGAGGCTATAAAATCACACCATACTATCCCATAGGCTATTGGGAGGCCCTAACATCTTGTACCCTAACCCATCACATCACACATAGTGAGGTCCAACAAGAAGAAGGTTATGTCATAAAGAAAAAACAAATACGGGGCAAAAAATTTCTCATAATTCATCACATCACCATATGGGTACTATTCCCTATGTACTTATTCCAACAATAAATCATCCACTAGGGTTTGTTAGAACCCTCCCAACCCTATTGGGGTATTTTACTTTCATCGGGATAAACCTTCCACTTTGATAAAATAAGAAAAGATCGTTAGTAAACACACACACACATGTAGGAAATTATAAAAATGAGGAACATGAAAATAAAATCACCAATAAAAAAAGATACACAATATGGTCAAGGTCCCCTACCTAAAACAAAAGATGAAAATTCATCTCAAGACTTCACTAAATTTAATTGAGTCTATGTGCCCATGTATCAGCATCCAACATCAGAAAAATAAATAATAAATTAATTTAATCCAAATCCCCAAATTAGAATATATTCAGTTCCAAACTCACTTGGTTTACCAAATTCATTGGAATGTAGAAAACATTGATCCACTTAACTCTAAATTCACCATCGATCTAATATAATAAAAAATAACCTATTATAATACCATAATTGAAGGATAATTTCTCCCATAATTCATCGAAATCCCTTAGGAAAGTCACCAAAAAACATAAAATACAAAATAAGTTTATAAACTACTTGATTTTACCTCTTACAACATCCTCCACAAGCCACAAAGAAAATTTACATCAATCTCCAATGATAACACAATGCCCTAGTGAAAGTTTCATTAGAACCTTTCCCAAAACTTTGTAGATCATGAGGGAAGTTAAGGGAGGATAAAAACATAAATAATAAAGGAAAAAACACATTAAATCCATATAGGAACACACCAAAATCCACCCCCATCCATGAGGATTTGAATGTAGGAAGAGGGGACATAGTTCTATCAAGAAATGGCCTCTTGTTGTGCCCTAAACCCCTAAAAACCCAAAGTCACCAAATATAAAATCTACCAAAATTCACACACATAAAACAACACACCCATGTAACCATTAACTAGTTGGTGTAACCAGATAGAACCCCAAATTCTATCTATCCTAATGGCTCATTGGTGTAATGTCTCTACCCAACTGACTATTGAACCAATTTCCAGACTGATCGCTACATAGCCTCAGGCGCACCAACCTGTTTATTAGCGGCTACTAGAAATCAGTGGCGGTCTAAGTAGGTTATAATGGGGAGAATATATGCTCATGATCATAATAGATGAATGGTATATCAATAATTATGTAACAGACAACAACAGAAGCCATAATAAATTAAATAAAATAAGTAGAAGAACAATATTAACTAAATAAAAATAGATAGTTCCAATATACCACAATGGAAGTGTGTCCAAATGATTATACATAACTAAAATGGTAGATATACAATATGAAACATGATACTATAGAATACAAAAAACAAAGAAAAGAAATAAAATCCCTTGGGTGAAATCTACGAGCATCCTGAGATCTAGCTCAGTATTGTGCTCCTAACTCCTAGGTATAAGTATAACACCAAAATCAATAATCCATGATCCCCTAAACATGAGATTTTCTCGTGTACCCTAGGGTAATGGGGACCCAAGCATGATGTGAGATAAAATCCCAGTAGTCCACCACCAATGGTTACTACATATAATTTTTATACATGAATATAAGAAAAATTAGTGTTCAAGTATAATGAATAATAAACAATCTGAATAAATAAAAACTAGCACACTCAGGTACCTAAAGTACACATAGCGGCTCTAACTGCTTTGTTTCATAGACAGAATGAGTTTCTGGTCAGTAAATATACATATAGTAATAATATATATATAGATTGGTTATATATTTCATTCACCTATATTAACAAAGTATGTGTGGATTTAGGTGTCCATATACATAGAATATTAGGTGATGGCGGGATCAAGGCATAACTTAGACATCTATAAGAAGTCTAAACAAACCTATAAGCTAAAGTGAAGGGTAAATTCCCTAAATCTCATTTTTAATGAGATACATCATGAGAAGAACCGGATATGGTGAGTGTTCTATCACTCCAACACTCAAAATAGGGGGCATGCCATCATCACAACACCCAAAACAAGGGACATGGTGCATCAAGACCACCATCAAAAAGAGTGTCAATGATGTGAGACATCATTCTCTATACATGATGTAAGGGTTCATTAATACTAATTCCCAAAATGACACTTAACATCATTCCAAAACCTATATAAATGGTGCGATTATAATAATAATATTAAGTCACTGCCTCTTAATCATAGGTAATCTATAAGCCCAATATAACTTAGGGCGTCACAATTTTATTAAAGCTTGTAAGTGGAGTGGCCTTTCCACATATTCCATTTTATACAATTCAAATATGTCATGATTATTTAAATATATCAAGTGTAGTTTTTGTACCACCCATTTCAATTTCATTTAATTTAAACCATTCGAATTAAAAAATCGATTTCTTTTTTCAGGGTAAGGATTCCTAGAGTCAATTCATGCCAACCCACTTAGAAGGCATTCGTTCTTTGAAAAAAAAAACAATCACAATGAGGACATTCCCCCATTTTAAATCCATTTGAGAATATCATTCGAGGCCATGTACTAAGCATTCCATATAACCAACAATAAAAAAGGAATATGAAAAGCACCACTACAACCCAGAAAAAGATGATTTAAATCCAAAATCACTACTTTTTGTTTATAAAACAATGCACCTCATTTGTGGTATTTTATTATAAAACATGACATTATTTAACAATAATTCAATTTTCACAACCATGTTTCATGTTAAAAATGAATAACTCAACAAGAATTTAATAAAGCTACGAAACATTTTGAAATAATTAGAAGGTTCAACATGGAAATTAAGTGGTTCTATAATTAATTTGAAAATTACCTACAACGGAAATTCCATTTAAAATCCAAGAGGAATATTTATAAGTGAATAATAGAATTATATCAATTAATTATAAAGGGAAAAGTCATATGACACAGCCGATGGATGTCCATGATCAAGGTTGGAATTATCAATCACCTAAACAACAATCAACGAGTGTATAAAAAGGTGTGTATGATAATTTAGATTAAAGAAATCAATTTTTATAGTGTTCCACGACAAAGGCCGGTTCATGTAATAAAGGTAATATATCTAAATTTATAAAAATATGGGGAATGATCTATATACCACCTACCTCATGATTAGGAAACTCTACACATCCTATATCGAGGATTTATTCAGTTTATTTTGGAATAAATCGAAGAAAAGAAGATCCATGCTAAAAAAGGGTGAATGATCTCACACCAAAATATCATAACTGATCTAAATAAAAACATATAAAGGAATAAATTGTAATCGAGAATATACCTTTGTAGATCCAATGTGGTAAATGAAGTTTGAATTGGACTTAAAATGTGAGATATATCTCCATACCAAGGAGGAGTAGCTTGAGAGCTCCATGGGAGGAGGGAGGAGCTACACATGGCTGGAGGGGGAGGAAATATAGAAGAAAAAGGGGGTTTAAGTGTTTATTATTTGAAAAGGGTGATTTCTCCCTAAAAAACATGGTTTCAAGGTTTATCCACACATTTAGCTAAACCGTGCACCAACCATGTGGCTCCCACTACTTAGGAACCCTAACCCCACATAGTTGTACCACATGGTTTGGCCTAACATGCACTAACTATCATAGAATAGTGAATACACACTTCTGAAACTTCACTAAGAATGCGATATAGGAACATGTTTTTGGAAACTATGCATATCCCTTGTGGTTCGCTTCTACTCACCTATTGGTGTTGCACATTTTTCACTTGTGGGCTGCACTATTTCTAAAAAATTGTGTGCCCTTACCAGTCCACTCTAAACATGAACATGAGGGTGAGACACTTCCAAGACTCAACATAAAACCCATGAAATTATTTGGGCCTTTCAATAAGTCTAAAAACTACCCATTATAGTGTTCCAACACTTGGTATTACATTCTGAAGCTCGGTTCAAAGAACAACCCATCACCCAAATGAAAAAATTCAAATTCATTTGGAATTATACCATGGATCATAACATGGGTTATTACAACCTCCCCATCATATAACTTCTTGTCCCCATGAATCCTTGGGGAAGAAAAGAAAACATAACCCAACATATAAAGGATTTGAAGTCTCATTCAAATGGTCACATTGTGTTTCCAAATGCTAAACACACCTCCAATACAACACTTAAGTCATGAAAACCTGAACCAATACTTGTTTACTAACTGAATCATCGAAATGGTTCTTAAACAAGCATGTTTAACTAAATACATGACCATATCTTCATCTCTTTAAAAATCTAGCCATTGGTTCCCCCAACCATAGGTATTAACATTTAACTATCTGATCTGAACCATGATATCCCCATAGTTATAGTTTCCTATATAGCATGACCTATGCATTCTAACGACGCTCCTAGAATGACATTGATTTGGTCAATTAGTTGATTCCCCATTGACCTCATCTATCAAGGTAGAGATGAATTTTCAAGAAGAGACCCCACTGAAACATAATGCACTCATCTCCACTAGATGATGTGTATAAAATGTTTCCCGCTAGATAGTATTATTTAAGACAAAAGGAATCATGTCACGCCACTCTGACGGACTATTTTCAAAAATGCTCGGATTAGATGGATTAAAGGTCAAAAACTAAATTATAACACATTATTCAGGGATGTCACACGTTTACCATGAGCACATTTACCGATTATGACACCCGACTTCCAATGATGTTTCCTAATGAAACCATATCTAACTATTTAATCTATCATTCCACAATGCATATAATGATGTAACAATGATCCAGTACACCATAATCATCACCCGAAAAACATCACTTTTGAGATCCACAATAAGTCTGTGATAACCTCAGATTCATAAAACTGGAGTCTAAGAGACTACAACGAGGTATTCATACTCCATGTTTACAAGTGAAACATTGGTACAAGGATAAGACATCCACATCAGATCATTGATTGAACCTAGAGCACCATCCTCCTAGTGGTCATGTTTGAGGAAAATGGTTCGCATCCAAGAGTCCATAGAAGGCATTCCAACCCAGGAACCTTGGTATAACTTAGGAATAACCAGGATTTTTTAAAAACCACATGTCTAATTCAAAACTTTAATAAAGACTATTTATTGAAAAAATGATATCTAAAACATTTAGCTTGAATTATAACAAATGATCACTTAGTGCATCAATGATGATGTCAAGATAGGGGACATGATCATCAGTAAATGAGAGTACACTAAGAGGGTACCAAAAAGAATCAAGACATTCCTATCAAACCAAAAATGAAGTGATCTATATAGTTTCTAATATACTGTACCTAACTACTAGAAAGAGTGTAGTGAAATAATTATTGTTCGACTTCATGGAAGAAGCTCAACTTCACCTACTGATGCACCACTATTAGATGATCACAAATACTTTACCACATGATCATTAAATTATTACCATTAATGTACATCAATGACCAATGGTGTTTCTCAAGGGTAGCATAAACTTCCAACCACATCAACTTCGTGCTGCTGGATATGCACTGACCATTTCCAGAGGTATTCCTCGATTGTTTCCTATCTACAACAAAGGACACATATTCACCATATCTAATGAGATTATACCCACCTTAAGAGTGTCCTATCAATAAAAAAGAAGATATAGAATATCTTCTCAAAATAATTACATATCCGATTCACCTTAAATGAAAATGTGAAACCCGTATAAGTCAAAATCACACATGTCATAATGTTTTCCATGAAAGAAAAAATTAACATGAACAACGTGTAAAAATACCTGATCATATTGGAACACTATTCCAAGAATTCGGAGGAATTTTATTCCTTTAATGTCTAGGTCGCTCTACTATGGAGATGTCGCAAGGAAATACTCAATATCTCAAGGTTCAATGATTCCAACAAAGTCAACCAGTTCTTTACATCATTTATCAAATCAATGGGTACCACATATATGAACTGACACTACCCCAAGATCTCATAATCAAGATTGTACCTCCTTGATACTATCTATAGGCTATCCACCCTATGCATCCATGTATCAAGTAGTCCGTATAGTGATTTAACCCCATGTCATAGTAATCCATAAGAATATTCACCTAGAAGATGGCGTACTAAGTCCTCCATAACTAAGGAAAAATATAGGTTCACATGACATATTAAGCAACCAACCATTCCCTTGGCATATCTAACCTTCTAAAACTAAGGATTAACTGATGCTCATGCCCTTAATAAAGGATAAAGATATCACGACCACCTATCCAACCAAGGGTGTCATTTTAAATCCTTAAAATAATACTAGGGGGAAAGACACCCAAATGAAACCCTATGTTTGAAAACATACAAAATTTAACAAGGAATTTAATATACAAGGGTTATACCTACCTCAGTATAGACCCTTAAAAAAGAATAAGCACCAACCCTTTAAATGGATCACACCAAAAATATTTCACTAGGACCGATGCCTATCATTTAAGACCTTGATAGAATGTATAAATTCTTACCAAAAACACTCACGTTTTCATTCCAAGGTAACTCAAAGAGAAATTTAAAATAAACTTATGCAATGTTCTGAAGGAAGGAAACCACTTTAAGATCCATTTTACATCGTTACACTTATTCACATTCAATATTTAAACATTTAAAAGATTTAACACAGAACATCAAGTACCAATTATAAGACAAAAGCACATGGTAACTAATTTAACTAACATTTTAGAAAAATAGGCAATTCTTATCAAACATATTTTTCAAACATTAATCATTTATTAAAATCACATAATAATTAGTCAATTTATCATGTAAGTAAATTTTACTAATACTTATTATTAATAGATAATGAGATCTATGAGGGTCCTGCTTTAGCAAACCTGGGTTCATAGAATGAAACCCAATAGAATTTGTTTAATTATCAAACTAGAAAAACACCTATAGTGGGTTATCTCATAAGAAACATACCACAACTGAACTACATGGGTCCAATTGTTCATTTTAGAATTTAATTATATGGATCTCCACGCCTGTAGGATACATTCACAAGCCTTTATAGAGGCATCTATTTAAGCTTAATGTTTTAATTACCCTTAATGGGTTTTTATCTGATTAGTTTAATTATTATAACCAACCTAATAGTTCCGGTCATGTAAGAAGTCATAATAAAACAATTAATTTAAAATAAAAATTAAACAAATTTTATACTTATAATCATTTTAAAACATATCATGGTCATATATAATGGTTCGATTATATAGGCTTCCCTACCCCAATCTATAAAGCACACATACACTTAACATATTAGAATTTGGAGCCTATTAACCGTGAGAAATTAATTTTAAAATTTGAAATTCAGAATATTTTACATTTTAACAATGATCTCTAGATATATATAAAAATCTCAAAATATTGTTTTTAATATGCGAGTTACCTTTACTCAATTTTAATGTGCACATAAACCTTACAAGTGAGAAATGGCTCATGTTTAAGCACAAACCATATGTTTATCCCATGAAACCAATTATATATAAAAAAGAAAACTAAGAATGTAATAACAAGAAATAATGACAGTGAACCATGCTAGTAATAACAGATGCACACTACGTAGGAAAGTCATGTTAATAATCAGGAAACATTATATATAGTTACCTACTCATGGAAGAAAATTAACATTCTAAATAAATTACCTAGGCATGTTGTATAAATATGTATGATAAAGAAATACCTAAACAAGTAAAAAAATATGCATATCAAAAAAATACCTAATCTCGTATAAAACAGTTAGGCTAAAAAACACACAAGGAACATAATCATAATGAGTAGATAACCTACAAATGAAACTACATTTCATGGAAGATTTATGGAATATGAATTTCTATATTTCTATAATTATGCATGTAATTATACTACCTTACCATACTAGGAAAAGTGATAAACATCATAAAGTTCATAAATCAGTAAGAAGTGGAAAGTACACAAGTCATTTATGGTGTAATAATAGTAAACTATATTAGAAAACAACATGAACAAGAATCCTAGCCCTAGAAATCTAGAATTTTCACAATACTTGGGATGATCACTCCGAGGTAAAACTAGTTACCATGTTCCAACACATTAATAGTCTCCTATCTAACAGCCCAAAACGATAGGCTAACTACAAAAAGGAATGGTTTTGATACCACTTCATAATGCCCTAACCCGACTAACCATTGAACTAGTAGCCTGATCAGTCACCACATTGCCTCATGCACACCTCCCTGTATGCCATTGGTTGCTGAATAGAATCAAGGGTATAAGGAGGTGAAGGTGGGGTGACTATACCCTAATGATCATATTATCACACATTTATATTAATAAATAAATAATAGATAATATTAGAAGTAGTTATAAATGAAAGATAGAGGAACATAAAAATAATACCAACTAAACCCAAATGGCCAACACCAATATACAATAATGGATGTATGCCTAGATGATGATACATAACTAAAATAACATCCTTATAATAGGAAACATGATACTATACAATACATGAACATGGAAAAGAAATAATAGCCCCATGTTTGAAATTCACAAGTATTCTATGCTCCAGATCAATCTAGTTCTCTTAAATCCCAGATACAAGAATAACAACGCATGAAATAATCCATAATCTTGTAAACATGATATTTTCTTGGGTACTATAGTGTAATGGAATCCCAAGAATTGTGTGAGAAAAAATCCATGTATGCCGCAACTAATGGTCTCTACAGTTAAATCCAGCCCATTAATATAAGGTAAAGCAGTTTGCAGGTATAAAGAATAATAAACTAGATGGATAAATAACAATAATCCCACTCATGTTCCTAAATAAAAATTGATAATTTTATTCCATGTATACATTTTAGAGTGTTTTAATGTATTCATTTATTTATTTAATGAATATTCAGGGAAAATTTTGAATAATTTTACTTTTTTTTGTGTTTTGTAGTAGGATGTAATGAATTTTTAGAAAAGGATTGAAAGGAGGAATATTCTGGAGAAAAAATATAGTTCATTCCATGAGTGAAGAAAAGTGGAATGACAACATATTTTTGAAGATAATCATGGAGCACATCTATATAAAAAATTGAATAAACCAAGGAAAAATGTGATCGAGATAAGAAAAATAAATTAAACATCATGAATCATCATTACATGATGTGTAGTTGCATTTAAAAGAATATCGAGGACCATGAATGCAAGTCATAATATATCAAGTTGTGAAGTTATTTCAAATCGTGAAAGAATGTTAGATGTTGTAAAATCAGTCAATGGTCAAAATATCTAAACAAGATTCATTAAAATATAAAAATCATAAAGGAAATTTCATATCGGGATTACACGATGTGTAAACCCATTAAATGTCATCTAATGAGTCGAGTATATCCCATTCAAATCTTATAAATAGAGGATATTTTGGCTACCTTGAGGAATTCATATTCAGATGAAGACCAAGTCATAGAGTGAATCTCCTGCACATGTTTGTGTTCGTTCCCTATTTTCTTTTATTCTTTTCTTTTCTTTTCTCCTTCCCTAATATTATCTCATAATTTGGATGAGGGCGTAAACCATAAATTTACTAATGTGTTGTAATAGAATGGTGAAGGTGTGTTGGATTCAATTCTTTTTATTAATTATTTGTTTGGTTTGTGTGATTTCATCATTCAACTTCCAATCCCTTTATTTTTATTTTATCACGGCCATTGATAATGTAATCATAAAATAACATTCAAATTGTGAAACTGACAACCCTAAATAAGTAATTAACATATTATAATTTTGAGAAAATTGGTTTTAAATATTTTATTGATACAAACTTGATTTTTCAACACCCTAAATTTCTAGACTAGGGGAAATTCGCTATTGTTGTGTTAAAGAGGAGATACCGTGACCATTGGATCTTCCTCATATTGACTCCAACACCAATCATGTAATAATCAGTCTATAATCGAACATAACCTAAACATGGAGAATACAAAACCATGGAATTCCCCAAATATTGTTACAACCCAATAAATATGCTGCACTTTGTTCTCATCCATTGATTTCTAAAGTTCAATCAAAAGAAACTCTTCTCACCTCTTTCCTCAATTTTAGTAAAAAATATTTTGAAATTCTAATCAAATTAATTTCTCCATATTTGTGGTTTCAACCTCAAATTTACTAATATGAAATTTTAATTAATTTATTTGGATAGTTTGAGTTTTATAAATTTGTTTTTGGTGAGAACCATAGGAAACAAATGATGCCCCACTGGGATATCAACACCTAGTGTCTCTACATATTTGTGTTGTGGTCGAATTGATTTTCTAATTAGTAACTATGTGTTTAGTAGTAATATATATATTTTCGTTAAATATTTTATCAATATATTGAACCATGTACATGAACTATTATGTTTCCATATAAATGTAATACTAGGTGTCGAATGGATCGGGGTGTAACGCATACATCTTAACCAGTATTAAAGAGACAATAAGCTCACACTAAGGTTACAAGTCCTACATCTTGTAATGAATGAGAGAAATATTTCTCAACACTTTATATTGAGAGTGATTCATCATGAAAAAACTCAAATTAGAAGGTGTTCTGTCATGCTAACACCCTATACAAGGGATGTGGTGCGTCAGGACCACCATCCAGATAGTGTCAATTGTGTGAGATTTCATGATCAACACCCGTGGTTTGGGAGTGTGAATCATCATTACCAAAAGGACCCTTACCATAATTCCATAGCCTATATTAAAGGTGTGAGTATAATAAGGAATTACCTTTTAAGAATAGGTAATCCATCAGCCCAACATAACTTTGGGAATCACTATTTACTTAGATCATGTAATAAGTGTTACCTTGAAATCCATTCCATTTAATACAATTGAAATCATTAATTTTTGTTTAAATATATCACGTGGTGTGGTTGTACTAGCAATTCAATTTCATTTAATTTAACCCTTTCAAATGAAACAACCAATTTCATTTATCAAGGAAAGGCTTCCTAGAGTCATGTCATGCCAACCCACTTTGATGGTTGTTAGAATTTGAAACAAATAGTGACAAGGAGGTCATTCCCACATATTTAATCCATTTAATAATACCATTAGAGCCCATTTACTAAGAATTGTACATAACCAATAATAGAAATGGAAATACGAAAAACACCAACGCAATCAGAAAATGAATGATTTAAATCAAAAATCACTACCTTTTAGTTTAGAAGGTAATTCACCTCAGCCAAGGAGTTTTGTTATAAAAAATGACAATGTTTAATAGATAATTCATTTATCACAACCAAGTTTCACATTAAAAATTCATAACATAATTTTTCAAGAGAATAATTTAATAAAGCTATCAAACATGTTGATATAATTACAAAATTCAACATGGAATATAGGAGGTGATATAATTAATAATGTAATTACCTTCAAGGTAAATTCCATTTACAATCCAATCCAAATTCTTAGAAGTAATTATTGGAATTTAATCAATTAATTTGAAAGGGAAAAGTAACCATGCATGCTTGAGGGGTGTCTGTGATTGATGTTGGAATTATCAGAATACTGAATAACGATCAACAAATGTATAATAAGGTGCGTATGATGATTTAGTTTGAAGAAATAAATTTTTAGGGTGTTTCATAACAAAGTCCAGTGTGCGGCACAATGAAAATATTTACAAATCGAGGGAATTAGGGGGAAAGAGTTATAGACCACCAACATCATTCTTAGGATTCTCTACTCATCCAGTATCGAGGTTTGATTTTTCCAGTATGGAATAAATGAAAAAAACATGCATCCTCCTAGAAAATAGAGTGAATTGGTTGACCCAAAAATATCATAATAGATGTGAATAGAAATAATGAGAGCAAGAAAGAGTAATCAATATATTTATAATGTAGATCAAACATGATCAATGACATTCAAATTGGAATTTAGATGAGGGTGATATTACAATCCATAGGGGGAGAATCTTAAGAGCTCCATGGGTGGAGGAAGGAACTTTATGAGGCTGGAGGGAGAAGAAAGAAATAAGAAAAGGGGGTATAAGGATTCATTAAGGATAAAAGGGTAATTTCACCCATAAAAACTAGTTTTCATAGTTAGGCCATATGGTTGGACCAACCATGCGCCAACTGTGCGGCTCCCACTGCTTAAGAACCCTAACCCCGCATGGTTGAACTGTATGGTTTGGTCAATTATGCACTAACCACGATATGAACAATGCACACACATTTACAAAATGGCACCATGTGTGCAGTATTGGAGCATGGTTTGGGAAACCATGAGCAACACATGCATTTCACTTCTGTTAACTTATAGGTGCCACCCAATTTTCACTAGTGGGATTAATAGTTTCAGAAAAACTGTGCACCCTTAATAGTAACCCCAAAACATGAAATTTTGATATTGGGGATCTTGAAACTCAACAAAACACATGAGGAAACCTTCAAGACATTAAAAAAGTCTAGAAAATATATATTTATGTGTTCCAAATCTGGGTATTATTTTCTGATGCTTGGTTCAAAGAATGACCCATCCACCAAACACCAAAATTTAAAATTCTATTGAATTATACCTTTTATAATTACATGGGTCATTACAAATTTTGGGTCCCACAAGAAATACACTAGGATCTATAGAAATGCAGAAACCCTCCGACCACATTTTGTCCTCCACTACTGGTATCCTGATCTCTCAGATGTCTTCCAATATTTGAAACACAAATAATAAATTTATTTTAAGATACTTAAATGCTTATATTTCCATACCGATCAACAATTATACAAATGAACCATCCACCGATGGGAGAATTGAATTTTCCTAAAATAATTTCAATCCATAACATCACATGTTTTCACACCTACCTCCATGTGAAAAATAGAAGAATCTTCATTATTTCTTATTTGGACAAATGTTGAAGGATACATGGTGTTATAGGGTAGTAAAAAATGGAGGGATTAAAAGTCATTAATAAAGAGAAGGAGATGTCTTCCACGGTGCGTCATATACCCGAAGACAACTCTCATGGCCACCAGTTACATCCACTATGATAGATTATCTTCAATAGGTTGGATGTTTACCAGAAAGTTGTTCCTAACAAAAAATCATCAATAAAATTTTCTCATGATAATAACTATTCTAGAATAATCTTCTATAGAAACTCATAAATTATGAGTGGTCACCACACATATACATGTTATGCCAACAATTCAAGGAATAATTATAAAATTTATTCTTATGAATGTTTTAGGATTATGGTAAAATAGCATGAATGTTTATGAAAATATATATGGAATCGATGGACTCAGATTTTAGAAAAGTGTTGGTTGAAGAGGGCTAACCCAACCTAGAATAATGAAACTGCTATGACAGAATTGTAGATGGTCTGAAAACCATAAGAACTTTTAGCCTCTCAAATGATATATCAATATTTTCAACCCACGTATAGTTTTCTTCTATGAGACCATAAAGGACATCAAATACCTTAAATACATGATTTTTCTCGATAATAAATTGAATAATAATCAATACTATTATTATAGAGAATATTTTATTGGAGTAATCAAAAATAAAGATTCATGTTTATTAAGCGATGACTTTTATCAGGGATAAAAAAATTTCTATTAATGGATGTAATTTAATAAATGTTAACTAAAATCATTGATAAAAATTACAATTATTAGATCTAAATAAAGCACTACTAAAAGAGTATTTTTGATATTTATTTTTTTAGAATTGTTAAAATCCCCCTTTTAACAGTGCAACAATAGCACATATAAAGGGAACCATTAATAATATATATATATATATATATATTTAAATATGATTCAGATAAAAAAATTATATATTTGTAAATATAACAAATAAACATGGTTTATATAAATATATTATAAAAAAATTAATTATCAATAATATTTTGACTACTTTAAATTTAAAAAATATTAAATTTTATATTAATAAATAATTTTTTTTATAATATATATTAATAAATTAATTTCAAAATGTATATATAATTATAATATATTAATAATTTTTAAACAATTATATATATATATATATATATATGAATATGTATATTTATTTTAATATAGTTCCTATATTAATTAATATTTTTATATTTATATTAAATAATATAAAATTCAGACATATATTTGTAGTTAATTGTATGTATGTGTACTTTTGAATGTGCATGTATGTATTCATTTGTTTGTATATGAATATATGTGTTGTGTGGTTGTCAGTGTGTGTATGTTTATATAGATTTATGTTTCTATGTATGTGTATGTTTATGTTTACTTGAATGTATGTATGTGTAGGTATGTGAATATGTACATATATATAGGCATGTCTATAAGTATCTGTATCTTTTCGTGTACGTATATGTGTATGCGCATGTGTATATGTATTTTTATGTTACCAATATTTATCTCCGATTCAATTTGAATATTGAATATCTAACTATATGGATATTCCTAGAATTGTTGAAATATTTTTATCGACTATTGGATCATCTAAAATTGAAACCAATTGACTATGTTATGGTCAAAAAATTATCCACAACTGAGATCTTTTGCTGATGTAGTGATGATGATGAGCTGTCCTGGCTCACCGAAGACATAACTAGAAACATAATCAAAAAACCACTATCAAGATGAACAATGTAATCATATCTAGTAATGTGGAATTTTAGCACAAATAGATTTACCAAAAATATTACCACATTTATTGAATTCTTTTTAGCTTCATTCTCGATGTCGTTTATTCCACCAGAATCACTTTTATGAGATCTTCAGGAATCATATTTCAAAAATTTATTCTAACACACATAATATTACCTTAAACTAGAAAAATCCTCAAAAGATTCATTATTTTGACACTGGTTTCCCTGATACCACTTTTTGGGGGTAGTGATAGTCCGAGACATTGAAACAAACACAAGAGGATAAGAAGAAAAAACAATAATGTGAAGGATTTATCACTATTCTTCAATTATTTCCTACTATACAACTCTATTCTAGGATTCTGGAATGATGTGTGAGTGGGGAAACAACAAAAAACGTTAGGCACACCTCCCCATATTCTAGAATACGAAGACTAGCTGTGAGGTCCTAATACATCCATAGGGAGACTATCCCCTTTAAATCAACCCCAATGGTCACGCATAAATCTATCAAAAATGCATCAAACCTATTCATATCATAGACATCCCACCCAATTGAATGTATAAAAAAATATCCCTGCCCCATGTCCATTATATAATGTAGTGAACATATCTTATATGATCCATCAACCGTAATAGATCATCAACATGAGATAAAATAAAACAGACATCATATACAATTAATGGAACATTGGCCAGAACCTGCCGAAAAAAACTATAAATAAGTAAATAGCCATTGGACCATCCCTTACGTACCATCGCTCTATATCCACATCCTTCAAGAACTATTTACCTATTCATAGAGTACAACATTATGAAATAAATATTCTCTAAAATAATACAAGACTGTTAACCCACGTCCAATGGAACCCTTGGCATGTACACAGATATGGGGTGAGTCCCATGGCCCAGTAGGTATCGCTAGTTCCTCAACCAAACTACATACTATTGTGATCAAGATGGTGTTCATGTAATACATCTATAGAGTTTAGTCATTACTGTGAAACAAACCCACATAGAAACATAACCCATTTTCAAATACAAACACACCTTCTTTATCTCCATGGCAAGATACACCTAATACCACAGCAAATTCCATACATGCTTCCACACCATACCAGATGGAACATTTCTCAAGAAACTGACAAAACCTATATACGATGGTCTACACATGTTACTTT
Source organism: Viscum album (assembly GCA_963277665.1). NCBI lineage: Eukaryota > Viridiplantae > Streptophyta > Magnoliopsida > Santalales > Viscaceae > Viscum > Viscum album. The sequence goes on along the minus strand of OY728155.1, from coordinate 266,983,808 downwards.
GGTTATAGCCTCATGGCATCATATTGATTCCAAACCATACCTGAAGGCTCAAGGTAGTGTGAGATCCAAAACCTCGACCTGATACCCATAGATACTAGGAAGATTTTTCTATCTAAAATCCACGAACCATACCTAATCACTATAGGGTGGTCAATTAGTCATTCATCAAATCATGAAATAGTACCCAGGGTAGTCCTTAACCTATGATTTCTATAGGTATGGTATAAATTGTTCACATGGATACATTCCACATTTGGCTAGGTCACTGTCCCAGTACCTAGGCATTTAGACATGATCATCCACTGACCCATCCCCACAATTTCTAGGTAGGTCCATTACACTTTCCTATCCCTACAGACTCTAGGGGGGCCATGAAATCCCACGTTCCCATCCTATGGGTTCTTAAGAGGCACAAACCTCAAGTACCTCGAACCATCCCAATGCACTCAGGGAGGTCCATCAATTAATAGGTTAACAACTATAAAAAACCAAAAGGGTGTGATAACCATAACATAAATCATCTCCTCACCATCTAGGATATAGTTCATTAGGACCTAGTCCGATAATAAAGAGTGGACATGGTTCCTATGAACCATCCCAACCCTATAAGGTTCATCAATTAAATTGAGATCAACTCTCTACTATGATACAATAATAAAAAACTATAAGCAAACACACACACCCATTCATGTAGTTACACTATTGTGGAATAGAAAAGGAAAATAATCAATTAGCCAAGATAAGTATCATGGTCAAGGCCCCTACCTAAAATCATAGAAAAAAATCATCCCAATCCCTCATTGGATTAAACTGAGTCCATGATCCCATATCTCAATATCCAACATTAAAAAACTACATAATTAATTAGTTTAAATCAAAACCCCAATGTGGCATTACTGATGCCAAAAAAACTGGGTATCCTAGTGATGTCAAAAACATGAACAACCGAGTGTACATTACTCCCAATACACCGCTTTGACTAAATGAAGGAAAATAACCAATTTTAATAAATTAATTGAATGGAACATCTAGCCAATATATATCAAAAAACCCTTTAAATAGTCACTAGAAAACATACCTTATAGAAAATGTTGATTGGCCACTTGATTTCAACCTCTCAAGACATCCTCTATGAGACACACAAAAAATACCCATCAATGGCTAATGATTTCACCCTGGTTTAGTGAAATCATCACAAAAACGTTGGGAAAAATAAAGAAAATAAATTGGGAAATTAATAGAGGAACCAAAATGGTAGAAGAAAGAAAGAACAAGCCTTGAATCATTATAAGAACACTCCAAAATCCATCCCCTTCCATAGGGATTAGAATGTAGGAATGGGGGAGGGAGTTCTAAAAAAATGCCCTCTCTTGGTGCTGGAAAGCCCTAAAACTTGAAGGCCCCTAATACTAAAAAGACCCAAAATCCCCCACATAAAAATCACCCCCAGGAACCAACCAGCTAGCAGGTGGGTGCCCTAGAAGTGGCCCTAGTTTTTTCTATTCCACTAGAAAGCCAGTGAGTGATGTAAAAATGTAGCAAACCATATGAAACCTCCTAGCCTCCACCACTTATATCCTTAGCCCTCATATGTCACCCAAGTGTCATCCCAAATCAAAAATATTTATTTGAAAGTGGTCAAAGGTTCGAATTTTCATAACAAATATTTCTTCTTAAAACGAACTATCCACCAATGAAAAAATTAATTTTACCTTGTAAAGTTTCAACCTATACCAATGTGGGTCATTAAAAACTCTATAAAATAATGGTTCTCATCTTCCAGAAGCTACAAGAAACTTAGAACCATGTATCTCTACCTATATCAGTTGTCAAAACACAGACCACTCATCTCTTTTTACCCCTATAATCCCACCTACTTATTTTGTGAAACACTAACACCAATCATGGACACAAAATATTTCTGTCTGATCCTTGGACAATCTCCATCGTATCAGACATGAAATTATCAATAGAATTCGAACTTCACCACATCAAAACTTCACGAGAACCTCGATCGTATCTCTAAGTAACTTTTCACAAAACATATAGTTGTTTATTCCGATTCATCACAACATCTCATGCCTGATCACATTTCTATACACATCGAGGCATTGTAACATTGTATATGAACTGAAACTAAATTCTAAACCTAGATCCTAAAATAAATACATGGAGGGATCACACACTGTTTTCGCTATTCATTATTCTCTCTGCCTAATCATTGATTCACCTTGGTTCTGACATACACTCAGATCACACAAAAAAATATCTTGAGCCCATTTCCAATGAACATTCTCTATCCGAAACATCAACCGCACACTGAAGATGGTATTTTACTTAGGAACCGTGGTTACTAGGGTTCGCATGTGAACTAGCATCCTAGTCCATTATGACTTCCCATGACAGGTTTTTCCTCTACAAACCTTTCTAAATAAGTTCCCCAAAACCATGATCGATATGATTCCCCACATAATAGAACTAAACAATAAACTCCATCTCGTGCATAACTAAACAACAAGCTCCATGACCCATGATCCATTTGTCACCACACACAATAACTGGACGTGCCCAACCTGCTCATACCCCAGTGCCAACTTCAAATACTAGCCACTTCTTTTTCTCGATTTGTCAAAAAATCATTCTCAACATAGTCAAATTTCATCATAAAAATGGGTCACACTCTTCAACTGTCCATTACTGTGCTCCCCACCATATGGATTTTCTTATACCACTCCATGTGCTGTTACCCCTGCTGGGTTATAGAACAATACACATGTCACTTCTCTCAGGCCACACTATCCCACCCTAACATATTTTTCAAGCACTAAGCTCTAATAAACCACCCCTCAATATGTCAATACAATTCCAAAATCACCTCTCTCAACCAAGGGATGTCTCACAATTCTCACCAAAGGCCTCAATCCTCTATGCCTACATGTGTCCTACTAGACACACAAATTACCTCATTTCGGTGGTGACCACAGACCATTCACCTCAAATTCACCAATGTCACACCACTTAGGTTTATCCCAACCCAAACCATTCATGATAGCCCTATAGATAGGTTGTTCATCGATGCACTAACAAATCAGTACCATATTTCACCCCTGTGCTTGTTCCCTAAAACATCAAGAACATTCCCCAAATGCATAACCAACATGACTATCCAACCCCAGGCAGAGTTATTACCTAATAACCCACTCATGTTTTCTTTCCCGCTAACCAACACAGACTCGCTGGTTCCAACGACTGCACACTCCTATGAATCCCAATAAAAACCCAGACTCCCATTCACATGACTCTCATTCAGTCTGGACGAGGATCCCATGCCTAACATGCTGACCATTCCCCATAAACATTTCAGTCCCATGTAATCCAATGTACCCTCAACATTCCTCTTCAAAACCAAGACATATACTGAATCCCATCCACAATAAAGGACGAATACCACATGGAATCATTCTAGAATTCCACCAGAAATCATTTACGATCTAATCAAATTCCAAAACCCTAACAATCATAACATCCCGGGGATTATGCTTCAACCAAACAAACATATCGAACGACATTTAGCTACTCAATCCCCACATCTAATATTCAAGAGCATACTATAATAATCTCCAAAAAATAATTGACCCTAATCCTACTTCCAATGGATCCATCAACATCCACGATGTACTTACCGAATGTATGGAAAAATCACCAGGCCTCTCTGGGTAAATCACTAGAGGACAAAATAAACAGCCTACATATGGGATAATTGATCTCTACACACCATGAAAAACCAAACTACACACACCCACCAACCTCACTTAGTGGTTTCTAAACAACCCCAGTATGCTAGTCGAGAACATACATCAATCACCTTTGTCCTCCCTAAACAACACAAAAAATTTCTGCAAATTAGTTTCCATGGGTACCAACTGATCATTTTCAAAACCACTTTCCCAAACATTCACACACACAAAAATCAAAAGTGTTTTCAATACACCCCTTATAATCATGTGTTTTTTTATCAAAACCAAAATCATTAAAAGCCCCAGCCTAGCAATCCCATTCCTCTAGATCCAAATCCCATTTTCGAAATCCCACAATAAAAAAACTAAAAAACATATTGAAATCCAATATCAAACCCATTTTCCCTACATTTTTCATAAACCTGAAAATACATTAATTTCAAAATTCCCAAATCTATGATACTTTTTCAAAAAACCTACCAATAAAACCATTCACATATTCCTCAGGCCACTACACAGGTGTTTCTTTTTCAAAATTAGGTTTTATAAAAAACCATAATTTCTAAAATCAATTTCATGTGATCAAAAAGCACGTCACAACAAATAAATCATGAATCTCACATCCATATTAATTTCATCACCCATTAATATATATGTTATAAGGATTCAATTTTATTATAATTTTAGATAATAATGATTCAGACAAGGCCATATTGTCTAACAACTCCACCCAAAGGCGCATGTATCATGCTCTAAGAATTCCACTACCATGATTCATGTACAACTCACTGGCTCCTAGCTAATCCCTTTGACTCATTACAAGTCCCATCCCAGTAGGATTATGGATCCAACCAAACACCTCACACATCATAGAATGCCTAATTCAAAAATAGAAAATCCCCTGAAAACTCTCAGTTCAATCAATTTTATGCAGGCCAGACATGAGATTCGTCTACCTCTCATATCCCAAAATCCAATATTCACTTCTAAATATTATATCCATACCAATTATCCTCTGATAAGTTTTCTTAATACCCCATCACATGCGACAATAAGGGCTTATGAGTAAGGGAAAACTCCATGATCACAGGTGCGTGTCCGCAAACTCCAAAGGTTTCTAACCAGTGGAAAGGTCCTAAAAGAGTCAGGGGTATACTGTACACTTTAAAACAATCCCCAAGTGTCATGCCCAGATCTATAAAAAATTTGGCATGATACATTCACATAACGAATGTCCCACAAACAAATTATCATAAAACAGGGAGCCCCATGGCCCCATTAAGTATTTTATATAAAGTAGTGACCATAGTGTATATGATTCTTCAACCATATTAGAGAAGAGATGATAGAAAAAAAAATCATATATAATAAAAGACATAGTGTCTAGTACAAGATGAAAAAACTATAAATAAATAAAATAGCCTCTGCCCAACCTTCATGTACCATCTCACCATATCCATTTCCTCCAAGATATGTTGAACAATACCTAGAGTCCTGCTCTATATGACACATGCGTCTATAAACAAATCATGATCGTCTACCCATGACACCAACAGATAGGTGGTGAGTCCAAAAACCAATTATGTATCCTTAATTACTCAACCAAACCATGTACTGCTATGATCAAAAGGATGTGAATGCAATACATGTATAGAGTGTGATTATTACCATACAACACACCAACCCTGAAACATAAACAACACACATATTCAAAAATATATTCTTTGAAACCAAGCTATGAACCACTTCATACCAAAACCCATACCATATTTCCTTCAACACTGTTCTGGAAGAAAATATTTGAAGAAATCATTAACTCCTATATCCCATGGCCTATACATGCTGCTTAGGTCACATATTTGTTCCATTATATCGATGCCCAACCTGATCCCAAAGGCTTATGGTAGGGTGGTGTCAAAAACCTTGAATTGATACTGATAGACACTATGCATGATCATATGTCCAAAATCCATGAACCATCCCTAATCACACTTGGGAGGTCCATTGGTCATCGATAAAATCATGAACCAACCCCCAGGGGGTTCCATGACCCAAGGATCTATAAGGAAATGTCAAACGAAGGAACAATGACATAAGCCTTGTTTGGAATTGTCTTCGACATGATACTCATGTGTCTAGGTAGGGTCATACACCAACCCATGCCCACAAATACTAGGGAGTTCCATCACCCTAGTCCTTCCCTACGGACCCAAGTGAGGCTATAAAATCCCACCATACCATCCCATAGGCTATTGGGAGGCCCTAACATCTTGTACCCTAACCCATCACATCACACTTAGTGAGGTCCAACAAGAAGAAGGTTACAACATAAAGAAAAAACAAATACGGTGCAGAACTCATCTCATAATTCATCACCTCACCATCTGGGTACTATTTCCTATGTACTTATTCCAACAATAAATCATCCACTAGGGTTTGTTAGAACCATCCCAACCCTCTTGGGGTATTTTACTTTCATCGGGATAAACCTTCCACTTTGATAAAATAAGAAAACATCGTTAGTAAACACACACACACATGTAGAAAATTATAAAAATGAGGAACATGAAAATAAAATCACCAATCAATAAAGATACACAATATGGTCAAGGTCCCCTACCTAAAACAAAAGATGAAAATTCATCTCAAGACCGCACTAAATTTAATTGAGTATATGTGCCCATGTATCAACATCCAAGATCAGTAAAATAAATAATAAATTAATTTAATCCAAATCCCTAAATTAGAATATATTCAATGCCAAACTCACTTGGTTTACCAAATGCATTGGAATGGAGAAAAACATGACCCACTTAACTATAAATTCACCGTCAATCTAATATAATGAAAATACCCTATTATAATACCATAATTGAAGGCTAATTTTGCCCATAATTCATCGAAATCCATTAGGAAAGTATCCAAGAAACATAAAATACAAAATAAGGTGAGAAACTACGTGATTTTACCTCTTACAACATCCTATACAAGCCACAAATAAAATTTACATCAATCACCAATGATTACACAATTCCCTAGTGAAATTTTCATTAGAACCTTTCCCAAAAATTTTTAGATCAAGAGGGAAGTGAAGGGAGGATACAAAAATAAATAAGGAAGGAAAAAAACACCTTAAATCCATATAGGAACACACCAAAATCTACCCCCATCCATGAGGATTTGAATGTAGGAAGATGGGATATAGTTCTATCAAGAAAAGGCCTCTTTTTGTGCCCTATACCCCTTAAAACCAAAAGTCACCAAATATAAAATCTACCAAAATTCACACACATAAAACAAAACACCCATGTAACCATTAACTAGTTGGTGTAACCAGATAGAACCCACAGTTCTGTCTATCCTAATGGCTCATTGGTGTATTGTCTCTACCCAAATGACTATTGAACCAATTACTAGACTGGTCGCCACATAGCCTCAAGCACACGACCCTGTATATTAGCACCTACTAGAAATTAGTGGCGGTATAAGTAGGTTATAACGGGGGGAATATATGCTCATGATCATAATAGATGATGGGTATATCAATAATTATGTAACAGACAACAACAAAAGCCATAATAAATGAAATAAAATAAGTATAAGAACAATATTAACTAAATAAAAATAGCTAATGCCAATATACAACAATGGAAGTGTGTCCAAATGATTATACATAACTAAAATGGTAGAAATACAATAGGCAACATGATACTATAGAATACAAAAAACAAAGAAAAGAAATAAAATCCCTTGGGTGAATTCCACGAGCATCCTGAGATCTAGCTTAGTACTGTGCTTCTAACTCCTAGGTATAAGTATAACAGCAAAATCAATAATACATGATCCCACGAACATGAGATTTTCTCGTGTACCCTAGTGTAATGGAGGCCCAAGCATGATGTGAGATAAAATCCCAGTAGTCCACCACGAATGGTTTCTACATATAATTTTCATACATGAATATAAGGAAAATTATTGTTCAAGTATAATGAATAATAAACAATCTGAATAAATAAAAACTAGACCACTCAGGTACCTATAGTACACATAGCAGCTCTAACTGCTTTGGTTCATAGACAGAATGAGTTTTTGGTCAGTAAATATACATATAGTAATAATATTTATAGATTGGTTATATATTTAATTCACCTATATTAACAATGTATGTGTGGATTTAAGTATCCATATACATAGAATATTAGGTGATGGAAGGATCAAGGCATAACATAGACATCTGTAAGCAGTCTAAACAAACCTATAAGCTAAAGTGAAGGGTACATGCCCTAAATCTCATAATGAATGAGATACATCATGAGAAAAACCGGATATGGTGAGTGTTCTATAACCCCAACACTCAAAATAGGGGGCATGCCATCATGACAACATCCAAAACATGGGATGTGGTGCACCAAGTCCACCATCCAAAGAGTTTCAATGATGTGAGACATCATTCTCCATACATTATGTAAGGATGTATTAATAATAATTCCCAAAATGACCCTTAGCATCATTCCACAACCTATATAAATGGTACGATTATAATAATAATAAGTCACTACCTCTTAATAATAGGTAATCTATAAGCCCAATATAACTTAGGGAATCGAAATTTTATTAAAGCATGTAAGTGGTGTGGCCTTTCCACATATTCCATTTTATAAAATTCAAATAAGTCATGATTTTTTAAATATATCTAGTGTAGTTTTTGTACCACCCATTTCAATTTCATTTAATTTAAACCATTCAAATTAAACAATCCATTTCTTTTATCAAGGTATGGATTCCTTGAGTCAATTCATGCCAACCCACTTAGAAGGCAGTCGTTCTTTGAAAAAAACAGTCACAATGAGGACATTCCCCCATATTAAATCCATTTTAGAATATCATTAGAGGACATGTACTAAGAAATCCATATAACCAATAATAAAAAAGTAATATGAAAAGCACCAATACAACAAGGAAAAAAATGATTTCAATCCAAAATCACTACTTTTTGTTTATAAAACAATGCACCTCATATGTGGTATTTTATTATAAAACATTACATTGTTTAATAATAACTCATTTAGCACAACCATGTTTCATGTTAAAAATGAATAACTCAATTTAACAAGAGAATCATTTAATAAAGGTACCAAACATTTTGAAATAATTATAAGGTTCAACATGAAAATTAAGTGGTTCTATAATTAATTTGAAAATTACCTACAAGGGAAATTCCATTTACAATCCAAGCCGAATTTTTAGAAGTGAATCCTAATATTATATAAATTAATTATAAAGGTAAAAGTAATACGACACACCCGATGGATGTCCATGATCAAGGTTGGAATTATCAATCTACTAAAAAACAATCAACGAGTGTATAAAAAGGTGTGTATGACAATTTAGATTGAAGAAATAAATTTTTATAGTGTTCCATGACAAAGGCCGGTTCATGGAATAAAAGTAAAATTGCTAAATTTATAAAAATATGGGGAATGATCAATATACCACCTACCTCATGATTAGGACACTCTACTCAACATATGTCGAGGATTTATTCAGTTTATTTTGGAACAAATCAAAGAAAAGAACATCCATGCTAAAAAAAGGTGAATTATCTCACACCAAAATATCATAACTGATCTAAATAAAAACATATGAAGGAATAAAGTGTAATCAAGAACATACCTATGTATATCCAATGTGGTAAATGATGTTTTAATTGTACTTCAAATGTGAGATATATCCCCATACCAAGGAGGTGTACCTTGAGAGCTCCATGGGAGGAGGGAGGAGCTACACATGGATGGAGGGGGAGGAAATATAGAAGAAAATGGGGTTTAAGGGTTTATTAATTAAAAAGGGTGATTTCTCCCAAAAAAACATGGTTGCAAGGTTTATCCACACATTCAGCTAAACCGTGCACCAACCATGTGGCTCCCACTACTTAGGAACCCTAACCCCACATAGTTTTCCCACATGGTTTGGCCTACCATGCACTAACTATCATAGAATAATGAATACACACTTCTTAAACTTAACTAAGAATGTGATATAGGAATGTGTTTTTGGAAACTATGCATACCCCTTACGGTTCGCTTCTACTCATCTATTGGTGCTGCACATTTTTCACTGGTGGGCTGCAATATTTCTGAAAACTTGTGTTCCCTCACCAGTCCACTCCAAACATGAACACGAGGGTGAGACACTTCCAAGACTCAACATAAGACCCAAGGAATTATTTGGTCCTTTTAATATGTGTAAAAACTACCCATTCTAGTGTTCCAACACTTGGTATTACATTCTGAATCTCAGTTCAAAGAACAACCCATCACCCAAATGAAAAAATTCAAATTCATTTGGAATTATACCAGGGATCATACCATGGGTCATTACAACCTCCCCATCATATAACTTATTGTCCCCATGAATCCATGGGGAAGAAACAAAAACATAACCCAAATTATAAGGGCTTTGAAGTCTCATTCAAATGGTCACATTGTGTTTCCAAATGCTAAAAACGCCTACAATACAACACTTAAGTCATAAAAACCTGATCCAACACCTGTTTTCTGACTGAATCATCGAAACGATTCTTACACAAGGCTGTTTAACTAAAGACATGACCACATCTTCATCTCTTTAAACATCAATCCATTGGTTCCCCCAACCATAGGTATTAACATTTAACTATCTGATTTGAACCATGATAGCCCCATAGTTAGAGTTTCTTATAAAGCATGACCTATGAATTCTAAAGACGCTCCGGGAATGACATTGATTTGGTTAAATAGTTGATTCCCCATTGACTTCATCTATCAAAGTCAAGATGAATTTTCAAGAAGAGACCCCACCGAAAAATACTGAACTCATCTCCAATAGATGATGTGTATAAAATGTTTTTTCATATATATTCTTCTTTAAGACAAAAGGAATCATTTCATGCCACTCTGATGGAATATTCGCAAAAAATCTCGGATTAGATGGCTGATAGGTCAAAAACTAAACTATAACACATTCTTCAAGGATTTCACACGTTTACCATGAGCACATTTACGGAAGATGACACCCGACTTCCAATAATGTTTCGTGATGAAACCATCACCTAACTATATAATCTATCGTTCCACAATGCAGAAAATGATGTAACACATATCCAGTACACCATAATCATCACCTGATAAACATCACTTCTGAGATCGACAATAAGTCTGTGATAACCTCAGATTCATAAAACTGGAGTCTGAGGGACTACAACGAGGTATTCATACTCCATGTTGACAAGTGAAACATTGGTACAAGGATACGACATCCACATCAGATCATTGATTGAACCTAGAGAACCATCCTCCTAGTGGTCAAGTTTAAGGAAAATGGTTCTCATCCAAGAGTCCATCCAAGGCATTCCTATACAGGAAACCAGGTATAACATAGGAATAACCATGATATTTTAAAAGCCACATGTCTAATTCACAACTTTAATAAAGCCTATTTATTGAAAAAATGATATGTGAAACATTTAGCATGGAGTATAACGAATGATCACTTAGTGCATCAAGGATGATGTCAAGATAGGGGACATGCTCGTCACTAAAAAAGAGTACACTAAGAGGGTACCAAAAAGATTCAAGACAATCCTATCATACCAAAAATGAATTGATCTATACAGTTTCTAATAAACTATACCTAACTACTAGAAAGAGTGTAGTGAAATAATTATTGTTCGACTTTATGGAAGAACCTCAGCTTCACCCACTGATGCATCACTATTAGCTGATGACAAATACTTTACCACATGATCATTCAATTATTACAATTAAAGTCCATCAATGAACAAAGTTGTTTTCCAAGGGTAGCATAAACTTCCAACCACATCAACTTCATACTGCTGGATATACACTGACCATTTCCATAGGTATTCCTCGATTGTTTCCTATCTACAAGAAAGGACACATATTCACCATATCTAATGAGATTATACCCACCTTAAGAGTGCCCTATCAATAAAGAAGAAGATATAGACTATATTCTCAAAATAATTACATATCTGATTCACCTTAAATTCAAATGTGAAATATAATGACCCATACTTTACATACATTGTTAATACTTCAAAATTGAAGCACACTTATTACAACATATGACAAAACCACAAAGGACCGTATAGGTATAGTGTCTTTAGAAACTGGGAAACATAAACAACTGGTTCATAAATCTTCTACAGTGTCTCCCATTTATTTCGTCATATCTAGGGTCCCTTTTAGCATATTCTACTTAATATCCATCTTCCTGACCTGGGGAAAAGAAAACATAAAAAGGTGAGCTCAAATGCTCAGTAAGGGAAAATAAAGGAAATAAAAATCATATCATATCTTTTTGAAAAATCAAAACCTGCAAAAGAGATCATAATATCTTAACATGGAATAAATCATAGAAGTGAAAATGAGATCCCCATAATCATAACATAAAACTTGAAACTTTGTGGCATGCACACATAATCATGGAAAATCATTTCTTGTTAGTCATGAATCATTGCGAAGACTATCTTAGTGGACAAAGTCCCTTTCTGACCGAGTTCACTCCTCGTTTCAGTCCTGTATCACTGAACCGAAATAACCTTCCGTTCCAGCCATGTCTATCCCATGAGATATAAAATCTTTACCCAATGCATTGGAGGGAGATATAGGTCCCACCCATCTCATAATGATACCATTCTTATGTGTGCCACATAATCATAAATCATACATCATAGCGTAACCCATGTAATAAAAATGGGATTCTTAAACAACATGACATCATAAAACAATTCATATAAGATAAAGGAATTCATAAAAATATTTCCATCACAACATAATCAAATCCATGTAATAATAGGGATAAAAACAGAACCCTTTTATTATCTTATATGGAAAATAGTTTTGATAAAATACTTGAACTTTATTCTTGAGGAAAATATCCTTTCTACTTCAAAAACACTTTTCCTTTCTTAACATGTCATGCAATTTTAAACTAAAAGAGGTTGATTAAAAATAAACTTGAATACTTGTAAAGTAAGCTTCTTGGAAATAATTTTTTAGAAATCCATTCATGCCGTATAAGTTAAAAAAACATTCTTCGTACTTTTGTCGGAAAAGTCAAAAAGTACCTCGTACGAAAAAAAACGACAAAAGATTCCTTTCATATTCTTTACTAAAAACTCACCGAAGGGTAAAATTGGATTTAAACTAGTGTAAGTGGATGGAAACAATATTACATATTGATGGAACATGGATGTGGATGATAAAATACACCCCAATAAATACATACGAATAAACAATCTCGGATAAAAATGAGATTGTGATATTTCCCTTACCTTAGGTCCGATTTGCTTTGTTCGTGTCTGAAGCTCCTGTAAAATGGTTTAAATAATGTTATTGAATTATTCCAGAATCATACATATTGATATGATATCATATATGGTCATATTATTAGTTTCTTGTTAGTAATATTTCATTGTTACTTGTTACTCGGGTCTTTATAACTTTTTGTTCTTATGCGTGAATAAATTCTTATTCTTATCTTTAGGTTATAGATAATTCATTTCCAGAATGGTATTAGTGTAGTATATACCATATTCATTCATTCAATTCATTTATATAATCATTATGAAATGAAGATCATGTAGAACGAGTCGCATCACATCGTGGAGACGGTATTCCGTACGTACGCACGAGTGATGATATCGTTCCTATGATCGTGGAATTGTATTGGAGTATATACATATTATTTCAGTATCAATATTACTTCATAATAATCATATATAGTTACTCATTACACCATTATACCCATCCTTGTAAGGTGATGGTGGAAAATAGATTACACCACGACGTGGAGACGGTATTCCGTACGTACGCACGCGCGGTGATTTCATTTTTCCGTAGGATGGATAGAAGGTGAATTAGGGTTGTTTCATATTTATAATAACATATCAGTATGTAAGTAATACTGATGTTATTACTTTATCATGAAACAACTAAAGAAGAAGAAGTTGAAGAAGAAAGATATTGAAAAGATCGGTAATGGATATTACCTCTTCTTTGGAACGCCTCTTTGAATCCTCCACTTAAGGAACTAAGATTGGTCTTTGGAGAAGACCAGGACCTATAGGATTATTCTAGGGAAGTGGAGAGGAGAAAATGGCAGGGGTTGGACGAGCTTGAGTGCTCAAATTGGTGTGAGGAGGAGGGGGAGGAGGTGCCCTTTTATAAGGGAGGAGAGGGGCACCTTAGGAATATCTCAAAATATTATTTTATATTAAAGTCAAAATCGGTTTATAATGGTTCCAAAGGGTCTTATTTCGTAGCTAAAGTGGGGATGGGTCGAAATCCTATAAACCAATAAGATTTAGACAAGTTTAGGGTACTATTGTAACTTTATCAATTAGATTTAACTCTAAGTTAAATAATTTAACTTTTACCATGTCTTTTTGTTTTCTTTCACTATATGGTTAATACACTTACTATAACATGCCAAACGAACCCCAAATTGTTTATTATTAATATATATATCCTTATATAAGTCATTTGTCCGAACCTTAGATTTTTAGGAATAAAATAACAATTAATAATATAATATTTGATTTAAAAACTATTTTGTGTCAATTTTGACACTATTTGATATATGATTTTTGTGAAAGTCATAACAGAATTATATGTTCGAACCAAGTTGATGAAATCAACATTAATATATCATAGTAACCTAGAAAATTAGTGGAATTCCTAAAAAGTCTCAAATTACATTTATTTGGGTGTTTATAACATCAATTATGTCAATATTTCATTAATAAGATAATTACTGCATCATCATTGTGTCATAAATAAATTAAATTATTTAATGTCTAAAAATTACAAATAAAATACCATTATGTAGGAAATCGTTTTAGCTTTCTAATTAATATTTATAGTCGAATTTAGCTTATGTATAACCCCATATTAAAAATGATTTACTTATTAAACTTTGATTTTAACTATTTTAACCCTTCTTTAAATAAATTAATAATAAATGTCCTAATCTAATCCAAGTGGGCCTAAATGGTCATATTTTATTCCTAAGTTTGTTGTTGGTCGAATTACACTTGTCCAATTGAATTAGGACATGTTTTAGGGTAATATTGATATCATATTTACCCTTAGTTACCCTATTTACTATTAACCGCGGTAGAAAAAGTAAAAAGCTACTATTCACCAAAAAATTATTTTCATCTCATTGAACCACATTTTAGTCCTTGATATTAACCGTGTCTCTCGGATTTTTGAAATTCCATTCACAGAAGCGGTAAAATTAAGTTTTATGCAACATTCAGTTTTTTTTAACCTACCACTTAGTGGTTTCACTATTCATCAAAAATTGAAAGTTTTCAGAAAAATACCAAAATTTCACCCTAGGCTAATTTCGATATTCTGAGTCCAAAAATGAAGTCCATTTTGAAAAATAAAATTTATAAAATTTCAAAAAGTGGTTATTACTATTCATAACGGCTAGTTTTAATAGCATATTTTTGTTTAGTGAAACTCGGTATTGCGTACGACGCAAGCTATCGAGGAAGGTCGCGATTGCGTGTAAAGCAAGCCAAGAAAGTGTTGTGTAGAAAAAGATTCCTTTGATGATTTATATAACATAAAAGTCTCGGGTGTTACATTCTACCCCCCTTAAAAAGAATTTCTCCCTCGAAATTCGTCACTTTGTAACAAACAGATGAGGATAATTCTCCTTCATCATATCCTCAAGCTCCCATGTAGATTCTTCAAGTTGGTGGTTCCTCCATAAAACCTTCACCAAGCGAGTGGTCTTGTTTCGTAGGACTTTTTCGCTACGATCCAGAATCTCTATCGGCTGTTCTTCATAAGAAAGATCTTGCTCCAGCGGTACAACTTCTGAGCTGAGTATATGTGAAGGATCTGGTATGTACTTTCTCAGGAGAGATATGTGGAACACATCGTGAACTTGAGAGAGATTCGGTGGAAGCGCCAATCGGTAAGCTACCTTCCCAACACGATCCAGTATTTCGAAAGGACCAATATATCTAGGGCCCAACTTCCCCTTCTTTCCAAATCTCATAACCCTCTTCCAGGGAGATATTCGTAAGAACACTTTATCACCCACTTCAAACTCTAGGTCTTTTCTTCGGTTGTCGGCATAACTTTTCTGTTGACTCTGAGCTGCTCTTATGTGTTGTTGAATAGATCTAACCTTTTCTGCCATTTCATCAACGAGATCAGGTCCTAATAGCTTTCTTTCCCCAACTTCATCCCAGCAAGTTGGAGTCCTGCATTTATTTCCATAGAGAGCTTCATAAGGAGCCATCTAAATACTGGAGTGAAAGAAATTATTATAAGAAAATTCCACCAAAGGTAGGTGTTGACCCCAACCTCCTTTGAAATCCATAGAGCAAGCTCTCAACATATCTTCTAGGGTTTGAATTGTTCTCTCAGACTGACCGTCTGTCTGGGGATGATAAGCAGTGCTGAAACTCAACTCTGTATCCAGAGTATGCTGAAGACTTCGCCAGAACTTCGAGGTAAATCTCGAATCCCGATCAGATATAATAGAAAGTGGTACTCCATGCAATCTTACCACTTCCTTTACATATATCCTGGCAAGCTGATCTAGAGAGAAATCCTCCCTAATAGGAATGAAGTGTGCAGACTTTGTAAGACGATCAACTATGACCCAGATAGCATTATTGCCTTTAGAAGTTTTAGGAAGTCCTGTGACAAAGTCCATAGTGATGTTTTCCCATTTCCATTCGGGTATGGGTAATGGTTGTAACATCCCCTTAGACTTTTTTCTCTCAGCTTTAACTTGTTGACAAACCAAGCATCGAGAGACATATTCAGCAACATCTCTTTTCATGCCATCCCACCAGAAGTACTCTTTCAGGTCCCTATACATCTTCGTGCTTCTAGGATGAATAGAGAATGATGAACTATGAGCCTCATCTAGCAGCTCCTTCTTTAATTCGGGGATGGGAGGAACGCAAACCCGATTCCTGAACATTATTATCCCATCACAATCAAGGTTGAATTCAGGAACATTTCACACCTTCTTTTGTAACTCGGCATCTTCTTTCTGTGCCTCTTTAATCTTCACATGTATAGATGGTTGAACATTCATTTGAGAAAGATAAGATTTTTCCCTTTCCATTATAATTCCAAGATCCATCCTTTGTAAATCCATAAATATTGGATCTTTTGGGATCCTCATCATGGATAAACTAGCATGGTCTTGTCGACTTAATGCATCTGCCACCTTGTTTGCTTTCCCAGGGTGGTAATGGATTGAGCAGTCATAATCCTTAATCAGCTCCAACCATCTTCTTTGGCGCATATTCAGCTCCTTTTGTGTGAAAATATACTTTAATCATTTATGATCAGTATAAATATCACACCTTTCACCATAAAGGTAATGCCTCCAAATCTTTAATGCAAAGATTACCGCAGCCAACTCCAAATCATGTGTTGGGTAATTTTTCTCATCGATTTTCAACTGTCGTGAGGCATAAGCTATCACCATATCATTTTGCATAAGAACACACCCCAATCCCTTCTTGGATGCATCACTGTAGATCACAAACCTTTCTCCACTACAAGGCAGTGTGAGAACAGGTGCACTGGATAACCTTCTTTTCAACTCCTTGAAATTCTCTTCACATTCCTCTGTCCAGACAAACTTAACTCCTTTCCGAGTCAACTTGGTGAGTGGATTAGATAATCGTGAAAAATCTTTTACAAAACGTCGATAATATCCATCCAAACCAAGAAAACTTCGGATCTCAGTTACTATGGTTGGTCTCGACCATCTTTCAATAACTTCTGTTTTTGCTGGATCCAAAGATATCCCCTCTTTTGAGATTATGTGACCCAAAAATGCAACTTTTTAAAGCCAAAATTCACACTTGGTAAATTTGGCATAAAGCTTCTCCTTTCTCAGGGTCTTCAATATAATTCTCAAGTGATCTTCATGCTCTTCCTTGCTCTTTGAATAGACAAGAATATCGACTATAAAGACTACCACAAATTGATCAAGATAGTCTCTAAAGACTCTATTCATTAGATCCATGAAGATAGCAGGGGAATTAGTAAGACCAAATGGCATCACTATAAATTCATAGTGTCCATACCTTGTACGGAAAGTCGTCTTTGGTATATCCTCCCTTTTGACCCTTAATTGATGATACCCTGAACGAAGATCAATCTTGGAAAAGTATTGAGCTCCGCGTAGTTGGTCAAATAAGTCATCAATGCGTGGGAGAGGATATTTGTTCTTGATAGTGATCTTGTTAAGTTCTCGATAATCAATGCAGAGTCTCATTGATCCATCTTTCTTCTTAACAAATAGAACAGGTGCTCCCCACGGTGATGCACTAGGGCGTATGAATCCCTTATCAAGATTCTCTTGGAGTTGCTTCTTCAATTCCTGCAACTCAATTGGGGTCATTCTATAAGGTGTCTTTGAAATAGGCAAAGCACCCGGTACGAGTTCTATTGAAAACTCAACTTCACGATTTGGTGGAAGACCCGACAATTCCTCCGGAAAGACATCATCAAACTCCCGTACAATGGGCATATTCTTTATCGTGAGTTTCTCACCAACCATTTGAGATTAATAACCTTCATTTAGTGGAATCAATACCCATAAGATGGACGAAATGTCCACTGGAAGGTTATGTTCATCCTTTCATTGGTATACGATCGTAGATTGATCTGGAATATGAAATGTGACTTCCCTTCTTTGGCAATTGATATGAGCTCCATGTAGAGAAAGCCAATCCATGCCAAGAATCACATCAAATTCCACTAAAGGAAGGATCACAAGATTTGCAGGAAGCACTTTCCCACAAACTTCGATCGGAGAAGAATTATAAACTTTTGATGTGACTGTTGTTCCATTAGGTGTTGTCACAGCTAACTCAACATCTAATTGTTGAGGTAGTACGGTGATACCCTTAGAAAATTTTTCAGAAATAAAAGAATGGGTGGATCCAGAATCAAATAAAACATTTTCTACTTTAGAGTGGATGGTAAGTGTACCTTTCACCACATCGTTATCATACTCCACATCGCTGATAGAAATTGCATGTGACTTTCCTTTGTCTTTAGCCTTAAGAGTTTGTTGACGTCGACCATCATCATCAACCCTTGGATTTGGGCATTGATTGGCATAATGCCCCATCTCCTTGCACTTGAAACATTGAAGTGTAGTAGGTTCGTTCTGTGTATCCCTTCCTTTGTTTTCATCATTAGACATCTTCTTCCCATTATCACGGCATTCAAATGCCCGATGACCTTCCTTTCGACATTTAAAACATTTACTTGTCCCTTTAAGACAACTCCCTCCATGTTTCTTTCCACACTTTGAGCATAAGGAAAAGCTCATCTTCTTTTCCGTGTGCTCTTTAGATTTTTCTTTGAATTCCATCTTCCTCTTCTTATCAAACCCATGTGATTGATGGGTTACTCCAATCTCCATCTCGACTTTGAGAGCACATCGAACGATTTCCTCGTAGCTATTGAAGTACCTTATGGCTAACGCCCTTCGAAGACTTGGTTTTAAGCCACTAAAGAATCGATCGATCTTACTCTCAGTTTGGATAATAATACCAGAAGTGTACCTTGCAAGTCTTGTAAAATTTGCTTCATAGGTACCAACAGATTCATCATCCCTTTGCTTCAGTTCAAGAAAATCTTTCTCCATCTTTGTTCGGAGAATACGAGGGAAGTAATTATTGAAAAATAAGTTCTTGAACTCGTCCCATTCCATAGACTCAATTTCATCCCTTTGCCTCGTATTCTTAACAAGATTCCACCATTGATCCGCATCTCCTTCCAAACGATACACTGCTAGGATGACTTTATCATGCTCAGAACATTGAAGAACTGAAAATATCTTTTCAGTAGTACTAATCCATTGTTCAGCAACTAATGGATCAGTAGACCCGCTGAAAGAAGGTGGACGCTGCCTGATGAAGGATTCAACAGAATGTTGCTCCCTCCTTTGCTCGTTTGGAAATCCTGCATGATTCATTGCTTGAGAAAGTTGTGTGAGCATGGCTACAAGATTTTGCATTCCAGCTCCCATATCGTTTGGTTGCTCAGGGGGACAATCATTGCATTGCCCATCGCATTCCGCATTAACACGATTCCTTCGGGTTCCAGCCATGGACTAAAACCAAGAAGAATAGTGTGAGCAACACTAATTATATTAGGAAACCACATAATTCAAGAATAAAATTTTCATGCTTATGGTCTTATCCTAGGATAGTCATGGACATTTCTAAGATTGTGTTCTATGCTTAGACTTATCCTTAGGGTTCTTACTAAGGCTTTCACATCCTAGTTTCCAAAGGTTGACTATACCATTCCTCTGATACAAACTATAACGACCCATACTTTACATACATTGTTAATACTTCAAAATTGAAGCACACTTATAACAACATATGACAAAACCACAAAGGACCGTATAGGTATAGTGTCTTTAGAAACTGGGAAACATAAACAACTGGTTCATAAATATTCTACAGTGTCTCCCATTTATTTCATCATATCTAGGGTCCCTTTTAGCATATTCTACTTAATATCCATCTTCCTGACCTGGGGAAAAGAAAACATAAAAAGGTGAGCTCAAATTCTCAGTAAGGGAAAATAAAGGAAATAAAAATCTTATCATATCTTTTTGAAAAATCAAAACCTGCAAAAGAGATCATAATATCTTAACATGGAATAAATCATAGAAGTGAAAATGAGATCCCCATAATCATAACATAAAACTTGAAACGTTGTTGAATGCACACATAATCATGGAAAATCATTTCTTGTTAGTCATGACTCATTGCCAAGACTATCTTAGTGGACAAAGTCCCTTTCTGAACCGAGTTCACTCCTCATTTCAGTCCTGTATCACTGAACCGAAATAACCTTCTATTCCAGCCATGTCTATCTCATGAGATATAAAATCTTTACCCAATTCATTGTAGGGAGATATAGGTCCCACCCATCTCATAATGATACCATTCTTATGTGTGCCACATAATCATAAATCATACATCATAGCGTAACCCATGTAATAAAAATGGGATTCTTAAACAACATGACATCATAAAACAATTCATATAAGATAAAGGAATTCACAAAAATATTTCCATCACAACATAATCAAATCCATGTAATAATAGGGATAAAAACAGAACCCTTTTATTATCTTAGATGGAAAATAATTTTGATAAAATACTTGAACTTTATTCTTGAGGAAAATATCCTTTCTACTTCAAAAACACTTTTCCTTTCTTAACATGTCATGCAATTTTAAACTAAAAGAGGTTGATTAAAAATAAACTTGAATACTTGTAAAGTAAGCTTCTTGGAAATAATGTTTTAGAAATCCATTCATTCCGTATAAGTTAAAAAAAACATTCTTCGTACTTTTGTCGGAAAAGTCAAAAAGTACCTCGTACGAAAAAAACGACAAAAGATTCCTTTCATATTCTTTACTAAAAACTCACCGAAGGGTAAAATTGGATTTAAACTAGTGTATGTGGATGGAAACAATATTACATATTTATGGAACATGGATGTGGATGATAAAATACACCCCAATAAATACTTACGAATAAACAATCTCGGATAAAAATGAGATTGTGATATTTCCCTTACCTTAGGTCCGATTTGCTTTGTTCGTGTCCGAAGCTCCTGTATAATGGTTTAAATAATGTTATTGACTTATTCCAGAATCATAAATATTGATATGATATCATATATGGTCATATTATTAGTTTCTTGTTAGTAATATTTCATTGTTACTTGTTACTCGGGTCTTTATAACTTTTTGTTCTTATGCGTGTTTTGTCGAATAAATTCTTATTATTATCTTTAGGTTATAGATAATTCATTTCCAGAATGGTATTAGTGTAGTATATACCATATTCATTCATTCAATTCATTTATATAATCATTATTAAATGAAGATCATGTAGAACGAGCCGCATCACATCGTGGAGACGGTATTCCGTACGTACGCACGAGTGATGATATCGTTCCTATGATCGTGGAATTGTATTGGAGTATATATATATTATTTCAGTATCAATATTACTTCATAATAATCATATATAGTTACTCATTACACCATTATACCCATCCTTGTAAGGTGATGGTGGAAAATAGATTACACCACGGCGTGGAGACGGTATTCCGTACGTACGCACGCGCAGTGATTTCATTTTTCCGTAGGATGGATAGAAGGTGAATTAGGGTTGTTTCATATTTATAATAAAATATCAGTATGTAAGTAATACTGATGTTATTACTTTATCATGAAACAACTAAATAAGAAGAAGTTGAAGAAGAAAGAAATTGAAAAGATCGGTAATGGATATTACCTCTTCTTTGGAACGCCTCTTTGAATCGTCCACTTATGGAACTAAGATTTGTCTTTGGAGAAGACCAGGACCTCTAGGATTATTCTAGGGAAGTGGAGAAGAGAAAATGGCAGGGTTTGGTCGAGCTTGAGTGCTCAAATTGGTGTGAGGAGGAGGGGGAGGAGGTGCCCTTTTATAAGGGAGGAGAGGGGCACCTTAGGAATATCTCAAAATATTATTTTATATTAAAGTCAAAATCGGTTTATAATGGTTCCAAAGGGTCTTATTTCGAATCTAAAGTGGGTATGGGTCTAAATACTATAAACCAATAAGATTTAGACAAGTTTAGGGTACTATATTAACCTTATCAATTAGATTTAACTCTAAGTTAAATAATTTAACTTTTACCATGTCTTTTTGTTTTCTTTCACTATATGGTTAATACACTTACTATAACATGCCAAACGAACCCCAAATTGTTTATTATTAATATATATATCCTTATCTAAGTCATTTGGCCGAACCTTAGATTTTTAGGAATAAAATAACAATTAATAATATAATATTTGATTTAAAAACTATTTTGTGTCAATTTTGACACTATTTGATATATGATTTTTGTGAAAGTCATAACAGAATTATATGTTCGAACCAAGTTGATTAAATCAACCTTAATATATCATAGTAACCTAGAAAATTAGTGGAATTCATAAAAAGTCTCAAATTACATTTATTTTGGTGTTTATAACATCAATTATGTCAATATTTCATTAATAGGATAATTACTGCATCATCGTTGTGTCATAAATAAATTACATTATTTAATGTATAAAAATTACAAATAAAATATCATTATGTAGGAAATCTTTTTAGCTTTCTAATGAATATTTATAGTCGAATTTATCTTATGTATAACCCCATATTAAAAATTATTTACTTATTAAACTTTGATTTTAACTATTTTAACCCTTCTTTAAATAAATTAATAATAAATGTCCTAATCTAATCCAAGTGGGCCTAAATGGTCATAGTTTATTCCTAAGTTTGTTTTTGGTCGAATTACACTTGTCCAATATAATTAGGACATGTGTTAGGGTAATATTGATATCATATTTACCCTTAGTTACCCTATTTACTATTAATCGTGGTAAAAAAAAGTAAAAAGCTACTATTCACCAAAAAATTATTTTCATCTCATTGAACCACATTTTAGTCCTTGATATTAACCGTGTCTCTCGGATTTTCGAAATTCCATTCACAGAAGCGGTAAAATTAAGTTTTATGCAACATTCAGTTTTTTTTAACCTACCACTTAGTGGTTTCACTATTCATCAAAAATTGAAAGTTTTCGGAAAAATACCAAAATTTCACCCTAGGCTAATTTCGATATTCTGAGTCAAAAAATGAAGTCCATTTTGAAAAATAAAATTTATAAAATTTCAAAAAGTGGTTATTACTATTCATAACGGCTAGTTTTAATAGCATATTTTTGTTTAGTGAAACTCGGTATTGCGTACGACGCAAGCTATCGAGGAAGGTCACGATTGCGTGTAAAGCAAGCCAAGCAAGTGTTGTGTATAAAAAGATTCCTTTGATGATTTATATAACATAAAAGTCTTGGGTGTTACATGAAATCCCTCTATGTCAAAATCACACATGTCATAATGTTTGACAGGAAAGAAAAAAATAACATAAACAATGTGTAAAAATACCTGATCATCTTGGAACACCATTCCAAGAATTCGGAGGAATTTTATTCTTTTAATGTCTAGGTCGCTCTACGATGGGTATGCCCCAAGGAAATACTCAATATCTCAAGGTTCAATGATTCCAAAAACGTCAACCAGTTCTTTACATCATTTATCAACTCAATGGGTACCACATATATGAACTGGCGCTACCCTGAGATCTCAGAATCAAGATTGTACATCCTTGATACTATCTATAGGATATCCACCCTATGCATCCAAGTATAAAGTACAATGTATAGTTATTTAATCCCATGTTATAGTAATCCATAAAAATATTCACCTAGAAGATGGCGTACTAAGTCCTCCATCACTAAGGGAAAATATAGGTTCACATGACATATTAAGCAACCAACCATTCCCTTGGAATATCTAACCTTCTAAAATTAAGGATTAACTAATGATCATGACCTTAATAAAGGATAAATATATCATGACCACCTATCCAACCAAGGGTGTCATTCTAAAACCTTAAATTCATACTAGGGTGAAAGACACCCGAATGAAACCATATGTTAGAAAACTAACAAAATTTATCAAGGAATTTAATATATAAGGGTGATACCTACCTCAGTATAGACCCTTACAAAAGCATAAGAACCAACCCTATCAATGGATCACACCAAAACAATTTCACTAGGACCGATGCCTATCATTTAAGACCTTGATAGAATGAAGAAATGCCTACCGAAAAAACTCACATTTTTATGACAAGGTAACTCAAAGAGAAATTTGAAATAAACTTACGCAAGGTTCTGATGGAAGGAATCCACTTTAGGATCCATTTTACATCGTTACACTTATTCACATTCAATATTTAAATATTTAAAAGATTTAACACAGAACATCAAGTACCAATTATAAGACAAAATCACATGGTAACTAATTTAACTAACATTTCAGAAAAATAGGAAACTCTTATCAAACATCTTTTTCAAACATTAATAATTTATTAAAATCCCATAATAGTGAGTCAATTTATCATGTAAATCAATTTTAATAATTATTATTATTAATAAATAAAGAGATCTATGAGCATCCTGCTTTAGCAAACCTGGGTTCATAGAATGAAACCCAATAGAAGTTGTTTAATTATCAAACTAGAAAAACACATCTAGCGGGTTATCTCATAAGAAAGATTCCAAAAATGAACTACATGGGTCCAATTGTTCATTTTAGAATTTAATCATATGGATCTCCAAGCTCGTAGGATACATTCACAAGCCTTTATAGAGGCATCTATTTAAGCCTAATGTTTTAATTACCCTTAATGGGTTTTTATCTGATTAGTTTCATTATTATAACCAAACTAATAGGTCTGGTCATGTAAGAGGTCATAAGAAAACAATTAATTTGAAATAAAAATTAAACAAATTTTATATTTATAATCATTTTAAAACATATCATGTTCATATATAATGGTTCGATTATACAGGCTTCCCTCTCCCAATCTACAAAGCACACATACAATTAACATATTAGAATTTGGATCCTATTAACCATGAGAAATCTATTTTAAAATTTGAAATTTAGAATATTTAAGATTTTTACAATGATCTCTAGATATATATACTAATCTAAATTTTTTTTTGAATATACAAGTTACCTTTCCTCAATTTTAATGTGTACATAAACCTTACAAGTGAGAAATGGCTCAGGTTTAAGCACAAAACATATGTTTATCCCATGAAACCAATTATATATTAAAAACAAAACTAATAAAGTAATAATAAGAAATAATGACAGCAAACCATGCTAGTAATAATAGACTCACACTACATAGGAAAGTCATGCTAAATAATCAAGAAACATTACATATAGTTACCTAATCATGGAAGCAAATTAACATTCTAAATAAATTACCTAGTCATGTTGTATAAATATGTATGATAAAGAAATACCTAAACAAGTAAAAAAACTAAGAATATCACGAAGACACCTAATCTGGTATAAAACAGTTAGGCTAATAATCACACAAAAAACATAATCATAATGAGTAGATAACCTACAAAGGAAACTACATTTCATCGAGGATTTATGGAATATGAATTTCTATATTTCTACAATTATGCATGTATTTATACTACCTTACCATACTAGGAAAAGTGATAAACATTATAAAGTTCATAAATCAGGAAGAAGTGGAAAGTACACAAGTCATTTAAGGTGTAATAATAGTAAACTATATTAGAAAACAACATGAATAAGAATCCCAGCCCTAGAAATCTAGAATTTTCACAATAATTGGGATGATCACTCCAAGGTAAAACTAGTTACCATGTTCCAAAACATTAATAGTCTCCAATCTAACAACCCAAAATGATAGGATAACTGCAAAAAGGTATGGATTTGATACCACTTCATAATGCCCTAAACCGACTAACCATTGAACTAGTAGCCGGATCAGTCACCACATTGCCTCATGCACACCTCCCTGTATGCCATTGGTTGCTGACTAGCATCAAGGGTTTAAGGAGGTGAAGGTGGGGAGACTATACCTAATGATCATATTAGCACAAATGTACATTAATAAATAAATAATAGATAATAGTATAATCAGTTATAAATGAAAGATATAGGAACATAAGAATAATACCAACTAAACCCAAATGGCCAACACCAATATACAATAATGGATGTATGCCTAGATGATGATACATAACTATAATAACATCCATACAATAGAAAACATGATACTGTACAATACATGAACAAGGAAAACAAATAATAGCCCCATGTTTGAAATTCACAAGGATTCTATGCTCTAGATCAATCCAGTGCTCCTAAATCCCAGATACAAGAATAACAGCACATGAAATAATCCATGATCATGTAAACATGATATTTTCGTGGGTACTATAGTTTAATGGAATCCCAAGAATTGTGTGAGAAAAAATCCATGTATGCCACAACTAACGGTTTCTACAGTTAAATCCAACCCATTAATATAAGGTAAAGCAGTTTGCAGGTATAAAGAATAATAAACTAGATGGATAAATAACAATAATCCCACTCATGTTCCTAAATGATAATTGATAATTGTATTCCATGTATACATTTTATAGTATTTTAATGTATTTATTTATTTATTTAATGAATATTCAGGCCAAATTTTGAATAATTTAACTTGTTTTCTGTTTTTTGGTAGGATATAATGAATTTTTAGAAAAGGAATGAAAGGAGGAGTATTCTAGAGAAAAAAAGATAGTTCATTCCATGAGTGAAGAAAAGTGGAATGACAAAATATTTTTGATGATAATCATGGAGCACTTATAAATAAAAAATTGAATAAACCAAGGAAAAATGAGATCCAGATAAGAAAAATAAATTAAACATCATGAATAATCATTAAATGATGTGTAGTTTCATTGTAAATAATATCGAGGACCATGAACGCAAGTCATAATATATCAAGTTGTGAAGTTATGTCAAATCGTGAAGGCAAGTTAGATGTTGTAAAATCATTCAACGGTCAAAATATCTAAACAAGATTCATGAAATTATAAAAATCATAAAAGAAATTTCAGATCGAGATTACACGATGTGTAAACCCATTAAATGTCATGTAATGGGTCGAGTATATCCCATTCATATCCTATAAATAGAGGAGATGTTGGCTACCTTGGGTAATTCATATTCAGATGAAGACAAAGTCATAGAGTGAATCTGCTGCACCTATCTGAGTTCTTCCCCTATTTTCTTTTCTTCTTTTATTTTCTTTTCTCCTTCCCTAATATTGTCTCATAATTTGGATGAGGGGGTAAACTTGAAAGGTACTAATGTGTTATAACAGAATGGTAATGGTGTGTTGGATTTAATTCTTTTTATTAACCATTTGTTTTGATTGTGTGATTTCATCATTCAACTTCCAATCCATTTCATTTTATTTTATCACAACCATTGATAATTTAATCATAAAATAACATTCAAATTGTGAAACTGACAACCCTAAATAAGTAATTAACATTTTCAAATTTTGTGTAAATTGGTTTTAAATATTTTATTAATACAAACTTGATTTTTAAACACCCTAAATTGCCAGACGAGGGGAAATTGGGTATTTTCGTGTTAAAGAGGAGATACTGTGACCATTGGATCTTCCTCATATTGACTCCAACACCAATCATGTAATAATAAATCTATAATCCAACTTCACATAAACATGGAAATTACAAAACCATGGAATTCTCCAAATCTTGTTACAACCCAATCAATATGCTGCACTATGTTTTCATCCATTTATTTCTAAAGTTCAATTAAAAGAAACTCTTCTCACCTCTTTCCTAAATTTTATAAAAAAATATTTTGAAATTATAATCAAATTAATTTCTCCACATTTGTGGTTTCAGCCTCATGATTACAAATATGAAATTTTAAATAATTTATTTGGATAGTTTGAGTTTTATAAATTTGTTTTTGGTGAGAACCATAGGGAACAAATGATGCCCCACTGGGATATCAACACCTAGTGTCTCTACATACTTTGAGTCATGGTCGAAATTATTTTCTAATTAGTAACTATGTGTTTACTAATAATATATATATTTTCGTTAAATATTTTATCAATCTATTAAACCATGTACATGAAAAATTAAGGGTCTATATAAAAGGAATACTAGGTGCCGACTGGATCAAGGTGTAACATAGACATCCTAACCAGTATTAAAGAGCCAATAAGCTCACGCTAAGGGTACAAGTCCAACATCTTGTAATGAATGAGAGAAATTATTCTCAACACTTTATATTGAGAGTGATGCATCATGAAAACACTCAAAATAGAAGGTGTTTTGTCATTCCAACACCCTATACAAGGGACGTCGTGCGTCGAGACCACCATCCAAATAGTGTCAATTGTGTGAGATTTCATGATCAACACCTGATGTATGGGAGTGTGAATCGTCATTCCAAACAAGACCCTTACCATTATTCCATAGCCTATATCAAAGGTGTGAGTATAATAAGGAATTACCTTTTAAGAATAGGTAATCCATCAGCCGAACATAACTTTGGGAACCACTATTTACTTAGATCATGTAATAGGTGTTACCTTGAAATCCATTCCATTTAATACAATTGACATCATTAATTGTTATTTAAATATATCAAGTGGTGTGGTCGTACCACCCATTTCAATTTCATTTAATTTAGTCCATTCAAATGAAACAACCAATTTAATTTATCAAGGAAAGGCTTCCTAGAGTCCTGTCATGCCAACCCACTTTGATGGTAGTTATAATTTGAAACAAATACTGATAAGGAGGTCATTCCCCCATATTTAATCCATTTAATAATACCAATAGAGGCAATTTACTAAGAATTATACATAAGCAACAATAGAAATGGAAATAGAAAAAACACCAACGCAATCAAGAAAATAATGATTTAAATCAGAAATCACTACCTTTTAGTTTAGAAGGTAGTTCATGTCATCAAAGGGGTTTCATTATATTACATGACAATGTTTAATAGATAATTCATTTACCACAACCAAGCTTCAAATTAATAATTCATAACACAATTTTTGATGAGAATAATTTAATAAAGCTACCAAACATGTTGATATAATTACAACTTTCAACATGGAATATAGGAGGTGATATAATTAATAATGTAATTACCTTCAAGGTAAATTCCATTTACAATCCTGTCCAAATTCTTACAAGTAAATACGGGAATTTAATAAATTAATTTGAAAGGGAAAAGTAATCATGCATGCTTGAGGGGTGTCTGTGATTGATGTTGGAATTATCAAAATACTGAATAATGATCAACATATGTATAACAAGGTGTGTATGATGATTTAGTTTGAAGAAATAAATTTTTATGGTGTTTCATAACAAAGTCCAGTGTGTGGAACAATGAAAATATTTTCAAATCGATCGAATTAGGGGGAAAGAGTTATAGACCACCAACATCATGCTTAGGATTCTCTACTAATCCAGTATCGAGGTTTGATTTTTCCATTTTGGAAGAAATCAAATAAACATGCATCCTCCTAGAAAATAGAGTGAATTGGTTGAGCCAAAAATATCATAATAGATATGAATAGAAACATTGAAAGCGAGAAAGAGTAATCAACATATTTCTAATGTATATCCAACATGATCAATGACATTCAAATTGGACTTTAGATGAGGTAGATATTACAATCCGTAGGGGGAGAAGCTTGAGAGATCCATTGGTGGAGGAAGGAACTTTATGAGGATGGAGGGAGAAGAATGAAATAATAAAAGGGGGTATAATGATTCATTAATGAAAAAGGGTAATTTCACCCTTCAAAACTAGTTTTCATAGTTAGGCCGAATGGTTGGACCAACCATAGCGCCAATTGTGTGGCTCCCACTTCTTAAGAACCCTAACCCCGCATGGTTGAACTATATGGTTTTGTCAACTATGCACTAACCATGATCTGAATAGTGCACACACATTTACCTAATGCACTATGTGTATAGGCTTGGAGCATGGTTTGGGAAACCATGAGAAACCCATGTAGTTCACTTCTGTTAACCTATATGCGCCACACAATTTTCACTAGTGGGACTAATAGTTTCACACAAACTGTACACCCTTACTAGTAACTCCAATACATGAAAGTTGAGATTGGGGCTCCTGAAACTCAAAAGAACACATGAGGGATCCTTCAAGACATTATAAAAGACTAAAAAATATATATTTATGTGTTCTAAATCTGGGTATCACGTTCTGATGCTTGGTTCAAAGAATGACCCATCCACTAAACACCATAATTTAAAATCCATTTGAATTATAGCTTGGATAATTACATGGGTGATTATAAATTTTGGGTCCCATAGGAAATACACTAGGATCTATAGAAATGCAGAAACCCTTCGACCACATTTTTTCCTCCACTATTGGTATCCTGATATCTCAGATGTCTTCCAATCTTTGAAACACAACTAATAAATTTATTTTAAGATACTCAAATGCTTAGATTTCCATACCGATCAACAATTCTACAAATGAACCATCCACCGATGGGAAAATTCAATTTTCTTAGAAGACATCCAATCCATAACATCACATGTTTTCCCACCTACATCTATGGGACAAATAAAAGAATCTTCATTATTTCTTATTTGGATAAATGTTGAAGGATACATGGTGTTACAAGGTAGTAAAAAATGGAGGGATTAAAAGTCATTAATAAAGAGAAGGAGATGTCTTCCATATTGCTTCATATATCCGAAGACAACTATCATGGCCACCAGTTACATCCTCTATTATGGATGTTCTTCAATAGGTTGGATGTTTACCAAAAAGTTGTTCCTAACAAAACATCATCAAAAAAAATTGCTCATGATAAGAACTATTCTATAATAATCTTCTATAGAAACTCATAAATTATGAGTGTTCACCACACATATAGATTGTATGCCTTCAATTCAAGGAATAATTATAAAATTGGGTCTTATGAATGTTTTAGGATTATGGTAATATAACATGAATGTTTATGAAAATATTTATGGAATCAGTGGACTCAGATTTTAGAAAAGTGCTGGTTGAAGAGGGCTAACCCAACCTATCACAATGAAACTGCTATGACAGAATTGTAGATGGTCCAAAAACCATAAAAACTTTTATCCCCTCAAATGATATATCATTATTTTCAACCCACATATAGTTTTCTTCTATGAGACCAGAAAAGACATCAAATGCCTTAAATACATGATTTTTTTAGAAAATAAATTGAATAATAATCAATACTATTATTATAGAGAATATTTTATTGGAGTAATAACCATTATAGATTCATGTTTATTAAGCGATGACCTTTATCAGTAATAAAAAATTTTCTATTAATGGATGTAATTTAATAAATGTTAACTAAAATCACGGATATAAATTACAATTACCATATCTAAATAAAGCACTACTAAAACAATATATTTTGATATTTATTTATTTAGAATTGATTAAATACCCCTTTTAATAGTGCAACAATAGCACATATAAAGGGAACCATTAATAATTTAATATATATATATATATATATTTAAATATGATTCAGATAAAAAAAGTATATAGATTTAAATATAACAAATAAATATGATTTATATAAATATATTATAAAAAAAATTAATTATCAATATTATTTTGACTACTTTAAATTTAAAAAATATTAAATTTTATATTAATAAATAAAAATGTTTGATAATATATATTAATAAATTAATTTCAAAATGTATATATAATTATAATATATTAATATTTTTTTAAACAATTATATATATATATATATGAATATGTATATTTATTTTAATACAGTTCCTATATTAATTAATATATTTATATTTATATTAAATAATATAAAATTCAGACATATATTTGTAGTTAATTGTATGT
This sequence comes from Viscum album, assembly GCA_963277665.1. Lineage (NCBI taxonomy): Eukaryota > Viridiplantae > Streptophyta > Magnoliopsida > Santalales > Viscaceae > Viscum > Viscum album. Next base: position 266,951,580 of record OY728155.1, on the reverse strand, counting down.
ATGTGTACTTTTGAATGTGAATATATGTATTCATTTGTTTGTATGTGAATATATGTGTTGTGTGGTTGTCAGTGTGTGTATGTTTATATAGATTTATGTTTCTATGTATGTGTATGTTTATGTTTACTTGAATGTATGTATGTGTAGGTATGTGAATATGTACATATATGTAGGTATGTATATAAGTATGTGTATCTTTTTTTGTGTTTATATGTGTAAGTGCATGTGTATATGTATTTTTATGTGTATACATGTGGATATAGGTGCATGTTTATGTGCATATATGTGTATGTATTTGTGCATCTGGATGTGGACGTGTATATATATGTGTATGCACATGTATGTTTGTACATGTGTAAATGTGTATGCATGTGTATAATTATTTTTCATGTGTATGTGTATGTATGGGTACAAATGTGATTGTAATTATATGTGTCACGAACTAGCTTGAGTATCTTGGTAACCTGATAACCAAACTGGCACTGTCATAGCTTGAAGGGTGTTTCCAATCCCCATGGGTTGGTGGCTAGGATCTGGAATCATACAAAATTAAAGTGTTAATGATTTTTCGAATTTAATTGTTGAAATAGGATATTAAGATAGCATGCATACATACAAAACTCCATTGAGAGTAATCTACTAGAATTCAAACAGGTATGAAAACCCAAAATATTGTAGGTTTTGGGCACAACAGAAGCGCGTGGATTGGTGTACCCAACTTTGTTTCTACCATTAATAAAGATCAATCTGAGATCCATCATGATGATAAACATTGGATCTTTAGAATAGAATAAATATTGGAAATGAAAGAGGGAAGTACCAGAACCATAGAGAGGATCATAATATGATGGATATAATTAATTTAATTAAAAGACAAGAATTACCTTAATGGAATTCTCTCTCCATTGATGTTTCTGGTCATGATCTAATGTGATCTGTCATTGCATCATGTATTCCATGTGTAGGCTTCCTCTAGAGGTGAAGAAAAAGTGCTCCATGTATCTCTAGACATCAACGAAGGGATATCCATTTGTTAGTATTGAAGATCCTTTTCTTCTGATGTCTACCTTCTGTCACCTTGAGAGCCGCCTCCAAAGTGCTCTCCTTGATCCAGTGGATGAGGATCTATCTCGTAACATGTGATAATTCATGGAGGAAAGGTATTATCTCTTAGATTGAGAGATTTCTCTAGATACATTGTGCACAACCACAGAGAATGGCTAGGCTTAATGAGAATAATGTAATGGGGATTTATAATACTTAGAATAATAAAATAAAATAATTACCCCCAAAAATTTATTTATTTCATTTAATTAAAAGTAAGACCCCATGTCTAATAATAGTGTTTGAATATTTTTATCACTTGACATGAGCCAATAGAATTACACCTAATATTATTAAAATAAATAAATAAAATTATTTATGAAAAATCCCCAAAAAACAACACTGTTTGAATATTAATATAAACGGTGTGTATTTTTGTTTTTACATTTTATTTATTTTCTCTACAACATTTATTAGACCTTGAAAAATGAATATTTATTTTCTAAATAAATATCATAGAATTATTCACTAATAAATATATCTGTTCGCCCACAATATATTGTATTGAATAAATAGTGTTGAAATAAATGTGATCTGGCCTCCTTGAGTAATTATAAAACCAAAATTGGGAATATTATCTATTCAACTAACTAAATGAATATTTAACTATGATACATAGATAAACATTGTGTGTGACCCTCTAGGCCTCTTTATCAGTGTAATTAGGTGAAGCCTTCATAATGTCCAAGGTGAAAATCAAGAAACACTCCAAGGCACCCATAGAGAAACATGTTAACTCTGCAATGAAGTCTCACCTCCTACGACTTCTTATTGTGTAATTTAATCCATTTTTCATGATATCTCGAATCAAGCGGGTTACATGCTAGTGCCATCAACCCATCTGTTCAATTATTATTTCTTTGGATTTCCTGAATTCGACGTTCCCATTCCTTACCATTTCCATGGATTTATTTTGTTTATATCAATTCCTTCTAGGGGAGTGTGATATCATATTCCGTTATGGAACAGAAGGGATAAATCCTTTATTGCATTATCTATTAATACAGTGTTACTTGTGACACCCCCAAAATATCCTATATCACTAAGAATAGTGTGTCGTTATAGTTTTTTTCAATACATCTATGTGAAAAAGTTTTAATACCCATTAATAATAATCTTAAATTATAAGGACCAATACACACGTCTGAAAATATGAGCATCTAATGACACTATGGAATGTGGATTTCCTACAAGCAGGTCTCGTTCTCATAATATCCTGAATGATATTACCATGGGTGCACACTATGAGAGTTTTCCTCAATGTTTTATGATTCCTCACCCATAATGGCCTATATAATCTAGGTCCTTCAAATAATATCATCTAGCCATAGAATGTATATTCAAGAATAGTGTTATGGCACTTCCAGGCTCTCATTATAGAAGGGATCCGCTATGACCCTTTAGTGAAATAGCTATCCTGAAAACATTATCACATTTATTGTCACGCTAATGAAAAATCAAGATGTGATAAGGTAATTATTAATATTAAAATATATGAATACAAGATTATCATAAAGTACAAAGTATTTGGTTCTAGGTCACCAACTCTAATAGACTCCCACTTAGACTAGAGACAACTACTCATAACCATTAACCCACTAGCTCTCACATGATATTCATGCTTCTTATAAGATATGACTTTAGTCATGGGGTCCATCACATTCTCTTATGTGGACACTATACTTTCTAAAACATCACCCCTTTGATAGAAATATTTCGAGAGGTGATACTTAAAAAGAATATGCTGTGTTAAATGATGTGACCTCAGTTCCTTTTTAAGATCCACTGCTGCTATATTATTACAATAAAATGTGATAGAATCATTACTATTAGGCACCAAATCAAGCTAAAAAAATTTCTGAATCCTGACGGCTTCCTTGGCTATATAATAAGCCGCTATATATTTGGACTCTACTATAGAATCAATGAAAACTGGATGCTATGAACTCTTCCAGCTCGCAGGTCCTCCATTGAGACCGAAAACATATCCTAATTACATCTTCAAATCATTCTGATCCGTTTGAAAACCAGAATCATCCTACCCTCTGATAACAAGATCCTCATCTCCTCAATACACCAATAACATATGTTTATTTCTTCTTATACACTTAATGATAGACTTAACAGCAGTGCAATGCTCTTCTCCTGGATCTTCTATAAATCTACCCAGAATTCTCGGTTCATAAGAAAAATCAATCCTGGTACATAACATGGAATATATGATAAATCCTATATGCAAAGCGTATGGGATCTTACTCATCCTATCATTCTCCAATTGTGTCTGAGGACACATTCTCTTATAATGATATAGGACATGTGACACTAGAGCCAATCTCCTCTTGGATTGTTCCATACTAAATCTCTTCAGTATCTTGTCAATGTACGTACCCTGATTTAGTCCAAGTAGACTGTTGGATCTATCATGAATGATCTTTATCCCAATAATGTAGGTTGCTTCACCTAAGTCCTTTATGGAGAAACACTTGCTCAACCCGTCCTTAACTGATTGTAAGAATAGTATGTCATTTACAATAAGTAATATGTCATCAACATATACTACTAGGAAAAGAACCACAATCCCATTAAACTGATTATAAACACCTGGATCACATTCACTCTTAATCAAACCAAATTCCTTTATGGATTAATCAAATAAAATGTTCCATGACCAGGATGATTTTATTAATCCATAAATTTATTTCCCCAACATGAAAATCGGTTGGCTTCACCGGGTGCCACAAACCATTCTGGTTGTGTCATATATATATCTTTATGAAGGTTCCCATTAAATATTTATGTTTTGACACCCATCTTCCAAATCTCATAGTCATGGTAAGCTTCTACGAAAAGTATGATTCTTACAGATTTAAACATGGAAACTGGAGAGAAGGTTTCATCATAGTCAATTCCTTGATGATGTAAGAATCATTTAGCAGCTAGAATTTAATTATAGGTGCAAACATGACCTTCCATGTCTAGCTTCTTCTAGAATACCCATTTACACCCAACTGGCTTCACATCTTCAGGATCATCAACCAGAACCTAGACTGGGTTCAGATACATGGAATCCATCACAAAATTCATAGCTTCTAGCCATCTTGTAGATTCTGAGATCTCTACTACTTCCTTATAGAATATGGGTTAATCAATGTCTAACAATAATTATTCCCCATCCTCAATGACTAGGAAACCAAATTTCTCTGGTTCTCTTACCTCCCCTGAGCACCTACAATATATTTTTGTTTATCAAACCTCTTCCATAGAGACCTATGGAACTTTTTCCTATACAAACTCTGGTGTATCTTGAGCATCTACTTCGTTGAAGTTGATCTTTCTCCCACTATCCTCTTTGAGGATGTACTACCTCTCAAGAAACACAGTTTTTTCTAGAAACAATCACTTTCTTGTTTGAAGGTTTATATAGGTATTATCCTTTCATTTAATTGGGATATTCAATATGGATACACCACGTTCCCCATGGTTCTAGTTTGTTGCCTGAAAATGCCTTAACAATTTCCACGCATCCCCATACACGTGTGTGGGACAAAATGGGTTTCATTATATTATTTAACTCAAAGGGAATTACATTTTCCTCCTTAGTTGGTACTTAGTTTAATTTGTATGCAACATTTTGTAATGCATATCCCCAAAAGGATAATGGAATATTTGCATAACTCATCATCAACGTCACCATGTTAAACAAGGTGACTTTCTTTCTATCACTAACACAATTCCACTATAGTGTATAAGGAGGAGTGAGTTTAGATAGAATCCTAGACTCTCGTAAAAGTTTGATGAACTCTTGTTTAAGATATTATCAACCACGATCAGATCAAAGCATCTTAATCTTATTAAAAAGATGATTCTCTACTTCATTATTGAATTCCTTAAATTTCTCCAAGGACTGTGACTTATTTCTCATTAAGCAGATATATCCATATCTACTAAAATCATAATTAAAAGTATTAAAGTATTAATATCCACCTTTATCATATACTAGAAACGGTCCACACACATCCATGTGCACCAATCGTAGAAGCTCTCTGGCCCTTTCACCCTGTCCACTGAAAGCCGTATTGGTCATTTTGCCCTGTAAAGAAGCATGAAATACATCAAGTGGTTCTAGCTTAGTAGATTATAAGTAACCTTCTTGGAAGAGATTTGCCAAGTGATTATCATTTAAATGAAAAAGATGGTGATACCACAACTGGGTGTTGTATGAGTCATGTGAGTTTGTTTCATTATCAATTTCCAACACCTGGTTTTCATAATTTAATACCAAGAAACCATTATTTAAATGTCCCATACCATAACATACGTTGTTCTTATAAAATAAGAAACCCTTATTTCCAAACATGAAAATAAATCCATCCATATCCAAAAATAATACATAAATTATTTTCTTGGTATCACTAGGAATACAATAATTGTTATGTAAAACCAAAAGCATCCCTATTGGCAATGAGAGATGGTAATCAACAATGGACAACACAGCTAGCCTCATGCCATTGAAAGCTCAAATATACACCTATCCTCTAGAAATCATTCTCAATCTACTTGGTTCCTACATTTGAATACAGATGTGATCCCCACAAGATGTATCTGATACCCAATGTGTAGAAATGGAAATATTACAGTCAATAACGAACACACCTTTAGAATCCCCATGCTACTTGGTTCACTTCCTCTTCCAATGGCCTGGATTTCCACATGAAAAACACACCACCTCCCATTCCTTGTCCTACCTCGGGATCTTCCCCTTAGTAGAGGGATTGTGCTCGGGGGCATTAGACCATTTATAAATCATTGGGCCCCTTTCCATTTCCTTCCACTTCTAATTCACCATAAGGATTGTGGGTTGGTCACGCCCCTTGTACTTATCTACCTGGAGAATTAGGGTTTGTAGTTACGATATACTCTTCTCATTATAGATCATGTTTTAGTTGACAATAAATCTAGATATGTTCTTTGGAAGTGATGATAGTATGATATCTATATGCAACTCCTCCAAGAACTAAATCCCTATGATGTCCAAGCATTCAATGTTGCTAATAAGCTTGACTACATGAGGCCTAGCTGGGAGAGACTCTCCAAGAATAGTTGTGAACAATGATTTGGAGACCTCATATAAATACTTTATCACCTTCTCTTGATAGAGATCCTTAAGAAGAGACATCATGTTATACACGTCCATGATTTCATGTTTCTTCAAGAGATCATTATACATATAATATAGCATGAAACATCAGAAATATGTTCCATCATCTAACTGTTTTATATAGAGAGATATTTCCTCTTCACTATTCTCATATTTAGGAGCATCTGGAATAGGCTCCTCCAGCACATGCAATTTCCTCTCAGGTCATAGGATGACGCGTAAACGCCTCTACCACTCCTTGAAAGTGGTGTTGGTGAGACGGTTTTCCTTCTCGATTATGGATTTCAATTATATGATTGAAGCCATTTTTATTACCACTTCAACAAATTAATCTGAGAAAAGATTTAGTAATTTATCATGATAAAACTAAGACAAATAAATAATTTAATACGTACTAGTCTCAAACTATTTTACTAAAATCCAATAGCCCTCACCATTCAATTTGGAATATTCCATTTCCTAAATATTCTAGTGGAAATGATCCATTTTTCCCTTCACATTACCCCAATTAGGGGCAGTAAAGAAACATTAATGTTTTAATTAGGAATTCCAATTTCAAACTGCATTAACATGAATCTCCTTGATCCACTAAGTGGCCTCCCCAGTCCTAAAATCCTTTTATTTTTCCTTTCCTCAATTTTTTCCTCTTGGTCACACTATGTACTACTATGGAAATCAAACCTTGATGTGAACCAAGTCATGTCAACCCAAAAAAATAATTATAATTCCTCGATAATTGAAAGCTCCCCAACTAGGGTTGGTCTAGCACTTTGAACTATGGTTCAATTCAAACCATTCTTATAGAAGGCTATACCATCTTAATATTTATTTGATGAATTTATCCTTATATGTAATTGACATTTTATTATATTTTATTACATTATTTTTAATATTATCTAGGATATAGTTAAATGATTATCCATGTATAATATAATATTAATGAATAAGATGGTCTTATTTTAGTTCTATAATGCATGTGTGTTTAATTCATTAATTGTGTGATCGTGACAACACACCCACAATAAATTAACCATGAAACTGATCGAAATAAAATAAATTGATGATCATGAGACTGTAATATTTTTTATTTTATCTAGCGATTGATAAAATAACTGAAGGCATGGTAGAGAAACACCTTGATCCTTTTGGCTTCATGTTTACAACTTTCCACCTGTCCACCTATCCACCTTTGTATCTCCTTGGATTGGTTCACCTTGGCTCCTAAATTTTACTTCCTCCACTAGATTTTGAGAACCATCCATTACGTATGCTTTTATCTCACACATACGTGAGTGGTAAAATAAGGTTTTACATAAAAGAAAAATTGGGCACATTGAACCTATATATTAATGATGAGAATAATCTCAGGCCAACAAATTTAATTTAAATAAATAAATTTAATGAAACCATCCACATACAAAGATCCTGTGCAAGCTCATGATCATCCATACATGCAAGGATATTTATGATTAAAAAAACAAGCATGAAATTATTTAATCATTATTGTTTATGATAATTCATGATCGAATCAATTAGTTATCATTAATTAATCAACCATTTTATCTTAAACCCTTTTATGAATTTCCTTGAGTTTATCATCCATCATAATTTCAAACATATAAATTCATTTAAATTTATCTTTGTACGTAACTTGTACCTTATAGGAAACCTGATGAATTCCTGTTCATAACTACCCAATGAGTAGAAATTAACATTATGCATATGTTAAATTAAACACATATAAATAAAAAACAAACAAAAGGTTGTGCCTAAAATTTACGCTCACACCATGTTACATGTCTCAGGGGTTTGTATAATATAATAACAAATATTAATAAATCTATGTAATTTGGATGAGTCCACGACATGTCGTTCCAACTACACAGTGTGTACTATTGTTCACCATCCATACGAAGTACATGCTTAGGGATATGGAATGTGAGTCTAATATGGAAATCTTTAGAGTACACAACATATACAGTGGGCCACACACAATGTAGTATCCGCATTACACGATCTCTAGCTAGGAAAGCCATGTATGGGGTACACATTCCTACCCATACCTGAAGGGACTACATGCCATGTCTAGTGGTCCACATGATGTGTTATCCAGAAATCATGTGTCTCTTTCTTCTGGTCAATATATGATGTTATTAAGACTTAGAAAAACTCTAATGATATGACTTGGATTGGTGGACCAAATCTGATGCATTGAACCTTGACTACATGATGTGTACAACCGAATACACAAATTGGGTTATGGTGTTGTACAGACAGGAACCATTGGAACCTCTGGATGAGATCTTTTATTTAATGTTAATCAAAATTAAAAGAAATGATCCTTTCTATAAGGAGAACGAGAAACAAAAGATGAGCAATAAATATCAAGATTCAAATTTATAGAATGATTAAATTGAATTGTAACAACTAAACTATTAAATCAATAAATCATCAAAATTAAACAAATATATTATAATCAATGATATGACCCCTTTAATACCACTTGTAGATTCTGAGTGTAGTAGAAGAAAAAGGATAGGTGTACCCAAATTTGATTTTACAAATAAAAACGATCAATTTTTGATCCATCACGTTGAAAAAATTCCCGATCTTCATAATAGAATGAATATCGGAAAGGAAAGAGGGAAGTGATGGAACCATATAGAGGATCATCATATATTAACTATAATTAATTTAATTAAATGAAAATAATTGCATTTATGTAATTATCTATCCATTGATGTTTCCAGTCATGATCAATTATGATCCATCGTTGCGTCACAGAAGCCAGGTGTAAGATTACTCTAGTGAGGATCCACACGAGATCCACGTATCGTTGGATGTTGATGAAGGGATCTCCAAGTGAGAGTGTGGAAGAGACTTTTCTTGAGATTTCCACCTTCAATCACCATGAGAGTTTCTTCCACAGAACTCTCCTTGATCGAGTGGAGGAGAATATATGTCATAACTTGAGAGCATTCTTGGGGGAAAGGAATTCTCACTTTTCATGAGAGAATTATCTAGATCCCTTGTGTACAACCACATAGATTGGCTATGCTTAATGAGAATAATGTAATCGTGATTTATGATACTTAAAATAATAAAATAAATTAATTACACAGAGTTATTATTTATTTCATTTAATTTTTATTAAGACCCCATGTCTAATAAGAGAGTTTGACTATTATTATCACATGTCATGCCCCAACAAGTTACACATAATATTATCTAATTAAATAAATAATATTATTTATCTCAAATCCCGAGAAAAATTACACAGTGTGTAGATTAATATACCCGGTGTTTTTGTTTCAATTTGTTTTATTTCCACTCCCACATTTATCAGATCTTGAATAATGAATATTTATTTTTAAAGTAAATTTCACCATAATATTCAATGATAAATATATTAATTCACCCACAATACATTCTCTCAAATAACAAGTTTAGAAACAAATGTGCTTAGGCATCCTTAAATAATTATTACACCACAATCATGAATAATATTTATTAAACATGCTAAATGGATATTTAATCGAAATACTAGGATACACTTAGTGTGGGATCCTCTAGGACCCTTTCTTAGTGGAATTAGGTAGAGCCCACCTAAATTCCAATGTTAGCGTCTAGCAGCACGTCATGGAACCAATGGAGAAGGAATTTAATTATACAATGAAATGCCATATCATATGAACACTTATCGTTTAACGTAATCCCTTTGTCATGATATCTCGAATAAATCAGGTTGCATGCTAGTTCCATCAACCCATATGCTTGATTATTCCTTATTTGACTTCTTGGAATTGAATGTTACCATTACTTACCAAGGAAAAGGATTTATTTATGCTATATAAATTCCATCAAAGGGATTGATATATTATCTTACATTATTGTACAGAAGGGAAAAATCCTTTCACTACCTATCTATTAATGTAGTATTACTCGTGACGCACCCGACACATGCTACCTCACTACGAACAGTGTGTTATCACAGTTTTTGTCAATACATCTATGTGAGTGAGTTTTAATACCCATTAATAATAATCTTAAAGTCTATGGACCAATACACACGTCTGTAGATAGTAACATCTAATGAAACTATGAAATGTGGATTTCGTACTGATGGTTCTCATTCTCATAATGTCCTCCTAGATTTTTCCAAGGGTTCACACCATGAGAAGGTGCCTCTATGTTTTATGAGTCCTTAACCACAATGGACTATATTATTTATGTCATTCTAATAAAATCATCTAGCTATTAAACGTATATTCAATAATAATGTTATGGAACTTCTGGGTTCTCATCATAGCAGTGATCCGCTATGACCCTTTAGTGCAACCACTATCCTTAGGACACTATCACATGTATTTTCATTCATAAGAACAATCAAAATGTGATAATTAAATTATTAATATTCAAATACATGAATATAAGTTTATCATAATGTACAAAGTAGTTGGTTATAGGCCACCGAATCCAACAAGTACTACATCCAAGTCCCAGAAAACTAGAAAACTACCAAATTCCCAATGGATGAAATTTAACAATTCCACATATCAATAACAAGAATGACCTCCAAGTGGTGATTTAATCCTACTCGAATATAGAAGTATAATGTCTAAAAACAGCTGAAAGCACGATTTGTGTGATAGATAAAATCCTAGTAGGATCTCACCAAGGATTCCATGGTAGATTATAATATTAAATTAATCTAATAGAGCTCTCAATTTAAAACAAATAGGTTTGACATTTCAAAGATAATAAATGATACAATTAATGATTTAAATTTCAAATGAAGGAAAAATACTTTAAAACAAAATATTCACAATACAACTGATAGAATATTTCATAAATAGTGGCTAAAATAAACATTTTTAAATAAAATAGTTTATATAAATTCTCATGGAACATAAAATAGTTTACAACAATCTAATATATTAATTTCAAATAAAAACAAGTGAGAAACATGATCATATTCCTAAAATTTGATAATAGTTATAGAATATAGGGAATCCACATTCAAGGTGACATAACAATATGTACATATGTCCCATTGAAATCAGGCCAAAGAGGACTCATCACCATAACCTAAGGGATGTGATGTGCTGCATTTAGGTTTTGGAACATTGTAGATCATAAAGTGATGTCTAAATAACAAAATAACTACATAAGGCTTTCATTTTCTATAGTAAAAGACAATTATTATTAATTTATTTAAAGAAACCCTAAAATAAAATTCATCCCATTTTCCATATCAAATATGCCAATTTCCATTTAAAAACCATAATGGGATTTTAATAAAAAAACACACCTTTTACCGGGATCAATCCATAAGGGTTATATCAAAACCATTTTAATACATTTTAAAAAATATGAATTTGGAACTAATTCACAATTCAATTTCACAATCCAATTTTACAAGTTAAATTCATCAGTTTATTTATTTCACAAAATTACATCAATTCACAATAAACCCCCAATTCAATGGAATTTATATTTTTCCCAGTTTTCCACAAAATATTGTTTTATACAATTATAGGAAACAATTTACTTAAAAAAATATCAGAATTTAAATTAAATAATTTAAATTCCACCAACTTCCATAAACACACTCCAATTCAATGGAATTTGGGATTTTCAAATTTCAATCCAAAAACCCATTTTTAAAACCCCAATTCAATGAGATTGAGTATTTTTAAAAAACCAATTGATGTCCATTTAATTAAACAAATAAATTTCATTTAATTAAAATACTTCAAATAAAATAAATTAATTTTGGCTTATCATAATTTGGGAATCATAAAGAAACCACCCAACATTCTCATATAAACATAAAGCCTACAACTGTACCCATCCACAAGAAAGAAGGTGAATATGATATAGGAATGAAACCTAGAAACAAGATTCAACAACACCGACTTTAGATCCATCAATCCATAGATCATTTATCAATCCCCAAGGAAGAAAAAGGAAGGAGATGAAGATATAGGTAGAACACTTACCTCGTGAGTCACACTACAACCACAATGCTGATCTATCGCTGATCAAAACTACCCAGAAGGATTTGAGGGCTCCAAAATCGCATGGGGATGGCTCCTTGGTTTAGAGAAATGAAAAAATAGAGAGGATGAGAAAAAAATCATCCATTATTTCTTATTAAAAAACAACCATCAGGATTTTAGATAATATGTAACCCAATTAAATGTCGTGTATTTGAAAATCTCAAAAATTGTTTAAAAAACCATCACCTTTTTATATAATTATATTTAATTTTGTTTTAGAACTTACAGATTGTGTATCCAAATTGAATGACATGTAAATATACAAAAAGATGAAACATCAATAGTTTTTATGCTTAGAATCCATCAAATATCGAACATCACCATTATAGGTATCCTCCCAATTCATTCTCGGTTCTACCCATAAAAAAAGGAAATCCTTTTTTTTTAATATGCATTTTATAAGAGTAATGAAATGTTAAAACCTTTCTAAAATAAAGAAATTACGTCCCCCAAAATCTAGTCATGAATCTTCCATATAAAAATTGTGAGGGCACTAATCTCTCATTAGTTTCTTTCATTCCAATGTATCATAATAATAAAAACCGTGCTTCCAAAACACACAAACCAAAGGTATCACCCCCTCATTAAGTACCTTGGTTTTAGAATCAAATATCCTATCTGTCCGTTTGTTCCCAAAGAAATCAGGTTCAATATCATGATCACTCCAACTCAGAATATGAGATGGATCCGATAGATACTTTCAAAGGTGAGATATATGAAACATGTTATACATTGTAAAAATCTATGGTGAAAGTGATAAACAATATCAAAATTTATTCACCTACTCAATAACATTGAATGGTTACACAAATTAAAGAGCATGTTTTCCTGGACTCCCAAGACATCAATGAACCAACTGGGGTGAAACATTCATAAACAACTGCACACCCAAATAACCTCTAGATATCATAGAACATCTTCATGGTTCCTAGATGTACATCCCACTCTGAGTTATGCAATTATCCCATAACATCATTACTAATCACTAACAACAAAATTATGTGATTTTGATAACATCAAATTCTTTATTTGGAGAAAGACCACTCGACAATTATCTCCCACCATGAAGACATTCTATAATTCTATGGAACTCATCATCTCACTGATATTCCTAAAGAGTAATCATGAGAATAGAAAATTTCCACTGGAAACTAGCTAAAGAAACATCAAACTCTCGTTCATGGATTCTAATATGGAACTATGCAAAGAGATCCATCAAATTCCAATCTTTTGAAGATTATTTCATGTCTTGGGTTGAAATATTCCTGATTAAGGCATCCGTGATCACATTCCCTTTACTTGGGGTATATGCGATATCAATGTAGAAATATTTCAGATATTTCACCCAATACCTCTAGAATAGATTCTAATCCTTTGTAGAGTTAATATAACTGAATCTACTATGAAAATAAAACATGGTAAACCTTTCTCTAAAAGGTAATTCCACTGACTCTTAAGTCTGTGCATCGAAACATTAAGTTCAAGATCATGAGTTGGGTAATTCTTCTTGTGTGGCCTAAGATAATAAGAGACATAAGCAATAACATGATAACCCTATATAAGAACGCAACCCAGGACTAAAATCGATGCATAAAAAAAGACCACATAACCCCATCCGACCTATTGATGAGTCAAGAACAGCGTAGTAGTCAAAACACATTTTAACTCAAAAAAATAATTATGATATTTATTATCCCAATAAAACTTTACTCCATTTTATTTTAATATAGTCATTTGAAAAGCCAACTTAGAGATCTACTTGATGAACCCATGATAATACCCAGCCAAACCCAACAATCTCCAAATCTCAAAAACATCTCATGGTTTCTCACATGTCACAACAGTCTTTGCCTTTTTAAGATCAAATTTAATACCATATTGCGACACCCCGTGGCCTATGAATTTAACCTCCCAGATAATGATATCACATTTTGATAGCTTTGTATAAAGTTGGTGATCTTTCAGCAAAATCAGAACTATTACCAAATGATTCACATGGTCCTCCTCAGAATTAGAGTAAACTAGGATGTCATAAAAAAAGAGTACCAATAAAGTATCAAAATACTTGTGAAAAATAGTTTTTATTAAGTCCATGAAAACTGTAGGAGCATTGGATAGACCAAAGGTCATGAAAATGTACACATATTGGCAAAACATTCTTCGAAAGGCAGTTTTCTAAATTTCGTATTTTTTATCCTTAATTTTTAGTAATCTAAATGAAGGTCAATATTTGATAACCAATTCAACCATTTCATATGATCAAATAGATCATAAATTAATCAAAATAGATACTTGTTCTTTATGATCACTCAATTTTTATTTTGGAAAAAAACACAAAGGAGAAGGGAACCATCATATTTCATAGAAAAGGGAACTGACACTGCCCAAGGTGACACACTCTGGAATATAAATCTTTTCCCAATAAGGTCATCCAACTGGTATTTCATCCATTTTATTTCAGTATGTTCTATATGGTAATATATAAAACAAAATCGGTTGAGTAATAGGAATTAAGTCAATGGAAAAGTCATCCTACCTTAATTGTAGAAAACTAGAAAAGTTAGAAGAAAACAGATCAGAAAACATGACGAAAACAAGAGGTATATTATAAATAAAATATTATCACTCTAGAAGAAAGAAAAAAAATGATATTACTTTACCAAAATCTAGATAAGAAGGTCCATATTTTCTTGACCTTGGGTCTCATTCTCCGTGAAAGGCATGAAACACAGCACTATGTGTATTTGATGACCCCCATCAAAGGTAACATTAAATCCAAGCTTTAATTGAAATGATCCAGTCCATCCAAAAAATTACACCAATAGGTTTCTTGTTGGGAAATAGAAAACTCCAATAAAGCATAATATTTAGTAGAGATAAAACACAAGAGGGACTATAAAGACCCTAATCTCTCTTCGTACCAAGGGGTGTAGTAATATCCATTGCAAAAGATAAAATCTCCACAGGAAGATTAAGTAGTCTAACAATAAAAATTTAAATTAATGAATTAGATTCAATGGTATCAACTATAGAAGTCACTAATGATGAAGCTATAGTAATGGTACCTCTCACAGTCACTAGACCAGTATCCGCTTCCTCGAGAGACTCTTCCACTGCGTGAAGAAGCTTCATTCCAAATACCTATGGATGGAACTGTTTTGTATGAGAAGAATCTAATTGTTCCAATATTTTAGATGGTGTATATGATAAAATTCCACCACATGGAGTGGGATATACATGGTATAATATTTTCAAGTAACCTGAGCATCAGTAGGAGCCACAGTTGTTGGGTTCCTCATTACAAAACCTCTCTGAATTTCATAGAATTTCACACTGGTAAAAAACATATGGACCTATGCCAGGAACTATAGGAGTTTTAGAAAAAAACCTACTATTGAGAACCACTAATGGGATCATTAATCTTTTTATTTCCATTCGAATAACTCACCCAGCCACTGAAAAAAACTCCCTGATAACCCTGAATTTCAAGCCAGGTCCATTTCCACCATCAATGCTCTATCAAAAACATCTATATAAGACGGAAGATTAAGTAAGAAAACATGAGAATGAATATCCTTTAGAATTCATAGATAAAATCATTGAGTCTTCATCTTCTTATTTGATACCATCTCAGGTAAAAACTAAACTAGCTCAGTAAAAAAAATTTCATACTCTATCGTGGTTCTCTCTGCCTACTTGAGTTTCAAAAACTCTATAGACATGGATAACACCATCAAATCTAGATAGAAATGATCTCTAAAAATATATTTGGATTATTTCCAATTGAATACCGCATGTTTCCTCCCAATCACCAACTCATCCCACAATCCCCTTCTTGGTCTTTATTGTACATAGGTGGCATACTTCAACATCATTTTTTCAGGTTTCTCCAAGAACAAAAAAAAATCCCTGTTCATACAAAAACATTAATAAACCTCTTTGGGATCATTAGATACATTGAATGATGGTGCATTATATCAATGGAATTCCTGAGAAACATTATAAAGATCATCACTTTGATGTTCCACTAGTGGAACTAGAACATAATCTGATGGTAGTGTTTATCCTATAGATTGGGAAATACACACAATCACCAAAACTAGATTTGGGTCTACATGATTATTTTCACCCTGAGGTTCAGTAGTAGATTCCTATTTGATATGATTCACACATCTTCTCAGAGTCATGATGATACAAAATCAGAAGGAAAAAAAGAATACATCATATTGACACTCTAACAGAGAAACAAAGGAAATTATTCCCAATATATAGAACAAATAATATTTGGATTAAACTCTATCCAAATAAAAAATAGAAAATACAAGAACTAATCCTCAAAGAATAGTTCCCAAACCACTATTAGAAACTTAATGTTCATAGTAGTGAGACTTGAAGAGGCACCCAATCTCAACTAACTTTTATGTCCTGACAAGATTACCTAGTGCATACTGACTTCCAAAAAAATCTTAACCCAGAGATCTAAAACCACTTTGTTAGAAACCAGACTGAGTACCCTGGTATCCCAATAACCGAGCATTAATTAACATAACATGAAGGGAATTCCTAATACCTACTATTAGGTTACTAGAACATGGAAATATACAAAATGAAAGTGAGAACAACTTTTCCACTAGCATTGCAGAAAGAAGATAACTAGAAAATATGCACACAAAAGAAACCCCACTGGGGTTAAGGTACCAAAATTCAAATTGGTTTGAAAAACAAGTTCTAAAAACATGTATTAAAACCATAAAAACTACCCAATTCCCAATGGATGAAACTAACCATATCCACATATCAATATCTAGAACATCCTCTAGGTGGTTCTTTACTCCTACTCAAATTGGGAAGGACATAATCTACAAACACCCACAGGCATAGGTAGGGTGTGAGCTAAAAATTCCAACAGGGTCTCATAAAGGATTCCATAATAGATACCAAAATTAAATTAAACAAAGAGATAGTTTAATTTAAAACAAATAGGTTTGGAATATTAAATAGAAATAATGATACAATTCATGATTCAAATTTACAATGTTGAAAAATACTTTTAAACAAAAGCTTCATAATAAAAATTTTAGAATATTTCTAAAATATGGATTAAATAATTTTTTTATAAAACCGTTTATATATATCCACAAGGCATGTAAAACAGTTCATAACTATGGTATATATTCATTTGAAATAAAAAAATTTGAGGGATATGGTCATATTCCAAATAAGGTAGGATAGTTACATGATATAGGGAATCCACACTCAAGGGGACATGAAAATATGTAAATACATCCCTTTGGACTTACACAAAAAAGGACTCATCACAATCACCTAAGGGATGCGTCATGTGGGATTTATGTTTTGGAACATTGTAAATCATGAGGTTTCATGCAAATAACTCATTGACTACCTATGTCTTGAATTTGATCCAATACAGAACAAGGATGTGAATTTTTTTCAAGAATCCTTAAAATACAATTCATCCCATTTTCCATTTCAAACTATATCAATTTACATTTAAAAACCAAAGTGGGGTTTTATTAAAAAACATGATTTTTACCAAAATAAAACCCTATGGTTTCTATAAAAATTATCAATACACAATTTTCAAAAATAGGGATTTGAAACAAATTCCCAAATCAATTTCACAATCCACTTCACTAGTTAAATTAAACAATTTTATTTTTCAAAAAATTCTTTAAATTTAATAATAAACCCCCAATTCAATGGAATTGATAATTTTTCCAATTTTCCATCAATTATTTCCCCAATTAAACTAAAAAATTTAATTGAAATAATTTTACAATTTAAATTAAAAAATCTTAATCTTATCAATTTCATTATACCCACAACAATTCAATGGAATTGGGATTTTCAAATTTCCTACCCAAAACCTATTTTTTAAACCAGAATTCAATGGAATTAGGTTTTTCCAACAAACCAATAGAAATAAATTTAATTAATACCACAAAATTTCATTTAATTCAAACAATTGAAATCAGATAATGAAATTTAGGGTTAATATAACAAAGGCATCATGAAGGAACCACCTACCATTTTCACGGAAACAAAAATCCTACAACATAACCCACTAACAATTCCGAACACAGAAAACATATAGGAACTCATCCTACACACAATATTAGATAAAATAAAATTTAGATCCATCAACACCTTGATAATTTATGAAGCCCCATGGTTGAAATTGGATGAAGATGAAGAGACAGAGAGAATGTATTCCCATTGAGTCACACCATAACCAAAAGGATGATCAATCACCGACAGAAACAATTAAGAAGGGTTTGAGGGTTCCAAAATCACATGGGAATGGCTACTAGGTCATGATCTATGAAAAATGGATAGGATAAGAAAGAATATCATCTTGGTCAAATGTTAAAAAAACATTAAGACATTACCTGATGTGTAACCAAATTACATGTCATGTAATTAACAATACCTATAATATCTGAAAGCCCCTATCCTTTTGATAAAATTACATTTAATTTTATATTAGAACTTACAAATTATGTAACCAAATTACACAACATGTAAATCTCCAACATGCTATATAACCAATAGGATTTGTGCTGAGAATCTAACAAATCTCTGACTTCACTATTATAGGTATCCTTCCAATTCCTTTTTGGTCCTACCTATTCAACGAAAAAGGAAATCGATAAATAGGTTTAAAATATACATGCGATAAGTGTAACTGTATATTACAATATGTATGTGTATGTGCATACATGTGTGTATGTGTATACATGTGTGTATGTGTATGCATGCTCATATGCATGTATATGTATGTATGCATATGTATGTGTATGTGTTTGTGCAAGTGTATGCATATGTGTATGCATGTGTGCATGTATGTTTATGCATATATATGTGTGTGTGTGAATGTGAGTAATGTGTATATTTATAAATTCATTTAAAAGTATTTATTCATTTTTAATATTTCTCCATTTTTATATTTTATGTTATTCATTTATTTTTAATATTTCCTAATTTATATTTTTTTTAATATATTCAACTTTGATAGTTATTTATTCATTTTTAAATAGTAATATTTAATACTTTTAATATGTACGTAGTTAATATAATTAATATTTATTCATATCATTTTTATAAATTTCCATTAAAATCTTTATACATGAATTATGTATTCATAATTAATGAGTACTTCATTACAAATATAATATTGTTTTATTTAGGATTAATATTTCATTAATTAATATAATAAAAATTATAAATTATTATTTTTAATATTTATGAAATTTATTTATTTTTAATTATTAAATTTAATTCATTTTTTATATTTATTCATTAATCATTATCAATTCATTTTTAAACTTAATCACTTTTAATACTATTTTAATTTATTCAATTTTAATATAAATTTATTTGATATTCCTTAAATTTATTCATTTTTAATATTTATTCTTTTTTATATGTTTTCAACTAAAATAATTAATATTAATTCAATTTTTTATTTTAATAATATTAGATTAAATATTTGTATAGTTATTATATTTTCATTTTTAAATAGAAATTTATTGTAATATTTTTAATTTAAATGATTTTTAGAATTTATTCATTTTTATTTTAATAAATATTGATTTATTTTACTTTTTAATATATATATATATATATATAATTTATACAATTTTTAATATTTTTGCGACTATCAGAATTTATATCATTTAATCAATTATCATAATTTTAATACATTAATCATAATATTATCAAATTTCTTGACACATTTACTACATATGATATTTTTTATTGATTTTATTTATTTTTTAATATATTTATTTTTAATATTTTTTTATTTGAAACTTTTTATTATTCATTTTGATATAATTAGTCATTTATTATAATTTTAAAATTCAAATTAAAATATTTATTTTGGATGAGTATTTACGAGTTCTATACAAAGGGATGATAAAAGCATCATTTGTGAGGGATAGTAAAAAACATCGATAAAATACACTTTTTTTGTGTTAAAATGGAAAATACTGATAAATGTATCATTTATTATCATCTCATTAGCACTGATAAATCATACATTTATTAGTGATTTCTATTTTAGTGCCCATAATTGTGTATTTTCTTAGCGTTGATAAATCCGCTTCCAATATTTTAGAAGAACCCAAACCGAGATCGCTCATGCTCGTGTCGTTCCAGATTTCTTGGAAGCTGAGTTCTAGTGTCACCTCCTTCAAATCATTTGACCAAATTTAACTGAAAATTGGAGCTATATTATTCCTTACTCATATTTAATGAATCATTAATCTTTTTTCATTTATTTTATATTTCTCATTGTATTATTATTTTCTATGGGATGTTTTGGAATTGTTTTAACAATTTCTGGTTCTTCATTCTTATTCTTCTCTTATCATTGATATTTTTTCCCTTTCTCAGATGATATTTGGTTGTTCTTTTCCATATATATGTTTGACACTCTATTTTAATGATCTTTGGTTCTTCCTATTTTCACAATTTCTTTTTCATTACATAGATTTATTTTCATAAAAATATATCATTTTTTTCGTTGATTTTTTTAAAACCCTTTGTAGAATTTTCTTATTATTAGTAGTTTCTTTCCATTGACATAAGATGAAATATAATTGACTCATTGTATAATAAATTCAAAATCAATATGAAAATAAAAGGACACTCAATATGGTAAAATGAATTAATGAGAAACCAAAAAACATGGGTAATAAGGTTTATATGACAGTGATATTAATCATTTTGATAAAAAAATTGCACATTGGATGTTGGTTTGTATCATTCATTTTTATTAAGGTGCACTACCTGAGAATTAAAATTTAATTCATCAAAGAAAATGTTCATATATATGTGGGAAATATAGTACGAGCTATTTTTAACTGTAAGAACCTACTATATTACTTATCTTAGTGGACTGATTTTTGGATTATAAAATTGGTAACATGTTTTTACCATAAATAATTTGATTTTAGTTTCTTTTTTTAAAAAAATAACGTTTTTATTAATAACCAATTAAAAGTAATATTTTTCATAAAAAATTGTTTCATAGTGGCATAGTTGATTTTATTTTTTATATATCCTAGACATTAAAATATTCCTATAATGTATGAAATAATATTTTCAAAGTGAATAATTAAATATCAATTTAATCATTACCACCTATAATATTAAAATTTTAAACAGATCGAATGGAACCAAAAATAAACATTTTGATAATTATATGATTATAAATCTTTTGATATGTCTGAATATTTTAAAATAGAAAAAAAATTCAATTTAGAAAATTATAACATATATCGCGAGTTACTGTCCCTCAAACATACATATGTGTGTGGATCAAAAAGTACCAAAGAAAGAGGTATTTTATTATACTTTTTTACCATCTTGATTTTCTTAACACATATAAATAAATATTTTTATTGAAAAAAAAATATTGAGTCTTTTAAATATTTCTAAATCTTAATAACTATGTAAAGAAATATTCCTGTAAATGTTATTAAATGGTTTTAACTAAGTTCATGGAATAGATACCAAAGTTAATAAGATACCAACAATTTAAGGGGATGTGGTTTTGTATCAAAATGAATTCATTTGGAAATAAAATAATATAGTGGTGTATTAAATAATATTAATCATGGTTCAACTAATGATGATTTATGATTTATATATTGATATTAATTTTGTATTATTCTCTGGAAACAAAATTATTAATAGTTTACTGAGTTATATATATGAATCCTCAAAATACACCATATGAGACATAGACATGAAAGAATATAGATGTTTTATACGTATTTGTTTCTCAAGGTGACCTCCAATGAATTCTAATGACCATTAAACCTTTGGACAAAGTTAACTCACAAGAGATATGGATATATATATATATTAAAAGCTTGTAATAATATCTCCAATTATGAATATATTTTAATAAATAAGTATTTATGATATGAGGCTTATTTAATGAGAAAATATTTTCTATAATTCTTTAAATTCGTATAATTCATAGTCATAATATATTTAATAATGTTATTAATGAAATAAAAATTTATATCAAATATGTTGAATATACATGTTTATTTATAAAGAATAGTCTTTTATAATTCTAAGCTAATACTTTAATTATGTTTATGTTTTTTTAAATAAAAATACTACTGATTCAAATTGGGTGGACATGAATAAAAAAAGTAGGTTGAAAGTCCTATAGATAAATCACATCGGGATGGGGCTAAATAGTTTATCAGGTTTTCAAAAGATTGGGCATATGACCCTTTACAAACCCATTTTCCATGTTTAGTTTTTTATTCAAGATTAATTAGTCCATAAGAGTTGGAAGAATAATTTATCTTTCATGAAATAGACCAATGTTATAAATGATGGAATAAACATGCGTATGAAATGAATATAGCTATTGAATGACATAAAAATGTGTTTTGTGGGTCATATGATATTATTGAAATTGTGAATGATGATGAAGATCATATCTAGGAAATGATTATAGATATAAATAAGGATGAAGATCATATTGAGGAAATTAATATTATATATGAAAATGAACTTTGTGATTATTCAAAGCACTTGTGGAAGGAAAATATTTGTGCAAAGATGCTATTGTATACAGGTTGTACTAAATGTTGGGAATTTTCCACCATAATAAATCTATATAATGTAAAATATGACAGTTAATGGATTAATTCATGCTTCTCTGCCCAACATTCTCTCTTGAATGATATGATACCAGAAAATAATGAGATTATTTTCCAAACATATGATGGTAAGACAATGAAATTTTCAATGGGTATGATATATAAAATAATTCAAACATATCCAAATGAACATATATTGATTCTTAAATACCATGATTCATGTAAAAAATTTCTGAATTATGGAATTACTTAATACATGAAATATGAATCGCTTCCTTCAAAAGTGTTATGGTAATTTTGAATAATTTTAGGTATTAGGTGCATATATAGAATTGAGGAGACTACAAGGTAATCGACATGGCATGCGTACAAAAGAAACAAATATTGGAAAATGAATCACCTTGTAGACTCTTCTTAGTGTTGGAAAATTGATCATGGGAATCATGAATTTAGAAATGAGTTGACAAACCATCATCTTATACTATCTATAGAAGGATTGAATCCTTTTGGTATACAATGTAGTCGTTAATATAAATGGGATGTTATGTTGGTAAATCATAACTTTCCACCGCGGTTATACATGAAGAAAAAATACATTAGGTTGTCTCTATTTATATTAATACAAAAACTACTATGTAATTATACTGCTGTTTATTTGGATCCATTGCTCAAATATATGAAATTAATATCAGATTTAGGTGATAAATTGTATGATTATTAAAGAAATTAATATTTCATGTTGATATCCAAGATGTATGGGATAATTAATTACTTTTCTAATTATGAAAATTTGTCAGTAGATAACATTATATGAACTCAAGGGTTCCCCCTTTGTGAAAAAGGAACAAAATTTGTTAGGCTGGAGCATTCATCGAATATTTTTTTCCTATCATATCCTAAATTTGAACCCAATGAAAAAAATATGGTCTTGAATGATATCAATAGTTTGGAATTTAGAAGAAGGTACATCATTTTCTCGACTAATAGGTGATCAAATATTTGAGAGATTAAAGGATTTGGTCCAAACATTAGTTAACCCTTCATTGAAAAACCATAAGGAAAGCATATGAAAAAAGTGATCGGTTTTTTTTGAGTTACCACATTAGAATTGTTTTCACGTCATGAATTTTTTGATTCATGCATATATAATAAATGTATAGGATAACATAACTGTTTCATTACTAAATGATATTGTAAAAACAATTTTTTAAGTCTCGGTTATAGATAATTGAAAAGGTGATATAGGAAGAGTTGGTGCCAATGAATGGGAAAAAGTGGAAATGTCTTCCTCTAATTACTTACACTCTTTCCTAGATATAGTGATAATAGTTTTGAATGATCTTGAATGATATATTTTTCTTACAGAGGTCTTTATAAAATATCTAGAATATATTATCAATTAATATTTTAATTTTAAGGAGACTAAAATCAAATTATTTTCATGCTTTGATTCATGATTTATATCTTATAGATTTACATTTCATTTTCACAAAAAAATCCATCTAAAAGTATCCCAGAATTGTTTCTTTTCAAAGCTATATGATGTATAGTTATATACCTAATGAAATTTCCAATTATGGAAGAGGGATTTTCTATGATATTATATGATTTGGATAGTTTCTTTGCACCTCATTCCTTAATGTAATGGTTTACATTGTGGTTCACTTGGTTAGAGACATCTAGCAATGTGGTCTACTACATTATAGATGGATATAAACCATTGAATGCATATGCATATTAAGGAAGGGTATATCAAAAAAATAAAATTTCATTTAATTTTTTATTATAGAGAGATATATTTTTAGGAAGATATTGAATTATATACCGATTAGCTATATGATATGAAGAGAACTATTATACTGAAATATCATCATAGTGGGTGAGTTGTGGGCAATGTAATTTCACAAATAGATGTTTTACCAATTATAATTACAATGATGGAGTGGGCTCATCTTGATATTTTACATAATAATTTAATGGGTTCACCATATGTTGAAACACAAAGAATAATTCTAAGGCATTTTAATCCATAATGGATTGAAATATGGATATCAAATACACATAATCAACAGTTAATATGATTCTTTTGAGACCATATTTGAAAGAGTCAATTGAAACTATGAATTTAATTTTAGAGAGCCTTCGATAGATATCCAATGTACCAAGTGTGAGTGTATTATATTATAATGGTTTTATAATTAATGGATCTACAATCTATAAAAGTAACATGATGAATGTAGAATATGAAAATTTTGAAGTTAATTTTGTGGTATAAAATATAATTTTATTGGATACTAAAGAAGAAGAAAAATCCAATCTACATGAATATGTCACATTTTAGAATAGTCCAACAAATATAGAAGTAATACTTTACAACAGTACAAATGCAAATTTAATAATGTATGTTGGTTGTTAATAATAGTGTAGTGAAAATTAATGAATTGGGATTTATGAATGAGGATTTTAGTAAATAAGGGTACATAGATGAATTATTCACAATAGTTTCACATGCATTGTGAGTATTTTATGTCATGATGCTAAAAAATAGAAATTGATCAATTGTTTTTTATCTATGAGAACCACTATATATTTATTTATGGATTCAACTAAGGATGACCAATTGATTGTAATATCAAAATCATTTCATGGTAGTCACAATGTAGATGAGGAATCGTATATTATATGAAACCATAATGAGGGGTTTGGATGCACAATAGAGGGGTCAGATCCCCTCCAAATTTAATGGAAGAAATACTTCAAAAATTAGGATAATATTTTAATATACATTGTGTTACCACATAGTAATATGTTTTTAATACTGTATTTACATAATATAAATTAAATTTTCAACCAAATATATAAGATAATGGATTCTACACATATTGATTTATTAAATCATGAGGAAGAAAGGTTTATTAACTTGATGATCACTTAATCTATAGGAACAATTGGTTTATCTGCTTGGTAATACTACAAATTATATGGAAAACATATTTAAAATGTTGAAACCGAGGAATTGGAAAATATTGAATATCCTATATATGAGGAATAAAAGCATCATAGTGTGATATTCTTAACAAAATTTATTAAGGAGAAAAGATAATGCATTGAATTCAGGGTTGGATGGAATGAACATGTTTATCCAGTTAACCCCAAATAGTTTCTTTGTATTAGTTAAATTGGGGTCACCATTCAAATCCATATACATATTGATGTAGATACACAGAACAATGTTGTGACTATGATAAAGTCACTTGATTGGGAAGATATGAGGGTAAAATTATAATATAATTTATCCATGTTACCAAAAAATTAAATAATAATGTTTTGATTTACTCTTCATAATGACTTATAAAGATAATTTTACTAGATTAATGTCCAATGAAATTTTTATTAATGAGAATTGAAATGGCTCCTAAATCCATTCATAAAATTCTTAGAAACCCTCATCTCATGGATGTTGGAGGGAATGTAAACCCATAGCCACCATATATATATTCATTAAAGATAAACTGAGAAACAAGAAATTCATTTATTGTCCATCACGAGGATGCATTATTTCAGGTACAATGTGTTCATTAATAATTTACTTGAAAATACATGTAATATTAAAATTTATTAAGAATTTATAATTTATGAAACAATTACTGAGTATTTAAAATAAGTAGTGTCTAATAAAACTAGTGTACCCCTATTTTAAAGTAAGGATGGGGTATTATTCACTTGGAAAAAATGCTATGCATTTTAAATATATTGTATTACTTTTATGAGGAATGAAACAAGAAAAAACTATTTTCGTTTATAAATATATATATATATATATTAATGAATGAAAATATAAAATAACTTAAATACCATTTCATATTCAATGAATGGGGGATCCTGTAAACAAAGAGGTAATAATAGTAGTTGAAAGCACACAAAGAGTATGGGAGTCCTGTGTAAATATGGTAAAATAGAAAATTTGATTTGAATTAAATTATTATTACATAATAATCAAAATATATCCTCCTATATTTTTATCTTATGTATGCACAATAATTATCAACTATTTCACCTGATGAATGAAAAATTTCAGTGGCCTAAGAGTCGCTAGAAAAATATGGCCACATCAGAGGTGCATGGTTTGTAGTGTCTCCTCAAATATATTTTTAGAAAAGAATCACACTGGTGGGTAATGTTAAGAAAATGGATGAGATAAAAAATTAAATAAATTTTCTAGAAGAAAAAACTAATTGACAATGTACTTTTTAATGATTTTTGTGGGATGGAATTAAAGAGAAGAAACAACACAATAACAACCAATCTATAAAGAATCAAACCCCATATTTGAAGCTATCCATTCCCATCAAAGGTATTCCTTAACATAGGTAATAAATATTTTCTTACCTATTTATAGAAAATGTGAATCAAGAAATACTAAAACCATTCCTAAATTAATATTCAATATGGTTAAATTGATTGTAACTTATATTAATCCCCACCCAACCATTGTCTTATTATGAGGGGTAAATGTATAATATACAAGGAGTTATTATATAAAAAAACCTTCCAGAAGATTATATGAAAGTAGGGATTCATGTAGCTTATAGGTCAATCAATAAGCTACATGTTCCCCTTGATGATCTCGATGTTCACGTGGCCAAACATGTTATTTAATCTTTTGTAGCATGGCAGTTTGATCCAATAAAAATACAAGTCGACAATGAGTTTTTTCCTTTATAATTTATTTTTATGAAAAACCATTAACAATTAATGAAAATTCCTTGACCTAGAAATATTATTATAGATAGAGTAAAGGAATGGGGAACCAGAATTTTGAATCAGAATAATCTAAAGGATTAATCAATTAATCAAAAAGTCCTTCAGAGAT
Organism: Viscum album; assembly: GCA_963277665.1. Classification (NCBI taxonomy): domain Eukaryota; kingdom Viridiplantae; phylum Streptophyta; class Magnoliopsida; order Santalales; family Viscaceae; genus Viscum; species Viscum album. The sequence continues at coordinate 266,923,731 of OY728155.1, read as the reverse complement.
TACCTTTAACCCACCAATTCAATTTCCAAAAGTACTAATATTACATGTTCATGATGTTAAAATGTTCAAAGATGGTAATATGGTGATCACTAATTTTATAAAAAAAATATATTAAGTGGTTATTTCATACTATCTTGGTCTTGTGAATGTAAATGAAATCATCAAGCATGGATGTATAGGAACCTAAGTAGTAAATGTATACATGTGGTGCATTTTAATACTGTATTCTTCCAATAGCTCATATATCATGTTAATTATAGTTAATTTCTATTCATATTTTTTTCAAGCACATATATCATAACTATGTGGAGGGAAAATAATGATATAAAAAATATAGACTCATTATTTACCACATAACCTATACACAAAAACACCATTTGAAGAAGATGAATAATTAAAAATAGTGGACCCGATGGACCTAATGTTTGAAAAGAAACATACATATGAAAACTCATTATAATACCCATGATGTAGGGGTAAGATTAAATCATAAGAAATATATTTTAATTTCTTTCATTACAAATGGAATTTTGTTATTATGAAGCATTTGTTTCTCATTGAAATCAATTTGGATACTGCAAATATTTATTTTTTGAATTCAATACATGAATTACCAACAAATCAACCAAATATGATCTAGTTAATCAATTTATATTAAACCACATTTAAAATTATTAAAATAAAATTCTTATTATACATTTTATATTATTTTTTATCAAATTGTTTCATTATATTATGATGTTTTAATATCATCAAAATCATGGTATTAGAAATTTCCATAAGTATAAGAATCCTATTGAATTCTGTAACTTGAAAAGTATTAGGTTATATATTTTAACAGTTCACTATCAAAACATATATTAAATAAAATTAATCATTTTTCTCAATATTTCTGTAGGGTCTAAAAAATAATGACAAAGATTATGGTTATTCCATTTTTAAACTTATGAAATATACCATATTCTATCAACAAACTTTCATCCCCTATGTTTCAAGTATGGTGAAAATAAAAATTTCATTTAAACTATTTATTAATTGTTTATTTATGTTCATTTTTCCAGTACTACTAAGATTTTCAACCCTCCCTGTATTCAAAAGGTGAAACAGTGCTATATATATATGAGTGGGAGGAATAAATAATGTCATAATGTATACAGATATATTTAGAAGCTGAATTTGAACTATTTATTTAGTTAATTTTACAATCATTTGATCAAAAAAAATTTTAGTTAATTTTATTATCATTTTAGCTACCAATTGATTAGTTACATTTCACAGTGATCCTGAAGAAATGAAATAGTTAAAATTTAATTTTTATCCAACGATTTTGTTCTCTATATGATCCCAAAATGTCTAGAGAAAAAAAATTCACGAAACATTCTTCAATAAGGATGATGAACTTAGGAAATAATTTTCATCTTTATGGAGATACACATTATTTAATTGATCTTTTTTTATTTAGTAGTGTAAGTATTTTTTGTATAAATGACTAAAAATGCTTGTTTTCAGTTGATAAGTGTCATGATAGAGAAAAAATATATCACTAATGGAAAATAAATCAAACACACACATATTATCTAAATTATTTAGGATAACAACCCATAAGTCAATAGTGATGTGTATGACTCATCCACATGCCAATCCAACAAAAAATGTACTTAGTATGACCCAAAGTTCTTATTTTTAGTTTAAAATTAATATTTTAGTTCAATAAATAATTACTCATTGATAACAGAGTAAAAAAGTCCATATCATCTTTAAACTTTGATAAAATAATCCATAAGTAATTTTGGACATGTATTAATAAACTACACATCAATTTGATAAACAACATGGGTGGTATGATTAAAGGTGTGTCTTTTATTTAAAGGTGATGTTTTAGTTTAAAACATGCATAACTCACTAAAACCAAGAAATAAAACTCACATTTTCTTGATACTTTATAATTATGATACATAATTCATTTTTTGACATGTAAGAATCAGCCACATGTAAATCTGACACACGGTGTAGACGGTATAATTGAAAATGCATGTTTTTATATAAAAGGGTATTTTATTTAAAAATATTCCACTCACAAAAAATTGGTAATGCACACACAAATTTTCATGATAAATTAGAAAAAATTATCCAAAAAATAATTTTCCACATATAGGAATGTACCATACATCAATCTGACGAATGATGTGCCCAGTATAAAAACAAGTGGATGTTTCTAGCTTAAAAGTAATATTTTTGTTCAAAACATGTGTCACAAACTAAAAACTAATAAAAACAATTCAAATTGAATGGATACAGTACTAAAACAATCTATACATCATTTTTCACATGTATGAGTCAACCAAACATCAATATGACACACGATTTCCTGGTATAACTCGAAGTGTGTGTTTTTAGATTAAAAATCAAATTTTAGTTAAAAAAATGTGTTCCTCTCTAAAATTAGAGAAATGAAAAATCATATTCTCTTTATATTATAGGATAATGAAACTAAAGTCATTTTTGGAATTTTATAATTAACCACATGTCAATCCAATACATGGTGTACTCAATATAAATCAAAGTGTATGTTTTCATTTTAAAATTTACCATTTAGATTAAAAATTGCATAACATACTCAAAAATAATAAAACATGCTTTCATTATATTAATACATTAGAACAGAGAACAAAAATAATTTTTGAAGAGTAATTTTTAGGTTAATGTGAATCTGATACTCTGGGTCCCCAATATTATTGATTGTGAATGTTTTGATTTAAAATTGACATTTTAATTCAAAACATGAATCACTTACTCAAAAATAAGAAAATGGGATTATATTTTCTTGATAAATTTTTAAAATGGTTGATATATCATTTTTGATATGTAGGAATCAACAAAACACAAATACGGCACACTGTGTGATTTTTGCAAATCAATGTGAAGGTTTTTAGTTTAAAAGTAACATTTTATTTCAAAACACTTGTCAATTACTAAAAACTGATAAAAAATAGATTTTTTGGATAATTTAGTGAAAGGACCTAGATGGAAGTTTATAAATATAGGAATCAGTGGCACATCTATGTGATACATTGTATTGTTGGTATGACTAAAAATGTAAGTTTTTATTTAACGTTGATATTTTAGTAACAAAAAAACATTACATACAAAAAATTATCAAATAGGATTGTATTATATTTAAACTCTATGAAAAGTATAAAAAACTCATTTCTATAGTATAATAATCATCTACTCATAAATTCGACACATTTTTTCCCGATATGACCCAATGTATGTGTTTTCAGTCTAATAGTAAAAGAAATATCAATGATTAAAAACCATGAAAACACACACATAATATATTGATAATTTCAGAAAATGATATATAATTCATTTTAATCATAAATGAATTTTCCATACATCAATCTGACACATGATGTGGCTGATACGACTAAGAGTGTTTGATTTTATTTAAAATTGACATTTTAGCTAAAAAACATTTCACATACTCAAAAAAAAAAGAAAAAAACAATTTATCTTGGTACATTTGGACAATGATACATATTTCATTTTTAGAATGTGGGAATTAGGTGCACATCAATGTAACACACAGTTGGCTGGTACGACTCAAAGTGTAGGTTTTTAGTCAAAAATTGACATTTTAGTTCAACATATGCATGAAATACTGAAAATTTAGAAGACCAAAACATATTGTCTTGATAATTTAAGATAATGATCCACAAGTAATTTTTTCCATATAGGAATTGACATCATCTCAATTTTACACATGGTGTGTAAAACCCCGACCTTTTCTGACGATGTCTCGGGATTTTTCATATGTACTCTTTTTCCTTGTGTTGAGTTCTTTTTTGTTTGGGTTTTACATTAGGGTGTGTTTTGGGAAAAATTAGAGAAAAATGTAAGAAATAGGTATGTGAAATATTCGATAACAGTTAGGGTAAATTATGTACCCCAACCTAGTAAACTTTGTGATCCCAAATAGAGGGGATTCACACAGCTAGCACACTATTTGTCAATCCGTCTGCCCTAAAAAGAGAAATCGTGCACCACCAAGGAGAGGCACATGGTTATGGGGAACGATTTGGAAAACTGAGAAGCTCATCCAAATAATGATTGTGAATCATTGTATTTAATAAAAACATGATTTTTAAAAATACCCAGACTATCACAACCCCTCCCAGTGGGGGGCATGCGACGACTCCCCATGCTCACCTCCAATAGGATAGGGGAAGATGACAATCACTTAGTAGTCATATCACTAATATGGGATGAATTTTCTATGTACCTGTACACATGAACACATCTCCAAGCCCTTAAAATGATGAAATATAAAAACCACCATGTAAAAAATGCATGTATACCACAATATCCAACAACCCAAGTATGAAAAGATGTAATACAAAGTAAATAGGGCCAGAATACAATGGCACAAAAAAGGGTATGTAACTAAAAGTCCAACCAGTAAGAAAAAGGGAACTGTGACTGCTGTCAATAGACATTGGAAAACACCTCAATTTTTCCATCCTCACAAGGCAGTCTAATCCTTTTCCTCTTAGGACTTCATCAAATTGTCCCTCCTTTGCACAAGACACGACATGTGCCCCAACGACCGTGCATTAGTGAGTATAAAAATAATCAGTAGGAAATACCAAAAACACAAAACACAAAGAATCTAGTATAGTCAGATCAATAAAACAGAAAACAGATGCCAAGAGAGAAAGAAAACCCAGATATACTCTAAAGAGGCACCGTGCCAGCAGAGAATCATAACCAACTGCCAGCAACAAGATTATGCTTGATGCACACTATTTTCAGGGAGAAATCACTTCTCAAGCCAATATATCATCAGATACACTCAGCGAAGAGGTATAGCACATTTGGGACATGACCTAAGATAATTCCTTGGTCAAGAAAGACAATGATACACATAGAGGGTATCATACCCAGTATCTTTGGGGGATACCACAAACCTAATATGGGTCAACCCCCTACGTAGGGGATCATATGCTAATGATTACAGAATCTTCACTGATTCAAACCACTAGATAGAGGGTCAAAAACCTTCTCATGGAGGTCATGAATATTCTACAAACTACACTATGCATGATATAATACCAAACTCTAGTCTCATGGAGGGTTACTGGAACTCTATCTAGTACTCTGCCTCTATAGGGGATTACAATCTTGTGATGTGGATGTAATGTTGTACTCAACCCTTAAGGAATTAAAAAAGGTAAAGATATAATGCTTTAAAGGTCAAAAATAAAAACAAAAAATTTATAAATAAATTTATTTCTCAACATTGGTGTCTCTATGCAATAGACGAATCACTGATTGGGTGCTCTGTTTAGATGTTATGGCCATTTGAAAAAACCTACCCGCAGACTAGTCGGGGGCCTATAAAACTACCATCGCGGTAGTTCCTCCTATTGCTATTCCTGACTTCTGTAGTCTATCCACATACTATGTGTACTGGCCACTCATGGACTGAACATCATGGTCAGTCCCCCTACCCTGATCGACCGGCTGTTGTGGATGGCTTTCACAGTCGACCGCCACAGAACGGTCATGTGGTCACTATGACCCATGATAGCGTGAGATGCCGCAACACCACAATCAACTACCATGGAGGATCACTGCGGTAAACCACAACCGGGATCATCCATGTTTCCCATGATTTTAGCATGGTATAACCTAGGTCCACTTCATTTGACCTGGCCCACCAGCCTGACTCGGCCCGCCGATCTAGCGCAACCTATCGACCAGACCCATCCCACTGGGCTTAGCCCAATTGATGTCCATCACCACAATACTACATCTACTGCCATGTCCTATGTCTGCCGCTAAATCTATAGACACCACACTCGCATCCACCACCATGTCATTCAATATCGCACCCATGTTCACCGCTACCACACACGCTGCACGCGGCTCCGCCACCCATTTTGTCATGCACCTCCTCCTGTGTCGGCCACTACTGCATCACGCTGGTGGTCCCTTATGCGGAACACCATGCCTCCACAGATTCTTGAAAAAATAAATTATCACCAATCCGATCTCCAAGGGTACCGATCTATATAGATCCAGCCTCGGGTGTCGATTCACTTCGAATCTGGGGGTCCGATAGAGTTCAAGACCATCCTCAAATGTCAAGCTAGTAACCTCGAGGTTATAATAGTGAATATCATGATTAAAGGAGGGAGAAATATAAAATAACTAAGCTTTATAATCATTTTCCAAACATTCTTGACCAACGATCAAAATCGGGGTATTTGGGTTAGAAAACCAGATTAAATCAATCCCAACTCACAAATATGATCGATCCTCTAGATAATTTGTTCGTGTATTAGTCAACATTCTTCAATGGAATAATAAACGATAAAAAAATATCAAATAAAAATACCAAAAAAATTTTGGTTGAATTTACTATGAATAAAAAAGATTCATCATCGTCGTTGGTGAGATCTGTCATTATCGGTGTTCATCAATCGCAAATTCGATGATACACTATTGCCTTACTGACCGGATTCTCAAGAGGTTTCTTCCCAAAATCTCCATGTAATTCCAGGGTTATGAGTCTAACCCAGGGTCTCTGATAAATGGTTTATTTATAAATTAACCTATCGTTGTGTTGATGAAATAAAATAAATTTTTTTCTTAATTTTTTTAAAACTCTCAATACAACTTTCCACAATAGGCCCATGTCGACAAATGTTTGGTCTTTCCTAGGGTAAATCCTCAATTCTAAAGTAATCGATTCCTTAATATTTCCAATTTAGTGACCCATTTAATTATTATTCCACTTTTTCAGGATAATCGTGCGTGCATGATATTAAATATGTTAATATTTTTCAAACATTTGTTTCAAGAACCCCATGCCTTAAATCACACACCACATTAGAGCCTAGTCTCTAAATAAATCCATATAATATTAAAAAAAATATATAAAAAATTAGAGATGTTTAATTCTCCCAACATTGGGTATTTACATCCCAAAAAATCTAAAACAAGGGATACTCAAATAGATGAGGGTAATGAGCACAAAAATGAGCCTCCCACTACCATGTGCTCTCCTGGATATTCGCGTGCTGCCACCAAATTTGAATCAATTTAATAGATCACCCATGAAGGATCCTCTCCAAACAATCCTTGATCTCCACTGGGTGCTCATCAAAGGTATCTCTATCCTCATTGTCCGGCTCTCCCCAGTTGTTGACGTGTGATGTGTCATGCATGTACCTATTCAGTTGTATCCCAAGGAAGACATCGTGTACCGAGTATAACTACAGAGGTAGAGCAAAGTTGTATGTCACCTCACCATATCTACACAATATATGGAAAGGGCCAATGAAACTCAGAGATAGATTTTCACCCTAGCTAAATTTCTATAATCCTCATCAATGTGAACTTAAAAAAATACGTGGTCTACTTACTTGAACTTGAAAGGCCTCCATCCCACACCATCATATAATTTATGATGGATATGAATAGTCTATGTCCTCTCTAGGATGATCTAAAATTTATCTACATTATCTCAAACCATCTTCAACCCCATGAGTGATGACTCTCCTGGGTTAGTAAAAAAAAATTGGTGAACTATAGGGTTACCCATAAAAATCCTTGAATGGTGCCATACCAATGGTGGAATGGTTGTTGGTGTTGTATGAAAACTCCACAAGTGGTTAGTGATCCTCCCAACTATGAAAAAGCGTAACAAGCAATCCTGACTCATATACTCTAGAACCTGAATGGTCTGCTTAGTCTAGCCATCTATCTATGGTTCAAATGATGTGCTCTAGCATAGATGGGTCCCAACCAACTCCATTAATCCCTTACACCACTGATATTTAAAGCGAACATTGCAATCAAAAAAATTCGTTGATTGGGATCCACTGATTAAAACTATCTCCTATATATAGAGGCATCCCAGGCTCTCTACTATACTCTGATCTCATATATATAGGAAGTGGGTTGACTTCATGAGTCAGTCAAAAATCACCCATATGGCATAGTGTCCCCAAAATGTTTCTGGTAAAACCATCACAAAGTCCATTTATATTCCGTTCTAATTTCATTATGGATCGTCAAGGGGTTGAGATAAACCCAGTAGAACCTCATGGTTAGAATTTACTTGGTGACAAGTAAGGCATCGAGAAACAAAATTTGTAACTCCTTTCATCATCCTAGGCCACCAAAACCTATGTGGAAGGTCTAGGTATTCTTTTCCATAGATGGATGTACTACCAAATGGGATTTATGAAACTCCCTCAAAACCTCCTCCTACAATGTTACTATTACTAATGTGTGATCTTGGAAAAAAAATGACATTATCCCCACCTTTTGAGTACCAATTTGGAGAATTTCATGTGGATATTTGATCATATAGGGTATTTCAGTCATTATATCCAATATCTGCCTCTTTAAATTACTCTAAGAGTGGATGGGTGATAGTATTTCACTAATGGTAAGCTAGTACATCTCTATCCACAAAGGATATCCACAATGAATCAAACTACTCTGATACCTCATTCTGAAACTACAATCTGGATCTCTTAATAAGAGAATTTTCCACAACGTTCCCCTTCCCAGGAGTACAGAAAATAACAATGTAATATTCCAAGAGGAATTATAGTCCTCTCCTCGGTATCAGGTTCATATAATTGTGAGTGAATTTATTTTTGAGACTCTTGTGATTAGAGTAGATGATAAACCAATCTCCCATTAGGTAGTTTCCCCACATCCATATTACGAAGACTATCACTACTAGCTCAAGATCATGGGTCATGTATTTCTACTTGTGCGATATCAACTGGAATGAAATTTTGTAAACCACTACTTTATTTTTTATACTAACCCAACTAAGTTCTGTCCCTAATGCATCACATAACACCACATACATGAAGTCTTACTCAAAAAACTGTAGTATGGGGCACTCATTAGCCTCTTCCTCTACTCCTGAAAGAACTGTAGTAACTTTTCAGTCCACATGAAATGATACCCCTTTTATGTCAATGATTTCAAGGGTGATGACACTCTAGAGAAGTTGGGTAAAAACATCTGATAGTACCCTACCAATACAAGGAAACTCCGTACCTCAGTAACACATTTCGGTGGATCCCAAGAAAGAATTGCCACAACCTTCACTAGATCCAGTGCTGCTCCGTCTTCTAGGATGACATGCCCATGAAAATGGACATATTGAACCCAAAATCGGAAATTTAAGATATTCCCTTAAAGGTGGTTATCTCATAGTATTTCCAAGACCATCTTCATGTGTCTCATGTGATCCTACTCAAACGCCGAGTACACTAGGATGTCATTGATGAAACCCACCCCAAACTGGTCTATGTACAGACGAAATATCTAGTTAATGAGTCCCATGATCACAACAAGGGAATTCATCATTCCCAACAACATCATCATGTACCCATAGTGACCATAATGACATCTGAAGACCTTCATCGGTATATCATCATATCCTACTTGAAACTGCTGATAACCTGATCTATGGTCTATCTTCGAGAACCATCACAGTTCATTAAAATTCTCAAAGAGGTATTATATCTCCAAAAGTGGATACATGTTATTTATGGTCACCTATTTTATGTTCTGGTAATACACACATATCCTCAATCTATTTTATACCTTCTGGTAAAACAAAACTAGAGCTGACTAGGTTGAAACACTAGGTCTCACAAATCCCTTCATCTATAAGTCATCCAATTGTATACTTAACTCATGAAGCTCTATGAGAGCCATCAGATATGTTGGAGTAGATATTGGTGCCTTTCTAGGGTGTAGATCAATGCATATGTCCATTACCCAGTGGGGAGATAAACCTAAAACATATTCAGGAATGAAATCCTCATACTCTGCCACCAGTACTAGAAAATGAGGGCTCATATCATCCACTAAACCATGGGTGAGGCTAGCTAACTGATGAGTAATTGGATGCACCCTCCAATGTGCGAGTCAATCCTGCACTGCTTGTGTTTAATTTTTACCAAAAAAGGAAAACCCGGTTCCATCAATGAAGCCACGCCTCACACATTTCCTAAAACAATCAATCTGGGAAAGAAATGAGGATAACCAGTCTATACCAATAATGAAGTCATAAGGCCTTGACGCCACTACAAATGAGATCCCAACTTAAACTCTGACCTCCAAGAGTCAGGTAACACTATCGGAACAAGTGTGTGATCATTGATTCTCCCCCAGTAGGACTCTCTATTATTAAGGGTAAATTCAATGGTTCAACCGAAATATCAGAGTCTCAAACAGGATTCGTGGAATGAAAGTAATTACAATAACATGTGTCTATCATAACTACAAAGAGGTGAAAAAGTCAAATATCATACCTTGTGTCATCCCTTAAGACATGGGGTCATAAAACTCCATTGCCTTCAGTTGGACTCATCCCTATCAACCAGCTCTCTGAGTCTGGAACGCACCACCTCGGGGTGATGACAGTAATAGGTTAAACCTCTGACCACCTACTACTTCCCTAGGTACCCCTCTTCCACGTCCTCCAACCTACATACAACCCTTATCCCATCTCTATCATTGAAATGACAATCCCTCAACTATCTCGTGATATGATGTATAAAAGTTCATTAAATCTCCTTATAGATATCATTGATCACCACCCTTGGATGATTCAAGCTGCCCTCGGAGCCCTTCACCACTATCCCCGAGTCCTAGGAAAGCCCCCTAAACTATATGATCATCTTAGATACCTTTGACTATCACCGGCTACCTATTGCTGAGGTCTCACCTACTAGGTGACTACTGTTATCTCCTACTACCGGTGTCTTCTCTTCTAGAAAACTCTCCACTCTCAAGTATCTCTCAAGTACCCTAACAAAGGTAGAAATTCTATGGGATACCACTGATTCCATGTTGTCCTAGAACAAGCCCTACTCGAAGGACTAATCCTTGATTAATTAGTCTCATACAATGTCAAAGGAGTCATTAGAATTATAAGTAAACTTCACTAAATACTCTTCCAAAGTAATACTACCATACTTCGAATGCATAATTTCATGTATAAGTACTAATCACAATTTGGCTGGATAGAAATCCTATGTGATGAGATTTTAGAAGTCATTCCAATAGAGAGATTTCTCATCATGTGATTGAGTAACCAATATCTACCATCATCCCATAGAATACTAAAGAATACTGATGGTAACGACATACATCTGATCATCATGCATATCAAAAGGTGGAAAACATAGGTGACTTCCTCTAGACAGTCCTCATCCATATGGGGTCTACCTCATCCTGAAACCTGGGAGGTTTCTACCTCTAAAACTTGTGAAACACATTCAGAAGACGTGCATCCTTACCTAGTTGTACTGGTAGTAGCTAATTATTGATGGGTTTTGGTATTGATTGTAAATCATCAAGAGGTGCTATATCAGGTACATGTTTGTATACAGATGCCTTGTCAATAGGAAGATCATCCTCGTGATCACACGGATGAATCCTAGATGACTCTCTCTATGGAGGCATCTTGAAATAAAACAAGATGTACCATGGTCAATAGAGTATACTTGGGGAGCTAACTCAAGAAGGAAACAGAAGACACAACCATTCTTATATAATGCATGTACCATTGTTATTCTCAGTAGGTAGTGTTTTCATGTATTGATTCGAAAAGCTAGTAATCAGATTCCTCAGGTATGGATACGTCAGCTGTCACAACAACACTGGGGTCCCTGGCCTAAAAGGTAAACTCAAAACACTTAACATTGTTTCCCCAAACCAATCTCATAGACTAACGATCCTAAAATAATACTGACCTCATTTGATACCACTCTGTCATGAACCATCCTAGTGGGGACCATGCTGTGACTCCCCAAGCCCACCTCCAATAGGCCAGGGGCTGGTGACTAGCACTGAGTAGGTATATTAATAACATGGGAGGCATTTGTTATGTACATGTATGAACACACACATCTCCAAACCCATAAAATGATGAAATGTAAAAACCACCAAATAAAAAATGATTGTGTACCACTATATCACACTACTATATTACAATAAAAAGTAATGTAAAGTAAAAAAAGGGAAAAATAAATTCCCAACTAAAAGAGTCTCTAACCATAAGTCCAACCTATAAGAAAAAGGCTACTGGGACTACTGTCTGTAGCCATATTAACAAACCTTAGTATTTCTATCATCACAAGATACCATCTAGTCCAAGTCCACCTAAGACTCTATCAAAAGGCCAATCATCTTCATAAGACAAGACACAGGTGGGAAAATCCTTTGCATGTGTGAGTATAAAAATACTCAGCATGACACCCTGAAAATACTAAACATGAATCACCAAGTATAGTCAGCTCAATAAAATATATAACAGATCCTGAAAGAGAAATAAAATCTAGATATACTCAGAAGAGACACCACGCCATCATGAACTCATAACCAACTACCATCCTCATGATTCCTCTCGAAGCACCCTAATTCTAGGGGAAATCAATCCTTGAGCCATGATATCATCTGAGACACTCAATGAATTGGTATATCTCATTTGGGACCTTCCCCAAGAGAAAAAATTGGTCCAGGTAGACTATGATACACATAGAGAGGGCTAAAACTGCTGGGGGATACCAAATACCCAATATGGATCAACCCATTACGCAGAGGATCATACACCAAAGATTACACAAACCCTACTTATATGGACAAATATATGGAGGATCAACGTCCTAATTAGGGAGTTCATTCCAATTCCACAAAATCCAATAGAGATGATAGTGGATCTCACTCTAGTCTTGTGGAGGGATACTACATCTATATCTGAGGCATGAACTCTAAAGGGGATTACAATCCAGTGATGAAGATGTAATGACACACTAAACCCTCAAGGAAAGGAGAAAAGGTACTCTATCCAACTATAATGGTCCAACTTAAAAACCCAAAATTTGTCACAAAATGATCGTATCAGTGTTAGGGTCTCAAAATCGCAAATATAATGTCGATTGGATGATCCATTTAAGAGTTACGGTTGTTTGAATGAACCTGTCCGCATGCCTTTCGAGGGCCATCAAACCTACTACCGATGTCGACCTCCGCAGTCTGTCCACCTACCACACCGACTGACCACCTATGGACTGACCATCACAGTTAGTCCACAGACCATGCAGTGACTATGACCCACAGCTGCTGGAGTATCCATGACACCCCGGTTTACATCTGAGGTCAATCACTATGGTCTATTGCAACCGGTCTCCTCCCCGGTTTCCCCTGATCTGACCTTGGTCCAATTCTTTCTACCCGGCCCACCAGCCAAACCCGACCCACCAATCTATCCTGGAAAAACAACAAGGACTGACCTACATGGCTCGACCCACTATGCATCTGTATCTGTGTCCCATGTCTACCGTTGTATCTGTCACCACCGCACGGATGTCTATAGCTGCATCCCTCCATCACCACACATCCCACACACGGCTCTATCACGCATGACACCAACCGCCACCGCTGGCCACCCATTCCACTGCATGCACCGTCTGCCTCCACCTCGCACTGGTGGTCCCTTATATTAATCACCATGTATCCTTTGATTCCCAAAAAATTAAATGATTGATGATCTGAGATCCTTCGGTCCTGATCTACATAGATCAAACCTCGATTTTTGATTTGGCTCTGGTCGAGTTTGGAACCACCTGGAAACATCAATCTAGGAACCGTGGGGTTCCAAAAGTGAATAGCACAAAGAATTGAGAGATAAATTTACAATCATGTAGGTTTATCATCATTTTTAAATAATTATTGGACAATGATAAAAATCGAGGGATTTGGGATAGAAAACTGTATTATATCAATCACAAATTACAAATACGATCAATCAGTGGGCTTATACATTTTTGGATTAGTCTGAATTCATGATAAGAATCAAGAATAGGGCAGAAAATATTAAATCAGAAGCCATACATTGATTTGGATTGAGTGAAGATGAATAACGAAGCTTCGCCGTCATCGTTGGTGAGATCCATAAATATTAGCATTTGTGAATCACCGATTCGAAGATCCACCATCACCTACATGAGAGGATTATCCAAAGGTTTCTTCCTAGCATCTCAAGATAATTCTAGGGTAATGAGACTAACCCTAGATCTATGAAAAAGGTTTATTTGAAAATATTCTTGCCACTGTGTTGATGAATTAAAATTATGTTTTACCTAATTTGTTTTATAATTTTAAAACAAACAAGACGAAATTCTATAATCGACTCGTTCTGACCAATGTTAGGTAGTTCCTATGGTAAATCCAATATTCTGAAATCAATGATACGCTTTGATTTTTTGGATCCGAGCATGTGTTAAAGAGTTATTCCAAAGTTTTCAAAGAACTATAGACACATGTTATTAAATATTTTATTATTTTCAAACATTTTTATTGGGAACACTGGGCCTCATAATCACACTTTGTCTCAGGGCCTAGTCTCAAAACAATACATATAATATTGATAAATATTACATTGAAAAAATGATATGTTACATAGAACCTTATATTAACCCAAAATTGACCCCACTCAAACCAACTCATTTTCTCTCATTTTTTGGAGGTTCTTGGATACATTCCAAACCATTCTTCCCTCCTTTCATGGAGATTCAAATTTTGGATCAAAGCTCTATACCTTCCTTGATATGTGAATCTCATCTCGATTAGTTTCCCATCACTTTCCCATTATTATCGAATCCTTTAAAAGATGTTTATAAACTGTTAATTATAAATCAATATCTATGTTTATAAGATCTTTATTCATTTGATCATGGATAAAGGTTTTAGAAATACATAGTGTTCCAATTGGTGAGTGTTTTCAATGAATCAAGGATGGTGGTCTATAATTCAAATCCCAAATTAATGACATCAATTATGGTTATGTAATTGTAAAATTTAGATTATAAGATTAGAGATTGAGTTATTTATTGAGTTAATTAATTTATTTAACTAATGAATCGATGGAATTGTGAAATTGGGTTATTGAGATTTTGAATTTGAATAATTAAATTTTGAATTAATTATGGGATATTGTGGTTATGAATTTGAATAATTATTTTTTGAATTAATTATTGGATATTGAAATTATTAATGTGAATAATTATTTTTTGAATTAATTACTGGATGTTGAGATTGTGATATATGAATAATTCATTGTTGAATTTTTTATTGGATTTTGATATTGTGAATTAATTAATTAGCGTGATCAATTAATTTTTTAATTAATTAATGGTACTGATGTGATTAATTAATTTCTTAATTAATTAATGGAATATTGGGTGTATGAAATTTATGAATTTTAATAATATATTGGAGAAATAATTAACGTGATTATTCTGTGTGGGACATGGTCTGCTGCCTCAAAAGCCCATAGTGTTATAATAAATGATGAATGGTGATAGTGGAATTTAAATTTGATAATTCTGTATTGGACATGGTTTGCTATATCAAAATACCAATTGTGATAAGAAATGATGAATGGTAACACTGATATTCACATTAGCTAATTGTGTGTAGGACCTGGTCTACTTCATCAAAAGAGCATAGTGTGATAAGAAATGATGAATAATAAAAATTGAATTCATATGTGAGTAGAAATGATTAATGGTAATAGTGGAATTGACATGATATAATTATTTCTGAGATAGGGTATGCTGCATAAAAATCCTATAGCATGATAAGATATTTGGAGTGGTAAAAATGGAAGTCTTATATATGATATCCCTTGGGGATAGTTCAGACTCAAACACCGACCGAAGCAGGTACTAAGAGTTCTGTGTCCTCCGGAACCCGAGTGTTATATTGTTAAATAAAGAGTAATTATATATGTGTAAACAGTTTACATTATTTCATTTGTTAATTATTTATACAACTACATACATGGTTTGACTAGAAATTGTTGTGGACACCATTGGTGGTGGACTACGGAGTTGTACTCACACCCTACCAAGGTTTCTTAATTAGTACCCGAATAGAATTTATGTTTGTAGGTTAGGATAAGTGCATATAGCCTATTTTAAATGGATGATTTGGGATCAGTTGTGGATAATGTAATTAGATTTGGTTCATGATCCGCATGAGTGTTAATATTTTCTTTACTTCTAGGTTTTCATTTTAACACAAGGAATGTAGACTATCATGGCATATATACTATTCAAATTTGATATTGTATTTCTATTTTTGGTCATCTTATGATGTTGGTTTTATCTTGGTAATCATTATATGTCCTTTTTGTGGTTGATTATTTATTTTTTCTTCTTTATTAATCTTATAAAGAGGGTATAGTCTCCCAATGATCAATAATAGAACCTCTCTTCTAGTCATAAACCTTTGGAATGGGGGGGGGGGGGGTTGATGTCATGTTGGCCAACAGTTCAGGGAACCTATGTGTAGAGCCAATGATGGGTCATCCCCAAGTGAAATCAGAGCCCAACATTATTTTATTTTCTTTTGTGTTACTAGTTGGGAGAGTTAGACAGGAGTATGCAATATATGTGTGTTGTTATAGTTGAATGTTATTTCCCCTTTGATGATGTACTTTATGTGTGATGTGATTATTGTTTCTAAGATTTTATGAGATTTTACTCATGGTCCAAATTGGAACAAGATATGAATATTCAGGGATCATTATGGGAACTTAGGATTATTTTATGGTATCCACCATTTTATGAATACATGAGAAAATGGTTTTTGGGATAGTTTATGAAGTTTAACTATTTTTACATTCGGGTGAAATTGAACTAAAATTGTGCCTAATATGAAATTGAGAATTGTGAAAGTATAAAATATGTGAATAAATGGATGTTTAAATGAGAAACATGAATAATGAAAAGGAGTTTATTATTTTATAAATATGAATTAAATGTAGGATGGTAAATGTTTGAGATAACACCTCAGTTTTGACCTTTTGGAGAGGTTTCAGAAAATGAATAATTGAGTCTTATTGTGATTTACTATTATGTAAATTGGATAAAGTTGTGTTATGGGTCTTGATATGTGTACGTGGAATTATAATGTTATGCCACCATAATGATTCATATTGAGAGGAAGGCAAGAGGATATGGCTAGAGATTATCAATCAATAGTGGTACCTGAGGTATTGATAGTGTTGAGTGAGGAAGCAGGGAAGGTGTTATGAGAGTACATTGATTGCTTCATGTAGTTTTGGGAAAGATACCCAGAGTGGGTTGTGAAGAGTATGTATTACCTTAAATTGGAGTTTCAGTTACAAAACCATTAGACTATTACTAGAGATGGTGGAACTAAGGTAACTAAGTTTTGTATTGAGTATATCCATACGACAAATTACTATTTGGAGACATCTACGGAGAAGATGGTGAGGATGGATACATATATACTATGAGGACTAGTAAAGATATGGTGAGATGTCTATGCTCGGACTGGATAGGATGAAGGAATGTTATGGAAGGTCTTCTTGGATATGTTCATAGACCACTTCTTTCCAAAGACACTGAGGTAGGAGAGAGAATATATATTCATGAGGTTGACTCAGGGGATTATGTCTTTTATGGATGATTATGGATGCTTTATAGACATGAAATGATTTTCTCCAACTTTGGAAAGGGTGAGATATTTAAGATGAGGCATTTACATGATGGACATAAGTATGAGATTACATAAAACGTTGATCTGTTTTAGTTAAATATGCTTGTTGAGATAGTGGATTAAGCTCTCATAGATGAGGGGAACATGAAGGAGGATTCCAGTGAATGATAGGTGCTTTTTTCTAGATGATCAGGAGGTATTACTTCTCATAGCAGCAACTGCCATTATGAAAACATTATCAATGGGAGTGGGAAGTCGAGTACATAGATGATGGGATAAGTTTCTCAAGATCTTATTCAAGTGGTATATCATGATTGTTTTTGGTTGGTACACTTCGGTAGACAGTTCTACTGAATACTGGTAGGGTGCTGAAGATGTGGAAGGATGGGAAATCTACATGGATTTTGTAGGGATGCATGATATATGGGTAGAGATAGGGGATCTAGACAAAAACATGTTGTGTGAAGGGGATATTTTGGGTCATAATAGTATTGTAGTAGGATTTCTAAAGGTCAAGGTGCTAGAGGTGGTGAAGAAGGTTATTCTAAGAAAGAGAATTCATATCGGTAGTGTGGTGCAACATAGGGGACAAAGTTGCATCGTAGGGAAGAGGGGTAGGACAATTACATGCCATTATGCCTACACTTGTTGATAGCAAGGATAGACCATTGATGGTTAGAGGTACTATTCTTATAGAGTACACACTAGATAGTTCCTTACATGATACTAGTTCTTCTCAGTCCTTTACTTATACACAAATTGGGAATATTTTGAGCCTGGTGGTAGAGTTTCTGAATAGGGTGTTGATGATATATGTATAACTGGGAGTATAGTTTAGAGAAATCTACTTGTGCAAGGGACATTCACTTGAGTTTTAGTCGTTTTTCTATGGGATATTTACATCTATCCTTGACATGTCACCCTTTGACCTAATTTTTCTTATGGACTAGTTAGTTTCATACAGATCCCATACAGATTTTTACCATAGGAGATGATATTTAATTATATTGAGTGTGAAAAGTATATTCACCACAAAATTTGGGATATCAAGGTGGGATTTAAAGTTCTAGTTCACTAAAGACTACGGGAGCTTACTGCCGAGGATTCTATTTTATTGCTGGATGATGAAGGTGTAAATTAGGATGTATTTCAACATGTAATTGAGAGATTTTAGTATGTTATTTATGATTATTTCTCAGGGATACCATCTGAGAGATATATAGACTTTATTATTGATCTTATTCTAAGGGATGAGACATTTTCTATTCCACCTCATAGAATGGAACTCCTTGAGATTCAATATCTCAATAATTAGCTGGTGGTGTTGGAGGATAAGGTGTTTATCTGAATGAGTATGTCCCATTGGGGTTCTCTAGTTTTCTTTTCTAATATAGAAGACATAACTCTACATTTTTTGTTGATTAATGGAAGTTAAAACAAATTAATGTGAAAATATGTATCCTCTTACGTGTGTCGACTATCTATTTGAATAGTTGAAAGAAGATTTCATTTTCTCCAAGGTTGACTTGAGATCAGAGTATCATTCTTCGAGAGTTTATCCTTTTGATATACCGAGGACTTCTTTCCAAAATAGTTATGGCCTATATGATTTTTTTGTAATTTTTTTTCATTGATGAATGAACCATAAGTGTTTATGGCCTTCATGAATATAAGATTCCATATGTACCAAGAGTAGTTAGGGTGGTGTTTGGGGATGAAATCAAGGTTACCTATAAGACTATCGTGGATCATGAACAATTCATTAACATCTTTCCATGTACATTGAGAGAGAATATAATATATGACAAGCTATCTAAATTTCAGTTTTGTATTAATCAGTTACACTTCATGGGTCACATAAACTTTGAGTAAGGTGTTTTTGTTGACTCAGAGAAGTTGACTTCAACACCGATCTTGATCTAACCCAATCTAGGTGAGGAGTATATGGTGTTTCTTGATTCTCATGGGATCAGACACGAAGTATTGTTGATGGAAGGAGATCATGTTATGAAATATGGGTCTTAGTAGGTGAGTCCACATGAATCGAACTACCTTATTCATGAACTCGAGTTTCCAACAATTGTTTGTGCATTAAAGTGTTGGAATCATTATTCATTTTGGATGAAGTTTTATGTGTTTAGAGATCATTAGATCTTAGAGTATATGTTTTTGCAGCATGATTTAAATCTCTTGTTGAAGAGGTGGGTTTTGTAAATTTATTCATTTTATATTGATCTAGAATATATTCCCATAAAGTGAAAAAAGTGTTTATGATGCTTTAAATAAGAAAAATCAAACTCAAGCTATTAAAGAGTCCAGTGTTGAGTGGAAGATAAAGACTCTTCTTGATGAGATGTATGTGGTAGTCTAGGAGATTCAGGATAAGATGACTCTCATATCAATTTTAGTGGAATATATAATTTTGGGATGGATTAGAGATATGTAGTATGAGGATCCAGATTGTTTGGAATTTTGGGAAAGCCTTGAAGGCGGGGAGTCACCATTAAATTAGATTATAGATAAGGATGAGATCACCTGTATTAAGAATTAGTTTGTTGTGCCTATTAGTATGCTGGAGGAGCTCATGCATGAGTCTTATGCCTTGAAGTGGGTGGGAAATCCAGGTGTGAAAAAATGTACTGTGACCTACAATAATAGTTATGGAGGTCGTGCATGAAAATAGAGATAGTAGGGTTCATGAAACGATGTTACACCTATTGGTGGGTAATGGATAAGAATCAATAGCCTAGTGGTTTAATACACCTATTTTCCATTCTATAATGGATGTGAGAGGATGTGAGTGTGGAATTTATGGTGGGTCTCTCGATAAAGAATCAAGGTAATTTAACTATTTGGGTTATTGTGGACTTCTTAACAAAGCTAGAACATTTATTACTTGTGTGGGAGAATTTTTTAGTTGATCAATTTAGAGAAATTTATATTTTGGAGATAGTTTGTTTGGAAGGGGTATAATGGACTATTGTTTCAGACCATAACTCGTGTTTTACTTTCTGCCTCTCATAGGGCTTATAGAAGGCTCTTGGTATGAAATTTTGGATGAGTATGACTTTCCACGCATAGAAATATTGGTAGTAGGAGTATACTATACATGTGTTTGAGGATATGCTGTGAGAATGTGTTCTATACTTTGGTTGATCTTGGGAGAATCAGCTGAAACTCCTGGAGTTTTACTATAAAAATAGCTAATAGGAAACTATATAGATGGAACCATATAAGGATATTTATGGTTGTCCATGCAGATCACCTCTATTCTTAATAGAGGTTGGTGAGTTAGAGTTATTGAGACAGAGTCTTGTGTATGAGACATCAGAGTAGGTTGAGTTCAAACGGAAGCATATGGCTTTGTCACATAGTAGACAGAAGTCATATGATGATATACGTTGATGAACCATAGAGTTTACAAAATGTGATCACGTATTCCTTTGAGTCTCATCTAGAATGGGTCAAAATAGGTTATAGGGATAAAGAAAGATGACACCCAGGTTTGTAGGACCTTTTAATGTTGTGAAGAGAATAATTCCATTGATGTACCTATTGGATCTTCAATAGAGATACAATGATTTGAATGTTGTTTTCCATTTGTCAGAACATTGGTAGTATCACCCCAACCATTCTCATGGGATCGATGTGGATGATGTTGAGCTTGAGATAGATTCATCCTTTGAGGAGCATTTGATATGTGTGTTGGATCACAATGATACATTGTTTCCGGAAAAGAACTTGATGATTGTTCATGTATTATTGAAACATGGTCATGTTCAAGTGGAAGCATGGGAGAGATAAGCAGATATGAGGGATTAGTGGACCATCTTTTTGACTTGGAATATTAGATGTAATTTGATTTATAGCTCAAGGATGATCTATTATAAGGTGGTGAGATCGTAAAACCCTGACCTATTCGGTAGATATACAAATCTTGTTTGCAGGTACTCATTTTTCTTATGTTGACTAATTTTCAATTGGGGTTTACCTTGGGGTGTTTTTGGGTGAAAATTTTAGATAAATAGAAGAAAGAGGGAAGTGCATGGTTGGAACGCAGTAAGGGAAAACTGTACACCCTATCCCATCAAACTTTGTGAACCCAAACAGAGGGGGTTCACATGGTTGGAATATGGTTTATCGAACCGATCACCCTAGAAAGAGAAACCGTGCACCCCCTAGAAGAGGTACTTGGTTAATGTGCACATTTTGGAAAACTGTGTGCCTCTTCTCTTCAAAATATGATTGAGGTTTTAATTAAAAAAAATTTATATTTAAAAATACCCAAACCCTAAATCAAAAAAAAACATTTACACCCACTTAGACAAACAAATTTCACTCGTTGTTTGAGGTCTCAAGATGCATTCTAAGACCTTATAACATTAGTTCACTGTGATTCAAAGTCCATATCAAAGATCTGCAACATCCTCATTAATTTAATCTCAACAAAATTGGTTTCTCGTTTCATTCATATTATACTCACACACTTGAAAGGATTTATATCCTCAATTGATTTTAGATATTGATCTTGGTTTATAAGATCTTGATTCATTTGATTCTTGATCTAGATTTGATATCTATATCTTGTTCTTCATTGCATTCTCAAATAATCTGCATCAAATGAGGGAGTCTTCTATTGGTGAGTGTTGTTAATGAAGCAAGGTGGGTGGTCTATAATTCAAATCCAAAAGTCTTGATTTCAATTAGGTTTATATAATTTTAAAATTTCTATTAGACAGTTGGAAATTGAGTTCCTAATTGAATTAATAAATCTGGTAAATTAACTAATTAAGGGAATTGTGAAATTAGGATATTAGATTTTGAATTTGAATAATTAATTGTTCAATTAGTTACGGGATATTGAGATTTTTAATTTGAATAATCAATTTTTGAATTAATCATGGATTATTGAGATTTTAAATAGGCATAATTAATTGTTGAATTAATTATTGGAGGTTGATATTGTGATATTTGAATAATTAATTATTGAATTAATTATTGGAAGTTTAGATAATGAATGAATGATTTAATTATTGAATTAATTAGTGGAATTAATGTGGTTAATTAATTATTTAATTAATTAATCATATTTATGTGATTAAATAATTTTTTAATTAATTAATGTAATGATATGTATATGAAATTGTTGAATTTGATTAATTAATAGGAGAATTAATTAATGCAATAATTGTGTGTGGGACATGGTCTACAAAATAGAGTGTATATACTGTGATAATAAATGATGAATGGTAACAATGAAATTCACATGTGAGAATTGTTTGCCGGACATGGTCTGCTGAATCAAAATCTTATAGCATTATAAGAAATCATGAATGGTAAAAATGAAATTCATATGTTATAATCGTGTGGGAGATGTGGTCTGCTACATCAAACTCCTATAGTGTGATATGAAATTATGACTTCTAATATTTTCATTCATACGTGATTAGAAATGATCCATAACAAAAATGTCATTCACTTGTAAATAATTGTGTGGGGGAACATGGTCTGCAAAACCAAAATCACAAAGTGTGATATGAAATGTTGAATGGTAATAATAAAATTCATATATAAGATATAAAATGGGGATAGTTCAGACTTTTTCATGGGCCAAAGTGGGCATTAAGTGTTCAAGTGTCCCTAGGAACCTGAGTGTGATGTGGTTAAAAAAGAGTAACTGAATAAATGTAAACTATTTACTTTATTGCTTTTGTTTATTCTTTATAAAACTACATTCACTGTTTTAATGGATATTTTTTTAGACTCTATTTGTGGTGGTCTACTGTGTTCCTTTCACACCCTATTCAGGCTTCCAAATAGGTATCCTAATAGACATCATCCTTGAAGGATAGGATAAGGGAAATTTCTATATGTTAGATGGATGATTTGTGATGGATCTTGGATGAGGGAACCGAATGTGGTTAAGGAAACTCTTAAGAGTTTTTTGTGTCTTTACTTTTGAGTTTGTATTTTTTCACATGGCACATAAATGGACCTGGAACATCTACTATTAAGATTTTATATTGTATTTACAGTTTTGGTCATCTTGTGATACTGGAATTATCCTAGTTATGATTATAAATAATATGAGTTGTTGATTATTTATTTCTATTTTTTAGTAACTTTAATCAAGAGGATATAGTCTCCCCATGATCCATAATAGGCACTCAATTCTAACTAGTAGCCTCTGGCATATAGGGTAGTGCGCTTGAGTTCTGGTGTCCCATTCGCTCGATCATCAGTTTGTGGCACCCAGGATAGGACATCCAACAATATGTTTAGTATGACTCAAAGTGTTTGGTTTTTTGTATAAAAGTAAAATTTTAGTAAAAAATAGTTTTAATTGATTAAAAATAAATGCCAACTCATCAATTTTTTTAAATTAATTATTAAAATGACCCATGATGCATTTTTGATGTTTATCATTCTGTTTAATATTAATTTGAAATATGGTGTGACCCATATGACTCAAAGTTTGGGTCTTCAGTTTAAATTTAAATTTCATTAAAAACACACCAATTGATGAAAAATAAGAACATACAATCCTATTTTCTTTATATTTTTGAAAAATGATCCATAATAAATTTTTAAAGAGTAGAAATCATTCACATATCAATCTGATACATGGTGTGACTGGTATGGCACAAAGTGCATGTTTTTAGTTTTAAAAAAAATTCTATTTAAAAACAACTATAACTCATTGAAAACTAAGAAAAAACATTAATATTTTGAGGATAATATAAGAAAATGAATCAGAAGTCATTTTTTACATTTATGAATTAACTTCATTTCCATCTGACACATGGTGTGGAAAATATGAATCAATGTGCATGTTTTTATTTTAAATTGAAATTTTATTTAGAAAGACATGTGACATACTAAAAAACAAGATAAAACAATCATATTATTTTGAAACATAAAAATGATCAATATTTAATATGTGATATATAAGACTTTTAGTCACATTTATATGATGTATGGGGTGACTAGAGTGACTTGTGGTGTGTGATTTGAGTCTAAAAGTGTCATTTTAGTTAAAACGATATGCCACTCGCTGGAAACTGAGGAAACACATTCTGATTTTTTTTATAAATTATAATAATGATTAAAATATCATTGTTTATGTTTACCAATTAGTCACACATCAATATGATACATGATGTGATTGATATAACTCATATTGTAAGTTTTCAATTTAAAATTATTTTTTTATAAAATACATTCCACTAATAGAAAACTGAGAAAAACACTTTGATTAGATGGATATTTAAATAAAATAATCCATCATTAATTTTTATGGGTATGAATTAGTGGCATGAAACCCTATGAAATATGTGACCGGTATGACTCTAAGTGGGTGTATTCAGTTACAAAATTTCCTTTTAGTTAAAAAGACATGTTACTAAATGAAAACTGATAAAACACAGTAATATTATCTTGATGATATAGAAAAATGATCTAGAAGTCATTTTCATCAAGTAAGAATCAACCACATGTCAATTTTAAACAAGATGTTTCCAATATTACTCAAAGTGTGTGTATTTATTGAAACATTACATTTCAGTACAAAAGACGCACAACATAATCAAATCCAATAAAACACATCCAGATAGTTTGGATATTTTAGGAAAATGATCCAAAATTTATTTTTCATTTTTAGGAATCATTCTCACCTCAATCCAGTACACGATATGACCAATATTACTCAAAATGTCTATTTTTAGTTTATATGTAACATTTCAGATAAATATGTGGTCACACACTAAAAATGAACAAAAATAGTTTTATTGCCTTAATACATTAATAAAATGATCCCTAAATTACTTTTTATATGTAAAAATCATCCCAACATCAATTTGAAAAATTATTTGACTGCTAATAATCAAAATTCATGTTTTCAGTTTGAAAATAAAATTTCAGATAAAAATGAGACACTCACTAAAAAATAAGATAAACACTCAAATTTTCTTAATTTTTAAGAGAAAAATACATATATAATTTTTTTGAACTAGGAATAAGGCATGAATTAATCTAATACATGACGTGATTGGTATGAATAAAAGTGAAAGTTTTCATTATAATAAAGACATTCTAGTTAAAATTGTACGTCACTCATTGAAAACCATGATAACACACTTCTATTTTCTTGATAATTTTTTAAAATGATCCATATTTCACTTTTGATATATAGAAATCGACCACATGTTAATCAGACACATAATGTGGCCAATATGACTCATAAGTTGTGTTTTTATATAAAATTGACATTTTAATTCAAGACACTAAGGACATAATCAAAATTGCTGAAACACATTCAGAATGTTTTTATGAATTAGGACAATGATCCATAAGTCATTTATGATTTGTATTAATCATCAACTACTCAATATAATACACAATGTGATCACTATGCCTAAAAATATGTGTTTTTAGTTTTAAAGTAAAATTTTAGTTAAAAACAAATGCCACACTCTAATAACCATTATAAAAAACTCATATTGTCTTTACACTTTATAAAGATAATATTAAGTAATTATTGAGGTTTCATAATTATACAGAGGTTAATTTGATGCACAATGTGACCATTATGACTTAGAGTACATGTTTTCTTTTTAAAAATGACATTTTTGATAAAAATTAGTGTCACTCTTTGAAAACCATGAAATCACCATTGTATTTTATTGATAACTTTTGGAAAAATATTCATAAATCATTTGTGATGTGTTGGAATCAGCCACATGTCCGTCCAAAAAATGGTGTAGCCAATATGTCTCAAAGTGTATCTTTTCATTTTAAATATAGATTCTAGTTCCAACCACGAATCACATATTCAAAATAGAATAAATGCACTCGAATTTTCTTGATACTTTTAGAAAATGATCCATAAATTATTTTTGTTGTGTAGTATTCAACCACATGTTAATCTGACCCATGATGTGTTTGGTATGATTCGAAGCGTACACTTTCAGTTTTAAATTTAATTTTTATTAATTCATTTTTTCATATTTATGTTTAATTTATTTCATTATTGTATTTCTAATGTATGTTTTATTTTACATGTGAACTATTTTGAGTTGAGGTGGGTTTTCCACAACTGGTAGTATGATCAAGCAATTTTGAGAGGGTTCTAAAGACAACCGAACATTAATGTTTTTATTTTTTTATTTTTTTGATTAATTGTATGTACTAATGTTATTGTATATACCTATGTTTTAAATGTTGATAATCATTGTACAATAATTACTATTATTGTTCATTTGACACTGTTTCAAGAAATAATCCTTAAAACCATCGCAACAAAATTATAAATTATATATTTGATCTTCAAGGAACATACTAAATTCATATTCAAAATAATCATTGACATTATGTTGACCATATTTCTTAAATATCAATATATAATCTTTATTTCCCTATTAATATCTAATGGAAATTTTTTGACATTAAATCCAAAATTTTTTTTATCACTCATGTATCATCCTAAATAAATGACATAAAAAAATATCTATTTGAGATAAAACCTCAGTATATATCAAAATTATAATAGAAAACATATATGTGAATTTTTTATCTCATTTATATCTTTGAAAAAATTGGCGTAGTTCAAGTGTTGCAAGAAATTAGGTTAATCTAATTGACTATATTTTCAATATATCTTATACTCTACGACATAAAAATATACTATACGTTCTTTTATAATGAATTTGGAAGTCTAAAAAAGAAGAAAAATATTTCTAAGGTGTTTCATGTCAAAGTGGTCATTAATGTTTCTTCTGCAAAAAGTTTAAAATAATTAATGTCAAGAGGTATGTTTTTGACTCAATAATAATAATAAAATTGATCCCTCTTATTTTTTAACCAATAAAATGATATAAATAAATCCTTTAAAGTCATTATTATTTTTTATCATTAAAATTTCTTTTAATTTTTTCAAACAAGGAGACAATGATGATAACATTAAAATAAAAAATTAATCCTTTAAAAATGTATAAATACTTCAATGTTCAAAAATAAATAAATGATTCAATATCTAGAGTATATATTCCTTTCTAAAAAATCTATTTTCATCCCGCTTAAGGATCATCGATCATAATAAATAAAATTTGTAACAAATCATTGGATGCCTAATTTTTTTTTCAAAAAAATAAAAAACCAATTGAATATTTGTTATAATTAACATAAAAAATACCATTTCAATAACTAAATAATATCAATAACAATATATCAATAGGATACACTAATTAATAATATATATATATATATATGTGTGTGTGTGTCTGTAGAAACAAATTTACACAATTTATATGTATTTTTGTTTATTTATACAATTATTTTGATTTTATATAAGGGTCCCAAATCATAAAATATTAATTTAAGTATGTTTTAATTTTATGTTACAAAAAATATTATATTTATCATATATTTGATATTGATCGAAATTAAAAAACAAATATACATCATCATCACACAAAAATTACAATAATATAATGTATTAATTTAATATCATATAAAATATAATACATATGAATATTTAATCTTTACAGAAATTATATAGCTTAAAATAATATAATGATAATAACAATGGTCCCAATAATATACCAAGGTTTTATAAAGTTTCTTTCTTTCAAAGTAATTTAAAATTTTAGATAGTTTTTGTTATAATAAACATCGAGTTTTTGTTTCATTACAGTCAATAATGATTTTATTCGATAACGATCACGTCACACGACACCATGCTTCCATAAAACATGAAATAATATTATTTAAAATATGAATATTATAACATTAACATTAAAGAAACAAGTATTAATAGTATTAACTACTTTATGAAATATACATATAAATTTCCTAATCTATATAAATTTATTTATAAACACTAGGTAAATAATCACTCAATTTTTGGAAAATTTATTATAACCATAAAATTTTTTTTTCACCAAAATTTTTTATTGCTTTTTATATAGAAATTATTTATTTAATTATGGATATTTTATAAAATTTATATGATAAAATGAAAGTAATTTTTAAAATCGTCGAATCAAAATTAATTTATGGTTTAATTATGGTATTTTTTTAAAAATATTAAATTTTTAGAAAATAGTGAAAAATAGCGGGTTTTGTAAAACTATATTTTATTTTAAATAAAATAATTAATTTAAATTTACATTATGTTTTCATGAAAAAAGTATTCTTATTATCATTAAATCCACTTAATTAATTTTTAATAAATTTATTCTGTATTTTTGTATAAGTTTATTTTTTATGTTTAAATTGTTTTTCTCTGAAAACCATTTTAAAGTGCATAATTCTTTTCCATTTTCTCTAATTAAAAATATACCTAATACTGAATTCATTAAATAAAATTTATACATTATATATTAATAAATTTTAATTAATATTGATGATATGACTATTATTAGACGTATAGTTAATATAAAATCATCTAGAGCTTTAAAAAAATTAATCTTATAACAAACCTTATTTTTCCAAATGTTTGTGGGTTTTTTTAATTTTTATTTTTTCCACTTTTAAAAAACTTATTTGAAAAAAATAAATTTCATATTCAAAATAATCTTGTAAAAATATATGTGAGTGCTTTTTTTATAAATTTTTTAAAATATTAATTTTTTGATGAATAATAAAAAATATGGAATTTTAATTGAAAAAATACTTTCTATTTAAATTATTTATAAGGAAAAATTTTATTTTAAATTAAATTTAAGGTCAAATTACTTTAATGATATATCTATTAATACAATTTATGTAATTTGAAAACCCACGTTCTCATCATGTGTGTGGGATTAATTTTAAATTAAAAGATTCTATATATGTGGATTGGATTTGAAAAAATGGATTACATATTTGGTATCATATTATTTTTTATTTTCAAATAAATTAAACATAATTTTTGACCAAAATGAATTTTGAAAAAAAATTAAAAGTAATTAAGGTAGTTAACATAAAAATGGGTTTACTAGTGGTTAAACTAAAATGATAAGGGTTAAAATGACCTAAACATTTTTCTAATATCAATTTTATAGAAATATGTAAACCAGATATTGTTTTAGGGTTGATAATACTCTATTTTGGAGCGTTTTGTGTTGATAAAAACATGGGTACAACATTCACTTTTGAAAATAGGACAAGTGTGCCACTCATCTCACTTATAAAAGGCCACCCCTCTACTCTCCTCTTCACAACATAAAAATTTTTTGTTCATCCAATACCAACCCAAATCAGAAAAATGTTACCTCCTATCATCTTAGAAGCCTTATTTTGGGCCTAAATCTAAACTATAATGGATTTTGGTACAATCCTGAATAATTTAATCAATGAAAAGGTAACATTCTTCAACAAGATTTTTTTAATTTCTTACTCCACCTCCATAAATTCATAATAAACCATTATGATATAATACACATAGTATATTAAATATAATAAGATGTTTTTATCTTAATTTAATTACCCAAAACCCTCACCACATTCATTAATTGCGTTATGAAGTCGTCATTCAAATGTATGTAGAACTACCACCTTATGAATTGATTTCTTTCATTTTTCCCTTTACCACCTCTCCAAATTTTTTATGATAATGGATATAAAAAATATATATTATATTTATAAAATTATTATACCTAATGAGTCATTATAACAGATATTACGTTTTTTAATTTTCATTCTTTTAGGGATATAATAACGTCGTTGTGGTGAAAAATAGACTACCACCTCATGAAACGATGTGATTCATTTTTATTAACGCTTTACATGGAATCTAATAAGGATATACATAATAAAAATATATGATATATATGAAATAATTATAATATTAAAGAAAAATTTTTCATTCGAAAAATATAATATATCATTTTATTTCCTACCTTTTCACTCACTAAACGATTATAATGTCACTCGTGTATGTGTCGAATCCCGCCTACATGAAGCGATGTGAATCTCTTTTCATCACAAAAAATGTAGATGATATTAATAATTATATTTAAAGAAATAATATTATATTAATATGATTATGTAAATAAAATATATTTCTTACCTACTTTGTATTATTATTTTTCAGATATGGAAAAGTTACCCATGCGTATGTATGACCCACCATCTCCATGATTCTAATATACTTCATCTTTACAAAACCATATTTCATTATTGATATTAAATGTATAATTTAGGTATAAATATAGTAACTATTTTGTTTTAATTATTTTTTAAATTATGGAACCACGATCAATATTTTTTGGCTGAAAATAAAAAATCAAAACACATATGAAAAATATAGCAATTATTCCTCGAAACGTGAATTTAACATGGAATTGATAAAAAATAGATAATCTAACGACATAAATTAATCATAGAAGGTATGATATATTTAGGATTGGAAATATAATATATTTATAACAAACATATATTTATTATACATGATGTACTAATTATTATGGGGGATGTCAAGACTTACTGTATAAGATTTTTAATTTCTATGAGAAACTTTCCAAATTCACCATGTATTAATTTTATGTGGTGTATAACAACCTAATAATTTATTTTATGAATATTATACTAAATTTATGTTTATTTAAATATCCATTTTATCATATTTCTTTAATTGGTTTTGTGTTTGAAAAGTTACCAATGTTATAAGACATTGTTTTTTCAATTTTCTTTCTTTGAGCTATATGTATGTTATGCATGTATCAGCTTTTATGAGGAATATATACACCCAATTTGACATGTAATATTATGAATTTATTTATATTAATGATATGTTATGTTTTATTTATTGTTATTTCATCATGGGTCTTATTTTTCAAATTTTCCAAATTTTTAAATATTTTATGTTACAATCTAATTGTTCATTTGGATAATTTTTGATTAAGTGTTCGATAATAATATCTTATGATAAATCTCTCATGAAACTATTTAATTTTATTCAAGGGATTTTATTTAATGATAATATATGTTTTTGATTAATTTTACTCTCTCTATATACCCATGAGTTCAAAATAATGTTTTTAAGAAAATTGTCCATATTTCTCATTTCTATTCAAAACCCTTTTTCATCCAAAACCATGTTTTCCAAAAATGTTTTCAAAAATGTTTTTAAATATTTTTAGATGATTTATCAAAGAAATTTTTAAACATTTTATATTTTTACATTTTTTTAATGTAATATTCATGTTGATTTCAAAAAAAAATGCTCGTTGTGATTTTACATAATATGTGAAAGGAATATTTGTTTTTAACATGCTCAACTTGAAAGATAATTACTGCTTTCATGACCGCTAAATGATTTCAAGATCCTATTACAAGATTTTAAAGTTATTCTAAAACTATATATTTTGGAATATTTAGGAAATCATTATATTTTAAATAAACTATTTAATAATGAAATTGATTATGAATTTTTTTTGTTTTAAAAATTGTTTCTCAATGTGGAAAGGGTATTTTTCTCAAGGAAAATTTAAAATGATTTTCAAAGCCTCTTTTAAATGTTTTTAATGTTTATTTTATATTATAAGTATTGAAAAAACATTTAAAAAATTTTATTTTGAAAAAGTGATTTTCCAAGAAAGGTTATTCTCATAACAAAACATTGAAAGTGGTTATTTTTTTTAAATCATTCTCCATCTATGGTGAGATCCTTTGAGGTTTCTTAATTTTTAATAGGGGTACAATCCAAGGATACAATTCTTATTTTTTTCTCTAAATGATTTATTTTTATGTTTTAATGATGTTTATGAAGCCTATTTCTTTTCCTATGGGTTATAACATGATTTAATTCTTATGAATCATGATTCTTTTTCTATGAGTTATGATATTATAAAATGATTAAATGATTATAAAATCTGTCTCTTTTACATAGGTTATGACATAAATAATTGTTTATAAAAACCATTTCACATTACGGGTAATGATATTATTAATTTTTTTTGTTATCTTCTGGCACACATAAATATGATTTTCATTATGTGATGGGTGGGACCTATATCTCCCTCCATTTCATTGGGTGAAAATTTATTTCTCATGAGATAGATAAGACTTGAATGGGGAGTGAACCTAGTTCAACAAGAGACTTTGTCTTATATGCTTGTCTTGGGAGTGAATAATGAATACTATGATGGTTTTTATTGTAATACTAGTCCACTCATATAACATTTTTAGTGATCCTCTACTACTATGGAAATGAATATATTTTATTGCATGTATTACCAAAATTTATGTCTTATGTAAATGTTGTTCTATCATATAACATGTTCATTGATTTTATTTTATTTATATCTTATGAAATAAAAATATTAATTCCTTGACTCTTGATTCTGATATATTATTGGATGTTTATGGTTTTCAAATTTTACCATCATTTTCTTATATTCTTATATCCATGTTATGCTTACATATCTAAAATATTTATCTTTACTAAGAATTTGAGCTCAACATTTCTAATGTTTCATTTTCCTAGTTTATGAAGAATGGTTTTATGTAGGGTATTGTTATGAAGATTACTTTTTGAGAAGATATTTGTTGGTCATTTTGAATTTATATCACCAAATTATATGGTAGTGTACCTATTTTACAAAAACATATTACTGTCTTTAGGAATCTTTTTTTGCAATGTATTAAATATTTGGCTAAAAGATGTAATATATGTTTATGAAAAGCCTCGGTCTCTATAGTTGATATTAAATGAAATTCATTTTAGAATTTGGAAAATAGTATGAGGAAACTATAGTGATATCCTTATGGATATTTCTAAGGATATTTCTAGGTATGTCTCTATGGATATGTCTAAGGATGATCCAACATTTAGGAAAATATCATGTAATTTTTTTAAATGATAGAGAAAGTATTTTCCAAGTAATTACATAATTATATGGATATTGCATGTTGATGTGGCACTGATAAGGTGGTACATATGGGTAATAAATCCTAAAAGGGCGCATTGAGATGGAAAATATCATCACTTGGTGCACAATAATGGGCCTTTGTGAACACCTAGATTGACACTCTTGATGGATATGATTTGGAAATTCACAAACTCTTTACAAAAAATCATAAAGGATTTGAATATATTATGATCAAGGGTGACATAGGGTAACACTAAGGTGTCATTGATTTAAAATAATGTGTCTTGATTTAGAACACGTAAATGATTTTTTAGACAATGTTATTTTCCATCATAATTTGTGTTTCTCACACAATGCTTTTTGGTTTTAGTGAATGGTGGGAACCAAAAGAAACTGGGTTAACATTTAATGTGACAGAAATTTTTTGATGAACATACAATTGGGATGATGATTTACATAGAAGATACAATCACTATTCCCAACTAGTTATCATTATATATGTTTAATGAAATTCAACTTAACTAAATCTCGAGATCACCAAAGAAGAGAAGGATTGAGTTTATTTAGTGTCTAAGTAATGGATACCGTGGAGGGATGAATATTTAGTTTTTTATGGTGATAATTGGGATGAAAAATAAAATTACATATCTTAGAGTAACAAGATAGTATTTTTTATAGGGAAATAAAAAAACAACACTATTAAATGTAGATGAAGGATGAAAATTTCAGTTAAAGCATTAGATGAGAATAATAGTCTCCCGAAGGTATCATCACCTTTTGAATGTTTTAAATGTTGAATTGATGGGAATTATTCTAATTGATGAATAACGGGAAATATTATGCAGAGACTCCACAAGGCTGTATGAGTAATGGGTTTTCTATTGAAAATGAAAATATTATAGATGACATATAAAATGAAAAAGGAATTGAAGAAGAATATGGTAAATCCAAGTTAATGGTTTGATAAAGAAGTTGAAGGATTAAAGTATTTATTTATTGTAATTAAATAAATTATAAATATAGAAGGATTGTTCATTATATGTTTTTTCATATAATTTAAATAATATCTTGAATGATGCTAATGACTTAGAAAAATTATTTAGTAGAAAGGTGAGATTATTGGAAAACACATTATTATGGAAAATATATAATTAATATGTTTCTAATGTATAGATAATGAATATGGGATAAATTTATTATTTATTTGGTTAAAGTTTATTAGATAGTACTGATTTTATTATAAATGATTAATTATTTATTTATAAGGTTGCTTTTATTATCTTTAATATAGTTTAAAACATTATTCAATTTTCGAAATATATTAAACAAATATTGGTTCTATTAAAGGAATAAATATGTTGTATTGTTTTCTATGATGTTTTATGGTAATTTAGGTCATTACAATATTTCATGAGAATAAATGACATAGGTGTTCACATGTTTTTTATTTAGAAATTGAGAGATACTTCATGCTGTTTGGAAGATTAATTCTAGGTTGATTTTAAGAAAAATAGTAAACATATTAAAAAATATGAATTTTGGAAGGGTTATTAGGTTGACCATTTAAGGAATGTTTTATGTTTAAATTTATTTAAGGATTAATAGATTAATGAATTATTTTATAAAATAAAGATTTAATCAAAATTTGTTCTAAAATTTTTGTTGTGGTGATAACTAGAGAGAGAAGTAATGACTTATCATTTTATTTATGGATATAATGATCAATTAGAACTTTAGGAATAAAAATTCAACTTCATTATATAGATTAAGATATGATGTGTATATTTATCAAGGCATAACCAAAGGGTGATATTGTTCTTATTAAATGTAATTAAATCAAGTAAGTATATCTTCTTGTGAATGTTATTCAAATATATAAAAATGATCTTGAAATAAAATGTTGCCATGTTATAATAATCTTTATGATATCAATTAATTTTTTCACGCATCATTATTTTATGGTTTTGTGGTTGTTAACCTTTATTAAATAACCCAATTTCTTGTGATCAATCATCTCTATCACTCTTGAAAACTATTTTTTCATTTCATCAATGTAAAAATATTCACATACCACCTATGTTCTATTATTTGGAAAACTAGTTTTGAGTTACATTAGGTAAACATTATATTTATAGTTTTCCTTCATAAGGGATGATTTATTATTAATTTGTATGATGTGGGTTACTATGAAATAATTGTTTTATGTGAAACCCTTAATAAAAAGGTGAATTTTGATGGTGAAATAAATTTTATGGGGGTAAAATGTAACATTCCATTATTTTATGATTTTTTTCATTCAAAGTAATTTTAATTTTTTGGTAGATTTATTTATATTATACACCAAGATTATCTTGGGTTACAAACAACACGATGTTTCTTCGATAGAAAGCTAGAAACATGACACTGAGCTTCAACGAACTACAAAATAATATTATTTTAAATATGGATATTATAACCAAGCCATAAAATAGAAAGTTATGAATAATATTCACTAATTTATAAAATATACATATAAATTTCCTACATAATATAAATTTATTTATAAACTCTTATTAAATTGGCTACAAATGTTTGGTAAAGTAATTATATTCATCAAAGAAATATTTTATCCAAAAATAATTTTTAATTGATTTTTATTAAAAAATGTTGTAATTAATTTATATATATTTTTGGAAATTTATTTCATAAAATGAACTTAATTTTCTAAATAATCATATTTAAATAAAATCATGATTATATTTTTTATTTTTTGGAAAATTTTTATTTTCCAATGAATAAGAAAAAATACCATTTTTTTGAAAAACTATAATTTATTTTAAAAATATTAAAAATTGTAAATACAAATTTTGTTTAAATTGATGATAAGTATTATTTAGTAATATATATTTCACTTAATTACTTTATATTCCACATTTCACTATATTTTTTTAAATTATTGTTTTTGGGTTTAAATTTTTTTTTAGAACTGTTTGATAATGCATAATGTTTCTCCATTTTAATTAATTAAAATAATTCTTAATGAGTAATGTTTTAAATGAAATTTATAAACCATATATCAGTAAATTTGAGGTAATTTTTATATAATTATTATTTTTTGATGTAGTGTTTATATAACATCATATTGTGTATAAAAATAAACTTCTCAAAAACATGCTTTTTCATTGCATCTATTTGTTTGGATATGAATTTAATTTTTTCAAATTTAAGAAAAATTATTTTAAAAAATTAAATTAATTTTTGATATATTAATTTTAAAATAATATTAGGGATAATTTTTGATAATTTCTTGGATATATAACTTTTTTGATGAATAGTGAAAAATAATGAATTTTTATTTAAAATCATCCTATTTGTTAAAATTATTTATAAAGATAAATTTAACTTTAATTTAGTTTTAAGTAACAATTAGTTAAAATATTGATATATTAATCCAATTTATTTCATTATAATAAATTTTATATTAAAATTAGATATAAAAACTATATAAACTTTTGGGCATTTTCTATTTGAAAACCCTCTTTGTCATCACGTTTGCAAGCCTAATTGTAATTTTACATTTTGTATTTATATAAATTTAATTTGAAAAAATATATTATATATTTTGAATAATAAAAACTATTTTTTTATAAAAATTAAAACTTAATTTTTTACCAAATTGATTCATGAGAATAGTAAATATTAATCACATTGATTAAGATAAAAATTGGTTTACAAGGGGGTTAATCTAAATATATAATAAATAAAATTACCTATGTTTTTTGATAAAATATATTTTATTGAAATAAATCTACCCTAAAATTTTATATGATCGATAATATTCCATTTTTGAGCCTTTTGGTAGGGGAAAATAATGGTACACCTATCTCTCTTGAAATAAAACAATTGTGTGATTTTCCTCACTTATAAAAGGCCACACCTTATAATATATTCTCAAAACCATGATGCCTTTTTATTCATATAATACCTAAAAATATAACTTAAAAACATCCCGGATATAATATTTAAATCCTTATTTTTTACTGAAATCCAACCAAGTATGTTTTTCGTGAAAACCCAATGAGGTTTCCCGAAGAAGTGGTAACGATATTCAATGATAATTTTTATATTATGTCTTCCTCCACCTCCTTAAATTATTATTAAAACATGATGATAAAATAACCTCAGTATATTAAATATAATTATATGTTTTTATATTTATTAAATGACATAATACCTTCTCCACATCCTTAAAATGGGTTATGAAGTTATATTTTATGTGTGCAAAAAACTACCAACTCGTGAATCGATGTCAATCATTTTTCCATTACCACCACTCACAGTTGGGTATGATGATGGATAAAAAGTATATATATGATATATTTAGAATTATTATACCAATTTAGTGATTATATCATATATAATTTTTTACAATCCATTCCACATGGGATACAATAGCGTCGCTTGTGTGTACGGTAGTCTACCGCCTTATGAAGTGATGTGATTTTTTTTCACTAACTCTTTACATGAATGATAATAAGGATAATGTTACAAAAATAGGATATACATGAAATAATTATCATATTAATTTCATATTTTTAATTCTAAAATGATATTATATCTTTTTATTACATACCATTTCACTCTCTGAAATATGATAACATCATACATGTACGTGTGACTACCGCATTCACGAAGCGATGCAACTCTATTTTCATCAAAAAATCACATGGATGATATAGATAAGTATTTTTAAAGAAATAATATGATATAATTATCATTATTGAAATATTCTATAGTAATTACTTCATTTCTATAATTATTTCTGAAAAAAGGAAACTTAACTCGTGCATATTTTTGACCTACCATCCCCAAGATTACAACATTCTTCATTTCTCAAAACCATATTACATGATTATTTTTAAAAGTAATATTTATTTAAAAATAGGATAATTATTTTTTGGCCATTATTTTTGAGATTGTGGAACCATTATCAAAGTAAAAAAGAACATAAATAAAAACACAGAATATATACAAAAAACATAGTGGTTATCACCAGAAACATGACTTTAACATGGAATTATGAATAAACATGTAATAAATGGACATAAGTAAATAATATGTGGTATTATATATGTATGTATGGTTATTTAATATATTTATTATAATCTTATATTTGTTACACATGAGGTTCAAATGAGTATGTAGAAAGTCGAGACTTAAGGTACGAGATTTCAACATCACTTTTAATTTTTATGAGACTCATGCCTTATTCATCATGTATTTATTTAATGTTGTTTATATATATTAGATATGAATATTATTTTATGAATATAATTAAGATTATTTTTATTTACATATCTATTTTATTATATCTCTTTTATGGGTTTTATAGTTCAAAAGTTACCAAAGCCATATGGGATTTATGTCTCAATTTTCCCTCATTGAGATATATGTCATGTCATGAACCTATCTTCTTTTACATGGTGTATATACATGTCCATTGATATTCAATTTAAATAATTTATTTATCACGAGGATATGTTATTTTTAAATTAATGATATATCTTTACGACACATACGTTTCAATGTTACTAAAGTTGTAAAGATTTTATGTTACAATCTCATTGTTTATGAAGTTTGTTTATGATTATGATTATGGTGATAAGATATTATAATACTCTATATTGAATATAATTAATTTTCATGTATAGTATTTATTTCATGAGGATATAGGTTTGCCTTTTATTTTCCTCTCTATATATACCAAATAGTTCCAATTTATGTTTTTAGGAAAATTGTATTTATTCCTCTTTTCGATTGAAAATAACATTTCTGTAATAAAAAAATGTCTTCGAAAAATAATTTTAACAATTTTTAAAAAACTTATTCCGTAGTTTTTTATCCATGTATTAATTTTTATAAAATGTTTTTAAATTTATCGTCTTTTTATTTTCAAAATAATTCCATTTTTTATTTTACAGAAAATGTGAAAAGAATCTTGGTTTCTAACATGCATGACATGACCTATATATCCCATTATCCATACCACTCAATAATTTCCTGATTAAATTAAATGTTTTCAATTTTCATTTCAAAAAAACATGTTTTCCTAACATGTAGTAATGTTTTCGGTTTTAAAATATAATTTCAAAATGAAAATTAATTGGTAAATGTCTTGCGTTTTAAAAACTTCTTTTCAATGTGGAAAGACAATTCTACTGAAGAAATTTTAAAAATTATATTTAATGATTCATGTATATGTTTTTGATGTTTATTTTCAAATAAAAATGTTTTCCAAAATATTTTATAAGGTTTGGTTTCAAAAATTGATTTTCCAATAAAGCTTATAATAATCATGAAACATTCCGAATTATTATTCTTTAAAAATAGTTCTACATATAAGATTATATCATTTGAGGTTATTTATGCTCTATAGAAGATATGATCCAAGGATACCATTCATATTCTATAACTAAATTTTTAATTTTTATGATGTCATGATTTTTATAAAACCCGTTTCATTTCACACAGTTTATACCATGATGAAATTCTTTTGAAACATTCTTCTTTTTACATAAAATATTATATGTTGAAATGATGAAATTATAATGAAAAATATCTATTTTCCAAATGTTATGTTATGATGAAATGATTATGAAACCCATTTCATTTAATAGTTCATGATATAACTAATGTTTTATGATATTGTGGCACACATACATATGATTTTTATTATGTGATATGTGGGATATATATCTCTCTCTAATGCATTTGGTAAAGATTTATATCTAATGAGATAGACAGGACCATAACATTGAGTAAACCCAATTTATTAAGGGACTTTGTCATCTATGATGGGTCTGGAAGTTATCCTTGAATACTATAATGATTTGGACAGTGAAACCCTATTATAATGATATCCCTGGAAGTGAGACTCGACTAACAAGTAAATTATTTTCTATGATTATGTGCAAGACAAAATTCTATGTTTTATTAAAATTTTATGATGTCATAGAACATGATCATTGATTTGTTTAGGATTCATGTCTTATAAACTGATACTATTTATTTATATCACAAGAATCAGATCTTTGATATGTAAGTTTTGGTTTTCATATGTTATGATCATGTTATCATACCCTTGTGGTGATGTTATGAATATGATAATCCATTTTTTACTCTTACTAAACATTTGAGATCAATAATTCTTATGTTTCCCTTCCCCATGTTATGAAGAAAGGATTCAAGTAGGGTATTTTTGTGAATAATAATTAATGAGGATATTTTTATGGGACATGTTGAATATATTTCACCCAATGAAAAGATGATTTAACTATTCTCCAGAGACCCTAAATTATTATAGTTCACAAGTGTGTGTTTTTGTAACGTATCCAATTCACATCTAAAAATTTAATATCCATGTATGAGAAAGT
This sequence comes from Viscum album, assembly GCA_963277665.1. Lineage (NCBI taxonomy): Eukaryota > Viridiplantae > Streptophyta > Magnoliopsida > Santalales > Viscaceae > Viscum > Viscum album. Next base: position 266,882,888 of record OY728155.1, on the reverse strand, counting down.
ATGGGTCTCTATAGTTCCTTTTCAAAATGAAATTATAATATTATGATGCATGAATTTTATTTTAGAAAAAATCAAATACGAATAGGATATTTTTATATTGACACCAAAATGGAAAAAATATTCATCATCAAAAATATGAGGGGTTTGAATATCATAAATTTAAAATTAATATAACATTATGAAAATCTTATGTCACCCAAAATTTAACATCGATAGTGTATTTAAATAAAATATTAATAAATCTTAAAAAAATAAACCCCTTAGATCAATAAAAAAATTAAAACAAGTGTAATATATGAGTACTATATATATTTATTATTAATGTGATATTGCCAAAAAATTATAATAATCCAAAAAATGTGTGGAAATCATAGTCAAAATAGGTGTATTTATAATTATATCTTTCTTCTAAAAACTATATAAAGAGAAATATGTTTATAAAATAATATATAATTTCAATAAATTCTAAACAAAATGTTTTACCTAATTTATCCCCATATATGTGAGTTCATAAAAAAATATATCATAAAATTATAATCATACAAATATGATTCATTACACCATATATTTAACATAGCATAATTTCAAGGATTTTATATATTATAAAAATATTTTATAAAAATATTTTAAATAAATTAAAATTTTCCTTTCTTTTATGACCATAACAAAAAACTATTCTTGATTTTATTGAAAATAAATTCAATAATTATGGAATGTGGTTCAAAATATATGAAATTCAAATATATATATACATATATTTTTATAGAATCCAAAACCAACATGAATTTATTTTCATCGAAAAAATAGAAAAAAATATGATAATAGTAGAAATGATGGATTATGTATTTCCATAAAGGGAAGATGGATAATAAAATTGTATAATCACTATTCAATTTTCACACAAAATATTCAAGAAAATATGAATTTATTTATGAACTGATTATTATAATACGTATCTTGTGCTAGGAAAAAATATATATTATATATTCATGATTTCATATTGGGTTATTCCAATTCAAAAGAAAAATCATACCACTTTCAATTAGGTCTTCCATGGCCAAACAAATATGGCCTCCACCTCATTACTCCCCCATCCAGAGAGAGGGCGCGGTCTCTTAGGATCGAATCATCATATTATTTTGTTCCTCTCACAAACCCATATAACATTTCTCAATTCTTTATTGTCATATTCAACCCTAATGTTCCCTATTTCAACTAGGGATTCCCCAAGAAACGGGTATCCTTTTGGGAGTTCATAGAGGCATCAGACATACATAGAAACACTATGGTGGATCATTTTTCTCAGAATCGACCGTTAATTAATGGTTTTGATATATCCATATCTGATTCAAGGGGTTATCCACCACACAATAGTAGGGATCAAGGACCCCAAACATATTCTAATTCAGTTTGAGACAAATGTTAATCATATCTCTTCCTGGACTGGTAACACAATATCCTTGAACAATGTTCAGTTCTTCGTTCTATGATGGTCTTTTGACTTCCATTTGAGATTTTATCCATTTATAGCACTATTATGGTTAGGTTTTCTAGGCCTTATACTACCTTTTCAAAATTGTGTAATTCTATTGATGCTTGGAAATTTGGTAAATAGATTTTTGTGTTTGGATAGTAGATCTTGAGACCATTGTAATCAAATTTCATCATGCATCTATTTTGAAATAGTTTTATCCAAAAAAATTGAATGATTTTTTACTATTTTGAGAAAAAATTGAACACCATATCAAATATGGGTTATGTTTTTAATTTTGGACTCAATTGTTCAACTATTTCCATCATCTAGGTCACCTATAATAGGTATGTATGTGTTTTTCATTAGGCTGAGGATTTGATCCAACTTCCCCAGTTCACAAAGATGAGTAATCAAGTATTGATATTGTCAGATATTATCCATCGATAATATAATTTTCATCAGGAGACAAAATAGGTTCGTCTAAAGAAAATGAAGGTGGAAACAACATTTTTACATCAATTTTTAGAATGGGAACTTTGGGGTTGATTCAGTTTTCTATATTCCAAGAACATTATGCCAGGAACTCTCGAAAATCCAAGGTCTTATCCCTTCAAGGTCTATGTCACATATTAATGTACTCCCACTAATGTGAAACTCAATTATCCTCCTATAGAATAGATTCTCTTGATTATAAGACTTAGGGGATGATGTAAAGGACTCAGGTATATTTTCAAGGGTTAACCAATGGAAGGCCAAGAATATGGGGCCAATCCTGGTGAGGAAATCATAAAAAAATGATCCAATTATAGTTTGTGGTCCTTACTCTCATTTAGAGAATGAGTAGGATGAGAAAACCACAATTTTCATTCAAAATGGTTTGAAGAAGCTAAGAAAAAGATCTTGGATGTCAGTGGATATCTAGTTAATTTATTGAGGAATATTAAGGCATATAAATATTATTTATAAATTCTAAATACCATGTCTAGTTTATTGGTAGTCAATGGTAATAAATTTTGGATGGTTGACCAATATTTTATAAAATAATTTGAGGAAAGTCTTGATTCAGTAGGAGTGCATTAATATACAATTATAGAGGTGAAAAAACTTATTCTAGTGATGAGATGGGGGTATCTAATGATCATAAGGAGGATACATAATCTAATAGGTTTGGAGGTCATAATCAGTAATTATAATCAGTGGCATTAGATGGGGTCCATAAACTGGAAAGGTAGGAGGATTCCAATCTGAAGCCTCTACAACATTCTATAGAATAGATTTCAAAGTATGATTTTGGAATTCAATGTTTCAAATGAATATGATTATAGAAATCAAGATAGATTTATTCAATAAGATCATAATGATGATCAAATTGATTGGGGAAAAAATTAGTTATTGGTTCGTGGAATCAATAGTTGGGAAATAAATATAGAATAATATATATAGACTTGGTATAGGTTGGCCTACCACTTCGAGGATCTCATCAAAGATAATCTAGAAAAAAGCTAAATACTATCACATAGAGCATACATAGGGTGATTAATTTAAATATATTATTTATTTTATGGAATATATTGGAAATTTATAATTCTGTTTGAAACTTGGCACAACAAGTAATTTTTCTGGGTTCTCACTTTCCCTAAAAAGTGTCTTCAGAAATAATTTGTTAAAAATTATCAGGTCACAGTGTATTGAAATAATATATATAATAAATTTATTTTCTCTATATTTTATGTTAAACATGATAACATATATTTAAATATTCCTAAAAATATTTAGGTGTTGCGACAATCATTTTTTAAATAAAATAATATATTTTTTTGATCTGCCAAACTGAAAGAAAAAAATAAAAAACAATCATGATTTATATATTAATTTTTATTAGATATGATAAAAATTATAATAAAAGTGTATTATTGATTAACCATAGTTGACTAAGGTTTCAAAATATAATTTTATAATTTTAAATAAAATAATATAAGAAAGTGAATAATAATATATTATATAAAATATCCTTAAATTTATAAAGAATCCATCTATTACTCTGTTTGAATTACTGTTGATGACCATGTAAAGGTAGGAAAAATGAATGTGCACTAATCTTTTTCTAGTAATCCATCTATAATAGTACCAACCACCTCAATTTTTGGTTGGATAAATGATTAAAATTTGCGCCACTTGATGAGAACAGGGTCCTTTTGTTGACAAAAATAAATGATCCAATCTATTATGAATCACTTTTATTCAAAAGATAATTTGAAATATCTATGAACATATTTTGTTGGAAGAATTAATTTATTAATACATTATATCGTGAAAATTGAAGCATAAATATCATAATGTATTTTTCAAAAACACTTAATAAATTTTTATATTAAATTAAATTTAAATAAATAAATAATTAATTCAGATCCATAATTAAATAGTTAATTATGATTATTTTCTTTTTATACTTCTTATTAGATATTAGTTATAAATGAAATTTAGTATTCATTGTTTGAAATAATATTTATGGTTTTTACCTATCAATAACGGGATCTTGATTATTTTTCTAGGAATTTTGGGGGGTCGTCGATCATTTTGGTATAATGATTCTCCGCACACCCTTGTGTTCTTTCTCAGGTGTTATTATTATTTTATCTATTTTGTTTTATATTTTTGATTTTATTCATGGGATCAATGGCTTACCTCCACATGTCTATATGAGATGTTAAACCGTTTAAATCATTAACAAAAAATCTCATTTTGTTTATCCCTACACCATCCATCCTATGTGTTCACGTACTAGGATGATGGAATTCCCCATGTTTTCGCCATTAGAGGTTCATTAACATATTTTGTTCATTATTATCACAATAGAAAAACTCTGGTGTAGCACCCTAGACCCATGATCCTAGGATCTAGTACTTATAAACACCTTCGTTACATACCAGATTTGATATAAAATAGAGAAACCTAGTTTAACCATCAATAATTACAATATTATCAATAAATATTGAATCACCTACATTCGATGTAAAATTTGGGTTTAGATTATTTAACAATTTAGAAAAAATATTAACTAACAAACATTTCCACACAATATAAGAGACTATATAATCCATTATCACTCTTCAAACTCACCTGAAGATTATCCAGACATGGTATTCTATTAGAAATATCATGTGTAACACAATTATTCTAAACCAAGAGAAATGGAAAGATAAGATTGGGTGAGCTCAATTTCTTATTAAGGGTAAATATATGTGACCAACAAAATAATAAATGAGTATAAATAATATGGTGAGAATAGATAATATTAATTCCCATAATCATAAGAAATTATGAGAATAACATATCAATGGTTGACATATGAAACAAAAAATTAATTTATAACAATAAATGGATTCTTAGAAATGAAATGAATAATTCTAGATAGTTAATTACATGCCCTAGGATAGGAAATAATGATTTAAACATAACAATTAATTCCCAAACCCAAAAAACTATGTCTGAGCTAGAGATCAAAATGACCTCATGCACACCTCCCCATACACAATATGTTTTCAACTAGCATCGAGGGTCTAATTCTATCAATAGTGACACTATAAAATCATTTTCATTTCCTTGATCCTTTAATAATAAAACCAAAATAGTAAAATATAACTAAAATAAAAATCATTTGGAAACTACACCGACGGAATACCAGTCATAAAAAAATTAAATAGGCTCCTAAATTGGAAATCCAAACCATGGTAAATGTGTAGAAAAGAAAAAAATCACTAAAGAGAAGTATTCTCCCAAGTGTATCTGAGTGCCACTCCCAAATAATTACTCCTCAACTCAACCATTTTCCTTGGGTCCATTTCCTTTTCTTATATACCTATATAGGATGTATGCATTTTTATTGAGATGTCCACCTTGGATGTGAGTAATAATCTGCTTAGGACACCAACCAAAAATCCTTATCACAAGTTCAATTCAAAAGAGTGTAAGTCATGATAATAAATAAAATATCAAAAATTTAAATAACCATATCAAGTGTATGTGCACTAACCAAGAAGACATAGACTTAGATGTAATTTATTAAGCTTTATATAACAAAAACATGTATATAATCATGGGAGAATGTCAAAAATGTATGAACCAAACTTGAATATTCACAATAGCTGTATATTCCATAGGCCTACTGGTTATACCTCAATCGAACATCAAAACCCATTTTTATCCCTCAGGTTAGGCTACATAGACCATCATTCCCCACATTCTCTACATGATTTAGATTACATAGACCATTATTCTCCTAGGATAGGCCATAATAATCCATGTTGTCCAACCCTAGCTCTTCATCATGTTATATAAAGCATCTAAACACACTTACTCTGTAAGGAACGTGAGATATGATAGGTTACTTTCAACCTTGGAACCATCAAAAGAATAAAAACACAACAAATACCAACTAAAATATATTTAATCATGACATACCATAAAGAGAAAGATATAGAATCTCATGAGTATGATTAATATCTAAACCCACAAACATATATGATCATACCCACCATAAAATAATAATATTAACATGCAACATCATATCATGCTAATGATCACATAGATTCCCTCTATATGAAAAATAAATCCATACCTCAATATTTTCAATTTTATCACCACGTTTCATTAATGAACCCAAACTAGAATCATCCGCACATTTTAGTCAGTTCAAACAGCTCATCAAGTAATCCTTAAATCGATTAAAATTAATTTATTTACAAAGAAAATAAAAACCCCACATGGGATAATATTCCTTCTATCTTGAATAATAAAAAATAAAAGACATGAGATAATTCATTATTTTTATTTCACAATTTCACATGAAATAATTAAAAGAGAAAAAAATATATTTCTACCTGGAATTTTATCTCTCTTATAACGCAACACCCAAGACTGGATGAGAGATTGTGGTTTTCCATACCTAGAAGATGGAATTAGAAATTAAGTAGGAATTAATAGATCCTAGATTAATATGTTATAGGTTTCCAAGACCCTAGTTATGATAAAAAAACAAAGGGCATCAAGATTCAGATATTTTAAAGAACAACCCATGACTTTTGGTTCATAGAGTTCAGAAACATCCAATTAAATTCATCATTTAATTTTCCATTTATTAATTTATAAAAAAAAGAGTCTTTGAATTATCGAATAATATTATCTATGAACATTAAACGAGTCAATGAAATGATGTCCTTGATTTTTGTATTTTTAAATCATAAAAAAGTGTTTCAAATATGTTTGGATAAAGAAAATGAAGAAATTTCATTCTAAAATATTTTCTAACAAAAAATGGAATTGTTTAAGGGTAACATGGTTTTACCCTTCTGAAAATATTATACATCACATAAGGTTATGATTTTAACCCCATACATCTCTTAGAATTTAGGAAACAACCTTACGTATCATTTGGGAAAGGGGGTTACCATTACATAGTGAGGAAACCTCCCTTATATTGCCTTTATAAACTAGGAGATACCCTTATAAAACTCCAAACTTACCTTTACACAAGTTATTCATACACGTAGTTTATAGGAAATATGGATTTACCCTTATAAATTCTATTCTTACCCTTAGATAGGGTATATAAAGTATCATTACGATCATAAAACTCAAGGAAAATCTACTATACAGTTACACATTGTCTGGAAAACCAAATTTACACTTAAATAACCCTTTTAAATTTTGGGTTACCTTCATGAATCCATAATAATAAATTTTATGTGTAAAATTAATTGAAAATTTATTTTTTCACATATAAATACTTAAAAATTAAAAGAAATTGGTTTTTTTAACTCTTAAAAACTAAGGATGCTTTAATTATACCCATCTAATGAATTTTCTCCTCAAGAAATGACTCCAGTCATCTTGCATAATAAACATAGGACACTGAGCATTAACATCATACTCGTAATCCCAAATATCCACCTCGATCTATCAATGATTCTAAAGGATTCAGACAAGAGGTATCGTCTACCCTCCAAAGGACTTTCTCACTTTGGTCTTCAATATACACATAGACCAACTCATATGTTGGATCTGGTTCTAGCTCCATATCCTCATAGTAGATGACATGTTCTAGATCAGTAATTTACCACCAGATCTAAGTCACTTGAAAAAAATCATGTATCCCTTAGTAATGTAAATGAAGATCCAGATGATAATCCATTTTCCCAACCCTCATAGTTATCTTGAGGAATCCAAAATAACACAGGGATAGTTTTCATAGTTTCTATATATATCAATGGCCAAACCAAGGAGTCACTCTCAAAGAAACTATATCACCTAAAAAACTCCATAGTTATCCTCTCATAGTCAGAAAAAGATAAATTTCTACTCTGAGTTATGATCAACCTCATCATAGTCAGTTGTAGTCTCCTGGATTTCTCCTAAACCAAAATGGGCCCCAAAAATACTTCTTCCCCAGCCACATGCTAATAGAGTAGTAAATGAAATAACCTATAGTAAAGATCCTTAGATGGTGAAATCAGAATCTATGCCTGGAAACTATTGTTGTTCATTTAATCATACATATCATCTATAATGAATGACCATATTTATGATGTTGCGACACTACTCTCAATATTAGATGAGTTTCCAGGGACTTCTGAAAGCCTAAAAAACTATGATGTAAAATGTGAATATATTTTAATAACAATTATCAATGGATATCCATGTAATATTACTATCTCATTGACATAATGTCTTACCAGTTCATCTTCTTTGTGAGTCTCTTATATTATTATGAACTGAGAAACCTTCTTCAAACTATCAATAATCACCCATATAATGTCATGAATCCCTAGGATTCTGGGTAACCCTATCACAAAGTCCATCATGAAATCATCCCACTTCCATAAGGCTAAAATAACTTGATGGATACAACCACCATGACATTGGTTCTTGACCCTTACCCTATAAAAGGTAATTAATTTTGAAATAGCCCCATGAATATCTATCTTAATCCCGAAAAATAGAACTATTTCCTAATGATTTGATGTGTATTTGTTGTTCTTGGATATAAAAATCTTCTAGAGGTATGTAATTATCTCATCAACTCCTCCCTAATGGAATAAGTGACTAAAAAACTATCCAATACAATAATCACATCTTCACTATCAATTAACTACTCGAGCATTAGGTCACCATTTGCAGGCCATTCCCACATCACGACTCACTTAAGGTCAGATTCTTGAAGAGATTTCACCCAGTCTATATGTGGACATGTGATCTTCAATGGGGAAGAAGTTTACAATCACTGATTGTAGGAAGCATTCATCCTCCAATAATCCAAAAATCACATCAATCACAACTTTTCATTCTAATTTCATTCACCAATCGCATGATTAACTTGAGTTGTATAACTAGGGGCCTCAAAAGTAAAATCACCCCTACCAGGTGAATATTCCATATCAAAATAAAACACTTATAGGTAATCATCCCGGTGCCTAAATATAATATTTAGGTCCTACTATGTGAAGATAAAAAAAAGGTTATTCTGTAAAGTTTATAAAAAATACCTCTCAACTAATAGATAATATCACCAACATTTTAGAGAACGGAGCACCGCTACCAGCACCGTGTAATGAGTAGGAAAACTCCTCTCATGGGTCCATAATTGACATAACTCAGAAGATAATCCTATCTCTATATATATTAGTACTTCTCCTAGATACATTTGATTCATTTCAGTATAATTCATGTCCATTCTCTAGATCTGTTATGATCAACACTTGAGCTACATTCAACCTCCTCTTTAGCTCAAGAAATACCTATTCTTATTAGTCAAAAAAACCATTAGTTTACTCTCTTATTCATGAAATTAGTAAAAAGTATTATTATATGAGAGAAGTCCTTGATAAAATATTGGTAGTATCCTGATAAACCTAGGAAGCTCTTGAATGAAAAAAATCACAAGGATGTGTCCAGGACATCACTAGCTCAACCTTCACTGAGTATATATATATATACCTTTTCAGGCACCACATGGAATAAAAACATCACCTTATGGATCCAAAAGGAACACTTTGACATCATGGAATAAAATTTATGTTCTTAAAGCATACTTAGGACTAACATGAGGTTTCTTTAATAATTCTATGGGGTTGGGGAGTGGATGATGATTCAGTTAACAAACACAACAGAAAACTAGTTTAGATAAGGGAAAAAGATCTTGTTCATAAGGGCCACAAAAACCACAGATGCATTTTTTAAATCCAAAATGAATCACCATACACTTATAAAATCCATACTAGCTATTAAATTTCATCTTTTAAATGTCCTCAAATCAAACCGCCAACTTTGGTAGCCAGAACAACAATTAATCATCGAGAACCACCTGGATACTCATAGATCATTGAAGAGATCATTGGTCCCATGAAATGTATTTATTTTCTTCACCATCACCTATTTTATCTCCCTCTAAACTACATATATTTGAATACTACCATCTACCTTCTTAGAGAACATGATAGATTCATCCCATGGAAAATTACTCATCCTAATGAAGACCTTCTACTCTATGTACATGAGGTGTAACTTGTGTTCCTTCTAATCAATTAGAACTATACCATAAGAGGGTATTGAAATAGAATTCAAACCTTTCATGATATCTATTAGGAACTCAACTCCTCTATTTATGGGTAGTATAATGAATTATTCTATGATGATTCCCTGAATGAGATATATGATTGGTGAAAATGATGATTGAGATTCCACTGATCCCTCTAAGAGTACCACACTCTCAATCAACATCGTGATTATCTTGAGATAACTCAATTCTGGACCAACTCAACCTAATCCCATTTCCCATTATCATGTTATCAAATACCTCTATCACCTTAGTGAAGAAAATTATACCCATATCTGATATCAATAAATGTGAGATTGGTAGCTAGTTAACCAGTTCATTCCAAGAATCACATTGATTGTAATCATCTCTAGAATCATAAATTCCCACATATGTTCCTAATTAGAAATGACTATAGAACACTATGGGAATCACTGAATATAATCCACCTTCATTCACAATAGTGTTTCTAGTGAAATGAACTTAGATGAAATATTTATTGGAAAGTCATGTGTAGTGATAACTTGTGTGGATATGAAGGGATTGGAATTAATGGTGTCAAATAGTGTAGTAGATAAGGTAGACATGATCAAGAATATATGTCATAAATTAGAAATTCCCTAACCTATATATACTAGAATCTAATCCATTATTTAAAAATGACTTTCCTGATCTCTATGACATTGTCCCTGATAAATAATACTCACCTAAGTCAATATAGTATGGGCATAATACTGAGGACCCTATCCAACCCCATGGATTGACCACTGTTTCTACCTTGAACCCCTGTATGACCACATTCATCATTCCTTCAAGAAAAAACAATTAATTTTTTTGTGCTATTATAATAATTATAATAAATCGCATGTTTAGTTTATAAAGAATTATAATCATCCAATTATCCATATTTGAAGCATTGTTGACCTTCTTCCCTCATAGATGGTGAAGAAGAGTTATTTGTCAACTTCAGATGTCTACAACAACATTAATGTGAGTCTTATTCCATTAACTTTAAACTAGTAGAAGTATCATTTGGAAGACCATTGATAGATGAAAAAAACCTATTGATCTATACTCATCCAGACCCTTCTCAATCATTAGGGCCTTTATAGTGAATCTATGTTCTTGTTTTTTGGTCGAGGTTCCAGAAATTGAGTCTCATATCTTATCAAATAACAATCAAGAAGCTTCTAGGATTCCACACATAATCACGAACCTTGAGAGGAGAAATAAATTACATATATATGAAATGATTTGAGTAATATGACACCGTTATCATCCCTTGAAGAATTTATATGAAGTCTTGAGATTGGTCCATCCTCATCATACTCAGAAAGATATCCTTGAAGAAGAGATGATTGAAAGTTACCCTTGTGATACCCTCAAGTATTTCAAACTACTACATAACATCCCACTAGTGACCAGAAACACCCTAAAGCATAAAGGTCACAAGTTTATCATTTTGATACCATGGGATCTCCACTAAGATGACGATACTCTTAAACATAGTCCTAGTAACTCCCCAACCATAGTCCTTGTAACTCCCGAGAAATAGTCAAGTACTAGGAATAAAATTTTTGGATGATGTTGTCCTTATTCCAAAATTGATGTAGTAGGTGGAGAGGTGAGTTCTGTGGCACCTTCCTTCACATGTGGAAGCCCCATGAGACTCCATCATGGAGGCATATTTTGAAACATGGAGAGAAAATTTAGGATATTTAAGAAGAATTATAATATATATTCGATCAGAGTAAGGTTTCCATTGGAGGATTCACACATCCCAAGGTATACTCCTTTTGAACTAACCATAAATCTCCATCCCTGTACGTTAGTTATGGTCATATAAGTATACAACCATTAAATCATACTCAAGTTCTACTCATTAATTCTATTATAGATATATCACACAATAGAGATTTTCTAAAACTCCTAGAATAGATATAAAAAATAAATGAGAATAATTAAATAACTACTATGTATTATGAAAATAGGTTAATATATGGAATACAATACTACATGCCTAGTCATGAAATAATAATGCACTTGAAAATCCCAAAAAATGTAACAACAATATCATTCATAGTAACATAGAGGTCCATTACACATGATATGGCTGGGAACATGGTTCATCCCCTAATTATGTACCACAAAACCATATCCTTTATACCATATCCAAGGTTAGACCGAAAGAAAAGAATAAATACGATCTCTGACACAATTATGTTACTCCCTGATATGAACAACTAGGTCTGAGAAATAATATAGAAACTACATAGATGGAATAAAAGTCATATATTTTAATAAATGATCCCCCAATGTGGAAATCCAAACTAGGGATAAATCATTAGATAGGTAAAAATAATAATTAAAAAGTAGTATCCGCAAGAGTCCATCCTATTACCACTCGAAGATCTATTCTCCTTGGATCAACCATCATCAATAGGCCCCTTTATACTGAACAGATCCCTATAAATGATGTCTTAATATGAAATGATATGCCTATGTAGGGTGTGATTAATAAACCCAATAAAACACCACCAACACATCCATAAAAAAATTTCAATGAATAAGAGTGCAAGTCATGATAATAAATAAAATCACACATAAGAAAACAACCATATCAAGAATCCATTCACAAAAAAATATGGGGAAAACCCATCCAAACACACATAAGATACATAACTAAAAACATATGTGTAGTCATGGAAAAATATCACTAATATAAGAGCCAACTTGAAAGTATCGGAATAGAAATACATGCCCTATTACAATGGGTCATACCATAGTAGGCCATCGTTCTATATTTCTATCTCTTATGTTAAGACCCATAGACCATACTTACACACATTCACCCTAAGAATTAGATCACATCGACCATCAATCTCCTAAATAAGGCAATAGTATGCCAGATTACCCAATCATCTAACCTGATCCTGTAATTATTTTATATACAGTGTCTAAACATTCTTCCCCTATAGGTCCACCTAGACATGATAGGTCCACAAAAAACCATTGTATCCTAGGGACAATAATATCACAAAAAATACCAATTACAATATATAGAAACATGGAATATGATAATGGGGAACACATTTAATATCATGATTTTAAACAGTATCCAATTTGACACTTGTGATTCTACCTAATAAAATGTAATCATATGAACAATGAACATATTTTCTTGATAATGATCTTAAACATAGACTTTATATGGTAAATAATATCATACGTTATGTGTATCTATGTTATTTCCAAGGATAATCAGGAATCATCACTGAAATCATGCTCTTGTATTAGTTGGTTCAAACTGCTTACCATGGACCCCTAGATCCAATTATAACTATTTTATATATAAAATAAAAAAATGCCATATGATATAATACTATTCTCTCCTGAACAATATGATAAAATTTTTTATAATTAATTATTGTTATTATCTCATAATTATGGGTCATTATTTCATTATTTTAACATGAAATAAGGAAAGTAGAAATTGAAAATTCGTACTTATAATTTTATCTTTCTTATAACAATACACACATGAATATAGGTGAGATAAGATTCTCCAACACTAGGAAATCGTAAGGATAAATTTAAGTAGACATAGATGATATTGGATGAAGTAGTTTTAGTTTTCCCAGACTAAAGGAAAATGTAAAAAATTTAAGGACAATAGGGATCATACATTTTAATGAAAAACCAATATATTTTAATTCACTTCATTTGCAAACACAAAATTAAATTGATCATCTAATTTTTTAATTAGGATATCCTTAAAATTGGTGTGTTTAAATTAACCAATAACATGAGTTATGAACATTAAATGACTCAAAAAAATTTATTTCTAAGATTTTATTCTTATAAAATTTTGAAAAACAAGTCTCAAGTCTGTTTTGGATGAATAAGTGGAAAAATATGTGTTTTAAAACATTTTTTTTCAGAAAGGGCACAACCTAAGGGTTACATGGTTTTAATATTATATATCATATAACCATAAATTAAGGTTAAAATATTACCCTTACACATCACATATAATTTGGGTACTTCCCTTACTCAACCATTGGAAGAAGTGACTGACCTATATATAGCGTGGGAACAACCGTTACACAGCCTCTATAAACTAGGATCCACCCTTACCAGAATCCAAAGTTTACCTTATACAGGTTAGTCTTAACATTACATGGTGTGTAGGAAAAGGGGATTACCCATACATAGGAGAGTCTTAAACTAACATAATATATTGGGAAAATGGATTTATCCTTACACAACTCAAGTGAAAAATACACTACCCTTATGAAAAGGCTGGAAAATCCAATTTACAGTTTCATAACCCTTATAAATATATGGTTATCATTATATAATATCTAGAATACATTTTTAAGGGTAATTTATAATGAAAAGATATATTTCATTATAAAAATCCATATAAATTAAAATAAAAAGTGGTGGGGTTGAACAGTTAAAAATTGAGTATGTTATATCATGAGATTACTGTCGAGGCATTGAATCAAAGAAATATATTGTTCTATGCACACAGACACCTAAACTCCATAGATATATTATCTCATGGACCTAAAAATACCTTGATGGTATATCTATAATAGGCCCCAACCATTTAAAATTATTTTCAATTCTTTAAGCCTATGAAGTAATTGAAAAACTATACAATAAAATATATAATCAACTTGCATTAGGAATAAAAAAGCATCTATATTAAGATAAAAAAAATACAAGAAAATAAATATTTTACATGTTAATAAATGGTATAACATGGAAATATTCTATAAAGAGGAAGAATTTATATTTTTAAACAACACATAATCAAATTTCATTAGTAAACTATAAATATCCCTATTTGAAGAAAAATTATATGGATTTTCAATATTTTCCTAATATATAAATAGAATATCATTCTATAAAAGAATCCCTAAAAATAACATAATATAGAGTAATGGGTACATATTTAAGTCAACACATTTCTGAATAAATCAACATATATAATATTGGTGACAACTCATTAATTAACAGAATGTAAAATAGAGTCTTTATAATGGAAGTGTAATGAAAAAATAATGCCTATAATATAGGATATATGGAATTACAAAGGATGGGATGGATTGGTTATTTGATAAAAAGAACATTAAATGAGATTTCAAAATAAATAAGGTGGATGAGATCATTTAACACTCATCCCGGATAAGTAATAATTTTTTTCACTGGGCAATGACTTGTATAAAAACACTCTTTAGATTATTTAGAATAATAACTTTAAAAATGATAATTTTTTTGAACTTTTGTAAATATTTATTTTATTAAATATATAGAGTAATAATTTATTAGTGAAGACTTTATGGGGTATAGAATTAATTTTTATATAGAGGAAAAATATTGTGGAATGACATGTTCACATAGAAGGAAAAATTAACAATAGATTTTATAATTTTTTAAATATTTTCATAAAAAGAGAGAGAGAGAGTTATGGGTCACTTTAAAAAGTTATTTTTAAAAATTTAATTAAAATTATTTTTTTTGAAATAGAAATTTCAATAATAGATCCATGAAAATAGATTATTTTTATCAAACTGAATGTTTTGTGGAAGATAAAATATTTCATTTTCCAAAGATGGAAAAACATTTTCAATTTTTTGAAAAATTATTATTTAAGACACAAATTTTAAAATTTATTAGAAAAATTAATTTTTAAAATTGGTGAAAGAAAATATGGAGGTCACAAGGGACAAAAAATAATTTTATTTCAAATTATAATGGATAATAATGTGAAGGAAAATATGGATATGGAGGAAAAGATCCATGGGAATGAATAAGAGTTATTATTTCCAACACCAAAAAAATATTTGAGAAGATATTTCATAATGGAAGATGAAATATATTAAAATAGGTAAATTATAAAGAAAAAAACTTAAAAATAACATTGAGAAATATAATTTTATGGAAAAGGGGCATTCATTATCATAATCATGTAGAGAATTTTTGACCTAAGGACCAAACATTTAAGCAAAGACATCTATGAAAGATAAATTAACATTTAAATAGAAATCCATTGAGAGATATGATTTAAGTCAAAATATTAAATATAATTAATAATGATATGATCATTATAAAAAATATTAATGAGGTATTAGATTCCCCATTCCAAAGGAAACATGTTTTATATTATGAAATATGTCTCAAGGGAAGAAATTTTGAGACAAGAAACCCTTACATTGTTTCCCTGCTTGTTCAAATTCACTCAAAGATCCCATATTAAAAAATATCATAAAAAATTGATAATATTATATATATATATACATATATATATTTCTAAAATTCATTTATAATTATTTAATTCATGTATATTTGTAACTTATTATCTATATTCAATATCAAGTGTTAGTCATCAGGATTTTGTTGAACATTTTTTGCAATGGAAGTTTTGTTATTCAATATTATAAAACATTTCATAAATATCAGATAATATAAGGTACATGAATTAATTTTTAATTATAGTTCATTAAGTGTTAATATCATTCAATGACATACTTAGTTATAATTATTATAGTTGAGATTTTCAATAAGCATGTTTTAGTGAATTTTAACAAATGAAATGCGCTATATTAAATAAAGACTTTAATATTTTCCATATCACTATAGAAAAAATTTATTAATATTCATATTAATATTACATATTATTTTTAATTATGTTCTCATATTTATCCATGATATTATTTTATAGAATTGTTCAAGTTGGTGGTTAGATAGACACAAACAAAAACTCACCATAATTAATGTTAGAGTATGATTAAGAAAGGGGTTTATTTTAGAATAAAATCATTATTATGTAATAAAAATGATATTTTTTACAACAATTAAATGTGGTGAATAATATTTAAATATATATTAATATATAAAAAATAAATTTAATGAAATAATATTTGTTACCTTTTGGAGGTAGTAGTCCACACAACACAAAATTATTGTTTTCATTTAATGACAAATGAGGGGGAATTAAGATGGATTATAGTTTTTATATTAATAAAAAAATATTATATATTTCAAATTTGTTCTTAAATAACACTTTTATAAAAATATAATTGAGGTGTGGGTGAGATAATAGAAGTCATCGTTATGTGGAGGTGGTAATTCTCATAACACATGGTTGAAAATATAATTTTTCTTAAAAAAAGGGTAAAGGTGGTTAATAGTTACTAAATTAGAATAATAAAATTATATACACAATAAATAATGATTTCATTTTATATTAATTAGAAAATTAGACTTGGGATGTCAATATATAAAGGAAAAGAAGTTTGGGGAAACAAGTACTCATGTTCTGTACTCTGACTTTTCCATTGAATAATCCTTGTAAATTGAGGTATTAAGATAATATATTATGACATGAAGATATATGGGAACAAATAGGGTTTTAATTTAAGGATATTATGAATATTTCTAGGTTGAAAAATAATTTTATTATTAGTATTGAAGGGGCGATGAGAGACCACTTTTATAAGGTATGTGAGTGACATATTTATTAATATTTAAACATAATATTAATGTAAAACATGTTTCACATATAAATTAGTTAAAAAATGGTTAAAGTGGTGTTAATGGTGATATAAGGTTGGTAAAATCCCAAAAAAAATTAACAATAAGTTTATTACATGTTTAAATCCCTCTACCACTTGATTTATTACATTTAATATTTTAGATTTTACCACGATAATTAGTTTTTTCATAATTAAATTAATTTTAATTAATAATAATAAAAAATATTTTATTAAATATATATTTAACGAAAAATAAAAAATATGATATCACTTATTTCAGAAATTTTATGAAAAAAAACTATCTTTAAGATTAAACATCATGTATAGGGTAAAATTAACAGTTTATTTCATTTTTATGATATAAATTGGTTTAATATAAATGAAATAACATTTATGAGGATTTAAAATAATTAAAAAATTAATTTAACAAAAAAAATATTTAATTAGAAGAAAATATGATAATTGTTTCTTTTATTGGAAAACATTTCTTTAGTTGTTAAACATAGATTTTTAGGATTCATGATTGTATTTATAAATGTTTAATTTACTACTAGATACATGCTTTAGTTGAAATTGTTTTATAGGTGTTTAGGTCACACTTAATTATTGATATAATCATAAATTCTACTCTTTTAGTAAAAAAATGTATTTTTCACTATTCATCTAAAAATAAATTATTTTAGAAAAATATAAAAAATTAACCTTAGGATAATATAGATAAGTGGAATTAAAAAATGAAGTTAATTTTGTAAAATTAAAATTCTAAAATCTATAAATTTATATTTCTTGTGAAAATACTATAGATTAGAAAACCCAATTTTACTAAGAAAAAGATCTTTTTAGTCATAATGTTTCGTTAATCTAAGTTCATATAAAATTATAAATAAATAAATGTTGAAATTTTTGTTTATAAATATAAATATTAAATGGTTTAATTAATTTTTAACTATGATCAGTTAAATTTATTATGGTAAAATATAATAACATTGGAAAAATGGTTCGTAGAAAGGCATCCTTTTATTTAAATATTTTTAAAATAAAAATAATAATAAAAAATTATTCTAATTTATTATAATATTTTTTATAAACTAATAATTATATTCATATTGTAATTTTAGTATTTCTTAGTTTATTTTAATCAGGTGTCGTGTTTGTTTGGTATTGCGTGTTACACAAGCTATTGATGATCATATTAATTTAAGGGGTCCAAAATATGATGCAATTACATTCCACCCCTAAAATAAATTTTATCCTCAAAATATTAATTATTAATCACTAGTGAGTGTAAATAAGGTTATTGTTGACATTCTTATCATTTGGTATATAACTTATAATGAGACAACTACCATACCCTATAAGTCTATTTAAAGTTTCTTATATTTCCTCAAAATACATTAGTCATTCAAATAATAATATACCCAAGTATGTATGTAACTTAATCCTATATTCTCCAAAATTCACCGTTACCAAAATAATGATAATCTCAAAAACATTATACCATAATCCAAAAATATATTCTCTCTAAAATTAATGTTATCCTTAACCAAGTAATAATTATAATTGATACGTTATAAAATCACACAGAAGATAATATATACCATAGCCCAAAAAATGTGATGAACATCACAAACAATATCATGAATGAATTATTAGTCCAAAGGTTATCAATACAATCAAACATACCTTTTCAAAATCTGTTAGTCCCACTCAATCAAATACCCTTAGAGGGGGGGGGTATCAGTGTCTGAAATATTTAAAACTATGTCTCATTTGGATATGGTTTCATCATTAAAAACATTATTCTTTTATTCTCCAGTAACAATAAATGAAAGGAAGCAAAATCATGCATGGTAGACAATGATTTTACTTGGTTCACCATCACTGGGCTATATCCGAGGAGAATACAATAGCGATGTGTCAATGTACCCAATTAACTAGGGATCACTTCCAAATTATAAGGTATATTCTAGATTACATATATTTCTAAGCTAACTTCCATTACAAGGTTTCGAGTCAACTCAGTTCATTCCCAAGGGTAACTACTAATGTCTCTTTCTCTAAGTCACTTCAAATGGAAAGAATCACTATCTTCCACTTCCTTTTCTCACTGATCTTGGAAGTTACCCACTCAAAATTTACTGACTTTTAGTTTGCTTCATTTTCATTAAATAATGCATTATCAATATTAGGTAGATGCTCAATTGACGTCTCATCTTCCCTTGTGGATGAAAACCGGATTTCAACTTGGTTTGTGGAAATTTCATTCGTAAACATTTCCTCTATAAAATACCTTGAGTCCTTCTTGGTATGCCCTTCTCCCTCTAAAAAATTCACTACACGACATGGGTTAATTACTTTATAGACCAGCTTTGTATTCCATAGACCATCCCTACTTCATGACCCCCTTTTCCTCCAGTGAACTATTTCTTATTCCATAGACTATTACCTTTTCTGTGAACTGTCTTCCATATTTAGTCCCCTAATAATTCTACTTACCATATAAAACTTTTCAACCTACAACATCCCACAATACCACCTTTTACATAATTTATTATGAGAACTACATCACCCTTCATGGAATCGTCTATTATGAATCACTTTAGACTTTTTCAAATTGCTTCTAGAGAAATAATGTTTTCTAAGGAAAATTACTCTACATAATGATCAAATTAATTATCCTTATATAGGAAAATAGATCAAAAAATCTCTCTTATCCATTTTCCCCAAAGTTACTATGTGTCATGACCTTCACAATGTACTATTTTCCTTCCACATACCTTTTTTCCCTTAGTGGCCCATGTAGTATTTTTGGTCCATCATGGAGGCCAAATCATTTTACAAAAAAACCCTTTGAATCTCCACAAATCACAAAAACCATTATACAAATAATGAGATATCTGAAAAAATATAAGCCTTCCATGTAATCCAATCATAACATTAATTTTTTCTCTTATGTAGTCATTGTAGCGTTCTTCACAGTTTGCATGACGTTGATGTTAATAAATTTTCTATTTCCATATTTCTTCCTCCATTCTGAAAATCTAATTTTGTGTTCTATTAACTTTTCTTAGTTATCCTCAAACCATGAAACCCTTTATGGAAAAATTTCTTTTCTAAACAAAAACACAATCACACCCAAAAGCTCTCATAGAATGAGTTGACGGATTTCCCCCCAAAAAATCAATCAACCCTTTATTATCTTAATATCAATTTTATATTAAACCTAAGAGTTATCCATACATTAATAATTAATTGACCAATAGTTTTCCAAAAAAATATAATTTTATCATAATATCACATTATATGGATATTGATGCCATATTATATATCTTTCTAAACCAATAAATGAATAATACAGAATAATAATTCTTTTATGTTTCAGATAATCCTCATAAATTTTAGAAAACTCTAGAATGTCATCTATAAATAAAACTCACTAATGATAATAAATAAGAGTATCTTGTTTTAATTTATATTATGATATATACCTCACAACCTTAGGTAATACTGATAAATGCATCATTTCTAAAATAACAAGAATTACCTAAGATTGCAAACCATTTAACTCTTCTCCACTATTTAGTAAAAATACATAGTTGTTTCTAGATACATACTCTTCGTAGTATTATTTTTATGATCTCGTTTCAACGAAAAACTAAATCCCAAAATAACTATTATAATATCAAAAATATTAATATAAAAACAAATTTGGAAAATTTATCCTCCAATGATACATTCACTTATAATATATAGTACATGCAAATTAATATATGTCTCCCTTTTTAAATACTTGATTACCGTGGTCATTTTACAATTACATTATATTACCTATTTAGTTAAAATCATACTAAAATGTTTAATAATGGTTAAATAGATATAATGTGAATTGACCATAGTATTTCCATTAGGAGTGTTAAACTAAGTGTGTAGATAGGAATTTGTTTCATGCATTAGATGATGATTGAGTTGATACCCAATATTCCCTTCTTCATGTTATTATCCATAGGTATATCTATGTGAGATCATACATCAACTAATAGTATCATTAAAAGGATGTTATCACCAAGAAAACACTAAATATGTACTTTCATAAAATTTTATGATGTGATCATATAAATTGAATTATCCCTTAGATTTATCCCTATGAATTTCACAAAAGATATATTATCCAAAACTCTAAAATATTTAGTATAACCAACTTGATGGTTTACTTATATATTTTAAATTATGATCCACCATAAAATATCAATCCTTAATATCTATTATAACTCTTAATCTACCTTCAACTGATAACATCCTAATCTATAAATTTTTGTTAACCCACATTTGATACCAACTATTCCACCTCAAACCCATGCTCTAAGGATCTGGTGACTATAAACCCATCCTTTACATACCAGAATTGAAGTCAACCAGCGTGACTTACTTTTAACCATCAATAATAACAATATCCCTAATAAATATCGAGTCACTAATATTCAGATTACATTTTTATTAGAGTTTTAGAGAGTTAGGAAGACATTTTATCTAAAACACCAATTTTTACGTCATATATGGTAATTTTTTCCACTATATAACGAAATACTTTATCTGTAGTAAGTATTCAAAATCTCCCACAAAATTATCTACATAAGATATTCTGGTAAACATATAATGTGTAAACCAGTTTTTCATACCCTAGGAAAATATAATCATATGAATGGGTGAGCTCAAATGCTAAGTAAAGGAAAAAAATAAACCATTGATAGTCAAAGATAATATGTGATAATAAGAGGAGAATAAATAATATAGTAATAATATATAATCAAAATAATGTCAAAATCAAATGAAACTATAATAATAATATACTGATGTTTGATATGTAATTAAATAAATGTATAAATAACAATAATTATATCCTTAGTGATGAAATAATTAATTTTATAAATCTAATACCATTACATATTCTAACACATTCCAATCTTAGATATCATAATCATACATTCCAGGGTCTATGTCTAGGATGTATATTTATCCGAATAGAAATTCAGCAAAATAAAGAACATAGTTTGTCTCATGAAACCTATCAATGGATTGAGGGGATATCTATACTGAGACTCACCCATCAATAATTAATCCAAATTCATTCATTATATTATGTAATTAATAAACTATACAATACACTTCTTAATCAACAATCATTAAGAAGTTATAAACATTGCTATCAGGACAAAATCAAATAAAACATTAATAATTTACCAATAAATATGTTGGATAAAATTGATATAAGACATCAAAATATAATAGGTTTATGGTTAAACAATACAAAATAAAATATAAATTGTAATCCACAAACATCCATATTGAAAAAAAAAATTATATTAATTTTTAATATTTCCAATCAATAAATGTAATAATATTCTATATAAGAATACCTCCAACTTACAATATATATAGTAATGGATATATGGTTATTTAAATAGTTTTCCTAATCAATAAATTTATGAAATATATTTGAATAACATTTATTAAATGGAAATAAATATAGAGTTTTTACAAAGGAAAAGCATTAGAAGAATTATCATGCCTATAAAAGAAGATGTTTTGTAAAGAATAAGGTATTTGTGGATAATTTTTTTGAGATTTATGAACATTATATAATCAATTTGCATAAATAATGTGGATGGTATCATTTGAAAAATTTCTTCAATCTAGAAAAAAATATTTCGATTGGAAATCAATTAGATGAAACATACTTGTTTTCTGTTTTAGAACAATCAATTTGGAAATATGAAATATCCTTCATCTTTTGAAAATATTTATTTTATAAACATTAGAGAGTTAAATTTCTTTTTTGAAACCATTTATACAGATAGAATAATTTTTTTTATATTGAATTATAATATGTATTAATGGTGTGTTCCCATGGAATAAAGACATAAACATTGATTTTAGAAATCATTTTTAACATTATTGTAAAAATATGATGTTATAAGTAAATATCAAAAGATATTTTAAAAAAGGTGAATTGATATCAATAAAAAGATATAATTTAGAAAAAAAACTATAATATATCCTTCAAAATTCATATGGGTTAAGAAAAAAAAATTTTAATGGAAGATAAATCATTTTAATTTGAAAGGATGTAGAAACCATTTAAATATTTTTAATTATCTCTGTTAAAAAACTACTTAGAACATGGTGTAAAGAAAAATAATTTTTGAAATATTAGAAGATAAATATGTAGGTCACATGTTATAACATAATATTTGGTTTCTAATTATAATAAATAACATTGGTGGGAAGGAAAATATGGTCATGGAGGAAAATCACCATAAGAAATAAAGTGTGTTATTCTTTCCATCATTAAACTTTAATTTGAGTAGGTATTTTATCAACGAAGATGATATATATGAAAAAAAGAAATATAAATAGATAAAAAAACCATTAAGAAATATAATTTTGAGGTAAAGGGGCTTGGATGTTCATAATCAAGTAGATGATTTGTGACTCATGGAGAAATAGTTTTAATTGAGAAACATATAGTGGCTCAAATAAAAATTAAATAAAAATACATTAAATGATATGATTGAAAATGAAACATTAAATATCATTGATAATGAGTGGATAATGATATAAAACACTAATGGGGAATTAGATACACCATTTTAAAGGAAATTTGTTCTATAATAGGAAATATGTCTCAATGGGTGTAAATTTGAGTCCAGAAACCCTTACATCATTTTCCTACTTAGTCAAATTTACACTAAGATATAGTATAATAAACATAAATATTTTAATTTAATTTTTAAGAATTTTTTATATATATTTAAAATTTAATAAACATTATTTATTATTATCTTATTCTTGTATATCAATTATTTATTATTTATTTTCAATAATGGATGTGAGTAATATTTATTATTTTGAACTAGTTTCATAATAACAGTTTTACTATTCATTATTCTCCAAAAGTTAATTATTAAAAGATATTATAAGGTAATAGAATTTATGTTTTATTTCTATTTATAAATTAATAATTTAATTCAATATGTGTTTTATTTATGGTTCGTGTAGACGAAATTAGAATCATGCATGTTTCTATGAGTATTAAGAAACAAGCATTGTAATATTAATTAATGAGTTAAATATTAAATTTACCTATCCAGAACAAAAAACAATTATTTTATAGTTTATATAATATATTATTAGTAATTATGTTCTCATAATCCTGAATGATAAAATTTTAAAGCATTGTTCATGTAGGTGGCTAGACATACCCAAACATGAGCATACCTTAATTAATGAATGATTATGATGCTGAAAGTGGTTTATTTTTTTATAATATAATTATTGAATAATAATAATGAAATTTTTTGGATGAATTTATGTTTTTTAATTGTATTTTATGATATTTTAATAGATATTGATTAATCTAGATGAAAAATGTTATACATTACTTCTTGGAGGTGGTAGTCTGCACAACATATGATTAATGTTTTAATTTCATGATGACTGGGAGGGAAATAAGGTGAATTATATTTTATATTTTATTAATAATGATAATATTATAAACATAAAATATATTCCTTAATTGAAATCTTATAATTAGAGATTAGTGGTGGAGGTGAAAAAACGGATGTCGTCGATATGTGGAGCTGGTAGTCAACACAATGCACAAATAATAGTATCATTTTTCTTAATAGAAAAGGGAAATGAGGATAATAGTAATTAACATAGAATAATAACACTATATACACAACTAATTGAGATTTAATTTTATAGGAATTATAAAATTATACTTGGGAAGGTAATACATAAAGAAATTATGTTTTGTTAAACTAGTACTCACACTAAGAACATTGGCTTTCCCTTTAAAGACTCATTGGAAATAGATGTCTTAAGTCAATCGTTTATGAATATAGGCTCAAGAATAAGGAATGTGGTTATAAATAAATGAGAATGGGAATATATTTTCAGTGGAAACCAATATTTTAGAGAGGTATTAAAGGAGGGGGGAGACGCTTTTATATGTAGTGAGAATGGAATTTTAATAAATATTTAAACTTAATATAAAGAGAGCACATGTTTCACAAGTAATGTGGATCATAAAATGGATTATAATGGATTATATTATATGACAATAATTATAATATCTCGTATAATCAATTTTAATAATTTCATTAACATGATTCAATCCATTTATCATTTGATTTATTACTTTTACTATTTTAGATTTGAGTGTGCTAACTTGTTTTTACGTAAGTAAATTACTTTTAATGGGAAACAATAAAATGGTAATTATTTCATAATTTGTAAATATGGATTAAAAATATTTAATAAACATTATCAAATAAAATTTATATTTTTTAGATAAATTAATTCTAATAATTGTGCTTGGAATGCATACATACCCATTTTTTTGATAAAATTTATTTCCAAGATTAAATTTTATATATAGGGTAATATTATCAATTTATATTATTTTCATGATATAAATTGTATTATAATAAAAAAATTAACATTTATGTGGATTTAAAATCATGAAAAAAATAAATTTTAGATTAAAATGTAATTAAAAAAAATCAAAAAATAATGTCTTTTATTAGAAAACATTACTTATATTGTTAAGAATAGATTTTATAAATTTTTGATAGTATTTTTAAATGTATTTTTTATTACATAAAATTTGTTTGATCATGAAAAATATTTTATATGTTTTTAATTTACTTTTACATCTTAATGTAGTCATACACTAAGATATTAGTAAAAACTATGTTATTCACTAGATTCATAAAAATCAATTTCTTTTGAAAATTAAAAACAATTAACCTAAGGATAAAATTGATATGTGTCATTAAAAAAATGAAGTTAATTTTTTTAAATTAAATATTCTATATGCTATTAATTTATATTTTAAATAAAAATACAATATATACCTAAAGACCACATTTTTTAAAAAAGAGCCATTTTAATCTTAATGTTTCATTAATCTTATTTTATATAAATTTAGAAATAATTTAATGTTGAAATAGTTGTCTATATATGTAAATATTAAATATTATAGTAAAAATTTTAACTATGATCAGTTTAATATTTTAAGCTAAAATACAACAACATTTAAATTTTTTTTTTAAAGGCGTCTATTTATGAGAAATATAATTAATTAATAATAATATGAAATTAGTTTAATTTATTATTATATTTTTATCTACTACTTTTTATATTCATCATGTAAATATAATATTTCTATGTTCATTTAATCATGTGTTGAGTTAGTTCGTTGATTCCTGTGACCAAACATATCAAAGATCATATTAATCTAAAAGGTCCAAAGTCTCATGTCAAAACAACTAGTTTAACAATTTTTAACAGAGAGATATTTTCAAAGACACTGGAGGAGAGGCCAGATTTGAGTCCCTATTTTCTTCTAAAGGAAGAGTAACTATTATCACCATCAATACATTATAGAGTGTTTTAGTGAATTTTAGTGGATATTTTACATCCTTTAGAGTGATATGATTCAAATATTAATATTTTGAAGGTAGATGGATCCATTATAGTTGTAAAAAGATATCCATGGAGAGATTAAAAACTTATGTTATTTTTATTTTTATTATATTTATAATTTTTTATTCAATATTATGTGGCATATTTCTATTCCTTATGTGTATATCATGTTACAATCCATGAAGGGGGCTACTAATTCCACACGATGTTTTTTAGGACAACCACCTTATTCAACAAGGGTAAATACATTGAGAGAGATTCGTTATCCTTTACTTCCATATAGTTGTATATCCAATTTTATTATTAGTATATAAGTTATGATGTAGTGCTCTAACCATTCATGTAGGTCTGAAGTAGGATGAATAATGTAATATACTCATGTTCCATTTTCATTTTTTTAAGAAACACAAACATATTAATCATCTCATCATTTTCTATAAAATTTTTAAAAATAAAATAAATTATGTAAACCAATTTATAATCAAAAAACAAAATATATGTATCTTGGATGTTGTACAGGGACTTCAATACCAATTCAACTTTTTAAAATTGGTATTATAGTCCAATAATTTTGAATCATGGGTTCTATAAATATTCAAATGGAAAAAGTCTATATGGAAAATGATGTTAATCTTTTTAATTTTAAAATTTTTGGGTTTTTGATAATAATGTGCTTCTATACTATATATTTGGTCCAAAGATTAATATTACTTCCATGGAAACAAAAGGCCAACCAGCTATCACAAAATTTTTGTGTCACTAAATGTTTCTCACAAATCTTATAGTTTAATATTATTTCCCTAGGTGATAATGTTTTTTTTGGAAAATTATCTATGATTATTCCATTTTCAAAATATGGACTAAAATAGAGGCCTAATATATGAAGAATTTTTTAAAATGATGTTTATGCAATAATTTTTTATTGTATACTTTTTATATAAGCCTTGTAACTACAGTAAGGACCCTTATAAATAACTAGTTAAAAATTGTATTGGATATGTATAACATAAAGTTCATGATTAATGATAATGTTCCTGAAATCATTCTATGAACAACATTAGTTGATTTCTATAATTATATTAAGTATTTTTTTGAGGTATAGTAGTGATTCTCTTGGACTTGAAAAGGTTAAAAAATCAAATTTTCCAAAAAAAACATCTAAAACGTTGGAAAATTAATTAAGTAGATAATGGAATTAATCTAAGGGGTATAAGCGAGTAGAGAGTTAAGCATTGAAGGAATGATAAGACTAATAGTAAATCTATGTATATGGGTAGAGGTGTTTGGGGTTTTAGTGTAGGAAACTCGGTTATATTTAAAAAAGTGTCACGAAAGGAATAATTTTGAGGGAAATATTGGTCAATAATTATTCTTGGATAAAGATTTCAATACTGGTATCAACCTAAATTTGTGTATGAGTAGCATATATAAAGATTAGTTCTAGGATTCTTGATGCTCATTCCATATGTGTTTGAAAATAATATAATTCTCTGATTTAAGGAATGTTGACTATGGTGAGGCACACTTAGGGAATAATAGAAGTTTTTATAACATGGGAAAGGGTTCTGTTTTATTATATGTTTTGGATAGGAAAATGTGTAATGTAATGCACCTCTTCCATCCATTCCTTTGTGAAAATATGGTGTTTGAGGTGTTTTGTGAGGTCAAGGTGACTTATCCCTAAAACTTTTCCAATTTTCCTGTTTAGTGAACAGTTCTATCGGTAACCTCTAACGGTATCTTATAACAGTAACCTCTCTTTCATTTTCCAAATTTCTAGTTATGTGAACAATGTTCTATCAGTGAGGTTTAGTGAACAGTGTTCTATCGGTGAGGTTTAGTGAATAATGTTTTATCGGTGAGGTTTAGTGAACAGTGTTCTATCAGTGAGGTTCAGTGAACACTGTTTTATCGGTGGGGATCAGTGAATAGTGTTCTATCGGTGAGGTTTAGTGATCAGTGTTCTATCGGTGATGTTCAGTGAACAATGTTCTATCGGTGAGGTTCACTGAACATTATTCTATCGGTGAGGTTAAGTGAATAGTGTTTCCAGACTAGTGAAGTTATAACAACATCCTCTATTTCCATTTCCAAATTTGGAGTTTGGTGTACAGTGTTTCCAGCTTCCTACATTCTTGCCCCTTTGACATTTCATTTGATGTAAAATGAATTTAAATATTCATTTTTAAGGACTCTTAAGGCCATTTCAAAGCCCATAAATCCTGTATTAATTATTCCTAAGGCTCGAGATGTTTTTACTTGGAAAAACCGCATGGTTTAATTCGATCCTCTTTTACTGGGATATTAAGCGTATCTTAAACCGTCAACCCGTTAAATCTTCTAAAGGGGAGTGATATCTTCCTCCCTTGTTCTTCCTCTTTCTTCTCAGATATGAGATACTATAACCTATCAATCCTTCCCGTAGGAGTTTTACAATCAAACATTCCTCCTAGTATTGGTTCCACTCTGTTTTGATGTAATAGAGTTGTATCAGTCGATCTTGGATATAAGGTATGTTTTATCGTCGTTTTTTGGGGTTCATCTTATCATGTTTCTCATTTATATATTATATCAAGTAATCTACATCGTTATAATGGGTTTTCTTGGGTTTCGGTAGGTGTGGTCATACCATGGCATCCTCGGGTGGATGCAGTTGATGTGAGAGGAGAATCGTGACCCATTGGGTAAACAAAGA
Organism: Viscum album; assembly: GCA_963277665.1. Classification (NCBI taxonomy): domain Eukaryota; kingdom Viridiplantae; phylum Streptophyta; class Magnoliopsida; order Santalales; family Viscaceae; genus Viscum; species Viscum album. Next base: position 266,853,093 of record OY728155.1, on the reverse strand, counting down.
ACATCAAGAACTATTTGTGGTAGGGGATTCATTTCTTCTCTCTTATTTTTTTGTTCAACTATATCATTAGCATGTTTTATCCCACTGGATGAAAATGGAATGTACATATTAATATTTGAACCAGATAAATAAATTGATATCGGTCGTATGTTATTTCTCCTAGTTTTCTTGGTAGTGTGATATCCATGCTTGCTTCGCTTAGTTGTTCGTTGTTGATGGAAATTTGTAAAGAACGTAAACCAGAATTAATTGATATCTATTGTCTATAGATTAAGAGGCATGTAAATTAATATGGTTCTTGTTATAATTTTATGTTAATCAAATTGGCGAAATAAGAATGTTTAATTATTTGTGGAAGCTTTCTTATTAGGTTTCCCGAATTTTGTAACCAATGAATAATAAAGCTGTTAATTCAAGATGGATTAAAGAACTTATTTTTTGATAATTCCTTAATGGGTTCTGAGTTACCCTTTTGATTGTTAAAGGGTCAATAGCCCAATTGAGGTGATGTTTGTTTTATTACTACTTGTGTTGTGTTGTGATCCTGAATAGTAGTTGTGAAATGTGGGGGCATGGAGGATTTTTGTTGGGGCGGAAGATGACGCCTAGAGTGGTGAGATGCATCGGTTTATGCATGTGGGTGTCATGGAGGACACCAGGGATGAAGGAATGGTATGGATGTGATTGTTGGTTTCCAGATAATTTAGATTGGTTTTTTGTTTTCCTTCCTTTTCCCCGCTACTCAATGAAGCTTGTCTTACTTACCCTTCTTCTAAAACAGGTGAAGACATGTGGGTTATGCCACGTTCATTCCATGTTTATCTTCTCAAGGGAGGATGGGTATATTCTCTTATTATAATCGGAAAAGACTCGAAGGGTAGTACATCTACTCACTGTGTTGAGCCCCTTGTGTTTAGTAGCATATAATTTATTTCTAGAATTCTTGGGAGGGAGGGAAAGTAATTCTCTAATGATGAATTGAATAAATTGTGTAAACCCCTGGGGTTGGAGTTTGATGGAACATAATGATGTGGTTGTAAATTTAAAGGGAAAATAGACTTTGTGTGTGATTCTAATGAGATTTAATGTAGAATTGTCTTTGGTTAATTATTGTTTAAGGAATTAATTAATGTAAAGTGAAACAAATAAAATGGTAATGAAATAATTTGTTAAATCACTTTAAGTGGTTGTATTCTTATAGGATACTTATTCATAGATGTAGCAGCCCGGAGTCTGATAGACGTTATCTGCAGTTATGTCTAAGACTAGGTTATTCCCATAGTGTGGTTGTGAGATATAGTATATTATGTAATTTTTGTGTTTCTATACACTACTCCACCTTGTCAGTAAGGGCAGCTGACACCAAGGGGATTCCGAGCCCTGTGGGGTATTTTCCCCTACATTCTGCTGGGAGGATGGATGGATGACTACTGCATTTAGCCCCCGCTCTCTTCTCTTGGTGGTTACTTGTGCTAGTAGACACATTGGTTAGTATTAACCTTATATGTGTGTAGAGGTATGTAATGTCTTGTGGTTATTCACACACATATATTCTAGATATAGTATCCTATAGACTACTATTGGTGTAACATGTAAAGGCTGTGATGGATTGAGGATCCTTACTCGGTGTATGGGATGTAATGGCATGAGGTATAATACCCGATGTAAGATACATGTTATGCGGGCTGTGGTGGCTCAAAGAAAATACCTGGTTACTTTTATTACATGGACGTGGTGGTTTTGTTGCACGAGGTTCTTATTTAGGTGCTTCACCCAGGTGTCTATGGGAAATCCTTTTTGGAGAGAGATGTTTATGACGTGCGATATTGGGGAAAAGCAAAAAACCAGTGGGGAAGTAGTAGCCAGGTACCCTTGATATTCTTTATTATACGATATATTATTTTATGTGTTACTTGGTGAGTGGAGCCATGGTGAGGTTGGGAACTTAGTATACATGTTTAGGTGACGAGTTAGTCCCACTTGTTGTTCACTCTGCTTTATCATGCTTTCATTACATTTGCACGAGAGGCTTTAGGTAGGATCCTACTGAGTATACTGTTATACTCACCCAATGTATATATAATTTTTTTTTCAGGTAACTTGGAGCATATTAAATATCAGGCTGGTAACTAATAGATTCTGGATGTAGGAGCTGTTCAGGCTTGTGGTTGCTGCAGTTTTACTTTCTTTTGGGTACTTGCGTTTTTCCCCTTCCAGTTGTAGTACTACTTCATGACATTGCATATGTACACTTGGTTTTTCTTTTATATTTCAGTTCTGATTTGGAGTTTGTTGGTGTCTATCTTATCTCTCTCTTCCTCATGTGTTCTCTTATGGTGTAATGCCTCCCATTTGTGTGTTTATTATACCCTCGGTGCTAGTTGCCAACCCAAGGCCTAATGGAGGCGGGACTCGGGGGTCATTATCTCCCTTCTCACATTTCCAGCCCAGGAGGGGTACAATTTGTGGGGAGGGGTCGTGACAGAGTGGAATCATAGGGAGGTTGAAGGATAGGATGGAGATTGGTGTTAGGCATAAGTGACGTTCAATGGGTTGGTAGGGAAATAGTGTCACTCTTGTTTATCAAGTGATGTAAACACTGGAGGTCAGCTGAGACATAGGTGTTTAGGGCCCACTTTGATCTGCGGTACATACCTTTATGTTTATAATGGATACTAAACAAGGTGATACTAGTTTCAAGGTAGAGACCTAGGAAAGGAAAATGCATCATTCTTCTTTGTGACTGTGTTTGAATGGGTAGACCTTGGGATATGTTAATGTAATAATCAATGAAATAAAACAATTAATTAATGAATGTTGAGTCTGTCATATTACAGTTTTAGTAACTCTAACGGTTTGTTATATTATAGGTATGGCTCTAGGTTGATGTCTGCATCAGGTTTGCGCAGAAAATGTCTAGCCGGCTGCTCTAGCAAGTCGCCGCAGGGTAGAGGTTGACGACAACAACATGTGGAGGAAGACACGCCGAGAGTTTCAGTGCCAGAGTCTGTAGAAGTATGAGTACCGTGCTTCAGATTCAGTCACAGAATATTGGTTGGAGGAGGTTGAGATAGGATTCAGTTTGATCCGTGCTTGGAAGGAGCATTGAGTGTTCATAGTTGTGACGATGCTTCTTGGAGCAGTGAGGTAGTGGTAGTTCTTGTTCCTCGGGGATCGTGAGGAGTAAGCGATCTCATGGGAGGAGTTCTGAGACAAGTTTAGAGTTGAGTTTCTTTCTTCGACTGTGAAGGTGTCTAGTCACTAGGAGCTTCATACCCATTGATAGGGGAGCTCCAGTGTTTGATAGTTTCGAGTCCATTTGAAGAACCTTTTACGATATGCTTCAGACCTGCTGCCAGATGAGGAGGCAGGGGAGAGGCCTTTTGAGGAGGCTTTGCATCCAGAGATCCAGCACCAGGTCACCCCATTTGTGATGAAAATAAATCTTGAGGTGCTGGCGAGGGGGGAGGTTATTGAGAGGACTTTGGACAAGATGGGATCATCACAAGAGGGGAATCATCATGATTCCTCATGAAGCAGAGATGTGGTCCAGGGTTCCTAACTATTAGGGCAGAAGAGTTTCCATTAAGTAGGGGGTAGAAAAAAACCTTTCACATCTTGTTTCTCCAGAGGCAGCAACTCTCAGGCCTATGACAAGGGATCATGCACTTGTTTTTCTTATGGTGGTCATGGTCAACAGTAGCGTGAGTGCCTGAACATTCAGAGCAGTCATCGTGCACCATGTGCTACGCTCCAGGTTCCTCTATTGAGGTAGTTCCAGCCGAGGCAATAGTAGGAGTATGTTGGATCAGCTTTAGATCAGTAGAGGGAAGATGGTGCAGGTAGAGGATAGCCCCATGGAACTCCCCATACTTAGAGAGCCGACCACGACCATGGTGGTGGTCGTCATCAGGGACAGAGAGGTCATGGAGGAGGTCGTGGTTAGCTTCATGCAATATTTTTTCCAGCTCTAGGTGATCTAGACGTCGTTCGAGGTACCCTTTGCTTGTTTTCCAACATGGTGTATGCCTTGTTTGATTCAGGGGCAGCACAATTCTTCATATCATCTACCCTTGTCCATGCTTTGGGACTTGAGGTAGAGAGGCTTCCAGTGACCTTGGTGTAGACTACTCCAGTTGGAGGTCGAGCTAAAATGTTTGAAGTATGTAACGACTGTGAGATAGTGTTGGGAAAAAATGGAACTTGGGGATATTTCTTATATTTATGAATACAACCATATGATGTCATCCTCATCATGGATTGGTTGTATTCAGTGTAGGATATCATGGATTGCTTTAGGAAGAAGGTCGTTTTCATTGGTGCATATGGAGAGCCAGTGGTGTTTATTGGTGAGTGAGATCCTAGAATGGGTCATAGGTGCATTCCGTCCATTTCATCCATGATGCCTGAGATGATTTTGGGTTCATCAAAGGATAAGAAGTTGATGTTTCCTAGAGTCGTAGTGGAGTACACTGATGTCTTACCAGAAGAGGTTGTAACATTACCCCATCGACGAGAGATCAGGTTTTGGGATCGAGCTACAGCCAGGAGAGTCTCTTATCACTATGTCCCCATATAGTATGGAATCTTCTAAGTTACAAGAGCTGAGTATATAGCTTGATGGTCTATTACAGTGTGGTTTTCTTCGGCCAAGTGTGTCACCATGTGGTGCACCAGTTTTGCTCATGAAGAAGGCTGATGACAGTCTGCGGTTGTGTGTCGATTATCGTCACTATAACAATGTGAAAATAAATAATCGCTATCTTATTCTATGGATTGATTATTTACTCAATCTAATAAAGGGTTCAAGTTGGTTCTCAATGATAGCCATGCGGTCATGATATCATCAAATGCATGTGAAGGATGAGGATATCCCGAAGACTGCTTTCCATTGTCATCATGGGCATTTTTAGTTCGTTGTAATGCCATTCGGTGTGACGAATGATCCAGTTGTATTCATGGGATTGAGGAATGATGTCTTCCGTGAGTTCCTAGACATGTTCACGATAGTTTTCATCGACAACATCCTTGTGTACTCCACATCTGATGAGGATCATGAAGAGTATCTACATGCCATTTTGGGAGTTTTTCGTCAACATCACCTATTTGGGAAGTTGTCGAGGTGTAATTTTTTTGCTCTAGAAGTCCGTTTCATGGGGAATTTTGTGTCCCAACATGGCGTATCTATGGATCCTTTGATGATTGAAATAGTTGTGTGTTGGGCCGCCCCATTTACTGTGTTAGAGGTGAATAGTTTCCTTGGCCTTGTAGGCTAGTACAAGAGGTTCATATCCAATTTCTCTCAGGTTGCCACTCCTCTGACAGCATTGAATAGAAAGGATCAGACATTAATATGGACTAATCTATGTCAGGTAGCTTTTGAGTATCTAAAGGAGAAGTTAGTAATTTCTCCATTTCTTTGTCTTCTAGCTGTGGGATTTTAGTTTTATGTTTTTTACGATGCTTCACATCTGGGGTTAGGTTGTGTTCTCATTCAGTAGAGGTTAGTTGATTCTTATGAGTCTCGGTAGTTGCGTCCCCATGAACATAACTATGCCACCCATGATCCTGATTTGGAAGCTGTGGTGTTTTATCTGATGTTGTGGAGACATTACCTCATTGGTGAGCGCTTTGTGGTTTTCACCGATTATAGGAGTTTGAAGTATGCTTTCTCCCAGCGTGACTTGAACTTACGACAACGACAGTGGATGGTGTTCTTACAGGAATATGACTTCAAGATATCGTATACATTTGGAAAAGGGAATTTTTTAGCTGATGCGCTGAGTCAAAAGTCACGTAGTGATGATGTGATTGAATCTTGTGATTCATGGAGAGTAATGGATGAATTGTCTGCATTACATCTTGATATGGGAGAATTTTGGGATATAGGTTGTCTTTTTCAGATGATGGTACAGTCATCCCTGATGCAGAAGGTGGAAGAGTCCCAGTTGGGGGATCTCGAGGTGGAGGTCTGGAGAGACCGAATTATTTGTGGTGAGGCCATTGATGGTTGGACTGAAGATGAACAACACCGAGTGTTGTATCATGGAAGTCATTTTGTTCCATTGACGACGTGAGATATTATTTTCAGAGAGTTCCTTAGTTCACTTTTAGTGGCACATCCTGGCGTGACAAAGATATATTAAGCCTTGAGGAGCCAGTTTTGGTGGTCGGGGATAAAGCATGGAGTTGCAGAGTTTGTGTCTCAATGTTAGGTCTGCCAGAAGGTGAAGGCCGAACAAATTTTTCCTGGTCATCTTCTCTAGCCATTAGAGATTCCTTAGTTTAAGTGGGAGGACATCTCATTGGACATTGTTATTGGTTTACCTCGAACCCCGGGAGGACATGATGCTATTTGAGTGGTAGTGGATCATTTAACAAAATCATCCCACATCATAGAGATAAAGGAGTCGATCTGAGTGGAAGTTTTGTCGAGGAAGTATCTATAAATTATGGTGAGACATCATGGAGTCCCAAGGACAATAATTTCTGACTGAGATCATCATTTTACCTCTAGGGTGTAGAGAGGTCTCCAACATGATTTCAGTTCTCAACAATGCCTTAGCACTGCTTTTCATCCTCAAATGGACTGTCAAACAGAGTGAACCATCCATACGCTTGAAGAAATGTTACGCTCTTGTGTTCTTGATTTTGGAGGTTCGTGGATGAAGCACTTACCCTTGGTGGTATTTTTTTACAATAATAGTTTTATCTCCACAATCAGTATGACACCATTTGAAACCTTGTATGGCTGTCCTTCCCATTCTCCATTGTGTTGGACTGGGGTCGAAGAGTCAACAAATCATGGACCGATACTAGTGAATAATTCTACATAAATGGTTCATGTGATTCGTGAGAGGATGAAGACAGCGCAAGATCGTCCAAAATCTTATGCCGACAAATGGAGGAGGCCCTTAGAATTTGATGTTGGGGATCATGTGTTTCTAAAGGGGACTCCCCGTCATGGGCAGTGAAGGATTGGTCATGGAAGTATGATTTCTCCCCAGTTTGTTGGGCCTTTTGAGGTGTTATCTCATGTTGGAGTTGTGGCGTATCGAGTAGAACTTCCCGCGAAAATGAGTCGAATACATGATGTTTTCAATGTATCACAACTCTATCGTAATCATCATGAATAATCTCACATAATCGATTTGGGAAAGATTGATATTGATGATGATGCAACTTTTGAGGAGCGACCTATGAAGATCCAAGACCACAGGGAGAAGGAGTTGCGAGGGCGTTCTGTCCCCTTGGTTCATGTCTTGTGGTGACACGGTGGCATGGAGGAGAGTACCTGGGAACATGAGTCACTGATACGTGCTCAGTACCTAGAGTTGTTTGATGTTTAACTTTTTTCATGTATCAATGTAGATTATGTGGTTATGAACCATTCATGTTTATGAGATGGCTCCCTTTGTTGTTTTGGTGACTTGCTCTCTTTTGAGAGGTATCTCGAAGGGTTGTTGTTCTGGCCCCGTTTCATTTTCACTCTAGGTGGGTTTTGAATTCTCGAGGATGAGAATGTTTTTAGAGGTATATGATATAATGGCCCGAACCTCTTTAGTCCATTAATTTGTGAAAATATGGTGTTTGAGGTGTTCTAGGAGTTCAAGGTGACTTACCCCCAACACTTTTCCAATTTTCCAGTTCAGTGAATAGTTCTATCGGTAACCCTTAATTGTAACCTCTCATTCCTTTTCAAAATCTCCAATTCAGTGAAAAGTGTTCTATTGGTGAGGTTCAGTGAACATTGTTCTATCGGTGAGGTTCATGGAATAGAGTTCTATCGGTGAGGTTCAGTGAACAGTGTTCTATCGGCGAGGTTCAGTGAACAATGTTCTATCAGTGAGGTTCAGTTAACAGTGTTCTATTGATGCGGTTCAGTGAACAGTGGTCTATCGGTGAGGTTCAGAGAATAGTGTTCTTTCGATGAGGTTCAGTGAACAGTGTTCTATTAGCGAGGTTCGGTGAATGTTGTTCTATCGGTGAGGTTCAGTGAATAGTGTTCTATCGGTGAGGTTCAGTGAACACGGTTTTCTCGGTGGGGTTTAGTGAATAGTGCCCTATCGGTGAGGTTTAGTGAACAGTGTTCTATCGGTGAGGTTCATTGAACAATTTTCTATCGGTGAGGTTCAATGAATAGTGTTATATCGGTGAGGTTCAGTGATCAGTGTTTTATCAGTGAGGTTCGGTGAATAGTGTTCTACCGGTGAGGTTCAGTAAACACTGTTCTATCGACGAGGATTAGTGAACAATGTTCTATCAGTGAGGTTTAGTGAAAAGTGTTTCAAGACTAGTGAGGTTCTAACAACAGCCTCTATTTCCTTTTCCATGTTTTGAGTTTGCTGTGCAGTGTTTCCAGCTTCCTACAGTCTTGCCCCTTTGACATATACTTTGACATAAAATGCATTTAAAGCCTCTTTTTTAAGGACACTTAAGGCTGATTCAAAGGAAATCAATCCTATATTAATTATTCCTAAGGATTAGGATGTTTTTACGTGGTCAAAGTGTCTGGTTTAATGGGATCCTCTATTAATGGGAAATTATGTGAATCTTAAACCATCGACCCATTAAATCTTCTAAAGGGAAGGGATATCTTCCTCCCTTGTTCATCCTCTTTGTTATCGGCTATGAGACGCTAGAACCTTTCAATCCTCCCTGTAGGAGTTACACAATGAAACATTCCTCCTAGGATTGGTTCCGCTCTGTTTGATGCAACCGAGCTGTATCGGTCGATCTTGGATATATGGTATGTTTTATCGTCATTACTTTGGGGTTCAACTTCTCATGTTTATCCTTTCCATATTATATCATGTAATCTCCATGATTTTAATGTGGTTTCATTGGGATTCGGTTGGTGCGGTCGTACCATGGCATCCTTAGGTTGATATAGTTGATGCGAGAGGAGAATCGTGACCCATTGGGTGGCAAAAGAACGTCAATAACTGTTTGAGGTAGGGGATTCATTGGTTATCTCTTATTTTAAGTGCCACGGTATCATTAGCATGTTTTTTCCCACTAGATGACAGTGGAATTAACACAATAAATAGTTGAACCGGATAAATAAATTGATATTGTTCGTATGTTATTTCTCCTTGTTTTCTAGAGAGTGTGATATCCATGATTGCTTCACTTATCTGTTCGTTCTTGATGAGAATTTGTAAAGAATGTAAACCTGAATTAATTGAAAACCATTGTCTATGGATTAATAGGCATGTAAAGAAATATTGTTCTTGGTGTAATTTTATGCTAATCAAATTGGGGCAGTAAGAATTTTTAATTATTTGTGATAGCTTACTGATTTGGTTTCCCTAATTTTGGAACCTATGAATAATAAATCTATTAAATGAAGATGTATTAAAGAACTGATTGTTTGATAATCTATTAAAGGGTTTTGAGTTACCCTCTTGATTAGTAAGGGGACAATAGCCCAATTGAGGTGATGTTTGTTTTCCTGCTTCTTGTGTTGTGATGTGATCCTGAATGGATGTTGTGATATGTGGGGGCATGGAGGATTATGGTTGTGGTAGAAGATGATGCCTAGAGTGGTGAGAAGCATTTGTTTATGCATTTGGGTATCGGGGTGGACACCAGGGATGATGTAATGGAATGAGATGGATGTGATTGTTGGTTTCCTGCTGATTTTGAATGGTTGTTTATTTTCTTTACATTTCCCCACTGCTCAAGGCAGCTAGTCTTACATAACCTTCTTCCGAAAGAGGCAAAGACATGTGGGGTATGCCACATGCCTTATATGTTTATCTTCACAATGGAGGATGTGTATATGCTCTTACTATAATTTTCAAAGACTCGACGGGTAGTAGATCTACTCAACATGTTGCGCCCCCTTGTGTTTAGTACCATAGAGTGTTTTTCTAGAATGCCTGAGAATGTGGGAAAGTAATTCTATAATGAATAATTGAATAAATGGTGTTAACCCATGGGGTTGGAGTTTGTTGGAACATAATGATGAGGTTGTAATTTTAAAGGGACATTGGACTTTGGGCGTGATGCTAATGAAATTTAATGTGGAATTTTCTTTGGATAATTAATTTTTAAGGAATTAATTAATGTAAAGTGAAACTAATATAAAGGTAATGAAATAATTTATTAATTCTCTTTATGTTTATTTATTCTAATAGGATAACTACTCATAAAAGTAACAGCCCAGAGTCTGAGAGACGTTTTCTGCAGTTGTGACTACGACTAGGTTATGCCGAAAGTGTGGTTGTGAGATATAGTATATTCTATACTTTTTGTGTTTCTATACGTTACTCCATCCTGTCAATAAGGGCAAATGACACCCCAAGTATTCTGTTCCTGGGGGTATTTTCCCTAACATTCTAGTGGGAGGATGGATGGCTGACTACCCCCATTGGCCCCACTCTCTTCTCTTGGTAGTTACTTGTGTTGGAAGGCACATTGGTTAGTTTTACCCATATATTTGTGTAGAGGGTTGTAATAGCTTGTGGTTATTCACAAACATATATTCTAGATATACTATCTTATTGAAAACTATAGGTGTAACATGTACATGCTATGATGGCTTGAGGATCCTTACTTGTTGTATGGCCTATAATGGATTGAGGTATAATACTCGATGTGTGATACAGATAATGCGGGCTATGGTGGATCCTAGAAACTACCTGGTTACTTTGATTACATGGACGTGGTGGTTTTGTTGCACGAGGTGCATATTGTGGTGCTTCGCCTAGGTGTCTGAGATCAAGCCTTTTTGGAGAGAGATGCCCAGGATGTGCGACGTTGGGGAAAAGCGAAAAACCAGTGGGGAAGTAGTAGTGGGGTAACCTTGATATTCATTATTATATGATATATTCTTGTATGCATTACATGGTGAGTTTATCCATGGTGAGGATGGTAACATAGTATACCTATTTAGGTGACAAGTTAGTTCCACTTGTTGTTCATTGTGCTTTAGCATGCTTTCCTTACTTTTACACGAGAGGCTTCAGGGAGGATCCTACTGAGTATACTATTATACTCACCCTATGTATATATAATCTGTTTTTCAGGTTACATAGAGAAGGTTAGAGATCAGGGTGGTTACTACTAGCTTGTGGTTGCAGGAGCTGTTCGGGCTTGTGGTTGCTGTTATTTTACTTTCTTTTGTGTACTTGCGGTTTTCCCCTTCCAATTGTAGTACTTCTGCATGACATTACATATATACACTTGGGTTTTCTTTTATATTTTAGTTCTGAGTTGGAGTTGGTTGGTGGCTATCTTATCTCTCTATTTTTCATGTGTTCTCTTAGAGTGTAATTCCTCCGACTTGTGTGTTTACTATACCCTCGTTGCTAGTCTCCAAACTGGGTCTTACTAAAGGTGGAACTCGGGGGTCATTATCTCCCTTCTCATTTTTCTGGCCCAGGAGGGGTACACATTGTGGGGAGGGGTCATGAAAAAGTGATTTCAGAGGGAGGCTGAGGGATAAGATGAGGATTTGTGTTAGGCACAAGAAAGGTTGCATGGGTTGGTAGGGAAATATTGTCATTCATGTTTAGAATTTGATGTAAACACTGGAGACTGGCTGAGACATATGCGTTTAGGGCCCCCTATGATCTGATGTATGGACCTATATGTTTACAATGGATACGAAACAAGGTGATACTATTTGAAAGGTAGAGACCTAAGAATGGATCATGCATAATTTTTCTTTGTGGCGATGTTTGAATGGGTAGACCTTGGGATAGGTTAATATAAAAATCAAGGAAAGAAAAAAATTAATTAATTAATGTTGAGTCTTCCATATTCCAGGTTATGGAACTCTAACAGTTTGTTATTTTACAGGTATGGCTCTAGGTTGATGTCCTCATCAGGTTTGCGTAGGAAATTTCCAGCAGGCTGCTCTAGAAGATCACGACAGGGTAGAGGTTGACGACAATGACACTTGGAGGGAGACACACTGAGAGTTTCAGTGCTAGAGTCTGTAGAAGTATGAGGGATCCATTTCAGATTTAGTCATGGAATACTGGTTTAAGGAGGTCTATAAATGATTCGGTTTGATCCATGCTCTGAAGGAGCACTTGGTGTCCTTTGTTGTGACGATGTTGTGTAGAGTAGTAAGGTAGTGGTAGTTCTTGTTCCTCAGGGATCGTGAGGAGTCATCGATCGCATGGGAGGAGTTCTGAGACAATTTTAGAGTTGAGTTTCATTCTTCGACAGAAAATGTGTCCATTCTCCAGGATCTTATTACCCTTCGATAGGAGAGCACTAGTGTTCGAGAGTTTGAAATCCGTTTTAGGCATCTTTTACGATATGCTTCAAACCGGCTTCCAGATGAGGAGGCCAGGTCTAGGAATTTCGAGGAGGCTTTGCATCCAGAGATCCAACGCTAGGTAACCCCATTTATGATGAAAACATATCATGAGGTCTTGGAGAGGGAAAATGTTGTTGAGAGGGCTTTTTCCAAGACCAGATCATCATGATAGTGTAATCGTCCTGATTCCCCAAGAAGCAGAGATGTAGTCCGGGGGTTCCCTGTTTTCAGGGAAGAAGAGTTTCCATTCATCCGGGGGTAGTTGTCGGCACTTTACATCTTGTTTCTCCAGAGGCAGCAACTATTAGTCCTATGACAAGGTATAATGTGCTTGTTTTTCTTATGGTGGTCGTGGTCATCAGTAGCGGGAGTGCCCGACCTTTCAAAGCAGTCATTGTGCACAAGGTGCTACGCTCCAGGTTCCTCCGTTGAGGCAGTTCCAGCCGAGGAATAGCAGCAGTAGGTTGCACCAACATTATATCATCAGAGAGAAGATGGGGAAGGCAGCGGACATCCCCATGTAGCTCCCCGTCCTTATAGAGTAGAGAGAGGTCGTGGTGGTTGTCGTCATCTGGGTTAGAGAGGCCATGGAGGAGGTCGTGGTTAGCTTCCTGCTATAGAGTTGCCAGCTCCTGGTGATCAAGATGTCATTCGAGGCACCCTTTGCATGTTTTATACCTTGGTGTATTCCTTGTTTTATTATGTGGCGACACAGAGTCCTTCATATCACCTACCCTTTTCCATGAATTGGGACATGAGGTAGAGAGGCTTCCAGTTCCCTTGGCGTTGACTACTCCAGTAGGATGTCAAGTTGACATGTTTGAAGTATGTAAATACTGTGAGTTAGTGTTGGGGAAACACTGCTCCGAGGGAGATTTCCTATGTTTATGAATAAAACAATATGATGTCATCCTCAGCATGGAATGGTGGTATTCGGTGCATGCTATCATGGATTTCTTCAGGAAGAAGGTCATTTTCATTGGTGCGGATGGAGAGCCAGTGGTTTTTATTGGTGAGTGAGGTCCTAGACTGGGTCATTGTCGCGTTCCATCCTTATCATCCATGATGCCTAAGATGATTTTGAGTTCATCATAGGTTCATCAGTTGGGGTTTCTTAGTGTCATATACGAGTACGCTGATGTCTTACCCAAATAGGTTGTATCATTACCCCCTCGACGAGAGATCGAGTATGGGATCAAGCTACAGCCAGGAGTGTCTCCTATCTCTATGTATCCATATATTATTTCACCTTATGAGTTACAAGAAATACGTATACAACTTGATGGTATGTTACAGTGCAGTTCTTTTCTGCCAAGTGTGTCACCATAGGGTGCACCAGTTTTGTTCATGAAGAAGGCCGACGACAGTCTCCGGTTGTGTGTCGATTATCTCCACTATAACAAATTGAAAATAAATAATCTCTATCCTCTTATTTGGATTAATGATTTATTCTATCAACTAAAGGGTTCATGTTGGTTCTCAAATATAGACTTGCGGTCTACATATCGTTAGATGCGTGTGAAGGATGAGGATATCCTGAAGACTGCTTTCCATTCTCACCATGGGCATTTGGAGTTCTTTGTAATGCTGTTTGGCGTGATGAATGATCCAGATGTATTCATGGGATTGATGAATGCTATGTTCCATGAGTTCCCCAGACAAGTTCATGGGAGTTTTTATCGATGGCATCCTTGTGTTCTACACATCTGAGGAGGAGCATGCAGAGCATCTACATGCCATTTTGGGGGTTCTTTGTCAACATCAACTGTTTGGGAAGATGTCGAAGTGTGAGTTTTTGACTCAAGAAGTTTGTTTCTTGGGGAATGTTGTGTCCCAACAGGGAGTAGATATGGATCCATCGAAGATAAAATTAATTGTGTCTTGGGTATCCCCATTACACTGTTAGAGGTGCGACGTTTCCTTGGACTCACAGGCTACTATAGGAGGTTCGTAACCAATTTCTCATGAGGTGTGACTCATCTGACAGATTTGACCAGAAATGATTATGAATTCATATGGACTGATCTATTTCAGGCAGCTTTTGGGTATCTAAATCAGAAGTTAGTAAGTGATCCATTTCTTTGTCTTCCAGCTATTAGAGTTTAGTTTTATGTTTTCTACGACGCTTAACATCTGTGGTTAGGTTGTGATCTCATGCCATAGAGGTCAAATGTTTCTTATAGGTCTTGGCAGTTACATCCCCATGAAAGTAACTATGCCAACCATGATCTTGAGTTCGCAGCTGTGGTGTTTGCTCTGAAGTTGTGTAGAAATTACCTCATTGGTGAGTTCTTTGTGGTTTTCACCGATCATAATAATTTGATGTTTGTTTTCTCCCAGCCTGACTTGAACTTATGATATCATTAGTGGATGGAGTTATTATAAAAATATTACTTCAAAATATTGTATACACTTGGAAAGAGAATGTTATAGCTGATGCACTGAGATGAAAGTCACGTAGTGATGCTGTGTATGAATCCGGGGAATCCTGGAGAGTAATGGAAGAACTTTCAGCATTACATCTAGATATCGGAGAAGTTGGGGGTAGAGGTTGTCTTTTTTAGATGAAGGTACAGTCATCCCTGATGCAGAAGGTGGAAGAGTACCAGTTGAGGGATCATGAGGTGGAGGTCTAGAGAGACTGAATTGTTTGTAGATAGTCCCCTGATGGTTAGACTAAGGATGAACAACACTGAGTGGTGTATCATGGAAGGATTTTTTTTCCACTGAATATGTGTGAGATTGTTCTCAGAGTGTTCCATAGTTTGCCTTTAGCGGTCCATCCTAGAATGACAATGATTTACCGAGCCTTGAGGATCCAGTTTTGTAGGTCGGGGCTAAAGAGTTCGGTTACAAGGTTTGTGTCTCAATGTTTGGTCTTCCAGAAGGTGAAGGCCGAACAATGTGTTCCTGGTGGTCTTCTCTAGCCATTAAAGATTTCTCAGTGGAAGTGGGAGGACTTCTCAATGGACTGTGTTACTAGTTTACCTTGATCTCTGGGAGGAAAAGATGCTATTTGGGTGGTAGTGGATCATTTAACAAAATCATCCCACTTCATAGCGATCAAGGAGTCGATATCAGGGGAAGTTTTTTTGAGGCAGTATCTATAAGAGGTGGTGAGACTTCAGGGAGTCCGAAGGACAATAAATTATGATCGATATCCTTGTTTTACCTCCAAGGTGTGGAGAGGTCTCCAGCATTCTTTCGGTTATCAACTATGCCTTAACAATTCTTTTCGTCCTCAAACAGACGGTCAGATAGAGTGAACCATCCATACTATTGAAGACATGTTATGCTCTTGGGTTCTTGATTCTGGAGGTTTGTGGATGAAGAACTTACCCATGGTGGTGTTCGCTTACAATAATAGTTTTCACTCCACCATCGGTATGGCATCATTTGAAGCTTTTTATGGCTATCCTTGTAATTCTCTGTTGTGCTGGACTGGGGTCTAAGAGTCAGCATTTCTCGGACGGAACTAGTGCAGAATACAACAGAGTTGGTTTAGGTGATTAACGAGAGGATGAAGGCATTGCATGATCATCAGAAATCATATGTTGATCAAAGGGGGAGGCCCTAAGAGTTTGATGTTGGGGATCATGTGTTTTTATAGGTGATTCCCGGTCGTGGGAAGTAAAGGATTGTTCATGGAAGTAAGCATTATCGCTAGTTTTTTGGGCCTTTTGAGGAGTTTTCTCATGTTGGAGTTGTGGCATATTGAGTAGCACTTCCACCACAAATGAGTCAGATACATGTTTTTTTTCATGTATCAAAGCTCGGTCATTATCTTCATGACGACCCTCACATAATTGATTGGGGAGAGATCGATGTTGATGATGATGAAACCTTTGAGGAGTGACCTATGAAGATCCAAGACCACAAGGAGAAGGTGTTTCGTGGGCATTCTATCCCCTTGGTTCGTGTCTTGTGGCGACATGGTGGCATGGAGGAGAGTACCTTGGAACGTGAGTCACAGATACATGCTCAGTACCATGATTTGTTTGATTTTTTACTGTTTTCATGTATCGAGGTAGCTTATGTGGTTATGAACCATTCATGTTTATGAGATGGTTGCCTTTGTTGTTTTTGTGGAATTCTCTCTTTTGAGAGGTATCTCGAAGGGTGGTTGTTCAGACCCCATTTCTTTTTCACTTAAGGTGGGTTTTTAATTCTCTAGTACGTGAATGTTTTGAGAGGTATATGATGTAATGGACCGAACCTTTTCGGTCCATTCCTTTGGGAACATATGGTGTTTGAGGTGTTATGGGAGGTCAAGGAAACTTATCCACAATGGTGCCAATTTTCCAGTTTAGTGAATAGTTCTATCGGAAACCTCTAACAGTAACCTCTCTTTCCATTTCCAAATTTCCTATTCAGTGAAATGTGTTCTATCGGTGAGGTTCAGTGAACATTGTTCTATCGGTGAGGTTCAATGAATAGTGTTATATCGGTGAGGTTCAGTGAACAGTGTTCTATTGGCGAGGTTCAGTGAACAATGTTCTATCGGTGAGGTTCAGTGAACACTGTTCTATCAGTGAGGTTCAATTAATAGTCCTCTATCCGTGAGGTTCAGTGAATAGTGTTCTATCGGCGAGGTTCAGTGAACATTGTTCTATCGGTGAGGTTCAGTGAACAATGTTCTATCGGTGAGGTTTAGGGAATGGGGTTCTATCAGAGAGGTTCAGAAAACAGTGTTCTCTCAGTGAGGTTCAGCGAACAGTGTTTTATCGTTGTGGTTCAATGAACAGTGTTCTACCAGTGAGGTTCTCTGAACACTATTTTATTGGTGAGGTTCCGTGAACATTGTTCTATTAGTGTGGTTCAGTGAACAGTGTTCTATTGGTGAGGTTTAGTGAAGAGTTCTCTATCGGTGAGGTTCAGTGAACAATGTTCTATCGGTGAAGTTCAATGAACAATTTTCTATCAGGGATATTTAGTGATCAGTGTTCTATCATTGAGGTTTAGTGAACAATGTTCTATCGTTGTGGTTTAGTGAACACTATTCTATCGGTGAGGTTCTATGAATAGTGTTCTATCGGTGAGGTTCAGTGAATAATGTGTGTAGACTAGTGAGGTTCTAACAACAACCTCTATTTCCTTTTCCAAAGTATGAGTTTTCTGTATAGTGTTTCCAGCTTCCTACAGTCTTGCCCCCTTTGACATTTCCTTTGACATAAAATGCATTTAAATACTCTTTTTTAAGGACTCTTAAGGCCAATTCAAAGGACATAAATCCTATATTAATTATTCCTAATGTTCAGAATGTTTTTACTTGGTCAAACCACGCGGTTTAATGTGATTCTCTTTTAATGTGAAATTAAGTTTATCTTAAATTTTTGACCCGTTAGATATTCTAAAGGGAATGGATATATTCTTCCCTTGTTCTTTCTCTTTGTTCTCAACAATGACTTGCTAGAACCTTTCAATCCTCCTCGTAGGAGTTTCACAATCAACCATTCCTCCTCGGATTGGTTTCGCTCAGTTTGATGCAACTGATCTGTATCGGTTGATCTTGGATATAAGGTATTTTTTATCGTCTTTGTTTTGGGGTTCATCTTCTCTTGTTTATCCTTTCCACATTAGAGCATGTAATATCTGTTCTTCTAATGGGGTTTTATTGGGTTTCAGTTGGTGCGGTCGTACCATGGCATCCTTAGGTGGATACAATTGATGCGAGAGGAGAATCACGACCCATTGGGTGGAAAAATAACGTCAAAAACTGTTTGAGGTAAAGTATTCGTTGCTTTTATCTTATTTTACATGCAACTATATCGTTAGCATGTTTTATCCCAATAGATGAAAAAGGAATAGACATAATAAATATTTGAACCAGATAAATAAATTGATATTGGTCGTATGTTATTTCTTCTTGTTTTCTAGATAGTGTGGTATCCATGCTTGCTTCTCTTAGCTATTGATTCTTCATGAAAAATTTTAAAGAACATAAACCAAAATTAATTGATAACTGTTGGGTAGGGATGAAGTGGAATATAAACGAATCTTTTTTTGTTTTAATTTGATGTTAATCAAATTGGGGCAGTAATCATGTTTAATTATTTGTGATAGCTTACTGATTAGTTTTCCGAAATTTTGGAACCTATGAATAATAAATCAGTTAAATCAAGATGGATTAAAGAACGTATTGTTTGATAATTCTTTAAAGGGTTCTGAGTAACCCTCTTGATTATTAAAGGGATAATAGCCTAATTGAGGTGATGTTTGTTTTCCTACTTCTTGTGCTGTGATGTGATCATGAATGTCCATTGTGATATATAGGGGCATGGAGGATTTTGGTTGTGGCAGTAGATGATTCCTAGAGTGTCGAGAAGCATCAGTTTATGCATGTGGGTGTTGGGGAGGACATCGGGGATGCTGGAATGTGATGGATGTGATTGTTGGTTTCTTGCTGATTTGAATGGTTACTTATCTGCAATTATTTTTCCCACTACTCAAGGCAGCTGTTCTTATATACCCTTTTTACGAAAGAGGCGAAGACACACAACGTATGCCACGTGCTTTCCGTGTCTAGCTTCTCAAGGGATGATGGGTATATGCTGTTATTATAAGTGACAAAGACTCTACGGGTAGTACATCTAATCATTGTTTTGAGACCCCTTGTGTTTAGTAGCATAGAATGTTTTACTAGAATGCCTAGGAATGTGGGAAAGTAATTCTATAATGAATAATTGAATAAAAGATGTTAACCCATGGGGTTGGGTTTTGCTGGAACATAATTATGAGGTTGTAATTTTAAAGGGACAATGGACTATGGGTGTGATGATAATGAAATTCAATGTGGAATTTTATTTTGTTAATTAATGTTTATTTAATTAATTAACATAAAGTGAAACTAATAAAAAGGTAATGAAATAATTTATTAAAGTTCTTTAAGTGGTTTTATGCTTATAGGATACCTAGTCTTAGAAGTAGTACCCCAGATTCTGAGAGACGTTAGCTGCAGCTATGTCTAAGACTAGGTTATTCTCATAGTGTGGTTCTGAGATATAGTATATTATGTACTTTTTGTGTTTCTATGTGATACTCCACCCTATCAGTAAGGAAACCTGACACCCTAGGTATTTGGAGCCCTGGGGGTGTTTTCCTTAACAATTCAGTGGGAGGATGGATGGTTGACTAACCCTTTTGGCCCCACTCTCTTCTCTTGGTTGTTACTCATGTTGGCAGGAACATTGGTTAGTATTTCCATTATATGTGTGTAGAGGGTTGTAACGGTTTGTGGTTATTCATACACATATATTCTGGATATAGTATCTTATGGAAAACTATAGGTGTAATGTGTATAGGCTGTGATGGTTGAGGATCCTTACTCAGTGTATGGGTTGTAATGACTTGAGGTATAATACTCAATGTATGATACACATTATGCGGGCTGTGGTGGCTCCTAGAAACTACCTTGTTACTTTTCTTACATGGACGTGGTGGGTTTATTGCATGAGGTGCATATTGTGGTTCTTTTCCCAGGTGTCTACGAGCAAGCCTTTTTAGAGAGAGATGCTCAGGATGTGAGATGTTTGGGCAAAGTGGCAAACCAGTGGGGAAGTAGTAGCAGGGTACCCTTGATATTATTTATTATAGGATATATTATTGTATGCATTACTTGGTGTGTGTATCCATTGTGAGTTTGGGAACTTAGTATACCTGTTTAGGTGATGAGTTAGTTCCACTTGTTGTTCAATGTGCTTTAGTATGCTTTATTTACTTTTTCAGGAGAGGCTTAGGGGAGGATCCTACTGAGTATACTGTCATAGTCACCTTATGTAGATATAAACTATTTTTTAGGTAACTTATAGCAGGTTGGAGATCCGGCTGGTTACTACGAGCGTGTGGTTGCAGGAGCTGTTCTGGCTTGTGGTTGCTGTTGTTTTACTTTTTTGGGTACTTTCGGTGTTCCCCTTCTAGTCGTATTACTTCTGCATGAAATTACAAATATACACTTGGATTTTCTTTTATATTTCAGTTCTGAGTTGGATTTGGATGGTGTCTATATTTTCTCTCTCTTCCGTATGTGTTCTCTAAGAGTGCAATGCCTCCCATTTGTGTGTTTACTATACCCTCGGTGCTCACCCCCAACCCGGGGCCTTCTGGAGGCGGGACTCAGGTGTCATTATCTCCATTTTCACATTGCCGTCCCAGGAGGGGTTTAATATTTGGGGAGGGGTTCATGACAAAATTTGAGCTCTAAAAGGTGTTCAGTGGGTACCTAAATTGAAAAAAACAATATTTTCCTAGGATTAATGGAACATAAGGGATATATAATTAGGTCTAATATTGGTACCATTATAATTACTAATGGACCACTCACCAAAATTAAACATAATCTCATTAATAAATAATATATCTTATATTTTATAACACATTTTATGGAGTTGAATACCACCAGTGCACTAGCTTTTAACAACACTATTCTCTAGAATATATTAATTGAGCATGTGAGTTACAAGGGATTTATTGTACATATCATGAAATGATAATTTTGTAATGTAACCCTAAAAAATTTATCAATTATAAAAAATTTTGTATTTTGAAAATCCAAAGGTATGATTTTTAAGATGATGGTATACAAAGACAGTCTACCCTAGAATATATCCACTCATACTTATATGGACCTTATAGGGTTACCTTATATATTATATTTTCTTACCATTTAAAAATAATATATAAATAATCATATTTTCTGGGATTTTCATATTGAAATATTTGTCACACATGTTTTAAATGTTCCATACATATTAATCAAGTGATAAATATTAGATAGGCAACATGTTAAGTGATAGATGTTTAGTGTATTACTAGAAATATTTTTTCCAAATTTAGTAACATTTAATGTGTATTTTGACACAAAAGAATATCAGAGACCCCACAAAAAATAGATCAACTAATAGGTGAAATAAGGTTATCCTAGTGAGGGTGATATGTGTACTCTCACACATGGGTTTGTCAAAGTATTTTTGTGTAGAAGCTACTACTAAAATAATGTTCTTGATAAACATATTCCCATTGACTGGAAATGGTTTTAAAACACCTATAAAATTTATGAACAATTTCTCCAAATTTTTAACACATTAGAGTTATTTATTTCAACAATTAATCTTAAAATAAAAGTAATAATTTAGCTCCTATGGTCAAGTGTGTCGTTCTAGGTTATCATCAGTCTATGAAGGGTAAAGTTTTATGGCTGGACACACCTGTTTTCTAAAAGAAAATTATAAGTTATGAGGTTTTACTATATGTGGAAATTTTCCTAAGAAGAATCTAGTAGAGTCTTATGATGTTGGTAAAACTGAGACCTTGTTAATTTAGGTTTCTTTAGAGCTGGAGAAGTTTCACAAACATGAATAAACATCAACTATTCCTCCCCAATAAATTCACATTGAACATAATTCAAAATAAAATTTAATATTAGATGGAATGAGTGACCACATGGATTATTACATGAAACCTTATAGAGTTGTTTTAATCATTTTAAATCCTCCTGGGATTAACCATGTAGAAGTTTATTCTTATGCATTCAATATTACTCTAGATTTAAATAGTGACGATTCATACACGATTTAAAAATATATGAAATATAATGAATCAAATAGGGGCTTGTTTCTTGGAAAGATAAAATTGATTACATTATGAAAATAATATATGGAAAATAGTAAGTAAACCTTATTTGGAAAGAGTTATAAGTAGTAGAAGAATTTTTTAATGGATGTAATATTAATCTAGGGAGATGAAAACAAAATAGAATGAATGAATTATTTCTAAGGTATTAAATTAGTGAGATGTAATTATCTCAATGGAAAATGTTACCCTATAGTTGATTAATAATCAATTGTGGTGGTTCATTATTTTGTCTACTTGAAATTACCTTCACATATTACAATTAGTTGTGAAAACCACACTTTTTTACATTGGAAATTAGATGAAACAATTTACAAGAATCCATAAGAAGGTTTTTAAAAACCGTTACATCTTGTAAATTTTTTTCATTAGAAATAATCCTTATGTAGAATTAATTAGTACTTGAGGTAATAACCTAAATAATTTTATTCTATTATTCATGAAAATGGGTTTTATATTATTAAATACAATGCATGTGTCTATTTCAAACCTACTAGCGATGAAATCATTTACATAATGTTATTTTATTATTTTATGATTCTTTTATATAAAAACATGAAGCTAATAAATCAAACAAAAATAAAATTAAACACTAATTTTTAAATAAATGTTCTATAAAATTATAATCAACTTTTTGACATGGTGATCGGGAGGAATAAAGACAATAATATTTTATATATATATATTAATGCTCCTATGTGAAAATAGTCTAAATGATGAATCTATTTTAGAATTTAAATAATATAAATGTACCTTTTGGTCACCACTTCAAGAAAACCTTATCCCCTTACCTTGGATATGAGTAGGATATAACAATTTTTTGTGAAATAACATATACTAATATATTAATTTGTCTTATTTATTCCATTTTTTCTCTAGAATAGATATTTCATTTATTGTTTTCAGAATAAGAATGTTCATAATTATCCTCGGGAATCCAAAAAATAATGGATAGAAATATATTTTGAGGTTTGTGTGTATATATTTTTTCATCTGAATCTATTTTGTAAAAAATAGTTTTTATAAAAATGATATTCCCAGTTTTATTGATTCCGAATATGATGAAAATATAGATTAATGAAAATATATTACAGGTTATGTGTTTCTTTCTTATAGTTGTCCCATTTTATGTAAACATAATACAAATTATATTAGATACACACATCTAATGGTTGTTCAAATTTCACTGTTTTGGAACCTTTTATAATTAATGAATCATTTACCTATATTAGGATATAAGATGGAATAACACCATCTGTGATTAATTAAATTTATCAAAATGGCCAGGATTTGTGAAATTTTACTACAATACTATTTTTTTGGCACATAAATTAACAGTTTTGATGGGTTTTGTTATTGATATTATTGACTGGTAGTCATATATAGTTTATGTTAATGCATTTTCTTATAAAATAATTTATTTTTTCTTTGATTTTGTTTTCATTTTATACATACCTATAGTAGAAGATTATATTTTTTTTGGGGGATTTTGAGGACCATTTATCATTTTGATAGAACTATTCCCTTTATCCTCTTGTGTTCTTTCATGAATTTGACTCTTAATTATAATGAGTTTTTTAGTTAGTTAGTTTATCTAGTGACATGGTTCTATATTTCCCTATGATTTGTTAACACATTCAATTCATGAACAAATATTTACATAATTTAAATCCATTAATCAACTATCCCATGAATTATATTTCTATCTCACTCATATTATAGTGATTTTTTATTCCATAAGCTTTGTCCACTATAGGTTCATTCAACTATTTGGTTCATTGTTTTCTAAAGAGAAAAAAACTTTTTTCATTAGTCTTCGCTGAGTGAGATCTACAATCCAACTTGAGGAAAGTCCTAATATTATTATCTAGTGTCCACAAAAGGAATACGTGTCATTCATCACCACTAGTACTCAGTATACAATTTCAATTGAATTTAGTGGAAACATTTTATCATTTGGAACATGAATGTTCATTAAAGAAGGATTCAATGGTGTAACACACCATTCAATATTTTACTAGATCACAATATAGAGATACAACACAATAAGTTGTTATTTCGAGTTTCTTAATTATAAATCATGATTATGATGTATCATTATACTATTTTTTATAGCATGTATCCATATTGGAGGGTGAAACAAAAACTCTACATGATGGATTTGAGGACACCGATCTAGTTTAGTAAGGGTTAATCCCATCAGATATCTGCTTTGGTCCTTTAAATCTTTAGAGTCTTCTGTATTGATTTTTTGTGTTGTCATATCAAATGAAGGTTGTGATGACATTACCATGTATATTTTTGTTTAATTGGATAACTTATGTTATATGATTGTGTTCCATTTTATTTTATTATTTCTGATTCTATAATGGTCACAAATTAATTATCATATCATTTTCACTACATTATATATATATAAAATAATTCATATAAACCATTTTGTTAGGAAACAATCAAATTAGTGGATATTTTATTTTGTATAGAGACCAAAATTGAACATAGAATAAATATTATAATAATTTCATGATTTTAAAAATACACCTCATAAACAATCACAAAACCCATGGAATAAAATGTTTAGCGTCTCAAAGATTATCCACATAAACATATTATTTTAAAACACCTTCAAAAAATTATTCATAATTGGGATCATCTAGATCATTTTGTAAGTGTATGAAAAGATATAATCATCATTTTAACATAGGGAATAAAATATAAGAAAGGGGTGAGATCAAACTCTCAGTATTGGAAAAAATGTATCATAAAATATTATATCACAAACATGAAAAAATAATATGAGGAAGATATAAATATCATAATAAAATATTATAATACCATGTATTAAATCCATATGATCCTAAACAGATCATAATAGATTCCTAAAAAATATTATATCGATCAAAAAAAATATCAATAATCATAAAACATATGAGAATGATATAAAAATGGGGAATATTCTAAAAACAATGAATAATTGTCAAAACATGGAATTTGAAATGCATTTTTAAAATTTAGATTATATTGGTGAAAAACATAGAAGTGAGGACCAACCATAATCATAGGAAAAAATATATAATAAAACCCATTATGCATATGCCTATGTAAAAAATATCCTCATGAAAACACTTAAAACTGTGATAAACTCCATCATTCCCATGAATATGTGAATAAACTCATTATGTACAGACCTAACTATCTCATGAAAAGTAAAATAAAACAAATGAATTGGATCTAAATATATGACCCACTTGTCATCATCCATCAAAATGTGTTCCACTTGAAATAAATCATCATCGTATATTAAATAACCCATGAAAAAAGGGATGTGTTTTTAATATTTTAGATAAAAATAAACTACAAAATAATTTGATATCAAAATATCATTTCACATAAGGATTAATAACCTAATAAATTATGGGGGGTGGTCAAAAAATCACTTCATGGGAGATAAAACTTGTAGGAAAAATTTGATTGAAAATAAAAATGTGTTCATAAAACCATTTAATATATTTTTATTAAATCTGAAGTTTAAATTACAAACAAAAACACATTTTTTAGTTAGTGAAGAGAATAAATCTTAAAAACCTTATTATAAAGAGATACAAATAAAATATTCATGAAAATATGTAAGGTTTCAAAATGGAGAATTTAAAATACATTGAATTTTTTTAATTTGGAATCAATTTTTTAATAATTGAAACATGAATACAAACATAAGGTTTATCAAACTAAAATGTAGAGTGGATGCTAATTTTTTTTAAAGGATATAAAACCATTTTGTACATTTTGAAGAAATTGTTTTAGAAAAACAAAATAAATAAAAAGGATAAAGAAAAAATCTCATTAATATTTTATAAGGGTAATAAAAATATCATTATATATAAAATAGTTTGGATTCCACTTGTTAAAAGTGAAAAGTGGCAGGTAGTAAAAATATGGACATATATTAAAAGTCTAGAAAAAATTATGGGAATTATTCTTAACAAAAATTAATTTTAATGATACCTTAAAAAAAATAGGAAGAATATTTATCTCAGTAATATGATATTTTTAGAAAATAATGTGGAATAAATCCTTAAATCCTCATAAGTTATAATATATCAATCCTGAAATACAAAAAAAAAGATGATCAATGAAGACCCAAGGAAGAGAATTGAGTCACGAAAAACCCATTATGATTTAATATAATTTTGAATCAAAATTCATTGGAATATTTAAAATAATATTGGCCTATAAATATCATATATTAAATCATATAGTATGGAAAATGCATCCTTTGAAATTATATAAACCATAGTAATAATACATTTGTGTGAAACAATAAAACATATCTGAATAAATAGAAAATCAGACCAAACCCCTTACGGTATTTGTATCTTTTGAATCAAAACCCCAAGAGAGACATTTAAAAAAATTAGATATCATGAAATTTAATTAAATTCTTAATCAAAAATAAAACTAGGTAACAATTATAACACTGAAAATGAAACATGTTTTATATCATAAACATGTATCAAAGGATTGAAATTTGAGAAAAAGAAACCCTTACCTTGTTTACCTGGTTTGTCAATTGCGCTCTAACCTCCATTAAAAAATTAAATATCTTAATATATCAATATATAACCATATTTATAAGTAAAAATATTTTTTAATTTTCAATTATAATCCTTATATATATATATTAGTTATTTTTTCCTATTTTTACACATTAGGTGTTTAATGTTTTGACCATTTTTAGTTGTTTCATTGGAGAATTGTCCATGTTTTTTATTATTCCCAATTTAAAAATTCTAAATTTATTAATTTTTATGTAATGTATTAATTATAATGATTTAGGATTTTTAAATTTCATTTCATGAGTACTTTAGTCTTTCTCTTCAAAGAAAAAAATCACAATGAATATTCTTCAGTGATTTCCAACCCACGATGGGTGTTATTTTAACTAATGATGTCAATATTAGTGAATAATTTAAAAAATAATAAAAAATATTTATTTAAATATTTATATAACATCATAATATAAATTATTTTTTCATAATCATCTATGTTATAATTTTGAATGTATTATTGAAGAAGGTGGTCAAACTGACCCAATCCTTAAAACATTTTTACTTGATTAATTAAATTTCCTAAAGAGGCATGTATTTTAAAATAATATCATTATAATAAAGTAATAATGAAATTATTTTTAAATTTTTAATGGTAAACTATATTTTAATATGTTTTGATAAATAATGAAAATTTTAAAAAATGATATAAGTTCATTTTAATATAGGAATTCAAAACAAAAGTTACTATGCATGAAATGGATTTTATATTGATATTACCATTTGATTATATATATAAAAACAACTTGTTGAAATCATACTATTAAATACTAAAAAAATTCCTTATAACATCCACATAGTATATAAGGGTAAAATGATAGGTATTGGAAGTCAATGGCGGTTATTTAACTAGAATGGTTTTAATAGCTAGTTCTATAACTTTATCGTTTTCCACTAGTGATTTCATTCAGTTTTTAATTAAACGCGTTTTGGGGTCTAGTTAAAACACTAAAAAGTATAATTCCCTTATTATATTGTACAAATGGGCTTTGTATATAAAAATTCCACTTCAAGATGACATGTATCCCTTCTATATTTAATTATTATGAGATATGATTACATCCATTTGTCCCAACAAAGTAAACTACTATGTTTGGATGGTTATATTTAATATTCAAAATATATTAAGGGTTTTAGTTACTTTTACTCTGTTATTGTCTGTGAGACCTAATATTTAATATATCATTTATTTAATGGGTGTACACAGTTCAATCTAAAGTCATTACATTCAACCTTCTTAAATAAATTGTTTCCTCAAAATTTGATTGTATTTTACTTGTTAAAATAACTAAAGGTAGGAAAAAGATTTATATGACTCAATATATTATACGTAATGATATATTATCATAAAAATAATATTTAATAATATAAAAAATTATTTTTTCTAACCATTCCTAGGAAACATATCTCATAACTACGTATTACGGTCCATGCTTCAGATTCATTATTATTCTTTGATATTTCATAATTTTCATTACTCTAGAAGACAATAATATTACATTTAGATTTTTTCTATCTTTATTCTAGAATTTTATGTGGATTCTAAATGAATATATCTATCTTATTTGAAAAATTAATTTTATTATAAAATTTCTTAGTGGAGGATATTATGATTTATAGAATGTTCATTTCCTCAAACAAAATTGTGAAAGAAATAAATGTTTTACTTAAAATAAAAAAGTTGAAGTTGGTGAATTGAGGTACTTATAAAGAATTAAAGTTGTCAAAGAGTACATATAACTATAATAAATACAATAATTAGGTGAGGGGTCAATGCATATGATCTACCTTCTTCCTTGGGTCTAGGAGGATGTGGATTAGAACCATCCAAAATTCATTAGATTAGGACATTGGCTTGGATAATTCCCAAGATATATATATGAAAGTCATTTAACTGTTTATGGTTACCAAGGATAATTTTATTCTTATTTAATAATATTAAAAAATCATTTCATTTACCGAAAATAGTTTATATCTTGATGGCTTCCAATTCCACAATTAATGAATCTCCCTGGCCCCTTAAGAAGATTACACTGGTTCTTATTTCTACATTTTAGCCACATATGAAATTAATTTTTTGACTTATCATCTGTGTCACTTTATATTTCATGAGTATATATTTTTCAATTATTTAGTGTGGTTGTGACCTCCACAATACTCAAATAGTTAATCAAATCTCATGATAGTTGATTATGAATAATCAAATGGTGTCCTATTCCAGATCCAATTACGGTGGGTTGTTCTATAAGGGCCGAGAATTAAAACATTACATAATCTTGAGATAAGACAATAATTCACATTGAGGATCTTTATAGGTTTTTAGTTTTAGAGAATTAGGAAATATATATCACATCACATATCATATATTACAAAGCAGACTCTTCTAATTAATCGAATTTGTGTCACAATAATAATACTAAAAAAAACAAGAATTGTTTTTGTGATAAAAATATTATTGAATTCTTCATTTCACATACCCTTCCTTATACCATGTGAAAAATTTAAAAAACATGGGTTGATCATATAAATATCATTGAGGGATTTAGAAAGAAGGAAAACTATTAGTCTTCAGATTACATGAAAACCATGAATACCATAACATAAAGTAATACTTTTGACCTTTAAGGAGTAGTAACTATACTTCACCAAATACATGCTCATTTTTTACACTTTTTTAAACCAAAATATTACCATAAATACCTTATAAAGCAACATATGACAAATATAGGTAACTTGGTACATAAACATACTTAAATGAAATAACCATAATGTCGACATCCACATATATAACTAAATGGAATAGCCATACTGCCGACTTCTGTTCCCAATGCATTGGAGGTTATAGCGTAAACACCAATCCTTAGTTTATCATGGAACCCCCCATAATTTGTTTTATCACTGAACCACCGATCATTTGGTTAATCATGTAACCATCCATCAAATATCCATGTACCATTATATATTCATAACACAAAAAAAGATTGAAATTATCAGCATTTCTCTCATAAAATATCATTTTCAATCGCAAGAGTTCATTTCAAGATATTTAAATAGTAAATACAATTTCAAAATAATTCTCAATACCAAAACACCCTAAAATGGAATAAGGGATCTATTTTCCTTTTAAAAAAATTAAGGCTTATCCATGAAGCCAAATGTCAAATAATTGTTACAGTGGTGGAGAGGTCGTTGTCACATCATACATTAAAAACATTCCTTTTGTCATTTAGTAAAATACATCATAGAAAAAAGATTCCATTTAATGAAATTAAAATTCAAGATTTTTTATTATACACCGTAAAAACTAGGAGGTTTATATTATCAAAATATGCCTCAATGAAATGAGATTATGATGAAGTCCCTTACCTTAAATCTGACTTATCTAATATTTTATTTAATTCATGAATAAAAAAATTATTTTAATTTATACTTGATTTATAACAATTTTAAAGTTTTTTATTCATTTTATATCACCTATTACCATTTATAGCAATTATTTAATTGTTTGATTTCATATCATATGTTTTGTCGATGTTCAGTATTTGAGTTAAAAACGAAATTTTTTATTCAAATTATCTATTTGGTAATAAGTGATATATTTCGAGAATATTATTCATGATTTTAATATTATATAAATAATGTATATGTTTATTTATAATTTTCCATAATATTTGGAGTGAATAAATTAAATGCACTGTTCATAGAGATAGTATGTCTTATGTACGCATGAACACTACTTTCATTTCATTGTCACATTAAAAGAATATTAATGGAATAAAAAATAAAATATACAAAGGTATATTAGAATTACAATATAATATCTATGTCATACATGTTACATAAGTTTATTTACAACATTCTTTATACGTTCCATGTATGATATGAACGAGTCATATCACATAGAGGGAGCGGTAGTCCACACCTCCTCAAATAGAATTATCATATTTATAAATTATGGAAATCATCAAGGTATATTGTAAATAAAAATTAAATAATCATAGAGACAATATAATATATATCATATATAAATACAGTGACATCATAACAGCTACCATAAGAGATGGTAGGTGAAAATTGAATTATTATCGTTTTGTGAGGCAGTAGTTCTCCATACACAGAAACAATATGTTTGATATCCATTACTTGGAGGTGTGTGTAAGTTCAGGTAAACAAATTACCATAACAACATCCTAGTATTTGGAATATACTATTTTTGTTATAAAATAATGTAATAAAATGAGCATAGGGGGTAATGAAGGAAAATAAATGAAAGAATCTTGAGAGAAGTCATTAACATGAAATTGGGAAACTCCTTTTGATTTGAGCCAAAAGACTATCTTGAATTTCATTAATCCCAAATTAAGACTTCTAGGTGTATGTTAGGGATGTCTTGAGATTGTTTGATCAGAATTTGGTTGATCCAAGGGGATTTTTAGGTGTCAGTAAGTGGGTAGAGGTGGCATCCTTTTATAATAGGGAGGAGTGACACTTTAGGAAAGTCTAGAAATAATATTTTATTAAAAATTAATTTTCGATTTATAATAGTCCAAAAGTGATACATTTAAATTATAAAATGTGTATGGGTATAAACCCTTTCAACCAATAGGTTTTAGATAGGTTTATGTCACAAAATGTACATTATCTCTTAGATTTAACCATTAGTTAAACACATTAACACTTATCATGTCTTCTTGTATTTTTATAATATACAGTTACTCTAGTTACTATAAAATTCCAATAGAGAAAAAAGTGTATAATAAATGACTTTTGAACATTATATAGGTCATTTGGATGAATCATATATTTTTAGGACTGTTATAAAATTTAATAATATAGTATTTGTTTTAAAAACTCATTTATGTCAACGTTGAATCTATTTACTAATTGATTTTCTTTAAATTCAAAACAACTTGATCACTTAAAAAAAGAATTAACTGAAATATAATAATTTATAATCATAAATAAATTTTTTTTATGGCATTAAAAAGATCAAATTACTTTTTATTAATATTAATAATATCATTTATTTGAATCTTTCATTAAAAAGGTAATCACTACATCATCATTGTATTATAAATAAATTTATTTATATAATGTGAACAAATTATAAATAGAATACTATGATGTAGGAAATAATTTTATATTTATAATGACTACTTATAGTCGAAGTGATCATCTATATAAACGAACATAAAATTGTTTTAGTTTTAAGGCAAATGTTTATGTAATACTTCCCTTTTTGATAAATTAAAAATTATAAAAGGCCACTATCACACCCGAGTGGATACATGGGGTCCTAAAATCGACCCAAAGATTATCATGGTCTGAAATATCTCATTCAATATGATAAAAACCCATTTAGGGTAGTTTTATATTATTAAAATATTATTTTTTTACCATTTTTTCCATATTTACCCTTCAACTATGGTAAATAAAAATAATTACAAATGTTAGAATTCGTAATGTCCAAAAAGGTATATATTTAAACAATTTGGACCTTATGATTCCAAATATTGAATAAATTTTTATAAATTCAAAACATAGAAGTTTTATTAATTAATTTAAAATTAATTCCCATTGTCAAAACCATAATGAAAGTTTTTAAAAAGTAAAAACCATCAAAATATTGACAAGTGTTATTATCCAATAAAAATGTGTAATTATTTCTAATGACAATAAATGAATTAAATGATAAAAACATAATCTGATTACCATTTAAAACCACTTATAAGGGTAATATAACTATATAAATAATTTATATGAAAATGAATTTTTGAATTAAAATGCTGTATTTTTAACTATTAATTAAAATATAGATTTTATTAGAAAAATACCAAAATTTCGACCATGGTAAATTTTTATGTCCCAATTCTAAATCAGAAGTATATTTATATATATATAACATATAAAAGTGACCAATAACTAGATTTAAAAATGGTTTTTCATAAAAGGATGTAAAATGACATTTTAAAAATATTAGAGAATTTTATGCTTAAAAATATATTCATTCCCATTTTATACCTCTAAATTTTCAATATTAATGTCAAAATATTTAAAAAAATGTGTAATCATACGGTCGTTAGTTATATTGATTTTCTCCAATAAAACTTCTATTTGATAACTTCTATTTAAAATAATAATAATATTATTGCATTATTTTTTGATATAACTCAACATTGTGTGCAGCATAAGATTTCGGAGAGACCTTCTTTTTCATGTTGAGTATTCAAATAAAAAAGTCTATTCATTGAAATAAAATTAACATCTTATTAATAAATATTATTAGATATAAAAATTTATTATTCTATAAATACATGGGATGTTACATCATTCCCCCATTTTGGAAATAGAATCCTCACAATATTAAAATTGTGCTCGGTAACTTCATTGAAAATAAATCATTGAAAAAAGGATAATAAAACATCAACTTTAATTGATATAATGTGAAGTAGAAATTTCACTAGAGATAACACAATCTGGAGTTCCATGTAGGAAATCATTGAAATGGAAGAGAAAACTAAACATCATGTTCAGATGGAGAGTTATAAAAAACATGATCAGGATCAAGTTAACATCCAAAAAGCCATAAACATGTGATAGGTTAAACAGTCATTGATTTATCAGTAGGAAAAGTAAATGGAAAATGTATTTGTGAATATATTTTTCATAAATTTGAGGAATTTCTTTATGATCTTTAGTAAGAACATAAGGAAACATAATTACTTGTCAAGTAGATTTTCATCCATTAATAAATATATACCGCAAACTCATATTTTCTCCAAACGAAGAGTATTCAAAATGACTTGATCACACCTAAAGCACTAGAATCAACTCCTTCAGAATCACATAATTCCAAAAATATGAACTATATATTTCCCCTATATTTAGACATTAACCAATATCAAAATGGATAGTACAAGATCAGATAATCCTCAAAAAGAATAATTCTTTATAAAAAAATTCAACTCTTAATCTCCAAAATTGAAAAAAAAAATCCAAAGTTCAACAAAGACCATTAAATAACAACTATCCATAAAATTATTCAAAATAATAAAAATAAAGTTTGAAAACCAAAATTCAGAAAGATTTTATCACATAGTCTTCCATAATAAATCATATCATTTATCTCAAGATAAAAATGACTACTCTTAAAGTCTCACACATAAATGAAATTAACCTAATAATATATTCTACATGATAAGTTAATCATTTCCATAAATAAACCTAATCTTCATATGTCCACTATAAAAACGCAAATTATTCTAAAATAAAATTCAACCGTTACTCCTCAAATGAAATCCCGTAGTATTCTATTTTTCTTAGGAAAACGGTGTTACCAAAATAGAGAACATCTTCCAAAATAACATTTATCACTTAATCAACAAATCATTTCCCTATACTAAGGATATATATTTCATAAAAAATAAGATACAAAAATAAACTTATTCTTGATCCATAAATCCTTTTAACTAAATAGAATAAGCTATACTAACCAGTTACTTCACGTAGTCCAGCGGTAGGCAATAAATCCCAGTTTCACTTCGGTTGTGGGTTTGATTCCTATAACATTGTTTGACGTGATGGGTTTTCACACGGTCTGTGTGTTATAATTTTTAAAAGAAATTATTATTTTATTACAATTAAAAAATGTGATAAAATCATCAAAAATAACCATAACATATTTTAACCTCAAAGGAAATCTCATACCTCGTAATTTGCATCCCAAAAACTAATAACCCATAATTTCATCAAAGGTGAATTTCTTAAAAAAATAACCTTAGTCACCTTAATATTCAAGTTCATAAAGCCTAAAAAGGTGTTTCTAAGACATTTAGCTTATGATATACCATAAATAATAAACCCATAATAATATCCCTAACCCTTAAGAAAACATCCTAATCTCCAATCATGCATTAACCATCATATGAAACAAACTATAAGGCCCTAGCCCTAAAAATTACATAATCATGAGTTATTTCAAGAATTAACATTAAAGATATATTTAGGATTATTGTTTTAGATATTTAGGTTATAAATACTACATTACATCTCAAATATTAAAAAATTAGACCAGTCTACTATATCTAATTTTGTTCAAAATAATAAAACTTCTTAAAAATCAAGAATTATTTTTTTTATAAAAGTATTCTTGAATTATTCCTTTTTCTTACCATTTCTTATACCTAGTGAAAAAATTAAGAAACAAGGGATGAGCAAAAAATATCAGTAATGGATACACCAATAAAAAAAATTAGTCTTGGGATTGCATGAAAAACATTAACACATTATCATTAGGATTGATTATTCACCTTTAAGTAGTAGTAAATATACATCACATAATAAACTTTCATTGCATACCTTTTTTGTAACAAAAATATAACCATAAATCCCATATTATAATACATATGACAAATATAGGTAACTTGGTAATAAAATATACTTAAATAGTGTAACCATACAGTCAACTTCCATACATATCACTAAATGGAATATCCATGTGGCCGACTTCCTTACCCAAAGAATTAGAGATTATAACATAACCACCACTACATGGTTTACCATGGAACCACCCATCGTTTGATTTATCCCGGAACCACCCTTCATTTGGTATATCACCTACCACCTATAAAATATCTAAGTACCATTATATAATTATAACACATAAGAGATTGAAATTATCAGTATTTCACTCATAAAATGTAATTTTCAATCAGAGGAGATCATTTAATGATATTAAAATAGTAAATCAACTTTTAATTCCCTTTTGAAAACCAAAACACCCATATAGGAAATAAGGGATTTATTTTCCTTTTTAAAAAATTAAGGCATATAGAGGATGCAAAATATCAAATAACGGTTACAGTGGAAGAAAGGTCATTCTCCCCGCATATATAAAAAACATTACTTTTGTCATTTAGTATAATTATTCATAGAAAAAATATTACCTTTGAATGAAATTAAAATTAAAAGGGATTTATAATGACCTACATAAAATAAAGAGGTTTATATTATAAAAATATTCTTCATTGAATTGATATTGAGACAAAGTCCCTTAAATTGAGTCTGACCTATGTCATTCGTTCATTAATTTCATGAATAAGAAACTAAGTCAATTTATACTTATTCTATAACATTTTTAATGTTTATTATTCATTTTATATAAATAATTACCATGTTATATAAATTGTTAATTTTTTGAGTTTATATTAGACGTTTTGTCGATGTTCGATATTTGAGTCAAAAATGAACTTTTTTATGAAAATTATAAATGTGGACATAAGTCCATTATCTCCACAATGTTATTCATGACTTAAATATAATATATATCTAGTATATATGTATTTATCAAAGTCTAAAATATTTGTAGATAAGAAATGAAATTCACTTTTCATGGAGACTGTAGGTCATACATACACCTGGAAACTACTTTCATTTCTTTGTCACATTCAAGGAATATTAAGGGAATAAACAATAAAATATACATAATTATATTATAATAATATTATAATATATATTTTATAATTGTTACATAATTTCATTAACTCTATCCTTTATACATTTCATGTATTGAAAGAACGAGTCATATCACTTTGAGGGGGCGGTAGTCCACACATTCTGAAATTAAATTATCATATTTACCATTTATGGGAAGAATAAATGAATTATGTAAATAAAATGATTATAAGAATATATAAAAAATAATATAAATAATATATAAATACATTTCCATCATAATGGCCTCAACGAGAGGTGGTAGGAGAAAATTGAACAGTAATCTCTTTGTGAGACAGTAGTTCGCCGTACACATAAATAGTATGTCCTATATCGATTAGATTGTAGTTTGTAAAATTGTAGGTGAAAAAATAGAATAAAAAATCCTTCTATATTTATTATAATATTTTTGGTATAATGTATTGGAATAAAAAGATAATAGGGGGTGGAGGAGTAAAATAGATGAAAGATGCATGAGAGAAAACATTACCTCTAAATCAGGTAAATCATTTTCATTTATGACAAAAAGTCTTTCTGGAATATCCTTTATTCCAAAAGTAAGGATCATATAATAATAGTATGGATGTTGGGAGATTATTTGAGTATAATTGGGATGCTACAAGGGGCTTGAGAGGTGCCAATAAGTATGTAGAGGTGGTAACCTTTTATTAGAGGGATGACGGGCACTTTTGGAAAGACTTTAAATATTATTTTATTAAAAATTGATTTTTGAATTATATTTGTTTAAAAGTGATAAATATATAAGTGAATATGAGAATAGTTCTAAATCCTCTCAAAAAAGTGGTTTTAGGAAATTTTAGGCCACAAAAAACATAATCTTTTAGCTTTAACCACTATCTAAAAACATTAACTCTAACCATGTCTTATTGTATTTTCTTAATATATGGTTACTTTTGTTAAAATAAAATATCAATAGAACAAAAATTGGATCATTAATTACATTTTAAACAGTATATATGTTATTTTTTCGAATATTATTATTTTAGGAATAACATAAAATTTAATAAAATAGTATTTTTTAAACACATTTATGTCAATTTTGACACTATTTAGTAATAGATTTTTACTAAAGTCATAACAACATGAATTATTCTAAAATAATAATTATCTCAAATATAATAATTCACAATAATCCAAAAAATTACTGTTTGGAATCAAAATATTTAAATTAAATATATTTTAATATTTATAGTATCATTTATTTTAATCATTCATTAATAAGGTTGTTTCCGATGCTTTCGCCGGGGCGCGCGCATCCGTCCGTGGAGGACGTGCGGCTTTGTTTCCCCGCATTCCCGCTTTCCAAGGGCGGGCGGCATTCTCTCATTATTCAGGGACGTCTGCTCCTTGATCGAAACGGGATGATGGGATGTCGGTTCTTCCTCCTGTGGATTCCTCCTCAGAACTCGTCACCTAGTCCGGGTCTCCCTTATAGATTTAATACGTAGTTCGTGAAACTCTTCCCAGTGCCATGTTTCCATGGACACCGGTTAATTACACTGCTTCTGTCGGGACATTCCAAAGGGTCCAGTCAGGGCAGCAACCTTCGGTCAGGGGAGTAGTCACGTTGAGGCATCAGTAGCGTGTCTGGATGCTGGGGTACCTGGCATGTCTGTCTGTTATCCTTGATCACAAGGCTTCTCAAGGGCGTGGAAGCCCGAGGCATCCCACATCGGGCGCGGGGAATTACATGTCGTAGACACATATCTGAGGTTTTCCACAGCTTCCCATTCTCAACACAGGGTATGCCGCATGTTTAACGTCCAGCGGAGACAGATCAACCCAACCAGAGCATTAGCTGGGATAAATCGGATTGAGGGGTCCTCCTTGAAGGGATATCGACACCGGGGCTAGCCCGTGGGCGACAGTGAATGGAGTGAAAGGAGAGTGAAGTGGAACCATCGCAGGGGGCGACAGTGAAGTTGGGCTTGAGCCTTGACGAGACTTCCTACGTATCCCCGTGGCAGGGAATCAAAGTCCGCGTAGTTCGGGATGGTGCCGGTAAACCGACATGAAGCTGGACCTTGGCCCGATGAATGTCGTCAGCGTACCGACGTGAAGGTGGACCTTGGTCCGATGGGAGTTGGGCTTGAACCTCTGGGAGGATTCCTACATACCATGCCTTGACATGGATCAAAGACCTCGTAGTTCAAATGGTGGGTCGCAATGGCTTACCACTGGGAATGGGACCCGACGTGAAGGAGCGACGGGTGGGCTTGAACCTCGTGGAGGCTTCCTACGTACCATGCCTTGACATGGATCAAAGACCTCGTAGTTCAAATGGGAATATGTGGGCAGTTTAATGTCATGCAGGACAAAGGGGGCATACAGTTTAACGTCATGCTGGACGAGGGAGAAACTCGACGTGAATGAACGACCGAGCAATGTGGCTTAAACCTCGTGGAGGCTTCCTACGTACCATGCCTTGACATGGATCAAAGACCTCGTAGTTCGGAGAATACAGTTTAACGTCATGCGGGACGATAGTGAACCCTGACGTGAATAAACGACGGGTGGGTGTGTCGGTGAACCGACGTGAAAGTGGACCTTGGCCCAATGGGTGGTGGGCTTGAACCTCATGGAGGCTTCCTACGTACCATGCCTTGACATGGATCAAAGACCTCGTAGTTCATATGAAAGTAGACCTTGGTCCACTATTGGTGGGCTTGAACCTCATGAAGGCTTGCTACGTACCATGCCTTGACATGGATCAAAGACCTCGTAGTTCAGGAGAGGTGGGTCGCAATGGCTTACCACTGGACAAGAATTGCAGTTTAACGTCGTGCTGGATGGGGGAGAAACCCGACGTGAAAGACGGGCGGGCTTGAACCTCGTAGAGGCTTCCTACGTACCATTCCTTGACATGGATCAAAGACCTCGTAGTTCAGAAGGAAGTAGACCTTGGTCCACTATTGGTGGGCTTGAACCTCATGAAGGCTTCCTACGTACCATGCCTTGACATGGATCAAAGACCTCGTAGTTCAGGAGGGGTGGGTCGCAATGGCTTACCACTAGACCAGAATTGCAGTTTAAGGTCGTGCTTGTAGGGGGTGAAACCCGACGTGAAAGACGGGCAGGCTTGAACCTCGTAGAGGCTTCCTACGTACCATGCCTTGACATGGATCAAAGAACTCGTAGTTCAGAAGGGTTTGTCAGGGTCGGTGCTCACTCTAAGCTCACATGAGTCATGCTCGGTGTGAGAAACAAGAGGTTGCATGGACCTGACGATCACGTCGCGAAGGGTGCGTCCGTGAGAAGCGAAGAGGGGCTTACCCGTTGGGCGGCCCATGGTGTTGGGACTTACTCTAGGATGGAGGCCTATGGTGCGACAAAGCGCAGGAAAGATGGACCTTGGTCCGACGATGGGAGGTGCCTCGTTCCCTATCACGTCCTCCACTGACCTTGGTAGTGGGGAAGTACAGAGATGCATGGGTGCAATCATCCGTACCAAAGGTTAGGGGCTTACGCTCTGAGGCATCCCTTTCCCTGCGAACATACACCACTCCAACAAGGAGGATCTCATTCCATGTGCGGAAGAGTTCCATTCCCGTGGAGACGAGTGGTGTAATGAATGTTCGAGCTGGGGGGACCCTTCGTGAGAGAGACGAGGTTGGGTCACAGTTTAACGTCATGTGTTGAGGACGTGGTGCTTGGCAGTTTAACGTCCTGCAGCTCGGACGAGGTGGGTTCACTCCACACCCCTAGGGCTTACATAACCGGTACCCTCTAGTCCTTGGGGAAGGGAAGTTGCCGGTAAGGCCATGGTAAAGGGGGGTCGAGGGATGAACCATCGAGGGGTCCACGTTAGCGTGGCTATGCGAAGAAGAAATCGCCGTTAGCGTGCCTATGCGAAGAAGCATTAGGCGAAGCAACGCTACGGGAGGTTTTGTCCATGGGACTTTGAAATCACATCGTGCAAACCTGGAGGGTCGCACGGAAAGAGGAATCGATAAGCAGAGGAGTGTGCTTTGTGAAGTGGGGTGCCTTGGCCTTAGCATGGGGCATAGGTGGGAGTGGGAGGTGCTTCGCGAAGTGGTACAGTGTTCGCGGAGCGCTGCCTCGCGAAGAAGGAATGGTTCGCGAAGCAGGGTCCTGCCATGAAATGTACTTCGCGAAGTGGAGCGATCCTGCCTTAGCATAGGGATTACTCGTATGGGTTGGGTGTTTCGCGAAGCACGAATGCTCCGCGGCTGCCCGGGTTCCCTTGGGAATCCCCTTCCTTCGTGAATGCCCTTGAGCTTCGCGAAGGGAATCCCTCTCAGAAGAGGGGCTAAAAACGAAAAAAATCAGAGTCGTCTCGCGAAGTAGAAATACCTCGCGGAGCTCATGATTCCCGGGGCAAAGCGTGCTTCGCGATTCGGGAGAGGAGAAGCCGAAAGGTCTGGTTGTCCGTCCCCGGGACTCAGGGGGAGTCGAGTATTTATAGGGAAGGGGCACCGCGAAGCAGGGCTCGCGCGCCGCCTTCGGGGCTTCGCGGCGGCTCGCGAACGTCAAACGGGTTCGCGGAGGATTACCGCCTCCGGTGCTTCGCGGCGGCTCGCGAACGTCAAACGGGTTCGCGGAGGATTACCGCCTCCGGAGCTTCGCGGCGGCTCGCGAACTTCAAACGGTTTCGCGGAGGATTACCGCCTCCGGAGCTTCGCGGGGTCGCCATGGTTGGGGCGCTTCGCGGCGGGGCCTCGCGGCTGTGCTTCGCAGCTGTGCTTCGCGAGGCAGCGCGCCGGCTGTCTTTTTCGTTACTTCCTTTCGGGCCACATTTTTTTGGCGCCAACAAATGCCCCCCCTCAGACTTGGAGCCTCGGAGGGTGAAGGGTCAAAGTCTGAAGGATAATCGCCAAAATTGTCGGTGGTCCGCGATGCAGCATCGCGAAGGGGGCCCGCGATGCTCGCCGGGGCCACGGATCTGGACGCGCCGCGGTGCTTCGCGAGGGTGAGGCGCGCTGCGATGCTCCGGGGTCGTTGCCTATAAATAGGGGGTCCACCCTCTTTTGTCTTCATGTGCCTTCCTTGTCTTTTTGTGCTCTCGATTTCACGAAGCTCCGCGTACTCCGCGACAGCACTCCGCGAATCGAGCTTCGCAGCGAACTGCGAGTCTCTGACTCCGCATCCGTGCCAAGCGAACCTTTGCTTGTCTGCCTTGGCCGGACTTCGCGGTTTGAACTTGCGACCAACCTTCGCGATCCGAATTCGCGATCGAGCTTTGCGATCGAGCTTCGCGATCCATCCGAAAGAATCCTTTTCTGAGGGCCAGAGTTAAAATTGCCCATCAAGAAGCTGTCTTGGGGGTCCTCGCAGATGCTGCTCGTGGAGATGAGATGGACAACCGTCCAGGCTTGGGGGAAATGGTTCGGAGCCACTCGGACCACACTTCCTTGACAGACCTGCTGTCGGAAGGTCAGAAGGATTACCCGCAGTGCAAGAAACTGCCGTTGTACGGCTTCGGGCTGAGGGATGACGTCTTCATCCCTGAGGCAAGAAGGGATGAACCAGCTTGCTGGTTCAGGAGCACACCATGCCAGTACCAATGGTTCAGGGCGGCAGATGGTCA
Source organism: Viscum album (assembly GCA_963277665.1). Classification (NCBI taxonomy): domain Eukaryota; kingdom Viridiplantae; phylum Streptophyta; class Magnoliopsida; order Santalales; family Viscaceae; genus Viscum; species Viscum album. The sequence continues at coordinate 266,811,521 of OY728155.1, read as the reverse complement.
TGCACAGGAGGATTTCACACCCGTCACCGCTGATTGCCTCTATAATCATATGAACGACATTGACGGGAGGCCACTGCAACCGGAGACGTCCCCTCCTCTCCACCGCACCATGCTGAAGGAGGCTCTACAGGATCCGAAGAAGGGATGGTCCGATGAGTGGGACCTGCGCCAGGGTGGCAACTTTACCGATGACTGGGCCTGGGCCTACTGGGTAGGCGCCTCCTGCGAGGAGTTCGAGGCCGAGCTGAGGAGAGTGGGACTGTATGAGGCGGCATGGGCCTCCCAGATCCACATTTACCAACCAAAGCAACTGATGCCAGAACTGTTGAGTATATGGTCGTCCAGAACCAACACTTTTCACCTGCATCACAGGGAGGTGGGCATCAGCCTTTGGGATGTCTACCAGGTTTCTGGGGTCCCGATCTTGGGGGCCATGTATGACGAGTTCCTCCCCGTTGCCAGCGTGTGGGGAGATGCTGAGCAAATGCCACGGCTGGCGTCAGCGCTGATGGCGCTTGTCCCTGGAGAGGACAAGGAAGCAGTGAGGGATGCCCACTTCAGAAGATGGTTCAAACGCTTCCTGAACATCCCAGAAGATCGAGAGTTCCCTCTAAGGCCTCGAACTTGTCCGATGGCAGCCCAGCGGGGCAAGGGACACTCGTACTGGTGGGTCTTGGAGGACAGCCAATGGAAGACTTGGGGTTTCAGTGTTAGCACTGAGCAACAACCAATAGTCAGGTTGGTGGCGTTCATCGCGGCTCTCATCTGTGGGTGGATCCTACCGGTGAGAGATACAAGCATGGGGGTACGGCCCAGCTCGTTCATCATGGCATCGATGTTGGCCATGGGGCAGCGGATCAACCTGGGGATCCCGATGCTCGCCAAACTATACAGAATGCTGCGGCGTATTAGCGAGGGCAAGAAGCCGCCAAGAATATGCGGGCCCTTCCACCTCCTGTATGGGTGGATCACGGCGTATATCAGGGGGATTTACGAGTATCCAAACCCCATTTCTCCACCGGGATCAGACTTTCGCCCCTCCATTCTGAACGCAGTTGGGAGCTTCCCATTCAAACTGGCCGTTCCGATGGTGCTGAATAGGGTGTGGAGGGCGGACGAGTTCAACTTTCATCCCTTCCCACTGCCGACGGGGAGGCTTACTGATGATGGACGGGGAATGGAAGAACATCGGGCTTACCTCCTGGCCTTCCGAGGTGGAGTTTTGGTGGCTCAGATAGATCGTGAGCCAATCTGTGAACCGTACACCCCGCATCATTTTGCGAGGCAGTTCCGGTGCCTCCAGCGGCTGACCCCGCAGGTATACTGGGAGGTGCGTCATGAGGAGCACCCGTGTGTGATGAGGCAGCTGTGGCTCATGTTCACACGTGAGGATGGAAAGATGCAGATCGCATTGCCTCCATCCACCGCCGCCTTCGGCTTAGTGAAGGAGTACGCCATCAGCTGGGAGGCCGCTTATCCCGGGGAGATGCTGAAGCAGCCAATGATCCGGGTTGGTGACGGTGGGCCTCCTTTATCTCGAGGTCGGGGTCGGAGGGCAGCTAGGGCCGCTCGTGGCAGTGGGGTTGCCATGGCGGAGAGACCCGCACCGGCCGAGGGTATGGCAGCAGCGGCGGATCCGGTGGTTCCGGGAGAGCAGGGTCATCCGGAGGGGCGGCCACCGAGGGGGTTCCATAGGATACCCACTCAGGCTCCGGGGAAGCGGCTGCGTCACATCGATATGGCAGAAGATGCTGTCTTTCCGGAAGCTTGGGACATTTGGGATGTCAACCGGCAATTCCTCAGCCCACCTGAGATGTGGGCCCACCTGAATCGCCTCGGGATGGAACTTCCGGGCATAGGCCCAGTTCGGGCTTGATTCATGGTGTCTCCGGCGGAGGCGGAGAAATACTTGAACGACCTGGAGGATTACGTCCACTCCAGTGGTGTTCCTCGCCCAATGACAGACCGGGTGAGGGTACTGTTGAATCAAACGGTCCCTCCACAGTTATTGGCTGCTGATCTGAGGGAGCGCTTCCCCTTGCCAGAGGAATCAGGGGACTCTTCTCAGGGGGATGAGGCTGGAGGAGGGAGCCCGTTGGAGGAGGGCGAGGTCGGAGACCGAAGCTCAGAATCCGATGACTTCGCGGAGGCTCTCGAGGTAGCATTCGGAAATTCTCTCCTTACGACCTGTTTTTGAATCCCTACGGACTTCTCACCAATGTTTGAGACATGCAGGAGGATCTTGTTCGTAGGCCTCATTCTCGCTCCTTGGCGGGTGATGTTGCGGGACCTTCAGAACCTGCGCATATGGTTGCGTCCAGTTCTGCGTCTGGTGGGACCAGGGGGTCTGAGGCAGCTCCTCTGGAATCTCCAGACCTTCCAACAGTATACGGGGGGCCTCATCTCGGGGTCCCATCAGTACCGGCCCAGGAGCAGCGCTCGGAAGTCGATCTTCGTAAGTCTCCTCCACCGGTCTCCTCGTTGCCACATGTGGGCCATGCCAACTAACGTTTATGTCTCTTTCTGTCATACAGTTCTCCGACTGGCGTGGGCTGCTGCAGCGAGGCTGGTCGGGATGTCTGGCGGCGTCCCTCCCAGGGCATGCCGGTGATGGTGACGATAGTCCCTTTACCTCCTCAAGATGCGGCGCACACCATCACTGGCGGGACTACCAGCAGGGCCATACCTGAAGTCATCGAGGTGGACTCTGAGGAAGAGGATCAACCGGTCGGTCCTAGTCCTGTCGTGCCTGCGCCGGCGTCAGGTGTCGTACCAGACTCAACACCAGATGCAGATCCCGCTGAGGAATTCCTGCAGGCATATCCTGCGTACGAGCCTGCCGACCGCGCGGATTGGGATGAAACGGCCTCTGATGAGGAAGACAACATCATAATCCACCCCCGGTTGTGGAAGTTGATCACGCGCTTTATCAGGGACACTCCCCAAGCGCAATGGCTGGCCGAAATGGATAGGCTCCACTCGCGGTTGCGCGAACTGTGTGTCGGGGGAGTGGATGCCCAACGCCCTCACGCGATCATCCGAGACCTCATGGCTGAGAAGATCCGGGAGCATGATCGTGGGCTGAGTGTGGGATGGCAGCGGAGGAAGGCGACCAGCATTAGGAAGCTCCAGGAGGCTGAAGACGAGTTCCAACAGATGCAGATCCGGGCCAACGAGCTTTCAGCCACTCTCGATGCGCAGTCTAAGCTGGTCTCACGATTGAAGGCCCAGCTAGCGGAGGCTGAGGAACATATGGGGAAAACCTCTGGAAGGATGGCTGACGTCCGGGCCGAGGTAGAAAGGGCCAGGGCCAGAGTTGACGAATTACGCCCTGCCGCTGCTGAAGAGGAGCGGGAGTTGAATCAGTGGCAACAGGCTTTGGACGCCGCAAGTCAGCGGGTGGCGGAGCTGCAACGCTCTTTTGACGGAGTCAACCCGTCCATGGTGGAAGTCAACCCCCGAGTATTGTAGCGAACCCGAAAGAAACTTTTATTAACACTTTTGTGATTCAACTCTTTCTTTCTCCTTTGTTTTGAGTTCCGTGGTATGCACGATTTCCACTGTTGAATTGCCTTGTTACATCCCTACAATGTATGCGGGACGTTTGGCGACAATTACCTCAAACCAGTCCAGATTCCCGAAAGATGGGGAAGGCTTGATCGGAGGAGGAACTTCCAGGATAGCCGAATTACCGTTTCTCCAACGTGCTCTTATGCACGAACGAGGCAACACCAGGGGCACTGAAATCGGTTCAAACAGATGAAAATGGGAAGTGTGAATCACGATGCCCAAATTCGGAACACTGTGGGGATGGCGTGACAATAAAGGACAACCGCTAACCGTGGCGGACAAACGGTATCCTTACTGCGTTAGCCTGAAATGGGGACAACAAATGAGCATCGACCGCTGACCATATTCCCAACGCGGGATTTTATCAATTTTTTGTCGATCAATCTTTCAGAACGTTGGCCCAGGACAGTTGGTGGACCATAGGTCAGACATCCATACTGTTAGGGGGTCCTTCCAGACATGACCAGTCTTCCGGAACGTTGGCCCAGGACAGTAGGTGAGCCGATGCGGCATAAGACCAGGCCGTTAGGGGGTTCCTTCAGACATGAAAGAGGACGAGGGTCCGAATAAGGGACATGCAAAGCGTGGAACATGGAGTGGTGGTTTTCTCAAACAGAATCCAACACTTCGGTAGTTGCACCATCGTGGTGGGAGTCCGCCAGATGGGCGCATCGGCCTGATCACGGATCATTCTTTCTTCCAGACAGGGCCTCTGGCGAGGGCTGGAAATGGGGAGGAACAAGATTTCGTGATTCCAGGGGCTGAACCCTAGGTGAAATGCCTGGGTGTCTCTACGTATCCCACGTGATGATGGGAATCAAGCCGCATGTAGTTCTTGAAGCGCAGTTTAACGTCATACTGGACGAGGAGCAGCCTGACCGTGTTGGTACACATCCAGCCAAAACTACTAAGCCCACGTGAGTCGTGCTCGGTGTGGGAAACAAGCAGTAGTGGTGGGAATTTCCCGACGTAGAGAGGGGCAGGTTAGGGCAAAGGGATGCTCGGTGACTACCGGCCCGATGACACTAACACGATCATTCAGCGCACCTAGATGCGCGAAGAGAAAGAGTCGAGTATGATGGAGTTCCACTTGAACATGAGGGAGTGGAAATGTGTGAATCATGGTGCTCGAGATTCAGATCACAATGATGGTGGCGTGACGATGGAGGATTACTGCTGACCATGTTCGCAACACAGCATCCTGTCGCGTTAGCCTGAGGTGGGAACAAACAAATGAGGGTCGACCGTTGACCATGTTCGAAACACGGGACCATGTCACAAATGTTGTCAGAGATCCGTGGGGACGTTGGCCCGAAACGATTGAAGGGCCCTTAGGTCCAGCATTCATGGAGAGCCCTTAAGATTAGTATCCACGTCGTCTGAGGGTCCTTTTGGATGTGGAAGAGGATGAGGATCCGAATAGCGAGCTCACGAAGCTTGGTCATGAGATGAGGGGATTGTCCCTGTGAAAATCCCATGCATCGGGCTTTTTGTCAAAACACATCTGAATACGACAACGAAACGTATTAGAGAGAGGGAGCAGATTCTTTTCCCTTGGGGTGATCTTAGTTTATGGTCATAGAACTCAGACCATGGATTTGAAAAAGGGATCAGGGGTCGCATGACATCAAAACCTGATGTGAATGAGGACATAGTCCTGCTTACCATGCATTCTCTGGGGAAATGCTCGAGTCGAGGGACCGAACACCAGGGTTAGGCTGGGTCCGCGGGGAAGTACCTGGGCGCTCCTACGTATCTCATAAGGATGAGAATCAAGCCATACGTAGTTCTGGAAGGTGGCACGGTAAGGTACCAGTGCCAGGGAAAAGGGAAGTGTGGGCATAGCCCTTGCACTAAAGAAGCGGAATTTGATGTATCTTGTTTGTTCTTTAAGGTGAATGGTTTTTTTTTGTGAAGCGACAGGCCTAAAATAGTAGGTCGTGATGTCGCCACAAGAATCAAGCTGTGATGGGCGTTGACAAACGGTATGGCACATGACCAATACCCAACGTGATGTCCTCTACAGCGAGGTCACCACAATGCGGTGCCGTTTTTCGTCGTGCGGCCAGGACGATAATGTCACAGTTTAGGGTCGTATGATAGGACTAAGCATGAATTTTATCGTCATGCAGCGCAGACGTAGCAGAGACGATGCTAGGCGGGAAATGTGCGCAGTGTTATAAAACACAATTGACGGAGACATGATCCCACATCAGATTTTACGCCATCCGGAGGTGAAACAGGGAGAGAGACTGGCTTCCTGAATGGGTTGTACCCAGAGACAGGGCGTCTGGGCGGTCCTGCGTATCCCATGAGGATGGGAATTTGAACGTAGTCCCGAATGGGTCTTAGATTATGGTCTTAGATCTCGGACCATGGGAGTCCCAAAGGGCGCCATATTGCAGCTTTGTCCCCCTAACATGCAAAGGTGCACTGAGGGATAGTGCCAAAAGTGTCGAGATTCCACCTGGACATGATGGGGTGGAAAACGATGTGAATCATGCAACCAACATTCAAGGACTAAAGGGGCTGGCGTGACGACAGAGGATTACTTCTGACCATGTTCGCAACACAGCATCCTGTCGCGTTAGCCTGAAATGAGGACTAACAAAACGAGCATCGACCGCTGACCATATTCGCAACGCGGGATTTTATCGATTTGTTGTCCAAAAAACCTCGGGGGCGTTGGCCCGTATCGGTAGGAGAGAACTTGGGCATTGTATCCAGGCCGTTCTTGGGGGTCCCTCTGGGTGTGAAAGATGATGGAAGTCCGAATAGAGGGGAACACGAAGCTTGAGAAGTGGATGGAACTTGATCAAGTTGAATCAGACAATCTTGTTCCTAGACTAGAGTGCTCTTAATACATGGGTGAACCACTGCAAGGAGTCAAGGGACTCAACTTTGAGGGTGATCGGGAGATGGCAGATTCCCAGGGGAAGGGGGGCATGATGCCCAAAACCTTGTAGCATACCTACACCCCCCCCCCCCCCCCCCCCGCTGGAGAGGGATGGACCAAGTGGCCTAGGTGACCGGGAAATCAGGAGATCTCCCAGAGGTGGGGCTGGACCCGAATCTTAGACATCCAGGTGGTCCTACGTATCCCATTAGGATGGGAATCAAGCCACACGTAGTTCTGAAGGGTGACTTTTAATGTCATGCAGGACAAGGAACAGGAGGACTGAACCTCAGAATGGGGGCGTGCGTGGTGCAGTTGTTGCAAACCCAACGTCAATGAGGATGTAGTCCTACACTGCGCCACGCAGTCCTGTGATCAGGGTCCTGAAGGCAGGATTAGAGAGGTAAATTTGCCGAACTCAAGTTGGATCCGAAGACAAGGGTTCTTGAACGTAGTTCCAGATGAGAGTCTTAGTTTATGGTCTTAGAGCTCGGACCGTGGGTGGTGACACCTCCCGAGTAAGCACAGATGTCAACCCAATCCCTAAGCCCACGTGAGATAAACTCGGTGTGGGAAACAAGGGGGGTATCCTCATCGCAATACTTGGGGCGTCCGTCAAAGGGGAGTCAGCAGAGAGTTTCGAAGGACACCTTTGATGTAGCTTGTTATCCCAATGCGCGGACGTTCACAGAGGAAAAGTACCAAGAGTCCTGAGACTCTACTTGGACATGATGAAGTGATGAAGGGTGTGAATTGTGTACCCGGCATCTGGGCTTAATGGGTTGGCGTGACGACAGAGGAAAACTGTTATCCATGACGGAAACACAGCGTCTGTATCGCGTTAGCCTGAGGTGGGAACAACAAACGAGCATCGACCGCTGACCATATTCGCAACGCGGGATTTTATCGATTTGTTGTCCGAAACCCTCGGGGGCGTTGGCCCGTATCGGTAGGAGAGCCCTTGGGCGTAGTATCCAGGCCGTTCTTGGGGGTCCCTCCGGGTGTGAAAGATGATTAAAGCCCTGATGCGGGGATACACAAAGCCTGGAAAGCGGGTGCGGACGTGTCCGAGTGAAGCTTGGCATTCCATGTAATAAACCAGAGTACTCTTAAGCACATTGGTGAACCGCCGAAGAAAAAGGATCGACGAAACAGCTGAGTAGGGGGGGAGCATGGTGCAGTAATTACGAGATCGTCGTGAATGAGGACATGATCCCACACCACACCATATGATCCCCTCATGGAGGAAGGATGGGCCAAGGGGCCAAGATGGGATGGGGATTCCCGAGAGATGGGGCTGGACCCGAAGCTTAGACATTCAGGTGATCCTACGTATCCCATTAGGATGGGAATCAAGCCACTCGTAGTTCTTGAAATTCAGTTTAACGTCATACTGGACGAGGAGGGGAGTAATATGCCCCTAAACAAGGGAGGTGTATGTCATGGTAAAGAAGCCGTCGTGAATAAAGACGTAGTCCTACGTCACACCATACGATCCTATAAAATAGGTCCTGGGCCGCGGCCCGGAAAGGCCAAGGGGCCTGGGGCTGAGCCTCGGTCAGGAAGGCCTGACTGGTTTGTAGTTTAACGTCTTACATGAGGACGGGGGTCTGGGACCCGAGGAGGCCAAGGGGCCTGAGGATGGGCCCCGTAAAGGGAGTTGCACGACACAGTACATGATCCCGACGTGAATGAGGATGTAGTCCCACATCACACCGTACACTCCGGGTAAGAAGGGACCTAGGATGTGACCAGGAAAGGCCATGGGGCCTAAGGTCAAGCATCAATCAGGAAGGTCTGACTGGTTTGTAGTTTAACGTCTTACATGAGGACGGGGGGCCAGGGGCCCAAGGAGGCCAAAGGGCCTGAGGCTGGGCCTCGTAAGGGGAGTCGTACGGCATGGTACATGATCCCGACGTGAATGAGGACGTAGTCCCACACCACACCGTACACTCCGGGTGAGGAATCCTGGGCCGTGGCCCAGAGAAAAGGGGAAGTTATCAGTCAAGAAGGCTTGACTGGTTCGTAGTTTAACCTCTTACATGAGGACGGGGGGCCAGGGGCCCAAGGAGGCCAAAGGGCCTGAGGCTGAGCCTCGTAAAGGGAGGGCGTACGGCATGGTACATGATCCCGACTTGAATGAGGACGTAGTCCTACATCACACCGTACACCCTTATGAGGAATCCTGGGCCGTGGCCCGGATCGCTAGCACTACCTGGGGGAAGTTTGTCACCTTGGGATGGGGCAGAGGGGATCACTGTTCTTGATGCCTGGGGCATCTCGGGGTGGACCCGAAGATCCAGGACACTGTTGACCATGTTCGAAACACAGCGTTCCTAAGGTGACCCGCATGGGGGCAACAAATGAGCGTCGACCGCTGACCAAATTCGCAACGCGGGACTTGTATCGACTTGTTGCTTAAGAAAACCCTCGGGGCGTTGGCCCGTATCGGTAGGAGAGCCCTTGGGCATTGTATCCAGGCCGTTATCGGGGGTCCCTCCGGGTGTGAAAAGGTGGCAGAATCCCAGTCAAGGAGTGGGTGAAGCTCAGTTGCGTTCATCCACGAAAGGGGCAAACACCTCCAGGGGGAATGTGCAGCCGGGTCGAGGCTTGCTCGACGTGGTTCGGGGCAAAAGTGTTCACCCTGCCATGTCTTGACCAGAGGGGAAGATTTTGGCTTTTGGGCTGGGCCAACAGACGAAATGTCCGGGCGTTCCTACGTATCTCATAAGGATGAGAATCAAGCCATACGTAGTTCTTGAAGGCCATGCAGTTTAGCGTCATGCGGTGAGGACGTGGGAGGGTAGAAGAACAGGAGTGGGCGCATGGTGCGACCTTTACAATCTTTGCGCGAGTGGGGTTGCATGAGCGGGACCAACAAAGCCTACTCCCTGCTACACAAAGATCCTCCAAGGAGACTATCCCCAGGGGGAATAGCGGAAGAGAAATGCTTGGGGCTGGGCTCAAGACGAGGCGTCCGAGCGTTCCTACGTATCCCATGAAGATGGGAATCAAGCCATACGTAGTTCTTGATATGCAGTTTAACGTCATGCGGGACGAGGGGCATCTCATTCGGGGATGTGTACGGTATGGTACATGATCCCAACATGAGGACGTAGTCCTACACCGTATCGTACGATCCCGTAAGAGGGTAAGTCGGAGAGAAACGAGGGGGCCTGGGGCCAGACCGCGGTGGAGACGGGGCCAGGGTCCCAAAGAGGCCGAGGGGCCTGAGGCTGAGCCTCGGTCAGGAAAACTTGACTGGCTTGCAGTTTAACGTCTTGCAGTGAGGACGGAGATGCAGTTTAAGGTCATGTGGGACCAAGTCGCAGTTTAGGGTCATGCAGTACCCTCTCGCAGTTTAATGTCATGCAGGACCAATGCAGTTTAGGGTCGTGCAGGACCAATGCAGTTTAGGGTCATGCAGGACCAATGCAGTTTAGGGTCGTACAGGACCACCTCGCAGTTTAGGGTCGTGCAGGACCAATGCAGTTTAATGTCGTGCAGGACCCTCTCGCAGTTTAGGGTCGTGTAGGACCAATGCAGTTTAATGTCGTGCAGGACCCTCTCACAGTTTAGGGTCGTGCAGGACCAATGCAGTTTAGGGTCGTGCAGGACCACTTTTTTTCCCTAGGCAAAGTATCGCTTGAGGAATTTGGCATTGGTGGGAGGAGTTACACGCTCTCCATCTGTGGTCACCAAGGAGTATGCTCCGTTGGGGTAAACCTTATGGATGATATAAGGCCCTTCCCATTTGGGTTCCAACATGGGTGGTTTCCTACCGGGAATCAATGGCGCTCGAAGGGCCAATACCAGGTCACCCTGCTGAAAAGAGCGGAGATGAACCTTCTTGTCAAAGGCTCTCGCTATCTTGTCCTGATGCCTTTCCAGATTGTGCAGGGCACGGAGCCGGTTCTCGTCTAGTGCTTCCAACTCAGCTAGACGGATCTCGGCTACCTCATCTGATGTCTGGTGATCATAAACTGCAGTGCGTAGCGACGACAGCTGGATCTCAATGGGTAGGACGGCCTCAGCTCCATACACCATGAAATATGGGGTCACCTGGGTAGAGTTGCGAGTCGTCGTCCGGTAAGCCCAGAGGGCGTTGGGGAGCTTGTCTGGCCATCTTTTCTTGTTCTGACCAACCATCTTCTCCACAATGTTAGAGAGGGTCTTGTTGAACGCCTCGATCTGTCCATTCGCCTGTGCGTGGTAGCGGGAGGTATGGTTCGACCGGATGTCGTACTTAGCGTACAATTTCTTCAATTCGGCTGCCCGTAAGTTGGTGCCGTTATCAGTGAGGACAGCGTGAGGGACTCCAAACCGGTGGATAATGTTGGAGCTCACAAAGTCAACGATGGAACGGGCCTTGACCTCTTTGAGCGGAACTAGTTCTGCCCACTTGGAGAAGAAATCTGTAGCAGTCAGGATGAACCCGCACTGGCGGGCTGTTGCCGGCGGATACGGTCCCACTACATCAAGTCCCCATACTGCAAATGGCCAAGAGTACTTGGTGGGGTGGAGGGGTTCTGGCGGCCGATGCAAGAAGTTGGCGTGTACTTGGCACGCGTGACATCTCTTGGCGTATCCAATACAATCGTGGATCATGGAGGGCCAGAAGTACCCTAACCTCCGGATTTGCTGGGACAGCTTCGGCCCAGCTTGATGGGCGCCACAGGAACTGGCATGAACCTCTTGCATAACTTGAGGTATCTCTACTCCTTGGATGCAATGGAGGAGGACACCATCGAAACTCCGTTTATAGAGGATCTGCTCAAGACTGGAGCCGCTCTGGAGGGTAAATTGCAGTGCGCGGTGTCGTATTCGCTCGCGTTCGGCCCGGTCGTCTGGGAGCTGACCATTTTGGAGATACTCGACAAAAGGTGCTCTCCAGTCGGGGGTGGTTTCAACCACTGCGTCTGAAGAACCCGGGACTCCCGATATGGAGGGTCCAGCGGTGAGATGACTTACCCGCAGGCCATCACGGTCCTCTTGGGTGACGAGAGCAATGACTCTCCGGTGGGCCACGTGTATGATCAAATCATCTTTCTCGGGTTCTGCGAGCGACGCGGCTAAGCTAGCCAGGGGGTCCGCTTGGCCGTTCTGCGACTGCGGGACATGGGTATCCTCTGGCCGAGAAGAGAACTGGGCCATTAGGAAGAGGGTGTACTCCAGTAACGGTGCAAGCTCTGGCTTCCTGACGACATAGTCGCCATTAACCTGTCTGATTACCAGCTCAGAATCTCCCTTCACATGTAGATGGGGAACATGGATCTCAAGGGCCAACTCGAGGCCGGTGATGAGAGCCTGGTACTCTGCCTCGTTGTTTGTACAACCTTCTGACAGCAGGAATGAGTACGGCAGGACGGCTTGCACCGGGGTAATAAAAACAATACCCAGACCAACTCTGTTGAGCTTGGGGTCGTTGAGCCTTCTACCGGTGGGGCTCCGGGAGGCGCCGTCGAAATGCATTTTCCAACATGGGGCAGCATGATCGACTGAGAGGATTGTCTCATCGGGGAAGTCCAGGTCCGGGGATTGATCCACGGGGGTTGGATGGGCAGCTAAAAAGTCTGCCAAGGCCTGTCCCTTAATGGCCTTCTGAGGTATAAACCTGATATCAAACTGCTGGAGAATCACCGCCCACCGTGCTAGTCGTCCAGTCAGCATGGGGCGGTTCAGGATGTACTTCAGCGGATCTACCCGAGAGATCAATTGTACCTCGTGGTGTTGCAGGTAGTGCCGCAACTTCTGCACAGCGAAGACGAGCGCAAGGCAGCTCTTTTCGATAGGGGAGTATCTGACCTCCGTATCGAGAAGCATGCGGCTGAGATAGTAGAGACTGTTCTCAGTGCCCTCGTTATTCTTCTGGGCGAGCAGCGCACCGAGGGATCTCTCCAGGGCGGTCACGTAAAGGACCAGCGGCTTTCCGGAGACGGGTGGCATCAAGACCAGAGGTTGGAGCAGACACTGCTTGATTTTTTCGAAGGCGGCCCGACACTCCTCATCCCATTCGTAGGCAGCGTCTTTCTTCATGAGCCGGGAAAAGGGATTACACTTGCCGGCCAAATTCACAATGAATCGGCGTATATAGGCTAAGTGGCCTTGCAGGCCTCGAAGATCCCGAATGTTGCTCGGGGGAGGCATTTGGCTGATGGCCTTGATCTTCTCCGGGTCGATCTCGATACCTCGGTATCTGACAACGAAGCCCAGAAACTTCCCGGAGGTGACTCCGAAGGCACACTTCAGCGGGTTCATCTTCAGGTGACGGGAACGGAGGAAACCGAACACTTTCTCAAGGTCTTTGAGATGGTCCTGGTGCTAGCGCGATTTTACTACAAGTTCATCCACGTAGAATTCCACCGATGTCCCGAGGATCGGTTTGAATATGCGACGCATGGCCCTCTGATAAGTGGCACCTGCATTTTTCAAACCGAATAGCATTACCCGGTAGCAAAAGGTACCATGGGGAGCCCTGAAGGCAGTGGACTCCTCGTCTTCGGGGGCCATCCGGATCTGGTTATACCCGGAATACCCATCCATGAAAGAGAGGGCTTGGAACCCGGCCGTGGCGTCAATCAACAGCTCCGTCACTGGGAGTGGGAAGTCATCCTTTGGGCAGTGGTGATTGAGATCGTGGAAGTCGATGCAGACTCTGATCTGCCCATTATTCTTCCTGACCGGCACAATGTTGGCGAGCCATTTGGGGTACTGGACCTCCTTAATGAAGTTGGCTTTGATAAGCTTGTCAACTTCGGCCTCCACCATAGCACAATGAGAAGGGTGCATTTTCCTGGGAGGCAGCTTGAACCCACGGTGTTTTGCCGGGAGACCCAGACGGTGGATGGCCACTTGGGGATCCAGCCCTGGCATCTCATCGTAACTCCAGGCAAACACATCGCAGTGCTGTTTGAGGAAGTCTACATACTGCTGCCGCTCCTCGAGGGACATGGCCGCACTGATCAATGTGGGTCTTGGATCTGCCTCGCTACCAAGGTTCACCTGTACCAGTTCATCAACCGTGGTAGAGACGTCTTCTTCAAAGGCTGGGGGAACATCCTCCAAGTCTTCCTCCCCAGCCATGGGGGAACTTCCCGCGACGGAAGATACTTCTGGGCTCTCAAAACCCGAGGGGCAGCTGGTGCCGGCTTGGGCAGCAGTGGTCATCACATCAGGAGACTCACTTGTCGTTGAGACCATAGCAATGAATGCATTTGATCCGATCCCATCTGGCCTTCGGCCTAAGGGGCCACGCTTGATGATATCAAAGAAGTGGTGACGTGTCGACCTGAGTCGGTTAATTCCAGCCCGGTGAAAGAGACACGTATGGCGCACCGCCGTTGTCATCAGCCTGACGTCCCGGTACCGTACATGGGTAGGAGATTCTGGGATGACCCGAGCCTGGTTGATGTAGGAGTACGAGGTGATTTTCCACCGTCGCTTGGACACGGGAACATGACTTCCTTGCATACCCAAAACAACAAAAAATTGTCCCATGTCGGGGGTCGTGGCCTCCAACCGGTGGATCAGGAGGATGTAGGCGTCATCCATGCTTGCCCAGGGATCACTTGTGATCGGGGCGGGCTCATCCTCGCTTACCAGGATTTGCTTGTCCTTACTTTTGTAATAACCCGCATCCAGATAGCGGGCCTCACAAGAAGCGAAAGGGGACGCGTCTCCTTGGAGCATGCCTACTCGACCGTTGAGCGAGTACTTAAGGCACTAGTGATACGACGAGGGGACCGCTGCATGCAGATGGAGCCATGGCCTACCCATCAATGTGTTATAGGTGGTGTCCTGAGAAACAACCATGAACTCGGTGCTGGAAATTAAGCCACCGTACTGGGTCTTCACGCGGATCTTGCCGACTGGGGTTTGCTCTGTCCTGTCGTACCCCTGGATCCTGAGGTCAGAGGGAGTCAAATCACCTTCGGACAGACCCAGCTTTCGCAGCGTCCGGGTCGGAATTAAGTTGATCTCAGAACCCGTATCAACGAGGCATCGGCGGACTTCCACACCGTTGAAGTGGCCAGTGATATACAGTGGGAGAATGTGCCCCTGTATAGGGGGGTCCTCATCTTCGCCGGAGAACGAGATAACCGCCTGACGTTCGGCGTTTTCAATCGTCTCGGTATGGAAGGCTTCCGCAGCTGCCACTTCCGTCTCGAACTGGAGGGGGCTCCATAGGGCCTCGGCAAGTGCCTCGCGCATTTCAGATGAAAGGCAAAGGGCCTCGAGGATGGAAAGCCTCACCGGGATACCGGCCAGATGCTTCAGAACATCGTACTTTCGTGCTAAACGCGAACCTCTGCTTACAGGAGGTTGTTCGTCATTTGGATGCACAGCGGGTCCGGCTGGCTGAACCGGCGAGTAACTAGTACTGGGTACATCTTGCTGCCTACCAGTAGAAGCCTGAAGAGTATTCGCCAGACTAGGATCGGACAGCAGAGGCTGGCCTGTCGCCGGGCAAGACTGGCTGTGATACGAACGAGGCGGCTCTCCCTGATCCAGCAACACGAACGGCGGTGGAGGTAGAGCCGAGGGTGCTGGATGGGTCTGCACGTGCTGAGATCTGCGCTGAGCCTGCTGCCTGGTCTCTGTAGCGTGCACAGCTTGGTCACAAGTGCCCGCTGACGTACCTCGATGACCGGCGCGATTGCGATTCCGCCGACGTTGGCGTCGGCTGGAAATGTTGGGGAGGTCTGCCTGGGGTTCCCCCTCGTCGGGGGTCATATAGGGCTTTACCAGCTCCACGGTGTTAATCGAAGCGTACCCTTGACTGTCGCTCGAAGAGTCATCCACCGCTGGGCGGATTCTGGGAGGAATGCCCATTTCGGGAGGCATAAAGTCGCCAAGAGTGCGGGATGACGATGGCACTAGCGGTGCACGTTGCTTCTTCTTGCGTCGCCGCTGCTTGCCCTTTTGTGCAGAGTTCGACTGTGAAGACGATGCTGAGGCACCGACTACTTCTTTTGAAGGTTCCGACTGCTTCAGGCGTGCCCGGATGATACCCTGAGCACGGACGACAGTTTTTCGAGCCATCTAGTTGTCGTATTTCTGGGACCCGCGGCTAGGGACCTGCTGCCACTCACCTTCGCTGTCTCTGCCGATTTCTGATCCCGCAAAGATGCCTGCCACTTGCGCTGGCGCTGGGCCCAACTTGACTATGTTGTTGTGGACCTGGTCTTGAAGCCAGTCTTTAAACACATAGCATCGCTTGAGGGTGTGCCCCAGGATCCGATGATAAGGGCAGTAGTTGGGGTGATCGGTGAGATGCGCCTCTGTCGGCCTCCTGCACTCAGACAGACGCACGATCCCTTGCTCTAGAGCACTTCGGAAGTAGCCAGGGACCTGATTTTCGTTGAACGAATAGGTATGATACTTTCTTTCCGGGTAAGGAGCCCTGGGGGCCTAGTCCTGTCGAGGGACCGGAGGGGCCTGCCGAGGAGGCGGCGCCTGGTTGTCTCGCCTAGGTGGCGGCGGCGCATTGCGCGGGGGAACCTGTCAGTTCTGAGGCCGTCGCTGCTGGGCAGGAGCCTGTGCTTGAGGTGGAGGACCTCTGCGGGGTTGCGGGGGTGGTGCCGCCGGTAGCAATTCCAGCTGCCTCGGGGATTCTATTTGAGCCACTGCGGCAGGTTCAGCCCTTGCGGCCCTCCTGGTTGGGATCATAGGAGGCAGCAAACGTGCCTGACTAGCCTGTTGCAGGGCCTCCTCGAGGCGCTGGGCCTTATCCTAGAAATATCTGAACCCTCCAAGATAGTTCTGGGTAATCAAGGAGGGTACCAGCTCTATCTTAACATTCCCCACACACATCGTCAGTAATTTCTCCTAAGTCAGTGGCATATCGAGGGAATACGTAAGTCCTTTCCACCGGGCGATAAAGTCCGCAACCCGCTCATCAGGCCTCTGTTTGCACTTGAAAAGGTCTGCAATGCTGGTCTTTCGCGTGGTGGAGCTGAACTGGTATAAGAACTGCCGGCGAAGATCCTCCCAACCGGTCACTGATCCGATAGGGAGCTGGTTGTACCAGACGAATGACGGACCTTCCAATGTCTGTACAAAACATCGGAGCTTAGTGGCTTCTTGCTGAGCCGGGGTCCCCAGCATGGGGCCACACCTGGAGGAGAAATGAGCCAAGTGCTGGGGTGGGTCCCCTGTCCCGTTAAAAGGCGAGAAAGTGGGGTTCCCAAAACCCGGAGGTGCGGGCATATTATCCACCCACGCGGGATAAGGCTTGCCATCCGGTGGGACCGCCACCTGCCGTGTTTCCAACGCCTCGAGGCGGGCTGTGAGTGCCGCAATAAGGTCCTCCGGGTGGGGGTCCCTGTCTTGACGGGGATCCCTAACCACAAGCGCATTTCCAGGTTCTTCAACACGGTAGACGGCTTCGGCCGCTCGCGGGTCAACTGGCTGGACGACCTGCTGGGCGACTGGGGGAACCCGGGTTGGATTCTTCAGATTGCCCCGTCGCTCAGGGGGGTTTGGCGAGACGTATCGCGCCCTCTTGCCGTATGTTCCGGCTTCCGCCCTGCCCGCGGCAGTAGCATGATCAGGGTTGCCCAGAGGCATCTCACCGGGGGGAAATTGTTCCTGCCCCTGCTGCCCCGGCCTGGGATTACCATAGTCGGGTCGCCGCTCTGCGGCGCGTTCAGCCAATAGTTCGTCAACCAGCCTCTTCTGCTCAGCAAGCTGCTGGCGTAACATGGCCTTCTCAAGATCTTCGTCCGTTTTCTGCACAGAGGCAGACGGGTCAGAGTGCTTAACTGTTCCGACGTGCTCCTTACCCTTGCCAGTGCTTCGACCGAGTGCCAGCGACTCGGTGGGCACATGGAGGCCTAGCAGGTTCCTCTAATGACGGGTGACTCTCCCTGATGGGTCGAGTAGTGGCGGTGCACCCTCTGGAGGGAAGTCTCCATCAAGGAGTTCCAGTTCGTCTTCCCTGTCCATAATGTCGGCCATGTGGACCGCGATTCCTCTCGAGGGCATGTCCTCGATGTCGCATAGCGAATCGGGTTTTCGTCGAATAGGATCGAACAGAAGGGCAGCACAGTGTCCCCAGCCACGGACTTGCACATGGGGGGTGGCTTCCCTGACGATCTTGCGGAGTGCCTTGACACTCTGAACGCATTTTCGTTGGAGGGCACTCTGGTGACCGGGCGACTCGGGGTGCTGGGCCACAAGGAGCGTCGCTGCATCAATCAGGCGGCACTGTTTGCCAATCTCCTCGAAGTTCTCTCAACTCCTGGGGTATACTACCCGTTCACAGCAGAGGCGGAAGTGCGTCGCCCACAGGGTTCAACAAAAGCATCCCACTTCTTCAGGGGTAAGCGACTCGGGTACGCGGAAATTCAGCGCCGCCGTGGGCCAGAACTTCTCTGGGAAGTAGTCCGCTGCAAGAATACTCCAGAATCTCCTGGGTTCATCCTCGGGGTCCGGCCATACATTTCCCCACTCATAAACTGGGGGTGTCTGTGGGACCGGTAGCGGTACCGAGGCGGACCTCTGGGATAGAAAACTCGGCGGTGGAGAATACGGCGAGCGAGCAGACTGGCCACCGAATTCTGGGCCTTCCTCTGAAGAGCGAGGTGACCTGACCACAATGTCACGATAGGACGGGCTGACAGCCACTGCTTCGGGTACGGGAATCGCCGTTACCGGTGTCCGGTCATGTCGTGGCTCTACCACCATTGACCCCCAAAACCGCTCCTCGTGATCCCGAGTAGAGGTAGAGGGCGCTTCGGATGACGGTGGCGGTGACTGCGCGGTCGAAACCTACAGAATTCCCAGGATTTCTTCCTCCTGGATGTACCTGTGGAGAGAGACGGGAATCCGGTGGACCTCAAATTCTGGGAGAACGAGGCTGACACGTCTGGTTCCTGCCCCAGTCCTTGATACAGAGGAGCTGGGAGAAGGTTCCATCGCTGAATCGCATTCCGCTTCCGAATCGGAGAAGCGGGCAGGTTTGATCTCCCCCTGGGCCTTCCAAGGATTCTTCTTGCGGCGGCGACGACCTGCTCTTCTGCCCCTGGGTGGCTCTTCGGGACAGGGTTGACCCCTATCAGGCAGCCTTGGGGCGGCGCTGGCGCCGTGGCGGAGAGGGCCCCCACTCGAGATAGCCGGGGTGCGAGGGGCACCAGGGAAAATGTCAAAGGGTACATGGGGAGGACCTCCATGAACAGTACCCATGTGGGCGGGGCCTCTGTTGGAACTGGCAGGAGCATGGGGAAGGCCTCCATGGTCGATGCGAGTGGAGCGAGGCTGACCTTCACTCCTTGAGTTGCTGGGGCGAGGAGGACCTTCGCCAGTCGCAGAGAGGACGTAGGGGGGACCCCCACGTTGAAGAAGGACCGGATGGACGGTGCCATCAGAAGGATGGACTCCATACCCTGTACAGCGGGCGCGGGAAATGTTTCCGCGCTGAGCATCACTGCCATGGGGCAGGTCTTCCTACAGGATGGGGGCAGCACGAGGCATGCCTCCATGATGAACCTCGGAGTGGGGAAGGCCCACGCTCTGTGGAGTAGTGGTACGGGGAGGACCTCCGTACGGGGTGGCATCACCGCGGGTTAGCTCGCGGCGATCATCACTAGGGCCTGTAACCCGGAGAGTCAACCTAGCCTGCCCATGGGGTGGTTGGGGTCTCAATCTTGGTTGGGTGAAGGGGTTCCCCTGCTCAATGTACGCGGGGGCTTCATAATGTATGTCGGCGGTGGCTCGGGCCACTGTAGCTGTCGACGTGGACGCGCCTAGGAGAGCGTCCTCAGCTCGGGCACGGCGCTGACGTCGGGTCAGGCGGGCCGATGCAGGTGGTGCAGGGACGTAGTCTGCCTGCTCTTCCTGCAGGGCCGGACGGTGGCGCTGACGTGGCCGGACGGGAGCTCTCGCCTGGGGGCCCCGGGTCGGGGCCCTGAGCGGACTGAGCCGGACAGCGCCTTCCTCTTCAGCATATGGCGAAGAGTCGTCAAGGCATTCCGGAGATAGGCTCCCGAAATGGTTGAATGTCTGGGTGGGGAGCAGGGTCTCCCTGCGCGGCCGGTTAGGGCGGCGTTGATGGCGGGGCCTGGAGGCCTCCAGGTCCAAGCGGGCCATATCCCTGGTCGGGATGACCCCTTCCTCCTCGTACCTGCACACGAGGCTTTTGATCACCCTTCGTTGGATGACATCTGATGGGGAATGGTGACGTGGACGTCCCGTATTCCGTGATGTGGCAGCCGTCGTGGCGGTGGTGGCGCCATGTGGAGTGGCCGTCGTGGTGTTGCCCCTGCCCCTGCGCGGGCGAGGAGCGGATAGTGACCGCATCTCTGAAATAGCAACCTGGTTCCTGGCAAACGAAGGGATCAACTCATCAGTGCTGAGGGGAAAAGGATTGACAGCCAGTGCCCCAGCGTTCTTCCATCCTCCATGTCCATGAGAAGGATCCATGCCAACACGCTGCAGAGCGGAGTGCCCCACGTTCTACTACCCCGACTTCCAGTGAGTTCCACGACAGGCCCGCTATTTGCTTGGCGGGACCAGGCACCAGATATCTAGATCCGGTGACACATCAATCTACTGGTGTCTCGAACGCTACTAATCTCCATGATGAGGAGAAGACTTTCACGTCGGGTTCACCATTTCTGTTGCCGACGCTTTCGTCGGGGCGTGCGCATCCGTCCGTGGAGGACGAGCGGCTTTGTTGCCCCGCATTCCCGCTTTCCAAGGGTGGGCGGCATTCGCTCCTTATTCAGGGACGTCTGCTCCTTGATCGAAATGGGATGATGGGATGTCGGTTCTTCCTCCTGTGGATTCCTCCTCAGAACTCGTCACCTAGTCCGGGTCTCCCTTATAGATTTAATATGTAGTTCGTGAAACTCTTCCCAGTGCCATGTTTCCTTGGACACCGGTTAATTACACTGCTTCTGTTGGGACATTCCAAAGGGTCCAGTCAGGGCAGCAACCTTCGGTCAGGGGAGTAGTCACGTTGAGGCATCAGTAGCGTGTCTGGATGCTGGGGTACCTGGCATGTCTGTCTGTTATCCTTGATCACAAGGCTTCTCGAGGGCGTGGAAGCCCGAGGCATCCCACATCGGGCGCGGGGAATTACATGTCGTAGACACATATATGAGGTTTTCCTCAGCTCTCCATGCTCAACACAGGTTATGCCGCGAGTTTAACGTCCAGCGGAGACGGATCAACCCAACCAGAGCATTAGCTGGGATAAATCGGATTGAGGGGTCCTCCTTGAAGGGATATCGACACCGGGGCTAGCCCGTGGGAGACAGTGAATGGAGTGGAAGGATAGTGAAGTGGAACCATCACAGGGGGCGACAGTGTAGTTGGGCTTGAGCCTTGACGAGACTTCCTACGTATCCCCGTGGCAGGGAATCAAAGTCCTCGTAGTTCGGGATGGTGCCGGTAAACCAACGTGAAGCTGGACCTTGGCCCGATGAATGTCGTCAGCATACCGACGTGAAGGTGGACCTTGGTCCGATGGGAGTTGGGCTTGAACCTCTGGGAGGATTCCTACGTACCATGCCTTGACATGGATCAAAGACCTCATAGTTCAAATGGTGGGTCGCAATGGCTTACCACTGGGAATGGGACCCGACGTGAAGGAGCGACGGGTGGGCTTGAACCTCGTGGAGGCTTCCTATGTACCATGCCTTGACATGGATCAAAGACCTCTTAGTTCAAATGGGAATAGGTGGGCAGTTTAATGTCATGCATGACAAAGGGGGCATACAGTTTAACGTCATGCTGGACGAGGGCGAAACTCGACGTGAATGAACGACCGAGCAATGTGGCTTGAACCTCGTGGAGGCTTCCTACGTACCATGCCTTGACATGGATCAAAGACCTCGTAGTTCGGAGAATACAGTTTAACGTCATGCGGGACGATAGTGAACCCTGACGTGAATAAACGATGGGTGGGTGTGTCGGTGAACCGACGTGAAAGTGGACCTTTTCCAAATGGGTGGTGGGCTTAAACCTCATGGAGGCTTCCTACGTACCATGCCTTGACATGGATCAAAGACCTCGTAGTTCAGAAGGAAGTATACCTTGGTCCACTATTGGTGGGATTGAACCTCATGAAGGCTTACTACGTACCATGCCTTGACATGGATCAAAGACCTTGTAGTTCAGGAGGGGTGGGTCGCAATGGCTTACCACTGGACCGGAATTGCAGTTTAACGTCGTGCTGGACGGGGGTGAAACCCGACGTGAAAGACGGGCGGGCTTGAACCTCGTAGAGGCTTCCTACGTACCATGCCTTGACATGGATCAAAGACCTCGTAGTTCAGAAGGAAGTATACCTTGGTCCACTATTGGTGGGCTTGAACCTCATGAAGGCTTCCTACGTACCATGCCTTGACATGGATCAAAGACCTCGTAGTTCAGGAGGGGTGGGTCGCAATGGCTTACCACTGGACCGGAATTGCAGTTTAACGTCGTGCTGGACGGGGGTGAAACCCGACGTGAAAGACGGGCAGGCTTGAAACTTGTAGAGGCTTCCTACGTACCATGGCTTGACATGGATCAAAGACCTCGTAGTTCAGAAGGGTTTGTCAGGGTCGGTGCTCACTCTACGCCCATGTGAGTCATGCTCGGTGTGAGAAACAAGAGGTTGCATGGACCTGACGATCACGTCGCGAAGGGTGCGTCCGTGAGAAGTGAAGAGGGGCTTACGCGTTGGGCGGCCCATGGTGTTGGGACTTACTCCAGGATGGAGGCCCATGGCGCGACAAAGCGCAGGAAAGATGGACCTTGGTCCGACGATGGGAGGTGCCTCGTTCCCTATCACGTCCTCCACTGACCTTGGTAGTGGGGAAGTACAGAGATGCACGGGTGCAATCATCCGTACCAAAGGTTAGGGGCTTACGCTCTGAGGCAGCCCTTTCCCTGTGAACATACACCACTCCGACAAGGAAGATCTCATTCCATGTGCGGAAGAGTTCCATTCCCGTGGAGACGAGTGGTGTAATGAATGTTCGAGCTGGGGGGACCCTTCGTGAGGGAGACGAGGTTGGGTCACAGTTTAACGTCATGTGTTGAGGACGTGGTGCTTGGCAGTTTAACGTCCTGCAGCTCGGACGAGGTGGGTTCACTCTACACCCCTAGGGCTTACATAACCGGTACCCTCTTGTCCTTGGGGAAGGGAAGGTGCCGGTAAGGCCATGGTAAAGGGGGGTCGAGGGATGAACCATCGAGGGGTCCACATTAGCGTGGCTATATGAAGAAGCAATAGCCGTTAGCGTGCCTATGCGAAGAAGCATTAGGCGAAGCAACTCCACGGGAGGTGTTGTCTATGGGACTTTGAAATCACATCGTGCAAACCTGGAGGGTCGCACGGAAAGAGGAATCACTAAGCAGATGAGTGTGCTTTGCGAAGTGGGGTGCCTTGGCCTTAGCATGGGGAATAGGTGGGAGTGGGAGGTGCTTCGTGAACTGGAACAGTGTTCGCGGAGCGCTGCCTCACGAAGAAGGAATGGTTCGCGAAGTAGTGTCCTGCCAAGAAATGTACTTCGCGAAGTGGAGCGATCCTGCCTTAGCATAGGGATTACTCGTATGGGTTGGGTGTTTCGTGAAGCATGAATGCTCCGCGGCTGCCCGGGTTCCCTTGGGAATCCCCTTCCTTCACGAATTCCCTTGAGCTTCGTGAAGGGCATCCCTCTCAGAAGAGGGGCTGAAAACGAAACAAATCAGAGTCGTCTCGCGAAGTAGAAATACCTCGCGGAGCTCATGATTCCCAGGGAAAAGCGTGCTTCGCGATTCGGGAGAGGAGAAGCCGAAAGGTCGGGTTGTCCGTCCCCGGGACTCAGGGGGAGTCGAGCATTTATAGGGAAGGGGTGCCGCGAAGCAGGGCTCGCGCGCCGCTTTCGGGGCTTCGCGGCGGCTCGCGAACATCAAACGGGTTCGCGGAGGATTACCGCCTCCGGAGCTTCGCGGCGGCTCGCGAACGTCAAACGGGTTCGCGGAGGATTACCGCCTCCGGAGCTTCGCGGGGTCGCCATGGTTGGGGCGCGTCGCGGCGGGGCCTCGCGGCTGTGCTTCGCGGCTGTGCTTCACGAGGCAGCGCACTGGCTGTCTTTTTTGTTCCTTCCTTTCGGGCCACATTTTTTTGGCGCCAAAAAAGGTTTTTACTACACCATCATTCTGTCCTACATAAATTTATTTATATAATATCTAAAAGTTATAAATAAAATTTGATGATTTAGGAAGTCATTTTTGATTTCTAAGTACTAATTATAGTCCAAGTGATAATTTCTATAAACCAAATTAAAATTGTTTTATTTAGAACAAACATGTTTATGTTATACTTCCCTTTTCTTTAAAGTGAAAATTATAAAAGGTCACCTTCACACCAAAGTATACCCATGGGGTACTAATATTGATCGAAGGATGTAAATGGTCATAAATATACAATAAAATTGGTTTAGGACATGTTTTAGTGTTTTTCGATATTATTATAATATTATTTTTAATCTTATTTACCAGATTTACCTTTTAACCACGTTAAATAAAAATATTTTCTGAATTTACTCTTCATAATTTAAAAAAAGGTACATATTTAAACTATTTGTAACTTATGGTTCCAAATATAGGATAAATTTATCCAAATTAAAAACAAATAAGTTTTAGTAATTAATTTTAAATCAATTCCCATTGTCAAAACCAGAAAGGGGGTTTTTAAGAAGTATAAACATTCAAAAGATTGACATGTCGTAATGTAAAATTTAAATTTGAAATTCCATCCAATGACCAAAATTTTATTAAATGATAAAAGAATAATACAATTACAGTTGAAATCCAATTATAGTTGTAATCTGTCTATATTAATAAATTAGATTAAAGGTTAGTTTTGACTTAAAATACAATATTTTTCACTATTTATTAAATTATGGATTTTATCAAAAAAATACATTAATTTCAAACAAGGTGACTTTTTATGGCCCCATTCTAAACAAGAAGTTTATTTTTTCAATTATAACATATAAATGTGATAATAACTAGAATTAAAAATGGTTATTCATCAAAAGGTAGTAAAATGACATTTTAAAAATATTAGAGAATTTTATGCTTAAAATTGAATTTATAATCATTTTAAGCCTCTAAAATTTATTGGATAAATGTAAAACCATTTAACAAACCATTGTAATTATATTTTAGTTATATGTATTCATTACCTATAATACAATAGCTATGTGTTAACTATAATTTCAATTAATAATAATATTATTGTATTATTTCTTGGTATAACTCAATGTTGTGTGTAATGTAAGATTTTGAAGAAAACTATTGCTGTGTGTCGTGTATGATATCAAATATAGTCTCCCCTTAAATGAAAAATTAATATATTATTCATAAATATAATTAGATTTAAATATTAATTATTCTCAAAATCCAGGGATGTTACATGTTCATTGATGTAATCTTCATATTTTCGTTAACATCCAGGTTTACTTCTAGTTTCAACCATTAATAAAACAAAATGGTTGTAATGAGTGAAAAAATGAAAACAATATGGGGAATTTTCATAATAATAAACTAAATTCATCCTTAAAATGAACTGTTTTTTTAAATTATTATGTTCTAGTATAGTTCCTTTAGTTAAACTTATATCAATCCTTTTTTGATGTTGGATAATTTATGTTGGGTTATCATACACATATTAAACTAATATCTCAATTTATCTAGGAAATCACTCTATTATAGAGATTCATAAAGAGAATATAATAAAAAAAACATATCACCCCATATAGTGTCAGTATAGCTGTGCTGTTAGGCCTCTTTTTTGTAGACCATGTGATGATCATCTTAATAAACAATATTAACTTTACATTGTTTTTTCCCCTAATTATAACTTTTAAAGAGCTTGAAGACAATTTTAGTATAAAAACAAGGATATATTTCTTGGGAAAACCATATAATGACGAATTCTATAAAATTATAGAATATTATCCAATACATATACTCAATTATATATATTCTATTATGGTTCTCTAACACTAATACGAAATGTAACTAAAAAAATATCCAAATATAAATAAACTAATATCCCAAAATATCTTACCAAATATAGAAATGACTCAAATATCACGATAATAACATGATTCAAATAATGAGTGTCCCAAATAGTTACATATCTTAATGACCAAAAGGTTTAGTGTCTTTGAGTTTAGATATATAAACATCTTATTTTATAACCCTAGAAAAAATTGTCATTAATTGTGTAAATCTAGACCATTCTCTAAAAATATCACTTGATATGAACATATTCATAACCTAGGGAGGGAAAACATAATATGGGGTGACCAAAATAAATCAGAAGGGGTAAATACATGTCATAATGTTTTAAACCATAAACAAAAAAATAATATGAGGAATAAAAAATATCATAATAAATGATTATAAGACCATATATTAAAACCATAATATTGTAAAAATATCATAAAAAACATGAAGGTTATGGAATGTTTCAAAACACATATAAATAATGATAAAAAATGTGGGAATTTTATAGTAATGTGGAATAATTTAAAAACATAGAATAATATTAAAAATATAGAATTTAAAGGAAATGAAATTCATCCTTACAATTTATCATAACATGCTAAATATATTGGATGTATAGCATAACCATAAACATAGAAAAACACATGTGAAAAACTCATTATTTCCTCACCTATGTAAACAATGTTATTATTTCCACACCTGCAAATGTGAAAATTCGCATCATTACCACACCTATGTGAACTATATTATTATGTCATATCCTAGATATCTCATGAGATATAAACATAAACCAATTAATTGGAGCGTTATATAGGAAGATAATATAAAAATTATCATATAATAAATAACCCATAGAAATAGAGTGGGTTTATTTAACAATCAAAATATCCAAATTTAATTCCCAAAAGGATTTATAACATATAAAAATACATTTGGTGATATAAATATACATTATGTGAGATAAACCTTGGAGGAAAAATTTATGTGAAAATATAAAATGTTTCACAAAAATATTTTAAAACTTTTTCTAAAATATGAATTATGAATTATATTAAAAACCACAATATTAAAAAAGGATAGAGAAAAATTACAAAAAAATCATATTATAAAAAGTTGAAAATAAAAGGGCCTTGAAAATAATCATTATTTAAAAAATTCAAAATTAAAATAATTTGAAAAATATTACTTTTGAAATGAATCTTTAATATTGGAAACATAAAAAAACATAAATTTCATCAAAATAAAATGATGAATAGATGCTGAATTTTTTTTCAAATGATTGAAAAACATTTTGTTCATTATGAAATAACCGTGTTAAAAAACATCATTATAATGGATAAATGTAGTATAATTCATAAATTAAATAAGGGGTATAAAATAGTTATTGGAGATAAAAAAGTTTTAGTTTACACTAAGTAAATGGGTACATTATTGGGTATAAAAATTAATTAAATGTAATAGGATTTTTACTGAAAAAAATGAATTTTAATGAAACATTATAATCTCCAAGGAATAATACATGGGTTTGAAACATGATTTCTATATAAAATATGGTGTAATATAACCTAAAATCATCATAGGTCAGATTAGTTCAATCATTAAAAACAATATACCTTGATGATCCATTATCACCCACAGAAGAGAAGTGAGTCACAACAAACACCTTATAGATTTCATAATTTTTGAATCAAAAGTCATTCGATGATTTACAATAATATGGATTTGTAAATACTTATGGTCAAATAATCTAGTATTTTAGAATAAATTATGGACTTTATATTCACTGGAGGAATAATAAATTTTTAAAAAACATTACACCACATCTCATTGAATAGATGTCTTGAAGAAAACCCTCACAATCATTTTGTATTTTGAATTAAAACCTAAAGAGAGAATGAAAATGGAAAAAATCCGGGGGAATCATAAAATATAATGAAATAATGATAAAAAATTAAAATGGTTTAATTTTTATACCATAAAAAATGAAACATTGTTTATAACATAAACTTGTCTCAAGGGATTAAACATTTGACACAAAGAAACCGTTAACATTATTCTCTTCTTAGACAAAGGAAATCTAAAATTCAATAAAAATATATAATTATCATAATATAATATTTTAAAACAATATTTATACCTATATCTATTTATATCTTTATTTTATAATCATTATCTACATCTATATTAATTAGTTTTTTCCTATATTCCCACATCAAGTGTTTACATTTTTGATTGTTTGTAGTTGTTTTGCAGGAGCAGTTTATTGATCATTATTCATACAAATATTATCATTAAAAATTAATTAATGTTTCTTTTATTTATGACTGAAATGTATTTATTACTAATAAATTTTCTTCCATGAGATCATTAGTATTTATAATATGATATGAAAGCAATACTAGACATTCTTCAGTGATTTTCAAACTACAAAGGGTGTTTTCATAATTAATAAGTTAAATAGTTTTTTATACTCTCCAAAATGAAGAAATAATGTTGGTTACATATTAATGTAATATTATTTGATAAATTGTGTTTTCACATTAATCTATGATATATTTTCATTGCATTATTCTAGTAGGTGGTTAATCATACCAAATTATTAACATGATATAATTCAATTGCTGAGTATTGTTAATGCAGTGTTTATTTTGACATAATTGCACTATAAAAGAATTATAATGATATAATTTCAAATTGTTATGATTTTTAACCATATATTCAAATCATTTTATAAATAATGAAAAATTATTAGAAAAATGAAGAAAATGATTCTTTATTGATGTGGTAGTTCACACAATGCAGGAATAGAATTTATGTTACAAAATGAATGAGTGGTTTGAAGGTGGATAGTAATTGATCATATAAGAATAATTAATACATTAAATAAATCATATTTACTAAAAAATACCATCATTATGACAACCCATTTGAGTTGGGGATGAAAAACAGAAAACATCACTTCGTGGAGGCAATAATTCACACAGTCACACTAACGATGATTAATGCTTCTGGTAGTAGATAAACAAGAATAAATATTTGTTGTATAATTATTATAACAACCTATCAACAAAATAACTATTTTTAGTTTATTATTATACTATGTTTATGGTTGGTTTAGAAATTAAATAATAAAAAATAAATGTTAAGGAAGATGTGTCAGCTTTGTAGAGACCTTGAACTTCTTCTTGACGAAGGCCTTATATTTGAGGGACATAGTCTAGATTTGTGACTAGCATAATTAGTTCATGTAAATTAATTAAATAATCAGATATTTAGGTTGGTGGTAAAGGGAATTTTAAAATTTGAGTGGATAATTAAAATGGTGTAAGTGATCTACCATCAATAAGTGAGTTGGAGGGATTTTTCCCTGGAAATGAATGGTAAGTAAGGGGAAATAATAAAAAATAATGAAATTTAGCTGAGTTATGTGAAGTAAGTATGATTAAAAATTTAGTAAAAAAATCATAACATAAAAAAATTTCTATAATTTCAAATGGTTATATTTATTTGTGAAAATTTGATTCCCCATGGATTAGTCATTTAAACACTTAATACTTAATTAAATTTTAATCATGCCATTCATTTTTTACTAAAAAAATATATATACCATCATAAAAAAATTTGAAATTTATGTTTATAAATTTGGTCTCAACATAAATTAATTAATTTAAAAATATAAGAAAAATTATTTTAAATTTAAAGACACATAATGAAAAATTTGTTTGAATTAAAAGAATGTTTTAAACATTAAACTTATGAATAAGGTATATTTTTGGCAGTAAATGATTTTAATGATATTAATTAATTTATTTTAAAATATGTATAAGTAGTGAGACATTAAAATAAATCAAATTCTGAATTTCACTATAAAAATATTTAATTAAAATAAACATTTGAAAATAATTTCTTAAAATTCTAATAAAAGGTTTCTTAAGTCCTAAAATGTAAAAATAGAATTTATATGTTCAAAATAATAATCATACCATTAAAATATATACTAAAAGTTTTTATAAACTTTTAATTCTTTTTCGAATATTGGTAATTTCACAGAAGTCATCGGTTTTGTGGAAGTTGTGAAATTGGCTACGAATACCTCTCTAGACTTTGGTATTCCCTCTCAGGGAAGGATCATAAGGAAGGGTAGGATCGCTCATGTCTCTTCCAACCAGGATGCGGTTGAGGAAAGAATTAATCTGTTCAAATTCTCCATTTTTGCGAGAGTTCTATCTCCAAAGGGTGAGAAGGCGTGGAGGTTTAATGAGCTTTTTGACAGAATAACTGCAGTCTAGGGCTTTGGGGACTGATGAATGACTGCTATGGGAAGAGGATATTTCCATATTATTTTCCCCTCTGATGAGTTAAAATTACATGCTTGGAGCATTGGTACCATCAACTTAAAACCTATAGTTCTTATGATACAGGAGTGGGATCGAAATTTTGATCCGCTGAATGAGAGGAACACTCATACGCAAAATTGGATCCGGATTTGCGGGCTTAATTAGCTGTATTGGCATCCTAGAATTCTGTGGGACATCACTTCATCCATTGGAAATGCCATTAGAATTGATAACCAAATAGACAATCCTAGTTTTTGACATTATACTCATGTACTGGTGGAAGTCGACATGGCCAACACGTTAGTAGAAGATGTTGTTCTCACCACCAGGGATGATAGTTTCAAACTGGAAATCATGTATGAAAGGAAACCCTAGTTTTGTAAGGAGTGAAATGTCTTTGGTCATGTGGACCATGAATGTAATAAATCCATGGTTTTCACGATTTTCAATATCAAATGGCATGACAGCCAAGCATGCCAGAGGGATAACATTAATGGAAATGGGAAAATAGAAAATAATGTGACTATTAGTGCTTCTTCTGGGGAGGACCCTCAGTCTATGGGGGATACTGACCCATCTCTTGATGTTGATGAAGCCCTTGAGCTAGAACCAGATGTGGCTGCAATTGTTGGCATGGTTGAAATTGATGAGGTTGCAAAGGATTTTAATTTTCCTAAAGTTGATACAACACTGATGTTGATGAACATGGATGCCTTTTTCCAGATACAGTGTGCAGAAAGGGATACCAGTGGTGTCATTACTCCTTATTTACTGGACATGGCTATTTGTTCTAATAATACAGGTGCTGACATGGATATGTCTATAGATGTGCAAGCTGGCCAGTGCAATGCTCAGTATTCAACTAAAGGCAGTGCAGGGGACCAACCTGTTCAGCGATCCACACAAGGATCACCCAAAATCCCTCACAGGAAGCATATTCCGGGGGAGATGGAGGAAGGGGTCTTTCTTGAAGATGTACCTGATCACCGTATGAGTGTGATCATGCTTCATTAGTCCTCTACATATTCTCCACAGGAGAAGGGGTCCTACCTTTCTGTGCTTATGCAGGTGGAGAAGCAGGTTACTGGAGACTCACAGCTTGGTGGCATGAATCAGGTCTCTTCAACTCCATAGTAGCAGGTTCTTATCTCAGGGTTTTTCTCAGGGGTACCACCACCTGTTCTGGTGGAGGAACAGGTTCCTGGAGATACCAAGTTTTATGGAATGAAACAGGTTATGGCTCGAAGACAAGATGGTCCTGCTGATGTGATGCAACATGAGATTAATGACCAATTCCAGCAGGTTCCTTCTGGGAAAACAGTCCGGAGGAGATCATGTCAGGGATCTCCCGTGGGCACTGATCAATCTCCTAATAAATTTACTCCAATTAGAGGACGATTATGGTCTGATTGTAGTGAAGACTGTGAAATCTCTGAGACTCCCTCTGAGGCTGAGAAATCAAGAAAGGGGAAAGGAAAGGGAAAGGGTAAAAAGAGCAAAGTAGAACCAGTACAGAAAGAGGGGCCTCAAATGAGGGGATAATCTTCCATCAAATGAAGATCCTTTTTTGGAACTGTCAGGGGATTGGGTACTCTCCCACGGTCATGGCCCTGAGACATTTTATTGTGACCAATAAACATTTGATGGTTGCAATAGCCGGACCCAAAATGAAGTTTGAAAACTGGAATGCCTTTAGATGGGACTCTCTTGGGAACTCTTTTGTTTCTCAAAACTCAAGTGATAGTGGGGCTGAGTCATATTGGGTTCTTAAACAAAACTGTATTTGCATTCAATCGATGACCAAGATGCACCAGGTTGTTTCTATGGATATTGGATTTCTGGGAGCTGTCATCTCTCTCTCGTTTGTTTATGACTCAAACTTCTCTATTAAAAGAAGGGGTTTCTGGAAGAATATGGTGTCTATTTCTGACTAGTTGACTAAGATATGGGTGGTCTTAGGTGACATCAACACTGTCCTTAGACCTGATGAAAATACTGGTTCTCACTTCAACAAGCTGGATACAAATGATTTTTCAGTGTGTCTTGACAAATGTAATCTGTTTGAAGTCCCAATTTTTGGAGCAGACTGCACATGGTGTAGGTACACTTTGAATAGATGACAAACAAGTAAATTGGACAGATGCTTTGTCCAGATCAATGACAAGAATGATGCTATCAACACCTCTGGTCTCACCTTTCCCAAATGTCAATCTGATCATAATCCAATCATTGTGGATATTTGTGTTGGCAGGATGCGGTCATCTCCCCTACCTTTCAAGTTCAACAATGCTTGGCTTGCAGTCCCTGGATGCAGGGAGGTCATCCTTAATGCTTGGGAGACTTAAGAAATTGGTAGCTGTAACACCCCAAGCTTCTATGGTATGTTTCTCTTTGAATAATGCAATAGCATGTGTTGTACGCAACATCGAGTTCTAACACACACCACAACCGATCAAACTAGCTGTTATGAATAGTAATACCTACATTTTAAAATTTTAGAAATTCTATCTTTCAAAATGGACTTTATTTTTGGATTCGGAGTATCGAATTTAGGCTAAGGTGAAATTTTGGTACTTTTCGGATAACATTAATATTTTGATGAATAGTGAAAATTATTAATTTTAATTAAAAACAACTTTTTTAATCAAAATAATTAATAGTGATAAATTATGAATTTGAGTGGTTTTAAAGTATATTTAGAATATATTTTTACCAATTAATACAATGTTGGTCATTGGACATAGTTTCACAATTAAACCGAACATAAACAAGTATCAATCTTTTATAGTTATTATATCTTAAAAACACACTTTTTGTTTTGACAGCGGGAATTAATTTTAAATTAATTTCTGCCACTTCTGTGTTTTGAATTTAGAAAAATGGATTCCATATTTGGAATCAGGATGGTCAAATTGTGTAAATATGTATCTTTTATTTTTAGATATTTTGAATAATTACTTCGGTAAATAATTTATTTAACATGGTTAAAGGGTAAATCTGGTAAATAAGGGTTAAAAAATAATATTATAATAATACAAAATTACCCTAAAACGTGTCTTAACCTTATTGGTTGATAAATGTTCGACCATGGACATATTTGGGTCGATTTGGGGACCCATGGTGCCACTTGTAAGTGATAGGGACACTTTATTTTAATTAAGTTAAAATGAATACAAAAATGACAGAAGCATATATATTTTAGAAACAAATTTTTTACATAGGGTTATATATGTTGGATTTTCGACTATAAATATTCATTAGAAATATAAAAAGCGTTCCTAAATTATGGTATTTTATTTATAATTTTTAGACATTAAATAAGATAATTTAGTTATGACACAATGGTGATGCAATAATTCCCATAATAGTGAAAAATGAAAATGATTGATATTGTAGATACCCAAATAAATATAATTTGAGACTTTATATGAATTAAAATAATATTATAGGTTAATATGACATGTTAGGAATTATTTAATTAACTTTGATAGAAGTAATCATTCTGTTATGAGTTTTAAAAAAATCAATTATTTAATAGTGTCAAAATTGACATAAAAGAGTCTTTAAAACAAATAGTATATTATTAATTGATATTAAATTCCTTAAAATCTAAGGCTCGACCAAGAGACATATATCATGATAGTTGTTTCATTAAGAGACCACTTGGGGGTCGATTGGATGTATATAGTATGTTTATTAACTATATAATATAAAAATACAAAGTGACATTGTAAATGTCAAACTAATTAACTAAGAGTTAAAACTAAAAGATAAGGTTAATATAATTACCCAAACCTATCTAAATTCTATTGTTTGAGTGGTTTTTGACCCATACCTACCTTAAACTTTAAATAACACACTTTGGAGCCATTATAAACCCAATATGAGTTTATTATAAAATAATATTTCTAGCTTTTCCAAAGGTGCCCCTCACCCCTCTTATAAAAGGGCACTCCCCCTTCTCACTAATTCACACATTCAAAGCCTTTTTGTTTGTCCAAACCCATCCCAAATACACTCTAAACTTCCCTCACTTCATCTTAGAGGCCTTCCTTTAGTCAGAAAGCCAATTGAAGAGCCCTTTTGATCAAATAAAAAGGAAGAACCAGAAGAAGAGGTAATGATTTCACCACCCATTTCCAAGTTCCTTTATTCTTCCACTTCTTCTTTATTTTTTATTACCATAATAAAATAATAACTCTAGAATCTTATATATACTGTGATTTTATTATAAATATGGTACAACCATATTCAGTATTCTATCCATCCTTTGAATTACATGTCACCATAAGTGCGTACGTACGGCTTACACTCCCCATGTCGTGGTGTAATTGTTATGCAATAAATTATTATTTGGATGGGTATAATACTGATGTGTAACTCATGTAAATAATAAATATAAAATGATAATTATTATTTATATATTATATACCATCCAATTATATATTATTTTAATATAAAAATAATGATATTGTCGCTCGTGCGTACGTACGGACTACCGTCTCCACGAACGCGATGAGATTCATTCTCCATCGTATCCATTCAAGTATAATTATCATTTGATAATTTAAAAATAATGTTTAAGGACTTGATATCATTCTGGATATGAATAATATACAACCTATCCATGACAAAAATTCCTTACGTAACAAATCATATAAAAGAAAACGAGGAAGTTAACACCTCAAACAACGATAATACTAAGATATTATTAACAAATTAATGTTAAAAGATCATATATGATATCATATAAATGTATATGATTCTTGTATAATTTAATAACAATTATTTCACCATTATACAGGAGGTTAACCTACTCCCAACCAAGGAAATGTACAAGGTAAGTGTTATTTCACAATCTCTTCATTATCTGAGGTTGTTTATACGTAATAATCTACTGGGATCTCTTTATCATCCACGTCCATGTTTCTTAAAAATATATTTCAAATTTTTTTTACTATTTAAAAGAATATGGGTTAAAGTCATTTATACCCTTTTTTGACTTTTTATATGAGTTTTATAAAGGAATCTTTCTGTCGTTTTCCAAAACAAGGTACTTTTTAACCTTTTCAACAGAAATAAGGTAAGACTGTTTTTTTAACTTATACGACGAGTGCGGCTATTTTCCGCCATTATAAAATCATTAAAACTTCCCATACAAGATTATAAGAATATTTTCAATGAAAAAGTTTTATTTTATAAATATATGACTCTTAAATTATTTCAAAATACAAAGAGATATTTCTCTAAAAAGAGTTTTGATTTCATCTATGTCAACATCCTTTGATGGATTTTATGCTTATTTGAAGTTGATTTATTATGATACAAATCTTCTATATTGTATTGAAGGTTTTGTGATATGTTTGACTATGGATGTGCTATTTTTATACCATTCATGGTTTATGGTGAATGTATTGACATTTCCTATGCTAGTTTCAATACAAATGTTTATGTTATGTTTAATCCTTTTCATATGGGAATGCATTGGACTTAATATGTGACGGGTGGAGCCCACTATAGCCCCTCGATGCATCGGTAGGTCTCTTGAGACAAACTAGTGCTTTGGAACAAGGCCTTAGCAAAATCTTATTTGTAGTCTTTGCACGAGGCCTTGGATATGTGGTTATGATAGTCTGACATTATGCATTCCAAAATTATGAAAGTGTTTAATGATATTGAATATGATTATTTGATTAGTAAAATATCCATGTGAATAAGTAAATGGCATTATTTCATTTTGTTTTTTCCATACTATGTTGATGTTCAAGTTTAAAAGGCTTTTGTTTTAGTTATACACTGCCTTAAATGTTTATTCTTATTTATGAAAGTTTCCGCTATATTGTTATCATTACTGGGCATTTGAGATCACCCCTTTTCTATGTTTTATTTTTCCCAGGATGTGAAGAAGTAAATTATGAATGACCTGAAGGGATATTATAAGGGGATAATAGTGTGGACTATGGAGACAATATGTTGTTCTAGTAGTTTTTCACTTTATGATGTAATGTAAAACTTTATTAATATATGTAGTGTTTCCAAGGCTACTAAACCAATCGTTCTTCGAGATTTGATCTTTCTTGTGATCATGCCAATGTTATGTAATAATGCACCAAATCTAGGTAACTGGGGTCGGGGAGTTACAGTTGGTATCAGAGGAATTTTATTACAAACCTTGGAAGCTAGATTTAGATAAACTCTGATTAGAGTACATAGATTTAAGATGGACTTTGAGGATTAGTATAGAAGAACTTCCTAGAATTTTGGTATTGTAGGGATTTTGTGAGATTTCCGAGAAATACATCCCTGTCTGGATACGAGCAGGTAGAGGCGACTCGGACACAGATGTACCGAGGGGTAAAACCCGAAAACACTGCTTTGAGCTAGACTCGAACGGGAAATGGTGCACGACAACGGGCCTTTCTGCACTCTTGGTTACGAAACTCTTGGGAGATATGCTTAGGATAACTCTCATTTTCATTACAAATCATTATGAAGGATTTATGAGTATATAATTCCTCAAAGAAAATGTTTTTATGATTATGGATTATATCCATAAATAGTTCAATTTATGATAAGTGTTTTATAAGTATAGAATTATGTATTTTGATTCCTAAACTGATATAGTTTATGCCATTGTTTAGAAATGGTTCCTAGTGGAAGAAATGGAAACCGTATCAATACACTCACTCCATGTATGTATTTTCCTCCTTCTCAAGATAATTATAGTGGAGATGGTGATGCAACTGGTGCTGATTAGCTAATCACCATACCGATACAACTCACTCAGGTTATGGATAATAACCTTACCCGTATGGAGCACCCTGATCCGCAGCGTGGAGGATCAATGTTAGATCGATTCATGAGGCAACAACCACCAACGTTCAATGGGAGTTCAAATCCCTTAGTAGCTGAGCAATGGATAAATTCCCTAGAGAAAATATTTCAGGCTTTGGGTAGTAGTAAAAGGGAAAAAGTTAACATCGAAATTTACCGCCTCACTGGAGATGCTGATCAATGGTGGTCATTGATTCAAAACATTAATGAAGATGATGAAGTATCAAATATGAAATGGAGGGAGTTCAAAGATCTGTTTTTGGAAAAATACTTTCCTCATGACCATCGAGCAGATATAGAAAGGCACTTTCTGAGTCTGAGACAAAAGGAGGATGAGAATGTCGCAAAGTATGAGGCTAACTTTATAGGGTTAGAAAGGTATGCTGGAGATTATATATGTAACCCAAGAAGTAAGATTGATTGTCTCTTTGATGGGTTAAAACCATTTCATCATCGAGCATTAGTCTCACAATCCTTTTCATCGTACGAAGACATTGTCTCATGTGATATCAAGACCGAAAAGGAAATCTCTAAGTCTTATGACTTTAAAGAAAATAAAGAGAAGAAGATATCTTATGATCAATCTGGGAATGTAAATAAGGGGAATAAGGGAAAGGTTGAATATCCATCCTGTGGTAATTGTGGGAAGAAACGCCCCGGTACTTTCTTGAAAGGAATGGGTGTCTGTTACAAATGTGGTGAAAAAGGCCATCAAGATCGTGATTACAAAGGGAAGAAGGAAGCTACCAATGTTCAGTGCTACAATTTCAGGGAGATGGGACATTATGCAAATGAATTTCCTAATCGTCAGGGAAACTTACCTCAGAAAAGGCCAAGGGATCAAGGCCAAGCTTTTTCTATCACTACTGCTGGGGTAGAAGCTCAAAAACACGTGGTGGCCGGTAATTTAATGGTTTCCTCAAGTTTAGCAAATGCATTACTTGATTCTGGATCATCACATTGTTTCATATCTTCCTAGTTTTCTAAGAAAATTAGATATTTACAATTTGATTTAACAAGGGATTTGTCAGTTAAAACTCCTAAGGGAAGTATCATTGTAACAATGTTTTGTGAATCATTCCCTATTAGAGCACATAAATGTTCATTACCTGCTGATCTCATCGTCATACCTATGGTTGAGTTTTGTATAATCCTCGGTATGGATTGTCTTTCAGATTATGATGTGAAGATTTATTGTAAGAAAAAGGAGGTTACTATTTTTGATGATGATGATAAGGAACACATTATCTTTAGAGCAGAATCGTCACCACCTAATTCTTATCAAGATCCACCCCCAGTAGCTCAACTAAATTCAATTATTGGGGAGGAAGAGAATGAAATGACTGTGGGTGAGGAATGGAATGTTCAAATAGAGGATGTACCTGTTGTGAAGGAATATGTAGATGTATTTTCGGAAGATTTACCTGGACATCCTCCAGAACGAGAAGTTGAGTTTTCCATTGATTTAATTCTTGGATAAAGGCCTATATCGAAGACCCCTTATAGAATGGCCACTGTGGAATTAGTCGAACTAAAGAGAAAACTAGAGGAATTGAGTAATAAGTGATTTATTCTCCCTAGTGTTTCTCAATGGGGATCCCCTGTTCTTTTTGTTAAAAAGAAAGATGGATCTATGAGGTTCTGTATCGACAATAGGGAGATCAATGCTATAACAATAAAGAACAAGTATCCCCTACCTCGCATTCATGATTTATTTGACCAACTGCATGGATCTCAATACTTTTCAAAGATTGAAATTTGATCTGGATACCATAAGTTTTGTGTAAAGGATGAAGACATTCCGAAGACAGCATTTCAAACCAGGTACGGGCATTACGAGTTTACTGTAATGCCTTTTGGATTGACTAATGCACCCTATGTATTCATGGATCTGATGAATAGAGTTTTCAAGGAATATCTCGATGAATTTGTGATGGTATTTATTGATGATATCTTGGTATACTCCAAAAGTTACGAAGATCATGAAAATCACTTGTGCATTATCCTGAAGACTCTGAGAAGACATGAATTATATGGGAATTTTAGCAAGTGTGAATTCTGGCTTCAGGAGATTTCTTTTTTTTCAGATTGTCTCTAAAGATGGAATCTCTGTTGATCCTTCTAAGACCAAGGCAATTCAAGAATGTCTAGAACCTACGAGTATAACTGAGGTACATATACGAGTTTACTGTAATGCCTTTGGGATTGACTAATGCACCCTATGTATCCATGGATCTGATGAATATAGTTTTGAAGGAATATATCGATGAATTTGTGATGGTATTTATTGATGATATCTTGGTATACCCCAAAAGTTATGAAGATCATGAAAATCACTTGCGCATTATCCTGAAGTCTCTGAGAAGACATTAATTATATGGGAATTTTAGCTAGTGTGAATTCTGGGTTCAGGATATTTCTTTTCTTGGCCAATTTGTCTCTAAAGATGGAATCCTTATTGATCCTTCTAAGACAAAGTCAAATCAAGAATGGCTAGAACCTATGAGTATAACTGAGGTACATAGTTTTATTGGTTTAGCAGGTTATTATCGACGTTTCGTCCAGAATTTTGCCTGATTGGATAACCCATTAACGATTCTCACACATAAAGGGGTTAAATTTGTTTGGACAAAAGAGTGTGAAGAATGTTTCTATGAACTAAAGAGAAGATTAGTCAATGATCCTATATGGACTCTACCATCGGGGAATGATGGGTTCGTTATTTATAGTGATGCATCGAAGAAAGGACTTGGTTGTGTCCTTATGCAGAATGATAAGGTTATTACCTATGCATCACGACAGTTGAAAATTCATGAACAAAAACTATCCTACTCATGATCTCGAGTTAGCAGCTGTGATCTTTTCTTTGACGATATGGAGGCACTACCTCTATGGTGAAAATTTTGAGATTTATACTGATCACAAGAGTTTGAAGTATATTTTCTCACAAAAAGAACTCAACCTGAGGCAAAGGAGATGACTTGATTTACACAAGGATTATGACTGTACGATATACTACCACCCGGGAAATGCAAACAAGGTTGCAGATTCTTTGAGCAGAAAAGATCATGGAGTTTTGAACAATATGAGAATTTAAAGGGATCCAATTTTCATGGATCTAGTGAATATGGACATGGGAATAACCAGGGAAGGTGAAACATCAATGCTTTTTCAAATGGTTGCCAGACCATCTTTACTAGAAAGGATTAAGAGTTCTTAGACCGATGATGAAGAATTTAAAAAGAAGATTAAATCTATGAATGATGGGATATTGAGAGACTTTGTGTATGAAGAAGGAGTTTTGAAATTCGGGAAGAGACTTTGTGTTCCCGATATACCTAATCTAAAAAGGGAATTACTGGATGATGCTCATAGTTCCAATTTCTCTATACACCCTGGGAGCACCAAAATGTATAGATATTTGAAGGAACATTTTTGGTGGGACAACATGAAGAGGGAGATTTCCGATTTTGTGTCAAGATGTATGGTTTGTCAACAAGTGAAAGTTGGAAGGCAATAACCTGGAGGAGTCATGCAACCTCTTCCCATACCGGAGTGGAAATGGGACAATATTACGATGGACTTTGTCATGGGGAAACCGAAGAATCCTAGAAGGAATGGTGCAATATGGGTTATTGTTGATCGTCTTACCAAGTCAGCACATTTTCGTGCTATAAGAGAAGATCTACCACTAGAACGTCTAGCAAGACTATATGTTAATGATGTTGTGAGACTTCATGGAGTACCCCTATCGATTGTTTCTGATCGTGATCCTCGTTTTACTTCAATATTCTGGAAGAGTATTCAGAAATCACTGGATATTGAACTTCATTTGAGCACTGCCTACCACCCTCAAACAGACGAACAATCAGAACGGACTATTCAATCCTTAGAAGACATGTTGAGATCATGCTCACTTGACTTTCAGGGTATGTGGGATCAATATTTACCTTTGGTTGAAGTTTCCTATAATAATAGCTTCCATTCGAGTATTTAGATGGAACCATATGAAGCTTTATATGGAAAGAGATGTCGCACACCAACCTATTGGGAAGAAGTTTGTGAAAGAAAACATGTAGGTCCAAAACTGGTAGAGGAAACAATGGAAAATGTGAAGGTAATCGAAAATCACATCAAAGGAGCTCAAAATAGGCAAAAGAGCTATGCTGTTAATCGAAGGAAGGATTTGGAATTTCAAGTCGGTGATCATGTTTTCCTGAAGGTATCTCCATGGAAGGTAGTCATATGTTTTGGTAAGAAAGTTAAATTGAGTCCCAGGTACATCGGACCATTCGAAATTCTAGAACGAATTGGGGCTGTAGATTACCGATTGGCAATGCCACCAAGTCTCTCCAAAGTTCATGATGGGTTACACGTATCTATGTTGAGGAAATACATGCATGACCCATGGTATGTACTCACCTATGAGGAATTAGAACTGGAACCCGATCTGTCTTATTTTGAATAACCCATTAGGATTATTGATACGAGAGAACAAGTACTGAGAAACTGGACGACAGGTCTGGTAAATGTTTTGTGGAGAAACCATAAGATGGAAGAGGCAACGTGGGAACCCGATGAATTTATGATGAAGAACCACCCGAGACTTTTCATGCGGTAGTATTATAGAAATTTTGAGGATGAAATTATTCGAAGGAGGGGAGAATGTAACACCCCAAGTTTCGACGGTACGCTTCTCTTTGAATAATGCAATAACGTGTGTTGTAAGCAACATCGAGTTCTAACACACACCAAAACCGATCAAAATAGCTGTTATAAATAGTAATACCTTCATTTTAAAATTTTAGAAATTTTATCTCTCAAAATGGACCTCATTTTTTTATTCGGAGTATCGAATTTAGCCTAAGGTGAAATTTTGGTACTTTTCTGATAACTTTAATATTTTGATGAATAGTGAAAATTACTAAATTTTAATTGAAAACAACTTTTTTAATCAAAATAATTAATAGTGATAAATTATAAATTTGAGTGGGTTTAATGTATATTTAGAATAAATTTTTACCATTTAATACAATGTTGGTCATTGGACATAATTTCACAATTAAACCGAATATAAACAAGTATCAATCTTTTGATAGTTATTATATCTTAAAAACACGCTTTTTGTTTTGACAGTGGGAATTAATTTTAATTTAATTTCTACCACTTATGTGTTTTGAATTTGGAAAAATGGATTCCACATTTGGAACCAGGATATTCAAAAATTTTAAATAGGTAACTTTTATTTTTAGACATTTTGAATAATTACTTAGGTAAATATTTTATTTAACATGGTTAAAGGGTAAATCCAGTAAATAAGGGTTAA
The DNA here is from genome assembly GCA_963277665.1 of Viscum album. Classification (NCBI taxonomy): domain Eukaryota; kingdom Viridiplantae; phylum Streptophyta; class Magnoliopsida; order Santalales; family Viscaceae; genus Viscum; species Viscum album. The sequence goes on along the minus strand of OY728155.1, from coordinate 266,769,565 downwards.
AAATAATATTATAATAATAAAATTACCCTAAAACGTGTCCTAACCTTATTGTTTGATACATGTTCTACCATGGGCATATTTGGGTCGATTTTGGGACCCCATGGTGCCACTTGTAAGTGATAGGGACACTTTATTTTAATCAGGTTAAAATGAATACAAAAATGACACAAGCATATATCTTTTAAAAAAAAAATTTTACATAGGGTTATATATGTTGGATTTTCTACAATAAATATTATTACAAATCTAAAAAGATTTCCTACATAATTGAATTTTATTTATAATTTTTAGACATTAAATAATTTAATTTATTTATGACACAATGGTGATGCAGTAATTACCATAATAGTGAAAAATTAAAATGATTGATATTGTAGATACCCAAATAAATATAATTTGAGACTTTTTAGGAATTAAACTAATTTTCTTGGTTAATATGACATGTTGGGAATTATTTAATTAACATTTTTCGAAGTAGTAGTTCTGTTATGATTTTTAATAAAATATATTATTGAATAGTGTCAAAATTGACATAAAAGAGTTTATAAAAAAATAGTATATTATTAAATGATATTAAATTCCTAAAAATCTAAAGTTCGGACAAGAGACTTATATCATGATATTTGTATCATTAATGGACCAGTTGGGGGTCTCTTGGATGAATATAGTAAGTTTAATAACTATATAATATAAAAATACAAAGTGACATGGTAAATGTCAAACTAATTAACTAAGTGTTAAAACTAAAAAATAAGGTTAATATAATGACCCAAACATGTCTAAATTCTATTGGTTGAGTGGTTTTCGACCCATACCCACCTTAATATATAAATAATACACTTTCCAGCCATTAGAAACCGAATATGAATTTATTTTAAAATAATATTTCTAGCTTTTCCAAAGGTGCCCCTCACCCCTCTTATAAAAGGGCACTCCTCCTTCTCACTAATTCACACATTCAAATCCTTTTGGTTCAGCCGACCCCTGACCAAATACACTCTCAACTTCCCTCAATTCATCCTAGAGGACTTATTTTAGTCAGAAAGCCAACCTAAGAGCCCTTTTGATCAAATCAAAAGGAAGAACCCGAAGAAGAGGTAATGATTTCACCACCCTTTTCCAAGTTCTTTTCTTCTTCCACTTATTCTTTCTTTCTTATTACCATTCTAAAATAATAAATCCAGTATCTTATATATAATGTGATGTTATTATAAATATGGTACAACCATATTCAGTATTCTATCCATCCTTTGAATAACATGTCACCATACATGCGTACGTACGACTTACACTCTCCACATCATGGTGTAATTGTTATTCAATAAATTATTATTTGGATGGGTATAATAATGATGTGTAACTCATGTAAATAAAAAATATAACATGATATTGATTCATTATATATGATATAACATACAATTATATTTTATTTTAATATCAAAAAAATGATATTATCGCTCGTGCGTACGTACGGACTACCGTCTCCACGAACGCGATGAGATTCATTCTCTACCGTACCCATTCAAGTATAATTATTATTTGATAATTTAAAAATAATGTTTAAGGACATGATATCATTCTAGATATGAATAATATACAACCTATCCCTGAAAAAAATGTCTTACGTAACAAAACATATAAAATAAAATGAGTAAGTTAACACCTGAAACAACGATAATACTAAGATATTATTAACAAATCAATGTTAAAAGATCATATATGATATCATATTAATGTATATTGTTATTTTATAATTTAATAACAATTATTTCACCATTATACTGGTGTTTAACCTACCCCTAACCAAGGAAAAGTACAAGGTAAGGGTTATTTCACAATCTCTTCATTATCCGAGGTTGTTTATACGTAATAATCTACTGGATCTCTTTATCATCCACATCCATGTTTCTTAAAAATGTATTTCAAAACATTTTTACTATTTAAAAGAATATGGGTTAAAGTCATTTATACCCTTGTTTTAATTTTTATAAGAGTTTTATAATGGAATCTTTCCATCGTTTTCCAAACAAGGTGCTTTTTAACCTTTTCGACAGAATTAAGGTAAGAATGTTTTTTAACTTATACGGAGAGTGCGGCTATTTTCCACCATTATAAAATCGTCGAATCATCCCTTGCAATATTATAAGAATATTTTCAAAGAAAATGATTTATTTTATAAATATATGACTCTTAAATGATTTCAAAATAGAAAGAGATATTTCTCTAAAAAGAGTTGTGATTTCATCTATGTCAACATGCTTTGATGGATTTTACGCTTATTTGAAGTTGATTTATTATGATACAAAAATTCTATACTGTATTGAAGGTTTTTTGATATGTTTGATTTTGGATGTGCTACTTTTATACCATTCATGGTTTACGGTGAAAGTATTGACATTTTGTATGCTAGTTTTAATATGAATGTTTATGTTATGTTTAAACCTTTTCATATGGGAATGCATTGGACATAATATGTGACGGGTGGAGCCCGCTATAGCTCCTTGATGCATCGGTAGGTCTCATGAGACAAACTAGTGTCTTGGCACAAGGCCTTGGCAAAATCTTATTTTTAGTCTTGGCACGAGCCCTTGGCTATGTGGTTATGATAGTCTGGAATTATGCATTCCATAATTCTGAAAGTGGTTATTGATATTGCATGTGATTATTCGATTAGTAGAATATCCATGTGAATAAGTAAATGGAATTATTTGATTTTATTTTTGCTAAACTATGTTCAAGTTCATGTTTAAAAGGCTTTTGTTTTAGTTATACACTGCCTTAAATGTTTATTCGTATTTATGAAAGTTTCCGCTATATTGTTTTCCTTACTGGGAATTTGAGCTCACCCCTTTTCTATGTTTTATTTTTCCAGGATGTGATGAAGTAAATTATGAATGTACTGCAGTGATATTATGAGGGGATAATAGTGTGGAATGTGGAGACAATATGTTTTTGGAGTAGTTTTTCACTTTATGATGTAATGTAAAACTTTATGAATATATCTAGTATTTCCAAGGATACTAAACCAATCAGTCTTTCGAGATTGGATCTTTCTTGTAATCATGACAATGTTATGTAATAATGCACCGACTCTAGCTAACTAGGGTCGGGGAGTTACAGCAGCCCTCTTAAAATAATGTTTAGCAAGGTGAAAAGCACCAATAAAATGATCAAATACTGGATCAAAGCATCTTTCTCCAACCTGGAGCATGAAATCCAGGCTGTTGAACAACGACTTCTGCTTTTCCTGAATACATGTCAAAATTAGTACATCCTCTCAAGGGATGAAATCCAGGCCCTTGCCCATCTTGATGATCTTCTACTATTGCAGGAACACATTTTAAAGAGCCAATACAATATCAAATGGATGCATGATGGAGATAGGAATTCAAGGTTTTTTCACTGCATACATAGATAAAAGAAGTCCAAGAGAGGGATTTCTGCGATTGAAGTCAATGGGTCTATTTATACATCAGAGATGGAAATTTCCAATGCTGTGGTGAAATTCTCTGAAGAGCTGTACTCAGAGAAGGGATTTGATGGATCTTCTCTCTTGATGGAGAATATTCAACCAACAGTCAGTACACTCCAGAACAAGTTGCTTGTGGAAACCCCAACAGAGAGGGAAATCAAATATGCTCTTTTCTCATTAAATATTGATAGTGTGGATGGACAAGAAGGTTTTACCAATAAATTATTCATGTATTATTAGGATATTGTGAGACATGAGGTCATTAATGTTGTACATCTCGTTCCCCTCGTTGTTTGATTTTCATGATCACAATCACTTTCATATTTGTCTAACATTGTTTTTAAGTGTTGTGGATGATAGGCAAAAGATTGCCAAAGGATTGGCCCAAGAATGGACATCAAGTGGACTGAAATTCAGTCCACCAGCCAACCGGTGTGATAGCACCGGCCAGCCGGTGGACCTGGCAGAGGCATTGCCCACTGCCAGGCTCCACCGGTCAGCCGGTGGCACCCAGACACAAGTGCAAGCTACTGTCTTGCCACCGGTCAGCCGGTGGATCTGTCACCGGCCAGCCGGTGACATCCAGCCCCAACAGTGAGACCTACTGTCTCACCACCGGCCAGCCGGTGGCCTCAGCACCGGCCAGCCGGTGGCTCCTGGGCAGAACAAGTTTCCTTTTTGCAAGGCACCGGCCAGCCGGTGTTACTGTACCGGCCAGCCGGTAGTCCTGGTCAAACTAGCCGTTGGCTTTGACCAGTCAACTCCAAAAAGCCTCCCAACAGCTCCGAGGCCTTTTCCAACGGCTCCAAAGCCCTCCAACGGATACTTGAAGGTTCCTAGCCTATAAATAAAGGCCTAGGAAGCTCCGGAACTTCACCCAAGCCACCGGACACATTGTTGATCATTTTGGCGAACCTCCGGCGGATTTCCTCATGGAACCCAAAGTGCTCCAATCCAATTCCACATCCAAGAGCACCATCAAAGAAGCTTGGAAGTGGCCTTCAACATCTCCACGCAATCAAAGGCTCCCAAGACTTCCTCATATACGGTTTTTCTTGTTTATTTATTTTGAGCTTAAAATTGGGTTTGTGCCTACAAACCCCAACCCTTTTCTCATCCCCCTTTCTTTTGGGTTTCACACCACCACTAAGGTGTGAAGAGGTTTCTTCAAGCCTTTCCTTTTAAAAGGCTTGTGTTTCGGTGAGCTAGCCTTCACCTGTTAAAAAGGCTAGTGGGTTCTTGCTAAACCATCAAAAGCAAGTGGGTTCTTGCTAAACCACAAAAAGCAAGCTGTAATAGGTCCTAGTGCTACCTCAAAGCCTAGTGGGTTTCTTGCTAAAACCATTGAAAAGAAAGCGGTAGGAATCTCTCAACGGTTAAGTTGGGAGCGGAGACGTAGGCCGGGTTTTGGCCGAACTCCGTTATCAAGTTCTTGTGTCTTGCCTCTTTACTTTCCGTTGCATTTTAACTTTGATTTTTAATTTGTTAATCATTTTTTTAAAAGGCAATTCACCCCCCCTCTTGCCATCTTTTCTTCGTTTGTTCTGACCCAACAATTGGTATCAGAGGAAGTATTTGAATAAATCCTTATCCGGTTTCAAATTAAAGATCCTTTTGTGATGGCTTCTACCGCTTCAACCTCTTACGCCCCCGAAGGCTTTTCTTTGGATCGTGCTCCATTCTTTGATGGAACCGATTATAGTTTTTGGAAAACCCTCATGACCACATTTCTTAAAAGTATTGGCTATCCTATTTTTAGAATTGTTATGCATGGTTTTACCCTCACTTCCCCCGATGAGTCTAAATGGACCCCCAATGACATTGCTTATTTTGAGCTTGATGGCAAAGACATGAACACTCTTCATTGTGGTCTTGACCGTAATGTTTTTAACTGTATTTCTTCTTGCACTACCTCTTATGATATTTGGAAATATTTAGAGCTAACCTATGAAGGTACTAGCGAGGCTCCAAAGCAAGAATCCGATCAAAAGCAAGAACCCGACGAAAAGATCAAGCCTGTTTTCCCACCTCACAAGAAAAGGGCCAAGAAGAAGAAGAAGAAGGCTTTAAAGAAAACTTGGAGTGATAGCTCCTCCTTCTCTTCTTTCTCCTCAAGCGACAATGGTAATAATTGCCTAATGGAAAAACATGAGGTATCTTCCTCCTCTTCCTCCTCTTCCTCCTCTAGTTCTTCTAATTCATTTAACCATCTATCTTATGAAGAACTCTCACACGCTAGAGACCAACAAGAAAAAGGTTTTCAAGAGCTTTCTTCAAAATTCGTTGCTTTGAAAAAGAATTTCAAAAAACTCTCCTCCGAAAAAGAACAACTTCTTAAAGAGAAGGAGGAACTCTCCCTAAAAATCCAAAATTTCCCCAATGTTGATTCTTTGGAATCAACCATCAAGGACCTTAGAGAATCCTTAGCCAAGTTCACCCAAGGTGAACAAAATTTGACCAAATTATTAGGTTCTCAACGAGTATCTAGAACCACCAATGGACTTGGCTACACCAATATAGCTTCCTCCTCCCATTCACCCACTGTTTTTGTAAGGGGGAGCTCTAGTTTTAAATTTTGCAACTATTGTAAAAAACCCGGGCACCTCATTTATGAGTGTGATTGCAAAAATGCCCGGTATGGCCAACCCAAGTCTATTTTCTATTCCGATGAGTTCTATAGGAGAAGACCCGCTATGAGACAAGTTTGGATTGAAAAATCCCTTCTTGCGAGTCTCTCCGGGCCAAAATTTATTTCCTATCCCCGGTGACTTATTGTTTTCATTTAGGGGGAGAATTTTTAAAACCTTGTCTTAGATTCAAACCTTCGATTTCAACACTTGGTATCAAATTTTTTCAATTCAAAATTTTCTATTAAATTCTCATTTCAAATTTTTCAACTCTTGGTATCGAATTTTTATTTCCAAAATTTCAATTGATTTTCAAATCTCAAATCTTGTTTTTCAAATCTCTTTTCCCTCAATCAAGTTTTATGCCCCATTCTATTTTGATAATCACAAAGGGGGAGAATTTCTTGATTGATTGGGGGAGAATCCTTTTGATCGTTCTTAGCATTTACTTTCTTTAAGCATGTCTCTCATTTATGTTTTTACTTTAATTGTTTTGGTGATTGTGATCATCAAAATAGGGGGAGATTGTTGTACATCTCGTTCCCCTCGTTGTTTGATTTTCATGATCACAATCACTTTCATATTTGTCTAACATTGTTTTTAAGTGTTGTGGATGATAGGCAAAAGATTGCCAAAGGATTGGCCCAAGAATGGACATCAAGTGGACTGAAATTCAGTCCACCAGCCAACCGGTGTGATAGCACTGGCCAGCCGGTGGACCTGGCAGAGGCATTTCCCACTGCCAGGCTCCACCGGTCAGCCGGTGGCTTGACCACCGGCCAGCCGGTGGCACCCAGACACAAGTGCAAGCTACTGTCTTGCCACCGGTCAGCCGGTGGATCTATCACCGGCCAGCCGGTGACATCCAGCCCCAACAGTGAGACCTACTGTCTCACCACCGGCCAGCCGGTGGCCTCAGCACCGGCCAGCCGGTGGCTCTTGGGCAGAACAAGTTTCCTTTTTGCAAGGCACCGGCCAGCCGGTGGTGCTGTACCGGCCAGCCGGTAGGCCTGGTCAAACTAGCCATTGGCTTTGACCAGTCAACTCCAAAAAGCCTCCCAACGGCTCCGAGGCCTTTTCCAATGGCTCCAAAGCCCTCCAACGGATACTTGAAGGTTCCTAGCCTATAAATAAAGGCCTAGGAAGCCCCGGAACTTCACCCAAGCCACCGGACACATTGTTGATCATTTTGGCGAACCTCCGGCGGATTTCCTCAAGGAACCCAAAGTGCTCCAATCCAATTCCACATCCAAGAGCACCATCAAAGAAGCTTGGAAGCGGCCTTCAACATCTCCATGCAATCAAAGGCGCCCAAGACTTCCTCATATACGGTTTTTCTTGTTTATTTATTTTGAGCTTAAAATTGGGTTTGTGCCTACAAACCCCAACCCTTTTCTCATCCCCCTTTCTTTTGGGTGTCACACCACCACTAAGGTGTGAAGAGGTTTCTTCAAGCCTTTCCTTTTAAAAGGCTTGTGTTTCGGTGAGCTAGCCTTCACCCGTTAAAAAGGCTAGTGGGTTCTTGCTAAACCATCAAAAGCAAGTGGGTTCTTGCTAAACCACAAAAAGCAAGATGTAATAGGTCCTAGTGCTACCTCAAAGCCTAGTGGGTTTCTTGCTAAAACCATTGAAAAGCAAGCGGTAGGAATCTCTCAACGGTTAAGTTGGGAGCGGAGACGTAGACCGGGTTTTGGCCGAACTCCGTTATCAAGTTCTTGTGTCTTGCCTCTTTACTTTCCGCTGCATTTCAACTTTGATTTTTAATTTGTTAATCATTTTTTTAAAAGGCAATTCACCCCCCCTCTTGAAATCTTTTCTTCGTTTGTTCCGACCCAACAATTAAGGCGGTACGAGAGTTTTTCATCCATGCATCCATGCCCTATGGTGCCCATGCTCGCTTCATTTCTCTGCTTCCAAAGAAAGAAAATGCATTGGACATTAAAGACTTCAGGCCTGTTGCTATTGGAAACACCATCCCCAAAGTTATCATCAAGATTATTTCTTTATGGTTTGGACACATTATCAGTACAAAGATTACTTCAAATAAGTTTGGATTTGTACCTGGAAGACATATTCAGAATTTCCTTCTCACTGCCTCAGAATTTGTCAATTCCATGAGGAAAAATATGAGGAATAGATTCTTCTCCCTCAAGATGGACATTTCTAAGGCCTTTGACACCATGAAATGGAGATTTATTTTTTATGTCCTCAGAAAACATGGCTTTTCTGAATTCTTCATCAGACTTGTCAAGACAATTCTCCATAATGTGAGACTGTCTATTATCATTAATGAATCACCCATGGGTTATTTCCAATGATCTAGGGGAGTCAGGTAGGGGGACCCCATATCTGGACCCCTCTTCACTCTGGACGAAGATTATTTGAGTGTTTTCTTGAATGATATGGTGCAGGCTGGTCTTTATAAGAGAATCAAGGTTGGAAGGGATATATTCACCCCCTCACACCTCCTGCATGCTGATAATATTCTTCTCTTTGGACATGCCAATAAAGGTACTATATCCTGCATTCAGAAAATCTTTTCTCACAATGAGGATTTCCATGGGCAGGTGGTAAGATGGAATAAATCATTTTTTGTATTTGGGAATGGAATGATTGTCTCCAAACAGAACAGGATTGCCAAGTGGCTTGGAGTTAGGAGAAGTGTCATTCCTTTTATGTACCATGGTGTACCGCTTTTTTGGGGAAGGGTGAAAAGATGCTATCTTGAATCCATATACTCCAGAATTATTAAACAACTGTCTACTTGGAAATGGAAATCAATCTCTCAAGCAGGAATAATTTGTCTTGTGAACTCGGTTATCACTTAAATATTTGTCTATGCTTTCTCTATTTATCGGTGGCCTCATGCCCTTATCAAGGAACTTCAACGTTTAATCAGGAACTTCTTATTGACTGGGTGCATACATGAGAAGAAACACATCACTGTTTCCTGGAAAGATTGCATCAAACCCATTAAAATGAGGGGCATGGGTGTTAAGGACCTGAAAGGCTTCAATGATGCTCTTATAAGTAAATTCACTTGGAACTGTTGACTTCTAATGATGATTCCCTGGATTTTCTTTCACATAGATTCATATCGAAGTTGCATAATGGGTACTCAGCATATGTATCTTCCTCCATATGGCCCGCCAGTAAACATGCTTATATTGGAATCATGTACTACTCCTCCTGGTTGGTTTCCAAGGCATCTGACCTTAATTTTGGACTACGAAGTGGCTGGACAGGCCCATTATTGAATGCATGGAGATCCCTCCGCAGCTGAAGGATTTCTCAATTGCTGACAAGCAATGAGACAGGGACCTTTGGAATTAACTTCCAAATCATACTAGGATGTCTATGCAGCGTTATACCTTCATGGACATTGACACTTTAATCTGTACACCCATCACCTATGGCAGGCTCACCTCAAGGGAGTATTATAGAAAATTATGTGGAAACAATGCGACTCCTCCCTTATGGTTGCAGAAATTTAAAAACCCTTTCATTCTTCCTTCCAATTACTTGATACTATAGTGGATTTGGAAAGACAGGATTCCTGTGCAACATCTTCTGCAGTGAACGGGAATACACTTAGCCTCTTGCTGCTATTTGTGCACCCATGCTGAAGAAAAAATTCAACATCTTTTCTTTGCCTGAAATTTCTCTTGTAGATTTTGGGAAAATTTCATGATGTATTTGGGACTCCGTTATCATTGAACAGTCTTGATGATTTCATGAACTCGGTCATTACAGCTGGTCAAAGTGAGCAGGTTTTTTCACTTCTTCTCATTGCTATTGCGGTAGATTTTTCTCAGATTTGGAGGGCAGGAATTCAGGTCATCTTTTATAACTACAGGCCTTCTTTGAATGCTGGTCTGAATGTTGTTTATATGGAAGTAAAATCATCTTCCAAGAAACAAATATGTACAATGAATAATAATATTTCTGATCTCATAATACTGAAAACGCTTGGGGTGTCTGGTAGGGTCAAGAAGCCTTTGATGTTGAAATCGATTAGATGGATTCCTCCCAATTCATCATGGTTGAAACTGAATGTTGATGGTGCGATATCTGGTACACCAAGACCTTCTCGGTGTGGTGGGGTGTTCTGTAACCATCGTGGCTTCGTTAATTGATGCTTCTATCATTATATCGGAATTGGTTCTGCGCTTGAAGCTGAATTATGGGGCATGATTAAAGCTGTCAACTATGCTGTCCGACATGATTGGAGGCACCTATGGGTAGAATCTGACTCAAGTACAGTGGTGCACATTCTGCGGGTAAGATCCAGGGATGTTCCTTAGAGGATTCTCCCATCATGTACTGCATGCCTGTGTCTCCTTGAGGGTCTTTAACTGGAAGTCAGCCATGTTTATAGAGAAGAAAACCAGGCTATTAATGCTCTATCCAAGAGGCCAGTCATGGAGGTCTCCTCACGATGGTCAATTGTCATCCCGGAATTTTTCTCACATCTTGTTGATTTGGGTGAGCATGGTATGCTCTATTCTCTCCTTCTTTAAACCCCCTTGCACTACCACTTTTTCAGTTTTTAAATTTTTTCTAAGGGGTCGGCTTTGTCCGGATCATGGGCTTGCTTTTATAAAATGGATTTTATATTGATATGCCCTTTCACATATACTGATAGAAACTCTATGTTGATAACATACTAATTTATAATCACAATACACCTTATAACCTCTTCATAAGATATATGGGTAAGATAACTAGTAGTGTCCATCATTTCTAGGTATTCATCTTTCATAGATTTTGTAGTGAGTTATACATGATTAATCTTTTACTCCCATGTGATTCCTCTAAAGTCATAGTTGCTCGAGTTCATCTTATACTTTGTATTAGTAAAATACTAGAGAATCTACAACCCTTAAGTGCTAAAAAATGGGTTTCGTATAGAAATCTTCTACTTCCAAATTTCATTTATCCATAATTTCTTTATTTATTTTGTGATATTATTTTTACCATTTATACTAGATATGTTTAGGAAATTTTTTAGGTTGTATATTCTAACAATATATATAACCTCTATTAAAAGTTTCACATCTATAGTTTTTCACATAAATTAAATACCACATTTCCTTATGTTTGCATCATTATAAGACCACAAAGATAATTTTATTTCATATTTGAGTGTTTTCAAAAGAAGGTGTTAGAATAATATGAATTTATTGAAATTGTTTTGGGGGAGTTCATTGTTGGACATGTAGACTAATATTGGAGAACTTGTTTGAGACATTATGTTGGTGCTAAACCACATATGATAACCCTATTATCAAATTTATATGCCATTTTTAGGTTGTTTCAACTAACAATATCTATAACCTCAATTAACAGTTTCACATCTATAATTTTTCAAATCAAATAAATACCCCATTTCATTATGTTTACATCATTTTAAGATCACATAGATTAATAATTTTTTTCCATATTTCAGTTTTTTCATAAAAAAGTGCTTGAATTCTATATCTATATTGAAATGATTTTGGGGCAGTTTGTTGTTGGTCATGTAGACTAGTCTTGGACAACTAGTTTGAGACTATAGTGTTGGTGCTAATACATATTTTTTAATCTTTATTTTCAATTTGAAAAGATTTTTAATGGTTTATATAAATTCTATAATGATGGTTGAAATAATATGGTGATGGTTTATGTGATATAAATGACATTGCATAATTTTGTTGTGATGTAATCAAACTGATACATTCCACTTATCTACTATTATTACTACATCCACAAATTTGTAATTATTATATTTTTTTGGAATTTCATTTCATGTGAGGTATAATTTAGAATATAATTTTCTAAATTTTATTTTTTTATAATTTAATTTCATATCTGGCTTTCTGTTTTCCATGTTATCTATATTTAGTTGAGGTTTGAGTTGTGTCATAGATTTGTTTGATCGAATGACTCACTGTTTGATTCTATATGCATTTATAGACTATTACTATTTTATTTATGGTCTAATATTCATATTATATATATATATCATTATTGTGTGTTGTGTCTCCTCAAAAGCTATTGTGCATCAAATTATACAAACAACAATGTTGATAATGGATATTTGCCTATCATGCATCATGCTTCCCTACTTCTTTTCCAGTGGATTTTTTAAGCCTTTATCATTTCTCCCAGATCATTGTCTTTTGAATGCAATAAAGATAATCAAATCACATGGTTTTGATTTATTTAAAATTAGTGATAAACTACTACTTTAAACATAGTATTGAAGAGATGTGAAGGATGTTATTGGTTTCCAACCCGATGATACTTCATAGGAAATCAATTATACTGATATACTTATACCATAATAATATTATTTTAGGGAATAAAATGAGGTTACCAAATTAGAGGAGTAATAGGAGCACAACATTAGGTTTCATAAAAAGCAACATAGTCTATATTCTCAAATCTAAACGGGTTTTAATTGTAATAACCTAGATCTATAAATTGTTTCTAGTTTCATTAACTTTCTCCCACTATATTCTTTACGTTATATGGGTTCATGATTACGTCCAAGTATATATGGTGTTAACTCTATAGGAAAAGGTTGACTAATTACAACTTGTTTAGATTGGTCATCTTCATCAAATATTTTCTTTGGTTCATTTTTGGTTTTTGAGTCCTACAATATCCCACTTAATTTTAATAATATTTCTATAAGTGTGTGGTATTCTCACCATTCACTTAGGTTCAATGTGAACTAAATTAAGTTATATATTGGTGTTTCTTATTTTGGATTTTAAATTTTATAAGTGCGATCATCTATATTGGTTTATTAATTTTACTTCATTACTTTTTATAATAAAAAAAATTCATTTACCTAAAAAAAATTACGAAATATCATATAACTTAGTGAATGTTGGAAATTCTTATAGAAAACCACACAAATATTCCTATATTAGATGAAATATTATGTCTGTATAAGTAGGAGTATGATCATTTTTTTTCAAAAATAAAATATTTAGAATCATATATTTTTGGATTTGAATAGAATAGAGGGAAAAAATACTATTTATCTTGCACCAAATTGTTTTTTGTGGAAAGGGAAGAACTAGATTTATTGGATGAGATATTTTAATGGAAAGGGGTTCATGATCTCAAGGGTATTATTTATATTCTAAAAAATATATATACTTCATTACTTTCAATTGGTCAATAAAATAGTTCATGTTATTTTACATATTTTATTAAATTTGTGCTTACATCATATATCAATGAAATCTTTTTTCAAAACGTTTTTTAGTTTGAATTTTTCACTACATTAAAAAATGTGTATCTAATAAATGAACATGTTTTTTATTTATTTAATAATTTGGTGGAAATTGTTTTTGGATAATTCTTATGATGTATATGGTATATCTCAAAAAATATTGACCAAGGTATTAGTGGATTTTGTATGATTGAATGATACTCAAATAGCCTTAATTGGGATTGATAAAAATATTGTTTTTATTTTTGAGTTTTTCTAACAAGATTATGTTACTTAGTTTAAATTTCCATTTAAAATATCATGTAAATATATTTTTTGTTATTTTATTCCTAAAATTAATTCAATGGAGTTGAATTAAATTGCTCACACATAGCTCAGTTATGTGATTATTGTTCATATTTCTTCATTTAATTAGTATTTGGAGAAATTCATTTAAAATTTCTTTTCCTCATAAATAAGACATAGTTAAAGCATTTGAATGGATTTATTGGTGTTTTCTATCGTTTTTTCTTAGTTTAATGGGTTTATATAATATTTGGCTTATTGTTATTATGAATTATATCTCTTCAGTAATGTATAACATCTATTTTAAAAGGGGTTGTCCTATAATGTTTTTTCCCAGTAGGATAATTTGGTGGGAGTATATTATTTCATGAAAATTAGTTATCCTTATTACAAAATTTTCTAAAAAAATTGCTATGTGTTTTTTCTGTAATGTTCTTATTCATAATGTTATAGTTTTCAAGAAATGTGTTAATATTTACCATTTACACTATAGACGATAAACTTATTTATTCTTCTGTTTTATTTGATGAATGATTTATGTTTTTTCGAAATTATAAATTATTTTGAAAGAAAATATTGGTACAAAAATAAATTTTTGAAATAATTTATGTTTTATTTGAGGGGTAATGAATAAATTATCTTTATGAAATCTTGAGTGTTCAAATCAGAAATAAGATTAGAAAATATTTAGGTATTCTAATTATTATGGGGAGGTAAAATAATGAAGAATTATCTTATGATATAGATAGGTTTAAAAAAATATACATGAGGGATTTAAAATTTCATTTCACCGACGTCGAATAATGTCTTCTATAAATGAGTAATGTAATATATCATAATGTATTTAGTGTTTTTATTTATGATTCTTAATCTCATTTTGACTATCTATACACTTTAATGGTTTAAATTTAATGGGTTATATCTAAGGGGCATGATAAAGTCAATTGGTGTATTCATGAGTAGTTAGTTTAGATTAATGTAATGGGTTTAATGTTATTAAGATACTATGGAAAATTTATCTATGTATCCCTTAAAGAACAAGGCTGAAATCTTTTTCATCAATAAGGATCATTTTATTCAAAAGTGTGATGAACCCGGCTATGCTATATTTTCACTGAGAGGGGGTGAATCAATGAACAATATTCCATTTTAATTTATATTATTTCATAGGAAATCAACCTCTATCAGTAATTAGAGTGTGTAAATTCACTCTAGAGCTCACAAACTGCGATGAAAACAAAAAAACAATTACACATGATGTATAAGGTACACTACTCAAAATGTGTAGTTAGTCCTTTGGATGATCTGTAATAACTAGTGAACATATGACCCACCTGAATAACAATTGTGGATAAAATGATAAGGTTATATCACTAAACATACAAGAATATATTAATTCTATATTGTGAAAATTCTCATAATAAGTTTATGTTATGTTATATATGCTGATTAGGTAGGAATTATCTTCATCATTTGAATGGTTTATTAGAGTTTATTCCCTATAATTAAATACTTTTTTTACTTTCAATTTCTTGTATACTCAAATTATATAAAATTAATAAATATCTTATCCTATAATAATTATTCTTCTACACAGCGTTAAAATGATAAATTTTTAGAGTATCTGTCACATTGAAAGGTCATAATAGATCCCTATAATAATGAGAATCTTGATGTTATGCTATTATATTATAAAACATATGTACTATGTTCTGGATGACATTGTATGAATGTAAACAAATGGAATTTAAACTATGAACTTTCAGACTCCTATAAGTGGATGGGAAATTCTTCTTGTTATGTTTCACAATTAGTAATCTCTATGGAAAGAGGTAATGAGGACATACCTGCTAATATTAATTCCACATGTCATATGATTTATTGGATATTTATTTTTTTGGATGTGTGTATTGGTCCTAAAAATTGATATTATTAGTCATGTATATCATGAATCACAAGAATTGACCTATCTTTAAAAATATTGATGACATATGTTCGTGGTGAATTAGATTACGTCAGGTACACCATAAGTGATATTACATTAATGAATAAGTCATGTATAATTTTTTCTATTTCATATTAAAGGAGGATATATCATAGACCTTTTATTGATATAAAACAATCTAATTATGTCCATGGTAATGATTGTTTTTCAATGAGTTTATTTTCCAAATTCATAGAAATATATATCAAAAAAATATGTTGATGACAAAAATATATAACATTATTGATGATATATATTTAAAAAGGTATTACATTACCCTATGAGTACCCATATTTTTTTCATTATAACATTAACAAATTTCTGAATGGGTTCCTTAATGCATTGATAAAAGAGAATTATAGACATTAGGATAACTCACATAATGCCATCAAGAAAGAGACATAGATGGTCACACACATAGTGTATCCTAAATTTTTTTTTTTAATTTAATATTAGAATAAATATTTTTCTTAAGAATGAGAAATAATAAACATTCATATTATTTGGATATCATAAATCCATTCACCAGTTAATTGAAAGAATATATATTTTTTGAATATTAAATTAATATATATTCACAGGGTAACATATAATTATTAATTTTTTAAGATAATATATCATATTTCAATATTTTTGTATTAATAAAAATGTAACAAATAATCATTTCATTAGTTATATAAATATTGGGTAAATATTTGTTCACTATTTATTGAATATTATAATTAATTATTTAATAAATTAAAAATAAATTGATATTTATATATTTAAATAATTAGTTATTTTTCATTGTTTTCTAAACACAGAGGAGTATAGATGTTTCATATTAAGGGTCTGGATGAAATGAAATATTTTATTGAATATAATTAAATTTTTATTTAATTAATTGTTTAATAAATTATATTTAAATTTTAATGTGTTTGTACAATTAAATTTGATAATAAAAATCATATAATTAGATGTCGTTTTTACTTTTAATTAATAAATTAATAGAGATAATATTTTAAAAAAATATCTTTTAAACATAAATATATACTCCAACTTATATAATTTATACAATTAATGATTTATTGTTAACAACACATTCCCCTAGGGAAATATCTCCAAAATAACTTGAACTCTCTCTGGAATTCTACTATGAATTAGAATTGATCCTCATCATCATCCCATTTATGGCAAGGATTTAAAGAGAAAATCTTTAAAATATGAAATGATTCTTATCTTGATGAATAGGGAGTGATTCAAGTACATTGGTTCTTTTTTACTGACAACTAGAGTTTTTGTGTTGATGCTTTGAGATTCATGGAGCATGTGTTTATACCAATTGATGGATTTTACATTGGATCCTTCATTGTAATGATGGTACAACAATATGTTCTATATTTATAATCAATGAAGTAATAATTTGAAGCGAATTTAATTTGTTCTATATAAAAAATTTATTAATTTTAGGTGAAATAATTATCTATTAAAATATATTTGGGATTCATTCATTTAGTTATAAGGATTTAAATAAAACAAACTGATGGAAAACATTATTGTTCACAGGATCAACCACTTCCATTGCACCTTCGAACCATCACTAATGTCACTTAACTTTTTCATAGTTCTCCCTCACTTCTCCATAAAATATATCGTGGGAGACACCATTCATTATATTTAACAAACAAAACTTATGTGATGATTACACACAAACCATGGGTGTTCTCTTCTTCTTATTCCCCTGTTTCAATATTCACTATATAGTAGTCACACTCTCATTGTATCTTCTTCTTCAATTATTTTACTTTAATAGACATGAAAGATAAATTGTTTAATTATATCTTACTCAATGAGAGGCCCTTTCATCATGTATAAATTTTTATTTCAAATTGAAATTAAAACTACAAAATTCCTCATATTTCCCTTCATCTTCATCAACCTTTAGATATATCATGGTTGATTTTGGTATAAATCATGGTGTCAATTTATACCCCACAATCTGACTTACATGTGTCTCTCTAACACCTAAAAAAGATTTTCATTTTTTCCAATTTGAAAAACCATTGTATAGATCAAGTCTTATAAAAAATATAACACATCACAAATATTAATTATCTTAGATATTTATCATGAAATGACTGTATCACATATATCCGAATTCATTCATTGTTATAGCATGAACTTCTTAGTATGATGTAGCTATCTCTCAAATCAACGAGACGAAGACATTTATTTCTTCATCCATGGCATTCACGAGAGTGTGAATATCATATCTATGTCCTAAATCATATTCTAAAATTACACATTTTATGGTTTCCCTTTATCATATTAAATTCATAAAATAATAGTGTCATCATCATCATCATAATTATTGTTTTTATTAATGTAAAATATCATATGAAATAAAAATCTCACATATGAAAAAATAAATTATGTATCAACCCTTGTGTTCAAGAATTTTTATAATTATAAACTGAACACCATAAAAATATTACATATGAAAAATCATACATATGGTACAGACTTATGTATGAAAAATCATAAATTCATGGACATATCAATTTTTTAACACTATACATTTAACATAATTTGTATGTAAATATTCATATCGTTTCGATCCTTCTAAATTTATTACCCAATCAACCTTATGTTATGCTTATGTTTCTGAAAGGTTACCCTTATGTACTGAAAAAATTTACACTTACATATTTAGAACATTACTAAACTTATAACCTATAATCAGTGTTATTCTTACATATGTGAAATGTTAAAATTAGTTATTTAAGACATTGATGAATTTATAACCCTCTATTGAAATTAAATATTATGTTTTTAGAAGATTTACTGTTATATATAATCCTTATGCATCATCCTTTTTCATTATCATTGAGTTACTTTATATATGAATAAACTTTCAAAAATATTAGTTCATATTCATAGAGTAACCCTTATATATCTATGAAGGTTATATTTATGTATTTCATTTTCTATTTTTTTGATATAGTATACATTTAATTGTATTGAAAATTACATTTTTGCAAGGTCAGAACTATGTATAAAACACTATTTAATTTTAAAACCCAAATCCACTCAACTCCAGAAACATATATAATTATTCAAAATAAATTCTATATTTTTAAAAAACCTCTAAACATTCCAAAATCCTTCATCTAATATTAAAAAAAATATTAAATGTTAGTTTGAACATGATTTTTTATTTATAATAAAATCAAACAAAATAATCATATCCACTTCCACTCATATGTAACCGATCTTTTTAACATACTGAACACAAAAAACCCACCCATGGCCTAAAAATATCCCTATGTTTATAATAATTATATATATTAATATATTATTCATTCAAAGGCTAAAAAGTATCCCCCATTGATTTTTTAGCAACAATTGAACATTAATCTATCCAAAAAATTGGTACACTTATTTATGAACCATCATTAAATAATATTAAGAGTATGTGAGTGAAATCAATTTAAGATATATGGAAATTGAATATTAATGTAATGTTTACTTTAAAATTAACACACATAAACTAGTCTAATATTTTTTAGTTCACCAAAATTGTTCATTGAACATATGAATCACAAGTTCATGCATACATTATCACCAAACTTGTTATAAGAGTTCATAACAAACAAAACCAAGCTAACTTTGCAGATTAATCATTTTAAAAACAATATCTTAATATATAATCTTCTTAAATAATATATCTCTCCCTGTTAGGTTAATTACATATCATTAGATTCTTCCCCTATATTATTTTTATCCCCCTTTTTAATAAATTAATGGAATAGTTCACCACTCACACAACCATGATGACTACACAACTTACCCATTTAAAAAAATCCCTCTAAATATATGTTTCCCTAAAATAAATAATCTCTACAACACATAGTTAAACACAATTGTTTTGGATTATACCTTCTATAGTTTTTCTTCCCCATTGTTGATACATTAAGGTATAAACATAAATATATTTATTTTTTCTCCAATTTGAAAATAAATATCCAAAACATTGGTGAGAGAGGGGATTGATTCATTAGAGATTATCCTTGAGTAGAGTGAGTTTAAAATGCCATTTATAATCTCAACATATGTAATGAATACTTATTCTATGGTTTAGTGAAAAAAGTGTCATTTTCTACTATTTTGGGACATAATCTAAATTATAAACATATCTCTACACCCATCACATCAATTATATGGTATTTGATATTATTGTGCTCTAATTATGAATTATTAATTTTTTTGACTTATAGAAAGATCATTTATTATCATATCCCATGAGTAGTGATAAATTAAAATTCAACTGGTGGATTTCTAAACGTGTTTTTAACCATGTAAATTTTGGTTTTAAATTACTTTTATAAATATATATTGACTTCACAACACTCAAGGTTTCTAAAAGTTTCTTCTCTATGTGTCATTCCAAACAAAATTATTCTATTAGTAAAATTTTTCCAGATATATAACTTATATCATTTAAACATCAAGACAAATGTGCATCAATATATCCTAAGAGATTAATCTGTCCATTATTATAATATTTTAACCCATAATACACTATTCCTTTTTTATAACTCTTCATCCATTTTATAAAAATATGAAATGACCTCTTTATTTTACTCTAAAATCAGAAACATATTTTTACAGCATGCACATGATAAGATCATGTTGTTTAAAAGTAATTTAATATCTCAAAAAGGTTATTGAACTATCTTAAAAAACATCCATTACTACTTTTCATTTTAATTTATTTTTTCTATTGAAATTGGGGTAGAAACCATCTTCAAATGCTCTATAATATACTTCTTAAAAAGTTATTAGGTATATTTATGTTGAGATAATGAAATATGATCATTTTTAAGATAATCTTGTAAAGCTATAAAATATCTGAAATCTCTAATAATTTATGTTTAAAACATATTAATTATTTCTAAATCAAATTTGTTACATGAAAAAACATTATTTATAGAAATGATGATATCATTTACGTAGATAGAAACAATCACAGATACCACTATATCTTTTTTAATGTAGATAATATTTTATACTTTTCCATTCATGAATATTGGTTTCTTTAATTCTTAAATCAATTTTGGAACACCATAACATTTCGTATTTCATCAATAAACATATATATTTCCTTAAGACTCAAACAAATTTCTTTATCCTTTTTACGTAAGAATTAATTTGTTTTCTTAATGTTCACATCCTCTGTAGCAGTACTTTAGTAGGTACTGTGGCACAACTGTACACTGTACGTGTGCTATAGCATAACTGTACACTATGATGGTACTTTAGAAGGGACCGTAGCAGGTACTTTAGCAGGTACTGTCCGGAATGTAGCAGCTGGAACTATTCACCTTGGGCCACCAGTTTGGGCTTGGAGTCCTTAAGCCTTTCCGGAATCCTAGGCCTTCATGTCAGTAGGGCTTTCAAGCCACCATTAAGGCCTTTGGGCCACCTCAAGGCCTTCGGGCTACATGAAGTTTTCCCAGACATACTACAAAAAAAGAGCAGCCCCAGAAGAGGATTCAGAGAAGGTACACTCACTAGAGAAGAGCCAAATGGATTTGTCAGAATGATAGGGTATGGGAATGCCATCGAGACCATCATGTTCTTTCATGGGAATCCTAGCTAGACGACCATGCGATGGTGGAGAGCTACTATCATGATGCAGATGCTGGGGAGGGGCAGTTCCTTGTAGATGGTCTGGTTTAATTCTCAAAGACTATCGAGCCATGTAATCTCTTAATCCTACGAGCCTTGAAATCTCTGAGCATACATGCCTTGTAAGGGTTCCCCCTCATCCCTTGAAAGGGGGGTTATAAAAAAAATGAAGCCCTTTGTGACATTTGGGTATTATTATATAAGGAAAAATTAACATGATCATATTCCTATTAAGAATTATGAATGTTAAATAAAAATTAATTCCTTTTTATTTTGAATATCCTTTTAGGAAAATGATTTCCTTCTATATCATAACCTCTCATTTCCCAATTGAATAATTACGGAGAACCAAAATTTCCCCTCTGGAATTCTTGTTTATTTTCTCTGGTGAGAATATCCAAGTATCATTATTCTTGATCTGATACAACCCACTAGTCATAGAATTGATACATTCTTGAATATATCAACTTCATTTACATGCTTTAATATAACTTCAGAAGGAAAATAGGTATGAGTCATTGTCTTCAATTTTATACACATTTTGGTTTATTGTCCTTGATTTTCAATTATATTTTGTCCCATAATTTTCATTCTCAACCATGAATGAGTTGAGAAAGGTTTTATTACATTACTATAAATTTATTAGTTAATATTTACAACCTACACTTCTTATTAATTCATACCCATTTTAGATACATCATTCATTTTATTAATAATGTTCAATTAATTTTCTTCACTTATAGAATATACTTCTTGATACATACATCACAAATTATGTGTTCTTGATCCTTCATTTCCTAACTATACACAATATTAATTATCTACTTATTATAGTAATTATATCCATTTATATCTATAGGATATCCAAGAAATATTCCATTACCTCCTTTTTTATAAAAAATACCTTATTTTTTATTTTTCACAATGATAATATAGGGGTTACTAAATTATATAATATATTTCATCATTGGGATAATCTTGTAACATATCTCTTATGGTTTTATATCTAAATTGGGTCAGCACAAGGAGTGGTTTAATATTTCAACTATTATACCATTTTCTCACCCTGGAAAAATCAAGAAGTATCATGCCCTTACAATATTGTCTGAGTCATATTCATAAAAACATTATTCCTTTTTTCAAATAAATCATTTTCTACTGGGGTATACAGTGTACTGAATTTATAGTAAATTATATATTTTCCAAGGAATTATCTAAACATTTCAATAGTTTAATGAACACCATTCTTCATTCATAACTTCTGTAATGAGAAAATACATTCCCCCTCTTCAATTATTTTAAAATCATTGAACAAAACAAGGATTCAGACTTATATATAAAAAAATAATGTAATTTACATGATAGAATCAATTAATAATGAAAACAAAGTACATATAAAAAATTATGAATTTCTTCCTCATAGACACATAAAAATATTAATTAATAAGCTCCATGGATGATTCATCTAAATCTCCACTATCTTATCTAAATACTTAAATATCTTTCTTTTATCATGTAAATTAAAACTTATCTCTATACCTCTTAAAAATTGTGACATCATAATGATAATATCCATGGATAAAATTGTATATATTCTTTTTTCCCTTGGTGACTAGTTCATATATTTCATAATTGATTTTATTCTTTTTATCTAAAGTAGTATGAATTTTTAGCATCTCTAACTTAAAACAAGTTGCCTCATTTTCAGCATTATCGAATAAAAAACATCATTATATAGAAATATTTAAAAAATTTATTATTTTAAAACACCTATTAATTTATTTTATCATAGGGGTAGTAAACACTTAGTAAATAATATATTAAGGAATTAATAAATAATGTGTACTTCAATTCCCTCTTGAATTCACCAATGACTGCTGAACAAATTCTGTTAATTTTAAGTGACTCATTATTTATAAATGTCCACAAAAAATATTTTAACGAACCAAACTACTTAAGTATATTCAAATTTCCTATTATATGACGTTATCATCACCTTTAGAAGATCCAAGAGAACTCAATTTGTGATGATTTGAGTGACACATCAACAACTAGTTCTTTATCCTTTCTTTTATCATTCTTATTATTAGATCATTGAGTGTGTTGATTTATAATTTTCTAGGAAAGTAAATTGGTTACTATATCATCAATGGAATGAACCAAAAAAATAGAGGTTATTATTTTTACAGGAAGCTTATTTTTTTCATCCCAGAGTAGGGTAAATATTTTGAATTATTACTTAGATAAGGATTTTAAGGGTCAAAACATATAAATGATAAATTTGTATATGTGATCAATGAGTTGTGAGTTGTTTTGGGACACTTAAGGAGTTTTTGAATTAGGTTGAAGGTTGGGTTTTTATGAATTATTGTTGTATGTAAATTATCATATATTGGCATGTGATTGTCCAAACATGATGAGGGGTTGATCACGGTCTCACTATAGACTACATGAATAACTATAGATTAAAGGAAATTAGGTAGTATGATAGGTTGTGACTAGTGGGTGTCACAAAATTTTGGTTTTGTGTGAGTTATGTATTTATAAGTTTGAGTAGAACTCATTCCATATATGGGGGTCTCACACCGGGACTATAATTAGTACATTTTATATTTTTTAAAAGTCACGGAGCCTTATATTTTGTAACAAAATTATCTAGGGTGTATATCTATGTATATGACTATTATGTATTGTGATAACTCTATCAGGTATGAGGATTATGTCATGGAAAGGGATTCATGAAATGTTGGAAAACCTTATATAATAAATTTGTAAAGGCCAAATAAATTAATGTTTATAATCATTTTGTGGTAGAGGGAGCCATGTTGTTACGGTGATTATCGCATATGGGGTCAAAAAACCGTTACATATTTCCTTTGTTATATTTCATGAGAATGGTTGGTCATTCAATGATCCTATGGTAATACTTGGACAAGGGTGAAGGTGAGATATGTTGTGTCTCTAGGTTGAGAGACACTCCATGGATCCTGGATGTGGGAGGCCAGTTTTTAATGATGGGGACAAGATATGCTATGAAGGATTAGCTTAAAGGTGTTTTTTATTTTTGGGATGTTTTTAAATTTCATGTATGATGGTCCATATGAAGAGGGGGTGATTAGGTGATAATGGGTTTGAGAAGCCTTAGGTGGATGACGATTCCATGGGGAATCCATCCATATTAGGAGGGGTTACTTGAGTGAGTGACTCATTTCTTGATGAGACGATTTTATAGTATTTATAATGTAAGGGAGTACAAATATTTTAGTAGTTAGTCCCCTTTATATTTAGGGGAATATGATTTATATAAAGGGATATTAGGTTTCCTCATCCATTACCCCTTCCTCTATATGATCCACCATGGTGAAAACATATTTTATTGTTATTAAAAGGTAATTAGATCATGTCATTCCTCCCATACCTTTCATTCTTCTTCCATTTTTATTACCTTTTATTTTTGATGATTTATACTAGGGGTTACTGATGATTCAACTAGATAATGCCAGAATCATGTTGGAATGATAGAGATTTTCATGTTGGGGTACCTGGAGAATGATGTATTATGTTAAAATATCATTTCATGAGTTTTTGGTGATTTTAAACTACTCAATTATTTTTTTGGAATTAATAATATTTGGATAAATTTCAATAATTAGTTATAAATTTCTATAATTAATAATTTTAGAGTTTTGGATTATGTTTTGTTTTTACATGTTGGTGCATGTTTGGATGAGGAATTTATAGGCTGGGCCACAAATGAGATGATCTTGGCAAGGATGATAAATCAGATTTTTAGTAATGTGTTCATTATAAAGGAAGATCTTATATTTGTTTATACATTATTTTTTATGACTGAATAATTATACTTGTTCAGGTAAATGGATATGGATTGAGAGTTCCATAGGTTATGAGACTGGGTGGAATTGAGACACACAGAGATAGATAGAGTACATCATTTATCACTTAGAGACTAGGTCCCCAAATGGGAGAGGTTGTTGGATGGGGTTATCAGAGGTATGAGATAGGTTAATATACTTGAGATGAGATGAAAATTTCATAATAATTAATCCAAGATATAGTTAAGTTGGTATGAGAAGCTTAATCCTATTGGTGATGGGTGAGAGGTCATATGTCTCAGGCATGATGGGGATGACCCAAATAAGGGTGGAGTTGATAAATAGTCTATTTCATGATAAAGATAAGTACTCTAGGATTCAATGAAGCATGAATTGTATAATTTTATATAAACAATTGTCTTGAGAGATATCCAAGGGTACTTATGGAATGTGAACTATGTATGGATTGTGATAATTGTTTGGATGAGTTTGCATTGGGATTTGAATAGGCTTAGTGTGAGTAAGAATGGTATGGTCCTTTGATATAGATAACATGGTTTGACATAGAATTTATAAGATTATGGGATCAAAATGGTGCTTATAGGGTCAGTATGGGACTATAGGCGATGAGATCAGTATGGTGTGATGATTTCATGATGGAATAAATGAGTAGAGACCCAGTTTGGTTTAGAGGACCTAGTAGATGACCTTATTGGTGATTTTCAAGTGGAAAATGAATAAACATGTTATTATACTATTATTGTGATAATATTTGTAGATGTTAACAAACGAGGAATGAAAAATGATGTCTTTTAGTGTCTACAATCAAATTGAATGTGAACCCATGACTCTATAAGAATTTAGTAGAGTAGTTTTATAATAAATCACGAGACCCACTTAGTGGTAGTGTGGTTCAAATTTTATAGTTGTTTGACTATTTTCAATGCATAATTATATTTCTTATTGTATGTTGATGTGATACAAATTACAATATATTAGGTATTAGATTCCCACCTCAGATCATTGAGTTGTATGATTATCTATAAGACATCCCCTAAGGGAATTGTTTTACACATGTGTGATGTTATATTTTGACATACCATCCTTAGATCATAGATATATGTTATTTTCCATTTAAACTACCTAGTGATGGTGTAGTTCATCTTATTGTTAGAGGTTGAATATTATGATTCCCTCCTCAGATATCTTGTTGTACATTATGTGATTGGAGATGTAACTATGGTACCTTATTGTGAAGAGGTAGTTTGGCCATAAAATAGGTTTCTTATCCATATTCTATCCTCATATAAAATGTTGTATATGATGTGATGGGTATATCCATTCTAACAGAGATGGAAGATTTCATTATGTTAGGGAGATTTATCACTATGAATCTCAATCTTTGTGAGGTGGTGGCTATGTGGTTATAATATTGAGGTTATATTTGGAATCATGCATTGGTATGGGACACTTACCTAAGATAAAGGGTAGAAGTTGGGACATAGTAAGACCCAATACCTTATATATTAGGGTATCAATCATAATATTATAAAACTCTACGTTGAGTCTTCATGTATGAGTCAATAATTATGTCAAGAGATGTCTGCATCTTCTAGAGATTGATGAGTTGGTATGGTCAGCTGTTATAGTGGTTTTGGTAGCACATGATGACCAAAATCACATGATTGTGTATTGTTATGTTTTTAAATTTTATTCTCTTTATAAAAATGTACATATTTGTTGTATATATTAGAGGAACCTGGTGAAACCCCCATGAAATTTATTTCTTACACTTTGAAAAATAATCCTAGTGTCTATTAAGGATTTCGATCTTTTATAGAGGTATGAGATTAGGTTTTATAATGGATTTTTATAGAGATTATCAATGGGGATTAGAGACTAGGATGATGGAGGACCTAAGGATCGTATTAATACCTTTATTTATATTTACATGTATTTTTTATTTATTATTTTGACAAATCTATTTTGTATAAGTACATTTTAATAATAATAGAATGTTTGGAGATTATTCCGATTATTATTTTCAATTAAAGTTGATTTTTGGTTTTTTATTTGTTATTTACTCATATAATAACATGTTTACAATTTCTCCAATATTTGATTTAGGCACATGTAAAAATTTCGTATCCTCTGTCATATGGGAAGGTATAAATGATTCATTGTGGTTCTATAGTTGGAAAACTGTTGAGTGATTTTTTATAGGGAATTATAAAGTGTTATCAAAATATCGTCAAAAGTTTCAAACTACTATTGATATGGTGGAAACATATTAATGATATATTGACCCTTTTCATAGAAAATAGACTTCTGATTCATGAATTACTTTCTAGTAAGAAGTATAGTTTATCAGCATTATATTATTGGTGTTCATGACCTCAACTATTATAGTTGAGATTTTTATTCATGTATGATGTACTTATTTGAGATCATTATCCTGGGATTTGGATCTTGACTCATAGTGAAAATATTAATCTATATATGAATAATGATTGGTACATTGGATCCTTATGAATTTAATATTCTTGTGTATGATTTATTTTTACAATTGATATAACATTTAAATATTTAACATGTTAGAAATAACTTTTAAAATGGTTTGTTGTATAAAATATTGATTCTTAGTTAAATCCTAGTGTTTAATGATTATATGTTTTTTGAATAATATCACAGTTGATTTTTGGATAGTGATTATATAATTATGACATACAAGATAACATTTGAAAACCCATAGAGGATTGGTTCTGTAATTATATACCTTTTTGATGGTTTGGTAAAGGATATACATGCTTGATAGATGTGATTCACAATGGGGAAAGGTTTCCTTGTAACATCCTGAGATTTTATGAAAAATATTATTTTAATTTTATTTATGTCTTGTGTTGTAAGCTACAACAAGATTACCATGCGCTATACGCAACACCGTATGAGCTTGCAATATACACAACACTATTCTTGGATCATGTTACACATAATTTTGATTGTAGTTATTCTACGAAACATTGACTGTATATATATATATATTCAATGTATAAATGAAATATGGTTGGATTCTATTATACGAAACAAAAAGGAGTCTTGCACAACACGCAACCCTGACTTGGCTTGCATTACACGCAATCACGACCTTCCTCGATAGCGTGTGTTGTACGCAATACTAGGTTTCAATAAACAATGATATATTGTTATAATATTATTATGGACTAGCCGTTATGAATAGTATACACTACATTTTTAATTTTATAACATTACTATTCATCTTACACAATTTCTAGAAGATGTTAAGAGAACAAAATAAATGTTTTGTGTAAAATATGTATTTTAAAAAAATTGCACTTTTCCCGCCTTTTGATGACCCACCCACCTTAAATCTGATTTTTTATATGTCTATAAGTTCAATTTGACAAAATAAAATTATTCTTTGGAATCATGATATAAAAATTTACTTTGGAGAATTTTTTCATATTATTTTGATAAATTTCATATTTTAATGAATAGTAAAAACACGCTATATTTTAATTAAAAACAGTTTTTTTCATCACAATAATTTATATAGTTAGATTATATTTTTAATTGGTTTTAAAGTTTAATTAGAATATATTTTTACAATTTAATCCAATGTTGTTCATTGGAATTAATTTCACTTTGAAATTGGATATAAACAAGTATCAATCTTTTGATTGTTTTTGTTTCGTAAAAGCACACTATTTGTTTTGATAACGGGAATTAAATTTAAAATTAATTAATTCCACTTATATGTTATGAATTTGGAAAAATATATATCAATTTTGAATTCGGAATATCAAAAAATTCTTAGGCTGAATTTTTTGTATTTTTCTGAAAAAGTTAAATTTTTGATGAATAGTGAAACCACTTAGTGGTAGTTAAAAAACTGACTTTTTTAATTTAAATTAAATTTTACCACTTCTGTGTGTTGAATTTCAAAAATCCAAGAGACCTGGTTAATATCAAGGACTAAAATGTTGTTCAATGAGATGAAAGTAATTTTTGGTGAATAGTAACTTTTTACTTTTATTTACCATGGTTAAAAGTAAATATGATAATTAAGGGTAAAAATGATATTATTATTACCCTAACACATGTCCTAATTCTATTGGATAAGTGTAATTCGACCAAAAACAACCTTAGGAATAAAATATGACCATTTTTGCCCACATGGATAAGATTAGGACATTTAATATTAATTTATTTAAAGAAGGTTTAAAATAGTTAAAATCAATGTTTAATAAGTAAATCATTTTTAATATAGGGTTATACATATGATAAATTCGACTATAAATATTAATCAGAAAGATAAAATGATTTCATACATAATTGTATTTTATTCATAATTTTTATACATTAACTAATTTAATCTATTTATAACATAAAGATGATGCAGTAATTATCTTATTAATGAAATATTGTCATAATTGATTTTATAAATACCCAAATATATGTAATTTGAGACCTTTTATGAATTTAACTAATTGTATAGGTTAATATGACATGTTTGTATTTATTTAATTAATTTTTTACGAACTAATAATTCTGTTATAATTTTCACCAAAATCAATTACTAAATAGTGTCAAAATTGTCAAAAAATGGTTTTTTAAAACAAATATTATATTATTAATTGTTATTTTATTCCTAAAAAACTAAGGATTGGACAAATGAATTAGATAAGTATATATATATTATTAATAAATAACTTTGGGTTTGTTTGGCTTGTTATAATAAGTTTATTAACCTTATAGTGTAAGAAAACAAGAAGACACGGTAAAAGTAAAATTATTTAACTTAAGGTTAAATCTAAATGATAAGGTTAAAATTGGAACCTAAACTTGTCTAAATTCTATTCGATGAGAGGATTTCGACCCATACCCACATTAGATTCGAAATAAATCAATTTAGAGATATTAAAAACGGAATATGACTTTATAATAAAATAATATTTTTAGTTTTTCCAAAGGTGCCCCTCTCCTCCCTTAAAAAAGGGCACCTCCTCCCTCTCTTCCTCACAGCACATTGAGCCTTCAAGCTTGGACAACCCCTTCCAAATTCTCTTCTACACTTACATAGAAACATCTTAGTTGTTCTGGTCTTCTTCAAAGACCAATTTTACTGCCCTAAGAGGAGGTCTCAAAGAGGCGCTTCAAAGAAGAGGTAATGTCCGTTACCGATTCATTCAACTTTATTTATTCATCCACTTCTTCTTCTTTAGTTGTTTAATTATAAAGTAATAACATCAGTATAACTCATATAATTATATGTTATTATATGTTTGAAACAATTCTATTTCACCATCTATCCATCCTACGGAAAATTAAATCACCACTCGTGCATACGTACGGAATCCCGTCTCCACGCCGTGGTGAAATCTGTTTTTCCCCCAACACCTTACATGGATGGGTATAATGTTGTAAAGAATAACTATATATGGTTATTAAAACATCATACTGATTCTGATATATTATACCATCCACTCAATTTTTATTCAATAATTATGGGAATGATATCATGGCTCGTGCGTATGTATGGACTACCGTCTCTACGACGCGATGAGATTCATTCTCCTTGTTAACCATACATGAATGATCATAAAGTTTATATAATGAATAATAATTAAATATATGAAATAATAATACTTCTGGATTTATGTATATATATATATGTATGTATTTCATCTATTTAGTTTCATTCAATTCAATAATGAATCAAAAACAACGTTCATGTGTACATACGGCCTACCGTCCCCATGAATGGTGTATTTAATTCCTTTTATCGATCTATAATATATATATGTATATGATGAATATATTATATATAAATCATGTTTTACATTTTGGAATTATGTAAATCAGGATATAAGTAATAATATCAAGAACGACAAGTCGAAACATATACGATAAATGAAATGATTTTACCCAAAACGCTGCTTTAACATGGAATTTACAAAAGAACGGGTAATATAAAGTCATAAGTGAAACATATATGATATGATAACAATGAATATGATTCTATAATAAGTCAATGACATTATATAAATCATTATACAGGATGTTCATATACGTACGACGCATATCGGCCCTACGGTAAGGGATAATTGTGCAAATCTCATTTTTTTCCGAGATTGCTTATTCATAAGTATTTACTGGGGTTATTGCTATCATCCATGTCCATGTTATATAAAAGTGTATTCATGTATGTTTAATGTCCATTTTACCCATTTCACTTTTACCCCATTTTATGGAAGGAATCTTTCTTTTATTTACCCTACAAGGTACTTTTTGAATTTTCCGACAAAATTACGAGAATAATTTTTTTAACGTATACGGCATGGAAGGATTTTTACGGTTTTATAAAGCATTATTTTCAGGAAGCTTCCTCCAAATTATTTCATGACTATTTTCAACAAAATCATTTTCTTTTAAAATTTCATGACATTTTGTGAAAATAAAAATATTTTGAAGAAAAAAGGATTTTTTCCTCAAGAATCCATTTCAACTGTTTTATCAAAACCATTTTCATCTAAGATGGAATTATTTCACATGTGTATGTTTCAAGTATCATGTATCTATGATTTAAATGGTTTCACTTTTCTATTGATGAAATTATATCCAATTTTTTTGTATAGATTACGTTATGATGGAATGATGTTTATGAAACCCATTTTATTCTTGGGTTATGATGGATGATTTATGTTTATATTGTGGCACACGAAAGAATGATTTCAATATGAGATGGGTGGGACCTATATCTCCTTCCAATGCATTGGGTAAATATTTATATCTCATGAGATAGACATGGCTATAATGGAAAGTTAAACCAGTTCAGTAATATAGGACTGGAATGAGGAGTGAACTCGATTCAGAAAGGGACTTTGTCCATTAAGATGGTCTTGGCAGCAATGCCTTGGCTACTATGGAAATCATATCATGTGCTTAATGGATTCCACAATTACATGTTTTATTCCCATTCTAATTTATCATGATTAATGTTTCTTCATGATCTATTCCTTACGTACTTCCATTTTTTATGTTATTGCTCAAGATTTTGATGTTTAGATTTTATGCTCATGTTTTTTTTAAATTCAAATGTCTAAGGATTGTTTTATGTTCTCTATGCTTACCCTTACTGAGCATTTGAGCTCAACACTTTTATGTTTTCTTTTCCATGGGATATAAAGAAAGGTTTTAGGTAAGAAAAAAAGGGGATGATCTTTATGGGAGATGATGAAGATCTTTCACCGCAATTAGAAGATTATATTCCGAGTTTCCAAAGACACTAAACTATTACGGTCATTGTGTGTCTGCTTTTGTTATGTATTAATTATTCCACAAAATTAATGTAATTTCAATCTACGTCAATATTTGGGTCTCTACAGTTGGTATCAGAGGAATGGTTTAGTTAACCTTTGGAAACTAGGACGCAAAAACTTTAGAGAGATCCCTAGAGATATTTCTAGGGTTTGTCTAGGGATTTCCCTACGTTTAAGTATAAGTATAGGTTATAGTCATAGAATTATGGTAAAGATATTAAAATTAAACCTATTATGTTAGATGTCTAAGGTACACCCCCTTGATTATGTTATTTTCCTTGTATGATTTTTTCGTCTCACAGAATTCTTTTTGTGTTTTAGTCACTGGAGGGAACCAGAAGCAATTCGGTTAACATTGAATCCAATGGACAAATTGGTGACTATGAGAAAAAAAATTGGGTAATTCCTAGAGAGAAAGATAATGTGATTCTGCCGAATCATTCATCGCGATATATTATTAACAATGTGAAATTTAGTGGTATGACTAATTCATCAAATAAGAGGAAGATAGACTTTTATGCATGTTCGCATGTTGAGGAGCATAATGAAAGGAAGATTGAGATTTCTAAAGAAGGGAATAAGAACCTTGATGAATACCTAAAATGGAGGGACATATGTTATATGTGTGGAGAAAAGGGTCATAGAGTGATAGACTATTATGGAGTTCAATGTCTTATTTGTGGAGAACATGGGAATTACCCAACTCAATGCCTTGACATAAAAAGTTACTTCTAAATCAAGGAAGGACTTATTCCATGAAAATCATTGAAGAGGATGGATTGAAGTGTTTATGTATTGGTATTCAAGAATAATGTTGTTGAGGTACTTTTATGGAGTATTAGAATATCTATGTATTGGTCTATTGTGGTTTTCAATAATTTTATGGTACTGGTAACCATGGAAAGTGATTGAGATATTTTTGGAAAAAAGATGATATACGCATAATAAAGGGATAAGGAGAAAATGAAATGTTTGACAGTTTTCATGAGCTCATGACTGATATAAAGACTAAGTGATATTATGGTTTGAGTATATATAATTTTTGGGATTTTGGTATGTGGAAAGTGTTAAAATTTAACAACATTCATGTTTTCACTAAGGTTCAATGGTTATTCATTCTTCAAGAGAATACATGATTAAGGTATTCACATGTTTGTAATTTTACCAACAAGATATATCTTTTGATATATAGAGGATAAATGATGGCATTCACGTGATTGTTATGTGACATTTCAAGTAATAATTTTCTTTATACTATGAGCTTGGACCGAAGTATTTTAGATAAGCCTAAAGACTGGAATGGATTATGTTGGACATAAGTTAGTATTGTTTAAGGATAAATATTTTTTCGATATTATTGATGGGATGTTATAGTAATGTAGTTTTATAAAAAGGAAAACCTGCAGGATGGGAGACAACCCATCACGTAGGACAAGGCTGTGAGAATTGAACCCATAACCGAAGTGCGACTGGCCTTTATCGCCTACCACTAGCCTACAGGAAGTCCCTGTTTAGTATATACTAGTTTTATTATATTAAGCAGTATGGCATATTAAGTATAAGTCCATTTTAGGAACCATATATGATTATTCTCACTATAGATGGACTTATGTATTTTTGATAACTTTTATAACCTTTTGTTTGAGACAGATGGAATGACCCATCATTCTATCACATGATCTGCTAACAATTCACGAATGACAACTTCAACTTCATTTCTTTAAGAGATGGAGTGGAAATTATCCAAAGAATGACCAACGGTGAGACTGTACCAAAATCATGAAATTATTTCTTCTAATTACAATTTCATCAACTTTAGGGAAATGATATTGAAAACCAAAAAATTTGTCCTAGTGCCCTTATATTTGATGAATCAGATGGTACCTTAGATCATCACAAATATATGGCTTTGTGATTGATGGATTTTTCATAGCCATGTTCTCTACCACTCTCCATCAGAACTTGATGGTTAGATTTTTCTTCCATATCCATATTTTCACCTATGTTCTCCTATATGGAAACCCATTGATGAATTTCTTTGGGTAATCATTACATTTCATAATTTAGATTTTAAAATTAAGTTTTAGTATTCCTTTTTATGATGTGGGTTTCTATAAATAGTAAACGATTGATGACCCTGACGAATTTCGAGGGCGAAATTCATTTTAAGGGGGGTAGAATGTAACACCCCACGATTTTATGAAAAATATTCATTCAATTTCATTGATGTCTTGTGTTGTAAGCTACAACAGGATTGCCTTGCGCTATACGCAACACCGTATGAGCTTGCAGTATACACAACACTATTCATGGATCATGTTACACACAATTTTGATAGTAGTTATTATACGAAACATTGAGTGTATATATAAATATTCAATGTATAAATGAAATATGGTTGGATTATATTATACGAAACAACTGAGGAGTCTTGCACAACACGCAACCCTGACTTGGCTTGCATTACACGCAATCACGACCTTCCTCGATAACGTGTGTTTTACGCAATACCAGGTTTCACTAAACAACGATATATTTTTATAATATTATTATGGAATAGCCATTATGAATAGTATTAACAACATTTTGAATTTTATAAAATTACTATTCATCTTACACATTTTCTATAATATGGTATGAGAACAAAATAAATTTTTCGTGTAAAATATGTATTTTTAAAAAATTGTTGTTTTCCCACCTTTTGATGACGCACCCACCTTAAATCTGGTTTTTGACATGTCTATAAGTTCAATTTGAAAAAATAAAATTCTTCTTTGGAATCAGGATATAATCATTTACATTGGATAAAATTTTCATATTATTTTGATAACTTTCATATTTTAATGAATAGTAAAAACACGCTATATTTTAATTAAAACATCTTTTTTCATCGCAATAATTTATATGGTCAGATTATCTTTTTAATTGGTTTTAAAGTGTAATTAGAATATATTTTTACCTTTTAATCCAATGTTGTTCGTTGGAATTAATTTCACTTTGAAATTGGATATAAACAAGTATCAATCTTTTGGTTCTTTTTGTTTCCTAAAAACACGCTATTTGTTTTGATAACGGGAATTAAATTTAAAATTAATTAATGCAAATTATATGTTATGAATTTCGAAAAATATACATCAATTTTGAATTCGGAATATCAAAATATTCTTAGGCTGAATTTTTGGTATTTTTCTGAAAAAGTTAAATTTTTGATGAATAGTGAAACCACTTAGTGGTAGTTAAAAAACTGACTTTTTTAATTTAAATTAAATTTTACCACTTCTGTGTGTTGAATTTTAAAAATCCGAGAGACATGGTTAATATCAAGGACTAAAATTTTGTTCAATGAGATGAAAGTAATTTTTGGTGAATAGTAACTTTTTACTTTTATTTACCACGGTTAAAAGTAAATAGGATAATTAAGGGTAAAAATGATATTATTATTACCCTAACACATGTCCTAATTCTATTGGATAAGTGTAATTCGACCAAAAACAACCTTAGGAATAAAATATGACCATTTGTGCCCACATGGATTAGATTAGGACATTTAATATTAATTTATTTAAAGAAGGTTTAAAATAGTTAAAATCAATGTTTAATAAGTAAATCATTTTTAATATATGGTTATACATAAGATAAATTCGACTATAAATATTAATCAGAAAGATAAAATGATTTCATACATAATGGTATTTTATTTATAATATTTATACATTAACTAATTTAATCTATTTATGTCATAAAGATGATGTAGTAATTATCTTATTAATGAAATATTGTCATAATTGATTTTATAAATACCCAAATAAATGTAATTTGATACCTTTTATGAATTTAACTAATTGCATAGGTTAATATGACATGTTTGTATTTATTTAATTAATTTTTTACGAACTAAGAATTCAGTTATGATTTTCACCAAAATTAATTACCAAATAGTGTAAAAATTGTCAAAAAATGGTTTTTTAAAACAAATATTATATTATTAATTGTTATTTTATTCCTAAAAAACTAAGGATTGGAAAAATGAATTAGATAAGGTAATATATATTAATAATAAATAACTTTGGGTTTGTTTGGCTTGTTATAATAAGTTTATTAATCTTATAGTGTAAGAAAACAAGAAGACACGGTAAAAGTAAAATTATTTAACTTAAGGATAAATCTAAATGATAAGGTTAAAATAGAAACCTAAACTTGAATAAATTATATTGTATGAGAGGATTTCGACCCATACCCACATTATCTTTGAAATAAATCAATTTAGAGATATTAAAAACGGAATATGACTTTATAATAAAATAATATTTTTAGTTTTTCTAAAGGTGCCCCTCTCCTCCCTTAAAAAAGGGCACCTCCTCCCTCTCTTCCTCACAACACTTTGAGCCTTCAAGATCGGACAACCCCTGCCAAATTATCTTCTAAACATACATAAGAACATATTAGTTGTTCTGGTATTCTTCAAAGACCAATTTTACAGCCCTAAGAGGAGGTCTCAAAGAGGCGCTTCAAAGAAGAGGTAATGTTCGTTACCGATTCATTCAACTTTATTTATTCATCCACTTCTTCTTCTTTAGTTGTTTAATTATAAAGTAATAACATCAGTATAACTCGTATACTTATATGTTATTATATGTTTGAAACAATTATATTTCACCATCTATCCATCCTACGGAAAATTAAATCACCACTCGTGCATACGTACGGAATCCCGTCTCCACGCCGTGGTGAAATCTGTTTTTCCCCCAACACCTTACATGGATGGGTATAATGTTGTAAAGAATAACTATATATGGTTATTAAAACATCATACTGATTCTGATATATTATACCATCCACTCAAATTTTATTCAATAATTATGGGAATGATATCATCGCTCGTGCGTATGTATGGACTACCGTCTCCACGACGCGATGAGATTCATTCTCCATGTTAACCATACATGAATGATCATAAAGTTTATATAATGAATAATAATTAAATATATGAAATAATAATAATACTGGATTGATGTATATATATATATGTATGTATGTCATCTATTTA
The DNA here is from genome assembly GCA_963277665.1 of Viscum album. Lineage (NCBI taxonomy): Eukaryota > Viridiplantae > Streptophyta > Magnoliopsida > Santalales > Viscaceae > Viscum > Viscum album. The sequence continues at coordinate 266,732,079 of OY728155.1, read as the reverse complement.
GTTTCATTCAATTCAATAAGGAATCAAAAACAACGTTCATGTGTACATACGGCCTACCGTCTCCATGAATGGTGTATTTCATTCCTTTTATCGATCTATAATATATATATGTATATGATGAATATATTATATATAAATCATGTTTTACATTTTGGAATTATGTAAATCAGGATATAAGTAATAATATCAAGAACGACAAGTCGAAACATATACGATAAATGAAATGATTTTACCCAAAACGCTGCTTTAACATGGAATTTACAAAAGAAAGGGTAATATAAAGTCATAAGAGAAACATATATGATATGATAACAACGAATATGATTCTGTAATAAGTCAATGACATTATATAAATCATTATACAGGATGTTCATATACGTACGACGCATATCGGACCTACGGTAAGGGATAATTGTGCAAATCTCATTTTTCTCCGAGATTGCTTATTCATAAGTATTTACTGGGTTTATTGCTATCATCCATGTCCATGTTATATAAAAGTGTATTCATGTATGTTTAATGTACTTTTTACCCATTTGACTTTTACCCCATTGTATGGAAGGAATCTTTCTTTTATTTACCCTACAAGGTACTTTTTGACTTTTCCGACAAAAGTACGAGAATAATTTTTTTTAACATATACAGCATGGAATGATTTTTACGGTTTTATAAAGAATTATTTTCAGGAAGCTTCCTCCAAATTATTTCATGACTATTTTCAACAAAATCATTTTCTTTTAAAATTGCATGACATTTTGTGAAAATAAAATTATTTTGAAGAAAAAAGGATTTTTTCCTCAAGAATCCATTTCAAGTGTTTTATCAAAACCATTTTCATCTAAGATGGCATTATTTCACATGTGTATGTTTGAAGTATCATGTATCTTTGATTTAAATGGTTTCACTTTTCTAATGATGAAATTATATCCAATTTTTTTGTATGGATTACGTTATGATGGAATGATGTTTATGAAACCCATTTTATTCTTGGGTTATGATGGATGATTTATGTTTATATTGTGGCACACGAAAGAATGATTTCAATATGAGATGGGTGGGACCTATATCTCCATCCAATGCATTGGGTAAATATTTATATCTCATGAGATAGACATGGCTAGAATGGAAAGTTAAACCAGTTCAGTAATATAGGACTGGAACGAGGAGTAAACTCGATTCAGAAAGGGAATTCGTCCATTAAGATGGTCCTGGAAGCAATGCCTTGGCTACTATGGAAATCATATCATGTGCATAATGGATTCCACAATTACATGTTTTATTCGCATTCTAATTTATCATGATTAATGTTTCTTCATGATTTATTCCTTACGTACTTCCATTTTTTATGTTATTGCTCAAGATTTTGATGTTTAGATTTTTTGCTCATGTTTTTTTTAAATTCAAATGTCTAAGGATTGTTTTATGTTCTCTATGCTTACCCTTACTGAGCATTTGAGCTCAACCCTTTTATGTTTTCTTTTCCATAGGATATAAAGAAAGGTTTTAGGTAAGAAAAAAAGGGGATGATCTTTATGGGAGATGATGAACATCTTTCACCGCGATTAGAAGATTATATTCCGAGTTTCCAAAGACACTAAACTATTACGGTCCTTGTGTGTCTATTTTTGTTATGTATTAATTATTCCGCAAAAGTAATGTAATTTCCATCTACGTCAAGCTTTGGGTCTCTACAGTTGGTATCAGAGGAAAGGTTTAGTTAACCTTTGGAAACTAGGACGCAAAAACTTTAGAGAGATCCCTAGAGATATTTCTAGGGTTTGTCTAGGGATTTCCCTACGTTTAAGTATAAGTATAGGTTATAGTCATAGAATTACGGTAAAGATATTAAAATTAAACCTATTATGTTAGATGTATAAGGTACACCCCCTTGATTATGTTATTTTCTTTGTATGATTTTTTCGTCTCTGAGAATTCTTTTTGTGTTTTAGTCACTAGAGGAAACCAGAAGCAATTCGGTTAACATTGAATCCAATGGAAAAATTGGTGACTATGAGAAAAAAAATTGCGTAATGCCTAGAGAGAAAGATATTCTGATTATGCCGAATCATTCATCGCGATATATTATTAACAACGTGAAATTTAGTGGTATGCCAAATTCATCAAATAAGAGGAAGATAGACATTTATGCATGTTCGCATGTTGAGGAGCATAATGAAAGGAAGATTGAGATTTCTAAATAAGGGAAGAAGAACCTTGAGGAATACCTCAAATGGAGGGACATATGTTATATGTGTGGAGAAAAGGGTCATAGAGTGACAGACTATTATGGAGTTCAATGTCTTATTTGTGGAGAACATGGGAATTACCCAACTCAATGCCTTGACTTAAAAAGTAACTTCTAAATCAAGGAAGGACTTATTCCATGAAAATAATTGAAGAGGATGGATTGAAGTGTTTATGTATTGGTATTCAAGAATAATGTTGTTGAGGTACTTTTATGGAGTATTAGAATATCTATGTATTGGTCTATTGTGGTTTTCAATAATTTTATGGTACTGGTAACCATGGAAAGTGATTGAGATATTTTTGGAAAAAAGATGATATATGCATAATAAAGGGATAAGGATAAAATGAAATGTTTGACAGTTTTCATGAGCTCATGACTGATATAAAGACTAAGTGATATTATGGTTTGAGTATATAGATTTTTTTGGATTTTGGTATGTGGAAAGTGTTAAAATTTAACAACATTCATGTTTTCACTAAGGTTCAATGGTTTTTCATTCTTCAAGAGAATACATGATTAAGGTATTCACATGTTTGTAATTTTACCAACAAGATATATCTTATGATATATAGGGGATAAATGATGGCATTCACGTGATTGTTATGTGACATTTCAAGTAATAATTTTCTTTATACTATGAGCTTGGACCGAAGTATTTTAGATAAGCCTAAAGACTAGAATGGATTATGTTGGACATAAGTTAGTATTGTTTAAGGATAAATATTTTTTCGATATTATTGATGGGATGTTATAGTAATGTAGTTTTATAAAAATGAAAACCTGCAGGATGGGAGACAACCCATCATGTAGGACAAGGCTGTGGGAATTGAACCCATAACCGAAGTGCGACTGGCCTTACCACTAGCCTACGTGAAGTCCCTGTTTAGTATAAACTAGTTTTATTATATTAAGCAGTATGACATATGAAGTATAAGTCCATTTTAGGAACCATATATGATTATTCTCACTATAGATGGACTTATGTATTTTTGATAACTTTTATAACCTTTTGTTTGAGACAGATGAGAAGACCCATCATTCTATCACATGATCTTCTAAAACTTCACGAATGACAACTTCAACTTCATTTCTTTAAGAGATGAAGTGGAAATTATCCAATGAATGACCAACGGTGAGACTGTACCAAAATCATGAAATTATTTCTTCTAATTCCAATTTCACCAACTTTAGGGAAATGATCTTGAAAACCAAAAATTTTGTCCTAGTGCCCTTATATTTGATGAATCAGATGGTACCTTAGATCATCACAAATATATGGCTTTGTGATTGATGGATTTTTCATAGCCATGTTCTCTACCACTCTCCATCAGAACTTGATGGTTAGATTTTTCTTCCATATCCATATTTTCACCTATGTTCTCCTATATGGAAACCCAGTGATGAATTTCTTTGGGTAATCATTACATTTCATAATTTAGTTTTTAAAAATTAAGTTTTAGTATTCCTTTTTATGATGTGGGTTTCTATAAATAGTAAACGATTTATGACCCTGACGAATTTCGAGGGCGAAATTCATTTTAAGGGGGGTAGAATGTAACACCCCATGATTTTATGAAAAATATTCTTTCAATTTCATTGATGTCTTGTGTTGTAAGCTACAACGAGATTGCCTTGCGCTATATGTAACACCGTATGAGCTTGCAGTATACACAACACTATTCTTGGATCATGTTACACACAATTTTGATAGTAGTTATTATACGAAACATTGAGTGTATATATAAATATTCAATGTATAAATGAAATATGGTTGGATTCTATTATACGAAACAACTGAGGAGTCTTGCACAACACGCAACCCTGACTTGGCTTGCATTACACGCAATCACGACCTTCCTCGATAACGTGTGTTGTACGCAATACCAGGTTTCACTAAACAACGATATATTGTTATAATATTATTATGGAATAGCCGTTATGAATAGTATTAACAACATTTAGAATTTTATAACATTACTATTTATCTTACACATTTTCTATAATATGGTATGAGAACAAAATAATTTTTTCGTGTAAAATATGTATTTTTAAAAAATTGCTGTTTTCCCACCTTTTGATGACGCACCCACCTTAAATCTGGTTTTTGACATGTCTATAAGTTCAATTTGACAAAATAAAATTCTTCTTTGGAATCAGGATATAATTATTTACTTTGGATAAAATTTTCATATTATTTTGATAACTTTCATATTTTAATGAATAGTAAAAACACGCTATATTTTAATTAAAAACAACTTTTTTCATCGCAATAATTTATATGGTTAGATTATCTTTTTAATTGGATTAAAAGTATAATTAGAATATATTTTTACGTTTTAATCCAATGTTGTTCGTTGGAATTAATTTCACTTTGAAATTGTATATAAACAAGTATCAATCTTTTGATTCTTTTTGTTTCATAAAAACACGCTATTTGATTTGATAACGGGAATTAAATTCAAAATTAATTAATGCAAATTATATGTTATGAATTTGGAAAATATACATCAATTTTGAATTCGGAATATCAAAAAATTCTTAGGCTGAATGTTTGGTATTTTTCTGAAAAAGTTAAATTTTTGATGAATAGTGAAACCACTTAGTGGTAGTTAAAAAACTGACTTTTTTAATTTAAATTAAATTTTACCACTTCTGTGTGTTGAATTTCAAAAATCCGAGAGAACTGGTTAATATCAAGGACTAAAATGTTGTTCAATGAGATGAAAGTAATTTTTGGTCAATAGTAACTTTTTACTTTTATTTACCATGGTTAAAAGTAAATAGGATAATTAAGGGTAAAAATGATATTATTATTACCCTAACACATGTCCTAATTCTATTGGATAAGTGTAATTCGATCAAAAACAACCTTAGGAATAAAATATGACCATTTTTTCCCACATGGATTAGATTTGGACATTTAATATTAATTTATTTAAAGAAGGTTTAAAATAGTTAAAATCAATGTTTAATAAGTAAATCATTTTTAATATAGGGTTATACATAAGATAAATTCGACTATAAATATTAATCAGAATGATAAAATGATTTCATACTTAATGTTATTTTATTTATAATTTTTATACATTAACTAATTTAATCTATTTATGACATAAAGATGATGCAGTAATTATCTTATTAATGAAATATTGTCATAATTGATTTTATAAATACCCAAATAAATGTAATTTGAGACCTTTTATGAATTTAACTAATTGTATAGGTTAATATGACATGTTAGTATTTATTTAATTAATTTTTTACGAACTAAGAATTATGTTATAATTTTCACCTAAATCAATTACCAAATAGTGTCAAAATTGTCAAAAAAATGGTTTTTTAAAAGAAATATTATTTTATTAATTGTTATTTTATTCCTAAAAAACTAAGGATTGGACAAATGAATTAGATAAGGTTATATATATTAATAATAATAATTTTGGGTTTGTTTGGCTTGTTATAATAAGTTTATTAACCATATAGTGTAAGAAAACAAGAAGACACAGTAAAAGTAAAATTATTTAACTTAAGGTTAAATCTAAATGATAAGTTTAAAATAGAAACCTAAACTTGTCTAAATTCTATTGGATGAGAGGATTTCGACCCATACCCACATTAGCTTCGAAATAAATCAATTTAGAGATATTAAAAACGGAATATGACTTTATAATAAAATAATATTTTTAGTTTTTCCAAAGGTGCCCCTCTCCTCCCTTAAAAAAGGGCACCTCCTCCCTCTCTTCCTCACAGCACTTTGAGCCTTCAAGCTTGGAGAAACCCTGCCAAATACTATTCTACACTTACATAGAAACATCTTAGTTCTTCTGGTCTTCTTCAAAGACCAATTTTACTTCCCTAAGAGGCGCTTCAAAGAAGAGGTAATGTCCGTTACCGATTCATTCAACCTTATTTATTCATCCACTTCTTCTTCTTTAGTTGTTTAATTATAAAGTAATAACATCATTATAACTCATATAATTATATGTTATTATATGTTTGAAACAATTCTATTTCACCATCTATCCATCCTACGGAAAATTAAATCACCACTCGTGCATACGTACGGAATCCCGTCTCCACGCCGTGGTGAAATCTGTTTTTCCCCCAACACCTTACATGGATGGGTATAATGTTGTAAAGAATAAATATATATGGTTATTAAAAAATCATACTGATTCTGATATATTATACCATCCACTCAAATTTTATTCAATAATTATGGGAATGATATCATCGCTCGTGCGTATGTATGGACTACCGTCTCCACGACGCGATGAGATTCATTCTCCATGTTAACCATACATGAATGATCATAAAGTTTATATAATGAATAATAATTAAATATATGAAATAATAATACTACTGGATTTATGAATATATATATATATGTATTTATGTCATCTATTTAGTTTCATTCAATTCAATAAGGAATCAAAAACAACGTTCATGTGTACATACGGCCTACCGTCTCCATGAATGGTGTATTTCATTCCTTTTATCGATCTATAATATATATATGTATATGATGAATATATTATATATAAATCATGTTTTACATTTTGGAATTATGTAAATCAGGATATAAGTAATAATATTAAGAACGCCAAGTCGAAACATATACGATAAATGAAATGATTTTACCCAAAACGCTGCTTTAACATGGAATTTACAAAAGAACGGGTAATATAATGTCATAAGTGAAACATGTATGATATGATAACAATGAATATGATTCTGTAATAAGTCAATGACATTATATAAATCATTATACAAGATGTTCATATACGTACGACGCATATCGAACCTACGGTAAGGGATAATTGTGCAAATCTCATTTTTCTCCGAGATTGCTTATTCATAAGTATTTACTGGGGTTATTGCTATCATCCATGTCCATGTTATATAAAATTATATTCATGTATGTTTAATGTCCTTTTTACCCATTTGACTTTTACCCCATTGTATGGATGGAATCTTTCTTTTATTTACCCTACAAGGTACTTTTTGACTTTTCTGACAAAAGTACGAGAATAATTTTTTTTAACACATATGGCATGGAAGGATTTTTACGGTTTTATAAAGCATTATTTTCAGGAAGTTTCCTCCAAATTATTTCATGACTATTTTCACCAAAATCATTTTCTTTTAAAATTGCATGACATTTTGTGAAAATAAAATTATTTTGAAGAAAAAAGGATTTTTTCCTCAAGAATCCATTTCAAGTGTTTTATCAAAACCATTTTCATCTAAGATGGCATTATTTCACATGTGTATGTTTCAAGTATCATGTATCTATGACTTAAATGGTTTCACTTTTCTAATGATGAAATTATATCCAATTTTTTTGTATGGATTACATTATGATGGAATGATGTTTATGAAACCCATTTTATTATTGGGTTATGATGGATGATTTATGTTTATATTGTGGAACACGAAAGAATGATTTCAATATGAGATGAGTGGGACCTATATCTCCTTCCAATGCATTGGGTAAATATTTATATCTCATGAGATAGACATGGCTAGAATGGAAAGTTAAACCAGTTCAGTAATATAGGACTGGAACGAGGAGTGAACTCGATTCAGAAAGGGACTTTGTCCATTAAGATGGTCTTGGTAGCAATGACTTGGCTACTATGGAAATCATATCATGTGATTAATGGATTCCACAATTACATGTTTTATTCCCATTCTAATTTATCATTATTAATGTTTCTTCATGATCTATTCCTTATGTACTTCCATTTTTTGTGTTATTGCTCAAGATTTTGATGTTTAGATTTTATGCTCATGTTTTTTTTAAATTCAAATGTCTAAGGATTGTTTTATGTTCTCTATGCTTACCCTTACTGAGTATTTGAGCTCAACCCTTTTATGTTTTCTTTTCCATAGGATATAAAAAAGGGTTTTAGGTAAGAAAAAAATGGGATGATCTTTATGGGAGATGATGAAGACCTTTCACCGCGATTAGAAGATTATATTCCGAGTTTCCAAAGACACTAAACTATTACGGTCCTTGTGTGTCTGTTTTTGTTATGTATTAATTATTCCGCAAAAGTAATGTAATTTCCATCTACGTCAAGCTTTGGGTCTCTACAGTTGGTATCAGAGGAAAGGTTTATTTAACCTTTGGAAACTAGGACGCAAAAACTTTAGAGAGATCCCTAGAGATATTTCTAGGGTTTTCTAGGGATTTCCCTACGTTTAAGTATAAGTATAGGTTATAGTCATAGAATTACGGTAAAGATATTAAAATTAAACCTATTATGTTATATGTATAAGGTACACCCCCTTGATTATGTTATTTTCCTTGTATGATTTTTTCGTCTCTCAGAATTCTTTTTGTGTTTTAGTCACTGGAGGGAACCAGAAGCAATTCAGTTAACATTGAATCCAATGGACAAATTGGTGACTATGAGAAAAACAATTGTGTAATGCCTAGAGAGAAAGATATTGTGATTATGCCGAATCATTCATCGCGATATATTATTAACAACGTGAAATTTAGTGGTATTCCTAATTCATCAAATAAGTGGAAGATAGACATTTATGCATGTTCGCATGTTGAGGAGCATAATGAAAGGAAGATTGAGATTTCTAAAGAAGGAAAGAAGAACCTTGAGGAATACCTCAAATGGAGGGACATATGTTATATGTGTGGAGAAAAGGGTCATAGAGTGACAGACTATTATGGAGTTCAATGTCTTATTTGTGGAGAACATGGGAATTACCCAACTCAATGCCTTGACTTAAAAAGTAACTTCTAAATCAAGGAAGGACTTATTCCATGAAAATCATTGAAGAGGATGGATTGAAGTGTTTATGTATTGGTATTCAAGAATAATGTTGTTGAGGTACTTTTATGGAGTATTAGAATATCTATGTATTGGTCTATTGTGGTTTTCAATAATTTTATGGTACTGGTAACCATGGAAAGTGATTGAGATATTTTTGGAAAAAAGATGATATACGCATAATAAAGGGATAAGGAGAAAATGAAATGTTTGACAGTTTTCATGAGCTCATGACTGATATAAAGACTAAGTGTAACAACCGAGACTTTTATGTTATATAAATCATCAAAGGAATCTTTTTCTACACAACACTTGCTTGGCTTGCTTTACACGCAATCGCGACCTTCCTCGATAGCTTGCGTCGTACGCAATACCGAGTTTCACTAAACAAAAATATGCTACTAAAACTAGCCGTTATGAATAGTAATAACCACTTTTTGAAATTTTATAAATTTTATTTTTCAAATTGGACTTCATTTTTGGACTCAGAATATCGAAATTAGCCTAGGGTGAAATTTTGGTATTTTTCTGAAAACATTCAATTTTTGATGAATAGTGAAACCACTAAGTGGTAGGTAAAAAAAACTGAATGTTGCATAAAACTTAATTTTACCGCCTCTGTGAATGGAATTTCGAAAATCTGAGAGACACGGTTAATATCAAGGACTAAAATGTGGTTCAATGAGATCAAAATAATTTTTTGGTGAATAGTAGCTTTTTACTTTTTTTACCGCGGTTAATAGTAAATAGGGTAACTAAGGGTAAATATGATATCAATATTACCCTAACACATGTCCTAATTCTATTGGACAAGTGTAATTCGACCAAAAACAAACATAGGAATAAAATATGACCATTTAGGCCCACTTGGATTAGATTAGGACATTTATTATTAATTTATTTAAAGAAGGGTTAAAATAGTTAAAATCAAAGTTTAATAAGTAAATCATTTTTAATATGGGGTAATACATAAGATAAATTAGACTATAAATATTCATTAGAAAGCTAAAAAGAGTTCCTACATAATGGTATTTTATTTGTAATTTTTAGACATTAAATAAGTTAATTTATTTATGACACAATGATGATGCAGTAATTATCTTATTAATGAAATATTGACATAATTGATGTTATAAACACCAAAATAAATGTAATTTGAGACTTTTTATGAATTCCACTAATTTTTTAGGTTACTATGATATATTAATGTTGATTTAATAAACTTGGTTCGAACATATAATTCTGTTATGACTTTCACAAAAATCATATATCAAATAGTGTCAAAATTGACACAAAATAGTTTTTAAATCAAATATTATATTATTAATTGTTATTTTATTCCTAAAAATCTAAGGTTCGGCCAAATGACTTAGATAAGGATATATATATTAATAATAAACAATTTGGGGTTCTTTGGGCATGTTATAGTAAGTGTATTAACCATATAGTGAAAGAAAACAAAAAGACATGGTAAAAGTTAAATTATTTAACTTAGAGTTACATCTAATTGATAAGGTTAAAATAGTACCATAAACTTGTCTAAATCTTATTGGTTCATAGGATTTAGACCCATCCCCACTTTAGCTTCGAAATAAGACCCTTTTGAACCATTATAAACCGATTTTGACTTTAATATAAAATAATATTTTGAGATATTCCTAAGGTGCCCCTCTCCTCCCTTATAAAAGGGCACCTCCTCCCCCTCCTCCTCACACCAATTTGAGCACTCAAGCTCGGCCAACCCCTGCCATTTTCTCCTCTCCACTTCCCTAGAATAATCCTAGAGGTCCTGGTCTTCTCCAAAGACCAATATTAGTTCCTTAAGTGGAGGATTCAAAGAGGCGTTCCAAAGAAGAGGTAATATCCATTACCGATCTTTTCAATTTCTTTCTTCTTCAACTTCTTCTTCTTTAGTTGTTTCATGATAAAGTAATAACATCAGTATTACTTACATACTGATATGTTATTATAAATATGAAACAACCCTAATTCACCTTCTATCCATCCTACGGAAAAATGAAATCACCGCGCGTGCGTACGTACGGAATACCGTCTCCACGCCGTGGTGTAATCTATTTTCCACCATCACCTTACAAGGATGGGTATAATGGTGTAATGAGTAACTATATATGATTATTATGAAGTAATATTTATACTTAAATAATATATATATACTCCAATACAATTCCACGATCATAGGAACGATATCATCACTCGTGCGTACGTACGGAATACCGTCTCCACGATGTGATGCGACTCGTTCTACATGATCTTCATTTCATAATGATTATATAAATGAATTGAATGAATGAATATGGTATATAATACACTAATACCATTCTGGAAATGAATTATCTATAACCTAAAGATAAGAATAAGAATTTATTCGACAAAACACGCATAAGAACAAAAAGTTAAAAAGACCCGAGTAACAAGTAACAATGAAATATTACTAACAAAAAACTAATAATATGACCATATATGATATCATATCAGTATGTATGATTCTGGAATAAGTCAATAACATTATTTAAACCATTATACAGGAGCTTCGGACACGAACAAAGCAAATCGGACCTAAGGTAAGGGAAATATCACAATCTCATTTTTATCCGAGATTGTTTATTCGTAAGTATTTATTGGGGTGTATTTTATCATCCACATCCATGTTCCATCAATATGTAATATTGTTTCCATCCACTTACAATAGTTTAAATCCAATTTTACCCTTCGGTGAGTTTTTAGTAAAGAATATGAAAGGAATCTTTTGTCGTTTTTTTCGTACGAGGTACTTTTTGACTTTTCCGACAAAAGTACGAAGAATGTTTTTTTTTAACTTATACGGCTTGAATGGATTTTTAAAACATTATTTCCAAGAAGCTTCCTTTACAAGTTTTCAAGTTTATTTTTAATCAACTTCTTTTATTTTAAAGTTGTATGACATGTTATGAAAGGAAAAATGTTTTTGAAGAAGAAAGGATATTTTCCTCAAGAATGAAGTTCAAGTATTTTATCAAAATTATTTTCCATCTAAGATAATAAAAGGGTTCTGTTTTTATCCCTATTATTACATGGATTTGATTATGTTGTGATGGAAATATTTTTATGAATTCCTTTATCTTATATGAATTGTTTTATGATGTCATGTTGTTTAAGAATCCCATTTTTATTACATGGGTTACGCTATGATGTATGATTTATGATTATGTGGAACACATAAGAATGGTATCATTATGAGATGGGTGGGACCTATATCTCACTCCAATTCATTGGGTAAAGATTTTATATCTCATGAGATAGACATGGCTGGAACGGAAGGTTATTTCGGTTCAGTGATACAGGACTAAAACGAGGAGTGAACTCGGTTCAGAAAGGGACTTTGTCCACTAAGATAATCTTGGCAATGAGTCATGACTAACAAGAAATGATTTTCCATGATTATGTGTGCATGCCACAAAGTTTCAAGTTTTATGTTATGATTATAGGGATCTCATTTTCACTTCTATGATTTATTCCATGTTAAGATATTATGATCTCTTTTGCAGGTTTTGATTTTTCAAAATGATATGATATGATTTTTATTTCCTTTATTTGCCCTTACTGAGCATTTGAGCTCACCTTTTTATGTTTTCTTTTCCCCAGGTCAGGAAGATGGATATTAAGTAGAATATGCTAAAAGGGATCCTAGATATGATGAAATAAATGGGAGACACTGTAGAAGATTTATGAACCAGTTGTTTATGTTTCTCAGTTTCTAAAGACACTATACCTATACGGTCCTTTGTGGTTTTGTCATATGTTGTAATAAGTGTGCTTCAATTTTGAAGTATTAACAATGTATGTAAAGTATGGGTCGTTATAGTTGGTATCAGAGGAAAGGTATAGTCAACCTTTGGAAACTAGGATGTGAAAGCCTTAGTAAGAACCCTAAGGATAAGTCTAAGCATAGAACAAAATCTTAGAAATGGCCATGAATAACCTAGGATAAGACCATAAGCATGAAAATTTTATTCTTGAATTATGTGGTTTCCTATTATAATTAGTGTTGCTCACACTATTCTTCTTGGTTTTCGTCAATGGCTGGAACCCGAAGGAACCGTGTTAATGCGGAATGCGATGGGCAATGCAATGATTGTCCCCCTGAGCAACCAAACGATATGGGAGCTGGAATGCAAAATCTTGTAGCCATGCTCACACAACTTTCTCAAGCTATGAATCATGCGAGATTTCCAAACGAGCAAAGGAGGGAGCAACATTCTGTTGAATCCTTCATGAGGCAGCGTCCACCTTCTTTCAGCGGGTCTACTGAACCATTAGTTGCTGAACAATGGATTAGTACTACTGAAAAGATATTTTCAGTTCTTCAATTTTCTGAGCATGATAAAGTCATCCTAGCAGTGTATCGTTTGGAAGGAGATGCGGATCAATGGTGGAATCTTGTTAAGAATACGAGGCAAAAGGATGAAATTGAGTCTATGGAATGGGACGAGTTCAAGAACTTATTTTTCAATAAGTACTTCCCTCGTATTCTCCGAACAAAGATGGAGAAAGAGTTTCTTGAACTGAAGCAAAGGGATGATGAATCTGTTGGTACCTATGAAGAAAGTTTTACAAGACTTGCAAGGTACGCTTCTGGTATTATTATCCAACCTGAGAGTAAGATAGATCGATTCTTTAGTGGCTTAAAACCAAGTCTTCGAAGGGCGTTAGCCATAAGGGACTTCAATAGCTACGAGGAAATCGTTCGATGTGCTCTCAAAGTCGAGATGGAGATTGGAGTAACCCATCAGTCACATGGGTTTGATAAGAAGATGAAGATGGAATTCAAAGAAAAATCTAAAGAGCACACGGAAAAGAAGATGAGCTTTTCCTTATGCTCAAAGTGTGGAAAGAAACATGGAGGGAGTTGTCTTAAAGGGACAAGTAAATGTTTTAAATGTGGAAAGGAAGGTCATCGGGCATATGAATGCCGTGATAATGGGAAGAAGATGTCTAATGATGCAAACAAAGGAAGGGATACACAGAATGAACCTACTACACTTCAATGTTTCAAGTGCAAGGAGATGGGGAATTATGCCAATCAATGCCCAAATCCAAGGGTTGATGATGATGGTCGACGTCAACAAACTCTTAAGGCTAAAGACAAAGGAAAGTCACATGCAATTTCTATCAGTGATGTGGAGTACGATAACGATGTGGTGAAAGGTACACTTACCATCCACTCTAAAGTAGCAAATGTTTTATTTGATTCTGGATCCACCCATTATTTTATTTCTGAAAAATTTTCTAAGGGTATCACCGTACTACCTCAACAATTAGATGTTGAGTTAGCTGTGACAACACCTAATGGAACAACAGTCGCATCAAAAGTTTATAATTCTTCTCCGATCGAAGTTTGTGGGAAAGTGCTTCCTGCAAATCTTTTTATCCTTCCTTTAGTGGAATTTGATGTGATTCTTAGCATGGATTGGCTTTCTCTACATGGAGCTCATATCAATTACCAAAGAAGGGAAGTCACATTTCATATTCTAGATCAATCTACGATCGTATACCAATGCAAGGATGAACATAACCTTCCAGTGGAAATTTCTTCCATCTTATGGGTATTGATTCCACTAAATGAAGGTTATTTATCTCAAATGGTTGGTGAGAAACTCACGATAAAGAATATGCCCATTGTACGGGAGTTTGATGATGTCTTTCCGGAGGAATTGCCGGGTCTTCCACCAAATCGTGAAGTTGAGTTTTCAATAGAACTCGTTCCGGGTGCTTTGCCTATTTCAAAGACACCTTATAGAATGGCCCCAATTTAGTTGCAGGAATTGAAGAAGCAACTCCAAGAGAATCTTGATAAGGGATTCATACGCCCTAGTGCATCACTGTGGGGAGTACCTATTCTATTTGTTAAGAAGAAAGATGGATCAATGAGACTCTGCATTGATTATCTAGAACTTAACAAGATCACTATCAAGAACAAATATCCTCTCCCACGCATTGATGACTTATTTGACCAACTACGCGAAGCTCAATACTTTTCCAAGATTGATCTTCGTTCAGGGTATCATCAATTAAGGGTCAAAAGGGAGGATATACCAAAGACGGCTTTCCGTACAAGGTATGGACACTATGAATTTATAGTGATGCCATTTGGTCTTACTAATGCCCCTGCTATCTTCATGGATCTAATGAATAGAGTCTTTAGAGACTATCTTGATCAATTTGTGGTATTCTTTATAGACGATATTCTTGTCTATTCAAAGAGCAAGGAAGAGCATGAAGATCACTTGAGAATTATATTGAAGACCCTGAGAAAGGAGAAGATTTATGCCAAATTTACCAAGTGTGAATTTTGGCTTCAAAAAGTTGCATTTTTGGGTCACATAATCTCAAAAGAGGGGATATCTGTGGATCCAGCAAAAACAGAAGTTATCGAAAGATGGTCGAGACCAACCACAGTAACTGAGATCCGAAGTTTTCTTGGTTTGGCTGGATATTATCGACGTTTTGTAAAAGATTTTTCACGATTATCTAATCCACTCACCAAGTTGACTCGGAAAGGAGTTAAGTTTGTCTGGACAGAGGAATGTGAAGAGAATTTCAAGGAGTTGAAAAGAAGGTTATCCAGTGCACCTGTTCTCACACTGCCTTGTAGTGGAGAAAGGTTTGTGATATACAGTGATGCATCCAAGAATGGATTGGGGTGTGTTCTTATGCAAAATTATATGGTGATAGCTTATGCCTCACGACAGTTGAAAATCCATGAGCAAAATTAACCAACACGTGATTTGGAGTTGGCTGCGGTAATCTTTGCATTAAAGATTTGGAGGCATTACCTTTATGGTGAAAGGTGTGATATTTATACTGATCATAAAAGTTTAAAGTATATTTTCACACAAAAGGAGCTGAATATGCGCCAAAGAAGATGGTTGGAGGTGATTAAGGATTATGACTGCTCAATCCATTACCACCCTGGGAAAGCAAACAAGGTGGCAGATGCATTAAGTCGACAAGACCATGCTAGTTTATCCATGATGAGGATCACAAAAGATCCAATATTTATGGATTTACAAAGGATGGATCTTGGAATTATAATGGAAAGGGAAAAATCTTATCTTTCTCAAATGAATGTTCAACCATCTATACATGTGAAGATTAAAGAGGCACAGAAAGAAGATGCCGAGTTACAAAAGAAGGTGAGAAATGTTCCTGAATTCAACCTTGATTGTGATGGGATAATAAAGTTCAGGAATCGGGTTTACGTTCCTCCCATCCCCGAATTAATGAAGGAGCTGCTGGATGAGGCTCATAGTTCATCATTCTCTATTCATCCTGGAAGCACGAAGATGTATAGGGACCTGAAAGAGTACTTCTGGTGGGATGGCATGAAAAGAGATGTTGCTGAATATGTCTCTCGATGCTTGGTTTGTCAACAAGTTAAAGCTGAGAGACAAAAGTCTAAGGGGATGTTACAACCATTACCCATACCCGAATGGAAATGGGAAAACATCACTATGGACTTTGTCACAGGACTTCCTAAAACTTCTAAAGGCAATAATGCTATCTGGGTCATAGTTGATCGTCTTACAAAGTCTGCACACTTCATTCCTATTAGAGAGGATTTCTCTCTAGATCAGCTTGCCAGGATATATGTAAAGGAAGTGGTAAGATTGCATGGAGTACCACTTTCTATTATATCTGATCGGGATCCGAGATTTACCTCGAAGTTCTGGCGAAGTCTTCAGCATACTCTGGATACAGAGTTGAGTTTCAGCAATGCTTATCATCCCCAGACAGACAGCCAGTCTGAGAGAACAATTCAAACCCTAGAAGATATGTTGAGAGCTTGCTCTATGGATTTCAAAGGAGGTTTGGATCAACACCTACCTTTGGTGGAATTTTCTTATAATAATAGCTTTCACTTCAGTACTCAGATGGCTCCTTATGAAGCTCTCTATGGAAAGAAATGCAGGAATCCAACTTGCTGGGATGAAGTTGGGGAAAGAAAGCTATTAGGACCTGATCTCGTTGATGAAATGGCAGAAAAGGTTAGATCTATTCAACAACACATAAGAGCAGCTCAGAGTCGACAGAAAAGTTATGCCGACAACCGAAGAAAAGTCCTAGAGTTTGAAGTGGGTGATAAAGTGTTCTTATGAATTTCTCCCTGGAAGAGGGTTATGAGATTTGGAAAGAAGGGGAAGTTGAGCCCTAGATATATCGGTCCTTTCGAAATACTGGATCGTGTTGGGAAGGTAGCTTACCGATTGGCGCTTCCACCGAATCTCTCTCAAGTTCACGATGTGTTCCACGTATCTCTCCTAAGAAAGTACATACCAGATCCTTCACATGTACTCAGCTCAGAAGTTGTACCGCTGGAGCAGGATCTTTCTTATGAAGAACAGCCGATAGAGATTCGGGATCGTAGAGAAAAAGTCCTACGAAACAAGACCAATCGCTTGGTGAAGGTTTTATGGAGGAACCACCAACTTTAAGAATCTACATGGGAGCTTGAGGATATGATGAGGGAGAATTATCCTCATCTGTTTGTTACAAAGTGACGAATTTCGAGGGCGAAATTATTTTTAAGGGGGGTAGAATGTAACACCCGAGACTTTTATGTTATATAAATCATCAAAGGAATCTTTTTCTACACAACACTTGCTTGGCTTTCTTTACACGCAATCGCGACCTTCCTCGATAGCTTGCGTCGTACGCAATACCGAGTTTAACTAAACAAAAATATGCTATTAAAACTAGCCGTTATGAATAGTAATAACCACTTTTTGAAATTTTATAAATTTTATTTTTCAAAATGGACTTCATTTTTGGACTCAAAATATCGAAATTAGCCTAGGGTGAAATTTTGGTATTTTTCTGAAAACTTTCAATTTTTGATGAATAGTAAAACCACTAAGTTGTAGGTTAAAAAAAACTGAATGTTGCATAAAACTTAATTTTACCGCTTCTGTGAATGGAATTTCGAAAATCCGAGAGACACGGTTAATATCAAGGACTAAAATGTGGTTCAATGAGATGAAAATAATTTTTTAGTGAATAGTAGCTTTTTACTTTTTTTACCGCGGTTAATAGTAAATAGGGTAACTAAGGGTAAATATGATATCAATATTACCCTAACACATGTCCTAATTCTATTGGACAAGTGTAATTCGACCAAAAAAAAACTTAGGAATAAAATATGACCATTTAGGCCCACTTGGATTAGATTAGGACATTTATTATTAATTTATTTAAAGAAGGGTTAAAATAGTTAAAATCAAAGTTTAATAAGTAAATCATTTTTAATATGGGGTTATACATAAGATAAATTCGACTATAAATATTCATTAGAAATCTAAAAAGATTTCCTACATAATGGTATTTTATTTGTAATTTTTAGACATTAAATAATTTAATTTATTTATGACACAATGATGATGCAATAATTATCTTATAAATTAAATATTGACATAATTGATGTTATAAACACCAAAATAAATGTAATTTGAGACTTTTTATGAATTCCACTAATTTTATAGGTTACTATGATATATTAATGTTTATTTAATCAACTTGGTTTGAACATATAATTCTGTTATGACTTTCACAAAAATCATATATCAAATAGTGTCAAAATTGACACAAAATAGTTTTTAAATCAAATATTATATTATTAATTGTTATTTTATTCCTAAAAATCTAAGGTTCGGCCAAATGACTTAGATAAGGATAAATATATTAATAATAAACAATTTGGGGTTCGTTTGGCATGTTATAGTAAGTGTATTAACCATATAGTGAAAGAAAACAAAAAGACATGGTAAAAGTTAAATTATTTAACTTAGAGTTAAATCTAATTGATAAGGTTACAATAGTACCCTAAACTTGTCTAAATCTTATTGGTTTATAGGATTTCGACCCATCCCCACTTTATCTTCGAAATAAGACCCTTTGGAACCATTATAAACCGATTTTTACTTTAATATAAAATAATATTTTGAGATATTCCTAAGGTGCCCCTCTCCTCCCTTATAAAAGGGCACCTCCTCCCCCTCCTCCTCACACCAATTTGAGCACTCAAGCTCGGCCAAACCCTGACATTTTCTCCTCTACACTTCCCTAGAATAATCCTAGAGGTCCTGGTCTTCTCCAAAGACCAATCTTAGTTCCTTAAGTGGAGGATTCAAAGAGGCGTTCCAAAGAAGAGGTAATATCCATTACCGATCTTTTCAATTTCTTTCTTCTTCAACTTCTTCTTCTTTAGTTGTTTCATGATAAAGTAATAAAATCAGTATTACTTACATACTGATATGTTTTTATAAATATGAAACAACCCTAATTCACCTTCTATCCATCCTACGGAAAAATGAAATCACCGCGCGTGCGTACGTACGGAATACCGTCTCCACGCCGTGGTGTAATCTATTTTCCACCATCACCTTACAAGGATGGGTATAATGGTGTAATGAGTAACTATATATGATTATTATGAAGTAATATTGATACTGAAATAATATATATATACTCCAATAAAATTCCACGATCATAGGAACGATATCATCACTCGTGCGTACGTACGGAATACCGTCTCCACGATGTGATGCGACTCGTTCTACATGATCTTCATTTCATAATGATTATATAAATGAATTGAATGAATTAATATGGTATATACTACACTAATACCATTCTGGAAATGAATTATCTATAACCTAAAGATAAGAATAAGAATTTATTCGACAAAACACGCATAAGAACAAAAAGTTATAAAGACCCGAGTAACAAGTAACAATGAAATATTACTAACAAGAAACTAATAATATGACCATATATGATATCATATCAATATGTATGATTCTGGAATAAGTCAATAACATTATTTAAACCATTATACAGGAGCTTTAGACACGAACAAAGAAAATCGGACCTAAGGTAAGGGAAATATCACAATCTCATTTTTATCCGAGATTGTTTATTCGTAAGTATTTATTGGGGCGTATTTTATCATCCACATCCATGTTCCATCAGTATGTAATATTGTTTACATCCACTTACACTATATTAAATACAATTTTACCCTTCGGTGAGTTTTTAGTAAAGAATATGAAAGGAATCTTTTGTCGTTTTTTTCGTACGAGGTACTTTTTGACTTTTCCGACAAAAGTACGAAGAATGTTTTTTTTAACTTATACGGCTTGAATGGATTTTTAAGACATTATTTCCAAGAAGCTTCCTTTACAAGTTTTCAAGTTTATTTTTAATCAACTTCTTTTATTTTAAAGTTGTATGACATGTTATGAAAGGAAAAATGTTTTTGAAGAAGAAAGGATATTTTCCTCAAGAATGAAGTTCAAGTATTTTATCAAAATTATTTTCCATCTAAGATAATAAAAGGGTTCTGTTTTTATCCCTATTATTACATGGATTTGATTATGTTGTGATGGAAATATTTTTATGAATTCCTTTATCTTATATGAATTGTTTTATGATGTCATGTTGTTTATGAATCCCATTTTTATTACATGGGTTACGCTATGATGTATGATTTATGATTATGTGGAACACATAAGAATGTATCATTATGAGATGGGTGGGACCTATATCTCCCTCCAATGCATTGGGTAAAGATTTTATATCTCATGAGATAGACATGGCTGGAACGGAAGGTTATTTCGGTTCAGTGATACAGGACTGAAACGAGGAGTGAACTCGGTTCAGAAAGGGACTTTGTCCACTAAGATAGTCTTGGCAATGAGTCATGACTAACAAGAAATGATTTTCCATGATTATGTGTGCATGCCACAAAGTTTCAAGTTTTATGTTATGATTATGGGGATCTCATTTTCACTTCTATGATTTATTCCATGTTAAGATATTATGATCTCTTTTGCAGGTTTTGATTTTTCAAAAAGATATGATATGATTTTTATTTCCTTTATTTGCCCTTATTGAGCATTTGAGCTCACCTTTTTATGTTTTCTTTTCCCCAGGTCAGGAAGATGGATATTAAGTAGAATATGATAAAAGGGACCCTAGATATGATGAAATAAATGGGAGACACTGTAGAAGATTTATGAACCAGTTGTTTATGTTTCCCAGTTTCTAAAGACACTATACCTATACGGTCCTTTGTGGTTTTGTCATATGTTGTAATAAGTGTGCTTCAATTTTGAAGTATTAACAATGTATGTAAAGTATGGGTCGTTATACTAAGTGATATTATGGTTTGAGTATATAGAATTTTTGGGATTTTGGTATGTGGAAAGTGTTAAAATTTAACAACATTCATGTTTTCACTAAGGTTCAATGGTTTTTCATTCTTCAAGGGAATACATGATTAAGGTATTCACATGTTTGTAATTTTACCAACAAGATATATCTTATGATATATAGGGGATAAATGATGGCATTCACGTGATTGTTATGTGCCATTTCAAGTAATAATTTTCTTTATACTATGAGCTTGGACCGAAGTATTTTAGGTAAGCCTAAAGACTGGAATGGATTATGTTGGACATAAGTTAGTATTGTTTAAGGATAAATCTTTTTTCGATATTATTGATGGGATGTTATAGTAATGTAGTTTTATAAAAAGGAAAACCTGCAGGATGGGAGACAACCCATCACGTAGGACAAGGCTGTGGAAATTGAACCCATAACCGAAGTGCGACTGGCCTTTATCGCCTACCACTAGCCTATATGAAGTCCCTGTTTAGTATAAACTAGTTTTATTATATTAAGCAGTATGACATATGAAGTATAAGTCTATTTTAGGAACCATATATGATTATTCTCACTATAGATGGACTTACATATTTTTGATAACTTTTATAACCTTTTGTTTGAGACAGATGGAATGACCCATCACTCTATCACATGATCTACTAACACTTCACGAATGACAACTTCAACTTCATTTCTTTAAGAGATGAAGTGGAAATTATCCAATGAATGACCAATGGTGAGACTGTACCAAAATCATGAAATTGTTTCTTCTAATTCCAATTTCATCATCTTTAGGGAAATGATCTTGAAAACCAAAAAATTTCTCCTAGTGCCCTTATATTTGATGAATCAGATGGTACCTTAGATCATCACAAATATATGGCTTTGTGATTGATGGATTTTTCCTAGCCATGTTCTCTACCACTCTCCATCAGAACTTGATGGTTATATTTTTGTTCCATATCCATATTTTCACCTATGTTCTCCTATATGGAAACCCAATGATGAATTTCTTTGGGTAATCATTACATTTCATAATTTAGTTTTTAAAATTATGTTTTAGTATTCCTTTTTATGATGTGGATTTCTATAAAAAGTAAACGATTTATGACCCTGAAAAATTTCGAGGGCGAAATTCATTTTAAGGGGGGTAGAATGTAACACCCCACGATTTTATGAAAAATATTCTTTCAATTTCATTGATGTCTTGTGTTGTAAGCTACAACAAGATTTCCTTGCGCTATACGCAACACCGTATGAGCTTGCAGTATACACAACACTATTCTTGGATCATGTTACACACAATTTTGATAGTAGTTATTATAAGAAACATTGAGTGTATATATAAATATTCAATGTATAAATGAAATATGGTTGGATTCTATTATACGAAACAACTGAGGAGTCTTGCACAACACGCAACCCTGACTTGGCTTGCATTACACGCAATCGTGACCTTCCTCGATAACGTGTGTTGTACGCAATACCAGGTTTCACTAAACAACGATATATTGTTATAATATTATTATGGAATATCCGTTATGAATAGTATTAACAACATTTTGAATTTTATATCATTACTATTCATCTTACACATTTTCTATAATATGGTATGAGAACAAAATAAATTTTTCGTGTAAAATATGTATTTTTAAAAAATTGTTGTTTTCCCACCTTTTGATGACGCACCCACCTTAAATCTGGTTTTTGACATGTCTATAAGTTCAATTTGACAAAATAAAATTCTTCTTTGGAATCAGGATATAATCATTTACTTTGGATAAAATTTTCATATTATTTTGATAACTTACATATTTTAATGAATAGTAAAAACACGCTATATTTTAATTAAAAACAACTTTTTTCATCGCAATAATTTATATGGTTAGATTATCTTTTTAATTGGTTTTAAAGTGTAATTAGAATATATTTTTACCTTTTAATCCAATGTTGTTCGTTGGAATTAATTTCACTTTGAAATTAGATATAAACAAGTATTAATCTTTTGATTCTTTTTGTTTCATAAAAACACGCTATTTGTTTTGATAACGGGAATTAAATTTAAAATTAATTAATTCAAATTATATTTTATGAATTTGGAAAAATAGACATAAATTTTGAATTCGGAATATCAAATAATGCTTAGGCTGAATTTTTGGTATTTTTTTGAAAAACTTCAATTTTCGATGAATAGTGAAACCACTTAGTGGTAGTTAAGAAAACTGACTTTTTTAATTTAAATAAAATTTTACCACTTCTGTGAATTGAATTTAAAAAATCCGAGAGACACGGTTAATATCAAGGACTAAAATGTTGTTCAATGAGATGAAAATAATTTTTGGTGAATAGTAACTTTTTTTTATTTACCATGGTTAAAAGTAAATAGGATAATTAAGGGTAAAATTGATATTATTATTACCCTAAAACATGTCCTAATTCTATTGGATAAATTTAATTCGACCAAAAACAACCTTAGGAATAAATTATGACCATTTAGGCCCACTTGGATTAGATTAGGACATTTAATATTAAATTATTTAAAGAAGTTTTAAAATAGATAAAATCAATGTTTAAAAAGTAAATCATTTTTAATATAGGGTTATACATACGTTAAATTCGACTATAAATATTCATTATAAAGATAAAACTCTTTCCTAAATAATGGTATTTTATTTATAATTTTTATACATTAAATAATTTAATTTATTTATGACACAAAGATGATGCAGTAATTATCTTATTAATGAAATATTGACATAATTGATGTTATAAATATCCAAATAAATGTAATTTGAGACTTTTTAAAAATTTCACTAATTTTATAGGTTAATATGACATGTTAGTTTTTATTTAATTAACTATTTTCGAACTAATTATTCTGTTATGAGTTAAAAAAAACAAATTACCAAATAGGGTCAAAATTGACATAAAATAGTTTTTTAAAACAAATGTTATATTATTAATTGTTATTTTATTCCTAAAAATCTAAGGATCATCCAAATGACTTAGATAAGGTTATATATACTAATAATAAATAACTTGGGATTCTTTTGGCTTTTTATAGTAAGTTTATTAACCTTATTGTGTATGAAAACAAGAAGACACGGTAAAAGTAAAATTATTTAACTTTAGGTTAAATCTAATTGATAAGGTTAAAATAGAAACCTAAACTTGTATAAATTCTATTGTATGAGTGGCTTTCGATCCATCCTTAAAATAGCTTATAAATAAATCAATTTGGAGCTATTAAAAACCGAATATGACTTTATAATAAAAAAATATATTTAGTTTTTCCAAAGGTGCCCCTCTCCTCCCTTATAAAAGGGCACCTCCTCCCTCTCTACCTCACACCACTTTGAGCCTTCATTCTCGGAAAAAACATTCCTAATTCTCTTCTCCACTTCCTTATAAACATCCTAGTGGTTCTGGTCTTCTTCAATGACCAATTTTAGTGCCCTAAGAGGAGGTCTCAAAGAGGCGCTTCAAAGAAGAGGTAATGTCCGTTATCGATTCTTTCAACATTATTTCTTCTTCCACTTCTTCTTATTTAGTTGTTTCATTATAAAGTAATAACATCAGAATAAATAATATACTGATATGTTATTATAAGTATGAAAAAAAACCTATTTCACAATCTATCCATCCTACGGAAAACAAAATCCCCATGCGTGCGTACGTATGGAATACCGTCTCCACGCTGTGGTGAAATCTGTTTTTCCACCAACACCTTACATGGATGGGTATAATGGTGTAAAAAATAACTATATATGGTTATTATAACATCATACTGATTCTTAAATATTATACCATCCACTCCAACTCTATTAAATAATTATGGGAACGATATCATCGCTCTTGCGTACGTACGGACTACTGTCTCCACGACGAGATGAGATTCATTCTCCATGTTAACAATACATGAATGATCATAAAGTTTATATAATGAATAATAATGAAATATATGAAATAATAATGCTATTGGATTTATGTTTATATATATGTATGTCATCTATTTAGATTCATTCAATTCAATAGGGAAACGAAAACAACGTTCATGCGTACGTACGGCCTACCATCTCCATGAACGGTGTATTTCATTCCTTTTATCGATCTATAATATATATATATTTATATGATGAATATATTATATATAAATCATGTTTTACATTCTGTAATTATGTAAATCATAATATTAGTAATAATATCAAGATCGAGAAGTCGAAACACATACGATAAATGAAATGATTTTACCCAAAACGCTGCTTTAACATGGAATTTACCAAAGAACGGGTAATATAATGTAATAAGTGAAAGATATATGATATCATAACAGTGAATATGACTCCGTAATAAGTAAATGACATTATTTAAATCATTATACCGGAGTTTCGGATACGTACGAAGCATATCAGACCTAAGGTAAGGGATAATTGTGCAAATCTCATTTTTATCTGAGATTTCATATTCTTAAGTATTTACTGGGGTTATTTCTATCATCCATGTCCATGTTTTATAAAAGTTTATTCATGTATATTTAATGTCCTTTTTACCCATTTAACTTTTACCCCATGTTATGGAAGAAATCTTTTTTTTCCTTACCCTACAAGGTACTTTTTGACTTTTTCGACAAAAGTACGAGAAGAATGTTTTTTTAACGTATACGGATGAAAGGATATTTACGGCTTTATAAAGCCTTATTTTTAGGAAGCTTCCTCCAAAATATTTCATGACTATTTTCAACAAAATACTTTTCTTTTAAAATTTCATGACATTTTGTGAAAAGAAAATGATTTTGAAGAAAAAAAGGATATTTTCCTCAAGAATTCATTTCAAGGGTTTTATCAAAACCATTTTCATCTAAGATGACATTATTTCACATGTGTATGATTCAAGTATCATGTCTCTATGATTTAAATTGTTTCACTTTTCTAATGATGAAATGATATCCAATATTTTTGTATGGATTACGTTATGATGGAATGATGTTTATGAAACCCATTTTATTCTTGGGTTACGATGAATGATCTATGTTTATATTGTGGCACACAAAAGAATGATTTCAATATGATATGGGTGGGACCTATATCTCCCTCAAATGAATTGGGTAATGATTTATATCTCATGAGATAGACATGGCTGGAATGGAAAGTTAAACCGGTTCAGTAATACAGGACTTTAATGAGGAGTGAACTCGATTCAGAAAGGGACTTTGTCCACTAAGATGGTCTTGCAAGCAATGCCTTGGCTACTATGGAAATCATATCATGTGCTTAATGGTTTCCACAATTACATGTTTTATTCCCATGCTAATTTATCATGATTAATGTTTCTTCATGATCTATGCCTTACGTACTGCCATGTTTTATGTCATTGCTCAAAATTTTGATGTTTAGATTTAATGCTCATGTTTTTTTACATTCAAATGTCTAAGGATTGTTTTATGTTCTCTATGCTTACCCTTACTGAGCATTTGAGCTCACCCCTTTTATGTTTTCTTTTCCCCAGGATATAAAGAAAGGTTTTATGTAAGAAAAAAAGGGGAAGATCGTTATGGGAGATGTTGAAGATCTTTCACCATGATTAGAAGATTATATTTCGAGTTTCCAAAGACACTAAACTATTACGGTCCTTGTGTGTCTGTTTTTGTTATGTATTAATTATTCCACAAAAGTAATATAATTTCCATGTATGTCAAGCTTTGGGTCTCTACATTCCCTGAGTATGTTGATACTCTTATGAGGGTGGAAAAATGCCATGTATAATGGATTTTGAATTTATGATCTAAAAATCCTTGAGTTCTTTTGGTAAAAAGCTATTGTTAGAGAGTTGGATATGTTGGACTCCTAATGAAATAATTTTGGGTTTTGGTTTTCATATAAACAACGAATTAATGGAAATCCATATCTGGAGTGATATTATTCAAGATTGTCTGAAAGGAAGCATCAAGGTGATATTAGTTATATAGAAGGTACAAAAAAATTTTCTTCCCACTGGGGTTTTAGTTGAGGTTGTTAAAGCTTCTTCTAAATGATTTTTAAAAGGTTTTAAATTTTTTTGATTTATTTTTCAAAAAACAATTCTCATTATTATTAATCTATGGGTTTTTAAAAAACTTATGGGAAATTGATGTGGTTTTAAAAAATAGTAACTAAATGAAAGGAATTTTTTTTTAAATTTTTTTATTTATGATTTATGAATTATGATTTATTATTTATTCTCATATAAATTTTATTATTTATAAATTTAATCAATTATAATGTTTTAATTAATAAAGAGTTATAATTATTAGTGAACAATAAATTTTAACATAAAACAAATGTTCAATAAGTTGAAAATTAGGATTTGGCATCAATTGACCATAACTTTTGATTTGGAAGTCTATTTTATCTACATAACCAGTCAAATGGATGCTTTTGAAATTAAATAAAACAAAAATGGATTTCAATTTTGAAATAATTAAAGGAATAAAATTTATTACAGTATCATGAATAGTAGTAAATCGAACATGAAGTTCAAATGTTCTTAAATTTTGATCTCTGTATCCATTTAGTCTATAATTTATATAAAATCGAAGCCAATAATGAGCTCTAGGATACAGAGGTATGGATTGAGCTCTATGTGGTTTGTCCCATTTTTTAACCCATAAATAGTCTCACAAGGTTTCTAAAACATAGTTTTTAGTTGGGGTACCCTAATTTTTTATCATTTGCTGAATTGTATTTCTTATTAAAGGCTGTATTATTGGATTTTTTTTATTATGGATTGAATTTATTTTGATGGATTAAATTTATATTGATATTATGGTTTTTAAATTTTATAAATTTTCACAATTTAGTTGTATTTATAATTCAATATATGCAAGTTTTTTTATATTTAATTATAATAAATCAGTTTTATAAATATATATTTATATATAAATGTATTTTTAACAATATAAACCAAATGGAAATAAATATATTTTTTCATTTAATTTAAAATAAATAATTATCAATTATATATTTAAATGTATATTTTTTTACATATTTATTTTTGTGGGGTCCTTAAAACATTGCAATGGGCAATGTTTTATTCACATGAATTTTGAAAAGTAATAAAACAAATTGAATGAAGATTCTAAGGAAATATGATTAATGATGACGAAAATGGAAAAGGAAGGAATGGGCGCCACATTCCACGATTCCTCCATGCCTAGTCGATCTACATGGTGGTCCACTTCACAATCCATATGTATACTAAGTTGTTCAAAAAAAGAGGATGATTATACCATACCCCCCCATAATAAAAATTAATTTGTAAGAAGAAGGAAGAGAAATCCACCCCAAAATGGTATTCACTATGAAATAAAATAGTTCATGGAGGAGGTGATGTCAAACAAATCCTAAAGAAACAAAGTTATTCATGTGACTGAGGTGGAAATTATCACTTTTGTGGATGGATGCCCAATGCCCCCACTAACCAAGTTATTTTCAGGCTGAGTCATCTTCCACAAGCTTCCAAAAAAGATGCTACGCAACCTACCAATATAGTTTCTACACCACTCTATAATAGGACCATGAGGGGAGGAATAAAGAGAGGAATTTTTAGGATATTGATCGACAAAGGCACATTAGAAAATAAAACTGAAAAAGACAAACTCTTTTATCAATTCTGTGTAGGTGTAACTCTGTATATATTATTAAAGGAGGAAAAACAAATTAATTGGTGGGATACAATCCAAAATATTTTTGATGATGTATTACTGAAAAATCATAGAATTAGTGCCCTGTTTTCCATCAGGCATCCTACATAGAAAAAATCTATTCGTGAGAAACCCTATACCGCATATAAAATCCCTACACGGATGAAACACATCACTGCATAGAAAATTGCTATGTGGATGGAACCTGAACCCATGTAGAAAAAGCTACATGGAATGAACCAATGTCTACATACCACCATGGAATGAGGAAAAATCCATCACCTTATTGAAATATGGAACGAGAAAGGATCCCATTATAGTAAAAGGAAATTCTACATGACATTGGGTATTTTTGGGTGTCCCACAATCTAGCTCCAAACATTTCCTTCCATTCCAATCATATCATCGGTAGTCCCTCCACGAGCCAGTTCAATGAAATACAGTAAAAGTCTTTACTAAATCTACTAGACCTATATGATAAGACCATCGAGCACTTCAACATTCCCTTTTGAGTTTACATACCCTTGTTAAGTAGCGTCATGTTGGTAATCCCAATAGTTAGTATATTCATGTTGGAAGAGATTCTTTCCACAAGCTAACTTGAATGAAACCCTAATCTCAGTGATCAAAAGGGGGTACTAAATTCCAGATCCTTCATGGATGTTGATGCGGGATTTGCCACTCATATTGAATTAAATATCTCTAATTGTATTTCTCCAAAAAAATATAGACATCGGGGTATATGAGTGATTTCGTTATCCAATGATAAGGTATAGATACTCTCCTTAGATCTTTGATACGTTCTTGTTGGTATGTTTGTCAAGCATCGAACTTTATTGGTGTTTCTACACAAACCCATGGAGGGAATATGATTCATGAATTTTCATATTGGACAACAGAATTCGTGGCCTGTTTGTTTTTGTTTTTCCTTGGAGAATGACTATTTCCGATTTTGGACCCGTGGTTCTTGATCTTTTTTGGGATATCTTATGAAAGTCTTCAAGTGGAATCTGGATTTTGATGTAGGTTCTGAGCCCCCCATTATTCTTATATGTATTGGATTCCCTAGATTACCTCTTCATCTCTTCAAACAGAGTACTTTATTTACCATTTGGGAACTATTCAGACACCCAATTAGGTTAGACACCACTAGTTCGTATTTGTCCAGACCTTCATTCCCTAGGATTTGTGCTGATGTAGACAAATCCGATGAATTTTCATCATGATTTTGTATTCAAAATGGAGATAATGGATTTATTCAAGAGGATGTATTTGAAAGTGTTCCAGACAACTGTAAAAAATGTTCTAGAATTGGTCATCTTAAGGAATATTGAGAGGCTAAAAGGGATACTCCCCCCACCCCGACATTGTAAGTCAATTTGGGTGGAAACAGATGCTGCAAAAAACACTACTGATAATCCTATTGATAGCAGCAATGTTTTAATTCCGACAGCTATTTCTAATACTATTCATGACCCATCAACTCTGGATGATAATACCCTTAATATTGAGGTCAGTGACGCTACTGAAAAGGGTGAAACCTCTAATGTTATGCCTATTCTTTATCAATCTATCCTGGAACCATGCCCTGTGCAGCCTCACTACACACCGTTTTAAGAGAATAAAGATAAATCAACTCAAATTTAGGATGTATTCTTCAAATCAATCTCTAGAAAATGGAAAAATAAAATTGTGGATGCTGATGGATTCATCACACCCAATCCAAAAAAATGAGGAAATGAAGGGACTACTCTCACCTTAAATAGAAAATTTTTACAAGATCAGTTGATGCTTCCAAACATGACAACACGAAAATTAATACACCAGCAAGTGCAGTTTATTTGACGGCTTTCACATTTGATACATCCTGAAAGAGTGTTTTAGATTTTCATATAGAGCATATGATTGATCCTCTTGTACCTCTTGAGGGGAATTTGAATGAATAATCAAAACAGATTATTGAAATAGCTTATCAAAGGCTCAAAAATTGTGAAATTTATGTAGATACTTATCTAGATATCGAATGATGAATGTTTAATAAGATGTTGTTGAATGAGTATAAACAATAATATAATTTATTATCAGTTCTGCTTTGTTTTTTTGAATGCCTTATGCTTTTATGCCGTGGAAATGCCTCCAATACATATGTTATTGACCTTCTTTTAGACGAGTTACTGCTGATTTTGAGGACTTAGATATTACTCAATATTGATGCAATTTAGCTGGACATGTTTTCTTACTTAGAGATTCATTGCATAGACTCTCCATGGCTTGGTTACTTGTGCACTTCTATAGTCTTTGGAGGTGTTGGAGTAGATTAAACAACATAATTTGGGTGGGTCCACCCCCTAATGTTCCTATAATGGAATACTTCTCTTTATATATATTCTGAAGACTACTGAAGGATCTTTCTTGGAGTTGATGTCCTTCCTTCATGAGGCGATCTATTACTTTGAAGGCAAAGTTTATTCCTGTTTGATTCTTTGTGAACTGTTGTTAGAGATTTTTTGCTACATCATCATGTATCTATTTCAATTTTGAGTTGGTGTAAACTAATTAAACCTCAAACTTTCATTGTAATTATTTATTAGATATATTTTTTTGAGGCAGGAATACAGTGACCAATTCATGTCACTTTTGTCACAATAAAATTGATCCCCTTTCCTAGAACCAATTCACGGGAATCCCTCCTAGAGTAATCCCCTCCTCTCGTAGAAGGCCTTACTTTTACTCCATAATATTTTTCCACCATCCTAAACTTTTTCCACAATAGGAGAAGAAAAAATGTTTGACATGCTGTATCTACCGCTTCCTCTTATTTCTCACACCCACCATGACTTGGGCATAGAGATTAGAAGATATCATAAAATCTACACGATCCACCCAACCGGTTGAACTATGAGAACTCTGATTCCTACACAAAGAAGGATATGTAGGACACATATTCACTAATTAAGTTCAATTGTCTTTATCCGTCGATATAATACCCAATCATGCCCCATCAATGAGAATCTCATATGTATAGTCCAAAACCAGCGGCTCAAAAAGGGCCTCTTTTTTACTTTTGAATCGTTGACCCCAAAACAAAAGGGCCTACTTTATGGTGTAAGCCTCAAATCCAAACCAAATTGTCCTCCAATTTGGTGTAAGCCCCAAATATTCCCCCTTAATTGGAAACCTCCATGCATAATCCCCACTTCTAAAACTAATTGAACTTTTATTTCCATATAACTAGGTTATATAGGACACCCCACTAAGGTTCATATAAGATAATTCACTTCTCTTGTCCATTCCATCATTATCATATTGGTTCATTCTCATCATCATCGTGTGACATTAAACTGAATGGGTTTCTGAACCACGTGGACTTTAATTCCCAACAAAGTAGGATACATAGGAATCCTCATTGAGGTCAAAAATGAGCTCTCAAATCCACCACAATGTTCTTTGGGAACATTCACAGTTTGGTCATATCCATCCCAGAAGACCACATCTCTTTTGGAATTCCTTTGGGCCACCTCGACGTTAGTCCTA
This sequence comes from Viscum album, assembly GCA_963277665.1. NCBI lineage: Eukaryota > Viridiplantae > Streptophyta > Magnoliopsida > Santalales > Viscaceae > Viscum > Viscum album. The sequence continues at coordinate 266,699,600 of OY728155.1, read as the reverse complement.
CATCATGTCTGGTGAAGGAATCCTCCACCTAAGAGTGATCACCTCCGGGCATTAAACAACATGGTTGGGTCTTCATCACATGAATTTAAAAGGTTAGGTGTCCAGTTAAGTGGCACCGAACAACATGGGTTCTGATTACACTCACGAGGGTCCAAATGAAGACTATCTTATGGGTTTTCTCCCATCATCAAAAAAATTACCATCCCCCTAGATGACTATGAACTCAAGAGAACATCATTATATGGATTAAATCAATCTTGTCCCAATATATTCTAGACCCATGTATACTCTGATTGATCTTATGATCTTGGAGTAAATCACATACACATGCTTGGGAATGAACCAAAGATTCACAAAAATATGATCATGGATTAAATCTATAATAGAACAATGAAATAGGCAATAGTTCCTCCAAAAGGTTTTGATGAGCATGAGCTCCCATCCTCTTGACCAATGTGAGTTCATAATTGTTGTTGGTGAAATCATCCAACGAACACCTAACCTTGGAAATAAGGTCCATGAATTATTGATATGAGATACGTTGGGTGTTTTTGGCTTTACAAATAAACCTGTTGGAGAACATCAGAGGACATTGTACCCAATGTGAATTGACTACACAACAATTTAACACATTGCAATCAACCATCGGGCAGACGCCTCATGTAGAAACAATGTTTATAATTTTTTATATCATATATGTGTAGATATATATAGTGATATTTATATTTACTGGTGTATATATATATATTTATTAACATATATTTATATGTCTGAGTGTGTTGATATGTATTTATGTAACATATATATCTGTTTATATATATTAATGTAAATTTTGTTATATGTATATATATTTATAGCTATTTATATCGATGTATTATTTTATTATTTTACTATTTTTTATCTATTTTTTATAATGTATTATTCGTTGAATTATTATTTATTATTTATTATTTTAATAATTATTTATTATTGATTTATTTATTATTGATTTATTTTTATTATAAAATTAATGTGAAATGACTATTTAATATTTATTACTTATTATTTGTTCATTAATTTATTATTTATTTATTTAATTAATATTTAATTAATATTTATTTATTAAGTATTTATTATTTAATTAATATTTAATTAAGATTTAAGAATTAATATTAATATGTTATATATTTTTAAATTAATATTTATATTTTATTTATTATTTATCACTTATCATTTATTATTTATTAATTATGTATTAGTTATTTACTGATTTTATTAGTTTGTTATTTATTATTATTTGGTAGTATTTAGTATTTATTAGTAATTATCATTTAGTATTTATTATCATTCACAACTTATTAACATTTTTTATCATTTATTACTATTTATTAATTTATTATTATTTAATGATTATTTAATTATTTATCATTTACGAAATGATTAATTATTATTTATTAATTATTTATTTATTATTCTTTTAATAATTAATTATAATCCCTTTATTATTTATCTATTATGTATTATTAATTAATTTAATTTTTATTTATTACTTATTTATTATATATTCATTATTTATTATTATTTAATATCAATATTTCTTATTTGTATATGTATATGTATATTATAATCTATTTAACCATCTAATGAGTAGCTTACTAGAGCAGTGATGTCTTTGTAGTATATCCAAGAGGTAAGGGGTTCAAATCTGTCCGAGTGGATATATTTTCCAGATTTATGCATGGCTGTAGGGAATATGCATGCATGAAAGGATAAATAATAAGTAATATTAGTATATAAATAATAATTAAATCTTAATATTCAATTAAATATATAAATAAAAAATAAAAAATAAATAATAATTAAGAATAAATTAATAATAATTAAGAATAAATTAATAATAATTTAGAATAAATAAATAATAAAATAAATAATAATAATAATAATAATAATAAAATAATTAGTTACATAAATAAAAAATTTAAACAAAACAAAAAAACTGTTATAAATAAACATCGTGAAATAAAAAACCACCACCTAAAAAACACTATGAAATGATTCCAAACATGAAAAAACACAACAATTTTAGGAAGTGTCACACATCATTTAGCAGTTGTTCTACTAAATTCCAATATAACTAATGGGAAATGAATTTTTTGTAGGGAGAGTTGAAATATAGAGAGGTATGGTGTGTTTTAAAGTGTGGAAGACTAGTTTTGATATTGTGTGACTGGTCAGAGAGGGACTTCAATTGTGTGATTGGGCGATATGGTAGAATACACCTATTGGGTTCAAATGATATTGATTTGGTTAGTGGTAATGATCATTTTGGGAGTGTCTTTATGAACTTCACTCTAATATTGGAGGAAGAGAATGAGTGTTGGAATGTAATTTTAGTGGAAATCCTTAGAATATGAGGGATAGTGTGAACTGGTTATCTGTCGTGCTAATGGGTTTGTAGATCAATTAGGGGATATGTGTGGGTAATGGAATTATAGATTTAATGTGATTCATAGGGAAATGCCATCTTAATGGATTAATTCAAATGAAAAGATCAACCAAATTTGAATGTGGTCACATTAGAGATGGATTATAGAACTCTGGTTTGGTCGGTCTATGAAAGAGCCATAATTTGGGCATTCTAGAATGTGATGACTATGTCTTTGGAAGAATAATTTTTATTGATACTATTACCCATCAAGGATGGTGATAAAGGATCATTTTAAGGGAATACATACGGTTGATATATTACCATTTCATATTAGAGGGTGTGTCCCATATTTTGAGATTATTTTTGAGAATCTTGAGGATGAAAAATGTGATAATCTAGGGAAGGGTAGTGATGGGTGTTTCATGTTGGTTCTCAGGTATGTGTATAGTGGTCATTTATAGTTGTTAGGATTGTCATGAATTATTCTTGGGCTATGTAGATCAATAGTTTCATTTTAGTTGTGTGATTATGATGATACTCCTTTGGTGGGGAGCGTCAAATGGGTCATAATTTCATAACCCTTGTGTAAAAACTGTTGACGATGTGGTGAGACCATATTGAGGACAGTTGAGAAGACACATGGATGTGTAGGTAGATATGCGTTTATCAGGTTCCACATATAATAACTTAATTTTGATTTAGATGTAGTTTTTAAATGGCATCTTGGTGTCTATATCAGTCTCATGATGGAATTTAGTGTGATCCAAGATTGTGTCAAATTAGAGATTCTTTAGTTCTTAGGGCAAGGGTATAATGAAAATTTTCGGTTTTTGAGGACCCTTTGATGTTGTTAAAATTACTATTATGTTTGATCATCGGTGATGCTGTTCTCAAAATTTTTTTGATTCCTACAAGAAATAAAACATTATGATTATGTGATTCAATAACACATCGATGAGTGACAATGAGTGTTTTTAAGGACTATTGACTAGAGGACCAACTGGAGATGCTGTATATAAATAGTTTTTGTGTGATTGATAACATATATGGTGTGTTGTATCAATAATTAATAGTGTTTTATTTTAATTGAACTAGGATTTTTGAGTTAAAATACTCATCTAGGATTATAGATGTAATGACCTAAATTAATATAAATAAATTCAGAATCATATACAAAGTGTTCTATATGATTTTTATTGATGGATTTGAAATATGGATATGTTCACATGATCTAATTAAGGATAATAACCCTTACTTTGGAAAATTTTTAATTTCCTCAAGATTTATGGGTTATATTTTAAGAGGAGAATTGTTTTTTGATACCAAATCGTGGGATGTTTTGAAAGATATGGGTTGGATCTAAATGTACAGGGATAACATATATTAAGAATACGTTTTTTGAATATATTTAGATGATTTTTTATATTTTATGGTGTTCTTTTGATTGTTTTAGTTGGTTCAAGGTGACCTTATTGTTAATTTTTTTTATAGGTGGATCATTACACAATGAAGGGTGGGGGTCATACCAATAAGAGGGGTTGATGAATGTGACATCATTGATTATGAGGGGACCTATAACATGAATTTTAAGGGGTAAAAACTGATTATATTCCCATTAATTATCACCATGTGATCTTTTCTTTTATGGGGCATGTATATGTATGGGTTTGGAGAAGTCACATCATTTCTAGGGATTTCATTCCTTGAATAAAACCTTTATATATTGAATTTGTAAAATTAAAATGCCCTTATTTATTGAGAAATATCACGTCCAATTGAATCATACCATGAGGATGAACCATAAGAATTAGTTTTTCCCTATGGTATAATGGAGATAAGATCATTTCATGGGAATCATGCCATGGTGAGAACCTAATATATTTTATTTTTTTACAGAAAATACCCATATGTTTTGGATATACTGTGTCATAGGGTTCCATGCGATGATGGTGAATCATTGGTGTGATTTTTGGGAACCTATAAATAATTCCTTTGTGAAATTCCATGAGGAATGTTGGTGGTGTAATGTTCGTTGGGCCGGGATATAGAGTGGTACATGGTGAGATATGTCGTTCTATGAGGATGAGGTCTATTCTGTTGAGTTTGTTCCTGGGAGAACATTGGTCCATGATATGTGGAGTCCTTAATATGAATTCATGTGCTTAAAGTATTGATTCTAATCATTGGAGGTTTACTATTCCATAACCAAAATACCATGACATGAAAAATGGGCAATGTGATGGTATTTAAGGATAATATTGGTGGTTGGTCACACCATAGGTCCTCAGGCCAAACCATATATTGTAACCTTGGTAAGGGAATCACTTAATCTTCCATATTGTTCAATGCATGACAAGGCCCTTTTCCAATTCCATTAATGTATGTATAAATCAATCTTTTAATGGTCAATAATACACATGTTTTTTATTTATAGGGTATAACTAAAGGGAAGTATGGCCATATATTCTCCATCTAAATTCTTACATTAATACATAATAATGGAGTGGGTTTTAGTGGTGATTATATTTTGGTTATACTTTATTTCCTCCCTTTGATCCACTCCAATAATCATTATTTTTTATTACATAAATTTTATGATTAATTTGGCTATGGATTTAGGAATATTCCACTAGATCACAGGGGAATATGGTTAATATAATAGTAATTTTATTCATTAGTATACTGGGTGAATATCTCGAGATTCCAGAATTTAGTTTCCTAACATTTTGGAATGTAAACATATCCTGATTATTTTTCCCATTATACATCTTTTGTTAAATTAGATTAATTTATTATATGTGATTTTTGTTTTGAAATAGGGGCACATGTGTTTGTAATAGCTCAGAAAATCCATGGACATGATTTATTGGGGATGAGTGCATCTTGTCAAGGATGGTAACTCTATGTTTTATATAGGTGATCCCTATATTAATAACCCATTTTATTAACCATAAATTGTTGTGCCCTCATTAAGGAATATATGTTTTTGGTTAATGTAATATGGACTGAGAGTTATATGGGTAAAAAGAATAGTTCACACTAAGCCTCCTAGAGTAGGAGCGAGTTCCCCTTCTCTCTTCGGTTATATTGGGGTGACTAAATGATTAGGTCTGTAAAGGGAAGTGGGATTAATAAGAATTTATAAGAGTGTTGTGATATTAAATAGAGATTTGTATGATATATGAGTAGATTAGGTTGATATACTAGAGTTAGATGGGAAGGAATGAGAGGCTTAGTAATACTGGTGACATGTGATGAAATCGTACATCCCACACATAATGGGAAACAACCCCTGAGGGTGGGGTAGAGACTTGGTGTTTTACATGAGAGGGATAATACATTCATTGATTAATGTATTGTGATATATAGGATATGTTTTAGATGATGGAATTAAGATTTTAGTATGGGGATATGTGGAATGAGACCCCTGTATGGGTCTTGAATGTGTTCGGATGAATTGGACATGGGATTCCAAGAGGCTTAGTGTAAGATAGATTTGAGTGGTCCCTAGTTATCGGGACCAAATGGTGACATATATATTGGAAGAATATGTGACCAATATCTTAAGGATATGATAAAATTATAATTATAGGACATGAAATCAACATGGGAATGATGAGTTCCTATCAGTTTCAATGACCAAATACAATAATTATTTTATTGAATGTATAAAATTCTCTTATGGGTGATATTATAACGATAAATGATTCAACATATTGTGCTCTAGTGATTGGGAATGTCTTGAGACGATTAGTCTATCAGGTTAGAAAAATTAGGAATTATAGTGTAAATAATATGACCAATAGAGTGCCCAAGACATTATATGACTTTTTCCAAATGGTATTATGATCGGTCATGGGACCCACCTTGTAATGGTGTGGTTTATATTTATGTGTGAGGCAAATTTTTGTAAATCCCTCCCTAGGTTTCGTTTTATTCAAAAATGATATATAATTTAAGAGAGGATAGTAATTTAAAATTCTCTCATAAGATCAATAACTTCTATAATTATCCATCGAAACATTCCTAAGGATTGGTTAAACTCATTCTTGAGGTTGTTTGTTGACATTACATCCTCCGATCACTAATACATGTGATTGGGCACAAGACCAATATAGTGTTATTGTGGTTCAACTTGTGTGGGATGATTTGCTGTTACACTCTTTCCTTAGTTGTAGTAACTAAAAATTCTATTTTTATAAAAAAAATAATACTTCTACCATTTTTATATTTCATGGCATAATGTTTTTAATTTTATATGGCGAATATGGTTTTTTCACAAACATGGTCAAAACAAGACTAATGTGTTATTTAAATTTTCCCTCAAAAATAAGATTTTAGGAATAATTGAAAATGTAAAATATAATTATACTTAATTTTATTTATGATTATTTATTATAATATATGGAATTAAAAATTTATTGTCTATCAATTTGATAGTGCTAAAGATAAGATCATTAGGAGGTATAAAGGGATATTTTTCAGAAAATTATTTTTTATAAAATTCATAATGGATTCCTATTTAAATTGAGTAAAATAATATTTAATGATAAATGGTTTAAATAATTTATTTATATTATATATATATATATAAATGTTTATTTTAATCCATAAAATTACTATTACTCATCGTATAGTTAATATAAGATCATTTTTTACGTAAAATGCATTTTTTTAAAACCCGTTTGTCAACTTGATTTGCAGTTTTATTTCTAAATTAAATTATACCAATTATGTTTTTAGAATATAAAAAATGTATTAAATATTATTAAATATCATAATAAATAATTTTTAATAATTTTAACATAATTTTTTTCATAATAAATAGTTAAAATAGTAAAATTATTAATTACAATGGTTAAGGTAAAGACAAGTTTACTAAGGGTTATGCTATAATCAAAACGGTAAAAACAACCTAATTTTTTTATTAAAATCCATATAATTTTTTTATTTATACATTATCAGTTTAAAGTTATAATTTCAGAATATTTTGAGAAATATTTCCATGAATGTGACATGGAATCAATGAAAAACTTTAAAAAATTAAAAGTGTGCCACTCGCCTTAATTATAAAAGGGAACCTCCTCCCCTCACTTATGGAATCTTTTAAATAAATTTATCCGAAAAAACCATAAAAAGCTATCCCCAACATTATTATACATGTTATAGTGATTCTTGTATTCCCAAAAGGCCAACCCTAGGGTCCTTTAAAAGAGTCCCAAAGGAGAGTTTTCTAAAAAAGGTAATTGTCTTCACCAGGATCATTATTTTATACATTGTAACTTACAACAAAAAATTAGGTATTAATACATTAAATATGATAAAAACATTATTTAAATTATAATTATATTTTATTATGTTGATGGAATAATATTTACCTATCTCATTATCTTTCAAATTTTCATCAGAACCATCACTCATGTGTAAAACATACTACCACCTCAATAACCGATGTAACTTTGTTTCCATAAATGAGTCAAATAGATTACCATAATGACATAAATAATGAATATAAATTATAATTATTTGATTTTATTGATTCTGGAAAATTAATTTTTCATCCAATTCATTCCCCTTTCACCCATTAAGGAAATGATAACCTCACTTGTGTGTACGTATGACCTACTATCTCTACAAACTGATGTGATTCATTTTTTTGTTGAATATTTTAAGAATAATTATAAACAAGTTTTTAATTAATAAAAATTATAATTATAACATTAATTTAATTTTTAGAAGATATAAATATATCCCATACACAAGAACCAAAACTTCTCTGAAAAAACATGCATGAGAACCCAAAGTTTCTAACACATGAAGTAATGTTAATAATGAAATATTAGTAACAAAAAGTTGATAAGATTTTATAACAGGATCAAATATGATATATAAATATGAATATGGATCTACTATAAATTAATAATATTTTAAAAACTCATTATATTGAAGGTTAAATTACGTTCAACTAAATGGAAGCATGAGTTAAGGAGTTTCATTTTAAATTTCATTCCATTGAGAATTTTTTTCATCATGAACGTATTCACATTTATGTGGTATATATATTACCACATTGAAATATATTAAACTTGAATACATATTTATTCAGGATGATTAATGTTTCAATTCTATTTTATTCTTTTAAGGGGTAATAGTTCAAATGTTTCCAAAGATGTAATAATTTATTTTATATTCTTACATTATTTATGGATTTCTTTTATTTTCGTTGATGAAATCATATAATTGTTACTTCCTAAGCCCCAATTATTTTTTATACTCTAAGTATTTAAGTGTTTACAGATTATTTTATAACCCTTTTTCTATTTTCTACTTTGAATCATGCAAATAAATTTATAAATAAAATGAATTATATATATATATTAATCATATATATATTACTTGTATGTCCATATTTTTCAAAATTGTTTTATAGAAGTCATTTTTTTACTGAAATGATTTTTAAGGACGTTGTATGTTATCATTTAATTTTTAAAATGTATAAAATGAATCTTTATAATTTCACTATCTTTAAAAAAAATAAATATGAATATTATTTTATTGTATATGAAAGTAACATACTTCCCAGTGTCAATAACTATTTTAAAAAATAAATGGATTCTAAATTTTTTTTTTTTACAATTAATTTATTTACTGGAAAATTATTTTAATATTTCACTTCCATTTTTATTATCTATCCAAAGGACATTATATTATTATAAATCATATATTTAATATGAACTGATGGTCATATCTTATCCCTTATTATTATTTTTTGTTTTTAAATTGCTCTTAGAATATTCACATTCTTATGATCACTATACATTAAATTTTTCTTACACATCCAAATTATTTGTATCATAGATATGATTATTTCCTAATTCATACTCTATTTTTACATATAATGTTATTTATGAAATTTATTCTAATGGATGAGGACAATCTTGATGAATCCATATTATATACTTATTATAGATATTTATTGATAAGACATTTTGTGTATAAATTAAATTGATCATTAAATTTAAGGAGAATTCATTTGACATGTAGCTATGGATGGGACCCAATTTAAGAAATCCCCTTGACGCATCAATTGGTTTCATGAGAAAAATCAGTTATCCAAATAAAAGGAGTTTTTTATCTATATGTACCCAATGTTTTAAAATGTCATTGAGAATGTTATTGATGGTATAGATATAATGATTTCTAAGATCATGATATCCAATATTAATCATTTCCTTCATTGATAATGTATTTGTTATTATCCATGAGTTTTTCATTGATATTATCCATGGATGTATTTCCTTATCATGTTATTAGTTAAACAGAATGTGTTTTTCGGTTATATACCTTTCTATATTGGTTATGACTTGTATAATCATGATATATTCCATTATACATAGCACTTTCTGAGTATCTTAGCTCACACTTATTTTATTTTCCTTTTTGTACGATATGAAGAAGAAATATTTGAATGATTACAAGGATATAAAATGATTTCATTACTATGATTTACATTTTATCACCAATATAAAGTGGGTATCATGTATATATCTATCCTTTTATGAATACTATATTGATCATTCCTTCAAGATTAGACCACTTTTATTTATGCTAATGTAATAAAGTATATATTGGATCTTGGTTATTGAAGTCGAAGTTATTACCGTTGTTATTAGAGGGAGGTATAGTAGAAGCCCTTAAAAATAGATTTATGAAAAATTTATTAGTGAACATAACCCTAATATTAATTTTTTTGATATGTCAAATTGTCGAATAACATCATAATTTCTTTAACATTGATATTTTAGGTTTTTTATAAATATATAATAATTTGGATATTATAAGTAAATTTGGTTTTGGAAAAGATGAATCTAGGGGTAATAACCCTAAAAAGAGATGGTTTGAGTATATGAAAACCACTATTTTGTTTCATCGTGAGTGTTACCTTGCAATACACCTTGTTTGGCATTGGCGGGGGATATTCAATGGTTATTAACATTTTATTTACAAAAAATTATGTGTTATTAGATTTTTTTGTTTTAAATATATTCTTAATGAAATGAAGCTTATTATTTTAGGACTAAGAATTCATAAATATTCAATATATGTTAAGTAATATATTAGATTTATAATTATAAATTATAATTTAAAATTCAGAATTCTATGAGGAAATATAGTATATATCATTGATTATAATTGGGACCTAGAATAAATATTGAACTCAATACACATGGTCAATGTATAAATTTCTCTATTGAGAATGACAATATTACTAGTATTGGATCTATGGAAATAATTGATATATTAGGCCTAGTTAATTTGGTTATGAGAAATAATCTTTCTCGAATTGATAATCTTGTTATTGAATAACAAGATTCACCAATATTGAATTCATTATGTGATAGAATCCCCCAACATTTAGTGGGACTAAAAATCATGTGGTTTTAGATAATTTGATTAAGTAATTTGAAATAATATTTACGACCTTGGAATGAAATGAAAAGGAAAAGTTTATACTATCTATCTTTTATCTCATGGGTGATGTTGACCACTGGTGGTTATTGATCCAGAATTCATGGGATGAATATGAAATGTAACACATAGATTGGAGAGATTTTAACGAAAAATTCTTTGAAAAATATTTCCCTCATGATCAGTGATATGAAATTAAGATAAAGTCACTAATATTTAATAGAAATGAATAATAATGCAATAAATATTATGATTATACCTTTATAAGACTATCCATGTATGATATATATTACATACACAACATGGAATGGACTGTTAACCATTTTCATAAAAGCATTAGTCTAAGTATCTGAAAGGGAAATGGTTTCTCAAATAATTTCAACATATTATGAAAAATTATAAGACACTATCAAAAAAGAGAAGGAATATTATAGATTAAATATATTTAAAGGGTATAAATAGAATAAGAGGCCATCTTAATACCTTGAATAATTGAATCCATCCAAGAAAAATAATTAAAAAATTAAATTTACACAAGATAAAATTATTGAAAGTAGCATCCTGGAAAATACATGAAGTGCATGGGAGTGTGTTACAATTATATTGATAAGGGTCATCTAGATAATGAATGTATGGGAAATAAATATACCTATACAATCTTGTTATTCAAAATTAAATAAATGGTTGCATTATTCAAACCAATTTCCTAGATGTCAAGGGAATAGACCATAGAAGAGGCTAAGGGGAGAAAACTAATATTATGAAATAACAACAACTGACGTTGAAGTTCCCAATGATGTTGTGGTATGTACTTTAATCATACAGTCATATTATGGTAATGCTCTATTTTATAATGGATACTTTCACTCTTCAATATCTCCAATATTTTGTATGAAATTTAGATATTTACCTAGCATGTTAAGAATGGAGTTTTCAATCAAAACTCCTACTTGAAATCTCACTCTAACAAATATTTATCTAGAATTTCGGATTATAACACATAAACATTGCCTATTATTAGAAAACAATATTATATATATTACTAAATTTTATATAATCCATGGTATGGAATAGATATAAAAATATGATGAAAAAAGTTATTTAAAAAGGAAGAAAATTACAATTCATGACAAATATTTGAAATTTTTATCTTTAGAGCAGAGACTTATTCATCTAAGTCATTTCTAGATCCACCGCAATAGAAGTTCTAAATTATATTCTTGAGAAAGAAGAAAATAAACAATATATTCATAGAAATTTTAATCTTTAAATTGAAAATAATCTTATTGTTTAAGATTATATTGATCTATTTTGTAAGGAAATACAAAGAAATATTCCACAAAATGAAGTTTAGTTTTTTATTAAGTTAATCCACCACACATGACCAATATCAAAGAATATTCATAGAAGGGACACTGTGGAATTAGTGGAGTTGAATAAAAACACAAGAGGACTTGTTGATAAAGGATTTATTATCCCTATTGTCTCACATTGGGGGAAACTATTATTTTGATTTAGAAGATAGATGGGTCCATGGGGCAGTGCATTCATTATTGGGAAATCAAGTCTATTATGATAAAGAACAGGTATACATCACCTTTCATTTATGACTTATTTTATCAAATTCATGAAGACAAATATTTTTTAAAGATTAAACTATTCTATGGGAATCGAAAATTTTGTGTAAATATGGAAGATATTCTGAATACAACATTTCAAATGAGGTAAGTAGCTTACATGTTTATAGTAATTCCCTGGAGATAGAATAATTCACCATTTACTTGTATAGATCTAAGGAAGGGAGTATTAAATTATTATACATATAATTTTTGGGGTATTAATTGATGATATATTGGTGTATTACAAAACCTATGAGGTCTATGATAATCTGTTACAGATCATTCCTTAGACTCTTAAATGAAAATTGATATAATGGAAATTTAGTTAGTGAGTATTATGAATTCATGAATTTTCTTTTCATGTTAATATTATCTCAATGGATGTAATAACAATTGATCCCATAAATAAAAATGTAATCAAAGAATGATATAAACCTACAAACATTATTTTTTTACATATATTAATTTGTTTTGGAATGTTGATATTTGTGTCTTGTTAATTTTTTATCAATTTCCTAACCTATTAACCGAGATTAGATGTAATGGTGATATGTTAACATAGATAATGTAATGTGAATAATTTTTTAAATAATTCAATAGGATATTGGTAAATTATCTTATTATGACTCTACCATCATGGAATAATTAATTTTTGATAAATAACGACGAATAGAATAAGAGAATTGGTTGTGTCCTTATAATAAATGATATATTTATTTCTTATGAATCAAAAAAATTAATGAATCATGAATAGAACTACCAAACTTGTGATCTTGAGTTAGAAGTTATAATTTTTTTCTTTGACGATATGGATAAATTATGTCTATAGTGAATGATATGAGATATGTACAGACCATAAGATCTTACAATCCATTTTTTCATATAAAGATCTCAATATGTGGCAAATACGATGGCTTTTATTACTCAAGGGTTATACTTTCTCAATACACTACCACCTAGGAAAGAAAATTAGGTTAGTAGATGCATTTATTTGGAAATATCATGTAGTTTTTATAGAAATGAAGGTTAATAGGGATCATAAGCTTATGAATATTGTAAATATGGTTATATGCTTTATGAAGGAAGGGAAGAAATAAACCCATTTTCAAATTAAATATAATTAATATTTATTTGGAAAGATATAATTTTATAAAAATGATGATAATAATATTTAAAATAATATTAAACCCTTTAATGAAGAGAATTTGGAATAATTAATTGGTGATGATGTTGTTTTGATATTTGGATGGATACCATGTTCTATGACTATAACTGAACTAAAAAGGTAATAATTTTATGATGCTCATAGCTCTACCATCTCTATACACCCTAGTAGCACCAGGATGTATAAGGATTAGGGGGATCATTTCTTATTGGATAACATGAATTAGGAAATTGTTAACTATGTTTCAAGATCCTTGGTTATTTTGTGGGTGGTAGACGTGTTGAATCATCCTAAATGAGTTATGTAGCCTCTATCAATTTCTATATGAAATTTTGATGATATTAGTATTGTATTTGTCCCATTACTACTAAATAATCCTAGAAATAATGATTCAATATGGGTTATTGTTAATCACCTTATCAAATCAACACAATTCCTTGATATAAGGTAATATTTACCACTTGAGATACCTTTATGGATCTATGTTACTGATGTTTTAATACATTTTAGTTCACCACTTTTAATTATGTTAGATCATATTCCCGATATTATATTAATATTATCGAATATTCTTCAGAAATATCTTGATACTGAGCTCCATTTATGTATCACCTACCACCCTCAATCCAATGGAAAATTCAAAATGACTGTTTAGACACTTAAAATACATTTTTGGGTCGCCCTCACATGAATATAAAGATATGTGGGATAATTATTTACCTGTGGAAGGGTTTTTCTGTAGTAATTGTTTCTATTCACGTATTGAAATTGCACCATATAAAGCATTATATTATATGATATGCCATAATTCAACTTGTTGGGATGAAGTTGGTGAATGGAAAATTTTAGGGCTATAATCTTTTTGGGAGACAATGAACAAGATAAAGACAATAAAATCTTATTGATGAAACTCTGAGAATAAAAAATATGGAATATGAGGATAAAATATGTAATAAATATTTTAAACATTAAAAATTAATTAATATAAAGGATTTAAAAATCTGAATTGATGATCATGGAATATCTATGAAAGGATCATGTAAATATCTACCCTAGTGATTTTGTTTGTGATTAAATATTATTGATTGATTATTTTTTAGATGTGTATAATATTAAGTAATTGAACTGGATGAATTTTGTGCATACCATATTCCGTTAAGAGACAATTTTTAAATTATAGATTGGGAAGTGAAATTTTTGAAACTATATATTGCTATCTAAATTTATTGATATTAATAATAAATGATATTCTATAACTAAATATTAAATAATAATAATTGAAGGATTATCCAGGAAATATATAAAAATAGAGAATAAATTTAATTGGGAGTTGAGAAACTCAAATGGGACAAGATATTGATCACTGGGTTTTCATGTAAATTAAATAATGATAAATATATGTGTTTTATAAGAATAAATCTATTATATAAATATTGTTTCTAATGAATGAATTTTTTATTAGTGATGTTTCTAATTGTTTTATATATTTTCTTTATTATCTTAATTATTTATAATTTATATATTCACTAATAAATTACTTAGTAATGAATTTTTGATAATGCTCAGGATGACCTGTACATGTCTGTAAACATAATGTGGTGGTAAAACATGTAATGATAATGGTTTATTCAATTTTTAACAAGTGTTTTCCATTTTTAAATAGTAGTGATGGTTTTAAATCTCTTTATATTTTATTCCTATGGTTTTAATGATACTAGATCATGAATGAGTATACTTAATATATTGATGATAATTCATTTTAAAAAATGAAAATTTTTATTCATGAATTAATTTGATATTTTTTAGTTAAAATGTTAAACTAATTTCGGATCGTAATAATTCTATTTTAACATCTATTTTATTAAAATTGATATCAGAGAAGTATATATTCCACATTAATGATTGGGTTTTTATTGAATGTGGATAAATCAATGATTTTAGTTCATGAATGATTTCATATTAATCATATGAATTTTAAAGGTATGTATATTTTGTATTATATAAATTATATAATTAGGAATGAAATAATACTTTTTTGTTATCCACAATTTATAATGTTTTTGATGATAGATTAAATTGATTTTTACCATTGGTTCAAAGTCTTACAGTGATTCTTAATGATAAAATGGATATTTAAAATGACAGAGGAGATTGAAATTAAAATTTACCTTCATAATTTCATAAAATGATTAAATATTTATGGTAAATAAATTTTCCAAAATAATATTAGGAAAAAATTAATACATTTAATAATGTAACAATAAAGAGAATGTTGTAAAAGTGAAATATATAGAGAATAATTTGGTGTAATTTGAGTGATATAGTGTAAAATAATTGATACCTAATTTTAATGTTTGAATGATATTTTAAGCATTATCATTACTTTTAGAGTCCCTATAAGAATAAATTATATTAAAGAAGATTATGATATTTTTATCAGCAAATATTTCATCATTGTTTATCCTCTAACTGATATTAGATTGCATACCTTTCTACTTTATGACTTACATAATATATCAATTTAAATTTAACATTAAAAGGAAACAATGTTGTTGATAGAAGAAATTTTTGATAGAGAAATTCATTTTAAATCTCTAAATTATCTGAATTTTCATGAAGTAAACTGTCACACAGAATTTTCATTTGATAAAGATATAGTTAAAGTGAATAGTTCTTTGGTATTTATGAAATCCAAGAAACATAAATGAAAGAATAAGAGATATTTAAATATTAATCAATCCAAATAGGTAAATACATGGAATTTTTTGGATAACTATATTGATCTTAAAAAAATGATCACAAATTTCATGTTAGTCCAAGAGGGATTCAAAATAAAATATTAGAAAAACTCAATGGTGTTAAAAATTATTCTACAGTTAAAGAAAAATTTTTATCAGAAAAAAAGAGAGGGGAATTTATTTCTAAGATGTATGAATATTCAGATGATGGTTGTGACAAGGAATAATATTCATTATATGATATATCAGAGAACACATTATATTTAATTATGAATAAGAAGGTTAAAATTTCCATGTGACACCCATGATGACTATTAATTATTTATTTTTTATCTATTTCAAGTATTTGATTTGAAAATTGATACATTTGAAAAACAATGTAGGTTTCATGGATTGGTTTTAAAGGTACCATAATCATGAATATTAACTATGATTCATCAAATTTTAATAATGTATCTTCTCAATGTTTTGTAACCATCATTCACCTAAAAAATTCAAATATTTTTATTTATAAAATTAGGATTTCACTAAAGGGGGTTAAACATAGCATTAGACATTTTAGAACCTCTTATCCATCTCCTACTAGAATCTTATCTTCATACCTTTGATCCCACTTCCTAAATAATTATCAAATTGGTTTAATTATCATAGTAAGTCTACCTGAATTATCATACTCCATCTCATTCTTCCCTATTTTTTATTTTTTCTCATACATGGTCCTGTTAACTAGATTTTATATTTTTTAATTTTCAAATTTTCATTTTTAATGTTTTAGGATACAAAAATCTATCTATAGATCTCTCATATTATTATTTAATAGAGAAACATCACATTTCAATGGGATTATATCATGTCATAAGGTATCTTTATGTAATTACCTTTTTTTCAAAAAATAAAATGTGTGATTTATGGGTTCAAATGATTCTTTCATTGAAATAAATGCTTTATATGATATCCTTAATGTTAATTTTGTAAATATATTACGATTATCTCTTCTTTTTTTATATAATACATTCATTTTTTATGTGTTTAATTTTTCAGATGTTACGGGATTTCAAACCAAGTTTTTTTGAGATTTCTAATTAGACATTTATAATGAAACCAAGGAAAACATGCTGATATAAGTTACTAAATATATTTTTAAGAATTTTTTAATATGATTTTACGAATTATTTTAAAGGATTGGATTTTGATTATATACATTATATTATTTTTCACACAATTCTCTCAATTAACATTAGTATCATATTTCTGAAGAAATGTACTGATATGAAATAATTTTTTATTAGAGAATGAATAGTTAAAAATTGGATTTATTTTAATTTTTTTGAATTATTTAAACCCCTTTGACTATGGTAATAATTTATTTGAATACCCCATTTCATTTGGAGGGTTTATAGGATATGAATATATTATATGTTATAATTCTACACTTCATAGACTATACCCTTCTGAGTTATGATGATACCCTAGATATATGGACTTGATATGAAATTAAATTTAAGGTTAAATTGTGGGATCATTTCTTTTGTAGTATTTCACTATTTCAAGATAGTATTCCCACTAGTATTGTATTTCCCTCAGGGTATCTTTTTTTGTGCTACTATATGTGGAGATCGTTATATATTGTATTTGAAAGAGGATTCTATATTTATATACCTTAATATGCAATCTCCATTTATTCCCTGACATGATTTTTACTAAAAACATTTCTTGTTATTAATATTTTTTACAAATAATTTTTTGGGATCATACTAGTCATATTTTTATAAATCTTATATGTACACTTCATGTGTATGTTTATTGTGTTTTTTATATTAAAATTAATGGTAAAACTACACAATGTTATATTTTATTCTTAATAAATATTGTATGGGGGTAGAAGAGGTGAAATTTTATTGGATATCACTTTTAAAGTAGATATGAGTAATATAAATTTATATTCCTCTTTGTTCTTTTATTTTCGATTCATTATGAAATTTCCATTATTGATTCATATACTTTCATTATCAAAAATTTAGATGCACTATGGTTTTATATTTGGGATAATTGGATAATTATTAATATTTTTAATTTTGTCCTTTTCAACCCAAATAATTGTAATTTATTGTAATTGAATAATTATTTTATGTTATTCCATATACCTTTGTTTCTAAACTATTTATTTTTGGGAATGGCCATCTTGGGTTAATGAGAGGAACCCATTTTTTATTTTTTTAATTAAAATATAAAATCATTAAATTTTTTTATAGTTTATGTATATTACTTTTCATTAGTCCATTGTGATAGGGAGGATTCTTTTTATAGTTACACAAGTCAAATAAATATTTTATTCCATAAATTTTAATATAAATATCTAATAAACACAGTTAATGGATCCAAAATCATATTTTTATTAGGATACATGGTTCTTAACACATTTAAATGAACATAATATAAACTAAAAAATTATTATTATCACCATAATGTGATACCATATCCCTTGGAGCTTCTAAAACTTCATAGGATGACATGGGGAATATATAAACAAAATGGGTGAGTAATAAAACGAAATAAGGGAATAATCATGATAAATAATCCTAACATATGAGTCAAATGGAATTAAATGATATTATAAAATACAAGGATAATGTATAATAAAATGGAATAAAGATATAAAAAATAAGGAATCATATGTTTAAGGAATCATAAAAACATTAAACCAATATTAGACGTGATATCAATATAAGTTAAGGTTGAACACCAAGATAGTATAACATAGTGGAAAAAGTCATATAATGGATTATGTTTACTCCTAAATCCCATAAATATCATCTCACGATATATAAAAATTACACAATGAATCAGAGTGTTAAATGGGATCACCCTTCGTAACATTTACTTTCGTATGTGTTCTATATAAGGAAATCAATGAAAAGTCATAAGCATTGGAAAAAACAAATGAAAAGGAAACGAGTTTCCTAATAATGTCATATAGAATTACCAAATGTAATATAATAATGATTTTAATGAAATTAGTGATTAAAAAAATATTTATAATTACTTGAAAAATAGATATTTCAAGAAAAATAATGTCCATGTGGGGTGAAGTCATGAAACAGAGAAGAGAAGTTACTTTTGAAATATTCATATTAAGAGAGGTTTTGAGGAAAATGGTGAATAATAATTAAAGTGGATAAGGGAATAGTAATTTATATAATAAGATTTTTGAACTAAAAAAAGTTTTACACATTTAAATGTAAAATTTTCAAAACATTATATGGTTAAAAAAAATTTATAGAGTGTTACTTAGAATGGGGTAAAAATAATTGATATTGCGTTTAATTATATTTTTTAACAAATCACACTGATAGGGAACCCATAAAAACATACTTATACCCCCCAAAATATGGGAAATAATAATTAGGTATATAAATCATGGGAAAACATATACATAATTTTAAATAAATACATGAGAATAATAGTGTGATTGTGTGAATTTTAGAGTGAAATGGCCTGACACTAAGTAACGTATGGATGTTTAGTAGTTCATTTAACTTAGGACCAAATTCAAACATCACTTTCACTTAATGTGCTGAAAAATAAAATGATAATTTTTAAAAACATGATTTATAACCCTATTAAACTATATGATATTTATTATTAATATTTTATGTTAGTTTAAATTTATTTAATTAAGAAACCAATTTTATATTCACATATCAAAGGACATTCATTTTATGATTCAATGGTTAAATTAATATATATGTAATTATAATAATTCAAATAGTACAATTAAATCAGTAAAATATTATTTTGATGTGTTTTTAATTTCATTAAAGTATTTTTAAATAGTCATAAATGTTAATTAGTTATTTCGTACACAATTTTCATTCAGTATAAATATTATCATTTTATGATTAATTCACTTTGGCAGTCTTTATGACAATAGTGATCTTATATGATTTTATTTTACCATTTGACTATTTAACCATTATAAATATTAAAAAATATATAATGCACTAATTATATAATTTTTCACAAAAATAAATGTATTAAAACCATCCTCTAATGTATTGGTGAAAAATGATGTATGTTGTTAATTGAGGTGCTGAACCAACAATAATGTGTATAATGTTTTATTTATATAATGAAATTAATGGAGTTTCAATAATAGATATTAAATTAGCATAATAATATTCCAATATATTTACTTTTGTAGATTAATTATGTGTGGTCAAGTGGTGGAGTTATGAATGATGTATAAGATGAAGAAAATTTTAGAGCGATAGATTGATATTTTTACATCTTTGAATAACATATATTTAAATACACCTTAACAAACCTTGGATGTTACTTATGGTGAGACCATAACAGTGAGTATGTGGTGGAGATGGTTGGGAATAGAATTGGGTAAAACATTGTAATTCTCTAATTTTTAGAAGGTGTGTGTAGAAGTGGTGGTACTTGGTGATTTTTTAGGGGAAGAGATGAGTGTTTATGAATTTAATTTTCATTTTTTAATTACTTTGGAACAAGACTACCAATAGTGATGAATATTGTGACTATATATAGTAAATTATAATTGTGAGTTTGAGATAATGGATTCTTACATATCCCATGAATCAGTTATTAATGTTTTAATGAATAATGTAAAATAACATATTTTGTCACATTTCACTATTAAAAAACATTATACAATTTAAAAAAAACACAAAAAAATCGCCACTGACATTTTTCAACAGGTATATTTCAAAAATAAATTCCATTTTTTAAAAATAGTTCACCAAAGATACAAAATTTAATTTTTTTTAAAAAATATTATTTATTGGAAAGAAATACCATTTTTATATTATGATCAATTTTAAGAATATTTCCCAAAAAATATGGTATCATAAAATTAAATTATCATTATAAAGAAATATAAATAATTTTTTAACCACGATTTATCAAAATAAATATTTTAATGTTTTTATATATATCATAAAAATTTAAATATAATGTAAATTTCTTAAAAAAAATCAATACACATAATTTTTTTGGAATATACTTATTTAATTGTATCCTGATACAAATTTTCTATATTCCAAATTTATAAAATAACCAAATAATATTTTATAATTAAATATTTGATGATATTATTCCAATAGTAATGTTACTATTCCTCAGAGCCAAATAGTTATTCCATTGACAAGATAACAATTCCAATTGGTTAATTTTTAATGTTAATATATAGTTTACAAACATTTATAAATTCATTATATTTTAATAATTATTCAATCAATTTAGTTTATCTCAAGGTTATATATTTTCATTTTCAAAATGTCTAATACATTATAATATTTTAAATCATTTCTACAATATTTTTTGTGAGAGGTATTATGATAGGTGATTGAGAAGATCTGAATTTTCATGTTATAGTTATCTTATTTTACGTTTCCCCTTTTGTAATTTTCAACATTTCATTGAGTATATTTGTACTCAGATTTTATTGTTCAATCTAATATAATAATGTGTTTTTGGTTCTATCATGTGGTGAGTGTGTTTTATATAATACTCATTTACTAAATAATTTACACATGTTTATTCTGATGTTAAAATTCATTCATAAATGTTTTGGTTGGTACATTCTTCCCTCATTAAGAAATTTCACCCAATAAAATAAATTTCATTTAATAAGAATAAAATGGATGAGGGTATATCAATTTCATTACTTCATTAAGTTATTATATTTCTTCCCTATAAGTAGGGTTCTTCCATATTAATTTAACAATGTGATTAGTCTTATTATGAATAAAATAGTCTTTATTATCCATGAACATAACTGGTTTCAACAAATATGAGATATTATGTACTAACTATACCATCTATTGATATAGTACTTGTGAGGCATCTAGTATTTACATACTCAAGAGGGATATTTAGAACAAATCGTATACTAGAGACTTGTTTAGGGAGAGTGTGATTCGATAGGCCACAACTTCGATGTTATCAAGAATCTCAAAGAGGATAATATATATAGGACATATCATTCCCATCTCCCAAAATCTCATGACACTCTTCTATGAAGACATAGAGAGGAAAAATTTATCTCTATCCTCAATTGTGATGTATCTTCTATGTTTATCTATATAGATATTTTTTACTATGATCCATCATGATAAGATTCTAATTATCCATGAACCATTACGTAATTTATTTGATCATTTAAGGTCCCAATAGATTGGGTTCACCAACATTATCCCATCATGAAGGTTCCCAGCAAATCTTCCTATAATGAAATTAATATAGATCCATTTGGATGCTTTAGTGGAAGTTATTGTTGTAAAATAAATTTATTTGAAGAATATGATGATCCCATCATCAATTAATGACCATTGAGCAAGTTATCAAAATGTCCTCATGTTTTTGGAATATCCATTTTGATTGAACACCTGCCTGAGAGTGATAAGCTATATTGAAGTTCGACTTAGTGTTTAGATAATGTTACAATATTTTTTAGAACATAGATGTAAATATCATATCACAATCATATAGAATTTATAATCTTGTTCCATGAATTCTCACTACATCAATAATTTATTTCCTTGTATATTGATTAAGAGAGAAGTCCTCTTGAATGGAAATGACGTGAGCTGTCTTTATAAGAAAATTGACTATAATCCATATGGAGTTTTTTATTCAGAATATTTTTATAATAACTATGAAAAAATAAATGGTGATGTTTTCCCTTTACATGTAGGTTTTGAAAATGGTAACATCATATCATTAAATTGTTTTATTTATTCTTTACCTGTCTAACATACTATGAATTTTGATGTATACATAACGATATCCTTCTTTATATTTTTCAACAAATAGTGAACTTTGAGGTTTTGATACATCTTAATTATTCCTAAGTGGATGTAGAATATTCATCCTTGTGATTTTTTCAAAAAATAATTCTCTATCTTAGTATTTTATGGTAAAAATATTCATTAATGATATATTACAACACAATAATTAATTTTTAATTTCGACAATTTTCATTTTCTTGGAGTATCCCCCTTTTTCTACATTCTCAAATCATCCTTTTGATCACTATTTATCCTCTACAGAATAGATAATTGATCAATAAATTGAGTTATGTGTGATGTTATGGATTCCATTAGGGAATCCATGTCCATCCATTATAATTCAAAGATTATTGGATCCCTCTCTATTCTAATAATTGATAAGGTTATATGATCCTTTCTATTTTGATCATATTACACCTTACTCGCCATCCCATATTGGTAATGGATTAAGAAGTTATTGTCCTTTTTCATCTCTTACCATATTCACTATATCATGTTAATCACCATCTATATGAATATATATTTATGGATATAAATATCCATATATATTTCACACTTCTTCCCCATAGAGATAATGTTACAAAATAATCATTGGAAAATATCACTTCCACAAAATCTAGATCATTTATTCGATAGATATTCTAAATAAATATCAATTTCCTTGATGAATATCTAATCAATTTTTCATTTTTTATCTTCAAACATCCCAATCCCTTGATGGAAAAATTAATTTGTACCATAAATATCCCATATTTTTAGGTAGTGTGAGTTGTGTAGTGGTGATATTCTTTTTTTAATTATTTTAATCTCCCTTAACATTAATTTGTCATGAGAAAAATCACTCCCTTTTGAGGTATCATGGTAATATGGTTTTAAAATCATGATAAATTACTAAAAAATCATTAATGTGATATATTTAGTATAACGAAACTATGGATATCTATTGTAGATGTTTGTATGAGCCTCACCTTATTCGCCTTTCTCTTTGAAGGACCATCATATTTTATTTTTCAAGTGATACAATTCCCTAAGAACGATACTATAACTCTCAAAATATCACAATAATAATAATTTTCATATTAATTATCCTTTTAGATTGTGTTTAGAATAATACACAAATTCTATTTATACTCCTCCTCATATATCAAAATATCATCAATAAATATGATATTAAATTTTTTAAGTTAACCTATAACGAATAAATTCATTAATTCATTGATGATTTCCTGATCATTAGTGTGTATGAAGTGAATAACTATGAAATACTTATTTCCATTCCTTATTTGAAATGAATAATTGTGAATAACTTCCTTGCTCACCTTTAATTTGTGTTATTATGATTGGAGGACCATCTTAGATTAATATTGGGGCCCATGTAGATAATCGAACAATTCATCAATCCATTGTAGGGGATACTTGTTATTTACTTTTATTATTGTGTCTTCACAATAATTAATGTAGTGGTGCATTTACGAATCTTTATTCTTGAAAAAGAGGGATGACATGCCCCATGGTGAACCACTAGGGTGCATAAAACCCTTATCCAAATTTTCCTGTATTTTTTAGTTCTTTTAATTCAATGGTGGTTATTCTATTGGGAGTAGTGGATATGGTCATAGGTCCATGTATATGTTCAATGGATAACTCAACCTCTCTCTTTAGAAGAATATTAGGGAACTCTATAGTGAATACATCAATATAGTCCAACATGGTAGGCTTTTATTTAGTCATGATTGTGTCCATTGTAATAATATTTTTATTTTTATGTCATGTCTTATAATTTAATAATATCGATTCATAAGAAAATGATTACAAAGGAGATTCATATTCCTCCTTAAACTTTTACTAAATAAGAGGATGATCCATAATATATATAATGACTTCCATCTTCTAACTGATGATGTTTTATTTATAATGGACAACCAATCCATCACGAGTGTGGAATCAAATTCCACTAGAAAACATGTGACATGATTTATTGTGAGTTCAAATCTATAAAAATTAAATTGGGAGGAGTTATATACTCGGGATGTCAAAATTTCCCCATTTTCTATTCTCATAGATAACATAATACCCATGTTTTGATTTGGTGTTTGATTAGTTATACAAAAAAATCATAATATGAATGAATGTGTAGAAAAAGGATCAAATAATAGGATCACAATTGTTGAATTAATAACATGCATAAATTTCACCACATCATTATTTGGGTCATCCTCAATAATAGAGATTTTTAATCATTTCCTTTCTCTTTAGGAAATTTATGTTTCTTAATTGATTATCTCTTACAACCATTGACTTATGTCATTGGATTCCAAAATCCCTATTTTCCTCATAGTTTAAATAGTAGACTACAAGTTAACGGATAACCAATAATTTCTTTTTTCTTTTATATTTTTGGGATTATTCAACTCCCATTATCATTTATTAGACCAATGAACCTATTTTCATCACTTGAAATATCTCCATATTCCCTTGAGATTGTTTCTGAGACACTTCTTCCCACACTTTTTTTATTTGTGTAGTTGGTTTTCATTTCCACCATGGGATTTATCTATTTATCCGCATTAATAAAAATTTGTTTTTTTTCTTTTCATTTCCATCCACTAGGGACCACTGAGAATAACCAATTACCATCTTACCCTTTAGGACAAAAATAGAAGTCATTTTATATATATGAAAGATTCAATTTTACAGGAACTACTAGAAAATGGGTAATTCCCAAACCTCTATAAAAAATTTCACATTAACCATTAGTATAGTGTTCTGGGAACTAGGCTATACAAACAGTTTATTCAAATAATTTGTATATATATGGATACACCAATGGTTTTTATAAAACTATTGGTATAGGTAAGGATATACCAACAGATTTTAAAAAACAGTTGGTAGAGAGTTTTCATATATCCATCAGGCTCCCAGCCTCCCCCATTCACCAAAGATCCCTAATTTCTCTCACCCAAGTGAGTGAAGAGGTTTATTCTCCTCCAATGTTCTCCCCTTATTCAAGGATTGTTTTATTCATATTTTATTAAACCTAAAATTTGTGAGTTTTAAACACTTCTTCCCTTCTTATGATTATTATTTTAAATTATCATTAATTTTATCATGGTTTAAATATCATAAATTAATATTATTATACTAGTTAAATATAAATTTAATGAATCTTGGTTCATGATTTTGAATTCTATACATTATGATTTTCATTTATGCCGTGATGTAAACAGATGCATCGTGATGCCTTGGTTTATTTTCATATCATGAAGCGTCAGTCAATATGAATATAAAAAGACAACCGCTGTGAATTTATTAAAGAATCTTCATATCTATTGACCATGAGATTATGTTTCATATTTTATGTGTCCTTTTTTGAAAGGCAGAGTTGATCCAAAGAAGAATTATTGCCTACAAATAATGGGTTTTTTGTATGAAAATGAAGACA
Organism: Viscum album; assembly: GCA_963277665.1. Lineage (NCBI taxonomy): Eukaryota > Viridiplantae > Streptophyta > Magnoliopsida > Santalales > Viscaceae > Viscum > Viscum album. The sequence continues at coordinate 266,672,945 of OY728155.1, read as the reverse complement.
AGGACTATAATGAGTTAATAGTGGGGTTGTTTCTATATATATGATCAAAAATATCTTACATCAATGAGTATTTATGCTTTATTGCATTTTTTTCATCACCCAATCATAGAGTTTACGATTGGGTGATATTTATTTCCTCCTTACATGTGTTTTTGATTTTAATAGAGTGACTATAGAATTTTATTTAATGATGGGGTTTACATATAATTTTATTCCCTCCCACTCTACATTATTTTTTACTATATTACCATTGTGTTTTGAAGAAGGACGTGTTCTATAATGCAATTACAAGAATACTAATTTCACTATAACCATTTGGTATGATATGATTTTCATTTAATAATGACTCTTTCTTAACAGTATCCCTAATAAACCATAGTATATGGAAATTAATAGAAGAATTTATAAAAGAGTGATAATTATTACATAGATGGGAGGGTGAATGAGACACAATTAAATTAAAAATAAGAACTCATTATGTTTTTAGAATCACTAGCCCATGGACCTAGGAATTATATGTCTCATACCTTTTTTATTTTCTTATATCATTATCCTAAATCTTCATCAATATTTCTTATATTATTTATCACATAGTGGTTTATTTCAATAATTAGATTAGTGTTTTAATTATTAAATTTAGTATTATAGTATAAATAATATGTGACAATATTATTTATGACATCTTTAACTTCTATATTTCATGCCTATTTCATTAAAATTGTTTCTTAAAAATGAAAATTTTATTCTTATAAAGATTATGAATGATATAAACCAAATTTAAAGGAGGAGAGTATATAATCATGATAAATGAATGAGTGAACCAGAGCTTCCTCCTCTTATTCCGTTAATGAGTATAATAATTGTGATATTTTACTTCTACATTACATTTAAATTCATGTTCATATACATTATTAAAAATTTTAGTGGGATTCAGATAAACATGAGTTGAATAATTCATAGCCTTTTATTATGGGTCTGATCAAGGGTTCTCCGAGATATACATGGAAAACCAATTATACCATTTCACACATTGACCCTACATCATACCTCACATCTACCACACATTTTCATCCTCCACATGGGCCTTGAGTGATGTCCCTACCCATGAATCCATCATCATCATATATAGGAAATACATCCCATACCATGTCTACGACACATCCAAGTATGTTCCCACATACACCATTTCAAAATCCTATTATGTATATTTAGCTATTATATCTTTATTCTACATTATCTATTCTACCTCCATTTACTAATATTCATGTGGCATCTGATGAATGTACTCCTTTTGCGTCTACTCCACTACATGAAAATGAACCAGTGCATGCATTGAAATAGGTAAATCCTTTTAATTCTACCGATCAATGAAAACCCTTACGTCCATCAGATCCTAATGATTATCTTAGATTAGGTTATTTATAATTTTGTAAAACTATATCACAATATTTTTTTCTATTTTAATATGAATGAACTATATTTTTGGTAATTAATATTATTTATTGTGTTCAATTAATAAGTGACATGGGCAGACCAGTTTGTGTGAATCCTATAATCATCATACAAAAATAATAATATATTATAATGAAGAAAATAAAAAGATTAGTAAGAATGCTAGATATTGTGGATGTTTTATGGAATCATTATCTATGTATAATGATATCATTCTGGTGCAACCCATCTCATGGAGGCCTATCCATAATGAAATAATGGACAGAGAATGGGTGTAATGATTGATAAGGAAATTAGATAACTTGATATCAATATTTTTTTTCAATTATATGCATTTACAAGTTCATTTCAATTCTAGTTTAACTTTTAAGAAAGTAAATATTCTAAATTTACAGGGTTTATGGATATTTGGGAGTTGTGGTGATCATATAAGCATGACTTATATGTCTGTTGGAATAATAGAGTCAAATATGATTTTGAGAGATTACATATTTTAATAGAACGTACAAAAAGACAATAACATGAAACGATTTTATATTAGAAGTGTAATGAGATTATGTTATGCTTAATATTTTATGTTTTTATTGAACATTTAATTCTTATTAAAGTGTTGATTTTTTAGGATGTGTTTGAAAAAAATGAACAAGGATTCTATGATGTATATGCACACTTTGGGGTGCACTACAATGCCTCAGTTTGAAATGATATTTGTACATTAATATTAATAAAAATGATATATATATATTTATACTGTTATATAAGTCTAAAAGATTTGTTTGATGAAGATATAATTTTGTTAAATATCTCTATGAGATCGACAACATGATTTTTCGTCTTGAGAGTGAAGTAAAAATAATATTATAGATTTTAGAAAAAACTTATTAATAATCCCAAAAATTGAGTTTTATATTCAAAAACCTAAAATAGTTTATCCTATAACTTAAAAATTATTTCTTGTTTATTAGAGAGCCCACTGACTAGATTTTTCAAAACAAGAAGCTTTTTGTTTTATGATGTTGTTAAAAAAACATTGGGCCTAATTATTTAGACAACATTTCATAAATTATTTTATCCCCCATTGAAATTTTTGGACCAACCATATTTGTTCTCTATTCATAAAACAAAGCATAAATTGAGTATTTAAGGTTCATTATATTCCAATATATTTATTTTAGTTTCATTTTTCAAAATTTATAATGAATTTAATATATAGTTTTCATGTAATATATAAAATCTTATAATATGTAATTTTCTATAGTCTATTCATATCAAACTATCCTTAACTCAATAGAATCAAACAATCCTAAAGCACCCATTTTATTTTATTTTTTAATTTAATAAGTTTAAATAAATAAATCGTAATAGAAAACATTTAAAATTAAATAAACCCTTCTAAAAAACTACCTAAAATAAACTAACATAGTCTTAAGATTGAAGTTTTAAAATTCCACATTAATACAACAAGCTACAAATGCCCTATTTAGTAATTTTTTAATGCCAAAATTTATGTTTCATTTTAACAAATAACATTAATATAAGGTTGAAAATTCCACTTTAATCATTAATTTATATCTCAAATGATTTCCTCCTTCTCTCTATAGGTTGTGATAACATAACTACTCCAATAATTCTTAATATTCCATTGAAATATTGAAATACCAACTTGCCTGATTTTAATTTAACTCCTCAATGATATTTCAATATAATATTTCTATAATTGATATCCTGCTTTGATGAATGTATCATTACTCAAGGGATACATTGGAGAAATTCTTAGTTCAACAAAACTTCATTAACAAAACAAACTAACCCAAAATTAACCAATTAATATAACACATTTTGTATTAAATACCCAATCCAAAAATGAATTAATTAACCTAACACAAAGAAAATTAAATAACATAACCAAAATAAACTAATTTAACAAAAAAATTGGAAATTGATCAAAATACTTAATCCAAAAACAAACTAATGACCAAATGACTAAAATGAACCAAATTATGTAACCCAAAAAGGACATAACACAAAAATAAACAAAAATATTTAACCAAAAATAAACCAAATAAGGTAAAAAAAAGTGATAACCCCAAAATGAACAAACTAACCTTACCTAAATATACCTAACCCAAAATGAATAAAATTACAAAAAAAAATAAACTAAATAACATAAACCCATGTAAAATAGTTGACTAAACAAAAAAACTCTCAAATAAGAAAATAATCTAACAAAAAATTACATAACCCTAAATTTAATTAAATGACATATTCCAAAATAAATTAATAACACAACTCAAATATTAAATTACCCAAGATGAACCAAATAACCAAACCCAAAATGACCAAAACCAAAATGAACCAAATGCCATTTCACAGAATAAACCAAAATATATAAATAAAAAAAATTAATTAACCCAAAAATTAATAAAATGTACTAATTAAAATCAACAAAAATGACATAATTTATAATTAACCAGAATATATAGATAGATGAAAAAATGGCCAAATATTCCATAATATCTAACCAAATAATAAACCATATGATGTAACTCTTTAATGAAAGAAACACCCTCACCCAAAATGAATCAAATGAAAAAACTTAAAAAATATGAAAAATATTCTAAATGATTGACCAAATGACTAAATTACCAAATAACATTACTAAAAAATGTACCAAATGACCATATGAAAAAAAATTAAAACGTTACCAAATAACCACATAAGGTAACAGATATATAATTGTACAAAAATGACCATATATGAGGAATACATATCATACCCATTATTAGAAATCAAATTATAATGTATTTATTATTTTATTCCATGAGTATTAAATTTTAAATTAAATTTATATTTATATTTCAATGAAAGAAATGTCACACACATAAAAGATTTGAAGGAGGTGAATGTTAAAAAATTATTACTATATGAGAGAGATGGAAATTCCTCATTTGGTTCCCATTTTTATCATAAATTAGAAAACTATTTTCAATATTGATTGATAGAGACCATCAAGATTTCTCTTATAGTTTTAATTTATGAATTATAGCATATGATCTTATTATTTGATAATATGAACAAAACTGATGTATAGAGACAAAGAAGATTACTGATATAGTTTTTATATATAAATTATATCATATTATCAAGTAAGATTCTTCTTCATTTGATGTATTTCTTCAAAGGATAACAATTTAATTCATTCAATGTTTTTTTGACCTCCTTTATAATTTAAATTTGGTATTTTAAAAAGAGTTTCTCAGTTAGTCTAACTTATTTTCCACCTTATCCTTTATTCCCATTTGGGATTTACTATCACTTAATTACTTGTGTATTAATTCAATTTCATCGTAATCTAATATGGTAATTGAAGTTAATACAATATATTGAATAACACATATAATTTAATCTAATGTAAATTTTTTTAGCATAATGTGAGTAGAAGGATAATCACACATGTATTCCTAATCAAATTTACCTTGGTTTTTTATCAGATTCATATTATTCAATAATGTACTGCTATATTAATCAATGTCAATTGTAAATTTGTTTTTTGGAATCGATGGCCATGTTCCATGAGGAAAATTAAATTTCATGAGTAGGACAAAGATGGATGGAAGTTATGTAAATGCATGGACACAAGAAAATATTTAAAGTAATATTATTGATATATTAAATTTTGATACTTAATTCATAATTTAATATATATTTTATATTTTCAATTGTGTGTCTTGGAGGACCTCGATGCAAAATAATCTAAAAAAATCAGGACAAATGATCATTTGAAACATGTATTAGGTGAGGAACATTAAGTGAGAGTTTCAGGTCAGCACAAGAAAGGCATTGTACCCTATAGGCATTGAAACACATCATACAAATCTCAAATATATCACACCAACTAGTTTCAAATAACTCATTTAAATTTTGTTATCCCAAACAGATTTATTTATAGGATTGTTAATGAGGTACATTGGTAACCAAATAGTTCATGAAATCTATATCAACTATATTTCTGTCACATTATCAGAGGTTTATTAAGGTTTTTATGGTATTGAAACAATGATATATTTATATGATGCACTTAGTGATGGCAATGAGGGTCATACTGGTGGTTGAGGTGATGATACTAAGGGTGGTGGTGATGATGATAATGATGCTTTAGGTGATGTTTCTACTTCGGATGTCAGAGATGATTATGCTGATAGTAGTAGTTATTGGGAGATATTGATCCCATCTGTTTATGAGTTGACCTTAATGAGACTTCTGTGAATGATGATTAATTATTAAATTGATTAATGTTGTGAATTTTATTTGTATGTTATCTTATTTTAAATGGTTTTTAAAATATTGAAAAGTAAATTATTTAATTCTAAATATATGTATATATTATGCTACATTGAAACTGCATCATGGTTTGAAATTAATTTACTTATTTAGTTAGAGGTGATATATGGTTCTATTTTTGTCTATTAGGTGTTATAAGATATACCAACAGTTCACAGAACCATTGGTATGCATCAATTTTGAACTAGACTCTACATACATTGTTTCAGGAATAATTGGCATAGATGTATACCCATGGTTTTAATTAAACTGCTGGTATTCAAATTTGGCCAAGGGCTATACCAATGGTTTCCTTTAAGAGGTTTGTAAATCCCTATACCCACTCCTATAAGACCAATAACTCAAATAACCATTATTATATACTATACCAGTGATTTTGGGGATTTTACAAAGTGTTCAAAACCATTGGTGTAGCATTGTTTTCTAGTAGTGAAGGATTTTATGAAATATGAATTTAATGTACTAAAGGATCTGCCCAAATATTGATGATAAATCATGAGGCATACCCTGATAGCCTAGGGAATTTTTCCACATATTCCCCATCAAACTCATATTCATTTTTCTTCAATCTAAGGACATGCCTCTTCATTTTAAGATGGAGTGTTTGCGGAGAGTGATTATGGGATGATATTTTTTTAAATCCTTCTAATTACATTGATTAAATTTCATTATTGGTCTCTATTTTCTTGATTAGTTTCCACCCCTGATCTAATTATCGCTTTAAGAAATTTTCCACTAGTATTACATTCTCTTTTACATAGTAATAGAAAATTGAGAATATATTCTCAATGGAGGTAGTTAATTTTCAATGATGAGGGGACAAAAGGATACACTAAATATAGGAGTCCTTTGTTGCATAAAGTAAGAAACCACGTATTTCTCTTTCTTAGTAGGGGGTGTTCTATAAAGTTGAAGTTAAATTTGAAACATGAGCTAGTTGATCATGTAATACCATAATGTTATTGGCTCAAATTATCATTAGGTTATGAATATGAGTAAATTAATCAATACATTACCTATCACATTATTTATTGGCATGATAAATCCTATTTACCACCATTATCTAAAATAAAATAATAATAAGGTTTCTTGAACAAATAAGTATATAAAATGGATACTATGAGCCAAGAAGTAATAACAGATAAACAAAATTTATATGCTAACTTATGGGACACTAGGTTTCAATATATTTTATTATGGGTAAATTTATAGTTGGTTTTCTAACATAAAATTTTAGTGATGTCCTTTAAAATGGTTTGTAATGAGGTTATGAATTTAATAAAGACTATATTTTAGGAGTGTTAAAGTAATTTTGTAGAAATTCATCTTTCTCATGCATTAGGTATAGGTTATGTTAATACTGAAAAAACTTTTTGGGGTTATTTTGTTTATGTACATCTTTACTAGACATCTACTATTAATACTTCGATATATATTTCATTCAATAGACACCAATCACTTGATAATTTACCAAGAGGTTATGGTATTATCCAATACATATTTATAACCCTATATCTTTTACAAAAGTATTGTTATCTTAATTTCCAAAAATAAATATACGATGATTAAATACCATTTATAGAGATCTAATCTTCTAACACATATTATTACAGGTTTTTAAGATAAATATCCAATATAAAAAATCCAAGCTTTCAGAGGCCTAGTGCTTATAAGAGAATAGGTTAAAAATATCAATTTCAATGGTATGTTAGACATATTTATTTAATTATTCATAATGTTTTCATATATACCATTATGATATTAAGACATCATTGGCTAACCTATGGAAAATAGAAAAAATGGGTGAGTTTTAAAACCTAGTAAGTGAATAAGTATGATATCAATGTATAAAATATGATTCAAGTAGCATAACAAGATAACATAAAATAAAATGCTCATGAATAGTCATTAAGAAGCATGATAGAAACAATATCGAATAATAATATCATGACATGATAGGAATGTTGTAGAAACCTCAAACATAAAAAACACATTAATTAAGGAAATCCACCAATATGACATAACGCAGTGAGAAAGTTCCATAGTGGATTAGGTTTACTTCCTAATCCCATAAATATAATCACATGATATATAATCATCACCCAATGTATTTGATCATTATCTAGACACACCGATAATATCATGTACATGTATATGTTCATCACATAATGAAATCAAACAAAAAATTTATGAATCAAAAAAATTATAAAAATGAAATTTGTCACATAATCAACTCTTTTAGAATAACCAACTAGTATATCATAATGGTTTCTATGAAATAATGGTTCAATGAACTCTTGGATTTTAATTAATGTAAAATTAACAAAGTCTAATTAAAATAATATCTAGGAGATGTTAAGATATGATAAGGAGAATGTAATGTAACTATTAAGGAAGGTTATAGGGAAAAGTTAAATGAAACATTTCCTCATTTAAAATGAGAAAATATTGAAACTAATTATGTTTTGAAACATTTTATGGAGTGGTCCATAAAATATGGTATTATATAGAGAAATTACCATTAATGAGTTTTCCATAACCATGGAAATTGTGATGGAAAAAATGAATACATATATATCCCCAATAGATAATGGTAATAATAACAAGTTATATAATTTAAGGGAATATATATGCCTAATATTAAAGAAATAGATGATATTAATAGTGTGACAAATTTATTTATAGTGGTAAATAGAATGACCATTAATAAATGTGGGTGGTTGTAATATCCCTTACCTTATGTTCAAATTATCTTTTCACATTCAGTTAACATCATGAATAATAAAATTAGATTTATTAGAAAAATTACAAAAATCATAATTCAACAATATTTTAAATATTATTAAAATATCATATTACTTTGATGTCAATCAATTAATATATGTAGTCAATATTCAATATTCAATATCCCAAGGTTGTTCGCTTCATAGTTCCATGGTTGAATTAATTTGTTAACAATTTTGTATGGTTACATAACTCTCTACATGTGATTAAGTGCTCATATTTCCTATATATTATTAGAAATGGTTTAAAATGTAAAATTTTATTAAAATACACATGATTCACAGAGTATAAATAAAATCAATTTATGAATAGTTTAGTAAGGAAGTTTTTCTAAGCATGATGAACTTATATGGTTTAATTTAACCATATGAATATTTATACATTCAACAATCTGAAAAATATATAATATTATTATTTAGATAATTCATCGACATATAATATGTATTTAAAAAACTCTTGATGGTGGTTTTCAATATCAAAGTACATTATTTATGATAGTTGTGAACCGATCATAATCTGAAAAATATTTTTGTTTTAGAATGAATATGAATATGTTTGAAAATTGATATTCCAATAACACAGTAAAAATATAATATATTTATTATATAGGATTCATTATGTCATGTTATATGTAAGAGGTAAGGATGAGGTAGAGTGTAATTTTCTAGTCAAGACACATATTTAAAATATGTTTTAGGGGGTTTCTTTTGGGTTTGGGTGGTAGTTGACGTGATTTAGTCATTTTATAGAGAGTAAAATACTAAATGGTGGATTTAGAGTGGAATTGACTTATCAGTGTGGATCTAAATGCTATATGTAATATTCTTGTAGAAAATAAAAATTTCAGTGGACACCACCAGCCTACCAGTAGGCCATACATAGGACACTGAACTTCTAAAGTGGCCACTAGCATACTCGTCGCCACAACTGGGTAGTTCATGGAATCATGATAGGCTAGTTATGTAAGGGTATAAAATTTTGTTTATTCTAATTATTTTTAATTAACCAATTAATCCCCCTTTTAAGAATATAATATGACCATATATCCTAGATAGGCTTTCCTTTGGCATTCTTGGCTCGATTGATATTCTCTGTTTAGAATTTTGATCCCAGATCGAACGATTGTCAATGAATTGATAAATTTTATCCAATTTCTTCCACTATTTAATAATATATTTTAATTTTATGTAAATCAAGGCTACATTGAGAAGGCTAGTTGATTTATTGTTGTTTTTTTCTTTTATTCTCATAGATCTATTATGACTTTGTTTTGGGAGGTTAGACCGTGCATGGTCATGTGTAGATCTCATGTTCAACGTGGAATGTTTGGATCGTTCTTCACCACCCTTCTTGTACTTATGAAAAATAAATCTAAGATATTGTAATATATTTTTAAGGCCTCCACTCTCTTTCTCTAAGGTTCCATTTAATTACAATATACGGATCTCGTTATTTTTGTGACTTGATAACTGTTGTGTGAGGTGGGTGATTCCTTATCATGTGTTTTATTTATGATCCCTGCAAGATATATTTTTCTAACTTGTTTTATACTTGATGATTAGAAATATCCATAATCATAATGACATTTTTATGTAAACATCTTTTAATAAAATATTGGGTTTCAGAATTCTTAGTAAATGAAAATTTTTATAATGGTATATGAAATGTTTTTTGTAATTGGTTTCTCTAACATGATTATAGAGAAAAAGGGACCCTTAGATATTATTTATGATAAATTATAAGGAATTATTAAATGATTTGATGTATACAACACATGGGAGCCTTGGGTACCATAGTGGTGGAATATTATAGTCCCTTATCTTATTGCAGATGTTGGTATGAGCCACAACTCATTCACCATTCTCTTTGAAGGACCATCATATTTTCTTTTTCATGTGATACAATTCCCTAGGAACGATACTATAACCATCCAAATAACACAATTACTATACTTTTCATATTAAATATCCTTTTGTATTGTTTTTTGAACAATACACAAATTATCCTTATACACCTCCTCATATATCATAATATCATCAATAAATATGATATTTAATTTTTTAAGTTAATATATAAAGAATAAATGCATTAATTAACTGATGATTTCCTGATCATTAGTGTGTATGAAGGGAATAAATATGAAATAATTATTTACATTCCTTATTTGAAATGAATCATTGGGAATAACTTCCTTTCTCACCATTAATTTGTGTTATCATGATTATAGGACCATATTAGATAATTATTGGGCCCCATGTAGATAATCGAACACGTAATCAATCCATTGCAGGGGATACTAGTTATTTACTTTTGTTGTTTTGTCTTCACAATAGTTAATGCAGAGGTGCATTGATGCATCATTATTCTTGACGAAGAGGGATGATATGCACCATGGTGAACCACTAGGGTGCATAAAACCCTTATCTAGATTCTATTGTATTTTTTAGATCTTTTAATTCAATGGTGGTTAATCTATTGGGATTATTGGATATGGTTATAGGTCCATGTATATGTTCAATTGAGAACTCAACCTCTCTCTTTAGAAGAAGATTAGGTAACTCTATAGTGAATACATCAATATAGTTCAACATGGTAGGCTTATATTTAGTCATGATTGTGTCCATTGTAATAATATTTTTATTCAGATGTAATTTATTATATTTGAATAATATCGATTCATAAGAAAAATATTACAAAGGAGATTCATGCGCCTCCTTAAAATTTTACTAAAGAGGAGGATAATCCAGAATATAGATAATGACTTCCATCTTATAACTGATGATGTTGTATTTATGAAGGATAACCAATCCATCACGAGTGTGGGATCAAATTCCACTAGAAAAAATGTGACATGATTTTTTGTGAGTTCAAATATAAAAAAGTTAAATTGGGAGGAGTTACATGCTCGGGATGTCAAAATTTCCCCATTTTCAATTCTCATAGATAACACAATACACATGTTTTGATTTGGTGTTTGATTAGTTATACCAAAATATCATAATATGAATTAATGTGTAGAAAAAGGTTAAAATAATAGGATCACCATTATTGAGTAAATAACATTCATACATTTCACCACATCATTATTAGGGTCATCCTCAATAATAGATATTGTGTAATCCCTTCCTTTCCTTTTAGGAAATGTATGTTTCTTAATTTATTATCTCATACAGCCATTGACTTATGTCATTGGATTCCAAAATCCCTATTTTCCTCACAGTTGAAATAGTATACTACAAGTTAATGGATAACCAATACCTTCTTTTTTATTTTATATTTTTGGGATTATTCATCTCCCATTTTTATTGATTAGACCAATGAACCTATTTTCATCACTTGAAATATCTCCATATTCCCTTGAGATTGTTTCTGAGATGCTTCTTCCCACACTTTTGATATCCGTGTAGTTGGTTTTTATTTCCTCCATGGGATTTATCTATTTATCCCCATTAATGAAACCCTATTTTTTTCATCTCTATCCACTAGGTACCACTGAGAAAAACCATTTACCATCATACCCTTTAAGACAAAAATAGATGTAATTTGATATATTTAAAAGTTTCAAGTTTCCAGGAACTACTATAAAATGGGGTCATCCCCAAACCTCTATACCAAATGTTTACATTAACCATTAGTATATTGTTCTGGGATCTAGGATATACAAACAGTTTATTCAAATAATTTGTATATATATGGCTACATCAATGGTTTTTCTAAAACAATTGGTATAGGTAGCGATATACCAATAGATTTTATAAAATAGTTGGTAGAGCGTTTTCATATATCCATCAGGCTCCCAGCCTCCCCCATTCACCCACAATCCATTATTTCTCTCACCCAAGTGAGCGAAGAGTTTTATTCTCATCCAACATTCTCCCCTTATTCAGGTATTTTTTTATTCATATTTTATTAAACCTAAAATTAGCGAGTTTTAAATACTTCTTCTCTTATTTTGATTATTATTTTACATTATCATCAATTTTATCATGGATTAAATATCATAAATTAATATTTTTATACTAGTTAAATATAGATTTAATGAATTTAGGTTCATGCTTTTGAATTCTAGACTTTATGATTTTCATTTATACCGTGATGTAAATAGATGCATCGTGATACCTTGGTTTATTTTCATATCATGAAGCTTCAATCAATATGATTATAAAAACATGACCTTTATGAATATATTAAAGAAACATCATATCTATTGACCATGAGATTATGTTTCATATTTTATGTGTCATTTTTTGAAAGGCATAGTTGATCCCAAGAAGAATTATTGCCTACAAATAATGGGGTTTGTTGGATGTAAATGGAGAGAAGGACTAGAATGAGCTAATAGTGGGGGGTTTTTCTATATAGATGATAAACAATATCTTACATTAGTGAGTATTTATGCTTTATTTCATTTTTTTCATCACCCAGTCATAGCTTTTACGTGTGGGTGATCCTTATTTCCTCCTTACACGTGTTTGTGATTTTAATATAGTGACTAAAGAATTTTATTTAATTAACGATGGGGTTTATATATAATTTTATTCCCTCCCACTCAACATTATTTTTCATTATATTAATATTGTGTTTTGAAGAAGGGAGTGTTCTATAATGAAATTACTAGAATACTAATTTCACTATAACCATTTGGTATGATATGATTTTCATTTAAAAATGACCCTTTCTTTATAATATCCCTAATAAACCGAAGTATATGGAAATTAATAGAGGAATTTATAATAGAGTGAGAATAATTACATGGATAGGGGGTGTGAATGAGACACAATTACAATTAAAATAATAACTCATTATATTTTTAGAATCACTAGCCCATTGACCTAGGAATTATATGTCTCATTCCTTTTTTCTTTTCTTATATCATTATCCATAATCTTCATCAATATTTCTTATTTTATTTGTCACATACTGGTTTATTTCAATAATTAGATTAGTGTTTTAATTATTAAATTTAGTATTGTAGTATAGAAAATATTTGATGATATTGTTTATGACATCTTTAACTTCTAAATTTCATGCCTATTCCTTTAAAACTATTTATTAAAAATTAAGATTTTATTCTTATAATGATTATGAATGATATAAACTAAATTAAAAGGAGGAGAGTATATAATCATGATAAATGAATATGTGAACCAGAGTTTCCTCCACTTATTCCTTTAATGAGTATAATAATTGTGATATTTGTCTTCTATAATACATTTACATTCATGTTCTTATACATTATAAATGTTTTTATGGGAATTCATCTAAACATGAGTTGAATAATTAAAATCCTTATATTATGGTTCTGATAGAGGGTTATCCTATAAATACATGGAGAACCAATTATACAATTTCACACATTGACCCTACATCATACCTCCCATCTACCACACATTTTCATCCTCCATATGAGCCTTGAGTGATGTCCCCACCGATGAATCCACCATCATCTTACATAGGCAATACATCTCATACCATATCTATGACTCATCCATGGATGTTCCCACATACACCATTACAAAATCCTATTATGTATATTTAGCCATTATATCATTATTTTACATTATCTATGCTGCCTCCATTTACTAATTTTCATGTGGCATCTGATGAATGTAATCCTTTTGCGTCCACTCCACTGCAAGAAAATGACCCAGTGCAGGCATTGAAATTGGTAAATCCTTTTAATGCTACCAATCAAAGAAAACCAATACATCCATCTGATCCAAATTATTATTTTAGATTAGTTTTTTATAATTGTGTGAAATTATATCACACCATTTTTTCTATTGTACTATGATTGAATTATATTATTGGTAATTAGTCTTATTTAGTGTGTTATATTAATAGGTTACATGGGCACAAGTGTTTGTGTGAATCCTATAATCATCATACAAAAATAATATAATATTATAATGAAAAAAATAAAAAGATTGGTAATAATTCTAGATATTGTGGAAGTTTTATGAAATATTTATCTATGTATAATGATATAATTCTAGTGCAACCCGTCTCATGGAGGCCTATCCATATTGAAATCATGGAGATAGAATGGGTGTAATGATTGATAAGGAAATTAGATAAATTGATATATATATTATTTTTTCAATTATATGCATTTACATGTTCATTACAAATCCAGTTTAACTTTTAAGAGAGTAAATATACTAAATTTACAGGGTTGATGGATATTTGGAAGTTGTGGTGATCATATAAGCATGATTTATATGTTTTTTTGGAATAATAGAGTTAAATAGGATTTAGAGAGATTGCATATATTAATAGAATGTACAAAAATACAATACCATGAAATGATTTTATATTAGAAGTGTAATGAGATTATGTTATGCTTAAAATTTTATGTTTTTATTGAATATTTAATTCTTATTAAATGTGTTGATTTTTTAGGATGTGTTGGAAAAAAAGAACAAGGATTCTATGATGTATATGCACACTTTGGGGCTCACTACAATGCCCAAGTTTGAAATGCACTTTTTACTTTAATATTAATAAAAATGATATATATATTTATACTATTACATAAGTTTAAAATATTTGTTTGATGAAGATATTATTTTTGGGAATATCTCTATAATATCGAAATCGTGATTTTTATTGTTGAGAGTGAAGTAGAAATAATATTATATATTTCAGAAAAAACATATATATAATTGAAAAAATTGAGTTTTATATTGAAAAAAATATTATAGTTTATCCTATAACATAAAAATTATTTCTGGTTTATTAGAGTGCCAACTGACTAGATTTTTCAAAACAAGATACTTATTGTTTTATGATGTCGTTAACAAAACATTGGGTCTAATTATTTAGAGAACATTTCATAAATTAGTTTATCCCCCAATGTTATTTTTAGACCAACCATATTTGTTCTCTGTTCATAAAACAAAGAACAAATTGAGTATTTAAGGTTTGTTATATTCAAATATATATATTTTAGTTTCATTTTTTAATCAGTATATTGAATTTAATATATATTTTTCATGTAATCTATAAAATATTATAACAAGTAATTACCTATAGTCTATTCATATCATCCTAACCTTAACTAAATAGAATCAAACGATCCTAAAGTGTATATTTTATTTCATTTTTAAATTTAATAATTTTAAATACATAAATAGTAATAGTAAAGATTTACAATTAAATACATCCTTCTTAAAAACGTACTAAAATAAACTCACATAGTCTTAAGACTTAAGGTTTAAAATTCCACATTAATACAACAAGCTACAAATGCCCTATTTAGTTATTTGTTAATGCCAAAATGTATGTTTTATTTTAACGAATAACATTAATATAAGGCTGAAAATTACACTTTAATCATTAATTTATAGCTCAAATGATTTCCTCCTTCTCTCTCCAGGTTGTGATAACATTAATACTCTAATAATGCTGAATATTCCATTGAAATATTGAATACCATCTTTCTTGATTTTAATTTAACTCGTCAATGATATTTGAATATAATATTTATATGATTGAAATCCTGCTTTGATGAATGTATCATTACTGAAGGGATACTTTGTAGAAATTCTTAGTTCAACAAAACATGGTTAACAAAACAAACTAACCCAAAATTAACCAATTAAAATAACACATTTTGAATTAAATACCCAATCCAAAAATGAATTAAATAACCGAACACAAAGAAAAATAAATAATATAAACAAAATAATCTAATTTTACTAAAAAATGAACAATTGATCAAATGACCTAATCCAAAATCAAACTAATGACCAAATGACTAAAATGAACCAAATGATGTAACCCAAAAAGGACATAACATAAAAATAAACAAAATTATTTAACCATCAATTTACTAAATAAGGTAAAAAAAGTGATAACCCCAAAATGAACAAACTAACCTTACCTAAATATACCCAACCCAAAATGAATAAAATGACAAAAAAAAAACTCAATAACATAAACCCATGTAAAACAATTGATCAAACAAAAAAATATTCCCAAATGAAAAAATAATCTAAAAAAATTACATAACCCTAATATTAATTAAATGACTTATTTAAAAATAAATGAATAACCCAACTCAAATATTACATTTCCCAAGATGAACCAAATAACCGAACCCAAAATGACCAAAACCAAAATGAAAAAAATTTCATTTCGAAGAATAGACCAAAATATATAAATAAAAAATTAATTAACCAAAAAATTAATAAAATGTACTAATTAAAATCATCCAGAATGACATAACTTTTAATTAACCAGAAGATATAGAAAAAATGAAAAAATGGCCAAATATTCCAAAATATCTAACAAAAAAATGAACCATATGATGTAACTATTTAATGAATGAAACACCCTCCCCCAAAATGAATCAAATGAACAAACTAAAAAAATATAAAAAATATTCTAAATGATTGACCAAATGACTAAATTACCAAATAACATAAGTAAAAAAATGTACCAAATGACCATATGAAAAAAATTAAAATGTGACCAAATAACCACATAATGTAACACATATAGAAATGGAAAAAATGAACATATATGAGGAATACATATCATACCCACTATTAGAAATATAATTATAATGTATTTATTATTTTATTCTATGATTATTATATTTGAAATTATATTTATATTTATTTTCCAATGAAATAAATGTCCCAGACATAAATGATGTTTAGGAGGTGAATGTCAAAAAATTATTACTGTATGAGAGAGATGGAAATTCCTCATTTGGTTCCCCTTTTTAGCATATATTAGCACACTATTATGAATATTTATGGATAGAGACCATCAAGATAACTCATATAGATTTCATTTATGAATTATAGCATATGATCTTATTATTTGATAATTGGAAAAAATGATGTATATAGGCCAAGAAGTTTAATGATATAGTTTACATATATAAATTATATCATATGATCAAGATAGATTCATCTTCATTTGATGTATTTCATCAAAGGATAACAATTTAATTAATTATACGTTTTTTTGATCTCCTTTATAATTTAAATTGGGTATTTTAAAAAGTGTTTCTCACTTAGTTTAACTTAGTTTCCACCTTATCCTTGCTTCCCATTTGAGATTTACTATCACATAGTTACATGTGTATTAATTCAATTTTATATTAATCTAATGTGTTAATTTGATGTTAATACCACCTAGTGAATCACTAATATAATTTAATCTAATGTAGGAGTTTTTTAGCATAATGTGAGTAGAAGGTTAGTCTCACATGTATTCCCAATCAAATTTACCTTGGTTTTTTTATTATATTCATATTATTCAATAATTTACTGTTATAGTAATCAATGTCATTTGTAAATATTGTTATTTGGAATCTATGGTCATGTTCCATGATGAAAATTAATTTTCATGAGTAGGATGATGATGTATGGAAGTTATGTAAATGCAAGGACAAAAGAAAATATTTTAAGTAATTTTATTGATATATTAAATTTTGATAATTAATTCATAATTTAATATATATTTCATATTTTCAATAGTCTGTCTTGGAGGACCTCAATGAAAAATAATCTAAAAACATTAGGCCAAATGATCATTTGAAAAAGGTATTAGGTGAGGAACATTAAGTGAGATTTTTATGTCAAGAAAAGAAAGTCATCATACCCTATAGGAATAGGAACACATCATAAAAATATCAAATATAGCACACCAAATAGTTTCGAATAACTCATTAAAAAAAATTTGTCCCAAAAAAATTTATTTATAGGACTGTTAATGAGGTACATTGGTAACCAAAAAGTCCATGAAATCTATAACAAATATATGTCCGTCACATTATCAGAGGTTTATAATGTTTTTAAATGTATTGAAACAATGAGATATTTATATGATGTAGTTAGTGATGTCAATGTGGGTAATACTGGTGGTTGAGGCGATGATACTGCATGTGGTGGTGATGATGATGATGATGCTTTAGGTGATGTTTCTACTTTGGGTGTCAGAGATGACTGTGCTGACAGTAAAAGTTAGTGGGAGATATTGATCCCATCTATTTATGAGTTGACAGAAATGAGACATGTGTGAATGATGATTAATGAATAAATTGATTAATTTTGTGAAATTTATTTGTATGTTATCTTATTAAGTGGTTTTATAAATATTGAAATGTAAATTATTTAATTCTAAATTTATATTAATTGTGATACATTAAAAGTGCATCAAGGTTTGAAATTAATTAACTTTTTTAACGAGAGGTGATATATGGAGCTATTGTTGTCCATTAGGTGTTATAATATATACCAATAGTTCACAGAACCATTGGTATGCATCAATTTTGAACTAGACTCTACATACATGGTTTCAGGAATAATTGGCATAGATGTATACTCATGGTTTTAATTAAATTGCTGGTATTAAAATTTGGCCAAGGGCTATAACAATTGTGTAGAGACTCGAAGCATGACATACATGGACATTACATTTATTTTTCGGAATACTTAGTACATAACAAAAACACACACACAAGGATCGTAATAGTTTAGTGTCTTTGGAAACTCAGAATATAATCTTCTAATCCTGGTGATATATCTTCAACATCTCCCATAAAGATCTTCCTTTTTTAGGCCTAAAACTTTTCTTTATATCCTGGGGAAAAGAAAACATAAAAGGGTGAGCTCAAATGCTCAGTAAGGGTAAACAAAAGAAATATCAATCACATTATATACAAAAGAACATAACTTTTGGAAATCTTAACCTGTAAAAGAGATCATAATTTCATAACCTGGGATAACTCATGGCAGTGAAATGTAATCACAATAATCATAACATAAAACATTAAACTTTGTGGCATACACACATAATCATAGTGAATAATTTCTTATTAGTCAAGACTCATTTCAAAGACTATCTTAGTGGACAAAGTCCCTTTCTGAACCGAGTCACCCTCGTTTCAGTCCTGTTTCACTGAACCGGTATAACCTACCATTCCATCCATGTCTATCTCATGAGATATAAAATCTTTACCCAATGCATTGGAGGGAGATATAGGTCCCACCCATCTCATAATGATACCATTCTTATGTGTGCCACAAAATCATAAATCATAATCATTGCATAACCCATGTAGTAAAAATGGGAATCTTAAACATCGTGACATCATAAAACAATTCATATAAGATAAAGAAATTCATAAAAATATTTCCAACATAATCAAATCAATGTAATAATAGGGATAAAAATAGAACCCATTATTATCTTACATGGAAAATAATTTTGATAAAACAATTGAACTTCATTCTTGAGGAAAATATCCTTTCTATTTCAAAAATACTTTTCCTTTCTTAACATGTCATACAATTTTAAACTAAAAGTAGTTTATTAAAAATAAACTTGAAAACTTTTAAAGGAAGCTTCTTGGAAATAATGTTTTAAAAATCCATTCATGCCGTATAAGTTAAAAGAAAACATTCTTTTCGTACTTTTTTCGAAAAAGACAAAGAAGTACCTCGTATGAAAAACGACAAAAGATTCATTTCATATCTTTTACTAAAAACTCACCGAAGGGTAAAATAGGATTTAAAAAATTGTAGGTGAATGGAAATAATATTAAATATTGAGGAAACATGGATTTGGATGATAAAATACACCCCAGTAAATACCAAAGTATAAACAATCTCGGATAAAAATGAAATTTTGATATTTCCCTTACCTTAGGCCTGATTTGCTTCGTAAGTGTCCGAAACTCCTGTATAATGATTTAAATAATGTCATTGACTTATTACATAATCATATTCATTGTTATGATATCACATATGGTTCACTTATGACTTTATATTACCCGTTCTTTTGTAAATTCCAAGTTAAAGAGCGTTTTGGGTAAAATTGTTTCATTTGTCGTCCGTGTTTTGACTTGTAATTATTCATATGATTACTTAGATCATGATTACTTAATTCCATAATATAAAACATGATTTATATATATATATATATATTCAGAATATACATATATATAATAAATCATTAAATGGAAAGAAATACACTGTTCATGGAGACGGTAGGCCATACGTACGCATGAACGTTGTTTTCGTTTCCTTATTGAGTTGAACAGAATTAAGTAGATGACATACATATATATACACATAAATACAGTATCATTATTAAGTCATATATTTCATGATTACTTATTATATATTCTTTATAATCATTCATGAATGGTTAAAGTGGAGAATGAATCTCATCGCGTCGTGGAGACGGTAGTCCGTACGTACGCACGAGCGATGATATCGTTCTCATGATCGTGGGACTGTATTGGAGTGTATGTATACTATTTCAGAATCAATATCACCTTAAAATAATAATATATAGTTATTATTTACATCATTATACCCATCCAAGTAAGGTGGTGGTGGAAAATAGATTTCACCATGGCGTGGAGACGGTATTCCATACGTACGCACGCGCGGTGATTTCATTTTCCGTAGGATGGATAGATGGTGAAATAGGATTGTTTCATACATATAATAACATATCAGTATATTAGTGATACTTATGTTATTACTTCATAATGAAACAACCTAAGAAGAAGAATTGGAAGAAGAAAAAAAGGTGAAAGAATCGGTAACGGAAATTACCTCTTCTTTGAAGCGCCTCTTTGAGAACTCCTCTTAGGGCACTAATATTGGTCTTTGAGGAAGACCAGAACCTCTAGGATGTTTTTAGGGAAGTGGAGAAATGATTTTGGCAGGGTTTGGACGATCTTGATGGCTCAAAGTTGTGTGAGGAAGAGAGGGAGGAGGTGCCCTTTTATAAGGGAGGAGAGGGGCACCTTTGGAATAACTAAACATATTATTTTATTATAAAGTCAAGATCGGTTTCAAATATCTCCAAATTGATTTATTTCGAGGCTAAGGTGGGGAGGGGTCTAAATAATCTCATCAAATAGAATTTAGACAATTTTAGGCTCCTATTTTAACCTTATCATTTATATTTAACATTAAGTTAAATAATTTTACTTTTATCGTGTCTTCTTGTGTTCTTATACTATAAGGTTAATAAACTTACTATAAGAAGCCAAAAGAACCCCAAGTTGTTTATTATTAATATATATAACCTTATCTAAGTCATTTGGCCGAAACTTATATTTTTAGGAATAAAATAACAATTAATAATATAATATTTGTTTTAAAAACTAATTTATGTCAATTTTGATACTATTTGGTACATGATTTTTATGAAATTTATAATAGAATGATATGTTCGAAACAAGTTACCTATATCAACAATAACATGTCATATTAACCTATAAAATTAATTTATGTCATAAAAAGTCTCAAATTACATTTATTTGGGCATTTATAACATCAATTATGTCAATATTTCATTAATAAGACAATTACTGCATCATCTTTGTGTCATAATAAATGATAATTATTTAATATCTAAAAATTCTAAATAAATTCCTATGATGTAGATAATTGTATTATATTTCTGGATACTATTCATGTTTGAAGTTTCATGAAGTTTATTACTAAATTAAAATTATTATACTTATAAGATTTAAGAAAGTGATATGTTGTCACATTCTTTGGTTTTAATAATAATTAAATTATTTTCATGGACAAAAGTCCATAAAATGAATCTAATACGACCCTTAGATTATATGGGTCTACTTTTAGCCATCCAATAGGATTTTTCCAAGTGTTAGGGTAATTTTATAATCTTATATTTAACCTTAATTACCTGATTTACCTTTAACTATAGTAAATAAAATTTACCGCAGTTACTATTCACAATGCCCAAAAATAGAAAGTAGCTTATTAACATATTTTGGACCCACTGATTCCAAATATGGAATCAATTTTTCCAAATTCAATACACAAAAGATGCAGAAATTAAATTAAAATTAATCCCATTGTCGAAAGAAAACGGGTTTTTCTTTAAAACATTGCAAAAGATTGAATTGTTTTAACCTACGAATTCAAGGTAAAATAAATGATAATGACATACATTATATTAAATGTTAAAAATATATTCTATTTATACTTTAAAACAATTAAATATTATAATTTAACCACATAAGATATTACGATGAAAAAAGTTGTTTTTAATTAAAATATAGCGTGTTTTTACTATTCATTAAAATATGAAAGTTATCGGAAAAATATCAAAACATTATCTAATGTAAATTTTTATATCCTGATTCTAAATAAGAATTTTATTTTGTCAAATTGAACATATAAACATGTCAAAAACTAGATTTAAAGTGGGTGCGCCATCAAAAGGCGGCAACACAGCATTTTTTGAAAAATACTTATTTTACCCGAAAAATTTATTTTGTTCTTATACCATGTTCTAGAAAATGTGTAAGATGAATAATAATGTTATAAAATTCAAAATTTAGTTAATACTATTCATAAAGGCTAGTTCATGACAATATTATAATAATATATCATTGTTTATTAAAACCCGGTATTGCGTACAACACACGCTACCGAGGAAGGTCGCGATTGCGTGTAATGCAAGCCAAGTCAGGGTTGCGTGTTGTGAAAGAATACTTAGTTGTTTTTTATAACAGAATCCAACCATATTTCATTTATACATTGAATATATATATATATATATATATACTCAATTTTGGGTAGAATAACTATTATCAAAATTGTGTGTAACACGATCCAAGAATAGTGTTGCATATACTGCAAGCTAATACGGTGTTGCATATAGCGCAAGGTAATCTTGGTGTAGAATACAACACAAGACATTAATGAAATTAAAATAATATTTTTCATAAAATCTTGGGGTGTTACATTCTACCCCCCTTAAAATGAATTTCACCCTCGAAATTCGCCGGGGTTATAAATGGTTTACTACTCGAAAGTTTGTTTAATAGAAACCCACATCGTAAAAAGGAATACCAAAATATGGCTTTAAAAACTAAAGTATGAAATGTAACAGTTACCCAAATTAACTCATCACTGGGTTTCCATGTAGGAGAACATAGGTGAAAATATGGATATAGAAGAAAAATCTGACCATCAAGTTCTGATGGAGAGTGGTAGAGAACATGGCTATGAAAAAGCCAACAATCGCAAAGCCATAAATTTGTGATGATCTAGGGTACCATCTGATTCATCAGATATAAGATCACTAGAACAACATTTTTGGTTTTCAATATCATTTCCCTAAAGTTGAAAATTTTGAATTAGAAGAAATACTTACTTGATTTTGGTACAATCTCATTGTTGTTCGTGCTTTGAACAATTTACACATCATCTCTTAAAGAAATGAAGTTGAATTTGTTATCCGTGATGTGTTAGAAGATCATGTGATAGAATGATGGGTCATTCCATCTCTTTCAAACAAAAGGATAGAAAAAGTTATAAGTCCATCTTATGGTTAGATTAATCGTATATGGTTAGAAAAATGAACTTATACTTCATATATCATACCGCTTAATAAAATAAAACTAGTTTATACTAACCAGGGACTTCCTGTAGACCACTGGTAGGCGATAAAGGCCAGTCGCACTTTGGTTGTGGGTTCAATTCCCACAGCCCTGTCCGACGCGATGGGCTGTCGCCCGTCCTGCAGGTTGTCTTTTTTCTAAAACTATATTACTATAACATCCCATCAATAATATCGAAAAAGGTTTTATCCTAACTTATGTACAACATAATCCATTCAAATCTTTAAGCTTATCTAAAATACTTCGGTCCAAGCTCATAGTATAAAGAAAATGATTACTTGAAATGTCACAGAACAATCACGTGATTGCCATCATTTATCCCCCATATATCATAAGATATATATTGTTGGTCCAATTACAAACAAGTGAATACCTTAATCCTGTATTCTCTTGAAGAATGAATACCCATTGCACCTTAGCGAAAACATGAATGCAGTTAAAAGTTAACACTTTTCACATACCAAAATCCTCAAAATTCTATATACTCAAACCATGACATCACTTAGTCCTTATATCAACCATGAGCTCATGAATACTGTTAAACATTTCGTTTTCTCGTTTTCTCATATCATCTTATTTCCAAAAATATCTCAATCACTTTGAATACCACATTATACCAACACATAAATATTCCAATACTTTATGATACAACATTATTTTGGAATCCCATAACATAAACACTTAATCATTCCACCACATCGTTGTCATATTCAACATCGCCAATAGTGATCGCTTGTGACATCCCTCTGTCCTTTTCATTAAGTGGTTGCTCATGTTGATCATCACTAACCCTTGGATTAGGGAATTTATTAGCATAATTCCCCATTTCCTTGCACTTGAAGCATTGAAGTGTTGGTGGTGCATTCTTTGCAGTGTTTGCTTTATTCACATCATTAGAAACCCTTTTTCCATTACTTCGACACTCAGCTGCTCGATGACATTCTTTTCCACACTTAAAACATTTTCTAGCCCCTTTAAGACAATCTCCACCATGCTTCTTTCCACACTTTGTGCATAAGGAAACATTCATCTTCTTTTCACCATTATTATGAGATTTCTCCTTGAACTCCATCTTTCATTTCTTTTCTAAACCATGAGATAGATATGTAACAACAAATTCAATTTCTAACTTCATAGCACAACAAACAATTTCTTCATAGCTACTAAAGTCTCTTATAGCTAATGCCCTTCGAAGAATTGGTTTTAAGCCACTGAAAAATCGATCAACATTACATTCAGGTTAGATGATAATGCCAGATGCATACCTTGCAAGTCTTGTAAAATTCGCTTCGTAAGTACCAACAGATTCATCATCCTTCTGCTTCAGCTCAAGATACTCCTTTTCCATCTTTTTTCGAAGAATACGAGGGAAATACTTACTGAAAAACATGTTCTTGAACTCGTCCCATTCCATGGACTCAATTTCATCTCTTGGCCTCGTATTCTTGATAAGATTCCACTATTGATCAGCTTCACCTTCCAAACGATATACTGCTAAGATGACTTTATCATGTTCAGAACATTGACGAACTGAAAATATCTTTTCAGTGGTACTGATCCACTGTTCAGCAACAAGTGGATCGGAAGACCCACTGAAAGAAGGTGGACGTTGCCTCATGCAGGACTCAATAGAATATTGTTCCCTTCTCTGCTCATTTGGAAGTCCAGAATGATTCATAGCTTGTGTAAGTATAGCAATAATATTTTTCACTCCATCTCACATAACATTTGTTTGTTCAGGAGGGCAATCATTGCATTGTCCATTGCATTGATCAACACGGTTCCTTCGGGTTCCAGCCATCGTCTAAAACCCAAAAAGAATAGTGTGAGAGTGAAAAATCATGCTAGGAAAAACAACATAATAAAGGGGGAGTACCTTCAATATCTAACATCCTAGGTTTAATTCTATGATCGTTAGCGTAATTATAGTACTATAACCTATACGTATACTTAACCTTATGGACATCCCTAGACATACCTTAGAAATATCTCTAGGGATCTCACTAATGTTCTCGCATCCTAGTTTCCAAAGGTTGACTAATCCTTTCCTCTGATACCAACTGTAGAGACCCGAATCATGATGTGCATGGACATTATATTTATTTTGTGGAATACTTAGTACATAACAAAAACACACACACAAGGATCGCAATAGTTTAGTGTCTTTGGAAACTCAGAATATAATCTTCTAATCCTAGTGAAAGATCTTCAACATCTCCCATAAAGATCTTCCTTTTTTTAATACCTAAAACTTATATTTATATCCTGGGGAAAAGAAAACATAAAAGGGTGAGCTCAAATGCTCAGTAAGGGTAAACAAAAGAAATATCAATCACATTATATACATAAGCACATAACTTTTGGAAATCATAACCTGTAAAAGAGATCATAATTTCATAACCTTGGATAACTCATGGCAGTGAAATGTAATCACAATAATCATAAATTAAAACATTAAACTTTGTGGCATACACACATAATCATAGAGAATCATTTCTTATTAGTCAAGACTCATTTCCATGACTATCTTAGTGGACAAAGTCCCTTTCTGAACCGAGTCACCCTTGTTTCAGTCCTGTTTCACTGAACCGGTATAACCTACCATTCCAGCCATGTATATCTCATGAGATATAAAATCTTTACCCAATTCATTGGAGGGAGATATAGGTCCCACCCATCTCATAATGATACCATTCTTATGTGTGCCACAAAATCATAAATCATGCATCATTGCATAACCCATGTAGTAAAAATGGGGATCTTAAACATCGTGACATCATAAAACAATTCATATAAGATAAAGAAATTCATAAAAATATTTCCAACATAATCAAATAAATGTAATTATAGGGATAAAAACAGAACCCATTATTATCTTAGATGGAAAATAATTTTGATAAAACACTTGAACTTTATTCTTGAGGAAAATATCCCTTCTATTTCAAAAATACTTTTCCTTTCTTATCATGTCATACAATTTTAAACTAAAAGTAGTTGATTAAAAATAAACATGAAAACTTGTAAAGGATGCTTCTTGGAAATAATGTTTTAAAAATCCATTCATGCCATATAAGTTAAAAGAAAACATTCTTTTCGTACTTTTTTTCGGAAAAGACAAAAAAAGTACCTCATATGAAAAACGACAAAAGATTCCTTTCATATCTTTTACTAAAAACTCACCGAAGGGTAAAATAAGATTTAAACAATTGTAGGTGAATGAAAATAATATTAAATATTGAGTAAACATGGATTTGGATGATAAAATACACCCCAGTAAATACCAAAGTATAAATAATTACGGATAAAAATGAGATTGTGATATTTCCCTTACCTTATGTATGATTTGCTTTGTAAGTGTCCGAACCTCCGGTATAATGATTTAAATAATGTCATTGACTTATTACAGAATCATATTCATTTTTATGATATCATATATGGTTCACTTATGACTTTATATTACCCGTTCTTTTGTAAATTCCATGTTAAAGAGCGTTTTGGGTAAAATTGTTTCATTTGTCGTCCGTGTTTTGACTTGTAATTATTCATATGATTACTTAGATCATGATTAATTAATTCCATAATATAAAACATGATTTATATATATATATTCAGAATATACATATATATAATAAATCAGTAAATGGAAAGAAATACACCGTTCATGGAGACGGTAGGCCGTACGTACGCATGACCGCTGTTTTCGTTTCCTTATTGAGTTGAACGGAATTAAGTAGATGACATACATATATATACACATAAATCCAGTATCATTATTATGTCATATATTTCATGATTACTTATTATATATACTTTATAATCATTCATGAATGGTTAAAGTGGAGAATGAATCTCATCGCGTCGTGGAGACGGTAGTCCGTACGTACGCACGAGCGATGATATCGTTCTCATGATCGTGGGACTGTATTGGAGTGTATGTATACTATTTCATAATCAATATCACTTTAAAATAATAATATATAGTTATTATTTACACCATTATACCCATCCAAGTAGTTTTGTGGTGGAAAATAGATTTCACCACGGCGTGGAGACGGTATTCCGTACGTTCGCACGCGCGGTGATTTCGTTTTCCGTAGGATGGATAGATGGTGAAATAGGATTGTTTCATACTTATAATAACATATCAGTATATTAGTGATACTTATTTTATTACTTCATAATGAAACAACCTAAGAATAATAAGTGGAAGAAGAAATAAAGGTGAAAGAATCGGTAACGGAAATTACCTCTTCTTTGAAGCGCCTCTTTGAGACCTCCTCTTAGGGCACTAAAATTGGTCTTTGAGGAAGACCAGAACCTTTAGGATGTTTTTAGGGAAGTGTAGAAGAGATTTTGGAAGGGGTTGTCCGAGCTTGAAGGATCATTGTTGTGTGAGGAAGAGAGGGAGGAGGTTCCCTTTTATAAGGGAGGAGTGGGGAACCTTTGGAATAAAAAATATATTATTTTATTATAAAGTCAAGTTCGGTTTTAAATAGATCCAAATTGATTTATTTTGAGGCTAAGGTGGGGATGGGTCGCAATCCTCTAATCCAATAGAATTTAGACAAGTTTAGGTTCTAATTTTAACCTTATCGTTTAGATTTAACATTAAGTTAAATAATTTTACTTTTACCGTGTCTTCTTGTGTTCTTATACTATAAGGTTTATAAACATACTATAAGAAACCAAAAGAACCCCAAGTTGTTTATTATTAATATATATAACCTTATCTAAGTCGTTTGGCCGAACCTCAGATTTTTAGGAATAAAATAACAAATAATAATATAATATTTGTTTTAAAAACTAATTTATGTCAATTTTGACACTATTTGGTACATGATTTTTATGAAATTTATAACAGAATGATATGTTCGAAAAAAGTTACCTATATCAACAATAACATGTCATATTAACCTATAAAATTAATGTATGTCATAAAAAGTCTCAAATTACATTTATTTGGGCATTTATAACATCAATTATGTCAATATTTCATTAATAAGACAGTTACAGCATCATCTTTGTGTCATAATAAATGATAATTATTTAATCTCTAAAAATTCTATATAAATTCCTATGATGTATATAATTGTATTATATTTCTGTATATTATTCATGTTTGAAGATTCATGAAGTGTATTACTAAATTAAAATTATTATACTTATAAGATTTAAGAAAGTGACCTGTTGTCACATTCTTTGGTTTTAATAATAATTAAATTATTTTCATGGACAAAAGTCCATAAAATGAATCTAATCCGACCCTTAGGTTATATGGGTCTACTTTTATCCATCCAATAGGGTTTTTACAAGTGTTAAGGTAATTTTATAATCTTATATTTAACCTTAATTACCTGATTTACCTTTAACTATAGTAAATAAAATTTACCGTAGTTACTATTCACAATGCCCAAAAATAAAAAGTAGCTTATTAACATATTATGGACCCACTGATTCCAAATATGGAATCCATTTTTCCAAATTCAATACACAAAAGATGCATAAATTAAATTAAAATTAATCCCGTTGTCGAAAGAAAACGGGGTTTTCTTTAAAACATTGCAAAAGATTGAATTGTTTTAACCTACGAATTCAAGGTAAAATCAATGCTAATGACATACATTATATTAAATGGTAAAAATATATTCTATTTATACTTTAAAACCATTAAATATTATAATTTAACCACATATGATATTACGATGAAAAAAGTTGTTTTTAATTAAAATATAGCGTGTTTTTACTATTCATTAAAATATGAAAGTTATCGGAAAAATATCAAAACTTTATCTAATGTAAATTTTTATATCCTGATTCAAAAGAAGAATTTTATTTTGTCAAATTGAACATATAAACATGTCAAAAACTAGATTTAATGTGGGTGCGCCATCAAAAGGCGGCAAAACTGCATTTTTTGAAAAATACTTATTTTACCCGAAAAATTTATTTTGTTCTTATACCATGTTCTAGAAAATGTGTAAGATGAATAATAATGTTATAAAATTCAAAAATTGGATAATACTATTCATAACGTCTAGTTCATGACAATATTATAATAATATATCATTGTTTATTAAAACCTGGTATTGCGTACAACACACGCTATCGAGGAAGGTCGCGATTGCGTGTAATGCAAGCCAAGTCAGGGTTGCGTGTTGTGAAAGAATACTTAGTTGTTTTGTATAACAGAATCCAACCATATTTCATTTATACATTGAATATATATATATATACTCAATGTTGCGTAGAATAACTATTATCAAAATTGTGTGTAACACGATCCAAGTATAGTGTTGCGTATACTGTAAGCTAATACGGTGTTGTGTATAGCGCAAGGTAATATTGGTGTATAATACAACAAAAGACATTAATGAAATTAAAAGAATATTTTTCATAAAATCTTGGGGTGTTACAAATTGTTTCTTTTAATATGTTTTTAAATCCCTATACCCACCCCTATAAGATCAATAAATCAAATAACCATTATTATATACTATACCGGTGATTTTGGGGGTTTTACAAAGGGTTATAAACCATTGGTGTAGCATAGTTTTTTTAGTAGTGAAGGATTTTATTAAACTTGAATTAAATTTACTAAAGGATCAGTCCAAATTAATTTTAGTATTGATGATAAATCACGGGGCATACCATGAAATCCTAGAGATTTTATCCACATATTCCCCATCATACTCATTTTCTTTTTTCTTCTGTATAACGACATTCCTCTTCAGTTTAAGATTGAGAGTTTGTGGAGAGTTATTATTGGATGATATTTTTTTAAATACTTCTAATTACATTGATTAAATTTCATTATTGGTCTCTATTTTCTTGATTACTTTCCACCACTGATCTAATTATCCCTTTAAGAAATTGTCCACTAGTATTACTTTCTCTTTTTCATAGTAATAGAAAATTGAAAATTTATTCTCAATGGAGGTAGTTAATTTTCAATGATGAGGGAATATAAAGATCCACTAAATATAGAAGTCCTTTGTTGCATAAAGTACTTGACCACATATTTCTCTTTCTTAGTAGGGGGTGTTCTATATAGTTGAAGTTAAATTTGAAACTTGAGTTAGTTGATCCTGTAATACCATAAAGTTATTGGCTCAAATTACCATTAGGTTAAGAATATGAGTAAGGTAATCAATACATTACATATCACATTATTTATTTTCCTGATAAATCCTATTTACCACCATTATCTAAAATCAAATAATAATGGGGATTCTTGAACAAATAAGTATAGAAATGGATACTATGAGCCAAGAAGGAATAGTAGATAAACAAAATTTATATGCTATCTTATGGGACTCTAGGTTTCAATATATTTTATTTAGGATAAATGTTTTAGTTGTTTTTCTAACATAAAAATTTATTAAAGTCCTTTAAAATGGTTTGTAATTAGGTTATGAATTTAATAAAGACTATAGTTTGGGAGTGTTAAAGCACGTGTGTAGCAATGCATCTTTCTCAAGCATTAGGTATAGGTTATGTTAATACTGAACAACCATTTTGGGGTTATTTTGAATATTTATATCATTAATAGAAATCTACTAGTAATATCCTGATAGATATTTCATTCCATAGACACCAATCACTTGATAACTTACCAAGAGGTTATGGTATTATCCAATACATATTATTAACCCTATATTTATTACAAAAGTATTGTTATCATAATTTCCAAAAATAAATAGACCATGATTAGATACCATTTATAGAGATCTAATCCTCTAACACATATTATTAAATTTTTTTAGATAAATATCCAATATACACAAGCCATGCTTTCACTGGCCTAGTGTTTATAAGAGAATAGGTTAAAAAATATAAATTTCAATGTAAAATTAGACATATTTATTTAATTCTTCATAATTAGATCATATATACCATTATTATTTTAAGACAACATTTTCCAACCTAATGAAAATATAAAAAATGGGTGAGTTTTACAACCTAGTTAGTGAATAAGTATGATATAAATGTATAAAATATGATTGAAGAAGCATAACATGATAACCTAAAATAAAAGGCTCATGAATAGTCATTAAGAAGAATGTTAGAAACAATATGGAATAATAATATCATGACATTATTGGAATGTTGTAGAAACCTATAACATAAAAGACACATAAATTAAGGAAATCCACCAATATGAAATAACACGGTGAGAAAGTTCCATATTGGAATAAGTTTACTTCCTAATCCCATAAATATAATCAGGTGATATATAATCTTCACCCAATTTATTTGATCATTATCTGGCTACACCCATAATATCATGTACATGTATATGTGCATCACATAATGAAATCAAACAAAAAAATTATGAATCAAAAAAATTATAAAAAGGAAATGTGTCACATAATCAAATCTTTTAGAATAACCAACTAGATAATCATAATGGTTTCTATGAAATAATGGGTCAAAGAACTCTTGGATTTTCATTTATGTAAAATTAATAGAGGCTAATTAAAATAATATCTAGGAGATGTTAAGATATGATAAGGAGAATGTAATATAACTATTAATCAAGGTTATAGGGAGAAGGTAAATGCACCATTTCCACATTTAAATGAGAAAATATCGAAACCAATTATGTTTTGAAACATTTTATGGAGTGGTACAAAAAATATGGTATGATATAGAGAAATTACCTTTAATGATTTTTTCATAACCATTGAAATTGTGATGGAAATAATGAAAACATATATATCCACAACAGATAATGGTAATAATAACAAGTTATGTAATTTAAGGGACTATATATGCCTAATATTAATGATATAGATGATATTAATAGTATGACGAATTTATTTATTGAGGTAAAAGGAATTACCATTAATAAAGGAGGGTGGTTGAAATGTCACTTACCTTAAGTTTGAATTCTCTTTGCACATTCACTTAACAACATGTATAATAAAATTAGAATTGTTAAAAAAATTACTAAAATCATAATTCAACAATAATTTAATTATTATTAAAATTTCATATTCGTTTGATGTCAATCAATTGATATACCGATTCAATATTCATTATCCCAAGGTTTTTCACTTCATAGTTCCATGGTTGAATTAATTTATTAACAATTTTGTATAGTTAAATAACTCCCTACATGTGATTAAATGTTCATATATCGTATATATTATTATAAATGGTTTAAAATGTAAAATTTTATTAAAATACACATGATTCACAGAGTATAAATAAAATCAATTTATGCTTAATTTAGTAAGGAAGTTTTTCTAACCATAATGAACTTATATGGTTTAATTTAACCATATGATTATTTATACATTCAACAATCTGAAAAATATATAATATTATTATTTTAGAAAATTCATAAACATATAATATGAATTGAAATAATTTTTGAAGGTGGTTTTCAAAATCAAAGTACATTATTTATGATAGTTGGGAACTAATCATAATCAGAAAAATATTTCTATTTTAGAATGAATATGAATTTGTTTGACAATGGATTTTCCATTAACATAGTAAAATTATAATATATTTATTATATAGAAGTCATTATGTCATGTTAGATTTAATAGGTAAGAATGAGGTAGAGTGTAACTTTCTAGTAAAGACACATATTTGTAATATGTTTTAGGGGGGTTCTTTTTGGTTTGGGAGGTAGTGGAGGTGATTTAGTCATTTTATAGAGCGCAAAATACTTAATGGTGGATTTAGAGTGGAACTAACTTATCACTGTGAATCCAAATGCTATATGTAATATTCTTGTAGAAAAAATATTTTCAGTGGACACCACTAGCCAACTAGTAGGCCATACATAGGACACTGAACTTCTAAAGTGGCCACTAGCATACTCGTGGCCACAACTGGGTAGTTGATGAAATCAGGATAAGCTAGTTATTTAAGGGTATAAATATTTTTTTATTCCAATTTTTTTTAATTAACCAATTAATCCCCTTTTTAAGAACATAATATGACTATAGATCTTGGATGGGATTTCCTTTGGCATTCTTGGCTCGATTGAAATTCTCCGTTTAGAATTTTCATCCCAGATCGAATGATTGTCAATGAATGGATAAATTTGATCCAATTTCATCCAATATTTAATGATATATTTATATTTTCTGTAGATCTAGGATACATTGAGCAGCCCGAATGATTTATTTGTGTTTCTATCTTTGATTCTCATAGATCAATTATGATTTTTTTTGGGAGGTTGGACCATGATTGGTTATTTTTAGATCTCATGTTCAATGTGGAATGTTTGGATCGTTCTTCACCACCGTTCTTGTTCATAGGGAAAATAAATTCTATGATATTGTAATATATTTGTAAGGACTCCACTCTCTTTCTCTTAGGTTCCATTTAATTCCAATATACGGATCTCGTCATTTTTGTGACTTGATAACGGATGTGTGAGGTCAGTGATTCCTTCTCATGTGTTTTCATTATAAACCCTGCAAGATATTTTTTCTAACATGTCTTCTAAATGATTATTATAAATATCCAAAATCGTCACGATATTTTTATGTAAATATATTTTAACAAAATATTGGGTTTCACAATTTCT
Organism: Viscum album; assembly: GCA_963277665.1. NCBI lineage: Eukaryota > Viridiplantae > Streptophyta > Magnoliopsida > Santalales > Viscaceae > Viscum > Viscum album. The sequence goes on along the minus strand of OY728155.1, from coordinate 266,638,401 downwards.
GGTAAATGAATGTTTTTGTAAAGGTATATGAAATGTTTTCTGAAATTGGTTTTTAGAACATGATTATAGAGAAAAAGGGATCCTTAGATATTATTTATGATAAATTATAAATAATTAATAAATGATTTGATGTATAAAACACATGGGAACCTTTGGTACCATAGTGGGGGAATGTTATAGTCCCTTATCCTATTTCACCATTGGGGGGGTCACTCATGGGGTGTTCCACTACACTATAAAACATAATGTCATAGGTACATGATTATCTAACATCTGGGGGGTCATCCATGGGTTGTTCGCCTATTCCATTAGACCTATGTCTTATATACATTAATAGTATGAACCTGTCATGTCTAGATTATTGGTCTATATGTTACCCATCTAACCCAAAACTTAATTATCCTAGGGGTGGTCCTCATTGTTCTTCATTATGCTTATTTAGACTGATATGATATATGATTCCTAATTTTTTAAATTTAAAATTTTTATTGAAATTTGTTTTCAAATTATATATTCTCGATTCTATTTTAGAATTTTGGAAAGGGGAAAATGATTTACTATTATTTTCATATATATATTTGGAAAACATTATATCATGACACATTTTTAATATATTTTTCATATTGGTCTTATTTCATAGATACTTTCTATAGAACACTTTGGGTGAGGTTATCATACTAGGCTTGTTGGTCTCACACCCCGCACAATCCTATAGGAAAAAGAAGGGATCCACAATGAAGTAGAAAAGTTTCATATTAGCTTTGTATGGGATGCTTATAGTGACATTGTAGAATGTTTCCCACATCTCACATAGAGTAGGTGTTGGAAGTTTTGTATCATTTTGGTTATATTCTTACACATGTAACATGGTATTTGGATTGTTTCCATATTTATATATCCAAACCTATAGGGTTTTAATTATTGAATATTTAATTTATTTTTTTATTTGTTTTTATATATTATATGTATATAATTATTGGTTTGAAAAATAATTCCCTCAATTTTGTGTTAGATGTATGGGTGGTAGTAACCATCCCATGAGGATTAGGAACACCCATTAGGTCTTTTCACAATCTGGTTTGGATCCTACGTTAATGGGTTATCATGGGTGGTTCATGAGAAAATCGAATCAATACGGAGTTTATCCTTAAGTGGTCTTTTCATCGGATTAAAGGAATATACGATAGAGGATTATTATGAATTAATGGGTATGTTATGATTGTGTTCGTGGATAATTCACCACATAAAAATAATTAAATAACCATGTGACATTTGGCTCAATGTCTCTGGTATTGGGATTTTGTTTAGATATTATATTATACTATTGTTATTTGAGATTTAACTGAGATAGATTCATCGACTAGCCTTTATTTATTTATTATTTGGTATATATAATCATTCATCTGATATGTATTCTAGAGATTCCTCAAGAGGTTTCTTCAGAAAATAATCCTCCAGGAAATCATCTTATTGTTCATAATCGCATCGAGGCTATCATGTGTGTAGTTTAGGCCATAGATCAGATTGTATTTCTTATTCATAACCATGTGAAATAGGAATAAATAGAAGTTAAAGGAGATAAGGATTGATCATATGATATATTAGGAAAATACCCCATCTTATAAGGGTATTTTTCAATATTAAGAGGTATATGATTGTGTAACACACCAACCCTATAAAGCTAGAGTTTGTTCCTTATGATATTACATTGGAATAGATAAAAGGTATCAAATTCAAAAGGAATAAAAATTTTAGTAGTTTTTGGAAAACCAAAATACAAATATTATACCCATTTTACATGGGGGTAGAAAATTAAAGACAACAAATAAAAAAGATAATAATCTAAACCTAGAAACTCTTTCCAAGACTTCATCTACATATCCCACAGAAAAGAAACAAAATAATGGTGAGTTCAAATGATGAGTAATGTTTAGGTACCAAAAAAATACTAATAAATGAATTAGAATAATAAAAAAGGTAAGATGAATATCTGATCCCACATTCCATTCATGTAAATGGATAATTCAAAATCAATTTGGCTTGGAAGATAGATAAAAACCCTACCATTTAATAAATAAAAATAGAATGAAATGCATTTATAGAAAGTGTAGAAGAAATAATGTCATGGATATTAATAATAACTGAATTTGAATAAAGGAAATCCTTAAATATAGGGTGCCATTTTTCCTAGGCACATGGCACCTTTACCATTAAGACATTTTATAGGATGATTTATAACATACTGGTTGAAACCCATCTAACGATCCTAATTATTATTCTCATGAGACTACTGATGTATCGAATGACTACGTACAATCGGGCCCCAGGCATTATGTACCAGTCCAAATAATTACTCATATATAGACTAATCGATTTAATTCAGGGAAAAAGAGACTTATCATATATAATTATTGAGTAAAAGATATGGATTTACCAATATTTCCCCCGTTAATAAAATAACTGTCAAGTAATCACCATATGTAAAAATAGTATATTATTTCAGAAATAATTATACATATCATATAAGAGTATATATATCTATAATAAATGTGATTTAAAATTGAAAATGTTCATATGGAAGTTCTTATTTAATGATAATATTTACAATAAAAAAATAAAGAAAGACTATAATGATACCTATTACCGCATTGTAATTTTCATATCAAACCCCCTAGGATGAGATAATTCAAATTGAAATATAGAATACTATGAAATAAATGTGAATCATTATATTAATTGAAAAATGGGAACTATATACACGAAATTAAAGGGAACTGGTTCATAATAACAAATAAGTCTCAAGTAATGTAAATTGAGATGAAATCCCTTACCTTGAGTCCAACGTTTCATGCATTTCTCTACTGTACTCTTTTCGGATAACTCTTATTTGATTATATAAAAAATATTCCTTGGTTTGAATTATTCCCAATGTTATTTTTCTATGATTAGGAAAGGGTTTTCAGGAGAATATTTAGGAAGGTTTCAGGCGATCCAATATGCTTGAGAGGTGTGAATAAGTGAGGGGGTGAGTGCCTCTTATAGTATAGGAGGAGAGACATTCTTGTAAATATAAAAACGAAAACACCATTAGGAGGTATACTATACATAATTTCCCTCAAATAATAACCCAAATTCAATATAAGGGAGGATATGGAAGATATATTTGTTTCCAATAGTTTCCAGACATGTGCCTAGGACATTTTGGCACTAATGTTTTAGTCTTAGTCCCTTGTTAAGAGAGTTATTCCCTTAATCCTAGTAATTTATTTTAATTTATTTAACTAATATTAATGGTAAAAAATAATAATTTGACCTCAATAGACATTATAAACAATTTTTATTACAAATATGGAATCTATTTTTTAAAATTTAAATCATAGATGTGGAAGAAATTATTTTTGAACTCACAGGGAGTAAAAACGACTGAATATGTTTTTAGATGAATAAAACATTGAGGAAAGAATCACCTGAGAGGCATAGATTTATGTTTTCTTGGAAATGGTCCATTTCTTCATATAGATGAATGTATTTCACTAAATTGAGAGCTTAATTTTAGGGATTTCCATGGTTCTCAATGAATACAAAAATCATAGACCAAAATGTGCTAATAATGAGGATGTATCACTATTTCACCAAATGCACAGAAAGTCAACTATGCTATAGTGAAAGATTACAAGATGTCCACATCACAATAGTGCCGTAGAAACTAAATTCCAAGATTCAATAGTGCTATCAGATTGATGTATGAAGAACTATAGTACTATTGTCTCCATAGTCTGCACTGCCATAGTGCCCTTTTGGTTTCATCCACTCAGGTCTGCTATAATCAATCCGATTTCCTACAGTGCCCCCAAATATTTTGGTTTAGGAATTTTTCCCCTAGAACCACAAAAAAGGATGTATTTACCCCTAAAACCCCCACCTACCTCACACTGGAGCTCAACCTAGGGATTTTCATCCTGGGGTGAAGCATGACCCGAAATCATTTGACTCAATTTGCATCCAGAATGGATTGGTGTACATAAATCCAATAATCTAAAAATTGGATCTTGATCTGCTATGCCAACCATCATCTATTCAACAGGCTAATAAAACATACATAATATAATCTCATCTTCTTATTCACTCATCATTTACATTATTTCCTTTTAAAATGTTAATGTCATGTTGATGATTAAAGAAATACCATTTTTTTTCTTTTTTTTCTCTTATAATTTCCTCTTATATTGTTTCTATCTTAAACCATTTGTCAATGGAGACCATCAGATGAATAATAGGGCCTCAAATTTTATGTTACGGTTAGATTCATTAACCTATGTACATGAATGTTTTTTCCCGAAATCTTCTACAATGGAAACAAACAATCCTGTATCAAAACACTGATAAAATGGAACTTCAACTGAATGTTCTTCATCTGAGCATGAATCATTGGGTTTATTATAAGATTTTTAGCACTATGACTATCATAAATAAAATACAATTTATTCTCACTTTAGAATAAAATCATCCAAAATTTTCATCATACAATCTATATCATTCCTAGCATATGTTATAACAATGTGTTCTGCCTCTATGGTGTATAGGGACACCACCTTTTTCAGTTGAGATATCCTACTCACTGTAGTTCCTCAATAGGTAAACACATAACCTATGGTTCTTCTATTGATATCGACATTTCCTATAAGGTCAGCATCAACATTACCTAGAAAATATTCTTTCATTCCCAAAACAAAGGGATATTTCCTTTCTCCCCTTTAGATACCTCAGTATCCACTTCAAACATTCCTAATGATTCATTCCATGGTTAGCCATATACCTGCTCACAACGTCCACTACATGATAAATGTAATGATGAGTATATACTAAGTCATATTATGGACTTCCAAAATCTAATTCATATGGAACCTTTAACTAGTACTCAACCTCTTCTACCATCATCAATGATTTCTCCTTTGATAATTTGAAACGACTCATTCAGGTTATAAAAACCAGCTTTTCTTCTAGCATAATGAATCTTCTCAAAACCTTTACAATGTTTTCAAACTATGATAACATTAAGATTATGACTACATAGTCCCTCTTGATCATCATCCCCACAATATTTCCATCTTATTCAACATCCTTTATATCCAACTCCTCATCAAACTACCCTTTCAACTCTTGAATCATCTGCATACATGATCCTTCAATGACAATGTGTTCCAAAAAACAAAAGAAATATAACATATTCATAAACATAAGACTTGATGTATCAACATTGATCAATGAAACATCATTTCTATTCATGTTTAGACAGAAATTAATCAAATTCTTTGTTACACTACCTGGGTGCCTAGATCAAACCATTCAAGATCTCAGGGGGTTTTCAGACCAGGTCTTCCTTCCTAAACTCTATATTTCACTATGGATGCTTAAAATAGATATCCTCCTCTGGATCTCCAGGAAGTAAAGTTATATTCACATCATTTATCTCTAGATATGAGTATTATGATGAAATAATTATGTAACCACTTGAATGGAGGTAATTATCACTACTGGTGAGAAACTTTCAGTGAAATCCACTCCCTCCATCTGTTTAAAAACATTTACCAATAGCCTTTCCTTTTAACTCCAATTTCCATCTTGTTCTTCTATTGACTATTATAGACATTTGTTCTATAATGATTTAATTCCTTTTGGATATTGTACCAAATCCAAATATTTTTATCATCTAACGAGAAAATATCATCAATCATTTCCAAATCCCACTTTCATGACTCTTTCAACTTCATTTCCTCTTCAAGACATTCTAGTTCTTCACATTCAGTAAATAAATGGAAACATAAGGATGGTGAATACCTCTACACATAAATTCTTACATTTTTTATCTCATCAAATCAAAATTAGGAGTTGTTTCCACTGGCTTTAGTGTCTCATGATCAGGTACAACATTTTGATCCACTTTATCCTTTCACTCTAATTCATTATTCGTCTTTTCAAATTCAGTTGAATTGTGATCCTTATATGTAACACCACAATTAAATATCACATTCTTGATCTTGATAAACATCTAGTTGGGATCATCCCAAATGATATAGCTATACTCATTAACACCATATCCAAAAAATAATCATGTATTAGACTTAACTTAATGATTTTCCCTAGCATTATCATCATTATGTACATATACCAAACTTACAAAGACTCATTAATGTGAGAGTTGTAACTCTTTACTAGAACAAATATCCTTAGTTAGAAATTCTATAATCGGTATAGATGGACTACTATTAATGAAATATAATTTTATGGACACTACATTAACCCATAAGGTCTTGGGTAACCCTAAGTGTAGCCTCATGCTCCCAGCATGTTCATTCAGGGTCATATTCGTTCTTCAAGCTACCCTATTCTGTTGTAGTGTTCCATGGATAATATTATCCAACCGAATTTTATTACTAGAATATAATTTTATGAACTCATAACATCTTTACTCTCCATTGTTTTCAAACCTCAATAATTTCTAATTTGATAATGATTTATTCTTCAGCATGGTCTTCCACTACTGAAGCCCAAAAAAATAGATTTCCATTTCCAAAAGTAAACTATTACCATCATTAACAAGTTTTTGATAAATGTCACATAATATTTTGACCATCCAAGGGAATGTATTGGTAAATGCCCCCAAATATCTGTGTTCACTAGGTCCAGCTTCCCAACCTTTATATTCCACCTTCTATCAATAAATAAAACCGTCTTCTGTATTTTGAGGATATAGGCTTCGCATCAGATAACATCTACTAACATTAGCCGAAGTAGTTTTCCTTTTGTTGCCAACACCTTCATCCTCCTCCCACTAATGTGGCCTAGTCTAAAGTTCCATGATTTTAGTTCCCTTTTATAATTTATTGATGAAAATATATCAATGTAATTATATATCATTTTGTACATGGTAACATTATTTTCTCCCTAAGCTATAACCAAGGAACCTCTCGTAGTCTAATAAGAATCACCAGTTATCATGATAACGAGTCCTGCATCATCAAGGTACCTTATAGAAATAATATTCCATAATAATACAATTATATACCTCATGTTTTCTAGAACAAGAAAACTCCCACAATTGGTCTTGATCAATGCAATTCCTTTCCCCAAAATCTATATGGGTTCATCATCATCATCATGATGTACCATGCATAAAATTTCAAGAAACAATAGTGTTCAGGAAAACTTCTCCAATGTGAAATGGAAAGATACCCAAGAGTATAAATCCAAGAATACATAGGGATATCCATTCTTAAAAGCATAAAATCATCTATTCATTAATATGTGGTGTTTTTCTCCACTAGTTCTAGGTTCCTTAAATTTTTCTCTGCACTATTTCATGACATGTCAATTCTTCCCACAAATCTAGAAAGTAGGAGTATTCCCCTTTCAATTTTATCTAATATTTCCTCTTGTATTTGATCATTCTATATAATTATATCTCTGCCTATATCATCATGTTCCATCAAATTTCAAATAAGAACTAGAAAATCATCCTGATTATCTTCTTCATGTATCCTTTATGAGGATCAGGTATCCTACACCCTTCAAAACTAGCTTGTAATTCCCTAAATAAATAATCAAAACAGTTACAGTAGCTTCCCAAGTATCATGTAATGATGATAGTAAAACTAGTGATCTTACCTCATAACCATGAACAATTTCCACTGATGTCACATGACTTGTGATGGTGTTGAATTCTTTAAAGTCATCTTCAACAAGTCTCACTTCAACAATTTTCATATTGAACAATAATATGATCATGTAAACTTTTTTTCCAAAATAATATTCTCATATATATTTGAGAGATATTTAATCTACCAAATCATCATCTTCTCCTCAATGATATTTAACACCACATTTCTGGCTAATTTGAGACACATAACTCCCAGAACTTGTTGGTCTAACCGATCTCAGTCTGACTACTCCATGTCTGTTGGATTTAAACATAAAAGAAACAAATTTATATTTTTATAATAAATATAATATTCAATAAATATCCTATTTTAATTGATATTAGTTCCTTCAATGTGATATATCTTCATCTTGCCTTCTTACATTGACATTGCTCAATTCGAGAGCTCTAAACTCAAGCTCTTGTACTAGTTGCTTTGTAAAAAAACATGATTCACAAGGAAATAATATGTAAGAATATTAATAAAAGAAAGAATAAAGAATTATATGGGATATTTTGATTTATCTGGTTCATGAAATTATCCCTATATCCAGGGATATAATGAAATTTAATTAAATATTGATCATAATTACTGGTAGTTTTGAGGTTCTGAAATAAAACAGAAACCCTATTCTGAAATGGGCTAATAAAGAGGAAGAAGAAATATTAAACCAACCACAATGAAATTATTATATGTTACTGTGAAGGTTTATATAATTCCACATAAAAATAGTTCAATGACTACCCAAGTCCAATATACAATAGTGTACGATGGTTGGAAGTCTGTAGAGCTACCGTACCACTATCTCCAATATCCCCACAATATAGTGGACAACGAATCACCCCACCAAGTTACAACTTGTTGAGTAATATGGGATGGAATAATTAGGACAAATAATTCTACAAATGGAAAATAATTCAAAAGTAAAATAGAAATTAATTTTAAATTAATCCCACAAGAGGGATGAGAATGTGGTTTTTTAATGTGTAAATGTTCGAAAGATTACTTTGATTTTATATCTAAAATAAATTTATAAATAATTGAACTACATTGTATTAATTGATGTAAAACTGAACTATTAATATATAAAAATAAATTAAAAATATTCTTTAACACTAAAAAATACTTATTTGAGAAGCCAATTTTCAATTTAAATTCAGCATTTTTCGCTATTAATAAAAATGAAACATTAAAGAAAAATACTAAATGTTAACCCTAAGGTAATTTTTAAATTACATTTTAAAAGAATTATTTTTATTTTGGAAAATTAAAATTATAAATGTACCAAAACCTAGTTTTAAAATAGGTGGCCTGTTAAAAGTAAGAAAATATTCTTTAGGAAAATGCGCCTTTTTATGCATAAAATTGAATTTGATCTTCTCTTATGACTGTCAAACCAACTGAATGAATTTATGAAATAATTGACTGAATATATAATATATATAATTCATTAATTTCATTCACTAATATCAATTAGTTTATTAATAGAAAATGCATTTGGTTGCACAAAATGTTTTTCTAAAAAAATGTTTCTTTTAAAATCAATCAGATTCTATATTCATTTCTAAATCTGAAGAATTATATAAATATATATAAAAATCAAAGTCCAAATTTAGTGTATTATTTTCAAAAAATCAATTAAAAAATAATTTTGAAAACTATCATATTAAATAATAATGTTAATAATGTATTTTATTCTGGTGGTGATCTATCTTGAGTGTAACAAAAACAATCTCATGAACTCAGTATTGTGTATAACAAGAGCCAACAAAGTGTTGTGTTTTATGAAACATAATATTATTGTTGTGTATATATTAAGCTTTAATTGATTTCATTCATAATGAAATACAGTACTAAAAAATTATTCTAAAAGAAATTTTTTTAAATGTATTGCGATGTTTCATTCTCCCCACCATAAATAAGTTGTATCCTCACAATTCAAACTTGATCACGGTAATTGAGGATTTCAAAATTGAAAATAAAATATTATTCAAAAAACCACATAATAAATAGTGTTGAGAAAAATTATTATTAATAATAGGTAAATGGAAATATGAATTTCATCATAAAACTAGGATTTCAAATAAAATAATATTTGTTAAAAGAAGGACATGGCAGAGAAATGTAACTATCATGTTCTGATGGAGAGTGGTAGAGAACATGTTCCTGAGAATAATGTTGAACACAAATCAATATAATAGTGGATTGAAAATGGTCATTGGTCGTAACACCCTGATATTTTATGATAAGTATATTTTTTTATGTCTTATGTTATACGCAACATCAAAGGAATCTTTCACTACACACAACACTAGCTTGGATTGCCTTATACGCAAAAGAAACCTTCTCTGATAGCGTGTGTCGTACGCAATATCGAGTTTCACTAAACAAAAATATTTTATATAAACTAGCTGTTATGAATAGTATTAACTAAATTTTAAATTTTATAACATTTTAATTCATCTTACACATTTTCTAGAACATTTTATGAGAACAAAATAAATTTTTCAGGTAAAATAATTATTTTTCAAAAAATGCAGTTTTCCCACCTTTTGATGGCATACCCACCATAAATATAGTTTTTGATAATTTTATAAGTACAATTTGAAAAAATAAAATTCTTCTTTGGAATCAGGACGTAAAATTTTACTTTGGATAATTTTTTCGTAGTATTCTGATAACTTTCATATTTTAATGAATAGTAAAAACATGCTATATTTTAACTAAAACAACTTTTTTCATTGAAATAATTTATATGGTTAAATTTTAATATTGAATGGTTTTAAACTATAAATATAATATATATATACCATTTAATATAATGTATTTCCTTACAATTAATTTTACATTGAATTCATAGGTAAAAAAATTTCAATCTTTGGTAATGTTTTATCTTTTAAAACCTGTTTTCTTAACAATGAGATTAATTTTAAATTAATTACTGCAACTTCTGTGTTTTAAATTTTGAAAAATGGATTCCATATTTGAATTTATTAGGTCCAAATTATGTTAATATGTTACTTTTTTTTGATATTATGAATAGTTACTATGGTAATTTTTATTTACTACAGTTAAAGGTAAATCTGGTAATTAAGGGTAAAAATAAGATTATAAAATTACCCTAACACTTTAAAAAATACTATTGGATGCTTAAAAGTACACCCATATTACCTAAGAGTGGTACTAGATTTATTTCATGGACTTTTGACCATGAAATAATATAATTATTATTAAAACCAAAGAATGTCACAACATGTCACTCTCTTAAATCTTATAAGTGTAATAATTTTAATTTTGTGATAAACATCATAAAACTTCGGATATAAATAGTCCGTAAAAATTTAATAACATTTCCTACATCATATGAATTTATTTATAATTTTTATGGATTAAATTATTGTCATTAATTTTGACACAATAGTGATGTTGAAATTATTTTATTGATTGAAATATCAAATAAATGATTTTAAAAGTATTAAAATAAATATTATATGAACTATTTAATGTGCTCCACTAATTTTCTAGATAAAAATGACATGTTATGAATCTATTAAATCTTTTAGTTTGAACATATCTTCTGTATATATTTTATTTAAATTCAAATAAATGAATAGTATCAAAATTGACAATATTGTTATTTTATAAAAAGTATATATTATAAAATTGTTTAAAAATCAAAAAAATATTAAAAAATTTTAAATTAAAATTTATATGGTATAAAATTTATTAAATCGTACAATTATGTACAATTCACTACATACATGTAATTATTTATAATGATTTAATATTTAGAATATTATTACCATAAATAAAATTAAATAGATTATATTAGGATCAATAAAGTTGATAATTTTTAAAATAAATTCCCAACTTGTCTAAATTTTATTGGTTGATGCGATTAAAACCCTATCCCTTATAATATTCATATTTGAGTCATTTTGGAGTTTTTTAAGTGGGGTTGGAATTTATAATAAATTAATATTTCTGATAATTCCAATGGTTCCCCTCTCATCCCTTATAAAAGAGAACCTCCCCCCTCTCCGCCTCACACATTTTTGAGCCTTTAAGCTCGGCCAACCTCTGCCCATTTCCCTTATCAACTTCTTTATCAACATACTTGTGGTCCTGGTCTTCTTCAAAGACCAATTTTAGTTCCCTAAGCGGAGGTTTCAAAGAGGCGTGTCGAAGAAGAGATAATATCTGTTACTGATTCTTTCAAATTCATTTCTTCTTATAGTTATTCTTATTTAGTTGTTTCATTATGAAGTAATAACATCAGTATCACAAATATACTGATATTTTATTATAAATATTAAACAACCATATTTCACCTTCTATCCATCCTACAGAAAACAAAATCACCGTGCGTGCGTACGTACGGAATACCGTCTCCACACCATGGTGTAATCTATTTTCCATCACCACCTTACTTGGATGGGTATAATGGTGTAATGAATAAATACATATGATTATTTTAAAATGATATTGATACTGAAATAGTATACATACAATTCAATACAATTCCATGATCATGGGAACTATATCATTGCACGTGCGCGCGTCCAGCCTACTGTCTCCACGATGTGATGCGACTCGTTCTACATGATCTTCATTGAATAATGATTATATTAACGAATTTAATGAGTAAATATGATATATATTACACTAATACCATTCTGTAAATGATGTATCTATAACCTAAAAATAAGAATAATAATTTATTCGACAAAACACGCATAAGAACATAAAGCAATAAACACCCGAATAACAAGTAGCAATGAAATATTACTAAAAAGATGCCAAGAATATGACCATATATGATATAAAAACAATTATTACGATTCTGGAATAAGTCAATGAAATTATTTAAATCATTATACAGGAGGTTCAGACATGTACAAAGCATATCAGACCTAAGGTAAGAGAAAATCTCAGAATCTAAATTTTTATTAGAGATTGTTTATACTTCGGTATTTACTGGGGAATATTGATCATACACATCCATTTTCCCTCAATATGTAATATTATTTTTATCCTCCTAAAATGTTTTAATTAAAATTTTACCTATTGGTGAATTTTTAGTAAAATATATGAACGAAATATTTTTTCGTTTGCAGTATGAGGTACTTTTTGACTTTTTCGGCCAAATAAGAGAAGATTGTTTTTTAACTTATAAGACATGATTGGATTTTTATGATTCCATATAAAATTATTTCCTTAAATATTCCTTTATAGGTTTTATATTTTATTTTTGATCTACTTCTTTTAATTTACAATTGTATGACATGTTAAGAAAGGAAATATGTTTTTGATGTAGAAAGGATATTTTCCTCAAGAATGGAGTACAAGTGTTTTATCAAAATTATTTTACATCTAATATAATATAGGGTTCTGTATATATCCCTATTTTTTCATTGATTTTATTATGTTATGATGTAATTATTTTTATTATGTACCACTGTTGATTAGGTTATGATGGCATGATGTATAAGAATCCCATTTTTATTACATGGGTTAATCTATGATGTATGATTTATGATTTTATGTCACACATAAGAATGGTTTCATTATGAGATGGGTGGGACCTATATCTCCCTCCAATTCATTGGGTAAAGATTTATATCTCATGAGATAGACATGACTGGAATGGCAAGTTAATCCGGTTCAGTGATACAGGACTGGAACGAGGAGTGAAGTCGGTTATGTAATGGACTTTGTCCGCTATGATGGTCATGGAAATGAGCCTTGACTAATATGAAATGATTTTATATGATTATGTGTGTATGACATAAGGTTTCATGTTTTATGTTATGATTATTTGGGATTAATTTTCACTACTATGATTCATCCCATGTCATGATATTATGATCTCTTTTGCAGCTTAAGATTTTCAAAATGTTATGTTCTTATGGATATAATATGATTGATATTTCCTTTTATTACCCCTTACTGAGCATTTGAGCTCACCCTTTTGTATGTTTTCTTTTCCCCAAGCTTGGAAGAAGGGTATTAAGTAGAATATGCAAAAAGGGACTCTAGATATGATTAAAAAAATATGAGACAATGTTGATGATTTATGAACTAGTTATTTATGTTTCCAAGATTCTAAAGACAGTATACCTATACGGTCCTTTCAGGGACTTGTTATATGTTGTCATAAGTATGATTCAATTCTGAAGTAATAACAATGTATGTAAATTATGGGTAATTATAGTCGGTAACAGTGGAAAGGTATAGTCAACCTTTGGAAACTAGGATGTGAATGCCTTAGTAAGAACCCTAAGGATAGGTCTAAGAATAGAACACAATCTTAGTGTTTTAGAAATGGCCATGAACAATCTATGATAAGACCTAAAGTTTGAAATTTTATTCTTGATTATGTGGTTTTCCTGTTTTGATTAGTGTTTCTCACATTATTCTTATTGGTTTTAGTCAATGGCCGGAACCCGAAAGAACTATGTTAATGCTGAATGTGACGGGAAATGCAATGATTGTCCCCCTAAGCAACCAAAAGTTATGGGAGTTGGAATGAAAAATCTTGTAGCCATGATCACACAAATTTCTCAAGCTATGAATCATACAGGACTTCCAAACGAACAAAGGATAGAGCAACATTTTGTTGAATCCTTCATGAGGAAGCGTCCACCTTCATTCAACGGGGCTTCTAATCCATTAGTGGCTGAATAATGGATCAGTACCACTGAAAAGATATTTTCAGTTCTACAATGTTCTGAGCATGATAAATTCCTCTTAGTAGTATATAGATTGGAAGGAGAAGCTGATCAATGGTGGAATCTTATTAAGAATACAAGGCAAAGGGATGAAATTGAGTCTATGGAATGGGATGAGTTCAGGAACATATTTTTCAATAAGTACTTCCCTATTATTCTTCGAAAAAATATGGAGAAGGAGTTTCTTGAAAAGAAGAAAAATGATGATGAATCTATTGGTACCTACGAAGAATAATTTACAAGTCTTGCAAGATACAATTTTGGATTAATTATCCAACCTGAGAGTAAAATAGATCGATTCTTAAGTGGCATAAAACCATGACTTTGAATGGAATTATCCATAAGGGACTTCAATAGCTATGAGGAAATTGTTCGATGTGCTCTCAATGCTGAGATGGTGATTGGAGTAAACCATCAGTCATATGGGTTTGATAAGAAGAGGAAAATGGAATTCAAGGGAAAATATAAAGACCACACTGAAAAGAAGACGACTTTTCCCTTATGCTCAATGTGTGGAAAGAAACATGGAGGGAATTGTCATAAAGGCACAAGTAAATGTTTTATGTGTGGAAAAGAAGGTCATCAGGCAGTTGAATGTCGAAATAATTGGAAGAAGATGTCTAATGATGAGAAAAAAGAAAGGGATACACAAAATTCACCTCCTACACTTCAATGTTTCAAGTGCAATGAAATGGGGCATTATGCCAATCAATGACCTAATCCAAGGGTTGTTGATGATGATCGATGTCAATAAACTCTTATGTCCAATGAAAAAGGAATTTCACATGAAATTACTATCATTGATGTGGAGTATGATAACTAAGTGGTGAAAGTTACACTTACCATCCATTCTAAAGTAGAAAATGTTTTATTTGATTATGGATCCACCCACTATTTTCTTTCTGAATAATTTTCTATGGGTATCACCGTATTACCTCAACAATTAGATGTTGAGTTATCTTTGACAACTCCTAATGGAACAATAGTCACATCAAAAGTTTATAATTCTTCTCCAATTGATGTTTCAGGGAAAGTGCTTCTTGAAAATATTATGATCCTTCCAATAGTCGAATTTGATGTGATTCTTGGCATGTATTGGCTTTCTTTATATAGATCTCGTATCAATTTCCATATAAGGGAGATCACATTTAATATTCCCGATCAATCTACTATCATCTACCGATGCAAGGATGAATATAACCTTCCGGTGGAAATTTCTTCCATCTTATGGTTCTTGATTCCAATAAATGAAGGCTATTTATCTCAAATGGTTGGATAGAAACTCACGATTAAGAATACACCCATTTTACGGGTGTTTGATGATGTATTTATGGAGGAATTACGAGGTCTTCCACCAAATCATGAAGTTGAGTTTTCAATAGAACACATACTAGGTGCTATGCCCATTTCATAGAAACCTTATAGAATGGCCCCAATTGAGTTGCAGTAATTGAAGAAACAACACCCGGAGAATCTTGATAAGGGATTCATACACCCTAGTGCATCACCTTGGGGAGCACCTATTCTGTTCGTTAATAAGAAAGATGTATCAATGAGACTATGTATTGATTATCGAGAACATAACAAGATCACTATCAAGAAAAAATATCCTCTCCCATGCGTTGATGACTTATTTGATCTACTACGCAGAGCTCAATACTTTTCCATGATTGATATTCATTCAGGGTATCATCAATAAAGGATCAAAAGGGAGGATATACCAAAGACAGCTTTCTGTACATGGTATGGACACTATGAATTTATAGTGATGCCATTGGGTCTTACTAATCCCCCTACTATCATCGTGGATCTAATGAATAGATTCTTTTGAGACTAACTTGATTAGTTTGTGGTAGTCTTTATAGAAGATATTCTTGTCTATCCAAAGTGCAAGGAAGAAAATGAATATCACTTGAGAATTGTATTAATGTCCCTAAAAAAGGAGAAGATTTATGCTAAATTTACCAAGTGTGAATTTTGGATTCAAAAAGATTCATTTTTAGGTCACATAATCTCAAAAGAGTGGATATCTGTGGATCCAGCAAAGACAGAGGTTATCAAAAGATGGTCGAGACCAACAATAGTAACTAAGATCTGGTGTTTTCTTGGTTTGGCTGGATATTATCGACGTTTTGTGAAATATTTTTCACAATTATCTAATCCACTAACTAGTTTGACTCGAAAAGGAGTTAATTTCATGTGGACGGAGGAGTGTGAAGAGAATTTCAAGGTGTTGAAAAGAAGGTTATCCAGTGCACCTATGCTCACACTGCCTTGTAGTGGAGAAAGGTTTGTGATCTATAGTGATGAATCCAAGAAGGGATTGAGGTGTGTACTCATGCAGAATGATACAGTGAATGTTTATGCCTCACGACAGTTGAAAATACATGAGAAAAATTACCCAACTCATGATTTGGAGTTAGCCGCGGTAATCATTGCATTAAATATTTGGAGGCATTATCTTTATGGTGAAAGGTGTGATATTTATACTGATCATATTATTTTAATGTATATTTTCACACAATAGGAGATGAATATTCACCAAAGAAGATGGTTGGATCTGATTAAGGATTACGACTCTTCAATTCATTATTATCCTGGGAAAGAAAACAAGGTGGAAGATGCATTTAGCCAACATGACCGTGCTAGCTTATCCATGATGAGGATCAAAAAAGATCCAATATTTATGGATTTACCATGGATGGATCATGGTATTATAATGGATGTAGAAAAATATTATCTTTATCAAATAAATGTTCAACCATCTAGACATGTGAAGATTAAAGAGGCACAAAAAGAAGGTGTAGAGTCACAAAAGAAGGTGAGAAATTTTACTGAATTCAACCTTGATTGTGATGGGATAATAATGTTTAGGAATCGGGTTTGTCTTCCTCCCATCCCAGAATTAAAGAAGGAGCTACTGGTTGAGTCTCATAGTTCTCCATTTTCTATTCATCCTGGAAGCATGAAGATGTATAGAGACCTGAAAGAGTACATCTGGTGGGATGGAATGAAAAGATATGTTTCTCAATATGTCTCTCAATGCTTGGTTTATCAGCATGTTAATGCTGAGAGACAGAAGTATAAGGGGATGTTACAACCATTACCCATACCTGAATGGAAATGGGAAAACATCACTATGGACTTTGTCACGGGACTTCCTAAAACATCCAAAGGAAATAATTCTATCTGGGTTATAGTTGATCTTCATATGAAGTCAGCACACTTAATTTCTATTAGAGAAGATTTCCCTTTGGATCTTCTTGCCAGGATATATGTGAAGGATGTGGTATGATTTCATGGAGTACCGTATTCCATTATATCGGATAGGGATCCGAGGTTTACCTCGACGTTCCGACGAAGTCTTCAGCTTACTCCAGATATAGAGTTGAGTTTCAGCACTGCTTATCATACTCGGACAGACGGTCAGACTGAAAGAACAATTAAAACTCTAGAAGAAATGTTGAGATCTTGCTCTATGGATTTCAATGGTGTTATGGATCAACACATGCATTTGGAAGAATTTTCTCATAATAATACCTTTCACTCTAGTATTCAGATGGATCCTTTTGAATCTCTCTATGGAATAAAATGCCAAACTCCAACTTGTTGGGATGAAGTTGGGGAAATAAAGCTATTAGGACCTGATCATGTTGATGAGATGGAAGAAAAGGTCTGATCTATTCAACAACATATAATTGCATCTTAGAGTTGAAAAAAAAGATATTGCGATAACTGAAGAAAAGACCTAGATTTTGAAGTGGGTGATAAAGTTTTCTTACGAATATCTCCGTGGAAGAGAGTAATGAGATTTGGAACGAATGGAAAGTTGAGCCTTGGTATATCGGTCCTTTTGAAATACTGGATCGTGTTGGGAAGGTAACTTACCAATTGGCACTTCCTGCGAATCTCTATCAAGTTCACGATGTGTTCCATGTATCTCTCCTGAGAAAGTACAAACCCGACCCTTCACATGTACTAAGCTCATAAGTTGTACCACTGGAGCAAGATCATTCTTATGAAGAACAACCGACAGAGATCTTGGATCGTAGAGAAAAAGTTCTACTAAACAAGACCACTCGCTTGGTTAAATTTTTATGGAAGAACCACCAATTAGAAGAAGCTACATGGGAGCTTAAGGATATGATGAGGGAGAGGTATCCTCATCTGTTTTTTAGGAAGTGACGAATTTCGAGGGCGAAATTCATTTTAAGGGGGGTAGAAAGTAACACCCTTATATTTTAGGAGATGTATATATAATTTATGTCTTATTTTATATGAAACATCAAAGGAATCTTCCACTACACACAACAGTATCTTGGCTTGCGTTATATGCAAAATCAACCTTCCTCGATAGCGTGTGTTGTACGCAATATCGAGTTTCACTAAACAACAATATATTATATAAACTAGCCGTTATTAAAATTATTAACTGAATTTTTAATTTTATAACATTATTATTCATCTTACACATTTTCTATAACATGTTATGAGAAATAAATAAATGTTTCTGGTAAAATAAGTATTTTTCAAAAAATGCAGTTTTTCCGCCTTTTGATGGCGCACCAAATTTAAATATAGTTTTTGATAAGTTTATAAGTTCAATTCGACAAAATAAATTTCTTCTTTGGAATCCAAATATAATAATTTACTTTGGATAAATTTTTTATATTATTCTGATAACTTTCATATTTTAATGAATAGTACAAACAAGCTATATTTTAATTAAAAACAACTTTTTTCATCGCAATAATTTATATGGTTAAATTATAATATTTATTGGTTTTAAAGTATAAATAGAATATATTTTTACCATTTAATATAATTTATGTCATTAACATAAATTTTACATAGAAAACATGGGTAAAAACATTTCAATCATTGGCATTGTTTTTTCTTTTAAAACACATTTTCATAACAACGAGATTAATTTTAAATTAATTACTGCAACTTCTCTGTGTTGAATTTTGAAAAATTGATTCCATATTTGAATTCCCTGAGTCCAAATTATGTTAATAGTTTACTTTTTTTGATATTAGGAATAGTAACTATGGTAATTTTAATTTACTACAGTTAAAGGTAAATCTGGTAATTAAGGGTAAAAATATGATTATAAAATTACCCTAACAATTTCCAAAATCCTATTGAATTAATAAAAGTCATCCCATATCACCTAAAATTCTGACTAGATTCATTTCATGAAATTTTGACCATGAAATAATATAATTATTATTAAAACCAAAGAAAGTGACAACATGTCACTCTCTTAAATCTTATAAGTGTAATAAGTTTAATTTAGTGATAGACATCATAAAACATTGGATATAAATAGTCCCTATAAATATAATAAAATTACCTACATCGTATGAATTTATTTATAATTTTTAGGGATTAAATTATTGTCATTAATTATGACACAATAGTGATGTTGAAATTATTTTATTGATTGAAATATTAAATAGATGATTTTAAAAGTATTTAAATAAATATTATATGAACTATTTAATGTGCTCCACAAATTTTCTATATAACAATGAAATGTTATGAATCTATTAAATCTTTTATTTTGAACATAACTTCTTTATATATTTGATTTAAATTCAAATAAACGAATAGTGTCAAAATGGACACTATTGTTATTTTATAATAATTACTTATTATAAAATTGTTTAAAAATCAAAAAATATTTAAAATTTATAAATTAAAATTTATATGGTCGACAATGTAATAAATAATACAATTATGGGCAATTAACATCATATACGTAATTATTTATAATTATTTAAAATTTAGAATATTATTACCACAAATAAAATTAAATAGGTTATATAAGGATAAATCAAGTTGATAATGTTTAAAATAAATTCCCAACTTTTCTAAATTTTATTGGTTGATGAGATTAGAACCCTATATCATCTATGCTTATGATTTGATTCATTTTGGAGGTTTTTATGTGGGGTTGGAATTTATTATAAATTAATATTTCTTATAATTTCAAAGGTGCCCCTCTCCTCCCTTATAAAAGGGAACCTCCTCCCTCTCCTCCTCACACATTTTTGAGCATTCATGCTCGTCCAACCCCTTCCAATTTAACTTCTCAACTTCGTTATCAACATACTAGAGGGCATGGTCATCTTCAAAGACCAATTGTTGTGCCATAAGAGGAGGTTTCAATGAGGCGTGTCGAAGAAGAGGTAATATTCATTACCGATTCTTTCAAATTTATTTCTTATTCTACTTCTTATTCTTTTTTTGTTACATTATTAAATAATAACGTCAGTATCACTCATATACTGATATTTTATTATAAATATGAAACAACCCTACTTCACCTTCTATCCATCCTACGGAAAATGAAATCACCGCGCGTGCGTACGTACAGAATACCGTCTCCACGCTGAGGTGTAATCTGTTTTCCATCACCACCTTACTGTGATGGGTATAATTGTGTAAAGAAAAAAAATTATTATTGTAAAGTGATATTGATTATGAAATAGTATACATATACTTAAATACAATTCCACGATCTTGGGAACGATATCATCGCTCGTGCGTACGTACGGCCTACCATCTCCACGATGTGATGTGACTCCTTCTACATGAGCTTCATTGAGTAATGATTATATAAATGAATTGAATGAGTAAATATGATATATATTTCACTAATACCATTATTAAGATGTGGTATCTATAATCTAAAAATAATAATAAGAATTTATTTGACAAAACACGCATAAGAATGTAAAGCCATAAGCAACAAAATAACAAGTAGAAATGAAATATCACTAAAAAGAAGCTAAGAATATGACCACATATGATACAATAACAATGAGTACGATTATAGAATAATTCAATGACATTATTTAAATAATTATAAAGGAGTTTTGGACATGTACAAATCATATCAGACCTAAGGTAATGGAAAATATCACAATCTCAATTTTAATCCAAGATTGTTTATACTTCGGTATTTACCGGGGCATATTTATCATCCACATACATGTTTCATCAATATGTAATATTTTTTTTATCCTACTAAAATTTTTTAAATCAAAATTTACCTATTGGTGAATTTTTATTAAATGATATGAACGGAATATTTTGTCATTTGCAGTACGAGGTACTTCTTGACTGTTTCGGCCAAATAAGAGAGGAATGTTTTTTTAACTTATACAACATGAATGTATTTTTACGATTTCATATAACATTATTTCCATGATGCTTCATTTACATGTTTTAAAGTTTATTTTTGATCAAATTCTTTTAGTTTACAATTGTCTGACATGTTAAGAAAGGAACAATGTTTTTGAGGTAGAAAAGATATTTTCCTCAAGAATGGAGTTCAAGTGTTTTATGAAAATTATGTTCCGTCTAATATAATATAAGGTTCTGATTATATCTATATTTTTACATTTATTTGATTATGTAATTATGGAATTATTTTTATGATATCCTTTTATGGATTATGTTATGATGACATGATGTTTAAAATCCCTTATTTATTTCAGGGGTTATGCTATGATGTATGATTTATGATTTTGTGGCACACATAATAAAGGTTTCATTATGAGATGGGTGGGACCTATATCTCCCTCTAATGCATTGGTTAAAGACTTATATATCATGAGATAAACATAGCTGGAATGACAAGTTAATTCGGTTTAGTTATACAGGATTGGAATGAGGAGTGAACTCGGTTCAGTAATGGACTTTCTATGCTATGATGGTCTTGGAAATGAGATTTGACTAATATGAAATGATTTTCTATGATTATGTGTGTATTTTAAAAAGTTTCATGTTTTATGTTATGGTAATTTGGGATTACATTTCACTATTATGATTCATCCCATGTCATGATATTATGATCTCCTTTGCAGGTTATGATTTTCAAAATGTTATGTTCTTATAGATATGATATGATTGATATTTCCTTTGTTTACCCATTACTGAACATTTGAGCTCAACCTTTTGTATGTTTTCTTTTCCCCTGTCCTAGATGAAGGGTATTAAGTAAAATATTCCAAAATGGACTCTAGATATGATGAAAAAAATTGGATACAATGTAGATGATTTATGAACTAGTTGTTTATGTTTCTTAGTTTCTAAAGACACTATACCTATACGGTCCTTTCATGGTTTTGTTATATGTTTTATTAAGTATGCTTCAATTCTGAAGTAATAACAATGTATGTAAAGTATGGTTCGTTATATTCGTGTCATAAAAAATGGTGATAATAGGAAAAAAAAATTTAATACCCTTTTCTTAGATTTGAGTAATTCATTCATTTTCATGGAATATAACTAACTATACATTTATATAATAAAATATTATCCTAAATATCCCTTAAAATATTCCAACTTTATTTCTTATCACATTATGCATCATATGGTAAATTAATCCACAAATACCTAAAAAATCATCCAATGATCTACTTAAACTATTTAAAAAATTATTATCTTTCCAAAAATATTATGATCCAACACTTTATAAGGAATGAATCTGGATTTTCAAAATGATCTTACCATTAATGATAAATCAACATGAAGTATTGATTTAATCATATCTTACCAAACATGTGAATAAATTCATAATGTATTCTCTTAAACATGGTAATCATTTTAATTTCCATAAAACATTATTATAAATATTCATTCTCACTTTTTATTTTAGTAAAACACATGTTATTGGATACACTCCATAAATCGAAATGTGTTTTAAACTCCATCAATTATAGCATAAACAACTTTGTTGAAAAATCATTAATAAAGTCCAAGGTAGTCAACACTTATCCAATTCACATGAACGAAATTAATAATTTCTATAATACAATATAATTTAATCAACATCAAGAACACATAAATGGTTATATTTACCAAAATCAGGTGTTTTAAGAAAAGATGAAATTTCTAGTAAATCCTTTTTCTTATTCATTAGAACCCTTCAATACATGCTTTCAAATAAATGATGAAAATGTACTATAGTAGAATCCTTATACATTATATAATACTTATAACTAGGATATCAATGATAAAATAATTTTACAACAATACTCAAGGATCTAAATACATAATAATATATATAATTACACTTTGGATATATCAATAACACATATTTCACCTTGATCCACTAGCTTTTTATGTGGTATATTACCTTGATGCTTGGGGAATTTATTATCAGAGTTATCTATATCCTTGTAGTTGTAACCTTGAATAATAGTGTTTTCCATATTCCCCTTATATTATTGATCATAATCACCCATTTATTCACATGTATAACAAAATCCAATTCCTTTTAGGAATTTCCCATGGTGATTCCTTCTACTGTTCTCACATAATAGCAATTTATAAATCTACTTCTTTGATTCATTCTATTTCTCTTGGTGCTCAAATTAAATTTTATTATCTTTATTCCCTTTGAATATATTGATCCTATGAAATTACATCACTATTTTTATGTAAAATAATACTATTTCATCATATAATGAAAATGTTTGGGTGACAAGTTCCCTTTAGAGACCTGGATTAATCGCTTCAAAGTTATGGAAGATATTTTACATAGTGTTATCGATATAATCCATGGAACACCTGGATAAATTACTAATGGTGTATTCATAATCAGTGGCACTTTATTTTTCATTTTTCTTTTATCTAATGAACATTATCTTCATCGTAATTTTTTTTCTCATGAGTGAAATATTTATTGATGAAATTATCCTAAAAATATTTCTATTCCATGAGATCTATATCATCTTCCTCCTAAGTATTCTGGATCAATGATCACTATTTTTAGACACCACCTTCTAGAAAATACATTACGAGTATAAAATTCTCATTCTCACCATGTCCCTAATAGTGCAAATATCGTCTCTAAAGAATTAATCCATTTTTCATCTATAATCATATTAGTAGTCCCACAAATTTATGGGGGCATATATCAAATTATATGATCCAAAATAGGATAATATGATTGTTGAATAGGTTGATTCAACTAATTATGGTTATGTATTATAAATTTATTAAAATAATATAATATATCTATTACATTATCATTTCTAATACCTTTTATATTTGCTTCTAAAAGGTAAAACTAATTCTTCTTGAATTCCTTAATAGGAATCATACTTATTCCTTATAGGATACATTTTGAATCAATGGAATACACTATATAATATTATTTTAAACAATTTTTAATCCCAAAAACAGTGAAATAATTATCATAAATTCAATAATTAATACATAACTTATCTCAAAATCATAAACATGGTTTCATTATGATGCCCTTCAATAAAAATACTCATATTTTACCATAGGTCTTTTTCATTAATATATGTTTTCCTAAATCTAGTTTCCAATGCGTCTACTAAACTCCTTTTGATACCAACTATAACGCCCCAACCCCAAAATCCTAGAGTGGGTGGATTACATAATTATTTTGTCATAGATATATGGTATCGAATCCCAAAGGACCAAAATGTTTAGATGTAATAGAAATCCAGATTACATATATGATACCCATTTGACATTGGGGATAGAAAATGTAGTGAAATACATAAAAAATCTAATCAATTTTATTCTTGAAACTCATTCCATGATTTCCTCTTCACATCTTAGGGAAAAGAAAAAAATAAGGATGATGTAGAATTCATAGTAAGGGTTATGTACATGGGAAATAATAATAAATGAATAATAACAATAGTAATGTAATCTTAAGTAACTAATTAAACATTCCATTTCCACAACTGGATATGGATTAATATGTATGTCAAGATAGATAACTGAAAAACATGCCATTTAATCAATAAATTGAGAATGGGAGGCATCGATAGACAATGCCAAAGAAAAAATATCATGGCTAATATAAATTACTAAATACAAATGATGGAAAATATTATTTATTTAATTCCATATTTCCTTGGTACATTATACTTTTACTACAGAGACCATTCAAATTATGGTTTATAAAATATCAGTTAAAAACCCATTTGACTGGCCGAATGATACGTCTCATAAGACTACTGATGTATCAAGGGGTTATCATTACTATTCCCCACGTAATTTGTAAATGTCCAAATAACAACTCATATATTGAAAAATCAATTTAATTCATGAGAACATTGCCTTATCTAATATCCATATTGAGTAAAAGATATATATTTATCAATATTTCCCAAGAAAATCGGATAAATTTCAAGTACATACTTTATGAGAAAATGATATCCGAGTTAGGAAATAATTATAACCATCATATACTATTTTTAATATCTAAAAATAATTTTATTTCTATATGAAAATTTTCATTAGGAAGTTATTGTTTTAGTTGAAATTTAACCATAAAAAAATGTTTGTGAGATTGAAAAGAAAACATTTAACACTTGCAAATTTTCATGTCAAACCCCCTTTGATGAGATAATTCAAATTAAAACAAATAATACAAAACAATATGAGGGAATCGTCATTTTAAATTAATATTGGGAAGTATATACAAAACATTAATTTATATTACTACATAATAACAAATAAGTCTAAATGTAATGTAAATTGAGATGAAATCCCTTACCTTTAGTCTAACCTGTCACACATGTCCAAACTTCCAATTCATCTAATAAATAGTGTTTGTTTCTACCAAAAACCATCCTTGATTATATTTAATTCCAAATTTAGGATTCTAGTATGATTTTTGGAGAATATTTGAGTAGGTTTTGGGTGATACAAAGGTCTTAGGGGTGTAAAGAAGTGGGGGGTGAGTTTTGTTTATTGTGGTGGAGGAGTTACATATTTTTAAATATGGAAAGGTAAACACTCTTTAGAGGTCCCCCTAACATCTTGTCCCATAAATAATGAAGAACATTTTATACAATGGAGCATGTGTTCTAGATATGTCCATACCCTAGGTTTTGGACATGGTTATAGGTTATTTAGGTCCATAAGTTTAAGGATTTATCCCTTGTTAAATGAGTCTTTCTCTTAATACGTATATTTAATATAAATCGATTTCACTAATATTTTTTTTGTAGAAAACTATGTTAACTTTAAAAGAATTTATAATTATTCATATTCCAAAAAATGAATAAATTTCTTCAAATTCAAATCACATAAGTGTTATAAATTAATTTAAAATTAATTATGCAGATGATATGAAAAATCATTTTTTAAAATTTAAATGTTTAAATGTTTACTATTTTTTTATATCTAAATTAAATTTAAAAATTATTCAAATGACAAAAATTGTGTTAGTAATTGTAAAAATTTTCAAATCATAATTTAGAACCATTTGTAAATATAGTTTACAACTCGAAATAATTTATTTTAAAAGTCAATTTTCAATTAAAATTTGGACTTTTATTGTTCATTAGAAAATGAAACATCATAGAAAAATACAATAATTTCATCATAAGATAATTTTTACATTCCAAATTTAAAAAAATTATATCTATTGAAATATATAATTTATAAAAGTTCCAAAATATAGTTTTAAAATTGGTGCGCTATTAAAATGCCAAAAACAACATTTTGAAAAATATAGCTTTTAGGCATGAAAAAAGATTTCTTCTCATCTTATTCTAATAAAACCAATTGTAATAATTCCAAAAATAATTCATTTAATATTTAATATATATATTTAATAAATATAATTAACTAAGAGAAATAAATTTATTATGCCAAATGTCTTTGGGTGTATAAAATAATTTTCTTATAAAAACACTTCCTTTATATTCAATTAGATTCTACATTCATTTATAGCACAGAATAATTATATAAGATTTTGTAATTTTTTTCAAATTTAGTTAATAATTTTCTTTCATGTTATTAAAATTTCATTTTGATAAAATTCATATTAAATAATAATATACTTAGTATATTTTATTTTTATCAAAATCAGTCTAGCATGTAAACAAAACTATAAAAGGAACACAGTATTGTGTGTAACACAATCCATAATAGTGTTGTGTGTACCATAATATAATCATATATTTGTGTATATAATAATAATAAGATGGTGTTTCATATAAATAAATATAGAAATTATTCTAAAAGGAAGATATTTAAGAGTCTGGGTGTGTTACAACTAGCTCCAAAGAATTGATTAGGTTTCTGATTGTTCGAGACACCAACATCTCTCATGGTAAATTGTACAAAATTTATTCTCAAGGTTCCTATAAATAGGTGACGAGAAATTATTATTTCTTGTTAATTGAAATATGGTCTGGGTCTGGAATGTCTTTTAAATGTTGTTCTTTACGTAATTCTCTTCGAAATCTCTGATGATGGAAAATTCTATAGAGTACCATTACTTTCAACATGGAGAACATTCCATTATAGTGTACACCAATCATTTTGTTGAGAAGATTCATTTTTCTATTAATTTAGTGATTAATTATATGTTAAAGGATTTTAAATATTTGTATGGATTGAAATATGATATCAAAGAATAAGTGTATATTTTATAGATCACCACATATAATAATGTGCAGGATAGAGATATGATGTAAGACATTATTATGGATGGAGAGTAAGTCTTGTTTTCTATTCCCCTTCCACTAAGTGGAAATTATAGTAGTCCACATGGGATGAAAATGAATTGGGACAATAATTGTAAATGTGGTGGATATATTTATCCAAAGAATGATTTGCAACTCCATAATCACTGGATAATAGTGTACCCATGATCTGTTACCAGTGTGGAAATATAGGGCACACTCAATGATCATTCCCCACACCTCCAAATACATTCATGATATTTCTATACCCTATGATAGTTTAGTATCATTAGTTTCCAAGTGATAAATAGATCATTTATAAGATTTTATTTAATAGTTCTCTAGCTACATGCCACTGACATGGATAAATATCATGTAGTGCGTGAGCTACTGATGGAAATTGACTTAGGGTAAGATATAGTGAGTGGTACAATATTTTTCATCTTCATTTCTAATGAATTTATTGGGAACTAATTCATAAAAAAAATTTATTTCATCTATTTTGCTGGATTTTTTGAAGCATTTGATGAAGATCATGCACTATGTTAGGAAGTTGGTGATGTCTCTTGGAAAGAAGAAAGAGATATGGGGTTTTCCCCATGTGTTAAATTTTAATAGAATATATTGATTTGATATAATATTTTCTGGTTCTTTATATAAATCTTATCATTGTTATCGTTGTGGTGGAATGGATGGTTTCTCACTAATCCATGATTGATTATTATCATTAGTGTACTTTTTTTATTACCATCGATGAACGATCCTAGGTGTTTCACAGAGAGTGGGATCATAGGTCTAGTGGTAAAATAATATATCATCGATTGCATAAGAATATTTTTTCTACCAATGTTATTAAGCATAATGATATATCTTATCCCATTGATATATCATTAAGTTTCTAGTATTTTCATAAATACTTCCTTCAAAACATCAGTAATATTTATTCATTTAGGGATGTAAAGTATTTAATAAATCTAGTAATGGGTATTGATCTAATTAAATAAACATATTATCACACAAAACATTTTTTAGTTGAATCATCTCAAGGTTTAGTTTGATGACCTGTTAGAGAAGGTCGATGCTCATCCTAGTGACTCGCCCTGGGTGGACCCTATTCTTATTTCCAAGAAATACATTTATTCTCATAAACTATTCATTTAATATTAGAATATGTATAGAATAAAATTTAAGAATAAGTATAATTTACCCCATATGAATGACCCGATTGATTAGTTAAACGTGTAAATGTGGATTTTAAAAACATATCTTCGGTTGGGCATTCACCATATTAGAGTTAAGGATTAAGATATCCCAACGACCAGTTTTAGGTGTAGGTATGAGCACTATGAATACATAATGATTCCTTGTGGACTAACTAATGCCCCATATATATTTATGTATCTAATGAATAAGATATTCAACCATTTTCCTAATACCTTGGTTAAGGTATTTTTGATGATATCTTATTCTATTAGACATCTTATCAAGTGATTGAGTACCATCTATATATTGTTTTGGAAAATTTTGGGAGTCACTAAATTTATTAAAATTTATATAATTTAAATTTATTTATTAGATAGGTATTAGCATTGAAAACAGTTACCAAAAATGGGGTTAAATTATCATAGGATCCTATGACAACCCTACTTTTTATTACAACTTCAACATGCTTTATTACATAAAACATCACTTGATACAACAAAGAAGATCTATAGGTTTTGTGTCTTTGGGGCTTAGTATCATTACATAAAAACATAAACATGAAATATAACATTGTTATTGAAAACTTCCTTTACATGACCACTACATTCCCTCGTACTTAGCATTGCATGGGATAACCTGAGGACATGCATAAGAAATGGGTGAGATATAAAGCCCAGTATGGGAGTGCACATGAAATAACATGGGGAGTACAATACATGTTAGCCAATAGGAATGTTAATAGATCATATGAGAAACATTAACATAAAGGCATGATAAATCATGATAATCATAACATGGAAATGTGGCAACAACACTTAACATTGAATTAGCATGAGCCAAGGCTCATTGCACAAGGAGCATGAGTAAACCCTCATTGCACATGAAGCATGAGTAAACCCTCGTTGCACTTGAATTAGCATGATTCAACACTCATTGCACATGACGTATCATTATACTATACATTACCCAATGCATTGGAGCGCTATAAGGGCGCACCCTTCTTAAACATTTCATTTCATGCATAAGAGTGCCACATGGATCATAAAACATGGATTCATAAAACATAGATTCATAAAACATAATAATTTATTACAAGATTAAAAAATGTGGAATTAATATATGAAACATTACAATCAATAAGTAAATGTGAATTAATGTTAATATCCTTGATGGATAAATGGGCATGGTATTCACTACACAATGACATTGGCTTGGAAAATCAGTGCGATTTCGGCAGCGTAACGACGTGACATAAGAACTCATAAAAAGGGATGATGAGAGAGAAAGGGGTTCCTCATCATATTTACATGTAATGTACAGTAAGGAGGTCATATAGATACATTTCCCAACAATTTTAATGGAATTTAGATTCATGATACAAAAGTATTGCTTGAATATAAAAGAGGAGAGAAAGTTCCTTTCGGAATTTCGGCATAGTAACGGGTGTACATGGGAGGAATTAAATGAGAGAGAAAGGGGTCTACCATCATTGAAACAATAATAGGGCAGTATGGGGGAGGTGAAAAACCATACCCCAACATTCATAATTGAAATTAAAAGGGCAATACAACTTAAAGAAAATTGACAAAAAATGAAAAAGGACGAAAAAACCCTTACTTGGAAGTATGCTTCCAAAGGCTAGAGAGAGGCCTATGAGAGGATTCATGGGAGCTTGGGGAACCTTGGGAGGATTCTAGAGAGATTAGATTAGAGGTTGGACGAACTCCAAGTGATTTTATGAGGAGGAAGTGGGAGCTTGAGTGGGTTTATATAGGAAAGGTGAGGGAATTATTTATTATTTAGGTTTGGGTCCCCTTACATTAAATTAATCCAAACCACAAACCGTAC
Organism: Viscum album; assembly: GCA_963277665.1. Taxonomy (NCBI): domain Eukaryota; kingdom Viridiplantae; phylum Streptophyta; class Magnoliopsida; order Santalales; family Viscaceae; genus Viscum; species Viscum album. The sequence goes on along the minus strand of OY728155.1, from coordinate 266,607,444 downwards.
AATGGTTTTTGCCCATTGTTTTTGGAAAATGGAAGAGGAAAACAATATTTTATAAGTCCCAAGTCCGAACTTCTTAAACTAATAAGGTTGCTTATGTGGAGGTGAGTCACACTCCCATGGAAATTAATTTAAAAAGTCAAATTGTTGAATATGTCTTGAGGGGTTCATTAATGCTTTGAAAAGTAAGTCAAAGAAATCCAATATCACTTTATGTTGATGTTAAAACATATATTGGCCGAAAATACGGATTATAGTACTTTATTACCTCACTATTGGGTCATTATGTTGTCATAAAACACATTATATATTTAAAAGGTATTTAATTTTTAACCAAAAATTCGACTGTCTCAGAAAGTTATGAAAAATTCAGAGTTGGGTAATTTCGACGTCCTGATTCCATAAATGAAATTTATTTTATCTAAAAAATTGTCTAGATATGAAAATTTTCACTTTTAAAATAAAAACTGACATTTATAGAAAATTCACGGGTTTTGACAGAAATGGCTTTCAAACCTTAATAAAATTTTTAATTGCATTCATAATATTATAAGATAATTTATATTTAATAAAAAATAATTTTATAATAAAAATATTATTTTATAAAAATATTATTTAATTCAAAAATCCCTTAATTTAATAAAATATATTTCTTAATTAAATAATAACTAAAAACACAATTTGTACTTTAAAAACTATTTACAATATATCAAAAATGACTAGAAATTATATTCATTATTATATACAAAAAATAATGTACATGAAGATAATAATACTTATTTGTTACATAACCCCTTAAAATAGCCGCATAAGACCTAAGGGTAAGGTGTGTGATGGTGATAGACTCTTGGGGTGGCTCGGATAACATTGCTCGAGTGGTAATTTCAATAAAATTCCACTTTTCCCGTAGATGGTCACCTTCGAGCTTGACATAATGAAGCTCAGCTTGGGCTTGGTCAAGGGCGAAGCCCAAAGACGCCACCCCTTTTCCGAGATCCGATAAATGGGCTTCGTATGGGGAAATTATACTGGATGAGGCCATCACATCCCTTGTCTGAGTAAAATTGGGTTCGTTAAAGCCTTATATTTATACTAATCATGTGATCACTGTTCAACGGATATAAAAGTAACGGTCACAACTCTTATCATAAAACCAAAGAAGTTGACATCTTATAAAAACATTATTTATAAAGAGACTTTTAACTGGAACAAGAGGGAATTTTCATTAATGAAACTTTGGGTCATTATAATATTCCCCCCTTAAGAAATTTCTCCCTCGAAATTTTCCTTTTCCCACACTAAAACAAATGTGGGTAACTTAGCTTCATCATATCCTCTGATTCCCAAGTCTCTTATTCAAACTTGTGGTTTCTCCACAACACCTTGATAAGGGGCATTGTCTTATTTCATATAACGTTTTCGCTATGATCTAAGATCTTCACTGGTTGCTCCTCATAAGAAAGATCATCTTCCAATTGTACCACCTTAGAAGAGAGTACATGTGAAGGGTCCGATATGTACTTTCTTAAGAGGGATACATGAAAGATATCATGTAATTTGGCCATTGTAGGTGGAATTGCTAGTCGATAGGCCACCTCACCAACACGATCAAGAATCTCGAAGGGGCCGATGTACCTTGGACTTAACTTCCCTTTCATTCCAAACCTCATGACCTTCTTCCACGGAGATATGCGTAAAACCACCATGTCTCCTACTTCAAATTCAAGGTCTCATCGACGATTATCTGCATAACTCTTCTGTCGACTCTGGGATTCCTTGATATGCTGCTGAATGGTTTTCACCTTCTCTACCATTTCTTCGACCATTTCTGGTCCAAGCAGCTTACGTTCACCGACCTCATCCCAACATGCCAGTGTTCTGCACCTTTTCCCGTACAGGGCTTCATATGGTGCCATTTGGATACTCAAGTTGAAACTGTTATTATAAGAGAACTCAACTAGAGGAATATGTTTATCTCATACTCCTTTAATGTCCATTGAGCATGCTCTCAACATGTCCTCAAGTGTTTGGATAGTCCGCTCGGATTGGCCATCAGTTTGAGGATGATAGGTCGTACTGAAGTTCAGTTCAGTATTCAGAGAATGTTGAAGTCTCTTCCAAAACATAGAGGTGAATATTGGATCTCGGTCAGACACAATAGATAGTGGTACTACAGGAAACCTTACCACTTCCCTGATATATATTTGTGCCAGTTGATCCAATGAGAAATCCTCCTGAATAGCAATGAAGTGTGAAGTCTTTGTAAGACGATCCACAACAACACAGATTGCATTGTTGCCTTTGGATTTCCTTGGAAGTCCGGTGACGAAGTCCATGGTGATGTTTTCCCATTTCCATTCTGGTATGGGCAATAGTTTCATCATCCCCTTAGAATTCTGCCTCTCTGCCTTCCCTTGCAGACACACCAGGCACTTTGATGTATATTCGGCGATCTCCTTCTTCATATTATCCCACCAAAAGTTTTCTCAGAGATCTCGAAACATATTTGTGCTCCCTAGGTGAATAGAGAAATCTGAACTATGTGCATCATTTAAGAGTTCCTTCTTCAGCTCCAGACTTGATGGAACACATAGTCTTTTCCCCAACCGCGCAGTTCCTTCTTCATTAACATTAAGCTCTGAGGATTTTCCCTTTTTTATAGCTTCTACTTTTTCTTAAATTCCCACATCATCCTTTTGAGCATCCTTTATCCTTTACAAAATAGATGGTTGAGCAATAATTTTTGAAAGGATTGATGATGTTCCCTTCTTTATGATTCGCACATCCATCTCAATCAAGTCTAAGAAGATTGGATCCTTCTCAATTCTCATCATTGATAGAATCGCTGGATCCTTTTTACTTAAGGCATCTGCCACCTTGTTCGCTTTCCCAGGGTGGTAATGTATTGAACAGTTATAATCCTTGATGAGCTCTATCCATCTTCTCTGGTACATATTAAGATCTTTTTGTGTGAATATATATTTAAGACTCTTGTGGTCAGTATATATCTCACATTTCTCTCCATAGAGATAATGCCACCAGATTTTCAAGGAAAATATCACCGCCGCCAACTCCAGATCATGTTTTGGATAGTTTCTCTCATGGATTTTCAACTGCCATGAGGAATAGGATATCACTTTATCATTCTGCATCAGCACACATCCTAAGCCCTTCTTCAAAGCATCACTGAATACCACAAAATACTCCCCACTTGTGGGTAAAGTGAGCACGGGTGAAGGGATAAGCCTCATTTTCAACACCTTGAATCTTTATTCGCATTCATCACTCCAATAAAACTTTACTCCATTTCGAGTTAGCTTGGTAAGATGGTTGGACAATCATGAGAAATTCATCACAAATTGTCGATAATATCCAGCTAACCCCATGAAGCTACGGATATCGGTTACCGATGTTGGCCTCGGCCATCCCTCAATTGCATCTGTTTTGGAGGGATCCACAGATATCCCATTGCTTGTGATGATATGGCCCAATAATGATACCTCCTTCAACCAGAACTCACACTTTCAATACTTTTCATAGAGCTTATCGTTGTGAAAAGTCTCTAGTACAGTTCTTAAATGCTCCTCATGATCCTCCTTGGTTTTGGAGTATATTAGAATATCATCTATAAAGACTACCAAAAAATTTTCAAGGTAATCTCTAAAGACTCTATTCATCAAGTCCATGAATATTGCTGGCGCATTGGTAAGTCCGAAAGGCATTACTATGAATTCATAGTGCCCGTACCTTGTACAAAATGCAGTCTTGGGGATATCTTCTTTCTTCACCCTTACTTGATAATATCCCGACCGCAAGTCCACCATGGAGAAGTATTGTGCTCCACACAACTGATCAACAAGTCATCAATTCGTGGGAGAGGATACCTGTTCTTTATCGTGATTTTGTTAAGTTCATGATAATCGATGCAAAGCCGCATTGACCCATCCTTCTTCTTGACGAAGAGGACTGGTGCACCCCATGGTGATGCACATGGGCGTATAAACCCTTTATCCAGATTCTCTTGTAGTTGTTTCTTCTTCTCTTCAAGCTCAACAACAGCCATTCTATATGGAGTCTTGGATATTTGTAATGCCCCAGGTATATGTTCAATTGAGAACTCAACATCTCTTCTAGGAGGAAGACCAGGCAGTTCCTCGGGAAACACTTCCGCGAATTCCCTCACAATAGGAATTTCTTCAAGGATGGTTTCTTCTTTGGACTCAATCATCTGAGCCAGATACGCATGCTCATAGGGCAGTTATATCCATGCTTGAGATGATGGAGCTAAAGGAGATTCATCTTCCTCCTGACACTTTTAATGAATCGGGGGTCAATTCTCCATATGGAGTGTGATTTCCCTCTCTCGACAATTTATGTTGGCTCTATATAAGGAAATCCAATCCATGCCAAGAATTGTATCAAATTCCACCAGAGGGATTATTCCAAGGTTCACGGGGAAATTCAATCCACATATTATAATAGGGGAAGACTTATATTCATGGGATGCAATGATTTCCCCATTTTCCGTACTCACCGAAATCTTTACTTCCATGATTTGTGGTGGTGCTGGGATTGTTCTACTAAACATTCGAGATATAAAAGAATGCGTAGAACCTGAATCAAAAATTATGTTTGCTATTCTTGAATGAATAACTAGTGTACCTATCACCACTTCGTTGTCGGGGTTCACTTCGGTAGAAGTGATGGAAAAAGCTCTTCCTTGCTGTCTTGGAGGTTGTTGGTTGCCTCCGATAACCCTTGGATTAGGGCACTGATTTCCAAAATGACCCAGTTATTTGCATTTATAGCATTGAAAAACGCGTTGAGGTTCAAATGGAGCATTCCTCTCCTCTGTCACAGTCGTGGGTCCTTCTTGCTGACAGTTAACAGCTAGGTTCCCTTCTCTTCCACACCTGAAGCATTTTCCCGTCCCCTTAAGGAAATTTCTAGGGGGCTTCTTTCCACACTTTTTGCAAGTGGGGTGCTGGAACTTCTTAGCGCCGTTGGATTTACCCATCGGACCACCATTATTGAAGTCTACCTTCTGCTTTTTGTCCCCATGATACCCATGTGATTCTCCGATCTCCATTTTGACCTTGAGGGCACATCAGACAATTTCCTCATAGCTGTCAAAGTCACGGATCGCTAATGCTTTTCGCAAGCTAGGCTTCAGCCCACCAATGAAGCGGTAAACCTTGACAAATCCAGAAGCATATCGTTCAACCCTTGTAAAGTTTTCCTCATACGCTCCAACATATTCTTCATCTTTTTGTTTGAGGGAATGGAAGTCCCTTTCCATCTTAAGCCGGATGGTGCACGGAAAATATTTATCAAAAAACATCTTCCGGAATTCCTTCCATTCCAAAGCCTCGATCTCCTCCTTAGGCTTAGTATTTTTGATCAACGTCCACCATTGATCAGCTTCACCCTCCATACGATAAGCATCCAGGAGAACCTTCTCTTGTTCAGAACATTGGAGGATGAAGAAGATCTTTTCAATGGAGTTGATCCATTGTTCAGCGATCGTGGGATCAGATGATCCGCTAAAAGTAGGAGGCCTTTGTCTCATGAAGCTCTCGATAGTGACTTTTTCTTTCTTATTGGTGGTTGAACGTTCCTCTTGACCCGTGATTCTATTCAAAACTTGAGTTAACTGAGAGAGAAGCGTGACAAAGTTCGTGATTCCTGCTCCCATTGGATTGGGCATCTCATTAGTACAATCATAACACTAATCTTCACAACGGTTGTTATCCTGAGTCCTCCTATTACCGGCCATTGGCTGGAATAAAAGGAAAGTTAGGGGTAACACATAAAGGGTAATCCAAAGACAAAAGTTGATGACTCAAAAATAAACTTTTATTTCATTAACTCGTGATTCTATAGGATTCAATCTAGGATTTTCGTGATCTACTTTCTAACATATATTATTAGGGGAATTTTTCCCTTAATAAGGGTTCAAACTAAGATTGTGAATTTATAAAAACATATCCCCAGGGAGTGTCGTAACCATGAGTGAAGCAAGGCCCATTTTCATGCACCTGTTCTTGTTTGAGTCTAGCTCAAATCGGTGTTTTCAGGTTTTACCACTAGGATACATCTGTGCTAGAGCCGCCTCTACCTGCTCGTATCCAGACCGATATGTATTTTTTTTGATAAACCACTTACATAGTATTTACCAAAACATAGGGATGTTTTTATTATACATAGTCTTGTATCTAAGGATTTACTAGGGTTTCCTAATCCCAAAAATAACTAAACCTATCCTCTGATACCAACTATGACAACCCTTCTTTTTATTACAACATAAACATGCTTTATTACATAAAACTTCACTTGATACAACAAAGAAGATAGAGAGGTTTAGTGTCTTTGGGCTTAGGATCATTACATAAAATTTTAAAACATGAAATACAACATCTTTATAGAAAACTTCCTTTACATGACCACTGCATTCCCTCGTACTTAGCATTGCATGGGATAACCTGAGGACATGCATAAGAAAAGGGTGAGTTATAAAGCCCAGCAAGGGAGTACACATGGAATAACATGAGGAGTACAATACATGTTATCCAATAGGCATTTCAATAGAGAATAAGAGAAACATGAACATAAAGGCATGATAAAGCATGATAATCATAACATGGAAATGTGGCAACAACACTTAACATTGAATTATCATGAGCCAAGGCTCATTGCACAAGGAAAATGAGTAAACCCTCATTGCACATGAAGCACGAGTAAACCCTCGTTGCACTTGAATTATCATGAGTCAACACTCATTGCAAATTATGTATCATGATACAATACTTTACCCAATGCATTGGAGCGCTATAAGGGCGCACCCTTCTTAAACATTTCATTTCATACATAAGTGTGCCACATGGATCATAAAACATGGATTCAAAAAACATAATCATTTATTCCACGATTAAGGAATATGGAATTCATACATGAAACTTTACAATAAATAAGTAAATGTTAACAAAGGTTAATATCCTTGATGGAGAAATGGGCATGGTATTCACTACACAATGACATTGGCTTAGAAAATTGGTGTGATTTCTACAGCGTAACGACGTGACATAAGAATTCATAAAAAGGGATGATGAGAGAGAAAGAGGTTCCTCATCATATTTACATGTAATTTAAAGTAAGGAGGTCATATAGATACATGTCCCAACAATTTTAATGGAATTCAGATTCATGATACAAAAGTATTGCTTGAATATAAAAGAGGAGAGAGAAGTTCCTTTTGGAATTTCGGCATAGTAACGAGTGTACATGGGAGGAATTAAATGAGAGAGAAAGGGGTATCCCATCATTAAAAAATTAATAGGGCATTATGGGGGAGGTGAGAAACCATACCCCAACATTAATAATTGAAATTAAAAGGGCAATACAACTGAAAGAAAATTGACCAAAAATGAGAAAGGAAGAAAAAACCCTTACTTGGATGTGTGCTTCCAAACGCAAGAGAGAGACTTGTGAGAGGCTTATTGGGAGAATGGGTCACCTTGGGAGGATTCTAGAGAGATTAGGGCAGAGGTTCGACGAACTCCAAGGGATTTTAGTCAGGAGGAAGTGGTAGTTTGGGTGGGTTTATATAGGAAAGGTGAGGGAATTCTTTATTATTTTGGTTTGGGTCCCCTTACATTAAATTAATCCAAAACACAAACCATCCAATGGTTTTTGCCCATGGTTTTTGGAAAAGGGAAGAAGAAAACAATATTTTATAAGGCCCATGTCCTAACTTCTTAAAATAATAGGGTTGCGTATGTGGAGGTGAGTCACACTCCCATGGAAATTAATTTAAAAAGGCAAAGTGTTGAATATGTATTGGGGGGTTCATTAATGCTTTGAAAATTAAGTCAAACAATCCCAAAATCACTTTATTTTAATGGTAAAAAATATATTGGCCGATCATAAGGATTATAGTATTTTATTACATCACTATTGGGTCATTATGATGTCATAAAACACATTATATATTTATACGGTATTATTTTTTACCCAAATATTCGACTATCTCAGAAAATTATGAAAAATTCACCGTTGGATAATTTCAACGTCCTGATTCCCGAAATGATATTTATTTTATCTAAAAAAATTTCTAGATATGTGAATTTTCACTTTTAAAATAAAAACCGACATTTATCTAAAATTCACGGGTTTTGACAGAAATGGCTTTCAAACCTTAATAAAAATTTTAATTACATTCATAAAATTATAAGATAATTTATATTTAATAAAAAATAATTTAATAATATTATTATTATTTTATTAAAATATTATTTAATTCAAAAACCCCTTAATTTCATAAAATAGATTTCTTAATTAAATAATAACTAAAAACACCATTTGTACTTTAAAAACTATTTACAATGTATCAAAAATGACTAGAAATTATATTCATTATTATATACAAAAAATAATGTACATGAACATAGTACTACTTATTTGTTACATAACCCCTTAAAACAGCCGCATAAGACCTAAGGTTAAGGTGTGCGATGGTTATAGACTCTTGGGGTGGCTCGGATAACATCGCTCGAGTGGTAATTTCAATCAACATCCACTTTTCCCGTAGACGGTCACGTTTGAGCTTGGCATGATGAAGCTCAGCTTGGGCTTGGTCAAGGGCGAAGCCCAAAGACGCCACCTCTTTTCCGAGCTCCGACAGATGAGCTTTGTATGGGGAAATTCTACTGGATGAGGCCATCGCTTTCTTTGTCAGAGTAAAATTGGGTTCGTTAAAACCTTATATTTATACTAATCATGTGATCATTATTCAACGACTATAAGAATAACGGTCACAAATCTTATCATAAATCCAAATAATTTGACATCTAAAAACATTTTTTATAAAGAGACATTTAACTGGAACAAGATGGATTTTCCATTAATGAATCTTTGGTTCCTTACAGATCCCAAGTGTCAATTCTCTTCTGATTAGATAAAAAGGATTCCTAGAATCGTTTTATATTCTCATCTTCATGGAACCTGATAACAACTATGTGGGTAATTGTGATTCTTCTAGTCATACTATGGGATGCATTCTTTTGTAGGATGATAAAATGGTGGATACATTTATCACATGATTTTTCAATGTTATAAGAAATAACCTACAAATGAATTTGATCTCACCATTATTTTTCTTTCTCTTATGTGGTGATCACAATACCTTTTTCGGTAGAGGTTCATAGTTTATTATAATCACAACATATAGTGTGATAACATATCATAGGAAATAGTTAATCTTGTGAAAGGGAAATGGTTGGAGTACCACTATACAATTTAATTTGTAATATATTAAATATTGGGAAATGGGAATGTAATTACTGATCGTCTAAGTAGAAAATTACGTTAAAAATACATCATTGATGCTAATGAATAGTTATGTGTTAATGAGATTTTCACTCAGTCTCATCTGGATTTTCATGAGGTTGATTGATTTATTTTTCTGACTATTTTTCATTTTTCATTATCTATCCAAAAAAAAGTGTAGGAAAAACCATAGGATGCTGTGATTATAGGAATTAAGGTATCCTTATATGGTAGGGATACAAATCCAAACTAGTCTCTCCCTTATAATGTATTTTTGTACTTTATGAATTGATTTTTCATCCCTTTATCATTCATAAATTACGTATGGTGATATGTTCAAAATTTTTTCATTGGTAATTTATCATCGAACTATAAATATATATTATGATATAATGTGAAATTTCATGGGGCTATGTATAAAGCACAACGTTTATGATTATTTTTCACATTGTTACACCTTCTAGAAGATAAACAGAGAGCACATGAAGCCTGTTGTATTCCATTAAACTATTAGATTGATGGTCTATAAGTAGAAGGTTGTTTCCATGGAATTGATAGATAAATTACCATGGAATACATGGGGAAAGAATGATATCTGGGTGGTGATTTACCACTTAACAAATTTGGATCATTTTATTTTGATCAGGGACACCACCATGGTTTAAGATCATAATAAGAAGTACATGTAAGTAATTTTGAAGTTTTATAGGGTTCCCTCTACCATGATCCCTAATAGGGATTCATGTATTATTTCTCAGTTCATTAATAGTCTTTAAGATTTTATGGCCACTCATATTTGGTTGAATAGAAATTAACATCCACACATGGATCGACATATGAAGCATGATATAATGATTTTGGAGGATATTCTATGTTCTTGGGTCTTGTATTTTAGAGTATCATGCAACATCCAATTGCGAGAATTGGAGATATAATTTGATAATAGTTACAGTTCATCAATCAAAATCAATCCTTTTGATGTTTTTTATGGTCACTTGTGTAAGTCACCTATTTTTTGGGTGGAAGTGGGACAAGGCTCTCTCATGGTTCCAAGTGTCATTTAATACATGTTAGTGATGGTTTAGGATATCTAATAAAAATTGGTAACAATTCAGAGTAGTTACAAATCCTTTGGAAATTGTTAATATAGTTATTTTGAGTTCTCAATTTGTGATGAATTCATCTTAAAGTTTTCCCTTTGGTTGGGCATGTATATGTTACTGAAGCAGATAATTCTATGTCTGAAATATTTTCTACTATTTTAGATCACTGAGTTGTTGGGATTGGTTTCATATCAATTTTTTCCAACTCATTTTATTTATATTCATTATGTTTTGCCAATATTTCCGCTCAAGAAGTGTCATCATGATACTTCACATGTTATGAGTTATGAGGAATTTGAGTTGGATCCAGACATGTTAGTTTTGGAAAAAAAATTTAAAAATCCGTAAATCCTAGATGAATATTATTAAGTGGAATTATATTCCATGTTAATAACTGTCATGGAATCACTGATATTATTCATACATGAAGTGGGAGTGTGAAGCATTAGTGATGGAGATGTGTCCACATCAATTTTCATAACATCCTTCTTCCACAAGTCTTTTAGGGGGAAAAAAGTAAATAAATGGGGAGAGACATAACATCATGGTAATGTTATGTCTCTATTTTATGTTTAAGGGGATTTATTTTGTGTTTATATAGTAGAGTTTGTGATTCATTGGAGTTTTATAGGGGTCTGAAATTAATAGGGATTTAGGGAGCCAACATAGAACTGGTGGGGTTCGACCAGCTATATGAATTCTATGTATAGACACAAACCTAAAGGTGGAAAAAACTAGACAGTTGATAATCCAAAAAGTAGATACTTCACTTATGTAGTGGCCACCAAGTAGTTGGTGGACACCCCTAAGTAAATGGTGGCGTCGAGTTGGGTTGGGTAAGAAAGAGTGAAAATGTATTTTTGGTGCCACTAAAACCAATAATTAACCTATAAATCCATCATTTAAGAAAAAAATATATCCAAAGATCATATAGTGGATTTAATTTAGAATTATTGGAATATTAAAACTTATTTGCATGGTTTTTTGGGTCTTAGATGGACCAGTTGTAAAGAAATTGGTTGGTTTAATATAATTTATTTCGTTAAATCATGATTTATTATAATTGTGGGAGAATATATAATGAATTGATTTATAATATTGAGATTATTTTGGTTTCTTCTATTTTTTCTCACATATCAATAGGTGTGACTGGTTTCAGGAGAATGGATATTTTTTGCTTGGGTGTGGATCTCATGTTGTGTGAGGTGTGTTTTTATCTTTATTCTCCTACAAATTTTTTGTCACGAACTGAATCTGGTCACCACCAAAACTGGCACCCGACCTAGCCCATGATAAGGATAAAAGGGTGCTTCTGATCCAGAAAGGCTGGAACAAGTTCCCAGGTATCATAAACAGAAAATTGTGAATGATTTACCCAAGTTTATAAACATAAAACAACATACGAATCCAATAAAATGAATCTATATTTTTCAAACAAAATCATCTTTTAAAAAATTTCAGAATTGAATTGCACAACATAAAACAATACTCTATGACCATAAAAAAGTACAAAAATAGAAATTACAGCCCAATAATATCCACATGGCAAGATACAACACCCTCAATCCATATCCACAACACCGCATCATGTTGGAATGCTATAACCTGAACCATATGTACAAATGTTGTACCCAAACCTGTGGAAATAAAAAATGAAAGTCTACTTACACTAGAAGGAGTAAGTATAGTGTGAGAAAATCCTTGTAGGATACCACCAATAAGTTATTCTATGTTATAATCAATCAAGGATGAAAATCTTGTAAGTTTTCATAAACAAGAAATGCCAGTTACAATTTCTACAAGAAGCATGTTTTAAAATTAAAACAGTTTTCAAGTGGGATATTTTAAAGAATAAAAAAGTTAAAAAAATAATGATAACTTTACTAAATATTCTAGCCAAAAATATTTTATGCTGATGTTAGGAATAAATATTCTAATGAGCACAAGAAATGGGAAAATAACCCCTATGCACTAACTCACTCTGGGTCATAGGTACATCGTATCTCGGTGAGAGTAACCATCATCATATTTTTTCTCGTGCACATGATCAAATAGTAGGGTGCATAAAAATAATACAGTTTTCCCCCATAATCATCATAATCATATTTTATTTCATGTTGTAAGAATTAAACATTCTATGTGAAACTGAGGCCAAACCGTACATGATCACTAGCATACAAGTACACGTCCACCCACCTAGATAACTGGGTTTCTCTCTTGTTCTCAATCAAGTTCAATGAGCCAAGAAATACAATTTTCACAAGAAAATACCACTTACACATAACACATTCTCCCAACATCCCCCACATACATCACAAAAGTCACATCATCCCCCCTGTCATTCAAATTAACTTTGAAATCCAAATCACACCAAAGTATCCCACAACAAATTTTTCATATATTTCACAATTCAAAAAAACCATTAACAATTTTAGAAAATAATTTAAAAGATGATAAACATGATATAACATACAAATAACATGTTACATACTATCTTTTTTTTAATGAAATCCATTTTTCACATCACACCCATAAAAAAATCCCACACTATGTTTCGTACCAACATCACAATTTCGTAAATCACCTCGACAAATTAAAACCATTATCAAAATATTTGACATCACAAATGAAACATTTATCTTTCTAAACCTCATTTTAGGTGAACAAACTCCCCAAAAAATTACATATACATCCTTTTACCACATTCATTAACCAAAGAAAACATTCACAAATTTCATAAAACAATCCCCAGGGGTATGACTATGTTTTTCACACTAAACCCATTTCGAAACCCTATTTCAAGGACAATGTATCACTGAAACCCTACCAAATAAAAATTTTAAGACCATTAAACATTTATTAAACCATTCTCAAGTACTATATAATTGACACAAATAATACCACAATGGATACATGTGAAAAACATACTTGTTCATAAAACACTTTCAAGGGGTGAAATACGGTTTTACACAAAACACCCATTCAAAAACCCTCTTTTAGGAACACATGACACAAAATAATTAACAAAAAAGATTTTTTAGACACTTTAAACACATATAAAATACTCTCATATGTTATAAAATAGACAAAAACATTACCCCCAATGTCACATATGAAAAGCACCCAATTTCAAGCTAAAATGAATAAATAAAATTAATCACTTAACCAAATCCATCAAAAATATTTTTTGCACCAAACACAACATATACAGAACATGAAAAAAAAGTAATAAAAGAATGTTAACTCTTCAAGGAATGTATACATATTTAATCACCAACATTTTGTGTGGAAACCCTTCAATCATGGAGCGAAACATCTACCGCACTACCTCCGCGCCTCAAGGAAGATATAAGAAACCTAAAACCTTGAGATTTGAACCAAAAGACAAGAAGTTAAACCCTAGGTATGAACACTAGTTGCCGGAAAATCTAAAACTGAAGAATGGGTGATGGAAAGAAAAAGTAAAGGGAATAAATCAAAGAGAGGAGGACTTACATTCATGATTTTGACGTTTCCCTCATAAAATATCCATTCAATTTTGAGGACCATGGGAGGGGGAGTGACCTTGGAGGCTGTGAATGAAGGTAGGGAATGAAATAGAGAAGATATGGTCGAATTTATTTTATTTTAAAAAGGTAGAAAGGGTCAAAACACCCAAAAGATTAATGAGTTAGACACCCTGTACGGTTTGGATGGACGATTTGGAATTGTGCGGATAAACCGTGCGGCCTGTTCTTTCCACCTAAAAAGTGTCTATTCACAATCAATTTTAGAGGGGTCCAAGGGAGAATCCAAGGGGGAATGATTTCCCAAGGATAAGTGGAAATAATACACACAAAATACCTCCTTTTTCACCCCAAGACTCATCCAACTCAAGGGTACAATCCACCTCAACCACTTACACAATAAGTGGTGCCACTAGGAGTGTCCCAAAACCAACTCCAAAAAACCACAACCTAATACCATAATTTTGAAAAAAGAGGAGACCATGTACTAAAAATGTCCCCCAAGAGTATGTTCATAGTTCGTGAACACAAGACACACCATTAATCCAAACTCAGATCACCCAGAAACCAAGACAACAATAATGACCAATATAGGATTTGAACAATGCATGCAATTGAAAATATGGGTGTGACATTTTCCACCACCATAAAGTCTCCGCCCCTGAAAATCCATAGTAAGGCCAAAGAAAAACCAAACCCAACTAAGAAGCCAAGATGTACTCCTTTTCCAAGCATCTATCCACCACTAAAAGGACAAAACACCCCCTAGTGATCAATTAAGGATGGAATCCTCCCATAAATCAAAAACATACACCACTTTATTGAAATGATCAAGCAAATTAATAATTTATCCCAAAAAACTCCTAAAAACCCATCCAAACAAGACTCCATAAATTTACCCAAATGATCAATGACAACGAACAAGGTTACACTCACCTTTCATTAAGAAAACCAATGGCTGTTATCTAATCCCAACGTTTATGCATAGAAGATGTAGGTAGTTAGATAGCTCTGAACCAGACTACCTACAACCAAGACAAAACTAAAGAATAATCTGAGTTACTAGTATGGGGAGGTGCAAATGGGATCCCCACTATAAGTGACAACTCAATCATTCCTGAGATAGGATCAGGGCACTAATAAGGGGAGGGCTGAATGGACCCCCATATATAAGGGGTAAACTTCAATTTGACCTTTACAAAAGAAAATACAGAAAAATTCATAGTGGGTCTCCCCACCATAAGAAATAACCAACATAACTAAAAAACATTGGACTACAGAGGAAGAACCAAAATTTAAAAAGGCGGGACAACAGCACGGTTATTCTACACAATTTGGGAAGATGTGCACTAGCTGTTCATATCATTATTTCTATATGGCTTCCTGGCACATTGTCACTAATAGTTTTTCACAAACTTTGTGCTCAACTAGGATGAGATAAGAGGCTTAAAATATTCCCATATTTTTTATGGAGGATAATAATTTTTACAAGGGTTTTACAGACCCATGAGATTCCACTTAACTACGTGCCAACTTCACCCCAAGACATATTCCCAGAGAGAAAATGATTGAATCTCTTTCATCCTCGTAGTTAGGCATTTGAATCCCTATAAAAAAACATTTCCTTTTATTTCCATGAAAAATACTCCCTCATCCCAGATGGGTAAACCAAAACATAACTCATTCCAAATTCAATTTACACTAACATAACATTTCCCTCAAACAAGCGCTTATAAGATGTAAAAACATCACACCATATTTATTTAGGTGAGAAAAAATATAAGGAAAGGGAACATATTAACACCATCCTCTGGAACATATTATTTAGATGTTTTTTCCAAGGGATATATACTCCCAACATAATAGAGACTCTCAGAGGATTGCATGACCTTCACCATTATAGTCAAACAGTCACATGACATCACAACGCGTCAACGAATATGACCAGAGAGAATTATGGAAACAATACATGGAGGGGGACCTTATACAATATCCCCAAAAAACACATATTTCCACAATGTGTCCATAACAAAAACTCATAACCAGATTTCCCACACTAGTGGTTTAATGTGAAATTTTTCTTCAAATAGACTGCAAAGGACCCATAGGCCCTCTAGACGGCATTCACACTAACAAACCCGACTACATCCACATTTGATTAATCAGGTAACTTAAGAAAATAATTTTTCTTTCAACCTTCAATGAGAACTCTCCAACTACATGTGGATCTGAAAAACTAAAAAATGAAATGGCGTAAACTACAATGCATGAGAAAAATATTCCTTATATTAATCAAATGGAGGGTTTTCCAATAGTGGAACAATCCGGTTTTCACATTAGTATTGCACTAAACCTTAATGGGGGTGCACCTTATCCAATGAGAGATACCATGGGACCAACCCACCTTGTCCATTGATCAATATAGACTACATAATAGATCTAAACTTATTAGAGGAACCACCATAATGGCATCCCGAAATATTTCTCAGAAAAGACCACTAATAATCCCTTCAACTGAGCTTACTGACCAAACACAAACCCAAAACATTGTTCAAACAAGAGGGTTTCATTGACTCCAAACACCCCACAAAGTCAAAATTTTCAAAAACCATTAAAACCCAACATCCCAAACAAGAAATCAAGATATCTAGTTTTCTTTTAAAAAAATTTCTTTGTTAAAAATGGTTCAGTGGTTAGCGTGTCAAGTAATGGTACCCAATGGGCCTCACACGTGCATGTTTCTATGCCACAAAAGGAACCCTCCTCACATCCTTCCTGGTACTCGACCAACCATGATACCAACCATCCATCATCTAATATAACCCCATGCATGTGGTCTCTCACAAAAATATTTAATTTTAAAACATATATTATTTTCACTTTTCAAAACCAAACCAATAAACCAATAATTTTTTTTCAATGATACTAAAAATAAAATATAAAACCCAATTTACAACTTATAAAACCTTATAGAAAGGAAGAATCATTCTAATGTAAACTCAATTTCAATCCTTTCAGATCAATTTCAAAATATCTCATCCCATTAAATTTCCTTTAAATAGTTTATAAAACTCTATTGGAAACACTTTTTCAAAACCAACTTTAACATTTTTTCCTTGTTTCAAAGAGTTGTAAATACGCCATTTTCCATTTCAAAACAATTATGAAAATTTATTTCCAACATATCACAAATCAGACCATTCCATATTTATTAGAAAAAAATATCAGAAAAACCTTATTCTTTTTAAAACCATGTCATTTTTTTCTTTAAAACCATACATCCAAGATTTCAAAACTGAAGGACGCAAGACAACAAAAAGGAAAACTAGTTTTGTTGGGTGAATTGGATGTATGGTTGGATTCCATTTTCCAATAACATCAACATCATAGAGAGTTTTATAGGGAAATAAACTAGGCGCCACATGGATTTATATGCCTCGTGAGATCACAAAGACCATTAACCCATCTCTCTTATCATTTCCACGAATCATCCTCAAACCAAGAAAACCAATGGAATTAGATAAGTATCGACTTCCCCTGGTGAGATGAATCTCGTGATGAGGTGTGGTGATCAGTAAAACTACCCATAACCAGAATACCATGTCCCAAAAATCCTAACTCTAGACAATCCTGACTTTTACCCCAATAACATGAACCAACGAGTTAACATGAACATGCCTCTAATTCCATTTTGCCATGAACCGAATCTGGTCGCCATAAAAAATGTAACCCGACTCGGACCATGATAAGGCCCGAAGGGAGTTCCTGACCCCCATGGTCTAAAACATATTTTTAGTTATCATAAACTGAAAACTTTTGAATTATTTACCCGAGTTTATAAACTTAAAACAACAAACGAATCCAATAAAATGAATCTATATTTTCAAAAAAATCATCTTTTACAAAATTTCAGAATAGAAATACACAACCTAAAACATTGTTAAAAGACCATTAAATAGGTAAAACACTAGAAATGACAACCCAAGATCCTCCACATGGCAATAGGCATCGCCCTTAGTCCATCTCCGAAACACCGCATCATGTTGGACAGCAAAAACACGAACCATAGGCACAAAAGTTGTACCCAAACCTATCGCAACAAAATAATCAAGTCCACTTACACCCAATGGTGTAAGTAGGGTGTGATTAAAATCCCATTAGCATACCTCCACAAAGAGATTCAATGTCATAATCATTCAAGGACAAAAAACTTGAATGTTTTCATAAATTGGAAATTCTAGTTACAGTTTCTAAAAGATGAAACATTAAATATTAAAATAGTTTACATGTGGGTTATTTTAAAGAATCAAAACTTTAAAAAATAATAAAAATGCTAATAAATTTTCCATCCAACCATACAATATACTTATTATTGGCACAAATTATATAATGAGCACAAGTAATGGGAATATAACCCCTAGGTACTACCTCACTGTGGGTCCTAAGTACATCTTATCTCAGTGAGAGTAACCATCACAATATCCATTTTTGTGCACATGAGCCCCTAGTAGGGAGAGTACCCATAAAAAATTGTCTTACCACTGCCACCATCATCATAGTTTAGTTAGTTTTTTATGCATCAATCTTGCTACGTGAAACTGAGGCCAAACCGCATGGGATCACTAGCAAACTAGTACATATCCACCCACCTAGACACCCAGGTTTCCCTCTTGTGGTCAAACAAGTTCAGAAATACAAGAAATCTAATTTGCACATAAAAATACCACATAAACATCAAACATTCACAAAAAAATCTCCCATTTAAATCACACAAGTCACATCATCACCCTTTTCATTCAAATTGATTTTGAAATCCATCTCACACCAAAATAGCCCACAACACATTTTTCATATCATTCACAATTCTACAAATCCTTTAACAATTTTATAAAATCTTTTAAATGATGATAAAAATAACATTACTGCCCAATCAAATGTCACATACAAACATTCTCATAAAAAAATCCATTTTTCACATCACACTCACACAAACCAGCTCACAATATGTCTTAAACCCCCATCACAATTTCATAAATTACCTCGACAAACTAAAAACAATATCAAAATATTTGACATCAAAAATGACACATTATCTTTCTAAAACTGATATTAGGTGAAAAACTCTACAAAAAAAGTACATATACATCCTTTTTCTACATTCATTAACCCAATAAAACATCACAATTTTCATAAAACATACCCAAGGTGTATGACTATGTTTTGCACACAAAACCCATTTCAAAACCCTCTTTCAAGGCCCAAATCTCACCAAGACCCTACCAAATAAAAATTGGCAGACCTTTCAACATTAAGTATACAATAATCAAGTGTTATTGAATTTACTCATATAATACCACAAAGGATACATGTGAAAAAAAATTCATAAAACACTTTCAATGGGTGGAACAAGGTTTTACACAAAACACCCATTAGAAACCCCCTATTTAGGCCCACATGACAACAAAGAATTAATAAAACAGTATTGGATTCCCCTTTAAGCATAAATAAAGAACTTATATATGTTATAAAATACACCCAAACATTACCCCAAGTGTCACACATGGAAAGCACCCAATTTCAAGCTAAAATGAAACAATAAAATTAAACACTTAACCAAATCCATGAAAAATAGTTTTTCCTCCACACCCAACATATAAGGAATGTTGAAAATACGTAAATAAAGAATGATAACTCATCAAGGAAGGTATACATGTGGAATCACCTGCCTTTTGTGTTGAAATCCTCAAATATTGGTGTGAAACATCAACAGCACCATCGACACACCTAAAGGAAGATAAAAGCAACCTAAAAATAATTATTTGACCCAAAATACAAGAAGATAAACCCTAGGTACGAACCCTAGTTTCTTTACAATTTATAACTCAAGAAAAGGTGAAATAAACCTTATGGAAAGGGAATAAATCAAAGATAGGAGGACTTACTTTCATGATTGTGATGTTTCCCCCCATAAAATCGCCCCTCAAAGTTGAGGTCCATGGGAGGGGGAGTGACCATTGAGGCTTTCCATAGAGGTCTGGAATGAAATTGAGAAGTGAAACGACATATTTGGTCTATTTACTGAAGGTAAAATGGGTCAAAACACCCAAAATTTTAAGGAACTGGACACCCGACATGGCTTAGCTGCCCGGTTTGGAACCGTGCGGCCAAATCGTGCGGCCTGTTATGGAAAACAAAAATGTGTCCATTATCCACTAATTTTATCGGTGTACAAGGGGGAAACCAGTGGGAAAATAAATACCAGGGATAGGGGAAATAATATCCAAAGGAATACCACCTTTACACCCCATGACTCGTTCCACTCAAGGGAATGAACCACCTTAACAACTTACCACATAAGTGGTGCCCCAAAGAGTGTCAAAAAACCAAATCCAAAACATCCCAACATAATACCCTAATTTTTAAAAAAGTGGAGATTGTGTACCAAAAAAGACCCCCAAGACTCGCGTCATAGCTGAATATCATAAAATACACCAAAACATGAATCCGAGAACACTTGAAAACCAAGACAATGATAAGAACCAAAAGAGGATTTATACAAAGCAAGGAATGACAAATCTAGGTGTGAGAATTTTGATTTTGTGAAATAAATTCTATTATTTGATAATTGATTTCTTTTTCATATTATATATTTATAATGTATTTCTTATCCATCTCGTATGTGTATCTTGTCAATGTGCTGAAATGTAAACACATGTGTGAGGTGGGTGGTAATATCTTATGTATTTTATTTTTGAGTTATGCATGATATTTACATTATAAAAATTCTTCTAAATGATAATTGGTATGACACATGATGTTCTTTACATGTGTGTATTAATTGGTTTTCATAAAAATAGGGTTTTATTTTTTTGATTATAGGAATATTTTTTCAGTTTACTATTAAATGGATTGTTAAATTGGTTTTCAAATCCGAATTTTGAAGGAAAAGGTTTGTTTATAAATATTTAATGAAATTTGATAGTTCCTTTTGAAGTGAATTTATGTATGAACCATTTGGAGAGACATGGGTTCCTATGAGGTACTATAAAATTGGGCATTTTCCTTGTTCACCATTGGTGGGTTCACTCACAGGGAGTTCCTCTTCTCTATTGGCCTAGTTGTTATAGAGACATGATGATCTAATTTATAGGGGGTTTTTCTATAGAGAGTAAAATTATTCCCTAGCCCCCCTATGTAATGGAATTTTATTTTGTGAACTATTATTTAGTTGATTAATTATGTATGCGAGACTTATCTATCCTGGGCCAATGTTATCATAGGGTGATCTATTTTGTGATTAGATGTAATTATTTGGACTGATATTATATTTGATGAATTACTTTATAAATTTAAAATGTTTTATTTAAATTTTCATTGAAAATATATATTTTCAATTTGGTTTTAAAACTATAAAAAGGGGAGAATGATTTACAATGATTTTTATATAAATGTAAAAACAATTTTTTCATGTATTGTTTTTCAAATATGAATCTTATTGAGTGTATATGATATAGAATGTATATGGAATACATGGGTGGGATCATGTTTTTAATTTTTTGGTTACATCATACACACTTATTTTAGGTTGTGTTGACCTATTTTGGATTGATGCCGAAAAGGGAATGGTGTTGTAATGAGGGGGTGAGGTTTCATGTCTGCTAGGTGTGGGTATTTTGCAGTTGAACAATGGGATGCTTCCCAAATCTCACATGTATTTTCCATTGGTAATTATCTATTCTTGGGGTCTTTTTCTTGGACACTTATTTTTGTTTTTCTCTTTTTCATAATATCTATCTCTGCTGCTATTGTAGTTTACTTATGAAATATTTTTTTCCATATTTGTTTCTCCGTATATATTCCATGTATCTTTCTTTAGGTCTGGAAAATAATTTCCCATATTTATTTTTTGATTATAGTGTACTAGTATTTATCTCTTGGTGATCATGAATTCCTTTTGTGTCTTCTCACAATATTTTGAAAACATAGATTTGATGGGTTTTCCTTGTCTGGTCATGACATAAAAGAAAAATAGAATTTCAAAGAGAGGGAATTTTAAATTGTTGAATGTATTCTATTAAAATACAACATAATTAACTTTGGGTTTTCTTTTTCGGGAGACTCGGACTATAAAGACATTAACAATCTATATGGGATAAATAATTTGATAGAAATTTTTAAAAATACATGTCCTGGAAAATGGTAGGGGAAATATTGTTGAGGGGTGATTTTTATAATGGGAAGAGAGGGGAGTTTTGGAATATAATATTCAAGAGATAATTATTTATACTTAAGACTACCAATATTTATGAATCATATGACTATATATAGTAATTTATTCAATTTAATTTTAGATAATAGTTTATTATATCCACTATGGCTCAGTAATTCATTTT
Organism: Viscum album; assembly: GCA_963277665.1. Taxonomy (NCBI): domain Eukaryota; kingdom Viridiplantae; phylum Streptophyta; class Magnoliopsida; order Santalales; family Viscaceae; genus Viscum; species Viscum album. The sequence goes on along the minus strand of OY728155.1, from coordinate 266,585,121 downwards.
ATTTTAATATAATGTAAATTATTATTTTTCCACATTTCACTATTTTCCATAAAATAAACTATATTAGAAAGATACCAAAAATTCAACCAATTTTTTTGATGTATATATTCCATAAATTAAATCCATTCTATAAAAATAATTTCCCAAATATGATAATATTAATTTTTAAATAAAGTATTTATTTATGAAAAAAATACCATCCTTTTTATTATAATCAATTGTAGAAGCTTTTGAGAAATAACTAATGGTATCAAAAAATTATATTATTATTATAATGTCACTTAATATTATTTAATAAAACCATTTTATTATAATAATGTTTCTTTAAAATATTTATATTTATCATAAAAATGTAACTAAAAAATACGTCTGTTAAAAAAATTTAATAGTTATTTATTTATTTTTGAAACATTTATTTACATGTTTCAAGATATAAATTTTTGATATTTTCATTTTATGAGGTAAATAATATTATTTTACAATTACATAGGTGGGGAAACAATTCTTATTGGTAGGTTATTATTCCTTATGGTTAGATAACAATTCCAATAACACAATTACTATTTCAATTCATAGATTAGTAATATTTATTTTGGTTTCCATCCTACTATAAATATTTCATGTTTCATTAATTCATAATTAACATATATTTTCCCTCATGGTTATATATTTTTATTTTCAAAATAGTTGTTTCATTAATCGTACTTATTATTAGTTCAATAGAGTTTTTCACTAGTGTGATCATTTTCGGTGATCAAGATGATCCAAATATCCATATTATAGTTATCTAAATTTTAATTTTCATCATTATTATGGTTAGCATTTTATTATGTATATTTATGCTCTAAATGTATTTTACAAGTCAATATAAATTTTTATTTTATGTTCTATCATATGGTTCTTGTTCTTTATTGAGTATCACATTACATAACATTACAAACATGTAAAATAATAAAAGAAAATTTTATTCCTAAATGTAGAGTCGTTACACTGTGGTCATTATAATGGGAAATATCATGTACTAGGATAGGGAATATTGGGTAACGTTATCACATATTAGTTATGATGAAAAAAAAGAAGAAAAATAAGTAAAAGAAGAAGATGAAGTGACTGTAGTGAAGTATAATATTAATGATGAAGTATAGTTTTAATTTAATAAATATTTAAAATATATAATGAACATTAGTTCTTATTAATAACATTAGAAGAAAATAAATAGAATGTAGTTAATATATTTGAAAAAGGAACTATAATTTATTAAAAACTAAAGAATTAAATTTTTATATTTCATTATAAAATAAAATTTTATTTGTGGTTGAGAAAATAATCTTGATAAAATGTTAATAAATAATGTGGATATTTCATAAAAATATGGTTAATAATGAAAATAATAAAATTAAAATGATTTTTGATAATGTAATGTTATGTTGAATTTTTTAAAAAAATTATAGAAGAGTGGATCATAATTTCAAACTTAATAGAATCTTAATTATATCTTATATCAATATATATTTTATTACTTACGAAGATAACGAAATTTTCTTGGATTAAAATGATTCTAGCAATAATCCCAAGAATAATAAAGTAGATTTTTTTTATTTAAATGGAAATTCTTCAAAATATAACATAACAAAAAATAAAAATTTGAATAATTCATGTTATTATTATTTTAATCAAATAAAAAAGATGAAGTTTTTATTGTTTTTTACTACTAATAATATAGTAATAAAAAGAAAATAAATAAATAATAAATAAATAATAAAATAGAATTGATTTAGTTGATTTATTAACAAAAATATCATTTTTATGTGTATTGTTGGAACTATGGATGTTTTGTTTTTGTAGATAACAAATTCGGGATCAAATAGAAAATTTTGTAGGTTGGAAATAATTCTAAAAAATATATGTATATGGGTGGAAAGTAAACCCATCCAAAAAATTTCAACAGAAAAAAAAAATCAGATTCTAAACTATTACAAAAAAATGCATTATCCTATGAATGTTTATGAAATTTTTGGTAAAAAGGTCTATTTCTTATTAATTATTGAATAATGTTTCCAACTAAATTATAAGATTAAAATATTTATTATTATTATTATATGAATGATAAAACTAATATTGAATTCATATTCATTGGTTTCCATAAAACAATTAACGAAAGAGAATCATTAGTTACTTGATTAGAACTACACATATAATTAAATAAGCGATTTAAGAAATCTTAAATATTTTAATGGTTATTATTAAGACTCATTTGTATTTTGGAATGATGAATCACTTAATGTAAAAGGATTCCTCACGGAAAAAATAATAAATCATAGATTGAAATCTATTGAACCATTATTTATTAATTGATTAAAACATAATGTTTTGACTACATCATGGTTATGTGAAAATTTAAATTATTGTTATGGGAAAAATGACGGTTTTCTGTTTTTTTAACAGAATAAATATAATAAAAGGTTTTAAAAAAAATATAAATCTATTTTTAATTGGATAATCATAGAAAAATGGTTATATTTCTTTAATGGAAGATATTTCCCAATTATATAGAATATCTTGGTATTTTATACATGGATATAAGATATTATTAACTCTCCTAGAATTTTTTGGTATATATGTCTGAAATTATGAAGTTATAGGATTTTTATTAAGTTTAAAATGAGAAAATTTCCAATATCTTATATAAAAGGGTTGATATTAAAATAACTGAGCCCTTACAATTGATTCAATATAATGTTTATTGAGATATAAAGCCCACTTTAATTCATGGATATATATATATATATCATATCATTCAAAGATTTATTCCCTCAATTGACCATTATATTGTATATAAAATATTAATTAGATTCCATTAATAAATTAATAATCAATAGAAGGGATTCAGGGAAGGGGAAAATAATATTTTTTATAAAAATAAAAATTAATAATTGGTCATACTACATTGGAAAAAAAATCAAATATATCTTAAGGTAATTGGAATAAAACAACAACACCTTTCACCATATACATCAAATTTGAACAGTATTACTAAGCATTGAAACATAAATATTTTTCAAATTTCTAGGACATTACATATTGAATTTTTTACATCTATGTAACAATACATATATGTTTTATCTATTACTATTCATATATGTAATAATTTATTATTGATAAGAAATTAAAATATGGATCCATTATAAATATGATCTAAGAAGAATCCCAATGTTAATTTTTTTAGAGATTTATTAATTATTTTTCTTATAAAATCTATATTTTATAACTTGAATTATTTGGAAGTAAGGGATGATAATGGAATATTTCAGGTTTTCCACCCGATGCAATAATTATAAATTCATCAAAAGTAGCTAGTTAGATTTATTTATAGTTTTAATATGACTATTATTGCATAAAATTTGAAAAACATTGTGAATAAATAAACTATTAAAAATTATGTTGTTGATGAAGTAAAATTAATGGATAAGATTAATGAGAATATAGATAATCCGATGTAAAAATGAAGAATCAAATTTAAAAGAGAATGATAATGAATTATATAGTGATTATTAAATTTAGAAACATATAAAATTAACATTTTCTATGTAAAATGAGAAAAGTAAAGTAAAGAATATAATTACAGGATCAAATACTCAGATTATAATAAGTCTAACATTACAACCAAGGAATTAACATTCATTATTTTACTTAGTTTAACCAAAATGATCTAAAGTAGATTAAAAAAATTAATAATCTGTTAATGTTTGGAATGTAAAAATACTTTACATATATAAAAAAAATTAAAATTTTTATTAACAGGTTAAGAACAACAAAATTTTTATTCATGGGGGTGTGAAATGGTCGATAATGAGGGAATGAATTGGAAAAACACTGTTAAATTACAAGGAAAGATATCCTACACTTGAAAATAACTACATCATTTTAACAAGAATACCTTTGGAACATACAATATTAATGACCATGTTTCTCCCCATCTGGGTTTGGGTAGTCACCATATGAAGAAGAATAAGACATATGCATTCTCTTAGAGGATACTGAATTGTCCAGTAGAGGAGAGTGTGTCCTAATAAAATGAATATATGATCCATGTTATGTTCCAAAATAAAATGGGAGTTATTTTAGATCCTAAAAATAATATGTTCAGCGAGAATTGAATGTTATTTTTTACCTATAAAATTAGCTTCCTCAAATACGGGGATGAACTCTAGCTGCATCGATCCCCATGATATAGAAATTGGAACATCCCCTTAGATAATTACTCTAGCACAAACAACATATATATGTTGAGTTTAATATCCTCATTAGGGACACTCTAGGATTCCCAATGACCATATTCCATCCCAAACACAACATTTTGGTTATAAGAGAACTAAGGGAGAATATTTAGTTGAGTTGAGAAAACCCATTTTCCCAACAACGAATCCTTAAGGGTCAAGTGAGGTTCTTTTATTTTTAAATGCATTATACTCAACAGATTATCAAGATACTTATACAAATTATAACCCTCCTAAATAAACTAGAAAATGAAAATAAAGCCTATACTATGGCATCACCCTCACTCTAAAAATAATAATTATTTTGGGACCAATCATAATTGTTCTACCAACAAAATTTATGATTGATGGAGTTCACAAAAATACTTTTCATAAAATCTTAAACAACCATCATCCATTATCCATCCAAAAATATATGATTAAATGTTTCCATATATGAGTTATAAAACAAGGGAATCAAAGCCCATGTAGACAACATTTTGATAGATTATATTATTAGTGGGGATAGCTTTGTATTACACACTAAAAATAGAAGAAACAATTAACTAGAATGTTTTTCACCCAACATGACTTGTCCCACTAATCCTTTCCTTAATATATATGCTTGGTTATATGGAATTTAGAGGTGACAAAAATAAATATTCTGAATTTGTGAAAAACTATATTCCATCTCATCAATGAACCTGATATTACTGAGCAAGCCCTTCTGATTGTCATATAATATGATATTGTGGAGTCTTCAGTGATATAATGATTTATATAATTTCATAGTAGGGTGAGGTAACCATGTAATGTGGTTGGAGTGATCAAAATAGTTATCATAACAAAAAAGACATTCCCACACTTGATGATGCATATGAAATAATTGAGGAGAGTTTAATGGGTACCATAAAGGATACATCAGATATGAGAACCTCTAGCAGTATAATAATGTGAATATTCAAGAATAATTCTAAAAATTCCTCGATAAACATAAACTAGATAGAATATTCTTCCAACATATCCCCTGAAAGATCTTTCTATTTTATATACATTAAATATTCACGCCCTTAAACCATGATACTGAATTCATCAATATATGTTTTCTCATAAAGGATATCTAAACTAGAAGTTGTTTCCCTCTTCATTGGAGTAACAAATGAAACCATTGAGTGTTTTTTGTGTATTCTTGATAATTGTTTTGGGAACTCTAATAAATGATGAAACATACATAAGCATGTAATATAAAAAATGATCAACAAGTATAATCTTTACCTTAATAGATTTTAATTACCATCCTAGTTAGTGATGTGTCTTGTGATCATCCCAATCCTTCCATCAAAGTGGAAGATATATATCCTACCAATAGAAAGTGGTGCTCCAAGATAAATACTTGGAAAAATGAATTTTGGAAGGCCTATCCATCATTCAATGAACGAAGTTCATCTGGGAGATACAATATTCGAAATAAACATGATTCTTACCCCTATATTAATATTTTTAATACAATAGAAACAATAAGTATTTAGAATTCAAAAGAATCAGGGAATACCATAATTCATACAAATGATAATTAAAATTATATTATCTATAAAAAAATGTGATACAACTCTAAGACCATGACTACCTCGGTGGCAATGAAACTCCATATTGGAAAATTATTTTTTAACGTACTCCCCAAGGAAATACTAATCCAATATAGGAAAAAGGAGATTTAATATCACTTTATTAGATGCCTCAAGTATATATGAAGAAAAAAAACTATTCCCATCAATGTAATAAAAAACAAAAGGGAGGACTATCTATGAAATAATAGGATATAAAACCATTCTAAACAACTAAGAAACCTCATAACATTAAAAACCAAGTTTCACCCCATTATATCATATTCCTTTGCCATATCAACTTTAACAATTATATTAATAACACAAGATTTGTAATTATTATTTTATATGATATCTTATTCCAAACCAATGTAACCATGTATGATTTTACCCTTTATTGACCTATATTTTTTATTAGAGACAAGGCTGGTAAGTATATAGGAAAATAATTCATTAAAGAAATTTGTGATGACATTATATAATAATTAAACATACTAATGGACTTGTACTATTTGCAGGAGTTTTGTTTCTTTACATTTTGAAAATGTAAGTGATAAGTAGAATATGTAGATATAGGGAGTTATCCTCTGAAGAAGTAATCCTTAAATTACACCAAAACAATACCCTTTGTAGTATCAAAATATTAACTATAAAATTAACATAAGAAGTTATCATGATCTAGGTAACTATCCAAGATTAGGTTACAAGTATCCTCCTCTATCTCCCCCTTATTGGAATATATATCAAGTCGTCATTATAGTTCTCAATAACAGAACTGGGGATTCTATTGATGAATGTTTCATCCACCTCCTCACATGGGTATCCTTTATATGATTTAAACTATGAACTAGTGATTATGGAGGATAAATGGGTTATTACTAATTGGATAATAACCTCGATATCACTGGTGAATAACCATCCACTAACTTCATGTTGAGTTTCTATAAAAAATAATACTATTTTAATAGGAATGCATGTTTTAATTATTTATATGTTTTTATCATTCCTTGGAGCTCCAAATTTCTAATTTTTAACTATTTTATAATATGTAAAATTACTCACCAAAATCATATAATTTTTGGATAAATCTAAATATTTATCATTATCCCGCATTTATTTTAAACATGTTTTAATAAGGTTTATTTCCTACTGCAACCATTAGAGAAATGTATAGAGGTGATTCATATTTTACACTCACTCAAATATATCACCATTAAATTATATTTATCAATGCATATAAACAGATTGGTAAAACCTAATACTATTTAACCATATATAAGAACCATTCTCTTATATATAGAATATCAAGATGAAAATTCGATGATAACTCTCCACCATATTGTTAAATTTAATTAGTAAGGGAGAATATTTTGTTAAATTTTAGTCTATATGGGTGATATAGGTATGGGTAAAACAAGGGATTAATTATAGGTTGGATAAGAACTTGTCTATCAGACACATGGTCCTCAATGTAACTCTCTGGTTATTTCAAATGGTAATATGATCAATGTTTTACTAGAGATCATGATATTTTTTATGAGATAGATAATATATAATTTCTATAATCCTTTTCCTCAAATATATACTAAAATATTTATTCTCATCATGGTTATAGATCATGTAGAATTCTCTTCTAATGAACTAGGAACTTCATCCTCTGATGATATTTGGTAGGGAAATTTGGTGGTTATCTCTTTCAATAATATCACAATAAATAGAGATGATTGATAGATAAAACATGTGGGATTGAAATTTACTTCTACCATGTCGTACTGGGTTGGATAATCAATAATGTTGTCCTTTAGGATGTTTTTATAGGAAATATGGATATACATGTTTAATTGAACAACATATATGAAATTCCTAACATGAAACCTTAATGAAAGATTAAAAAAAAATAACTTCTTTTTATATTATATAATATAACTTAGGGACTTAGTATTTATCATAAACTAATTATCCAAAAACTCAAACATAGCTTGGGGTCTATGACCTATAGAATTCAATATTATTAATAAGATCATTGAGATAATGGAATAGAAAAACAATCATCCTTGTTCTTTTTCCATATGGGAAAGAAATAGATTCATCATGATATATGAAAATATATTTGGTCCCCATATATTATAATATGTATAGAATATTAAACAACATCATATAATTTTCATAATGGGTGGGATATCCTTGCATTATTAATCAAACTGATCAATAACATTGAAGAAGTTGGTTGAATAGTGATAAGACATATGTATAAAAGATTCCCATGGACCCCACTATGTAGTATGAACCAGAGTGACCTCAATATAAAGACACTGAATAAAAATATCCTCATCACTCACCCATCAGTGGAGAATCAATACTATCAATGATACCTCCCGAAAATCCAAGAGGTTGTGGGACTAGAGTATCACCACTCGACCTATCTTGAGAATGTGCTATCACATCAACATGAGAATATAGAGCATGGGATAAAATATATAGATACATTGAACCATGAATCAGGTGATATGGTATGGAGTAGTAAAGAAAATTTTCATATAACATTAAAATATATAAAATATTCCATCATCATCTAAAGAAAGCCTATATATATCCTCAATCAAAGATATTATATCTAGAGACACTAGTGGGATGAATCTAAACGTTTGATGACAAGTGCACCCATGGTGTACAAATATGTGGGGTCCAAAAGTGATTGAATTAGATAGTGAAAAACCTTATATAGGAACATGTTCTAAATCGATAAAAAAAATATCTAAAAAAACATGGTTTTTGATATAATCTAAATGTTTCATGAAACAATTCTAGATTTTCATTAAAGGATACTCTAAAATATTGGCTGTTGATTTGGTGGAGAGTTTACTATTTTTTAACTAATAAAAAATATGTTTATTGTTTTTGAAATTTCAATTAATGGGAGTAAAACATATATTAGATGAACATTATTCATAAAATAATATATAGATGGAAATTTATTTTAGGATCATCCAAATTATTTTAAAAAAGGAAGTGTTAATAACGATGTTCTTAAATTGAATATGGTTTCCACAGTTTGAAGTAATATCAATGTTCTATGAAATATAATTGTGATATCTATTTTTATGAGATGAATTTTTTAAATATAAGACTTGAGTAAAATATAACTATTAATAAAAGATTTAAAAAGTAACTACTTGTAATTATTTATGTTGATGACATTATGATTTCATGTGATAATGAGAACCTGTGTCAATATTTTTATTTTAAAATGAATGAAAAGTTTTTGTATTTTTATTATAGGATATTTGAGATACATTTTAGAATTTTTATAACAAAATAATATGTAGATCTTATTATATATTAATAAAATAATGAAATATATTTATTTATTAATTAGTTTTTAGAAAAATCATGACCTGGATCTATCAAAATTTCATTTTGGAATTTTTTTTAAGTGATATGAAGGAAATTTTTTCACTTAAACTAAATTTATATGGTATATTGGATGTTTACTATGTTGAGTCAATAAGTATTCCTTATGGAATTTGCATTTCTCTAAATTTTGAAAATCACAAACACCTTATCTTAAAGAAAATTATCTTTCCCTAAGTATTATTTTCTTAAGAAAAATTTTCATTTTTTAAGAAATGTTTTATCAATACCTAAGTTTTTAATATCTTTTTCATTGCATTATTAAAACCATGTACAACAATTTTTTCTTATATCAAAATATTCAGATCCTTATCAAAATCCTTAGAATCATACAGTTTCATAAATTACCAAGTCTTTATATTTTAAGGATGTAAATTATTTTAAATTCTAACTCTGAATTCTTCAAAAATAACACTCTGAATTCTCTAAAATTTAGACTTTCAGTTCCCTAGAATGAATATTCCAAATTAATCATAATTAAGATTCTGAATTCCTTAAAATTCAGACATATAATTCCTCACAATTCAGACACCAAATTCCTCAGAATTCAGACATAGAATTCCTTAGAATTCAGACATTGAATTCATCAGAATACAGACTCCGATAAAATAGAATTCAGGTTCCTAATTATTTATAACATAGAATTCAAATATCCATTTGTTCCGAGAATCTAATTTTTTATATGTTTAGACATATAATTCAATTTGCCTTAGATTCTAAAATTTTCATATTTGGGTAAGCTATTTAATTTTCCTTACACATGTTTTTTATTATGAAACGATGTAAAAAAAAAATTTTTAACAACCCAATTGTTGAGTGACACGTGAACAGGTCCCTCTGAAATTCAAGGAAAAATATGACCATCATATGAGGGAGTCGACCATTGATGATTTGCCTATATATAAGAGCTCATTTGAATGAGCTCGTTATTAATCTAGATTACATAATGTTAAGTTATTTATAGATAGAGAAAGACTCCAATGCTTTGTGTGTTTCATAAACATCTTGTTCATCCAGGAAGATCTTGTTCAACTGGATTCGTGCGACTTTGATTTTTGCTAAGTACAATCGAGGGATTCTGGGGACAAGAAGTCTGAGGTGTGAATTACCTTAAAGATCAAGGTCTTGTGATAATCGCAAGACAAATTCGGATATTCTTATTAATGGTTTACCCTGGTGTAGGTATGAAAGACTTTCATGAATGTATAAATCTAGGTACCTCTATAAAAGGTTGTTGGATACCCTAATCTTTGGGTTAAAAGATTTTCTACTTGTTACATTTTCTAGTTTCATGTTTTATTTCCACTGTATTTTGATAATGATGAAAAGTATAAATGTTTTATACATTAATGTACTTTACTTACTCTAATAAGTAGTATTTATTATGCTTTAATGTAGAATAATACTCTGTAAAAATTGTTCTTACATATCTTTTAAAAATTCATTTTTCTAGAGCCTAAGAAATTATGTTGTATAATTAATAACAAATGTGGGTTTGTGAATTTACCATGATTATTTTTGTAAAACATGGTTTCCATTAAGGATAAAAATGAATGTTTTTAAAAATAAAATTCACCCCTCTTATATTTGATAATCTAAAAACACTATTTCGATCTTACAGTTTGTAATAGAGGAGGCCTCTTAAATAATTATACTCTCATATAAGTTTTTTCCAAAGTTTTCCTTGTTATAAATTTTCTTTCTTAACGTCTCTTGTTCAGGTTTTGCTGAAATATTTTCATCTTTGTTTATAAACTTTTTATACTAAAATGTTTTGAGGAAATGTATTTTCTTATGGAATGGAATGTATAAATTTTTATTATACTGATAATATAAATCTTACAGGATGACCAATTTTTTATGGTAATGATTATGAGTACTGGAGAGATAGAATGAAGAAATTTTTCATTAAAACTAGAGTAGAATTTTATTTAATGCTCACAGGAGATTATAATGTTTCAGACAAATATGTAAAGACCTTCACTAACCAAGAGAAACAATAATATCAACTAAATTACAATGAAAACAATAATTTGTTGTGTTATATTAATAAGAATATATATAACCAAATATCATCTTGTAAATATACAAACTCCATATAAGAGAATCATTAAGTTACACATTTTGGGACTTCTTAAGTGAAATAAACAAGAATAGCTATGTTAAGAGCTAAATATCATGGAATTTTATTTCCATATAGAGAACCAGTTTGAATATTACAACAATGATTTATGACCATTTTCAACAGTCTTCAATATATGAGAGAGAATAGTCTTGATAATGAAGTTCATATGGATACAATAATTGATATATTTCCCAATGTGTGGGAATAAAAAAGGACCAATATTGATGAGAATAGAAATGTATCTAATGTAACTCTTGGTGATTTATTTGGAACTCATCTTCAGTATGATATAAAGACGAAGAGAGATTCTGATTTCAAAGAAAAGAAGAATGGAAATAGATGTGTATCTTTAAATAATACATAGAAAGTCTTGTCTCTGAAATGGGTAACATAATCTAAATCTATGAATGTTGTTTCTATATCTGAATCAAGTGATATTGATCATTCAACGAAGGAATTATCCAGTCTTTCTTGAAGGAAGAACAAGATTGTGGGAAAGAACATTTTTTAGTATCCATATAAGAATAAATTTAGAAAGGACAAGAATGATTCTGAAGTAACCTATTTTGAATGTAAATGTTATGGACATATCGAACCTGATTGTTCTATACATAAGATAAAATACATGAAATAAATGCATTTTGAGAGAAATAGAAAGAAGTATTGCCTATCTATGGCTATGAAATTCTTCAAATAAAATGACACATAGAGTGCCAGTGGTGGTTATTCTTTTGATGATTCTTCAGATTATGAATCTTTTGATGAGAATAATATTGTTCTTACAGCCCGAGAACCTATTTAAAATCATTATCTTATGGATAAGATATACAATTCTGAATCGTTAACCAATATTTATTTAAATACTAATATTCCAAATGAAGAATATTACAAATCATTAGATGATGAATCTTCCTCATTAGAATATAATACCTTAACTTCATTCAAATAATTTTCTTTATTTTTTAAATTACTTGAAAATGTAAATTGTAAAATAAAAAATAATATACTAGAATTTCTATTTTAACTAAATAAGTATCAGATCCTTCTAAGGATCATCATTATAAATAGTTTTCTGTTGAAAGTGCTTCTAATAACCTCATGAAAGTTAATTCTAAGAAGGATTAATTTTTTAAGGATCTAGAAAATGTTATTTATATGAAACATTTTTAGAGAATAAATCATGTTATAAAAATAATGACTTTGAGGATAATAATATAGTGATTAGACTAAAATCCAATTTTTTTCCATAAAAATTTTATCAAATTTTACATCAGGAATGAAATAATTTGATAATATGTATTCACAATTTCATCCTCTTAGGAAAATTTCTAGATTTTGTTATACTCAATAAAAACCAGTTTTCATTACTAATTATTTTGTTCACCAAACTACTCCCTTTTATAATAAATGTTAATATGGTGGACATTGAAAAATAAATTTTTCACTAATTAAAATCCAATATTTATGTTTTCATAAATCTTATTTTTATATGAATATGTGGATTCCTAAAATTTTACTCTCTAAAGATTTTGGATCCATGAATGTCTAGATTCTAAAAGTATAACTCTTTTATTTTCTAGAAAATAAAGAAAGTACCAAAAACCATACATGGTTCATTGATATTGGATGTTCTCAACTTATTACTGGTAAAAAGAAATTATTTGAAAATCTTAATAATACAAAAGGTGGAAATGTAAATTTCAGAGATAATGCTCAGGGTGAAATCGTTGGCATAGGTAACATTTTGCTTCTTGAAAAAACATTGATTTTAAACATTTTATTTGATAATGGTCTTAATAAATCCCTCATTAGCCTAAGAAAATTATGTGATAAATGTTATCTTGTGAATTTTAAGAATGATAAATGCTTAGTACACAATTTTAAAAAAGAGTTTATTCTTTATTCCCATAGCAATTAGAATGTTAATACACTAATCATAGAAGAACTTAAATGCCAAGACCTGCCTTGTATTAGTGCAATAGAAGATCAATCATCATTATGGCATAAAAGGCCATGACATTGTATCCTTAGGAAGCTATGAATACCCTAGAAGAAAATACTTTTTAATTATATTCCAGATCATATATTTGATTCATAAAATGTGTGTAATCCTTGAAAATTTATAAAGAAATTTAAATTATGTTTTAAATCAATTAGTGAAGTATCAGTTGTTGATGAAATATTTTTAGTGCATATTAATCTTTTTGGTCCAACAAAAACTGGAAGTATTTGGGGAAAATATTATGTAATTATTTTAGTTGATAATTACACTAGTATTTTATAGGTCTATTTTCATTAAAAATAATCTAAATATTTTTCTAATTTAAAAACATGTAGATCCAACGATAACACTGAGAAAACCCTTCCATTGATAACTATTCATAGTGATCATGTATGAGAATTTCAAATTTCATATTTTGAAAAATTTTGTGGTAAGAAAGGACTTACTCATAACGTTCCAACTCCAAAACTCTTCAACAGAATGGCATTGTTGAAAGAAGAAATCAAACTCATCAAGAGATAACTAGAACCATGTTAAGTGAATATTCAATAGTGAAACATTTTTTTGGGTTAAGCTATTTGTATCACTTGTTATACTATAAATCCAGTATTAATACGAACATTTCTTAACAAAACACCTTTTAAATTATGGACTGGTTGAAAACCTAGACTTTTTTACTTCAATGTTTTTGGATGTAAAGTATTCATTTTGAATACTAAATATAACTTACATAAATTTTCACCCAAATAATGTGAAGGAATTTTCATAGGATATTTCACTACATCTAATGATTATAGAGTTTTTAGCAAAAAACATGTAATGTTGAAGAAATGTTGCATGTTAAATTTGATGAAATTAATCCTTTTTTTAATCATCCCCAACAAAAGTCTTTAGAAGTGTTTTCAAAAAATGATTATCCACCATTAATAGAATATTCTTCTAATAAATAAAATTTTCATGAAAATATTTTTGAATAATTTATCCTAGATTATTTTCTACCATATATTGATGAAATAGTTTTTCATAACCCAAATGAGTTGTTTCTGAAAAATCACCCCAGTGATTGTATCATAGGTGTTTTAAATCAGCCTGTTAGGACTAGATGTTCCTTAAGAAATAAATTAGAACATCTAGAATTCCATTCTCAATTATAAAAAAAATAACTAATGAAGCTTTTGTAAATGATGATTGGATTAAAGCCAGGCAAGATTAGAAAAATGAATTCAAAAGGAACAATGTATGTACCTTAGATGAAAGAGCTATGGAAGCATCAATAATTGGAGTGAAATGGGTTTATATAAATAAATGTGATGAAAATAGAATCATAGTAAGAAATAAATCTATATTAGTTACTAATGGTTATAATCAACATGATGGAATAGACTATGAAGAAACCTATGCTCCAGTAACTAGACTTGAATATATTCTTGTTTTACATAACTTCACAACATTCAATAATTTAAAACATTTTCAAATGGATGTGAAGTGGGATTTCCATAATGGATATGTTCAAGAGGATGTTTATGTCGAAAAACCTCTTATATTTGAAGAGACAAAGCATGTTGAACATGTTTTCAAATATTCGAAAGCTTTATATGGACATAAACAAGCCCTTTGAGCCTGGTATGATAGAATTACATGATTTTTGTTACAAAATATTTTATAAATGGATTAGATGATCCAAATATTATTTAACTAAGGAAAATAAAAATGTTACAATTGTTCAAATATATGTTGACGTCTTTATATTCGGATCAACTCTCCAATATTTAAATGATTCATTTACAATTACCATGAAATCTAACCTTGTGATGAGTATGATGGGTTAGTTAAAAATTTTAATAGGTCTTCAAATTTCTTATAAACCATAAAGAACATATATATATCAACATAAGTATATTAAATATATTCTTAAAAATTATGGATCTGGAAACACTAAAAGTATAAGCACTCCAATCAGTACCTTAAATTCACTTGATATAATAATGATGGGAAACTAGTATATTAAACCTCTATTAGAGGTATGATAGAAGATTATTATACATAATGGATTTTCATCCAAACATATTTTTTCAGATTTATTATGCGAAAGACATCAATGTAATACAATTGAATCTCATTTAAAAGAAGTGAAAATAAATTTTCGCTATTTACGGGGAACCAAGGAATTAGGACTTTTCTATACCTATGGAAATAATTTTGTTTTAAAAAGTATTTTGGATATAGATTTAAGTGGATATAGAACTCATAGAAAAATTACATACTTATAATGTCATTTCTTAGGTGATTCATTAGTTTCTTAGTCATTAATGAAGCAACATTCATAACTACATTGCACTGCTAAAGATAAATTTGTGGTAGTTGGATACTGATATGCTAAAGTTTTGTGGATATAACACACACTCACAGACTATGGCATGAGTTTTACAAAAACAAAGATATTTTGTGATAACATAATTTCCATTTTTCTATGAAAAAACCCTGAACATCACTCTCGTGCAAAACACATGGATAATTGGCCTAAATTTCATAGCAATCACACATTGAAAGGAGATATCAATCTTTAAATTATAATAAAACAAGATCAACTTGCGGATATTTTTACAAAATATTTACCATCCGATAGATTTGAATACATTAAACAGATGTTTTTATGGATAACTATAAATTAATATTCCCTATAAACATTTTGTTGAAACTTGTCTCCTTACATTAATATTCTCTTTTTCTTAGGGGGAGTACATTTTTTTACCCTAATATTTTTTTGTAATCAAATTTTTTTCATAACCAATATAATTCTTTAATCATTTTTTGTAATTTTTTTTCTTCATAACCATTTTTTTTAAATTTTCTTTTTCTAAACAAAAAATTTTATAATAAATTTTTTCAGAACCCAAAATTTCAGAATTGATTTTTTTTCTATTCCTTAAAATAAATTCTGAAATCTAAGTATAATTTTTTTTACCTAACAATTCATTCGAAGCATTACCGAATTAATTTTTCCTTCCACAAGTTTTTGTAATTTATTTTTTTACTTCTTGAGATTTTTATACTGTTTTAAGAAAATTATATCAGATTCACTTTCCATAAATCTTATATTTCCATAAAATCTCTAAAGATGAGAATATACCGAATCCTTTTTTGGAATTTATCTTAACTTTCAAATCAAATCCTGCTTATGTCAATGATTAGATCAAAAATGGAACTCAAATTATCGCCTAAATTCCTATACAAAGACTCAACATTCTTTCTCCAATATCAGTTTTCAAGAAATTGTGCGTTGAACCTCTACCACTCTTCGAAAAGGTCGTTCCGTATTTCCATGTTTTGTTACACTCCCGATGTCAATGTCAGCTTCCCCAGAAAAATAGATGTCTTCAGCCATGGAAATAAAGTGTATAAAAATCTATAGGAAATGGTTTCCTGACCCAAAATTTATTCGTAATTATAATTCATTGATGATTAAAAATATCAAGATGAATAGATATGAGTTTTTTTTTTCAATGCCAAGGAAAAGAGTCAAGATATGGTTTATTTTGATTTACTTATAGACTTTTATGATTCTGTATGATTTAATGAAGAAGGAGGAAGTGAAAAAGATTCATTTTAGAAATATGGAAAAACCTATTCTTTTTCTCTTAATATGGAAAAAAAATATTCATGGAATTTTATATGATGGTGAGGAAATTTTATATACTCACAAGTTTCCAGATCTGTAAATATATTTTCAGAAGTAAATGTAAATTGAGTGATTTGGAGTCAAAGGAGAAAATTTTCATAAGATAAACCACCTTTCATCAAATTTTAGGATGTTAGATTTGTGGGTATAGGGTTTCTGAATTACGAGAAAGGGTGACAATGACTCTTTAAAGAAATGTGATATCTTTATATTAGATTTTATAGTTAACATAAAAATGGTAAATCATGTGATGTACATCCTCTTAAAAATCTCCAATATTAAGAATTTAACTCTAAAGTCTCATTTTATCATGCTTCTAGTGATACAGTCAAATATTGTAGGGCTTTACCTACAATCCATCAAAATTATCTATAGTTTTATACCAAGAACTTTTAAGATTTTATTTCTATGTGATGATACATTGAGGAGAATGAAAGTCGTATTTAATACCAAATTTGGTTAGTTTTATGATATTTATGAAAGTGAGATTAAAAATTTAGCTTCTAAAGGGGAAGTTGGATAATCTTCGAAGAATGCGCAGAAGATGAGAATGGAAGAATGAATTGGAAATTAATGAAAAATATACAAGTTCAGAAAATTAGTCGGCTCCTCCAAAACCGAAAAAGCAAAAAAAAATGTCGTGATTAAGTGGTAGCGAAGTAGAGGGAACAGAAGTAGAAAAATAATGAAGGAGATCCACGCTTTGGGTTAGATGATACTGAGGCAAAAGCTTTGAAAATTAAAGTTTTTCAGGAGCTTGAAAGGAAAGAAAAATAGAATAAGTTGAAAAAGAAAATGTCTGAAGTTGAGATTGTTTAAGAAATTCTCATGGATACTGAGAAAGACTCTAAACAAGTTTAGGTACCAGAATCCTTCCTCAAAGAATTAGGACCAGTAGACAATTCGAGAAAAAAATTCCAATTTTGATACCTATTATAGAAGATTATATAGAACAAGAATAAGAAGTAAAATAAGAACATGTGGAAGAAGAATATTAAAGTGATGATATAATAATGCCAGTTGAAAAATATCATAAGAAGGAAAGTCCTTCTGATAATATTTTAATCCGAACATCCAATGTTGAGTCAACCAGAATTTTTTCTCATGGAAAAGATGATGATGGATAGGAAGAGTTTGAAAAAAATACTAATGATTAGAGTAGAAACCAAGAGTTCATCTAACCCAATTATTTTAAGGAAGATGATGAGAAATAAGAGGTTGATTAAGATAAGATAGTCCAATGTTATGATAGTGAGTAGGAGTCTCCAAGGGTAGAAAATGATATATCTATAGTTTATAAAGGAAAATAGGTTATTGTTGAGACAGATAAAAATGATGTGATTATAAAAGATAATAATGATGTTGGTGGTTCATATGAAAGGAATGCTTAAGAGAATGAGAAATAATCTCATCCTACAAGGGAATAAGATTATGAATCTTCATCTTTTATGGGTCAGGATTTTGTTGTTTAGTCTATGAAGAAGTTAGTGAACAAAATACATTTTATCCTTAGTATTTATTTGAGATATCAGTTGATTCAACACTCCTTCAATCATAAGTATACTTTATTAAGCAGGGTCATCGAAAAATTCACCATTCTTGAGGCAGATTTAAAAACTTTTCATATCAGTTATGATTCTCATAAGAGATCATGTATAAAAATAAAAAAATGATCTAATAGAATGACTTATGAGATGATAATATTTTAGAACTTCTCAGATATAGTGAAATATGATTTTGATAAGTAAGATGATAGGATCAAAACCAATACACCATGTTTTTCAGAGAGGATGAATCTTGAGAAAACATCCCCAGAGTATGTGGATAATGTTTGGAATGGGATGTTAAATTAACTTTCATTAAATCTGAGGATGGAAATGGAACTCAGGTAAGAGTTTCAAGAAATGTTCAATCAACAAGAAAATGTTGCGAAGTATCAAGAAAAAATCCAAATGACTCAAGATGAAAAAAATCATGGCTCTAGAAAAGAAAAATTAGGATCATGATCAGTTTCTCAAAAGTATTGAGTACTATCATAAAGAGTTCATTAAATTAAAGGGTACCCTAAGTAATATAATGAAGAATGAAAAGAAAGATGAATAATTTACCTTGTCAATTCTGATCCTTTATTGTATTTCTACCATATATAAATTTTTCCTATCATATTGAAAATATTTATATCCTTCAATTTTTTGTTTTGTATAGTTCTAATCATTTAGGGACCATTTTTTTCATTCTATCTATTCCTTTTCGAAAACCACAAAGGGTGAGAGAAGAATGACCAAAATAATACTATTTATAAAGAATAGAATGCCCAATGTAGTGGGGTGGTTTATTTAAGGGGGTTATACATTAATAATATATTCCTATGTATGAAAAAGTAATCATCTCTAACGATGTAATAAATACTATCCTAAAAATTTACAAAACATAAGAGAGAGTTAATCTTAATCATCCTAACTGATAAGTAAATGGAGATAAGTTTTTTTAAGTTCATAAAGAAAAATCCTTATCCTTTATATTATTTTTCTAATGGATGTTTATGCTTCCCAAAAATTGGGAGATTATTGTGTCAATAAGGTTTCCTTATGAATTTACTATTCCTATATGATTTAAAAATCACAAATATCTTATCTTAAATAAAATTATCTTTCTCTAGGTACTATTTTCTTAAGAAAATTTTTCCTTCCCTAAGAATTGTTTTATAATTACCATGTTTTTTAATATCTTATTCAATGTATTCTTAAAATGAAGTATAAATATTAATTTTACAAAGTCAAAAAATTTGAATCCTTATCAAAAACATCGGAATCATATAATTTCTTAAATTACCAAATCTTACTATTTTCAGACACCAAATTCTAGGAAACTGAGACTCTAAATTCTCTAAAATTCAGACTATAAATTCTCTAAAATTCTATTCCTTGAATTCCTCATAATTCTGACTCCGAATTCCATAGAATTCTGATTCCAAATTTCTCAGAATTTAGACTTTAAATTCTTCAGAATTCAGACTCCAAATTTCTCAGAATGTATTCTTCGAATTCATCAAAACATAGACTTCAAATTCATTAGAATTCAGACTCCAAAAACTATAGAATTCAGGTTCCTAATTCTTTGTAAAACTGAATCCAAATATGAATTTTTCATAGAATCTGATTTTTTATATTTTTACAATACAAATTCTATTTTCCCCATATTCATAATTTTTCAGATTTGGTTATGCTACTTAATTTTCCTTACATGTGTTTTTATTATAAAAAAGATGACATAAAATTTGTTTCTAACTAACCGTTTGATGACTGACACATGTACAGGTCCCTCTGAAATTCAATGGAAAATATGACCGTTAGAGGAGGGAGATGACAATTGATGTTTTTCCTATAAATAGAACTCATTTAAACAGGGTCATTATTAATCTAGATTACATAATGTCAAGTGATTTGTAGATAGAGAAAGACTCTCATGCCTGTTTTATTTCATAAATATCTTGTTCAGCTATGAACACCTCATTCAGTGATCTTCATGTGACTCCAATTGGTGCTGAGTACAATCAATGTCTTCATAGTATATGAATATATTGTTATTGACTACCATAATGATCATGGTCTTGTGAGTATAGCAAGACAAACTCTGATATAATTATTGAGGTCTTACCCTAGTGTGGGTAAGACCGACTTTCTGGAAAATATAAATCAAGAGAACATTATCCAAGGTTGTTGGGTACCCTATGCTTTGGGTCAAAATATTTCTTACTTGTTACTTGTTTGTGGTTCATGTTTTATCTTCATTTTATTTGGATAAATACCAAAACATAAACTTTATTATACATTCTTGTACTTTACATAATCTAATAAATAATATTTTATATGGTTTAGGGTATAATATTTCTCTATGAAAATTGTTCTTCAGATTATTTTCTAGATTCATTTTTCTGTACCATAATGATGTTTGTTGTATAGTTAAGAACCAAATAGGGGTTTTGAATTTACCATGTTTAAATTTGTAAAAAATAGTTTTCATTATGTATAAAAACTAATGTTTTTAAACATACAATTCACCCCCTCTTGTAGTAGAGAATCTACATACACTATTTGGATCGTACATATTATGTATACTTTCCCCAACTCCTATCATTTTAATATTTATGTTGTGTGCCTGATCTCAATGTACATTAAAATAAATACATCTCATTAATGTGAAAAGGATTTTAAGGTATATAAATAGTATAATTAATTATGGTCTACATTAAAATATCATATGAAATTATATCTTATTATAGTTCTATAAATATGGGTTTGGATAGGAATGTTGATGATACAGTGTTCACTTCTGGTGTAGTATTTTTATCTCAAGATGAATGTGTTTCAAGCCATTTAATGAAACTATTTTTTTTACATTGTGTAAAAATATCATAATCTACGATTAGTGGGAGTCCATTTTAGCTGGTAAATAGGGGGAGAGTGTAAACCCAAAATCATTTTCAATAGGCCATGAGAATATTACTAGCACTAAGGGTATATCATCACAAAATTATCAAATACATTATAATTTATAAAAAAAATTAAAATTCACCATGAATAATAGAATTCATTTTTCATTAATAAATACATTAGTAATATATAGTAATTGTAATAAACTAGCTTGTGTTACCACAAAATAGTGACAATAACAAATTTACCACTAGGTTCAGAGGGAGTTCCTGGCCCCTATAGTATGACAAATAGTCATTGAACATAAAAAAACACATGTTGGGTATGATTTTTCTCTTGTATAACCAAAAAAAAAAAAGATAGATTCTAGACAGTAATCTAGAATGGCCTATATATATATACCATACACGCATATAGATAAATATACATGATAAAATAATCAAAATTCCAATAGAGTACACAACATTGTTAGATAAATAAAAGAATCACATATAATGAACTGAATAATAATCAACATAGTATAAATAAATAAACAAAAGAAAATTAAATCCATCATGGAAAATAGAAGGAAAAATAAAAAATAAAAAATTATAATAAACAAATAAACAAATATTTCTATATTAAGAATTTTACATGCTATAAATCTCTGACTATGATACCCGACTGACGTAATCCTTAATAGAGAGAGACTTAATCTAAGGATTTAGAAAATGAAACCATAAGAGCGACATAAATCATATTTTTTACATTGGGAGTGAGAGAAACCGAGGTTAGTAGGATATCAATAAATAATTTTGAAACTTTTATTCAAAGGTAATTTAATTCATATAGTTTGGAAATACAATTATGAAATATTTATCAAAAAGTCAATATGAAAAATAATAAACCATAAAAATTTCCTCAGTAAAACATTTATATGCCCCATAGAGAACCCAAAAAGATATCTAATAAGAACCCTCTCAGATCACTAAGTACAACATAATCCCTTAGGAGGTTGAAACTCACATTGTGAACTAAATAGTAAGGATACTCCAATCCTGAATAAGTTATATCTAGATCTTCTGTATATCTTCTCAGCATTTTATGATAAAAACGAGTAGAGATGAGATACAGAATACATGAAATGATCCTATAAATTGATAATAATGAAAATTAAAATAAATATCATAAAAAATTCCAAACCATAGTATGAAATGACACCTTATCATTTTTATACCATGAAACATGGCCATAGGAAAATCATGTATCCCCTTATAGTGTGAACAAACACAACGAAGGGGATCAAATAATGAGGGTATCACCTACATCACGAAAAACCATTTAAAGTTCCAACCATAATTTTTTCTGATAGGTTTGGACAGCCTTGTATTTTTCTACTATTTACGATTTTAATTTAAAACATCATTTAAAATCTTACCATAGAACTTCACATTCATTAAAATTATTCAAATTCAATTTTTTTCATAAATGAAAGAAATCATTGGATAAAACGATTTTCCATTTTCATTCCCATAAAGGGTTAAATATCATTTAATAATAAATTTGATTGATATTAATCATTTTAAACACTTCTAAATTCACATTGTATTTCAATAACATCAACTGAAAATGATAAAACCATTAAAATGTCCTATGTAAAGTGAAAATTCACTTTGACACATTTAATGAGTTCACCATTACATCCACATATATATTTATTACAATAACTAATCATTTAAAATCATGAAGCACACAAACTTATTCCATCTAATGAAATTGAACAAAAAACTACCTTAATGATGGTGAAGTCCCACACGATATGCTGCAACGGGTCACTATTTTTGGGAAATGATCCAACCAGAAAATAGACCCTCTACAATCCCTACAAACAAAAAAATCCACATTAGAAGTATATATAAACCATCAACTAAAAACAAAAACTCATAGTGTTTTTTGGGGAGAACTAAATCAAAGGAAAGGGAAGGAGGAAAATGGGTAGATGGAAATATGAAGAAGAGATGGATTACCATGAAGATATCGCATGAAAATGGATTTGGATGAGATATAAACCAAATAAAAAGGGGTATATAACATTCTATTGGGTACTACAGGGTTGAGAAAAATTGAGTCTAGGGAGAAGATGACATTAGGGATCAAAAAATAATGAGGGAAAATAAACTATATCATGTTTTTCTTTAATTGGATTGATCTCATGGGTTGTCCACATAGTTTGATGTGAAATGAAATAACAATTCAGTTATATCTATTAAAATATTTGACCCACCAATGTAATGGTACCTCATCTGATTACTCCTAGTCCTGACACGATTCACCACCAAACTATGCACTAATTGTGTTAGCTAACCATGCATATTAAACAATGAAACAAACCTTGTGTGAGGGTAACCAACTTTTCTAAACCCAAATGTGTTAACTCGACAATATTCTGTATAGAACCTATATAAAGGTTATCTACATGGTTTATACAAACTATGCACGAGACACACATAAGATATAAAAAACCCAAAAAATAATAAATATTTAAAAATTATAGCCCCAAATAATTCATCAATTTAAAATATCTGTGATGAATTAAATATACTATAAAATTAATAATAAATTGACATAGTGGGTTCTTAAATTCTCCCAACCATTCTTCTTTTAAGGCCCAAATATTCTTGAGTGAACATAGATGAAATGGAAATGGGACCACCAAGACACCTCTTATCTTGAGCTAGGAGGGACCTAATCAATTATAAAGGGTCCTAAGAGAAAAATACATCGAAAATAACAATCCCTGTAATACAATATAAAAAATCCATAAGCTTCTCCACAAGTCACTTAGAATTAAGAAACTATTATTACTAACTTCATGAAACCAAGAGGTTTCAATGACCAAACATAGATCTCCAAATTATTTAAAATTTATCAAAATTGGTGAAAGAATTGAGATACACACCCATACATGAAACAACATTTAAAATATTATATATGAATGAATACTCTTATTTAAATTGGATAAAAACAATAACCATAATATTGATTCTAATTTATAAGGGAAACAAATCCAAATAAAACTCTACATTGATGAAACAAAGAACCATCATCACGCTCGAAAACTCTCTGTAACCTATAATTTAAAAGAGAGAACTCTGAAAAATACCAGATATGAGATTTGAACATCGATTTTAATACTTAATGGGTGAACTAGGATCTCCATATATGGGAACTATCTCTTGATAAAACTCAATAATGAAATCTGGACATTACTGATTCCTCAATAACCAATTGGAAATTCACATCTAAGGCACTCAAGAACGGACCAGAGGTTTCTACTACATTAACACATCAATAATCCTATCTCAAAATATCTATAACACGAAAAAAATCCCAAGGAAACACAACCTATAAATAATGAATGTATAAATATATAATTCATTACCAACCAAAAGGATCCATTTTTGAAATCCTAAATATAAGAAAAAGAATCCCAAAACATCAATTCATCAGCACCTTTCACACTACACCTATAATTTTCTTCTATAATAATCTAAAATAATAAAATTATGAAGATGTCCCATTCATAATCACTAAACAATCTTTTAGATCATTAAAACATAACATATTATAATGTATAATCTCTCTTCACTAGAAGAAAATAAGATACATATTATTATTATTATTCTGAGGTGATTGACCCCAACTATCATGCCTTTCCTTCTAAATCTCAAAAAAATACCAATCCCCATAAAAGCGTATATTCTTAGTTTGATCTACAAAAACTAGGACACCGATCATCAATGACCACCCAACCAAATAAACTTCCACAACTCCATCGTGAGATTGGGTAATGTTTATGAGTAATATAATAACTCTCATGTAATGATAAGGGACATCATACAGATTGTCCAAATGCGAAAAATTCACACATTTATTTAAAAAATACACGGGAGGAATACTCTAAAGGATATAAAAAAGAAATAAATTAGTACATATTTCAAAAATAAAATTATCCAAAATAAATACCAACCATAACCCAAAATAATAATTCATACAAACATGCATATGAAAACTACTCCTTTTCCTTACAAAAACTTATATGACCCTCAAAATATATATTATAAGAAATAACAATCCCTTTCAATTAAAATTTTCATAGGATCCTCATTTCCAAAGTCTTCATCCATTTTATTATAATATAAAAAACAAATTATTTTTTTTATTAAAATCTAGTTAACAATTTAATTATTTAAAAAACTTGAGCTTTAAATCCAAAATATCATTCGAATTCATAATAAAAACAATTATTTTTTAAATATAATTTCTATTCCAAATCACATAAATATTTTATTTCAAACAATTCCATCAAAAAAACATTTACAATTATTAATAATATTGGTTCCAAAAGTAAACCTTCTAATTTATTTTTTTTTCAATTGAAATCCCAGTTTTACCAACACAATAAACAATGTACTCAAAGTAAAAACCTTGGAAAAAAAATCATTCAAAAACTATATAATCAAACATATAACATAAAAAGGAATATCATTAATCCCCATTACACCACTGGTAAACACCATTGTGAGTATTATAGGTAGAATGTTAGGGGTAAATTCTTGTGGTGAAACAACACTACATACGGATTGGTTTCATTGTTGGGTTACCCACGTACACCCCATGTGATAAACCCTGTAACAGTTATACATACATTTTAGAATGTCACCACATGGGTTACAAGACCATTCCAAATGACCAAGAATCTTTGGAGTTTTTCCCAGATATAACATCTTAAAATCAATTAGAACATGAAAATCACCATGATACTCAATGGGGTTCAAATTACAATAATAACATACTATAATATTCTAACGAAATTGATGAAAAAATTCATAAATAAAAATTAAAATCCTAATAATCCATAGTGGCCCGACACTTATAAAAATGGTGGTAATCAAAATTTTACACAAGTTATACCTCTAAATCAACAATAACAATCCTTATCTTTGGTTTTCCAAAAATCACGAAATATAAACAGAGTTATTCTCAGGAACCTAGAAAAATAATAAAAATGTTATTCTAAATACATTTTTAATAAACAGTATTAGTTTTACACTATTTCAACACATAAATAATTACTTCACTATTTTATAAGGACATCATCATTCCCCAGAGGATGGAAATTAGTCCATAAGAATCATAAAACACAATTTGGGAATTGTTTCTTCTTTGTCGAACCAAAAACACATAATATATTTTACTTGGAAATTTTTAATACACTTCATAAATATATGACACTTATGAAAATAAATAAAATAACTAAATAAATAATAATCCAATAAAATATGAATCATAAATTGATAAATAAATTCTTCTCATAAAATTATTTTTATAATAATTAATATTAGATAAATAAATAAAATGAATAAAATCAAAGAAACATTGGAAAATGAAATATCATTTGTAGTGTAAAAACGGAAAACTAAACCATAACCAACCATATCTATATTACCCCTTTATTACAATCCACATTCCAAACTAACCACCATGAAAATAACAATAATTAATGTGACGAGACCAATTTTTTGAAACATGAAGAAAAACCATAAATTCAATATATGTTAAACTATATATGAATGGTGTGAATGAATCCAAGATCATTAAGATAACTCACATTATTTTGGCCGCATTGTTTCAAAGAAAATTTAATTCACTATTGTTTGAAATAAATTATAATTTTTTATCTATATGTGCATATGAATAAACAAACATCAATGTATAATCATTTTAAATAGTTCATCTTCTATTTATTAAGGAAATCACAAATTTAGACACCTCACAGAAAATAATTCCCATCCTCTTAAACCATTTACCTTCCTTACATTGTAATATTCAACTAAAAACCCATTAATGTCACCCATTTGAAATTATTTTGAAAACATTTTTAAAAAAACCATTAATTAATTTCATTAAAAAAATACTATTTAATTTTAAAAATCTGAAGAGTATAATATAACATATAAAAAACTATGATATTGAGGGAATAGAAGGAAAAAAACATGTAGTCACATAATGGTGATACAATATTCAATCAGAATATGAGATAAAAGGTGGAAATATAAAATCATGTATCACCTTGAACTATATGAAATAGTGATGATCTAAAATTAATGACACGTGACCTAGTTTTCTAGATACACTGTATACATTTTCCCCCTAGTGAAACTTAGAAAATATTTATTTTCAACCATATCAGGTGAAATATTACAAAATAATCCACTTGGTTTGAATAAATATCATAGGGAACTAGTTACTAAAAACACATTAGACTAACATAAAAGGAATCCATAACATATATTTTTTTACTTAAGGTCCCATAATAAAACAAATTGTAAAGTAGAAACAAAATTCCATTCAATGATCATAAAAATCAAGAATAAATTAAATTAAATAAATATAATATCCCCATAAAACCCTCAAAACCTAAAACAATTCTTCATTTTTATAATGAGAAACACAACAACATGACCATCAAATATACCCATAAGGGGTCAAGAATAAAAAAATAGGAGATAAAACATTGAGGGTATGAAATAATTAAATAAAACACCCATTTTAAGTGATGACTAAGTGTTTTCCAAAAGGAGATTGGATGGAAAATCCCTTTTATTCATTTTTAGAAATCAATGTTTAAACATCATTTAAAATTAAACCATTGAACTAAATATTCGTTAAAATTATTAAAATTCCCAAAAACGTTTATTAAATATAAATAATTACTTTATTACATGCTTCTCTAATTTTGATATACATATTGGGGTCAAATACCATTTAAAATTAATGTCTTTAAATATTAAAATATTATAGAGACTACTAAGTGAACATGGTATTTTTAAAAAAAATATTGAAAACTATAAATCCATTTTATTCTATTATTTCACAATAAAATATTCCTTAAAATATTAATAAATTCAACTTAACAATCAAATTTTCATTTAATCTTATAGATAATTTATTTTAAATCACTAAGTACATAATGACATGTAATTTAATGAAATAGTATAAAAATCCTAACGTTAATCATGCTAGAAATCCTAGCAATAAGATGATACAGATTTTCTTTGATGTGAAATTCTTAAACAAACCCATAAAGACCCTATAAAAGAACTAATAACAAAAACACCATATAATAACCACCCCAAAACCCCAATAGAAGCAAGAAGATACTAATGTTTTATAAGGGAGAATAAAATCAATGAAATGTACAAGATGTGTAATAGGTAGAAAGAACATAATGCCTCTAGTGTTTAAAAAGCATATAAATTCTATAAACTACATGTTTAAAATTATATTATTTTTTCTATATATTATATGTTTAAATTAATTATGATATATTAAGAAATAAGTCATAGAAAATAGAAATTAATCTTAAAATACTATATTCATATATAATAAAAAATACCACAATGTCACATGAATGTAAGTAATACACTCCATAGATTATTATTTAGCATGTATTATTTGATCCATTAGAAAGGTAACAATTTAAATGGAAAATAAAAAGAAAAATATAATTCTTTTATAATTAAAATCTCCCCAAGACCGAATTCACATTTGAGAAACAGCATTATGATTAAAAAATAGATAACGATAAGTAATATTATGATAGGAGAAATCACATTGGGATATTTAAAAAAGAAAACTATGGATATGATAGGGTTATCTCAAGATGTTTGAATAGATAAAATGTGTTTAGTAAGGAAATCCATAGGGAAGAAATCTAGAGATCATTAATATGATCATTGGAAATATGATCATTTGAAATATTTTCATTGGGTATACATGTATCCCAAAGGTATACTAAAGTTATCAACTATTATAGGTAAATTTAAAATATCAGAATTTGTAGATAATAAATAATGAAATAAAAAGAAAATATTACAATATTAAATATTTTTAATTTATATTGATTACATATATATTATCATATACATTATTATTAATAATGAATGATATGAGGTATTTATAAATTAAAAATAATTATATTCATAATAATTTAGTAGAAAATTTATTTACATTTTTAGAAAATAAAAAATTAATTTTAATGGAATTTTGAAGACAATATTTAAATAAAAAACAATAATTTATAAAGAAATATTTTTTATGTTTTTTGTATTTTATCTTAATAAATTAAATTATATAATTTTATAATAATATTATATATGAATTAATATATTTGTATTTTATAAATTATAAATTTATATGAAATAATATTGAGAACACATAATGTTTTAGAATATTATTTTTCAATAAATATAGTTATCCATGATATTTTATAATGTAATTTTAATGTACAATTCCTAGATTTTTTAATTTTTATTTAAAAAAAACTTTTATTGGATTCAAAATTACAGTATTGTTTTAGGATGAATATTTTAATATTTTTCTAAAAAGGTTGATTTTTAGGTGAATGGTGAGAAGATATAAATTTTGTTGAAACTATAAATTTTATGACATTTTCATACAATAAGAATGAATTAAATGTGGATATTTTATTTTTAGTAAATCCTTATATTAGATAAATGGGGATCTCATATACTCGGCTAAGGTAGTTCTATTGTAAGAACCTTTAGGTTTTCAATAGAATTTCGGTAATGAATAATTTTCAATATGATCATTTAACTATGAGATCATTGATCTATTCCACACATACTAGGAATGTTCATTCAATGATATGGTACATTAATATCCTATGAATAACAATCCATTTTGGGAAAACCTAAATCCTTTCATGGATTCAATGACAAAAATAAAGGGAATTGGTTTTTTGGAGGATCCTCATGGTGCAGATCCATCCATGTGTGAATTCCTAGATCTTCTATTCTCAAACAAATGTATAGGAGTTGTTTCTCAATAATATATTATTCAGAAGCACTCTAAAAAATGACATGAATTATATTAATTCTATATTGTTGGGTGTATTTAATTCTATAATGGAAATTCACCATGGACTGCCCAAGATTTGAAATCCATAATTGTGCATTATTGGGGTGGATGTGAAACGAAAACAATCTTGATTGAAAGAGGGTTCTTTCACATTTATATGTGGGAAAAGTGGATCTTGATTTTCCATGGAGGATTGGAAATGTTCATCTAAAACCTGGATTCTTCAAGATATCTGAATGGGATAGGAAGTTCAATCCATTAAATCAAAGAAAATCCCGCGTACACATCTCGGTAAAGTCACATAAATTTAATTGCGTATTTTGGCATCCAAATATTCTCAGGGATATTCATTCTTGAATTTGTATTCCTTTGATAGTAGGCCAATTTAATCTAATTGTAGAATATATCTTTTATGTCATTATTTTTATTGAAAACAATTTTAATTCAAATAAAATCTAACATGATTACATTGATGTATAATGATTATTAAATAGATTTTATAGTTGAGTATGCATATACTCCACATTACTATGATGTGTTTTTAATTTTAGGAAACTCAATTATTAATTGTTCTGTTACCTTGAAATAGGTGAAAACACCAAATGATTCTAATTCGTGGAATGATTTAAATTGAAATTGGAATGTAAAATCTATTTTTCTTTACAATGGAGATCCTTCAAGTAAGAATTATCCTTTAAAATGTAAAATAGGGCAGTCCAGTGCATTGGATTTTAATAAATCAATGGGAATGTCTTGGTATGATCCTATTTCTGAAGAATTAAGGGAAAATTGGGTAGTGAATATGATTGTATTTATATTGAAATTTCTCAAGATATCAAAATATTTTAATTTCATTGGAAAAAATTTCATATAGATAAATGTTATGATAACCATAAGGTTATTTCTCCCCATCTCATTTATAGTGTTCATAACCCTTCCCACCTGCATGAAAAGATAAGATTATATAACGTTAATAAGACTCATTTCAATTCTGGTGGATATGTATTTAATGGTATTACAAAACTTCAGAAGAAATCCATATAAGTTTCAATTGTACCTGGTCAAGCCCAAAGATAGTCATATTCTAAAAATAATGGTATCTTTAAGAAGACAAATACTCTTATTGACAGATTTACCACCAATGTGGAAAGAACACCATTAAGGAATCATGATCCTTATATAGTAGGATGTGTTCCTCCATGACTGAAATAAAAATGAAGATAAATATATCATTAGGGAAAAGAAATGAAAAGGGAGCTATAATTTTTGATGGATATCCTAATATAAAAACTTCATATGTTGAAAATATTCCATGGACTATTGAAATTACATTAATATATGTAGATGTACATTTCTATAGTGAGAAACATGTTACTATTAGAATACCCTATTCATTCATGAAAAATTATTTTACAGTAGTGTAATCAGAGAGACACAGGAGCTTGAAATAATTTTATTGTCACAAGGAAGATTCTGTGGAAGTTCAAAATTCTTATACTTTCATTTTATTAGATCTTAAAGAGTTAGTTATGTACACCACCCTAGAAATAGT
This sequence comes from Viscum album, assembly GCA_963277665.1. Lineage (NCBI taxonomy): Eukaryota > Viridiplantae > Streptophyta > Magnoliopsida > Santalales > Viscaceae > Viscum > Viscum album. Next base: position 266,553,137 of record OY728155.1, on the reverse strand, counting down.
GTATAAAGGAAATGATGACATCCTATGAAATTCTGGACAAACTATTTATTTCATTAAGAAATCAACCAAGAAGAAAAATTCAAGTGGAATGAAAAGGTTTATTCAGTTTCAAATGCATGTATAAATAATGAATTTGTTTGGAACATTTGGGTCATGGAAAACATTGACACAATCATTAACCTCATGATATTCAAACAAAAACATACATAATATTTTTTTTGGTTTATCTGAACATGTAATGATTTTTATACAAGGGATGATACACCTAAAAGTATGGGATTTCGTCTCATAAACACAAATCAATGTCTCATATCCATTAAAATGATATTTATTCTTAGTCACTCAAGGTTGTAAGACCCATTTTTAATTAACTCCACTCATCATTTCATTACCCTCATCAAGAAATTTATGGGTAATAAAAACTATTGTAAATTCATTTATGTTTAAAATGTCTACCATGAAAGGAGGGTCTTAAGGCATGATATTTAAAAAATCGGTGGTGTAATCAGTGTCCACTAGATTAATCAAATGGATTTAAATGCCATTATTAATCAAGATAAAAAATATATGATTGGTGAATTTATTTATCATATCTATGGAGGTGAAATAATGCATTGATGACAATAATATATATTTTTTTAAATAATATTAGTTGGGAAAAATTCACCTAGGGTAGAAAATAGATCAAAGAATTGAATTCATGTAAACTAGATAGAGTCATTGTCAATGAAGCTGAACTTGATTGTAGGGTATCTCTCTCATCTTCCACCCTTCCAAGAATAAATTCATATCATCATCCTATTTTGGAGAAATGTTTCACAAGATATAATAAATCCCACTTTTCATTTAGATTCAATAATTCTAGGGCCTCATAATTAGATTTCTACAAGCTAGTTTAAGGGACATGTGAATATTTTAATTATAAAGATAATTCCTTAACCCCTGTTTTAAAGTAGAAAGTGATGAAATAATGTATAAATATTGGATCAAGGAATATTTTTTGTAACATGACAAGAATATTGACCATCTTGAAGCTGATATTTATACTATTCATGAGAATAAGACTTTTAGTATATTTTCTATTGGTATTTATCAATGAATTTCTATTTATACTGAACTAAATAAATTTCTCAACCTCAAGAATCAATTGTAGATGGAATATTTTAAACTAAAATGGACTATAGATGGTGACATAAACTCTAAATATTATAATTCTTTACAAAGGGTTAAGAACATCAACAGAAAAATTTCTATTATAAATTTTGATGTGATAAGAGGTATAGGCTTGCTGAGAAATGTGTCTATTTTTATAGGAATATTATTAATGTTCCTCAATCATGCTCGGATTTTTTGATGGAATTATTCCTAATCATTTCAGGCACGAAGGTAATGGAATTATTACACTAGTTACCCCTAATTTTGATATTAAATATGATATATTTCAACGTAAAAATGGGAGTTCATCTAGTCTAGATCACGTCATGAATTTATTATCAAACCTACTAAGATGTTATCGAACATCATATATATAGGCTTCTCATAAATATTTTTAAATGTTCAAAGCTTATTCATAGTATCAATGAACCATTAATTGACCTTATCCTCAAGGTGAAAAACGATTATTGAATTCAACTATTAATACATTAATATTTTTTTAACACAAAACAAATTATTAACAATGTTTTGGATAGCTAGTTATCCAACATTGAATATAATATTATTTCTCATAACTAGTATGGCTTCATCAAGGGGAGATCTATTAATGAATTCTTCATATGTATCTCTGAATTTTTCAATAATCTAAGGAAAGAATATGTGTGGAAAATTTTCATTCAAACATTGTGTTAGGAAAGATTTTGTTATGATGGAATGAGGATTTATAATTAGTCATTAAAAAATTTCGTTTTTTACAAATAATTTATAAAGTGGGTCTACATTTTATTGAATTAATCTCAAATTTCAATGCTTAATAATGGTTAATATTACGTAATGTTTAAATGATTTTTGGTAAATAGGCATGCTAATAAACTATTAGGAATTTTCTTTTCCATTTTAGAGGACTACATGACTAGAATTTTTATCAATTTGGTGGACAATAATAAGATCGACCCTATCAGAGCCTCTAGAAACCTATCTTTACCAACTAATCTCATATATGCTGATGACATAATTGTTTTAACTCAATTTGAAAAGTAAAACATAATGAATATCAGAAATTATCTCATACATTATGAAAATTGTTCAGGTTAGAAAATTATCTAGAATAAATATTTATTAAAATCTGGTGAAAACATCCCTGATACAAGAAAATTAGATATCATGAATGATTTTGGTGATAATGAAGGTGTGTTATACAACACATACCTTAGGGTCCCAATGTTTTGGGTGTAGTTTTAATTATCTTAACTTTAGACGTATCATTGGTCAGATTAGAGATTAGGTTAATTATTGGAAATAAATTTTTTAATCAATGATTATAAGAATTTTCCATTCGAATGAATTTATGATCTCCAAATTTGTTTAATATTTTATTATTTACTAATGGAATATTACTCTTTTTAAAAAAATCCATCCAAAACATCATTAGCATTTGGATAATTCTATTAAAGGAAATCATCATAGTCACATGGAGAAAAAGATTTCACTCGATCATATGAGGGTGAATTGGTATTAAAAATCATTCAAATATCAATATATCTTTACATAATCATTTTTTGAAGTGATTAATAAATGAGAAAACTAAGACACATAGTTTTCTAAGATATATATTCCATTTTCGGATTAAATATATAATTTATAATTACATGGATTATTCTATTCGGTGTACTTATAAAACATCCTTCTACAATATTTTAGTTGTTTCTCATTAGTTAGTCCATATATATTCCTCACTTAGTTTTTCGATGAACTAATGAATAAGTATGCCACAACTCAAACTAATTAAATAATTTAGAAATTTTATTAGATACAGGTGATTCAATAAATTTAAAATATAGTTCTCCCTTGTTTCTCTACCTATGTATGTCAAGTTAGTGGTTCATTATTATATTTTCAATGATGGAGATGATATGATTTTGTGGGATATTTCTTTAACAAGAAAAATCAAACCTGAACTAAAATATTTAGATAATACAACTAGGAACCTCAGAATATGGATTGATATGCTAGAAAATTGGTGGATTCCCCCTCCATAATTAATCTCATGTATAGGTTGGGGAACTCCATACTCCCTGTTGATGAATATATCCCATCTTTTGGCATTTCATTATACGGAAAATCTGTGCTATATGACCAAAACACAGTGGAAATCAATCATCTATTCTTGAGTTATAATATATCTATCACTCTTTGGAACTAAATTTTGGATATTTATTAGTGAATATAAATATGATGGTAATCATTCATGAATATATTGAAATGTACAAAAACTAGATTTTGGTATAATTATTTAATCTATTTCCTATTTCCTGTTAATAAATGGTTCATATTATATAGGAGATCTAAAATAATCTATCCCGTGAAAAATTTTCTTTATATCTATCATATAAAATTTCTAAAATCACCATTGTAGTGAAAAATGAGTCTCAAATTTACTATTTTACTTGTAACTATCTCATAAACGATTTCACAGTAAATACGAGTCTTGGTATTACAAGAAAAATTTAACCCTATTTGTGATCATTTGAAGTGTGGTTGATTTAACTATTAAGTGGTTGAATTAAATGTAACATAGATGGGAAATCCCATGGAAATCCATGACCTTCTAGGTTTGGGGCTATCATTAAAGATCATAATAGTAGAATCAAGGGAGATATTTATAGACCATGCTGACACACATATTATCATGAGTTGAAATGATTATAATAATCAATGTTGTTGAAGTGTAAAAACAAAACCTTTGGTACAATTTGGGGATGGAATGTGAAACAAACAACATTTTACAAGTTATATGGAATATCACCATCTTCCTATAGTGGATGGTTATAGATAAATGGATAAAAATCATGGATAATCTATCCTTAATGCATTATTTTACAACAAATACATATTGTCAATCAAACCACCTTGATGATGTTCTTACTAAAAATGGGTGATAACAACTAAAACATTCTGTGGTGATGAATTATCACATGAATTTTTTACTTTTTTCCATGAGGAATTATGTAAAAATGAATATTTTAGTTTTTTTTTTTAAAAATCTTTCATAAATATATGTGGTTGGACCATCAGGAAGAGTTCTCAATCCTAACAAAAAAGAATGAACGAATTTTTTTGAAACTAAAATTTACATAACTTTATTTATTTATAAATCAAATTATTTCATTTAAAATACACTATTTAATTTATGAATCTCATGGAAAACATTTTGGAATCATATGTGATATTTCAATGCAAAAACTATCTTAATTCACTAATATAAAAATTAGTTGAAATTTGTTTTAGAAATTAAATATTATAAAATGAAAACATATTTTATATCATAAAGTTCATATTATTTTATAATTTTTATTTTATTTTTAGGCATAAAATTTTGATTACATGGAATAAAGTTAATTACTGGATTAATTATTAAACTATTATTTATAATAATTCATTTCATTAACATGGTTTCATTTTATATACTTAAATAAATTTATTCATCTCAAAATGACATTAATATAGTGAATAAAACTATAAATAAATACACAGACACTCATTAAATTCATATTAAATACTAATTATTATTTGAAATACTTGATGACAAAATCATTTTTTTCGATAATTGTTTTAAATATATTAATATTTTTTAATTTAAAATTTAATTTTATATTATTTATAAATTAAATAATATAATTTTTTACTTTTATTTAGGGTACCATAATCAAAATTAGGTATGATGGGTTAACATATATTTTATTTAAAATATAAATTACTTTTGTGAAATCTAGTTACTAATAACTAAAATAGAAAAATGTAAAAAAATGCTACTGAAAAAAGACCTAAAACATGATTAACACATGTTAAAAACAACTTTTATTGGGTTTATATACCTTTTATTATATAAATATATTTTTTCATCTTTTGGATCCATTGAAACTTGAATGATTCCATTCCATTATAGAAAAAGTTATAGGTACTTAAAACAATGTTATTTTCCTCGCTTATAAAAAAAGACAACTTCCACCATATTTCTACACCCATTACAAAGTCTATGATGAAAAAAAAAACTTATAGAGTTTCTTCTATATTCTATCCATATTTCTTATAATCCTTGTTCTTTTTAAATTACCATGATATGGATTGTGTTACACAAGGAAGTACATCCAACGGGAGATGTAATGTTCTTAACCAAGATATCAAATTTATTTTTTTCTTATACCCTGAAACATTAAATATAAAACTAGTGTGTATGGTAGAATATGTATTTATAATATTATCACATTATATTATACTAACCTAATATCATTTTTCACCTTCCTTCAACCCATTTAAAAAATAAACATGTCACTTTTTTTACTTGTAGAGTACCACCTCCATAAATGATACGATCGATTTTACTAAACACATTATAAGGATGGTTTAAAGGGAATAATTTATGAATTAATTGCATATTTAAAACATTATAAATAATATAAATATATATACAAATTCCATCTTCACTTATGTTCTAGGTTAATGAACATGTCAATCGTATGTATGTGAAGTCTTCCACCAACATGAATGTGAATTATTTTATTTCCCACTCCAGTATTTTATTATTTATCTAAATGACTTATAAACACATTTAAAATCTTAATTAAATTATTATAATATCTTAATTATTCTGTAATAATGATATTTTCACAACGGAATCACATTCTTAACAATACTATCCCATAGATTATAGCATGTTCCTGTTTTGGTCGATTTAACTACCTAAATGGGAAAAAATATAAATTTCCATCATGGGTCTCTAAAGGAAAATAAATCTTAGTGATATTTTAAAATAAAAAGTAAATAATGAGTTTTTTAGTCTTATAATTTCAATTTTAGTATATTTACCACTAATTATATACCACCACTCGTTTTTTAAAAATACCAAAACATGCTCGTCTTCAATATCATCTTCATGAATCATAAATAAAATAAATATGAAATAAAATAAAAAATTTCTAAATAAATAGATTTATATATTATAGTACTATTGATGACATAATAATGATGAAAATTGAATCTATAAACAATAATCGGCACCTCCATTATGAAAGGAGTGCTAAAAAACACAGTAATGAAAACAACTACCAATATTGAAATTTAAATATAAAAAAATAATATATTTGAAATAATTGATTATAAATAATGTTAATAAATGTTTATAGGTATGAATAATGTTTTTTAAAAAGTTATTATTATTATTATTTTGGTTACACATGAGGTAAAATCACTTTTGTGGTATTGAGTAATTATTGTAATGGTTCCTTCATGTCATGTTTTCTTGATTGAGATATGAATCATATTCAATTTGTTTTTCCATTTTTGGTGTAAATAATGGAAATTTATTTATTTTATAATATTATCTCATGTGATATATGGGATATAGATAACCATATATTGTTTTCCCTTCAATGGGTTTTATTTTGAAATATGATGATGATGCAAGGGTCTTAGTGTCGCAATTATCAAATCTATAAGATATGTTTGATATTTTAAACCATTTATTATATGGTTTATTCAACAAATTATTTATTTAATTTATGAAAAACATAATTAAATTACTAATACTTGAATTTAAATTTCATCAAAACCCTCTCATGTTATTATAATTATTACATTATTAATGTCATTAGGGATGTTGACCACCCAGAATCTATTTTCATGAGTAATAATTCTTCTTAATGAACCTATTTATTTAAATCCTTAATTTCTTCCACTATAAAAGTTTATTTAATGATATATTCTCTTACTTTCTATGTAAATTAATTTTTAATTCAATTCTATTATATATGTGGATTTATTTCCCTAAAATTATATCATTACTAAGAATAATTCTCATCCTATTGAACTATGGTTTCTACAACATGTATGTATTGTAAAAATTATGTTAATATTTTCTTTTATATTTGGAAACCTAATTATATAAAATCTCTTGTTACCATGATATTCCTCTTTTATTATTTTTAAAACGCTGTTTTGTTATCAGTTTTTACACTATGGGTTTCCATAAATATATTTTAAATTGTCTATATGGTTCTCCTTAAAATATCTATTTTTTTATCTTGAACTTCACAATTCCATGAAATAATTTTTTTTAATTTTCAATGATCCATTATGGATGTTTATTTTTAAAGGAAATTTTGCCCAAAATTTATTACGTCTCCATTTCAAAAATGTCTTTCCGAAATTACCAGAGACAACACCTTTTACAGAAATTTGAAAATCATTTTTCTAAAAACTCATTTTACAATATATCTTAAACATTCAAATTTATATAAAAATAATTTATTTCCTAATAAATATTTTTTCATGAAATAATATTTAAATTTTCATATACTATTTTAAGGTATTAATATCATGGAAATCCATTACTTCATTTGTCATTTCAAATCATCTAATTTTTATAATCATTATTTCATTCCAAGACCATTCCTATAATAAATATATATATTTCTATCCTTTTGCTGAATTATTTTCACATATATGTCATACATTGATTTATTATAGAATAATTGACTAAAAAATAAAAAAGAATCTATACGATGTAGATATATTTTATCTCATTATTTTAATTGTAGGGTTTTTACTAAGAAACTCACTAAATAACTTTAGAAAACCATACAGACTCCACGGTTGTATGATATTATGGTTAGTGATAGAATTATGAATTATTTACTTATGTGAATCCATTTTTAATTGATATTAATCTCTTTTTATTTCCATGGGTTCTATATGTTAAGATGAATGATTAATTTTTTGTGGGACACATAAGTATGAATAAATGAATGGTGGTGTCCTATTTCAACCTTCAATTCATTAGTTAAAATATTATATATATTAATACATGTCTATAGAGAAAAAATTAGGTTTTATAAAAAGTGAGTATATAAGTGTGTGACCCATGACGATGATGTATATGTGGTGAAAATTTAGTTTCTCACATAAATGAGTGAACGTGTGTGACTCATGAAGGTGATGTTTCCCTATGATAATTTTGGTGCCACATTTCAATGTTATCAAGATTTAATTATCTCATGGATAATGTTTATTGACTAATGTTTCAATACTCTTTTGATTCTAGTCTTATGCTATTAGAATCATTATTCTATGATTCATGATTTGGGATATAATATTTATTTCATATGAATTTATTTTGTTACATCCTTGTAACATGATAGTACATAAATTCTCATATTATTTTCATTTAATGTCATTAATTTTTTTCTATAATGTTTACACTTATTGAGAGTTTTGGTTCACTAGTTCTATTATATTTCCATTTCTATTTGTTATGAAATTTAATTTAATTTTATATAAACTAAAAGAGAATATATTGTGGATTGATTATATGGAAATCTCTGCAAGTATTTAAAAATCAATTTATCATATAGCAAGTCCATAAAGATAGTAAATGTAACACCCTAATATTTTATGAAAAATATTCTTTTAATTTCATTGATGTCTTGTGTTGTAAGCTACAACAAGATTGCCTTGCGCTATACGCAACACCGTATGAGCTTGCAATATACACAACACTATTCTTGGATCATGTTACACACAATTTTGATAGTAGTTATTCTACAAAACATTGAGAGTATATATATATATTCAATATATAAATGAAATATTGTTGGATTCTGTTAAACGAAACAACAGAGGAGTCTTTCACAACACGCAACCCTAACTTGGCTTGCATTACACCCAATCATGACCTTCCTCGATAGCGTGTGTTGTATGCAATACCAGGTTTCACTAAACAACGATATATTGTTATAATATTATTATGGACTAGCCATTATGAATAGTATTAACTAAATTTTAAATTTTATAACATTACTATTCATCTTACACATTTTCTAGTATATGGTATGAGAACAAAATAATTTTTTCGTGTAAAATATGTATTTTTAAAAAATTGCAGTTTTCCCGCCTTTTGATGATGCACCCACCTTAAATCTGGTTTTTGACAAGTCTATAAGTTCAATTTGACAAAATAAAATTCTTATTTGGAATCAGGATATAAAAATTTACATTTGATAAATGTTTCATATTATTCTGAAAACTTTCATATTTTAATGAATAGTAAAAACATGCTATATTTTAATTAAAAACAACATTTTTCATCGCAATAATTTGTATGGTTAGATTATCTTTTTAATTTTTTTAAAATTTTAGTTAAAATATATTTTTACCATTTAATCCAATGTTGTTCGTTGTAATTAATTTCACATTGAAATTGGATATAAACAAGTATCAATCTTTTGATTGTTTTTGTTTCTTAAAAACACGCTATTTTTTTGATAACGGGAATTAAATTTAAAATTAATTAATGCCACTTATATGTTATGAATTTGAGAAAATAGACATCAATATTGAATTCGGAATATCAAATAATTCTCAGGCTGAATTTTTGGTATTTTTCTGAAAAACATCAATTTTCGATGAATAGTGAAATCACTTTGTGGTAGTTAATAAAACTGATTTTTTTAATTTAAATTAAATTTTACCACTTCTGTGAATTTAAATTCAAAAATCATAGAGACATGGATAATATCAAGGACTAAAATGTTGTTCAATGAGATGAAAATAATTTTTGGTGAATAGTAACTTTTTACATTTATTTACCACGGTTAAAAGTAAATAGGATAATTAAGGGTAAAAATGATATTATTATTACCCTAACACATGTCCTAATTCTATTTGATATGTGTAATGCGACCAAAAATAACCTTAGGAATTAAATATTACCATTTAGGCCATCTTGTATTAGATTAGGACATTTCATATTAATTTATTTAAAGAAGGTTTAAAATAGTTATAATCAATGTTTAATAAGTAAATCATTTTTAATATAGGGTTATACATAAGATAAATTCGACTATAAATATTCATTAGAAATCTAAAAAGATTTCATACATAATGGTATTTTATTTATAATTTTTAAACATTAAATAATTTAAGTTATTTATGACACAAAGATGATACCGTAATTATCTTATTAATGAAATATTGACATAATTGATGTTATAAATACCCAAATAAATGTAATTTGAGCCTTTTTATGAATTTCACTAATTTTATAGGTCAATATGACATATTAGTTTTTATTTAATTAACTTTTTTCGAACTAATAATTCTTTTATGATTTTCACAATAATCAATTACCAAATAGTGTCAAAATTGATATAAAATAGTTTTTTAAAACAAATATTATATTATTAATTGTTATATTATTCCTAAAAATCTATGTATTCGAAGAATGACTTAGATAAGGTTATATATATTAATAATAAATAACTTTGGGTTCGTTTGTCTTGTTATTTTATGTTTATTAACCTTATAGTGTAAGAAAACAAGAAGACACGGTAAAATTAAAATCATTTAACTTAAGGTTAAATCTAAATGATAAGGCTAAAATAGAGACCTCATCATTTCAAAATTCTATTGGCCGAGATTATTTCAACCCATCCCCACATTATCTTCAAAATAAATCAATTTAGAGCTTTTAATATCTGAATATGACTTTATAATAAAATAATATTTTTAGTTTTTCCGAAGGTGCCCCTCTCCTCCCTTATAAAAGGGCACCTCCACCCTCTCTTCCTCACACCACATTGAGCATTAAACCTCAGAAAACCCCTGCCCAATTCTCTTATCAACTTCCATAGAAACATCCTAGAGGTTCTGGACTTCGTCAAAGGCAATTCTAGTGCCCTAAGAGGAGGTCTCAAAGAGGCTCTTCAAAGAAGAGGTAATGTCAGTTACCGATTCTTTCAACTTTATTTTGTCTTCCACTTCATCTTCTTTAGTTGTTTCATTATAAAGTAATAACATCAATATAAATAATATACTGACATGTTATTATACATATTAAACAACCCTATTCCATCATCTATCCATCCTACGGAAAATGAAATCACCACACGTGCGTACGTACGGAATACCGTCTCCACGCCGTGGTGAAATCAGTTTTTCCACCAACACCTTACATGGATGGATATAATGTTGTAATGAATAACTATATATGTTTATTATAGCATCATACTGATTCTGATATATTATACCATCCACTCCAATTCTATTCAATCATTATGGGAACGATATCATCGCTCTTGCGTACGTACGGACTACCATCTCCACGACGCGATGAAATTCATTCTCCATGTTAACCATACATGAATTATCATAAAGTTTATATAATGAATAATAATGAAACATATAAAATAATAATTATACTGGATTTATGTATATATATATATATATGTGTATGTCATCTATTTAGTTTCATTCAATTCAATAAGGAAACGAAAACAGCGTTCATGCGTACGTACGGCCTACCGTCTCCATGAACGGTGTATTTCATTCCTTTTATCGATCTATAATATATATATATGTATATGATGAATATATATTATATATAAATCATGTTTTACATTCTGGAATTATGTAAATCAGGATATAATTAATAATATCAAGAACGACAAGTCAAAACACATACAATAAATGAAATGATTTTACCCAAAACGATGCTTAAACATGGAATTTACAAAAGAACGGGTAATATAAAGTCATATGTGAAAAATATATGATATAATAACAATAAATATTATTCTTTAATAAGTAAATGACATTATTTAAATCATTATACAGGAGGTTTGGATAAGTACGAAGCATATTGGACCTAATGTAAGGGATAACTATTCCAATCTCATTCTTATCTGAGATTGTTATTCGTAAGTATTTACTGGGGTTATTGCTATCATCCATGTCCATGTTTTATAAAAGTGTATTCATGTATGTTTAAATTCCTTTTACCCATTTTTACTTTTACCCCATGGTATGGAAGAAATATTTCTTTTATTTACCCTAATAGGTACTTTTTTACTTTTCTGACATAAGTACGAGAAGAATGTTTTTTTAACTTATACGACACGAATGGATTTTTATGGTTTTATAAAGCCTTATTTTCATGAAGCGTCCTCCAAATGATTTCATAACTATTTTCAAAAAACTTCTTTTTTTTAATTGCATGACATTTTGTGGGAGGAGAATGATTTTGAAGAAGAAAGGATAATTTTTTCACGAATTCATTGCAAGTGTTTTATCATAACCATTTTTCATCTAAGATGACATTTTTTCATATGTGTATGTTTCAAGTATCATGTCTCTATGATTTAAATGGTTTCACATTTCTTATTATAAAATGACATTCATTTCTTTAATATGGATTATGTGATTATGGGATGATGTTTATGAAAACCATTTTATTTATTGGGTTATTATGAATGATGCATGTTTATTTTGTGGCACAAGTAAGAATGATTTCATTATTAGATGGGTGGGGCCGATATCTCCCTCCAATTCATTGGGTAACGATTTATATCTAATGAGATAGACATGGCTGGAACGACAAGTTAAACCGGTAGAGTAATACCGGACTGGAATGAGGAGTGAACTCGATTCAGAAAGGGACTTTGTCCACTATGATGGTCTTGGAAGAAATTCCTTGGACACTATGGAAATCATATCATGTGCTTAATGGTTTCTATAATTAAATGTTTTATTCCCATGCTAATTTATCATGATTAATTTTTCTTCATGATCTATGCCTTACGTACTGCCATGTTTTATGTCACTGCACAAGATTTTGATGTTTTGATTTTATGCTCATGTTTTTTTTACATTCAAATGTCTAAGGATTGTTTTATGTTCTCTATGCATACCTTTATTGAGCATTTGAGCTCACCCCTTTTATGTATTCTTTTCCCCTGGATATAAATAAAGGTTTTAGGTAAGAAAAAAAGGGGAAGATATTTATGGGAGATGTTGAAGCTCTTTCACAGCGATTAGAAGATTATACTCCGAGTTTCCAAAGACACTAAACTATTACGGTCTGTGTGTGTCTGTTTTTGTTATGTATTAATTATTCCGTAAAAGTAATTTAATGTCCATGTACGTCAGGCATTGGGTCTCTATAGTTGTTATTTGAGGAAAGGTTTAGTTAACCTTTGGAAACTAGGATGTGAAAACTTTAGAGGGGTCCCCAGAGATATTTCTAGGGTTTGTCTAGGGATGTCCATAATTTTAAGAGTAATTGTAAGTTATAGTCCATGAATTATTGTAAAGATATTAGAATTAAACCTAATATGTTAGATGTCGAAGGTACTCCCCCTTGATTATGTTATTTTCCTTGTATGATTTTTGCCTCTCACATTATTCTTTTTGAGTTTTAGTCAATGGAGGGAACCAGAAGGAATTCGGTTAACATTGAATCCAATGGACAAATTTGTGACTATGAGCAAAAAAATTGTGTAATGCCTAGAGAGAAAGATATTGTGATTATACTGAATCAGTCATCGTGATATATGATTAACAACGAGAAATTTAGTGGTATGCCTAATTCATCAAATAAGAGGAAGGTAAAATTTTATGCATGTTCGCATGTTGAGGAGCATAAAGAAAGAAAGACTGATATTTCTAAACAAGGGAAGAAGAACCTTGAGGGATACCTCAAATGGAGGGATAGATGTTTTCTGTGTGGAGAAAAGGGTCATAGAGTGACAGACTATTATGGAGTTCAATGTAACACCCCAAGATTTCATAGTGTGTTATTTCTTCAAAATAATTCAATAACTTGCACTACACGCAACACCGAGTTCAATCACACCATGACTTACAAAAAAAAAGCCATTCAAATGAGTTTATGAATAGTATTAACTAAATTTTAAACTTTATATAATCCTTATAATTTTAGAATCCATAGTATGAGTTTCTTAGACATAATGCAAGAACAGATTCATTTTCAGTATTGCACTTTTATCTACTTTTAATAGTGAATCCTTTTTAAATAAAATATTTTAAACTTTTTGACTAAATGGGTGACATCAAAATATTTAGAATGAAACATCCCAAACTTCCACGGTACACTTTCCTTTGAATAATACAGTAGCGTGTGTTGTACGCAACTTCGAGTTCTAACACACTACAACCAATCAAACTAGCCGTTATGAATAGTATTTCCTACCATTTAAAATTTTAGAAATTTTATCTCTCAAAATGGAATTCATTTTTGGATTTGGAGTATCGAATTTAGCCTAAGGTGAAATTTTGGTACTTTTCGGATAACTTTCATATTTTGATGAATAGTGAAAATTACTAAATTTTAATTAAAAACAACTTTTTTAATCAAAATAAATAATAGTGATAAATTATGAATTTGAGTGGTTTTAAAGTATATTTAGAATATATTTTTACCATTTAATATAATTTTGGTCATTGGACATAATTTTACAATTAAACCGTACATAAACAAGTGTCAATCTTTTGATAGTTATTATCTCTTAAAAACACGCTTTTTGTTTTGACAGCGGGAATTAATTATAAATTAATTTCAGTCACTTCTGTGTTTTGAATTTAGAAAAATGGATTCCATATTTGTAATCAGGATGTTCAAATTGTGTGAAATATGTAACTTTTATTTTTAGACATTTTGAATAATTACTGCGGTAAATATTTTATTTACCATGGTTAAGGGTAAATCCGGTAAATAAGGGTTACAATATAATATTATAATAATACTAAATTACCCTAAAACGTGTCCTAGACTTATTGGTTGATATATTTTTGACCATAGGCATCTTTGGGTCGATTTTGGGACCCCATGGTGTCACTTGTAGGTGATAGGGACACTTTATTTAAATTAAGTTAAAATGAATACAAAAATGACACAAGCATATATCTTTTAGAAAAACAGTTTTTACATAGGGATATATATGTTGGATTTTAGATTATAAATATTCATTAGAAAAATAAAAATATTTCCTACATAATCATATTTTATTTATAATTTTTAGACATTAACTAATATAATTTATATATGACACAATGATGAGGAATTAATTACTATAATAGTGAACAATTAAAATAATTGATATTATAAATACCCAAATAAATATAATATGAAACATTTAATGAATTAAACTAATTTTATAGGATAACATGATATATTAGGATTGATTTAATTGACTTTGTTTGAAGTAATCAATCTGTTATGAGTTTCACAAAAATCAACTATTGAATAGTGTCAAAATTGACATAAAAGAGTTCTTAAAACAAATATTATATTATTAATTGATATTAAATTCCTAAAAATCTAATGTTCGGACAAGATACTTATATCATGATATGTTAATCATTAATAGACCACTTGGGGGTCGCTTGTATGTATATAGTATGTTTATTAACCATATTTTATAAAAATACAAAGAGACATTGTAAAAGTGAAACTAATTAACTTAGAGTTAATACTAAAAGATAAGGTTAATATAAGTACCCAAACCTGTCTAAATTCTATTGGTTGAGTTTTTTTATACCCACCACCACCTTAACATTTAAATAATCAACTTTTTAGCCATTAGAAACCGAATATGAATTTATTATAAACTAATATTTCTAGCTTTTCCAAAGGTGCCCCTCACCTCTCTTATAGAAGGGCACTCCTCCTTCTCATTTCTTCACACCTTCAAAACCTTTTGGATCGAAAAAACTCTGCCCAAATACTCTCCAAAATTCCCTCACTACAACCTAGAGGCCTTATTTTTATCATAAAGCCAACCTAAGGATCCCTTTTGATCAAATCAAAAGGAAGAACCCGAAGAAGAGGTAATGATTTCACCACCCTTTTCCAAGTTCTTTTCTTCTTCCAATTCTTCTTCCTTTGTTGTTACCATTATAAAATAATAACTCCAGTATCATATATATACTGTGATGTTATTATAAATACGGTACAACCATATTAAGTATTCTATCCACCCTTTGAATAACATGTCACCATATGTGCGTACGTACGGCTTACCGTATCCACATCGTGGTGTAATTGTTATTCAATATATTATTATTTGGATGGGTATAATAATGATTTGTAACTCATGTAAATAATAAATATAACATGTTAATAATTTTTTATATATGATATAACATCCATTTATATATTATTTTAATATCAAAAGAATGATATTGTCGCTCGTGCGTACGTACGGACTACCGTCTCCACGAACGCGATGAGATTCATTCTCCATCGTATCCATTCAAGTATAATTATCATTTGATGATTTAAAAATGATGTTTAAGGACTTGATATAATTCTGGATATGAATAAGATACAACCTATCCATAACAAACATGGCTTATGTAACAAAACATAAAAAAGAAAACGAGTAAGTTAACGCCCGAAACGACGATAATTCTAAGATATTATTAACAAATCAATGTTAAAAGATCATATATTATATCATATTAATATATATGATTCTTGTATAATTTAATAACAATTATTTCACCATTATACATGAGGTTAACCTACCCCAACCAAGTAAAAGTACAAGGTAAGGGGGTTTCATCTCACTCCTTATTCCCGTGAGATTCATACCATATTGCCACCATCACCTTTTGTGTGGTGTATGTACTGCCCATAATTATATTCTTTGTGTAATACACTCTAATTTATGTGTATTTACATAATCATTGTATGATACCTCTTTCATGGGTTGTATGTTTCATAAGTTACCAAATTGGTAAGGGTTATTTCACAATCTCTTCATTATCTGAGGTTGTTTATACGTAATAATCTACTGGGATCTCTTTATCATCCACATCCATGTTTCTTCAAAATGTATTTCAAAACATTTTTACTATTTACAAGAATATGGGTTAAAGTAATTTATACCCTTGTTTTACTTTTTATAAGTGTTTTATGAAGGAATATTTCCATCGTTTTCCAAACAAGGCGCTTTTTAACCTTTTCAACAGAATTAAGGTAAGAATGTTTTTTTTAACTTATACGGCGGGTGCAATTATTTTCCGCCGTTATAAAATCGTCGAAGCTTCCCTTACAAGCTTATAAGAATATTTTCAAATTGAATGTATTATTTTATAATTATGTTACTTTTAAAATGATTTAAACAAAAGATATATTTTTCTAAAATAGTTTTGATTTCATCTATGTCAACATCCTTTGATGGCTTTTAAGCTTATTTGAAGTTGATTTATTATGATACAAAACATCCATATTTTATTGAAGGTTTTGTGATATTTTTGACTGTGGATAAGTTATTCTTATGTCACTCATGGTTTTTGTTTAGAGTATTGACATTTCATAAGTTATTTTTAATCCGAATGTTTATGTTATATTTCAACCTTTCATTCAGATGAATGTGTTAGACAAGTATGTTCCGGGTTGGGGACCGGTAAATGTAAGCCCTCCGGTTTGGTCTCCGGTTATTAGAGGAACTCCGGTTTGGTCTCTGGTTATTAGAGGAACTCGGGGTTGGTGTCCGGTTATTAGAGGCACTCCGGGTCGGTGTCCGGTTATTAGAGGCACTCTGGGTTGTTTCCAGTTACAGTTAGCCCCTAGGTCTTGGGACGAGGCCTTGACAAAGAAATTAATGTTCAGCATTATGCATTCCGACATTATGAAAGTTGTTATTGATATTTCATGTGATTATTCGATTAGTAGAATATCCATGTAAATAAGTAAATGACATTATTTCATTTTACTTTTTCCATACTATGTTGAAGTTCAAGTATAAAAGGCTTTTGTTTTAGTAATGCATTGCCTTAAATGTTTATGCTTATTTTTGAATGTTCCGCTATATTGTTATCCTTACTGGGCATTTGAGCTCACCCATTTTCTATGTTTTATTTTTCCCAAGATGTGAAGAAGTAAGTTATGAATGACCTGTAGGGATATTATGAGGGGATAATAGTGTGTAATATGGAGACATTATGTTGTCGTAGTAGTTTTTCACTTTATGATGTAATGTAAAACTTTTGAATATATCTACTGTTTCCAAGGCTACTAAAAAAATAGGTCTTTCGAGATTTGATCATTCTTTTGAACATGCCAATGTTATGTAATAATGCACCGAATCTGGGTAACTAGGGTTGGGGCATTACAGTTGGTATCAGAGGAAGTTTAGTACAAACCTTAGAAGCTAGATTTAGATAAACTCTGATTAGAGCACATAATTTTAAGATGAATTTTGAGTATTAGTATAGAAGATATTCCTAGAATTTTGGTATTGTAGAGATTTTGTGAGTTTTCCAAGCAATACATCCATGTCTAGATACGAGCAGGTAGAGGTGTCTCTCGCACAGATCTACCTAGGGGTAAAACCCGAAAACACCGCTTTGAGCTAGACTCGAACGGGAACTGGTGCATGACAACGGGCCTTGCTGCACTCTTGGTTACGACACTCCCAGGGGATATTCTTAGGATAACTCTCATTTTCTGTACAAATCATTATGAAGGGTTTATGAGTATATACTTCCTCAAAGGAGACATTTTTATGATTATGGATTATATCCCTAAACTATTTAATTTATGTTATGTGTTTCACAAGTTTGGGATTAGGTATTGTTATTCATAAACTAATCTAGTGTATGCCATTGTTTAGAAATGGCACCCAGTAGAAGGAATGAGAACTCCAGCAATGCACATGATATAAAGAGAAATAGGGATCATATATTTCATGGTCTTAAGCCAAAATTTATAAGAGAAATAGTCTCGCATGTATTATCATCATATGAAGAAATAATATCATGTGTTGATAAGATAAGTAAATAGTTTACTGAGTCCTATGGATTTGAAGGGAATCAAGAGAAGAAAAGGATGGAAGAGAGAAATATGGATAAAGGGAAGAGGAAAAAAGATGAATTTTCCCATATGTGATAACTCTGGAAAGAAACACCCTGGAACTTGCCTGAAAGGAATGGGAGTTTGTTATAAGTGTAGAGGAAAAGGGCACAAAGTACGTGACTGCAAGGGTAAGAAAATGGTTTCAAATGTACAATGCTTCATTTGCAAGGAGTTTGGACACTACGCGAACCTATGTCCCAGTCATCAGACTATGCCGCAAATGATTCTATTGGATAATAATCAAGTTATGATACTACCAAAAATGAAGAGGAATGATTAGAGTTCTTATGTTGATTATGTCAATTGAGTGTTGTATCAACAATGTACTTGTTATAATAATTATGGAGTATATAAGGATTGTACTACAGTACTATTTCATTAAGGACTTGACATTGTGTGGAACAAAGAAAAGTGACTCAATAGCAGGATAAATTTTTGGAAAATATATGGTTGAGAGAATGATAAACCATAATATAGTTCTGATACCGAGGTAGTGATTTTGGAATAATACATGATTTTTTTTGATAAATTATATTGGATATTCTTGACTAACTTGGAACTGATTAATGATTTGTATATTCCATCATTGTTAGGGTTTAAAACATTTTTGGATTGATGAGGTATATCCAGCATTCTATATGGAATAAGGGAGCATGAATGTAATCAATAAGGAATATGGTAATTCAGGATGTTTTAGTGTATTAAAAGAATACATGATAAAGGTATTCATATGCTATTACGGGGTAAAAAGGATCTACATTATGTTTACTTTCCTTATAAATGATGGACTGTGAGTTTGGACAGAAGTATTTTGGATAGTTCTAGTTTGGATTATTTATGATTGCCATAAAAGGACAACCCGGAGGTCGGGCGGCAACCCGTCGCGTCCAACAAGCCTGCGAGACTTGAACCCGCAACCGAAGGGTGACAAGGGTGTATCACCTACCACTGACCCACGAGATGTCCTGGATTAAATAATGTAGTTTTTTTTAAAAGATCTGGTAGATGAATTATAAATTCATTTATTTTGGAACCCTGTACGAATAGTATAAATAGAAATTTTTTTACGTTCTATTATCTTTTAGAGTGAATGATGAATTTGTGGTAGAAATTTATTAATGGATAAAACTCTAATTATAAAGTAAATATATCTCCTTATGATCTTATCCAATCTCATAAATAAATTCCTCAACATTAATAAAAGGAACTTAGAACAAAAATGTTGTCCTAGATGGTACCTTAAATCATCTCTAATTTATGGCTTTGTGATTGTTGGCCTTTTCATAGCCATGTTCTCTACCACTCTCCATCAGATAATTGATGGTTAGATTTCTCTTCCATATCCATATTTTCCTACATGGAACCCTAGTATGTGTTATTTTCCGTAATCTTCATACTTTCCACTCTTTATTTTAAATAGAGGCCTCATTAATTCACTTTTCGATGTGGGATTTCAACTACGATATTTTGAAACGTCAAAAATGTGTTATCCCAATAGCCTATGTTTTGTTGAACCGATGGTATTTCAAATCAACATAGATTGATGAGTTTAAGGACCTCAGTTTTATACTTGTTTGTGATTGATTACCTCAATCACTACCTATAAATATTTACGTTTTTCCTCCAATTATATGTCTCTAATTTCCACCAATGTTCTCCTAATCGAGATCATAATTTGGTGGTGACCCTTTCATTTCTCTTTTCCTCGTATTAAGACTAAATTTTAGTAACCCAATTTCCGATGAGGGTTTTCCCACAAATATATTTTCTATTTTAAACCTTTTATTTTTTAAGAACAATTTCAAATTGTGAGGACACAATTTATTGAAGGAGGGGAGAATGTAACACCCCAAGATTTCATAGTGTGTTATTTCTTCAAAATAATACAATAACTTGCACTACACGCAACACCGAGTTCAATCACACCACGACTTTCCAAAAAAAACCATCCAAAAGAGGTTATGAATAGTATTAACTAAATTTTAAACTTTATATAATCCTTATAATTTTAGAATCCATATTATGAGTTTCTTAGACATAATGCAAAAACAGATTCATTTTCAGTATTGCACTTTTATCAACCTTTAATAGTGAAAGCTTTTTAAATTCAATATTTTAAACTTTTTGACTAAATGGGGGACATCAAAAAATTTAAAATGAAACATCCCAAGCTTCCACGGTACGATTTCCTTTGAATAATATAGTAGCGTGTGTTGTACGCAACATCGAGTTCTAACACACCACAACCAATCAAACTAGCCATTATGAATAGTAATACCTACCTTTTAAAATTTTAGAAATTTTATCTCTCAAAATGGACTTCATTTTTGGATTCGGAGTATCAAATTTAGCCTAAGGGGAAATTTTGTTACTTTTTGGGTAACTTTCATATTTTGATGAATAGTGAAAATTACTAAATTTTAATTAAAAACCACTTTTTTAATCAAAATAATTAATAGTGATAAATTATGAATTTGAGTGGTTTTAAAGTATATTTAGAATGTATTTTTACCATTTCATATAATGTTGGTCATTGGATATAATTTTACAATTAAACTGTACATAAACAAGTGTCAATCTTTTGATAGTTATTATCTCTTAAAAACACGCTTTTTGTTCTGACAGCGGAAATTAATTTTAAATTAATTTCTGCCACTTCTGTGTTTTGAATTTAGAAAAATGGATTCCATATTTGGAATCAGGATGTTCAAATTGTGTAAATATGTAACTTTTATTTTTAGACATTTCGAATAATTACTGCGGTAAATATTTTATTTACCATGGTTAAGGGTAAATCCGGTAAATAATGGTTAAAAAATAATATTATAATAATACTAAATTACCCTAAAACGTGTACTAGCCTTATTGGTTGAAACATGTTCGACCATGGGCATCTTTGGGGCGATTTTGGGACCCCATGGTGCCACTTGTAGGTGATAGGGACACTTTATTTAAATTAAGTTAAAATGAATACAAAAATGACACAAGCATATATCTTTTAGCAAACCAATTTTTACATAGGGTTATATATGTTGGATTTTAGATTATAAATATTAATTAGAAAGATAAAACTATTTCCTACATAATTATATTTTATTTATAATTTTTATACATTAAATAATTTAATTTATATATGACACAATGATGATGAATTAATTACTATAATAGTGAAAAATTAAAATAATTGATATTATAAATACCCAAATAAATATAATATGAAACTTTTAATGAATTAAACTAATTTTATAGGATAACATGATATATTAGGTTTGATTTAATTGACTTTGTTCAAAGTAATAAATTTGTTATGAGTTTCACAAAAATCAACTATTGAATAGTGTCAAAATTGACAAAAAAGAGTTCTTAAAAACATATTATATAATTAATTGATATTAAACTCTTAAAAATATAAGGTTCGTCCAAGAGACTTATATCATGATAGGTTAATCATTAATGGACCACTTGGGGGTCACGTGGATGTATATTGTAAGTTTATTAACCATATTATATAAAAATACAAAGAGACATTGTAAAAGTGAAACTAATTAACTTAGAGTTAATACTTAATGATAAGGTTAATATAAGTACCCAAACCTGTCTAAATTCTTTTGGTTGAGTTGTTTTCGACCCACACCCACCTTAAAAGTTAAATAATCAACTTTGGAGCCATTATAAACCGAATATTAATTTATTATAAACTAATATTTCTAGCTTTTCCAAAGGTGCCCCTCACCCCTCTTATAAAAGGGCACTCCTCCTTCTCATTTCTTCACACCATCAAAACCTTTTGGTTCGGAAAACCTCTGCCCCAATACTCTCCCAACTTCTCTCACTACATCCTAGAGGCATTAGTTTGATCAGAAAGCCAACCTAAGGAGCCCTTTTGATCAAATCAAAAGGAAGATCCCGAAGAAGTGGTAATGATTTCACCACCCTTTTCCAAGTTCTTTTCTTCTTCCACTTCTTCTTCCTTTATTGTTAACATTATAAAATAATAACTCCAGTATAATATATATACTGTGATGTTATTATAAAGATGGTACAACCATATTTAGTATTCTATCCACCCTTTGAATAACATGTCACCATACGTGCGTACTTACGGCTTACCGTCTCCACGTCGTGGTGTAATTGTTATTCAATATATTATTATTTGGATGGGTATAATAATGATGTGTAACTCATGTAAATAATAAATATAACATGTTAATGATTTTGTATATATGATATACCATCCATTTATATATTATTTTAATATCAAAAAAATGATATTGTCGCTCGTGCGTACGTACGGACTACCGTCTCCACGAACGCGATGAGATTCATTCTCCATCGTATCCATTCAAGTATAATTATCATTTGATGATTTAAAAATGATTTATAAGGACTTGATATCATTCTGGATATTAATAAGATACAACTTATCCATACCAAACATGTCTTATGTAACAAAACATATAAAAGAAAATGAGTAAGTTAACGCCCGAAACGACGATAATTCTAAGATATTATTAACAAATCAATGTTAAAAGATCATATATTATATCATATTAATATATATGATTATTTTATAATTTAATAACCATTATTTCACCATTATACAGGAGGTTAACCTACCCCAACCATGGAAAAGTACAAGGTAAGGGGTTTTCATCTCACTCCATATTCCCGTGAGATTCATACCATATTGCCACCATCAGCTTTTGTGTGGTGTATGTACTGCCCATAATTATATTCTTTGTGTAATACACTCTAATTTATGTGTATTTACATAATCATTGTATGATGTCTCTTTCATGGGTTGTATGTTTCATAAGTTACCAAATTGGTAAGGTTTATTTCACAATCTCTTCATTATCTGAGGTTGTTTATACGTAATAATCTACTGGGATCTCTTTATTATCTACATCCATGTTTCATCAAAATGTATTTCAAAACATTTTTACTATTTACAAGAATATGGGTTAAAGTCATTTATACCATTTTTTGACTTTTTATATGTGTTTTATAAAGGAATCTTTCCTTCGTTTTCTAAACAAGGCGCTTTTTAACCTTTTCGACAGAATTAAGGTAAGAATGTTTTTTTAACTTATACGGCGGGTGCGGTTATTTTCGGCCGTTATAAAATAGTCAAAGCTTCCCTTAAAATCTTATAATAATATTTTCAAATTGAATGTATTATTTTATAATTATGTTACTTTAAAAATGATTTAAAAAAGAGATATTTATCTAAAATAGTTTTGATTTCATCTATGTCAACATCCTTTGATGGCTTTTAAGCTTATTTGAAGTTGATTTATTATGATACAAAACATCCGTATTTTATTGAAGGTTTTGTGATATTTTTGACTGTGGATAAGTTATTCTTATGTCACTCATGGTTTTTTTCTTAGAGTATTGACATTTCATAAGTTATTTGTAATCCGAATGTTTGTGTTATATTTCAACCTTTCATTCAGATGTATGTGTTAGACAAGTATGTTTCGGGTTGGGGACCGGTAAAAGTTAGCCCTCCAGTTTGGTCTCCGGTTATTAGAGGAACTCCGGTTTGGTCTCCGGTTATTAGAAGAACTCCGGGTTGGTTTTCGGTTATTAGAGGCACTCCGGGTTGGTGTCCGGTTATTAGAGGCACTCCAGGTTGGGTTCCGGTTATAGTTAGCCCCTAGGTCTTGGGACGAGGCCTTTACAAAGAAATTAAAGTTCAGCATTATGAATTCCGACATTATGAAAGTGGTTATTGATATTGCATGTGATTATTATATTATTATAATATCCACGTGAATAAGTAAATGGCATTATTTCATTTTACGTTTTCCATACTATGTTGAAGTTCAAGTTTAAAAGGCTTTTGTTTTAGTAATGCATTGCCTTAAATGTTTATGCTTATTTTTGAATGTTCCGCTATATTGTTATCCTTAATGGGCATTTGAGCTCACCCCTTTTCTATGTTTTATTTTTCCCAGGATGTGAAGAAGTAAGTTATGAATGACCTGTAGGGATATTATGAGGGGATAATAGTGTGGACTATGGACACATTATGTTGTCGTAGTAGTTTTTCACTTTATGATGTAATGTAAAACTTATGAATATATATAGTGTTTCCAAGGCTACTAAACCAATTGGTCTTTCGAGATTTGATCTTTCTTGTGAATATGCCAATGTTATGTAATAATGCACTGACTCTGGGTAACTAGGGTCGGGGCGTTACATTCAATGTCTTATTTGTGGAGAACATGGGCATTACCCAACTCAATTCCTTGACCTAATAAAGTTACTTCTAAATCAAGTAAGGACTTATTCCATGACAATCATTGAAGAGGATGTATTGAAGTGTTTAGGTATTGGTATTAAAGAATAATGTTGTTGAGGTACTTTTATGGTGTATTAGAATATCTATGTATTGGTCTATTTTGGTTTTTAATAATTTTATGGTACCGGTAACCATGGAAAGTGATTGAGATATTTTTGGAAAAAAGTTGATATGCGCATAATGAAGGGATAAGGAAAAAATGGAATGTTTGACAGTATTGATGAGCTCATGACTGATATAAGAACTAAGTGATATTATGGTTTGAGTATATTTAATTTTTGGGATTTTGGTATGTGGAAAGTGTTAAAATTTAACAACATTCATGTTTTCACTAAGGTTAAATGGGTATTCATTCTTCAAGAGAATACATGATTAAGGTATTCACATGTTTGTAATTTGACCAACAAGATATATCTTATGATGTATGGGGGATAAATTATGGAATTCACATGATTGTTATGTGACATTTCAAGTAATCATTTTATTTATACTATGAGCTTGGACAGAAGTATTTCAGATAAGACTAAATATTGGATTGAATTATGTTGGACATAAGTTAGTATTGTTTAAGGATAAAACATTTTTCAATATTATTGGTGGGATGTTATAGTAATGTAGTTTTAGAAAAAGGAAAACCTGTAGGATGGGCGACATCCCATTGCGTCAGACAAGGCTGTGGGAACCGAACTCACAACCAAAGTGCGACTGTCCTTTATCGCCTACCACTAGCCTACAAGAAGTACATGTTTAGTAGAAACTAGTTTTATTATATTAAGAAGTATGATATATGAATTATATGTCCATTTTAGGAACCATATATGATTAATCTCACTATAGATGGACTTATGTATTTTTGATAACTTTTATAACCATTTGTTTGAGACAGATGGAATGACCCATCATTCTATCACGTGATCTGCTAACACTTCACAAATGACAAATTCAACTTCATTTCATTAAGAGATGAAGTGGAAATTGTCCAAAGAACGACCAACAGTGAGACTATACCAAAATCACGAATGTATTTCTTCTAATTCCAATTTCATCAACTTTAGGGATATGATCTTGAAAACCAAAAATGTTGTCCTAGTGCCCTTATATCCGATGAATCAGATGGTACCTTAGATCATCAAAAATCTATGGCATTGTGATTGATGGCTTTTTCATAGCCATGTTCTCTACCACTCTCCATCAGAACATGATTGTTAGATTTTTCTTCCATATCCATATTTTCACCTATGTTCTCTTATATGGAAACCCATTTATGAGTTTCCTTGGGTAATCGTTAAATTTAATACTTAAGTTTTTAAAATTAAGTTTTATAATTCCTTTTTACGATGTGGGTTTCTATAAATAGTAAACGATTTATAACCCCGATGAATTTCGAGGGCGAAATTCATTTTAAGGGGGGTAGAATGTAACAACCTAAGATTTTATGAAAAATATTCTTTTAATTTCATTGATGTCTTGTGTTTTATTCTACAACAAGATTGCCTTGCACTATATGCAACACCATATGATCTTGCAATATACACAACACTGTTCTTGGATCATGTTAAACACAATTTTGATAGTAGTTATTCAACAAAAAATGGAGTGTATATATATATTCAATGTATAAATGAAATATGGTTGGATTCTGTTATACGAAACAACAGAGGAGTCTTGCACAACACACAACCCTGACTTGGCTTGCATTACACGCAATCACGACCTTCCTCGATTGCGTGTGTTGTACGCAATACCAAGTTTCACTAAACAACTATATATTGTTATAATATTTTTATGGACTAGCCCTTATGAATTGTATTAGATACATTTTGAATTTTATAACACTACTATTCATCTTACACATTTTCTAGAATATGTTATGAGAACAAAATAAATTTTTCGTGTAAAATATGTATTTTTCAAAAATTGCAGTTTTCCTGCATTTTGATGATGCACCCACCGTAAATCTTGTTTTTGACATGTCTATAAGTTCAATTTAACAAAATGAAATTCTTATTTGGAATCAGGATATAAAAATTTACTTTGGATAAATTTTTCATATTATTCTGATAACTTTCATATTTTAATGAATAGTAAAAACACGCTATATTTTAATTAAAAACAACTTTTTTCATCGCAAAAATTTATATAGTTAGATTATCTTTTTAATTGGTTTTAAAGTTTAATTAGAATATATTTTTACCATTTAATCCAATTTTGTTCATTGGAATTAATTTCACTTTGAAATTGGATATAAACAAGTATCAATCTTTTGATTGTTTTTGTTTCTTAAAAACACGCTATTTGTTTTGATAACGGGAATTAAATTAAAAATTAATTAATGCCACTTATATGTTATTAATTTGGAAAATAGAAATCAATTTTGAATTCGGAATATCAAATAATGCATAGGCTGAATTTTTGGTATTTTTCTAAAAAACATAAATTTTCGATGAATAGTGAAACCACTTAGTCGTAGTTAAAAAAATTGACTTTTTAAATTTAAATTAAATTTTTAGCACTTCTGTGAATTGAATTTCAAAATTCTGAGAGACACGGTTAATATCAAGGACTAAAATGTGGTTCAATGAGATGAAAATAATGTTTGGTGAATAGTAACTTTTTACTTTTATTTACCACGGTTAAAAGTAAATAGGATAATTAAGGGTAAAAATGATATTATTATTACCCTAACACATGTCCTAATTCTATTGGATAAGTGTAACTCGACCAAAAACAACCTTAGGAACAAAATATGACCATTTAGGCCCACTTGGATTAGATTAGGACATTTAATATTAATTTATTTAAAGAAGGTTTATAATAGTTAAAATCAATGATTAATAAGTAAAGAATTTTTAATATAGGGTTATACATAAGATAAATTAAACTATAAATATTCATTAGAAAGATAAACAGATTTAATACATAATGTTATTTTATTTATACTTTTTAAAAATTAAATAATTTAATTTATTTATGACACAAAGATGATGCATTAATTATCTTATTAATGAAATATTGAAAAAATTGATGTTATAAATACCCATATAAATGTAATTTGAGCCTTTTTATGAATTTCACTAATTTTATAGGTTAATATGACATGTTAGTCTTGATGTAATTAACTCTTTTCGAACTAATAATTCTGTTATGATTTTCAAAAAAATCAATTACCAAATAGTGTCAAAAGTGACATAAAATAGTTTTTTAAAACAAATATTAAATTATTAGTTGTTATTTTATTCCTAAAAATCTAAGTATCTTCCAAATGACTTATATACTGTTATATATATTAATAATAAATAACATAGGGTTCGTTTGTCTTGTTATAGTAAGTTTATTACCCTTATAGTGTAAGTAAACAAGAAAACATGGTAAAAGTAAAATTATTGAACTTAAGGTTAAATCTAAATGATAAGGTTAAAATGGATATCTAAACATGTATAAATTCTATTGTATGAGAGGCTTTTGACCCATCCCCACATTAGATTCGAAATAAATCAATTTGGAGCTATTAAAAACTGAATATGACTTTATAATAAAATAATATTTTTAGTTTTTCCAAAGGTGCCCCTCTCCTCCGTTATAAAAGGGAACCTCCTCCCTCTCTTCCTCACACCACTTTGAGCCTTAAAACTCCGCCAAACCCTGCCAAACTCTCTTATCCACTTCCATAAAAGCATCCTAGAGGTTCTGGTATTCTTAAAAGACCAATTTTAGTTCCCTAAGAGGAGGTCTCAAAGAGGCGCTTCAAAGAAGAGGTAATGTGTGTTACCGATTATTTCGACTTTATTTCTTCTTCCAATTATTCTTCATTAGTTGTTTAGTTATAAAGTAATAAAATTAGTATAAATCATATACTGATATGTTATTATAATTATGAAAAAACTCTATTTCACCATCTATCCATCCTACGGAAAATGAAATCACCACGCGTGCGTACGTACGGAATACCGTCTCCACACCGTGGTGAAATCTGTTTTTCCACTAACACATTACATGGATGAGTATAATGGTGTAAATAATAAATATATATGGTTATTATAACATCATATGGATTCTGATATATTATAACATCCACTCCAATTATATTCAATAATTATGGGAACGATATCATCGCTCGTGCGTACGTACGGACTACCGTCTCCACTACGCGATGAGATTCATTCTCCATGTTATCCATACATGAATGATCATAAAGTTTATATAATGAATAATAATGAAACATATGAAATAATAATGCTACTATATTTATGTATATATATATGTATATCATCTATTTAGTTTCATTTAGTTCAATAAGGAAACTAAAACAACATTCATGCGTACGTACGGCCTACCGTCTCCATGAACGGTGTATTTCATTCATTTTATCGATCTATAATATATCTATGTATATTATGAATATATATTATATATAAATAATTTTTTACATTCTGTAATTATTTAAATCAGGATATAAGTAATAATATCAAGAAAAACAAGTCAAAACACATACGATAAATGAAATGATTTTACCCAAAACGCTGCTTTAAAATGGAATTTACAAAAGAACGAGTAATATAAAGTCATAAGTGAAACATATATGATATCATAACAATGAATATGATTCTGTAATAAGTAAATGAAATTGTTTATATCATTATACATGAGGTTCGGATACGTACGAAGCATATCGGACCTAAGGTAAGGGACAACTATTCCAATCTCATTCTTATCCGAGATTGTTATTCGTAAGTATTTGATGGGGTTATTGCTATCATCCATGTCCATGTTTTATAAAAGTTTATTCACATATGTTTAAATACATTTTACCCATTTTGACTTTTACCACATGGTATGGAAGTAATCTTTTTTTTATTTACCCTACAAGGTACTTTTTGACTTTTCTGACAAAAGTACGAGAAGAAGGTTTTTTTAACTTATACAGCACGAATGGATTTTTACAGTTTTATAGGGCCTTATTTTCAAGAAGATTCCTCTAAAATATTTCATGACTATTTTCAAATAAATCATTTTCTTTTCAAATTTCATGACATTTTGTTGAAAGATATTGATTTTGAAGAAGAAAGGATATTTTCCTCAAGAATTCATTTCATGTGTTTTATCAAAATAATTTTTCACCTATGATGACATTATTTCATATGTGTATGTTTCAAGTATGTTGTCTCTATGATTTACATTCTTTCACTTTTCTTATTATGAAATGATATCCATTTCTTTTATATGGATTATGTGATGATGGGATGATTTTTATGAAACCCATTTTATTTATTGGGTTATTATGAATGATGTATGATTATTTTGTGGCACAAGTAAGAATGATTTCACTATGAGATGGGTGCGACCTATATCTCCCTCCAATGCATTGGGTAAAGATTTATATCTCATCAGATAGACATGGCTGGAAGGGAAAATTAAACTGGTTCTGTAATACAGGACTAAAAAGAGAAGTGAACTCGATTCAGAAAGGGACTTTGTCTACTAAGATGGTCTTGGCAGCAATGCCTTGGCTACTATGGAAATCATATCATGTTCTTAATGGTTGCCACAATTTAATGTTTTATTACCATGATAATTTATCATGATTAAAGTTTCTTCATGATATATGCCTTATATAATGCCATGTTTTATTTCATTGCTCAGGATTTTGATATTTAGATTTTATGCTCATGTTTTTTTTTCATTCAAATATCTAAGGATTGTTTTATGTTCTCTATACTTACCCTCACTGAGCATTTGAGCTCACCCCTTTTATGTTTTCTTTTCCCCAGGATATAAATAAAGGTTTTAGGTAAGACAAAAAAGGGGAAGATCTTTATTGGAGATTTTGATGATCTTTCACCACGATTAGAAGATTATATTCCGAGTTTCCAAAGAAACTAAACTATTACGGTCCTTGTGTGTCTTTTTTTGTTATGTATTAATTATTCCGAAAATTAATTTAATGTCCATGTACGTAAAGATTTGGGTCTCTACAGTAATCCTTCAGATGTTGGGTTTATAATATTATTTATAATATAATGGTTAACTTATGATAATATCGTAAAATAAATATCGATTCATATCACATTATTTCAAATTCAGCATTCAATGAATGGATTTTATCATCAGACTCGAGAGTAAAAGTTTGTGGCACTTTAGTAGGTATCAGAGTAAGTTTTAGTTATTTTTTATGATTCGTATAGTTATGATTGATATTAGTGTAAGATAACACATAGGAAACCCTAGGAATACGTCTTAATTAAAATATTAGTTGTAAGATAATATCATGAAATTTCATTGATATTTTGAGATTATGGTTTTCCTAGAAATTATATCCCTATTTAGAATGTAGAAATTAGATATGACTATGGAACATATTCACATAAGTGTAATCACTCGAAAAAATGTTGGTTGAGTATTAATTCAATATTTAATCAGTTCATTATGAGTAGACCTTAGAATTCATATCTAGCTAGACACTCTTGATGGATACACTGTTTTCAATTACTCTCTCTTAATTATAAATTACAAAAAAAATTAGTATGTTAATGAATTATGTTAATGATTATGAGAGGACCAAACAAAATAAACCAAGATTAAATAGTTTATAATTTAGGTTAAATAGAAATCTAATGTTATGTTTTTAAATTATAAGACACTATAATGTTTATTTTTTCATATGATCATTAATGATAATTATATTACAAAGTTAATTGTTCATCACACTTATTAAGTAGTTTTATATTTAGTAATAGTTGATACATGGAGGAAAAAAATAATAAAATTGGCTACATGGATAATGTATAGATTGTCCCAATGAAAAACATAATGAGAAAATAGCACCAGTGAAAAATCATGTGATTATGAGAAACCAGATATTAAGAATTATAATTAATAACAATAATTAATAGAGTTAAAGACACATCAAATAAGAGATAGATTTTGTATCATGTAATTTAAGATGATGAAGTTTTAGATGTAAAGAAGATTCAATTTCATTTGTGTCAGAAATTTGGGAAGAGACACCCATCAGAATGTTTCAGTGGAACTATAAGATGTTTTATATAATGTAATGGGGGTATTGAGAAACAAAATATCGATGAAAATTAATGTTTCTAATGTAATTAAGGTTGTTTTCTATTAGGGAATTATATGTTGAGAAATGTTAGTCTTTACGATTGCTGATGATATTTTCATTAGTGAGTGATAATTGAAATTTTGAGGACACAATTTATTTATGTATGGGATAATGTAACAACTCAGGTTTTTAGGGAGCCTATTATTTCAATATAATATATTTTTATAACACAATAGTTTTTATTTTTTTTTATTTAAAGGAATTGATATAGATTAGAAAATTAGAAATAAGAGATAGAAATTAATCTAACAATAAATTACTCATTCATAGTAAACATTAATAAAAAATAACAAGAACTATTTTTTACACACCATATATTTTTTCTCACCATGAATTATTACATTATTTATAATTGTAAAAAAAATGGAAAATTAAATAGACAAAATAACAAATTTAATACTATAAAAACCCCAATATAATCATCATCTTGTAGAATCACCATTATCATAATAAAACATAAAATGATAAATAATACCAGTTAGGGGGAAATTTTATTATCATATTTTAAAATAAAACAATAGAAATAATACTAGTATAATAAGAAGTGTGCACGGGATGAATGAGTTTAATAAGGATATATATAGTTATAAAATTTGGATTTTATAAATACACCTTTGGAAATATGGTCATCAGATATACTTGCATCCAATAGGTATACTAATGTGGTGTAATATTAGTGGTAATATAAAATAATACAATTCACGATTAATAAATTATAATATAAAAACATATTATTAATATTATATATATATATATATTACACTAAACATAATATTAGCATCGACATTATTAAAATATGATATATGATAATTTTCAAACTAAAACAATGATATTAACCTCTATAGATTAGTGAAATTAATTTCTTTTTTCAACGTATGTAAGTAATTTTATTATAATTTGGTAAGGATTATTTAATAGAAGATAAATACTTTTCAATAAAAAATCTATATCTTTTGTATATTTCATCCTAATAAATTAAATTTAAAATTATTAAAATTAGATTATATATTAAATAATATATTAATATTTGTTAATTAGAAATTGATATGAAATAATAATAAGAACACTTGATATTTCAAGGGGATTTTTTCAACAAAAAACATTTTTTCTATTATATATTTTATTTCCATTTAAAAGATATAATAATAATTTATATAATTCTAATATAAAAAATAACATCTTTTTTGGATTTATAATTTTAATATTATCTTTTGATTAATTTTTATAGAGTTTTCTAAAATAATTTATTTTAGGGGAATAGTGGAAAAATACTTGTTTTGATAATTCCATTAGATTTATATTGTCACCATAATAATATATTAAATAACTTTTTGAAAAACATGTTTTATATTAAATATAAATTTAAAAATTAAAATAAATAAATATTAAATAATACGTCTATGTTATAAATCTCAAGTTTAAATTTTTTGGAAATATATGTAACATTTAAATATAAACACTATTTTTATCCATTTGTATAAAAATTAGTTTCCATCGCATGAATAAATAAAAAATAAAAAAATAGATTAAATATTTTAGATCAGTATGTCTATACTTCTTAATAATTTAACATAAATTTTTATGAATTAATGTATTATTACTAGGATTAACGTTAATTACCGTGATAATTTTAAAAGTGTTATTTTCAAATAAACTATTCATCAATTTTTTTTTAATTTTATCTAATAAAAAAAATTAATATATTATATATAATGTTTCTAATATAATTTATAAACCTATATATACATATATTAATACTCACTCAATTTAAAGTTAATAAAAAATAATATTAATAACACTTAATGTTAAAATTAACAATATTTTCAACAA
This sequence comes from Viscum album, assembly GCA_963277665.1. NCBI lineage: Eukaryota > Viridiplantae > Streptophyta > Magnoliopsida > Santalales > Viscaceae > Viscum > Viscum album. The sequence continues at coordinate 266,519,012 of OY728155.1, read as the reverse complement.
AAACAATTTCTATATATTAAATGTATTAATTTAATGTCTAAAATTATAGTATTTTTAACATAATTACATTGTATTGATATTAAATTTAGGATCATAAATTCAAGATTTGGTAATAGTTCATAACCTATACATATAATATAATTTAAATTTCTTGGGCCATAACTAGTTTTAATGTCTGGAAGGAAAATAGTAAAATGTAAAAAAATCTGTTAGTAAATGACATGAAACATGTTTAAAACATGTGTGGATGTGAATGATAGAGTCTTTATTGACCTTATCACATCTTAAAAATAATTATTTCACACATTTAGTACAATTCACCATTGAATATTATAATGCGGTCTTTGAAAAAGTGTTGGGTATTTACAAAATGCAATTTCACCACTTATGAATGAAGACCAATTCCTCACAATTTTTCCACCATTTTTATATCTCTATTTCCTAAAAATATTATCAAGTCACTGAAAAACTATATTCCCATCTCTTATAAACCTTTTTGTTTTTAAAAATACCTATATAAAGATCCTTAAGGTGTTACATAAGGGAGAACATTTAAAGAGATAGGTAATGTCTTCAACCTAGATATATTGTTTCATTTATTCTTACTCCCCTAAAATCCATTAAAATGAATGAATATATTATAAAATTAGAATAAATAATAATATTAAATTCTATTTTACTAATTTATAATCCATTTTATACCATCCTACCATCCTTTGGAAAAATAATGAAAATATCAATTGTGTTTTGTGCAGAGTAATGCCTCTATAAGTGACATGATCCATTTTTCATAACCACCATACAAGTATAGTTCAAAATCGGAAGTAGCTTTTAAAAATTATATTGAAAAAAATTATTATTATTCATAAAATATCATCCAATTCCTACCTTATGTATGTTCTATGATAATAAACAAGTTACCCATGCATATTTTTGGACTACTGCCTCCATGACGGTGAATTATAACGTTTGTTTACACTACTATTTTCTTATTTTTCAAAAAAATATATAACGAAATAATGTACATTAAAAAATATAAATGAAATCATTATGGTTTTTAAATAATTATATTATTCCAAAGGAAACACTTTCACAACCATACTCGCCCATTGATTATAACTTTTTTTCTTGGGACGTTTTTACTGTATACATGAAAAAAACTATGAATTTATTTGATGGGTATCTAAGGAAAAATAAATAATAGTTTTATTCAAAAAAATAATTAAATATTTATTATGATTGGTCCTTTAATAGTAATATTAATATCGAATGTGTTATTATGTTTGCAACCTCCATTACTGAAAATTACTAAAATAATATTCTCATCGAATTCATCATCACGAATCAAAAATAAAATGGATATAAAATAAAAAAAGAAAATTAAACATATTAATAAATAACTATTATAGTACCTATTATGATTTTATAATGATTAATAATATATCTATAGACAATAATTGATACTACCATTATAAAACTAGTTCATAACAACCAATCAAAGCTAATAACACCTAATAATGAAAATCAAATATAAATAATTAATATATTTTTAATAATTAATTATAAATGATATTTATAAAAGGTTATAAGTATAAATAATTTTCTAAAAATGGTGATTAATATTTTTATCATTTTTATATTAGAGTTAAAATCACTTTTTTAGAATTATGGAATTATAGTAATGGTCTTTTCATCTCAATTTTGCTTCCATGGGACATGATAAATATTCACCACTTATTTTATTTTTAGCGTATATATTGGAAATGGATTAATATTACCAAAATTTTCATTAAATATATGGGATTTAAGAATCCATCTCATGTTCTATCCCTCATAAGATTTCATATTTAATGATAATGATGATGTAAGATTTTCTTTGTTTCAATTTCACTATCCATAAGACTTGTTTAGTATTACAAACCATATTTTATTTTATATAGTGCATTCACTACATTTTAAAATTTATTTATTATTAATATACTGAAATTAATGATATTTTGATTTTATTTCATGATCTCCGTATCATTTTGTTTTGATTCATACATTACCAAATATTTCAGTTAATTTGAAAATTAAAATTTCCTTTCTTGATATATAATTTGTTTTCATAAAATTCAATCTACTATCCATTTTTTACACCACAATAAAGTTTTATCTATTGTTAATGTTTCATCTACTCAACTAAAAATGAGTTTAAATCCCATGATTTTCCTTTGAAGAATTTATTTCAAAAAATTTATATCATTTTTTATAGTAATTTTCATCCTCATTAATAATAGTTTATTCTCCATGCCTATATTTCATCATCCAAATATTATTAACAATTTAATTTGCAATAAAGTTTTTTTGAAATCTATTTTTATGTTTATATTATTTTTTTAATCTTTCTATAGGATGTTTTATTATACATGTTTATGTAGGGGTTGTCAAAAAATATTTTTCAAATTATTAATATAGTTTCCCATCCATAATTATTTTGTTTTTAATTTCACTCAACATTTCAATGAAAAACACTTATGTATTTTAATGGATAATTTATTGAGGGTTATTTTTAAAGGTAAATTTTTTAAAAAACATTCAGTTTACAATTTCAAACATGAATTTTGAATATTACATGTAACTTATTCTTTTACGATAATGTTAAAAATATTTTTATAAAATATTTTTAAATTAACACTTCAATTTTATGAATTATCTCAAAATGATTTACTTAAATAAATATTATATTCCATTAAATATCCTCTAAATGCCAATATGCTATTTTTTGGGGATTAAATTTTTGAAATTAAATTATAGATCTTGATTTTACTAATCATCCCACATTTATAATCATGAATTTCATATAATTCCATTCCTATATGAACATTTAATATTTTCAGAATTTGATTGAAGGGTGTCCACCTATGAGAAGTACATTATTTTATAGAAAAATTATTTACTAATCTATATTTATTTTAAATTTATAGTGTAAAAACTATATACAGATCCCCCTTAATTTATGGGTATTTACATATGATGTTAATGAATATATTTTGATACATATTTATTTTATATGGGTTTATCATGTTATGGATAATTATTTACTTATGGGTGATTAATTTATGAGAGTCCATTTAGAAGGATATAAAACCCATTATCATTCCATGGGTTTCTTATTTTATGATGAATGGTTGATTTCAAGTGGCACATGTATGTTTATATGATTGACTAATGGGTTTCTATATATCCTTCCAATGCATTGGATAATGTTTATATATCAATAGATATGTATATATGTTCACAATTATGTTATCTTTCAAGAAAGTGTGAATGTGTTCAACTCTTGAAGGTGATTTATAAATGGAAAAAATTTAGAAACTTTCGAGCATGGGTGAAAGTGTATTTCTCATAGAGGTAATGATTCTATATGATAATTTTTTCCACATTTATAAACTATCCAAATGTTACCCTCCCATAGATCTTGTTCACTGACTATTATTTTAATGCACATTTGAGTCATGACTTATTCTATGGAAAGTTATATTCCATGGATCATGGTTTGGGATCTTTAATATGTTTTCAATGATTTTATTATATCATGACCATGTACCGTGATTATACCAATTTGCTAAAAAAATTGACATTTATGAACTTTAATTATTATCGCATATGTTTACTCTTACTGATAATTTGTGGGAACCCCTTTTCTTATTTCACTATTTCTATAGCTTATGAATATTTTTGTAATTTATGATAATTCTTCAATAGAATATATAGTAAATTTATTACAGGGAAATGTTCAAAAGTATTGGAAATTTTTTGTAGTTATTATCCAATGATATTAAACCATTGTTTCATTAGTTTGTGAGATTAATTAAGAAATTTAATATCTAAATAATTTTAATGTTGTAAAATAAATTATGTTTTATTCCACTTTTTATCCAAGCTGTTAATTAATTATCATTTTTTACCAGACCCATTTGTTTGAGTCTAAGTCACATCAAGGAATAATAATATAGGAGGGATTACCATGATGAAATCACATGAAATTTGAGATGGACGAGATTAAACTGAAAATAAAATAGAGGAGGATATCCCTCTTGGGAACCCTAGGCTCTAACTAATGAGTAGAGGGAGAAAATAGATTTATTATTTTACAACCTTACAATTAAAAACCAAACATTTTTCTTTTACAAATATATAAACGTCTCAATGTTTAGCCACATGAATTGGAAAACAAAGATCCAACCATTTGTTTTCCTTTTTAAAGTAGAAAACCCCCAATAAAATGGTTCTTTATATAGTTACTCATAGTCCTTGAATGATTCACCATAAACTAAGTACTAACTTTGAGAGGTAATAGTGTATTTTTAGAATTGAACTAATAAACAACCTAATTAAGGGGACATAAATGGTTTAAACATAACCTTTAACATTATAATGAAAATTATTTATCAAAAACATAATGGTAAGCTACAAGGTTTATACTGACCATGAGTTTGACATGCCAAAACCAGGTAAATAATAAGAAAATATTAAAAACTAAAAAAATTTAAATCCCCCATAAAATATAAAATTTAAAATAACAAAAATTAATATATGATAATATAAAATAAACAACATTGTAACATTTTTGGGGCTAAATTAATTCCATGTATTCCAGAAAATGATAAACCACAATTGAAAAAATGACTACCAACAAATCATCCCCTTAATACTTCAAAAAATGTATAATGTGATATGTATCCACTAACATGTCTCCTATACCCAATGCTATGGTAAAAAACATTACCACCAAATCTATTAATATAATCTAAAAAATTATATATAATGTGGACATGAACATATTAACATACATAGTATGTTCTTTAATTTTATCATATATCTATTTGAAATTGGGCTTTTAATGCATTCATGTATAGAATAATTACAAAAACATTCCATTAGCAATAAACTCCCAATATATAACCACCATACCACCTTTATTTAATAACATATAACCATCTCACATCTTTATGTAACATTATTTCACCATCACACATTATTTCATAACCAAAACCATTATAATAAGCACCACTAATCAACATCCAAAAGTTGAGAAACATTCCTCCCAAAGGGACCTAACATTAATTTCCTCATATAGTAGTCTTTCTACAATGATCTCACTATTATACCACCACCACCAAGTATTTAGCCACTAGAAAGTCACTCAATATAATATATCTGTCACAAAATATAAATCCACAATTTTAGAACACATTATATTTCATTCAATAAGTAGTTATGCACTTGTATAGATCATTATTTATAACTACATCATTTGGATGAAGGGTTATCCACTTATAGGGACTCTCAGTAGTTTTTTAGGTGTCTATCCATTGGAGGTTTTCCCACAACCACCTATATCAGTTATGATTGTTTTTCACCCCTGATACATTTCGCAACATCATGATGTTACTACATTATGTCCCCTTCCTATTGGATAGGGGCTACCGACCCATGCCGAGTATCTATATCACACATGATGGAGGCCATTGACTAATTTACTTATACAAAAACACAGACATCTCCAAGCCCATGCATTTTTAAAATTAATATCAATTTATAAAAATATATGAATACAATTTAAAATCAACCATTAGAGAGTGTGAAAAACTGGAATGAAAAAATACAAAATAGATATCTACCACATAGATACTAAAAACTGTTGTAACATGTAATGTGGGAAGGTGTACTATTAAATGCACCTACAGGGACACACACCAGTGTATCCATATCACTAAGATCTATTTGGTCCTAGTCCCTCTAAGACTTGATCAAATGTTTGGTCATCTATATAAGACACTACATGTTCAGAAAAATCCCATGCAGGTGTGAGTATTATAATAACAAATAGGAAATTAAAAAATTACAAAGTATATCGCATGTGGAAAAGTGGCAACCAGCCTATCATAGGTATATGTCAATATATGAATATAATAATATTATCCTTTTATACTAAACATAGAAACATAGTCTAATGTTATTGAATGTCATAATAGTAATTCTATCCTAGGATTCACACTCAAAGGTTTCACATAGCCCTCATCCCTGAGAACTAACTCCTTGAGTCACATAGTACTGGTAGTGTCCATAAGAGATGTCGTTATAATCTGGTCTCACCAAAAAAAGTACATGATTGAAGTCCACAGAGAACGATATATAGATAAGGATTTCACCAAATTACATGGTTTATAACAACAAATCAATCTAGAATAAGTTGTTATGTATGGGATTGACAACCACATACTGTTGGTCACTAAGATACTAAGAACTCCCCTAGGGATGAGACGATGACAGAGGTTATTCCTCCAAGAATCTTGGAAGGATTCCAACAAGTCTATCAAAGACTAAAGTCCCTCTGAAGGGATCACAATCTGATGCCTAAGATGTATTTCCATAATGACCCACAACAATTAGATCATGGGGAAAAATATAATGAATTTTTCCCAAGATAAAGAGGAAAAGGAATCAAAGATATGTTTTAAGGATTACATGAAGTGTACTGGTAGTACACAACCTTTCCCTTCAACATAATTTTTTTCCCATGTATTATGGTCGAAGGTCATGTCCGTGTTTGGGTATACAACATTTCCATGATCATGTACTACAGATGATGTCCATGTATGGATGGCTATGTCCCTGCCGGAGTACACAACACATCCCATCCAATGTACACATATCCATGTTTGTGTACCCTCAAATGTTGACGTTGTGCTAGTAGTTTAAGGGCCATACACCATGTGATTTCTCTCACTCAAAGTGTGATATTTTTCATATCCCCAGAACTCAATATCTACACAGTTTGTCCCACATGGTGTGTAATTACAAATTACATTCTATGTAATAGGATATTTAACAGATCCCATGAATGCTTCATGAATCGTCTGAATCTTCTTCTACCACTATCACTCTTATCGGGAAATGTGGATCTGGAGACAATTGAGCTTGACCAGCACTGAATAATATATTTTCATTCTTCTAAATGTTTGTTAATCATCATTCCTTGAATAATTCCACTGTCGATTGAAACACATGAAATCGGTGACCCCAAATTCAAAATGATTTGGTGTTGATATGATATTCACATAATACCCATGTCATATGTAATATGGATCTACAATATCAAACCCTCCCACTATGAGATTTGGGTGAAATGAACAATTCATGCTATTTTAGTCAAACCATATGTCAATGACACACTTTTCATGAAAGCGTGAAGAATGGTGGTGAAAAAAACGAGAAACAAAAAAATGGGGAATGAACATTGTCCATGTTCAGTTTCTCATAATCTATTATTATTATAATGATGAATGAAGATAAAAAATTAATTCTTCCAATAACCCCTATTGATAATCCCATACCCACGATATGTTTGCTCTGCAGAATAATCAATTAGTCAACTAATTTCTGTTTGTTTTTGGAATATGAAAAAATGTATAAAATGTATATAAAACAATGTACTTAATCAAGTTGGATCGATCACTAGTGAAGAACGATTATGTGTCATGGTTATTAGTGAGATCCTCAAGTTCTATCACTCACTAGTTGATGATCTAGGATATGATCATTGCTCAATAATGGGACCTCCTCTAATTATATCTATCATCTTATCTCAATATGAAGGGTTACATGGAATAACTTGAAAATTATCAATAATACTATATTAATAGAATTATATTAGGTCATTGCATCTTGTAAAATAAAAAATATATATAAATAGTTTTATTTAATTATTTTTTAATTAACCTATGATGGGAATCAACCCAGACATCTGACACAATCCAAGGATAAGTGGTACCTCGGGTAAACAAATGCTCTTAACTCAACAGAGGCATCATATTTATGTTCTGATCATAAATTTGGACATTATTATGGCTTTTTTGGAAAATTTAAATTGCATGCATTAAATATATTTAATATATTTCTAAAATTAATTCTGGTCAAACTAGGCCTTCGAATCTCATAATGTCTCAACACCTAGTTCATAAAATAATCCATACAATTTAATAATAACATACATGGAAAAATTGGAGATGATAGATTATTACCACCTTGTGGATTTATGTTTTGGAAAGATAGAAAAACCTACTTAATGTGATATGATTACTGAGCACACATCTGGTCAACCATTCCTAGGTTCCCATTGGAAGATTCACATGTTTCCACTAGAAATGCACTGTAGGAGTCACACACCCATAGGGGATCTATTTTTACCAATACTCAATCTATTATGGCTATATAGATAAGGTAGTTCCATCATTGATGTCCATATCACCCCATTTGAGAACATGTTACATGTCGTTCATGTTCCTCCTCTTCTACAACACATAGAAGAAATCATTAATAAGTATAACAATGAATGTAGATCCAAGTGGTATTCCACCTCACCGACTCTACATGTTATCTGTAAAGGTCCAATGAATCTCATAGATATATTACCACCCTCGCTTTAGTGAATGTTGAGGTGACCCTCTCAGGAACTCATAGTCTTCAACAATGAACACCAAGGGCCTCTATCATTGGTCCACATAAGGCATGTAATAGCTATATGTTGTCCTCATATGCTCCTGGATGATCTGTTACTTCTTTTTACTTCCCCAAACCATCTCTAGTCCCAAGAGTTCTATATATCCTCGGTCAGTCCAACATAGGGGTGACTTGTAGGGACACCTATTCAAGTCCTGAAATGGTTCCATTCCAATGGTGGAATGGAAACAGTTGTTGTATTAAAACTCCAAAAATGTTAAGGGATCATCCCAACTACAAAAAAAGTTGAACATGAAATCCCATAACATTTCCTCCCAGACATGAATGGTCCACCCAGTAAATCCGTCATTTTAGGGGTAAAAATACCTACTAAAATCCAACAATGAAGATAAATATTATTTCAATTCCTTCCATAAATGAGATTTGATGTGAGAAACATTGTTAGAAACAATATTAGAGGGAATGCCTGGATTCAGACTATCTCCTTCACATAGTGGCATCCCTACATCTATACTAAACTTTTCTATAAAATAGTTATAAATAATGATGAAATGATGTGTCAGTCTATGATAACCTAGATATAATATTATCCCCTAGAAATAAATGGTAACCCCATCATAAATTCTATGGATATCCCATAACACTTATAATCTGGTACATCAAGGGTTTGATTTTAACCTATTCTATCATAGTTCCCATTCATCACGTGCTAACATGTATGGAATTAAAAGACAAGATCTAAAACTCCCTTCATCTTCTCTGGAAACAAAAGTAGATGTTAGAAGTCTTGATATATCTTCACCACAACAAGATGTACTGCGAAGGAATATACATGAATCTATCCATGTAACTCATCTCATATTATCACTGGTACCATCGTGTATCCTATTAAAATAATTGAATACTCCACAAATTCATAAAATTCATCTGGATGATGTCAAGTGGATATTTGGGTATATAAGGTCTCACGGCCAGTATCCCTAAGATGTGCCTACATAAATAAATATAAAATATGATGGGTGAAAACCATCCCTTGGAAGAAATATTATCTACCTCTTCAACAAAGGATAACAACAATGATACCAACTCCTCCAATATCCTAATGAATAACTCTGAAAACAATATCCTACTAATAGAATTGGATACTATGTCCTCCATCCCATTAGTACATTAAATATAAAAATAATAATCCCTGAGGAAATGTAGTCACTCCATCTATCTCACATTAGTATACTTTTTAGAGAACATATAAATTATATTCTTCTGGTCTGGATAGAACATTAAACTCTATCCCATCATGTAGTGTCACGACATCTTTAGTGTGATGTATACCGTTACTAACTAAAGACCATGAATCACTTAGTTATGCTCATGTGGAATGAAATCCAATGAATCATAAACAATAATCACCCACCTCTACATTATAAGAAAAATGTTTTTACTCTCAGATGCATCTCAGAACACTAAAAACTCATCACCTTCATCTAGAAATATCACGATGAGAGTGCTCATCAATATCTATCTCAAAACCAAGAAACCTAGAATGAACTGATCTCTACACAATAATATGAAATAAGAAGACTCTTCTTACTTCCTTCTCCATCCATCGTGGTCACAAAAAACCCAAATGTTGATTCCCTGGATGGTTTATTGGATCTTGAGGTTCTAATTGGATTACCATTTCCAAAAATATGTGACTATAAATTCCTAGTACCCATAACATTGGATTTATTATGTATTATATTTGTTGAGAGGTGAATGATGGTTATTGAAGATTGACCTTAGATATGGCTATCACTAATTGTGAGTACGGAATGAGGATATACCAAATTTTTCATTCATATGCCTCCATGGTTTCTAGAAGTACTTAGTGATTCTCATCGATGTGATGAACACCCAAGCATTTTTAGTGGGGTTAATGAATTCAATGTTTCAACATTTCATAGACTAGTTTTTTGTGGTCTTCACTGATGATATCCTCATTCCGTACTCACAATTAATGATAGCCATATCTAAGGTCAATCTTTAATAACTATCATTCCCCTCTCAACAATTAGAATACGTATTAAATACAATGTTGTGGGTACTTGGATTTTATAGTAACATTTGTTTTGGAAATGGTAACCCAATTAGAACCTCAAGCTCCAATCCACCCTCTAGGGAATCAACATTGGGGGTTTTTGTGACCAAGACGGATGGAGAAGGAAGTAAGAAGAGTTTTCTATTACATATTGTTGTCTTCTGTTGTCAAAGAAGATAAATAAATTTACATTATAAAGGATTAGTAAATCAGAATATGCTTTTCTGATTTGTATTTCAAAAATATAATAAGTTATGGGTATTTGTGAGGAAAGCCTTATGAATGAAAGGGGGATTAAAGATGCTGCTCTTAATATATTCTTTTTATTGGAAGGAAAGATGATGGTGGAAGATAGAGAAGTTATAATATTTTCCATGGATACCCTGACGATGCTAAAGTTGATCTATCAAAGGATATATATCATGATAGTGGAGTTTGTGATGAAATATAAAGAATGGTTATGAAATGCAATGAATAGAATCATTAAAAAGGAATGGATGATCTGGAGGCAATACAAAAGAATGTTTTATGTGCTGACCCCCTCACACTGTGAGCGCTTGAAAATTAGAGAAGTATCATGCTCTGAGGTGTGGAAAAATATTTAAAAATATGAGAGTGATTAGAATAAATAGATTTACATGCAAGAATAATAATTTGTGTGCAAGAAGAGAGTTGTGCGTAATAAGGGAGTTTCATGAAAATGGTCTTCTAGGAAAAAATTCTAATCGTGTGTGCATGGCATAAAAGTAGCACACAAGATGCCTAAGATGGTGCATGAAATATTTGGGTTCTTCACATGTATTCTGTTGTGTGTAAGATAGTTCTTACCAACTTCTGGGTAAGAAAGTGAAGATTTGAACTTCAGAGAATACACCTGTTCAATTTTAAAGAAGCATTGAAATACTGTAATTCCCTATTTATGAGAAAAGGGTGCACACAGACCTCCAGATTTCTTTCCAAGTGAAACACGAGGGTAAGGGAATATCATAATCATTTTATTCCACATAAAATGATTGTTTTCTACTAGATTGAGTGGTAATGGATTATATCTGGACAATACCAACAATTTTTATACTTTGGTTTAATAGTAAAACTTGTAAATCTTGTGTTACTGAGGTTTTTGTTGAGTCATTAAGGTTTTCCTTATGACTTTTCTATTCCTTCTTGTTTTGAAAATCACAAACACCTTATACTTAAAGAAAATATAATTTTTACCTCCATAAGGAAAATTTTCTTCCCTAAGGAAATTTACCCTAACCTAGATTTTCTTATACATATCAATATTTTTCTTAAGTATAAAGACCATATTCATACCCAAAACCCTGGAATCATATAATGTTATGAATTTGTGTATTCTTTTTTTAGGAACTGAATTCTTGATGTCAACTGTAATAATGTTCCACTCCAAATTCTGGATGTGAACTATTATGATGTTCCACTCCGAACATTCATGATTTCGACTCTGAACTCTTATAAAGTTCGACTATGAACTTTCACAAGTTCGACTCTAAACTCTTATGAAGTTCGAATCCACACTTTCATGAGTTAGACTCTGAATTCTTATAAAGTTTGAATCCAAAAAATTTTGAGTTCGACTCCGAACTTTCAGGAGTTCAACTCCGAACTCTTATGATGTTCGACTCCAAACATTCATGAGTTCGACTCCGAACTCTTATGAAGTTCGACTCCTAACATTCATGAGTTCGACTCCAAACTCTTATGAAGTTCGACTCCGAACATTCATGTGTTCGACTTCGAACTCTTATGAAGTTTGAATCTAAACTTTCATGAGTTTGACACCGAACTCTTATTATGTTCGAATCCGAACTTTCATGAGTTCGACTCCGAACTCTTATGAAGTTCAACTTTGATCTTCTGCAAGTTTATATTCTGAACTCTGGTGAATCCAGACTCCGAATTCCTATAAAACAGAATCCGAACATTTCATAATATATACTCCGAATTTAATTTTGGTTAGACTCTGAACATATAATTTTCTTATACTCTGAATTTTTGTATGAATTTTTCTTACATATGCTCCAATAAAAAACGATGTCGTGCATTCAGTTATACATGTTTGTTATTAAACGATGTGGTCCATTCTGTTTCTAATTAACCGTTGGTTGAGTTACAGGTGTACAGGTCCCTCCAAATTTCATGGAAAATATGACCGTAGGAGGAGTGAGCTAACCACTTAAAATTTGCCTATAAATAGAAGCTCATTCGGAATAACTCAACAACAAGTTGATTGATCTAGAGACCACATGCTGTTAAGGTGATTTCTAGGGAGAGAAGCTTTTCATGCCTTGTGCATACTAAACTGCTCGTTCAGATTGCTTCGTGCGACTCTGAATGTTGGTGACTAAATTCGTGGACTTCCGAGGATAGGAAAACAGAGGTGCCAACTACCCTAAAGTTTGAGGGCTTCCTTGATAAGGAAGAGAGAGGTTCCAACTACATTGAATTTGAGGTCTTGCAGGGATAACAAGACAGAGACACCGATCTTCATATCGAGGGCTTACCCTGGTGTGGGTATGACAGACATGCTAGCAAGTATAAATCAAGGGACCTTTATCCAAGGTTGTTGGATACCCATCACTTTGGGTTAAAATACTTATATCTTCTTACTTGTAGTTTTACTACTTGTTTTTCTAATGCATTGTGTATTATAAGGAAGGTATAATCTTCTTATATTTCCTAACACTTGTACTCTGATTAGTTTAGATTCTATAGACTTTAAGGTAGAATCTCACATTGTAAACTCTAGTTCCAATTATCCAATTGGTAATTACAGGTGTTGTGAATTTTTTTAGTTTAACTTTGTTAAACATAGTTTCTTCCTTGTCTAAAGAAAAATTTTAAAGTGTACAATTCACCCCTATTGTAAATTGAGCATATAAATCATTATTTCAAACCTACAATTGGTATAAAAGGTTGTATCTGAAATACTTATACTCACATTTATGTTTTTATTGCTCACGTTTTCATTTATCTTCATCCTTTCTTAGAAAGTTTTTATTCATTCTGAACATTGTCATTCCGAATTATTATTCTGAATTCCTCATTCTGAACATTGTGGTTACAAACTTTTCCTACTAACAAGTTTGGTTGCTAATGTTTTTTTAGAATGGAAGGAATCAATGTTGGTTCTAGTGAAAACTTAAATCCTACAAGACCACCAATCTTTGATGGTAATGACTATGAGTACTGGAGAGATAGAATGAAGACTTTTGTTATCATTACTAGAGTGGATAATTTCGTTATGCTTACTAGTGATTATAAAATTAATGATAAGGAAGTTAGAACATTCACTAACCAGGAAAAGCAATAGTATCAACTCAATTATAAGGTATGCAATACTTTACTATGTTTGATGACTATAAATATATATAGCCAAATTTATTCTTATGATGCATCTAATTGTATCTAGAAGAAGTTATAGGTTACACACTTTGGAACTTATAAAGTGATTGAAACGAGAAGAGATATTCTTAGAGCTGAATACCATGGATTCAATTTTCCATATGGAGAACCAATCTGTAAAGTTCAACAGAGGTTTATGAAAATTGTAAACATCTTATAGTCTATGGGAGAAAAAGGGTTATATGATGAAGCCTTTGTGGATAAGATAATTGATATTATGTCTAATGAGTGAGAATCAAAGAGAATAGATATTAATGAGAACAAGAAGGTCATTAAAATTTCTCTTGATGAACTATTTGGAACTCTTCTCCAATATGAAACAAGAATGAAGAGAGATGTTGACAACATAAAAAAGAAGAATGGGAATGGTATTGTTGCTTTTACCACAACATCAAATCATATGAAATCTAAGACTCCTGAGAGAGTAACCAGGTCTAACCCTAAGAAGATTATTATTCAATCAGAATCTAGTGATAGTGAAGTCTTAGAGAATGAGTTAGAAAATCTTGCTCGAAGGATGAACAAGATAGCTGTCCAGAAAAATTTCCAATTCAAGTATAGGAAAAAGGAAAGGAAAGATAGGAAATATGGAGAAGTTACTTGTTATGAATGGAAAAGAGCTGGACATATTATCCCAGATTGTCCTTTGATCAAAAAGAAAGAATGGAAAGAAAGGAATTCTCAAAGGAACCGAAAGAAGTATTACAAAACCAAAGCTATGAATGTTCTGAAATAAAATGACACCTAGAGTTCCAGTGGTGGGGACTCTTCATATGAATCTTCTGATTATGAATCTTCAAGACAAAAGAATCTTGGTCCTATAGCCAGATTACCTATTAAAAATCATTTCTTTATGGCTATGGTACACAATGTTGAATCATTGACCAATGTATCTTTAAATTCTAATGATAGTAAGTATTATAACTCTTCAGATGATGAATCCTCTTTTGATGAAGAAAATACTTCACCTACATATGAAGAAGTTTCTAGGTTTGCGGAACTTCTTGAGATTGAGAATTCCAAAATCAATAAAAACTTGATAAGGAAAACTCTAGGAATTCTATTCTTACGAAAGAAATATCAAATCTTTCTAAAGATCATGATAAGAAAAATGCTGGTATTATAAGTATCTCAAAATTTATTGAGGAAGTTAATTTTGAGAAGAACAAACATTCTAAAGAGTTAGAAAAAGTAATTTCTTAGAAAAGTGTTTTTGATCCTAGCTCTAGTTCTAAATCTAATGATTTTGAAGATAAAAACTTGGTTATAAAACTCAAGTCGAAAATATTTTTCTTAAATAAGTGTTTATCAAACTTTACCCATTGTAACTAAAATTTTGATAAAATGTATTCACAAATACGACCATTAAGAAACAAATCCGGATTTGGTTATACCCATGAAAAACCAATGTTTAGTAATAACTACTTTGTTCCTCAAACTGCCCCATTTTGAAACAACTGTCAATGTGGTGGTCACAGGGAAAAGAATTGTTCTTTAAAAAAAACCCAATTTCTAGGTTTTCATAAGGCTTACTTTTCTGAAAAGATGTGGGTTCCCAAAATTTGGTTATCTGTAAATCTCAATTCTAAATAAGTTTGGATTCGAAAAGTCTAATTCTTTTCTGGTTTTCAGGAAGATAAAGGAAGTACCAACAACAATACATGGTACATGGATAGTGGATGTTCCCGTCACATGACTAGTAACAAAAGATATTTTTAAATGATTATCAAAACGAAAGGAGGAAAGGTAAATTTTGGAGATATTGCTCAGGGGGAAATTGTTGGTGTTGGTAATATTTTTCTTCTTGGTAAAACATTAATTTCAAATGTTTTATTTGTTGAGGGTCTTAAGAACAACCTCATTAGCATAGGTCAGTTATCTAATGAAGGATACCTGGTGAATTTTAGGAATGATAAATTCTTAGTTCACAATTCCAAGGATGAATTAATTCTCTCAGCCAATAGGCAAGAGAATGTTTACACATTGAACCTAGAAGACCGCAGAAGCAAATATCTACTTTGCCTAAGTATAATGAATGATCATTCTTGGTAATGGCATAGAAGACTAGGTCACTGTAACCTTATAAACTTATGTAAACTTTTTAAGAAGAAACTCGTTAAGGATCTACCGGAGCTTAGATTCGATTCTTATAAAATTTGTGATCCTTGTCAATATGGAATGAAACATAAATATAGTTTTAAATCAATCGGTAAAGTGTCATCAACTGATGAATTATAGTTAGTGCACATGGATCTTTTTGGTCCAACACAAACTGGAAGTATTGCAGGCAAATATTATGTGATTTTTCTAGTTGATGATTACACCAGATTTACTTGGGTCTATTTTCTAACAAAGATGTCTGAAGCTTTTTCTTATTTCAAAATTTTTTGAGCACATGTTAAAAATGAGAAAATCTTCCACTTAATACTATTCATAGTGATCATGGAGGATAATTTCAAAATTATGATTTTGAAACTTTTTGTAGTAGAAAAGGTATTACCCAAAACTTTTCAGCACCTAGAACTCCTCAACAAAATATTGTAGTTGAAAGAAGAAATAGAATTCTTTAAGAGATAAGTAGAACCATGTTGCGTGAATATTCTATAGCTAGACATTTCTGGGATGAAACTGTAAGTACAGCTTGTTATACTATAAATCGTGTTTTGATTAGACCTTTTCATCATAAAGCCCCTTATGAGTTATGGAACGGTAGAAAACCAAGACTTTCCTACTTCAAGGTTTTTGGTTACAATGTATTCATTCTGAATACTAAAGATAATTTACATAAATTCGCACCAAAATCTGATGAAGGAATTTTCTTAGGCTACTCTACAAATTCTATGGCATATAGAGTTTTCAATAAAAATACTAGTATGGTTGAAGAAACAGTGCATGTAAAATTTGATGTGTCTGATCCTTTTGTTTTTAAACCATCCAAACCTACAACCTCAGATGTCTTTCCAAAAATGGATTATCAAAATTTGATAGAAGATCCTTCTGATAAGGAAAATGTTCAAAAAGATACTTATGAAACATTTACCCCAGAAGACTTTCTACCCAATGTTGATGAACAAGTTTTACAAAACCCAAACCAGGTTTTCCTTAAGAATCATCCCGGTGATAGTATCATTGGTGATGTAAATCAACCACTAAGGAATATAAGTTCCTTAAGAAATGAAGTAGAACATCTAGCATTTCTTTCCCAATTAGAACCAAAAAGCACTGATGAAGCTTTAGGTGATGATGATTAGATCAAATCCATAAAAGATGAACTAAATGAATTTGAAAGGAATAAAGTCTGGACCATGGTTGAAAGACCTAAGGAAACCTCTGTTATTGGAGTAAAATGGGTCTTCAGAAACAAGTGTGATGGAAATGGAGTCATTGTAAGAAATAAAGCTAGACTAGTTGCTAAAGGATATAATTAGTAAGAGGGAATAGACTATGATGAAACCTATTCTCCAGTAGGTAGACTTGAATCTATTTGTATTCTACTTTCCTTTACAACATTCATCAATTTTAAACTTTTTCAAATTGATGTAAAATGTGTTTTCCTTAATGGTTATGTTCAAGAGGATGTTTTTGTTGAACAACCTCTTGGCTTTGAAGATACAAAACATCCTGATCATGTTTTTAGACTTACCAAAGCTTTGTATGGTCTTAAACAATCCCCAAGACTCTGGTATGATAGACTTAAACATTTTTTGCTTCAAAATAACTATGTTAAGGGAAATGAAGATCCAACTCATTTTATAAATAAAGATAAGAAAAAAGTTTTAATTGTTCAAATTTATGTTGATGACATCATATTTGGTTCAACTCAGCAATCTTTAACTGATTCTTTTGCAAATCTAATGAAATCTGAGTCTGAATTGAGTATGATGGGTGAGTTAAAATTTTTCCATGGTTTTAAAATTTCTCAAAGACCAGATGGAACCTATATATCTCAACATAAGTATATTAATGATCTTTTTAAAAAGTATGGTTATGAAAACACTAAGAGTATAAGTACTCCCATTGGTACCTCAAACTCTTTAGATCTTGATGAAGCTGGGAAACCAGTAGATCAAACATCTTTTAGAGGTACGATAGGATGTTTACATTACATAACAGCTAGTCGACCAGACATAATGTTTTCAGTATGCTTATGTGAAAGATATCAATCCAATCCAAAAGAATCTCACATAAAGGCGGTAAAAATAATTTTTCTCTATCTAAAGGGAACCATAGAGCTAGGATTATTTTATAATTCTGGAAATGATTTTATTCTAAAAAGCTTTTCGGATGCTGACTTTGGTGGATGTAGAATGGATAGAAAGATTACATCTGGAACTTGAAATTTATTAGGAGATTCATTATATTCTTGGTCCTACAAGAAGGAACATTCTATAGCACTTTCCACTGCTGAAGCTAAATATGTAGCAGCTGGAAGTTATTGTGCTCAATTGTTATGAATGCAACACACACTCACAGATTATGGCCTGTGTTTTACTAAGACTCAAATTTTTTTGTGATAACAAAAGTTCCATTTCCCTACGTAAGAACCCTGCACATCACTCTCGTTCAATACACATAGACATTAAGAATCACTTTCTTAGGGATCACACACTTAAAAGAGATATCATTCTTCAGTTTATTAGAACACAAGATCAACTTGCTGATATTTTCACAAAATCATTACCCTCCGATAGATTTTAATACATTAAACAAAATCTAGGAATGATAACCGTAAGGTAATCATTCTTCATTAACTTCTTGTTGAACAATTCTCCTAACAGTAATAAACTATTTTTCATAGGGGGGGTACATTTGATTGTTAGTATAACTAAAATTTTTGTAATCTATTTTTCAAACTTAGTGTAACTAAAATTTTCGAAATCTGTTTTTCAAACTTAGTGTAACTAAAATTTTCGTAATTTTTTTTACTAAAATTTTCGTAGTTAATTTTTCAAAATTTTCGAAACTGAAATTTCTGGAACTAAAATTTTCAGGATTGAAATTCTCGGAATGAAAACATCCGGAATGGAGATATTCGTACTGAATATCGTAATGGGAACTTTCGTAACGATATTTTTCGTACTGGAACTTTTCTAATGATATTTTTCGTACTAAACCTTTTGTAAGAATATTTTTCGTACTAGAACTTTCATAACACTATTTTCGTATTGGAACTTTCATAACGATATTTTTCATACTGGAACTTTCATAATCAGTTTTCTTTTAAATTCATTTCTTCATGGAGAATATTACCAATTATGAACTATCATTCTAGCCAATCTGAAAGGTATAATATTCTTACCTAAAGTTTTGTAATCATGTTTTTCTTACTGGTATTTTCCTGAGTTTTAAAATAATTCGGATTCTAGTTTTCCTTAAATCTGAATGTTTTCATTAAAACCTCAAAAGATCGGAGTCAAGTTTTCCTTGCGACAGTGTTCTCAACTGTCATATCAGATCAAACGTTTTTCAACCATTAGATGGATTTTAGAAGACCAAATTTAACATCCATTGTCTATATAAAGGGGACCCCAATACTTGTCCCACATCAGTTTTTCAAAATTTTTGTGTCTCGAAGCCCTGCTGCTCTTCTTAAGACCGGTTCCGATCTTTGCAAAGCTGTTCCGAATCCTTCAGATCTCTTCGTTCTGAATGTCTATTGAATCAACATCTCATGATATTTCAACTTAAAATCCAATATCAAAATGATTAATCATCAGGGAAAGGTTGGTGCATCCGTATTTATATATGTTTTAATCCCTTATTTCAAAGAATATTAGACTGAATGGATGGGAGGATGTTTGCGTAGCAAGGTCAGATAAACAGGATCCAGTTTATACTAATTTTCTGATTGAGTTCTATGAGTCTGTTTCCTTCTAGTTGGAAGATGGAAGAGAGTGGTTTTCTTTTAAGCCTTATGGGAAGACTTACAATTTATCATTCACCAAGTCCGTGAGCTTGGTTGGTTTATCCTACGAAGGAGAAGCTGGGTTTTTCTCACACAAACATCCGTATGAGCAAGGAATTTTCAACAAGGTGAAGGCACAGAAGTGTCATGGACTTGAGGATGCTTCAACCATTAATATTGCTCGTCTCACTTGGAAAAATAGGATTATTCAGCTTTGGGTGAAAGGCTTTCTGGTTCCAAGAAGGGGAGACATGGATTATTTGATGAAAAGTGATATCTATGTCTTATATTTCTAGGTAAATCTATGAAAGATAAATTTGATGAGACATGTCTTGATTACGATCCAGAACATAAAAGAAGGGAATTTGAGAGCTCAAATAATTATGTACCCTGCCTTACTAACTAAGCTGATAGTTCGGTGCTTAGATCATTCAAGGTTGCATGCAAATCAAAAGTCCGGAATTGTTAGCTTATTATAGTAAGTGATGATACTTTGAAGAGGATGAAGAAGAGATTTTCTAGTGAATCTGGAGAATTATACTCTCTTTCTACGGAAGAAGTTGAGGAACTTCAGAATGGTACACACACTCCGGAACCATCCAAAATGAAAAGGAAGAAGAGAAAGCTTAAGGAAGTGACTGCTGATGAAGAAAATCCTAAATCTAAAGAAACTCAGTCTGCGCCCCCCAAGCCGAAGAAACAAAAAACTTATCCAGATGAAGTTTTTGCGAAGTAGAGGGAAGATAAGCAGAAGAGTAAAGAAGGGGATCCACAATTTGGATTAGACCCTGGAGAGGCTAAGGCCTTAAAAGAAAGAGATTCGAAGGAGTTAGAGAAGCAGGCGAAAGAGAAGAAAATGAAAAGGAATGTATCTGAAGCTGAAGTGGTGCAATCTTTGCTGAGAGCTACAGAGTTAGCAACTGAGCTGTTTCCGGTTCTGAAAACTTTCCTTACAGAACCTTCTTTACCAGAAACTCCAGCTAAGAATTATGTCACTCCGGAAAAATCCACGGGTAAAGAAGTAGTTGAAGAAGATGAAAAAGAAGCTGCTGAAGATGTAGAGGAAGAGGTTGAAGAAGAAGAAGAAGAAGAAGAAGAAGAAGAGGGAAGTGAATATTTAGATGTCTTGATCAAGAATGTATAGGATTATCAAGATAAGGCAGAATCCGCAATGTTAGTTACTCCAAGAAAGGAAGGTGAGGAAGGTAGTAAGAATGATGATAAGAAACAACAAGAAGAAGAGAATGTTCTAGATGATGAGGAAGAATCCTATTAGAGGAATTTTCTTGAGGAAGGACAAGAAAAGTAGAAACCAGATGAAGACTAGATAATTCATGTTTCTGAATCTGAGGAAGTATCCCTTGCTGAGGATCCAATTCCGAAATCTGATAAGGAGAAGCATGCTCTCATGGATACCCCTACAAAAGAAGTCTTCAGGATGAAGGATGCTGGTGGTTATTCTAAGAGGAACTAGTGCAAATTGAAGAAGAACAATCTCCAAGAGATTTATCTGATTCGGAGTCATCATCTCATGGGCTTGATTCTGTGGTTGATTCTCTGAAGAAGTTGGTGGACACCATTCCGATTTTTCCAACTATGGATTCTAGATGCCAGATGCTGCAACGGAGTATGAATTAGAAATCAGATTCCTTATCCATGGTCATGGATAAGTGTGTGATGATCGAAGCAGAACAAAAAAAATTTCTTATCGATTATGATGTGCATAGAAAGTCCTACAGTAAGGTAAAAAAGTGGTCTAGAAGAGTTGATGAAGACTTAGTGCAGTTTGAAAATTTTCAGACTGAAGTTCAAAATGATTTTGATACAGTGGATAAAAAGATTAAAAATCTTCAAGCTGGGCTAATTGATGAGCAGAGTTCTCAGAGTCAACAAGTGAAGGAACTAATTGACAAGGCTAATTATCTTGCTCAAAATCCTTTAAGTGATAGAAATATCCGGATTGAGCTTGAGAAATGACTCGTAAAACAAGATGAATTGTTAAAGATGCAGAAAGAAGCTATCAAGGCTCATGCAGAGGCTTTGAAAGCTCAAGAAGAAAAGACAAAATCCTTGGAGAGGCAAGTCGAGGAAGATCAAAGAGACCTAAATAAGCTCAAAACTTTGTTAAAGAAGCTGATTCCAAAGGAAAAGGAAGACAAATAAACCCACTCCGATCATTTGTTGTATTTTTCTTTCATTGTAAAATTTTCCCAACTCTAATGAAATGTTATTTGGTGGATTGTATCTTGTCATACACTAATGTTTTAGGTAACATATTTTCTTTTCCATTCCCTACAATTATTTTTGAAAATCACAAAGGGGGAGAAGGAAAAAGAACTACTCCTAAGGGGGAGAAAGAAAAATTTAAAATGCAGAGGAAAAATATCAAAGTTAAATATCCTTAAAGTAAGGGGGAGTTTCTCACTATGAAGTTTTTCATTCCCGTGATAATGAAAAATCCAATCTAGAAATTCAGAATACCATCCTTAGAGATTCAATGCCTAAGTGGGAGTTAGTTGTATTCACTTTTATCCACGATCGAAGGGAGATAAGTTTTAATTTCAAAGTCTAATGAATTTTTTTTCAAAGTACATATATTCTTTTTCGTAAGTATGTTTGTGCTTTACAAAAAGGGGGAGATTTTTGAGTTAATAAGGTTTTCCTTATGACTTTTCCTTTCCTTCTTGTTTTGAACATCACAAACAGCTTATACTTAAGAAAATATAAATTTTACCTCCATAAGGAAAAATTTCTTCCCTAAGGAAATTCACCCTAACCTAGATTTTCTTATACATATCAATATTTTTCATAAGTATAAAGACCAGATTCATACCCAAAACCCTGGAATCATATAATGTTATGAATTGGTGTGTTCTGTTTTTAGTATCCGAATTCTAGATGTGAACTGTAATAAAGTTCCACTCTGAATTCTGGATGTGAACTGTTATGATGTTCGACTACTAACTTTCATGAGTTCGACTCCGAACTCTTATAAAGTTCAACTATGACCTTTCATGAGTTCGACTTCGAACTCTTATGAAGTTCGACTCCAAACTTTCATGTGTTCGACTCTGAACTCATATAAGAATCAAATCCGAACTTTCATGAGTTTGACTCCGAACTTTCATGAGGTCGACTCCAAACACTTATGAAGTTCAACTCCAAACTTTCATGAGTTCGACTCCAAACTCTTATGATGTTTAACTCCGAACTTTCATGAGTTCGACTCCGAAATATTATGGAGTTCAAATACGAACTTTCATGAGTTCGACTCCGAACTCTTATGAAGCTCGACTCCGAACTTTCATGAGTTTGACTTCGAACTCTTATTAAGTTCAAATCCAAACTTGCATGAGTTCAACTCCAAACTCTTATGAAGTTCAACTTCGAACTTCTGCAAGTTTAGATTCTGATCTCTGGTGAAACCAGACTTCGAATTCCTATAAAATAGAATCCAAACATTTCTTAACATAGACTCCAAATTTCATTTTGGTTAGAATCCAAACTTATAATTTGCTTACACTTTGAATTTTGTATGGATTTTCCTTTCATATGCTCTATTAAAAAACGATGTCGTGAATTCAGTTATACATGGTTTGTTATTAAACGATGTCATCCATTCTGTTTCTAATTATCCTTTGGTTGAGTTACATGTGTACAAGTCCCACCAAATTTCATGGAAATATTACCGTTGGAGGATGGAGCTGACCGTTGGAAATTTTCCTATAAATAGGACGCCATTTGAAAGATCTCAACATCAAGTTGATCGATCTAGATACCACACATTGTTAAGGTGATTTCTATAGAGAGAAACTTTTAATCCCTTGTCTTTACTAAATTGTTCATTCAGATTGCTCCGTACGACTCCAAATGTTGGTGATTACATTCGAGGACTTTCGGGGATAGGAAAACAAAGGTTCCGACTACATTGAAGTTAGAGAGATTCCTTGCTGAGGAAGATAGAGGTTCCAACTACCTTGAATTTGAGGGCTTGCGGGGATAGAAAGACAGAGACACCGATCTACGTATCGAGGTCTTACCCTGGTGTGGGTAAGACATACATGCTTGAAAGTATATATCAAGGGACCTTTATCCAAGGTTGTTGGATACCCTTCACTTTGGGTTAATAGACTTATATCTTGTTACTTGTAGTTTTACTACTTGTTTTTCCGCTGCATTGTGTATTGTGAGGAAAGTATAATCTTCTTATATTTCCTTACACTTGTACTCTGATTAGTCTAGATTCTATACACTTTAAGGTAGAATCTCATATTGTAAAATTTTGTTCCAATTCTCCAATTGGTAATTAGAGATGTTGTGAATTTTCTTAGTTTAACATTGTTAAACATAGTTTCTTCCATGTCTACGAAAAGTTTTAAAGTGTACAATTCACCCCCGTCACTCTTGTAAAATGAGCATTTACATCATTATTTCGATCTGACAGTTGTGTGTGTCAAGAAGGGAAGAAACTCTTTAATAGTAGGTGAATGTTGTTTCGAAAATAAGGAAACCTAAAAATAAAATTGATTCCATTGATTCATGACCTCCCCTCTCAGTAAAAATTGGATCCTGACTAGAAACTATATTGTTTCCCAGTGTTTGACACTGGGTCAGAGAAATCCCTTCCCCTACCTGTTCTCCAACTTCACCCTTAGAATATGAAGATATAGGGGACCCATCAAAAATTATATAACACATGAAGAGGTCAATATAGCGTGTATATAAAATTAGAAGGTGATGTCTTGGTGGGGAGGTAAGCCTAGGACATCCTCGGGACTATATTCCATGTACTCTGCAACAACTATAGGAAACTAAAAAAATCATAGAATCTATAATGAATTATATTTTTTCAAATACATTTTTAGATAATTCATTTTAAAATTATAAAACCAGGCACTGAGATGGCATGAAATTCTGAGGCCTAGTGTGCCCAGATTTATGTATCGAAAATTGATGTGTTTTTAAACAGTGTGTGTGAGTGGTTTTCCTAAAAATGTGGAATAACATATAAACTAGTGTCCTCATTGGAAATATAAGGGAACATTTGATCTCATATTAGTGGATTTACCCTAGGAGCGACATAAATTTTGTCAGTGTAGGTATTCAGTGGGAAACCCCGAAATGGACGTAACCCAATAAAAAATTAAATTATTTTATTTTATTTTTAAATCTTATTAACTCATAAACATTAACTCATATTGGAAATCTGAGACCATCATTGATCTTGTAATGTGGTGTTTTCCTTTAGTGGATCCTATCATTGACCGATGCAGATTGAACGAGAATGTTAATTTTTATAAGTTTCATGAATACAATTATTTGAAATCATTATTTTATTTTTCACATTTCGACATAATTCATCATATTTTAAATGTGGAGAGTCATCTAAACTACAATTATTTGTCACAGAAATGATGAAACAAATTTAAAATGTTGATAACTTTTAATGCATTTCATTCATTAATCAGTGGACGAGACCATAGCTTGAATTCATAATGCTAGAGATTTGTCCCTGATTCTCTGATGTTTCTCTAAGGGGAGAGAAGGAAGACCTCTCACCAGCGATAACGATTTGGGGATTAGATCTTGGATCAAGCACCAATCAACCAAAAATCAAGTTTTTTCGTGGATTGTAATGACCCAAACATTTATTAATGAAAATTCATCTTGATCAAATTAAATGTCTTATTATGTAAAATCTTTATATAACATATGCACTACTTTGGTATTATTATTTTGGTTTTCAAAATACCATTATAAATTGTTACAATTGCTAATATATCCATTGAATAGTGATAACATGATTAGTAAAAATATATGGCTTTAATAAATCCATTTATCTTAGACAAAGGATGTGATGGTCTCATCCTGTACAATTACTCCATATGAAACCAATGTGATGGATCTTGGAAAGGAGGTGGCTTTATTGGTATTCGCTATTGACCAATCCTAATCCAAGTTTCAGCATGTTATGCTCAAGCGGATATGCCTATGAGAGAAGTGGAAGATGATAAATATTACCACCCAAGTGATGTTATCCAATCACCCCAAGAGTCTGTCACCATTGCACACCTTACACTTAGGTAATATGTGGGTGTTAGAAGGGGTTAGGTAACAAGACCCTAGCACTATGATTATGTGTATTATTTTTATATTGAATATATATTATACATTCATCTTATTATTGTTACATTGTAAATACTTTTTAAATAACAAAATGTAATTTTTTGGTTAATATTCATTTAAGTAATATATTTTGACAAATTAATGGATTTTTAATTAAATAATATTTTCAAAAAATAATATTACTAATTTAATTTTTATTAAATATAAATGATGGTATAATTTTTATGAATACAATTGTAATTTTTACTAAGGTTTGATAGCCTTTTTTCTCAAAACCCATGAATTTCATATAAAATGAATAATATATTTGGAATCAGGATGTCAAAATTATTCAATGTTTAATTTTTCATAATTTTCTGAGCCAGTCAAATGTTTGGTTAAAAATTAAATACCATTTAAATATATAATGTGTTTTATGACATCATAACGAATAAATAATGATGTAATAAAATAATATAAAATGTTTTTTATTCCAATATATGTTTTACAATTATAATAATGTTATTCTAGAATTGTTTGATTTATTTTACAATGCTTTAGTGGACCCTCCAATACTTATAAAACATTTTAACCTTTTAAAATGATTTCTATGAGGGTGTGACTCACCACCACATATAATGAATATATTTTAAGACGACCAGCCATTGGACATATAAAATAATATTTTCTTCTCCCCTATGGAAAATAACATTGGAAAAAACCATGGGATGGTTTGTGGGTTTTATTAGTTTAATGGGTGGTGCCCAAAACCTAAAAAATAAATAATTTCCTCTGTTTCCATATGTAAACCCACCCAAGCTCACACATAATCATCACTAAAAGCCTTTAGAGCTCAACCAAACTCTGACATACTCTCTCCCAAATCATCCCAAGTCGCCCCAAGCTCCCAAGAATCCTCTCTAAAGGCTCTCCCAAGCCATTGGGATCACACTTCCATGTAAGGGATTTCTTCCTTTCTCATATTTGTCCAAATTTATTTAGGTTTTTGTACCCTTTAATTTTCAATTAAAAATGTTTTGGAATAATTTATCACCGCTCTCATACATACAAACTTATTTTTGAATGATTAGACACCCATTTATCTCTCAGTAATGCCTCCCTTGTACACCTGTTACTATGCATAAATTCCATAAGGGATTTCTATCATCTCATTCACATTCAAGATATTATTTGATATAATGTTACTAAATTCCATTACATATGTTAGAAAATGTGTCTATATGAACCCATTACTATCCATATCATTTACATATGATGAGATATCAATTTATCTCTCATCAACCATTTTAATGAATTCTTATGTCACACCATTATGCTACCGAAATTGTACCACGATTTTTCAAGCCAAAGTCATTGTGTAGTGGATACCATGCTCATTTCTATATCAAGGATATTTACTTTTATGAAAATTTAATTATTGATTATATATTTTCATGCATTTATGACACATTTGTTTATCATGCAATAAATGATGATTTTGATTGATTCCATGTTGTATGATCGTTGTGTCACACTTATGCATGAAATGAAATGATTAAGAAGGGTGCACCCTTATTAAAAATCAATGAATTGGGTAAATATTAGTATCATGATGTGTAAAGTGAAATGAGGGTTTAATCATGGTAATTCATGTTCAACTAGGGTTTACTCATTCACCATGTGCAATGATCCTGTTCTCATGATAATATCTTTTTAAATGTTGTTGTCATATTTCAAGGTAATGATAATCGTTCTATTTCATGACTTTGTGTTCATGTTTCTATTATTATCCATTGATATTATTATTTCATAACATGTACTTTATTATTCATGTTATGATTTGGTTACTCCCTTAATCGGCTTTAGGTATCACCCTTTTCTAATGCATGTTCTCAGATTATCCCATGCAATGCTATGTACGAAGGATTGTGTGTGGGCATGTAAAAGAAGTTTTCAATAACGATTTGTATTTCATGTTTTAAGTTGTTATGTAATGTTATTTTGACTCAAATACACTATACACCTCCATATTCCATGTTGTTTATGTGATGAGTTTATGTAATAAATTATGATAATGTGTTAAATAAAGAGAAGGGTTTTTATAGTTGGTATCAAAGGAAATGATTAGTTAATTTTTTGATTACGATTAGAAAAACCTTGGAAAATCAATAGGTATGATTCAAAGTATAATAAAAACACCCTATATTTTCGTGAGTATTGATTAAATTGTTTATCAAGAAAAATCATCCTTGTCGGGATATAAGGAGGTAGAGGTTGCTCTGGAACCGATGTATCTAGGGATAAAACCAAAAAACACCACTTTGAGCTATACTCAAATGAGAACTGGTGCATGAAAATGGTTCTTGCTGCACTCTTGGTTATGACACTTCTGAGGGATATGCTTTGGGGAATTCATAAGAATAGTATGAACCATTATTAAGGGAATCAAAAATACCCCTATGAAATTATGTTGGGAAGTATATAATAGATAACATAGAATGAATCCTCTAAATTCATATGTTAAGGAAATAAAAGTAATTTATAAGTCATTCATTTTTTCTTTGGATTAGCATTTATGAGTTATCCCTAAAATTTCTTTTATTCTAGATAATGGACGGTAATAGGAGGACTCGGGATAACAACACATGTGAAGAACAATGTGATGACCATTCTAATGAGATGCCAAATCTGATGGGAGCTGGAATTGTGAACTTTGTCACTGTAATCTCTTAGTTAAATCATGTTTTTAATAGAAACATGTGTCAAGATGAACATTCAACCCCCCCTGAAAGAACATTTCAAAATCAAGATCTTCATGAAACAATTTCCGCATACGTTTAATCTATCATCTGATATCTCAATCTCCAAACAATAGATAAAATCCATCGAGAAAATCTCCTCCACCCTTCAATGTTCTGAAAAAGAGAAGGTTCTTCTAGATGCATATCATATGAAGGGTAAAACTGATCAATGAGAGAAATTGATAAACAATATGTATCCTAAGGTGGATATTGAGGTGTTGTAATGGAAGTTTTTATGGAAAATGTTTTTTTACAAATATTTTCCTCGCACCCTCTGATATAAGATGGAAAGGGACTTCTTTTTACTAAGTAAAAAATATCAAAAATATATCATTGAGTACAAGGAAAAATTCACAAGCCTTTAATGATATTCCTACAACATTATTGTTACCCACAAATGAAAGGGTGACAACTTATTTGGTGGTCTAAAACCTAGCCTACAGAAAGCCCTAGAGATCTGTTACTTCGAGAGCTATGAGAAAATTGTCTGATGTTCCCACAAAGTTGAAATGGAGATAGGGTAAAATTAGGGGTATCATGGAGATAAGAAGAATAAGGTGGACTTCAATTATAGTGTAACAATGTAAAAATCCAATGGTGTTATGAAAATCGATCACCCCACTTTCCAAAGGTGCAGAAAGAAGAACCCTAAAAATTTCCTGGAGGGGATGAGAAAATGATATATGTATAGAATAGAAGGGAACCTAGCCATTAAATACAGAAAAGAAAAACCCATAGCAGCAACATAGGAGAGAAACACTGTAATCAACCCTCAATGCATTTTTTATTTCTTCAACTATAATAAATCAAAGCAATTTTCAAACCATTTCTCTATTCAAGGGGTTTTTGGAGGCAACCAACAACTTCCAAGGAAGCACAAACTATCTTTTTCCATCACTACCACCGTTGTAAACCACAAAAATTAATTGGTCATAGGTACTCTAATTATTAAATCAATAATAGAGGACATAAATTTTCTTTATGGTTATATGCATTATTTATATCCTGAATGTTTTGTAGAACTATCCAAACATCACCACATGTCAGGGAAGTAAAGATGTCAGTCAGAAAGAAAAAAAGGGTAAATCGATTGCATCCCAAAAATTTAACTCATCGCTTATCATATTATGTGGATTGAACCTCTTGAAGAACCTATTCATACTCCATTTGGTTGAATATGATGCAATTCTTGTCATGGATTTTATTTCCTTATATAGATCAAACATAAATTTCCATTAGAGGGAAATAACCCTCCATATGGTGAATCGACCCCTGATTCTGTACAAGTGTTTGGAGGAAGATAAATATTATATAACACCATCATCTAATGTGTGGATAATACTACCCCAAGATCACACATATCAGCATCATATAACTGAGTCTATGAAAGCAGCCCTCTATGAGGACATACCTATTATGAGAGGGATTTGTTGAAGTGTTTCTTGAGGAATTTCCTAGTCTTTCTTTTAAAAGAGATGTATAATCCTCAATTCATCTTATATCTAGGGAGTTTACAATATATAAGACTCCATATATAATGGAAATTATAGAGATTGAGGAGAAGAAGAAACAACTACAAGATATTCTATATAAAGGATTTATACACCTAAGTGCTTCACCATAGAGCGCACCAGTAATCTTCATCAAGAAGAAGGATGGGTCAATGTTCTTCTACATTGATTATCACGAACTGAAAAAAATCATGATGAAAAAAATTATCTTTTTCCACTAATTGATGACTTTTTCGATCAACTACGTGGAGCACAATATTTCTCCGAGGTGGATTTGTGGTTGGGATATTACAAAGTAAGTGTGAAGGAGGATATCCCAAAAACATTTTTTGTGCAAGAAATGAGCACTATGAATTAATTTTAATGCCTTTTAGACAAACAAATACTCAAACAATCTTCATGGACATGATTAATATAGTTTTTAGAGATTACCTCAAAAAATTTATGGTAGTCATTATAGATGATATTCTTATATACTCCCAAACAAAGGAGGGGCATGAGGAATATCTAAGCACTAAACTAGAGACCATGTTAAAGGATAATCTCTATGAAATGTACATCATGATTGAGTTCTGGTTAAGGGAAGTATCATTATTAGGTCATATCATCACATGTAGTGGTATATATGTGGATCCTTACAAGATAACTACAATTGTGTGATGGACAAGGACAACATCAGTAACAAATATCTGTAGCTTTATGGTGTTAGCTAGATATTATCATCGATTTGTGAGAAATTTTTCATGATTGTCCAACCCTCTTACCAAGCTAACTCAGAAGGGAGTAAATTTTTATAGGAGTGATGAATGCGAAGAGAGCTTCAAGGAGTTGAAAAGGAGTCATATCACTACACCTATTCTCACACTACCCATAAGTGGAGAACATTATCAGGTATTTAGTGATGCTTAGAAGAAGGGTATGGGATGTGTGTTGATGAAAAATGACAAAATAATTGCCTATGCTTCATGGAAATCGAAATTTCATGAGAAAATATACCCAAAAAATGATCTGGAGTAGGCTGTAGCAATACTCGCTTTAAAAATTTGGAAACACAAACTCTTTAGGGAGAAGTGTGAAATATACATGGCCCATAAAAGCCTCATGTATATATTCTCATAGAAGGAGTTTAACATGCACCCAAGAATATGGTTAGAGATGATCAAAGACTATGACTTCTCAATCCATTACCACACTAAGAAAGAGAAAAAGGTTCCACATGCTCTATGTAGAAAGGGCCCAGTGACTCTATCATGGATTTTAATTAAAAAGAATCCATTCTTCTCAAATTTGGGGAATATGGACATGGGAATCATAAAGAATGTAAAATCATCAATTCATTCACAAATTATTACTGAGAAATCTCTTTTGGAAAGTTTAAAGGATGCTCAAAAGGATGATGTGAGAATCTAGAAGAAAGTGGAAACTATCCGTAAAGGTAAATCCTCAGAGTTCATTGTTAATTAAGAAGGAATTATGGGATTTGGGAAAAGACTATGTGTTCCATGAAGTCTGTATATGAAGAAAGAACATTTTCATTATGCAGATAGTTTAAATTTATACATTCACCTAAGAAACAAAAGGTATATCATGATATTCAAGAGCATTATTGGTGGTATCACATGAAAGAGGAGAGATCTGAGTATACATCCACTACGGGAAAAAGGGGTTTCTGGACGGGTTATTTGCGACAGAGGTATTTTCCCGTCGCAAATAACCACTTATTTGCGACGGGGAAATCTCACCCGTCGCAAAAGGCTTGGCGCGCAAAGCGCGCCAAACCACGGGAAAGTTATTTGCGATGGGTGGTTACCACCCGTCGCAAATAACCGGCGGCAGTTAAAACTATTTGCGACAGGAATATACCCCGTCGCAAATACCCGGTGACGGTAAAAACTATTTGCGACGGGAATATACCCCCCATCGCAAATAGTATGTCGGCAGGTTAATATTTGCGACAGGACCCGTCGCAAATAACTATTTAACTGTTGACTGTGATAAATGCGGGCTCAAGTATTTGTGACGGGTCCCGTCGCAAATAATACTATTCGCAACGGGTATCCGGTCGCAAATACTCCTGTCGCAAATAATCTAACCTATAAATACCCCCACCCGTTTTTTTCCATTCATTCTCAACTTCTCTCAAAACTCTATTTTTAGAATTCACAGTTTCTTAAGTTTAATTTTTATTTCCAGATTTGATATTGATGTCTTCAACAATTATCGGAGATCAACTTCAGATCAATTTTAAAGGTATTTATTTTCTGTTTAATTTAATATTTAATTTAAATTTTTATTAGTTTTATTTATTTTTAATTAGTTGTAATTTAATTGTGTCTATATTGTTTTTTTATTTAATAAATTTAAATTATTATTATTTACTGTTCATAGTTAATGGTATTTAGTAGTAATTAATAATAATTAGAAATAATTAATAATAAATATGAATAAACCTCCCCCATGCGCGCATTAACCTTTACAACTAATCCATTTCATTTTTTTATACATGTAATGATCTATCTATATATATATAGTTATATTTTTTCGTATATTAATATAGATTTATATTAATATAAATATATTTGGTTATATAAATATATATATATTTATTTATTCGTATATTAATATATATTTATTCTATATATATATATGTAGTTATAAGTTTTTATTCGTATATTTATTTGTATATTAATTAATATATATTTATAAGCTTAGTTTTAATTAAATTTATAAAATATGGGTTTTTATGTATATGTATAAATACATAAATAAATAAATAAATAAATACATATATACAATAGACACACACACACACACATATATATATATATATGTATAGTTATGAATGAATACATAGGAATGAGGGGGTGAAAATCCACCGAGAATGTTAAAATGGCTATAACTTCTAATCCGTAAGTCCCTTACAACTCCACAACTAGTCAAATCGAAGAACATGAAATGATATTCGATATGATATGCGGTACATGCCAAACGGACATCCGGATTGGATGTTATAGCCATTTTAATGTTTAAACGACCATAACTTCTAATCCAGAAGTCCGTTTCTGCTCCAAAATCAGTCAAATCGAAGAACATGAAACGATCTTCGATATGATATACGGTATAAGTTTATCGGACATCGGGAGAAGAAGTTATAGTTGTTTAAACGGTGAAAAACTGGGGTACCCCGACTGAAAACTCAGTTTTGGAGGCCTTCTGGGCCTTTTTGGCCTTGAAAAAACCTTGGACGGGTTCCACCGGTTGATAGCGCTGTAGAGCTTGTCGCAGGCTTCGATTTGATATGTTGTGGAGCTCAAACGGAGTCTCAGATCAAAAGTTATGGCCGTTTGAAGTTTGGGTTTCATTTTTAACTTATTTTCCATCTTTCTTTATTTTTTTTATTATTTTTATATTCAAAGAGTTATTAAATGACTATTAACTGATAAAAATTACATAATTACTAATTAAAAATATTTTTTAATTTATTTTATAAGCCTCTTTTACTGAACATCTTATACATTCATATTTGATTTTCATTATTCCTTTCTAAAACATTTTAAAAAAATAAATATTATATTTATATCAATATAAATAGGTTTATTGATTTATATAATAATAAATAAATTTTTTAATTTTTTTTAATTTTTTTATTATTATTTGCGATGGGCCCATTGCAAATACCCGCTTCGAAGCAACCATTTGTGACGGGAATATGGCCCGTCGCAAATACTTTTTGCGACGAGCCCGTCGCAAAAGATTTTTTTAAAAAAACTAGAAACCTCTTTGCGACAGGCCAATATCCCGTCGCAAATACGTGTCTTTGCGACGGGCCCGTCGCAAAAAAAATTAGTTCCGACGGCGTTTTCTGCAACGGGCGATTTGCGACGGGGTACCGTCGTGAAAGGCTATTTGCGATGGGATCCCGTCGCAAATGACCAGTCGCAAATATCTATATTTCCCGTAGTGATCAAAGTTCCTGGTATGTTAGAATATGAAGGTTGAGAGGATGAAGTCTAACAATATGATGAAACCATTACCCATACCAGCATGGAGATAAGAGAACATCACCCTGGACTTAGTCACTAGACATCTGAAGACATCCAAAGAAAACAATGATGTCTTGGTTGTTGTGGATCATCTTACAAATACAGCACACTTCATCACAATTTTGGAGGATTTATCATTGGATCATGTGGCACAAATATGTATCTGAGAAGTGGGAAGGTGTCATGGAGGACCACTATCTATTGTATCAGATCAAGATCCAAGATTCACCTCAATGTTGTGGAAGATTATTCAAAAAATTTTGAATACTGAGCTAAACTTCGGTACGGCTTATCATCCTCATACTGATAGAAAATCTGAGCAGGCAATCCAAATACTTGAGGACATGTTAAGATCATGCTCAATGGAATTTAAAAGATGATGGGATAAAAATATTCCTCTGGTTGTGTTCTATTAAAAAAACGTTCCACTCAAGCATCCAAATGAATACTTATGAATCCCTTTATTAGAAGAGGTGCAGTGCACCGACATGTTAGGATGATGTTATGGAGAAAAAACTCCTAGGTCCATAAATGGTGGAAGAAATGATGGAGAAGGTTAAGACCATCCAGTAGTGCATTAAAGCTGCTTAGAGTCGACCAAAGAGCTATGCTGAAAATCATCGACGATACCTAGAGTTTGATGTCAGAGACATGGTATTCCAATGCATATCACCATGTAAGAGAGTTATGAGATTTGGGAAGAAGTGAAAGCTTAGTCCAATGTACATCGTCTCTTTTGAGATCATTGATTGCATTGGAGAAATTTCGTATCGACTAAAACTCCCACTGAAACTATATAAATTGCATGATGTATTCCATGTATCACTCTTTTGGATGTACATACCAGACCCATCACATGTACTCAATCCAGAGGTAGTACCATTGGAGAATTACTTCTCTTATGTAGAGAATCCAATGAAGATCTTAGATCATAGGGAAAAAATTCTATGAAATAAGGCAATTCCCCTCATCAAGGTGTTGTGAAAAAAAACAAGAGTGTGAAGAACCAACATGGGAATCAGATGAAGTGATAAGGCAGAGTTACGCTCATCTGTTTTACTGTGGGAAAAATAAATTTCAAGGGTGAAATTTCTTAAGGGGAGAAGATTGTAACGACCCAAAATTTTATTAATGAATATCCATCTTTAACGTATTAAATGTCTTATTATGTAAAATGGTTATATAACATATTCAATTCTTTGGTTTTAATATTTTTTATTTAAAAACACAATTATGAATTGTTACCATTGATAATATAGTCGTTGAATAGTGATCTCATGATTTCTATAAATATAGGAATTTAACAAATCCCATTTACTCATACCATAGAAGTGATGGACTCATCTAGTTTAATTGATCAGTATGAAGACCACTTTTCGATAGTTGGAAATGAGGTTCCATCAATGGGCTTAGATCTTGACCCAGCCTAGATCGATCTTCAAATCATTAATCTCATGTAGAACCTCATACGGGAGAAGTGGATGTTGATAGTGATTACCACCTGAGCAATGTTATGTGAGCCACCCCAAGAGTCTGTCACTATCACACACCATAAAAATAGGTCATATGCAGGTGTTATAAGGATTTATGTAACATACCCTATAACATTGATTATTTTCACTATTATTGTGTAGAATAATGAATACACATTTATTTTAATATAGTTACTTTGTAAATTGTTTATAAAGCATAAATAGTATTTTTTTGGTTAATATTCAATTAAGAAATATATATCTTTGAATTAATTATTTTTTGAATTAAATAATATTTTAATAAAATATTATTATTAAATTAGTTTTTGTTAAATATAAAAGATCATATAAGTTTTAGGAATACAATTGTAATTTATATTATGGTTTAAACATCGTTTTTCTCAAAACACATGAATTTTCGATAAATGTATGTTGTTATTTTAATAAAAAAATTAACATATTTTGAAAATAATTTAGATAAAATGAATATATTTTTTAAAATCAGGATTTTTAATTTATCCAGCAGTAATTTTTGCATAATTTGCTGAGACAGTCAAATTTTTTGGTAAATATTATATTTCATTTAAATATATAACCTGTTTTAAAACATCATAATGACTCAATAGTGATGTAATAAAATACTATAAATTGTATTTCTGGAAAATATATGTTTTACCATTAATATGATTTCATTTTTGGTATGTTTTATTTGTTTTAAAAATCATTATTGTACCCTCCAAGACTAATTACAAATTTTAACTTTTTAAAATGATTTCATTAAGGGTGTGACTCACCTCCAGATAATCAAGACAAAAATTTTAATAAGTTAGGAAATTGGCCTTATAAAATATTGTTTTCCACTCCCCATTCGAAAAAAACCATAGGCAAAAAACCTAGGATGTTTTGTGGGTTTAATTATTTTAATGTGTGGTGTCCAAAACCAAAATAACAAAGAATTACCACTTTTTCCTACATAAACCCACCCAAGATCCCACTTACTCATCACTCAAAAACTGATTTTTTCGACCAAACTCTACCATACTCTCTCTATAATCCTCTAAATGTGCCCCAATCTCCCAAAAATCCTCTCTAATGCCTCTCTCATTCAATTGGGATCACAATTCCAAGTAAGGGATTTCTTCCATTCTCATTTTGTCCAATTTATATTGTTTTCATGCCCTTCTATTTTCAATTAAAAATATTGGGTATGATTTGGATCCTCCCCCATAATTCCCTCATTATTTTCTAATTATGAGAGACCTCATTATCTTTCATTAATGACTCCCATGTACACCTATTACTATGCTGATGTTTTGTAAGGGATTCTCTCTCCTCATTTTCATTCAAGATATTCTTTTATATTATGAATCTAAATTACATTACATATATTGTGAAATGTATAAATATGAACCATTTACTATCAATTTCTTGTACATATGATGACATACCCATTTCTCTCTCATGAACCATTTTTATGAATTCTTATGTCACATTGTCATGCTGCTGAAATTACACCGCAATTTTACAAGAAAATGTAATTTTGTAGTTTATACCATGCCCATTTCACTAACAAGGGTATTCACTTAGATTCACATTTACCTATTTATTATATAGTTTCATTTATGTATTTCACAATCTTTTATAATGAAAAAATGACGATGTTGAATGATTCCATGTTGTATGATCCATGTGGCACACATATGCATGAAATGAAATGATTATGAAGGGTGCGCCCTGATAGTTCTCTGATACATTGGGTAATTATTAGTTCAATGATAATTCAAGTGAAATGAGGTTTTACTCATACTAATTGAAGTGAAATTAGGGTTTACCCATTCTCTACATGCAATGAGCTTTGGATCATGCTAATATCATGTTAAATGTTGTTACCACATTTCCATGTTATGATAAACATGTTATATCATGCCTTTCTGTTCACATTTACCTTATGATCCATTGATATTCTTGTTGACTATAATTTGTTGTAGTCTTCGTTTTATTCCTTTTTTACTTATTTACTGGTCTTTATAGCACCCCATTTTCTAATGCATGTCCTCAGGTTATCCCAAGCAATACAATGTACGAAGGATAGTATGTGGCCATGTAAAATAAGTTTTCAATATATATGTGTATGTCATGTTTTAAGTTGTTATGTAATGTTCCTAAGACACAGAAAAATTATACCTATCTATCTTCCATGTTGTATCAAGTGATGAGTTTTATAATTAATTATGTTTAACTGTGAAATAAAGAGTAGGGTTGTAATATGGATAGATCACCATCAAAGAAGAATTCCCTCCTCAAACAGATCCTCATTCTAGGTAGGTCATGTGATTTTTTTGGATTCATCCCATGTTAGTTATTATTTTCCATATGAAGAATGTGAATTAATAGACATACGGATTGATCCATGGATTCTGCACAATGCGGGGATATGATTTATATTACGGGGATCGAATCGGGGGGTTAAACATGATTATAATGGATCCATGTTTAGAATTGTTTAACATTCCCCCATTTTAAATTATAATGTGGATTAAGGATGACACGAACAAGGATCAAATCCATCCACATTTCTGTGTTCTTGTGTTATGCCCCCTCTTTTCTGAAAACCTCTTCTCATTCTTCATGGGAGAGACTATACAGAATGGGATACAAGACCAACTTTGTGTGTTGTGGAGACAGTAATAGGTGGAGGTCAGAGATGGATAATCTGACAATTTCTGGTGGAGCACGACAAGGTAAGGCCACTGACTCGATGGGCAGTGGCGGTAGCCACGAGCATTCAACGAGAGTCACGTCAGACAGGGGAGCCTGTGGCGACATCGGTCGCAGCTAGAATAGACAATACAAACAAGGTGACCATGATGAATGAGGGACTTGGCTCTCTATGCCACGTTAGATAGAGGAACCGTGGCTAAGCTATGGGTGTGAGCTGGTCACGTGAACATGATGTGTTGACCTGGGGAGTGGACGGACCTACTGCATCTGGTGCTGGTGAACCATACCACATTTGGTGGGATGGTTTGGATATGGCATGGAGGACTGATAGAATATGTCGTGCCCATCTGGGGTAGGGCAGGTCCAATGCATCAGGTCGGTCCATCCAGGTCGGAATGGACTCTGACCCAACTGACTTATTTTTACTAAAAGACCCATAACATTCAAATCATAAGCTTGATGGATGATCCATTTATAGAATCGGGAACCTCGCAATGAGGAACTAATTTTTTAGATGGAATTTTGTGTTTTTAGTGAGGACCATTATAGGTGAGATTATTTGCCATGGTTTATTCATGGAGGGTTTGGTACGACATTCCATCCACTTCACTCGATAGTAATCTCTTCTAGAGGATAGTGTCCAGAATAGAGTAGAGGCATCCTCTATGGGATTGTGTGATACCCTATCATACCTATGGGATTTTATTGTGTATTGACATGAACTCATAGCACATGGTGTTAACAATCCATCTAGCGGGTCATATCAGAAGGGTTCGAAGTATTCTCTAAGGAGAATACCCTATATGATGAGATATATCCTTTGGGTTCATGGTATTTTCTGAGAAGAACCCTATAAATTATGGATTAATATAGATTGGGTTCATAGTATTATCTAAAGAGAATCCTCTATCAGTAAGTTATGATCTTTGACCACTATTTTCTCATTAGGTGTGGTCTAATTTAGAGGGACCTCTAATAATATTCCTCGATGAAATCAATGTTTGAGGAGTGAGTTATCCCAGAACAAGTGTGCAATGAGTAGAATCCTATGACCCAGGATTGGATATGATTTCAAGAAACATTATCTTAGAAAGACCAAATGTATCTGGGAACATCACGATGTATCGAGACAATATGTTATATCAGATTCTTTTGGTAGACCTGTTCTACATGATTACTATCAGATATCTTGAGGAGTGAGAACTCCCAAAATCAAGCGTGGTACGAGCGAAACCATATGGATGGTATTGGATCAGATCATGGGTCTTGGAATCCTTTACTATAATACTTGATGTTCTTGTTATTATTTTTGATGACATATATCTGTTTTGAGATGATATTTTCTTCATAGGGTTGTTTCCTTTTTGGTCTTTTACTATTTGTTTCGAGGATCACTAATAATTAATGTTCTACTCACCCCTACACGGGCTTTTCCAAAACATGTTGCGTCTTGTGATGATGCACTAATATTTGATGATGTTCTATGAAGACCCTGACTAGGTGGGTCCTAGTGTTATTGAACAGACTGAGGTATGTTCTAGTGGCTTAAAGACAGCAGTCAAATGCCATTCCATAAAGTTGGATACCGGGGGGTTTTCTACGGATGAGCTTTAGTGCTAGTGTTACAACATGTTTTTTTTCTTGGTATTGTATTCTGACTGAGTTTTCATTTACCTCATTACTTTCTATTATACTCTGTTTTGGGTTTTTAGTGGTATTTATTCTTTTTATTTACTTTGGGGTTTAAATTTTTTATATATTTGAATTGGATTTGTGTGAATGTGTTCATTTTATTAGGAAATTGACACCAATAGATTAGAAATCTCTACTCGGTGCTAGTCTCTATCCCCTGGCCTATCAAAGGCGGGCCTGGGGTAGTCATGAAACAAGACCTAGAGGACAAGTTGTGAATGAATCCACTATAAAAAGGGTCATTATATCCAAATGTTGATTAATATGAAGAACCATACTATGATTTTTTATATCATGTGTGGAATGTGTTTGATTTTTTCCCAAAAATCAAAACCTCATACTATTGTTGTAGACACACCGTATCCTTCACATAAACTAGTAGATGTGTACATGACTGTAGATGAAAAATCTAAAATTATCATGATGTTTTATGGACTCATCACTTCTATAATGAGATCGCAAGAAAACCTCTCCCCTCCCTGAGTCATGTCACACCGTTAGAAGAGGAGGGTGATTACTAAGTGACCTCCCGTAGGAGTCTCCAAACACAAGGGTTGATCCAAAAGATAAATCAAAATGTTTACATATCGAACCAGATTAGTGTGAATAATGTTATGACTCACAAATATGTCTATCAGTACTTCAACAAAAATATAAAAACACAAACCATACATGGAATCATCCCAAGATCCTTTGGATCATATGTATTGACTGCCTACACATATCATCACCCTTATCCCCTAGATCCACGAGATTGGTGTGGGACACTTGGGGGCGGTTGTCGAACTAAATTTGAATGTCTAACACCTCCAGCTTCTTTCATAGTTCCTCTTCCAAATTTTCCACCCCGTGAACATTCTTTCTCTTACCACTTCCTTAAGATAGTAAGACCATACACTCTCTCACTGTTATTTATGTGTTGGGTTGAAAAACCCCACGTGAGATGTCCCTCACCATCACATGAGTAGCACAACCTCTCTATAGGCTAACTAGATCCATCCCATGAGCCTTGGAAAATATATGATGTATAATTATACCTACCCCTAAATTTTATCGCATGTCCCAAACCATATGTATGATGTAAGATTCTAGACATTGAACTCCCATCACTCGTGTCCCCACTACAAGAAATAGCATTCTGTATCTACTCATCCAGGAAACTGTCTACCACCAATTCACACACTAACACCCAAACATAGGTAAGAATTGAAACATGTATCACACTTGAATGGATGTCCATAAGTATTCCTTGATCAATATTATGATCCGGAAATTACATATCGTGAACAATATCTGTTAAGTACTGAGAGAGATTAGTTAACCTCGAAGAATTCTCATCCACAATCACATTTCCCTACAAATGATGTTTATGCTCTTGGATGAATCCAACAGTCAATACCGATGAAAATAACTTATCTCTAGAAATTCACATAAACACTGAGAATATTAGAGTATCTTTATCACATGATTAGGTGACTATGCCTCACCATCATCATATAGATCCACGGAGAAGGCAAAATTAAATAACCAGCATTTGATCTTCTAGTGTCTTACTAAGGAAAAAATATCATCCCAATCTAGAATGCTAGTCCATAGCTTCCTGTGAGTTGGGATTGACATAGAACCTAAGGTTTCGATTTCCCTGAAACTCTAGATACACACTCAAACTTCGCACATCATCTAATGGTATTTATGGTACCATCTTATTCTCTATATATAGTTGTATGATTGGTGTAGCACATGGATGTAAAACCTCCTTAACAGGTCCCTGTATCAAAGCCCCATTATAGAGGGGATCATCCTAATCATCGTAATGCTGAATCCTATATGGAAAATATCAGAAATTTATCTTAAATGGACAAGATATTCCACAATCATTAAATATATCTATAGATATGACTTAATAATGTAATGGGAACCAAAATCCATTATTATATGATGCATGTACCAATGTTTCCCCTACATAAAATTTCTATATCTACCAAATCAATAGACAGGTTATTAGGGTCCTGGTTTATGGATATGTTAGCTGATACACTGATATTGTAGTCCCTATCTAAAAATCTAATCTTGAAACACTAAAAATTGTTTCCCAAATCCAACCTAATAGAATCTAATAATAAGGTGGAACCAAATGCTTAGATGCCACAATATCACGACCCATTCAAATAGTCAGTACTAGAAATTAGATCTATAACATTGGAAATATACCATCAATTTGGAAAAAAAATGTTAGTATAGGAACCTTAGAGAGACCCTACACCAATGTTTTTGAAACAACTATTTGTATAGGTGTTATGGAGAGACCATATTCCAACAGTTTTGGCCAAAACCAATTGTATAGGTCCATTTTAGATAACTTTAGACACAGTTTTTCCAAAATAGGTCATATATGTCCCTTGAAGAGAAATATACACTTTTTTTTAATTAAAACATTGGTATAGGTCCCTTGTAGAGACCCATACCCAGGGTTTATCCAAAACCATTGGTATATGT
Source organism: Viscum album (assembly GCA_963277665.1). Taxonomy (NCBI): domain Eukaryota; kingdom Viridiplantae; phylum Streptophyta; class Magnoliopsida; order Santalales; family Viscaceae; genus Viscum; species Viscum album. Next base: position 266,476,255 of record OY728155.1, on the reverse strand, counting down.
CCTGAGAACTAGGAACCTATACCAACTGTTCTAAAAACCATTAGAATAGACCTAAACCAACTATTCTCAAAACAATTGATATAGGTACCAATATTTTTTATGGAATTTGAACTGAAATAACATTAAATACATCAAAAATAAAATAACATGTAAATAAAAATATATATTTATCTAATTATGTTCACAAAATTCATCTTTCTTTATTGGTTGGTCACTGTAATATAAATGGGAGGTATAAGGATAAAATCAATGTTTGATTTTTTTACATTACCTATAACAATGATTTTTTAAAACAGATGGTATATTATTTTCTTATGATGAATACCAATGGATTTAAAAAATTGTTAGTATTGGTGTATACAAATGGTTTTCCAAAAGCCATCTTTATAGGTCAATACAAATTCCCAAATAGATAACTCCCCTATAAAACATTGGTAAAAGAATTTTTTCTAGTTGTGGGGCATGTTCGGTAACTACCCTAAGCTCCCCTCAAAAAGGAATGTAGATGGAGACCAACATAGAGTTCGCATATCACACAAATAGGTGTCCTTAGTATAATCTATAGGTACACATGCACACATATCCAAACCCAGAAATTATATAATGTAAAATAATATATAACCATGGATGCATACCTATTTAAACCCACAATTAGAGTGTGATATTGTTTTAGAAATCAAATAAAGTCAAAATAAAAACAACAATAAAGAAAATAAAAACATGTACGACCTATAAAGTGGACAGACTACTATCAAATGAACTTTTTGGGACACCTATATTTCTGTGAGGATCACTAGGATCCCCTGATTATAGTCCCTCTTGATATCATCAAGTCTTCCATCATTTCCATAAGACATGGTATATGTGAGAAAATCTCAAAGGTGGCGAGTATAAGAATAACCAGTAGGACACCTCAGAACAACTAAACATATTGAATCAAGAAAAAAAAATAGTAATCTAGTCACATGTATTTTTAAATTAGTTAATATAAAAATAATATCCCAATATAATCAACATAGACACAAAATTTCATTTTAGTGTCACAACCATAATTCTATCCTAGAATTATTATTTGAAGTATTCTCATACCACTCACCCAAGATAACTCACCCCATGAGTCACATTGAACTGATTGTGTCCATTTGAGATGTCATTCTCATTATGTCTCACCATTTTACGTATATAATGGATGTTTTAATGGAATTATAAATAGATGAAGATCACATCCATGGTCTTGGGGTAAAAAAATTACTTAATCTGGAATAAATCACTATGAATAGTATCAGAACCCACATAGTGTAGGACAAAAAGAAAGCAAGAAATCCACCTTAAGAAAATATGATGAAATAGGATCTCACTCCGGGCCTCATAGGAGGATTTGAAAAAATCTATCCATGACAGAATTCATTCTAAATGGATTGGCATCTTATGTATCAGATGTGATTACTTACTAACCATTAATAATTGGATCAATGGAACAAACCCAAACAGAACTCACCCAAGTTTAATAATAAAAGGGATCCAAGAAACGTTTTAAGGTGAACATAGTATGTACGAGTAATACACTTCATTTCCCTTCAGAACAAAGTCACACCCTTGTATCATGGACCATTCGAAAGTCTATGTCTAGGCTTATAAGGGGCCCCACATGACATGTAATTCTAAATTACACACCATGTCATGAGGTATTTCACAAATCCCATGGAAGATACAATCATTGATCAGATCTGTATATCCCACAATCTATCTCACCAATAAATGTTGATCTAAAACAATATGAACTCGATCACAACCATAGAATCGATTTCTATCCATAAAAAAATGTGTGAAAACTTCTTAGTCAAACCGTTCCACCAATGATTTATAGAAACAAGAAAATCCGTAGACAATATGAACAGATCTATTGTTTTTAGCATTACCGCATGATCCCATTGTCATAACGAATCTGAATCGGCAACATCAACCTTTTTCAGCAAGATATTGGTTCAAAATAGTTTATTTCATTGTATTTTGGCAGAAACATGGGTCAATGATACTCTGGTGATGAATTCTCAATGAACCATGGTAAGAAACCATGAACGATACAAAAGAGGAATGAATTTCCACAATGTTTTATTTGTATATGACCCATTTCAATTAGAACTATGAACAAGGATCCAAATATAAATAAACTTTTCTTCTAATTATCCCTATTGATAATCTTATACCGACAATACAATCAATCCAAGAATTAATTCATTAGTCGATTGATTTGAGTTCATCATAATAATAAGGAAACTGGGATAAAATCCATATAAAATAGAATCCTAGGTCAATTTTGATGAATCGATGGAGAAAAAATATTTTGATTCATTATTATCGAGGATATCCTCATGATTCATCGCACAATGATTTTTGATCAACGATTAGGTCATCCCCCACAAAAGGAAGCACTTACAAATCTCTCTGATGAGTCCACATAATTCTTAGGGTTATGTGGAAGACCTTATGAATCATCCACAATAATGTATTTATAGATATATTTTAGGCTACTACATTATGATAAATAAAATAATTAATTAATTTAATTAATTTAATCAATTCCCTCAGGATGTCACATAACTTGAACATCTAATGTGCTCTTTGTTTATGTCACTCCTAGGGTAATACCCATGATCTAAACATAATGGAAACCTTATATTTAGGATCTAGGCCTCTATTTATATGTTAATCAACATTTTCAAGATAACCACATGAAAATATGTTTAACATTTTTAATATATATCATAAATTAATTTTGGGCACACCAGGCCAGAGAATTTAACACCGTCTCCACGCCAAGAACAATAAATAATCCATACAATATTCTGAAACAATTCATGAAAGAATAAGAGTTGTTATAAGGACCACTTATGGTATTGATAATAATGCATCACAAAAAAACTATATCTTCCCCAACCCAAAACACTTCCACCATTGAACACCTAGCCAATATAGATAAGGAAAATTTTTATAAAATTATTATCAATATCAAGTTTACCATAATCAATATCACTGATCAAAAAAATACTTACACATAACTATTAAAAAAACATGTAATCACTCAAATGCGTCATATTTATTTTTAGCCACAAATTTAATTTATATCACTACAAGTTCCCGGGAAATAACTATCTAAGGTCATATAATAAAACCACCCACATATCTATCACACTCGCATTGAAGCCTTCCATATTTCGGATCCAATATAGTAATTCATCTCATTTCAATCATTCGTAAAAACATATACATGGACATGTAACACGTTATTATCACATATAAAATAGAATACATTTACCCCTTTCAGATCAGCAAAATTATATTTCATTCATTTTCCTATTCACACATGTATTTATTTAAAATATGGAAGATAATATCAATACTTATAATATATTATAGTTCAAAAAAATTATTTACACATCCCAACATCAATTAATCCTATAATAATCAGCATACAAGACTCATTCAAATACATAACTACCCCATTTCAATGTTTCATGACCAATGTTAACATTATACCACCGTTTCAGAACATATGGTCAAATATTTCTCTAATAGATAATTTGGAATGGCCTTATGATTAAGTTATATGATTATCATATTTGTCACAACCACATTATCATCGACCATGACCAATACATCTAAATATTTTCTTATTTATATCACAACACCTATGTATAATTTTCACAGATCATTCCATAATTCATAAATCTGATGATCTTCAATCTTAGGATCCTTCCAACTGTGTTTTATTATTTCAATATTAATGTTATATAGGGGGCTTAACTAATATATTATAATTAAATATAAACAATATTACATTCATTTTCTCAATTAAAAACATTAGAAATAATTAAAAAATTATCCATTGAATTAATCAACAAAAAATAATTCAAAATTAGATGTTATAATATTATCACAATCTTTAAATATTTTTAAAAATATATTATGTGACAAAATTAAACACTTATTACACCAAACTTTCTAAAAATTAAAATTCTACTATAATAATATTTTATTCCTCACCCATCAGTATATATCAATTTGAAATTTAAATAATTTCAAAAATATTTTTAAATTTCATAATTATTCACATTTCATTTATTTATCAAGAATAATATTTCAGTAAAAAACTTAGTCTTGTAAATTATTCAGTTTTTAATCAAATAAATGATCATTTAAAACATCAATATACCATTTAGCATCGTAAAATTTTATTATGATTTACCCAACAATAATAAAAAAAGACTGCAATTTTAAAAACTATTATAAAAGTGATGAGAATATTGATTCTCCAACCTCAATTCCACAATGAAGTCAAATTTTAATTCCTCTTATTTTCCCCCAATAATTTATATAAATTATAATCCTTATTCATATCACCTATTACCCTTGACACCGTAACAGTAAATTCTTATCCCTTAAGAGAATAAAACAAATAAATTTACACTAAGAAATTTTCCACATAGAAAATGATTTCCATGCATGGAATTCCTCTAAATCCCTCATAATTCCATGAAATAATTCTAATTAATCACCAACCATATACATAACCATTATATATCCCATTAACTATAAAATTTAAATACGTCATTCACACCCCATTTACTCTAATAAAATGTCATGACACAATAAAAATAAAAATCCTTCCATCATATCCTATAATATAACACATAAACACAACCAACTTTTATATAAAAAATAGTGATGTTTTAATTTTACTAAAAAAATTATGAATTAAATTACTTAAATAAGTTAATAATTAAAAATAACCACATCCTGATATTACAAAAAAAATCCAAAAAATAAATAAAATTACTAAATTATACCCCAAGGATAAAATTCCCAAACCATATCAGTGACATGGTCAAAATTCCATTCACATTAAAAAAATCAAATATTTTACCCTCTTACGAGAAAAGTGTTCAAAAATTCCACAATCATCATGATTCTAATTTTTAGGTGTCTATATTACACAACGAATCTAAAAATATAATCATTGAAAATAGTTCCACCACAATAATAAAATGGTAAAAAAGTAAATGAATTCATTCAACTATAATCACTATATTAAAATGTAACATAAGAAATGATTAAGAGAAATTGAAAAAAAGATATAGAAATGAATGTGTAACTACTTCTACCATGTTCTATATTTCACAACATCATACCCCCAACAAACTATAACTAAAGGAATATATAGTATAAAAAAATATGCATACTATATCTGAGAATTTAAATTAGAAATTTAATAAGAGTAATATCCTTTTCAATAACCATATCTCTCTAACTAATCACATGTGAAAGATAATTATAATAGTTATAATCCATGTTTAAATGGAACATGAAATTAAAATTTTCCAATTACGATGTTTGATTTAACTAATAATATATCTCCCATAATCTCTCCAACACATAGATAGGGTTGACAAATCTAGGTAACAATATTCATCCCATTCCATATTATTATGAACTTTGAGGAGAAACTAATAAGAAAACATGATATATATTGGAAAACTCTATCACTGTCCTCCAATAATCCATATAGTTTTTATATCTACAAAATGTGGTCTTCATATAATCCAATATATTTTACATGTTTTCCATCATATATAGAACCATCTCTATTATAAATACAGTAGCCTAAAAAACCTCAAACCCACATAATGGTGAATGATATGGATGCCAATATAATGCCTCAAATGGATACATACGAATATAATAATGATTGATATTATTAATATAAAATTACCCCAATGATAAATGAAACATTACATGATCCTCATAATCCCCATTTATACAACCTCAACAAATCCTTCAACATTTAAATCATCTATTCATATTTAATATTTCCTTGAGGGTTACGTGTGATGCTAACATAAATCTATGATCCAATAACACACTAAATTACCTCCCACATATATTATATAAGACATGAATTTCTATAAATGAAATCATTATTTTAGAACCATGAGGCTTCACTACCTCCAACACATGCTTTATTGTAAACTTATTCAATTTGATCAATTCCTAGATCAATTTGACTTCCAACTCAAAGAATCAACCACCATGTTAACATTTCTAGTATTTTTTGTTATGTCAAAATCACAATTAGTATATGATTAATTCCACCTTCTATTTTGTAAACTAAAATCCATCTATGAAAATAATTACCTACATAACTTAATACCCATATAATGAAAAAAAAATCATTTCTACATTGTAATAATTCCACAAAATATTATATAAAAGTTCCATAGAATAATGTTCTAAATCATGTCTTGAATAACAATGTTCATGATAAAGTAAATTTCAAAAATTATATATAATTACTTTGCTATATTTCATAAATAAACTTCCAAATCGTTTAAGAGATATTTAGAAATGTACCAGATAAGTAATAGTCTCCATAGGAAATCAATGAACTATTGATGTCATAAAATTCACTGTAAATCATTTAAAAATACCTTGAAACTCCTCTTCTCATGAATATGTATCCACTTTATTTGTAAAGATGTAATATAATAAAAATATAAGTCAATTCTACTCCTCACATCAAAAGTATTATTTAGTGGATTCTATATAACATTCACTATTATAATATGGGATCCACTACTACACTATGACTCAAAATAACATAACCTAGTAAAAATAATTTGGGGACTAAAAGTGATACATAGAAATATTTCCACAGAATTGGCTCTCCCTAAGGAATTTTATCACAATATTAATATTCTCAAAATAATAATAAAATATATTTGAGTGAACACAAACATCATCAAATAAGAAGTACATAAAATTACCAAGATAGGGTGGAACAATGTATTCATAATCCATATAAATGATGATGTAATATTCATAACTATGAAATAAATTATTAAAAATGAAAAATTCTTATAATAATAGAAAAAATATTTTATAATAATGAGTTCATCCTTAACCCTCAATTTTTGAAATCTAAATCAATCAGGGATCATTGAAAACAAAATTATCTCTTTCAAATTCTCAAATAAATCAACTATCATTTGAGTAAGATAATTATTATTTATTATCATCTAATTCAACTACTGGTAATATATTCAAAATCATAATATGTTATCTACACTCTTCACAAATAACACTTGAGTGACCGACAATGACATACTATTCAGAATAAAACATCACTATAACAATTTATCAATTTGAATCCTTAACACGTGAATCATTACTCGAAAAATATATACTGATATAGAAATGGTACAAGTTTTTGTATACTTTGAAATCTAAAAATTAAATTTCTTCCCTTGAGGATAGTGTTTCAACCACTGGAAATACATTCACCTTATTCCACCTAACTCAAGGAAACATCCCCATATCCACATTAGATAAAAAAATATCTACCATTCTAATTGAGATATAATATTGAATGGATGAATCCATATATAAAAAGTATTGAAATTTCATAATCTAAAAAATAAATCATAATCTCCCAAGAAACTAGAAAATTCACCATCTATCAATAAAAACCAATAAAAACCTAAAAATACTGAGAACATTTCATATTAATGACAAAAACATATAATTTTATTCATAATAATATTATGTTCATAGTGAATTCATGTATACCTAAAACTATCCCCCAACCATATACCAAATCTTTCATCATCATACTTTCCACTAGAGTATTAAAAAATAATTTCATTAAATGATTCTATATTGTATGGTCAATCCCATATACTATATAAGGGAATATTAATGAATATGAAATAAAAATATCAAACAAATATTATTTAAAGAGATGAGTAAATGAAAATCTTGTCTCAATCCACCTAAAGTCCATGAACTTCATTAGGATATAAGCATAGTGTATCAATAGGCCAAAACTCTTCCTCATTGTCCCTTTTACTAACTCAACCTATATTGTGTTAAACTATATATTAATTTCATTAATTATTTCCTCTTCTAACATGAACCTATTATTGTGGTCCCAATGATGTCCATCTTATTGTGACTATTTAAAATCCCATAGAGGTGGATGAAAACATTTACAAGGATGTCCATTAATTATCACACTCTATTCACACCCACTTAAAAATACCTTAAATTAATTGGAATATATCCATATAAAAAAAACCACAAAGGAAAAATATAAAATAATGACCAATTATAATGAGGTATATGATGAAAATAATTAAAATGATACTGTGATGAAAATTTAATCTCATTTAATCACCAAAACCATTATTGTTTATAAATTAGGAAATTATACCTCAAATATTACTCTATGAAACAACATTGTCAAGAATTCTCCAACCAATATCCAATCCTAGTTATCAAATTATATTATATTTCGTATTTTCGTAAAGAACATTATATAATAAACCATATAAATGATCACTAGATGGATTTAGATCTACATTCTCAAAGATATTTAGAAATGATGATGTTTAGAACAATTATCAGTCATAACATTAGGTAGATAATAAAAATAAATCATAAAATAAACACCAAAATACATCATAGAATAATCAATATTGTATAAAAACAATGACATCTGGTTTCATATAGAATAAGTATTTTGAGTTTCATTTATCATAATCAATATGCCTATTTTGTTCCTTAACATGAACAATAGTGAAACCTGTCCTAGGTTCTATCAAAATGAAGAAACCTACCTATATTACCTTTATATTGACCAAAATATATTTTTTATATAAAATAAAAAATATATAATGAAATAATTGAATAAAAATGGGGATTTATAAAAAAATCATAAAATGTATATGTGTATGAATGTGATACAAAGAAAAAAAATGAATGACACTAATGAAAAATTAATTTTGGAGGACATGTAGTGTCTTATATATTTTATAGTAATTATAATCACTATTCTTACTAATATTAACTTTTTTATCATCATAAATTTTTTTATATTTATCAACATCATTTACACCACACAATAATGTTCTAATAATGATCATCCTACTTAGAAATATCCAAAAATAGGATAATTTATGTAAAACAATGGTCCTAAAATCACATTACAGCACAACATCTATTACGTAGAAATCCCTCAAAGTATCAATGCAGTATGTCTGGGTTGATTGTGTTTGTTGACAAAGCTTGTTTCCATGGTGAATTGTCGAGTTCCATAGATATTGTTGACAATCAATGTTGACAAAGAACCATAACAATGGAATAGATGTTCTAGAGGTGGTATAAAAAAATAGATAAGAGGTGGCATCGTTTTCCAGTGTTTGCCAAATTTTTGGTGTCCAAAATTTGGAGTTTGGTGAGCATCACGAAAATAGGATTTCCTTGAAGATATTATTTTAATATGGAAAAGGCATGTCTTTCACGAAGATAGGATTCATGGGTTGGATTTTCTGAAGAGAATAATAATGTTGACAATGATTCTTCATGATTACATCGAGCTTTGTGAATAGCAGAGGTTGAAGCACATCGTGGCGGTGAAGGGATTAATGAGCGGACATCGTGGTGAAGCCGCAAAAGAATTGACGGTATGCTCCATGATTACGACGAGCTCCATGACCAGAAAATTGTCGTGATGATTTGCGATTTTGAGATAATTTCGGTGAGAACATCATAGCTTCCCGATTTGAGATGACATGGAATGGACTTTGCATGGATGATTAGAGGGTTGGTGGAATCACCTATAAATAGACCTCTACCCCTCGAGTGAACGAGAGTGAATTTTCAGAGATAATATTTTTCTCTTGTTTCGCGAAGGTGGTTCGTGAAGGCAGCGTGCTTCGTGAAAGAAGAGCTTTGTGGTGACTAATCTAGCTACGCATTGGATTATTGAGATTCACAAGGGAATTCTCTCTGCGATGACTTGTTCTTTGTAAGAGTGATTCATGGTAATTTAGTATCTTTGCAAAGGCTTGTTTGAGCCTTGTGGAATTGGGAGCCTCATGAAGTATGGTTTGTTGCGAAGGTATTTCCAAAGGTAGTTTCCTAGTGTTCAGAGGCAAAGTGGTATTCATCTGTATAGAATAAAATAGAGTATCTATAAATCGTTGAGGATGCATGTATTCATGAAAATAAGGAGACCTACATGTCTATAAACTTTGAGTGGATCCCTTCCAACTGCATTATGACAAGGAAGAGGAAGAAGGTAATCCTTTCTGCCGACAATGAGCCAGTGAGAGGGAAATATGGAGTGAACCTTGGGAAAGTAGTGAGTTGAACCTAAAAATTGTGAAGGCACTGAGCCCGGGCATATAAATGATCTAGAATGATCATTATTGGCATTGAGCTTTAGTGGATTTGGTACAGCGGCACATCACCGTTGTATGTTCCTCAGACGTAGCCTATTGAGGGGGAACGAAGTAAAAATCTCTATGTCTGCCTGCTTGATTCCCTGCATTGCATTTAAATCATCATCATCACATAATGAAGAAAAGAAGTGGTCATAATAAACACACAAGTGAAAACAAATTCACCCTTGTAGTAAAGAGTTCAAGATCCAGTGGGGCAGGAAGAATATAGAAAAGAATATCCATACCCTAATTCACCCCCCTCTCAGGGTATATAGGCCCCTATTGGTCCTAAAACATCATTATAATTCTATTACATAATGGTATTAACCATGATGATTAGGGAGTCAAGAATAGATAAATATAATAAAGACAATAATATATGAAAATAGTAATGCAATTTCACATTCCTATCTCTTTAACTTTAACTAAACTAATATAATATTACTATGAAGTAGAATAACCTAAAAAATAGAACTCACACAATAATTATATTCCTAGTTGACTAAACATTTCTCACTCTAAATAGAATTACAAAAGACTATCTCATCACATTAAGTGGTAAACAATTATAGCACAACAAAATAAGGATAATTGCATTATAGAAAGAATATGACATTATTAAGGAAATTAAAACACTCTTTTTAGAAAATAAGATCACTTTAAATGTAAGAAAAATGTTATAGAAAAGTAGAGGAATATTTTATAGAGGGATTTTATGGATTCTAACATAGAAGATGTTACTAATTGTGTTGGCCCAAACTCAGATTGTCTTGGTCATGATGAAAAATTTGTAATGTAAATGAAAAAAATAATCATGTACAATGAATATTTATGAAAAATATTAACAAATAATCCCAAAATATGAATGTTAATGTTATCTCATAAAATTTATAATTAGTTTATTAGAATGAATAAATACCTCAATTTTTTGTTTGTTCATTAATGTATCCTTTGATTATATGAGTCTCCATTTTGTTCCACTATCATAAAGTAGAGTGGATCAAAAAGGAATACATCTAGTAGTAATATACAGGTGCTCCATTAAACACCAAAATTAATGATATTACATTCTGTTTTTTAGTAGTAAAAATAGTCTTTAATTGATTACCGTGATTGATATCATGATTTTATTTATTTAGGAATATTTTTATTGTTCTCTTGGATTCAGAGGTAGGAAGTTGAATGTATCTTCCCTATATATTTTTTGAAAACCTAGTGATGTTATGGTTGGAGAGAAATATATTTTTAAGAGAGATTTTGAACACATAGTCTCACCCTCTCTCAAATAACACAAAATGGAATATATAAATCCATGGATAGGGTCAATTATTAATTAACATTTCAATAACCATGAAAAATATATTAAACCAATAATATACCCCATGTCATTCAAAATAATAATAATTTAATTTTATATCCTGGTGTGAACTACCCCAAAAAGATATATAATTTAAATCATAGTCTGAAAAATAAATAAATATCACCAAACTGAAAAATATTTCTTTTCTTTGTATTTAAAATTTATTAATTTGTTGGATAAAAATTTTATTAAACAATTCTCATTCCAAAAATAAATAAATATTTTATTCATGGACTTCGGAATAAATTTTTATTTAATATTAATGATGGATAAAATAAGAATAACTATAAACTCTTATTCTAGAGAAAGATACCAATTTTAAAAGTGGAACTCCAATATAATTTAATAGATGTAAACAAAAACACTAAGTGAATGACCCTCTAGGATTCTTCCTCAATAAAATTTTTAGTTCTAGCCATAATTTTAAAATAAATATATGGAAATAGGTCATATAACCCAATTTAAAGAATGGAATGCTTCAATGGTGACAACCAACTAAAAATTCTCATAATTAAATATAATCCTATTATATCTATATATCCAATCAAGATTTTTTCATACATCATTTCAAAAACCTATATGATCTATTATTCTTTATTAAACCTCTAGAAGAAACTCATCGATTTCCATGGACATGGAATATATCTGATAGTAACACCCTAATCAGTGGCCCTTAGATATAAACTTATATAATGATTTAATGGATAAATACATCATTCGATTACTAATTAATAACATATTATTCATAGTAAACCCAATGTACCCAGCTTCCCAAAGATAATATGTTCATCTAGGTATATAAAAATAAATTTATGTGCATGATACGTGATATTCATTATTAATAATGTTATAGTTTTAGGCATAATATACACATTCACTGATAAGAATAATAAATGAAAAAAAAATCATGTGCAATACCTGTTGATTGTTTTACCTCATAACATCCTATATTTTATATTATCACATGTGAAAATAATTAGGTGATGTATCATCTACATATGAGTACCCACACTTTAAAATAAATTTATTATGTTACCCATAATATAATATCATTCAAACCCTATCACTCATTTTTATGTGATATAGTCATTTCACCTCAAGATCTTCACATATAAGGGAACTGATGACCTCAATTGATGAAACAAATACTCTAGGTCATTATCCTATGAAATCACATAGAGTAATGAAAAATATGTGATAATATATTAATATTAAAATATATTAATATGTTTTATTAGTAATAGAAAGTAAAATAACATTTTGAACTTGATATCCATCTCCATCAGACACCCACCTTCATTAAAGATAACTACTAACAACTTTATGTCACCAAGAACCCATAAGAATTTCATGATTTGTTGTGTTGAGGCATTAGTCAAGTGGTCCATCACCTTGTATTCCATGTAAAAGAAACTCAAAATGACTTATGGTATCTACGACTAATCCCTAAATATATGATAATTTTAGAGTATGTACTTTTTCTAGGGATGTGACCACATCTCCTTGTCAAGTTACACTATAAAAATGTTGTCATACTATTGTGTGATAGGATATGTACTAATAGAAAACAAAACCCACCCATATAAAATATTTTGAGTCTATATTACTTATTTAACACTTTTATAAGTTTAAATAAATCTATTTCCCTAGTATAATCAATGTACACATCTTGGATTTTGTTATCCCACTCAAAACACCTCTATTGATAGTGAAGATGAATTTGACTTCGAATTCAGATTATCTTAAGATTTCATAATACTAAAATCAAAATATAACTCAATGAAATGATCATAATATCCTTTATAAACCAATAAAATATCCTTTATTTCTTATATACTTATGGATAGTCTTGAAATATATCCAATAACGGTCTCTTGGATCTTCTTGATAACTTCCTACGATGCTCAAGGAATATGCAACATCAAGACAGGTATATAACAAAACATACATGAATGACCCTATAAATAATTTATATAGGATCATGGTCATTATCTATCACTCTTAACATGTTTTGTACCCATCTTTAGGGAGATATTTTTTCTATTTTACATTGTCAATAATTACATCATAGATTGTGTGATACTTAATATCCTTAGTATTTTATAAATGTATTTACCATAACAATGTCCAAGTATGCACTTGAATATATCAAAATATATCATAATCTAATGAATATATATAATTTCACCTAAACAATTTATGGATAATAATTTATTCAACCATGTATCATTTGATTGTAAGACCACTATCTCATTTCCAATAAGTAATATGTTATTAACATGTACTAAGAAAAAATGCATAGACTCAGAATAAACTGCTTATAGACACAAGGATCAAATTCATTATTCCTGAAAATAAATTCAATTATTGAATCATAAATGAGAATTTTCAATGACATGTATTCTTGAGTAAATATATAAATTGATATCTCCCACTTGTACACATTGTTGGCATTAATTGAAGTCACAAAACCATTTGGCTATTTCATATATAAATCTTCCTACAGGATCTTGTTATGAAAATATATTTTCATATTCCTTTTATAAATATCATAGTCATGGTATGATGTTATGGTATAAAGAATTTTTTTAGATTTTATCCAATAAATTAGTGATAATATTTCCCTATAGTCAATGATTTAATTTTTTTATACACTTTTATTATAAGTCATGAATAATATGTACTTATTTTTTCATCTATATTCGATTTCTTTTTGAATAACCATTTACACCTAATGAAATTTTCATCCATCAAAGGATATATTAAAATTCATTATAGGTTTTTTATATGGAACTCAATTTCATAATTCATGTGTTTCTTCCATTTGGAATTCTATGTGCCACATTATATATACATATAAGTTATAATATTTTTATTATCAACCAATAAGGAGTCAAAATCCTTGGTGATAAGAAGAACATATCATTGAAGTTCCATAAACTCTATTTTACTCTTATACCATTCTTGTGTCTTTTAAAAATTACTTTACATGGGGATATGTGGAATATGTTCCAATGATAACCCCTATGTATCTTGATCATGGAATTCATAAATGTCTATCTCATTCCCACAGTCTATATTAGTGGTATGAACCCTACCAAGGTTTCTTTAATGTATTTTAACCAAAACCATATTTTGTGATGATTTTTATATGTAAAATACCATTTTCCTTATAATGTCCTATATAGATAAAATTCGCACCATATGGTTATGATTTGTTTTACGAAATGTTTTGAACAAACATTCACATACACATAATCATAGATTTTACTTTCAAAGTTTATTTCAGTTCTAAAATTCATATAGAAGGCCACTTTACAATTTTGATGAAATTTGGTTTATTTTTTGACCTATTCTCATTAATGTCTATCCCTATTTAGATATTATAATACTAGAGTATCTCATCACCAATATCACCATGCCCATTAATTTTTGGATCCTTATCTCACTTACACCATTCGATTTAGGATCGTTTGGAAGTGTATATTTGGATAATATAAAGAAACTGGAAATAATCAATTGACACATAATTAATATATTCTTTACAACAAACTAATAATTTATTCTAAATATTCATCACAATATGTATATTAACATTATAATTATATTCCTTGAGTTTATTAAGGGAATATGGCTAGTGCCTCATTAAGTAGATAGATCCATAACAACTAACGCCATTAATAAATGTTATGGAGTATGTGTACCAACCCATGGATTCAATTGGATATGTCCCACACACATCTATGTAATACAGTTCACAAAGATATATGACCCTTCTACATATTCCTGTAAAGGAGGCTATGGTCAATTTTTTCTATGTGAACAAGCATGACATAAACCATGTGATTTTAGTTCTAATTAAAATGAATATTTTTTTTAATATTGTAAAAAAAATTACCGACATGATGTAATTAGTGATTGAAATTTTGGTTTCTCTATGAGTCATAGAAACTAGATTCATTAACAATTTCCATTACTTTTTATGTATAATATAATATATAAGACCATTATTTAAATGTTACTTAGCTTAAAAATGTTTTCTTTATAAAAACGAATTATTTATTAATAAAGTTTTAAATAAATTCTTATGTATCATGTATAAAAATAGAAGTATTTTTTTAGTAAACAACACCACACACTAATATATATTTTTAATTAAAAATCATCACAACAACATCAGGTTGTACTACCAAATATAAATAATAACAATTCTTACCCTATTGGCAGCTCAATGATATACCTATCCTCATGAAAATCTCATGAATCAACATGGAGAATGTATTTGAATACATATGCGATAACCCCATGAAGAATATAGTTTATAATTTTATGAAATTGATTGAATACACATAAAAACATCTAGAAACATCCTCTTTCTTCTCCACATGGGTGATGTTATTCATCTAGTGTCCCTTATTAAAACATGAAAATAATATAACATCATGTTCACTTAAATTCCCCATTATTATCCATCCCTTGGTTGGGAATCGTGTAGATTCCTTTGACTTGTGTCAATATTGAGTCTTTATTCTCTTACATTCATCTTGTTCACCGTAAGAAAATATCCATTTCAAGGATTATTTCCTTTTTTATTGGAAAATAAAAGTGAAGAACTTTGGGAGATAATTATACATGATTCCATTCTTATAATTGAAAATAGACTTGGGGAAGCTCTATGGACTTGAGTCAAGAATTAAATCCTTGCACAATTCATCATGTAATTTAAACAATATAATTTTTTAAACTCAATAAATCCAATCATTTGACTACTTGAGGAATAATTATGGAACCTTATCTAATAGTTCATGAAAATAGTACCTTGGATATCTCATAAATTTACTGTATTGATCTATAATATAAAAATTATTTTAGGTGAATGATCATAGAACATTAATCAATGTTTATGATACTTTTGGACTTTATTTTTAATGTATGATAACATCAAGAACATGAAATATATAATATTGTACAAGTGTTATTTATAAACAAGTATTTCTTCATAACTCTCCTCCATTATCAATGGAGCAGGTCCTAGGGAATCAAACAAATAATTCCTTTTTCTTTGTGTATAGTATATATATATATATATATATATATATATAAGGTTATTGGGGGTATATTTAAATGTAAACACAAAAAAAAACATATCACAAAATGGTCAGAAAGGAAGGCCATAGACCCCTAATGGATAGCCCACCCATTATGTATTTTGTTATTCAGAAAATGAAGAAAAGGCCAAGTGGGCATGAATGCCCATTATATGGCCCTAAAGGTCCATGGATTTGACTAAAATTCTCATTGATGAAAATTGATGCTATAGTAATGGTGATTTCACAGCACCAGCTACAGTATTGCCGCCACTAAAATTCCTACTATAGTTCCCACCACCGCTATAGTGCCACAAGTTCGTTAGTAAATACTATTACATGCATACTACAGTAATACTAATGTGTAGCTATATTATATACTCCAAATTGGTTTTGAAACTGCTACATCAATGTAGTATTATTGGGTTCTTTACCAATAATCCAAACCCCAACTACAATACCTATGTAAGGGTAATGTTGGTATTCCACTGTGGAAACTACTAGGCCTAAATCATGCGGCATGTCCCCCATCTAGGAAATGGATTTCATCACCCTGATCATAATATGTACAATGTCTAATTCTGGATGGACGTGAGCATGTTCTAGTTCTCAAGGATATTGAGTAGTATAATTAGTGGGTAGTACATGGCTAACACCCCATGGAAAAAAGTGGCACGGTAACCCTCTTCTCCCATTAGGGCCCCCGCCAGGCCCAGAGTACACCACATGTTCCCTAGATAGGAAATGGATTTGAATATCCCTTCACATTATATTCATAGGGTCAGAGTCTATCGGGATACATGCCAATGATATTCGTAGAATTTTCCACTAGTTAAAGACAATAGTTTCCAAATATAGATAATAGGGAAAATGTCTTTGATAAAATCACCAATCAATAATAATATCATATAATATTATTAGATCATTATTTTATTAGTAGGACATATGAGAATAATAATTCTAATAATTATATCAGTCTCCCACTACTTAACTAATTCCAAATGCATTTCTTATTGGACAAAGAATGTAATTTCTTTTAGAGTTTATAGTATAAAGGATCTATATATCAATTCATATAATATATAAATGTACTTTTAAATCATAAGAATGTTTTTGTTGGAATTCTAGAATAAAAAAAACTAGGAGCTCATTGATCCTTTATATAGACTCCCCAAACATCAAATCCGGATTCATATTTTAATATCACATTCCACAAAATTGGCATTAAATAGAAAATAGTTATGAAATCAAATATAACCTGGGTTTAGTTGTCTCATAACCTTTTTTACAACTCCCTGATAATTAAAACATACCCTTATAGATGCTTAAATAAACACATCAATTATGGATGAATCATAACTTAATAGAAATCATAGTCTGAATTATTATATTTTTGATGTATTTTAATTAATTACATGTAATGTTACTTGTTTTATAATTTTATATGTCATGTTATTATTATGTGTATTTTACACAAGTGTTTAAACATATATAAATAAAATATTTATATATAATCATCTTATTTTAATTTAATCTTTTCTTGTTAATCAATTTATATATTTGATTTCTATATCAAATATATGAAATTTATCATTAACAAAAAAACATATAAAAAAATTTATCATGGACTTGTAAAATGGTTAATTTACTAATTAGGAAATAAATAAAACTTTTGACCATAGGGGAAAAACTATCTTTTATAGTGTGGGAATGAGTTGTAGAATTCCCCATTCACTCCTATGTGTTTCCTATGATGATTTCATCTTATTAGCTGCAATATATCTTGAATAAATAGCTGAAATGCATGGCTTATTGTCACTTATCAACCGTTCAGGGTTACGGTGCTCTGATAATGTGTATAGCAGCACTCGGGTTGAATCCTCGGTGATGATACTTTGTAATAGTTGTTTGTTTTTAGTTAATTGTATTCTGATTGAGGGGTTTGTTTGCAGAGCTTATGAAATAATTTATGGATGATTTTTGATTTAAATAATTGATAAATATTGGGGTGAATTCATCATTAGGTATTTAATCTTGTGATATCCTTGATCTTTTCTATATATTGCATTAAATTAACACCCATGTCACAAGATGATTTTGATCGGAATTCCCAAGTGTTAAAGATTTAATCCAAGACGTAACATAACATAGGTTTCTGATCATTACCATTACTTGTTTATGGTAGTGTATTTGTGGTTCCAATAATCCATGTAATACCCATATTAAACAAAACATGTCATTAATTCATGACATATAAAGTTCAACATACACAATATTAATGTAAAGAACATTTGTCGAGAAAAAGCTCTCAATCACTTTACATACCTAAATTATAACTCACCCAAATTAAAGATTTACTCAGCAATTAAAATGATTACTAATCTGGTTATAATGATTATGATGATAAATTAAGAAGATAAGATAAATAAAGGGATAAGAAAAG
Organism: Viscum album; assembly: GCA_963277665.1. Lineage (NCBI taxonomy): Eukaryota > Viridiplantae > Streptophyta > Magnoliopsida > Santalales > Viscaceae > Viscum > Viscum album. The sequence goes on along the minus strand of OY728155.1, from coordinate 266,457,085 downwards.
ATTTTTTTGTCGAACACAGACACACACCCGAATGATGATGATAATTAAAAACAGATTTTCGATTGAATGAGGAAGCAAAAGAAGGGAATGGTATTCAACTGAATTTAAAATATTTTAAGAACATAAATATTAAACTACAGAAGGTGGATGAGAATAAGAGAAATTGAAGAAGAAACAAGCACTAAAATTTGATTGAAATGAAAACAAAGTTACACAATTACAATTGAAAGCAAACATAAACAAACATGAAAGAGAATTGGAGGAGAGGTCTCTCTTATTGAGACAAGATCAAAGAATATCATCCAAGAACCTTTTCAAGGATCTAGTAATTCAAAACCTCCTCATTAAGTGCTTAATTTCCAACCCTTTGAAAGGAGAGCAGGGGGTGTATTTATAGCCCAAGGTGGTGGACTGTTTAGATTCCAGAAATACCCCTCCACTAGGCTCACCGATATGGACATCAAGACAACCAAATATCAAGCAATATCCTTCTTCAAAGTTGTATATAATAATGTTGGATGACTACTTTCAAAATTTAGAGTCATTTGGACTTAAGGATCAAAGGTTAAGTTCGGTTGATTAAATAAAGTAAAACTGTCCATTTCAATCCAGTCTTTTTGAAGTCCAAAATGTGAAAGGGTTTTTGAATATGAATATGCCTTCAAATATGAATGATTTCATCTACAAAGTCGGCCGCCTATATCTCTTATTTAACACTACAAATTCTCAGCTCAATTGGATGCTTACATCATGAGATATGTCATTCATACTATACTTATTTTAATTCTCGTCCAAAATGGTGGGCTGCGTTGTAAAGCTTTATTTGGGCCCCTTGTTCTTAGATTTAGGCCCGGAAATTTTTATAAAAGACTCCTTGAATCTTACCCCGAACTATGGTGGATAATAATAGAATTCAGACTTCTGCATGTATCCTAGTAAATCAATCATCATGAATAGTCTAGTTTCTTCACATATTCTTTGGTTTGGTTTGTGAGGACCATATGACCATTCAAATAGAAGAATTGGCTCATGGTACCTTCTAATGAAATGTTTTATATTTAATTTAGAATAATAAAAAACAATAAAAACACAATTTGGATCCATATAGTGATAGTTATTATTAAAACAGCAAACTGACTCAATTGGACTACTTCTAAAATTTCTCAAAAATTAAACTTAATATTAAAACATTAATATTTCACACAAATTATGCACATTTCATATAAAATTAGTAAAGGGAGTATATAATAAGTCATGAAAATATTAATAACATAAACAGAATACTCTTTAGATCTTTGTCATAACATATGAATTAAATCACCCACAAGAGAGGGTCACTGATGGATTAGCTAAGGGATTCTATATGAAAAATATAGGAATATAGGACCTAACATAATTAAAAGGATAAATGAGTTTCATGAAATCTTTTTGATTTAATAATAATAATTTCTAAAACCCCTAAAATAATTATGTTAAAAGAGACCCAACACCTACATATATCATTCTAAGATAATGGTTAGTCACCATCATTTAATGACTACACAACTAAAATAACTGGATGAAATTAATTTCAATTTATTATTCATTATGATAATATTAAATCAAACATATTAAATTATCCCATTGTATATTTTGTATAACCATTTTTTCCATGATATTCACATCCCCTATAATTACATATAAATTAATGAAAATAAATTTATTTAAAATTTATTAATAAAATATTGTTTATGTGGTGAAAACATAATGTGTACATGTCTGAACTACCATGTATGATGCTTAAAAATGTACAATGTACTCAATTGAAAATATACCATACACAACATGTTATATAATTTCAAAAAATTACTTTAAATTAATTAAAAATAGAAGCATGTAAATTATAAAAGGTGTATCGCTTTAATGCACAATGAGTACATGATATGTAACCCTGATACAAAAAGTGTAGTTCATAATTTTACCATGAATTTATTATGAATTTTTTATAATAAAAAACCTATGAATCAAAATTTAATATCATTATATTCTACACAAACACATTTGTTTAAGGATTATGGAATTAGATAATTAATTTTATCTTTTAACATAAATATTTATGAGGCTTGATGTATATAGTTGGCCACATTCCATCTATGTCTATAGAAATATATCCAAAATAAAATTTTTGTTACTGGGTATGTATTTATACAAGAATATTTACAAATTAAAGAATGTGTACAACTTGAAAAAAACCATGTAACAACTTATAGCGTGGATTTCAGTCTTTACACATCCTATATTTATTACAAAAATCATGCTTGACCATGTGTTTTCCATCATAAAAACAAATAAATTACACTCTATGTACTCGAGTATTTTTTTTTATAGTTTGATATTGCCTATTATAACCTAGACTAGTCAACACATATGCTATAGATACAACTCATGTCCTTTATTGAATAATACAATTAATTAAATTTATTCTTTATCCTGGATAAATAAAATTTGATACATGGAGTATACTCCAACTACATATAGTGTAATCTAGTGTATTTTATACAAAATTCATGGCACCCCTAGATGGGTAATTTTGAAATTATTTATTTATTTTCAACCTTTTGGGGTTATATAAGTGATAATATAGAAGAAGATGAATATATACCAACATTTAGAGTCAATGAATGAAAAAAATGGGAGAGTGAAATAAATCTAAATTTGTGTAATGTTCAATAGATAATTAGTAAATATAAAATTATACTTATCCACTCAAATACCATATGACAGTTTTGAACATAGTTGGATAACCTATTTGGGATTTGGAAAATGGTTATTTTGCTAATTCCAACTAATAATCCACTATGTACCTGCCCAATTTCATCATGAACACTAAATTTCATAGATGAATTTCAAAAAGTAATTATAGAACAATGTAAGAGGATCTTTTAACACTAAAAAAGTATTTAACGTAAAATAATGTAGAAATACCTCTATCTTGAGTTATTTAATTGATGTAGGCATTGAAAATTCCATATACTATAAGACTGTAAAATTATTTATTTGATATAATTTAAATGAATATACATCTACAGATAATCCATTTATGTTACTTTTATCTAAAATTGTTACTGATGCTACTTCGAGTTCTAGAACATTGGTACTGATCATCTTGAATAAAATAACTAGATCACTACCACAACCCTTCAGTCTAGAAGGATCATTCATAGTATCTCTATCTTTAGATGAAGGAAGAGATAATTTATATATCTTGGACTTCTGAGAAAACCTAGAGATGTTCTTGGTGGAGAGAAATCTGGTGGGAGGAGAGGTTTCATGAAAAAACATATAACTATATCTCGAATGACATGACATATTAAATATTTATCCATGATGATGGTTAATTGTAAATTAATTGTATAAATTCCATTAAAATTATATTAAACCTATAAGAAACCCCATGTTAGAAAACATAATAATAATAATAATATATCTCATGGAGTTCCCTAATCCATGTAATGATAAATATTATATTGTAGACTGGAAAATAAATATTTACCAATGTAACTAAAATAGATCCAGTAATCCGAAATGAAATTTATTGAATTACTAAATAAATATTTGAAAAAATATTATTCATTAAATAATTTAATTTATATCATATTCATGGTATAGAGAATAATTTTTTTTAATATTTGAAAAAAACAAGCCTTAAATAAATATAACTCTATATTATTAAGAAAAATAGTTGTTCTTATTGTGGTATTAAAATATTATGTAATTTATATCAACTAAAAAACTAAATAAGTGACCCTGAAGGATTCTCCATTAGTGGAATTAGTTGGTCTAAACTAATGATCTACACTATTTTATAGCAATGAATCAAGGTACCTCAGAAGAATGAGTGAATGCCCCAATCATAAAAACCATATTAGAATGAAAATTTTATGGTATAATATCATTGTCTCAATGTATGAACTTATGCAGGTTTCATTTTTTTCATCAACCAAGGTGATCGATTACAATTTATTTTACTATCTAGATGAACTCAGCTAATGTCATTTCCAGGGAATTTATAAAAATTTTATATCCCAATCAATGAGACCAAGTTATCAAATTTTATAAATTTGGAATGGAAAAATCATTCCTTAACATCCTTATTAGTGACATATAATTCTTAAAATACCCAATTTACCTAACTTCTCTAGGAACATATACCTTCCTGGTGAGGTAAAATACATCTAACTGATTGATTAATGACAATAATTAATAATAATCATAAATTCCATGGATCATTAAACATTTTTGTTGACATTAATGTCCAATTAAATGTAAAAATAATAAATTCATACTGACTGGTGATTCCTTTAACATCATATCATTAAGATTACCAAATGAAATCTTCATGCGATGAAGCATCATGTTCTTACAAGTACTAATATCTAGAAGACCACATAATAAGTATCACTCCATAGAATTTCATCCTGACCATAATAATATTGATTAAATTATATAATAATAGAACCTAAATGTCCTCATCATTATAACAAATCATATAACCTTTATTGATGTGACATGCACTCTAGAACATTATCATATTAAATTCCTAGTGAATAAGGAAAAATATGTGATTAAATATTAATATTCACAAATTGGAATACATTAATATAATTAATCTAAAGTAAAATATGATGTTTTAATAAGGATATGACTCTATTATTAATGTCACTCGAAACATTCCTTCACCAAGTATAAATACCAACAGATATTATCATTCAGAATTTATACTTTTACTCCCTACTTGAGTCAATGTTGAAAAATATAAGAGTAATTTAGATTTTATTGGTTTTATGATCATTTCCAGGAATATGAATATTATAAAAAAGATTATTTTCCTTGTTTATCCATCTTAGTGTGTATTTGGATAAACTTTTCACATGATAATTTCCTCTAATTTAATGTTTATAAGATAATGACAAGAGATAAAAATTTAATAATGTCTCTAATATATAGGAAACATGATAATATATCTTTTAAGGTATAACATCAAACTTGTTCCAAATAATCCACACTGAACTCAAATATGTAGTACTGACATGATGAAATGCAGATCAATCGGAATCATGAATTTCGTAGAGAAAACAACTCACAATATAATACCTTCAGATTCAGTGACAAAGGCAGTGATAAACAATTTGATCTATATTATATAATGATTTTATCATTTTGAACCAAAGTTAATATTCTATCTAGTTAACAAAATCACCATAAGCTACATATCAAAAATCATTTTCGTAATAACATCTATTAATCTATAATAATTAAAACCCCCATATGTTGTAAATATAAACTATGACTACCACATAAATTACACCTACATCATAATTAATATACAGAAACTCCTAATCCACTCAGATTCCATCATATAAAATGTTACTTCATAAGAATTTATGGTTTTGATTCATTTTTTTAAATTGGTGACATGTTTTTTTTTCAAGAATCGATTTTTTGGCATCACATAGGGTTTTGAATATATATATATATATATATAACTCATAACACATGAATCTAATAAACACTACATGACTTGTTTATGGTGATTATAATAGGTGAAAAATAGGGGGCTGTAAAAGTGTGTTGATAAGTGAATTGTAGATAAATGAAATTATAACAGGGGTTTGAAACAAATTCATGGTAGGATGTAATGGACGGTCAGGTTATAAAAAGACATTATGGAGTATTGAAAGAGGTTGGAAAACAATTCTGTGAGATCAAATTTCATAACTGAGGTGTGAGATGTTTTCACATGAATTTTCTCAAATAGAATATATAGGTGTATCTAGGGTTTTCCTTTCACATTTGTTTTCATATTGTCATTATAATTAATGTTTAGGAATGAATATTTATTTTTTAACCTTCATTTATAGTAGAATTTTTAGATTTACCCTATGGATTTTATTTCTTCATATTTGTGGGGTTTTCCTTGTTAAAAGTATCACGTGTCGAATCATTTGTTATGATATTATTTTCAATTTTTTTTGAATGCAGATTCCTAAAAATTTGGTTTCTAGTGATTTTATCGGAGGACCAACCTATTTCTGCCCCAACAGATGCTACAATTTTGAGGTATTCTATGTTTCTTACAAATTGAATATGGATTATTCATACTAAAATATTTCAATCCACATCATAAATTTTAAAATAAAAAACGGTTTTAATCTGTGGAAAAAATGTGGAAAAAATATTTTTACTCATAAAATTATAATGAATGTGATGAATAAAAAAAATTGATATGTCAAAGAAGATTAAAGATAATTTCTTGATTTTTTGAGATATTTTGATAAAATATAAATTTAGATGTATTTGGTTAATAATTCTTTTATAGAGGTGATAAATTTAATATTTTTTAGGAGATATGGGAAAGGATTTAGGTAAGATTAAATAAAAAACCATTATAAATTCTTAACATTTGAATAATCAATTTTTATGTTTACAAATTTCAATAAAATGATATATAGGTAACCATTTAAATAGGTTCATTAAACATATGACATAGATTTTGTCAGTGGAATTAACGATTGATAATAAAGGTAACATGATATATATTGAAATGGAATAATAAGACAATGGTTTTCTTTAATTAGGATTATTTAAATATTTATATAATAATAAAATCATTATATTTCAATTTGGGAAAGTCACAAAAGAAGTTCTATGATGTTATTAAAACGTTGTGGATGAACAATACTTGGTGAATGACCAATGATTGTGAATACGTTGGTAGTAGTGGTATTCTATCTATGATAGGTATATTTAGTAATTAGAATGTTTGATCAGTGTAAAAAAAAGAAATATTAAAGTGATTTTATTATGGAATGGAGGGTCATATCTAGATGTTCCATAAAGTTGGGAAAATGTGATTATAGAACAAAATAATAATAATCACACTATTTTAAAGGATATATGATTATGTATTATAAATGGTGAGGGGTGATTTAATTTCAACAGATATTGATTGCTAGGTCAGATTTGTATAATGAATGGGTGATTGATTTAGTATATTCATTCCAAATTACCATAAAGTGGGACTTTTTATTCATATGAAGATGGTGAATTTTGGGGATTGTAGATGGGAAAGGGATATTATTCTATTTTCATTGGAACTATTGATATTTGTATCTTGGAGAATATAGATTGTAGGATAATGTTAAGGGATGTGCCTGATTTATTTTATCTACTTGTTCTCTGGATGATGATAGATTATGGTTTTTATTTCTAATTGGTAGATAATTTTTTTCAAGAGGGTTAATGGTATATTCATGAGGAATATTTATTGAAATGATTTAGAGGACTGATGTAAAGTTGTATGGAGACATGAAAAACGAATTTGTAATGTTTTATTCATCAAATGAATGGAATATATGACTGGTTTTCATCCGTTAAAGACCATCATCTATATTATAGAATGGACATAATCCAAAGTAGGACCAATATGGTGTTTTAATTATTAACAAAAATAGTCTATCTTTAAATAGTGACACTAGTAAATACTGAATTAAAGTCAAATATATTGGAAATGTGATGATCATTTCAGATATTGATAATGATATTGTATTATTTGGGGATATTAGGTAGGGGAAATTATTTTCATCAAGTCCTCTAGATTATGTAGGGATCACTATTATGGGGGATCTAATTTGTATTTTTATGGTCAGATTTCGTTGGTAAGTGTATATGTTGGTATGAAATAAAAATTTACATTTGTATTTTTTTTAGTTGGACATGATAATATTATATTATTGTTTCAGAATGGTAGCATTATATTTTCAGAAAAGGGTGATGGTTGGTGTGATACCCACCAATTCCCTCCCAACCCATGTTTCATAGAATAGATATCCTTCATTTTTAGGTGGAATTTGGAGATTCATAGGTTTTGACTTATATTTTATTTTATTTCTGACACTTTCGGTTTGTGGAAAATACATATTTTTTGGAATCATGTATGGGTTTGAAAACAGTAATATTGTTTTCAAAATAGTTAAATTTCAAATACACTACACATGATGTTTTAAGAATCCTATGAAAGGGGTGAAATAGAGTTCCATAAAAGTGTATGGATATATGATTAGATAAAAGTAAACATAATGTCGATTTTTAGTAGATGTGTAGTGGGATGTAGCGAATTTTTGGATTCAGAAAACACTTTTTCGAGTGTTTCAGGATGTTTCATAACAAGAATTCATGATTGGGTTTGATCGCTGATGGGTGGAATTTTTTATTGGATTTTTTAGAGATAATATGGATGCATATTTCCTTGTGTCCATTCACACTATTTTATCTAAAAATCATTATAATTCATTGTTAGGATTTTTCGGTCTTTTATTTATTGGTTAATATTTAGAGTTTCCCCACGGGTTTTAATCCGGTACATTAGATAATTTTTTTACATTAAAAACATCATATCTAGAATCATTTATTTTACAATAATTTTCACATTAGTTTACATTAGTGATTCTCTTAAATCTGGTCTCAATAAATATTATAATTTTTCTTATCTATTTCCTCCCCATAAATGAATTCATCAAGGGTTCATAGTACTCTCAAAGAACCTCAAGTAATAATAAACAGAAAGAGAATATATAATGGACATGGATTTTCGTACATATTATTACATCATAATAGATAAATATTTAATACATTCCAAAAACACATTCCTAATGATAGTAAATGTTTTTTTTATTTGGAGACTACATAGAAAATATTCTTTGTTCATATTAAATTTTAAAAATCATCAATAAATTTCATCCCATATAGTACACTTCATATACGTAAGCTATATAAGTCCTTTCTTCATAACCTGGGGTAAGGTAACATAGTAAAGGGTGAGATTATATGCTTAGTAAGGGTGAAAATGGGGATATCAACATAACATGAGCATAATTAAATAAGTACATGAGAATTACAATTAAAAATCATACCATATATATCATAGATCATAAACTTGACTGATGGAACAAATCTTTGTAGTGTGTAATAAATTAGTAATAAAGGAATCAAATATCATGATCCACGATTACATAAAATTGGGAAAATACATAAATTTTTTTATTACACATAATCATAGAAAAACATATGTTAGGGATACCCACTGAGACATACATAACATAATAGGATTGGGATAACCACCAATGTACCATCTTTGAGGTTTCTATAATCTCATATGCACCCTCCATTTCTGGATTGGGATAATCTCCCATGTAACATATTTATTAGGATTTGGATAACCTTCTGTGTATCCTCTAATCTAATTTAACATTAATAATTGTTCTATTTATTTTATGGAGGTATATGATCCACCCTGACCATAATCCATACATTTTAATTCTATAAGATCATAAAAAATTAATTATAGTATAACACATATAATTGAAATGGGTTTCATAAACATTATATCATATTATAACCCATGTAAATGGAATGGGTTTCAATATAATTTCATTAATTCATCATGGAATAAACCATCAAAATTTAAGGAGTTCTATAAATATCTTTTCATAATAAATATAATCCATATAAGGAATGAACAGAAATGGTATCATTGGATCATATCCCCATTAAAAATGAATTATCATCTATGTATTTTACCTTATATGGAAAATTATTTTGAATGATTACCTGGAACATTTCATTAGGAAAATAATCATTCCACATTGAAAATCATTTTATTAAAATAATAAATACAAAAAAATGTGGGAATCCATTTCATTAAAAATAATCCTAGAATTATTTAATGGAATATTTTTAATATTTATTATTCATACAGATACAAAATATCATCCATGTAGTACATGATAAAACTAAAATTAGTTTTATTTTTGGATAAAAATTCAAAAGTACAACATTTTGGAAAACAATAAGAAGATTCCTTTTTAAACCATTTTTTTAAATTAAAAAATGGGTTAATATGAATATTAACATATCATTGTATGAAATTTAAAATAATGATGATAATATTTATAGAGTACATGGATATAGAAGAAAAATGCTTTTTTACTAAAAAATAAAATAAATTAAGTTTTTCGTTAAATTTTTTTTTTGAACCCTGAGGTCCTAAAGAGTGGAAAAAGGGTAAAAATGTAAATTAAATAAATATATATATTAGAAAAAAATTCCTCAGTTTCATGAGAGTAGATAATAATATCTCATCATTGGAAGCATAATTATAATAAACAAAAATTTAAAAGGGAAATTTAAAATCAACCCCTTTCAACTTTATTAGCCTTTTAATACAAGTTTTAGCCTCCTTTTTCAGAGAAACCCTTTAGGTTTACACATAAATTCATTTTTGAAAGGTTCTATGAATGAAATAAGTCATTTATGATGTTTTTGGGGATGTAAATAATCCATTTTGGAAGGACTTTGATGAATCATATGGTTTTAGATGCATGTAGAGAAGAGCATAAGAGATTACCTATTACAAGTAGAAGAAATGCACACTTTGAATTTTTGAAAAGAAAAATTTATAACCAGATTTTATAAATGGAAAAGTCTAAATATGTATTTTTATTGAACATTAGTTGAGATAAACTAAAAATATGGCTAGAAAATGGCTTTTGTAAATGTTTCTAGGTCATTTTATCCCATATATGTTTTTGTTTAAACCCATGTAAAATATTCTTAACCTTTACCCTAGTAAATAATTCATACTATTTTTAGAATTCATTTCTAACAAAAAAATTTATATCCATATAATATAATATCAATTATTCTAATTAAAAAAACTTATTTCATTTTTAAATATTATATTTTTATATTTTATGGATTTTAAATTAAAATTAAACTCACAGACATGACGAAATAGTGGGTTCCAATGTGGAAATAATCATAGTATAAAAATATTTAATTTAAAAAATTCCATATGAAATTGATTCTAATGACCTAAATTTGGTTATTAAATATTTAATTAAACTATTGTTACTTAAAAATCCATATTAAACTAAAATAGAGCACGTTAAGGATTTATATTTAATTCCTTTAAAAATATGATTATTTTTTTACAATTCATCGAAAAATTATTCTTTTTTGAAAATTTTCCAAAATTCCCAAAAAATATAATTTTGAAATTTATATTTAGAAAACTAATTTTTTTTTCTAAAATAATATTTATAAAATTGGTAAAAATTAAATTTATTATTTTTCTAAAAAAATTAATTTTTTTTGGAAATTCGTATTTTTGAAACATATAGACTTCACATAAAATTACACAGTTTTTTATAAATAAGATTTATTTATATAAAACATATATTATTAATTCTTATAATGTGGTTATTCCTATTCATAATCCCATATTTGATGACTAGGTGTAAGATCCCATACTACCGTTAAGATATGTTCATATTTAATGTTTTGTTTAAGTTTATTTATTTTGGTTATAGTAATATTTTAACGGTGTTTTAGGTGTATTAGGGGTGTATTGGTGATCAAAACATTAAAGAGTAGGGTACATGGCCATCCAATGAATGATGAAAGGTTTTCAAATGGTTAGTCGTAACCCTGTAACCCAACCATGCTTACCTAGAAGATGGGTGTGCAGTTTAAGAAACTGTGAAAGGGGGGAGGAAAAACTATCCATGATTGGACATAGCCATCCCACATTGTTTTCAAACCATTAGGTCTCCCCATAAAACTATGTCAACATGAACCCTCTTAGATAGAGGGTAACACACAATATAGCCAACTGTGAGGGAAAATAGTTTCCTATTAATGTGGTAGAAATTTTCTATTTACCACCACATGCTTTTAGAAACATAAACATATTTTCTCCAATATTCATCCTTAGTAGCAAGAGTGAAGAACCATAATATCCTATGTTTCTCAAGGATGGATCTCCCTCATTTATAATATATTTAGAGTATAATTGGTTTTGAATCAATGCTTTGGGTGATTCTAAACACATTTATCCTTTCTTTTTTACAATTAAGGCATGTGTGGTCTTTCACCTTCATCAAAATCCATATAAACCTCCATTTCAATTGAATCATAGGTTGGGGGATTCTAATGGTTCATTAATCCAAATAAAAGTCTATGGATACAAACATATTTTCCCTTATAATTGAGGTAGGTGGTCAAAATGTTATATATCATAGTATTGATGTTGATTTATGTGTTTGTTGTTGTGGTATTGATTCATTCTTCTTTATCTTTTGACTCCTATAGTTATAAATGATCAATTAGTATGTTAAATGAATAATTTAACCCCTTATGATTCACGTGGGAAATTGTTATAATGACTTGGGCAAGAAAGTAGATAACCATGCGGTGTTCTTTATGGAAGAACATGGGTTTGGGGTATGTGAATGTCAATTAGAAGGGTATATGGAATAAAACCTATTATTTTTATGTTTTGATTGTTAACATAGTTTTATAGAAGAAAATATATGGGGTTTTTATTTCATTTTTTAACATGTATTGTGAAATTAAATTAATGAAAATTTATTTAATAGATAACCTAGAATAAGGATAAATTTTAAATGATGTTAATGTGTTAATGAGTCATGAATTTTCAAAAGTAAATGTAAAAATGAGTCAAGGCCTTAAAATTAATTATATGTATAATAGAAAATGAATTTTAATGGTATTTATTTTAATTGATTATGATCTATCAATTGGAATATTTTGCAAATAATCATAGAATCATGTGAACATAACATTGTGGTCTTGTGGGGGGGGGGGGTATTGGACTTGACGATCTACACCCATATGTCTAGTTAGACAGAGGATCTAAATCCCACCCCCATTAATTCTTGAGTTACGGAATCAGGATGAGGATTTTTTCCCCTAATAGTAACATGTGTTGAGAGTACCTAGACAGAGGCTCCATGGAATGTGTTATTAAGTGACTGTGTAATGTAATTCCCCAGGGATATAGGCCACTTTATTCTTCCCCTTATGTTTTATTTTTATTTTTACATCATTGGATGAAGTGAAATTGAAGATGATTCTAAACCCATGGGATAAATGATGAAAATGGTTTAAGTGAACTGTAACGACCCGAAATTTTGAATAAATCTTGTTTCCTAATTTTGTGTGTTATTTTATTTTTTATACTCAACAAAACTATTTCATTGGATAACATGAGTATAATTAAAATGAGACTGTTGGGTTTTGACTGTTATATGATCATTGGTCAATATGACAGCTGGAAACTAAATTTTTTGATTATTGTGTCTAAATACAAGTGATCGTGGTTAATTAATATAGAAAGAATATTCGATGGTCTCACCCAGTAGTCTTGGGCCGATCGAAGCCCATCTAACAGAACTTGGGAAGGAGGTAGCACCACTGGGCTTTGCTCTGGACCAAACCCAAGCTGAACTTCATCGTGTAAAGCTAGAATGGAATCGCCTTCCCGAGAAGTTCAAACTGATTGAAATTACTACTCGTGCGATGTTGGCCGAGCCTCCCTTGGATTCTCTCACCTTAGCACACCTTACACTTAGGTCCTATGCTGGTGTGATAAGGGGCTATGTAAGGAGACCGTAACTGCCTTGTGAAATCCTTTGTCTTAAATAGAAATTTTGATTTCTTCTTATGACTAAGTTTATGAATTTTCAAATGACCGGATAAATATAGTATGAATATTTTTGATTAATTTTAGAAAAAGGATATTTTAAAAATGTTTATGTAAACCTTAAATAATTAAAAATGTGTAATGATTTTAAAAAAATGGTCTTCTACAATTATGTTCAGTACGAAATTTAGATTCGAATATGATCAACCTAATTTTTGATGAATAGTAAATTTTGAATCGTGATTTTTTGCTTAGGATTAGTAATGTGACCAAAGGGATTAGTAATTTCTCTCAAAGAAAGTTTTAATATAATTTAGACACCTAGATTAAGTAATGTGATTCAATAAAATGGGTAAATAACGGTTTCATAAATTATTATTCAAGTATTAGTTTTTCGAGTGAATTGTGTTTTTTGATTAAAAATTAAATTAAAAATATTTAGAAAATTATTTTAATAAAATGGATTTCATTTTTGAACTCAGAGCATCGATATTATGTTAAGGTAATTTTTGGGTTTTTTTCTGAAAAAAATGAATTTTCGGTGAATAGTGTAGTTATTTAAAAATTAAATTAAAAATATGTAGAAAATTATTTTTATAAAATGGACTTCATTTTTGAAAGCAGAGCATTGATATTTGGTTAAGGTGAAATTTTGGGATTTTTCTGAGAATGTTGAATTTTCGATGAATAGTGAAAATACAGTTTTTATGTTACGTGTGTTTAATGACATCATTCAATGATGTATTAAGTAAGTAATCAATATGGCCGACTTATGAATAGTAAGATAAGGTATGAGGTGTCCCAAGTGGCCAATACCATGGCCAAATACCATGGGCAAGCCCATGGTTTTGCCAAAACCACTAGTGAGGTGTCCCTTGGCCATTAATGCCTTGTTCCCTCACTTTCCCTATAAATAACCACCCTTTCCTCCTTTATTTTTCACTCCCAACTCTCCCCCAACGAAGCTATGGTCTCATTACCTCCCAAGGAGTCCTCCCAAGGTGCTCCCAAGCCCACAAGGTCTCAACCGTTGAGTTTTAAGAGTTACGTTTTAAGGTAAGGGATCCGACCCCCTCTCTTTCTTTTCAAGTGATCTCTTTTATGTCATTTATTTTATGCTCCATGTTATTATGTTGGAGGATATTCTTTTATATTCATTATACTTTACTTTTTATGTTTATATGATGAGATAACCCCTCTTACTCTCAGCATTTCATTTTATGAAAGTTTAAGTGGCGTTGTTAGGCTGCCGAAATTTTTGTAACGGATTCTTTCACCTTTCTCATTTTCAAGATCTATTTTCTTATCAAGTATTTCAAGTTCTTTTTTATTATGTTGGGGTATTATATATATTTCTATCATACTGAAATATTATTTTCATATGATGAGAGACCCCATTTTATCTCTTCAATTCAGTATTTTTAAGTTTTAAGTGGTGGCATTAGGCTGCCGAAATTTTAAGTGGTTCTTTCACCCATCTCGTTTTGAAGTTCTACATTCATTTAATGTCTTTCAAGTTCCTTTTTATTATGTTGGGGGTATGATCTCTATATCTATCAAACTTATCTTTTATGTTCATATGATGAGAGACCCTATTTGATCTCGTCAATTCATTTTTTGAAGTTTAAGTGACGCCGTTAGGCTGCCAATTTTTGATAAGAGAAATCTTATTTTTGTCTTCCTTTCATGTTCTTCATTTCATATGTTACATCTTTCAAATTCCATTAACATGTTCATATATCATTCATATTCTGTCCCTATACTGTTTTATGGGACATTTATGAATGTTTGACCCATGTCCCCTCTCTTTTCAATTTTTTCTAAAACCCCGAAACGTAGCCGTTATGCTACAGAATTTTCGTCTCAAAATGCCTCTCTCTTTTCTCAAAATTATTTTATGTTATTAAGTGAATACTCAAAGATATTATTTATACAGGGGTATTCACATATATATCAAAATTTTCTATTTTAAATTCTGGTATTTACATACATGAAACCCACTTTCCCTTTCCGTGGGTTTAAAGTGACATAAAGATCAGGTCTTTAAAGCAGTTTTTAAAACGTTATGATTATGAAATGAAACCCATTTCTTTTATGATATATGGGTTGTTTATGAAATGATTGATTATGATATATGTGGCTCACATGATAATAAATACATGTCAAGGGTGCGTCCAGATAGCGCTCCAATTCATTGGGTAAAGACTTAATCTCTAGAGATTACTTTCTAGACTGATACCTTGGTGAATAACCTTGGTAATTTTTAATGAACCTTAGGTATGGACCTTGGTGAAACAAAATGATTGTAAATATTAAATTTTGTAGCCACATCTTCAAGTTATGAGAAATGTTATTTTTATTATGATATGCCTCACGATTTCTTTCTCATTCCTTAAAGTTCTTTTTCATGACATTGTTGATGTATCCCATGTTCACATGTTAAATGTTTCCCCTTGTTTCCCTTACTGGGCCTTCTTGTCACCTTTTCTTTTGATGTATGTCCCCAGGTTATGAGATGCAGTAATTAACCTAGGATGAACATGAGGATAAGTCTTTCAAGTTTTTATGAAGAAGGTTTTATGTTTTCATGTTTTAAGTTCTTGGTTTCTAAGACACTAAACCTTAATGATCCTCGGTTTTGTAAAATGTAATGAAAGTTTATGTTATAAAAAGGCGGATGCTATAGTTGGTATCAAAGGATGGTTTAGTTATTTGTGGAAATTAGGATATGAAAACTTTAGGAATAATCCTATAGAAAAGTTTAGATATAGGAAATATTCCTGGTATTTTGGTGAGTATTGAGTAAGGGGTTGCCAAGAAAATACATCCCTGTCTGGATATGAGCAGGTAGAGGTGGCTCTGGCACAGATGTACATAGCGGTAAAACCCGAAAAAACCTCTTTGAGCTAGACTCGAATGGGAACTAGTACACGACAGCGGGCCTTGCTGCACTCTTGGTTACGACACTCCCAGGGGATATGCTTTGGTAAATTTATAAGCTTAGTTTGAACCATTATTAAAGGAACAAAGATAAAATAAAATAAGGATTCACATAAGAATATATGATCATAGTTAACCTAGATTGGAGCCTGGAGGATCACAAATTAGGGTATAATTTTCTTCAACAAGTTTGTCCTTCTATGATTTAAGTTTCATTTTCATGATTATTTGCTAGGTATTTAAGCCTCCTAATTATATGTTCTTTTCTTAGTTAATGGCGGGAAATGGAAGAGCATGTCCCAACAACCAATGTGATAGGAAATGTGATGATTTCCCTATTGATATGACAGAGATGATAAGAGATAAAGTTGAACATGTTGTGATTATGCCAAACCAGCTATCAAAAATCACAATTAATAATTGGTACCTAGTTGAATTCCCAATTTCGTCAACAAAGAAGAAGATGAAGTCTCAAGGAGGTTTATCTGATAAAGTTGATAAGGGAAAGAAGACCCAATTTCCTTTGTGCAAAAAGTGTGGAAAGGCGCACCAAGGAGAATGTCACAAAGGAACCGGGAGGTGTTTTAAGTGTGGAACGATAGGGAATAAAGTAGCCAATTTCTTTAAAAAAATGGATAATGTGATGAATGGAGATAAGGTTCATTCTAATGTACCTTATACATTTCGATGTCGTAAATGTGGAGAAGTTAGACATTATCCAAGGAAATTCTCTCTTGGAATGGGTGATAATCATGATGAGAATCAACAATCTTCAAGGACAAGGGAACAATGAAATTCCTGTGATGAGATAGATAATGATGACTAAAGTACATGTAACATCTTCGCTATAATTGTCTATGTCATGTTGTATTTTAGTTCGTGCTCTACGAGCTTATCTTTTGTGTTTTATAAGATCATCAAGTCACTACCTAAGATGATTTTATATCATTAAGGAAAACATCTGTAGTTATGTACCACATGTTGATGTAGTGAAGCTGTTCTTCTTAAAAAAATAGTGATTAGGGGATTAAAAGATGATTATTATTTTGGAAGACGTTCACTATTTTGGGAACCCTATTTGATCGAGATAAATAGATTACTACGGTATTTTCTTTAAGTACTGAAGGTTGACTTATATTTTGAAGAATAGATAAATTTACGGTGAACTTATGGTACTATAGGTTACTTATGGAAATGATTATCCTATCTTGGGGAAAATGTTATTAGGTTAGTTACTTTTGTTATAAGATGATAACGGTGGTTGGTGTTGTTTGGAGATGAACGATAAAGTCTATCTTGGAAGACAATGTTATCAAATCCTTCTTTTATTTGGGTTTAAATATTACTTTGGGTTATTTTGAGGAATTTTAAGGACAGTTATCTATGGAATGGTCTTTGATAAACATTGGGTAGTACTGTGGAACTTTGAAGATTTAAAGTAGTTTCCCTTCCTATGGGGTTATTTCTTTTTGAAGAGTTGTTTTATCTTAACCTTTTTTTGGGATAATGTTTAAATATAGAAGAAATTGATAGTTAATCTTTTTTGGATTACATGAATCTCAAGAAGATGATTCTTGTGATTTGATGAGACCAATTAGTTTTGAATGATCATCGTTTGGAGAAAAGATTAGTTTTTGTAGGGACTTATTAAAGGATGAAACTATACTTGAAGGTAGGTATATTTTCTTATGTTTTTGTTCAATGTAGTAAATGAATTCCTCAAAATAATGAAAAGGAACGTAAAACAAAAACGTTGTTGGTTTACGTTTCCTAGTAGGTAATCAAATACCGTTTACAGACATCATAAGTTTGGGATTTTCTTATGGTTAACTTTCTCCTAATCATGTTTTCTATCACTCTCCCCCAGAACTTGACCCTTTGTTTTTTCTTCCATATCAATGTTTTCTTCCATGGAATCCTAGTATGGGTTAACTCAGGTGACCTTTGTACTTCCCTTTCTTTCTTTTAAAGTAATAGTTTTTCTGACTCCTTTTCTGATGTGGGACTTTCAATGAAATTTCAAAACCCAATTTTAAAAAATTGCGAGGACGCAATTTCTTAAGGGGGGAAGATTGTAACGACCTAAAATATTGAATACATTTTGTTTCCTAATTTTGTGTGTTATTTTATTTTTGATACTCAACAAAACTGTTTCATTTGATAACATGAGTATAATTAAAATGAGACTGTTGGGTTTTGACTATTATATGATCGTTGGTCAATATGACCGTTGGAAACTAAATGTTTTGATTATTGTATCTAAATACAAGTGATCATGGTTAATTAATATGGAATGAAGATTTGATGGTCTCACCCAGTAGTCTTGACCGATCGAAGCCCATATAAAAGAACTTGGGAAGGAGGTAGCACCACTGGGCTTTGCTCTGGACCAAACCCAAGCTGAACTTCATCGTGTGAAGCTAGAACGGAATCACCTTCGCGAGAAGTTCAAAGTGATTGAAATTACTACTCGTGCGATGTTGGTCGAGCCTCCCTCGGATTCTCTCGCCTTAGAACACCTTACACTTAGGTCCTATGCTGGTGTGATAAGGGGCTATGTAAGGAGACCGTAACTGCCTTGTGAAATACTTTATTTTAAATAAAAAAATTTATTTCTTATTATGGTGAAGTTTATGAATTTTCAAATGACCGGATAAATATAGTATGCATATTTTTGATGAATTTTAGAAAAGGATATTCTAAAAATGTTTATGTAAACCTTAAATAATTTAAAATGTATAATGATTTTCAAAAAATGCTCTTCTACAATTATGTTCAGTATGAAATTTAGATTCTAATAAGATCAACATAATTTTTGATGAATAGTAAATTATGAATAGTGATTTTATGCTTAGGATTAGTAATGTGACCAAAGGGATTTGTTATTTCACTCAAATAAAGTTTTAATATAATTTAGACACCTAGATTAAGTAATGTGATTCAATAAAATGGGTAAATAACGGTTTCCTAAATTATTATTCAAGTATTTGTTTTTTCGAGTGAATATTGTTTTTTGATTAAAAATTAAATTAAAAATATATTGAAAATTATTTTTATAAAATGGATTTCATTTTTTAACTCAGAGCATCGATATTATGTTAAGGTAATTTTTGGGGAAAAAATGAATTTTCGGTGAATAGTGTATTTATTTAAAAATTAAATTAAAAATATTTAGAAAATTGTTTTTATAAAATGGACTTAATTTTTGAAATCAGAGCATTGATATTTGGTTAGGGTTAAATTTTGGGATTTTTCTGAGAAATTTGTATTTTCGATAAATAGTGAAAATACAGTTTTTAAGTTACAGGTGTTTAATGACATCATTCAATGATGTATTCAGTATGTAATCAATATGGTCAACTTATGAATAGTAAGATAAGGTATGAGGTGTCCCAGATGGCCAATACCAAGGGCAAATACCATGGGCAAGCCCATGGTTTTGCCAAAACCACTACTAAGGTGTCCCTTGGCCATTAATGCCTTGTCCCCTCAGCTTCCCTATAAATACCCACCCTTTCCTCCTTTATTTTTCACTCCCAACTCTCCCCCAAAGAGGATCTGGTCTCACTACCTCCCAAGGAGTCCTCCCAAGGTGCTCCCAAGCCCTCAAGGTCCCATCCTTTGAGTTTTAAGAGTTACGTTTTAAGGTAAGGGATCTGACCCCCTCTCTTTCTTTTCAAGTGATCTCTTTTATGTCATTTCTTTTATACTCCATGTTCTTATGTTGGAGGATGTTATTTTATATTCATTATACTTTCCTTTTTATGTTTATATGATGAGATACCCCCTCTTACTCTCCGAATTTTATTTTATGAAAGTTTAAGTGGCGTCGTTAGGCTGCCGAATGTTTTGTAACGGATTCTTTCACCTTTCTCATTTTCAAGTTCTATTTTCTTTCCAAGTATTTCAAGTTCTTTTTTATTATGTTGGGGTGTGATATCAATATCTATCATACTGGAATATTATGTTCAAATTATGAGAGACCCCATTTGATATCTTCAATTCAGTATTTTGATGTTTTAAGTGGTGCTGTAAGGCTGCCGAATTTTTAAGTGGTTCTTTCACCCTTCTCATTTTGAAGTTCTACTTTCATGTCATGTCTTTCAAGTTTCTTTTAATTATGTTGGGGTATGATCTCTATATCTATCATACTGATTTTTTATGTTCATATGATTAGAGACCCTATTTGATCTCTTCAATTCATTTTTTGAAGTTTAAGTGACGTCGTTAGACTGCCAAATTTTGATAAGAGAAATCTTATTTTTTTTTCTTCCTTTAATGTTTTTTATTTCATATGGTACATCTTTTAAATTCCATTACCATGTTCATATATCCTTCATATTCTGTCCCTATAATGTTTTATGGGTCATTTATGAATGTTTGACACATGTCCCCTCTCTTTTCAATGTTTTCTAAAACCTCAAAACGTAGCCGTTATGCTGCAGAATTTTCATCTCAAAATGCCTCTCTCTTTTCTCAAAATTATTTTATGTTATTAAGTGAATACTCAAAGATCTTATTTCTACATGGGTATTCACATATATATCAAAATGTTCTATTTTAAATTCTGGGATTTACAAACACGAAACCTGCTTCCCTTTCCGTGGGTTTAAAGTGACATAAAGATCATGTCTTTAAAGTAGTTTTTAAAAAGTTATGATTATGAAATAAAACCCATTTCTTTTATGCTATATGGGTTGTTTATGAAATTATTGATGATGATATATGTGTCTCACATGATAATAAATACATGTCAAGGGTGCGCCCAGATAGCGCTCCAATGCATTGGGTAAAGACATAATCTCTAAATATGACTTTTTAGACTGATACCTTGGTGAATAAACATGGTAATTTTTAATGACACCTCGGGGATGGACCTTGGTGAAACGAAATGATTTTCAATATTAAATGTTGTACCCACATATTCAAGCTATGAAAAATGTTATTTTTATTATGATATGCCTCACGATTTCTTTCTCATGCCTTAAAGTTCTTTTTCATGGCATTGTTGATGTATCTCATGTTCACATGTTAAATGTTTCCCCTTGTTTCCCTTACTGGGCCTTCTGCTCACCCTTTATTTTGATGTATGTCCCCAGGTTCTGAGATGCAGTAATGAACCTAGGATGAACATGAGGAGAAGTCTTTCAATTGTTTAAGACTAATGTTTTATGTTTTCATGTTTTAAGTTCCTGGTTTCCAAGACACTAAACCATAAAGATCCTCGGTTTTGTAAAATGTAATGAAAGTTTATGTGATAAAAAGGCAGATGCTATATGAACATTGTTAAGTAATAATACTGATTTTTACATCAGTTTATATTGATGTTTACTTAGAACATGCATATACTATCTGTGTAGTCTAGATATTTTGTAGACACTATAGGTGGAGGATGACTGGTTTTTACAAACAACCTTATACAACCTTCATTGGGTACTCAAACTGAATTCATACATGTAGGTAAGGATAAGGGAAATATACAAATGATAAATAGTTTATTGGGAATGCTATGTGCATGGATAAGGGATCCATACATAGTGGTGTATCAAATTTTTTCAATCCTTTAGCCAAACCATATTTTGGTTTTTCCATACCTTGGTGCTCCAAGAAATTTCATAAAATATTTTCTACTTGGTTTTGAGATTTTACCTAGTTTTGAAAAAACATTGGTAATGCATGAACATTGGTTATAATATTTTCGTAATTTTTTACTATTATCTATTTTTTATTACTCTGATAAAGAGGTTATATTATACCCCCCATAACATATTAGAGCCTCACTACTAGTCAAAAGTCTCTGGCATATGTGAAGGCACATGTGAGGCCTTGTGCTGACCCAAATCAAGGAACCAAATATAGTGGGTACCGGTTTGGGGATGTTATTAAGTGATTGTAGAGAGATTTTATATTGTATTATTTTAATGCTTGGGGATGTTAGAACAAAGATTAGGATGTTTTAGGCCATTAAAATTGGCTCACGCATGGTATTAGTGGACCTCCATATAAGGGAAAACAGGAGTACCCTAGGTGCGATTATTGTTCTTGATGTGTGTTGTTTTAGTTGAATGGTATTTCACTATTTGGTGATGCAATTATTCTTTCATGTGATAATTTTACATTATTTTGGTTCATGATTAAAATGGAATGAGATTTTTTATACATGCATCATTTTAGGATGATAGATATTTATATGATATGCAGTAGGAACACATGGGAAATACATGAAGGAAGTAAAGGATAAAATGTTTTTTCATTCCCTAATATTTTTATGAAAAGAAAATAATTTGTCGAATCATGATGATGCAAATGGGTAAATGGGAAGAATATAATGTGATTTTAATGAATTATTCCTTATTAATACTTTTAAATGAGTTAGAATATGGTTTTGATTAGTTGAAAAAGATAGAATAGTTCCTAAATAAGAAATACCTATGTTCTGAATGAGGAAAGGGAAAAAGGGGTATCTAATAAAGGGTTATAGCTATGTCATTCATTTTACCCAAGATGACCATGGACCATAGTAGGTATGGTTGATAGTAGTGATAGATATGTGACTATATCCATTAGTACATTGCTTTTGAAATGAATTGATTATGGATATTATAGATACTTATTTTCTACAAACTGTGGATGATTTATTTTACTTGGTCTAAGATCTGTGTTTAGAATTATATAGAGATTTCACCATGATAACATGGACTAGTTGGGTGACATTTGGATATCACCAAGAAAGATCCACAATTATTTGACCAAGATACTCTATTTGGCCAGTGTAACCAAGGGGAGAATTATTTCAATGATAATATTTCTCATTTTATGAAAATAATTGACGGAGGCCAAGTGAGGGTCCTGCCATGTATGTTTGATATAAATAGAGAGTTTCAGTTACAGCACCCTATGATGTTTTATAGTGAGGGTGGACCGGAGGTAGTAGAGTTTTGGATAGAATCCATCCAGAAAACATTGGATTAGTTACGGAATCCTCCTAATAAGAGAGTTGAGTTGGCCACTTATTTGTTGCATGGAAAGGCAGAGCACTGCTAGGATATTTAGGTTTATGCTTTATAGGTGGATTTAATACTATGAAAAGAGTTCAATTAAATGATTCTATAATATTTCTGTCTAGATACATTGATATATGATAAGGCATCGATGTTTATGTAGTTGTCCCAAGGGACCATGTCAGTGATGGATTATAATTGCCACTGCACTGACATGTAACTCTTTTTTCCATAGTTTGTATAGGACGAGGTAGCTATGAGGATTCATTTTTAGGATGGACATAGAAAGTATATGAAGTCTTAGGTGAAAATATTTTATATAATTAGGTTTTATGAGGTGGTGAATCATTACCTTAATTTCTAAAGGGATCTTAAAAGAGGATTTGAGTGGTAGAGAAGAGTTTCTAGTATGATGATTCATTAGTGTAACTTCTGATTGTAGGAAGCATCATTTAGAGAGTCTTAACCAGGGTGATAGTTTATAGAGTAGTTATATAATAGGGCCAACCTCTTAGGGTAGTGACTAGATGTTTTTTGTTCAATGTGGAAGGTCGACACACATGCATTGTTAGTGTCTCATACCACTAGTTGAGTGATGATCATGTGGTAGGATTGGTTATGTACAATGGTAATCTAAGAACCCTTCACAGGTGGGTACTAATAGAGGATGAAGGATGATTCATTGTGTAGGTAGGGGGTCATCTAACCTATATAATGTACATAGTTTGAGTTTTTCATGTCATACATGTGGAGGTGGTAGATATAGTATTGTGAGATAAGAGCATCTATATTAGTAGGGAAAGTGCCGCACTAGGGACTCTAACTGGAGCCCATGGTTGAGGGGAAGATCATATTTATGTAGTTAAACCTATATATACGGGTTCCCAAGAAGGACCATCAATAGTTCATTGTATGATTTTTCTTTCTGCCATGCTTTATAGTGTATTTTTTTATAGTATTGCATCAAATTCATTTATGTATGTTTTGTTTTTGAGTGTTAGGGGCCTATACATGAAAAATATGTGTGAGGTTATATTGATTGATACATTATTAGGGGTATGGGAATAAAATCATTAATAATGTTAGTAGAGTTCCCCTGAGGATAGTGGGTTCCATTTTTTGTGGGACATGTTGGTGCTCTAAAATTCATGTTTTGATCTCATATTGGGGATGGATTAGCTATTATTGTACCAAGACCATATTAATTGTTACCACTGTATAGTAAAATTCACTTCCTAAGGGGTGGATAATTATGGTCACCATGGTGAAATTGATATCCGAGATGGTTGTTCTTGGCAGGTTTGAAGGTAGTTGGGTGACATCACAAGCCATGTGACTTGTATTATGCTTGATTATGGGGGAGTATAGCAACTTGTATTTATTCCTATGGTGGATCAGTTTTAGGATGTGTCTCCTGATGACTTCTCAGGGATATCACCTGAGAGTGAGATATGTTGTGTTTATGATTGATTTTATGTTGGGAGAAGAACCAATTTTTTGTACCATATATAATCGAAACGTCAGGAGTCTAGGAACATAAAAGATAATTATAGGAACTCGAGAAAATGGGGATTATTTTTACAATTACTTCACCTAGGGGTTCTCATGTTTTGTTTTCCATGAGGGCTGATGGGACATTGTGGTTGTGTGTTGATAAGCAAATGTTGAATAATATGACAGCACTGAATCAACAACCTCTTCCTTGAATCAATGATCTTTTTGAACAGCTGAGTGGTAATTTTTGTTTCTAAAATATTGGTTTAATATTGGGGTATCTACAGGTGAGGGTGATACTTTTTCATATACCTTGGGATTATTTCAATAGTAGGTATTGTTTATATTCGTGTTTTGTATTCCATTTGGTTTAAACAATGAACCATTAGTGTTTACGACCCTAATTATCCAAATCATTCACCTGTACTATGACATGTTTGTAGATGTTTTTTTGGATGAAATATTAGTGTACTCAAAGACACATTACGAGGATCACAAACAACATTACACTATTTTCATAACACAAAGATATAAAATTATATTGTCCAAGATATTCAAAATTCATTTTTAGAATGACAAGGTAGATTAATTGGGTCACATAATCTCTTAGTAAGTAATGTCTATGGACCTATATAATGTGATGGTTGTACTATATTTTGAGTAACCCATGAATATTTCTGATGTTCAAATTTCTTAGAGTTTGGCAGGCTATTATCAAAGGTTCATCCAGGTCTTTTTCCATCTGGTAGCACCACTCTCAGGATTTCCCATGTGGGGAATCATATTTTCATGGACTGGAGTATATGTGTGTTATTTCCAATATTTAGATAAGTGGTTAAAAAATACCCCAATTTTGATCCTACCTATGTCATGAAAGAATTATACCTTGTTTTTTATGCATACTATATTAGTCTTGGAGTAGTGTTTATGTATGATGATTGGGTGGTGGCATATGGGTCATGATAGTTGAGGTCTCATGGGAGAAATTATCCCACACATGATCTTCAATTGTCCATGGTAATTTATTCCTCAACGTATTTTTAGAATTAGTTTTGGGAGAGTTGTTTACTATGTATACTGATTATAAAACCCTTACGTACCTCTTATTTCTATTTTATTTGAATCATCAGTTGAAAATATGGGATGCAAACATGGAGTTATTTGATTTCAAGTTTTTACACATGCCCTAAAAGTGAAATAGTGTTGTAGATTCATTGAGTCAGAAGACACATAATCCTATTGTTCTAGAATCTAGTTCTGAGTGGGGGATTATGGTGTTGTTTAATGAGGTGCTCGAAGAGGCTTAGGATGGAAATGGGAAGGTGAACCCTGAATCCTTGGAAGTTGAGTCCACCCTTCTAAGCCAAATCAAGGAGAGGTAGTATAAGGAATTTTAGTGTTTAAATATGAAGGAACGTATTGAAGGTGGGGAGTCTCATTATTGTTGGATTGTTAGGGGTTGTGAGATCATTTTGGTTCGTTGGCATGCTTTCATGTCTATATGTATGTGGGAATAGTTGATGCGTGAATTACATTCCTCAATATGCGTGTTACATCCTAGTTTAACCAAACTGTTTTGTCATCTTCATAGAAAACATTGGTGGTTAGGGATTAAGAATGAGGATTTATTTTTCATGATGCGATGCTATACCTTTAAGTAGGTGAAGGATGAGAATCAATTACCATGTGATTTGTTACAACATTTTACCTTTCTGGAATGGAAATGGGATGATGTGATGATGTATTTTGTGATGTATCTTCTTAGGATTCCTTGGAATGATGATGCTATCTGGGAATTTTTTGATCAATTAATCATAGTTGAACTTTTCTTACAGAATCAAGAGACCTTCATCATTCAACCAATAAAAGAGTTTCATATTTGGTAGATTGTATGGTTTCTTGTTCTTCCATAGACTATGGTTTCAGATCATGATCCATGTATTACATTTATATTTTGGAATGTTTTATAAAAGTCACTTGGAAACTAAGTTTTTTTGTGTTTGGATTGCTACCCTCATATTGATGTCTAGTGAGTGCATTCTATTTAGTTACACGAGGAAATGTTAATGGAATGTGTGAGGGACTTTTTTGAATCATGGTAGAAGAACATGGACCATGTGGATTATTCCTATGACAATAGTCATCATGATAAAATTCAGATGGAACCATATGAGTTTCTCTATGGTAGGCCATGTAGACTGCAGTTATGTTGGATGATGGTCGTGGAATCAGATTGATTTTGGACTGAGTATGATGGAGGAGTAATAAAAAAATTTATATGATTCAAAAGCATACAGATAGGGTACGTAGTAGGAATATGTTGTATGATGTTAGACATCATTGTTCTCTTGAATTTAGGGTGGATGATTGAGTGTTGCTTCTATTGTTTCCAAGGTTGGGTCACTATATGATTCAGAAACATTGTATGTTGGCACCTATGTATATGGGTCCATTTGAGATTTTAGAGAGGATCACTCTGGTGGTGTATCGATTGGATCTCCCACAGTGTTATAGTGGAATGAATGATATTTTCATGTGTCATAGATTTAGGAGTGTCATTCTAACCCTTCTCATGTGATTTATGCAGATGATGTTGAGATTGAGGATGTTGTTTTCTTCAAAGAGCATCTGGTTCATATTGTGGATCGTAATGAGAAATTATCACAGGGCATGAACATGTCTTTGTGAAACGACCCAAATCTTTGGAAAAGGTACAGATTGTTAGTTTTGATTTCTAATCGTTCCTTTAAGCTTTCTTAATGTGTCGAACATTCTAAGGAAGGTTCGGGGAGTGTCTAGGGCTTGTTAGGAGCCTGGGAGTTTGAGATTTGGAGTTGCAGGATGAGGTGCATGATTTGCGCATGACATGATTAGTAAAGTCGCACGGTTTGGATAAACCATGCAACCCTGCATTCCGGAGGCAGTGAGGTGTGCAAGGTTTGTGCAAGGTTTGGTAAACCATGCGCCTAAACCCTGGGACCCTGAACTGGGTAAAAATTTACAATTTTTCCCTTAATTCTATTTAAGACTAAACACGTTCTTTCTTCTTCCCACAGACAGAACTAGAGGGGAGCCTCCTTTGAGCTCCAAAACCCTCTCCTCACTCATTCATTTTCCATTTCTTCTCCTGGTGTCTGTTCTTCGATCCATTGAAGGTGTTGGATCACCCTTGGTATGGCTAACCTCACACACCCCTTTCTCCTCGTAGAATCATTCCTACCATTGTGTTATTTTGATGCAAGCTCATATGCCCTATTTCTAGGGCTTCGGACAAAAACCCAGATCTCTCCCAATCTACTACGAATCTGAGGATGATATTAAGCGAGCCTACACCTACAGCTTTAATAGAGGTGGTCATGTGTTCTTCTTTTGGGCTTTCCATCGCTTTTGGTTTATAACATCATGCTCTGGGTTGCCTTTCCTCCAACCCCTTATTTATATTGACCGCTTACTATGTAAATGACCCGTGTGGGATGGGATTGATGAATATAACCTTGTTAGGGAATTTAGTGGAGGTATGGACTGGGAGTGGCCAACCATATGTGTTATGCCTTGAGATTATCCCCTTTCTCAACTTTGAACCTAAACGGTATTTCTTGAAAGGGAATTTTCCATGTTAGGAAAATGAGATTACTTGGTTAGAGGTTGGCTAGGATGAGATAGCCTAAACCCCTTGAATGAATTAAAATGTCTATATGTCATGCTTTGATTATATGACATTATAATATGGAAATGACATGCTTTATTAATGTGATATGACATAAGATGTAATGCCTTTTATAATGTGATGTGAATGGTTATGTGTTGTTGTGTTGACATGCTTGTGATAATACGTGGTTGGGAGAGAGTCATTCTTATCCCGTTCTAGATGAATCTTCGTGTGTTGGGTGGGAGGCATTCTTACCCTATGCCAGATCAAACACTATGAAATAGGACGAGAGGAATTTATACCTCTGCCTATATAACCGTGATAGGTGGGAGGCATGTCTACCCCATGCTAGCTATATCGATTGAGGATGAGAGGTATTTATACCTCGTTCCTATATAACTGTGACAGGTGGAAGGCATTTCTACCCCACACCAGCTATAAGGATTGAGGATGGGAGGCATTTATACATCATTCCTATATAACCCTTACTGGTGGGAGGCTTTACTACCGCACGCCAGCAACAGTTCTTGGATGAGAGGCATGCTTACATCATGCCACTGATAACCTATATGTTTGTACTTATACTCTGGTGACTTGTTCAGACTTCCAGCGATGAGCTGAAGCATGTAGACCCGCCAGGTGTCCTTCTGGAACCTGAGCGGGAGGGTTGATTATTTACTTTGTTTTACTTATATGTAGTATATTACTCATTGTTTCATGTGAACACCTATTTAGATTACACGTAGACACCATTTTTGTTGGCCTACTGAGACTTGTCTCACACCCTACCCGGGTGGCCTCCTAGGCACCCGTGTGGGCTTTACTACTGTAGCTACTATTAGGGGCAAAGGCCCAGTGTCCAGTTGTTGATACATGTATGTTCTAGATATAGATACATAGAGGAGGATCGATCATGGATAGATATGCTCATGGACTACTTTATTTCTCTTTTTGTATTACTTCCTAGCATGCTTGTGTTATATTTATATTGTATCAGCATTCCAGGCATCCATTTTGTATCAGAAATAGCCTATGAGGCTTTTGTATACATATCAGGGTTTTCCTTACTTCCGTTGTTTGTTTTTCATATTTTCCTATTTCTCCTATTTATCCATTGGTTATGCTTCTTCTATTTATATTACTTTGCTACTATACTGATGTGTGCTATGACATTGGGGTACAGTCTCCCCACTAACTTACCATTACACCCCCGCAGCTAGTAAGTAGCCCCTAGCCTACGGGGAGACGAGCCAGGGGTTATGTGGCCAACCGGGCTCGGGGCTCGGGTTGATGGGAAGACAGGTCCGGGACGTTACAAAGTGGTATCAGAAGCTTATTTCTTTCTTTATTTACTATTTGGAGATGATATACTTGGAGACCGGGAATTCATAGGGACATAGTTATAAGCCGTTCTTGGCCGTCGCGAACCCATGTACGGGGAAAATACCAAGTTGCCGAAATTCTGTTGTTATTGACTCTGCTATTTACTATTGATACCATTTCACCGTTGGGTGCTTCAAATGATTTGTGATGTTAATGACTTTTGCGAGATTGAAATTTTTTTTTCATGGTTCGACCCGAAGAAATGAGGGTTATGCATTAAAACATGCATCATGGTAGGCACAATATGACTAGGTCATGCATTTTACCATGCCACATTTATATTTTTAGCAATAATTCCTTGTTGGTTATTTCCATGCCTTGCCAATATGTGTGCAACTGTGCTTACCCTCCTTGGAGATTGTGAATTGAGGAATGAGGTGGTTTTAGTGGGTGTTACTCTTTGGTTCATAAGGTGTATGGGCCCCTATGGATCAGAAAATGACATTCCAACTAAACTAATCATTTTCTTTAACGGAAATTCAAATGATTTTTTAATAGTAGAAAATTATAAATGATATCCAAGTGTGTGTCATCTTTCAATTCATGAGGAGTATGGGCCCTTATGGGCTGTAAAATTCCATCTCACCGGATTAAGCTAATTTAGAGAAGTTGTGGGTTTTTCTAAGAATTCTAATGGGTATGGATATGTGATCTTAGGGGTAGGAAGGCTTAGTACCTGTCCCAGCTTCTAGAGTTCAACCTTTAACTTGTTGGATTCATTTTCTAAGATGTTCGTTTGGCATCGTAGCGTTATGCCTCCATGACATCCTCAAGTCATGCGTGGTTAAGGCGGTGATGACCATATTTTTGAGATGGTGGGCCCTGATTCGCCAGTTGATCTTCCTATCGAGCCACCGGTGGCTCCTCTTGTTATTCATGAGATGGGAGCCAATGCCTTGTTCCATGAGAGCGTTTAGCGTTTGATGCAGAGTATGCAAGGTGGAGTGAAACCTTCCCAGAGTATGGAAGAGTTGACCTGTGAGTTTTAGTCGCAACATCCTCCTACTTTTACCAGAGATGGCAGACCATGTGCTGCATTTTCCTGGTTAGAGGTGATTATTGGGTGTTTGGGCCTCGACGATGAGTAATATCATGGTGAGATCACGTTAGATAACCCTTTAGGTATCCATTCAGGGGGAGTTCATAATTTACAGAATTGTCCCCACGAGGTGGGTGGTTACCTCTTCGTGTAGAACCTGTATGTATTGGATATGACAGGTTTTGATATAATAGTCAGGATGAACTGGTTAGTTCACTATAGAGCCCGGATTGACAGCTATCATCAGAGGGTGATGTTTACTTCACCAGAGGGCGGCACACATATGAATAAGGGAGAATGGGATCTTAGTGAGCACCAGATCTTAGGTGGTGTCACAACAAAGGTTTCCAGTCATTATCTCGATGACCAAGGGTTACAATCCTCTCTTTATCCTCCCTTGGTGGAGTAGTTCAGTGATTTCTTTCTTGATGATATCTCTGGCCTACCTCCGATGTGAGAGGTGGAGTTTACTATTGAGCTTATACCAGGAGAAGCACCAGTGTCCATTCTTCCTTATAGGATAGAACCTAAGGAAGTCCTGGAGCTCAAGAGTCAGTTGGAGGACCTCGAAGTAAAAGGATTTATACATCCCAGTACATGTCCTTGGGGATCGCCGGTCCTCTTTTCCAAAAAGGAAGATGATACCTGATAAAACACTATTTTATTGAATATTTTATTGATAATAAATGAAATAACTTCCTCACATTGTGTTAAATATGTTTATTTATAAAATATTTGGGATTTGATCATTCATTTGAAAATTTGGTGAAAATTCCAGTTTTACCCTTAATAGTGCACTGTAGTATTTCGAAGATACATATTTGTATATTTATTATTTGAATTTTAAATTTCGTAACAGTGTTTCTAACTTCATTTTATACAACTTTAATTCAGGACACTAGAGATAAAGAGTGCATTTGGATGGAGTAAATGAGCCATTAATCCAATGGTGGGCTGGACTCGGTAGAATGGACATGGGTTCTGTATTTGGGCCATATCTTCTACATAAGGGTTTGGATTGAGCCCACATTTTGCGTAAAGATCGGCGACATGATGTTGCACAAATAATACTTCTGGAAGGCCGGTCCATTCACGCGTTTTGGAGGTCCAATGGGCGGTTCAAGTTGGAATAAAATATTTGGCCGAGTTTTTCATTTCACACTTAAAAAGTTATGTATCCCTAGCCCTCACAAACTCTATTTAACGGGGGTTTTAACTCATTGAGAGGGCTGGTCGAGGCTTTGGGAAGGTGTGGCCGAAAGGGTGTCTCATGGGATCCCCTCACAACTCTTGGAAGAAGTAATCCTTTGTGCAAAGCTCTCTTCCAAAAAGGCTCTACTCTCTCACCTCTTCTTTGTATTTCTTTTCTTTCATGTTTGTTTCTTGAATTTTTCTTCAAATAATCTTCTGTGTTCATCCCTCTTCTTATTCTCTTAATCTTATTAATTGGTTTGGAATCAAGAGTGGAGACAAGATTGGGTTCTACCCTTTCAATCTGTTGCTTATGCAAAACGTCTCCACGATGACTACACCACCCATGGAAGAGTAGTTCTTTTTAGTAATCGATCGACCTCTATCCTTCTTCATTCATTTATTTTGAATCAATGAGCTACTGTAATTCACATATTATGATCTATTAATTGAGTTTTCAATTGAAATGAAACTAATCAATCAATTTAATAGTTAACACAAAACACGCGAGGTCGGGAATTGTGTGAACTATGAGAGCGCAACCTTAACCGGTAATTCAAAACCACATGGGATCAATTTGTAGAGTTAAAATATAATCCCTAAACTCAATTAATCCTCATTACCAGAGTGGTTATGTGCCTTAATTTACCACTGACCATAAGCTAATTTTATAACATCAATCAAAGCAGGGTGTTGCGATTGCATGTTCCGAAGTTAGCCTAAGGTTAAATTCACTTCAATCTTCATCGTAAAGTTAATTCTCATAGGGTTCGGGATTTAACAAATTAAGGAATCATAATTAAGTGAATATTAATTTAAATGATAATGATTAATAAATTATTGAAAAGGTAGAGTTAGATCGATTACGTCTTTTAAATATTTTCTAAACAAACATCTTTTTGTTGTGTCATTCTAATCAAACTTCATTTCAAAACATAAAACAAAAAAAAATACAATCTTCTTCTAGAAAACTTCTTCTAGATTCATAAACTATAAACAACCACCCCCATATTTTCAAGCAGTGTTTTTATTCTCTTTTATTTTACTTCTAGAATACCTCTAAAAATTGTTTTAATTCACTTCCTCCTTTAAGAGACGACCTTGGTCAGCCACTCTGCTGCACCTAAGTACCCCAAAATCATACTAATAATTTGAGGGATCCCACGACAACGCTCTTTCAAATTGGCATCGTTGCCGGGGAGGCGAGTAATTATTTCAACCAATTAGAGGTATTTATTATATTTTACATTTTATTGTCTTCCTGTCTTCTTTCTTCCTTCTTTACCCAATCTGATTTTTCTTCTTCTTCTTTTATTTTATTCTACTTATTTTTGGACCATCAACTCAAACTTCTCATTTTTATTTTACTATGGTCCACTTTCTTTCTTTTCATTTTTATTTAATCTATGACACGAACTAATCCTGAAGATCTCTTAGATCTTGACCCTGAGATTGAACGTAGCCTTAGGGAACGAATCGGACATTCTCAATCTACGGGAAGTTTCAATATTCAACCAGTTGGTGAATTCCACTCTTCTGGAAACATTGAAATTGGAAGCAATTAAAATTAAAACATAAAAGAGGAACCAATGGCTGGAAATAATGGAAATGAACTTAATAGAACCATTCGAGAATTGGCTGCACCTGATATTAACTATCAACCAAATTGTATTGCATACCCAAATCTCGAATTGGACTTTGAATTAAAATCTGGATTAATTCACCTTCTTCCAAAGTTTCATGGCTTATCTGGTGAGGATCCCAACAAACACCTTAAGGAATTTAATGTGGTTTGCTCAACATTAAAACCAAGAAATGTTTCTGAAGATCAAATTAAATTGAGAGCATTCCCATTCTCACTTGATGGAGCTTCAAAAGATTGGATGTATTATTTGCAACCTGAAGATGTAACATGTTGGAATGATTTGAAACATCTTTTCTTGCAAAGATTTTTTCCAGCATCAAGGACACCATCCATTCGAAAGGAGATATCGGGGATCAAGCAATCCCAAGGGGAGTCAATGTATGAGTACTGGGAGAGATTCAAGAAGTTGTGTGCAAGCTGCCCACATCACCAAATCAGTGAGAAATTACTCATATAGTACTTCTATGAAGGACTCACACCTAT
Source organism: Viscum album (assembly GCA_963277665.1). Taxonomy (NCBI): domain Eukaryota; kingdom Viridiplantae; phylum Streptophyta; class Magnoliopsida; order Santalales; family Viscaceae; genus Viscum; species Viscum album. Next base: position 266,422,717 of record OY728155.1, on the reverse strand, counting down.
GGAGAGAAGCATGGTAGATGTTGCGGCTGGAGGAGCATTGGTGGACAAGACACCAGTAGCTGCACGTGCGTTGATCGACAAGATGGCCCAAAACTCCCAACAATTTGGTGATAGAGGTACACCACATGTCAGGGGAGTACATCAGGTAATACCTTCTTCTCTTGAGAGTCATTTGATTGATACCAAGTTAGAATAATTGACAACTATGGTGAGGAAAATTGCTTTGGCACAAAAGATATCTCTACCCCATCCTTCAAGGCCTTGTTGCATTTGCACTGAGACAAGCCACCCAACTGACTGTTTCCCACTACTACAAGAGATAAAGGATTGCACATCAGTATTCCCAGGGAGACCATTTTAGCAGCAACAACAACCATATCCCCAAAAGAAGTTTGATTCATTTGCTCCAACATACAACCAAGGGTGGAAAGATCATCCAGACATGAGGTATGGCTCTGGACAACAACAAAGGCCCCCCTTTTCAACCAAACTTCCAGCAATCTCCGCCTTACCAGTAGGGTTTCCAACAACCCCAAAGGAGATTTGAAGCCGAAGCATCAGCAAGTCAGCAACAAGGGAATCCTCCACCAAAGGTAGATTCTAATACTGATGATCTTTTGAAGAAAATTGTTCATAATCAACAAAATGAGCTGAAGAGTCAAAGTTCGGAGATGAGGGAGTTGAGGACTCAAATGAGCCAGATTGCCACCGCCCTCCATGAACTTGTAAGTAAGAATTTCGGAAATCTACCTTTCCAACCCACTCCAAATCCAAAGGGGAATGTTAGTTCCATCACATTGGGAAGTGGGAAGCAAATGAATGATACATCTGTACCTACCATTCCATCGGGATTCACCTCAACTCCAGAGAATCCGCATTCCAAACCAACTGATGAGAAATCCAAGGAGAAAGATAAATGTAAGAAAAATATTGATGATGTTCCTCCTAAACCCCTTCCTTTTCAAAACAGGGTTGTTCAAACCAAGAAGATGGCTGAAGAAGCAATGAAAAAGGAGGTTTTGGACACATTCAAGCGTGTGGAGATCAACATTCCTCTACTTGAAGCCATTAAGCAAATCCCAAGGTATGCCAAATTCTTAAAATAACTCTGCACCAATTGAAGAGGGCTCAAGGGGAATGAGAGGATCAACCTTGGAAGGAATGTATCGACACTCATTACACCAACTCTAGAAATGCCAATAAAGTGCAAGGATCCCGGGACATTAACCATCCCATGTACCATAGGGAGGTCGCACTTCTCTGATGCTCTTTGTGATTTGGGAGCTTCCATAAATGTGATGCCTCACTCTGTATTCTCTTCCTTGCAGGTTGGTGAGTTGAGGCCAACAAGAGTAGTGGTGCAATTGGCGAATAGAGCTACGGCATATCCAGCGGGAGTCCTTGAGGATGTACTTGTCCGTGTAAGAGACATGATCTTCCCAGCAGACATCTATGTGCTTAACATGGAGGATGATCAGGTAAGTTCTCATGCCCCCATTATCTTAGGTAGACCCTTCTTCAAAACTGCAAAAACTATCATAAATTTCAATGAGGGTACACCTTCCATGGAGTTTGGAGATGAAGTTGTGATATTTAATGTTTTGGATTCCATGAAGTACCCCTCAGAGGACCTATAACACCCGAGACTTTTATGTTATATAAATCATCAAAGGAATCTTTTTCTACACAACACTTTCTTGGCTTGCTTTACACGCAATCGCGACCTTCCTCGATAGCTTGCGTCGTACGCAATACCGAGTTTCACTAAACAAAAATATGCTATTAAAACTAGCCGTTATGAATAGTAATAACCACTTTTTGAAATTTTATAAATTTTATTTTTCAAAATGGACTTCATTTTTGGACTCAGAATATCGAAATTAGCCTAGGGTGAAATTTTGGTATTTTTCTGAAAACTTTCAATTTTTGATGAATAGTGAAACCACTAAGTGGTAGGTTAAAAAAAACTGAATGTTGCATAAAACTTAATTTTAACGCTTCTGTGAATGGAATTTCGAAAATCCGAGAGATACGGTTAATATCAAGGACTAAAATGTGGTTCAATAAGATGAAAATAATTTTTTGGTGAATAGTAGCTTTTTACTTTTTTTACCGCGGTTAATACTAAATAGGGTAACTAAGGGTAAATATGATATCAATATTACCCTAACACATGTCCGAATTCTATTGTACAAGTGTAATTCGACCAAAAACAAACTTATGAATAAAATATGACCATTTAGGCCCACTTGGATTAGATTAGGACATTTATTATTAATTTATTTAAAGAAGGGTTAAAATAGTTAAAATCAAAGTTTAATAAGTAAATCATTTTTAATATGGGGTTATACATAAGATAAATTAGACTATAAATATTCATTAGAAAGATAAAACGATTTCCTACATAATGGTATTTTATTTGTAATTTTTAGACATTAAATAATTTAATTTATTTATGACACAATGATGATGAAGTAATTATCTTATTAATGAAATATTGACATAATTGATGTTATAAACACCAAAATAAATGTAATTTGAGACTTTTTATGAATTCCACTAATTTTCTAGGTTATTATGATATATTAATGTTGATTTAATCAACTTGGTTCGAACATATAATTCTGTTATGACTTTCACAAAAATCATATATCAAATAGTGTCAAAATTGACACAAAATAGTTTTTAAATCAAATATTTTATTATTAAATGTTATTTTATTCCTAAAAATCTAAGGTTCGGCCAAATGACTTAAATAAGGATATATATATTAATAATAAACAATTTGGGGTTCGTTTGGCATGTTATAGTAAGTGTATTAACCATATAGTGAAAGAAAACAAAAAGACATGGTAAAAGTTAAATTATTTAACTTAGAGTTAAATCTAATTGATAAGGTAAAAATAGTACCCTAAACTTGTCTAAATCTTATTGGTTTATAGGATTTCTACCCATCCCCACTTTATCTTCGAAATAAGACCCTTTGGAACCATTATAAACCGATTTTGACTTTAATATAAAATAATATTTTGAGATATTCCTAAGGTGCCCCTCTCCTCCTTTATAAAAGGGCACCTCCTCCCCCTCCTCCTCACACCAATTTGAGCACTCAAGCTCGGCCCACCCCTTCCATTTTATCCTCTCCACTTCCCTAGAATAATCCTAGAGGTCCTGGTATTCTCCAAAGACCAATCATAGTTCCTTAAGTGGAGGATTCAAAGGGGCGTTCCAAAGAAGAGGTAATATCCATTACCGATCTTTTCAATTTCTTTCTTCTTCAACTTCTTCTTCTTTAGTTGTTTCATGATAAAGCAATAACATCAGTATTACTTACATACTGATATGTTATTATAAATATGAAACAACCCTAATTCACCTTCTATCCATCCTATGGAAAAATGAAATCACCGCGCGTGCGTACGTACGGAATACCGTCTCCACGCCGTGGTGTAATCTATTTTCCACCATCACCTTACAAGGATGGGTATAATGGTGTAATGAGTAACTATATATGATTATTATGAATTAATATTGATACTGAAATAATATATATATACTCCAATACAATTCCACGATCATAGGAACGATATCATCACTCGTGCGTACGTACGGAATACCGTCTCCACGATGTGATGCGACTCGTTCTACATGATCTTCATTTCATAATGATTATATAAATGAATTGAATGAATGAATATGGTATATAATACACTAATACCATTCTGGCAATGAATTATCAATAACCTAAAGATAAGAATAATAATTTATTCGACAAAACACGCATAAGAACAAAAAGTTATAAAGACCCGAGTAACAAGTAACAATGAAATATTACTAACAAGAAACTAATAATATGACCATATATGATATCATATCAATATGTATGATTCTGGAATAAGTCAATAACATTATTTAAACCATTATACAGGAGCTTTGGGCACGAACAAAGCAAATCGGACCTAAGGTAAGGGAAATATCACAATCTCATTTTTATCCGAGATTGTTTATTCGTAAGTATTTATTGGGGTGTATTTTATCATCCACATCCATGTTACATCAATATGTAATATTGTTTCCATCCACTTACACTAGTTTAAATCCAATTTTACCCTTCGGTGAGTTTTTAGTAAAGAATATGAAAGGAATCTTTTGTCGTTTTTTTCGTACGAGGTACTTTTTGACTTTTCTGACAAAAGTACGAAGAATGTTTTTTTAACTTATACGGCATGAATGGATTTCTAAAACATTATTTCCAAGAAGCGTACTTTACAAGTATTCAAGTTTATTTTTAATCAACCTCTTTTAGTTTAAAATTGCATGACATGTTAAGAAAGGAAACGTGTTTTTGAAGTAGAAAGGATATTTTCCTCAAGAATAAAGTTCAAGTATTTTATCAAAATTATTTTCCATCTAAGATGATAAAAGGGTTCTGTTTTTATCCCTATTATTACATGGATTTGATTATGTTGTGATGGAAATATTTTTATGAATTCCTTTATCTTATATGAATTGTTTTATGATGTCATGTTGTTTAAGAATCCCATTTTTATTACATGGGTTACGCTATGATGTATGATTTATGATTATGTGGCACACATAAGAATGGTATCATTATGATATGGGTGGGACCTATATCTCCCTCCAATGCATTGGGTAAAGATTTTATATCTCATGAGATAGACATGGCTGGAACGGAAGGTTATTTCGGTTCAGTGATACAAGACTGAAACGAGGAGTGAACTCGGTTCAGAAAGGGACTTTGTCCACTAAGATAGTCTTGGAAATGAGTCATGACTAACAAGAAATGATTTTCCATGATTATGTGTGCATGCCACAAAGTTTCAAGTTTTATGTTATGATTATGGAGATCTCATTTTCACTTCTATGATTTATTCCATGTTAAGATATTATGATCTCTTTTACAGGTTTTGATTTTTCAAAAAGATATGATATGATTTTTATTTCCTTTATTTTCCCTTACTGAGCATTTGAGCTCACCTTTTTATGTTTTCTTTTCCCCGGGTCAGGAAGATGGATATTAAGTAGAATATGCTAAAAGGGACCCTAGATATGATGAAATAAATGGGAGACACTGTACAAGATTTATGAACCCGTTGTTTATGTTTCCCAGTTTCTAAAGTCATTATACCTATACGGTCCTTTGTGGTTTTGTCATATGTTGTAATAAGTGTGCTTCAATTTTGAAGTATTAACAATGTATGTAAAGTATGGTTCGTTATAGTTGGTATCAGAGGAAAGGTATAGTCAACCATTGGAAACTAGGATGTGAAAGCCTTAGTAAGAACCCTAAGGATAAGTCTAAGCATAGAACACAATCTTAGAAATGGCCATGAATAACCTAGGATAAGACCATAAGCATGAAAATTTTATTCTTGAATTATGTGGTTTCCTATTATAATTAGTGTTGCTCACACTATTCTTCTTGGTTTTAGTCAATGGCTGGAACCTGAAGGAACCGTGTTAATGCGGAATGCGATGGGCAATGCAATGATTGTCCCCCTGAGAAACAAAACGATATGGGAGCTGGAATGAAAAATATTGTAGCCATGCTCACACAACTTTCTCAAGCTATGAATCATGCAGGATTTCCAAACGAGCAAAGGAGGGAGCAACATTCTGTTGAATCCTTCATGAGGCAGCGTCCACCTTCTTTCAGCGGGTCTACTGATTCATTAGCTGTTGAACAATGGATTAGTACTACTGAAAAGATATTTTCAGTTCTTCAATGTTCTGAGCATGATAAAGTCATCCTAGCAGTGTATCGTTTGGAAGGAGATGCGGATCAATGGTGGAATCTTGTTAAGAATACGAGGCAAAGGGATGAAATTGAGTCTATGGAATGGGACGAGTTCAAGAACTTATTTTTCAATAAGTACTTCCCTCGTATTCTCCGAACAAAGATGGAGAAAGAGTTTCTTGAACTGAAGCAAAGGGATGATGAATCTGTTGGTACCTATGAAGCAAATTTTACAAGACTTGCAAGGTACGCTTCTGGTATTATTATCCAACCTGAGAGTAAGATCGATCGATTCTTTAGTGGCTTAAAACCAAGTCTTCGAAGGGCGTTATCCATAAGGGAATTCAATAGCTACGAGGAAATCGTTCGATGTGCTCTCAAAGTCGAGATGGAGATTGGAGTAACCCATCAGTCACATGGGTTTGATAAGAAGAGGAAGATGGAATTAAAGAAAAATCTAAAGAGCACACGGAAAAGAAGATGAGCTTTTCCTTATGTTCAAAGTGTGGAAAGAAACATGGAGGGAGTTGTCTTAAAGGGACAAGTAAATGTTTTAAATGTGTAAAGGAAGGTCATCGGGAATTTGAATTCCGTGATAATGGGAAGAAGATGTCTAATGATGCAAACAAAGTAAGGGATACACAGAATGAACCTACTACACTTCAATGTTTCAAGTGCAAGGAGATGGGGCATTATGCCAATCAATGCCCAAATCCAAGGGTTGATGATGATGGTCGACGTCAACAAACTCTTAAGGCTAAAGTCAAAGGAAAGTCACATGCAATTTCTATCAGCGATGTGGAGTACGATAACGATGTGGTGAAAGGTACACTTACCATCCACTCTAAAGTAGCAAATGTTTTATTTGATTCTGGATCCACCCATTCTTTTATTTCTGAAAAAATTTCTAAGGGTATCACCGTACTACCTCAACAATTAGATATTGAGTTAGCTGTGACAACACCTAATGGAACAACAGTCGCATCAAAAGTTTATAATTCTTCTCCGATCGAAGTTTGTGGGAAAGTGCTTCCTGCAAATCTTGTGATCCTTCCTTTAGTGGAATTTGATGTGATTCTTGGCATGGATTGGCTTTCTCTACATGGAGCTCATGTCAATTGCCAAAGAAGGGAAGTCACATTTCATATTCCAGATCAATCTACGATCGTATACCAATGCAAGGATGAACATAAACTTCCAGTGGAAATTTCTTCCATCTTATGGGTATTGATTCCACTAAATGAAGGTTATTTATCTCAAATGGTTGGTGAGAAACTCACGATAAAGAATATGCCCATTGTACGGGAGTTTGATGACGTCTTTCCGGAGGAATTGTCGGGTCTTCCACCAAATCGTGAAGTTGAGTTTTCAATAGAACTCGTACCGGGTGCTTTGCCTATTTCAAAGACACCTAATAGAATGGCCCCAATTGAGTTGCAGGAATTGAAGAAGAAACTCCAAGAGAATCTTGATAAGGGATTCATACACCCTAGTGCATCACCGTGGGGAGCACCTGTTCTATTTGTTAAGAAGAAAGATGGATCAATGGGACTCTGCATTGATTATAGAGAACTTAACAAGATCACTATCAAGAACAAATATCCTCTCCCACGCATTGATGACTTATTTGACCAACTACGCGGAGCTCAATACTTTTCCAAGATTGATCTTCGTTCAGGGTATCATCAATTAAGGGTCAAAAGGGAGCATATACCAAAGACGGCTTTCCGTACAAGGTATGGACACTATGAATTTATAGTGATGCCATTTGGTCTTACTAATGCCCCTGCTATCTTCATGGATCTAATGAATAGAGTCTTTAGAGACTATCTTGATCAATTTGTGGTAGTCTTTATAGACGATATTCTTGTCTATTCAAAGAGCAAGGAAGAGCATGAAGATCACATGAGAATTATATTGAAGACCCTAAGAAAGGAGAAGCTTTATGCCAAATTAACCAAGTGTGAATTTTGGCTTCAAAAAGTTGCATTTTTGGGTCACATAATCTCAAAAGAGGGGATATCTGTGGATCCAGCAAAAACAGAAGTTATCGAAAGATGGTCGAGACCAACCACAGTAACTGAGATCCGAAGTTTTCTTGGTTTGGCTGGATATTATCGACGTTTTGTAAAAGATTTTTCACGATTATCTAATCCACTCACCAAGTTGACTCGGAAAGGAGTTAAGTTTGTCTGGACAGAGGAATGTGAAGAGAATTTCAAGGAGTTGAAAAGAAGGTTATCCAGTGCACCTGTTCTCACACTGCCTTGTAGTGGAGAAAGGTTTGTGATCTACAGTGATGCATCCAAGAAGGGATTGGGGTGTGTTCTTATGCAAAATGATATGGTGATAGCTTATGCCTCACGACAGTTGAAAATCCATGAGCAAAATTACCCAACACATGATTTGGATTTGGCTGCGGTAATCTTTGCATTAAAGATTTGGAGGCATTACCTTTATGGTGAAATGTGTGATATTTATACTGATCATAAATGTTTAAAGTATATTTTCACACAAAAGGAGCTGAATATGCGCCAAAGAAGATGGTTGGAGCTGATTAAGGATTATGACTGCTCAATCCATTACCACCCTGGGAAAGCAAACAAGGTGGCAGATGCATTAAGTCGACAAGACCATGCTAGTTTATCCATGATGATGATCACAAAAGATCCAATATTTATGGATTTACAAAGGATGGATCTTGGAATTATAATGGAAAGGGAAAAATCTTATCTTTCTCAAATGAATGTTCAACCATCTATACATGTGAAGATTAAAGAGGCACCGAAAGAAGATGCCGAGTTACAAAAGAAGGTGAGAAATGTTCCTGAATTCAACCTTGATTGTGATGGGATAATAAAGTTCAGGAATCGGGTTTGCGTTCCTCCCATCCCCGAATTAAAGAAGGAGCTGCTGGATGAGGCTCATAGTTCATCATTCTCTATTCATCCTGGAAGCACGAAGATGTATAGGGACCTGAAAGAGTACTTCTGGTGGGATGGCATGAAAAGAGATGTTGTTGAATATGTATCTCGATGCTTGGTTTGTCAACAAGTTAAAGATGAGAGACAAAAGTCTAAGGGGATGTTACAACCATTGCCCATACCCGAATGGAAATGGGAAAACATCACTATGGACTTTGTCACAGGACTTCCTAAAACTTCTAAAGGCAATAATGCTATCTGGGTCATAGTTGATCGTCTTACAAAGTCTGCACACTTCATTCCTATTAGAGAGGATTTCTCTCTAGATCAGCTTTCCAGCATATATGTAAAGGAAGTGGTAAGATTCCATGGAGTACCACTTTCTATTATATCTGATCGGGATCCGAGATTTACCTCGAAGTTCTGGAGAAGTCTTCAGCATACTCTGGATACAGAGTTGAGTTTCAGCACTGCTTATCATCCCCAGACAGACGGTCAGTCTGAGAGAACAATTCAAAGCCTAGAAGATATGTTGAGAGCTTTCTCTATGGATTTCAAAGGAGGTTGGGATCAACACCTACCTTTGGTGGAATTTTCTTATAATAATAGCTTTCACTCCAGTATTCAGATGGCTCCTTATGAAGCTCTCTATGGAAAGAAATGCAGGACTCCAACTTGCTGGGATGAAGTTGGGGAAAGAAAGCTATTAGGACCTGATCTCGTTGATGAAATGGCAGAAAAGGTTAGATCTATTCAACAACACATAAGAGCAGCTCAGAGTCGACAGAAAAGTTATGCCGACAACCGAAGAAAAGACCTAGAGTTTGAAGTGGGTGATAAAGTGTTCTTACGAATATCTCCCTGGAAGAGGGTTATGAGATTTGGAAAGAAGGGGAAGTTGAGACCTAGATATATCGGTCCTTTCGAAATACTGGATCGTGTTGGGAAGGTAGCTTACCGATTGGCGCTTCCACCGAATCTCTCTCAAGTTCACGATGTGTTCCACGTATCTCTCCTGAGAAAGTACATACCAGATCCTTCACATGTACTCAGCTCAGAAGTTGTACCGCTGGAGCAAGATCTTTGTTATGAAGAACAGCCGATAGAGATTCTGGATCGTAGCGAAAAAGTCCTACGAAACAAGACCACTCGCTTGGTGAAGGTTTTATGGAGGAACCACCAACTTGAAGAATCTACATGGGATCTTGAGGATATGATGAGGGAGAATTATCCTCATCTGTTTGTTACAAAGTGACGAATTTCGAGGGCAAAATTCTTTTTAAGGGGGGTAGAATGTAACACCCGAGACTTTTATGTTATATAAATCATCAAAGGAATCTTTTTCTACACAACACTTTCTTGGCTTGCATTACACGCAATCGCGACCTTCCCCGATAGCTTGCGTCGTACGCAATACCGAGTTTCACTAAACAAAAATATGCTATTAAAACTAGCCGTTATGAATAGTAATAACCACTTTTTGAAATTTTATAAATTTTATTTTTCAAAATGGACTTCATTTTTGGACTCAGAATATCGAAATTAGCCTAGGGTGAAATTTTGGTATTTTTCTGAAAACTTTCAATTTTTGATGAATAGTGAAACCACTAAGTGGTAGGTTAAAAAAACTGAATGTTGCATAAAACTTAATTTTACCGCTTCTGTGAATGGAATTTCGAAAATCCGAGAGACACGGTTAATATCAAGGACTAAAATGTGGTTCAATGAGATGAAAATAATTTTTTGGTGAATAGTAGCTTTTTACTTTTTTTACCGCGGTTAATAGTAAATATGGTAACTAAGGGTAAATATGATATCAATATTACCCTAACACATGTCCTAATTCTATTGGACAAGTGTAATTCGACCAAAAACAAACTTAGGAATAAAATATGACCATTTAGGCCCACTTGGATTAGATTAGGACATTTATTATTAATTTATTTAAAGAAGGGTTAAAATAGTTAAAATCAATGTTTAATAAGTAAATCATTTTTAATATGGGGTTCTACATAAGATAAATTCGACTATAAATATTAATTAGAAAGCTAAAACGATTTCCTACATAATGGTATTTTATTTGTAATTTTTAGACATTAAATAATTTAATTTATTTATGACACAATGATGATGCAGTAATTATCTTATTAATGAAATATTGACATAATTGATGTTATAAACACCAAAATAAATTTAATTTGAGACTTTTTATGAATTCCACTAATTTTATAGGTTACTATGATATATTAATGTTGATTTAATCAACTTGGTTCGAACATATAATTCTGTTATGACTTTCACAAAAATCATATATCAAATAGTGTCAAAATTGACACAAAATAGTTTTTAAATCAAATATTATATTATTAATTGTTATTTTATTCCTAAAAATCTAAGGTTCGGCCAAATGACTTATATAAGGATATATATATTAATAATAAACAATTTGGGGTTCGTTTGGCATGTTATAGTAAGTGTATTAACCATATAGTGAAAGAAAACAAAAAGACATGGTAAAAGTTAAATTATTTAACTTAGAGTTAAATCTAATTGATAAGGTTAAAATAGTACCCTAAACTTGTCTAAATCTTATTGGTTTATAGGATTTCTACCCATACCCACTTTAGATTCGAAATAAGACCCTTTGGAACCATTATAAACAGATTTTGACTTTAATATAAAATAATATTTTGAGATATTCCTAAGGTGCCCCTCTCCTCCCTTATAAAAGGGCACCTCCTCCCCCTCCTCCTCACACCAATTTGAGCACTCAAGCTCGGCCAAACCCTGCCATTTTCTCCTCTCCACTTCCCTAGAATAATCCTAGAGGTCCGGGTCTTCTCCAAAGACCAATCTTAGTTCCTTAAGTGGAGGATTCAAAGAGGCGTTCCAAAGAAGAGGTAATATCCATTACAGATCTTTTCAATTTCTTTCTTCTTCAACTTCTTCTTCTTTAGTTGTTTCATGATAAAGTAATAACATCAGTATTACTTACATACTGATATGTTATTATAAATATGAAACAACCCTAATTCACCTTCTATCCATCCTACGGAAAAATGAAATCACCGCGCGTGCGTACGTACGGAATACCGTCTCCACGCCGTGGTGTAATCTATTTTCCACCATCACCTTACAAGGATGGGTATAATGGTGTAATGAGTAAATATATATGATTATTATGAAGTAATATTGATACTGAAATAATATATATATACTCCAATACAATTCCACGATCATAGGAACGATATCATCACTCGTGCGTACGTACGGAATACCGTCTCCACGATGTGATGCGACTCGTTCTACATGATCTTCATTTCATAATGATTATATAAATGAATTGAATGAATGAATATGGTATATAATACACTAATACCATTCTGGAAATTAATTATCTATAACCTAAAGATAAGAATAAGAATTTATTCGACAAAACACGCATAAGAACAAAAAGTTATAAAGACCCGAGTAACAAGTAACAATGAAATATTACTAACAAGAAACTAATAATATGACCATATATGATATCATATCAATATGTATGATTCTGGAATAAGTCAATAACATTATTTAAACCATTATACAGGAGCTTCAGACATGAACAAAGCAAATCGGACCTAAGGTAAGGGAAATATCACAATCTCATTTTTATCCGAGATTGTTTATTCGTAAGTATTTATTGGGGTGTATTTTATCATCCACATCCATGTTCCATCAATATGTAATATTGTTTCCATCCACTTACACTAGTTTAAATCCAATTTTACCCTTCGGTGAGTTTTTAGTAAAGAATATGAAAGGAATCTTTTGTCGTTTTTTCGTACGAGGTACTTTTTGACTTTTCCGACAAAAGTACGAAGAATGTTTTTTTAACTTATACGGCATGAATGGATTTCTAAAACATTATTTCCAAGAAGCTTACTTTACAAGTATTCAAGTTTATTTTTAATCAACCGATTTTAGTTTAAAATTGCATGACATGTTAAGAAAGGAAAAGTGTTTTTGAAGTAGAAAGGATATTTTCCTCAAGAATAAATTTCAAGTATTTTATCAAAATTATTTTCCATCTAAGATAATAAAAGGGTTCTGTTTTTATCCCTATTATTACATGGATTTGATTATGTTGTGATGTAAATATTTTTATGAATTCCTTTATCTTATATGAATTGTTTTATGATGTCATGTTGTTTAAGAATCCCATTTTTATTACATGGGTTACGCTATGATGTATGATTTATGATTATGTGGCACACATAAGAATGGTATCATTATGAGATGGGTGGGACCTATATCTCCCTCCAATGCATTGGGTAAAGATTTTATATCTCATGAGATAGACATGGCTGGAACGGAAGGTTATTTCGGTTCAATGATACAGGACTGAAACGAGGAGTGAACTCGGTTCAGAAAGGGACTTTGTCCACTAAGATAGTCTTGCCAATGAGTCATGACTAACAAGAAATGATTTTCCATGATTATGTGTGCATGCCACAAAGTTTCAAGTTTTATGTTATGATTATGGGGATCTCATTTTCACTTCTATGATTTATTCCATGTTAAGATATTATGATCTCTTTTGCAGGTTTTGATTTTTCAAAAAGATATGATATGATTTTTATTTCCTTTATTTGCCCTTACTGAGCATTTGAGCTCACCTTTTTATGTTTTCTTTTCCCCAGGTCAGGAAGATGGATATTAAGTAGAATATTCTAAAAGGGACCCTAGATATGATGAAATAAATGGGAGACACTGTAGAAGATTTATGAACCAGTTGTTTATGTTTTCCAGTTTCTAAAGACACTATACCTATACGGTCCTTTGTGGTTTTGTCATATGTTGTAATAAGTGTGCTTCAATTTTGATGTATTAACAATGTATGTAAAGTATGGGTCGTTATAGGACCATTCTGCTTTTGTTATCTCCCATTTTGAACCACCAAATAAAAACTCCATAGAATTTGATTGTCCTATGCTTAGGGAGATTATGAGTATTGGTTCGAGTTTGATGTCTAAGAGCACTTCCACACATGTTTCCGATACACAATCCTATCTTGGATTTGATTTTGATGTGGATTCATATTCTGATTTTGATCATGTTCACTCTGATTATGAAATGGCTGTTGAGTATGCTGATGGATTTGATGCTTTATTCTATGATTTTGATGATGTCTATTCTGATACTGATGCTCTTTATGCACATATTTCAGTTCCTTCAATGTCCCCATCCATACTACACCCTCCTTCATTAGAACTCAAGCCATTGCCACCAAATCTGAAATACTCATACTTGTTGAGTGGGGAGAGATTACCTGTTATCATTGCTAACAATATCCCTTTTGAACATGAAGAAAAGATTTTGAATATTTTGAGGGAGAACATCAGGGCGATTGGGTGGACCTTGGCTGACATATCAGGTATTAGCCCCTCCATTTTCATGCATAGGATTCTCTTGGAGGATGGGGCTAAACCGGTGAGACAACCACAAAGGAGACTCAATCCCACCCTCCTAGAAGTTGTTAAAAAGGAAGTTGAGAAATTTCTCGAGGTAGGTATAATATTTCCCATTTCAGATTCACAGTGGGTAAGTCCAATTCAGGTTGTGCCTAAGAAAACTGGTTTTACTGTTGTTAAAAATGATAAAGATGATTTAGTTTCAATGAGGGTGAAAAATAGTTGGCGTGTGTGTATTGATTATAGGAAACTAAATCAGACCACTCGCAAGGACCATTTCCCCCTCCCATTTATTGATCAAATGCTTGAGAGACTAGCTGGGAAAACACACTATTGTTTCTTGGATGGATTTTCTAGATATTTTCAGGTTCCTATAGCTCCAGAGGATCAGGAGAAGACTACATTCACCTGTCCCTTTAGCACATTTGCCTACCAGAGGATGCCATTTGGACTTCGCAACACCCCAGGTACCTTCCAGAGATGTATGGTGAGTATTTTTTTTTCTGATTTTATTGAGACCTTCATGGAGGTATTTATGGATGATTTTACAGTGTATGGGTCTTCATTTGATGAATGTCCAATTAGTTTGGGAAAGGTTTTGAATCGTTGTATTGAGAAGAATCTGGTCCTAAACGTTGAAAAGTGTCATTTCATGGTAGAGCATGGCATTGTCTTAGGGCATGTAGTATCAAAACATGGGATAGAGGTTGATAGATCAAAGGTAGATATTATTTCATCCTTACCATATCCTTCATGTGTGCGTGAGGTTAGATCTTTCCTAGGTCATGCAGGATTTTATCGGCGCTTCATCAAAGATTTTAGTAATATTGCTCTTCCTAGGTTAAGATTACTTCAAAAGGATTCTGATTTTGTGTTTGATGTTTCTTGCAGGAATTCATTCCATGAGCTAAAACAACGTCTGACCACTCCACCTATCATACAACCCCCAAGGTGGGGGATTCCTTTTGATCTTATGTGTGACGCCTCCAACTTCACGGTTGGAGCTTTCTTATCTCAGAGGGTGGAGGGGCGTTCACATGTGATCGCCTATGCATCAAGGACACTAGATTCTGCCCAATCAAATTACACAACCACAGAAAAGGAGTTTCTTGCTATCATATTTGCTTTAGATGAATTTCGTTCATACTTATTGGGCTCTAAAGTAGTTGTTTTTTCTGACCAAGAAGCTTTGAGGTACCTCCTAAAGAAGCCAGATGCAAAGCCACGACTTATCCGTTGGATTCTCCTTCTTCAAGAATTTGATATTGAGATAAAGGACAAGAAGGGATCAGAGAATTTGGTGGCAGACCACATGAGTAGGCTTACTCACACACAAGAGGATGACACCTTGGACCAGGTACCACTTCAGGACGCTTTCCCCGATGAGAATCTCTATACCATCTCAGGTACGCATCCTTGGTATGCTGGTTTAGTTAATTACATTTTTTCCTCTGAAATCCCAGCAAATTTGAAGAAGCATCAAGTCCAAAAATTAAAAAGTGAGTCTAGGTTTTATGTGTGGGATGATCCTTACCTCTAGCTCATGTGTAGTGACCAAGTTATTAGGAGGTGTATTACTGATCATGAGTTTGAGTCTGTTTTGAAATTTTGACATACACTTGCATGTGGTGGACACTTTGGACCCCAACGGACAGCTAGGAATGTTTTGGACTCTGGATTATATTGGCCTAGTTTATTCCATGATTCCCATGTGTTTTGTAAGTCATGCACTCGTTGCCAACACACTGGGAACATTTCTAAGAGACATGAGATTCCCCAACAACCCATACTATTCTGTGAGATTTTTGATGTATGGGGCATTGATTTTATGGGTCCTTTTCGTAGTTCATTTGGATTTTTGTATATTTTGGTTTTTGTTGATTATGTGAGTAAATGGGTGGAGGCCAAGGCCACCAGGACTGACGATTCTCATGTTGTAGTGGATTTTGACAAGGATCAAATTTTCTGCAGTTTTGGAGTACCAAAGGCCATCATCAGTGACCAAGGGACACACTTTTGCAATAGGAATTTTGCTTCCCTCCTTCGAAAGTATGGGGTGACACACAAAACATCAACACCATACCACCCCCAAACAAATGGGCAGGCTGAGGTTTCAAATCGTTAGTTGAAACAAATCGTGGAGAAAACCGTGCAGCCAAATAGGAAGGATTGGAGCAAGTGCTTGGATGATGCATTATGGTCTTATAGGACAGCATACAAGACCCCCATTGGTATGTCCCCATTTCAGATTGTTTTTGGGAAAGCGTTTCATCTCCCTGTGGAAGTCGAGCATCGGGCATATTGGGCTATAAAGAAATGTAACATGGATTTGGCCCAAGCTGGAATTCAAAGGAAGTTGAAAATTCAAGAGCTTGAGGAGATTTGACTGTCATCATATGAGAACTCAAGGCTCTAAAAGGAAAGATCAAAAGCAGATCATGACAAAATGATCCAACAAAGGGTGTTTCATGTTGGAGAGAAAGTCCTTCACTATAGTTCACGACTGAAGTTGATGCCCGGTAAGTTGCGTTCCAGATGGTTAGGTCCTTATATTGTGTCTAATGTTTTTTCTTATGGTGTAGTGGAGATCACACAAGAGGACACTAGAAAGAGCTTTACAGTCAATGGGCAATTTTTGAAGAGATACATTGAGGGACATCCTACTGATGCAGTGGATTTTATCACACAGCATGTCCCCATCATCACTTGATCACATCAGGCTGTTCCTAACCCTTTCACTTTTATATTATTTTTCCTATTTAAAAATTCTACATTTCATGTGCACATATCATCTCATAGGTTCACATTGAGGACAATGAAATATTTTAAGTGTGGGGGAGGGAACCTTTTAGTTTAGTAATTTCAATTGGTTTCCTGTTAAAAAAAACCAAAAAAAAATGTGTTTTTCAAAATTTGTGTGTTTATTTTACAATTTTCTGTGTGTTTTTGAAACTTTTGGGCTGAAATTATTCTCATCACCATTTTTAAATCCATATCAATAATTTAAACAATTTACTGCTTGAAACTAAGCTTAAATGAATGCTGAAATGACTTTGTTTCAAGTTCAAATATTTAGTAATTTCATGAAAAGTACGCTGAATTTTCAATCCCATGCCAATCTCACTATCTTTATATTTGAAATAACTTTCTTGTGAAGCTTCTAAACCATTATTTTCATATTCTTTACATTCACCTCACTTCTTGAGAGAACCAAACCATTCTTGATTTAACCAGAATTTGAGCTATTCCTGTCAAAACTTGAGGGTTTGAGGTACATATGTTTAAATGATTGAGGCATTTGTCTGGTATTAAAGCCCCTATTTCAAAGAATCCTTTTTTATAATGGCCTACCTTGAATATTTAATACTTGTATCCCTTAGAAGCCATGCACAGCCTGTTAGGTTAATCCACATTACAAGCCAATTTTCCCTATCCAACCAACTATTGAAGTGAAATTGCATAATCTAATTGAGCTTAAGTGTGGGGGAAGTTGTCTTGGGTTTTGCCACCACATTCTGTGATACTTGGGGTGGAAAATTAAATTCTGAAGAGATGTGTTTGCTTCTAAATAAAGTCATTATATTGAAAGCTGTGCCTTTTCTGGAGATTTCATGACAAGTGAAGCTGTGCCTTTTCTGGAGCTTCTAATTGAGGTGGAAAGCTGTGCCCATCTGGAGCTTTCAAGAAAATCATGTTTGAGAAGATTGACATTTTTTATGGTGAAATGATGAATGGTGTAAACCTTTCATGACTTTTCATGATGATGGAGCTGAATTGATACTATGGGGATTGAAGAGAAGACCATATTTAAGTGAAAATTAGATTAATGCAATTTTGCTTCAAAAGAGTCAATCCCTCCTCATTCAGCCTCAGAGTTTTTCACATCTTAATCCTACCAACCAAAAGCCATAGAACAACCCTGAAAATTCCTCATGATAAACATATGTCCTTGACTCACATCGGGTAGCGATGTAGGAATCTATCAAGCCTATGGTGACCCTTGTATGGGTTTGGATGAGAAAGACATTGCAGAAAAATTGATATTTGAGTGATGAGAGAAAATTCAAGCGAGGTAAGTGTTTTGTGCATGGGAGGATTAATGAAGTGGAAATATATTGAATGATATAAATGTAGAACTTGAAATAAGATTTTTTATGAGGCATGATATCTTTTTATTCTTGGTGTGAAATTGATTGATCTTAAGGATATGTGTTTTAAAATTGGTTTTGATTTGATATTGATGTTTACTTGATATGAGGTTTTGCCCAGGTGTGCAAAAGGGTAAGTGTGGGGGAGTTGATAAAACACTATTTTATTGAATATTTTATTGATAATAAATTAAATAATTTCCTCACATTGTGTTAAATATGTTTATTTATAAAATATTTGGGATTTGATCATTCATTTGAAAATTTGGTGAAAATTTCAGTTTTACCCTTAATAGTGAACTGTAGTATTTCGAAGATAAATATTTTTATATTTATTATTTGAATTTAAAATTCTATAACAGTGTTCCTAATTGAATTTTATACAACTTTCATTCAGGACACTAGAGCTAAAGAGTTCATTTGAATGGAGTACATTAGCCATTAATCCAATGGTGGGATGGACTCGGCGGAATGGACATGGGTTCTATATTTGGGCCATATCATCTACATACGGGCTTAGATTGAGTCCAACGTTTGAGGAAAGCTCTGGGACATGATTTGGCACAAATACTCTTTCTGAAAGGCCGGTCAATGCACGCGTTTTGGAGGTCAAATGGGCGGTGCAAGTTGGAAAAAAATATTTGGCCGAGTTTTTCATTTCACACTTAAAGAGTTATGTATCCCTAGCCCTCAAAAACTCTATTTAAATGGGGTTTTAACCCTTTGAGAGGGATGGTAGAGGCTTTGGGAAGGTGTGGCCGAAAGGGTGTCTCTTGGGAGCCCCTCACAACTCTTCGAATAAGTAAGCCTTTGTGCAAACCTCTCTTCCAAAAAGGCTCTCCTCTCTCACCTCTTCTCTGTATTTCTTTTCTTTCATGTTTGTTTCCTGAATTTTTATTCAAATAATATTCTGTGTTCATCCCTCTTATTCTTATCTTAATCTTCTTAATTGGGTGGGAATCATGATTGGAGACAAGATTGGGTTCTACCCTTTCAATCCGTTGCTTATGAAAAACGTCTCCACGATGACTACACCACCCAAGGAAGAGTAGTTCTTTTTAGTAATCGATTGACCTCTATCCTTCTTCATTAATTTATTTTGAATCAATGAACTACTTTAATTCACATATTATGATCTTTTAATTGACTTTTCAATTTAAATGAAACTAATCAAGCAATTTAATAGTTAACACAAAACATGCGAGGTCAGGAATTGTGTGAACTGTGAGAGCACAACCTTAACCGGTAATTCAAAACCACACGGGATCAATTTGTAGAGTTCAAATATAATCCCTAAACTCAATTAATCCTCATTTACAGAGTGGTTATGTGCCTTAATTTACCACTTACCATAAGCTAATTTTAGAACATCAATCAAAGCAGGGTGTTGCGATTGCATTTTCCGAAGTTAGCCTAAGGTTAAATTCACTTCAATCTTCGTGGTAAAGTTAATTCTCGTAGGGTTCGGGATTTAACAAATTAAGGAATCATAATTAAGTGAATATTAATTTAAATGATAATGATTAATAAATGATTGAAGAGGTAGAGTTAGATCGATTGCGTCTTTTAAATATTGTCTAAACGAACATCTTTTTGTTGTGTCATTCTAATCAAACTTCATTTCAAAACTTAAAACAAAAAAAAAACAATATTCTTCCAGAAAACTTCTTCTAGATTCATAAACTATAAACAACCACCCCCATCCTTTCAAGAAGTATTTTTATTCTCTTTTATTTTACTTCTATAATACCTCTAAAAATTGTTTTAATTCACTTCCTCCTTTGAGAGACGACCTTGGTCAGCCACTCTGTTGCACCTAAGTACCCCAAAATCATACTAATCATTTGAGGGCACCCACGATAGCACTCTTTCAGTACCCTTCTTCTTTGCTTGGATTACCATAAGTTAAATCAGCTGACTATTAAGAATCAGTATCATTTACCTTGAATTGATGACCTCTTCGATTAGCTCTGGGGAGCGAAGGTATTTTCAATGATAGATTTGAGGTCAGGCTATCACCAGGTGCATGCTAGGACTTCAAAAAAACCTTGCATGAAGTTCAAGAGCAGGTATGGTCTCTATGAGTACTTAGTCATGCTGTTTGGGATTACGAATGCACATGTAGTGTTTATGGATCTTATGAATCGGATTTTTCACACATACCTTGATTGTTTTGTGGTTGTATTTGTGGATGATATCTTAGTCAATTCACGATCGAGACACGACCATGCAACCCATCTTGAGATCATACTGAATACACTAAGTGAGCATCGACTTTATGCTAATCTAAGTAAATGCCACTTTTGGATAAATAAGGTTCCCTTCCTGGGTCACATTATTTCTGAGTCTGGATTTTTAGTTGACCCAGAGAAGGTGAGTGTTGTAGTCTTTTGGGAGGAACCTATGAACGTCTTCGATATCAAGAGTTTCTTGGGACTTGCTATTTATTATAGGCAGTTCATTCAGAACTATTCACACCTAGCAGCACCGCTTACACCTTTGACCAAAAGGGGGTGAGATTCGATTGTTCGGAACCTTATGAAACAACTTTTCAGGAACTAAAGGGCAGACTAACTTTGGCACCGATAATGATCTTGTTGGAGACTGGCAAGGCTTTTATAGTCTATTGTGACACTTCGCGTATCGGGCATGAAGCTGTCTTGATGCAGGATAGTTAAATCCTCATGAACAGAATTATCTGACACATGACCTCGAGCTCGCACCAGTTGTACATGCCTTACACTATTGCAGACACTATTTGTTGGGAGAGTGTTTTGTTGTATTTACTGACCACAAAAGCCTCAAATATATCTTTACTCAGCATGATCTAAATCTCAGGCAACACAGGTGGGTCGAGTACCTAAAATCCTTTGATTTCGAATTGGCCTACACTCCTAGGAAAGGAAATTCAGTAGCCGATGCGCTGAGTCGGAAAACCCAGTCCCAAGTAGTTCGAGAATATGATGAGGAATGGAAACTGATGGACCTGTTTTCAGAGATGCGCATTGAGGTTCAAGAGGTCCAGTGTCAGACCATTCTTTCATCCTTAGAGATGACATCCACTCTTTTGGAACGGGTCTGGGCTAGACAGTTATCAGATCCGAAAGGCCTTGTTTTATGAGAAAGTATCACTGATGATGTATCTAATTATTGGACCATGGATGAGAGTTATACCTTATTGTTTCATTGGTGGAAATGGGTCCCAACAGACATCAGAGAGGAGATTATGAGGGATTTCCACGCCTCAGCATGGGCAGGTCACCCAGGCATCACCAAAATGTATCGTGATTTGTGAAAACAGTATTGGTGGCCTAGCATGAAGCATGAGATAGTCGGTTTCATCACGTGTTCTTCCACCTATCAGTAGGTGAAGGCGGAACATCAGCATCCGACTAGGCTTTTGCAGCCGTTTTTCATTCCAGAGTGGAAATGGGATGATGTTTATATGGACTTTGTAACTGCATTACGCAGGTCACCTCATGGCAATGATGTTGTATGGGTTATCATCGACCGTCTGAAGAAAGTCACACATTTCTTAACAGTACGAGAGACCTTCATGATTGATGAATGGGGACGGATTTATGTTAAGGAGATAGTGCGATTTCATGGAGCACCTCATTCTGTTGTCTCAGACAGAGATCCCCGTTTTTTCGTCGCAGTTCTGGCAGGGTTTATAGGAAGCCTTGGGTACGCAGGTACTTTTGAACAAGGCCTATCACCCGCAGACTGATGGAGAGTCCAAGAACACTATACAGGTACTAGAGGATATGTTACGTGCATGTGTTCTCAATTTTGGAGGTTCACGGGAGAAACACATTCCTCTTGTCGAGTTCAGTTATAACAATAGCTTCTAGGATACCATTGAGATGGATCCCTATGAACCGTTATCTGGTAGGCCTTGTCGCTCGCCTTTCTGTTGTCTTGAAGTAGGGGAGGCAATTGTTCTAGGACCACTTCTTGTACAGGAGACTACCGAGCAGATACAGCTTATCTAGAAGCGTATGAAGAAAGCTCAGTCTAGACAGTAGTCTTATGCTAAAAAGAACCAACGTCCTCTTGAGTTCGAGGTTGGAGACCAGGTTTTCATGAAGGTCTCACCCATTTTAGGGCATTGACGTATTTGGAAGCAGGGTAATCTCTCGAAGAGGTTCGTAGGACCCTTTGAGGTGGTGAAGAAGATCAGACTAGTAGCTTACCAGCTTGCGATTCCGCAAAGATATCAGTCCATGCACAATTTTGTTCATGTATCTCAGCTTCACTGGTACTTTTCAAGTCCGACTCATGTGTTTTAGCCTGATGAGGTTGAACCATATATGGATGCTCCCTTCAAGGAGTATCCGATGCGAATTCTTGACCGGAGCGTGAAGACACTCCAAGGAAGGTCCATTACTCTTGTATGGGTGCTATGGGAGCACGGTCGGGTACAGGATGAGACCTGGGAGTGGGAGGCTGATATACAATCTCAATGGTCGTAGCTTTTTGCTGGTGACACCTCTTTACCCTTAGAAGGACAACTCATGGATGAGTTGCTTTATGGAGGGGAGGTTGTAACGACCCGACTCTTTGGAAAAGGTACAGATCGTTAGTTTTTCTTTCAAATCTTTCCTTTAAGATTTCTTAATGTGAGTAACATTCTAAGGAAGGTTCGGGGAGTTTCTGAGGCTCGTTCGAAGCCTGGGAGTTTGAGATTTGGAGTTGCAGGCTGAGGCACACGTTTTGCCCATGACATGAATACTAAAGTCGCACAGTTTAGATAAACCATGCATCCCTACATTCCGGAGGCAGTGAAGTGCAGACAGATTGCGCATGGTTTGGAAAACCGTGATCCTAAACCGTGTGACCCTGATCTGGGTAAAAATTTACAATTTTTCCCTTAATTCTATTTAAGCCTAAAACCCATTCTTTCATCATCCCGCGGACAGAACCAGAGGGGAGCCTCCTTTGAGCTCCAAAACCCTCTCTTCACTCATTCTCTTGTCGTTTCATCCCCCGGTGTCCGTTCTTCGATCCGTCGAAGGCACTGGATCACACATGGTAAGGCTAACCTCATGAACCCCTTTCTACTTGTAAAATCATTCCTATTGTTCTTTTATTTTGATACGGGCTCATATGCCCTATTTCTAGGGCTTTGGACAAAAACTCAGATCTCTTCCAATCTACTGCGATTATGAGGTTGATATTATTTGAGCCTACGCCTACAGCCCGAAGGTAGGTGGTCATGTGTTCTCCTTTTGGGTTTTCCATTTCATTGGGTTTATAACGTCATGTCATGGGTTTTCATTCCCCCAACCCCTTATTTATAATGACCGCTTACTATCTAAATGACCTGTGTGGGGTGGGGTTGATGTATATAACCTTGTTAGGGAATTTAGAGGTGGTATGGACTGGGAGTGGCCAACCATAGGTGTTATGCCTTGAGATTTTCCCCTTTCACAACATTGAACCTAAATGATATGTCTTGAAGGGGAATTTTCCATGTTAGTAAAATGAGATGACTTGGTTAGAGGTTGGCTAGGATGAGATTTCCCAAACCCTTTGAATGAATTAAAATGTGTATATTCCATGCATTACTTATGTGACATTATAATATGGAAATTCCATTCTTTATTAATGTGATATGATATAAGATTTAATGCCTTATATAATGTGATGAGAATGGTTATGCCTTGCTGTGTTGATATGCTTGTGATAATCTGTGGTTGGGTGGGAGAATTCTTACCCCATGCAAAATGAATCTCCATGTGTTGGGTGGGAGGTATTCTTACCCCATGCTTGATGAAACTCTGTGAAAGAGGGCGAGGGGAATTTATACCTCATGCCTATATAACCGTGACGGGTGGGAGGCATTTCTACCCCTCGTCGGCTATAAATATTGAGGACGAGAGGCATTTATACCTCGTTCCTATATAACCGTGACGGGTGGGAGGCATTTCTACCCCACGCCAGCTATAACGATTAAGGACGAGAGGCATTTATACCTCGTGCCTATATAACCTTTACAGGTGGGTGGCATTTATACCCTAGGCCAGCTACAGTGCTTGGGCGAGAGGCATGCTTTCCTCGTGCTAGTGATAACCTATATGTATGTACTTATACTCTGGTGACTTGATCAGATTTACATCCTTGAGCTGAAGCACGTATACCTGCCAGGTGTCCTTCCAGAACCTGAGTGGGAGGGTTGTTTATTTACATTGTTTTACTTACATGAAGTATATTACTCGTTGTTGAATGAGAACACCTATTTTGATTGTATGTAGACACCGTTGGTGGTGGCCTACCGAGACTTGTCTCACACCCTACCCGGGTGGCCTCTTGGGCACCCGTGTAGACTTTACTGCTGCAGGTACTAGTAGGGGAAAAGGCCCAGCGTCCAGTTGTTCATAAATGTATTGTAACGGCCTGTAAAATACAAGGGAAATTTTTTCTTAATTTTCTTTTGGATTTTACAAGAACTTAGTTTTTGACGGCACCTGATTCCGAGGCCCGGTGCGCCCGGAATAATTTTCCAAAGTTTAGCTCAGGTACATTAAGTCAACGAAAGGGAGGGATTTCCTAACTTTTTAACCGGTGTTCGGAATCAAAATCCAAGGGCACCGATGAAACCGCAACGCCGATAATTGCTTAGGAAGACCTTTACTGGAGTTGCGTTTGCTAGGTAGGAATTGTTAAAAATTAGGGAATTAAATGTTAGGTAAAATAAATTGTGTACAAATTTATTTTATCCATGGTAGTTTAATTCTCTCGTGGGAAGTTGTTGGCGGGGCCAAAACCACCCAACTACCCATGTGAGGTTATGAGGGCAGTGGGGCCCACACGATCCCCCATCTTCTCATATTCCCTAACTCCTCTAATCTCCCTCTTAAGTGTGTAACCCTTAAAGCTTCCCCTTTAATTTGTGACCTTCCCTCTCCCCACATTTATTCAATGCCAACTCCTTAATTTAATTATGTGAGTTAGGTATTTGAAATTTTTAATTTTTAAAGGCATGACATAAGATAATAAAATGAGAGTGATCTTATTTTGTTAGGTTTTCTTGTGGTGTAAGGGGATTGGGGAGAAGAAAACTCTAAGTCTTCAAGTTCATCTTTTTCCTCGTCAAAGAACACGAAGAACGTCGAGCCTTCGATGAAGATCTCCATCACAACAAAGGGGAGTTATTCGTACCTTCCTCTCCCCTCTCCATAGCAGGTGAGAGACACCATCCTTAGAGATCGACGATGCGACGTCGTGTACCGCGACGCTGACGACTCTCTTGTTCGTGACGCTGACGACGCTTACGGAGTCTTCTTCCGCGACGTTCTTTTCCGCGACGAACCTTCGTTCATCTCGTTATCACGGTAGGAGTGTGTTTTTATTTGATAAACGCTGATTCTTCCTTCCTATGTTTATCTTGACCTGCTTTCTACCAAACTAACGTGGAAGGACCGGGCCAAACGAACACGTCCCGATCCCTCCGTTGTTTTTTTGAATGTTTGGTGGGATCCTTGTGTTCTTCATGGGTGATGAACACCGGAACATTAAGAGGTTCGTTGAGCGACGCAATGATGCCAATTGAAGACCCAACATCACGAAGTCTTAGAGAAGGTGGGACGACGATAGCGGGTGATAGATCAAACTGGAATGAGAGGGACCGTCCCTTGACTGTTCTTCGAGCGGGTGAACCAAATCGTGATTTTGGAGCCGATCGGAGGCCCGAAAACACCGGAGACTATTACGGGACATCGGTGAGACTTAGTGTCCAATGTTTCATGATGAAATGACCGTCATAATGAAGAATGGACAACACGGGAGGCACGCTGGCCGAAGGCGTCATTTCTGGAAAATTCCAGAATACACGGCGTGTACCTCTGACGAACACGTCGTGTAGTGTGGATGTACTACGGCATGAGTTTTGGGTTTAGAAAAGAAACACACAGCATGTGACCCTGGCCACACGGTGTGTAATGTCTACACAGAATAGCAGAAGCAGCTTCATGAGACATGGCATGTATTCTGGAAAATACACAAACACGGGCAGCAATACACGACCAAGAGGCACGTCATGTATTCTCTTCACAGAAGGGAAGAAGCAGCTTCATGGGACTCGGTGTGTATTCCGGGGATACACGGACATGGAGTGGAGTACACGGGCATGTACTCCACCACATGACTAGGCGTGGACAGCATACACGGAGCCGACCCCAGATGTTTGGACACGACGTGTAACTATACCACACGTCGTGTACATACTTTTTACACGAATAGCCCATCGACACGGGTTGTGGTACACGGACAACACCCGTGGACAGAATACATGGCATGTAACCATACCACACACCATGTAATTTCTTTTTTTTACATGAACAGACCTGCGACATGGGCCTTAACACAAGGGAAATACCCGGTGTCTAATGACACAGCGTGTATCATATATCTACACACCGTGTACTTTTGGAAAATGGTTTGGTCGTCTTTTTCTCTGTGACTTTGGCACGTTTTTCTTGGTTTTCCCCTAAGACGTGGGAGGGAACGTTGGGTTACATCATCCCTGGTCTTCGTGATGGTTGATGTATCCATCCCTTTAACTCGAGGAGAGGATCCTCCTGAAATGAGCTTGCTATGTGCAGGAACCCTAGAGCTAGTTGCGGCTGCGACAACGATGAAGACTGCATGGGAATCCTCTGTGGGTTTGACAGCGATGACTATAGCACTCAGCGATCCTGTGTGGATCAGTGCCTACCGATATTGTGTGGGTCAGCGCTCATCGGTCCTGTTTTGGCAAGCACATACCAATCCTGTGTGGGTCAGATCCTATGTGGGTCATTTCGGGGGTTAGTACCTATCAATCCTGTGTGGGTCCGATGACTTAGACGAATCAGTGGCTACATCTGATCATCTCTATCATCTTATGAATAAGTATACCTGTGTGTGCTGAGTCTTGATTACCAATCTTATCGACGATAAGATTAACTTGATATCTTGTGTGGATTACGTTGTGCATTCCTGTGTGGATTGGGTTGCGAATTCCTATGTGGAATGGGTTATGTTTTCATGTGTGGACTGGGTTGTACTTGGTCTCAGATGTTGGATCCGAACTGGAATTGATGACTTAGGTATATGTATGGGCATATACCTAAGTAGTGTTGGATGATACTTCATGATTGTATCTTTCTTTTGTGGATTATCCTTGTGGATTTTGGGAGACCTTTGGTGGTATCAGGGTCCCTAATGAGTAGCGTATACTCAACCCTACATGGGTTATGCATGCACTACATTGTGTTGGTTGCCGACAACGAACAACGCTGATCGTGGTTTAGGCTTGCGGAGTATGTCGGTACTTGGAGGTGGACCACTGGGTGGGACGTACTCGGAGCGGACGGCTGGACCCGAGGAGCTGAGGAGGCTATCTGTATCCACCCTTCAGGTGGGACTTCCAGTGGATGGCTCGACATTGTGGCTTTACTTTTTAGTTTTTGTACTTCCTTTTCCAGTTGTACTTTACTTTCAGATTGAGTTTGTATTCTGGCCCACTTACTTTTCCACACTTACTATTGTACCCAGTTTTACTTAGTGTTTACTTCTGCTTGCTAACTCTATGTGTTTGTTTACTTTATAAAGGAAATGACTTCCCTTTTTATCAGGAATTACGCGTTGGTGCTAGTCGCCAGCCCCTGGCCTATGGAAGGCGGGCTTGGGCTATTCACGGCACGGGCCCCGAGGATGGGTTGTGACATGTATGTTCTATCTAGAGTTCCAGATCAGAAGATCAATCTTGGAGAGAGATGCTCATAGACTACTTTTGTTCTCTTTTTGTACTACATCCTACCATGATTGTCTTCTATTTTCATTGTATCAGCATTCCATGCATCCATTTTGTATCAGACACTGCCTATGAGGCTTTTTTATAATTATCAGGGTTTTCTTTACTTCCATTGTTCGGTTTGTATATTTTCATATTTCTCCTGTTTATCCATTAGTTGTGTTTCCACTATTTATATTACTTTTCTACTATATCACTGTGTGCTCTAACATGGGGGGTACTGTATCCCCACTGACTTACCATTACACCCCCGCTGCTAGTCGGCAGCCCCTGGCCTACGGGGAGATGAGCCATGGGTTATGTGGCCAACCGGGATCAGGGCTCAGGTTGATGGGCATCCAGGTCTGGGACGTCACAATTTGGTTCAACTGTTATAGAAGAAAGGAAATGTCTATAAAGAAACATGGAATATAGAGATAGAAATGTGGGCCTAGTGGTCTCTTCAATTTAATTTGGATGCTCAGTGATGCAGGGGAGAGAAACTCAAGAAAGACCTGTTATATTGTAGGGAGGTAGCAAGATCCCAAAATTACATTGATGTATGTTCTTATTTAGTTTTTGGTTTAATATCCTTTATGTTGGTTAAAGGGGTGTTTTTTGGGTGTATGTGGAGTCTCAGGGGTGTCATAGGGGTTCAAAACACCAAATAGGAAAACAGGTGGACATCTGGTTCATGATGCATGATTGGTGAACAGTTAGTAGCAACCATGCACCACAATCTTGAATTCCTAGAGGAGGGGTAGATAGTTTAAGAAACTGTATAGGGGGTGGAGTAAAAACCAGGTGGTCCTAGACAAACCCAACCTGCATGGTCATCACATTGTTCTTCAAACATCCAGGCTCCCTAGGAAACAATACAACTTAGCCCCTCTTGGGAAATATGTGGTGCATCTTTGGAACATGGTTTTTCCAAACATATGGGGAAACCATGTGCCACATTAAAGTTGGATAAATTTTAAATTTCAACATCGGTATTTCTGAAAAAACACCCAATTTTTCCCTCTATTAATCCTCCAGTAACAGGAGTTACATTCAAAATTCCCCCATGAATCGCAAGGATTGACTTCCCTCTTATTTAAACCGTTTGGAGCACCATTGATTGGAAATAAAATCTATGAGTTAGTTTAAAATACCCCTTAATTATTTTTTCTAGATTAGGTAATTTATTCTTGTTCTCATTATTTTGAATACCTAAAACCCTCTTTTTTACATGGAATCGTAGGTTGGAACATTGAAGGGTTCTTGAATCCAAATAAAATGCTAATGTTAATCATGTAGTTGTCTTTGAAATTGAGGTAGGTGGTCTAAAAGCTATATTTCATAGTCATTAAGTTGGTTATGTGTATGTGGTTGTACTATTAGTTCATTCTTGTTGAGATTTCAATCCCTTAGTGAATAATGACTGATAGGTTGGTTAAATGTGGAAATAAACCCCTCATGATCCTCATTGGATACATTTAAGATGCCTGAACTAGGAAAGAGGTCACCAATGGGGTGATTCATATTCATAAACTTGGTATTGGGGTAATCGAAAGTTAATTAGAAGGGTGCAATATATAAAACCGTAGAATGTTTTGTATATCATACTAACGCGTGTTTATGGAAGGGAATCAATGAAGTTTGAATTTTGTTTGTAAACATGAATTGTGAACTGAAATTGATATAAATGTGTTTAATTGATTATATGGAATAAGGGGATACAATCTATAATGTTAATTTATTAATGACTAATGAATTTTACATGTTAAATGTTGTAATGGTTTAATGAATTATGATGATTTTTATGTTAAATGTACTATGAATTGTAATGATATGTGTGTTTAATGACTATGATATTTGAAATGGAATATGTGGTAAATGATGAATTAAGCATGTGAACCTGTATTGGTGGTATGAGTGGAGTATTGGACTTGAGGATCTATGAAAACAGGTTGGGTTAGATTGAGGCTCCAAACCCCCCCCCCCCCCATACATTAATGCATGGGTTAGGTAGTGGAATTGAGTCTCTATTCCCTAAACAGTTGTATGTGATGAGAAAATCTGGACCAAGGATCTAAGTAAATTGTTAGGAAGTGATTGTGTAATTTAATTCCATAGGGATGTAGGCCTAAATCCATATTTATGTATTTTCAAATGACAATTTTAAGGGAAAGTGTGAACGCAAATTAAACCACATCATCCCATATATTTCATACCCACAAAAGACCACACTAATCACTTTCAATGAACGCTGTTCAGAATTCAAAATTCAAACAACCAAAACAACCACCATTCATCTCCTCGACCATTGAGTCGCACGCCCTCCATGATCCACGACCCGTCAACCATCCCCCTCTGACCGAGAAAATATCCATCGAAATTGATGAAGATGCCTATCCCATTGGATAAATGATCAAAATGGTTTAAGTGAAATTTTTCAACTAACAGAACATGACATACAATTTGTTTATCCTATATTTTTACTCAGTAAACTAATATACTATCTATTTGGATTAGTTATTTTATAGACACCATTAGTGATGGCCAATTGAGTTTTACTCAAACCCTGCTCGAGCCGTCATTGTGTACATGATAATATTTCATGCATGCAGGTCAGGACATGGGAAATGACATATGATAGATGGATGATTAGGGATAGAATTTTCATGGATTTGGGATCCTGACATAGATCCAAGACATGTTTTGGTGATCCTTTAGCTTGCCCTTATTTTGGGTTTTCCTTTCTCATGGCACTATTGGACATGTCAGAAGGGGATTGTACCCAGTCTTGGGAAATATTTGGTTATGCATGTTTGTTGGTTATACTATTTACTTTATTTTTTATTTATATATATGGAGTCTTACCACAATAAAGAGGTGATAGTCTACCCACATAACACATTAGAGAGTCAATACTAGTTAGAATCCTTTGGAATGCGAGGAGGCACACTTGAGGTCATGTGGAGAACCGGTTCACGATATCATATATAGTGGCTACTAGTTTGGGGATGTAACAATACATTATAAATGACATGTTGAAATAATAATATTAATATAATATTTTTGTTCCTTTAATCTCTAGGTTGCATGAAACAGAAGCTATCAAAAGATTAAATTTATAATAGATAAATATTTCATAAAAACTCAGCATGTAACATTATGAACCCTAAAAATAATTGTTCCTCATAATTTATCACTAAAACATTGACAAATGGGGATACAAGTAGCCCATCATATCCTTAGTTTCCTATGTAGCATCATCAAATTATGGGTTTCACATAAAAACAATGACTAGGGGAGTGGCCTTGGTCTGTAAACCTCTCTATCTATGATCTAGAATCTACACTGAGTTTACATTATATGAATGATCAGGTTCAATTGGTATGACATTTTACATCTGTATATGTGAAGGAACATGTATGTACATCCTCAGGAGTGACATATAGAATATATATTTTATTTTAGAGTTTTTTAGTGGAACACCAATTGATATTTACCATCCTGATATGATAAAGAGTTTCAAATGGATTGATATACCAAGGGCTTTGGTTTCCCTTCATTCCAAATATCATTACCTTACTCCATGGAGAAATTATTAGACATACCCTTCCACAAACTTCAAATTACATCTCATGCTAGAGATTAGAAACATAAATTTTATTGTAGATATTATGGTGACCTTATGTGTTACTAAATTGCATTAATAAAATATTTCATTTCATTAGCTAGCTCAAACTCAATCATATATAATTTTTCAAATTTATCAACATATATTACATTTCTACACTTCTTTCCATATAAGGATTGATAAAGATTCATCAAAATGATCCCATGAAATATATTTCTATCTCAAAAATCAACCAGATTGAGTTTTTGATCCTAACCCTATATGAAATCTATAAAAAATTATCACATCATATACTTTTGGTTTTGAATTTCTCTCTTATAATAAACATATTTTTGAGGGCGATACATAGTTTTGAATGAAAAATATCTATTTATATCTTGGTAATTAATTCACCAGATATTTGTTTATAGACCTCAAATCTTGATAAGATATAATAGAATTTGGTACTTAATAAAAACATAATACATACATAATTTATATTCTAAAATGGTAAACTAGTGAATGATTAATCTAGTATAAATGATTTTTGATGAATTTTATGTTGATTAACTATAATTCACTTAACATTATGTTATTTAGATGTAATGGGGCATTCGAGGAAAAAATCCATATACATATTTTCCCATTTTCATTCTAGTTTCTTTAATGTTCGCAACATCCACATAGAATTTTGTCTCTCATCCTTAACATTCTGACATACCATGAAATAAGATACAAATTCTTCAATAACCCTCTTAATTCAATCCCACTAAAAATACTATTACAAATTTCTATACATCATTGTACTTTCTTTATGAATGGAGAATGAATAACCATGAGCATCATCAAATAGCTATTTATTCAAATATATTGTTAATGAAACATATACATGGTTTCCTAAACATATCATTCCACCATTATCAAGGTTGAAGTTGGGAATATTTCTAACCATCTTATGTAGATCTACGTTTTAATTGTTGGTGACATTAATATTTACATAGATAGTTGAACACAAAATTGAAAGAAATGATATCTCTCCACTTTATTCAAGATTTATAGATCCATACTCTAATAATAAATAATAAATATATATTTTATGACCCTCATCATATACAATCAATAATGATCAATTATAATCAAATCATTGGCCACCTTTTATATTATCCCAATGTGGTAATGTATGGAGTATTCATAATATTTAATTAACTCTTACCCTCTTTTATGGTGCATGATCAAATACCTTTATGTTAATATATACCACAAACATTATTGAATAGTATATATGATAATATTTTATGGTAAATATAATGCCTCAATATTTTTAATGAAAAAATTACCAAATCTAAATCAAAATACGGAGTTGGGTAATTTTTCTCATGAAACATCAATTTTTCAGATTCCCAAGAAATCAGCATATCATTATGTATAAGAATGAATACCATCCCCTTATATGATGCATAACTATATATTATATACCCTTGTACATGGTAGGGTAATATAAGTATAGGTGCACAAAATATTATAATCTTTACTTTATTGAAATGTTTCTAAAATTCATCAATGCATTGGAACATTTCTCCCCTTTGAGTTATCATAGTGACTGGATAGGTTGGATGTGGTAAAAGATTCAAACAATTTCTAAAATATCTGGAAAACTATGAAAAAATCAGTTCTCTGTAACCATGGTTAGTCTAGAAATTTTTTTAATAGCCTCTTTTATTAATGTATCCATCGATACACCATCTATTGAGATTATATGGTCGAAAAATTAAAAACATTATAAACAAAATTCACATTGTGAATTTTTCATACAATTTAAAATTCCATAGAGCCTTTAAGGAAATTCTCAAATAATCATGATTCTATTCTGTTATATTTTAATATATAAGAATATTACCTGAAAATATTATTACAAATTTACCATGGTTTTAAGGCCCTCAAATCTATTACTGTCTTCCGTGTCTAGAAATGGTTGTTTATGTGACCTAAAGCATGCCTCCCCATACATCGGAGGCTTCCAACTAGTAGTGGGGGATTATATAGTATAGTGGGTAGACTTTACCCCTTGGTATGAAGTATCATTTAGAAAAAACAATTCATTTTAAACATAAAAAAATAATAGTAAATCATTTTAGAAGAAAACAATAAAAACCAACTAAATAATAAGAAAAAATGAATAATGTTATGACTTAATTGAATGTGAAAATATGTCATGATAAAGAAATTCATTATAAATATAAGCTGAATCAAATAAAAGAATCAAATTCTCAGGTTCCGAGCTACATGCCGGTACCATAACTAGACTCTATCCAAAAAAATATCATGATTTCTAAAACAAGTTCAAAATCCCTTGTGCAAACCTGCATCCACAAACATAGCTCAGGTGCCAAACGGTGTCCCGAAGAGGGTGTGAGTAAAACTTAGTCGGTCAACACCACCATGTAAAAATAATCTAGTCTGTCAATAAGTATATTCAATAAAGTTATAAATGGGTGCAATAATCAATTCAAAAAATAAATTAATACAATAGCCTACATCGACACTATCAAAAAATATATCTAAGGATGTCTTACAACCATGCCACCCATTATCATATAACCAAGGTAAATAACCTACTTTGGTTCTATGTTGAACTATCTCTTATCATGTCTTATAACAATTCCAATAGACCATATAACCCATGTAAATTTTTCACATGCAATACAGGTAAAATCCATATAATCATTATAACATTAGACTAGGAACATCCTACTCTCTATAAGCAATATAGAAAAGAATGGGACGATCCCTCTCACCATCACCATTATAGAAGATACATATTCAAGTGTGTGGGCCTAGATAGTTCTATAATTATATAATCATAGATCACAATTATTACCATTCAACATGGATATGTCAACATCACATCATATATCTCATTTTTTTAATTATAAAACATACCATTATCCATTCATGTTACACATTTAAATTAAATTCATAATTGAATAACCATTATCTCAATAAGAAATAATCCACAATTTATGGATCCTATAAGATGAAATCCCCATAGTTCACATATCATCCTATACATACCTTAATCCATTAATCAATTCATTTATATTTAATTGATTTGGGTGCACACAACATTGGTACAATCAAAATATTGAATACCATGGAAAATTATCAAACTATAGGGCGTATATTTAGACCCCTACCATAAACTCAAGATCAAACAATGCATACAACCACAATCGACCATGAGTAATTAGTTGAAGATGGTGAAAAAGAGGTTCCAAGATCATGATTGATCACAATCAAAACAAAAAAACATGATTTTTCAATGTATTTTTACAACAATGTGATGGATATGAATGGAGGAAGAAATAATCTATCCAATGGAACTTACTAGGGATTGATCACTTGAACCAGACATCCAAAAAGGGGGTTTCCCTCCAAAATCACTTGGAGGATGCCCTAGGTTCAATAAAGACAAAGATATAGTTGATCGGAAATAAAATAAGAAGCACATCAATTTTAAAACTGTAGGTCGTGTATTTAAATGATGTGTAACAGGGTTTCACATCATGTAAATGTTTTTCATGGTATCCATTGAAAACCTCATTAGCTCAGATAAATTTTATTAAAACCAATTAACAATTACACAAAATTTAATCCATTTACATGACATGAAAATGTTATGTAGTTTAATTTTTATCCCATTATCCATCTAAAGAGTCTCACCTTACTAAAAAACCATTTTACAATTAAATCCATTTATAACAAAACTCCATTAATTCAAACAAGAATAAATTCCCAAACATTAGAAACTTTCCCTCATAAAATGACCATCGTATCCATACAAGACTCATCTACTAAGTCTTAATCAAAATAATCAGAGAGAATTGTAACATGAAAAATATGGTATCTCCCAACCAAACCAACCATATAATAGCTCATCAAGAAGCTATACAAAGCATCACTCTAAGGTCTCAACAAACACGTGTGACCACTATGTTCACATATCATACCAAATTTCCCTAGTATCCTCCAGAACTTTACAATGAAGCTACTGAAATTGAACCCATTATTTAGTCCAAACTGATGAGATTTCTACATATTATCCATGACTAGTATAGAAAAAATCATCAATGTATGAATCACTACAAATCTGGATGTCTGATTTTTCTACCACATGTGAAGGGCCTAGATTATAAATTCATAGTTGTGATATGTGGAAGAAATTGTGCAGAAACTATAGGGTTGTGGAAGGGATAGATGATATGCCACTGAACCTAACCTTCCCCATATTTCAGACCATCTAATAAACCCATACACTAGATTTCCATTTTCCTGATCCAATGTTACCCCAAACATTATGATAAACAATATAAAACACATTCACCAACATTGAATTCTACAGGTTTTATCTGATGACCATTATTTTATTTCTTCTTTCTCTACATGATCACCAACTATTGTCTGATCAAATAAACATGTTCAGATGTCTCCTAAATGAGACGAGGCCCATTAACTGCTAACTAACTTACCTCCAACAATCAATGTGGTGAAAAAAATTTCTTTCTATACATGGACTCAAAGGATCCATCTGGATCAATTTATTGAAGATATTATTATATGAAAATTCATTGAGTGCAATATGTTTCTCCCATGAACCAAAAAAATCCAAAACAGAGGATCAAATCATATCCTTCAAAACAATAATAGTATGCTCCGATTGATTATTAGTCTATGTATGAATGTTTTTTCTTAAAAGAACTCCTGATCCTAGGGATTTCTTAAGACCCTTCTAGAAACATTATGTGTAATGAGGATCATTAGGGAAAATAATCCTCCTTGGAACACCATGAAACCAAACTACTTCATGCCAATAGATATTTCTCAAATCATCACACGTAAAGGTCTTCCTAATAAGAAGGATATCGGATAACATAGTTAGATGTTCTATAAAAACCCAAAAAACATAATTCTTATGGGTTATCCTGTGTAATCCAATATAAAAATCTATTGTGACCTAAACCAATTTCTATTCTGGGATGAATAAAGGTTGAAAAATCCCAGATTCCCTTTGATGGTTGACATTCACTTGCTGACAAGTAAAGAATCTAGCCACAAATATTTCCACCTCATTATCCATTCCTAACCCCCAGTATTATTTATGAAGACAAATATATAGCTTTGTTAAATTAGGATGTATATTCCATCTAGAGGAATATAACTTCTTCATTTTTTCGTCATGAATTCCCATAAGAACCCATGATCATCCATAGAAAATAAAACAATTACTAAGAGACCATCCTGATGGAGTCTCCCAACCATATAATTTGTCTCTTATAACTAATCCTTCATAATCAGATAACTAGTTTATTTTAATCTTTTCTAATTAAAACTGTCTAATGTATTTTGATGAAAAAGCTACCCACCGTTGATATTACTAAACATCTAGGTACATTTCTGGATAGAGGGCCATTATATTTCACTCATCCCAAGACACCCATATAACTTCTGTTTTTTTCTTTCAACATCATTACTAATCAATGATGATTCCCGTTACATTTCTATAATCCAATTCAATGTAAAAATAATGATGATACTAAACTCATTCCCATTTCCAAAGGATATGGTATAAATATTAAAAGATGAACCTTGGGATTTTATTATCTGTGTATAACAACAAACACTCACTAATGAGACGGTGTATCTAATATCTCAATTCATGTAACACTGATGATAAATCTATATCATGAGTATGGTAATTACTATCATGTAGTCTCAGCTGGATGGATCCATAATAAACCCCATGATCCACCTAAATTAGAATTTCCATGAGTCCAACTATGGATTCATCACAATACACATTTTTTGCATTATCGGACATAGGTAATGTGATAATAGGTGCTGAAGTCATTTTTCCTTTCATCTCTTGGTAATCTCTCTCACAAGCATCTGACTAAAAAATTGTCAGTCCTTTCGTAATCAACCTTGACATTAGTGATTCCAAACAAGAGAAATCACAGATAAAATCTTGGAAATAACCTACTAAACCCAGAAAACACCATATTTTGATGAAATTCATTGGTTGTTCCAAATTTTCATTGTTAGGTCATTCTCTTGGTCCAAAGACACTCATGTGTCAAAGATGACACATCCCAAGAAGTTCACATTATTTATCTAGGAAATGCATTTAGGATGATCAGAATAATGATAATTATAACTCCATGTACCGAATATGATGTCAAGATGTTTGGAATGATATTCATTAGAATAAGATAACAGTAATAAATATTCAATGGAAACTACCACAAACTGATCAAGAGAAGGATGACATACCCTATTCGTTAATCCCATAAAAACCATAGGTATACTAGTCTACCAAAATGACATAACTATGAATTCATATAATACATACATGCTACTAAAATTAGTCTGAGGAATGCTCAATTGTATCACCCTTAACTGATGACATCCTCATCTCATTTCAATCTTCAAGAAGATTTTATCGCCTTTTAGTTGATTGAAAATTTCATCATTGCACCGATGAGGATACGGGTTCTTGATTATCATTTCATTCATACTCTAGTATTCCACTCATAAAAAGATAGATCTGTCATAATTTATGCATAATAGAACTAGAGAAACCCATCGATATGTACTTGGTCATATGAATCATTTTGATTCTAGATCATCTAACTAAACCTTCAACTCCCAATGCTCTACTGTTTCCATTCGGTATGGTGTGATAGTAATTTGTTTTGTTCCTAACATAAACATAACTGGGAACTATATATCTTGATTTGGAAGCAATCCATATAACAAATTAGGTAAAAAATCCAAAAAAATAATTCATTACTAGAGGAAAATAATATTACAAAATTATACCATTATCTAGAGAATGACTAAAAATACGTGCTTTGAGACAATCCAATATGCACTTAATTGGTCAAACAGAACTAGCATGAAGTTCCCACTCACCCCGGTGAGAATAACTATTTCCTTATGGAGATAGTAAAGTTACTATTCTCCTATAATAGTAAATAAGATCCTGGTATAAGACTAACCAATCTATAACAAGAATCAAGTCAAATCATGTCATTTCATGGATGTACGGTTCCCAAAATAAACAGTAACCACCATTCTCTAGTGAACACACTTTGAAAATTTTGATATTTGCTAACAAAACTCCAAATAGAATGTCAATGGTTAAAAAATAATCTATGATTTTTACATCTAATCTCAAAACATTTTCAAACAAGGGAAGAGAGAAAATAATGTGATGGTCATGTATCAAACAAAACAAAAGCTATGGTAGATGATACAGGAATCATACCTTAGATTGTATATGGTCCCACATCAATGTTAGCTACAGTAGTCTGCATAATTTTTAACTTGATTTTACCTCTCCCTTGGGATCTAATATGTATACCTTTATTTATATATATCATTTACTTGGTATTTATTCTCTTGCAGAAGTGTACCACATCCCCTTCCATAACCTAAATGTCATGTAGAACTCCATATATAAGCCTATTGAATATTATGAGAGCCCTTTGCGGATTCCAGTGCATGTTTCAATCCTCTACAACCAATATGCTATGGAAAAATCAAACAGAACCTCTAAAATGACCCAGTTTTCCACATATACGACTCTCAATTATGGGTTATTACTGTTGTGATCACTTATGACCAATATTTCCAGCCTAGTAACACTAGAATGGAATACATTCATGAGATTGTTGTTCACTTCTCTCACTTCTCTATCTACTACTAATTTGGAATGAAATTTTATAATGACAATTCTTAACATTCAAGGAACAAACAATTCTTATTGAAACATCATAGCTACTTCTTGGATCATCCTTTTGATTCCATTTATTACTAAGAGCCAAATTTTTCACTACCTCCAAGAAATCTAATGGAAAAACATTTACCTATGACCAGAACATATAATGTAGACCGTCATGGAAACAACTTGCTCTAGAGATCTCACCAACTGTCATGGATAGCACAAAGAACTATAGTTTGGTTTAACGTCAAACGTAGTCCATCACTAAATAACCATCCTATGTCAAATATATGAATTCTTGAGATTTTTAATCCCTAAAGTTCTTGAAATATAATTTTCTCAATAAATTCTTCATGATGCCTTTTCAATATATATCACCATGTTGCACATATTCTTCTAGAATATCTAACCAATTTATGTAAGGCCCTTGAATCATATAAATAGAAATAATTACCCTACTATCCATGGGGGTCTGGAGATTTTTGAAGATTCTATGAACTAATTCGATCAATAACATAGCTACATAGGGCCCCCTTCCTTAGTAAACACAGGGGGATGTTGATGCTAAATCACTTTTGTCCTATCACACATCAAAGGAATGGTTCAAATATTATGCCTTTCTTTGGATCACATGAATATTAAGAATAAATTGTGAATTTTAACATCCATATGATCCTCAAATACTACAGGATGTTCCAGATTAACTATTCTAGGAGCATGATGATTTCCTCTCTCCTGACGCTCAAGTCAAAGGCAAAGAGGAGACATTTTCTCTATAT
Source organism: Viscum album (assembly GCA_963277665.1). Lineage (NCBI taxonomy): Eukaryota > Viridiplantae > Streptophyta > Magnoliopsida > Santalales > Viscaceae > Viscum > Viscum album. The sequence goes on along the minus strand of OY728155.1, from coordinate 266,382,490 downwards.
GAAAAATTCAAACCTTAGATAACTTGATAGAAATAAGGACATCATAACAAGTGAATTTAATCTTGAGCCACTAACTCTAGGTCTCTAAAAACATGTATTACAAGTATATTATCAGGGAATGTCAACACTTTTTACTTATTCAGTGAGATAAATATGTCGTTCTATTATTCAACGGGCATGTATATATTACAAAAAAAGTAGATATTACCATATCAATAATAATTAATGTCAATAAATCCCTATGTTCTTATTATGATGCATGTATTATTATATTGAAGTATACTGGGAATCGAGTAAAAATCTCATGAAATAGTAGCATCATAATACAATAACCTCACATAACATGTGAATCCCCATAGGTGAAACAACATCATCTATAGAAAACACATAGCGTAAAAAAATCCCATCTCTAGGCACATGGATTTTCCGGCATACATTGTTTACTACTCACTACTCAATCTTTTTACCAAGTCCCCACACATTATAGTCTCTTTCATTCATTTCCCAAATCGTGAATCAAAATAAATGTAAACATGATGCCTCTAATACCACTATGTGACACCCCAAAATCTATCACTCACTCATATGGCTAGAAATGGTCTGTTGTGGACATCAAGAACAACTCCTTGTACTACATAGGCTACTAACTAGTAGTGGGGGTGTGGATAGTATAATAGTGAGAGTATACCCCTTGGTAAAATGTTTCATTTTGAAGAAACTATTCATATCTAAATAGAACCAATCCGATTAAAAAATGAGAAATTCAACCATAAAAACCAATTGAATAATAATATAGATAATAACAAGTAATGTAATGAGAATATTGAATGTAACAACATTTAATGATAGAAAAATAAATGAAAAAGACTAAAGAACACAAATAAATGACTCAATTTCCCAGGTTTTGAGCCACTTGCTAGCCCCTTCTCCAAACCCCTAACCAATAATAAACAAGTAATCAACTAAAAGGTCCAAATCCATTTTCCAAACCTACATCCTCAAAGTCTTATTAGGTTCCAAATGGTGACCTAAATAGGGTGTTAGTAAAACTCAATAGGTTGAAACCACTGTGTCTAAATAATATATTCTAATAATAATTAGGAGAAATAAACAATAAACATTTGTATCAATTACTTCAACAATTAAATAAATACAACAACCTACTTCCATGCCATTCCAGAATATCTATTAGCATGTCTTACAACCATGCCACCCACAACTACATAACCAAGATAAATAAAATACTTCAATTCCATGTTAGAATATATCTGATCAAGTCGTAAAACCATGCCAACACAACAATATTACAATGTAAAGTCACAATAAGAAATTTTATTTGAATGAATATAATCATTATTTCAGGGGACTATGCATATACCACTCTCTATAATCATTTCAACATGGACTTAGTTGATCCTGATCACTATCATCCTTAAAACATATATGTGTGCAAGTGTCTGGGCTAAGTGTAATGACCTAATGTTTTATCAATGGAATTCCAATCTTAAAATTATGTATTATAATATAATCACATAATATTACTTATAGAACCCAATATAAACATTATAAATGGGGAATTAATGAAATAAAAGGAGTCTCAAGAATTAAAAGAATATATATCGATGTAATAGTAACTTGACCTTTGGAATAGAAATGAGACCCTTATGAATTGTAATCCAGACAATGTTATAGTACCATCACCATTTAAAATATAAATAAAATTTAACCATCTTATAAATAAGAATGTGATATTATTTTTTCATAGTTTATGTAAATAAGTATTTTAAATGTTGTAATAAAGTATTGTTTTTTTGTTAGTCTTGTATATTTAATTAATTATTTTTTATTTATTTAATAAATTAAAAAAAATTATTTTCAAAAAATTTTATAATAAAAGAATTATTTATGTCTCAAAATTATAAGATAATTCCTTGATACCTTAAGTAATATTTCAATGTGTTAGAAAAGAAGTTTTAATTATAAAATTGTTATTTTTCATAAAAACTATATTCATAATTGAAAATTAAATTTATCATATTTATAAAATTATTTTCATAAAATGAACATCATTTTTAGATTCTAAACATCATTAAATGGTTGTGGTGATTTTTGGGGATTTTTCTGAAATACATGAAAATTTTTATGAATAGTAAAATAATGTAAATTTTAGTATATATACATTATAAGTTAAATAGACTATTAATAATATCATGGAATATGTAAACACCACCGGTTCAAATTCACATGATCTAGATACTTTTTTTTTCACATGTATCAAAACTATTTTGATTTTCTTGATAAACATAATTAGCTAATGAATCTAATATTGTGAAACCCCCCTCTCCACAACAATAAAAACCACACTCACCCCTCATCTATTCCATCCACTCAAGAATTGTGACTTTCCAGATATCTACTCAAATATCTTCCCATGTACTTTCCACATTAGTAGGATCTTTTTTCATTACCAAAATATAAAAACATATTCCCTAAAGAGGATCTGAAGGATGATAAATTCAATAAATAAATTCTTCTTTTCGTTTATTTTACGTTCTTTCAATTTCATTTATTTCCTTTTAAATCCACATATCTTCAAATTCAATGTATATGAAAACTATAGTACCTTACATATTCTGTAATTTTTCTATTCTAGTGGAATATTTTATTATCATCTCTTCTTTCCCCTCCTTTTATACTAGAAATCATTACACCATTCAAGATGTGTTAATTTATCACATTTAGGGACGACAATTTTTAAATTTCTATTACCATATTAAATTATGGTCATGAAACCATTTTAATATTTGAATCAGACTATAATATTTTAATTACTTATTATTTAATAATCTGTAATTTGTTTGTATACATGATATAAATTTATAATGTAAAATGAGTTCGTTGTGATCAAAAACTGGCAATTAACCCAAACAGTTATCATTATAGTTTTACATTACGATTCATCTTCAATCCCAAAAACCAAATGATTTTTATAACCTTGTGATCATATTGATTTTCACTAATAACATATAAAATCAATTCTACCCATCCATTATCATCTTTTATGTTTATCTATAAATCTATATAAGTAAACTAATCTTGAAAACAAAGGGAACAAACACTCCCAAACAATGAAATTAAACCTCTTATCCAATCAAAAAGACCATTAATAAACATAATAAGGTTATTATAAATTAATTACATGTACGTTTTGTTATGTATGTATTAGTTAATGAAAATTATTTATTATTCATCTTATTTAGATCATGTGATGAACACATTCGGACATAAGGTTAGGGATTCTACACGAACTTCTATTATTCCATCGTGTAATTTATTCTACTATTTTATCAAAATTAGAATTTTTTTTATTGAAATCTTAAAAATGATGTATATATGTTAAAACTAAGGAAACATTATCCATTAATACTTAGTTATTGGGATATACATTGTTTTAAAGGTTCTCTTCTTAATTATTATGAAAATTATGACCGATGTTAGGGAACTTGTGGAAATCATACCTATTTTAAAGTGTTCTACTTAATATATTCTAAGACACCATATTTTATATAAAATCGTAATTTTTATAATTAAAAACATATTAGTAGACTTCTATATTTATATAAAACATCATGACTTTTTTTAAATGATCCTTTATATTTTTTTTATACAGCACTAAAATGTTTTAATTCGAAACATGATTAAATACTATTTTTAGTATGTTATAACTTTAATTTGAAATAAAAAATCATGATATATGACAATTGTAACTTATGATTTTCCATGAATGATATAATTCATTTAATTTATAGACACTTTTATGACACACCCATTTTTTATGCATTAGGACATGAAACCCAACTGTTTCCAAGGGAACCCTTACATTTATTCAAGACAGATTTTATATGATTATGTATATAGAAAGAATATTGTTCAACATGTTATGATGGGTAAAACCAGATAGAAATCCAATGCATTGGGTATTGTTTAGTCTCATGATATGTTATGTATAATGGTCATGGTAGTTAGCCTTGACTTGAGAACCATGTGAAACGGTCTTGCTGGTTAGCCATGATCTGAGCTACACTATATGGTGTTAGACTTGAATAATGCTTAAGTCGGGTTATATATTTATGACACATTATTATGACTCCATTTTTATATGATCTCATGTCTTATATGTTGTGATAAAATATGTTCAATAATGTTCCATTCCTTTTTATGTTATTATTTCATGCCTTCTAACCCATTTTGTAAAACTGTATTGTAATGTTTATTTCTATATTAGGCTTTCATCTTGTCCATTTTTTCATGTTATCCTCATGCTATCCTATGCAGATGTATGAACCGAATAGAATTTAGGAGATAATTATGAATATTAAAGAAATAAATATTTTCAGTCCCATGTTTGTATTTTTATATACCCAAGTATTCCAAGATACTAGACGTTATGATCCTTGGATTGTAATTTGAAGTTTAAATATTATACAGATCTTGTAATGATATGTGTTAAAGGATAGCGTCACTATATTTTTTATCAGAGAAAAGGTATAATTATTTTTTAGAGATTAGGAATATAGAAATTTAGTGATAACCTTATGTATAAGACTAAGTATAAGAAAACATCCCTAAATATTGGTAAGTATAGTGTTTTTGTTTTATTGACAAAATAAATACATGTCTGGATAATACAAGTGGATGTTGTTTTGAAAAATAATTAACTAGTAGTAATAACACCAACCAGGTGTTCCAGGACAGACATATGGTAACTTGGTACATGATAATGTGGCCTTCTATGCACCTGGTTTGATACTACTATGGGATGGGATTGGTAAATTCATAAGCTCATTATGAACCATTATTAATTGAAAAAATCCCATAAGAATATATGTTATGAAAAATATCATGGATAACCTAGATTGAAACATTGGGAATCATAAGATATGATATCATTTTCATTTACAATATTATTCTTTTATATTTAATGTTTCATTTTATTTATTATTAGCTAAGTATTTAAGAACCCTAATTAAACATTATTTTTCTTAGTTGATGGAGGGAAATAAAAGAACACGTTCCAAAAATCAATGTGCTAGGAAATGTGATGATTTTTATAACTATATGTTGGATATGATGGGAATGGGTTCCCAAAACATTATTAGTATACATTTTCAGCTATCTCAAGTTATGAATAATAACATGAATCATGTGGAACTCCCTCCTCCCCCAAGGAAAGGGAATGTTAATGTCGAATGCTTCATGTAGTAATGGACTCCCATATTTAGTGGATCTTCTGATACCCTTCATGAGGATAATTATATTACCTCCATTGAAAAGATATTCTCGATCTTCTCGTTCTTAGAATAAGAGTATGTCATGTTGGTGGTATAGCGATTTAATGGGGAAGCTGATCAATGGTGGAAACTGATCAAGAATACATTGTACCCGGATGAAATTGATTCAATGGATGGGAAGGAATTTCATGAAATATTTTTTCAACAAATATTTTCCCCAAACCCTCCACCACAAGGTGGAAAATGGGTTCCTCGTTCTCATGTAGACGTAGGATGAGTCTATCAGGGGGTATGAATCTATGTTTACAAGTATTTCAAGATATGACTCCATCTTTTCCATGAACACTAAAATCTAGGTGAATCTATTCCCTAGAATACTAAATCCAAGTATACTGAAAGAGTCGGAGATCCGTGACTTCGAATGTTATGAGGAGCTTGACTATTGTACCATAAAAAATGAAATGGTTATTGGAGAATCTAAAAAGTTTCACGGGCCTGGTGATAAAAAAATAAAAAAATGGAGTCTTATATGGGTGGTTTTGAAAATAAATCCTATGATAGAAAGAATAAAAAACATCCAACGGGTATACATTGTGAGAAGAAGAATCCTGGGAACTATCTAAAGGGAACCATGAATTTCATAAAATGAGGGAGAATGTACATTTTGTTAAGAACTAATTAATGTATTTGAAGAATTACACTAATATGGATGTTCGAAAGAAGTTTTAGATCAACATTCAGCCTATTGTGCATTGTTATAAATGAAAGTAAAATGGGAATTATGTGAACCGATTCTCAAATTCAAGGGTTGTTGGAGGCATTCAATAACAATATCCACGTTAACAGGGAAGGGATTATACTATCACTACTAATGAAGTGGACTTGGACCACAATGTGGTGATAGGTATATTGGTTATTCATTCAAGAATAATGAACATAGTATTTGATTATGGTTCTATATGTTCTTTCATATTGTGCAACATTAGTAGAAATATTCAATCACCCCCACAAAATATGGATATTGAGTAATCTATAAGAATATATTATAGGGAAATTTTTTCATTGAAGATCTATAACCACCCTCTATAAATTCATGATGAATAAATGTCCATGAAAATATTTTCATACTCCCATTGGTAGAGTTTGATTATATTTAAGGAATGGATTGGATCTCTTAATATAAAGTCAAAATCAAATGTCAGTAAAGGGAGATCACCATTCACATCCCAAACCATCCTCAAATCATGTACAAGTGTAAGGAAGAAGATGAATCTCCATCAGAATAATTGTCTCAAGTGTGGATTTGTATTCCTTACGAGCATGCATATATAGTTCAAATGATTTCAAAAAAGGATTTAATCCTACCTGATATCATTCCACTCGTGAGAGATTAAACTTATGTATTTTCTAAAGAGTTTTCTGGTATTCCTCTTTATTGATAAGTTTAGATCTCAATTTAATTTATTCATAGATCATATCATATATCATAGGCATATTATATAATGGCCACCATAGAGATGGAAGAGCTGAAGGAATGATTAATGGAGAATTTGGAGAAGGGTTTTATATGCTTGAGTGATTCACCATGGGGGGCACCAGTCCTCTTCGTCAATTAGAAGTATGGTTTAATGGTCTTCTACATTGATTATAATGTGCTCAATAAAATCATGATAATGAACAATTATCCTTTTCATATGATATATGACTTAAACAATCAACTATGTGGGGCCAATTATATTTTTATGGTGGTCCTCCTATCGGGATATCACCAATTAAAGGTGATGAAGGAAGATATTCTGAAGACTACCTTTCGAATGAGGTTTGGACACTATGAGTTCATAGTTACACCCTTCATACTTAACTAATTACCTAGTAAAATTTATGGATTTAATGAATAGAGTCCTTAGATATTAACTTTGTAAATTTATGGTAGTCTTTATAGATGATATTCTATTATACTCCATTAGTAATGAGGAATATGGGATGAATTTGAATACTATGATGAAGAATTTGAAAAGGGGGAAAATATATGACAAGTACATTAAATGTGAATTTTTTATATAGGATTTATCATTATTATGTCATTTTATCAGTAGCGAAGGGATATATATGGACCCTTCCATGATATTGGAAATCATAGTGTTGGAAAAGACAACATCTATAATAGAGATTCAGAGGTTCCTTAGACAATCTTGGTGTTACAAATGATTTCAGAAGAACATAAAATGATTTTCAAACCTAAGAAAATAGCTTAACTAGATGGTAGTGATGTTTTTTTGTACCAAAGAATTCATTGAATACCCTATGTCGCTCAAAATAGGCTTATCATTTCACTAGTACTGACACTCCTGACTTGTGGAGAACTATTTGTGGTGTAAAAAGATGCTTCAATAATGGGCTTAGGCTATGTACTGATGAAAAATGGTAATTTTGTTGCCTATTCCTCTAAGATGTAGAAATTACATGATCAATTTTATCCCATTACTGATCTAGAGTTAGCAGTTGTGGCCTTTGCTTTAAATAACTTGGTCCATTACCCATATGGGAGAGAAGTGTGAGATATATATTGATCATCAGATTCTAAAATATACCGTCATACCTATGGATATTAATATACACCAATTATGACTGTTATAGATCATCAAATATTATAACTACACATTCCAATACCATCTCAGTAAGGGAAATAAGGTATCATATGTTATAAGTAGAACATATCATGCATTCTTATCAATGATGAGAATTGAGAAGGATATAGTCTAATTTGATTTTCATAGGATGTACATAGTAATCATTAAGGTAGGAACATCATAAATGATTTCTATAATTACTTCTTAACAATCCATCATGGAGAAAATATAGTATTATCAATGAAATGATTGTGAAATTTAGAAAAGGGTGGAAGCTATTATAAATGGGGAATCCAATGAGTTCATCATTGATAAGAATGGAGTTGTAAGTTTCAGCTAACAATTATGTGTACCAAAACATCCATAGATAAATAATTATATTCTAAATTACTCACATAAATTAATATTCTCTATTCACCCATGTATCACAAAGATGTATCGATATATTTGGGAGAACTTTTGGTGGGTCAATATAAAAAATGTGATCACCAAATATACATCAAAGTGTCTTGTATATTAGCAAGTGAAGGATGGACAGAAAAATTGTTAAGGGTTTTTTCAACCACCACACATACCAAAATTGATGTGGGATGAAATTACCATGGACTTTTTCACTATAATTCCAAGGGAATCAAAAAGAAAGAATGATATGTGGGTTATTGTGAATTGTCATATAACTACAACTTACAAAATTGATGTTCAAGAGGAATTCGAATTAGATCTCCATTCCTGGAAATCTATAAAAGAGTTGTAAAAGCCACATGGAGAACCACAATCTATTGTATTTGATAATGATTTGATATTTACATCAATGTTTTGGAAAAGTCTCCAATGTGCTCTATGCACGAAACTGTACGTCAGTATGGCCTATCATCCCCAAATTGATGGAAAATCATAGAAAACTACACAGACACTAGACGACATGTTGAGAGAATGTTATATGGACTTCAAAGGAGTATGGGACTAACATATTTCTCTGGTTGAGTTCTCTTACAATAATAGTTTCCACTCTATCATCTGAATGGAACAAAATGAATCCCTTTAGGGGAAACTGTGTTGAATAGATGCATGATGGAGGAGATTAGTGAACATAATCAAATAATTACTGAAATGGTCAATTAAATTGTAGAGAAGGTGAAAACCATTCAATAACACAATCGGGCAGCCCATAATTGACAAAAGAGTAATGGATGAAATCATCGATGATACCTTGATTTTAAAGTTGTAGACATGGTATTTTTCTATATATCTCCAAAGATGTTAAAGTGATTTTGTATTAATGGAAAGATACATATTAGGTACATGACCCCTTTGATATCCTTGATCGTGTAAGATCTATTGCCTATCAACTAGCACTTCCACCTACCACACATATAGTACATGCTATCGTCAATTTATCTCACTTAAGGAAGTACATACCAGATCTTTCACATGTACTATCATCAGATATGGTATAGTTGGAGAATGATCTTTCTTACCAAGAGCATCTAGTGATGATCTTGGATTATAAAGATAATGTTTTATTAATGAAGACTACTCACCTGGTGAAATTATAATGGTAGAACCATATGAATTAAGAGGTTACATGGGAACTGGAGGATGCAATGAAAGAAAAGTACCCACACCTATTTTCAGCATAGAATGTGAAGTATAATTTTGAGGGAGAATTTTCTTAATGGGGAAGAAGGTAAGACCAAATGTTTTATCGATGGAATTACAATATTATAATTATGTATTATATTATAATCACATAATATTACATATATAACATAATAAAATCTTTATAAATGATGAATGAGATAAATAAAAGGTATCTCTAGATGTAAAGGTACATATACCAATAAAATAGTAACTAGAAATTCTGAAGAGAAATGTGACCCTTATGAATAGAAAACTGGAAATGTATTATTAACATCACCATTGAATGTATAAATAATATTAATCAATCTTATAAGTGTTAATATGATATAATTATATCATAGTATAAGTAAATAAATACTGTAAAAATAATTATTAAGTGTTGGTAATTTTGTAAGTCCGGTATATTTAATTACAATATTTTGGATTTATTTAATAAATTAAAAGAACGATTATTTTTATAAAATGTATTCATAAAATAATATTTTTATGTATTTTTATTATAATATAATTCTATGAGACCTTTTGTAATTTTTCAAAGTGTTAGAAAATGTGTTTTAATTTTAATGTCTGTATTATTTAGTAAATTAGGAAATTATTTACAAATAAAAATTTCTCATATATAGAAAATTAGTTTTAAAAAATGGACTCCATTTTTGGATTATACACATCAAAAAATGGTAAGGGATAATTTTTTGGATTTTTCTGAAATACTTGAGTTTTTGATGAACTGTAAAATACGTTAATTTACAGTATATATACTTCACAAGTTAAATTAACTATTACTAAGATCATGGATTATATATGAATCATTGGTTAGGAATCACATGATTCAGATACTATTTTTAGTCTCCATAATCTACTCTATTTTTTGTCTTTATCCAAATAATAAACAAATGAATTTAATATTAAGAAAACTCCCCTCACCTCTACTATAAAAAGCACCCTCACCCCCTATTCTCTACAATCCTATCCTGACAATTTCCTTGAATACATTAAGCTAAAATATCCTACCAATACTCGGATATTTTGGACTCACTAAAATACTAGAACCTCTTCTATAAGGATGATCTCAAGGAATATAACTTCAAGAGGTAAATTTAACTTTTTTTTTCTTTTATTTTCATTCAAGTTCTATAATTTACTATTATATCCACACATATCATCATAAAAATGGTATTAAAACACAATTAAAATAAATATAATATAATTTTGTTATTCTAATGGAATTTTTCAATATCATCTCTAATTTCCACTCCATTTATACTAGAAACGAAAACACCATCTAAGATTTGTTAATTTATCATATTCAAGGATGATGTGTTTTCAATTTCTATTAACATCTTAAATTTGGGTAATGAAACCATTTAAATGGTTAAAAATACTATACAATATCTATTATAACTTATTTAATATTATTGAATCTATTTTTACACATTATATAAATTTATAAATCCAAATGAGTTCATTTTTATCAAAAACCACCAATAAACCCAAGACAGTTATCATTAATGTTTTTTTGTTTTTAATCATATTCACTCGAAATTAAAAAAAAATTATTTTTATAACCATATAATATTATGGATGTTTAGTAATATCATATAACATCAATTATGTACAACCATTCTCATCTTACATGATTACCCGTAAATGTATATAAGTAAACCGATCAAGAAAACCAAGGGAAAAAATGCTCCCAAATAATGAAATTGAACATCTTAAACCATCAAAAATACAATGATTGAACTTAATAAGGTTATAATAAATCAATTACATGTAGATTTGGTTTTATAATTATTATTCTATAAACATAATTTTATTATCCATATCACTAATATCTAGTGAAAAACACCATCAGATATAAGGTAATGGATTCTACATGAACGCCTATTATTCTTTCATGTTATTCATTCTATTTTATTACTCAAATAAAAATTCCATTTTTATGTAAATATTATAAATATTGATTATATGTTTAAAATAATGTATCAGGAATCAAATATTCTTATATTTCAGGGATATAAATGCTTTTCAATTGTTCCCATCAAAATTCTTCCGATAGGAATGCCCGATTTAAGGGAGCTTACAGAATCATTACCTATTTTCATGTGTTCTCCATAATATATTTTAAGCTGCCATAATTTTTATGAATCCACTATTTTTATTATGAAAAAAATTCAACGATCACTTCTAGTTTTATATATAATATTATGCATTTTTTTAATTCATCTTTGTTATTTTCCTTATACCATAATAAAATGTTTTAATTATAATGATTTTTAAATACTATTCTTATATGTTATCACTTAAAATTGATATCACATATCATGCTATATTTATATTATAAATTATTATTTTCCATGAATTATCTAATTCATTATGGTCATGGACACTTTTATGATACACCCATTTATTATGCTTTTTGAGATGATACCCAACTCTTTCAATGGGTAACCCTTATGTTTATGTACGATTGATTATGTATAATTCTATATGTGGACAGAATATTCATGAACATGTTATGATTGGTGTAAACATATAGTGCTCCAATTCATTGGGTAATGTTTAGTTTCATTAGAAATTCTGTGAAATGATCTTGGCAGTTAGCCTTGACTCGTGCTCCTTGTGCAATGATCTTGGTGGTTATCTTTGACAGACTCGTCTCTATGTGCAAAGAGATTTGACTTGTGCTTAAGTCATGTTTTATATTTCTTTCACATTAAAATGATACCATGTTTATATAATCTAATGTTTTATATGTTATTATTATATATGTTCAATCATGTTCCATGCCTTTTTATAAAATTATGTCATGTCTTCTAATCCATGTGGTAAAGTAGTATATTTATGTTTATTCCCATATGAGGATTTAGCTCATCCTTGTCTACATGTTATCAATAGGTTATCATATAAAGATGTATGAGCACAATTCATGTTAAGATCTATTAATGGAGATTAAATAATTAAATTTTTTTTAGTCTCGTTTTTTAATCTTTTTGTACCTAAGTCTTCCAAGACACTAGACTTTAGAATCATTGTCTTGAAATTTGATGTTTACATATGCTTAAAATTATGAAATTATTTGTGAAAAAGGCTTGGGTAACTATATGTACCCTATTATACATGAATCTTATGATATATATCAATTACAATTATAAAACATGTATATAATAACATTACATCATATACCTCAATATTTAATTATGAAAAATAATATTACTATTTAATGTGCCACTTTGAAATTAAATTTATAATTGATTTATATTTATATCAAAAACCAATATGCCAAAATTTTGGGATTTTTTAACAAGAAATCACCCTAGGTCCCATGTCCTAATAAACATACATTAATAAATTATCTAATTCATTTATATTGAATAATACGAGTCCGAACAACATTGGTGGAGTCATAATATTGCTTAACATGGAAAATTATGAAACCATAGGGCTGTGATTTAGACCCCCTACCTTAAACTGAAGATCTAACAATGCTTCCTACAATCATTTCTCAAGAAAAATAAGTTGTGAGTGATTACAAAAAGGTTACTTGATAAATATTGATCAAAATAAAAACCAACAACAAAATTGCTCAAGGGATTTTCACTACATTGGGATAGAGAAAATAAAAAGGAAGGGAGAATCTTACCAATGAAACTTACCATGGATTTACCTCTTGAACTTGATTTCCAAAAAGGGTACGAAACTCCAAAAACTCTTATAGGATTTTCAAGGAAGCCGAGGGATGATTTTTTATCCAATTGAAAATAAAATCATTCGTATTACAATTTTTAAACTGCAGGTTTTGGAATTTTAATGGCGTCTAAAAGGGTTTCACATCGTGTAAATGTTTTTCAATGCATCTAATAAAAACCAAATCACCTCATATTTATTATATTAAACCCCACAGACAATTATGTAATGTTTAATCCCTTTACATGGCATATAAATGTTCCATATTTGAGTTATCATTTCATTATCCCTTTAAATACTCTCAACATTCCAATAATTCAATTAAGACTTTAAACCATTTATACTCAGACTCCATTAATTTAAATAAGCATTCATCCCTAAGCTTTAGGTCATTTTCTCCAGAAAATATCGTCAGCTTCGAACATGACATTCCCAGTAAGGCTCAAATGAAAAAAAAGGGAAACATTTTTTTGAAATAGACAAGATCTCACAATGGGATTATCTAAATAATCTATTAATTAAATCCGTGTCGATATTAGAGGAATTAGTAAAACCCAATGGGATCACTAGGTTGGAGTTTTATTGATTACACAAAATCAAGATTCATTGGAAGACAACGAAACTCTTTTGGAAGGAAATCCCTAAACTCATGCACAATTGGAATATCATTGATGAGGAGTTTATTCCAAGTGATTTATGATAAAAATCCATTTTGAATGGGAAGAAAGACACATACCATGGGTTGAATTTCCAATGGATTTTAATATTTTTCATCACACTAATAGAAAATCATATGTTGGTTCATAATATTAATCATGACTTCGATTATGTGTAAAATAATGTGGTAATTATATAGATAAAGACAATACATGCCTAAGATAATATCACAATCAGCATGAGGCAGGATAAAATGATTTTTAGGAAACACATTGCAAAAACTTCAACTGGGGAATAATCATAGACCTGATATTAGATCATCATATTATTTAATTTCATAATTGCTAATTCAACATATAATCATTTGATTGTTTTATTATGATACCGAAAAAATAGTAGATATAAAATAGTGAGTTGATCTATAGTCAAATAAGACATTATATGTTCATGAATAGATAATATGTATACCTTCTACCAAATCATAATCATACCGATCGTCAAAAATTGTGATCACATGAGAATTTCCTTTGTCACATAGCTTAACAGTTTACTAATGCTGATTATCCTCATTAATCTTTAGTTTTAGGAAATTGTTTTTAAAATGAAAAAACTCCATGAATTTTAAACATTGAGATGTGTGTTGTGAATTCAATGGATATTTCTCTTTATTTGTATCATTACACAAAATCTTCCCACCACATCAATATTAAACCCCTTTATGAACTTCTTTCCCATAATTAAAACATTTAATAGTTCCATTATGATAATTTCATACACGATTCCTTTTACACTTCAAGCATAAAAGAAAGCTCATTATTTTATCCCCATGGTTTTTAGATATTTATTCGAATTATATCTTTATTTTCTTATCAAAACCCTGATATTGATGGGTAACTCCAATCTCTATTTTTAGCTTAATAATACGAAAATATTTCTTAATAGATACATAGTTCCCTTATGGTTAACTCCCTTCATAGACTGTGTTTTAAGATACTGAAGAATCAATCAAAACTATTTTTGGTTGAATGATAATACTATAAGAATACCTTTTTTTTCATATAACATTTTTTTCAAAGGTACCAATAGATTCATCATCATTATATTTTAGAAACATCTAATTCTTTCTCTATATTCATATACAGAATACAAATAAAATATATATGATGTAATAATCTCTTAAACTCATCCCAATACATGGAGTCAATTTCATTATATTGTCTCGGTTCCTTGATCAGAGTCCACTGTCAATCCTCTTCACCTTCCAAATGACATTGAACAAAAATTACTTTTTCTTGTTCAAAAAAATAGAGAACAAAAAACATATTTTAATTGGTATATATCCATTTCTCAACAACTGGTGGAAAAAGAGAAAAATATAAATAATGTAATCATATTCACATGAAGTACTCAACATAATTTTTTCCATCATTTCATTGTTGCGATGTTAATATTGATTCATATGCTTATAATGATGTGTGAGAATTACAAAAATATCTTTCATTTTAGCTTAAATATCATTTTATAGATCCATATGATAATCATAACATTGTCTATTTAATTTAGCCTCAAAATGGTCTATTTAAGTTAAAACCAATGACTAAAACCACAAATCCTAGATTTAGAAGACATAATCATATAAGAAACAAAATAATTGTTACAAATCAAATATTGGATGATTAAATCATGAAAACATCCTTTTATTCACAAATACATTATGTTAATCCTAGGTTATTCATGGTCATTATTCAAATCCTTCATAATGTTTCATATAGAGTGTTAATTTACAAAACATATCCCCAAATAGTTGCAAACCATGTGTACAACCAGGAAAATTTTTTCACACCAAGTTATGATCGATTCAATGCCCAATGCTCCCTTTTCATAGTTATTACCCCTATGTAAATTTGTTCCTATTCCAAACCCACTAGTATTATCCACACATGGATTTAATTTCCTGGAAACCCCACACTCCATCCTTTGCCATAAATTCCAAGACTTACTCCAATACAATTACTTATCCATAGTATTGTCCCTAATTTTTTCTTATCCTAATTCTAAAGGTTACCACACCTACCTCTAAATCCAACTATAAAAATACGATATTTTCATATATTGATATTACATATTAATAGATGAATATTTAGTTCATTTCACAAACACATTCCCAAGGACAACAAAAGTTTATTTTATTAGGTGAATATATAAACAATCTTCTTATTTCATTAAATATCATAAACATCTCCCCAAAAAGAATGTGACATTCATTAAACCTCATAGACATACTCTACTTAATATCAATCTTCATAACTTAGTAAATGAAATCCTATGAAATGCTGAAATCATATGATCAATGATGGTAAACATTGGGGATATCAATATAACATTGTCATAAGGGTATGAGAACATGATAATACATTTTTAAAACTATAAATAGCATTTCAAATATTATAAACTCGATTCATTACATAAATCATGATAGTTCATAAGTCATGAATCAAAAATTAATCAAAGAAGATGATCCATGAGATCATGACATTGTCATAAGTATTAGATGTTTGGAATATAGGCGAGAATAAATAACTGTATATAAATCCTAAAAAATAAGACATTGATAACATATTAGGCTATGGTAACCATACATCTACTTTCTTTATGCATGGGGTAACCTCCTGTTTTCTATATTTTTTGGGGTGGTGATAACCTCCAATGTACCCCTTTTATAGTCATAGTATAACCTCCAATGTACCCTATGATATTTTATAAAAATAATCATCAAAAAATTCATTGGTGGGATATATTTGGCCTAATCATCACAAAATATATTAATTAGTATTCTGTAATATCAGAAAACATTCATCATAGAATAACCCATCAAAATAAATGGGGTTCATAAAATGTTATCATAGTATAACTGAAATCCAAAAGGGAATCATTAATATACCCGAGGATAAAAAAATATTAAATTTAAAAAACTAATCAAACAAAAAAATAAACTATAGGGTAGTATAGGAACTGAATGTTCTTGGTCGTACCCACATAGGCATTGTAAGAGAAAATACTAAATAATTGAAAAGGACCTAAAATTATTACAATATGAAGAAATTTATTATCTATTAATGTGCATGTAATTGGCAGAGAAGGTGGGATAAAAAAATACAAAAAAGGGTAATAGGTAGATATAAATCAAGATTCATGGAATTAAAAGGTATGAAATAATCAATTTATTTTAATGCAATCATCAGAAATAGGTCATAGCGAGCTCAATGGTCAGGGAAAGCGAACTGCATCCAATTATAAACTTTTCTCATTGTTAGTTACTTTGGATTGTAATGTATATGTAACTAAAAACCATATATAAGCATATGTATGAGATAAATCCAATGGTCCTAGTGAAACTCTAAAACCCAGATCTCATATTAAATAATATAATTCATGAAATATAAAAAGCAGTCAAGCATAGTAAAAGAATGGAATTAAAACCACATCCTAACACTACTCACAATGGTCATTCATAATGGAATTATGGAAGTGATAAAAATTAGGAACCAAAATGAAATCACAACACAAAGATAATTAAAATATAAATACCACATTCAATCAAAACCTTTTCATCACGCATGCCAGAAAACAAATAAATCAGCCACTCATGCTAGCTAGGAGAGGGTAAAGAAAATATTTAATAATAACCTATAAAAAGGTAGCATAAGTGATCCCGTGTAACACATAAGTCATCTCACATCATCGCTCCATACAGATACCATACAATGACTATAAAAGGGTAATATTTTATAATCCCCATGTCAAATATCCTATAAATACATATCCTTTCTTTCACATTCCTAAAAAAACATGATGGGTAATTCTACATGACTCGTAATCCATATGGGTGTTAGGTTTTTCATATTTATTATTATCCTGAAGTTTTCCTGATGTTTATTATTTACAGAAAATGTAATGGATTTTTTTAGAATTTAATGACCTCATGCCTTGTCCTGAGTGACAACAGATTCTCTAGAATCTGACTTAATGAAATTTTATATGTGATGTATAAATGATCATTTTAAATTTTCTAGAATTCTTAACCCATAAAAATATGATGTTTCATCATGAGATAAACTCAAGGTGTGAAGTGTCTTTTTGATCCTAAATCTATTACTTTTTGTTCCTTTCTCAAATACCTATTGTATCCTTCTATGAAACACTAAAAAATTCAAATCATTCACAAATTGGAAAGAATAAACATTTTTTTACAAAATCAATGTATAAATATTCCACGTTGAGAATGAATAAAATATAGATAGAAATAACCCATGGTAAGAAATGATATTAATAATATTTTGATCAATTCATCATGGAAAAATATTTAGAAATGTTTTGAGTTCTAAAAAAATCTTATCATAAAAAATATTATCCATTTAGAGAATGAATTCTCATGATATCATAAAATAATAACCCCCTTAAATTATATGTGACATAAAATAATGTATTCTTATATGGAAAATTATTTTTACATATTACTTGGAACATTTATCGGAAGAAACAAACTTTCCATTTTCCAAATATAATTTGTAATTATAGAAATTTTGAAAATATTGTGAAAAGAATTTTATATTAATATGTACGTGGAAACATATAAAAGAATATTTAAAAATATCTTCAATAACTGATGGTGGAAAATATTTTTCATTCAATTTTCAAATAAATAATGATTTCTTTAACATTTTCTGTAAAATGTAAAAAGGACCTCATTTTGGAAAAAGTCAAGGTAATTTCTTTGAATCTATTCTGTAAAAAGTAAAAATTGGGTAACAATGAAATTATTCATATCATACAAAAATATTTTAAACAATCATGAAAACTATTTTCATAAAACATGGATATAGAAGAACAATGGCTTTTGATCGAAGAGATAAATAAATTTAGTTTTTCCTTAAAATTAATATTTTATAACCAAGAGTACAAAAAGAGAGGAAAATGAATGGAGAACGTGTAGATTAATGAAATTACCAAATACGAAAAAAAATCATGATTTTATTCAGAGTTATATCATAAGTTCTTATCATTTTAATCATGATGATAAATATCCCAAATAGTCAATGAGATTTTAACATCAATACATTATAACCTTTGTAACCTTTACAACATATTACCCATGAAAGAAAGCACTATAGATTGATATGTAAATTTCCAAAACTGTTATTTGAAACTTAAAAAATACATTCATGGGTAGTACATAAAACATAATAAAAAATATGTGGTGAATATAGAATGTGATAAACAAAACTAAATGTGTGATTAAAATCAATTAACTCATGTCTTGACTTCCATTTTACACATACAAACCTAATATTCTTTAGAGAAACCCTTTGGAATTAAAAATAAATCCCTCATTAAATTTTTTAATAATAAAAATATGGACTCATGGATTTGTAGAGGGTAGTATATAACATATTTTAATAGGTTTTGGTTGAGATAAAGTTTTTTTGTAGTGTGTATAAGAGAGGGGAGGGGGTGACCTCTTCAAAGTGGGTTAAAGGACACACTTGGAATGTTTTTTAATAAAATAGTTTAACCTTGTTTTCAAAAATAAAAAATTATTTATAAAGGATCATTATGAATATTTATATGAGATAAATTCACAATATGGTAATGTTTATCGGTGATATACCACCTTATAATTTTAGATTCACCCATTGGTAAACCTGTTTTTACCTTAAACTAGAACATTAATCCTTACTATTTTTTATATTAATTTTGATAAAAAATTACATTTCTCATATTATATAAAAATAATTATTCTTATTTAAAATAGGTTACACATTTTTCAAAATTGTATTCATAGAAGTGGAAGAATTTATTTTAAAATTAACCCCATTGATGTGATGAAAAAGCAGTTTTCCTAAGTGAAAATTTCCATTACTGTAAAAATTATTAATAAGAAAATTCAAAATGAAATTGATTTTTAATACATAAATTGGATTAATAAATATATTATTGAAATATATTTTACATTTATATCTATATTAAAATAAAATATATTTTTCAAATACTTTAAATGAAAATAATGTTTTTAATAAAAATCTGTAATTTGTTTTACTATTCGTTGAAAAAAATCATTATAATATATTTTTTCCAAAATTCACCTAAAGAAAACTTATACATATAGATTTGAATGATAATGTTTAATTTTTCAAATAAATTTTAAAATTGTGTAAAAAACTAATTTTATAACTTTTTAAAAAAAATTAATAAAAAACCAATTTAAGAATTACTGAAACTCAAATATGAAAAATAAATTGATACACAATATATTGTAAAAACATATAGTAAATGTATGGAAAATTAACATTGAATTTTTTATATTCATCTGTTAAATAAGCCAATATTTATACGGATGGGTAATTAAGGATTTAGAATGTATGTAATAAACAGAAACGTATATGTTAAATCTCTAGTAGGCCAAAGAATTTGAAATTTACAGAAACTACACAACACAAGTGGTCAAAAAACCAAAAATAAATTAAAATAATCACATAAATTAATGAGGGGTTATTCTAAGAACTAAGGTTTTACATGAATTAATCTATTAACCATAAAATTCTACACAGTCGCATGCACTTAAATCTAATTCTTATCAATTTCTAGGCTTATAATGTACAAGCCAAACTATTTCCATACAACAAGATGTCAATGCTATAAGAAAAATGATTCATAAAAAACTCCCAACGAGATTGAAACACAATCCCTAATCACCAATGGATCTCCTTTCAATACCAATCAGATATATTATTTTATTTCCATACAAACAAGTGTAGCCTATTGATAATCCTCTCTACCAAATAGAATCCCTCTTTCTGATCAAATAAAATTTTCACTATTAGTCAATAATGAATCACCATCTAATACCAAGGATATGTAGGAGTAAAATAGTTCTAGTAATGTGGTTATAATAAACATACATACCTCCTCACATATATATGGCCATGTGAGAAATGAGTAGAACATGTGATGAGTGGAGATATGGATATTAGAAAGGTAGAATATCTAGGATAATTCAACACATATTGAAACATATTATATCATTATATGGGACATAGTAAAATCCATAGGGATCAAAGACTCTATTTTGTAGCAAAAAAGTTCGTTATTTATAAAAGGAATCATGTAAAACAGGGTTATCCAGATATAGATAACATTTAAGTATAATAATTTAAAAAATTTCTATTATATCATTCATAGTGAAAAAAATTCACAAAATCTCAACATTTTAAAATAAATTAATAAACCTAAACACCCATGATACCTTCACCACATAACCTATTTTTTTTATAATCATAATTAAATATCTATGAAAATTAAAAAACCTATATTTAATAGTACCAATTGGGAAAAATACTAGTTATTCCAAATTATTTAATAAATGTTATAGAAAACTGCCCTCATTTATTCCATATTACAATGTTATGAAGCATTGAGTAAAATTCATGCAACTAAGAATAAATGCACAAAAATAAGACATCTTCACATACTTTGTTTTCCTATATCACATACCTCAACTCCATGCTAATAAAATTTCACCCAGAGGTTACTTGGATAGCTCTAATTCTTTTAGAATAATAATAAACTAAGATGTACAATCATTAAAAAAATCAAAACATCAATAAAAAGTAATAATCATAAACTCAATTGGAAATTATTTAAATGAAAATAGTAAATGAAATGATAAATTTTGATTAAAAAAATCCATGGAAAAAAATGTATCCCAGTCTATACGTTTATATGTGAAAAAACTATTCACTCCACTTGAATAAAAAAATACATAGAAAACTCTTTTCTAAAATAGTTGAAACTTCGTATAATGATGAGATTTTGGGAAACTACATTCCTAACTGATACCATTATAAACCCATAAAACCGTTTTCCTAAAGGCCATTTGATAGCATTGTGGGGAAAATAATAGAAATAAAGGGAAACCTCCTACTGATATATGGAAAATCTATTAAATCAAGATAACTAATTAAATTAGGTACCTAATTCTTAGGTACCCATTACATTCTATTTGAGAGGTACTACTATAACAATTGTCAATCATAGTGGAAAAACAAGAATATACCAGTGAAACTAATTCATTAATCAATGCCCAATATCTTACCTTTCTCACCCTTCGTTACAAATATAGAAGACCAAACCAACTAAGACACACAAAAAAATTTACATAGTGTTAAACCCATAACTCCACACAACATAGAAATCAAGATATATCACATAACCTTTTATGATAATAAAATTTCTCAAATAAATTATATCATGTCCCACTTCCATTTGAATTGTTTTTAGTAAAATCATTCATAAAATGACATGGATTACCACACTATTTAATCATAATATTCTTATGTTATTTTTTACCCATATTATTATTATTTCCATAATTATTTCTTTGACCACTTTGTTCTATTCCACCTAAATGTCTTACTTTTTTATAGACCCACAAAGAGGATATTTTTTCATGTAATGGATTTCATGTTTAAGACATATAAAAATAATAATGGTCTCATAATCCACCTTAAAAACACATTAATACTAAGAAACAACAACATATTTTGAAGAGGCGTAGCTAAAACATCAGAGGGAACATCATCATTAGAAATAGAAGACTCTCTACTCGAAGAAAGCGAGGTTACAATCTTCCTATGACTAGATAGTGAATCAATAAAACAATGCTTAACTATAGAGGCCTGAATTTTAATTCTCTATGAACAAATGTTATTTTTTTGAGATGAATGCTTTTTTTCAACCTTTACATTGGAAAATAATACTTAAATTGAGATGTTTAAGTATGTACAATAATTATTTTTTCAAATATAAAAACTATATTATATGAAGGTATTACATTATATAGATAGAGTAATATCATTTATATCCAAAAGAACATTATCTGTTACATCATATAGAGGAATTACCATGTATATAGGACAAACAAGTATAATGAACATCGTATAGAGGTATACAATGTCCATTGTACTTGAGGCTTATAAATTCTATTGGATGGATTCTACAAATTCCTTCAGATACACTCTATTATATTGAGTTATACAATGTAAACAAAATGAAAATTTACCTAGAACTGAAGATGAAGATAGAAAATGTTAATATATGAAGAATTATCATTCTTACTATAAAATATTCTATAACATAAAAAGTTTTCATTATCTAATGACCATCACATGAAATATTTCTATACTGTTCACATCAATAAATTTTTTTAATTTTTTTATTCCAATGAAAATTTTCAGGAGAAGTGAAAAATTTGACAATTGGAGGAATACATAAAAATATTACCAAAACCATGAGGGAGAAGATGATTTTTTATTCCTATGAGCTAAATTTTATGATTAAGGTGTTGTTAATTCTTGTTATTGAGTGTGTTTCATTTGTAATATTTTTATAATTTTCATAATACATCACATATGATGATATATTTTTAAATTATTTATGGTTTTTTGTTTTAATTATTATTTTTCTGATTTAGAGGATCAATGGTTCTTAGGGATATAAAGATTGAGTTAGTATGAATAGTTTGATCGAGGTTTCCCAGAAATAAGGAAATCGAGCCTTGCCTAATCATTGTGATCAAGGGATTCTCAGGATTGAAAAATAGACCTTAGGATCTGTTCCTTTTTGGGTACCTAAAGTAATAATTGGAGACTTTATTATCAGTTTTGGTACAGTAAATATATTTACTAGGAATGACTATGTCTGTTTTTTTACATTACATAACAATTCTTTTATAACAATGTTTTAATTATTTATAAAATATTCATATTTTTACTATGATTAATTTAGAAATGTTTACATTATTTTGTAAAAATTATTTCTCACTCTGATTATAAACTATATCAGTAAAAAATTGAATTTGATAGATGTTTGAAAACATGTTGGAGAAATTTTAATTTTAATTTAATATAATATAATTCATCCCCACATGCAGCACGTTTTATAAGCTTACAGTATAACATATAGAACCGCATAAGGTCTCTACACCTATATATTTCAGAAAATAACCATGTTTTAGTATGATATTATATCTGTATTAAGATTGAGGGTTTTCCTTTTGAGACATTAGAAAATATTATTCGTTGCTAGACACTAATATTTGATGGTGATTCCTAATAAATATTGCGATATATAATGAACAATATCATCAATAATATAAGTTTTTAAAAAAATTTATGATTTTTGAGAATTATAAGATTCCAAATACAGAACATCATTATTTTATTAGAGAAAAAAATGATTGAATATTGGTTGAAATATCATGTTTGAACTATTTTTCTATGAATTATAATAATATAAATTTACATTATGACATCATCTTCTTTGATATCCAAATATATATAGAAAAAATAGGACGTTACTCATTTTCTATTATATATGGTGTTAGAAAATAGAATATAAATTTTTTGTAAAGATAATCTAGAACATGATTTTTTATGGGGCGAGTCATGAATTCAAGTGAATATATATTTTGTGACAATAAAGTACATCTTACAATCTCTTAGTTAAAATGTGTTATATATGGAATAGATTATATAAAATGTTATTTTTATTTTTCCCATGGAATGGGAACCAAATAATTCATCAATAAATGAAACTAAGAATCTAATGAAGTTATGTTTTGATGTTATAATTGGAACTCTCTTGTAGTATGATCGTAGGAAAAAAGATATTCTAAAAAGAAAATGTAAAATAATGTTGTTTCTTTTTATTCAACATCTATAACAACAACTATGAATGATAAGGATATTCAAAATGATTATAATATTAAATTCCTATGATTAAATTCAAGGTTGAATTGAATTATAATTCAATATAGTCAACTAAGAATGAGATTTCTTATTAGGATACATTGATGGAAAAAAATTGTTGTGTTCAAAGGCTTTTGTTATATGTACAAGAAATATCATAACCATAGAAATGATATAAAATATTTATTTTGAGATAACTTTTTATGAGTTTATGAAAGAAAGACATATAATAACAGATGTTATAAGGTTGAAGAATAAAATGATAGTCTAAAAAAAATATATAAGAACGAATAAAAGTATATTTTAGTGCATCAGATAAATTGAGTTTTAATAGAGGAGATAGTTTTTCAGAAATTCCTCTTGAAGATAACACTATTAATCAGAAGGTTATGGGTATCTATCATGGATTTTAAAAGAATAAAGAATTAACTATAGATATTTTATATGATGAATAAATAACAAAAATAAAATAAAATTACTGGTACACCAAATATGATGATGAATATAGTTCTTCTTCTTTGGAAGCAGAAATGATAGTCACATCTGGTGATAATGGAATGACACATAGTTTTGTTAAAAATGGATTATATATTACTTTCCAATATAATGAATATAATAATATAATGAAATAAACTTATTGTTCTAAAGAAGAGATTTCTAATAAATATTATATAATTTCAAAACATATATCTAACATCTAAAACCATAATTTATAGTTAGAAGAAAAATAAAATTCTATATCAATCATAAATGATAATAAAATAGTTTTAAAGAAATGTTATGAGATATATATTCTAAAATTATTTATATATTAATTTTATAGTACAAAATATTAATAATATTTACATATAATTGAGACTCCATATAAATAAATCTGGGATAGGTTTTTTCATAAAACCCCATTTTATGACTAACTATTTTATTCCATGGAGTGAACCCATTTTTATTAAATGTTAAAGAAGAAAAAATATGAAAAATAAATGTTATTCAAATCATGTAAAATAGTTTGGTTTTTAAAAATAATAGATTTATATAGAATTAAAAAATCATTATTATAACATTATAGAGATATGGATTCTAAATGTTCAATTTTCTAATAATTCTGAAGCCAATAACTTTTGAAAACCAAAAAATTATAATCATTATCCCATGATAAAAATTAGGTGTAAGATCCAAAAATATTTTGTATATTTATTGCAGGTGTTCTATAAATATGACTAGAAACTAATAATTTTTTCTAAAATATTTTTAAGATGAAGGGTATAAAAGAGAATTTTGGATATAATTGTCTAGGAGTGATATATTGTATCAGTTATATTTAATTTCTTCATAATGAATTGCTTTATAATTTTTTTTATATTATTGTACCTATGAAAAATATATTCATAATATTTAAATTATCTGATGAAAGTTATATTGTGGAATTACAGAATAAAAAATGCCATCTTCCAGGTAGAGAAGGAAATTTTTTTCTATTGATAAACATGTGAATAATTACAATTTAAATATATATTCACTTATAATTCAATATCTGCCATTAATAAGTGAAATGGAAGATCAATATTGGTTTTTAATAGAATTTTACGACACAATGATATTAAAATATTATCTATACGTTTTATGAATGGACTTCATAAAGATATTGTAGAGAATATTTTTAAATCATCTATAGATTGATATCCATGTCAATATAGTCATAAAAATAAGTCAGTTTGTAGATCTATTAGTGATGTAACAATTTATAATTATTTACAGTTTTTTAACGTGGATTTATTTGTTCAATCATAAACTATAATTAATATACGTAAATACAATATATATTTCTTTGATGATTACTACAAGCGATATAAGTGGGTTGATATTCTATTTAAAAATTCAGAAAACTATTTTTTATTTTAAAAAATTAGTATCTCATGTTAAAAATGAGAAAAACAGACAATTTCCTATAATAGTGATCTTGGAGAAAAATTTGAAAATCATTATTTTGAAATGTGTTATAGTAGGAAAGGTATTACACCCAACTTCTCAGTTACTATAAATCCAAAAAATATTGTAGTTGAATATTGAAATATAATTACTGAAGTGATAATTTAAACCATATTTAGTGATAATATGTTGATATACATTTTTTGGATAAAGGATGAAAATATTATTTCTATACTCTAAATAAAGTGTTACCTTGAAATATTCTTAATAAAACTCCCTACGAGCTAATGATAGGGAAAAGGAAAATAATTTCTAAAAGGTGTTTTTTATATAAGTCGGTTCATTTTGAATAATACATATATTCTACATAAAATTGTTCAAAAATATGACGAGGAATATTTTCTTCTTTATTCTTCAATAGGATTTGTTTATCATGCATTTAACAAATTAAAAAAAATGGTTTATAATATCATGCAAGTTAATTTTGATGATTTTTTTTTTCAAATACCCATAAACCTTATATTCAAATTATGTTTTCATAAATGGTTCTCAACCCTTTTTATTGAATTATTTTTAAATAATAACTAAGAAAAATGTTATTTATAATGTTCTAACTCTAGAATAAGTTCAAAATTATATTGAAGTACTATGTTTTAAAAGGACAAGAATTTAAATGATCCTAAGGAATCATCTCACCGAGTCTTTCATTGGTGATGTATACAAACTAGTAAAAGAAAAAATATTACCTAAGAATTGAATGTGAACAATTCACATTATTTTCCTAGTTTTTACCTAAAACACCAGATGATGCTCTAGTTGAGGAATATTTTCCCAGGGTATTGTTGGATGAGATTAATGAATTTAAATGTAACAATGATTGGAATTTTGTAGAATGATATAATTATATACCTATTATTGAAGTAAAATGGTCTATCCAGAAACAAATATGACATAAATGAAATTATTATAATAAACAATAAATTTATTAGTTATAATGTTAATACATAATAAGAAACCTAGATTATGAAGAAAATATTACTCCATTTTGAATGATTATAATCTATGTGTATTCTTCAATCCCCTTTATAGTAATTAAATTTTACTTTTTATAAAATGGATATGAAGTCTGAAATTCATAATGGGTATTTATTTGAGGATGTTTATTCTGAACAACCATGTGGAATTTTTAATTAATGGTATTTAAGAAATTTATACTAACATTCTTAAAATGTTTATATACTTAATCATTCCCCAATAACATAGTATGATAAACTAGTCATAAAATTATAACAAAAAATTTTTTTCAAGGGTGTTTCCAATGATACTATTTTTAATTATTTTTTAAATAGGAAAATATTTTTTCAAATTTTTTGGATCACATTTTGTTTGTATAATCTCAAAAATATTTTTTTGATTCCTTTGAAAAACCAATGAATTCTAATTTCGAAATGGTCATTAAGGGTAAAATAAATTTTTACACAGTTTAAAAATATCTCAGAAACAAGAAGGATATTTCATAGATTAAAAAATAACACATTATATTAACATAATAGACTTGGTTATTAAAATTATAATGGTATATGTAATCCTATTAGAAGATCAATATTTTTGTCTTGATAAATATGGAAAAATAGTGGATCAAAAACTATTTCGAGGAATGATTGGATGTTTGAAATATTTTATAACTAGTCAATGATACCTAATGAATTCGTTGTGTTTTTGTGTTAGATTCCGAAAGAATCTAAATAAATCCAATGAAAAATATTTTAAATTAATTTTTCATCATCATAAAAGATAATTGGATCTTGTATTATTTAGTTTTTCTAGAAATGATTTAGAAATAAAAAAATTTCAAATGCTGCCTATGGTGGATGAAAAATGTATTAAGAAAATACATATGGAACCTACCATTTCTTAGGAAAATATTTAGTATCTTATTCATATTAGAAACAACACAAAATAAAACTTTCCCGCACATAATTCAACTATATATAATATAAAACGTTTTTTATAGGGTTTGTTCGATGTAACACACATTCACTGATTTAGCAATGAGTTTATATAAAACCATAATTTTTGTGATAACAAAATTCATGTAGCCTCATCTAATAGAAAAAAATATCACTCATGAGAAAATCAAATAGATCTAAAACTTCACTTTCTTAGGGACCACAAATAAAAATAGATAGTATTTTATGTCTTATTAGAATTAGTTATTTACTTGATAGTATTTTTACACAACCAATAAATTCGTATATATTTTAATATATATAAAAATTGATTTGAATGGTCAATATAAAATGTTAATTTATCTACCTTTTATTTATCTATCTTCATATAGTGGAATACACTTAAAAATGGGTAAACGATTTTTCATATGATTAACATTTTTTTTATTTTCATGTCTTGCCCCAAAAAATCACTAGATAGAGATTTTTTGGAAGTATTTTATTTTCATTTAGAATGATGTGGTGTAATATCTGACCAGAAAGAATATTTACTATATAATTTTCTTATAAAATAAATATATTCCTACAATTATAAAAACATTAATATAGATGTAAATTTATAAACTCTTCGTTGGTTGAATTTTCTAGACACTTTATAATGAGATGGAGGAAATGGTCTATAAAATGTATTTTACAAACATCCAGGTCATATTATAAGTATTTTTACCTAATAAGAATTAGTTACTATAAAAAAAGCATTAAAATACTTTATAGTTAAGAACCTATTAATTTATAAATATTTTCACCTTATATTCATGTGATATGAAATCATAGCCACCGTATTTGATTGTGGGATAAAATTTAACTCCTAGCATATGTGTACAGTTCGAGTAGATAATAATTTCTTCTTATTCATTTGAATATAAAGACATACCTTGTTTATTATTTTTTCATTCATATTCTCAAAACTCTTTTTATCTAATACACCATGATTTCTTCCTTTTCATCCTCATGGTGACTTCAGATGATTTTTATTCGAGGAATGTTTTCATAGAAAAGTAGACTTATTGATGTTGGTTTTAAATGTACAATTCTATATTATAATTAGTTATTCTATTTCAAGGATATAAACCAACACGAGCATCAAAATAGTTCACTGATCAAAATTACAAAATCATAGAATAGTAATTTTATAAGACCTCAATGTCTAATGAGGTTGATTGGTTAAAACAATTTCCCTCAATTTATTTAAGAATTATTACAATTTGAACATTATAAATATTAATAATCTAATTGGTATTCGATTATATAGATATATTTCTTTTGTTACTCACAAGATTCCTGATAAAATTGTATTGTTTAAAATATCCCAATACAATAAATCAATAGTTTATTTATATTGGAAGGAATGGAAACTATAATCATTCAGACTGGATGAAATAATTGTTTCTAAGTGGAGTAAAAATTTAATAATACCAAGGTAAGGTGATATAGATGCATTTAAATGACAAGATATTTATATTTTTGATTTCTTATATAAAATTTGAATGTTTAATTTGATGATGTTTACGTTTATTTATATGAAATCCATTAATATAGGAATAGACTAGAAGAGGATACTCTTATATTCCAAGATTATCAATAATTTTCCCGTATGTTTTATGTATGTATAGATTATTAAAAATGAATTCAATATAATTAGAGATAATGTTTCATATTCTTTGGATGAAAATATTGAAAAGTTGAGATCAATATATTTACTTATTGATAGGAAGTTTATGGAAAATAAATAAATGTGCCTACTATTAATGTATTTATAGATCTCAAAAAGAAATTCCAAAGTAGTATAAATCTAATCAATCCTCTCATAATTCAAATTATATTTATTATAATGAAAACAACGTCTATTTAGAAGGATGAATTCACTGATTTTATGGAGAAGAAGAGTGAGAATAAGGTGGTAGGTCCATGTTTTAGACAAGACATTTCTGAAGAAATATTTATTAAAAAACTATTTGATATGTTAATGGAATAATAATGGATGAAAGAGGTAGACAGTAAAAAAAATATTGTTGATTAGAAAGAAATTTATTAAGGTAAATATATAAATCACACAAACAAGAGGAATGGATTATTAAGTGGATCCTACCACCGATGATGTGGAGAAGGAACAATATTCTACCTTTTCAATTTCTCCTATAACTTTTTATCCCCTCTCTATTCCCTAGGAATATTATATAATTGTTCCTACTCAGGTATTTTATATTTCCATTGTGATATAAAATGGAAATAATTTTGTTGTAGATACTAATTAAGATATTAACCATGTTTAGATATAACTATTGATAAAGAGGATGAAAATTCAAATATTTCTCTAAAATAACAGCCTATCCATAATAGCATTATTGAGTACCAGGGAAGAGGAAGTCCATATGAAATATTGTGTGAACTTTTGGTTCTCTAAAAAGAAATTTAGATATTTTAGAATCATCAATTCATACCTCAATATATTTAACCCCTAATTTCAAGGAATACATTTATCTATGTTGACTTGAAAATAAATTTTTAGAAGCTATAAAGCATGATTCAACAACAAAGAATCAAACCATAATCAATCCAATGACGAAAGAGATATTATTTATATTTTTAAATATTAATTAATTTAAAAGGAACAGATTATACCTAAATGAGTAATAGAATATACTCTTCTATGTGTATTGAGTAACTTCACTATTTCTATCAGAGATATCTAATCTATTTTTTATGAAAATGAATTATTTCAATAATGTTATTAAAATGCTTGAAATTACTATGCAATTTATTCTTGATATCCATGCCCATTGAAATTATTTTAATGAAAAAAGTAATGTCATAGACGGATCAATATTCTAAATTATATTTCTGTAAAAGTCAGACAAAATGAGTTCAAGAACCAATATCATAATAGTAAATCTTTAGATTAGTTTATAATTTAAAATAGTATTGTCGTTTGGATGAACTATATTAACAAAGATATCAATATTTATGAGATTGCTAGAATAAATAGAAGAACCAATTTTTTTTCAAATTATGTCGATGGAATCAACAATGAATTTAGTGATTGTAAAATATCTATAGATGATCACAAAACTCTATTTTTTCTGTAAGATTTAGGGCTTTTCTAGTAATTTAAGATGACTAATATGTTGAAAATAAAGGTAGCAGCGTTAGTGTCCATAGAGGAGGACTCATAAATCACTCCATGTGATTTGAGGAAGAATAAATATGTCGTGATAAATTGTTCCACGAAATATTAATTTAATTAATGTATTTAGGTTTTTAATAATTAGTCCTTAAAAATTTTCATTCAAAATATTGGATGATTGTTTCTAGTTTTATAATTTTAGGGATGAATATTTTATTTTATTAAATAATAATTTACATATTAATATTTTCAAAGAGCGTTTTTGTATAATTTTGTGGAATTATTTGTACTAAGACTCTTTCATTAAAAAACATGTTTGAAAATCAAAATGGTAGATATTTCATAGCAATAAATAGTTTTTAAAGTAAGAAGTATTATGCATTTAAATTTTTTTACATTTATTTTTTGAAGGGGGGATTAATGAGTTGAAATATTTTGTAATTTTTTTATTTTTTAAATTGATATTTATTTTATATTCATTTATTTTAATATTATATATGTATCTTAATATACCATTTTTTATGTAGGTAGTATGTTTTAATGTATGAATAATTTCATTTATATCAGATAAAACTTCACCATGTATTTAAAATGGAAGATGAATTTGTACATCGGAATGAAAAGTAAAAATTAAATTGGAAAGGATTTATATCAATATCATTAGATGGATTCCATATGAAGTCTATCAGATAGAAATATGTATTGTCCATGGGATATGATCCATGGATGGATACATACAAATCTTAACTGGAATACATCTTCAAATCTAACTGGGATAATACACACAATGTTACCAATTGAATAATTATCAATATTGCTGGATTAAAATAATATATTTCATAGTAATAAAACATTACCAAATAACCATCAGATATAGTAATGTTTTGATCATCACATAAAGTGAGTAAAAATATTATTTGATGAAATTGAAACTAATATAAGGAAGTAAATAATCAATCTATTGAATAAATTACAACAAATATTACTAAAATTTCATGTAGAAATTTGATTTTGAAATACGATGATCTATATTAAATGATAGATGATTTGTGACACCTAGTTAATATTCACGATACATTTTTACTCTTTATTGAGTTAATTAAAGAATTTATTATGATGTTATATTTTTTAAATCCACTAAGTTTATTGTGGATATTATTTTCTCTATGTTTTGGTAGATCAGGTGCCCACAGGGATATAGAGAATGAGTAATACGGATTAGTTTGATTATGGGTTCCCAAGGATATAGAAATATATCATTTTATCATTATTTTTATTGATGGATTTATAGGATTGGAAGAGATTCTTCATGACAGGTTAATTCATGGATACATAAATTTAGGTTTATGGATTTCTTATAGATTGAGGTTAATGTGAAGATATCTATTAGAAAATATTATGTATGTGTATTAAATTCATTCAGAAAATTTTATTTCATTTTTTTTACTTCTTTCTATAAGTTTGATATTTATGTTTGGTATGTTTCAAAATAGTTTATATTTGTGTTCTACATTATTTTACATAATTTTATTATAAATTATATTAATAAAAAAAATTATATGAAAAATTTTATTAATGGTAGTGGGAATGGTTTTTTATTTTATAAAATAAAATTCAACATTATCTTATAATTCTTTGTATACACTTATTATCTAACAATATTTATCCTAAAATTACTAAATTTTAAATTTTTATAATGTAATTATTAATTTCAATTAGTCCCCAAAATCTATCAGTATAGGATATATTGGTAGGTATTGCAATAAAAAATAAAAAAGTGGATTATTAATTTATATATGGTTTAAAAAAAATTAAAATGTTATAAATGTATTAGATATTATGGTTTGATAATAAAAAATAATTCAATCAAAATCCCCACATAAAAGAAAAAAATTATTAAACATAATTATTATAAATAATCAATTAATGAAGATACATGAAAGTGATAGAAAAATTAAATGCAAGGGATGGTCCAAAGTTGAGTAGTATCATATGATAATCCAAATGAATTGAAAAAGAAGTACTAATATTAGGGTAAAACATCTGAGTAAACCATACTATAGTAATATTAATAATAATAGTTAACCAAAACAAGACCAGATTTAATTCAAAGAACTAATATATTTCAAATTAAAAATTATAGTTGATGTAAATAAAATTGTTAAAAAGTAGTAATTAATGTTATTAATGGAAATAATTAATTTTGAAATAATTTTTTTAATATAGACCTATTATTGTGTTTTAGGGGTGTTAGGTTTTCACAATTATGCAAATTAACGTAATAATAAAAGAAGTACTTATAGTAGTGAGTTATTTTACAAAGAACATTGTTTCACCTTAAATTAATTTAGCAAATATATAATCCTCCAAGATCATGATATGATGAATTTGATGGTAGTAAATGTACTCATTGAGAATATATAAGAACAAAATTTAAATACCATATGTTTTCTATGATTCAGGACTATACATTAATGAACTAACTACCCTCTATATTGAAATAGAACACCTCCTCATCACTAGACTGACTATGAAATTTCCTCAGATGTCCTCTATAATTATCATAATTATAAGGACAACCTAATGATATTCTTATCTAGTATAAAAAATATCCCCTATATCATTGAAAAATAATTGCTACCCAAACTGAAATTTAATCGTCTTCTGATTTCAAGGATTCCTCGAAGAAAATTAAAGTTCATGATATAGTTACAGAAAATCTAGATCCCTTGGAACACACACATGACTAGGAGAGGGAATAGTAAAATATGTGACAAGACCAAATCGACACAATCAAGGGAAGTAGATCTATGCAAAAATAACATAGATAAAAGCATATCATATCATTGGAATGGAATATATATTATCAACAGTGATCAATAGAACTAGTAATCTATAATTATAGAACTTGAATAATATGGAAAATTGTGTAAAATAGGGCTTAATAGCTCAAAAACACATACAATAATAATAATAATAAGAATATTGTTTTTTGAAATTATGAAACTGAATAAAAAATAAATGGGATGAAACGTTTAGTACCATTTGAAATAAGAAAAAAAATCAAAGCATCATCATCGATAATTACAAAATTCTATGCCAAATATTATTACATAAATCACTATAAAAACTAAGACCACCTAATTATAAACACATAATGATATACCAAATATATCATAAATCAATTATATTAAAACTTCAAAAGACACTCATTTATAATAGAATAGTAAAATTATCTACCATATGAATTAACTAAATAACGGTCTCAACCTCTTCTTTTCAACACAAAATCTCTTGAATAAAAAAGTCCCCTCATTATTTTAAAAAATATATATTTTTAAATTCAATCAAGGTTATTTTCAAATACAATCCAACTTCCATGACTACTAAGTTGATACAAGCATTACATACATACCATTTACATCAATTTAGATGAATAATAATACTTCTCACAATATAAAATATCCAAAAACAAAAAATTATTCTTTCCATTTAAGTATGGTTTCACAAAAAACCAATTACATAAATAATCATCTACATCTTTTGGATGTTTCCTCACACAATGTACCCTTCTTAAACATACCTGAGTTAATACATTTCGTATTACTAGGGGAAAAAATATAATAAATTATGGGATCATATTATTAGTATGTTTAAAGAAGATAAATATCATTTTATTACCATGTATGAGTATAAGATAAGAATAAGGTTATGAAAAAATCATCAAGACTATAAATAATCATAAATAATATGTCAAAGATAACTATTCATGAGTCATTTCATAATTATTTTTCATAAAATAAGATATATGTAATAAATGCATGGAATTATCAATGAAAAATAATATTCTATGAGAGCATATCATAAGCATTAAAATACTTCATATGAGACTGTGGCACAATCACTTTCATAAAAAACGAATTTATTAGTCAAGCCTCATTTTGAATATAATCTTTACAAAGTGGTCAAAGTCCCATAACAGAATGAGTTCAATCTAGAATATGTGCTTTATTATTACAATAGGGTCACTCCCCAAAATCATTTAATATATTTAATGAGATATCAATATTTTTTGAATTAATTAATGGGATATATATTTTTTGTCTCACCCACCAAATAATTAAAATCAAACATATATATGCCAAATGATTATGAAATGTTAATCATTTCATTATACCATAACTCACCCATAGGGAAAAAATGTTTCATGAAATCTATGTTAAAACATCCTCATAAAAATCTATCTAAAGTAATAAATTTCATGTAATCATAATATAATATCCATATGGAATAAAAACAACCCATAATGTATTTTTAAATAGTGGGAAAATATCTTTTATAATAGTATTCTTTAAAAAAAATTAAATTAATGAGAAAAATTCCTTTCCTTTTGTTAAAATTTAAAAATAAATCGCCAAAATATATGAATAGTATATTCATTATAAATCTAATGAAACATATAAAATAATATTAATGATTATTTTAAAATCCCTTTATCCCTTATATATTAATAGAGAACATTGATTTTACACTTTCGTAAAACACATAACTGAGTTGTACATAAAATTTTTCTGAAGATTGAATTGAATCTTGTGTAATGGAGGTAAAATGTATTGAAAATTAAGATTTTAATATATATAATAATTGGTAGAAAAATAAAAGAAAAAAATTAATAACATTCATATAGAAAATAATTATTATATATTGAAAATAGTAAACAAGTGTGTTTTTGTTAAATACATTTTATCAAATATATTAATTACTAGAGAGAGGATAGTGAAAAAAAGAAGGATAATGAGAATAAAAAATTAAGAACGTAGAAATAACTATAGTATAGGAAAATATATAGGGTTTTAAATATAATTATAATGTATTTTTTAGAATTTGATATTTAATATGCACTACTTGAAAAATAAATGATATTTTAGCATAAACCCTTCTCTCAATGCCTGAAGTTCATTATACACACTCTTAACCACTTGTGTGATAAATATAGATCTATTTACACATATACCAAAAAAATATAACATTTATCATACAACATATTATTCAAATAGAAATTTTAATTACCAATTTGGTAATATTTTTTCATTAAAATCATCTTTTGGGTGTTAATTGTTTTGTTTCCCATGCATATTTTTGTTCAATAGATCTAGTTCATTCACCTTGTTTTAGGTTTCATTATCACAAGATTATTAGTATTTTCCTAATTATTATATTTATTTATTATTTAAACATTTATAATGATGAATATATATTTTTGAATAAAAATGAATTAAATATCATTATAGAGACTGTAGTACATACATAAGTACGAGTGATGTTTTTATTTTCCAATGAATAAAGTGAAATGAATGGAAATAAAACATTTAATTTCCATAATAATGTTAATTTTACAAATATAATTTATGTATTTTTATCTATGTTATCATTATGATTAATCATGTTTACAATAAATCATAAATGAATCTTGTCACTCCGTAGAGGTGGTAGTCCACACATACCCAAGAACGATGTTATCTTTTTTCCAAAGGATTATAGAGTATAAAGATAGATGCTAATTTTTATCTATAGAATCATAATTATGTTAAAAAAAATAAATATATCCATTAAATCCATCTATAAAATAATCCATAATAGACTGCGATAAATAAAAACATATGTCTTTGTGATGGTGGTAGTCCACATGTATTCATGAGAAATGATTTTATTTCCCATAACGTAGAAAATTATTTAAAAAATCGGTATAATACAAACAAAATAAATTTAAATTATATTGGTGATGCTTATTACACCATATCATCATGATTGTTAAATAATTCTAGCAGCTACACGTAAGAATGCATTTTTTTTTGAAAAATCTTCTTCGGATTACACTGTAATCATTCGAGGATAGTCTATTGGTGAGAAATAAACCGCAAGGTAGTGGGGAATAATATTGTGAAGGAATTTGGGTATATATTGGGGATATTATGTTGATCACATTCTGTGGAAATTTGAGAAGAAGAGTTTGCATTTATAAGTGAGGGGAGTGTCACACATGTATTTCTTCTAAACTATTAAATATTATATTTATCTTACTCAGGTTCATGTGGAACTAAAAAATCAAAATTTTAATATAATGTTATAATGGTCTAAATAACCTCACACAATAACAATTATGATGATATTTTGTGTCCTTATCAAAAAATATCACCCTTAACTAACATGTTTCACCAATTTATTATGGTGACAACCATTTTAGTAGGGTTAATATTCATAAAGAAGAGAATTGAAATTGAAATAAACAATTAGTTTTAAAATTATATATCCAAATATGAAATCAAATTTCCAATATTCAATATGAATAAGTGGTATTAATTAATTTTAATTTAAGAGCACAAAACAGAACATATTGTTTTTTTAAAATGACTTTATTGATAAAAATGAACCTATACTAAGATATTTATTATAATATGGATTCCTATGGAATTAATATGAAAATATTTAATAAAATTTATATTATTTTTAATGAAGAAAAATGAAATCATAATGGAACCTCTAAATTAGATTATTTAACCAAAATAAATGATAATATTTTAGTAATTTAAATTTTTCACTATTCAATCAAAAGTCAATCCTATTAGAAAAATATAAAACAGTTTCTAATATATTATTCTAACATGATTATTTCAAAAATAATTTCATTTTTCTGAAATATATTTCATAAATTTACATTAATTAATTATATTATCTTGGAATTGGGTGAAATAAAATAAATTTTGGAAAGAAATGTATTTTAGAAGTAGAGAAAGATATTATTATTAGTCTTTGACTAGTAATCACAATTTATATAATGTTATATAATTTTATTTGTTATATAATATTCTATATTTATTATAATAATTTATAAATAGTTTTTAATTTAATCTCAAATGAACAAATTATATTATGCACTTTAAATTTCATTTTAGAAAAAAAAAATTTCTTTCCATTTCAATTATTTTATCTTCATTTCAAAAAACATGATAATAAATGTTTACTTGAATATTAATTTTTTTATTGAAGAAATAACAACATATATTTTAATTGAAAATGTGTTTTATTTATGGTTTGGGTCTTGTGTAATGAAATTAATGAAACATTTCAACTGTAGTATACAAAATATTATATACTCTAATGTCTTGGGGTGATACATTTTAACTACTAATTTAAATTGCCCATAAAATTCCATTACTATAATAAAAAAATTAAGACAATTATTCCTCATTACTTCCTAGATATCCAACATTTCATTCTAATACTATTGGTTTCACCACAAAACATTGACCGTATGAGTGGTATTTTTTAATAATACTTTCTCTCTTCAATCCAAAATTTCTATTGGGTTATCTTCATAAGAAAGATCATGCCTCAATGGTATGACCTTTATATTCAATTTATTTAAAAGATCAATTATGTAATTTCTAAATATTGATACCTAAATTACATTATGAACATTGAGGAGGTTCTTTGAATGTGTTGAGCATCATGCTACTATCTCAATGTGATTAAGTTTTTTTACGAGACCATTGTTCCTATGGAATAACCTTTCTCTATTTAAAAATTTTATAGTCTTCCACCAAGAAAGTATTTATAGGAATAAATTTTATATAACATGAAACTATACATATTTCAACATATTTGATTCATTACTCTTTTTTTGACATTAATCTTCCCTGATGTGTTATTGAATGGATGTCACATTCAATTCAATTTCATTATCTATCTCTTATCCCAATAACCTTTATTCCCAAATATCATTCAATAATTTTGGTATTATACAATTATTTATATAGAGGGATTCATAATCATCCATATAAACTGTTATATAAAATCTATTATTTTTATAAAATTTTAACATGGGAATGTATTCATCCCAAACACATTTACAATCCATAGAGAATGATTTTAGTATATATTTTAGGGTTTTAATGGTCCTCCCATAATAGTCATGAATTTTAAATGAACATATTCTTGTGGGAGGAACATTATATATTTAGTATTATTTAATGGTCTATTTTCTTAAAATACATAATTATTGGATCACTATAATGAAACCCCATAAAATATCTAGAATGATCCTTTTGACTCGGGTATCAACCATCTTTTCACCTTCCCAAAGTTGTATTGTAATATAGGTCTATAGTATTTGATCAACATGTACCATATTCTTTTCAAAATATTATAATATTTATTTGTGAATATTTACTTCAAGATTTTTCAATCTACATATATATCAAACCAATCATCATATAAATAATGTGTCTAGATCTTCAGTGCAAATATACAGCTAAAATCTCTAAATAATGAGTTGCGTAATTTTTCTCAAAAAATATTTAGTTGTTATTAGAAATATGCCACAACCATTCCATTATTAATAAGAACACAAGAATTCCCTTATTTGATGCATCTCTGTAAATCACAAACCCTTCAATGCTGCAAGGTAATGTAAGCAATGGTGTAGTGCACAACTGTTTTTTTTCATTTCCATGAATTTTTCTTCAAATTCCTTTTTACAATAGTTATTTTATACCTTTAACGTTTTTTAGTTATGGTATTTGATAAAAATTATATATTTCTCAAAAATAATTAGCAACATCAATATTTTACAAGAAAATACTAATTTTAAGTTTATGTGATTATTCTAGGCCATTATCCAACAATATCATTATTAGTTGGATCCATATATGTTTACTATAATGTAATCCTATAACCTATAAATTCTAATTCATGTTTCCAATAATCAAAAATGAATTTTTTAATAGAATTAAAAATTCCTTAATTTATTAATCAAAATAGATTAATCATATTCTTGATCATCCTTATACATCCAATATATAAAAATATCATCTAAAAAGACCACCAAAAACTAATCAAGGTAATATAAGAAATATGTACTGAATAGATCCATCAATATAGAGGGTGAATTCATAAGTATAAATTGTATTACGATAAATTCATAGATACTATACTATGTTCAAAATGATATCTTGGGTATATCCATCTTCTTAACCTCCAATTGATTATATCCATATGTATGTTCAATATTATAAAACTTTTAAACTCCATAATGTTGATCAAATAAGTCATAAATGCAGGGTATATGTTAATTTTTCATGATAATTATATTTTTATGTTTAGGATAATCATTGAAAAGTTGAATTGACCCATTTTTCTTCTAAAAAAGAGTAGGAACACCGCATGCTGATTAATTCGGCTGTTTGATTCCATCTTAAAAATTCTCTTGGAGTATATTATTAAATTATTTAAATTAAAATGGGGACATTATATAAGGGGCTATTGAAGTTGAAATATTATAATAAATGAGTTATATAGATAATTAAAATTAACAACTATTTGTAGGACTAGGAAACTCTTCATGATATACGCCAACATATCCCAAAACAATATAAATTCATTCAATGTATAGTTTATCCTTCTCATTTGGGATACGTACCCATCATGAATTTGTAGGAAGATCAATATAATGAATGTAATGTTTGTTGAATATTAATGTTAATACTCACACAAATATAAATTGACACGTTGATTTGTAATATCATATGTAACTTATACTCACAAAAAATTGATATGTGATATATATAATGAGAGGCAATCCATGCCCAATATCACTAAAAACTCAACTAAAGGAAAAATAACATTGTTTTTTAGAAATAAATACCAACCAAAATATAACTGAGATGAGGTATAGAATTGTGGTTTTATCATCATACCATTAGAATTGTTTACTATTAATGAAAAAACAAATCATTGAGGATAGGAATAAGCATTCCGAGAAAAATTATATGGCATAAATCAATTCATGTGACAAATATCAAATAAGATATGTCAAAATTTGAGCATATCTTTTACCACATAAACATCATTATTCTATCATTAATCACGTATTAAATCCCATAATTATTACCATGAGAATCAAGAATCCTTAACGAGTGTAAAAAAACCATAAAATTATCAGAATAAACATAAATATTGCATAAAGTTTGATATGTTATTCTCATCCTTTGATATATTAGGTTCATTTATCTCACTATAATTTCATTATTGTTGTTCTAATGAATTATCCACATTTATATAAGTACATATGACAACCCTTCTTTTTATTAAACCATAAAAATGATTTATTACATAAAACATCACTTGATACAACAAAGAAGATCGAGAGGTTTAGTGTCTTTGGGGATTAGGATAATTACATAAAAACTTGAAACATTAAATACAACATCTTTATTGAAAACATACTTTACATGACAACTACATTCCCTCGTACTTAGCATTGCATGGGATAACCTAAGGACATGCATAAGAAAAGGGTGACCTATAAAGCCTAGTAAGGGAGTATACATGGAAAAACATGAGGAGTAAAATACATGTTAGACAATAGGAATATAAATAGAGCATAAAAGAAACATGAACATAAAGGCATGATAATGCATGATAATCATAACATGGAAATGTGGCAACAACACTTAGCATGGAATTAGCATGAGCCAAGGCTCATTGCACATGGTGTATGAGTAAATCCTTATTGCACATAAAGCACGAGTAAACCCTAATTGCACTTGAATTATCATGAGTCAACACTCATTGCACATGACGTATCATGATACTATACTTTACCCAATGCATTGGAGCGCTATAAGGGCACACCCTTCTTAAACATTTCATTTCATGCATAAGTGTGCCACATGATTCATAAAACATGGATTCATAAAACATATTCATTTATTCCACAATAAAGGAATGTGGAATTCATACATGATATTTTGTAATAAATAAGTAAAGGTGCATAATGGTGGATACCCTTGATGGAGAAATGGGCATGGTATCCACTACACAATGGCATTGGCTTAGAAAATTGGTGCGATTTCAGCAGCGTAACGGCGTGACATAAGAATTCATAAAAATGGTTGATGAGAGAGAAAGGGGTTCCTCGTCATATTTACATGTAATGGATAGTAAGGATGTCATATATATTAATTTCCCAACAATTGTAATGTAATTTAGATTCATGATAGAAAATTATTGCATGAATGTAAAAGAAAAGAGAGAAGTTCCTTTTGGAATTTCGACATAGTAATAGGTGTATATAGGAGGAATTTAATGAGAGATAAAGGTTTCTCCCATCATTAAAACAATAAGAGGGAAGTATGGGGGAGGTGCGAAACCATACCCCAACATTCATAATTGAAATTAAAAGGGCAGTACAACTAAAATAAAATTGACAAAAATGAGAAAAGAAGAAAAAAAACCCTTACTTGGAAGTTTGCTTCCAAAGGTTAGAGAGAGGCTTGTGAGAGGCTTCTTGGGAGATTGGGGAACCTTGGTAGGATTCTAGAGAGTGTTGGGCAGAGGTTGGACGAACTCCAAAGGGAATTGAGTGAGGATTAAGTGGGAGCTTGGGTGGGTTTATATAGGAAAGGTGAGGGAATTCTTTAATATTTAGGTTTGGGTCCCCTTACTTTAAATTAATCCAAACCACAAACCATCCCATTGATTTTTACCGTGGTTTTTAGAAAAGGGAAGAGGAAAATAATATTTTATAAGGACAAAGTCCGAACATCTTAAAATATTAGGGTTGCTTATGTGGAGGTGAGTCACACTCCCTTGGAAATTAATTAAAAAAGGAAAGGTGTTCAATAAGTCTTGAGGGGTCCATTAATGCTTCGAAAAGTAAGTCAAACAAACCCAAAATTAAATTATTTTAATGTTAAAACATATATTGGTAGAACATAAAGATTATAATATTTTATTACATCACTATTCGGTCATTATGATGTATAAAACACATTATATATTTAAACGGTATTTAATTTTTACCCAAAAATTTGACTGTCTCAGAAAATTATGAAAAATTCACCATTGGATAATTTCGATGTCCTGTTTCTAGAAATAACATTTATTTTATCTAAATAATTTTCTAAATATTTTAATTTTTACTTTTAAAATAAAAACTGACATTTATTGAAAATTCACGGGTTTTGACAGAAATAGCTTTCAAACCTTAATAAAAATTATAAGTGCATTCATAAAATTACAAGATCATTTATATTTAATAAAAATTAATTTATTAACAATATTATTATTTTATTAAAATATTATTTAATTCAAAAATCCATTAATTTAATAAAATATATTTCTTAATTAAATAATAACTAAAAACACATTTAGTATATTAAAAACTATTTACAATGTTTCAAAAATTACTAGAAATTATATTCATTATTATATACAAAAATAATGTACATGAACATAGTACTAATTATTTTTACATAACCCTTTAAAACAGCCACATAAGACCTAAGGGTAAGGTGTGCGATGGTGACAGACTCTTGGGGTGGCTCAGATAACATCGCTTGACTGGTAATTTCAATCAATTTCCACTTTTCCCATAGACGGTCACTTTCAAGCTTAACATGATGAATCCATGCTTGGTCTTGGTCAAGGTTAAAGCCCAAAGACTCCACCTCTTTTCCGAGCTCTGAAAATTGGGCTTCGTATGGTGCAATTCTACTAGATGAGGCCATCACTTCCTTTTTCAGAGTAAATTGGATTTGTTAATGTTCTATATTTATACTAATCATGTGATCACCATTCAAATGCTATATTAGAAACAGTCAAAATTCTTAACATAAACCAAAGATGTCGACATCTTATAAAAATATTTTGCATAAAGATACATTTAACTAGATCAAGAGGGATTTCCTATTAATGAAACTTTGGGTCGTTATAATATTCCCCCCATAAGAAATTTCTCCTTCAAAATTATTCTTTTCCCACACTAAAACAAATGCGTGTAACTCAGCTTCATTATTTCCTCCGATTCCCAAGTCACTTATTCAAACTTGTGGTTTCTCCACAACCCCTTGACTATGGGCATTGTCTTATTTCGTAGAACTTTTTCTCTACGATCTAAG
The DNA here is from genome assembly GCA_963277665.1 of Viscum album. Classification (NCBI taxonomy): domain Eukaryota; kingdom Viridiplantae; phylum Streptophyta; class Magnoliopsida; order Santalales; family Viscaceae; genus Viscum; species Viscum album. Next base: position 266,337,761 of record OY728155.1, on the reverse strand, counting down.
ATCTTCACTGGTTGCTCTTCATAAGAATGATCATCTTCCAATTGTACCACCTCAGAAGAGAGTACATGTGAAGGGTCCAATATGTACTTCCTTAAGAGGGATACATGAAAGACATCATGTACTTTGGCCATAGTAGGTGGAAGTGCTAGTCGATAGGCCACAACCCCAACATGATCAAGAATCTCGAAGGGGCCGATGTACCTTGGACTTAACTTCCCTTTCCTTACAAACCTCATGACCTTCTTCCATGGAGATATTCATAGAAACACCATGACTCCGACTTTAAACTCAAGATCTCATCGACGATTATCTGCATAACTATTCTGTCGACTCTGGGCTTCCTTGATATGCTGCTGAATGGTTTTCACCTTCTCCGCCATTTCTTCAACCATTTCTGGTCCAAGCAGCTTACATTCACCGACATCATCCCAACATGCCAGTGTTCTACACCTTTTCCCATATAGGGCTTCATATGGTGCCATTTGGATGCTTGAGTGGAAACTATTGTTATAAGAGAACTAAACTAGAGGAAGATGTTGATCCCATCCTCCTTTAAAGTCCATTGAGCACGCTCTCATCATATCCTCTAGTGTTTGGATAGCCCGCTCGGATTGGCCATCAGTTTGAGTATGATAGGCCATACTGAAGTTCAGTTCAGTATTTAGAGCATGTTGAAGACTCTTCCAAAACATAGAGGTGAATCATGGATCTCGATCAGACACAATAGATAGTGGTACTCCATGCAACCTTACCACTTCCCTGATATATATCTGTGCCAGTTGATCCAAAGAGAAATCCTCCCAAATAGCAATGAAGTGTGCAATCTTTGTACAATGATCCACAACAAACCATATTGCATTATTTCCTTTGGATGTCCTTCGAAGTCCGGTGACAAAGTCCATGGTGATATTCTCCCATTTCCATTCTGGTATGGGCAATGGTTGCATCATCCCCTTAGACTTCTACCTCTATGCCTTAACTTGCTGACACACCAGGCACTTTGATGTATATTCAGTGATCTACATCATCATATTATCCCACCAAAAGTTTTCTCAGAGATCTTGATACATCTTTGTGCTCCCTGGGTGAATAGAGAAATTTGAACTATGTGCATCATCCAAAAGTTCCTTCTTCATCTCCGTATTTGATGGAACACATAGTATTTTCCCTAACCACACAATTCCTTCTTCATTAACATTAAACTCTAAGGATTTCCCCTTTTTGATAGCTTCCACATTTTCATGAATTCACATATCATCCTTTTGAGAATCCATTAACCTTTCCAAAAGAGACGGTTGAGAAATAATTTGTGAAAGGATTTATGATGATCGCTTCTCTATGATTCCCATGTCCATCTTCATCAAGTCTAAGAAGATTGGATCCTTCTCAATTCTCATCATCGATAGAATTGTTGGGTCTTTTCTACTTATGGCATCTGCCACCTTGTTCGCCTTCCCAGGGTGGTAATGTATTGAACAATCATAATCCTTGCTAAGCTCTATCCATCTTCTCTGGCGCATATTAAGCTCTTTCTGTGTGAATATATATTTAAGACTCTTGTGGTCAGTATATATCTCACATTTCTCTCCATAGATATAATGCCTCCATATTTTCAAGGCAATGATCACAGCCACAAACTCCAGATCTTGCGTTGGATAGTTTCGCTCAAGTGTTTTAACCTTCCTTGAGGCATAGGATATCACTTTATCATTCTGCATCAGCACACAGCCTAAGCCCTTCTTTGAAGCATCACTGAATACCACAAAAAGTTCCCCACTTATGGGTAAAGTGAGAACGGGTGCAGTGATAAGCCTCCTTTTCAACTCCATGAAGCTTTCTTTGCATTCATCACTCCAAGAAAACTTTACCCCCTTTTGAGTTAGCTTGGTATGTGTGTTGGAAAATCGTGAGAAATTTCTCACAAATCTTCGATAATATCCAGCTAACCCCAAGAAGCTACGGATATCCATTAACGATGTTGGACTCGTCCATCCCTCAATTGCATCTGTTTTGGAGGGGTCCAAAGATATCACATTGCTTTTGATGATATGGCCCATGAATGATACCTCCTTCAACCAGAACTCGCACTTGCTGTACTTTTTATAGAGGTTATCCTTGGACAAAGTCTCTAGTACAGTTTTTAAATGCTCCTCATGATCCTCCTTGGTTTTGGAAAATATTAGAATATCATCTATAAAGACTACCAAAAAAATTTCAAGGTAATCTCTAAATACTCTATTCATCATGTCCATGAATATTGCTGGATCCTTGGTGAGTCGGAAAGGCATTACTATGAATTCATAGTGCCCGTTCCTTGTACAAAAAGCAGTCTTGGGGATATCTTCCTTCTTCACCCTTACTTGATAATATCCCGACCGCAAGTCCACCTTGGAGAAGTATTGTGCTCCATGCAACTGATCGAACAAGTCATCAATTCTTGGGAGAGGATACTTGTCCTTTATCTTTATTTTGTTAAGTTCACGATAATCGATGCAAATCCGCATTGACCCATCCTTTTTCTTGATGAAGAGGACAGGTGCACCGCATGGTGAAGCACTTGGGTGTATAAACCCTTTATCCAGATTCTCCTGTAGTTGTTTCTTCAGCTCTTCAATCTCAACAACAACCATTCAATATGGAGTCTTGGATATTGGTAACGCCCCAGGTATAAGTTCAATTGAGAACTCAACATCTCTTCTAGGAGGAAGACCAGGCAGTTCCTTGGGAAACACTTCAGCGAATTCCCTCACAATAGGCATTTCATCAAGGGTGGTTTCTTCCATGTACTCAATCATCTGAGCTAGATACGCGTGCTCATAGGGCAGTAATATCCATGATTGAGATGATGGAGCTAAAGGAGATTCATCTTCCTCCTGACACTTGTAATGAATCGGGGTTCGATTCTCCATATAGAGTATGATTTCCCTCTCCTGACAATTTATGTTGGCTCTATATAAGGAAAGCCAATCCAAGCCAAGAATTGCATCAACTTCCACCAGAGGGAGTATGACGAGGTTCACCGCGAAATTCAATCCACATATTATAACAGGGGAGGACCTATATTCATGGGATGCAATGATTGCCCCATTTTCCGTACTCAACGACATCTTTACTTCCATGATTTTTGGTGGTGCTGGAATTGTTCTACTAAACTTTCGAGATATAAAAGAATGTATAGAAACTGAATCAAAAAGTACATTCTCTATTCTTGAATTAAAAACTACCGTCCCTATCACCACTTCGTTGTCGGGGTTCACTTCGGCAGAAGTGATGACAAAAGCTCTTCCTTGCTGTCTTGGAGGTTGTTGGTTGCCTCCGATAACCCTTGGATTAGGGCACTGATTTGTAAAATGACCCGGTTCTTCGCATTTTTAGTATTGAACCATGCGTTGAGGTTAGAATAGAGCGTTCCTCTCCTCTGTCGCAGCCGTGGGTCTTTCTTGCTGATAGTTAACAGCTAGGTGCCCTTCTCTTCCAAACCTGAAGCATTTTCGCGTCCCCTTAAGGCAATTTTTAGGGTGCTTATTTCCGCACTTTTGGCAAGTGGGGTGCTGTATCTTTTTAGCACCATTGGATTTATACATCGGACCACCATCATTGAAGTCCACCTTACGCTTCTTGTCCCCATGATACCCCTGTGATTCCCCGATTTCCATTTTGACCTTGAGGGCACATCGGACAATTTCCTCATAGTTGTCGAAGTCACGGATCACTAGTGCTTTCCTCAAGCTAGGCTTCAGCCCACCAAATAAGCGGTCAACTTTGCATTCTGGGGTAACTACAAAGCCGGAAGCATGTCGTGCAAGCCTTGTGAATATTTCATCGTACTCTCTAACAGATTCTTCATCTTTTTTCTTGAGGGAAAAGAAGTCCCTTTCAATCTTAATCCAGAGGGTGCGTGGAAAATATTTATCGAAAAACATCTTCCGGGAATCCTTCCATTCCAATGCCACGATCTCCTCCTCAGGCTTAATATTTTTGATCAAAGTCCACCATTGATTAGCTTCACCCTCCATACGATAAGCCACCAAGAGAACCTTCTCTTTTTTAGAACATTGGAGGATGGAGAATATCTTTTCAATGGAGTTGATCCATTGTTCAGTGATCGTGGGATCAGATGATCTAATAAAGGTAGGAGGCCTTTGTCTGATGAAGCTCTCCATAGTGACTTGTTCTTTCTTAGGCGGGGTTGAATGTTCCTCTTGACTTGTGTTTCTCTTAAATACTTGAGTTAGTTGAGAGAGAAGCGTGACAAAGTTCATGATTACCGCTCCCATTGGATTTGGCATCTCATTAGTACAGTCTTCACACTAATCTTCACAATGGTTGTTAGCCCGAGTCCTCCTATTACCGGCCATTGGCTGGAATAAAAGGAAAGCTAGGGGTAACACATAATGGGTAATCTAAAGAAAAAAGTTGATGACGTATAAATAAACATTTATTTTCTTACTCAAGAGTCTATAGGCTTCAATCTAGACTTTTTATGATCTAATTTAAAACACATATTAATAGGGTAATTTTTTTAATTCCCTTAATAAGGGTTCATACTAATCTTGTGAATTTATCAAAACATATCCCCCGGGAGTTTCATAACCAAGAGTGCAGCAAGGCCCATTGTCGTGCAGCAGTTCCCGTTCGAGTCTAGCTCAATGCGGGTTTTTCAAGTTTTACCCCTAGGATACATTTGTGCCAGAGCCGCCTCTACCCGCTCATATCCAGATAGGGATGTATTTGTTTGATAAACCACTTACTAAGTACATATCATAACTTAGGGATGTTTTTATTATACTTAGTCTTGTATCTAAGGCTTTACTAGGGTTTCCTAATCCCAAAAATAACAAAACCTATCCTCTGATACCAACTATGACAACCCTGATTTTTATTACAACTGAAACATGATTTATTACATTAAAATTCACTTGATACATCAAATAAGATCAAGAGTTTTAGTGTCTTTGGGGCTTAGGATCATTAAATAAAAACATGAAACATGAAATACAACATCTTTATTGAAAACTTCCTTTACCTGACCACTACATTCCCTTGTACATAACATTGCATGGGATAACCGGAGGACATGTATAAGAAAAGGGTGAGCTATAAAGCCCAATAAGGGAGTACTCATGGTATAACATGAGGAGTACAATACATGTTAAACAATAGGAATATAAATAGAGCATAAAAGAAACATGAACATAAAGGCACGATAATGCATGATAATCATAACATGGAAATGTGGCAACAACACTTATCATGGAATTAGCATGAGCCAAGGCTCATTGAACATGGAGCATGAGTAAATCATCATTGCACATAAAGCACGACTAAACCCTCATTGCACTTGAATTTCATGATTCAACGCTCATTGCACATAATGTATCATGATACTATACTTTACCCAATGCATTGGAGCGCTATAAGGGTGCACCCTTCTTAAACATTTCATTTCATGCATAAGTGTGCCACATGAATCATAAAACATGGATACATAAAACATAATAATTTATTCCATGATAAAGGAATTTTGAATTCATACATTAAACTTTGTAATCAATAAGTAAAGGTGCATAAATCTGGATACCCTTGATGGAGAAATGGGCATGGTATCCACTACATAATGGCATTGGCTTAGAAAATCGGTGTGATTTCGGCAGTGTAACAGCATGACATAAGAATTCATAAAAATGGTTGATGAGAGAGAAAGGGGATATTCATCATATTTACATGTAATGGAAAGTAAGGTGGTCATATAGATACATGTCCCAACAATTGTAATGGAATTTAGATTCATGATACAAAATTATTTCTTGAATGTAGAAGAAGAGAGAGAAGTTCCTTTCGGAATTTCGGCATAGTAACGGGTGTATAAGGGAGGAATTTTATGAGAGAGAAAGGGGTCTCCCATCATTCAAACAATAAGAGGGCAGTATGGGGGAGGTGAGAATCCATACCCCAAAATTCATAATTGAAATTAAAAAGGCAATACAACTTAAATAAAATTGACAAAAATGAGAAAGGAAGAAAAAACCCTTACTTGGAAATGTGCTTCCAAAGGCTAGAGAGGCTTGTGAGAGGCTTCTTTGGAGCTTGGGGAACCTTGGGAGGATTCTAGAGAGAGTTGGGCAGAGGTTGGACGAACTCCAAAGGGCTTTGAGTGAGGAGGAAGTGGGAGCTTGGGTGGGTTTATATAAGAAAGGTGAGGGAATTCTTTATTATTCGGGTTTGGGTCCCCTTACATTAAATTAATCCAAACCACAAACCATACCATTTTTTTGCCCATTGTTTTTGGAAAAGGGAAGAGGAAGACAACATTTTATAAGGCCAAAGTCCGAACTTCTTAAAATATTAGGGTTACTTATGTGGAGGTGAGTCACACTCCCATGGAAATTAATTTAAAAAGGCAAGGTCTTCAATAAGTCTTGATGGGTCCATTAATGCTTTGAAAAGTAAGTCAAACAGACCCAAAATCACATTATTTTAATGTTAAAACATATATTGGCCGAAAATAAAGATTATAGTATTTTATTACATCACTATTGGGTCATTATGATGTCATAAAACACATTATATATTTAAACGGTATTTAATTTTTACACAAAAATGTGACTATCTCAGAAAATTATGAAATATTCACCGTTGGAAAATTTCGGCATCCTGATTCCAGAAATAACATTTATTTTATCTAAATAATTTTATAAATATGTTAACTTTCAATTTTAAAATGAAAACTGACATTTATAAAAAATTCATGGGTTTTGACAGAAATGGCTTTGAAACCTTAATAAAAATTATAACTACATTCATAAAATTATAAGATCATTTATATTTAATAAAATTTAATTTAATAATATTATTATTATTTTATTAAAATATTATTTAATTCAAAAATCCCATAATTTAATAAAATATATTTCTTAATTAAATAATAACTAAAAACACTATTTGTACTTTAAAAACAATTTACAATGTATCAAAAATTACTAGAAATTATATTCATTAATATATACAAAAATAATGTACATGAACATAGTACTACTTATTTGTTACATAACCCCTTAAAACAGCCGCATAAGACCTAATGGTAAGGTGTGCGATGGTGACAGACTGTTGGGGTGGCTCGGATAACATCGCTCGAGTGGTAATTTCAATCAACTTCCACTTTTACCATAGACGGTCACATTTTAGCTTGACATGATGAAGATCATCTTGGGCTTGGTCAAGGGAGAAGCCCAAAGACACCACCACTTTTCCAAGCTCTGACAAATGGGATTCGTATGGGGAAATTCTACTGGATGAGGCCATCGCTTCCATTGTCTGATTAAATTGGATTTGTTAAAGTCCTATATTTATACTAATCATGTGATCACCGTTCAACGGATATATTATCAACGGTCAAAATTCATAACATAAAACAAAGAAGATGACATAATATAAAAATATTTTTCATAAAGAGACATTTAACTAGATCAAGAGGGATTTTCCATTAATGAAACTTTGGGTCATTACAGTACATTTTCTAGAAAAATCATAAACTATATCACTATAGAAGAATTAACTTTCTTGAATAATAAATTATCTTTTGGGACTAGAGATGTTTAAAATTTGGTCTTCACTCTTAAATATAAAATTTTACATTATAATGTGGACACTTCTACTCAACAATCATTTTTTCACCATACAAAAATTTTAGGATATTAGTAGCTATTGTTTTATGACATATGTTATGAATTTATATATTGAACTCATGTTTGTCCTTAATCATCCATAGATCCCAATTAATATTATTTAAAAACAAGGGATGAGGAAAAATATATATATATGAAAAATATAAAAAGAAATAAATAAACCCATTAATCAATGAATATTTATAAAATTTATCCTTTTTATAAAATAATTTTTTGGATGGAAATAATAATTTTCTTTTCCAAGAAACCAAGTTCACTACACAAAGCTTTTAATAAAATATTTTTGAAGAAATGATAATTCAAAAATATAACTAATAAATAATTCTCTTCATTCATGATAAAGTCATGAAATCCTTTCACAATTTTTTACAGTTCACCCTTAAAATGTACCATAATAGTCCATTTCAATTTATCCAATTTTTCTTACCTTGTGGAATCATATGATATTCCATAATAATCCACATAAATTATAGATAAATATAGTATTTTTCATATTGAATCAATTTTATTTAACTCTTTTAATAACTCTTTAACATAGAATAACCTACTATGTGAATTCCAATATTATTTAAGGATAAACATAACTTGTTAACATCATCCCATTAACCAAGGCATTGAAGAGTTATATTAGACTCACCCATCATTATGAGATTTATTGGGATAACCCAAAATCCTGAGCTATATCAGATCACATGTTATCATAAAAAAATCTTAGGAAGTATAACAAAAACACACATTATTCAAAAATTTATTTTCATCATCATACTCATTAGAATATTATTTTCTCCAATAAAAAACATTTCAAAATATAAAAATATCCATTCCATTTAAAACTATTATATAGATTATATAAAAAATGAAAAGAGGGATTTTATTTATAGATAACATTAAATCATATAACACAATTGAATTATAAAAAGGGTTTTGGATGAATGAGAAACTGTTTGCACCGTATACATTAAATGAGAACATTCGTTCTGATTTTTTATGAAAATGTTCCATATATAGTACGAAAAATATTTTTTTAATGGAAGTTAAAAAAATAATGGAAAAATATTTTATAATTAGTTTATTCCCATATAAATATCTATATAAAAAATATTTAATAATTCATATGGGGATGAAAATTATTCTCAACCCAAATATTTAGAACATTTAAAATGATATTTTAATGTTAAAGTGTCCCTTACCCTGAGTCTAGCTCATAACATACATTCTTTACCATACTGAATAATAAAATATTGGAAATTATTAACTTTATTATGATCCATTTTCACATTTATTATTCCCTTTATTTTATATATGAACTTGTTAAACACAATTTCTTATCCAATTTAGTTCACATCTCATATTTTGATGATATTCAGGTCATATGTCAAAAATGAATTTTGAATGTTTAAAATGGTCAATTTATTCATCATTACATCACCACAATTATAGTTATCATTTTAATTCATTAAATATACTTAAAAAACAATATATTAATTTAGTTATGAAAAAATTAATTACATTACAACATGAAATAGATAGTCTATACAGACACATGAGTAATGTTTCCCTTTTTTGAAGGATTTAAAGGTGAGAAATTAGATGATGTATTATATTAAAAGAATAATATACATTTCAAAATTATATATCCATTAAATCCATCATTAAAAAAATCCTTGAGAGGAGGTGATGGGAAATTAATTACATCGGTTCATGAGGTGGTAGTCTGTTGTATACATGAATGATGTTTTCATAAATGATTTAATAGAATAAAGAAATGGATATTGGGTATTCAATTAATAAAATTATTATATGGAATATAATTTTGTTTTTATTTTATCATGTGTGAATAGTATTTTAAGGAGGTAGAGGAATAGATATAATTAAAAGACTATGTTAATAACTATACCTCTTGATTAGATAAACTATTTAGGTTTATACCTGAATCATTTATAGGATGGTTTTGGATGAATACATAGATTTTTGGGAATGGGGAGTGCTATAAGGAAGGTATATTATATGATATTGTATGATATATATTTCTCATAAGGTGTGAATATGAGAGGATAGGAGGTTCCTTTTATATGTTTAGGGGTGGGAAATCTTGGAAGTTTATGATGTATTAAATTAACTTAAAACATTAAATAATTTTATAATAGAAAAAAATTAATATATTTAAAATATATTTTGAGTAGGAGTCCACATACTCTTCTCAAATTATGTTTAGATAGATATAGGTGGTGTTTAATCTCTATCAAAAACCTTTTGATAATTAATGTGGAATCACTGTTTTTTACTCTATTAAGCATTTATTGTAGCTATTAAAGGACATGTGAGACATAAATAGACCATGGATGATATTTTAAATAATATAAAATTAAATTGGACCATGATATTATTTTTTGAATATTAAATTAATTAATAGAGGTTTTAATTATTATATAATATCACTAATAACAGTTTCGAACTATTCTTTTCCTTTGACATTAAAGTCATCAGGAATGAAATGAAATTTAAATATAAACCTTTATCAAATCGACAATATTTTATTTTTATATAATTTATTTTTTGGATATAATAACTTGGTAAAATTACATTTATAGTGTTTTAAAAACTACTAATATATTATTTTACTTCTTGGACAAGTACGGTGTCGACATTGCGTAATCATTTTTGAAATAATTTCATCACACCTAATTTCAAATAAAGTACCATAAAAAGTAAATAAAATATATTTATATAAATTTTTTTATTCATTAAATTTATATATTTACTCACATCTATTTCATGAATGACTATTTAATATGTTATTTTCACTTTTCTAGCATAGCTCAAGAATTGGAGAAGCATTTTGATAAGTTATCTACTATATAAAAAAGCATATATATCCATAAAAATCATAAATAATACCTTGTAATTATTTAATATGATAAAGAAATACTTTTTTATTCTCAATACTGTCATCAGAAAATTAAATTTGGATTTTCTATTGCTATTCTATAACTACATCAATATTGAATATGAATTTCATATTTATCTAAAAAGAAATATAATTTAAATGTTATAAATTATTTATATATTATATATGTAATATATTATCTATCATGATCTATTCCATAATTATAAAATCGACCTCTAACGATAAAATTCATTTTCATACATTATTATATAATCTACCTTCAAGGAAATAGAGGTTGAGTTATTATTATCTATTAGTTTCCAAGTGAGATTATTTTTAAGGGATTGATTAAATAAGAAACGTTTTTTAATACATAGGCCATAATTTTCGAGTTGTTTACAAGTATTATTCCATGGAATAGTGACATGTTTTCAATCAAGAGTACTTCCACTCCTGCCAATTTTTTGAATTCTAATGTTCATCTTTTTAATAAAATAAATAAGGCATTTTTAAACCACCAGGCAGTAAACCATTTTATTATTAATGGTGTATTTTACATGTAAAAGCTACCCTATCATCGCTAAAAAGATTCCATTCCATTGGATATTTGATTATTATTTTGGTCATTAATATTGGAAAAGTAAATGATTTTAGTATTTTCCCAGATAATAGAAATTCCAAGGTACATAAAGAAGAAATATCCCTATTTTATTCCATGGTTATTAATAATATTATTTTTTCTAGATTTAGAAAATATTTTTTCTAAAAAATTAAAATATTTTATATTTTATATGGTTTGACCAGACACATTTTCATAGTGAAAGAGGGGAGTTTTAAGATTTTGGATATTATTTTTATATATTTTAAGGAATAAAATAATATCATCTATATAAATAATGTTATAATCAACAAACTGGTTTCAGGGGGAAATAATGGGTTTAATTGTAGAATGGTTAACCAAATTAGTGATATGTCTACAATGGTAGTCATTAGTAATAAACAATTATGGCAGAGAGGGTGTATCCCTATCTGACACATTTTGTCTATTTTAAATAATCCTTGGGAACTCCTTTAAGAAAAACTGAAATGTTAGAAGAACCCAAAAGAGTTTTAATTTTGTTAAAAATAATGCCACTAAAACTAAACTTATTAGGGACCGTGAAAATAAATCTTTGGTATATGATGTGAAAAGTTATCTAATGTCACATTCATTGAAAATGTTTCCCCCTTTTAGTCTTCTATAACTGAATAGTGATTTTATATGAAATGAAGATGCATTCTTGGATGCTTCTTCCATTTAGGAAGTCAAATTGTTTCTAAGAGACAAATTTTTTGAAATATGAGGGTGCCTATTAGTTAATTGTTTATAAATGATTTTATAGATAGTGTTAAATAGAACAAAGGGTCAAAAGATATAAATCCATGAAGCATTATCCTCTTTGGGAATAAGGGAGAGGAATTGAGAATTTATACCCTAAAAGAGGCATCCATTAGTAAAAAAAAATTTAACCTATTCACAAACATCATATTAGATAGTATCCCAATTAGTGATGAAAAATAGAATTAGTGAAACCATCAAGACCTAGGGAATTGTCAACATTCAACCTGAAGAGAAAATATGTAATCACATGATTAAAAGGGACACTATTTTGGAGAGAGTTTTCAATTTCACTTCCTATTCCATGAATGATATCCATATTCTATATCTTCTTAAAATAAGTTCCATTCATGATATTTCAAAGCATGGACACAAAATGAATAAAAAAATTTCTCTTTATCAATGATTCTATACCCATTCTAAAGGAATGTAATTGGACTACATGAATTCCTAGCTCCTTGCAGATCATTTTAGAATTTACTATTTTTGTTTCCATATTTAATCAAGTTAATTTTTATTGTCTATTTTCAAAGTGAACATTTTATGGTGAGATGAGGTTTTAGTTTTGTAAAATGTTTAATTTTATAATTAGGGTCATTAGAAAAGTTAGTGTTTATAGATACAACATGAATTTGGTTGAGCGTGACATCCAAAGATGTAATTTAATTATCAGTTTTATTGGTTAATTATTTAAACTAGGTCTTTATCTTTTTCTTTATATGTTTTAATTTCATAATACTATAAATATAATCAATAAAAAAAATTAGGGAGTTTCTAGTGTCTTTGATAATCTTATCACAATCAATAATAAAGGATCATGAATTACCAAATATAAAGGGAAATATAGGATTGGAAACACTAATATTAATACCAAAAAACATGATAATTATACGAATTTATTCTAGGAAGGTTGATGTTATAAATAGTACCCCATTTATCAAGGGTTCGGCTATTTGTGAAATCATAATCTAATTTAATTTTCATAACCCTATTGTGTTTTCTTCTATACCAAGTACATTTAGCACAAAATTGATTAACCTCAATCTTATTATTGTATTAAATACTTGTTTTTTAATTCCTTGGAAGAAATTCTAAAATGATAGGAACCCTTTTTTCACAATTTCAAAGGATTATATTGAATTCAACAAAGGAAATCAATGGTGATTAGACAGTTTTGTTTATCCATGAATGTTTTCTAATATAATTATCTTATATTTGTACCTATTATTAGAATAAATAGAATTAAGAAATATATGTTAGTTTTTTTATAGTCATATCACATGTGAAATCTTGATTTTCATTTTTATAAGTATTTACATAGCAAAAGGAAGAGTGAGAAAAAAATCCAATGAGAATCCACTGAATTATTATTTAATGTGAACCATTATAATTATAACTAAATTTACCTAAAAAATAAAAACTAGAAGAATATTGAATTTTTGGTTCAAAAATATATTTTTCGTTTATGAGTGAGTAAAAATATTTTTAATGTTATCATGGTGTCAGGGTTACAAATAACCTAAAAATTCCAATATATGATGTTAATTTGAACACATGTTTGGGGATGCACCACCTAATTTATTTTAACATTACAGTCATTACTCCTCATGGATTTCCTAAGAGGCTCAATATACTTCTTCTTGAATATGGGTACGTCCCTATTTGGCTTGATCACAGAGTAGTTAAGGGAAGAAAAAGTATCAATTTTACATATCTTTTCTTATGTCAGAGCCTTAGGTTTATAATCAGTGATTTGAGGATTTGGTGTATCTCCATCAATATAGATGGTTAAAAATCTATCATCACCTTATTTATAAATAGGTTTTTCATCCATTTCCCCTTTAAGTATGTTATTTTCAACATCAGTATTTATCTGCACATATTATGGAGACCCCAAATTTCCTTAATGAGAGACTTTTTCTTCTGTGATTTTCATTTAGAAATTCTATCCAGAAAAAAGGGGAGGATGTAGACATGTTGTGTTAATTTTAACTATGATAAATGACCAAATGTTGCAATGATGTAGTAATATTCTGTGTTATTTTGATATCCTTTTAAGAGTCCCCATCCCTGTCACTTTTTCAAACCAAGGTATCCATTGTTATATTAGAATGTCCCTACTGTGGGTTCCTGTCACTAATTGGAGAGTCACATGTCCTATTCAATCAATCGGCATCATGTGAGATCTTGTTTTTGGTGATGCAAGTCTTGGTGTTGTTCTCCTAGATCTCAAATAAAGGGGTATGATCCACATTCATTCTTTCTTTTTTCTGGTCCACTAAATAGTTTAGTGATTGTGGCACATTCAGATGTTTAGTTTATATTAACTCTATTAGATATATGGGAAATGGTGGATTCATCAACATCCCTAGAGGTAGTATCATTTGTTGGATAGTTTGATGTCGTATTTTCGGTTCTCATAGCTACCTACTATTATGGATTGGGCAGTATTATCACCAGTCAAGGAGAACATATTATTAGTCACCTTAAGAGATACATTGCTCATGCCATTTTTAACTTCATTGTATTGAATAGAGTCTTAAACCTCAAATTCCTTCTGAGGATGATTGATATTTCCCATGAAAATGGTAGAAATTTCATCAGCAATACATTTCTATATTGTTTCAATCACCTCCCATTCATCCAAATCATCCCAAATTTTTTTTGGGGAATCTATTAAGGTAGATAGTTTACCAATATTTTCACCCATCTTTCACTCTATTTCATGGAAAGCTCACATGTTTCCAAAATTGGCCCCTTATCCTTCTTAAGCCTCTTTATTTCAGTCTGTTCCTATAAGTGGGTTGTTTGATATGTTTCCACCACACTATAATTCATGATGTAGTGTCCAACAATCTATGAATATTCCCTAAAAGTTGATTATACTCATACACTATCTTAACCTCAGTTATGTTATCTTTATAATTGATAGTGATGACGTGAGGTAGTGTAGAGTCCAAATTTTCATGAACATAAATATTTCATATAGATCAAATTCTCCAATAAATGTTGGATGGTTAATTATTAAGGGGACCCCAACGATATAGGTGATATCATCCAAAATGTTTATCTTCCAAAAACCAATTATTCCCAAACAGTCTAAAAGAAATATGATCCTCAAATATCCTTTTGGTAAATCTGTTGAAAGAAAAATCCTATTTCGATAACTGAAGTAAACCAAGTTTTAGATGAATGATTCCAATTTTTCATAACCAAGATAGGTCCTCCTGGGTATTTAGAATTATATGAAAACAACCCTTTAAAATTAGAACAACTTTTGTATTATTTTTCCACAATAGTGGATGATTTTAGGATGGATCTCAGGAACCTTCCACAGGTTTTTCCATATTAGAAATGAAATTCAGACGAGGACAAAGAACATACAATTTTTTCACATTTTTGAAGTGCTTGAAAATCAAAATCAACAAAAAAACCTCCATCATATTGCTTTTTTTATAGTGGGGTCGTCGATGAGGAATGTTTTTGCTAGTCAGAACATCTTAGCCCTTCAATGAAATATATCCCTCTGGTTCATTCCTAAAAATCATGAATGGACACATATTTGGTAAGGGATATTTCCTCCCATTCATTCAGTGTTGTCTATTCAAAGGATATATCCCATTAAAGATAGAAAGGGGCCATAATGAGAGAGATCTATCAATCCAAAATTCATTAATCACCATTTTTTATTGATGTAGGGTTTGAAAAGTGACCATTCTAAAAGAGCATTGCGGATCTAAAATCCCTTCATCATCTCTATTCCTTTCATATTGTAAACATACATAATATTTTTATAATGTATATAAATATATAAAATAGAATTATATAAAATTAATAATACATGAAACTAAATAACTATTAACCTCACAAGGGTTGTTACATTATTCCACCATATTGGTAATTGAACCCTTATAATTTAATTTATTAATCAAACTAGTGGGGATATTTTTTCTTCAGGGCATTTTCAGATTCCTGGGATACTAGTTCAACCATATGGTTTTTACAAAAAAACATTAACATGATGAATATTACTTATTACATAAAACATTCTATCTAAATTTATTATTTCATTCTATCTATTCACCACAAGAATGGTTTTCATAAAATTATTCTACATCATCTCAGCAACCTGAGATAAATCGTATACATATTTCCTTAATTATAAATCATGAAATATGTCATGTACTTGAGAAAAAATTGAATTAAATTCCACATGGTAAGAAACATATACAAAATTATATAGGATTTTGTTTGATCAAATGATCCTTGGAATTAATACACATTTTCACCAAAAAAACAAAAACAATTCATGATGGTTATACTTTAATAAAAACATAATACTCTACCTTGAATGAATTATATTTACTAATGTTATCCATAAAACATTTATTCTTCTATCGATTCATCCTCATATGTTTATGAATCATCATCATCATGTAAACAATTTAACCATCCGATTACAGTTCCAATTAATTTCGTTCCCCATGTTTTTACCAACAATCAACAATCTCACAATGCTTTCAATATATTTTCACAATAGGTTCCATTCGTATAATAATATGAAAATTATTTTTGTTAAAAAATTCATATAATTATTGATACTGAACCAATATTCCCTAGTAATCCATTTTACATGATCGAATAATGTCATCTATATTGTAAATATTTCTCCCAGAATTTCCATCTGATTGTGGAAGAAGCGATGTACTAAATTTTTACTTAGAATTGAATGTCTACTAATTTTATTTCAAAAACATTCAAGAAAACCAAGTATCATGGTCAGATTCAATAGAGAGGGTAACAGTAGGTAACTTTATTTTATCCTATATATATATATATATTCAATAAATCTAATCAAAATATATATTATCATGAATTTTAATAAAAAACATATACTTCATTAACTAATCAGTAAAAATTCATATAAAATTATTACTTTGAGATGTATTTGGAAATCCCACCAATAAATACATGCATATTTTTTCCAATTTACATTCATGAACTAGAAAAGGATTAAGAACCCCCTTATGTAATTATCATTCTGATCTAAACAATTGAAAATTATAAACTATATTGGTAATTACTCATTATCTGTTTTCATTATATCCAAACGGCAATAATCCAGAAGGTCTCCATATATCTTAGAACTATGATGATGAATTGAAAAGAATGACCTGTGAGATTCAGTCAATAAGTATTTCATCTTATTGATATCACTTGGCACATAAAACCTCTTTAAAAATCAAATTACAACATATTCATTAAAATTAAACTCATCTAATTTACCTTTCCTAATAGATTCGATCATTTATTGTAAAACATGATCCTTTTTGGGATTCCATAATTTTTTAAACAAAGATAATTATACTAACAGCTAAAAATGATAAAGATGTTGTATAAAACATTTACAATAAAATGTCCGTTAAGATGTTATGTTAATGTATAATTATCTTTATTAATAAATGAATCATCAACTCTATTTTCATTACACTAATGATATTGCATTTTTTAGTTATAATCATTTATCAATTTTAGCAGTATCTTCTACATATTGTTTAGCTCCTTCTATGTGAATATATACTTCACAATCTTGTGATCAATATATATTTCAGTCCATATTCCAAATAAATAATGTCTCTATTTTTTAAAATCAATCACTATAGATTCCAATTCAAGGTCATGTGTGGGATAATGTTTTTCATGGGGTTCTAAATTAGGGAAATAAAAATTAATTACATGATCATTCTATATTAAAACACAACTCAAAACCCTCCAAGATTCATCATCATAGATAAAATATCCATTTTATTAGATGTCATGGCCAAAATAGAAGAATTTAATAATCTTATTTCCAATTATATGAAACAACTATTGTATTCATATTTATAGATGAACCTATATACTTCTCTTTTTTTGTTGGTTTGTAGCATGAAAACCAGGAATTGTTTGTTAAAAAATTTAATTAACATCCTATTAATCCGTGAAAACAATGAATTTTAGTAATATTGTATGTATTAGATATTCATCAACCACTTTTGTTTTAACCTGACCAATAGTTTTTTCATATACATTTCTATTATATACAAAGAAGAAAATTTGATGCTACATGAATTTACATTTACTAAAAATTCCATAAAATATATTTTCTTTCAATGATTGAAAAACATCAAATGTTTCAAATGATCATCATAAATATTAAAATAAATTAGGATATCATAAATAAAAACAACCAAAAACATATCAAATAACACATGGAAAAATATATTCATATGGTCTATAAATATAGCCAATGAATTTTTAAACTCAATGGGAACAACAAAAAATACATAATGACCACACTTATTACGATATACTATCTTAAGTACTTCTTTCTCCTTCATCAAAAAATGATTTTACCTAGACCATCAATTGTAATTTGAAAAATACTAATCTCCCTTGAGATAGTTAATCATGTCATAAATAAGAAGAAATATATACTTATTATTGTTATTGATGTAACCCAATTCTCTCTAATTAATGAATGGCCTCACAGAACTATCATTCGTCTTAATAAATAAGAAAAATACCCAACTGTGAAATTCTAGTGTAACGACCCCCTACCTCCAATGATTCCCCTCACGGGATGGTAATTAAGATAGTGGTATAATGACCCCTAATTCCCACCTCTAATAGGCCCGAGTTGGTGAAAAGCACCCTGGGTAAAAAGATATCACAATATGAGATGCGTTAACATTTCTAAGAAAAATTGATAGGGATATATGGCATATAAACCAATATCAACTCCATATTATATTATAAAATAAATCTAAAACATCCCACAATGAATGCATAAATAAAAAATGGTATATATAACAAATCTAAAAGAATTTCCATAATAATAAATGCTAAAGAAATGACACATCAGTAGATCCAAATTTCTGAACAGGAAATGTGTAGTACAGTCTATGACATCCTACTTGAAACCTAATAATGGGTTTTATATACATATGGTGAGAATGTAGGTATACTTAATAGGAAAAACTAAATTCACTCACGCACATGTGAAAAGAGAATACTAATTCACCAATGTGAAATAGGTAAAACAAAACATAACCAAAATAGGTATGGTAACCAAAAACCATTCCTCTATAAGGCTCACTCACCAAAAAACACATCCTTTTAATATAATATTACAAAATGTAAAGACCATAAATGATTGGGTAACCCAAACAGTAACCCACTAATTTAACTGCACTTTCCTAACATCAAAAATCAATACACACAAACCTATTCTGAAACAACCACGTCACAACCCACCCGCATACACACAGGAAACACACCACATCCTATACTCTCACCTTGGCCCCAAGATACATCACATCCCACTCACAAACACTTGAGCTACCTACCACATCTTTTCCCATCACGTGAGCCCCTAGTCACATCACAACCCATCCACAGACACCTAAGGCACAACACACACCTCATCCCAAATACACATGGGAATGGACAACAAATCCCATCTAAATGAAAAATGGGAAAGCACAAATCATCCTATTCCTAAGACACCTCTTAAAGAAAAACTCACCCACACACACCCAGTCATCACAAACCACAACTTAGACGATGAATAGTGGGCTATCACCGCTTGAAAGATGGACCATGGAATAGAGCATGTCTAGTTATCCATCATCCAACCAGGATGTTTGGGAATGTCACCCACACCTGTGATGATGGGGGTGTTTGGCAAATAGTACTCAACTATGGTGAGGTACATATACAAATCCGAATAAAATACAATGTATAAACATTTAATGTTACAAAAAAAATTCCTATCCTCTGGGTTTATAAACGAGGAAATAACTTTCTCATAGAACCCACACATTTTAGGCAATGTCTAAATGCATAAAAATAGAAATAAAAAATACAATCCAAAATTCATGATTTTATTATTTAAGGAAAATGGATTTATTTCATATTTAATAAATAGAATAACTATTCTACATAGAAAGAAATGTTAATCCATATTTCCATCCCATTATATTATATATAAATATTATGCAGTTAAACCATATATCACATAATCAATTTCCTCTGTAAATGTGCCCATTTGAAATTATTAAAATGTTGGAGATAATTCGACTAACACTTGGGTGGATATTAATTAACCAACCACACATGAAAATCACACCAAGATAAAATGCATAATAGATAAAAACATACTTCATAATTTATTAGGTCATCCCTTATTCCATTCCACTTAATATAGGGTGTTATCATAGAATATATACAATCATCAGCCATCCCTTTATTTTAATAGAATTTATGTGGTTAAAAAATTATATAATATGTGACAATAACAACCACATAATGTGAATGCATTACAAAACCCATAAACTAGTGCACAATCAAGGAACCCCCAATGGCCCTAACTTTTAGTCAGTATTTATCCCATAGAACTCACAAAGTCGATCAAAATATCAATAGACATGTAAGATCATCCATCACAACCCACTTCCTTTTTAAATACAATATATACTGATTCATTATATTTCATAATCAGGTTGATACCATGTTTGTATGAGTTAACTATAATAAACCCATCTCGCATGATACACATAAGGAGAATGGAAGGAAAACCTACTTGGAAGGAAGATGATCTAGACAACCTTGTTGCAACAAAACTAAGGGTGTGCGTATAATAAGATACTATATTGGGAAAAAACCAACCGAAACAACCAGGATACATGAATCCTATCGAAAGAAGGATTTGGGGGGAATAGTATCAAGAGAATTACGAATGAATGAATGATGGGAAGTCCCTAGCCTTAGAATGATTAGATTCGAGGCTCATGGGAGATGATATGGTTTTTGAATTTCTATGAAGTCATGATCTCAAAAAAACACACAGTTTTACCATATAGAAGGATCCTGGACTTTTATAAAATTAAATATAGTATTTTTATTAATTTTAATGACTTAAAAACAACTCAAATATGGAATTAAACACATTTTACATAAATGTGTTACTACAAAAGGGTAGAACTGAAAAAACTGGAAAATTATGGAAATTTGAAAAACTGTTGGAATGACTCACCATTGGAATGACTCGCTATTATAAAACTTAATTTTTTGAAAAAGATTCAAAGGACTCACCATATGAATGAATAACTAGTCGAAAACATTAAATTTGGAAATCCATTGCAATGACTCACTATTTGGATGAATCACTACTAGAAAATGGGAAATTTTGAATACTATTGAATTGAAATACCATTGGGATGACTCCACAATGGGAACCTTGAAAATTGAAATATTATTGTAATGAGTCATTATTGGATTGAGTCACCGTTGAAAAATTAGAAAATTTTAAAATCCTTTAAATGAATCCTCGTTGTAATGACTAATTGTTAGAAAACTAGAAATTTGGAAAATGTGGAAATTACTCACTATTGGGATGCCTCACTATTGGAAAACTGGAAATTTGAAAAACTATTGAAATAACTCATTGTTGCAAAACTGGATAATTATATAACTATTGAAATTATCACCGTTGAAATGACTCACTGTTTAAAAATTGGAAATTTGAAAATTTGATGAAATGATTCACCTTTGGAATGAGTCAAAGTTGGAAAACTTGAAATTTGGAAAACTCATGAAATGAGTCACCATTAGAATGAACCAAATGTCCCAAAAACCATCAAACTTAACCCTAACACATCCAACACCATATTTCTCCCAATATAATAGACTAGAATTAAAATTCCATTACATCAGATACCCCTCAAACTATTCTCTCCCTAGAGAATTCAAAATCAACCCATATGAGAATTGTGGAAGGGTCTAAACAATCATCCCTTAGGATAACTCTCAATAATATTATTGCACTGGAAACACTGCCATAAAATAAAACTATTTCCCAAAACAGCCAAAACATCATAACAATAAATACATCCTTGAACATAGGATGATGGGAAATAACATCCTCTAGTTCACCATGCCTTCCTAGTACCCGAACCAGCGGAGTGGTTCGCCCTTGAGAACCAAAAAAACTAAAGGGAAGTGAATAGTGGTGTCCAAACCATGATATACCTCTATTGATTCACGAGATATTGGCATTACAACAACCACTTGGGAAAGAAGTTAAAATATACCCAATATGGTAATCATAGTTTTCTTGGGGAGATACCTCTCAAATAAGAACACAATCACATAGATTGGTAAAAAATGTTTTCTACCATCCAAAATATATTCATTTTGAATAAAATAATGTGATTAAATTTTTCTTAAATATATAACATTCATTGAAAAATATTGTTTTTAAAACAAATTCCATACGCTCTGATAACCACTTTGAATTAGAACCAACTTTTAAATCATTTTTATAGCATGGTATTTTTCAAAATTCAATTTTTGAAAAAAAAACAAGAAATTTTGTAAAATAATTTTTCTCTAACATGTTTCTAAAGACATCTTATGAACATTTTGAAGGTTTCATGCTATTAAAAAATAATTTTGTTCTAATAATAGAACACTATCATGATTTTACCATGTTAATATCAACATAGATAATAATAAAATTTAGAAAACATTAATTAACATATTTCATGTGTCAAAAATATTAAACATGATTCTAAACAACCCAACATATCCAAGTATAAAATTCCTCCAGGTTTTTCATCAAAACATTATTTTCTAGGAAAAAATTCATTAAGAAATAGTAAACTTTCTAACATTTTAATTTATATTTTTAACAGGTTCGTTTCATTCTTTTAGTAGTTTCAAATATCAGTCCAATACCAACAATAAAAATTATATTAATATATTTAGAAATACCACTGGAATACAAGTCACTTGAACCCATCTACCACACCATGATATTGTCCACTTTGGGTAGTACTAACTCACCCACATGGTTTTAAAACGGTGCATAATATAACACATCAGGATGCTTGAAATAAATTCTCTTTCTTCAAATGTTTTAGGTCACAACAAATTTAATTAATGAAAAATGAATTCCAAAAAACACAATAAACAAGACAATAGTTTCTTATTCCAATCAATTAATTTATAAAAAAATTTCTTCCTGGGAGCCAAGCCCATGTTTATTATTTTTATTATTTTCAAACAAACATGTTATTTTATTATAGACGTTATTTTATTACCCATTTAATGATAGGCGAGGGACTATATAAATACAATCATAATCAAAACACAATACAGAAAATCATCTTACAATAACTACCACACATCTCTTCTACCACACATCTCTACCACTACAAAAGACGACAATTGGCCAAACATACTATCTGAAAAAAAATCACTAGACATTTTAAACAACCACATCACTACACCACTTTATTATCCATAAGAAACCAAAATTTTTGAATTACCTCTTATTAAACCTTATCCTTCACACCTCCCCAACTAATTATCACCATTATCATCACTCACAAATCCCAAAATAGAAAAATTGATTAATTACCTCTCCTTTGTCGAGATATTATCTTCTATGGTCCGCACTGAGTCACCAACATAGTTTTAATAGTTTCAAAGTACAACATGTTTCGGTTGTGGATCATGTTTACCCCTAGTAGTACACAAGAAGGTTTTTGAACTACATGTTATAGAAGGAATCACAAAAAGAAATATCACACATAGAATCAACACATAACATCATCAATAATTACTCAGGGTTTATATTACACTATCTCATTATTTATCAATGGTAATTTCACAAAATTTTAAAATTTTTATGGGGAAACAGTTCATTAGACATATATATGTTATTATCCTTTTATTACATGGCATGTTTAAATGAGTAGTCATATCAATGGTCTGATTATCTACAATAATCATAAACCATGAAGGTTTACAACATCTACTAATTACATAAAGGCATACCAACACATTAATGTAATGATAAAAATGTAACTAAAAACTACACATGAATATTACTAAATTATTTCTTGAGGGATATTCAATATTTTTTTTAAATAGTTCAAACATGCCACCTTGTTAAAGACAAAATAGTACACATGTCATATCACACATCATGTTCAATATTCAGTAAAAAAATATTATAGGTTCATATTATTACCTAAATAATAACACTACCATATTCATTTGAAAAATCCCTCATGATGTAACACCTTGACCCTAGTTACCTAGAGTTAGTGCATTATTACATAACACTGGCATGATCAAAAGGGATCAAATATTGAAAGACCGATCAATTTAGCTACCTTAGAAGTACTAGATACAAACATATGTTTTACATTACATTATGAATTGAAAAAAATAAAATTGTGTCTCATTTGAACTAATTAATATACTTATATTATCCCTATAGGTTAGTAAATAAATATTTCTTCACATCCTAGGAAAAATAAGACATAGAATGGGGTGATATTAGGTGATCAGTAAGGACAACACTATAGCAGAAACTATCATAAATAAGCTTAATGATTTTGGGAAATATATTAGACTAAAACACAAGCCTTTTAAACATAAAATTCAGAATAATATGTAAAACATAAATCAAATAATTCCATTTAAATATTCACATGAATACTATACCTGTCGAATAATCACATGTAATATCATTAGCCTATTTCATAATGATGGAAGGCATAATGTAGGACATCATAACCACGTAGTCAAGGCCTCGTGCCAACACTATAAATTATACATTTCCAAGGCCTTATGCCAAGACACTAGTTTGTGTCATGAGACCAACCTATGCATCGAGGAGCTATAGTGGGCCCCCCCCATCACATACTGTTTCCAATGCATTCCTCATATGAAAATGTTGAAACATAACATACACATTTGAATTAAAAATAGAATAGGAAATGTTAATACTCTAACCATAAACCATGAATGGTTTAAAATAACACATCCACAATCAAACATATCACAAAATCTTCAATAAAATATAGAATATTTTATCATACTAAATCCACATCAAACAAGTGTAAAATCCATCAATGGATGTTGACATAGATGAAATAGAAACTATTTGAGAAAAATATTTCTTTCTAGTTTGAAATCATTTAAAAGTCACATAATTATAAAAAATATATTTATTTTGAAAATATTATTATAAGAATATATGGGAATATTCTAAGATGTTATAATGGAAAAATTTAGCCTCACCCTCCGTATAAGTTTACAAAACATTCTTACCTTAATTTGTTGAAAAGGTCATAAAATAACTTATTTTGAAAGCGAAGAAATGATTTATTTCAAACCATTTTAGGAAAATTAAAATGGGGAATAAGTGACTTTAATTGACAGTCTAGTAAATAGTAAAATTGTTTTGAGATACCTTTTTAATAAACATGGATGTAGATGATTAATATGTCTCGGTAGATACTCACATATAAACAACCTCAGATAATAAAGAGATTGTAAAATTAACCCTTACCATGTAATTTTACCTGGCCGAGGGTAAGTTAACCTCTTTAATAATATTCAAATCATTTTTATTAAATTATACAGGAACCCCATCCATAAATATGATATCATATATTATCTTCTTATATTTCTTTGTTAATAATATTTTAGTAGTGTCATTGTTTTGGGTTTTATCTGATTCATATTCATTTATATTTTTCATTATGTAAGTAATATTTGGTACAGATAGGTTATATTTGATTCATATGTGTAATGATATTAATTTCTTAAACATTATTTTTAATAATAAAATGAAAATTATTATTGAATGGCTACAATGTGGAATGAATCTCATCACATTTGTGGAGATGATAATCTCTACGTATGCACAGGTGACAATACTATTCAATTAATGGTGAGATCATATGAAATTGGATTTTATATCATATATGAATAATAATTAAAAAGATATATTTATTATTTACATCAATTATACTCATTATTATACCCATCCAAATGATAAAGTGTTTGATACCATGCCGTGGGGACGGTAAGTTGTACATACGCACTTATGGAGACTTTTTAATTCATATGATGGAAATAACAATGAATACGGTAGTAATAATTTATACTATCATTACAATATATATATTTTACTGGATTTATTATTTTGTTATGGAAACAACAATGAAAGAGGAAGTGGACGAAGAAACACACATTAAAATAGGTGATGAAATTATTTCAACTTCTTTAGGTGCTTCCATTTTATTTGATCAAAAGGGGTACTACGATCAGATTTTGGATAAAAATAAGGCCTTTAGGTTTAAGTCATTATAGTTGGGACGATATTTGAGTAGGGTTTGTTTGATCCAAATGGCTTTGGAGGTGCGATTTGGAGAGAAGGGGAAGTACCCTTTTATAAGATAGGTGAGGGTAACATTAGAAAAAACATAAAATATTATTTTAATATATCATTATATTCGGTTTATAATTGCTCCAATAGGATTATTTCGTTGATAAGGAGGGGATGGAACGCAACACCCTCATCCAAAAAGTTTTTGATAGGTTTAGGTTACCATATTAACCTTATCATTTAGATTTAACTCTTAGTTAAATAGTTTAACATTTACCATGTATTCTTGTATTCCTATTACAAATGGTTATTAAACATACTATAAAAATCCTAGTTAACTAAAATTGGTAAATTAACATAATATATATCATTATCTATGTCCTTTTTCCAGACCATAGATTTTTAAGAATATTATATCATTTAACAATATAATATTTGTTTTAAAAACACATTTTTTACACTACTTAGTATTTGGTTTTTGGGAAAATCAACAAAACATTCTTACTTAAAAACAAAATACATTAAATAAATCCTAAAATGTCATGTTAATATAGAAGATCCATTTAATTCCTCATAAGTCTCAATTTACAATTATTTTTATATTTATAATATCAATTATTTTAATCTATCATCAATAAGGTAATTACTGCATCATCATTGTGTAATAAATAAATTAAATTATGTAATGCCTAAAAATTATAAATAAAATAGCATTATTTATTAAATCTTCTTATCTATCTAAATAATATATATAGTCTAATTTAACTGTTGTATAACTCAATACTGAAAATTTTTTAGTTATTAAAATTTGAATTTAACACTTTTAACTCTTCTTTATATAAAATAATAGTAAATGTCCTAATATAATCCAAGTGGATCAAAGAGGATCATATTTATTACGATGGTTTATTTTTTTTCGAAAAACACTAATACCTTATAATTAGGACATGTTTTAGGGTAATTATAATATCATTTGTACCTTTAATTACCCTATTTACTTTTAACCACGGTAAAAAAAATTCAAAAGTTGATATTCCGAAAAAAATATTTTCATCTTATTAAACCAAAATTTACTTAATAATTTCAACAATGTCTTTCATAGTTTTGAAATTAAATTAACATAGGTGGTAAAATTAAGTTTTATGCCAATTTGCAAATGTTTCTAGATGGTGGGTAAAAGATGTTAAAAAGATCTATAAAATTTTATAAAGCTAATTTTGTCATTATATGAATCCAATGAATTAGATTGAACGTATATAGGTATTATGTATCTATTTTGAATTAAAATATATTTAAATAAAATAAATAATTTTTTAAAAAAATAGTCGGTTTTAAACAATAACACAGCGTTTTTCACTATTTATCAAAAATGAATGTTCTGAAAAAAGTGCCAAAAAATCACCCTAAGCCAATTTTGATATTCAAAATCAAAAAATGAAGTCCATTTTGAAAAATATAATTTATAAAAATATAAAAAGTGGATATTACTATTCTTAATGTCTTGTTTGATTGGTCATGGTGTTCTAGAACTCAATGTTGCATACAATGCAAGTTATTATATTATTCGAAGAGAAACGTACTATGTATGCTTGGGGTGTCACGTCATACTATCCTTTAAATAATTTGGTTTTCTAAATTTTATGAATACTACTGCATAAAACTATTCGGTTGGTTCTTCATCATATGTTTCTCTGGTTCTCATGTTACTTCATCCATCTTATTTTTTCTCCATAGAACATTTACCAGATGAGTCTTTAGTTTCTCATTACTTGTTCTCTTATATCAGGAATTTTGACAGGATCTTCAAAATAAGATAGATCTTGTTCTAGTTCTATTTCTCCATTGCTGAGAACATGCATTGGTGAAGTCATGTATTTTATCAATAGTTATAAATTGAACAAATCTTGAACTTTAGCGAGACTTAGAGAAATTTCCAAATGGTATGCTATAACTCCAATTTGTTCTGGATTTTTGAAATGTATGATGTTCCTAGGACATAATTTACCCTTATTTCCAAATCATATAACTTCCTTCCATTGAGATACTTTCAATAAAACATACTTTCCTACTTGAAATTAAAAATCCATCCTTTGGTTATCAGCATAGCTCTTTTTCCTACTTTGTGTTGATTTGATGTGGGTTTGGAAAATATTCACCTTTTCCATTCTTTCCACAACAATTTATGGGCCTATGAGTTTTCATTCACTATGATCATCCCAACAAGTTGGTGTACAATATATCTTTCCATATAACGCTTCATACGGTACCCTATGAATACTTTAAGGGAAGATATTGTTATAGGAAAATTCTAGAAGATGTAAATATTGATATTTAATACCTTGAAAGTCAAGTGAGAATGATCTCAACATGTCTTATAAGGTATGAATAGTCTGTTCTGATTGTCCTTCAGTTTGAGGGTGGTAGGTAGTGCTCAAACGAAGTTCAGTATCCAGGGCCATCCTAAGGCTTTTCCATAATCTTGATGCAAAATGTGGATCATGATCAGAAACTATTGATAGGGGTACTCCATGAAATCTTACAATTTTATTAATATATAGTCATGTTAAATGTTTATGTGGAAAATCCTCCCTTATAGAAAGAAAATGTGTTGACTTGGTAAGATGATCAATAATGTCCCATATTGCATCGTTCCTTCTAAGATTCTTTGGGAGACCCTTGACAAAGTCCATCATAATATCATCTAATTTCCCCTCAAGTATAAGAATTGGTTGCAAGACTCTTCGAGCATGTTGTCTTCCAGCCTTCACCTGTTGACAAACCGAACATCTTGACACATAATCATCAATCATCCTCGTCATGTTGTCCCAACAAAATTTTTCCTTCCAATCACTATACATATTAATTCAATGAGGGTGTATAGAGAAATTGGAGATATGATAATCATCCACAAATTCCCTTTTTAGATCAGGTATGTCAGGAACAATAAGTCTCTTCCCAAATTTTAAAATTCCATCTTCATATATGATGTCAATAAATCTCCAATCATTTACAACATTAATTTTCTTTTGAAGCTCCACATCATCAGTCTGAGAACATTTTATCCTTTCACGTAAATATTTTTTGGCAACCATTTGAAAATTTATTGATATTTCACCTTTCATGATTATTCACAAATTTGTATTTACATGATCATTGAACATAGGATCCCTTTAAACTCTCATCTTGATCAAAACTCTATGATATTTTCTACTCTAAGAATCCTCCACCTTATTTTCCTTCTCTGGGTGGTAGTGTGTAATGAAATCATAATCCTTCAGTAGTTCAATCTTCTTCTTTTCCTCATGTTGAGTTCTTTCTATGAGAAAACATACTAAAAACACTTTTGATCGGTATATATCTCACATTTTTCACCATATAGATAGTTTCTCTATATCATAAAAGCAAATATTACAGCTTATATCTCAAGATCCTGACTGGTATAGTTTTGTTCATGAATTTTTAGCGGTCGTGATGCATAGGCAAAAACTCTATCATTTGGCATAAGGGAACAACCATTTTCTTTTATTTGAATCATCATTATAAATAACAAACCAATCATTTTATGATGGCAGAGTCAAGATAGGATAATTTACTAATCTTCCATTTAGTTATTTAAAACATTATTCACACTATTTTTTCAAAACAAATTAACACCTTTACATGTGATCTTGGTTAATGGGTTAGCCAATCAAAAAAAATTCTTGACGAAATGCCAATAATAAACAGCTAAACCAATAAAACTGCGTACCTCAGTTATACTTTTCTATGATGGAAATTATTATATTTCCTTGGGATTTGAAGGATCAATAATGATTACATCCTTAGAGACAATATGTCCAAGAAAAGAAATTTCTTGAAGCTGGAATTCACACTTTTTGAACTTCCCATATAATTCATTTCTTATGAGGGTTTTCAGAATAGTGCCCAAGTGATTTTAATGATCTTCATAGAATTTTGAGTATACCTAGATATCATCAATAAATACCACTAAAAATTCATCAAGATATTCCTTGAAAACTCTATTAATTAGATCCCTGATAATATAGGGTGCATTAGTCAGTCTAAAAGGAATTAATGTAAACTTGTAATGACCATACCTGATATGAAATGATATCTTCAGAATGTCTTCCTTCTTCACAAACAACTGATGATATCCATATCGAAGTTCAATCTTTGAAAAATATTGAACTCCATGAAGTTGATCGAATAAATAATCAATTCATGGTTAGCGATACTTGTTCATTATTGTAATAGCATTGATCTCCCTATAATCAATTCCCAAACTCTTTGATCCATCTTTCTTCATAACAAAAAGAACTGGGTCTCCCCATGTATAAATACTAGGGATAATAAATCCTTTATTACTCAATTCACAGAGTTGTTTCTTTAGTTTCACAAATTCCATAGTGGTCATTATATATGGGGTCTTTGATATGGGCATTGAACAAAGAATTAAATTAATGGAAAACTCATTTTCCCATTATGGAGGATGTCTAGTTAAATCCTCTGGAAACACATCAACATATTCATTCGTAATAGGTACATCCTCTATTTGATCATTCCATTCCTCGCCCATAGTTATTTCACTCTCATCCTCCATAATAATTGAATTTAGTAGAGCTATTGGGGTGGATCTAGATAAGAATCAGATGGGGACGTTTCTGCTCTAATGATAAGGTACTCATTATCATCATCGAAAACTATAACCTCATTTTTCATATAATAAATCTTCACATCATGGTCTGAAATCCAATCCATACCATGGATTATATCCAATTCAATCATGGGTGTGATGATGAGATCATCAGATAAAGCACGATTATATGCCTTAATGGGAACTGATTCACCAAGCATTGATATAAGGATTCTTCCCTAAAATGTTTTTACTTACAACTACCTTGTTAAATCAAATTGGAAATTTCTAATTTTAATAGATAAATGGGATGAAATGAAAAAAATCTATTATCCAGAATCAAATAAATCATTGGATAAACTTGAGGAAACCATTAAATTACCTACCACCACACCATTCAGAGCATCAAATTCAGAAGTAGTGATCACATAATCTTGGCCTTTCTCCCATGGCCTTTTCTAAGGTATGTTTTTTTGGCACATATGACATTTATTTTCATAATTCCACATTTATCTAAAATTTTAGAATTCAACATTGACATCCTCTTTCATTCCCATACAATAAAGAGCATGGTTTCCTTTTTCAACATACTTCTAACAGAATCCCATTCCCTTCAGGTAAGTACTGGGGAATTTCTTCCCACATTTACTACATGATGGAAATTCAACTTTTCCCTCCATACCCTTATTTACATTTCCATTGTGTTCATAATATCTCTTCTTCTCTTTCTTTTCTTTATAATCATAAGATTTAAATAATTATTTTTCAATCTTGATAGCTCACGAGACAATATCATTATACAATGATAAAGATTGTGTGACAAATTCTCGATGGAGAAATGGTTTTAACCCATAAAATAATCCATCAATATTACTCATTATGTAATGTATATAACATATTGCATGCCTTTCTAACCTTGTAATGTTATCCTCATTCTTTGTGACATTCTCATCCTCCTTTTTCTATGAACTCAAATACTGTATTTTCCAAATCCGCTCGATGGTCATGAGAAAAGTATTTTTCTAAGAAAATCTCTTTAAACTAACTCAATTATATATTTGATACTTCTTAATCCTAATTAGTGTTTTTAATTAATGACCACTATTGATCTATATCTCCAATAAGGCAAAAAACTTCCAGGAAAATATTTTCCCTTTCTCTACTCTTCAAAGCATGAAATATTTTCTCTAAAGAACGTATCCATTCATTCAATACAAATGGATTTTTAGTCCAATTGAATGTTGGTTATTGTTTCCACATGAAGAAGTATAACATTGATACTTTAGATTTTGTATTAGGGTGCTCCATACGAGTAATGTTATTATTCATAACCAGAGTGAGTTGTCCCAGTATGGTAATAAGTTGTTCCACACCGGTTGCATCACCACATCCACTATAATTATCTTGAGTAAGTGGGAAATCCCTACACGGTTTACATGTGTTGATATGGTTTCCATTCCTTACACTAGGTGACATTTCTAAATAATGGAAAACACAAGATTAGTTTATGAATCACAATACAAAATTCCGAACTAGTAAAATAGAAAACATAAGTTTTACTATTTTTTCATATAATCCATAATCAATTTTTTTGATGAAGTATGTACTCTTAAATTTTTCATAATGGTTTTTGAATAAAATGTGAATTATGTTGAAGTTGGTGTCATAGAACCAACATCTTTGTACATTATTCATTAATAAATTTCTTATCACATCTTTATTGTTCTTCGCTATGAAAATGCATCTGATAATGTCCTAAGGATAGTAGTGGAAATAGATGGTTATTGTGGATCCCATATATGATGTGAACCTAAAAGGGCCATGACACAGTTCATGATTCTATGTTTTATGGCTGGATGATGTTATTTGAGGGACATAAATAATACAGGCTATTGGTGGTGAGGACTCATAAAATTTTGAGGCACTTTCTGATGGTGTGTACCTTTGGTAATATCTAAGAGGATATAATGAAAACGAGACCCAATAGTTGGAAATACACATTTCATGGTGTCATTTGATGATCTTATATGCAGACATGTGTATTTATCCTTAGACATTAAAATTATTATTAATGAGTATTACATAATGCAAACAATGATATATTGATGAAAACTTTAATGACACATTTATAACTATGTGGTAGTGTATGTTGGGTGAATCACGAGTAATATTGCATTAATAGATAATGAAATAAAGGATTTGTCCCTTATGTTCAATAATAGAAGTAGATATCTCAAGACCTTTTGTGGAATTTATTTAGCCAAAATAAATCCACATCTATGGTATGGAATGGGCGAGTTCAATTTCAGAAAGTCAAAGAAATAATAATCGATGACATGGGTTGATGAAACTAGAATAAAACCAACATGATTTGAGATATTGAGATAAAGGGATTACATTACACTGTAAGAATTTGTAGTTGGTGACACGTCAATACAACGTTAACTTCTTTCTTTATGGGTCCCTTGTCATGATGGTATAGGCTAACCATGGTCCTTAGGCAGGCTTCGCCTAATTCCATTGAGAAAGAGGCCTAGAGGGTCACAAACTATGTTTGTCCAAGTATCTCTGTTAAATATTAATTTAACTAGTTGAATAAAGATTATTCCCGATTGTGGTTTAATAAGTATTTAAGGATTTCTGATCGCATTTATTTCGACACTAGTTATTCGAGAGAATATATTATCGGTGGAATAATATATTTATTAGTTAGTAATGTAGTGATATTTATTTTATAACTAAATAGCTAGTATTCAAGGTCTCATAAATGTGGTGAAAGAAATAAAGAGAATGGAAAAAAAGTACACATAGTGTATATTAATATACATGCTGTTTAATTTTCCAAGGAATTTAAAAGAAATAAAATTATTTATTTAATTAAAAAATATTAGGTGTAATTAACTATGAACAAGTCAAGTAATTAAAAGTGATAACCGTTATTATTATGACCTAGGGTATTTTAAAGAATTTAATGAAATATATAAATCGTTTCAGTTAATTAATTCATTTTTATTATTCAATGTAATTCAAATCGCAATTATATAAGTCTTATTATCCTAGTCATTTTCAGAGTGGTTTCCAAAAAACATCTAGAGAATTCTCTCATGCTAAGAGAGATTATATCCATCCAAGAACACTCTCAAGATACGAGAGATGTATCATTCTCCCCCAGATCAAGCCCATCGAAGGAAGACAACGCAAGTGAACGTTCTACTACACTATCACCCAGAGATCCCTTGTGTGACGTATAGAAATATGTGGAGAATGTGTGGGTCATCACTACAGGAATCATACACTTGGATTCTATGATGCAATGATGGATCCCATTGGATCGTGATCGGAAACATCAATAGAGAGAAAATATCATCATTGTAATTATTTCCTTTTAATTAAATTAATTATAACCAACATATTATGATCATCTATACAGTTCAAAGACTCCCCTATTTCTTTTTTGTTCTTTGTTTTATTTCAAAGATCATGTATTTTATTATCGTGACATATATCGGATTGATCGTTGTTAATGCTAAAATGAAGATGGGTACACCTACCAACGTGATTCCACTGCTCTCGGAACCTACAAGTAGTTTTAGAGCAGTCATATCATTGATTATAATTATTTATTTTTCCATTTCTAATTTACGTATTTAATAATTTAGTTTTTTCAATTTGAGTTAATCGTTCTTTAAATCGGAATCTCGAGATATATTTTCTATCTCTCATTTCTTGTTCACCTTAAAAAAAATACTTTTTCATTTAATTTTGATTCAAATAAGACATAGGATCTCATCCTGATGTGGAAAACATTCATGGTTATACAACACTAGTATACACGGTGTTTATTCAGAAGTACACTTCATGTAGTCTTGTTTCAATGCATCAAACAGGTATACCAAATCAGGCCTTGTGTTGGAGTATTTCAAAGTAATAAATGACACTGTGTGTTGACTATGAACAAGTGGAACACGGTTTCAATATTACCTATCGTGTGGTCTACTAAAAATGACGTGTAGTCCCTTTGGGTTAAGGTTGGACTATGTACCCATACATGGCTTGCCCGGCTGTAAACTATGTAAAGAGGATCCGAAATAGCGTGTGTCCCACTGAACACGCCATGTGCTCCAAAAAATTCGCAAAGTACATCTACACACCATGTCCCAGGGAATTTACTCCAGATGGATAGTGACCCAAAGTAAACACCATGAAGTCAAAACTATATGTCATGTACTAATCTGAATTATGCAGATTTATTAAATTTTATTATTATATTATACAAACCTGTGAGGCGTGTACCATAGTGCTGGCGTAAAGCTGAGGCACAACATGTGATAGTTGATTTATATATGTGTGTTTAATTTTACTTTTATGTCATGTTCATTTATACTCATTGGGTAGTTAAGAACATGAATTCACTTGGTTGCCTCAATGGTACCAGTTACGTACAAAGATAATTTTAAATGAATTTATTTGTTTAGAATTATGATGGATGAGAATCTCAAGGAAATTCAGAAAATGGATTAAGATAAAAGGATTGATTAATGAAATATAATTAATTGATTTCAGCATGATTTATCAAAAACAAGAATGATTAAAGTATTGAATGATTTTTTTATTTATAATAAAAAATCCTTACATTAATGGATGATCAGGATCATGAACAAGACCTTTGTAAGTGAATGATATTTTTATTTTTATTTTTATTTTTAATTTGTTGGCCTACAAGCCTTATCCTCATTAATATGTAGGGCCTACATGCAAGATGTTTCTTTTATGTAAAAACACGTTATACCCCTCACATATTTGTGAGATAATGGTATATGTAATGGATGGGGCTCCCATGCTAGTGGAGTCGGCTCTTGTTAGGATCCATGGTGAAACAAATCCTAGGACATACAAATATGAATAGGTGAAAAGCTGTAAGCATGAACCCAAAAGGATCAAGGTGTTTCTCCCCCAGGTCATGGGTTATTTTATCAAACACTAGATAAACTACCAAATGGATCAATCTCATGATCATAACATTTAGTTTATTTCTATCAGTTACATGTTTCATTTATTGTGGCTGTGTCTTCACAATCACAAAATTATTGAATTAATATAGCATACAAGATGGAAATAATATAAGACCTACTTATGCATGAATATTATCTTAGACATGGTTAATCACTTATTTATATCCCACTTAATATTAATAATAATGTAATCATAGAGAATAAAAAGAAAATTTATGTATAAGGATAAAATACCTCATTGAAAATATTATGTAGGTATAGCCATCCATAATCTTAATTAGAATAAATCTATAGTTCAAAGTGCTTGACCAACCATAGTTATGGTGCATAAAATTATAAGGGAATTCTAATTCAAGGTTTTGGCTTGACATTACATGGTTTTCATCAAGGGTTGACAGACACAACAAGACTTGGTGTGACCAAGAGGCAAAGGCTGAGGAAATCCAAAATAAAAGGATTTCATGATTGGAGAGTCCACTCAGAGGATCCCGGAGCTACGAGTTAATGATGTTGGAATTCGGAATGTCTATATAAAACCCTTAAAGTTTCTTGACCAACCTTGGTTGGGGTAGTGCGAAGGGAAATATGGATCCTTGCCACTAGAATATTCAGGAAAAAAAATCTGAATACAAATGGTGAGGGATATTGGATTTCAATAAAATAGTGGGTGACTAAAAATGTTTTAATTTTTTTATTTGTCTCAGTTTTATCATAAGAAAGTACTAATACTTTTATCATCTTAATTTGAAGAAACAACAAGAAAACTAACATCAAACATATCATTATGAACCATATTCGATAAGGAATCCCATCACACCAACACCAATTTCAAGGAATGGCATAGGCCTTTATGCGTCATCCTTCGCCACATGAGGAAATTTTACGTGCTGGAGGATCCAATTCCAGTTGCGCCTAGAAAAGAGGCCAGTGGTGAGGAACTAACTCTCTAAATTAAACATATGGATGATTCCACATATTTCTAATGTTTCATGTTATCATCTATGTCTTTTGAGCTCTTGAAGAAATAGGAAAACATGGATGCGTATAGAATGATATATCAACTTAATGATCTCTATCAAGAGAAGGAGAGATAGGGGATATATGAGATCTCTAATGCCTTGTTCACAACTAGACTTAGAGAGTCTGTGCCTACTGGGCCTCATGTAGTCAATCTTATTGGCTACATTGAATGCCTTGATATATTAGGGATTATGTTCTCGGATGAGTTGAATATAGATCTCATCCTATCAACACTCCCCAAGACCTTCTCTTACTTTATTGCCATCTACATCATGAAAAACAATGAGAATAGTCTATCGGAACTTATGACCTTAATTCTCTAGGTAGATAAGGACATGGTGTGTGACAGACCTGCAATCCTTATAGGGAATAAGAAAAGGAAGTAAAAGGCAAAGGGGATAAGGACTCATAAACCGTTTGACATCCCTAAGCTCCGTCCTTCCAAGAAAGATAACATCAAATGGGAGGGAAAGGAATGGGAGGCGGTATGTTTTTCATGTGGGAAGTAAAGCCACTGGAGGATGAACTACACCCAGAAGTGTGGGGATGACAAATGTGTGTTTTTTTTAAAGTTTAATCATTCCATTTCTAAATATTGGGTATTATATGCAGCTTTAGGGGCTCACATCTTTATAAAAAAGAAATAACCTTGTAGATTTAGATATATTCCTAGAGGAGAGGAAGATCATCATGTTTCCAATTGTGTGAGGCTGGCTACATTGGCCATTGGAAATTACCATATCTCATTGCCAATTGGGTTGATTTTGGTTTTACATAGCTATTATTATGTGCCTAGTGTTACCAAAAACATAAATTCTGTATCATGATTGGATATGGATGGATTTATTTTCATGTTTATAAATAAGGGTTTCTTATTTTATAAAAACACCATATGTTATGATATGGATCAGTTAAATAATATTTTGAATGTATTAAATTACAAAAACCATGTTTTTGAAATAGATAACGAAAAAAACACACATGACTCATATATCACCCAGTTGTGGAATCACCATCTCGATCAGGTAAACACGAATTGATTGACAAAGCTATTCCATGATGTCTATTTAGAATCTACTAATCAAAAACCATTAGATAGATGTCATGTTTGTTTACATGGTAAAATGGCCAAGCTACCTTTTGGTGAACAGGGTGAGAGGGCCACATAGCTTCTAATATTTGTTCACATGGATGTACGTGGACCATTTCAAGTAGAATATAAGGGTATATATTGTTACATAATTGCATTTTATTATGATTTGAGTTGATATGGCTATTTCTACTTAAAAAGGTATAAATCAGAGTCTTTAGAGAAATTTATGGAATTCAAGAATTCAGTAGAGAATCAGTGAGGAAAAGAGATAAATAAACTTCAATCGGATCAAGGAGGAGAATATCATAACCATAATTTCATAGATTTTATACAGGATTCTAGTATTCTATCTCATCACACTCTTTATTATACACCATTGTGGAATGGTGTTAGTGAAAGGAAGCACCACACCTTGTTAGACATGATGAGGTTGATGATGAGTCATGAAGATATTCCATTTTTCTTTTGGGGATATGTATTACAAACTATAGAATACACATTATACCAAGTTCCAACTAAGGCAGAAAATGGAATTCCCTCCAAGTTATGAAATGTAAAGAAACTAATTTTGTCGCACAAACGTGTATGGGGATGAGAGGTTTTTGTTAAGGACTTATTAGGAAATAAAACTAGCACCCCATGGCACTAGGTGAATATTTATAGGATATCCCAAATAAATGAAAGGATATTACATATATAACCCTTCATACAAGAAAGTGATTGTCTCCAGACATGTCATCTTTCCAGAGAGTGAGAAAATCCTAAAACATGATAGTGGGAGAAAGAATGACTTCGATGATGTTGATGCTCATGATACACAAGAGTTGGTAGAGGAACAATTTCCAAAGGTCACCATAGAAGAGGTTATAGAAACAAAAGTACTAAGTAGAAGGTCAAGATAGGCTAGTAAACTAGATATATTTGGTTTCCTAGTCACAATGTATGGTGAATCATTATTGATGGACAATGTTGAACCTCTATACTACATGGAAGCAGTAGAAATCCCAGAAGCTGGAAGATGGCTAGAAGCTATGAATTCTTATATGGATTCCATGTTTCAGAACCAAGTCTCGGTTCAGGTTGATGAGCAAGTTGATGTAAATCATGTTGGTTGGAAATGTTTATGCAAGAGAGAACTGGACCTGGAAGATCATGTTAGAACCTATAAAGAAAGGCTAATGGCTAATGGATTTAGGCAGCTTCATGGGATTGAAAATGATGAAACCTTCTCGTCAGTTTCCATGTTTAAATCTATAAGAATCATACATGCCATAACAGCTTACCATGACAATGAGATTTGGAAAATGCATGTCAAATTAAAATTCCATAATAGGAACATTCGTAAAGATGTCAACATGGCACAAACAGAAGGGTTTGTGACCTTAGGTGAAGCCAAATGGGTTTTCATGTTTCAGAAATACATATATTGATTAACGCAAGCATCCAGGTCATAAAAAATTTGATTTAATGAATCCATAAAGTAATTTTTTTCATTAAAAACAAATGTGAGCCATGTGTTTATAAGAGGATTAAAGGGAATGAATCTATTATCCTAGTAGTGTATGTTGATGACATATTTCTTATAGGAAATGATGTACCATTCATACTATCAGTTAAGGACTAGTTGAACAAATGTCTCTCAATGAAGGACTTGGGTGATGTAGCCTAATTTCAATGGATCTAAATATTTCATGATAGATCCAAGAGGCTTCATAGACTATGTTAGGCTATATACATTGAACATATATTAAAGAGATTCAATATGTATCAATCCAAGAGGATATTCGTTCTAGTGTCACTTGGCCAACATCTTTCTAAGAAAATTTGTCCTCAGACCCAACAGGATAAAGATAGAATTAGTATGATCCCATATGCTTCAGTTATAGGATCCATATGCCATGTTATGCACTAGGATTGAAGTTTCCTATGCACTGAACATGGTAGGAAGATATCAAGTGGATCATAGAGAACAACATTGGACTACTGTTAAGATGATTCTTATGTATCTGAGAAGAACTAAGTATACGTTCCCGGTGAATGGATGAGATGAGGAACTTGTCATCAGTGGGTATGCCTATGATGGTTTTAGAAATATCAAAATGATTTGATTTCGCAATCTTGATTTGTTTTCTATCTCAATGGATGAGCTGTGAGTTGGAAGAGTTCAAAGAATCTAGTTGTCGCTGATTCTATTGTGGAGTCTGATTATATGGAAGCCTCAAATTCATCCAAGGAAGCCATCTGGATTCCGAACATTATCCAAGAATATGATATATTACCTATTAGTAAAGATCCTATCACATTTTATTGTGATAAAACTATAGCAGTGGCTCTTTCAAAAGAACTAAGGTCACATCAACATACAAAACACATACTCTGAATGTGTCACCTATTGATGGATTTTTGTCAAAGGGGTAAAGTTGCAGTGAGATGAATGACCATGAAATAGAATGTGTTATACCCCATGAATGGAGTATTATCTCAAATTAAGCTAGAATATCATGTGAGAGCTAGCGCATTAAAGGTTGTTAGTGGTTGGATCTAGTCCAATTCGGAGGCTTTGGGAGTTGGTGGCATGTAAACAACTAATTTGTAATTTATTCATTAATAATTTCTTTATCCCTTGTTGATTATTCTTTGGCATGACAATTAATGTGATAATTTCCTAAGGATAGTTGTTGCATTAAAGGGTCGTAGCAGATCCCTGCTATTATGAGAACCTCAATGCGCCATAACAACTCTCTTGAATATATTTTCTACGGTCTGATGGTGTTATTTGAGGGATACAAATAATACAGGACATTTGGGGTGAGGTATCATAAAACAGTGAGTCACCTTGTCATGGTATGCGCCCTTTTTCTTATCTAGGAGGATATTATGTTAATTAGACCTACCAATAGAAATCAGCATTTCCTAGTTTTATTGGATGTTCTTATATGTGGATGTTTGTATTTATCCTTGTACTTTATGATTATTATTAAAGGGTATTAAAAATCATGCACTATGATGTATTGATGAAAACTGTGATGATGCACTCTTCGTTGCGAGGTAGGATATGTTTGGTGCATCAGAAGTAATACACCATTAATAGATAATGCAGGAAAGGATGTTTATGTTATGTAACATAATGGAAGTGGACATCTCAAAACCATTGGTGGAATTGATATAGGGTAAATAAATCCATGTCCAGGGTAAGGAATGAGCGAGTTCAATTCCGGAATTTCAAAGAATGAATAATCTAGAACATGGGTTGATGGCACTAGAATGAAACCTACTTGATTAAATATATTGATACAACGGGATTATATTACATGGTAAGAATTCATAGGAGGCGACATGTCATTTCCGCATTAATGTATTTCTCTATGAATGCCTTGGCATGTTGCTAGATGTTATCCTTGGACATTAGGCAGGATATGCTTAATGCCACTGATAAAGAGGCCTAGAGGGTGACACACTAAGTTTGGCCATATATCTTAGTAAAATATTAATTAAACAAGTTGAATAATATTATTCATGATCACAGTTTAATAATTATTTAAGGATTCCTGATCACATTTATTTTGACACTACTTATTCGAGATAATATATTATGGGAAATTTAATATATTTATTAGTGAGTAATGATGTGATATTTGTTTTATAAATAAATATACATTATTAAAGGTCTAATAAAATATGGTGAATAAATAAAGGGAATGGAAAAAATGAAAATACATGCCTGGTATATTAATATACAATCTATGTATTTGTTCTGGAAATTTATGAGATATAATATTATTTATTTAATTAAATTATATTAGGTGTAATTTTATAGGTGCATGTAAAATAATAATAATATCAACTATTATTTTTAAGATATGGTGTATTTTTATGAATTAAATGAAATGAATTAATGCTTTTGGGTAATTAATTCATTTTATTATTCAAAGTGATTAAATTCCCAATTATATAATTCATATTATCCTATCCATTTTTAGAGATTTGTGCACAACAGATCTAGGAAAAGATATTATGCCAAGAGAGAACTATTTTCATCCAAGAACCACTACTAGAAATAAGATCTATACCAATGGTTTTGGA
The DNA here is from genome assembly GCA_963277665.1 of Viscum album. NCBI lineage: Eukaryota > Viridiplantae > Streptophyta > Magnoliopsida > Santalales > Viscaceae > Viscum > Viscum album. The sequence goes on along the minus strand of OY728155.1, from coordinate 266,295,740 downwards.
AAAAATGTTTGTATAGTTCATTAATTTGGACCTATACCAACGGTTTGGCCAAAAATATTGGTATAGGTCACTTATATGGACCACTACCAATGTTTTGGCACAAACCGTTGGTATATTTCCATTATAGAGACCCTATACTAATGGTTTGGACAAACTATTTGTATAGGTCCCCCCTATACAAACGTTTTTTCCAAAACCAATGGTGTAGGTCCCAAAATCAAAGAATATATACCAATGGTTCTCAAAGCCATTGGTGTAGGTCTATACCTATGGTTTTGAGAACTATTGGTATAGGTACATGTATTTTTAATAGAATCTTCTTATGGAGAACGTTAAATTAATCAAAATTTAAAATATTTATGATAATATATACATATATATATATATATATGAAATTATTTTCACAAAAATCATGTTAGGGTAGTGGTTAGGTCGTTCAATCATAAACTGGAGGTCCTGGGATAAAATCCCAAAGAATGTTAATTTTTTGAAATACATATACCAATGGTTTTATGGAAATATTGGTATAGATTTTCATATAACTTATACCAACGATTTTCAAAACTGTTGGTATAGGTCTATGCCAATGGTTTTCCGAAAACTGTTGGTATAGACATATCTTCATGACTTACGTGACCACAGTTCTCCAAATGTTGGTATAGGCTATACCAACGGTTTGGAGGCCTATACCAATGGTTCCAAACCATTGGTATAGTGTATTTTTACATTAGTAAACGCTCTCATTCTATGAGAGAGATATCATTCTCTAGACGATCAAGGTGATCGAAGGCAGACATCGCAATTGAATGTTCTTCCATGCAAGCACTTGAGGATCAATTTGGTGACATCCAGAGATACGTAGAGCACATGTAGATCACCGATAGAGGAACCCTACACTTGGATTCTATGAAGAAATGATGAATCACATAATATCTTGACCGAAAAAATTAACAGAGTGATAATTTCATCTAGGTAATTACTGTCTTTTAATTAAATTACTTTTTACCAACATATGATGATTCTCTGTATGGTTCCCAGACTCCCCTATTTCATTTTCATTATTAGTTCTATTTTAATGATCGATTGTTTTATTGTTGTGATGGATCTCAGAATGATCATTGTTGACAGTAAAATCATATTGGCAACACCCACGAGGCACTTCCGCTGCGCTCGGAACCTACAAATTATACTAGGAATATGCCCTTGGACTGACGTAACCAAGAGTACATCAAGGCCCATTGTCATGTACCAAGATACCCCGAGTCTAGACCGAAACTCATTATCCGAGTTTTAACTCCTAGGTACCTCTATGCTGGATCCACCTCCACCAGCTTGTATCTAGATAGGGATGTATTTCTCAGAAAATACAAAAAATCTCTACATTACGAAAATTATAGGAAGTTATTGAATACTAATCCTCAAAGACTATATTAGGGTAATGTTCTCAAATTTGAGTTTTTCAAAATCTAGCTTCCAAGGTTTGTACTAAAATTCCTCTCATACAAACTATAATTCCCCAACCCCAGTAACCCATAGTCAGTGCATTATTAAATAACATTGGCATGATCATAAGGGATCAAATCCATAATGACCAATCATTTTAGTCGCCTTGGAAGTAATAGATACAAATATAATATTTACATTACATAATTAAATGATGGAAAAAAAATTGTGTCTCTGTGGAACACATTCATCTCCCTAATACTATACCTATAATTCAGTCATAATATACTTCTTCGCATCCTGTAAAAAAATAAAACATAAAAAGTGGTGAGATCAGGTGCTCAGTAAGGATAAAAATATAGCGGAAAAATTCATAAACAAGATTAAACATTTAATAACATGTATATAACTAGAACACAATACTTTTAACAATTAAATTATGCATAATGTGGAAAAGATAAATCAAATAATTCCATTTACTTATTCACATGGATATTCTACTAGTCGAATAATCACATGTAATATCAATATCCAGTTTCATAATGGTGGAATGCATAATGATGTATATCATTACCACATAGTCAAGGCATCGTGCCAAAAATAAAAATAAGATTTTTTCAAGGCCTTGTGCCAAGACACTATTCTGTATCATGTGACCTACCGATGCATCGAGGAGCTATAGAGGGCTCCACCCATCACATACTATGTTCAATGAATTCCTCATATGTATATGATGAAACATAACATAAACACTAATATTAAAACTGGAATTTGAAATGTTAATACATTAACTATAAAACATCAATGGTATAAAATAACACATACAAATTCAAACATATAACTAATATTTCAATACAATATGGAATATTTTCTCAAAATAAATCAACATCAAATAAGAGTAAAATCCATTAAAGGATGTTGTCAAAGATGAAATCAAAACTATTTGAGAGAAATATCTATTTATATTTTGAAATCATTTAAAAGTAACATAATTATAAAATAAAACATTTATTTTCAAAATATTATTATAAGCTTGTAATGGAATCTTCTAAGGTATTATAACGTCAGTAAATAGTTGCGCCCACCATATAAGTTAAAAAAACATTCCTACCATAATTTTGATAAAAATGTCATTATATACATTTTTTGGAAAGCGACAGGAAGATTCCATTAAATCCATTTTATAGAAATTTATACAAGGTAAAAATTACTATAAACCATATTCTACTAAATAGTAAAAATGTTTCGAAATTAATATTTATGAAACATGAATGTGGTTGATAAAGAGGTCCCAGTATGTACACACTTATAAACAACCACGTATAATAAAGAGATTGTAAAATTAACCCTTACCTTGTATTTTTATTTGGACTAGGGTATGTTAAAATTTTATATAATAGTTAAATAATTGTTGTTATATTATATATAAACCACATACATAAATTTTATATCATATATGTTCTTCTGATATTGCTTTGTAAATAACATTTTATTAGTGTCATTATTTCGTGAGTTAACTGATTCATTTTACTTTATATATTTTGATATGTAAGTCATGTTTGATATGGATAGGATGTATTTGATTCATATCCATAATGATATTATGTTATTAAAAATTAATTTTAATTATAAAAGGAAAATTATTCTTGAATGGTTAAGATGGGGATTGAACCCCATCGCGTTTGTGGAGACTGTAATCTGTACGTACACACAAGCGACTATACCATTATATTGATGGTAAAATAATATGTAATTGCATGGTATATAATATATAAAGAGGAATTAATATGTTATATTTATTATTTACATCAATTATACTCATTATTATACCCTTACAAATGATAAAGTGTTGAATACCATGATGTGGAGAAGGTGAGCTGTACATATGCACGTTTGGTAAATTTCTCATTCATAGGATGGATAGAATAATGAATATTGTTATACCATATTTATAATAACATCACCTAATGTAGAATGTACTAGATGTAAAATTTTGTTATGGAAACCACAAATAAAGGGGAAGTGGAAGAAGAAAATAACTTTGAAAAGGGTGTTAAAATTATTACCTCTTCTTCAGGTGCTTCATTTTGATTTGATCCAAAGGGATCCTTAGGTTGTCTTTCGAATAAAAGTAAGGAATTTAGGTTGAATTAAGGGTAGTTGGAAAGATATTTTATTGGGTATTGGATGATCCAAATGGATTTGGAGGTGTGGTTTTGAGAGAAGGGGTAGTAGCCTTTTATAAGAGAGGTTATGGTAACTTTAGGAAAAGCATGAAGTATTAGTTTATTATAGAATCATATTAGGTTTATAATGGCTCCAAAAAAATTTATTTAGTGGAAAAGGTCGGTTAGGGTCTAAAACCTCTCAACCAATAGATATTAGATAGGATTAGGTCACTATAGTGACCATATTGTTTAGATTCAACTCTTAGTTAAATATTTTATCTTTTACCATGTATTCTTGTATTATTATAATAAATGGTTAATAAACATACTATAAAAGTCCATGTGAACCCCATATGGTTAATTAATTAATATATATCATTATTTAAGTAAACTGGCCTAAACTTATATTTTTAGTATTTTTATATCATTTAATAATATAGTATTTGTTTTAAAAACTCCTTTATGTCAATTTTTACAAAATTTATTATTTCGTTTTTGTGAAAGTCAAAATAACATTATTAATTAGAAAAAAATACATTAAATCTATCCTAACATGTCATATTAACCAGGAAAATTCATGTAAGGTATAAAAAGTCTCAATTTACTTTTATTGTTATATTTATAATATCAATTCTTTTGATCTTTCATTAATAATGTAATTACTCCATCATCATTGTGTCATAAATAAATTTAATTATTTAATAACTAAATATTATAAATAAAATACCAGTAGGGTCACACTTATCAAATAGAATTAGGACATGTGTTAGGGTAATTATAAGATCATTTTTACCTTTAATTACTCTATTTACTTTTAACTGTGGTAAATAAAATACAAAAGTAACTATTCACAAAAAAAATTATTTTCATCATATTGAACCAAATATTATGTTTTGATGTCAACGTCATCTCTCTTATTTTTTAAATATAATTTACAAAAGTGTTAAAATTATTTTTTATGCAAATTTACAAATGTTCTTAGAAGGTGCGTAAAAGACGTTAAAAAGTTCAACACAATTTATACCTCTAATTTTATTATAAAACAACTCCAATGAATTACATTGATCTTATATAAGTATTATGTATGTATTTTTACTTAAAATAAATTTAAAGAAAAATAAAAAAAATTAAATATAAATTTAGTTTTAAACAATAACGCAGTATTTTTCACTATTCATCTAAAATTGAAAGTTTTCAGAAAATTTTAAAAATTCACCCTAAGATAATTTTGATATTTTGAATCCAAAATTGAAGTAAATTTTGAAAAAAAAATTTATAAAATTTCAAAAATTGGGTGTTACAATTCATAATGGCTAGTTTGATTGGTCGTGGTGTGCTAGAACTCAATGTTGCATATAGTACTAGTAATTGTATTATTCTAATAAGAATATATCATGGAAGCTTGGGGTGTAACACATCATATGTTCTTGGGTTTAATTCAAATAATAAAATACATAGAAACATTTTTTTATAATCATTAATGCAAAATATAATTTCTATAAAAGAATTTGGATTATACATGTAGTATTACCATGTTTCATGATTTATCATTCTCAAGATAAATAATCACAAATCATTTCATAGATAAAGGAAACAATATTTATGATATTATGATTTAAACATCACATGTTCTATTAATAATTATCATGATTTATCATGTAGAGGATAAACATTGTAAAATTAATTCATTTTTTAGTAATTTTTTTATGAAATAGGAATAACATGATTCAATTTACATATCATTTTAGTCACGATATATGCCAAAATAGTTCTTACTAGAATTTCTCATAATATCCAGAAAAAGGATTTCAACTATAATTTTCCTTCCCATAAAAAACTACTAATGAATTTTCATGTGAGGTAATATTATTTTAGTAATTATAAATTTTTATCAGTCATAAAATAATAATTTTAAACTTTTAAATTGTATTATGTCTCATCAAGTTACCATAATCTATACATATCATCTTCCCAAATTTAAAATTCAATATAAAAGTAATATATACCCCCAAAAGTTTTTACAACAAATAGTCATATCAATACTATAGAAAAAAATATCTTACCAAATAAAGAGAATGTAATTCTTATCATGGTTTCCAAATGAAAATGAATTATAAATAATTAAGGTTGATATTTTCAGGCACTTCATAATTTAATTTCCAAGTTCCACATTTTAAAATAAGTCAACAACACATGCCTATGAAAAATTACAAATGGAATACAATGCAATACATATTAACTCACCTGAAAACTTGAATATTTATAATCATAGTTTAAATGTAATTTATTTTTTCATGCCAATGTGAAATCAAATCTAATGTTATATGCTTCGTAAGGGTTCCCAAAATTACATAGTTGATTTTAACAAAATACTGTAATCATGATTCTATATCAATTTCAAATATTATTAATACTAGATGGCATGTTATACAATTATACTAAGGATTAAAAAACATTATAAAGAAACATTATATATTGAAATGAAAACAACTCATTAAAACATCAATGATGTTTCAAACAAGCAATTTAATTCAGTTAACCATCATATTATTCATATAAAATATTTTAGAAAACATTAACAATTATATAATAATAATAGAATGAGATATTGTTAAAGAGAAAAATAAAATATTTCATGATTCATTTATTTCATTGTAATATTAAAACATCAAAAAATTAAAATAAGAAAACAACAGATCGTTATGCGTGAACCCCTCCATGGTCTCTACACTGCATGTAGTGATGCCTTACTTGATCATTAAGTGTGATTAGAGTCCTTTCATCAGATCATTGGGCCCCCTAAAATCCCATGTCATAGCCGGTCTTCCTAGGCCTATGTCACACAATAGTGTCACCTAGCACGGTTTCATACCTACCCATGTAATCCTCAGTATACCTAACACTAAACTACATACTATCTCTCGTTAATCATATCTGATACCATTCTGTCAAGAACCTCTACGTCCATGGATACCCCTCTAAGGATTAAAATGAATAAAGGTATATAATGAACCCCATGAGTTCCATCTCTAGTTTCCCTTAGGATGTTTAAAAGAACCAAGGGTACAAACTTCTCACAATAGGGATGAATTACCTTTTATAAGAAAACTAAATTCGAAGATATGATATTTAAACCAAAATACAAACCATGCCATTTTATAAAATAAAGTCAAACCATTCCATAATGCATGAATAAATCAATATCGATACAAATAATTCCTCCAAGGGAAATCCAGAAATAATGAAAACTAAGGTAGGGACAAAAAAATAGCTCGAAGGGTCTGAACTAGAAATGACTAGCATAGTTTGTGAAATCCTCTAGGAATCCGTAAAATAGATTATATATATGTAGAGTGAGTATACATATATAATTAGTAGGAAAACCTAAAGTCTCTCATAAACATGTGATAAGACAATACTAATGCACCCGTGTAATAGTAGTAGAAACAATCAACATCAAAATGGTATACTAACCAAAATCCTAGCCCCACCATGGCTCACTCACCAAATCATGCATCCATTTAATATAATATAACTTAATGTAAACAACATCGATGATTGGGTTATGAACACTACTTCGCACTAGTTTAGACACCATTACCTACTAGTAAACATTATCATGCACCCACTACTTCTGATAGAACCACATCACAACCCTCCATGAGACACCAGATCCAAAACCACATCTTGACAAATCTCCTTGGCCCCAGGACATATCACGTACCATCCATAAACACCTAGGCCACAAACCACATCTCGTCCCATCACCTCGGCTCTAAGCCACATCACATCCTACTAGCAGACACATGATACATAACCCACACCACATCCTAAAGACACCTGGGAAATTACAACACATGTCATCCTGAATGCACCCAAGAAAGCACCACTCTTATCATCCTAAAAACACATGGGAAAGCACAAATCTAATGAAAAAACATGTTACCCATAAAGAAAATAATCCTTGAAGAATTTTGTGAAATCACCACCTAGAATATGGAGCTGGGAAGAGTAGGTGGACATCCAACAATCCTCCCACTAGGATGTTTGGGAAAGACACCCCCCATTACTATGGGGGTGTTTTGAATAATATTCTCACCTAGGGTGGGGTGAATCTAGAAATCACAAGAAAATTAAATTTATATACATATAGAGTTATAAAACAAGCCCATATAATTGGGTAATAAACAAGGAACTATACATCTAACAGAATCTAGACAACAGCTTCCATGTCCAAATGCAGAAAAACACATAAGAAAAACACAAGACAAAATCATGTTTTTAGTGTTTAAAACACATCGAGTTGTTTCATAAATATTCATTAAAATAATTTCACTTATAAGGAATATTATTGCATATTTCCGACCAATTAGTTTATATATAATCATTATTTAGTTAAAAAACATATAACATCATAAATTTCTTCATTAAACACACCCATTTGAAATTATTAACAAGGACAATTTAATTAGATTAATACTTGGATTGGATATGATGGAATAAATCACACATCACACAAAAAATACCACACACCAATTTCTACATCCACATATCCTTACATCTATATCCATTTTCACAACTCCACTACATAACCATACCACACTAACCATTACAACCCCACTGCACAACTGAATCAACACAAACATCACATACCTACTATATGAAAAATCTCATCCAATACCATAAAATATCACAACATAGTCATATTACATACATAATTTTACTAGATCCAACCCACGTCACACAATCATGTCCAGAATAATGTTACAACTCTTAACATAGAAAAATATACTTTTTCGATTTATTAGGTAATCCAATATTAAATTTCACTTAATTTTTTGTGTTATCACATAAACCACATCATTATAGGGAATATATTTTTTTAACTGAATGTGTGTGGTTAACCAATTATATAATATGTGACATTACCAACCACATAATGTGCATGCTTTCCAAAATGCATAAAATAGTGTAAAAACAAGGACCCCAAATAGACATCATTTTAATTAGGTATTTATCCCAAAAAATTCACCACCTCTATAAAAATATAAATAGGGTAGTAAGATAATACATCACATTCCCCCAAACCATTACATTAAATATAAGAAATATCATTATATTTTTAATCTTTTTATGACCATGATTGCAAGAGTTAATGATTATAAACCCTTCCTACATGATACACATATAAGGAAATAAAGGAATAAACTAATTGGAAAGAATATGATCAAGACAACCTTATTTCACCACAACTAGGGGAATGTGTACAGTAGGTGACTCTCTTGGGAATAAATAAAAAATTGAAGAAACTTGGTTACATGACTCCTATGGGAATAAAGAATATGGATGTTTTGTATCCAGAGAAACAAGAAGGAATGAATGGAGTAATGGAACCCCAACATATAAGATTTAGATATGAGACTCACGGGATATGATACCTTTTTAAATTTCCATTAAAGTCATATCTCAAAATATACAAAACTTTTGACCATTTAGAAGGTGGTGAATTTTTAGGAATGACTATCCATTGTAAAAAATTAATTTTGGAAAAGTGTTGAAATGAATCACCTATAGAGTGACTCAAGGTTAAAAAACTGGAAATTGAGAAAATTGGTGAAATGACTCACCATTGGAAGTCCTCGTAGTTAAAAAACATCAAACTTTGAAAACTATTGAAATGAATCATAGTTAAAAAACATGAAACACTGAAAACTATTGAAATTACTCACACTTAAGATGACTCACTATAAGAAAAATATAAAATTGTAAAATTGTTGAAATTAATCACTATTGGAATGAGTCACCATTAGAAAAATGTAAAAGTGGAAAAATGTTGGAGTGATTCACCGTAGGAACGAATCAATATTAGAAAATAGGAGATAAGGAAAACTATTGAAATGAACCACCATTAGCATAATTAAAAAATGTAAAACTATAAATTTGAAAAACTATTAAAGTGAATTAACGTTGGAATGGGTCACTGTTTGAAAACATGGAAATTGGAAAAACTGTTCAAATGTCTCACCATTAGAATGAATCACTATTGAAAAAATGAAAATTTACCACATTGATGAAATTAATCTCTGTTAGAATGAGTCACCATTGGAAAAATATAAATTTGGGATACTTTGGAAATTATTCCCCCATAGAATGACTCTTATGTCCCGAAAACTCCTCAAACCACCCCCAAACACCTCAATCACTAGATTTCTCACAAATTAATTGACCAGAATGTCTGGGCCATTACATCTATGGTGGATTTAACCTTTAAAAATAAATTAATGTATCTTCTTCTTAAATTTATTAATTTATACTTGAGATATTTAATAAAGGTGTTTTTAAATTAGCTTAACTCGGGATTTATGTCAATGGTAAAATCAACCTACCAACAGATAATAACACACAATAAATCATCAGTATAAACATACATATTTTATTTTAAGATAATTAAATCATTAATCTATGAAAAATCATTATTTTTATCAACATGAGATTTATAACTCTAATGTACCTTTTTCAATACTTTCTCAAATTCTAGATATTTAATAATAGAAATGTGTTCATTCTTAAATACTAAATGAAATTAATTTATAAAAATAACTCTTTTGGAAATACAATCATTCTGAACATGATAAAATAAAATCCAATCTTTAACCAGAATAACATCATATTCTACAATGGATAAAATCAATGCTTGTAAGGGAATACTTCAATAGATGGTAATAGGATGATATTTTAAAATTATTTTTTCTTTAATACTACCCCCATTATTTGGAAAATTATTATATTTAATTATAGAGGTGAAATTCTAATTTTTCTGGAAAATTTATAAGAAATGAATGAATTTTTAGAACATGAATCAAATAATACAATCACATTATATAAATAAAAAAATAGTGAACTAGTTACCTCTTTGTATTATGGGGAAAAATTTCCATAGTAATTGAAAAATATTATACCAAATTATTCTGCATATAGTATTTCTAATTTCTATCATTTATGTTCTTCATCATACATGATTCTACATAATGACCCATCTTATTGAATTTAAAATACTTTATTGTGTGCTTATTGAAATTTGACATACCACAATATATAACTTTTTTTTGAAATCATGAGCCATATTCCTAAACATACCACAATATAACAACCTCCAAAATTTCATGTGAAGTTTCCCATTGTTATTCATACCATACATATCACAAGATGTGAACATTATTTTATTACCTTCAGATTTCATTCATGGATGATTCACATTTTCATTCTATATAGAACATTTTTATTCTTATTTTCATTGAATAAATTTTTATAAAAAACAAGGAAGAGTAATCTTGATATGGGAATACATTATCCTTCTACTTGTATCTCATCTACATGATTTTATTTTCCATCCTTTTTCATGATAGCTTTGGAAAATATTTTTCAAGGAAAATATTTTTAAATATGAACAATTCCATGATGCCAATCACTTATCCTTCTATTGTATTATTAAACATTCAACACCACTGATAAACATTACATTCGAAATGGATTTTTTTTCCTTTTTATTATTTGAAAAATTGGATTTGAATAGACTTAAAATATAATTAACCATTAATATAGATTTTTTTGAGTTATAATATCTACAAATTAATACATGGAATTGTATCATAAAATGATCCATTATCTCCATTTCCCTCTGTAGTTGGTCAAGATTATATGTAAAATAGAATCAACAACAATGTATTACCAATTTCAACTGAGTAATAATATAATAAAATAGTATATTTCAAATTCCTTTCATTCTAGGGTGCTGATTTGGAATGATATTTTCCCCTTGGTGCATTTCAACTTCACCTTCCTAGTTTCCCCTATATAAAATAATTCTGAACAGATATAATTGAGGTAAAGAAACTTGTTAATAGTAAAATACAACATCATTATAACCTTATGATATAATCTCTTGTGATTAAATTCTTAATCTATCATGACTAGTAAAATTATATAGACATACCATCATATACGAAATATATGGAACCAACCCTTAAAAAATCAAAAAAATTGAATCCCAAGAAACAAATTCATGTTATTTTATTCTTGAATATAATTTAGGGTTTTTGTTTTAGAAAAAATGTTCATCACCATTAAAAAATAAAATAATATAATATAATGTGGAAATGTTAACTCAATATCCATTTTTTACACATTAGAAAACATTTAAAATATAATATATTTTCCTTTCATGACAACTCTTCACACAATCTACTTTTGAAATATTTCATGTCCATACTCATCCATAAACCCTATAAAAATCATTGAACAACATTGGATGATAATAAAAACCCCCTAAAAAGGATATTTAAAAATAAAGAATGAATCTCATTAGTTCATAAATAATAATAATAAAATTCATTTATCAAAACAAATGTTGAGCAGAAAAAAATGATTACAAAAAAAATAAACTTAATGTTCCATTTATTTTCATAAAATATTTGTTAAGAAATATTAAATAGAAATTAAATTAAATTTTTTTTCTTTTTAGTCAAGAAAACTCATGATTTTTTTCAAAAAGATATAAATTTAACCCTTAGGGGGTAACATAAAATTTTCATTTAAATTAAGCTCTTAAGCATTCCTTATGAAATAATTATTTTTACCAAAAAAAAATATAAATAATATTTAAATAATGAGGGTAACTTGTGAAATAATTTTTATATAATTACTATAATCTCTATAACAAAAGGAATAACTATCCAAGTAATTTCTAATAATATCTTAGCAAAAACCTAACCAGCCAACTCTTTCACTTCATGTAATATTTTGCAATGATATATTAGAATCACCTATCATCATGACACATATTTGTAACACTCATAATCATGATCTATATTATTCTAACACATTATCATAAAAATTTTACATGAACCCTAACATTCTCATAAGCCATGAAATCATCCATTTTAGTCATCAAACTTATAAAAATACCATTTCCACCAATAAGAAAAAATTTCTAGATATTGACATTTCTATTCCGTTCAAAACCCAGATTAAAAATAACCATAAAAATGATATGTATACTTTTTATTTGACGAAAATATGAAATATTTTGAACGAAAACAAGCATCAAATAAAAGTTCTATTAGCGAGAAAAACCATTAATTCTATATATGATAAAATAGAACACTCATTCTCCCATTTCTTCAAAATATTATATATAAAATACATAAAAATATTCATTTTGAATTTTTTTTAATGAATTTAAAAAGGATACATAAAATATACAATCTAATTAATTTATTTGAATATTAATATATATATTAATTATTTTTTTGAATATAGTCTTCAGAGAAATTTATTTTTAAAATAAATTATTAATGAATTGGAAATAAACTTTTTTAATCTAATGTGTCCATTAATATAATGACACAACCCTTTTACAAATATTTTTATATGATTTTAAGAATAATTATCCATGAAATCTAAACTATGGATTGAAATATATTATATCCTTAGAAGAATTTATGCATATTTAGAAATCATTAAACTATCATAAAAACTCCTTTTTCAATCTCCATAATGATATCCTAACTTGCATCGAACTTTAAAAAATTCAAAGGATATCCTGATGAATACATAGTCCCAAGGGTTGTGGTAAAAATCGCATTCACTTAATAAACATGGGAATTAAGTATAATACACAAGCTATATGGAATAACATGATAACATAAAATTATTGTTTCACGAATAAACATTTTGAAGCATAACATATAAAACATTGAATTATATGATCTTTGAAATTTAGAAATTTTGATGAATTATATTACATGACATAAACATCAGTCAATGATGACTTCCAAGACTATATCACATAGTGGAAAGAGTCCTATAATGGATTATGATTATTCCATAATCCCTTAAATAAAATCTATTGAAACTGGAAAATTACCAAATTCATTGATCACCCTCATGGAGAATCCTTCATAAAATGGTCATGCATATGTGTTTTGTATAAATAATGAAATATATGGAATAAATAAAATGATAACTCATGGAATAAAATTTGTATACTAATCGGATCATAATGCATAAAAAGGGTGTATAATAAGGGTATCCCTAAATAAAGGTATTTAAATCCTTCATGGTCATTCAAAAATAAAAATAAGAATATATCATGAATAATCATTTACAACATGACTAATTTCAATAAAGAGAGTGGCTTGGTAAATTTAAAAATGTTCCACTTAATCATATTTTTAGTGAAAAGAATAAATATATTCAATGATTATTATGGTATAATTATATACAGAAAAATAGAAAAGAGCCAAAGTTTATTTTCAGGAAAATTTGACAAATTTTATAAAAAAATTAGAGGCTTATAATGGTTAATATAGTGTATATGAAAATGGGTATAAAATAGAGAAGATCACTTTAATTAGATTTTCTTATCGAGGGAAAGGATAAGGGATCCATTAAAAAAATTTAATTACATCTAAAATAAAGATGAATTTATCTTCCATAATGTGGGAAGTGAAGAATATATGAGAATTATATAAAAATAATTAATATACAAATTGCTTAAAATAGAGAGACAATGTTACACAATGGAAATATGGATGTTCAAAGTGATACCATACATTAAAATTTCTTTTAGTTGAGTGTGATTTAACATCTTAAATAATGGTTTCGTGTTTTCTTTTAATTTATAGTAGAACCATATTCATGTTTATTATATTATTTTACCTCTTACCACATGCTCAATAACAATATTTCATTATTATCATTGTTTTGGGTGTTAACTGGTTATTTTTACATGATTTTTTATTCACGTAATCTCTGATTCATACACAAGATATATAGATTTATAATATCCATAATATAATGGTTAATGGGAAAAAATGAATGATATATTAATTATATAGAATCAATGTTAGGTAATAAGTATCATATATATTCATTTTTTCATCATTATAACCAAACAAGTAAATTGGTGACGTAAAACTAATTATACTACTACGTGGAGATGGTAAGATGTACCCATAGTGCTTTCATTTTTCATTGGATGGATAACAAATTTAATATTATTGTGTCATAATCCTATTAATATCACATTATATATGATCTACTATAGTTATTATTTTATTAGTTATATATCATATTAATAGAAGGTAGAAGAAGAGTGAAATTTAAAAGACTCGATAAAGATGATTACCTCTTCTATGAAGGGGCTATTTTATAATGACTCTTAGGGGTCCTAGGGTATGTACATTGGAAGGGGGAAAACAAAAAAATTAAGAATGATAAAATGATAAATGGTTATAGTATGTTTGAGTATGGACAAAATTTGTGTAAATATGTAATATAATGGTTACCATTTTATAATTGAGGTGAGAGGTATTTAATGGATTTTTAGAAAATAATTAATATTATAAAACTATTCTAGATCCAAATGAATCCAAATGGATAATAAATTCACATAGGTTTACATTCTAATCAATATATTATCACATTTTTTCATATTTAATATTTTTTTATTTTTAAATAATTTAATGAAATATTAATCCCATAAAATATCACTATGGTCATATTATATACTATTAATTACATTTACTTTCAAATAACCAATAATTGAATTCAATTTGAAACAACTATTTTATCATATACTAAAAATGTATATACCATCTAGAAAATATATAGATCAAATTAATTAACAAAATTACTTTTGTTTTAATATTTTTGATAATATTTATTTTGTTTTCCCATTAATTAAATAATCACTGCATTATCATTGTTCAAGAATTTAAGGTAATTATTTATTTACTAAAAATTTAAAATAAAATAAAATTTTTTATAAAAAAATATTATGTTTCAGAAAAAAACAATTAGACAAAAATATGTTTTTGAAAATTATATATTTAAAATATTACACTTTTCAAAAACAATAGTGTGCTATATTTGATTTTTCAATAAATAATATACTATAAATGTGAAAATCAATCATATGTGGCCATTAAAAGTCATATAATAAAAAACTACGCTTGTATGGTTGAAAATAACTCATTCAATAAAATTTTATATTTTATAGGTTCATTTATTAGTGCTTATAATTTTATTTTTAACACAATTGATTTGATTTATCCTTTACCATGATAAAAAAATTGCTAACATTATTATTCTTATTGGGAAAAAACAATGGGTTATGCATACATAATTTTTTCATAATTATTCCAAATAAATAACTTTTTTTCAAAATTAATAACATAAAAGGGATATAATTTAATTTAATATTAAATCAGAAAAACATAATGTAAATCAATTTTTATTGAAAATAATATTTTTGAGTATTAAATGGTTTTATAAAAAAATCATGTATTAAATTCATTTATAAGATAAAATTAGATTATTTCTAATCCAGTGGAAATAATTATAGTCTTAAATTAATAAAAAATGATATTTTAATTTGAAAACTCAATAAAATAAAATATAGTTTTAAATGTTGATGAGTATTTTTCACTATTAATTAAAATTGCAACCTTTTTAAGAAACGATAAAAAATTAAACCAAAATACATTTGAAATTATGAACATAAAATTGAATTTTATTTTTTTGAAATTAATTTTCTAAAAGTGTCATCATTAATTATCAATATTTTCACATAGAATGATATAAAACAATTTTTTAAGGAAAACATATTTCTGAAGAATAAAATGTCTTTACACAAAATTAAGTGTTTATTTCTTTTGAATGAGTAAATAGTTTTCCATAATAAAGATAGTCATATTAATAGACAAAAAAATTTGTGAAAGTTTATAATATTCATGTTAATCTTATTTTATTTTAATAGTATATCGTAGTTTTTTTAAACTTGGTGTTGTGCGCAACACAAGATACAGAAGAAATGAAAATATTTCATAAAATATTGGGTTGCTACATTATTCCCCCCATATAAGATTTCTCTATCGAAATTCCATTCATAATACTAAAATAGTTGAGGTTACATATCCTTATTCCCTTCCTCTATTCCCCATATCACATATTCATATTTGTTTCCTCCATGGTACATTAAGTAGGTTAGTGGTCTTGTTGCATATAACATTATATATATTGTCCAAGATATTTTATGGGTGCTCCTGATAAGTTAGAGGATTTATCATCTAAAAATATATTAATTTAGTATATGTTAGGGATAGAGTATGTAATTACATAGGAGGGATATGTGGAAAACATCATATACCTGATACATGGTTTGTGGAAGTGATAGTCCATATTCCACAACACAATTTCGATCAATAATCTCAAAGGGGCCAATTTAACTGAGACATATTATTGCCTTACAATTATCATGAATATATACAATCAATATATAACGTTGAATACCTTATATAAAACATAATGCTATATGTATTTTCAATGATTATATAAATATCTATTCTAGATACTATGGGAATCCCATATCTTCTACTACGTAGTCCTCATCTTTTCTACCATTTCTTCTACCATTTCAGGATATATCATCTTATATCCCCTATGTTCATTGACATATGTATGTGTTCTAAATTGTTTCCCATAAAGGGATTCAAATTGAACCATTTGGATTCAATAGTGTAAAATATTTTTGTATGAGAACTCAACCAGAGGAAGATACTGATCCATTCTTCCATTGAAGTCCATTGAGCTTGCTATAAACTTATATTCCAATTTATAAATATTATCCTTAGGCTAACTATTAGATTTAGGGTGATAAAAATTACTAAATTGTAGCTCAATGTGTATAGGATATTGGATAATTTTTCATAACATGTAGGTAAATATCATATCTCAATTAGATATAATTGATAATGCCACTCAATGCTGTTAAACCATTACTATGATGTATATATGTGCAAGAAGATATGTTGAAAAGACCACTTGAATTTCAATAAAGTGATAGGTCTTTTTAAATTATCAATAACAACCCATATATCATTATTTTCTCTAGATGTATTTGAATGTCCCGTGAAAATTTCCAAGGTGATGTTTCCTATTCCCCTATATGAATATGTTGTGGTTGTTTTATCCCATTAGAAATTTTTTTCATCCATAACATTCTTACATACTTGGTACATTGATTTATAATCAATGGTCTCTTTCACAAAATTTTCCCACAAATAGTGCTCTCAGTGATCTTGATACATCATTGTACTCCAAGTTTTATTCAAGAAGGTCAACATATGTGAGTTATTCCATATATCCATATTTAAATAAGGATTTGATGGTATAAATATTCATTCTCCAAATCAAATTACTTCATACTGACTAATTTTAATCTATGAGGATTTCATATTTATAATAGATTCCACTTTTTTTGAAACTTCCACATCAATTCTTTGAGAATACATTATCTACACAATAAAGGATCATTGATAAATCATTTTAGAATGGAATGATGATGTTACTTACCTTTGGATTCAAATGTATATCCTTTTTATGTCTAATAATATTGGATCATTATAAATTTTCATCATTGATAATGTTGTTGGATCCTTTCTATATAGATAATCTAATACGTCATTTTCATTACCAAGATGGTATTGGATTAAGTAGTTATAATCCTTGAGGATATCTAACTATATTCATTGGTTAATATTAATCACTATTTGTGTGGATTTATATTTTAGGATCTTGTTATCAGTATATATCTCACACCACTCCTCGTATTGATAATGCCGCTGAATTTTTAATGTGAGGATCACAACATCCAACTCCAGATCATTAGTGGGGTAGTTTTTCTCATGATATTTCTTCGCTTTTGAGTCATAGGCTATTAATTTATCATTATTAATAAGTAAACATCCTAAAACATTATTTTATGAATAATTTTATACCACCAATAGTTTACAACTTATCGGTAGTGTAAGTACTGGTGCATCGATAATCCTATATTTCAGCTATTGGAATCAATATTCATAGTCACAAGTCCAAATAATATTTATTCCCTTTAGAGTCTTCTTGGATAGAAGGACTAAAAATCATGATAATATTCTCAAAAATAGCTTATAATACCTTGTTAGACTGAGGAAACTACAGATCTCCATTATAGATCCTGGCATATGCCACATATCAATTTTCATTGTCATAGTAGAGTCTATAAATACCTCTTTTATCATGATAAAATTACCCAAGAATTATAGTTCCTCCATCCATGACTCATAGTTATTGTATATTGGATATAATTTATCCCTTTGCAATTTCCTTATCATAGTATTCAATAAATCATCATGATCTTCCTTACTCGAAGAGTATATTATATTATCATCTATAAATCCAACAAAAAAAATTTCAAGGTAATTTCTACAGACTATTTATTAATAATATAAATATTTATTGATCATTACTGTATACCAAGGGAATCATTATGAACTCTAAATGTCCATTCCAGATTTTAATTCCAATAATGGGAATGTCTTCCTTATTCACATTTAATTTTTAATATCCCAACTAATTGTCTAATTTATATAAATACATGGCCCCATTCAATTGATAAAAAAATTAATCTCTCTCTATGGTAGGGGAAATATGTTCTTTATATTGATTTCATTATGATCATGACAATCAATGTTGATTCACTTTGATCCATCTTTCTTCTTGGTGAAGAGGACCAGATCACTATATAGTGAAGCAAATGGGAAAATAAAACCATTTTATATATTATCTTGAATCTTCATTATCATTTTATATAAATCAATGGTGGACATTTGGTATGGAGTCTTTGATGTGGGTAGATATACAAGTATAAGTTATAATGAGAAAAAACCAATTTTTTCATGAGTAAGACTAGAAAATTCTCAATGAAAAACCTTATTGTAGTCACTCACAATGGGAATATTTTCAATCATGACTCTCTACATTTTATAAATTATTTTAACTATATATTCTTGTTCATAAGGAAATAATATCAAACATGAGTTAAATATTCTAAAAGAGATTCACCACCTACATACACATAAAATCTAAAGATTCCTCATGATGTGTAATGTGATCTCCATATCCCAATAGTTTATTTTTTTTATTTGAATAAATATATATTATACATAACCAAAATAAGAAAAAATATACCAAAGTAAGATGATATTTTATCCGAGGTTATGTCCAAAAAAATTGACCGATTAGGAGTTATAGAAGTAGATTCAACAACTACCCCATTCATTGTTATCATGGATACCTCAATATCTATATTTCATGGTGGAGGTTAAATGTTTCTATCACGACATGGCCAAAGACGTGACTCATGCCACAACTATGAAATCCTACTTCCATAGGCCACAAGGTGGTGACCATCATCAAAGGAATAACTAGCATGAAGAGGTAATAAACTGAAACAAATTCCATTTAATTAATGAAATGAAATTAAATTTATCCATATATATTTCTATTAAAAATATCAAGGATGAAAAATAACTGAAACTTCCAGGAAGAAAATTATTAATTATTGGATTCCATGTTTCTTACGTACTTTGAACTAGTGTTATTAAGACTATTCTCAAGACAATTCTGTTATCATGTGAGAAATCATCTATGTTGTCTAGAGAACTATTTCATCTCATGAAAATACCAATGCATCAATGGTATTTCATTAAATGGTTTCCTAGATGTGTCATAAGCTATTAGGTAATGACCAATCTATGGAGGATAGAAAAATTATTTCATCTCATGAGACTACTAATCCATCTAGGGGAAATCATTCACATGTCCCCAACTAGTAGGTCTTTCCTTAAAATCTCCCCAACCCATGTCTACCATTCTAAATAATTCCATATATTAGATAATAAAATAAAAAATATTCATAATCTAATATCCATATTGAATAATGAATATGGGCTTATCAATATTAACTTAGAGGGGGATAACCATTAACAAGGGTTGTCTTTGTTGATAAAATAAAATAATAACATTTAAAAATATTCTTGAAGTAAATATTCTCCTCCTTTAAAAACCTTTTGAAATTATTTCCATTGAAAATACGTTTTAAATGTTTTTTCAAAAAAAATAAACAATTTACACTTTAAAATGTGGCTTCAATAAAATTATAGTAGATAAATACAGAAATGTTGTACGAGGAAAAAACATTCTATTTTTCAGGGTAAAATAGTTTGGAAAGTTATATATGGGGTAGATGAAAATAATATTCCATTTAAAACAAAGGTAAAATAAAAAAAGGGTACAAAATTGTTTACTAATTTATTTTTTAAAACAATTCAATAAAATATGGTTTCTCTAAGAAAAATGTTCTCTGACTAAAGAGAAAAATAGTGTTCAGTTATATAAAAAAATTTATTACAATATTTTGAGTACTAAAGAGTGACAAAATTACAAAAATAAATTATAATGAACATGAATAAACTAAGGAGAATAAAATGATTCATTAAAAAAATGTTATTTAATATTATCCAATAAAAATACCATTGTAATATTTTTTTATTTTTGAAGAAAATAATATTTATACATTTCAAAGTATCCAACACCACATTGAAAGATTTAAAATAATATACTTATGAAAGAATAAAATTAAGTTAATGTTATAATATCATGAGTGTATGAATATTCCTAATATATTATTTAAAATGGTAGGACACCATATAAATGAAACTATGTGCATAATAATAATTAAGTCTCAATGGAATCAAAATTGAGATGAAAATCCTATACATCTGAATGAGATGACTTGAAAGTGATAAAAATAAAATTTAAAATCTTAATACAATGATGATTAGATGATTTATTATATAATATATCAATATTTTTATTTGGTACACTACAAAAAATTTGTAAGTGGTGATTAAAACTTTTATCTCACGAATGTAAAAGTTGATATGGAACTCTCATACCTTGAGTTTCCATTAAGGTGAATATACTTTAACATCTTATATAATAAAATAATATTAATTTTATAATTTCTTTATAAAAAGTTTCCTATTTACAATTAATTTAATATCTCTTATTATCATCTTGTGTAAAACTATCTCAATAATTAAGTTTACATGGTTTGTTTTGACCAAATTTTATTTATGCCGCAAAAACAACATTATTATGTCAAGTATGGTCAAATGGTTCATTTTATAACATATCCATAGTATTAAACACTACATAATTATCATATTTATACATCATTTATAATTATAAAATAAATCATTAAGTATGTATATGTAAAATGAAACAATGTTACACTCATTGGGATGGTAGGTTGTGCGTACGGATGTGTAACATTGCCATTTTTAAATAATAATTTTAGAACGAAGGAAGGTAACTAAAATTTTTATATAATTATTATTATATAATTAAAACCATATTATTTAATCATATATACTTATATATATAATTATGGGATGTAAAATGAATCACATTGTGTTGAGGAAGTGGTAGTTCACACATCCACGAATGAGGTTATCACTTTTTAATTGTGTGTGAAAGGGTAATAAATAAAATGATATATATTATATTTAAATAAATATAATTATGTCCAGAATATCATTTTTATGTTTAATATGTGTTTAATTAAAATCATCCTTCATACATTCCATGAATAACGTGAATGAATCACCTCGTTTTGAGAGAACCGTAGTCCGCTCTTCTACAAACCATGTTATCATTATTACAAAAAATGAAAAGTATTAATATCTATGTTTTAGAAGAATTATATAAGATTAAATGCATAATAAGGAAGATTTATAAAATATAAAATTATATTTTCCATCATAATGGCCACCGTGAGGGGCTGTAAAGGAAAATTTAACATTCATCATTTTGTGAGGTGGTAGTCTGCCTATACATAAATAGAATATTCATTTCCCAGTAGATGGAGGATTGTGTAAGTGTAGGTCAAAATATTATCATTAAAATCATACTATATTGAGGAAAATTTATTTTTTATATAATGATCAAATATAATTATTTTAGGGAGTGAGAAAAGAAAATTAAAGTTAAGAGTTTGAGTGATGGTGTTACCTCTTAATCGGGAGACTCCTTTTGGTTTGGAACAAAAGACTTCCTTGGGTTGATTTCTACCCAAAGGGAAGATTAAAAGAGGAATGGATAGATGCTGGGGAGTGAATTTGAATGTGTTTTTCGAATCCTATGGGTATTTATATGTGAGTGGAAGTGGATGTAAAGGAGTCCTATTATAATAGAGGATGAGCGAAATCACTTGTAAACTTTTAAAAGAATAAAATATACCAAGATTTTTTTTATTGAAATTGAATTAATAATGATAAAAATCTGGTAAATGTGAGTATATGGTCTATATATGTCCATGAAGAGGATTTTTTCAAGTTAAATTTTCGGTCTAGGTGTTAAGGTAATGGTTTAGTATCTTATTATTCTTAAATTAACCTTAATCGTTGCCACTAATTTTAATTACCTTCACAAATATTTTTGGTCAAAAATTATGTAGAACTTATAAAAATTATCACATTAGGATGATTAAAAATATTTCATCCATGTTTCCAATTTATAATCAAATAGTTGGAATAAATTAATTTAAAACTAATCCCGCAGATAGGATGAAAATACCGATTTTTATAGTCAAAACAACATAAATATTGATACGTTTTAATAGTGAATTTAAGGTAAAATTGATTATAATGAAAAAATGGATTAATTAGGAAACCTATTATATAAATAAACTTCAAAACAAATTATATGTAAAATTTATCCTTATAAATTAGTTAGATCAAAAAGTATTTTTGAACTAAAATACAGTATTTTTTAAAATTCATTAAAAATGAACCTTCCTAGAAAAATGAAATACAATACACCATAATATAATTATTATGATTATAATTAAATGATTAATTTTATTTTCAAAATTTAAATATATGAATGTGTAAAATTTTAAATTTAATATGTTTTTTTAATTAAAAGGTGGTAAAATTTCCATTATGAAAATATATATTTCTATGTGTTAAATAGGGTTTGTTCTTTTCATATGTGTATCAAATATATTAAAAAACTATAAAATATATTTTAATGAATATATATCATTAAAATTTCATTAATATAATTCACTAATTTTAATTAATTTAATTTATAAATAAAAAATCCTTTATGAGCATAAAAATAATAATATTTCTTCTAAATTCAATTGGATTGTATTTTAATTTACAATTAATTGGTAACATATTATTTCATTTCATATATCTGTAAATGATATATTTTCTTAAGTTAGTTAATACTATTTATCATCTCTAATATACCGACTAGGTTAATTATTATTATATTAAATTATAATATTTTAATAATATACTACTTTTTGATAATACTCAGGCTTTCCTATAACGCAATCAATATAATAATTTCATTGTTGCATGTTTCGTATGCTAAATTAGTGTTCATGGATTTCTTGATATAATTTATATTTAATTTATTTAAAATATTAAATATATTTATTAATGATCAGGATATTATATTCCCTTATGAGATTGGTGTGGTGTGTCATACATGTTATTGAATATAATGTTTGTATATTTTATTTGCATTCAGGTACATTAAATCTATCATTATAAACACCCATGATAGGTAGTGATGGATTATGAATTACATTAGTTGTTGAGGTGGTAGTCCACCAAACTCATGAGTAATGGTTTCATTTCACATTTTATAAAAGAAGGAGATGTATAAAGGGTATACCATTAACATTAAACTTATAATTATACTGAAGGTATTAGTTTCATAATTCCATCATATATGAAGATGATTTTTAGGAGGTAGAGGAAGATATAAAATTAAAACAATTTATTATAAACTATACCTCTTATTCAGACAACCTCTTTATGTTTATACTGAAATCCAATTTAGGATGATTTTATTATCAAACCAGTGCCTCTAGAACATGTGTTGAGATTTATGGAAGGTATTTAGATTGGTATTTGAAAATTTATAGCTCTTAAAATGTGTGAAGAATAGAGGAGAGGAGGTTACCTTTTATATGTTATGGGAGGGGTTCTCTCAGAATTACTCAAACTAATAAATTAATAAAAAATAAATTTAATTGAAAACTTTTTTCAAATTTTTTTATTTAGAAAATATAATTATTATGAGTTGAAATAATGTTATCCATCAAAACCTAGTTAGGTATATGTGATTTTATGACCCATATCATTCAGTTTTATCCCCTCCTATCCATTTTAACTATTTTTTGTGACATCGATTTTTTACACTGTAGAAGATAATAAAGTTACTATAAAAGTATAGGTATCTCATAAGTAGACCATGCTTGACATTGTAAACATATCTGATTAAATTTTTTAATGATATGATTTTTATGAATTGTAAAACATTTAGTAATATATTTTTTATTTTAAAATATCATTAATTACATTTTTAGAACTTTTCATTTTCATTGACTTCATGTCATAGACATAAATGTTTAATAAATACATAAAATTGTAACACATCCATAATATTTATTATCTATAAAATTCAGGGCACTTTATAAATCTCCAAAAAACTAATTTTAGTGATTCAAAATTGTGGACAAGATTTTTCTACAACTCTTGTATGCACTGTGTTAGCATTGTGTAATAATATAATGTAATTATTTCTTCACTAAAAATGAAAATAAAAATTATAAACACAATAATAAATTAAATATCTTCAAAAAAAAATTTATATTCAATCAATTAATCTATTAACACACCTATTTTTCATAAAAACTTATTTAATATGTTATTTTGCCTTTTTTATCCTTCTGTAGGAATTTCAAAACAATTTTCAAGTGTAACATGTTATAAGACATTTTAATTAACATCTATCTATAAAAATTAACAATAAAACTTATTTTTTATTGAAAAAATAATTAAAAATACCACTTCCTTCTCAAACATGATCTAAATCACAATCAACTAGGCTTTTCTAGGGCAACACAAGCACTACATCAGCAATAACAATTGGTTTTCCTTCTTATCATGAAATAAATTATAATTTATACATTATAAATTATTTTTGTATGATATTTTTATTAAATTATTCAAAAATCATCTTTATATAAAATTAATAATTTGTTTTTATCAAATTTCTGTAACATAGATATCAAGAATGTTGGTGCATTCATAAAAACTATACTGTTAAATTTTCACTAAATGGTGAATAAATTACGAAATATTTTAAAAAGTCACCAAAATATTATTTCGATATTATTGTTTCAAAAAGTAAGTTCATTTTTCATAATTAAAATTCTATAATTTAAATATTATTTTAAAAAATTAAATTGTACAATACATGAAAATAAATTTAATTAAAATAAATATATTTCCTTTTTTATTGAAAATGTTCATAAATTACTTATAATAATTATAGCTATATAAAATATAATTAATAGATATTAATAAGACATGAAATTGTTTAATTATTAACATTACATGCATTTTTACAATTTCCCCCAATACCAAATCTCTAAAGAGCATATCTAAACCAAACATTGATACCAACTGAGGAAACCCCAGAATTACACACAAAATACTACATTATAATAGATTAATATTCTATAAATTTTAAAATAATAAACCCATATATCCCAAAAGTATTATTGTATTTTATTAAATTATGTTACTGAAAAATATCCCATGAAAGGTCTTCTATATCTCTCATTCCTTTCACATTGTAAATACCTTGACCCTGGTAGCCTAGAGTTACTGGTTACATTATTACATTGGAATATGATACAAGGAATCACATACCTAAATACTAAATAGTTTAGTAGTCTTAGTAAATTTGATAAATACTACAAATATATAATATATTTCAAAACAAAGGATAAACAAGGTGTTTTCTTTATGAACTCCATTATTATTATTGTGGCTCATGCTAGACTAACCATGCGAGGGGGTATCAATTGTTTATGCATTAAAAATTGATTTTTTCCAAATAATTATCATGTTATGGTTCATGATCCAATCCATGATTTATTATAGTGTCAATTTGTATTTTTAATTAATAGTATAGGGAAAACACATGGTATTTACAGAGTTTGGTATAAAACCCTGTTTCTTTTCTTGTTGTATTTTATATAAAAAATAGATTCTCCATTATAATATTATAATAATTTACAATGGTTGATAGATAATCACATTGTGTCTCTCCTGAATCAATATGAGATGTCATTTATACTACATCTGACACTGCTACTAGAATCCACACTGGACTTGTCCTGAATCCACACTAAAGACTCATACTCACGTGTCACACAAGATACTTTTCTCCAGAATCTACATTGATGACTTCCCCATTTCATCAATGATTGATCCAACATAGGATGGTCTATTAATATTCCTCCTTGAACATTCTTGATCACAAATTCTCATATACCTATTCAAGTACCTTTACAAATATTTTTGGTTGTTCTCAAAAATATTTGATCACCTATATTTGATCGGTTTGCTTAGTGAAGCAAATTAATGGGCTATAATTATTTTTGATAAATAATTCCATCATTAATTTTCTATATGAAATTTTGGAATTCACATTCTTTCATAATATTTATTTTGAATTCTCAAACACTGTCAACTCAGATAAAATATCTTCTTATATTATTTATGTATCTATTCTCAAATTCAGCAAACTTCATGTGTTCATTCATGGGATCTGAAACCTTACTTTTTCTGGTCATATTTAATTATGTATTCGGAATCTCAAATTTTCAAGTGATTATTCAAATGTTGATGTTCACATTCACTGTCTACCATCACATTAATTAAGATTTTTCTCAAACCCGAATGGTTATACCATTTTACTTCTTTTTTATTTAAGTACATCATGTAATATATTTCATTAGATTCATGTAGTTTTGAGTATCCAATATTCTTCAATATATCATGGTAAGATCATCATCATTCAATGTTAATTCATTTACATTTCATTTTTAGAGCCTCGGGTTTGATTAGGTGCCACTGAGAGAGGGTGAATTAGTGGTACACTCATTTTCATAATTTCACATTATTTTAATTTGAAATGATCATAGTGAACAAGATAAGGTTCTCAATTCACTATGCTACTTGTATCTCATTATCAATTCTTTTGTTGTAATAAAAAAAGTCTGGGAATCACATGGTATTTATGTGGTTCGGTAAAAAAAGTCGTAATCAGATTCCTTTTTTTAGACAATCGTACATGGATTTTCATTACTATCTATACAAGCTAATACTATTTATTTCAGCTCCAACTGATATAATTATTCTCTAGATATAACAAAGTGACTCCATAGTATTTTTGATTAAATAAAAAGGAGAACATGTTGATTTTTCTTCAAACAAAATAATATTTATACTCATGTATCTATCCATAAGACTTCAACTGCTCCTGGTACCCACTGGAGGGATTTACCTTTATTTAAGTCTTTAATCCATTATCGGTTGATCACTGATCTTCTTCCATGATTTTTTGGGATCTCAAATTCTTTTTTGATTCCTCAGGAGCTTTAAAAATTATGGTCTTGATACACCTTTTGAAATTTGTAAAATATGGATTCCCTTCTTCAAATTCACAGGTTCATGCAAATTCCAAATTGTAGAATTACCTAGCATTAGATCACTTTAAAATTTATCCACTCATAATGGAAACAATGAGACTCAAAATGATCTTGTAATTCAGTTCAACTTTTTCACATAATTGTAAATATCAATATACAAAACAATTAGGGGAATGAGTCTCAATAGTTACTTGATTTAAATTCTCCAATTTAAATCCACCGTGAAATGATTTAGGAAAAATATTTACTTTATTCTTACTTTAATTAATAATACCCAAATTACCATGGTTATTTAATTTCTCATATGTAAATTCCAAAAAATGATGGGTATTATATTTCCAGTTTAATAAACCATGGAATTGTGGGTATTTATTTTCTCCTTAAAACTAAATTACCCATTCACGTTATTCTTAACATGGGTGCGTTATCACCCATGTCTCATCCAAACACTCGGGGGATTCAGGTTTAGTTCTTCTACCCACAAAGTAAGGTTATAATCCAAAGCTCAATATGTTCCACTATTTATATCTCATAACGCATGCATGCATGTCTGATTCAAAATAAAATACAAGATAATATCAGGTTATTTTATTTTAAATGTGGTAAATTTAAAAATTCTAATCATTAGGCTAGAAGAATCTATCTCTCCCTCTTATTCATAGCTTCTTCATGCGGATAGGAAAACATTGTGTGACTAGTAATCACCATTATCTTCATTCATAAAAAATTACAAATGAGTTCTCATCTTGTTACTTAGATTTTATTAATAGACATGGATCATCTATCCTGTTTACATCCATTAATTCACATTATGTCTTCATGCATAACATCTCATACTTATAATGGTATAAAAAATACCCATAAGTCAGCCATTATTTTAAACACCTAATAGAATGCGTTACATTATTTATGGAACATCTTTAAAATTCCCTAAAACTTTTTTCTTCTTGTTTCATCATGTATATAAAAATCTCCAGGGATTATCATACATGAATGTATGAATGAAGCTCATTTTAAACACCCAAATTAATTAGGATATATGTTCTTCATTCATAAATAAATATAACATGACCTCATTATTTTTAATATGCATATCTCATGATCATTTCATTCTTTCATAATGTATGTAATGAGAATCTACATCCATGCCTCATTTCAATTGAAACTATGTAACAATCTCAACATAAACATAAAAAAGGAGGTTCTTATTTATATGATAATCATCATGGATTAGGCTCCCTTATTTTTATGCTTTTCCTTGCATAAAACATGTTTGAATCACATACAAGGACCTAAACTAGATCATAGGTGTTCGATGAGACCTTCTAAATGCATACATGTTCTTTTGATTAGTTTGAGGATTATCAGGAGTGACTAATCAATGGCGGATATCCCTTCTCAAGATGATGCATTTTATCATAACAGTGGAATAATATGATCTCATTCTCGATTTGACAGTTCAGATTGAAGAGATTAGATGACACACATTATATCCACCATTTAATTGTAGATGAATATTTTCCGCACCATAACATATATGTGTCCAGGTCGTGTTTTCACCTCAATAACTACCACTAGAATATAGAAATCCCAAAACCACCTACTATCATGACTCCCCACACTGTTTCTCCTATACTACCACCATTCAATCTGCATGGTGAGGACTCCTCTATGGTCATTATAAAAGGGCGTACTCACCTTCTGATCAGTTGATTTCGTGGGCTAGTTCCAATGTGGATTATTAACATCATGGACTAAAATGATCCCAAGGTCATGATGGCCTTGGGTGATAGTCTGCCCATTTTCTTTATTAAGGCCACCATTAAAAATTACATAGAATAATTTATGTACCAAATGAAATTCAAATCCATTCCCTATTAAAAATTCAAGCCATATTATTCTCATTCATATATTCTTCCACACTAAATTTTCATGAATAGTTATTAAGTGATTCTAAATATTCATGGACACTATAAATTCCACATAGTTAGGAATTTATAATTACTTTTTTCATGGAAAATTCAAAACATATTATTCAAGAAAATAATTTTTTATTTTCAAAATAGTATTATAATAATATTTATCATTATTTGTGGAATTATTTTAAAAAAACATATTATTCACAACAAGAATATATTCCTTTTAATTGTCTAAAAACCTTCTTCAGTGCTGTTATAATAAGAGTATAACCACCCTGATAGAGGCCATTATCTATTATGAATAGATTAATCAATCGGTAGAGGTCAACATAGTGTATTTTTTCAACAGTGACATCAAATTATTTGAATCCATAAAAATTCTCCTAGAATATCTACTTTATCACATATTGAAATATCATTGAAATAAATTCAATCACAAAGGCTCAATAGTATATGAAAATTGAGGCATTCAGGTACTCCTCCTTCTGTCTCGTGAAGTGATACCATGATGTCAAGTGTTCTTAGAAATAAAACATTTAATGATCAAGGGGATGTCCACAGTGTCCCCCATAAGATAGGATGTGTGTCCACAGGTTCATTTTCAATCACTTTTAAATACTCATATTATTGAAGGTCACTTTCAAGTGATGCCGACTATGTTTATGAGTGTCTCCTTAAACCCATCATTAGTCTTGTATGCCTTAAATGTTGTCTTTTTCATGTCATTAGGTGTTTCCACAAGTTTTTGTCTTAGTGTCTTCAAAAAACACATATTTAATTATGATTTACTCCTCACAAGAAAATTTAGATTTTGACATGATCACATTTTTGAGACCAAAGGTGGTGTCCATGGGTTAGTCTCAAATTCCATAGGAAACTTGGATGGATCATAGGTTTTATTATCACGATACAATGGGTGTGTTTATGGATATCACCAATGACACCGTCATAATATCAAAAGACTCATAATTATGATTCACATGACAAAAATATGTTTCCCATGGTGTTTCAGTATCTTTGCATGACCTGTGTGATGCAATTTTCTATCCTTCCTTTGCATGATCCATGTTATTAATGATCAATGTGAGAGGCTTTAACCATTATTTATAAAACTAGGTTTGATAATAGAATCTCATTAAAGTTGGTGAATCACTTGATAAGAAGACTTATTAATTTGAAGTGACCACATGGGATTATTCTCCTTTATGAGAATGAATATTATAGTCCTCTATTTTCAGAAGGGTTCAAAATCGTCCATTGTAAACTCAAAGAGTTTCTTTTTTTTATATAGGAAACTCTTCCACCACTAACCTCTGATAAAAAATGAATTTCCTAAAAACCTGAATGACAATGAAATTTTCAATCTCTTAAATATCATGAGATTTTAGGAATGAAAAATCTATTAGAAAATGATGTAATTATATTGTGAAATATGAGAATAAGGTAAATGATCCCTTCGTAGGTCATACAATTCCATAGTGATGTTCTTATGATAGCTTGATGACTATATTCATTTCTTTATGCAATGTGACTAGGAACCTTATTTATTTTTCACCTTAATTTCATGTGGTCCATCAAATATAGCATGAGGCCACTAAGGAAATTCATTCCATTTGTATGACACATTTTTGTGGGGTTTTATTGATTTTCATAATTTTGTTGCATGATCTTAAGATCATCAGGAGACAATTTCATAATACATCACTGAATCTTGATACATATTATAATGTGGTCTTATTAATTTGAATGAATTAGTATGAAGGCCAGAATAATTATCATGCCTTGATCCAATTCGATTGAGATTTTTCTTGATGTCTTGAGCAGGCTGATAGTCCTGATCTTATGAAAACAATTGCTTCATTAGAAGTAATAAAACCATGGCACTTTCTCAATTATGGATATCATATTTCTAATATTAAAGGGAATTTATGATTTATTGAAATATTTTTTCAAATATTTGTGGAAATATATTTTAATGGATGGAATAGATAAACAGGATTAGATAACCATTTTATATACATATTATTAACATAGATGAATAGTTTCCACCCATTATTTTACCCACATCATAAAAATAAATGTGCTTCACCTCACTTTATAAGAACTGTGGGGATTTATTATTGGTTATGTTGGGTATTGGGTTTAGTATATGTTCCACTTTTACACACCCACCTTCTGTCCTTAACCCTGTGGGATTAAATCCTAAGATATGATCGCTCGTGCGAACAGACCCTCCCACAAAATTACTCATGGCCCCACAAAAACCTAGTTTGAACTGTGACTACTTCCACCCCGGGAATATCCTGTGAAGATTCCTTGAAAAAGATTCACCTCTATGTCCTATAGTGTCAAGGAAATGCTAGGACAAGGTAGGTCTATTGGCATAGACAATTTTTTTATTTGAGGCCAACTCAAGTAAGTTAAAATTATCCCTGTAATGAAATTCCATGTTGGCTTAAATAATATAACAAGACAAAAATTACCATGTCCAAATCTGAAAAATATCATCTTCACATATTCAAACAAACAAATATATTTAAAATTACATATTTTCTTTAATGTGGTAAACATATTGTAAAATCACTATCATATGTATTTTCCCTTTATGATCAATAGAACCAATTATCCTATTTCATAAGGATATTTTTTCATGCATGAAATAAAATAACTATAGATGGATCCAAAAC
The DNA here is from genome assembly GCA_963277665.1 of Viscum album. Lineage (NCBI taxonomy): Eukaryota > Viridiplantae > Streptophyta > Magnoliopsida > Santalales > Viscaceae > Viscum > Viscum album. The sequence goes on along the minus strand of OY728155.1, from coordinate 266,263,051 downwards.
ATTTCCCAATGAATCATCACTACAAAAACAAATTCAAATTATCATAATTATAAAAAATACAATTAATACTAAACAATCACCCCATTGTATTATGTTGTCAATATCATCACATATCATTAGTCAATATGTGGTTCTAGAATATCTCTCTCTTATTGACAGTAAATAGAAAAAGGCTAAATGGATTTTTCTCAAATCATCATCTTTTCAAAAGAATGATCATCACCCTTATGAAAATTTCAAGTTAACTACAATAAAAAGAATTTTCTCACATGGTTCCATTTTAAAATAACCTTTATATAATCTACTTTATGTCTTTATGGGCTAGTTTAGTGAATAAAAATTGAGATAGACAGTCAAGGTGGTTGTCCAAAATCAATGAATTCCATTTATGTGAAATCATTTTTAAAAATTATCAATTCTCCTTATAGGGATTATAAATAATCGGATTCATCAATAAATAACTATATCCTACACATACATTAGAAATTAAATCAAAACATTTATGTTTAAAAGATATAGATCCCCCATTGTTTTATATTTTCATCAATAAATAACTCCACCTTAATTAATATAATTAATACTTTTAAGAAAAAAAGATTAAAGTGTGATAGTCATACCTAAACTTCCAATTTTATTAATTTGATTAGATGTTTAACATACATTATGTAGTGATGATTTTATAGATTCTCCTCATTAATTATCCCCCCAAATATATTCATCAAACTCATTTAATTCTTACATTTTAATAATAAATAATTAATATATATTAGGGAATATAGAGGGACCTTCTTAGCAACTAGTAGTAAAATTCAGGCTGATATATGTCTCTCAACCTAGAAAATTATTCTATCCCAAACATATTACTTACTTTTTGAGAAGTCACCTTTTCTATTATAGTAATTTGAGTACATCATGTCTCTGTTAATTTTATTTTAATTTTAAACAACTAACACTTATTAGGGATAATATCTATACATTTTTGTATACCATGCCTAGATTTTTAACACTTGAATACAAGTCCCCATCTTTGTGTGGAATTTCATTTCCCACCTCAATTTCTATAGTTAAATTATTTTATTTGAATTCAAATTGTATTTTAACTTCTATCAACTTTTTGTCCATTTTAAATTGATTTGACTAGACAACTAGACTCTCTTTCTCTATATTATTTATCTTCATATAATCTTTACATGACTCACCAACATTTTTCTATCATAATAACATTATATTATCATTATAGAGAATATAATTTTCAAGTCATTTCATGTAATTATAAATTTTTTTACAATTTTGGTATATCCTAAAATCATTTTTAGGCCTTCATATATATTTTTTCATTGAAACTTATATGAATTTATAGTAAAATAAGTATTATTTTCATAGTCTGCTCTCATTTTTACACTATAACTCCCTCTTAATTCATGTTCATTTTCTAGAAATGAATTATTATACCCTTAAGGGTAGGTTATCAAGAGATATGATTAATATAAATAGAAACAACAATTGTAACAAAATCATATTCCATGATAGATATTCTATTCAGAAACTAGTTATTTATATGATTTTTCAAAAAGAATCATCGTTTTCCTAGGCACAATGATTTTATTGAAAAAATTCCTTATTACATTGATATAAGAGAGTTTTTATCAATATTAATATTTGTGATAGTTGTTAACAGAGTCTTCTTGTTGCATTCACTTCTCAAGACTGAATTATCTCTTTATTTTCGTACATATCATCCCTTTTGTTGTGGTGTTTCATTCATGTCACCAAATGATTTGTGCATGATAGGTATATACCAAGAATAATTATACTTGTTACTAATTATATTGTAGAAACACAAAAATATTCAAATAATTTGAATATATTATTTTTCAAGAGACTAAATTAAGGTAATTTTTTGTTCTTTGATGTAGGTTATCAATTTTCTTCATATTTTCTCCCCCTAAATAATATCTTTTTGTTATTTTTATAAATTTTATGACATTATTTAATTCCAATTATTTATTCCAAAACTCTAAACAATACAAAAAATACCCAATTATGCTCTTTATTTTTTTTCGTTATCAGTTTTTTTCACTAATTGAATACCATTCTACTTTTGAGTGACATTACCATTAATTGGGATTCATATAGGTGAATAATTATTCATCATGATTTTCATATCCTTCCTAGATGTAGAGGATTTAACTACATTTTTCACAATCTATACATTCCTTGAGATTAGTTTAAAACATATACCATCACATAAATCATATTTAGTTCAAAAAATAGTATATGGGAAATGGGATACTTTTTTCTTAGAGTGTGATTCCATTTTATTAAAGGACTACCTCATATTCATCATATAATCATAATCATAATAAAAACATGAGTGGGATCATCTCTTATATTAGTTATTTGGGAAGTCTCAACTTTTAATGATTCCGGAATCTTGAGTCATACTTTTATCTGCAAACACATCATGTTGGGGAGTTATTCTAATCCTTAAATAATCGTACATTGTTATACCAATCCTTCTTAATATTATTCAATTTTTTTGATTCATGATTTTAATATATCTTGCAATGGATTTTCAAGATTCATAAACCATATTATATATATATTCTAATTGATATGTCTTCAAAAATGTAGAAATATTGTGAAAAATTTCAAATGCATGTAATTCTATAACATATATAATCTCAAAGAATTATTTCTCACAAAATATTACTTGAAATTCATCAACTGTTTCAACATATATTTTATTGAAAAGTGAATTTTTTTTCTTCCATTTAACTCACTAGTATTTTGATAATGTTGGATGTCCACAATATTATAGATAATACCTTTTCCAAAACATTTTCTTCTTCTTCCTAATATAATTTTTCATCTTGAAGACCCTTGATAACTTAACAAATAGTCACTAAAACTTCAGTGGGCACATTTTTTAGTTGTTCATTAATTTCAAGGAGTAGATAACTATGTATTACATCATCATCACATCTTGAAAACCCATTATTAGAAAAATAATAATCATGGGAATCAATGAAAATTTTTCCATCTTGATTTTATTCACTTAGAGGTATCTATATTTTTAGTGAAAAAATCTTCTTCATCTTTCATTCTTATAATGTTTTTATATTATTGAGATTCTTGGGAGAAATATATTTGTTAAAATCTTTAATAGTAAGATCCTTTTACTCATTCAAATGTAGGTCAATCTTTTCTAAGAATTTTTACATCATAAAAACACTCTTGTATCATTATAGGTGAATTATCAACTGATACTAATTGTAGTTCCCTATGTTAGACTGACCATCGATAATAGGGTGAATCAATTGTTTAATTTTTACTAAGTCATTATTTTTGAGTTTGACCTATTGAATTTGTTATGTTAACTTATCTTCTTAGTGATATCTCATAGTCTCACATAGAATAAATAATTAGTAAGAGAGATAACAAATACATGATATTTTAGTGGTTCGGTGAAAAGACATGTTCATCTCTATGCTTTTATTCATCATTATATAGATTCTATATTATATTATTATTATAAATTATAATGGATGATATTTAATCAACATATATCTATTCTGAATCCAAACCAATACTTATTTATACTATATCCCATAGTGTTACCAAAATCCACAGTAGACTTCTCTAGAATCCACACTAGAGAATTGTTCACTTGAGTTACAAAAGAGACAACTTCTATAGAATAATAAAAGAATACATCATCCATTATTCAAGGGTAAATATATTATAGGTTTGTCTATTGATCATCCTCTACGATATTGTGGGATCTAACTTCTCATGTACCTATCCGAGTACCTATTCAGAGCGTTCTATTATTTCCCCAAAATCAATGATCGCCAATATTTGATAAGTTTCCTCAATGAAAAAAACGATCAGATTATGCTTAATTCTGAGGATTATGTATCAAACTAAAATATTTTTGTGCATGTGGTTCAAATTAAGTTTTAAATAATATTTATATAAAAGATGATATCCAAAAATATCCTCTCAAAATTGACTTATTTAAATGTAAAATATTTTTAACTCAGGTAAATTTTCTTCTGATATTATATATGGATCTATTTTGAAACTAATAACAATTATGGGATATATTTAATGGCATAGAAAAACTTATTATTTTAATTTTCTAATAGGATTAGGGTATCTCAATGTATTAAAAGATTGTTCGCGTGTGCAAATGAAAATGAAAATTTTAAATTCTAGATTCATTGATTTTAAATTGATATGAAGGTGTATAAAATTATTATTGCCATTTATTTACATACATCATGTAATTTATTGTATGAGATGCATGAATTTAATTTTCTTCTTCCTTTTCTCACAATAACATGTGATGTGAATGATCTATCAATGCGCATTCGGTACCTTCACATAATCCAAGTGAGGATTTTAGGTAATCCCCTTTCCTTCGCCTGAAATGATAAATAGATATCAAATGATCATTATGAAAAGCATTCACATGATCAAGGTGTTATCCATAGTGTCCTCCATAAGACAAGAGGTTTCTTAATGAGTTATATTTCAATAATGTAGTATGAACTAGACATTTTCTGTGATATTTTTGAGTGACATTGTTTGTGTCTATAAGTGTCACCTCAATCCCTTCATGAGACCTCAATGGATCGTATGTGGTGATTCGTGTAATGCTGGGAGTGTTTAGAGGTTTATAACATAGTTTCTTTGAAACACTAGTATGTAGTGGATTTATTCTTCATAAGACAATAGATACGTTGGTTGGATCCCCATTGTGAGATACGAGGTGTTTTCCATTGGTCAATCTGAAATTCTTTATGAGACTAAGATATCGAGTGAGTTTCATCTTCATAATAAAATGTATGTTTCTATGGATGACTCCATAAATTTATTCAAAAGATATGAAGGCATGAAATATGATTTTCATGAAACATTATTTGTCACTGTGTGTTTTAGTCTCTTCTCAAGTGTATTGTGAGATTCCCTCTTTCCTCCACGTGATTTTTTTTAGATAAAATCATGAAACATTATCCAATCATGAATTATGTAAAAACGGTGGTTCATATAATATCTTTCATGTGATGACATAACATGAGGCCAAAACATATTTCACATGAAGAGATCACACATTATTCTTCTCCTAGATGAGAATAAATATCGTGGTCCTTGGTTTTTTCCAGGAGCTCAAAATCCCCATTAGAATACTTATTGACATTTCTTGGTTTATATAGGAAATGTATTACTAGGTAACCTATGATAAACATGAAATTACCTAAAAAATTAGTGTCCTATGTAAAATGTCAAACTCTTCATGATCATGGGGTTATAGTAATGCAGAGACTTTCGTCAATAACTTGATTGATCTTGTGACCATGTGAATTATTTTCCTGATAACTTCACTGATAACGTGGTTCCTCAATGGTGTTCTTTCGATTTCATGGTGATTTACAGCATGAAATCAAGCAATTTCATAGGGTAGATTGGTTTTTTTCACCCTAGTGTTATGTCACCCATCAATCATCTCACAATGTCATTGATGTTTATCATTTCATTCATGAGACACATTCTTGCAGGGTTATGTTGATGGTCACCAATGGGTCACATGATCATAAGATAATCAAACAACAACATCATGATATGTCACAAGAACTTTCTATGTCTTTCCATTATGAAATTATTCTTAAAATACATTAGCATGATTGAGACATTATGCTTCTTGAATCACATTAGTTTAATCAATCTTTTTATCGATGTTTTGTAGTGGATAATTCTCTTGATCTGACACGAATAATATATTCATCAAGAGGATGAAGATGATGATACATTTGAAATAATACACAAAATATTTCAAATATTAAAGGGAATATGGGATTTATAATCAAGTTATTTTGAATACCTTTGGTGTAGGATATAATTATATGGTGTAGATCATCACAAACAAACGACCTTGGTTATAATCATATTTTTTTTCATGAATGACCTTTTTTCATTCCTTATTCTACATTGTAAAAACCACCATACATAGTTATTCTATATATGGAAAATGGAGAACACATATGGAAACATGGTTAATCACCTGTTCCACCTTTATACACATATACTTTTTCCTCAACCTTATCAGCTTCTGGCCCAAGCTAAGAGTGCTTGGATAAATTCACACTCCTCTGTCCATGCACACAATCTCTCACAATCCTATCGAGAACTATGAATCATTCTATATATGGAGTGTCATTGGATTATTCCATGATAATGGTTGACATATGAGTCCCATGGTAATATGGACAATATTACATTATAATGATCTTGTGGGATGAACCATTTTTTTGTGGCCTAAAAATGCATTGTTAAAGAATCTAAGTAATGAAATTCCAAGCCAACAGAAATAATATTCCAATATAGAAATTACCAAATATAAATCCTAATAAATCGATCCTTAAATATTATAATAATCATATGTATTTTCAATGAACTATTTTCTTCAATTTTTTTAAGATAGAGTAAAATATATATCATATATTTTTTCCATTTAGGATTTTCAAAATTAATCATTAGATTTCACAATGAGATTTTTCAAAGTGTGCATCCAATGTAAATAGATAGATCCATTATAGTTTTCCTTGAATCACTACTTAATTAAACAACAAATATTGACTTTTGTATCGAAAATATAATTAAGGAGCAGGAATTCCATATAGCATATCCTTGTATATAAATCACAAAAAACTTCATTTTATCATATGGGAAAATGAAACATAAGAAATGGGTGGGCTTATATGGTGTGTATATTTAATCACACCACAAATACTATAATGAATAAATAGTTATAATCAAAATTTTGTAGATAATAACTAAATCACACCACATTTAATCAATAAATTGTGTATAATATGGATGAAATATATGATGATCCAATTAATCCATAAAAACGTTCACACAATCTTGAAACATATCCATTGAAATTATAAATAATAGAATAATAACATGTTAATCAATTAATGAACATATAATAAGGGAATGAATAAATTTTCACCTTGGAAATATTCTATAAAGATCATTCACTAAACGTTTTAATATTTCATGTAGAAACTAATCTAATTAGGAAAATTGATTTTCCCTATGAGACATATTGATGTATTAAGAGGCTATATATAACTGGACCCCACCCATCATATAGTCAAATTAATTAATCATGTCAAAGGGTTAATCATAATAAATATATAAATTAATATAAAAAATCTAGCATAAAAATATCAATGCATAACTGAATCAAATAAACATAATAACAAAACAATAAGAATAATATAGTGTATGGTAATAAAATTTTAAACCCCCAATGCAACTGATCATAAATAATACAAAGAATGAATAATGATGAAATAAATAAAATATATCCCATGTGTATAATATTTATATTATAATTTTTATTTCATTGATGATTTTAAATATAATATTAACATCATTAATGAATTTTTTTGAAAATTAAACTTCCACAATTGAAAATATTTTTTAAAAAAAGTTCTCTTTTTGGAAATAATTATCATTGAAAATTAAATAATACAGAATTTTAAGATGATAATAAAACATTTAAATTTCATGACTGTGTAAAACTACATTCATGATGTACATTTTAAAACAAATATTCCTTACAAATTTTTTATAAAATCTAAACAGGGCTTCTTTTAAAAAATACATGAAGATTCCTATCTGTTTTTTGTATAACGTAAAAACATGTATTTTTTTATTATTCTAAACTAATTAAAAATAACTTTGAAAACATTTTTATAAAATATATAATGTGATGAATAAGGATCTTTGATCGAATATAGAAATAATGTTATATTTTATTTAAATCATTTTCTCAATAATTTCATGTACCATTGAGTAGAAAAATAGTATAATTGCATCCAAAAGTTGAGGAATAACCATAATAGAATAATCTATATTAATTTTATGATGGAAATATAAAATAATTTCCCTAAGGGCGACTTAAACAAAAAAAATCTTGAATAATGATGTGATTGTGAAATAAATACTTACCATATTAGTAACAGTTGAATCATAATCCCAAAAAAACAAATAACATTGAAATGTAATTTATATACTATGATTATTAATATAAGAAATATTTAATATATCAATGGAAAATTTATACACCACACAAATTAAATAAGCGGTGAATATGACATATGTCTCATATAATTAAACGTTAGATAATAAATCTTTACCACAAGTTTGAATTCCATCATATGTATCCAAACCACAAGTATAAAAATTGTGGTTTTATTATATATCTATTAAAAACCCAAATAATTTATCTGAAATAATTTTATAGTTTACTTTAAATCTTTTATCAACCATTAATTAACATTTTTTGTAAAAATCTCTATTTTAGGTGACAATTTCTTTCTTTTTTATGTTTGTTTTTAATTGCTAATTTTTCTACTTTTAATGTGATAATGGAAAAATCAACAGAAAAATTATAACCGTGAAATAAATATCATATATATTCATTATATATTTATTTATATAAATGTATAAATGTTTTAGATAGAAACTTGTTTCCACTTTTCATGGTTATGTTAGGATGTATGTACGCATGAGCACATTTTCCATTTCTATCAACCGATGGAACAAAATGAAAAAGAAATATTAATAAAAAAAATTACAATAGTAATTATGTCATATATAGTATGTTTACTAATCAAATAAACATGTCTTAACAACTATGTAAAAATGAATCAATGACATTTCACATCGCTATGTGGATGACGTAGTCCACACGTATGCATGGGCAAAATTATTTTTTCCCTAAAAACGTGAAGATAAGAAGAAACATGTGATATAATATTTCAAAAAGTATGTTTCAATCATAATTATTCAAATAATATTTAATTTTAACCTTACATAATTCTATGTAATGGGTAATTGAATAACTAATAACATCACTTTGCGTGACTATAGTATGTGATACATAGAAGTGGTGTTATCATATCCCCCATGTAATGAATAGTAAGAAAAAATAAGTGGTGTAATTTTTTTTAAATCATTTTAATTTCATAAATATCATAAAAATATCTTAAATAAATCATTACATAATTGATCATATTGTGGCTATGGAAAATAATAACATTAGCTCACGAGGAGGTAGTATGCCTCACACACAATTGATCTCTTATTTTCCCATTTGATAGATAAAAATATAGATTATTAATACGAAACTAACAAAAAAATCATGGTATAATGTATAAACTAGTATTATTAAATTATTATATTTTTTGAATTTTTGAATGAGGTGTAAGAAGAAATAAATCCAATTCTCACATTTAATAATTCTACCTCATCATTTAATAGCAACTGTAGGATTACACCTAAAGCCTTTATAAGAGGGATTACTAATCAAAATTTGAAATATTGGAAGTGGGGATGGATTTTAGGGTTGAATTTCGGCAAGTACTGGATGAATAAATGTTATTTGGAAGTGTGAATTGTGGAGGATATGGAGGGGACTTTAATAAGTGGGGGAGATGACACATGAAGAATTTTGGAAAAGATAATGTGATACACATGATTTATCATGTAAAATTCCACAAAAAATATAATTATGGAACCCAAGTGATTATCAGTTCTAAATATTTAAATAAAATGGGATTTTGATAGGTATTAGATCATTTTCAAAACTTATATTTATATCTTAAACCCATGTAAACCTATTTTTACCTTAACTGTGGTTATTACTTTTTAGTTTTTTCACAATCTATTATGATAAAAAATTATGTCTAAATTATTATAGAAAAAATTATTATAATTAAAAATAATTAGTCCATTTCAAAATAATTAACTAATATAAGTGTACGATGTTGATTTAAAGTCACACCATATACTTTTCGATAGAGAGTTTTTCAAAATATATGATTCTCCCAAGTATATAATTTTTTAATATCCAAATTAAATAAAACATTTATTATAATGACCTAGATTATTGAAATTATAATATAAGTGATATAATATTACATTAATTCCAAATTTAATAATTAATTTAACATTGTAAATAATTTAAATTAAAAAGAGTTCTACAATAAAACTGCATATCATTCACTATAAATCAAAAAAAATCAACTTTTCAAAAAAAAATCAAAAATTAAACAAGATAAAATTTTTACTTAAAGATTAAAAATATTATTTTTTTTATTTGAAATATATTTTATAAAATTTTAAAACATTATTTTTAATTATGTACTCAATGCACAACTATTCTGCCTTTTAGAAACATAATGTTTTCAGAAAACATTTTTTTCTCCTTCAAATAGTTCTTATATTATTGTAGTCAATATATTACCATTTAATTCATTTTGTACAAGTTTAAACAATATAATTTTCCTTATTTAATTATTAATATCCATATCATCTATCATAATATCTAGGTTTTAATGGTAATTTTTTAAATAATGTTATTTTTAAATATTATCTAGTTTAATTTTAATCATCCATTATGTGGATTAAAAGATATCGAATAAATTTAATTTAAATAAATATTACCTAAATTCTTATGTTGTTATATTATCATATAATGTTTTTATTATGGGTTATATTGGCTATCAAACATGACATTATTCTTTTAAAATAATGAGGTATTACATTCTACCCCAATACAAAAATTTCATCCTCAAATTTCAGTCTTGATCCCGGTAATAAATGGATTGAAATTTGAAAAATATCCTTCATGATGCCTCACATAGTTAAAATGGTTAATAAAAAATCCTATGGATATTAAACAATACCAATGTATGATGATCATCTGAAAAAAACAAATAATGTTTCCAAATAAGAGTCGGTGGTATGTGAATATATAAAAATGAAAGAAAATACTACTTAATTATGGAGTGTTGTAGAGATCATTAATCAGAATAAAGTGGCTGATCATAAACCTTTAATGACAAAAAATCCACAATTATTTTAAATATGTATTTACCATTGTTTAAATGGAAATTTATTTATGAAGGTAACATTTAGTTTAAAATCCATTTCTAACTTTTGCGGAATTCCTTTTCCATCTATACTAAGAAAATATAAAAATATACTTACCAGATATATTTCTATTTAATATTCACAATTTCATCCTTTTGTTTTTCATTGATCATTCCCTGATTAATTTCATACACCATGAAATGAATACCCAAAAAAAATTCATGCCTAATTCAAAATTAATAGATAAATATAATAACAAGTCATTCATCTTCTATATAAATATTTATAAGAACAAAATTGGTATATCATATTGTCCAATAAAAAACAAAGTTTAACTTAGTCTACTCTATACATTGTTATCCATAAATCTCGTCTAAAATATGTCTGTCCAAATTCAAATTACAGAATTTGGGATAGAAGGTCAATAAATTATCATTATATTCCCCAAAAAATATAAAGTGTTTATTAATGTCACATTACAAATATGTAAATTAATTTATCACTATAAATATAGAAATAAAAAATGGATTCTTCCAATTATAAAATAATAGGATGTTGAATATATTCCATAACCCCAAACATGAAGTTATATCATGAAATTATAAAAGAAGAAATCACATATCTAAACAATTTCAATATTTCCAATTTTATACTATAATCATTTCTCTATCTTTATTATCTCAACATAAGTCGCATATCAAGGGTTTTATTCCCTCAATATTTTTTTTAAGATAAAATTTCCACATAATTACATTTATTGGTTATTTGTACTATTCAGTATATTCTCTCATATCTGAAAAGAAATAATAATTTACTATAGTCCTTATACATTTCATAATTATTATAACAAATTTTTCATTTCTAAATTCTATGATAACATCATTATTTATTCCAAAAACAAGTACATTAATTATTATAAATCATTCTTAAACCATTAACTAGGATTCCCCATATAAATCTTTAATACCACCTTCCTTTCAAATTCTCATGTAATCTCTTCATTATTAAAATTATAATAATTACTATTAAAACCATACTGATTCTTCTTAGGATATTTCCAACTAGGACAAAAACATTCAAAATTCCCTTACTTATCACAATTAAAAAATTATCTATCAATAATACCTTTTGAAGATGATTATTCTAATCCATTACATTTATAAAACGTTTTTTATAAAAAATTTCTTTTTTGTACATCATTACCACACATAAAAAATTTTCCTATAATTTTGAGACACTTTCACCGATTCCCTTTCCAAAATTACTACTTGACTGAAATCAAGAATTCTTTTTTCTATGGTTTACACTATTCATGGTCTTAATGGACTCAATCCTTCTCAAATTAAGTGATTCTTAGAGTTAGTTAATGCGAATGTTGTTAATAATGTATCATGTTAACCGATTTTTAATAATAAATATATCATTCACCCAATTTATCATCTCATTTGGTTTGTTAAAAATATTTTTTCTATATATTTAAATGAAACCAATTTCCTTCTGGTTCAATCTATTAAAAAAAGAAAAAAAGAATAGTTGAGAAACACTAATCATAATGTTAATTCAAAAACTCATAAAGAATCATTTATAGGATGTCTAAATCATGAAACCTTATTTTCAATCAACATTACCTATGGTTTAACATAGTTTTTTCATGGTTGTATTTTAATCAAATCCTTCCTGATTGTTTATAATGAAAATTTTAATTAACCTAAGAATTTACCCTAAGAGTGTTTAACACTATTTGTAGTAAATCCCAACTTTCTGTACTAGGAAATTCTCAGGTAAAGCTTGAAATTATTTTTTTAGAGTTATTACCCCATGGTACTTTGATTCTAGAACCACCTCCACTTGTAGTACCATGCAAATGATGTAATTCAAAGAAAAACTATTTAATATCTACATAGAAAAAAATTAGGTTGTTCGTAAATACTTATCATAAATGTCTATCGTTGGGTTATGTTCACTAAACTAGTATTCCCAAATTATGGTTTCGTTGGTTTATACTTAACATAATTTTATTTCAATAGTAAACACCCGAACACTAGTAGTATAAAGACGATGAATAATTTTTTACATTGGTACTAGATATAAATAACTTCATCCTACAGTACTGGATAACTTACTAGCCATGGATAAATAGAAATATATATTAAAATTAAATTACCATTTGAGACATAAAATTCAAAAAGTGCTTTCCCTGATAACAATATTATCTATCATATAATATCCCTATATATCAATCACACAACACATCTGCGTATCCTGGGAAAAATGGGATAGAAGAAACCTGCAAGTTCATATACCAAAGTTAAGTGTATAATGGATGATATCATAAATAAATTATAATAATCAATATTTAAAGTAAAATTAATAAAACACATTCCATTTAATAAATAAATACAGGATACTATGGTAGAAATAATTGATAATCAATAAATAATCACATAATGTTGAAACATATACCTGGATATTCCAACTAATAGAATAATCACATGAACTTTAATAACTTATATCATCACTATGGAATTTAAAATTCAAAACAAAAGAATCATTATATACCGGCTATTCAAAATACAATATAATTCTATGGGAAGAAAGTAATCTAATTTGGACATCTGATTTGTCTCATGAGACACGCTGGTGGCTTAAGGGGCTTCCTATAACCAGGACCCTCCCATCACTTACTAAGTCACAACACATTCCTTATATGAATATGGTAAAATTTAATCAACATAAACCTTAGTATAGAAAAACTTACATATGAAATTGTAATACATACCCTAATAAAATAAACTTAATTATAAACTCTCCAGAATCATACGGTGAATTTTAATAAAATTGAACATCCTTAGTCAAATTTACAATAAAACATAAAAAAATGATGATATCAATATTTCATATCCATAGTGGATCATATATATAGAAAATTGATTCTTTCAGGTATTAATAGAAAAAATATAAAAGCATTATTAATATCATTATTGGGAAAATAACTTATTCAATTTCAAAATAAGTTTAATTTAAATGCATGATTGTTTTAAAAAATAATTATTTAAAAATATCCTTTGAAAAAATTCAAATAATCCTTTAAACATTGTGTGTCCATGAAGAAATAAATTATATTCATGTCGTATAAATTAAAACAAGGATTCATTTAATATTTTCAGTAACATCCAAATGGGTATTATTCTATAAATGACATAAATATTAATTTATAAAGGATTATTACAAAGTGTAAATGGGTAAAAAATTATTTAATAAAAAATTTGGAAATTGTTAAAAACATTTCCCAAAAAATATTTCAAACGTTGATTTTTATTAAAATGAATTTTCTACCGAAGAGTAAAATAAGTCAGTTTTTATAAAAAAAGTATTATCTAAAATTTAAGTACTGAATAGTGTAAAAATGGTATTATTACTAAAATATTAATAATATCCACATGATAAGAAAAAATAAATTTTTAACATGTAATTATAAAATAATTCTGTCTAGGGAGTCTTACCCCAAAACGATCTCAAATAATGATGAGATTGTGAAATAAACACTTACCCCTTTGGTATCATTTTAATATTATTCCCCATAAATGAAATAAAATATAATAAAACAATAATTAAAATGCTTATAAATATATTCTTGATATAAAATATCAATGTAATAGTATAAACACGACAAAAAATATATAGGGAATATGACATATTTCTCACAGAAGTAAATGTTAGAGTGGAAACACTTACATCTAGATCGAATTTATTTTGTTTGTATAAAAAAGTATTATATAATAAATAAAGTATTATTATATATTTATTATAGAAACACGGTCATATATCTCCTACCATATATTAGTGATCTATAGTGTTTTATCACCATTTTTTTACCAATTCAATGTAAAGTACCTATTTCAGGTTAAAATTTCATCATTTTCCATGTATATTTTAATTTGATAATTTCGGTCCTTTTAAATTGATCATGTTAATATCATATAAATATTATGAAAAATGATATAATTATTCATTTTTAAATATTTATAATAATTTATTTATTTTTTAGATGGAGAATGGATTAGACAATTCATGGAGATGATAGGTGGCACCTAAGCATGTAGGTTGTTTACATATTTCTCGATGGACGGAATAAAGGAAAAATAATTATTAACTCAACTTGAAATAATAATTATTATGTAATATCTAATATTTTTATTAATTAAATACATCTTTATTTCCATTATTGTAAAAATAAAACACAAATCATTTCACATCGCTACGTGGAGGAGATGGTCTACATGTATGCACGGTTGACGATATTGTTTTCCAATGGATTATAAGGCTAGAAGTATTATATGATATTATATTTAATTAATTATGTCTATATAATAAAGATAAAATATATAAATTAATTTGATCCTAGCTAACTTTTATTAAAATAGTATGTTAAATGCCAATCACATCACATCAAGAGACAATGGTCTTCTGTATAGACGTGTGACATTTTCATATCAACCATAGAATGAAAAGGAAGATGTAAATTGTATAATATTTAAAAAATTATATTTATATCATAAATATAATATAAATATGTCAAATATATCATTATAACAATCTTTGAAATTAGGTGAACGAAAACGAATTATAGTGGTTCCTGAGCCTGTCGGCTAATATACACACAATCATCAGTTACATTTCTTATTAGATGGAAGAAGATATGAATCATGGTTAAGAAACTAAAATATAAAAATATAAAAATATATTATATAATGGTGTTTTAATATTATCATTTTCTAATAAGTTTTGATGGAGGTAGATTATGAAATAAAAACAAGTATGCACGTTTAATAGTTTTACCTCTTTTTTAGAGTCCCTCTTCAGGTTTATAATGAAATACCTATTAAGATAGATTAAAATGAAAAATATTTAATCTATGTGGTGGTGAGGAAATTAATTATGGTATTTGGGTTGTTATTGTTCGATCTAAATTGTTTTTTATGTGTCAAGAGGGGAGTAGTGGGGGTGACCTTCTATAATTGGGTAGAGGACACAGAAGGAATTTTGGAAAAGATAATGGGATAAACAAATTTGTTTCTAAGTATACAAGCCTCGAAAAAGGGACATTATCAAACCCAATAGATTTTAAGGTATTAATAATGTCAAAAAATATGTTTGTATATTTCTAAAAAATATCTCATCCTAATATTTTTATTTTAACCCAAATTAAAACCATTTTTACCATAACCAGTACAATTCATTTTTACTGTTTCACTATTCATTATAGTAAAAAACTAATCATATCTTATTAAATAATATAAATACTTATTATTCCAAAATTTTAATCAATTTAAAAAAACTAAATTCACAAAAAATGGTTAAATATCATATAAATTTAATCTGTAAACACGATAAAAGAATGATTTTCTAAAAAGAAAATTATCATAAATATAGAATGTTTTGATATAAAATTTAAATATGACATTGATTCCATTGACATTAATTTGTTAAATTTTAATTTAACAGTAATAATTATAGTTCAAAAACACATTAAAATATAAACTAATTTAATTAATAATTTAATGAAATTTTCAGTTTCTAATATAATGCAGTATTTTTCACAATTAATCAAATAATTAATATTTTCATTTAATTTTCAAAAACATATGAAATGATAATTTTAACTTATATATTTCAACAATTGTGTTTATTTTTCAAATAATTTTTCTAAAATTGATAAATATAATTCTAAATTATGTGCACAAAGCTAGACTAATACTCCTTTTAGAAAAATATAATTTTTTTGAAAATATTTCATGCCCTATAAAATGGTTTATGTTTTATTTCAAATCAACATATTACTTTTGGATTTATATTATGCACGTTTAAAACATTTTATTTTCATAATTTAATGAATATAATTCATACCTTCATCTTAATGGCTAGGTTAAAATGGTCATGGTTAAACAATAATATTTTAATAGTGTATCCCTTTCTGCTGGAACCCTGCATTTTGGGGATTAAAAGATATAAAAAAATTGAAATTAATTAAATATATCATAAAGTATTTGGGTGTTATATTCTCTTATAATCTTGGTGTTTCATGTCATACATGCTACTGAATATGATATTCATCTTTTAAAATTTTGTGGTGTTATACACATAAGGTTGTTCGTAGAAATAACAAACTGGATACATTTTTTAATAACCTAGTGAAAAGGAATAATAATAAAGGGTGATATTAGATACTCATTATGGATAGCTATGGGAGATATCAGTTGATGATTATATGTTGGTTTACGTAATATATGTTCATGATAATTTCATTATATCTTATCCATGTCATATGTACTAATTCAAAGAACACTTATATTTATTCATGTTATAAGGCTTTATAATAAAAATATAGATAAGTTATTAGAGTGTGGAACGGTTGGTAATACATGGGACCCTATAATAATTCGTAAAAACCACATCTTTAACTATCACACAATATAAAACTTGATGTGCCATTATCATGATTATTTTTAAATGTGTAATTTATTAATATTATAATTTTATTTTACCAAATTTTAATTAAATTTATAATTTTTCATAAATATTTTGGCATAATATAATATTTTTATATTATTCAAAAGACATTTCTTTTTTGGTGAATAGTGAAAACATTATTTTTGTGTAAAAACTACAGCTTTTATGAAATGTCTAGGATGTAATAATAAAGTAAAACAACCAAAACCCATATATTTCGGAAATATATTATTTTATGTAGAGAATAAAATTTACAACTATTATGTTTAATTTATATTTTACTATTTCATACTATAAAATTTGGATAACATTTTTAACTAAAACTATTTTAATAAATTATACAGTTTCTATTTTAAAATTAAATTATAAAACATTTAAAAAAACTAATATTATTATGTAGATTTTTAATATTGAATCATTAATTCCTATTCTACCTCAGAGGTGGTGCATTTCTGGGTGGTGTAGAAATAGAACAATAAGGATCATCACTCATCCCTTAATCAATAGAGACAGGTTCTCGTCGAAATCAACATTCATTTGGTTTCAACACGTTCATCATCATTATCCTTTAAAGAATGTTGGATTAACTTTGTGGGAACTATTGGACCCAGTGGAAGATTGTGTGGGGTTCATGCACTTGTGTAATCGGTCTTTCTCATATATAATTTCCTAAGATAGTCTCCAACAAGTTTATTCTTGGAGCCAGGAACACCCAACGGGCACGGTATCCACGATTCATGGTCCTTCTTTCCAAATGTAGGAGCTCGTTGATTTATGATTAAATTAATGACACTTAATGACTCCATTGGTCGAGAGGATGAGAGGTCATGCTCACTGAACCCTTTCAGGGGAGGATTGTTTCCTATTCCAGGACTCTCTTATAGATTTATGTTCTGTTCATATGTTTTGGAATCTGTGGTTCATTCCCAAATATTTTTTCCACAAACTTCCCTTCGTTTATAGGATCGTCATAGTCATTGTAGTGTCCTGAAAAAAAATCTTCAAAATGAGATTCTACCCAAATCCCCCAAAGGATTGGGGAAAAGAATGGAGAAAGATCAAAGAAGCGACACAAACAGGACCGGTCCGCGAATCGGTCCCATAGAAACGCAACATGGCCAGGCCCCGCGAAGCGCCTCCCTCACGAACCATTTTCATTCATGAAATGGAGGCGGAGAGCCTCCATGGTCATGAGGTAGGATGGGCGCCAGTCCGGTTCACTGTCATGAACCACCCCAACCGCGGACCATGTCGACCGGTTCAAGCCGCCCCTACTGTCATTCGCAGAATGAAGGCAGAACCCTCCGCGGATGTGGAGCACTCCCTGAGTTCGATTCGCGGAGGGGGGGAGCGTTCAATACCCATCAAGAATCATTGATTGACCAAGTCAGCTGTAAACTAGGTATTTGGTTATGGGCCTCTACAAAGGTGTCGCGTGGCCATAGATACATCCCTTTCCCCACTCTATAAAAGGAGACTAACAGAGAACGAAAAAGAGGTCGGAGAACTGGATTCGGATTCGGAGGGATTGGAGATTCGGAAGGAGATCGGTTGAAGGAAGGCTTAGGATTTCGAAAACAACAAAATTCATATCCGCGAACCACCGCAGGTATATTAATTAACAAGAAATTGTAAAGTGCATAATAACTTGGTGAACCGGAATCCTAAAATAACAAAAACAAGGAGAACTATGAACCATACCCCCTCCGCGGATGACTTCCCCGCGGACCAGGGAGTTTATGCCTCTCTTCTCATCCGTCGCACCGTGCAGCACTCTCCTACGCGAGCGAAGCCCTGACCGATGAGCCTCCGACCTGCGCTGCCCTTGGCCACCGCTACCCGCCTGGAACCCTCCGCGAACCACTCTGGTTCGCGGAACGAACCCGAAGCCACGAACTACCTTGGTTCGCGAGACGCCAATCAGTCTGTGGACCTCCCCGGTTCGCGAACGGCTTCTCCGGTCGCGTGACACTTTCCCATGCGAAGGGCTCCACCACCCATACCTCTCGGTGGCTTGCCAAATACTTCAGTGTTCTCATTCCCCGAGCTAGATAAAATTCGTTGGATCCAGCCAAGTCCTCTGCGACTCCCTCATTGGCTAATTCATAGGCCCCGAGCCGAGGCCTGCACCAGAGCCACCAGATTCACATGGTGTAACTTTCAGGCACAGAAGCACACCATTTTGAGTTCACATACCCATGGTAAGTAGAGGTAAAGGGTTTTCCCCAACCCTTCATCAGATTCCTAAAGCATTCATGGGTTTACATTCCCATAGTAATGTGATGTCTGAGCTCAAGAATCCCCTTTCTACCCCTCTACTTGTTGAGGTTTCCTAAGAGATGTTAAAATAGCCATCAGAAGGAAGCCCTCATGCACTGAAAGAGAGAATATGGGCATAGTAGCACCCCCTTTTCCCTCTCCTGCTAGGCTTTATCACCCCAGGCATCCATCTTGGAGTATCCCCCGACCTTATGGGCCTCCTTAGAGTGTAAGACACAATCCATCACCATGGGAATCCATCTAGGAGTAAGCCCCGACCTCATGGGCCGCCCTCATGCATAAGCCCCACTCCACTTCTCACAGACGCATCTTTAACGACGTGATCCTCTGGTCCCTGCTGCCTCTTGTTTCTCACACCAAACATGACTCATGTGGGATTAGAGTACACATCGACCATGACATCCCCTTATGGGCCTCCTTAGAGTGTAAGCCCCAATCCATATTTCTGGGCCTCCTCAGAGTGTAAGCCCTAATCCATCATTCTGGGCCTCCTCAGAGTGTAACCCCCAATCCATCATTCCGGGCTGCCCCAGAGCGTAAGTCCCAAACCAATGAGAACTACTAGGACTTTTATCCCTGCCTCCTAGACAGGGTACGTAGGAAGCCTCCATGAGGTTCAAGCCCACCACCCATCGGACCACCAGGTCCATCTTCATGTCGGTTCCCCGACACCTATCTGAACTACATGGACATTGATCCCTACCTCCAATGTAGCGTACGTAAGAAGCCTCTCTGAGGTTCAAGCCCAACAATCGGTCGATCTGATTATCTCCACATCAGTTCACCACGCCACTCCTAGTGCTATCTCAAGCGAGTTCCAAATCTTCGGGGTCATTAATCCAATGAGGGATGGTAAACCTCGGGCATAAATGATTCTAAACCCCCATGTCCAGTTGACCATTGCTCACTAAGGTTAAATCTGTGGATACTATGTTTGGGTATAAAGCAAAGATTCACAAACATATGAATATGTCTTAAATCTATAAGAGAGTCACGGAATAGGCAATAATTCCCCCCCCCCCAAAGGGTGTGATGAGCTTGAATTCCTATCCTCTCAACCAATGTGAGTTCTTAAGAGTGGCTGGTCAGACCATCTGGAGAACGCCTGCCTTTGGAAAGAAGGTCCATCAATCAATGGATATGGAGCCGTTAAGCATTTCGAGGCCCGAAATCCAAAAAAAACCAAATGAAACAAAAAATGGTGAACCCGACGTGAATCTTTAACCAAACATGGTGATTTAAACCATATCCCATACTGTGCCCCCTCATGCTCTAAAGGAGGGCCAAGCAAGGTCATTAATTACCCATGGGATTATGAGATACTGCTTTTATGGGTTTTCTGGTTGTATTTTCCTAAATGTTTTGCAGGTACCACATTCAAAACTCCTTTCGATCCAATGGACTCGCAATGGAACTCACAAGTACGTGTTTCCAATAACGTAAGGATGGGACTTCCTCAACAACGGAGGACCCCGTCACCCACCCAGCGTCTTCAACTCTGGGTTCCATATGTGCTAATCTGAGAGTACCATGTGAATGGTACTCTCCCAACGGTGGATGCACCCTTGAACGCCCTCCAATCCATCAAGATTCGTCACTCGCCTGCCCAGCAGTGACCGCAAAGGCAGATCCAGACATCCCATGTCACTGTCTCCAACCATTTATAGAGTTTATCCCCAGAACGGGACAATGCATACCTCCCTTATCTTAGGGAGGCGGATGAGGTTGACGTTGAGGACTTCATCCCCACCGAATAGGGGTTCTTCTCCAAGGCCCCCTACGGTAGACATCATCGCGGTCACCCTGAGAACCAACATCCTCACGCCAAGGAGGACGTCTCCCCAAGGATTCAGGCCCATGCTCACCGAGATCCGGCCCCTCAGACCACCCGACGGGGGCGGCAGACATACAATCGGGGACTGGTCATCACCCAGGTCCCTGAGGAGGAGCTTCGCTGCCCAGCCACAGAGACTTACCACGAACAGGCGCCTACACCTTTTCGCTCCTCCCGAGCCCGCCATCCAGACATGGTGGCATCACACGAGCCAACATTCATCCCACCAAGATCCATCAAGCTCATCGCTCATGCAAGACGACACTTACTCGGCAGGCACCTCTCCCGGTACTGGGTTGTGAAGCCCACCAGCTTGACGTGGTGGCGACCTGGAACCTACCGGACCAGCTCCTGGCAGTTGCTTCTAATGCTCTCCATCCTGTTATGGTGGTGATCAACAAAGCCCACCACCCAGATGTGGCAGCAAATCATAGGTGGGCATGTCTCCCCGCCAACAAAGGCCACCGACTCGATACGGTGGGAAACCAATATATGTATGGCCAGCTCCCTGCGGATGCAAGCAAAGTCCTCCACCCTGATGTAGAGGAAAATGGAGAGATAAACCGGCGTATCCCAGTACATGGTCAGATACGTTCACCTGCCCCGACACAATAGAATTTTCATTACCCACTGACCACTGGAGGACCGGAGCAGGATATTCCTACTCTGATACCATAATGGGCCTTCATACCCTTTCCAGCCAAAGATGTCTCTCTACATATCTTGGCAATGATGGAGGAGCATGTATCGATCCCAGATCATATCTTGCAGACATTCCAGAATGTAATTGCATTAGTGGCAACATCAAGGAATCGTGCCCGTGAGCCCATCTCCCCAATTGATGCAACTCATCTAAGAGACGATATAGCCGCCTCGGAGCAGATCTATATCTCTGCTTCTGCCCAGGAGGGTCGCCGACTATATTCCACGATGCAAGGGCTACCGGATCGAGCAGCTTCACTCATTCCAACTGGGGGACACTCGTCCATCACGGTGGATGCTCCAGAGCAGGCATATATCCCTGCTAAAATCCAGGATGTTCATCGGTGTATCCCTGCATCATCATGGGACCCAATTAGATAGGGACCCAAAGGAGGTGAAGGTCATTGTCAATAGTAGACCGTCCCTGCTACCTACAAAAGAGCCCCCCGAACACACTGATGGTAGCCCAAAAATAAAGAGCGGGTTCATGACTCCACTCTACTGGATGTTGGGGTTCCCAACACTATTAAGAACATGTCAAAGGCTCGGAATCATGCCCACCCATTACCTTATTATGGGAGCAGCAGTTGCAGTTTTGAAGGTCCTCCAGCAATGGCACTACTAGAAGCTGTGAAGGTCCTCCCCAGAGCACCTGGGGGGGCATCCCCCGTGGGAATATAATTATCGTTCATGAGATCTTCTCTCTTGATGCAAGTCATGGAAACCCTCCATGTGACCCAATGATCGAGCAGCAATAAGGTCCTCTACTTGCTGCGGTCCGCCCTGAAGGTCCTCCCCGAGGTATACGCTGCAAACACTCTCCATGCAGTGGGACCACATATTTTGATGGTATTCCTCGCTATCATAGTCATAACTATGGAGGCCCTCCTCATAGAGATGTCTCATCAGGACATGAAGGCCCTCCCCTTGTCGTGGCCTACCCTGAAGGTCCTCCCTAGGGGTTATGCTACAACGGAACTCCGCATATCCGGGCATCAAATCATGGTGGTATTCCTCGCCACCCTGATAACATAGGTCCTCCCCGTAGAGACTTCAAGCAACGAGAAGGCCATCCCCTCGTTGCGGTACATTCTAGAGGCCTCCCCAGGATTTATCCTGCAGATATTCTCCCTGCGACAGTAGTAATGGTTGTCCTTGTCATTGCTGCAACTGTGATGGTAGTCCTTGCCACCACGACCTCCATTGCAAAGGTCCTCACCACAATGGCCCCAAGAAAAAAAAGGTCCTCCCCATGTCACGGCCTGTCCTGAATGTCCTCCCCATGATGCACATCGAATGTCAAGCCATGATGGTCATCCTCACCATGATGGAAGGTGTTGCGAAGGTCCTCCCTGTAACAACACTATGCAGCCAGAAGGTTCTCTCCTTGCTGCAACACGCCTTGGAGGTCCTCCCCAGGGTAAGCACTGCAAAAGTCCTCTATGCAGTGAAGAATCAAGCAGGAATGGTAGTCCTCGCCATTACGTCTGCCATTGTGGAGGTCCTCCCCGCAATGACATATTATTTCGACAGGAAGGCCCTCCCCTGTCAAAGCAAGTAGAAAAAGGCCCCCATATGTCGAGGCACTCAGAAAGATGGGATCGAGCATGTCAGATTCCCATCTTGTCACTAGCGACACCCTTCTTCGATCAGGAGCCATTCCAGGGCTGTGTTCATCTTCTGAACCACCTCTGAATCGTCCATAAGACAATTCAATACCTACCGGTCCCACTGCCTCCGAGTTCAGTGAGCGCCTTAGTTGGGCTGACCAGGTAGAGGAATCACTGGAAGATGAGTATGCCGATATGTTGCACCTGAGGAAATGACTTTCCAGGAATGATATACCAGTTATGTTTTGGCCCAAGGCCACCTCTCAGTACAACATACCCAGGGAGTTGTCCGAATAATGCATGCACGGCATCCGCCATAATATATGGACGACACTCTGCCGGCTGAAATCGAGTTGCCTGCCCTATGACGGGTATGTAGACCACGTCAAGACGATAGGGTACCACCTGCATCACATCGACCTGAAGGCCCTTTCCTTGACATGACAAAAATGCCCCGAGAGGCGTAAAGGGAACATGGAGATAGCCTGCCTCCATGCGCTGCACCAACTGTGCCGCCTCATCGGTGACGCTGCAACTGGAGTCCATATCAGGAGATGGGGGGAACACGGAGCTCTTCATTTGAATCTTCTCCTCACCCAGAAAAACCCGTTTGGTGTGGTATCTTGCAACATCATCACATCGAGATGGAAATACAGCGGTCCCCCTGTTCAGGAAAGGCAACACACCCAACAGAGTCGGGCCTTGAGTATGTCCCAGAAGCATCAGGTCCAACAGGAACAAGCCATTCAAAAACTTCTAAATCAGGCCACCGAGAGCATACATCAGGCCACTCACCTAAGAGAGGAAAATCAGTGTTCTTTGCCTGCCTCCCCAGAGGGGATTGATCCACGGAAGGACTCTGCGTCAGATCTGCTTCACCACCAGATGGGGGCACTTGAGATCAGGCAAGTCTCGATAGCCGAATCCACTGCTGCAATCCAGAGTCAACCCCGGCCTACAGGGATGGGGGTATTTTTAACAAAAAATGCACCCATAAGACCAATAAAATAGGGAAGAGACTCAACATCTTGGGAATGGATCCAACCCCAGCCCTCAGAGCTAGGGGAATTATTACCCCCTCAACAACAACCTCCCCCGTGAGAGTCGGTATTAACTCGTCTAGGGAGGACAGTCAGAAGAGTAGGTTCCCTTCCTATCCTGTCATTTGAAACATCATCCCCTCCGAGAGGAAGGCGCACCGTAAGGTCGCATAAAAGAACTCTCTGCATCACCCTTCGTCAAGAAGTCCGAAGGTAATCCCAGGTCATGAAAGCGAAGGCCAGCCGAAGACGTGGGAGATCATCTTCCTATTTGGAAGATGATGTCCCCTCCACCCTGTAATACGTGTTCATAAACTCCATAGAGGCTAACCCCATGGGTGACACCGGAGAAAATGCAAATCCGGATGGATCGAGAGATGACAATCCCAGTCAGGCTGTGACTCAAAATGAAACCCCAGGTGTGCACACCCAGAACCAGAGGGCCACTTTAAATATGGCCACCCCTTCAGCTAACCTCCCTCCGCCTGCCCAGCAAGCTTCCAACAAGGATAATAATAAAGAAACAGTTACCCTTAACCCGTCCCCTTCTATAGATAAAAATGAGCCACTCACGCTCGAAGATAGGTTCGCTCGATAGGACGAAGAGATGAAAGAATTGAGGCGTCTTAATGCCAAGCTGCTCCAGAGGAACCACCTTATTGAAAGTGCGTCACAAGAAGAGGGACGTCATGAACTCCCAACATGTGCGCCTCAAAGGCTAAGGATTTCCCCGGAAAAAGAAGCACGATTAGGGCTCTAGTCCAATGTGGTGCCTGGTTCGTCCAGCTACCTAAAAGTGGATGATGAATACCAGGATTTCCCTCCATCTGGGAGGCAACCGGAGAAAGTACGCATGAACCCTCCAAGGGTACCCCGAGAGGAATATGCACCCTTGGTGATGGAAAATCCGGATCCTCAGGCAATGGCTCGGGCTACGCCTTCCCAGGAATGGGCCCAAAAGGATGTAAACCAGGGACTCAACAACACCATCGAGGCACTAACAGCTTGATTGGATGCGATGGAAGGAAGACGCGCTCCGATACAGTCGGAGCGGAAACCCTACCTAGATTGGATGACCAAAACATCACCTCCACCCAATTTTGGGTGCCCTGTATTCCCCATCTTCAATGGATCAGGTGATCCAGAGAAGCATTTGACACACTACGCATCCTATTGTGACCCTATGATGGGAACTCTGGAACAACAAGAAGCACTAAAACTCAAATTCTTTGTACTTACCTTGAAAGGATCCGCCTTCGTTTGGTATAAAGAGTTGGGAGGACCTCTGACAACAGTTCCTGTTCCACTTCAGCTCAACGCTTCCTAAAACAACGATTAGAGATCTCATGAACTGTAAGTAGAGGAAGAATGAGAGGGTCTCAGATTTCATCGCTAGATGGGAAGGTCTGACCTATTCTCTGAATAGGCCATTTCCTCAAGATGATATGCTATCCATATGCATCGATAATCATATGAATGAGATGCGAACACCACTCATACCGGTGGAGTGCACCACTAGCTTCCACCATCTCTCGGCCATTGCTCAGAGAATTGAGGACTCCCTGCAGTGGTCAAATTCAATGTCCCTAATAGCCTCATAGTCTCCTTCGAAAAGAGCCCCTATAGCTGAAGCGTCTACTGTCACACTTAAGCCGGCCCCTGTGCCCGCTCCACCGCTCAGGCCTCCACCAAATCTTCAAGGGCCCCTTGCGTATCAGCGGTCGCCCCCGCATAAACGAGACGATCAGAGAGGACCGAAGCAGAGCCAGTTTGATTAACAAAGAAAAAAAGTATACCTGTTCCGAGATGATCAAGTCTGTGGCTACTTCATTGCCGTCATGAACTGCAAATTGCTCTGCCTCCCGAATTGAAGGAAACCTGAAGAAGTCGGCCGTGATGACAAGCCAGATTACTGCCCCTACCACTGGATGATGGGGCACAGTATCCGAGAATGCTTCATCTTCAAAGACCTCTAACAGAGGATGGTAGATTCTGGAAAAGTCGAGATGGGACCACCCCCAGCCCATGTGGCATGTATCTCTACCACCAACTCCGATAAAGAGGAGAGATGGAAGAAAGTCACCAGAAAACAGGGGGAAAAATTTGACGAATGGATGACTCGGAAGACTATCAACTGAGCCCAGGGCATACTCTGAGCTCAACTACAGCAGCCAGTGTTACCACCAACAACCCCTGGAGCCGCAGAGCTGACAGCATCGGCCTCACAATCCTCTGTGATCTGGTCATCCGGGCGGAGTCGAAGGAGGAAACAATCAAAAGAGGAGCAGTCCGCAACGGGGCCAAATTTAGTCCCGACCCTGGCAGATTTCACGCCCTCGTATTTGGCACCACGGGCACCGAACCGCCAAACAACACCATCAGAGACAACCGACCAGGTTGACCTGTCATAGGATGAA
This sequence comes from Viscum album, assembly GCA_963277665.1. Taxonomy (NCBI): domain Eukaryota; kingdom Viridiplantae; phylum Streptophyta; class Magnoliopsida; order Santalales; family Viscaceae; genus Viscum; species Viscum album. Next base: position 266,235,702 of record OY728155.1, on the reverse strand, counting down.
GAGCCAATCTTTGTTTCTATCAATGTCATCCATCTCATGGAATCATTCCCTAATTATGGGTATGGTTACGAACCCGAGCTCCCTGCATGAGGAGCAGGGAGGAGGAATCGCAGAGGTAGAGGATACCAAGGGAGGCGTAGCCATGGCCGAAACCAACCCTGCGGCTAGACCCCGGCCCAAACCATTAATATCGTGGAAACTCGTGGGAGAGCCCTTCAGCGGACTCAGAAGGAGAGCGAATTCCCCACCACCCCCACAAGTATCCACTCTGGACATGTTTTTCTACGATACCCAACAGAGGAGAAACAAGTGTCTTGCCCTCTAGTGCATGAAAAATGACCGGCCGGACCAACTCTTCCAAACGTGGGAACACCATCGACATCCATCCCCGCGGCCGGTGCCTCCTCGTCAAATTCCCTAGCTCCCAAAGCACCCATTAAGACTCTCCCACCAATGGAGAAGCGTCGGCCACAGGAGAAAAAATAGGAAATCCTTAAGCAGTTGGCGTCAGTACCAGCCAAGTTGTCAATCCCGGATGCCCTGGGTTTGTCATCCGACCTTAGGGAGGTGCTTATCGAAGCTTTGATCAGCCCCCATGAATTTCAAGCCGAGGTAGCTGCCGCCGAGATTTACCAGATGGAGACTGGCCCGGCTGAATGCAATGTGGTGATTTCCATCACCGATCAGGACGAAGATTCCATCATGAAAGGACACATCAGACTGCTATATGTGTCTAGCACCCTGAATGGTTTTGAGATCCGGAAAGTATTTATAGACAATGGCTCTGGAGTTAACCTCCTTCTCCTACGGACACTCCGTAAGTTGGGCTACAGTGAGGACAATCTAATTCCCTCAACCATAACTCTGTTGGGTTACGACAAGAGTGAGCAGAAACCAATGGGACAGATTAAGCTAAAGACCCATTTTGGTGACTTGGTAGCCTACACGGAATTCATGGTGGTCTGGTAGAGCACAACATTCAATGCCCTGTTGGGAAGTCCATGGCTCTATAAGGACATGGTCGTTCCTTCATCCTATAACCATTGTATCAAGTACTGTGTATATGGAAAAAGTGGGACATTGCAATTCGACAAGACCCCTTTAGAGCTCTCCGAGTCACATTACATCGACGCATGCTTCTATGAGAAAAAGAAAAAGAATCCTTTGGTTGATGGCGTCGACTGGATCCCCTCTCCAAATGCCCTAGAAATCATTCCTGACGACCCCCTTAGGCGGCTTGGCAGAGATTATTTCCTGCCCAACAACCACATGGAAGGTAGGAGTTCAAGTCCGGACATGTATTCGGATGTCCTCATGACTTCAGCCACAACGGCTGAGTGTGACATTGTAGGAACGTCCACTGACCCTCAATTGGGGGATGAATACTTGAGCAAGGGCGCCCATGACACCTCGACTCTAGACTCCCAAAATATCCTATCAGGAGCTCTCTCCTCGTCAGACCAAGAAGATGAGGATTTTCAAGAATAAGAGGGGGAAGATCTCAGGGATGCACCTTATGAATTTGAGGAAGGTATCTCTACCACTGTAAACGAACTCATGGAAATAAACATGGGTACTGAGGAAGACCCGAGGCCCACTCTCATTAGTGCGGTCATGTCTCCTGAGGAACACGAGGTATATACCTCCTTCCTAAGGCAACACCATGAGTTTTTCACCTGGAATTACACGGAAATTCCGGGACTTGATCCCGAGGTAGAGACGCATCACCTGGGACTTCTAGAAGACCACCGGGGCTACAAACAGGCCACCAGAAGGAAACACCCCTCACATGATGCCAAGATAGAGGCTGATGTCGATAAGCTCATTAAAGCAGGGTTCATCATGGAGATCCAAAACCCTGTTTGGTTGGCCAATATCATCCCTCTCAAGAAAATGAACGGAAAAATCCACATCTGCATTGACATCAGATATCTCAATCGGCATTTCCCGAAAGATGACTTCCTGGTTCCAATCACCGAGTTGTTAATTGGTGCAATGAACAAGTGTGAGGCTTTATCCTTCATGGACGTCTATTATGGATATAATCAAATCAGGATAGCCCGAGAAGATGAATAATCCACTGCCTTCATGGCCCCTCAAGGGGTATTCTGTTACAGGGTCATGCCCATTGGTCTCAATAATACTGGTGCCATGTATCATCTTTCCATGCATCGGATCTGTAAGCCATTCCTGGGGAAATTAGTTGAATTATACATGGATGACCTAGTGGTCAAGATCAGAAAGTGCTCGGATCACTTGTCGGACCTTGAGACCATCTTCGACAAGCTCTGATAGCATAGCTTGAAGATGAACCCCTTGAATTTCCCCTTTGGGGTTACATCAGAGAAATTCCTTGGCATTGTCGTATGCCATCGTGGCATCGAAGTCGACCCTGATAAGACGAAGGCTATCATGAGCCTGCCACCTCCTCGAAATCTCACTGAGCTAAGGGGATTCCAAGGACACCTATCCTATATTAGGCGGTTCATAGCCAACCTGGCAGGAAATGTTTGCCCTTCACATGGTTAATGAAGAAGGGGGTCACATACCAATGTACAGATGACTGCTAGGAGGTATTCGACAACTTGAAGAAGTACCAATTAAGACCATTGGTGCTCATTCCCCCAGTTGAAGGAAGACCTCTCATTATATATGTGACGGCCCTAGAGAAATCACTAGGAGAATTCCTTGCACAAAAGAATGATGCAGGTAGTGAAAACAGTCTTTATTACCTCAGTCGAGCCATGATTGATGATGAGACTCGATGCTCAAATATCGAGAAGAGTTGTCTTTCCTTGGTATTTTCAGTTCAAAAGCTATGACATTATCTGCAACATCATGAAGTCCATTTGATCTCATGGAGTAACCCACTCAAGTACATCCTCAGTCGCCCGATGCTAACCGGATGCCTATCCTGATGGGCGGTTATCCTGCAATAGTTCGACATCCAGTTCATTCCTCAAAAATCCATCAAGGTACATGCATTAGCAGAAATTCTGACAGAGCACACTTTAACAGGGACCACTGCACCAGACGCCGAACTACCAGATGAAGATATCTTCTCGGTCCAAGAGGAGTTCCTAGCATGGGAAATGTACTTTAACGGTGCATCCCGAAGCCCAACCGGGAAGAGGATGGAGGATCCCAGATTCAACAAAGTGGGCTTAGGGATAACACTCATGTCCCCAGAAAAGGCAATATTTCCGTATTACGTCCTCCTATCAGAGGGATGTACAAACAATGATGCGGAATATCAAGATCTCATTGCAGGCCTGGAGCTCACACTCCAGGAACAAGTACAGCACCTAAAGGTAAAAGGTTACTCGGAGCTAGTCATCAGACAAGTCAATGGTGCCTATGCTATTAAAAAGGAGGAGATAATCCCTCTATTTGACCATGTCCAAGGGATAATCGACGAGTTCTCCACAGAACCAACATTGACTTATATTCCCCAGTCCCAGAACACTCAGGCTGATGCATTAGCCAATGCGGCCACATCCCTAGCCGACCCAGACCGGGATGAAACGGTCATCAGTATTTCTCACTGTGGAATGGTATTTCCATTTTTTCAAGCTAAGAAGGAAGAAATCCATGAATTTAGTCTTTTCCCTAAGCCATATGCTCCTGTCACTGGCTGGATGATCCCCATCACAAACTACCTTCAACTGGGAGAGCTTCCATCAGACAGGGCTGAACGAGAGCAAATACAGAGAAGGGAAATCAATTTTGTCCTATATGCTGGCATAGGTCAGCAAGATGTCCTCTACAAACAAGGCCTCATTGGACTACTCCTCAGATGCATTAATGGAGAAGAAACTTTTTCCGTCATGGCTAAAGTACATGTAGGATCGTGTGGTGCACATCAACCAGGGACCAAGCTTTCCCATCAGGTTCGAAGGATTGGGTACTACATGCCCATAGTGGCACGAGACTGTGAGCATTTTACTACAAAATGCCACTCATGCCAGATTCATGCCAACTTCATTCACCAACCCCCATAGATACTTCATCAAGATATGTACTCTAGGACCTTTTCCATCAGGGGGAAGAACATCATGGGACCATATCCTCCAGCCACAGCCAAACAACTGAAGTATACCCTCACAGCAACGGACTTCTTTTCCAAATGGGCAGAAGCCATACCCCTCAAAGAATTCAGGGAAAGAAACATTGTCAGCTTTGTGAGGACCAATATCATCACCAGATTTGGTGTCTCTCATATTATACTAAAGGACAACGACACCAATTTCTTCTCTATTGAGTTGGAAATTCTATACCACGAGTATGGTATCAAGGATAACCACTCATCCCACTACCATGCAGTGGCCAACAGACATATAGAAGCTTTCAACAAGACCCTATCCAACATCCTCCAGAAAATGGTTGAAAAATACAAGAATTCATGGCCAGATAAACTCTTCCATGCATTGTGGGTTTATCAAACTACAGTCTGCATCGCTACTCATTCTACCCCGTACTCATTGGTGTACGGCACAGAGGCTGTCCTCCCCATTGAACTCCAACTTCCCTCACTTTTTGTTTCCATCTGTGATCAATTATCCGATGATGAGCAGTCAGAAATGTGGCAAGGTGAATTGGAACAGCTAGAAGAGAAGCGGCTGCACACTCTGCACCACCTGGAAGTGTACCAAAACCGGATCGCACGAGCCTTCAACAAAAAGGTCTGTCTTCGGTATTTCTTGGAAGGAGAATTAGTGATGGTCCTCCAGACCCCAATGATACCCTGCAAGAAGCCTCCAAATCTAGAGCCCAAGTGGGAGGGACCATATGTTGTACACAAGGTCGACTCTGGTGAATCATATACCCAGATCTCTATGGATAGACAATTCACAACTGATCCTACGAATGCGAGATTCCAAAAGAAGTATTTCGCATAGATACCAAGTGTGTCCACATCCACACCACATGATGTTAAATTTCATGGACATCGTCCTTACCACACAACGTTAAACTGCATGGATAATAAGAGTTAAGAATGCCCCTCCCCCCATGTTTGGACCAGACCTGCACGGGGTGTACTCATCGTCCGAGCTGCATGACGTTAAACTGCCAAGAACCCAACGGTCCAAACACTATGACCTTAAACTAAGATTATTTTGTCCTCACCGCATGACGTTAAACTGCACAGACAAGATGATTTATAAATGCCCTCTTCCCCTATCTACGAACTAGACCTGCATGGGGTGTATCGTCTTTCATAGAACTACGTGAGGCTTGATTTCTTCCCTCGCAGGATACGTAGTGATGCCAGAATTCCACACCCTGGCCCAGCCACCTCAAAAAGAAAAAAAATTCACATTCCCTCATGTACGGACCAGACTTGCATGGGGTGTATTCACATCCTCACCGCCTGACGTTAAACTGCATGGAGTCCTTCCTTACCACATGACGCTAAACTGTACGGATAATAAGAGTCAAGAATGCTCCCTTCCCCCTATGTACGGGCCAGATCTGCATGGGGTGTATTCATTGTCCGAACTGCATGACATTAAAATGTCGATCACCAAACTGTCCAAACTCTATGACCTTAAACTATGAGTATTACGTCCTCAATACATGACGTTAAACTATATGGAATCTAATAATACCCCTCTTCCTCACCGCATGACATTAAAACTACACAGATTCCAGAGAACTATGTTCGTATTGATTCCTACCCTCGCAGGATACGTACCGACACCAGGATCCCCAGTCCTGGCCTAACCCCCTGAATAAAAGATAAAAAAATTCCTTCTTTCCCCTTTCAATGGACCAGACCTACACAGGGTGTAATTCTTCCACAGAACTACGTAAGGCTTGATTCCTGCCCTCACAGGATACGTAGCGATGCCAGGATCCCTAGTCCTGGCCCAACACCCTGAATAAACAAAAAATGCCCTTTCCCCCCCGTGTGCAAACCAGACCTGCACGGAGTGTACTTCTCAACCTTACCGCACAATGTTAAACTGCACAGAAAATGATTTTAAAAATGCCCCTTCCCCCGTGTATAGACCAGGCCTTCACGGGGTTTATATCTTCATCCTTACCGTATGACGATAAACTACACGAACTTCGTCCTCACCGCATGACACTAAACTGCACGGACTTCGTTGCGACCCACCCAAGACACATGGCGATACGAGATGGAGATACTCCTTGCACATTTGGATGCATCCTCTACATACATCAGACTCCACGACCCTAATAATTATGGATCGTCATAACCACTCATGGAAATCGAAAGTGGAAATTCATCGACCCATGGACACCTTTGCATGACTATGCATACCATGCCCACAGCGGCTCTGCAAAATGATAGCCCCTAGATCATCTACCAAAGGAAAGATTTCAATAGGCGACACTCTTCCTATCTCAGTACACTTACTGGCCTCAGAGCCCCCATACCATACCTCCTGATCCAGAAGCTTATTGAGAAGTTTTTTAAAAGTTCATTCCCCTTTTCACATCCAGGTGTTGTTAGGGTATCCCTATCTGGATAGCCTCTGTGTCTGTCAGTGGTTCACATAGAGAACTTCATCAACAAACATCAAGCCAGGACTATGCTACTTTGACTCAACGAACAATTGCAGTGAAAATATTTCTTGTATACTTGAACACCATTATCCCCACGTGCTGAACTCTACACTGTGAGCAATCACAGAATTTCATAATCATTCACGGCCTTCGGAAGTGGAAAGTTATTGACCCGAGGATACCTTTGTATGACTATGCATACCATGCCCTCAGCGGCTCTGCATAATGATAACCCATGGATCGTCCATCAAAGGAAATATTTTCTCATGGGGTATTCTTCCTAGCTCCATACACCTACCGGCCTCAGAGTCCCCACACCACACCTCTTGATCCGGGAAAACTCAATGTTGAATTTTACATCCTTCATCCCCCACCTTGTTCCAAGTATATCTGAACATGTTGACTCAGTTATCCTTCGAGTGACTGCAGCAATAGTCACCCAATGGTCCGAGCTCTATGACCAATAATCTAGGAGTACTTCGCCCATACCACATGACATTAAACTGCATGGAATGAAGGCACACCCCCACGCACAAAAAAAGAGAAATGATCAGCGCATGGGTATCTTTGAAACTCAATAAGCAACTAGGGACGGATATCCCCGACATGTCCAAACATTCTCCTGCCAAATGACAGACTTTGTGGCCCAGATAATTGCGGATCCTCATAACCATTCATGGCCATCAGAAGTGGAAAGTCATCGACCCGTGGAAACCATTGTACGACTATGCATACCAATCCCTCAGTGGATGTGCATAATGATAGCCCATGGCTCGTCCATCAAAGGCAATATTTCCATAGGCGATGCTCTTCCTAGCTCCGTACGTTTACCGACCTCTGAGCCCCCATATCACCTCTCATGATCCAAGAAGCCCTGGAACCATGATTTACACCAATCAACCCCCACCCCCACATCTGGGGAATGTTGAGGTATTCAAGCCCAGTTATATTTTGATGAATAGCGGCCTTTGCAACTATGTCCTCACTACATGACGTTAAACTACACGAGATATCTTGGCCGCATGGCACGAAACTGCAAAGGCCAAGCACTAAGCATCCAGGGAAATGCATCCAAACGCAAGTGTTTTCACTGGATCAAATAAAAAAATTCCCCCCGTCCTCGCTGCATGATGTTAAACTACACAACAACCTCCAAAATTTACTCTCTTCCTTGCCGCATGGCGCTAAACTGCACGAAATATGTCCCAAACACATGACGATAAACGACACAGTCATACTCGTCATTGGTTCAATGAGAAACATAGGATTTTCTACATCCTTTAGTGCATGGGTCAGACCTTCACGAACCACCACCTCACAATAGCGTGAGAAAGAATTACTTCACTAGTTCTTGGGAAGTTTCATCTAGATATTTCCCCCGTATTCAGGCACCCTCTCATCATAATCCATACTCTGTACTAAGAAAAAGCCAAAATCTCATAATCCACCCCTGGAGGTCCTAAATATCAACTTCACTAAAGTTGCTCGGCTATCGAAAGTGGATAGTCCTTGACATAAGCACACCTTTGTATGAATATTCATACCATGCCCGTAGCGGCTCTGCATATTGATCACCCATGGCCCATCTACCAAAGGCAATATTTACTTAGGCAATTCTTCTCTCCATACGCCTCTTGGCCTCTAGGCCGCCAATTCTATCCCGGGATTTGAAAAACCTCTGAGCTACAGTTTACCAACCTCTTCCAAAATCCTACCTGAATGCAGCGGAATGTATTTGACGAGATTACGGAGAACCAGGAGAAGTCGTTCCATTTCAGATGGTGTCCCAGCTGCATGACTCTAAACTGCTCCAAGCCCCAACCGTCCATTATGCTAGAAAAATTCATAGGACGTAACCCTGCTTCAACACTCCTGATTGATACAGATGTTCTCAAAACCTCTCATTCATCACATACCCTTTCCGAACCACCCGCAGTGGTTTTCATTTTTTTCCACCAAACCACCCATCGTGGTTTCCATGAGCTAGGCTTCCATGAAGTCCCATGTCCATCATAAATGGATAATTCTTTGACATAAGGACAACTTTGTATGACTATGCATACCATTCCCTCAGCGGCTCTGCATATTGATCGCCCCTGGCCCGTCTACCAAAGGCAAGTTTTCCTTCGGCAACGCTCTTCCTACCTCTGTACGCCGACACAACTCCCATGCCTTGAGACATGCCATGCATGCCGCTCAAATTTAAACATGTTCCCCCCCACATGTGTCGGAAGAGTATTGAGACATATTTTAATAAGTTGAACCCCATTGGGGCCCTCTCCCCACCATATTTGGTCAATGTTGTTCGACCTAAAACATCAGTAGTGATAATATTGATGAAGGGACTTTAAACCACTCACAAAATAAAGAGGCCCAAACCCAGTTAGGCCGAAAACCCAAAAAGGGTGACCTAAGAAAAAGCCAAGATATACCCGTTGGGTCCATACCAAATGTGCCCAGAAAAAATTAGGGCATTAAAAGAAAAAGTCAAAAAGTTTGTGGGGTTTCCCTACAAAACCGTACCAACAGTCAGACTATGCTCACTGGACCCCATGGTCTAAGAAAAAGTTAGAGTTTGTTTTCCTGGGTTATTATTAATTCTGATTCAGTGAATCATTATTTACATGACAATTGTTCTAAGTAGCAATCAAATTTCACGGAAACGAGTAATTGATGGAGACTGTATTTTGTTCGACGAAAAAAGGGGGGAGGACGTCCACATGCTGGGGTATCTCCCTCACAAAAATGGGGGAAGAGGGGTAAGTAAAACAGGGGATACAAAAGTGGCTCTGATAGTTATAAAGGAGCCTGACTCACTCTCCCCACCAGATCAACGACCGCGCGGTGAAGGTCATTGCAGGACTGTTCCAACACTACCTTCTCCGTAGTTTCACCCTCAGCCACCGGAAGGATACGCTCCACTACGGTTTGGAGGTCGTTGATCCCTTTTCTGGTAGCTTCAAGATGGCCAGTCGTAGCCGATAACTGATCCCTCAGCATCGCGGCCCGTTCTTCACATTCATGCAACTCGGAGGATAGGATGGCCGCCTGATCTCGAGAGATCGCCTCCCGTGATATCAGTTGATGGAACCTTGTTGTGGTTTCCTCCAAGGTTCGGGCCCCACAATTAGTGGTATCGAAGTGAGAAATCTTGCATTCATTAGTGAAAACTTCCTCACGGGCCATGACAACACGGAAAGAAAGAGAATGGAACTGTCGATAGTCGAAGCCACCTGACCCAAACCCAGGAAGAGCTGACGAAGAGCTTCAGTTTTAGTTTCCATTTCGGCTAAAGGGGTTTCATTGATGATTTCACAGATTCGGGGTCAGGACCACCTACGCACTGCCCAATGGTCCTCCATGGTCCGAGGATCTTTGGTATCCTCATTGGATGACATGAGAACGATGTCTGGCATGGAAGCCCACACAGACATGTGCTCACTAGAAGATGACTCAGAAGCTGGAAAGTCTGGAGCCTCCAACCCCAGTTCAGGCTTAGGGACCAAGTTGCTAAGCCCGGAATCGACTAGAGGAACCTCCGAGATGGTCTCGCTGAGACCCGAAACCATAGGGTCATCCTCATCCACGCACAAGAAGGATGAGTTTGTCTGAACTGTGGCCACCATAGGGTTGGGAGAGGAATTCTCTCTGAGTCTCTTTGATCGACGAGCCATTAGTCGTTCCTCCATTAAAAATGATGAGGAAGGTGTGGTGGATGCAACAGCCATCATACCTCCTGATTTGGGAACCTGTCGGACATCCTTCCCTAGGATCTCAGTAGGATAGTATTTTACCCATTCTTTTGCATACTCCATGGAAAGGTCGGCAGCCGCCCCCGTATCAGGCAGGGGAATTCTTGCATCAGATCCCCCCTGCTTCAGCATCATCCACCATTGACGAAGTATGGTCGGGTGCAGTCCTTGATCCTGAGAAGGGGGAAGGAAAAATTGGACTTGCATGCACCAGAACTGGTGAGAAAAGCGATACGAGACATAAAAATCACACAGAGAAACCTTGTCGATCCATGTGGATAGAAACTCTTCCAGTAGAGAGATCATGTAAGAGTGCTCCTCCAGGCTCCCCCGGTGGTTGTCAACTTAGACGCCAGAAGGTGTGGGGTAGGGAGTGAAGATGAACTGGGAGAAGTCGCTCAGAAGCTCAAGGACTTCACTAGAGTTGAGGAACATCAAGATAACTCTGGCTATATCCAGTCAGGTAGGCCGAAAGGTAGGAAGAAGGATAGTCGTGTAGTGAAGATACTCATAACAGCGACAATGATCTGCCACCCAGCCATAAAAATTAAAATGCCCTGCTTAGACGGTATGGTGACCCGACCACCTGCATATGGCTCAGTAGATCATAGATACGGGCCAAAGTGGGCACGACTAAATTCACCAGGCATCCCTCAGCTAACTCAGCCTCCATCATGAAAGTGCATGCCCCAACACCTGGGTTAACATCCCGGGAAGGAAATAGCCATCCGCTCAAGAACATAGCAAATAGACCGGCCAACCGGAGCATAGGAGACACGCCAAGGTGCAACTCGTAACCCCATTAAAGGTAGTCGCCCGCCTCCAGAACTGCCCAGTAGGAACCTAGGGAGGTTCATGACTGCTGAGAAGGATGTTTCCGGAGGCACTTGATCTTTGGCACAAGACCAGTAGTGTTTAGAAATATCCTTATCCAGGTACCACAGGGAATAAGAGAGCGGGCATGCAACGCCTAACCCAATGACTGCTCTGCCGTAACCAACAGCTCCTTCACCAATAAAGCCACATGTTCGATGTCGTCCCATGCGTCGGGATTGGGAAACAATTCATCATACATCTCTCCAGTAATCAGAAGTCCTCTTATCTAGTAGTTTTCCCACCGACTAATGTCGACTTCACCATGGGCAAGGTGGAAAGTATTAGTACTTGAACACCAGCGGATGAACAGGTTGGGCAAGATCAGAGATGGTGGGTAAACAGCAAATTGGGAAGCCCACACTATGGAGTATAGATTGACCGCTTCCAGTGAATTGGGAGACTCCCGAAAATGATGATGGATCTAGAAAGCCCAGGCCCAAACATTTGAGAAGATCCCGCCGGACCGAATATCCCACCTAGGAACCCACCCCGCATCAGGATCAATTCAAGCAAGGTTGATAATAGAAGGGTAGTCCTTAGGGACATGTTTCTGAGAAAAGTCTTGAGTGCACTGATCGCTTTGGGTCCAGAAAGAGCCCCTCAAAATAAATGTGTTTTTCGGACCAAAATTAGTTATTATCTCCCCTGATTGGGTAAGGTTTTCCTGAATTCAATTTGACGGTGCCTCTAGGAAAAGTGAAGGGAGACCTGAGAATGTAGGGGGGATAGGGACATCATCCTGAAGACAGAAGCCGTAGAGCGGTAGCTGATTTGATAATGGATAACTCAGAAGATCCGGAGAGAGCAGGTTCTTTAATACACCATCATCAGAAATGATGGACCGACTAGGGACTTCTTTGATGCCCTCCACTCTGTGAATCATAGATGAACGTCTCTCTGAGCCAGATGAGAGGGGCTCTGCAGTAGGCCCTGAAAAAGAATGAGGGGGAACCATATTTTCTCCCTGCATAATGAGAGACAACAATTGGTTAGTCCGGAATAAAAATCTGGACAAAAATAACCAGATATATGGTTTAGGAGCCTTTATAAGCAAAATCCTCAAGGAGGCCTTGGAGGATGGTTCGCGATGACATCATCCTGTGAACCAGCCCTTCACGAAATCAGTCCACGAAACCCTCGTCCACGGAACGTTGGCCAGGAAACCACGAACCAAGTCTCTCTGCATAATTTCAATCCTGAGTTTTTGTGATTAAGTTCGAAATACTTAGACACTTTTAATGTTCAAGTGATTTTAGACCGTGGAGCATCGAAACTGCGAAGTTAGTTCTTCTGCAACCCATCATCACTTACTATTTAATTAGTTAAGAGTAATGGTTCACGGTTGGAAAACTGGTTCATGGGTGAAGGCGATCGTGAAGAAGGAATGGTTCACAGAGGTTGCTTCCGGTTCATGGACGAGGCACATCGCGAAGGAGCAAACACGCGGAGGCGAATGAGCTCTTGTTTCGAAAGGAATTTGGTAAAGAAAAATGTAGGGATCCCCATATTTATAGGCATGGTCCCCTACTAGGTCCACCTCTCTATTGCAAACCATCTCAGTTTCAAGACCACTTTTCATCGGAATGTCCTCCACTTCGTTCTGATCGGACCCCATTCCAATGGGGGGCATTGGTAGGGTCCTGAAAAAAATCTGAAAAGGCGATTCTACCCAAATCCCCCAAAGGATTGGGGAAAATAATGGATAAAGATCAAATAAAGGACATAAACAGGACTGGTCCGTGAACCGGTCCCATGGAAACGCAATGTGGCCAGGCCCCGTGAAGTGCCTCCCCCATGAACCATTATCATTAGTGAAATGGAGGTGGAGAGCCTCTGCGGTCGCGAGGTAGGATGGGTGCCAGTCCGGTTCACCGTCATGAACCGCCCCAACTAGGGGCCGCGTCGACTGGTTCAAGCTGCACCCGCTGTCATTCGCGGAACGGAAGAAGAACCCTATGCGGTTGCAGATCACTCCCTAAGCTCGATTCACTGAGGAGGGGGAAGCATTCCATTCCCACCGCGAATTGCGGATTGACCAAGTTGTATGTAAACTGGGTATTTGGTTATGTGCCTCCGCAAAAGGTGCTTTGTGGACACAGATACATCCCTTTCCCCACTCTATAAAAGGAGACTAAGGGGGAAGGAAAAAGAGGTCAGAGAACCGGAATTAGATTCGGAGGGATTGGAGATTCGGAAGGAGATCGGTTAAAAGAAGGCTACGGATTTCGCAAAGATCAAAATTCCCATCCGCGAACCATAGCAGGTATACTAATTAACAAGGAATTGGAAAACGAATAATAACTTGGTGAACCACGAAACTAAAATAAAAAAAACAAGGAGAATCGCGAACCATACCCCCTCAGCGGATGACTTCCCCACAGACCAGGGAGTTAATGCCACTTTTCCCATCCATCGCATCGCGTAGCACTCTCCTATGTGGGCGAAGCCCCGAATGATGAGCCTCCGACCGGCGCCGCCCTTGGCCGCCGCTTCCCACCTGAAACCCTCCGCGAACCACCCTGGTTCGCAGATCGAACGTGATGCCACGAGCCACCATGGTTCACGGGATGCCATTCAGTCCGCGGACCACCCCGGTTTGCAGGAGGCTTCTCCATCCACGTAGAACTTCCCCACACGAAGGGCACCATCACCCATACCTCTCGGTGGCTCGCCAAATACTTCGGTGTTCTCATTCCCTGAGAAAGATAAAATCCTTCTGATCCAGCCAAGCCCTCCGCGACTCCCTCATTGGCCTATTCATCGACCCTGAGCTGAGGCCTCCACCAGAGCCACCACATTCGCATGGTGTAACATTCAGGCGCATCAACGCACCATTTTGAGTTCATATACCCATGGTAAGTAGAGGCGAAGAGGTTTCCCTGACCGTTGAGCAGATTCCTAAAGCATTCCTGGGTTCACATTCCCACGGTAATGTGGAGTCTGAGCTTAGGAATCTCCTTTATGCCCCTCCACTGGTTGAGTGTTTCTCAGAGATGGTAAAATTGCCATCAGAAGGAATCCCTCGTGCACTACAAGAGAGGATATGGGCACATGAGCACCCCCTTTCCCTCTCCCGCTGGGCTTTGTCGCCCCGGGCGTCCATCTCAGAGTAAGCCCCGACCTTATGGGCCTCCTTAGAGTGTAAGCCCCAATCCATCACTATGGGAATCCATATATGAGTAAGCCCCGACATCATGGGCCGCCCTCATGCATAATCCCCACTCCACTTCTCACGGATGCACCTTTCGCGACACGATCCACTAGTCCCTGCTGCCTCTTGTTTCTCACACTGATCATGCCTCACGTGGGCTTAGTGTAAACATCGACCATGACATCCCCTTATGGGCCTCCTCAGAGTGTAAACCACAATCCATCATTCTGGGCCTCCTCAGAGTGTAAGCCACAATCAATCATTCTGGGCCTCCTCAGAGTGTAAGCCTCAATCCATCATTCCGGGCTGCTCTAGAGCATAAGTCCCACGCCAATGTAAACTACGGGGACTTTGATCCCTGCCTCCTAAACAGGGTACGTAGGAAGCCTCCATGAGGTTCAAGCCGACGACCCATCAGACCACCCGGTCTATCTTCACTTCAGTTCCCAAAAACCTATCCGAACTATGTGGACTTTGATCCCTGCCTCCTAAGAAGGGTACATAGGAAGCCTCCCTGAGGTTCAAGCCCAACAATCGGTCGATCTGATTATCTCCACATCGGTTCACCGCGCCACTCCTAGTTCCGCCTCAAGAGAGTTCAAACACTTCGGGGTCATTAATCCAACGAGGGATAGTACACCTCAGGCATAAATGATTACGAATCCCTACATCCAGTTGACCATTGCCCACCAAGGTTAAATTCGTGGATACTATGTTTGGGTATAAACCAAAGATTCACGAACATATGAATACGTATTAAATCTATAAGAGAGTCGCGGAAGAGGCAATAATTCCCCCCAAAAAGGGTGTGATGAGCCCGACTTCCCATCCTCTTGACCAATGTGAGTTCCTAAGATTCATTGGTCAGTCCATCTGGCGAATGCCTGCCTTTGGAAAGCAGGTCCATCAATCATTGGATATGGAGCTGTTGGGCGTTTCGAAGGCTGAAAGACAAAAAAACAAACGAAACAGTCATGAAAATATTTTATGCTACGGGGGTGATGCTGACTTGAGACATATAATAAGGAGCTCTAGAGTTTATCATCATCCAGGGGAGGTGGAATCTGACTTGATGTTGGGGTCATGACCATAAGAAGGAATTCTTATGTATCCTCAATAGGGGAATCAGAACCCACAGAGTTTTGGTTGTGTGGGGCTAACACATAGAAGATACCCATTTCAGGGGGCATAGTTGGGTTAACGCTTTATGGGAAGGAACCCTTTTGAGCTCGAACCCTCGGGCATGCGTCCTATGTATCTTGATTTGGTTAGGAATCAAAGTTCGTATAGTTCAGATGGTTTATATGTTTTAATCCTCCGAAAACTCAAATCCCACATAAGTCATGATCAGTGTAAGAAACAAGGGTATGTGAATGATTCAACAATTCACATGAATCCTACCCTTTTGGTTGGTGAGGGAGTGCCCATGATGGAAGAGGTTGGGGTGAGGGTGTGGAGAAAAGAACCCTTAAATTTGAGACTGAATTAAAGGTCATGAAATACATCCATGGATGTTTGGGGACATACCTCTGTGGGAGGGCCCCAAAATATGTTCTATGAAGGGGAGGAGTTTCATCCTCATCAAAGGGGGAGCAAACATAACCCCATCGACCGATCACATTTCCTTATTGAATTGAAAAGAAAGTGATCCCCCATAATTTCTAGAATTGGGAGGTTCAAACCAGCATCCCAGGGTTGAACTCTGGGTTATAATGGTAATGTATAACCACATGAATTCATGAAGCCTGAACCATTGTGGGGATAGCCTTCGCCACTCCACAGACCATGGGTATGTAGAATCAAAGGTGCGTGCTGGTTCTCCCAATGGTTGGATCATATGGGTTTTGTGTTTTTGAAGGAGGACATGTCCTAATGATGGTGTACTAGTTAGTGTAGGGATCATGGAGGAAGGGACGGTAATGGAAGGGTGAGGTTGGAACCTATGGAAATAATACATGAAAGCACCCCATTATGTTTACTGGTTTCTTTTGAAGAATGGGGGAAGCTCCTCATACCCTATTTTTATGCGATAATAGGGGTCATAGGCATACAAAATTGGTACACGAGAATGGGTATAGGTGACAGCGTACCATAGCAGTATGTGGCCCATCACACCACTTTGGATTCCATCCGTATACCGATGCAGTACATGACATCGGGTTAAGTCCGTGTAGCAGTTCACTTTGTAGAGCATCATTTTGTAGGATGGTCCGGGGGACTATCATTCATGGGGAATTCATCCGCGAGGAGTATGTTGTTCGCGGTTCACTATTTAGGTCTGTAGTTCCATTATTATTATTCAATATTCCATATTTTATGGTTAGCGACTGGTTGTACCTATGGAGTATATGGTTCACAATTTGGGCTTCACCGATGAATCAAGACGGAAGCCATAGTCTTCTCTGAAACATTCTCCCAACCAATGTTTCCCCTTTGAGCCTTCGTCCTCTATCATTTGTCCTTTTACACTAATCCTTATTATAAATCATAAGGAAACTTATATTTATTGGGAATGAAGCACCATTTGAAGAGGCCCATGTAGATATCTTGACCCAATGAATACTTCGTCAACCAAGGTTTCTAGAGGATTTGGTTCAGTAAAATGGTTCATGGAACCCTACGGGTTCTCTTTTTCCTAAAACATATGAGTTCATGATATAGTACACAAATTGGATTTGTGTGCTCAATACCTTTAGTGACCTGGTCCATAGTCTGCTTTTATTATCTGGACATCGCTCCATGGGACAGTGGTTCGCTAATCAAACCATGTACCTGTTGGTTCCAGATCCAGCTGGTCTGCATAACATTCCCAGTGATGGTATACATGACACATTAAATGCTCTAAATATTTGAATTCCTGTATGTTTCTTCTGAATATTGTAACTCAATTTGTGTCCATTCACCTTTCTAGTATTGTAGGAGTACATTATTCATTATTCAAAGCGATTGTCGGGGTATTCTCTTACATTGGGGGAATTTTCAGGACCCTAAACATTCCCCCCTTCAGAATGGGGTATATTTAGAACAACAAGGGGACTATTACAATGTAGAAGTCGTCCATAATAGAAATGGTTCATGGTAGAACAAATCGAACCAGTTGGATGGGACCACAACTATAACTAGAGGGCCCATGTCATTTTTCTTTTACCTTTTCTAGTGGAGAAAAGTGCTCTCGATTTCCCCAGCTTCCTCTAATCTCACGTACCATGATCCTTGCGATATTCCCCTTCATGAACCACTCTATACATTTCCCAAAATGATATCCTTCATATTTCTCTGTATGCATACTATATTTTGGATTCCACAAATGGTTTTGTGGAATTTTAAGATTTAAAATTTGGATTATGCGTAGGAGGATGCTACGCGGGTGGATTATATAGATACCGAACAAGGAACTACAAACCGAACATTATGAACCAAAACATCAAACATTAAACATTAATCTTGAACTTCTGAATAAGAACTTATTCAAGGTAGTGGTTCATAGTATTCATTTTTTGTGAACCTTTTTATTCACTTGTCAATGATCTGTGGGCCAACACCTTGCAGATGGTTCATGTACCATGGATATAAGTGGTGAGAGGCCTCCACGTACTATAGTGGTAGTCATGGTTACCTCCATGTATCATTTAGTATGAATAATGTGGCCACAACATACTATTTCTAGAATTAGTTAGTGGTGCTTTTTGGACATTTTTTTAGTACATTAGACATTCTTCCATAACCATTATCCAATAATGTTTATGGGATTGAATTTATTTTGGCTCTTGGATCTTCCTATGCAGGCTACAATGTATTCTTCCCTTGTTGTGACACAATCAATGAAGACAATGGAATACATGGTGGGGAATAGATAGGACTATCTTTGATCCCACCTCATTCCTCCTGACCACTTCTTAATATAATTCTTGATGGTAGATATCTTAGCTTATCCATAGTCCGTACAAATTATAAATTATAGTTTTGGTCTTCTTGCTGACGTGCCTCTTTCGTTGCCTGACCCTCACATCCCTTTCTCCCTCTTAAAGGTCCCACAAGGTCATGACCATAACAACATTTCCTTAGTAAAAGAAGTCACCAACACTCCAATTCAGCAGAACATCTTCATACTACGAGGTTCAACATGTACTCCGGGAAACTGAGGGTGACGCAATAATTTCCTAATACTAGATGTCTGAGAATACCAATATATTATCGGCATATCCCAAGAAAATACCTGTAGCATGTGGAGAACCAAGTGGGATATTCTAGTGGGAGGATTTTTCTCCTATGAGTGGGACTGGGCATTCAGGATACATCAGACCTGTCTGGAGTCCCCTGACCAGATGGAGGAAGTGGTCTTGTATCAGGCAGCCTGGGTTTCTCAGTTTGAAATCTTCTCTCCAGGATAAATCCTTCTAGAATTGCTTATCCACTAGTGTTCAAGAACTAACACTATCTAATTATGGTGTGGAGATGTGGGAATAATCTTATGGGATATCTACTAGCATGGAAGACTCTATATACTTGGAGATATGTATGACAAGTTTCTCCCGACAGCTACTTCTTGGAATGTCACTGACCATGTGTCCCCTTTGAAAAGGTTTTTACTAGTCACAGAATAGGGCTTACATGATCATACCCTCAAGTTTCACTCTCTTATCCAAATAGAGGCATGGATTGGTTCATTCCTGAAGCCGAACGGACCCAATCCAAGGTCTATCCATAGTCAGACTCACCCAACAAGCAAATCCCACCAAACTCCAGGGTCATATTGTGCTACCCTTAAAGAGGGATGATATTGTAGATGAAGATATGAGATTCACCCAGACGTACCACCTACACTTAGACTAGAAGGTTTTTTCACCATGTTTTTGAGAAAATGGATTTTTTCCATTCCATGAAGTATACATAGGGGTTCGAGCCTATAACTTTATGATGGAGGTCACACTAGAAGAGGGTCATCGAATTTATTTGTCCCTTCCTACCTTAACCCGGATTTATGAATTGGTGGGAATGATACTGTAAAGCAGTCCTCTACATTGTCTCAGTGGACCGTTCCTATTCCTATTCAGTGGATGGTTGAAAAATTCACCTATTATGAATACCACCATACCACAAAAGTTCCCCATTCTGACCTGCATCCTGATCTTCTCAAAATATCTACTGTTCGTCCAAAGACATTGAGCATTATTGATGCAGTTGGGTTGTTGAACAATGCCTCTCATTTCATGTTTTCATCGCATCCTACCCCTCCCGGATCATTGTGAGGTGACCAGGGTGGTTCATTGTAGGAATTATCAAATCACATAAACCATAGGGAAGGGATGTACACAGCTCGTATAGACTGAATAGTCATTTGTGATCCATACCTCCCCTACCATGTTTCCAGGAAATGTGGAAACCATCAAAATAATGCAATGCATCCAGTTGTTCAATTAAGGGGAGAATCTCATCTCATGGTTCTCTTCCAACTATGTCTTATGATGGTACATGAAGGTGATGTTTGGGAGCTCATCATTCCTAACACAATGGGGGCCTACCGTTCTGTCATTGGAATATGGACAACTGTGGGCAGATTTTTACCCTGATGGGTCACTGAAAGAACCAGTTCAGTCGGGGGAGAAACCACTGACCATTTCATGTCCCACCCTTTCCCCAACAACAATGATACACATTCATTCTAGAACAAAGAGTGTAATAGCTACACAGTTTACATCCGTCCCTACATTATCCACGATGGATACACCTCCTGCTCTTATCCTTGTGGTAGGTAGTCGTTCGGTCCTTCGTCAAAAGAATCTTGGAGGGGTTTCATCAGTAAAAACTAGTTCTATGGGGAGTGATTCAGACTAATCCCATCCTACGGATATTTCCCAAGATCATAATGAGACTAGAACCAATTGAGTATCACCGATCATTCCAGAATATGCGGTTATTCTTCCACATTAGGCTCGAGTGTTTGGACCATCTATGGGAAAAGTGAATCTTCCATCAAGGGTGACCTGTCTTAGTCCATACACAATCCTATGGTGATGCTTCCGGCTTATATATAAGTGGAAGTTGTGGAGGATCAAGTTTTTGTTGATGCAACAAGGCAATAGGTATTGCGAAAATTGTCATAGCGCCAGTTATGCACTCATTCCCGGGAGACACCCCATGCCAATTTTTCTGATGAGGGTGAAAATTTTTAGTGGTTATTCATTGTGATGGGTTCTATAATCCTTGATTATCAATATTTACACCTATTTATTTAACAAATTGTCATGACTCGGGAGAAGATTGCCTCTTACGAGGAAGAACTGGAAAAGTTTGATTCTTCCCATCTCCAGGTGGTGACCTCCCGAGATGTTTTAGAATAATTTGTTCATCTGATGGATGAGGAGGTGAAGGACAGTGATTTGGTGGAAACCCAAGAGGAATATAAGATGGAGTGTGAATCCCATACAATAAGGTTTAGGGATCTACAAGCCTCTTTGTGTGCCAATTTTGAAGTAATCTAGAAAAAAATGGTGGGACCTTAAAGTTGTTCTGGAGCAGGTGTGTCCAATGGTGAAGGACAAAACCAAGGAGAGTGCCACTTTGGTGCAGGCTATTGATGGCCCGCGACAATAACTTTATATTATTCTGTAATGGGAAAAACGAACCATGCTATATTCCCATCCCAAATCACGATATGTATTTTTTTAATACTCTAGAGAGAATCTGAATTGGGGATTTTCCTCCATTTTTTATGACCTCAATAGAACTGATTTTTCATTTAATCATATCTTCTATTACTCTTCTTGTAAAAATCATTTCAATCGGATATAATTTTGAAACCTTACATGAAACCAATAACCCTATACAATCAACTTATTCTCTAATAATTGTATTTTTCTGAGTCATGGGACTCATCGAGCATAGTTTGACTATTACCAAGGTTTTATGGAATAACTCACCAACTTTTATGTTTTTTTATTATTACCCTAATTTTATCTTGATCCTACTTAACATGGACTTAATATGTGTAACATGAATTAATCTTAGGCTTCCCTTTGTGGGTTATTAACCTACCAAGTTTTATGCCTTTTCAGATAGCCTAATTCTTTTTATATTCCTATACGTGACTTATATACAGAGGTGACATTTTGGGATTTCCCATATTAAAAGTATGTTGCCTATTTCTCTTTCAGTTCACAGTCCTTCCAATTAATCATATTAATGATGTTTTTTTTCAAAAAACATTGACCAAACTTAACAGGGCGTGGCCCTAACTTTGGATTGTTATCTAGAAATGTTCTAATATCCTTCAGACATGGATTAAGGATTTTTCTTGACCCATAATTTTTAGATTCTGGGAATGCATGATGCTCAAGATCCATTTTAGGCATACCATGGTAGGAATGGAATATTAAGGGGACTAGTTTTCCATTGATCGACCACCATTATTCTAGAAAACATATGCAAAGCCAACGGGGATGATGTGTATAGTCTAACAATTGGGTCCGTAGGACACTGGCCTTCCTTTTCCGATGGCCTAGTAGGATTTTCAACATTTTGAACTAATTTTGATGTCAGGAGCCTCAGTGGGTGGCTGACCTGTGTAGTGGTGTCTAAAAACATTAGGCACATTCATGTCGGCTTTGTGTGGACAACCGTTCCTGCACGGTTCTCACTTGCATGAGGGATAGATGGTGAATAAATAGTTCAGTTAGGATTCCTTTTTATGTTCGGGGCTCTTGGACAGAATAAGGTACAAAAGCCGTTATCCAAGAGTTTTCCCAAATATGGGGTGTGATAGGACATGGAGGAAATTTCAGTGCATGGAAGCTTTGAGAGGACTCTTCTAGGGACAAATCTTTCTTTGATTTATGGCTGATTTTGTGGGAAACCTATGCAGATCCACCAAGGAATTTTGTGAATAATCAGTCAATTGTGTCTACAGGACACTAGACTTCCATCTCTGATGGCCATTGAGGATTATGAAGATTGGGATCTTTTTTAATATTGTATGTGACCTTCAAAAAGGGGTACACCTAAACACAAAAAGGGGAATTTTAACTCAAATTCTTCAGTGGAAACCCGAAAATGAGTGGAGGCACTATTATTTTTTATGTGGATCAACTTCATGCATATGGATAGGGTATCCTTAGAAACCTCAGAAGGAACCAAATATGAATTGGGGCCATATGTTCTGATATATCCAAGATGTTTGTAAGGAGGAAAATGTAAACCATGAATTTGAGGGACCTTGAGTCAAGAGGGATTGAACAAGGCTTGGAATTCATTTGTGCATACTTAGATAAGGGAGTACTCTCCTGTGTAAAAATTTTACATTGATTGACAGTCGTTTTGTGGGAAACATATGTTGATCCACTGGGGCATGATGTGTATAGTCAAAAAATGGTGTCCACAAGACACTGGCCTTTAACACCAGATGGCCTTGGAGGGTTATGTAGATTCAAGATCACTCAGAGCGTGGAAACAGAAATATGGAAGGAGTGTAGCCGGACATATTGTGGAAATTTTGGTTCATATTTACTCTTGGAATAAGGTGTCGCTAACATAGATATGACTCATACAGAGGGTGAGTAATTCATTCCATCTTTTGGATACAATGTCTTTTAACATAACATGGCTAGGATGTGGGGTTCCTCTCAAGGGAGGAAACCATGAAATTCCTTTTTGGGTCATGCTGCTAGTACCAAATTCTTAGCTCATTTTCCACAATGTCATGGTGTATCTCTTGCTAAGATCCATAAGCTCACGTGAGCTATGCTCGGTGTGATAAAAAAGGATTGCGAGGATTCCGGGTCATTTCCTGAAAATAAAAATACCATATTTAGGGGTAACTTTAGGATTAAGAAAATAATATGCAGTTTAAAATCCTACAATAACGATGATTTTGAACTTGAATTTTATTTCAATGTGGCGATGACATGACACCATGTAATTTTGAGTTGGGAGGTGAGGATGATTATACTATCATGAGTTAGTTAGAATCCTGATTCTCTGACACTCCGTAGATGTGAGTGATGATAGAAGGTGTAAACCATAGTCCTGGAGGAAACTACAATTAGGGGAGATGACATGGGGCTTCGAATACATTGGTTGTATTGATATAGGAGAAAACTCTATTGAGGAAGAATTTTCCTTTGATTGACGACCATTTTTTTGGGAAACATATGCAGATCATTCAGGGCACGATGTGTATAGTCAATAAATGGTATATGCAAGACACTAGCCAGTCATCTCATGATACCATGAATGATTATGGGGATCCATGTTTTCTCAGATTATGGAGTTTGGAAAATAGGAATAATGTGCATGGGAACGTGAGAATTCCCAGACCATGATTATTTGTGAACTACATAGAGATTCGACATAGGTCTGACCTGTATATAATGGGGAAGCATTATCTATTTACATATCATGACTGAGGGTCATGTGTAGAATCTCGTAACACCAAGGACTAGGCCACACATAACTCTTGAATAATTTCAAAATTTATTGTCATTCTATTGGACCTTTCATGGACTCCTTGTACAGTATGACCAACATATGGGTTAAAATGGGAATTTTTTTCTCGTGGCTAGGCCAAGATACCAAATCTAGGCATCATTACATATCATGAAAGGGAATAAATCAAGTAATACATAGTTCTGAATGTCCCCAAAAATTGTATTGTTGATATGTAGGGAAATTTGAGGGAATATTTTTAATGATGGAGATTGGATGGACCGGGATGCCAAATCTGGGTGTCACTACATATCCGGTGAGGTTGGGAATATATCAATACAATGTTTTGAAAGTTCCGTATACCGATCTAGAATGCATCATGTATGTGAACATGCGAAGGGATTTGTTTTTTCACATATACATAGCTGGGCCTGGATGCCAAATCCAGACATCACTGCATATCCTGCAAAGGAAATAATCAAACCATATATTGTCTGGAATGTTCGATACAGATTTCTGCTCTATATATAGGGACATATAGGGATTTTTTTTTGAAAATTATGGTGATTGGATATACTGGGATTCCAAATCTAGGTGACACTACATATCCTGGGATAGCATGAATCAGTCCATACAGAGTTATGAATGTAACATGTGCTGATCTAGCTTGGTTCATGTGTAAGAACATGCAAGGTAATTTTTATTTCATATATATGTGGTTGGGAATATATGGAAAATCCAGACATAACTACATATCCTTATCGGGTATGAATCAATCCATATGTAGTTCTTAATGTTCCTTACAGAAGTTTACTTGATATGTAGGGACATATGAGGGAATTGTTTTTAAATAATGGAGATTGGATGGAATGGGATGCCAAATCTAGGTTTCACTACATATCCTATGAGGAAAGGTATTATTTCATAAGTACTTATTAAAGTTACCTATACAGACTGAGCATGGTTCACATATATGTAAATTTTTGATTCATTTGCTACGGGTATTGGGTTTATCATATCTCCCTATACTTTGATTGCATAGATAATCCTTACCACTAATCCTAATCTCACATGATTTATACTTGGTGTGAGAAAAAGGAGTGGTCATAGAGTCTCCATCTCACTTGTGGAGAGGTAGAGAACATGAGTGGGGAAAATTTTTTCTTTGGTCTAGGCTAAGATCGAGGATCATGATGTCGCTACATATCCTATGAGGGAAATAATCAAGTCATATATAGTTTTTTTATAAACCCTCTTCTGATTTTTCTTTGTCTATGGGTTGGGGAATTTTCATTCTATCCATCACAGTTTCCCAGTCTATCTTGTTACTCCATATTTTTCCTTCATAAGAGAGTCTGTACCACTAATCCTAAACTCACAGGAGTTATTCTCAAAGTGAGAAACAATGAGTGATAAGGGTTTCCCATAAGAATATTGGTAGATAAATGGCATGATCAATGAATTTTTTTCATGAGGGATGGCCTGAGATCAAGGATCGAGGCTTCACTACATATCTCCTGAGGTAAGGAATCAAGATGTATGTAGTTCTGTAACAGATTATGTTGTTTATTGTCATTCTATTAGGATGGTTTCTATCATGTAGTTTAATTTATTATAGTGAGTAAATGAGTCACAATTTATTTTCATGTTTCATGGATGAGTTCCATACTATTTAATGTCATGTTTAAAGGACAATGAATGTTAGTTTATGGTCTTATAATTTTGACCATTGGATTTAGGGTATTATAACACAAAGTTTAAGGTCATCGTTCTTGGAACATTAACAGGCTTGGTTGTTACTCATAGTTTATGGCTATAGAGTTTGGACCATTTCATGGTTGTTTATTGTCATGTTTCATTGACTAATACCATACAGTTTAACATCATATGGTCAGGAAAACAAATCATAGTTTAAGTCAATAGATGTTGGACCTTTGGCTTTGTTGCTATTAAGAGAAGTACTTCTTCAAGAACATCATATTTGTGGGAGCCATGATGAGTTATCCATCCATTAATATTAGGAAATATGCTCCATTGGAATAAAACCGATGTAGGACATATGTTCCTTCCCAATTAGATTCATGCTTAGGGTAATTCTTCTTGGGTATCATTTTTTTCTAAGAACTTGCACCATTTCTCCTTTGAGGAATGATCGAAAGCGAAACTTTTTTTTGAAGGCTTGTGCAATCTGATTTTGGTATCCTTCCAAATGGTGTATAGTGTGAAGCCTTTTCTAATCTAGTTAATCCAATTCATCAAACCATCTCTTGGATTCCTCTTCCATGGATAGTTGATTGAAAAAGGCCTCATGATGTGACTGCACATGGATTTTGATAGGCAAAACCGCTTCTTCCTCGTATACTAGTGAGTATGGAGTTTCCTAGGTTGTAGTTCAGGTCATGGTCTGGTAATCCCAAAAATCATGAAAGAGCTTGTCTAGTAACAATTTATAAAGCTTATCAACCATCTTCTCGAGTATGTGTGACATAGTCTTGTTGAAATCTTCTATTTTCATGTTGGTCACTGCATGGAAACTGGATGAATGGTTTGCATTAATTCTATAAACCTGGAATATCATTTCTTACATAGCAGAGAAGAATATGGTTTTTTTTCATCAGGATAGTATGAAGGAAACCAAATATGGTGATGATGTTGTCCTTCATAATGTTAACGAAGGATTTCCCCCTAACATCCTTAAGGGGTATGAATTTGGCCCATTTGGAAAATAAGTCAGTCACTGTGAGTAAGAACATGAATTTTCTAGTTGTGGAAGGAGGATATGGTCCCAAAAATTTCATCCCCCATGTAGTGAATGGGTAGGAGTACATGGATATTTGAAATAACTCTAGGGGGTGGTGTAAGAAATTAGCATGAACTTTGAAGGAATAGAACTTCTTGGTGAATATGCCACAATTATATATCATAGAGGGTTAGTAATACCCAAGCCTTTAGATATGGTGACATAGCATGGCAAGTGATGGATGAGCTCCACAAGCTATGGTGTGCACATCATTCATTGTGGAAGTAGTCTCTCCTCCATCAATGCACCAGAGAAGGACTTTGTCAAGCCTTAGTTTGTGGATAACCTTTTCTTGGTTTAAACCATTTTATAGGACAAAATTGACTACCTGTCTTCGAATCTGTTCCCTTACAGCTGTATCTGGTGGTATATCTCTGTTCCAAAGGTAATTTTCAATGGGTGTCAACCAAAAAATGGTATGACCATAGGATTATATATGAAACTAATTTCATCAATTTCCTATGTATTTATCTGGATAAATAGAAAACCCATCTGGAGGGGAGCAATGCTAATGATTTTTTCATCCGGGTCGAGAGAGGAAAAAGATTTGTCTTCATTTTTCAATGCATTGGCTGGAGAATTTTGTAACTGGGGGCCATAAGTCAACATTAGTTCAATTGGAAATTCATCCATCAATGCTTGAACATGGTTCATCAAGGGGACCAATACCTCTTTCACGATGGTGTATTTTCCATTGACCGATTTGATGAGTAACTCTAAATCAACGTTTAGTTTTAGGTGTTTAGCTTGCATATGATGTTCTAGTTCCAGGCCTACAATGAGATCCTGATATTTGTCTTCACTATTTGTAAACCATTTTGAATGTATTAAATAGTAAGGAAAGACGACCATTTTAGGGGATACCAGTATAATTCCCAGCCCCAATTATTTATCATGGGATCCTTCATCAATTTCTTTGCTGGGATTTAGGAAGCATAATCAAAGTACATTTCCCATGTCTTGGATCCTCCTGGTTGGAGAACACTTCTTCATCTAGAAGTTCATCACCCAAAAGTGTTGTTTTATCCCAGGGGTTCTTGGCCTGGAAGTCTGGTAATTCCCGGACATTGATAGCCTTTTAGGTCACGTAGCGTATTTCAATATATTGGAGAATGACCACCCATCGTGATAGGAACCCATTTAGCATGGGATTGTTGAGGATATATTTAAGTGGGTTGCAGCGAGAAACCAGGTAAAAAAAATTTTCTTTAGGTAATGCTGATGTTTCTGAACTGCGAAGATTAAGGCTAAGTAGTTCATCTCGATTTTTGGATACTGGATTTTGGCATCGATCATTGTTTTGAAGTTGTAATAGACAATGTTCTCACTTCTCGTATCATTCATCTATGCAAGGAATGTTCCTAAAGACCGTTCCAGGGACATTATGTACAAAATGAGGGGCCTCCTCTCAACTGGTGGCATCAGCACCAACGGGCTTAAGAGGAGTCTTTTGATATTGTCGAATGCCTCCTGTAAATCATTATACCACTCATATGTAACTCCATTCTTCATGATCTTGGTGAAAGGGAAACATTTACCAGCTAGGATGGCTATGAACTGCCAAATGTAGGCGAATTTCCCTTAGAGAGATCCTAACTCTATAAAGTTGTGTGGCAGGGACATGAAAAAAATGTCTTTTCTCTTCTCAGGGCCGATATTGATGATGTGATGGAGTATGCTGATGCTGAGGAATTTTCCAAAGGTAACTCGAAAGGTGCACTTTATGGGATTCATCTTTAAACTGTGCTATCGCAATTTGTTGAAAAATGAATCAAGATCATCCAGGTGATTCGATCACTGTTTTTATTTAACCACAATATTGACGACATAACAATCGTCAAATTCTCTCAATAAGGGATGGATGATGTGGTGCATGGCACACTAATATGTGGTGGCAACATTATTTAGGGAAAAGGGAATCACATTAAAACTGAACAACCACTAAGAGGTCCTAAAAGAAGAATTTTATTCATCTATTTAGGCAATATAGATTTCACTATACCTAGAATATAAATTCAGGAAATACAGTATTTCATACCTATCTATCGCATCGATAAAAAATTCTATGATTGGGACCTGGAAGTTATCTTTTGGACAATGTTGATTAAGGTACCTGATGTAAATGAGGATTTTAATTTTTCCATTCATATTTTTCACATGAGCTATGTTTTCCATCCAGATCAGATATTGGACCTCCCATATGATGTTTTCTTTGATAAGCTAGTCAACATCTGCCTCTTTTCTGGAAGTATGTGTCGGGTGTGTCTTTTGAGCTACCTGTTTATAGCCCTAGTTATCTTCTAGTAAGCCCAGCTGATGAGTGGCGACATTAGGATCGAGGCCTGACATTTTGGTGTAGTTCCTGGAAAACACATCTTGATTCTCCTTTAGTAAGGATGAATATTCCTCCTACTCATTGATAGGCATGACCACACTAATCAGAGTGGGTTGTGGGTTATTTTGGGTGCCCAAATTTAACTCCCTAACTTCATCGATTATGTTGGAGATACCATTTTCAAATTGGGGAGGTGAATCTTTGAGGTCTTATTCCTCTTATTCTTCTTCTTCATCATCTTCATAATCTTCCTCTTTTTATAGATAATGGGTTTTTGAGACGAACTCTATAATATTGGGAGAGAAATCATCTTTTTCATTAGTTAATGAGGAAAAGGCAGTTTGATGTCCAACAGATGGGTCAGAAGAATATGTGATAGGGATTTTCTTGTCAATGTGTGAGTCTCCCCACTCATCTGGGTCCTTGTACTTGGTGACCATAATTGATACCGTGATTGAGCCTCCATTTGGACATGAATTTATGAATTAAACTCAGTTTACAGGTAGTATGTACTCTTCCCCATGCTGCTGGAGGGGGTCGGTGGGAACCAATTCCAATCCATTCGGGGCATTGATCCAATCGATGTTGCTGGATAAAATTTGTTTTTCTCTTTATTCATATAACCTTGAGACGATATAATGTGACTCACATGACTCAAATGGTGATTTATCAGCATGTAATATCCCTATTTTCACATTAGTGAAATATTTAATGAACAGATGGTATGATGAATGAATATCAGTGTGATGATGTAGCCAAGGCCTCCCTAATTGGATTTTCAAGGACATACATTGATGTTGTACTCTGAACTCAGAATCTGACATGAGATCTCCAAGTCATGTATTATGATTTATTCATCACAATAGTTTATTCTCTCTCTTTTCATTTCCCAGCAGAGTTGTAGTGCAGGGTTTCAAGCTGTCTTCATCATTTCCCAGTCGATGAAGTGTTCACAGTGGGAAGAGTTTAACTCTAGAGACTTTGTCGATGTAGATAGTTCAGACATCAATTTCATTTATATTTCTGGACACATATTATGGTTTTTTGTGCCCTTGGATGATGGATTTTTCATCCCTTTATATGACAAAGATGATGAAGTGACAATCTTTTGGACTGGTCTCCATTCGGTTGACTTTGGTTACTACTACTTTAGCCTCGAACTACTATAGACTTAGAAAGGGTTTGATGAGTGCCTCCCTATGATTTTCTGATAGGATCAATACATCCAGGATTGAAAGCTTTGTGGGTAATGAATCCATCTTCTTTAAAATATATCACCTAGGCTCTAATAGATGGTGCATCCTAGCTTGAGGTTTCTCTTTCACAAACCCTTTAGGAGTTCTAGCATTGGATGTATATGTTTCAGCCTATGTTATCATAGTTGGTGGTGTTGGGGTCATATCCATGATGGGCCAAAGCAGTCTACCTATATGCCTTTGGAGGTTAGGTATTTTTTCATTCCCTGGTGGATATTACAAGATAACTGGTCCTGGATTTCTTCCGATGGGGGAAGAGGATTAGTTTGGATCGTTTTTATCTTCTGGATGGTCCTTCCACGAGTTTCTATGATGATATTTTTTTTAATTGTTTCATGGTTATGAACTTCACTCCTACCCTGATAATGCCTTCTTATAAACCCCGACCTCTTCTGCTTCTTCCTCTAGCTCTCCGGTTGGGTGTGGGGATTTCAGGTTCGTGGCCATAGTCTTAATTTGAGAATGGTTCCATCAAGTGAATGACATTAATGGAGATGAAGATTTGTTCTTGATCTGACACTATTTCTGTCTGGATTTCTTCTTCGGGTTTTGAAATTTGGTGGGGTTGTGCCCATTATACCATTTGGCGGGGCTCTGCAAGGTGTACCATTTGGTGGGGTAGTGCCCGTTGTACCAAGAATGTTTTTAATGACTCCCAAAAGTGTCAACAATGACTTAATCTTTGGTATCATCTCATATTCTTGCTCTTTATTTCTTCCCTTTTGGCCTTAAGAGGACCACTTGGCCATGGAGGATGGATGTGTTGTATTGGGAGCTTTTGGGGGAAATTTTGGTAGTTTTAACTATGCCTGGAGGATGCCATGGACCCATTATATGGTCTTCTGGGTCATCCAATTGTCAAAAAAAATTCACCTTCTTACTAGCAACTGTATGTTATTCCTCTTCCTTTCATGAGTCTAAGGTGGATAAATATTCCACTTGTGTTGGTGCTAGGCCCAAGATGACCTGCCTGGAATCCACCATCTTTTTTAAGAGATCCTTGAAAATGAATAATTCATGGATGGTGTATCCCAGTATCCGGTGGTAGGTACAATAATTTGGACAGTCGTCGAGACCCACTTCATCATCTCTCTTTGGAACTAGTTGTAACACCCCGAGATTTTATGAAAAATATTCTTTTTAATGTCTTGTGTTGTACGCTACACCAAAATTATCTTGTGATATAATCAACATCGTATTTTCTTTCATTATACGCAACACTATTCGTGGCTCGCGTTACTCACAATTTCAAGTTCGTTTTGTAGAAACTATTCTACGCAACATTATGTATAGATTTTGTTTAATGTATAAATGAAATATGTTTTGATTATATGCAACACCAAACAGAGATTTCACTACACGCATCTCTGACATGGCTTGCATTAGACACAATAAAGACCTTCCTCGATAGCATGTGTAGTACGGAATACCGAGTTTCACTAAACTAGATATTATTATAATATTATTATGAACTAGCCGTTATGAATAGTAATTCCCACTTTTTGAAATTTTATAAATTTTATCATTCAAAATGGACTTCATTTTGGGATTCGGAATATTGAAATTATCTTAGGGTGAAATTTTGGTACTTTTCGGATAACTTTCATATTCTGATGAATAGTGAAAATTACTAAATTTTAATTAAAAACATATTTTTTAATCGAAATAATTAATAGTGAAAAATAATTACTTTTAGTTGTTTTAATGTATATTTAGAATATATTTTTACCATTTAATACAATTTTGGTCATTGGATGTAATTTCACATTTAAACCAGAAATAAACAATTTTCAATCTTTTGATAGTTATTATCTCTTAAAAACACGCTATTTGTTTTGACGACATGAATTAAATTTTAAATTAATTAATGCAACTGATATGTTTTGAATTTTTTAAGATAGACATCATTTTTGAATGAATAATATCAAATATAGATTATATGACAACCCTGCTTTTTATTACAACTTAAACATGCTTTATTACATAAAACTTCACTTGATACAACAAAGAAGATCGAGAGGTTTAGTGTCTTTGGGGCATAGGATCATTACATAAAAACTTTAAACTTGAAATACAACATCTTTATTGAAAACTTCCTTTACATGACCACTACATTCCTTCGTACTTAGCATTGCATGGGATAACCTGAGGACATGCATAAGAAAAGGGTGAGCTATAAAGCCCAGTAAGGGAGTACACAATGAATAAAATGAGGAGTACAATACATGTTAGGAAATAGGAATATCAATAGAGCATAAGAAAAACATGAACATAAAGTCATGATAAAGCATGATAATCATAACATGGAAATGTGGCAACAACACTTAACATTGAATTAGCATGAGCCAAGGCTCATTGCACATGGAGCATGAGTAAACCCTCATTGCACTTGAAGCACGATTAAACCCTTGTTTCACTTGAATTAGCATGAGTAAACACTCATTTCACATGATGTATCATGATACTATACTTTACCCAATGCATTGGAGCGCTATAAAGGGCGCACCGTTCTTAAACATTTCATTTCATGCATAAGTGTGCCACATGGATCATAAAACATGGATTCATAAAACATAATCATTTATTCCACGATAAAGGAATGTGGAATTAATACATGAAACTTTACAATCAATAAGTAAATGTGCGTAAAGGTGAATACCCTTGATGGAGAGATGGGCATGGTATTCACTACACAATGACATTGGCTTAGAAAATCGGGGCGATTTCGGCAGCGTAACGGCGTGACATAAGAATTCATAAAAAAGGTTGATGAGAGAGAAAGGGGTTCCTCATAATATTTACATTTAATTTATAGTAAGTAGGTCATATATATACATGTACCAACAATAGAAATGGAATTTAGATTCATGATACAAAAGTATTGCTTGAATGTAAAAGAAGAGAGAGAAGTTCCTTTCGGAATTTCGGCATAGTAACGGGTGTTCATGGGAGGTATTTAATGAGAGAGAAAGGGTTCTCCCATCATTCAAACAATAATAGGGCAGTATGGGGGAGGTGTGAAACCATACCCCAACATTCATAATTGAAATTAAAAGGGCAATACAACTTAAAGAAAATTGACAAAAATGAGAAAAGAAGAAAAAACCCTTACTTGGAAGTGTGCTTCCAAAGGCTAGAGAGAGGCTTGTGAGAGGCCTCTTGGGAGCATGGGGCACCTTGGGAGGATTCTAGAGAGAGTAGGTCTGATGTTGGACGAACTCCAAGGGATTTTAGTGAGGAGGAAGTGGGAGCTTGGGTGGGTTTATATAGGAATGGTGAGAGAATTATTTATTATTTAGGTTTGGGACCCCATATATTAAAATAATCCAAACCACAAACCATCCCATGGTATTTGCCCATGGTTTCTGGAAAAGGAAAGAGGAAAAAAATATTTTACAAGGCCAAGGTCCGAACTTATTAAAAAATTAGGGTTGCTTATGTTGAGGTGAGTCACACTCCCATGGAAATTAATTTAAAAAGGCAAAGTGTTGAATAAGCCTTGAGGGCTCCATTAATGCTTGAAAAGTAAGTCAAAAAAACCCCAAACCTCATTATTTTAATGATAAAACACATATTGGCCGAACATAAGGATTATGTTATTTTATTACATCACCATTGGGTCATTATGATGTCATAAAACACATTATATATTTAAATGGTATTTAATTTTTACCCAAAAATTTGACTGTCTCAGAAAATTATGAAAAATTCACCGTTGGATAATTTCGACGTCCTGATTCCAAAATTAATATTTATTTTATATAAATAATTTTCTAAATCTGTGAATTGTCACTTTTAAAATAAAAACCGACATTTATAAAAAAAATTCACGGGTTTTGACAGAAATGGCTTTCAAACCTTAATAAAAATTTTAATTGCATTCATAAAATTATAAGATCATTTATACTTAATAAAAAATTAATTTAATATTAATAATAATATTTTATTAAAATATTATTTAATTCAAAAAATCCTTTAATTTAATAAAATATAATTCTTAATTAAATAATAACTAAAAACACCATTTGTACTTTAAAAACTAATTACAATGTATCGAAAATGACTAGAAATTATATTCACAATTATATACAAAAATAATGTACATGAACATGGTGCTACTTATTTGTTACATAACCCCTTAAAATAGCCGCATAAGACCTAAGGGTAAGGTGTGCGATGGTGACAGACTCTTGGGGTTGCTCGGATAACATCGCTCGAGTTGTAATTTCAATCAACTTCCATTTTTCCCGTAGACGATCACGTTCGAGCTTGACTTGATGAAGCTCAGCATGGGCTTGGTAAAGGGCAAAGCCCAAAGACACCACCTCTTTTCCGAGCTCCGACAAATGGGCTTCATAAGCGGCAATTCTACTGGATGAGGCCATCGCTTCCTTTCTCTGAGTAGAAAATTGGTTCGTTAAAGCCTTATATTTATACTACTCAGATGATCACTGTTCAACGGCTATAAAAGTAATGGTCACAAATCATAACATAAAACTAAAGAAGTTGACATCTTATAAAAACATTTTTCATAAAGAGACATTTAACTGGATCAAGAGGGATTTTCATTAATGAAACTTTGGGTCGTTACAACATTCCCCCCTTAAGAAATTTCTCCCTCAAAATTTTCCTTTTCCCACACTAAAACAAATGTGGGTAACTTAGCTTCATCATATCCTCCGACTCCCAAGTTTCTTCTTCAAACATGTGGTTTCTCCACAACACCTTGAAGAGGGGCATTGTCTTATTTCGTAGAACTTTTTCTCTACGATCTAAGATCTTCATTGGTTGCTCCTCATAAGAAAGATCGTCTTCTAATTGTACCACCTCGGAAGAGAGTACATGTGAAGGATATGGTATGTACTTCCTTAAGAGGGATAAATGGAAGACATCATGCACCTTTGCCATAGTAGGTGGAAGTGCTAGTCGATAGGCCACAGCCCCAACACGATCAAGAATCTCGAAGGGGCCGATGTACCTTGGACTTAACTTCCCTTTCTTTCCAAACCTCATGACCTTATTCCACGGAGATATGCGTAAAAATACCATGTCTCCGATTTTAAACTCAAGGTCTCGTCGACGATTATCTGCATAACTCTTCTGTCGACTTTGGGATGCCTTGATATGCTGCTGAATGGTTTTCACCTTCTGCACCATTTCTTCGACCATTTCCGGTCCAAGCAGCTTACGTTCACCGACCTCATCCCAACATGCTGGTGTTCTACACCTTTTCCCATACAGGGCTTCATATGGTGCCATTTGGATGCTCGAGTGGAAAATATTATTATAAGAGAACTCAACTAGAGAAATATGTTGATCCCATCCTCTTTTAAAGTCCATTGAGCATGCTCTCAACATATCCTCAAGTGTTTGGATAGTCCGCTCGGATTGGCCATCAGTTTGAGGATGATAGGCCGTACTGAAGTTCAGTTCAGTATTCAGAGCATGTTGAAGACTCTTCCAAAACATAGAGGTAAATCATGGATCTCGGTCAGACACAATAGATAGTGGTACTCCATGCAACCGTACCACTTCCCTGATATATATCTGTGCCAGTTGATCTAATGATAAATCCTCTCAAATAGCAATGAAGTGTGCAGTCATTGTAAGACGATCCACAACAACCCAGATTGCATTGTTGCCTTTGGATGTCCTTGGAAGTCCAGTGATGAAGTCCATGGTGATTTTCTCCCATTTCCACTCTGGAATGGGCAATGGTTTCATCATCCCCTTAGACATCTGCCTCTATGCCTTCACTTGCTGACACACCAGGCACTTTGATCTATATTCAGCGATCTCCTTCTTCATATTATCCCACCAAAAGTTTTCTCGGAGATCTCGATACATCTTTGTGCTCCCTGCGTGAATAGAGAAATTTGAACTATGTGCATCATCCAAAAGTTCCTTCTTCAGCTCCGAACTTGATGGAACACATAGTCTTTTCCCAAACCGCACAATTCCTTCTTCATTAACATTAAACTCTGAGGATTTTCCCTTTTTGATAGCTTCCACTTTTTCTTGGATTCCTGCGTCATCCTTTTGAGCATCCTTTATCCTTTCCAAAATAGATGGTTGAGCAATCATTTGTGAAAGGATTGATGATGTTCCCTTTTTTATGATTCCCACATCCATCTTCATCAAGTCTAAGAAGATTGGATCCTTCTCAATTCTCATCATTGATAGAATAGCTGGATCCTTTCTACTTAGGGCATCTGCCACCTTGTTCGCTTTCCCAGGGTGGTAATGTATTGAACATTCATAATCCATGATGAGCTCTATCCATCTTCTCTGGCGCATATTAAGATCTTTCTGTGTGAATATATATTTAAGACTCTTGTGGTCAGTATATATCTCACATTTCTCTCCATAGAGATAATGCCGCCAGATTTTCAAGGCAAAGATCACCGCCGCCAACTCCAGATCATGCGTTCGATAGTTTCGCTCATGGATTTTCAACTGCCTTGAGGCATAGGATATTACTTTATCATTCTGCATCATCACACATCCTAAGCCCTTCTTCAAAGCATCACTTAATACCACAAAAATCTCCCCACTTGTGGGTAAAGTGAGCACGGGTGCAGTGATAAGCCTCCTTTTCAACTCCTTGAATCTTTCTTCGCATTCATCACTCCAAGAAAACTTTACTCCTTTTCGAGTTAGCTTGGTAAGAGGGTTGGACAATCGTGAGAAATTTCTCACAATTCGTCGATAATATCTAGCTAACCCCAAGAAGTTACGGATATCAGTTACCGATGTTGGCCTCGACCATCCCTCAATTGCATCTGTTTTGGAGGGGTCCATAGATATCCCATTTCTTGTGATGATATGGCCCAAGAATGAGACTTCCTTTAACCAGAACTCACACTTGCTGTACTTGGCATAGAGCTTCTCCTTGCGCAAAGTCTCCATTACAGTTCTTAAATGCTCCTCATGGTCCTCCTTGGTTTTTGAGTATATTAGAATATCATCTATAAAGACTACCACAAATTTGTCTAGGTAATCTCTAAAGACTCTATTAATCAAGTCCATGAATATTTTTGTAGCATTGGTGAGTCCGAAAGGAATTACTATGAATTCATAGTGCTCGTACCTTGTACGAGAAGCAGTCTTGGGGATATCTTCCTTCTTCACCCTTACTTGATAATATCCCGACCGCAAGTCCACCTTGGAGAAGTATTGTTCTCCACGCAGCTGATCAAACAAGTCATCGATTCTTGAGAGAGGATACTTGTTCTTTATCGTGATTTTTTTAAGTTCACGATAATCGATGCAAAGCCGCATTGACCCATCCTTCTTCTTGACGAAGAGGACTGGTGCACCCCATGGGGATGCACTTGGGCATATAAACCCTTTATCCAAATTCTCCTGTAGTTGTTTCTTCAGCTCTTCAAGCTCAACAACAGCCATTCTATATGGAGTCTTGGATATTGGTAGCGCCCCAGGTATAAGTTAAATTGAGAACTCAACATCTCTTCTTGGAGGAAGACCAGGAAGTTCCTTGGGAAATACTTTAGCAAATTCCCTCACAATAGGCATTTCTTCAAGGGTGGTTTCTTCCTTGGACTCAATCATATGAGCCAGATATGTGTGCTCATAAGGCAGTAATATCCATGCTTGAGATGATGGAGCTAAAGGAGATTCATCTTCCTCCTGACAATTGTAAAGAATCGGAGGTCGATTCTCCATATGGAGTGTGATTTCCCTCTCCCGACAATTTATTTTGGATCTATATAAGGAAAGCCAATCCATGCCAAGAATTGCATCAAATTCCACCAAAGGGAGTATGATGAGGTTAGACAGAAAATTCAATCCACAGATTATAACTGGGGAGGACTTATACTCATGGGATGCAATGATTGCCCCATTTTCCGTACTCACCGACATCTTTACTTCCATGATTTGTGGTGGTGCAGGGATTATTCTACTAAACTTTTGAGATATAAAAGAATGCGTCGAACCTGAATCAAAAAGTACGTTTGCTATTATTGAATGAATAACCAGCGTACCTGTCACCACTTCGTTGTTAGGGTTCACTTCGGCAGAAGTGATGGAAAAAGTTCTTCCCTGCTGTCTTGGAGGTTGCTGGTTGCCACCGATAACCCTTGGATTAGGGCACTGATTTGCAAAATGACCCGGTTCTTTGCATTTGTAGCATTGAACAACGCGTTGAGGTTCGAACGGAGCGTTCCTCTCCTCTGTCGCAGCCGTGGGTCCTTCTTGCTGACAGTTAACAGCTAGGTGCCCTTCTCTTCCACACTTGAAGCATTTTCTTGTCCCCCTAAGGCAATTTCCTGGGTTCTTCTTTCCACACTTTTGGCAAGTGGGGTGCTGGAACTTCTTAGCGCCATTGGATTTATCCATCGGACCACCAGCATTGAAGTCCACCTTCCGATTCTTGTCCCCATGATACCCATGTGATTCTCCGATCTCCATTTCAACCTTGAGGGAACATCAGACAATTTCCTCATAGCTGTCGAAGTCACGGATCGTTAATGCTTTCCGCAAACTAGGCTTCAGACCACCAAAGAAGCGGTCAACCTTGCATTCGGGGGTAACGACAAAGCCGGAAGCGTATCGTGCAAGCCTTGTGAAGTTTTCCTCATACGCTCCCACAGATTCTTCATCTTTCTATTTGAGGGAAAGGAAGTCCCTTTCCATCATAATACGGAGGGTGCGTGGAAAATATTTATCAAAAAACATCTTCCGAAATTCCTTCCATTCCAAAGCCTCGATCTCCTCCTCAGGCTTCGTATTTTTGATCAACGTCCACCATTGATCAGCTTCACCCTCCATACGATAAGCCGCCAGGAGAACCATCTCTTTTTCAGAGCATTGGAGGATGGAGAATATCTTTTCAATGGAGTTGATCCATTGTTCAGCGATCGTGGGATCGGATGATCCACTAAAAGTAGGAGGCCTTTGTCTCATGAAGCTTTCAATAGCGACTTGTTCTTTCTTAGGGGAGGTTGAACGTTCCTCTTGACCAGTGTTTCTATTCAAAACTTGAGTTAGCTGAGAGAGAAGCATGACAAAGTTCGCGATTCCCGCTCCCATTGGATTGGGCATCTCATAAGTACAATCATCATACTGATCGTCACAACGGTTGTTAGACCTAGTTCTCCTATTACCGGCCATTGGCTGGAATAAAAGGAAAGTTAGGGGTGACACATAAAGGGTAATCCAAAGACAAAAGTTTGATGACATGTAAATAAACTTTAATCTCAATAACTCATGAGTCTATAGGATTCGATCCAGGCTTTTCATGATCTTCCTTCTAACATAAATTCTTAGGGGCATTTTTCACTTAATAATGGTTCATAATAAGATTGTGAACTTATCAAAACATATCCCCCAGGAGTGTCGTAACCAAGAGTGCAACAAGGCCCATTGTCGTGCACCAGTTCCCGTTCGAGTCTAGCTCAAAGCGGTGTTTTCGGGTTTTACCCCTAGGATACATCTGTGCCAGAGCCGCCTCTACCTGATCGTATTCAGACAAGGATGTATTTGTTTGATAAACCACTTACTTAGTATTTACCAAAACTTAGGGATGGTTTTATTATGCTTAGTCTTGTATCTAAGGCATTACTAGGGTTTCTTAATCCCAAAAATAACTAAACCTATCCTCTGATACCAACTATGACAACCCTGCTTTTTATTACAACTTAAACATGCTTTATTACATAAAACATCACTTGATACAACAAAGAAGATCGAGAGGTTTAGTGTATTTGGGGCTTATGATCATTACATAAAAACTTTAAACTTGAAATACAACATCTTTATTGAAAACATCCTTTACATGACCACTACATTCCTTCGTACTTAGCATTGCATGGGATAACCTGAGGACATGCATAAGAAAAGGGTGAGCTATAAAGCCCAGTAAGGGAGTACACAATGAATAACACGAGTAGTACAATACATGTTAAGAAATAGGCATATCAATAGAGCATAAGAAAAACATGAACATAAAGGCATTATAAAGCATGATAATCATAACATGGAAATGTGGAAACAACACTTAACATTGAATTAGCATGAGCCAAGGCTCATTGCACATGGAGCATGAGTAAACCCTCATTGCACTTGAAGCACGAGTAAACCATCGTTTCACTTGAATTAGCATGAGTCAACACTCATTGCACATGATGTATCATGATACTATACTTTACACAATTCATTGGAGCGCTATAAAGGGAGCACCCTTCTTAAACATTTCATTTCATGCATAAGTGTGCCACATGGATCATAAAACATGGATTCATAAAACATAATCATTTATTCCACAATAAAGGAATGTGGAATTAATACATGAAACTTTACAATCAATAAGTAATTGTGTGTAAAGGTGAATACCCTTGATGGAGTAATGGGCATGGTATTCACTACACAATGACATTGGCTTAGAAAATCGGGGCAATTTCGGCAGCGTAACGGCGTGACATAAGAATTCATAAAAAAGGTTGATGAGAGAGAAAGGGGTTCCTCATCATATTTTCATGTAATGGATAGTAAGTAGGTCATATATATACATGTCCCAACAATAGAAATGGAATTTAGATTCATGATACAAAAGTATTGCTTGAATGTAAAAGAAGAGAGAGAAGTTCCTTTCGGAATTTCGGCATAGTAACGGGTGTTCATGGGAGGCATTTAATGAGAGAGAAAGGGTTCTCCCATCTTTCAAACAATAATAGGGCAGTATGGGGGAGGTGTGAAAACATACCCCAAAATTCATAATTGAAATTAAAAGGGCAATACAACTTAATGAAAATTGACAAAAATGAGAAAGGAAGAAAAAACCCTTACTTGGAAGTGTGCTTCCAAAGGCTAGAGAGAGGCTTGTGAGAGGCTTCATGGGAGCTTGGGGCACCTTGGGAGGATTCTAGAGAGAGTAGGGCAGAGGTTGGATGAACTCCTGGGGATTTTAGTGAGGAGTAAGTTGGAGTTTCGGTGGGTTTATATAGGAAAGGTGAGAGAATTCTTTATTATTTAGGTTTGGGACCCCTTATATTAAAATAATCCAAACCACAAACCATCCCATGGTATTTTCCCATGGTTTCTGGAAAAGGAAAGAGGAAAAAAATATTTTACAAGGCCAAGGTCCGAACATATTAAAAAATTAGGGTTGCTTATGTGGAGGTGAGTCACACTCCCATGGAAATTAATTTAAAAAGGAAAAGTGTTGAATAAGTCTTGAGGGCTCCCTTAATGCCTTGAAAAGTAAGTCAAAAAAACCCAAAACCTCATTATTTTAATGATAAAACACATATTGGCCGAACATAAGGATTATGTTATTTTATTACATCACCATTGGGTCATTATGATGTCATAAAACACATTATATATTTAAATGGTATTTAATTTTTAACCAAAAATTTGACTGTCTCAGAAAATTATGAAAAATTCACCGTTGGATAATTTCGACGTCCTGATTCCAAAATTAATATTTATTTTA
The DNA here is from genome assembly GCA_963277665.1 of Viscum album. Classification (NCBI taxonomy): domain Eukaryota; kingdom Viridiplantae; phylum Streptophyta; class Magnoliopsida; order Santalales; family Viscaceae; genus Viscum; species Viscum album. The sequence goes on along the minus strand of OY728155.1, from coordinate 266,194,120 downwards.
TCTAAATAATTTTCTAAATATTTGAATTTTCACTTTTAAAATAAAAACCGACATTTATAAAAAAAATCACGGGTTTTGACAGAAATGGCTTTCAAACCTTAATAAAAATTTTAATTGCATTCATAAAATTATAAGATCATTTATACATAATAAAAAATTAATTTAATATTAATAATAATATTTTATTAAAATATTATTTAATTCAAAAAATCATTTAATTTAAGAAAATATAATTCTTAATTAAATAATAACTAAAAACACCATTTGTACTTTAAAAACTAATTACAATGTATCAAAAATGACTAGAAATTATATTCACTATTATATACAAAAATAATGTACATGAACATGGTGCTACTTATTTCTTACATAACCCCATAAAATAGCCGCATAATACCTAAGGGTAAGGTGTGCGATGGTGACAGACTCTTGGGGTTGCTCGGATTACATCGATCATGCTGTAATTTCAATCAACTTCCATTTTTACCGTAGACGATCACGTTCGAGCTTGACTTGATGAAGCTCAGCTTGGGCTTGGTCAAGGGCAAAGCCAAAAGACGCCACCTCTTTTCCGAGCTCCGACAAATGGGCTTCATAAGGGGAAATTATACTAGATGAGGCCATTTCATCCTTTGTCTGAGTAGAAAATTGGTTCGTTAAAGCCATATATTTATACTACTCAGATGATCACTGTTCAACGGCTATAAAAGTAACGGTCACAAATCATAACGTAAAACTAAAGAAGTTGACATCTTATAAAAACATTTTTCATAAAGAGAAATTTAACTGGATCAAGAGGGATTTTCATTAATAAATCTTTGGGTCGTTACAGATTAGGTCTAATTTTTGGTATTTTTCTGGAAACATTCATTTTTTTATGAATAGTGAATCCACTAAGTGGTAGTTAAAAAAACTGAATTTTTCATAAAACTTAATTTTACCGCTTCTGTGAGTGGGATTTCGAAAATCCGAGAGACACGGTTAATATCAAGGACTAAAATGTGGTTCAATGAGATGAACATATTTTTTTGGTGAATAGTAACTTTTTACTTTTATTTACCACGGTTAAAAGTAAATAAGATAATTAAGGGTAAAAATGATATTATTATTACCATAACACATGTACTAATTCTATTGGATAAGAGTAATTCGACCAAAAACAACCATTGGAATAAAATATGACCATTTAGGCCCACTTGGATTAGATTAGGACATTTAATATTAATTTATTTAAAGAAGGGTTAAAATAGTTAAAATCAAAGATTAATAAGTAAATCATTTTTAATATAGGGTTATACATAAGATAAATTAGACTATAAATAATTATTAGAAAGCTAAAAAGATTTCCTAAATAAATTTAGTTTATTTATAATTTTTAGACATTAAATAATTTAATCTATTTATGACACAAAGATGATCCAGTAATTATCTTATTAATGAAATATTGACATAATTGATGTTATTAATACCAAAATAAATGTAATTTGATACTTTTTATGAATTATACTAATTTTATAGGTTAATATGACATGCTAATATTGATTTAGTTAACTTTTTTCTAACTAATCATTCTGTTATGATTTTCACAAAAATCAATTACCAAATAGTGTCAAATTGTCATAAAATAGTTTTTAAAGAAAATATTATATTGTTATCTGTTATTTTATTCCTAAAAATCTAAGGTTCTGACAAATTACTTAGATAAGGTTATATATATTAATACTAAACATCTTGGGGTTCGTTTGGCTTGTTATAGTAAGTTTATTAACCTTATAGTGTAAGAAAACAAGAAGACACGGTAAAAGTTAAATTATCTAACTTAATGTTAAATCTAAACGATAAGGTTATAATAGAAATCTAAACATGTCTAAATTATATTGGATTAGAGTTTTCAACCCATACCCACCTTATCTTATAAATAACTCAATTTGTAGCTATTAAAAATCGAATATGACTTTATAATAAAATAATATTTTTTGTTATTCCAAAGGTGCCCCTCTCCTCCCTTATAAAAGGGTACCTCCTCCCTCTCTTCCTCACACCACTTTGTGCCTTCATGCTCGGCCAACCCCTAAAAAATTCTCTTCTCCACTTCCATAGAAACATCCTATAGGTTATGGTCTTCTTCAAAGACCAATTTTAGTGCCCTAAGAGGAGGTCTCAAAGAGGAGCTTCAAAGAAGAGGTAATGTCCATTACCGATTCTTTCAAATTTATTTCTTCTTCCAATTATTCTTCTTTAGTTGTTTCATTATGAAGTAATAATATCCTTATAAATCATATAATGATATGTTATTATAAGTATGAAACAACCCAATTTCACCATCTATCCATCCCACGAAAAACGAAATCACCACGCGTGCGTACGTACGGAATACCGTCTCCACGCCGCGGTGAAATCTGTTTTTCCATGAACACCTTACATGGATGGGTATAATGGTGTAATGAATAACTATATATGGTTATTATAACATCATACTCTGATATATTATACCATACACTCCAATTATATTCAACAATTATGGGAACGATATCATCGCTCGTGCGTACGTACGGACTACCGTCTCCACGACGCGATGACATTCATTCTCCATGTTAACCATACATGAATGATCATAAAGTTTATATAATGAATAATAATGAAATATATGAAATAATAATGCTACTGGAGTTATGTATATATATATTTATCTCATCTATATAATTTCATTCAATTCAATAAGGAAACGAAAACAGTGTTCATGCGTACGTACGATCTACCATCTCCATGAACGTTGTATTTCATTCCTTTTATCGATCTGTAATATATATATATGTATATGATGACTATATATTATATATAAATCATCTTTTACATTATAGAATTATGTAAATCAGGATATAAGTTTTAATATCAAGAACGACAAGTCGAAACACATATGAAAAATGAAATGATTTTACCCAAAATGCTGCTTTAACATTGAATTTACAAAAGAACGGGTAATATAAAGTCATAAGTGAAACATAGATGATATCATAAAAATTAATATGATTCTGTAATAAGTCAATGACATTATTTAAATCATTATACATGAGGTTCGGATACGTACGAAGCATATCAGACCAAAGGTAAGGGAAAATGTTGCAATCTCAATTGTTTTCTATCCGAGATTGCTTATACGTAAGTATTTACTGGGGTTATATTTATCATCCATGTCTAGGTTTTATAAAAAAAATTTCATGTATGTTTAAAGTCCTTTTTACCCATTTTTTACTTTTACTACATGGTATGTTTGGAATCTTTCTTTTACGAGGTAATTTTTGACTTTTCTGGAAAAAGTACGAGAAGATTGTTTTTTTATCTTATATGGAATGAAAGTATTTTTAAGGTTTTATAAAGCCTTATTTTCATGAAGCTTCCTCAAAAATATTTTATGAATATTTTCAACAAAATAATTTTATTTTATAATTTCATGGCATTTTGAAGAAGAAATGATATTTTCCTCAAGAATTCATTTCAAATGTTTTATCAAAACCATTTTCCATCTAAGATGAAATTATTTCATATGTGTATGTTTCAAGTATAATGTCTCTATGATTTACATGGTTTCACTTTACTTATTATGAAATGATATACATTTATTTTATATGGATTATGTGATGATGGAATGATGTTTAGGAAACCCATTTTATTCATTGGGTTATGATGAATGATTTATGTTTATGTTGTGGAACAAGTAAGAATGATTTCATTATGAGATGGGTTGGAACTATATCTCCCTCCAATGCATTGGGTAATGATTTATATATCATGAGATAGACATGGATGAACAGTAAGTTAATCTGGTTCAGTGTTATAGGACTGAAATGAGAAGTGAACTCGATTCAGAAAGGGACTTTGTCCACTAAGATGGTCTTGGCAGCAATGACTTGGCTACTATGGAAATCATAATATGTTCTTAATGGTTTCCACAATTACATGTTTTATTCCCACTCTATTTTATCATGCTTAATGTTTCTTTATGATCTATGCCTTACGTACTGCCATGATTTATGTCATTGCTCAAGATTTTTATGTTTAAATATTATGTTCATGTTTTGAAGTTCAAATGTATGTGATTTGTTTTATTTTATCCATGCTTACCCTTACTGAGCATTTGAGCTCACCCTTTTATATGTTTTCTTTTCCCCAGGATTTAAAGAAAAAATTTCGGTAACAAAACAAAAGGGGAAGATCTTTATGGGAGATGTTGAAGATCTTTCACCATGATTAGAAGATTATGTTCCGAGTTTCCAAAGACAATAAACTATTACAGTCCTTGAGTTTTGGTTTTTATTATGTAATAAGTATTCCGCAAAAGTAATGTAATGTTCATGTACGTCATGTTTTGGGTCTCTACAGTTGGTATCAGAGGAAAGGTTTAGTCAACCTTTGAAAACTAAGATGCGATAACTTTAGTGAGATCCCTAGAGATATTTCTAAGGTATGTCTAGGGATGTCCCTAAGGTTAAATACAAGTATAGGTTATAGTCCTAGAATTATGGTAACGATCTTAGAATTAAACCTAAGATGTTAGATATTGAAGGTAATCCCCCTTTATTATGTTGTTTCCTGTAGCATGATTTTTTCCTCTCACACTATTCTTTTTGGGTTTTATATGATGGCTAGAACCCGAAGAAACCATGTTGATCAATGCAATGGACAATGCAATGATTGTCCTTCTGAAAAAACAAATGTTATGGGAGATGGAGTGAAAAATATTATCGCTATACTTACCCAATCTATGAATCATTCTGGACTTACAAATGAGCAGAGAAGGAAACAATATTCTATTGAGTCCTTCATGAGGCAACATCCACCTTCTTTTAGTGGGTCTTCTGATCCACTTGTTGCTGAACAATGGATCAGTACCACTAAAAAGATATTTTCAGTTCTTCAATGTTCTGAACAAGATAAATTCATCTTAGTAGTATATCGTTTGGAAGGTGAATCTGATCAATGGTGGAATCTTATGAAGAATACGAGGCGAAGAGATGAAATTGAGTCCATGGAATGGGACGAGTTCAAAAACTTATTTTTCAATAAGTACTTCCCTCATATTCTTCGAACAAAGATGGAGAAGGAGTTTCTTGATCTAAAGAAAAAGGATGATGAATCTGTTGGTATATACGAAGCGAATTTTACATGGCTTTCAAGGTATGCATCTGGATTTATCATCCAACCTGAAAGTAATGTTGATTGATTCTTCAGTGGCTTAAAACCAAATCTTCGAAGGGAATTAGCTATAAGAGAAATTTTTAGCTATGAAGAAATTGTGTGTTGTGCTATCAAGGTAGAAATGGAAGTTGGTGTTACTTATCAATCTCATGGTTTTGACAAGAAACAAAAGATGGAGTTTAAGGAGAAATCTCAGAATAATGGTGAAAAGAAGATGAATGTTTCCATATTCTCAAAGTGTGGAAAGAAGCATGGTGGAGATTGTCTTAAAGGGACTAGAAAATGTTTTAATTGTGGAAAAGAAGGTCATCGAGCAGCTGGGTGTCGAAGTAATGGAAAAAGGGTTGATAATTATGTGAATAAAGAAAAGACTATAGAGAACGCACCACCAACACTTCAATGCTTCAAGTGCAAGGAAATGGAGAATTATGCTAATAAATTCCCTAATCCAAGGGTTAGTGATGATCGACATGAGAAACCACTTAAGGAAAAGGACAAAGGGAAGTCACATGCGATCAATATTGGCGATGTTGAATATGAAAATGATGTGGTGGAAGGATTAAGTGTTTATGTAATGGGATTCCAAAATAATGTTTTATATAGTATCGTGGAATATTGGAATATTTATGTATTGGTATATTGTGGTTTTCAATAATTTTATGGTACCGGTAACCATAGAAAGTGATTGATATATTTTTGTAAAAAAGATGATATGCTCATAATGAAGGGATAATGAGAAAATGAAATGTTTGACAGTATTAATGAGCTCATGACTAATATAAGGAAATAGTTATATCATGGTTTGAGTATATATAATTTTGGGTTTTTGGTATGTGGAAAGAGTTATCTTTTGACAGCACTCATGTTTTCACTAAGATTCAATGGGTATTCATTTTTCAAGAGAATACATGATTAAGGCCTTCGAATGTTTGGAATGTGACCAACAAGACATATCTTATGATATATGGGCATCAACGATGGTATTAACATTCTTGTTATATGAAGTCTCTGGTAATCGTTTTCACTATAATATGAGAGTGGACTGTAGTATTATGGATAAGCCTAAATATTGGAATGGATTATATTGGACATAAGTTGGTATTGTTTAAGGATAGAATTTTTTTCAATATAATTGATGGGATGTTATAGTAATGTAGTTTTAGAAAAAGGACAACCTACAAGATGGGTGACAACCCATCGCATCGGACAAGGCTATGGGAATCGAACCCACAACGGAAGTGCGACTAGACTTTATCACCTACCACTGGCCTACAGGAAGTCCCTGTTTAGTAGAAACTAGTTTTATTATATTAAGTAGTATGATATATGAAGTATAAGTCCATTTTAGGAACTATATATGATTAATATCACTATAGATGGACTTATGTATTTTTGATAACTTTTATAACCTTTTGTTTGAGATAGATGGAATGACCCATCATTCTATCGAATGATCTGCTAACACTTCATGAATGATAAATTCAACTTCATTTCTTTAAGAGATGAAGTGTAAATTGTCCAAAGAACGACCAACGGTGAGACTCTACCAAAATCATGAAAGTATTTCTTCTAATTCCAATTTCATCAACTTTATGGAAATGATCTTGAAAACCAAAAATGTTGTCCTAGTGCCTTTATATTCGATGAATCATATGGTACCTTAGATCATCACAAATCTATGGCATTTTGATTGATGGTTTTTTCATAGCCATGTTCTCTACCACTCTTCATCAGAACATGATGGTTAGATTTCTCCTCCATATCCATATTTTGACCTATGTTCTACTATGTGGAAACCCAGTGATGAGTTATTTGGGCATCCTTTATGTTTCTAACATTCCTTTTTTAAATGAAGTTTTAGTATTCCTTTTTACGATGTGGGTTTATATGGAAGAAACTCTCGTGTAATAAACCATTTATAAACCTGATGAATTTCGAGGGCGAAATTCATTTTAAGGGGGGTAGAATGTAACACCCTGAGATTTTATGAAAAATATTATTTTTAATGTCCTGTGATGTATGCTACACCAAAATTAGCTTGTGATATACGCAACACCATATTTTCTTGCATTATACGCAGCACCATTCTTGGCTCGCGTTACACACAATTTCAAGTTCGTTTTGTAGAAACTATTCTACGCAACATTATGTATTGATTTTGTTTAATGTATAAATGAAATATGTTTTGATTGTACACACCACCAAATAGAGATTTTACTACACGCATCCCTGACTTTGCTTGTATTACACACAATAAAGACCTTCCTCGATAGCATGTTTAGTACGCAATACTGAGTTTCACTAAACGAGATATTATTATAATATTATTATGAACTAGCTGTTATGAATAGTAATACCCAATTTTTGAAATTTTATAAATTTTATCTTTCGAAATGGAATTTTTTTTTGGATTCGGAATATCAAAATTATCTTAGGGTGAAATTTTGGTACTTTTCGGATAACTTTCATATTCTGATGAATAGTGAAAATTACTAAATTTTAATTAAAAACAACATTTTTAATCAAAATAATTAATAGTGATAAATAATTAATTTGAGTGGTTTTAAAGTTTATTTAGAATATATTTTTACCATTTAATACAATTTTGGTCATTGGATGTAATTTCACATTTAAACCAGACATAAACAATTGTCAATCTTTTGATAGTTATTATCTCTTAAAAACACACTATTTGTTCTGACGACAGGAATTAATTTTTAAATTAATAAATGAAACTTAAATGTTTTGAATTTGGTAAAATAGACATCATTTTTGAATTCATAATATTAAATATAGCTTAGGCCTAATTTTTGATATTTTTCTGGAAACATTCATTTTTTTGATGAATAGTGAAACCACTAAGTGGTAGTCAAAAAAACTGAACTTTTCATAAAACATAATTTTACCGCATCTGTGAGTGGAATTTAGAAACTCTTAGAGACACGATTAATATCAAGGACTAAAATTTGGTTCAATGAGATGAAAATATTTTTTGGTAAAGAGTAACTTTTTACTTTTATTTACCACGGTTAAAAGTAAATAGGATAATTAAGGGTAAAAATGATATTATTATTACCATAACACATGACCTAATTTTATTGGATAAGAGTAATTCGACCAAAACCAACCTTAAGAATAAAATATGACCATTTAGGCCCACTTGGATTAGATTAGGACATTTGATATTAATTTATTTAAAGAAGGTTTAAATAGTTAAAATCAAAGATTAATAAGTAAATCATTTTTAATATAGGGTTATACATACGATAAATTCGACTATAAATAATTATTATAAAGGTAAAAATATTTCCTAAATAATTGTAGTTTATATATAATTTTTAGACATTAAATAATTTAATTTATTTATGACACAAAGATGATGCAGTAATTATCTTATTAATGAAATATTGACATAATTGATGTTATTAATACCAAAATAAATGTAATTTGAGACTTTTTATGAATTCCACTAATTTTATAGGTTAATAGGACATGTTAATATTGATTTAGTTAACTTTGTTAGAACTAATAATTTTTTTATGATTTTCACAAAAATAAATTACCAAATTGTGTCAAAATTGACATAAAATAGTTTTTTAAATAAAATATTATATTATTAATTGTTATTTTATTCCTAAAAATCCATGGTTCGGCCAAATGACTTAGATAAGGTTATATATATTAATACTAAATAACTTGGGGTTTTTTTTTGGCTTGTTATAGTTTGTTTATTATCCATATAGTGTAAGAAAACAAGAAGACACGGTAAAAGTTAAATTATCAAACTTAAAGTTAAATCTAAATGATAAGGTTAAAATAGATATCTAAACATGTCTAAATTCTATTGTATTATATTATTTCGACCCATCCCCACCTTATCTTAGAAATAACTCAATTAGGAGCTATTAAAAACCGAATATGACTTTGTAATAAAATATTATTTTTAGTTATTCCAAAGGTGCCCCTCTCCTCCCTTATAAAAGGGAACCTCCTCCCTCTCTTCCTCACACCACGTTGAGCCTTAAAACTCGGCCAACCCCTGAAAAATTCTATTCTCCACTTCCATAGAAATATCCTAGAGGTTCTGGTCTTCTTCAAAGACCAATATTAGTTCCCTAAGAGGAGGTCTCAAAGAGGCGCTTCAAAGAAGAGGTAATGTACGTTACCGATTCTTTCAACTTTATTTCTTCTTCCACTTATTCTTATTTAGTTGTTTCATTATGAAGTAATAACATCCGTATAAATCATGTAATTATATCCTATTATATATATGAAACAACCCAATTTCACCATCTATCTATCCTACGAAAAATGAAATCACCACGCGTGCGTACGTACGGAATACCGTCTCCACGCCGTGGTGAAATATGTTTTTCCCCCAACACCATACATGGATGGGTATAATGGTATAACGAATAACTATATATGGTTATTATAACATCATACTCTGATATATTATACCATCCACTCCAATTCTATTCAATAATTATGGGAACGATATCATCGCTCGTGCGTAGGTACGGACTACCGTCTCCACGACGCGATGAGATTCATTCTCCTTTTTAACCATACATGAATGATCATAAAGTTTATATAATGACTAATAATGAAATATATGAAATAATAATGATACTGTATTTATGTATATATATATATATATGTATTTCATCTATATAGTTTCATTCAATTCAATAAGGAATCAAAAACAGTCTCCATGCTTTTGTATGGCCTACCGTCTCCATGAACGGTGTATTTCATTCCTTTTATCGATCTGTAATATATATATGTATATGATGAATATATATTATATATAAATCATTTTTTACATTCTATAAATATGTAAATCAGGATATAAGTTTTAATATCAAGAACGACAAGTCGAAACACATATGATAAATGAAATTATTTTACCCAAGACGCTGCTTTAACATGGAATTTACAAAAGAACGGGTAATATAATGTAACACCCCAAGCTTCCTCGATATGTTTCCTTTCGAATAATGCAATGACGTGCATTGTACGCAACTTCGAGATTTTAACACACCACAACCAATCAAACTAGCCGTTATGAATAGTAATACCTACTTTTTGAAATTATATATATTTTATATTTCAAAATGGACTTCATTTTTGGATTCGGAATATCGAATTTAGCCTAAGGTGAAATTTTGGTACTTTTCGGATAACTTTCATATTTTGATGAATAGTGAAAAATACTAAATTTTAATTAAAAACAACTTTTTTAATCAAAATAATTAATAGTGATAAATTGTGAATTTGAGTGGTTTTAAAGTATATTTAGAATATATTTTTACCATTTAATATAATGTTGGTCATTGGACATAATTTTACAATTAAACCGAACATAAACAAGTGTCAATCTTTTGATAGTTATTATCTCTTAAAAACACGCTTTTTGTTTTGACAGCGGGAATTAATTTTAAATTAATTTCTGCCACTTCTGTGTTTTGAATTTAGAAAAATGGATTCCATATTTGGAATCAGGATGTCCAAATTGTGTAAATAGGTAACTTTTATTTTTAGACATTTTGAATAATTACTGCGGTAAATATTTTATTTACCATGGTTAAGGGTAAATCCGGTAAATAATGGTTAAAAAAATAATGTTATAATAATACTAAATTACCCTAAAATGTGTCTTAACCCTATTGGTTGATACATGGTCGACCATGGGCATCTTTGGGTCAATTTTGGGACCCCATGGATCCACTTGTAAGTGATAATGACACTTTATATTAATTAAGTTAAAATGAATACAAAATGACACAAGCATATATCTTTTAGAAAAACAATTGTTACATAGGGTTATATATGCTGGATTTTAGATTATAAATATTAATTAGAAAGATAAAAAGATTTCCTACATAATTATATTTTATTTATAATTTTTTGACATTAAATAATTTATTTTATTTATGACACAATGATGATGCAGTAATTACTAAAATAGAAACAAATTAACATAATTGATATTATAAATACCCAAATAATTATAATATGCAACTTTTAATGAATTAAACAAATTTTCTAGGATAATATGATATATTAGGATTGCTTTATTTGACTTTTTTCGAAGTAATCAATCTGTTATGAGTTTCACAAATATCAACTATTGAATAGTGTCAAAATTGACATAAAAGAGTTCTTAAAACAAATATTATATTATTAATTGATATTAAATTCCTAAAAATCTAAGGGTAGGCCAAGAGACTTATATAATGATAGGTTAATCATTAATGGACCACTTTGGGGTCTTTTGGATGTATATAGTAAGTTTATTAACCATATTATATAAAAATACAACGAGACATTGTAAAAGTGAAACTAATTAACTTAGAGTTAATACTTAAAGATAAGGTTAATATAAGTACCCAAACCTGTCTAAATTATATTGGATGAGTTGTTTTCGACCTATCCCCACCTCAACCTTTGAATAGTCAACTTTGGAGCCATTGGAAACCGAATATGAATTTATTATAAATTAATATTTCTAGCTTTTCCAAAGGTGCCCCTCACCCCTCTTATAAAAGGGCACTCCTCCTTCTCATTTCCTCACACCTCTCAAGCCACTTGGCTCGTCCAAACTCTGCCCAAATAAGCTCCCCACATCCCTCCCCTCCTCCTTGAAGCTTCCCCTTAGGCAAAAAGCATTTCAACAAGTACTTTGGTTCCAACCAAAGTGAGTTACCTAAATTAAAGGTAACGATTTCTCTTAAATTATTTTCATTTATTTTGCTTCTTCAACCCCCAAACTCTTTTTATTTCCCTTCTTTTGTAACAACACCAGTATCCTCAATATACTAGGATGTTGTTATAAGAAGTATTCAAACTACACATACACACAACTCCATCTAATGGATGATGAACATAATGTTTCTGTGGATGGCAAACTAACGCCTCACGAAACGATGATTGTTCAAAAACATCTTACCGCCTCTCATGGTGGCCATTATGATGGCACTGTAATTAAATATGATATTAATGATATATATTTTATATATAAGCTTCTGTAATTCCATTTTATTTCATACCATTATTCGTTTCATGTCGTATATACATACGATAATTTCATTTGAGGAAGTGCGGACTACCGCCCCCTTAAAATGATATGACTCGTTCATACCACACATGGAACGTATAAAGGATGGTGTTAATGAACATAAGTAACATATATAAAATATTATATTATACTGGAATAGTAATATACCTATGTATCATTTGGATTCGATTCTTTTAAAATAAAAAATTAAAAAATTAAATGGAAGTAGCGTTCGTGCGTACGTACGGACTACCGTCTCCACGAATGCGATGAGATTCATTATCCATCGTATCCATTAAAGTATAATTATCATTTAATGATTTAAAAATGATGTTTAAGGACTTGATATCATTCTGGATATTAATAAGATACAACAAACATGACTTATGTAACAAAACATATAAAAGAAAATGAGTAAGTTAACACCCGAAACGGCGTTAATACTAAGATATTATTAACAAATCAATGTTAAAAGATTATATATGATATCATATTAAAGTAAATGATTATTGTATTATTCAATAACAATTATTTCACCATTATACAGGAGGTAAACCTACCATCGACCAAGGAAAAAGTACAAAGTAAGGGTTTTCTTATCTCACTCTTAATTCCGTGAGAATTCCATTGATCACCACTTAATTATTGCATGTGGTGTATGTGTACTGCCCATGATCGTATTCATTGTGTAATATACTTTAATTTATGGGTATTTACATCATCATGGTATGATACTTCTTTCATGGGTGTATGTTTCGTAAGTTACCTAATCGATAAGGGAATTTGAGATTTCAATTTCCACTCATTTGGATTTACACATATTTCATTGATTATATTACCCCAAGATTATGTGTGGAATCACTATTCATTTGATTATGACATAATTTCCACTCCCCTTCCTGTGGATATAAGTTTGATACACATAATCACTCCATTGGTAATTCTCAAGTCATTGATATGAATTTGATAAGAGTAATTTTAACTCATTCTCCATTTGTTGAGTTAAACATCCAATTCGTTGGTATTGTTTTTAGAAGAATATGTGTGAATGTCCTTTGATTGTTTTACACTGAATATCCAATCATATTTAGTGTATTTATATTTTTCACACATAATTATGTCATTGATTTATCCTTAACCTAAGGATACAACCTTTATGAGAGATTTCATCTCAATTTACATTCCATTGAGACTTCTTTGTTGATATACACCAAATCACTTTTATGTGGTGTATATAATGTACTTTGACATAGTATATCATGAATCCCTTTATTCTCATGATATTACAAAGTTTTGATTACCTCAATTATTTGTATTCAAGTGTCTCTCTTTTGGTTAGAACCTCTAACCAAAATACCATTTTAAAATGTTTTAAAGACTTATTCTTCTATATCTTGCTCATTAATGTCCATGTTTTAAAAAATGGCTTTTAAGGATTTATTTATATGGACATTAAAGTTTTAAAATTAAAACTCCTTTTAAAAGTTTCAAAGTGGTATGGGACACTTTGATTCAAAAATCTATTTTTAAATGGCTTCTTGACAAATAGTGTTACTTTTAAATGTTTTCAAGAAAAGGGGGATATTTCTCTCAAAACGTTTCGATGATTATTTTCATCTATGTCAACATCCTTCATTATTCTTGATTGAGGTTAATGTGATACAATAAAGTCTTCCATATTGTATCAAATGAGTTATGTTTGACTATGGATGTGCTATTTTTATACCATTCATGGTTTGTGGTAGAAGTATTGACATTTCGTATGCTAGTTTTAATACGAATGTTTATTTTATGCTTAAACCTATTCATATAAGGAATGCATTGGACTTAATAAGTGATGGGTGGAGCCTGCTATAGCTCCTCGATGCATCGGTAGGTCTCATGAGACAAACTAGTGTCTTGGCACAAGGCCTTGGAAAAATCTTATTTGTAGTCTTGGCACGAGGCCTTGGCTATGTGGTTATGATAGTCTGGCATTATGCATTCCATCATTATGAAAGTGGTTATTGATATTGCATGTGATCATTCAACTAGTAGAATATCCATGTGAGTAAGTAAATGGCATTATTTCATTTTACTTTTGCCATACTATGTTGAAGTTCAATTTTAAAAGGCTTTTATTTTAGTTATAAATTGCCTTAAGTGTTTATGCTTATTTATGAAAGCTTCTGCTATAATGTTATCCTTACTGAGCATCCGAGCTCACCCCTTTCAATGTTTTATTTTTCCCAGGATTATGAAGAAGTAATTTATGAATGACCTGCAGGGATAGTATGAGGGGATATGAAGACAAGATGTTTTTTTTATGATGTAATGTAAAAATTTATGGATGTATCTAGTTATTCCAAGGCTACTAAACTAATCGGTCTTTCGAGACTTGATCTTTCTCATGATCATGCCAATGTTATGTAATAATGCACCGACTCTAGATAATTAGGGTCGGGGCGTTACAGTTGGTATCAGAGGAAGTTTAGTACAAACCTTGGTAGCTAGATTTAGATAAACTCTGATTAGAGCACGTAGACCTAAGATGAAATTTGAGGATTAGTATAAAAGAACTTCCTAGAATTTTGGTATTGTAGAGATTTTGTGAGTTTTCCGAGCAATACATCCCTGTCTGGATACGAGCAGGTAGAGGCGGCTCTGGCACAGATGTACCTAGGGGTAAAACCCGAAAACACCGCTTTGAGCTAGACTCGAACGGGAACTGGTGCACGACAACGGGCCTTGCTGCACTCTTGGTTACGACACTCCCGGGGGATATTCTTAGGATAATTTACATTTTCTTTACAAACCAATTTAAGTAATATATATATAAGATGAGAGTAAATGACCTTGGTTAATCCTAATATGTTTCAAATTGAGAATATGGTGACATTTTAATCTCTAAATGATTTTACGACTACTATTACTCACACAATGCTTTATGGTTTTAGTCAATGGCTGGATTCCAAGGAAGTCATAGTGACTTTGAGAATGATGTACAAGATGGGAACGGTGGTGGCAATGAGCAACAAAATGGAATGTTGATAGGCGTAAAAGATATCGTCATTATGCCAAATCAGTTTTCCAAAAATATGATCAACAACATATATATTAACCAACTCCCAGACTCAACAAGGAAGAGAAAGGTGATAAATGAAAAGAGCTCCAGCAATGGAGACCATGGAGAAAAGAACCCTCAATTTTCATCATGCAGGAAATGTGGAAAGAGACACCCAGGAAAATGTCTCAATGGGACAACGAAATGTTTTACGTGCGGGAATGAAGGACATAAAGTAAAGAATTGCCGAAGAAAAATTAAGAGTACTATGGAAGAAGATAAAAATGGTCCCAAGAGTCCATTTACAGTCATTTGCCGTAAATGTAGGGGACCTGGCCATTACCCGAGTGAATGTCCTATTCTATAGGATATTTTCTTGGTCAAAGAAGAAGCTATGTGGGAATAAATGGTTGTAGAAATGTTTAAAAAGTATTAGCACTCATTGTTGATGGGTTTACTATGGAATAATTTTCTCTTGTATTTGTAACCCCGCAGTTTGCCATGTGAGAATGATATTTGAGGAAGAATTGTCTCTTCTCTTGTGGATTTGGGTATAAATAACCATTTGGATTTATATGATTATTGGGGTTTGAGAGAATTATAAGTTATTCTAATTTGGGATGAAGATTCAAGGTATGATATAACATTTGTGGTTAAATTTATGATATAGTATTTTGAGGAATTTATCTCATTTTGGCAATATTATAAAATATAGTTTTTGAAAAAGGACAACACGTAGACCGTGTGACAACCCGTCGCGTCGGACAAAGCTATGGGAATCGAACCCACAACCAAAGTGCGATTGGGATTTATCGCCTACCACTGGACTACGTGAAGTCCCTGGTTAGTGTGACTATTTTTTTAGTTAAATGATTTTATTGATCAATAATAAGTTGATTTGGGTTCTTATTTCATATCAAAAGAATACCCTTGGTATAGGAAAATGATTTGGTGATTAAGTGATAAATGTTATTTTGGAAGATGTTCGCTTTGTAGGAAACACTATATGTCCAAGGAAAATAGAATACTATGGGGTTTCATTTGTGGAGTAATGATAGATTTTTATCTACGTTTTTATTGTGGATTTATAGTGATTTGGGTTATTTATGGAAATGATTAACCTATAATAGAGAATATGTGATTAGGTTAACTACTTTTGAGTATGTGACTTTAAGAGTATCTGATGTCATTTGGAGATACAATTTAACATGGGAGACTACATAATCAAATTCTTCTATGTTTTGGGTTTCAATATTAGTTTGGATTATATTAAAGGATTTTAAGGACAATTGGTTATTGAATGGTATCTATTTAACTTTGGGGTATTGTTGGATTAATTTTAGAAATTAAGATTAGTGCATATTTATCTCAATGAATATCCTTTTGGGGGATCATTAGATCATTCACTGACCATTTTGGTTTTGATTAATATTCAAATACAATGTAAATATATGGTTTATCCTTCATGGATCATGTGATTCTATATAAGTTTATTCTATCTCTTCCAGTGTGACCAAGTCTTCTTGAATACTCATCGTTTAAAAAAAATGAGTTAGTGGTGGAAATTTATTAAAGAATGAAAATCTACTTAAAATGTAAGTATATCTCATAATGTTCTTAGTCAATATCATAAATGAATTTCTCTTCCTTATGTAATGTAACTTAAAAAAAAATGTTGTCCGTTTACTTTCCTACTAGGAGACTAATGGTCGTTTGTCCCAACACAAGTTTGTGGTTTTCTCATTGTTAACTTTCTCCTGATCATGATTTCTATCCCTCTCCATCAGAACTTGACACTTAGTTTATCATCCATATCCATGTTTTCTTACATGGAATCCTAGTATGGGTTATCTTGGATGACCCTTATACCTCTCTTTCTTTCTTTTAAAGTGACAGTTTTATTGACTCTTTTTCCGATGTGGGACTTTCCATTATATTCCCAAGCAAAATTTTAAAAATTGCGAGGACGCAATTTATTGAAGGAGGGGAGAATGTAACACCCCAAGCTTCCTCGGTATGTTTCCTTTCGAATAATGCAATGACGTGCATTATACGCAACTTCGAGATTTTAACACACCACAACCAATCAAACTAGCCGTTATGAATAGTAATACCTACTTTTTGAAATTATATATATTTTATATTTCAAAATGGACTTCATTTTTGGATTCGGAATATCGAATTTAGCCTAAGGTGAAATTTTGGTACTTTTCGGATAACTTTCATATTTTGATGAATAGTGAAAATTACTAAATTTTAATTAAAAACAACTTTTTTAATCAAAATAATTAATAGTGATAAATTGTGAATTTGAGTGGTTTTAAAGTATATTTAGAATATATTTTTACCATTTAATATAATGTTGGTCATTGGACATAATTTTACAATTAAACCGAACATAAACAAGTGTCAATCTTTTGATAGTTATTATCTCTTAAAAACACGCTTTTTGTTTTGACAGCGGGAATTAATTTTAAATTAATTTCTGCCACTTCTGTGTTTTGAATTTAGAAAAATGGATTCCATATTTGGAATCAGGATGTCCAAATTGTGTAAATAGGTAACTTTTATTTTTAGACATTTTGAATAATTACTGCGGTAAATATTTTATTTACCATGGTTAAGGGTAAATCCGGTAAATAAGGGTTAAAAAAATAATATTATAATAATACTAAATTACCCTAAAATGTGTCTTAACCCTATTGGTTGATACATGGTCGACCTTGGGCATCTTTGGGTCAATTTTGGGACCCCATGGATCCACTTGTAAGTGATAATGACACTTTATATTAATTAAGTTAAAATGAATACAAAATGACACAAGCATATATCTTTTAGAAAAACAATTGTTACATAGGGTTATATATGCTGGATTTTAGATTATAAATATTAATTAGAAATCTAAAAAGATTTCCTACATAATTATATTTTATTTATAATTTTTTGACATTAAATAATTTATTTTATTTATGACACAATGATGATGCAGTAATTACTAAAATAGTAAAAAATTAACATAATTGATATTATAAATACCCAAATAATTATAATATGAAACTTTTAATGAATTAAACAAATTTTCTAGGATAATATGATATATTAGGATTGATTTATTTGACTTTTTTCGAAGTAATCAATCTGTTATGAGTTTCACAAAAATCAACTAGTGAATAGTGTCAAAATTGACATAAAAGAGTTCTTAAAACAAATATTATATTATTAATTGATATTAAATTCCTAAAAATCTAAGGTTCGGCCAAGAGACTTATATTATGATAGGTTAATCATTAATGGACCACTTGGGGGTCTTTTGGATGTATATAGTAAGTTTATTAACCATATTATATAAAAATACAAAGAGACGTTGTAAAAGTGAAACTAATTAACTTAGAGTTAATACTTAAAGATAAGGTTAATATAAGTACCCAAACCTGTCTAAATTCTATTGGATGAGTTGTTTTCGACCTATCCCCACCTCAACCTTTGAATAGTCAACTTTGGAGCCATTGGAAACCGAATATGAATTTATTATAAATTAATATTTCTAGCTTTTCCAAAGGTGCCCCTCACCCCTCTTATAAAAGGGCACTCCTCCTTCTCATTTCCTCACACCTCTCAAGCCACATGGCTCGTCCAAACTCTGCCCAACTAATCTCCCCACATCCCTCTCCTCCTCCTTGAAGCTTCCCCTTATGCAGAAAGCATTTCAACAAGTACTTTGGTTCCAACCAAAGTGAGTTACCTAAATTAAAGGTAACGATTTCTCTTAAATTATTTTCATTTATTTTGCTTCTTCAACCCCCAAACTCTTTTTATTTCCCTTCTTTTGTAACAACACCAGTATCCTCAATATACTAGGATGTTGTTATAAGAAGTATTCAAACTACACATACACACAACTCCATCTAATGGATGATGAACATAATGTTTCTGTGGATGGCAAACTAACGCCTCACGAAACGATGATTGTTCAAAAACATCTTACCGCCTCTCATGGTGGCCATTATGATGGCACTGTAATTAAATATGATATTAATGATATATATTTTATATATAAGCTTCTGTAATTCCATTTTATTTCATACCATTATTCGTTTCATGTCGTATATACATACGATAATTTCATTTGAGGAAGTGCGGACTACCGCCCCCTTAAAATGATATGACTCATTCATACCACACATGGAACGTATAAAGTATGGTGTTAATGAACATAAGTAACATATATAAAATATTATATTATACTGGAATAGTAATATACCTATGTATCATTTGGATTCGATTCTTTTAAAATAAAAAATTAAAAAATTAAATGGATGTAGCGTTCGTGCGTACGTACGGACTACCGTCTCCACGAACGCGATGAGATTCATTATCCATCGTATCCATTAAATTATAATTATCATTTAATGATTTAAAAATGATGTTTAAGGACTTGATATCATTCTGGATATTAATTAGATACAACAAACATGACTTATGTAACAAAACATATAAAAGAAAATGAGTAAGTTAACACCCGAAACGGCGTTAATACTAAGATATTATTAACAAATCAATGTTAAAAGATCATATATGATATCATATTAAAGTAAATTATTCTTGTATTATTCAATAACAATTATTTCACCATTATACAGGAGGTAAACCTACCATCGACCACGGAAAAAGTACAAAGTAAGGGTTTTCTTATCTCACTCTTAATTCCGTGAGAATTCCATTGATCACCACTTAATTATTGCATGTGGTGTATGTGTACTGCCCATGATCGTATTCATTGTGTAATATACTTTAATTTATGGGTATTTACATCATCATGGTATGATACTTCTTTCATGGGTGTATGTTTCGTAAGTTACCTAATCGATAAGGGAATTTGAGATTTCAATTTCCACTCATTTGGATTTACACATATTTCATTGATTATATTACCCCAAGATTATGTGTGGAATCACTATTCATTTGATTATGTCATAATTTCCACTCCCCTTCCTGTGGATATAAGTTTGATACACATAATCACTCCATTGGTAATTCTCAAGTCATTGATATGAATTTGATAAGAGTAATTTTAACTCATTCTCCATTTGTTGAGTTAAACATCCAATTCGTTGGTATTGTTTTTACAAGAATATGTGTGAATGTCCTTTGATTGTTTTACACTGAATATCCAATCATATTTAGTGTATTTATATTTGTCACACATAATTATGTCATTGATTTATCCTTAACCTAAGGATACAACCTTTATGAGAGATTTCATCTCAATTTACATTCCATTGAGACTTCTTTGTTGATATACACCAAATCACTTTTATGTGGTGTATATAATGTACTTTGACATAGTATATCATGAATCCCTTTATTCTCATGATATTACAAAGTTTTGATTACCTCAATTATTTGTATTCAAGTGTCTCTCTTTTGGTTAGAACCTCTAACCAAAATACCATTTTAAAATGTTTTAAAGACTTATTCTTCTATATCTTGCTCATTAATGTCCATGTTTTAAAAAATGGCTTTTAAGGATTTATTTATATGGACATTAATGTTTTAAAATTAAAACTCCTTTTAAAAGTTTCAAAGTGGTATGGGACACTTTGATTCAAAAATCTATTTTTAAATGGCTTCTTGACAAATAGTGTTACTTTTAAATGTTTTCAAGAAAAGGGGGATATTTCTCTCAAAAAGTTTCGATGATTATTTTCATCTATGTCAACATCCTTCATTATTCTTGATTGAGGTTAATGTGATACAATAAAGTCTTCCATATTGTATCAAATTAGTTATGTTTGACTATGGATGTGCTATTTTTATACCATTCATGGTTTGTGGTAGAAGTATTGACATTTCGTATGCTAGTTTTAATACGAATGTTTATTTTATGCTTAAACCTATTCATATAAGGAATGCATTGGACTTAATAAGTGACGGGTGGAGCCCGCTATAGCTCCTCGATGCATCGGTAGGTCTCATGAGACAAACTAGTGTCTTGGCACAAGGCCTTGGCAAAATCTTATTTGTAGTCTTGGCACGAGGCCTTGGCTATGTGGTTATGATAGTCTGGCATTATGCATTCCATCATTATGAAAGTGGTTATTGATATTGCATGTGATCATTCGACTAGTAGAATATCCATGTGAGTAAGTAAATGGCATTATTTCATTTTACTTTTGCCATACTATGTTGAAGTTCAATTTTAAAAGGCTTTTGTTTTAGTTATAAATTGCCTTAAGTGTTTATGCATATTTATGAAAGCTTCTGCTATAATGTTATCCTTACTGAGCATCCGAGCTCACCCCTTTCAATGTTTTATTTTTCCCATGATTATGAAGAAGTAATTTATGAATGACCTGCAGGGATAGTATGAGGGGATATGAAGACAAGATGTTTTTTTTATGATGTAATGTAAAAATTTATGGATGTATCTAGTTATTCCAAGGCTACTAAACTAATCGGTCTTTCGAGACTTGATCTTTCTCATGATCATGCCAATGTTATGTAATAATGCACCGACTCTAGATAATTAGGGTCGGGGCGTTACATATAAAGTCATAAGTGAAACATATATGATATCATAACAATGAATATGATTCTGTAATAATTCAATGACATTATTTAAATCATTATACAGGAGGTTTGGATATGTACGAAGCATATCGGACCTAAGGTAAGGGATAATGTTGCAATCTCAATTGTTTTCTATCCGAGATTGATTATACGTAAGTATTTACTGGGGTTATATTTATCATCCATGTCTAAGTTTTATAAAAATGTATTCATGTATGTTTAATGTCCTTTTTACCCATTTTTTACTTCTACTACATTGTATGTATGGAATCTTTCTTTTATGAGGTACTTTTTGACTCTTCCAGCAAAAGTATGAGAAGAATGTTTTTTTAACTTATACGGCATGAAATGATTTTTATGGTTTTATAAAGCCTTATTTTCATGAAGCTTCCTCCAAAAGATTTTATGAATATTTTCAAAAAAATACTTTTCTTTTAAAATTTCATGGCATTTTGAAGAAGAATGGATATTTTCCTCAAGAATTCATTTCAAATGTTTTATCAAACCCGTTTTTCCATCTAGGATGACATTATTTCATATGTGTGTGTTTCAAGTATAATGTCTCTATGATTTACATGGTTTCACTTTTCTTATTATGAAATGATATACATTTCTTTTATATGGATTATGTGATGATGGAATGTTGTTTATGAAACCCATTTTATTCTTTGAGTTATGATGAATGATTTATGTTTATGTTGTGGCACAAGTAAAAATGATTTCATTATGAGATGGGTGGGACCTATATCTCCCCCCAATACATTGGGTAAATATTTATATCTCATGAGATAGACATGGCTGGAATGGTAAGTTAATCTGGTTCAGTGTTTCAGGACTGAAAGGAGGAGTGAACTTGATTCAGAAAGGGAATTTGTCCACTAAGATGGTCTTGGCAGCAATGCCTTGGCTACTATGGAAATCATAACATGTGCTTAATGGTTTCCACAATTATGTGTTTTATTCCCATTCTATTTTATCATGCTTAATGTATCTTTTTTATCTATGCCTTATGTACTGCCATGATTTATGTCATTGCACAAGATTTTGATGTTTAAATATTATGTTCATGTTTTGATGTTCAAATGTATGTGATTTGTTTTAATTTATCCATGCTTACCCTTACTGATAATTTGAGCTCACCCTTTTATATATTTTCTTTTCCACGGGATTTAAAGAAAGGTTATAGGTAAGAAAACAAAAGGGGAAGATCTTTTTGGGAGATGTTCAAGATATTTCCCCACGATTAGAAGATTATGTTCCGAGTTTCCAAAGACACTAAACTATTACGGTCCTTGAGTGTTGGTTTTTATTATGTAATAAGTATTCCGCAAAAGTAATGTAATGTTCATGTACGTCATGTTTTGGGTCTCTACACTAGTAGCTAGAGACAATTTCAATTCATGGAGGCTATCAAATAGAATCAGACCTGGTCTTCTCAGAATGAATTAACATTATTTCTTCATTCCTATAATATATTTCTTTTAGCACCACATTGATTATCTTTCCAAGGTGGGGGTGGTTGGTGGCATCCATGGGGTACTGCACGGTTTGTTGGGGACCTTGAAAAGGATATGGTGTTGCGGTGGCTTGATCATGATAGAAGCCACTTCATCTTTTCCCATTCATTTCCCAGTGGATGATGGGGCCATTCAAGACTTAATGATAGAGAATTTAAAGGATTCATCAATCCATTTGGAAATAGCAGATAAGTCTCTAAGCCCACTTGTGTACTCCACTTAGATGAGCGACATTTTCAATTCATCCCATAGGTTATCCATGAATAGGGAGAGCATCTCATCCTAGGGGAGCATCCGGTTCTGAAAATATATTAGGCCATTCCATCTAGAAATGATGTCTGAGACTCTTCTTTGTCTCTTTGTTTGCAGTTCTTGAGGTCACTAACAATCATCTTAAGAATCGTTGAATTGAACTATAAGAGAAACTGTCCCCGTAAGTCCTCCCAGCCTATAATTGAATTGCATGACAGGCTTGTATACAACACAATGGTCGAGCCCTACAGGGTTTGTATGAAGCACCAAAGTTTTAGAGCTTCTTTCTTCTTCAGAGTTCCCATCATGGGGTCCCAATAAGAGGCATAGTGCAATAAATGTTGTTATGGGTCCCTTGAGCAATTTAATACTGGGAATATGGGGTTATTGGTGATTGGAGGTGGAAGAACATTTCTCACCCACTTAGGGTAGGGTTTTCAATAAAGTTGTGTTAGATCATGCCAAACCTCCATGGATTTTAATCGAGTTGTTAGCTGCTCAACACTTTTTAAAAGACCTCAATGGATATCCTGTCGGGATTGAGGATGGCCTGGTGCAGCAGTGGAAAAGATTGGGTGTGTCGGTTCTGTATTAATCTAGGCTGGATTCCCAGCCATGGGTATCATTTTTGGGTATACCTGAACATATTATTGTTTCCTTCCTAGCGGGGGAAAGTCTCATTGTACTTATGGGGATGGGTTTTATAGTATTATTACCTTGGTTTAATTCACCGAAATGAGTGCTTGTGTTATGGGAACCTCTTCTAGGAGCACCTGATGACGTTCTGTAGGGGGGACATATCTGGAAAGGTAGATCAATTGACATATCTTAACATTAATTCACCTGAGCTCTTTCATTTTTTCTCATTCTTTCCCAACCTCTCCTCGGCGGTGAGGGACACATTCTCATGGGGAGGAGGAGGTGGATCATAGAATACCATGGATTTATTTTTCTTCTTGTTTGAGTTTTGTAGTGGAGGTAGCAATAGATAAGATGAGGGGGAAACAAAAATTATGAACGGTATCTTTTTCTAGGTGTCCACACCATCAGGTTCAGTGTGGGATGCTTTTGTGATATAAGCGTCTTTCTTCGCATCCCCCCCATACTTCATTTCCTAAGAGATCCTTGGGGATGATGTTTACCAGGTTTATTGAGGCATACCACATTTGGGGTGGTGAACCCAGTGCCGAATGGTATGAAGGTTTATTACACACTTTATTGGACTTTAGCCTTCCACTATGTGGTAGTTATTGGATTTAGTTGTGAATATTAACCTGAAGGGAGCCCTAGTCTAGCCTCATAACATGCCATTGTCTCTAAGGGTGCGAACTAGAAGAAGGAGTGGAATAGGTGACTCATCTATCCATCGTTCTTCCAAGGTGGGAGAAGATGGTCATCAGCTTTATAGAGATTTGCGATAAAAGTTCTCCCATCCCTATGGGTTTGGGTGGTTCAAGTTCTTATATTAATGTGCTACGGCCTATATTTGGTGGTCTTATGGGGGAATTCTGATTTAAAATTTCCACCAGAACTATGGGTTGGGGTTGTTCCATTATTGTGGAGGTAGCCACCGATATTTGCACCATTTCTATTTCACATAAATATGTGCGAGAGTGATCCGATTATGTAAATTTTCTTACACTGAGTCTATGGAATTTTGAAGACATTGACACTACTTGTTGGTTAGCTTACCTTATGTAGGAATCCGTTTAAATGTACAGGGTTTCTTAGTTCTAAAGATTTTTGATGCCCTGATCTCCTTGGTCATAATTCTTTTGAGATATAGTCATGGCCGATTTTTGTCGAGTATCCAATATTTCATGAGTAGGGGTTTCACTTTATTGTTTACTTTTAGTGATGACATTGCACGATTTCACATCCAATGGGGCCTGTTGGACGTGATGGGGGTGAAGTGCAGAGCTCCATGTTCTCCGCATCATCGAATGTGAACTCTAGCATGGGCATTTCCAATGAAGCGATTCATGTTTTTCAGTTCATGGAGGCATGAAAGTTCATGTTTTTCCTTTTGATATTATGATTGTGGTTTCCCTGTGGACATGAGGGCTTATCGGCCAATTAGACAGTGAATCTCCACTATTGTGCACACATTGTCTACATACCCATCGTAGGGAAGGAAATTTTATTCCAACTGACTAAGGGTTGTCCATATATTTATGTGAATGTCATGTATTCATTCCCCATACAACTCTACTGGTATGTTAAAATGAGTAGTGGTCATAGGGTAATACATCACATGTATATTATCCTTATCTAGTTGTCTTCTCACATGAATCATATCATGTTGTTTTTCTTCTAGGGGATTATCTACTTGATATAAACATCTCAGTAGCTTATTAATAATTTTGTTCTAAATAATTTGTTTTTTGGGAGACTCATTGATTTACAGATGGAGCGGGGGTGGCTCAGAAGATGAGCACGGCCCCATGCCATCCTCTTGTTGAGAAAGAATAAAACTCACTATAGACGGTGTGCCAGATGAGCCTTGATCCATTTTCTCCAGTGCCTCAACATAGTAGGGATTTCTGATATTTGATCTAGTTAGGGGAGTACCTTCTTTCCAAATTGATTTTTTACATCAGGGAAGACCACCAGAATTGGGGGTACAATAGTGAGGACTACTATTGAAACTTGATTCCCAACCATGGGAAATGTCATTGGGTTGTATGACTTGGGGAGGACCTATAGGGTGTCTGCATCAAGGGGAGGGCCTACTTGCTGCTTCATGTCACTAAGGGGATGACCATTAAAGAAGCTCTCATTAGGGTGAGGGCTTTTGAAATGACCTCCATCATATTGAGGACTAACCTCATGACATGATACATTTCAATAGATAGAATTTTTGTAGTGCACATTTGGGGAGGGCGTTTAGGATGTACTACAATGAAGGGAGGACCTTATCGTTGTGTGGCATTACTATGGGTAGGACCTTCAGAGTAACTTCCATTGTGGGGAGGGCCTTCACAGTGGTTGTCATCATGTAAAGTACTACAAACATGATTTAAAACCGACTATAGGGAGAAGCATATATGTAGTGTATACCCTAGGGAGGACCATCCGGTTGGACAACATAAAGGTGGGACCTTCTTTCTATTTGATATTCATGTCAAATGTATGGATACCCCGATCCGCATCAGTAGATAGGATATCCTGATCGACCATTCCTGGACCACAGAGTGAGCCCCCGTGGGTGCTCTGTGGAGGACCTTCAGAGATGCTGGTAGCGAAATTGCAGGGAGGACCTTTTCCAAAGCTATTACAAATTCCATGATTTGGTAATGTAGTAATAGGGTCTTGATCCATTGATGATATATGTTTTAGGATGTCAAGAACCCCAACATACATCATAGTAGGTCCATGTATGTGATCTTCCTTTTCCAGTTTCCTTTAGCACAACTTATCTTCAAGAACTCTCTTGTGGGTATACTGGGACATCTGCTGTTGGTAATGGACTTTATATATGGTTCCATGTCATGTTGGGTACCATTAGGTGGTTAGGATATGCCGATGGACATCTTGAGTTTTGGTAGGGATATATGCTCTCCCTAGAGAAGCCACCACATTGTACGGGAGTCCCCAATTGAAACATCTATTTGTTCCCAATCCGGTTGTCTCTATATCGTTGTATATTGCAGTCGACCCTCATAGACTAGATCAGGGATTCATTATTGCTCCAGAGTGACTATATAATTTTTTTATTGAGGTATTCTGTTAAAGGAAGCTAGTTCATGGGCCCAATTTCTCACATTTTCCACCAGTGCAATGATTTCTTAGCGTACTTGGAGGATATGGTCTAGAATCGGCCTATGATCTTCCATCATTTCTAGGAACTTCTAAGATACATATTTGTCTATAATAGTAATGAAGGACAATTCTATTGTCGGAGTAGGAGTTTGTGCTTGCTCTGATCATCCATGAGTTTCCAGTAGACACTGGAAGTTCTCCAATGTTTGGGCAGTGGAACGAGTCTAACACTGGTTTCTTCTCCAGTTTCCACCATATTTTATGGGTGGAATTTATATTCATGAGTAAGGATTTATATATTATCACTTTACACTATTTTGGTATCATGGGCTTTGTATGCATCCATAAGAATTTTACTATGGTCGTATTTGTTTGCTTCCCTATTTAGATGGCGGGCATGAAATGCATCAGCAGGTATTTGTGCAAGCATGTAGCTGAGTGTGCCCCTATTTGGTTGAAGGGTTTTTTTATGAATCATCATTTATTTTGGATGCGTATAAATGGTTTCCTCACTATATGGAAGGAATACTTCTTGTGGGTCGGTAGATATCTACATCTGCCTGTAGTTTTCCACTCTATCTGCACGACAGGACCGATGAGCATTAGTAGGGACATGCATGTGCAAGTATTGTTCCACCCTATTTCTATGGTGGTATTGAGTGGAAGGTAAATAATTGTACGTATTCCCATTGAATTCCCCCACTTTATTACGATGAATCTTCCCCATAAGAACCAGGGTGATAGCGTGTTCCTGATTATATATTTGTTTCCCTTGGAGAGAAGCCTGAGGGGCCTGAGTCTCCTTGATTTTATATGGTTCCCCCAGAATAAAGTCCTCCTTAGCAAGAGGGGTCTTGATTCTTAGATTCCCATGGCGAAGCCCTCTAGAGGGGGCCCATGAGTAGGACCCATATGCAGTTGAGTTGATGTTGTCAGCATAGACGTCATCTGCCTCCCGAAGATAATGGAGGTTCTCATTGTCACGTTCTAGGGACAAGCTCCTGAAATGGATTGAGATGACCACTGGGGATGCCTTGTGATGCGGTGCCGGTTGTGGCTGAGGAGGCATCCGGTAGAACTTTTTAGACTAAAGGGATTGTCTCGCAGACTCCATCATGGAAAGAGTATCATTTCATTGGTACTCCCTGATCAAATAGTAGGATACACAGCGTTTGAAGATTCTAGGTAAATGAGGGGGTCCTGCTTTTTGTTGGGGCCCTGAACACCTACTAGATTGCGGATGTGTGTGTGTGCATGAGTTATTAGGATGTCATTTTGAATGAAGGTTTCTCTACAGGAACATGCAATAAACATATATGACATACATACTGGAGAACCTCTTTAAAGTATCATTATTTTAAAAAAATGCATATTTGGAAATTCCACATGGCCCCCTTCCACTTTTCTTTTACTATGGGGCGAAGCATATTGAGTGGGGTAAGACCGCCACCCTGGTGAAGGATTCACGTCAGGTTGACCATTTTTGTTCTGCCTCTAAGGTGGCACATTTTTTGCATTCCAGGGAAAAAAAATTTGTCTGACGTGCAGTATACATTTTTCATTTATCATTGGGGTAGAGCAGCATCCTTGGTTAAGGATTCATATTGGGTTCACCATTTTTGTTCCACCTCTACGGTGGCGTATTTTCAGGCGGGGTGGAAATGGAATGATGATGATCATCACCCATCCCTTTTTCTATAGAGAAGGATCCTCGTCTA
The DNA here is from genome assembly GCA_963277665.1 of Viscum album. Lineage (NCBI taxonomy): Eukaryota > Viridiplantae > Streptophyta > Magnoliopsida > Santalales > Viscaceae > Viscum > Viscum album. The sequence continues at coordinate 266,165,002 of OY728155.1, read as the reverse complement.
ATTCAACATTCATTTTTTTGACACATTCAACATCATTATCTTTTAATGGAGGGTTGATTAACTCTATTGGACCTGTTGGTCCTAGAAGGATATTTTTTGGGGGTGAATAACATGTTCAATCAGCCTTTCTTAGATCTAACTTCCTCGGATGGTCTCCCATCGATTTATTTGTGGATTCCAGAATGCCCAACATCCCTGATAACCATGATTCAGGGACCTTCATTCCAATGTTAGGCTCTCATTGATTGATGATTCATCCAATGACAAATTAAGAAACTATTGGTCAAGAGGATGGGTGGTTAGGATCACCTCACCCTTCTGAGGGAGGATTTCTGACTGTTTTGTGACTCTCTAACAAATTTATGTTGTATTCATATGTTCGTGAATCCTAGGTTTATTCCCAAAGAGTGTGTCCACGATGAGCACTTGGATTGTAGGATCATCATAGGTATGCACATATTTGATGCTATAGAGGTGATGTTGACTTAATCCATATAATAATGCTCTTTGGAGTGGATTGTTATCCAGGTGGAATGGAATGAGATTTGAAGTTGGGATCAGGCCCATAATAATGGATTCCTATGAATCCTAAAGAAATGAATCCTAACATATGTAGGTCGTATTGTGTGGGGCATAAGCAATGAAGCTTCCAATTTGAGGTGGCATGGTTGGGTGGATCCTTCATTGAAGGGCACCCATTTGAGCTCGAGCCTTCTCTAATGCATCCTACATATCCTGATTTGGTCAGGAATCAGAGTACTCCAAGTTTAGATGTTGTGAATGTTTAAATCATCATAATCCTCTAATTCCATGTGAGTCATGCTCATTTTGATAAACCTAAGGATGTGAAATATTCAACAATGCACATTCCTTCTACCTTGTTAGTGGGGGAGGGAGAGCCCACGACAAAAGAGGCTGGGGTGATGGTGGGTGAGGGAACAGAGAAGTGAAAACCTTAATGTGAGGTGACATTAAAGGTTATGCATCCCGAACTCGTATGATTGGGGAATTACCTCAGTGGAAGGTCCCCAGAATACATTCTGGGAAGGGTAAGAGTTTTATCATCGTCAAAGGGGAGAGCGAACATATCCCCTTCGACTGTTCACTATTCTTCATTGAATGGGAAAGCATGTGATTACCCTTAATCCCTAGAATGGGGTGGTTCATGTTTGTGTCCCAAGGTTTAAATCTAGGTTACCATGGGAATATAGACCCACGTGAATTTATGAAGCCTAAACCATTGTGGGGAGAGCCTTCACAAATCCACTAACCATGGGTATGTATACAAAAAGGGGTTTGTTGGTGTGCCTGAGGGTATGATAATACATGTACGAAGGCTTTGGGGGAGGCTTTAGACTAATACCGGAGGGCGGGTTAGTGGAGGGATTATGGAGGACTGGACGGTAATAGAATGGTGAGGTTGGAACCGGGGGAAATAATACCTGAAAATACCCCATTCTGTGTACTGGTTTCTTTTGTGAGATAGGGGAAGCTCTTCATACCGTAGTGGTATGATGAAATATGGGCCACTAGCATACTGATGTGGTATGCAGGCATGAGTATAGATGATCGCATACCAGAGTGGTATGCGGCCCCTCACACAAATTTGGGTTGCATTTGTGTACTAATGTAGTACATGATGTCGAGTTCGGTCCGTGTAGTGGTTCACTACATGGAGAACATTATTGAAGGAGGATCCCGGGGATTATCGTTTGTATAGAATTCTTCCATGAGGAGTATGTGGTTTGAGGTTCAACAGTTAGGTTCTCGGTTCTATTATTATTATTCAATTTTTCTGTTTTATGGGTCACAACCGACTATAACTGTGGAGATTGTGGTTTGTGATTTGGGTTTCACTGATGAATCCAGATGGAAGCTAGAGTCTTCTCTAAAATCATTCTCCCAACCTCAGAGTCTTCTTTGAGACTTCGTCTTTTATCCATTTTCCATATACTGTGCACCCTTTTATAGAAAATCTACACACATATATCAATTGTGAACACAACAGCATTTGGGGAGGCCCATACAGATATACAGACCCTTAGAAGACTCAGTCAACCGGTGTTTGTAAAGGATTTTGTTTACGAAAATGGTTCTTGGAACCATTCTAGTTCACTTATTCCTTGAACTGATGATTTTGTTGTATGGTATGTAGATTGAATTCATGTGCACAATTCCTTCGGTGATGCAGTTCATGATCTACCTTGTTTCGTTGTCCATCGCCCCATGGCCCAGCAGTTTGCAGACTATTCTACAAACTTGTTGGTTAACGATCCATCTAGTCCGCATACCATTACTGGTGAAGGTACGTGGGCCACTTGAAAATCCTTTAAAACATGAATTCTGTCAATTTTCTTCTAATTATTTCAACTCAATTTGAGTCCATTCACCCTGAAAGACATGTAGGAGTACTTCCTTCCTTCATTAAAGTGATTGTGGGGTTATTTTATTCCTTAAGAAGAATTTTTAGGACCTACAATTCAAAAATATGTAAATTAATCATTCTATACTTTTCCACTAAGTTGAAAATTTCAAATGTATAAATTAGTTACTATGGTAAAATAAAAAAATGTTAAAGTAACAATTCAAGGAGAATAGGGTTTCAAATAGAGTAAAAATGTATTTAATTTATCATATGAGTTGTGGATAAATCTTATCACTTATTCATTCCATTATTTACCATATTTTGATCCAATTTAAAGGATTTTTACTTTACATTATTAAAATGTTTTGGTTAATTACAAAAATGATATAAAAAATCAATTATAAATGGGGAACTACTCTCCTTACTTCCCCTCACACCAATAACCACATAAATTGGCCCAAAAACAACCAAAAACTCTAATAAAAAGTCTTATATACCATTAATAGGTTATGGTTTCTAAAAATTCCACCCAATGTCTTAAACAACTTTATAAAGTATATAATCTTGTATGGGAGGTATAACATTGTAAACGCTACTTACTAATTTCTATTTCATTATGTTAACATATTATTACACAAATTAAGTCAAACTATATTAAAAATGATATATTTAGTACAATAAAAATAACAATAGTTTATTATAATGATGCTAAAATATTTATATATCTTTCCCATATACATTAATAAAAACAAGAATTTCATTTGTACATTGTGTGGACTACCGCCTCCCTGACATAATGTGTTCGGTTTTCCAAAACTACATTACAAGGATGGTAATTTTATGGAATTTAACAAGTAATTATGATATTTATGAATTTTTTTATTCTGAAATAAAAACCATATTACTCCTTCCTCTAATTCTATGAAAAGGAAATTAGTATCCATGCACAAGTGCAAACCCTCGGCATTATGGAACGTTGTATTAATTTTTCATAACCATCATTAATGGATGGATAAAATGATAGAGTTAAAGGTTAAACATGATTGTTATGAAATCAATTATGGTATTAAAAATTGATGATATTATTAATGATGTGACCAATAAATGGTAATCGTTAATTCAATCATTTAGAATGATTGTATTAAGAGGAAAATAATCTGTTATTTCTCTACATTGACTCTTTACAAATTATCTTCTATTTATTTAATTTTTTAAAAGTATGATATACAACACTGATAAACACTTAATTAGGTCATTATTATTCTATTTTGATGATATTATGACTATTTTTTTTTCATAATATTCTATTAATAATGGTTAGTACATATTTGGGTAGGCTAAACCTCCCACTTGATGAATACATTAAATTTATATCATGGAAAAATATAATAAATTATATAGAGTTATTGTATGATATAAATTTGAAATAATGATTTTATTTTCCTTATGGATACATTATTTCAATATTTAATTCATTAATTAATAATACCCACATTGATCATCATGAATCACTGAATCATTCTTATTATCAATTTCATCTTCGAGAATGAAGACAAAAAAATCATTTATGGAATTGGAAATAAAATAATTAAAAAAATCATAATTATTATAATATTTAATAACATGGAAAATATTATATTTTCAAGATGAATGAATATACACTACTATTATGATACGATCAAAAATGATAAAAACTATTGTTTTTTATGCTTTCACTAGGGAACAAATCCATCCACCAAGTATGTATCACGCCGATGCCCTGTATTCCCACTTTCTAGAGGCGGGAGACATCCATCGCTTATTCTGGGAGGTTTTCTCCTTGATTGAAATTGGATTATGGGATATCAGACTCTCCTTAGGTGGATTCATCCTCGGAACTCATTACCCAGTTTGGGTCTCCCATAAAGCTTATGACGTTCTTCAAACTCTTCCCTGGTGCCATATCTTCATGGACACCGATTAATTACACTACTAATTTCATGACATTCCATGGGGTCAAGTATGGGAAACATCCTTTGATCGAGGGAGTGGTCAGGTTGGACATCGCTGGCATGTCTAGATGATGAAAAACTGATGCGTCTGGGTTTCATCCCCTTATGATAGGGCTTCTTGTGGGTGTCAAAGCCTGAAGAAATCCACATCATGTGTGGGGAATTATATTCAATAGGCATGTCACTAAGGTTTCCCCCAGTTTCCCATATTAGACACAGGGTGTTCCCCAAGATTAACATCTAGCAGAGAAAGATAAAAATTATTGTAAAACTAATAAGAGTTGATCAAGTGGGTAAATCCCCAAGAGGGATCACCTAAAGGGTTTACTGGATGAGTGTATCAAAACATCTCATGAGTAAGGATCCGAGGATGATTGATTCCCAATAAAGGGGACTCTAGGGAAAACACTTGGCTGGGATTAAACCTCATGATGGTTTTCTACATACTATATATATGAGACAAGGATCAAAACCCATGTATTTCAATAGAGTGATGAATTTGGGTATACCCAACGGAAAACGACCTGGAGACATGCTGGGGCTTACGCATAGGTAGCAACCCATTCCAAGAGGGACACCCTTTGTTTGAGGACTATGGATTGTGTATGGGGATTAAGTATAGTTAGCTAGCCATGTGGATGACATGATCCCACCAAGATGTGGCGGCCTGGGTAAGAATATGGTTGAGAGATGGGTGTTTTAGTGAAGTGGATGGAGAATGAGATGGAATAGATGTGAACATGGAAATAGTGTTGGGTTTGACCCTTAGAGAGGCTACCTACATATACCCTTGTTAGAGAATCAATGTTCACAAAGTTCAGTGGGATGATGAGACACATGAGGAGGTGGTCTATGAGAATGGTTGCGTGAATGGTACCCAGAGGATTTAGAACCCCCCGAGTAATGTAAAGACCATCTTGAAACACAATTGTTCAAGGGAGAGACCATGGTGAGACATGAATTCTAGGAATGAACCTTAGTGATTCTTCCAACTTATCCCTGTGGAGGGGAATCTAAGTACTCGTAGTTCAGGATGGGGCATGGAATTGGGGTGTATAGAAAGGAAAGAGACCTAACAGTATGCTGGGGGTTACTCTTTCTTAGCATCCTGAGAGTTGGTCTGATGTCAGTAAGGGACAGATTAAGATGTGGGTCCTAGAAAAGGGGACCCTGATATTTTTTGTTGTTTGGGTTCAATCATTAGGGAGGCTTCATACGTACCTTACCTAGATGACAGGGATCTAAATCAAAGTAGATTGAATGTGTTTGGGGTTGACCCTTAGGGAGGATTCCTACGTACCATGGTATGGAGACCAAGATTAAAACCCAAATTGTTCAAAATCATATGGTTTATCATCATGCATGACAAAAGGGGCATAAAAGTTTATATCATGCGGGACGAGGGTGAACTGACTTGAAGTGGCCAGGGAAAATGGGTATTCGGCTTGAAACACAAGGAAGAATCCTATGAACCTTTCTTGGAAAGGGAAAGGATCAATGTCCATGTAGTTTAAAAGGGGAGATTGTGGCTTTCATGCTAAGGTGTCCAAGGGAGAATTCCATATTTGATTCATACTCTAAGCTCATGTTAGTCATGGTTGGCGTGTGATACAATAGGTAGAAATGTTCTAACATCCACGTCACAAAAGGTGTGTCCATGAGGAATAGAGAAGGTTGTACACATGTTTAGCGTCCCAAAGAAGAAATAGTGGAATTAAGCTTGGTTATAAGACCGACTAGGTAAAAGGGTCATACACTTGGTTAGTGTCCTATAGAGATGGAAATTGGGACATACTCTAGGATGCAGGCCAGATGGTGATAAATCCCACAGGGATATGGATTGGATAATGAACCCCTATAATTGTCTCTCATCTGGTCTTCATGAAAAAATTATGATAAGGGGGGCGATGGTGCTACCTACCTTAGGAAAGTCAAGGGGCATACAACAAGATTGTTTCCCTTCCCCCTAGATAGATGCAATTCCATTCAAGGATGATCTCATCCATGTGAGGAAGATCTCACTCCCGTGGAGACCAGTGGGTATGGAGAAAGTCTGAGATGGGGAATCCACTGTATATTTCATAGGGCGAGTCTAGATTTTAATGTCATGTAATGAGGACGATGGTGCTTCGTAGATTAATGTTCTATAGCTCGAGTGATTAGGGTTCACTCCTCACCCATAAGACATACATAACTGATCCACACCCAAACATGGGGAAGGGAAGGAATCAACAATTCCATGTGAAGATGAGGTAATATATTGATCCATTTAGGGGAACACGTTACTGTGGATATTATAAGAAAAAATATCCAATTGCGTTCTTGTTTGAAGAAGCATGAGGATGTGCAATGGAATTTGAAGCACTTCCCAAGGGACCTTGAAATCACATCCTACATGCCTAGTGGGACGTAAGGGAGAAAGGATTGTGAATAATAAGGGTTCAAATGAAGGGACCTAGTGAATCTATGGTTCCCAACAATGTGGAGAGACTCCGTGAAGGGGTATTCCTCATGAATCAGAGTGTCCTATCCTAGGCATGGGGTCTACATACCTATAAAGGGTTCTTCATGAAGTCCAAGTTCTTTCACAGAGTAGGACTTAATGGAGCATGTGTTCCAATCAAAGTGCGGTATTCTGATGAAATTCACTCATTAAAAAACTTTTATCCTACCTTATCATGGGTTTCACATGTGCATAGAATGTAATTTCCGAAGAATGAGTTCTTTGGGAAGACTCGAGTCCACATAGGGGGATCTTTCCTTTACGAAGGCTTGTGGGCAATGGGAAGGGCATCACAGCATGACAAGGGGTTGTATTTGAGCACAAGAAATGAACATAGAAATTCATAAATACCATGAAGACATAATTTTTTCAATGTTTCACAGAGTAGAAGGTGTTACGTGATTCGAGTGATGCGAAGGTGAAAGGTCTGGGTAACCGTCTTTTGGGTCTGAGGGAAGCCTGGTATTTATAGGAAAGAGGAAGATTTAATATCTTAAAAATCATTGTGAAGCCACGTGAAATTTTTCTATCATAAGAAAATTGTGTCCAGTATGTCGTAACCACTGAGTCGACCATCATCGCCTCCTAGGCATAAAGGTCTCTTTAGTTCCCCCGATGGTGCTCTGAGGGGCCTACGTCAATTTCCAAGGGATTGTAGAGACTATTCAGATCCCTTCATGGCGTGAATCTTCTAGCCAATTTCTTTATAACAATGGAGTCTTCCTTCTATTTTCTCTAAAATGATTTCAGAAGTGTCCATGGCATTTCAATAGCCACAGAGCTGAGGGGCTCTACGAAGGTTGAAGCGCTGAAGGGATCTGCGAATGGGCTTTGAAAAGAATCTCCTTTGTCATTTTTGTGATCTTTTAATAGTTATCCTATGCACACATTTTGGCACCAACGAATGCCCCCCCCCCACATATTTGGAGCTGCAGAGAAAATGAGGGTCAATGTTTGAGGGTAGATTTCCAAAATTGTTCAGCTAATCGCAATGAAATATTGCAAAGTATTGTTTCAATGATAATAGGTGATTCACGGGTTGGGAAATCGTTAATGCTCGTCGCGACCAGGCATGCCACAAAGAAAGGAGGTCCGTTTTTATAAATATAAGATAATAACACATCTTTTTCGTTACCTATATAATCTTTTTCATGATTGGACTCTCAATTCAAGAATCTCCCAAAGATCTATGACTACTCTTTGCGACTCGATCACCTTTAGCTCTACGGCGCACAATGAATCTTATAACTCTATGATCACACATTCTACGGCTTGTGCCAGTGAGGTCTCTGGTAAGTCTTTATGATCTGTCTCTACAATCGATCTTTGCGATTGAGATCCGCGATCACGGTATGCAATACCGATCAAATAACATCTAAAGTTTGGAGATGGAATGGATCACCAAGAAGCTGCCAGGGGGGGTTCCTTGCAGATGCTGCCTAGAGGGAAGAAATGGAGGATAACCTAGGTATCAAGGAATATTTGGAGAGCCATTTTAACCATGAATACCTGGTAGATATTCTATTAGAAACTTATAAGAACTAACCTACATTAAAAATGAATAATTAATATGGATTTTTTCTGAGGGATGATGTTTTCATTCATGAATCAAGAAGATATTGTCATGCCTATGGGTTTAGGAGTACATTGTTCCAACACCAGTTGTTCAGAACGGGAAAAACTCATACTTGAGAGGATTATACACCTTTCAATGACGACTTCTTGTACAATCATGTAAAAAAATTTGATGGGAAGGAATTGATGCCAATGGTATGTCCCCCGCAGTACCACACCATTCTGAAGGGGACCATGGGGAACCTAAAGAAGGGGTGGAACAATGACTGGGATCTACACCAGGGAGGCAATTTCAAAGATGATTGGGCATGGTCTTACTAGTTATGTGCCTTTTGTGTGGAGATTGGGGAATATCTGAGGCGAGTGGGCCTATATGAGATGGCATGGGTCTCCCAATTTGACATTTACCAGCAGAAGAAATTGATTCCAGAGTGGCTGAGTATGTGGTCAATGAGGACTAACACTTTCCATCTTCACTAGGGGAGGCCAGTATCAACCTCTAGAGCTTACAAATAGTCTTTAGGATTACAATATTAGAGGATAGGTATGATGAGTTCCTTCCCACCATGAATACAAGGGAGGAACCAGAGTAGAGGCCACCGCATGAAAAGGTATTGATGGACTTAGTGCCTGGACATGAAAATTATTTGGTGAGGGATGTCCTATTTAATGGGTGCTTTAGGTGGGTTCAAAATTCTCCTCTAGATGGGAAGCATCCTGCAAGCCCCCCCCCCCCCCACAATACCGAAGGAAGTATAACACAACATATAGAACTCATACAGGAGGATCTTGGATGACATCCAGTGGAAGGAATGGATGTTTAATTTCAGAACCGAGCATTTACTGGTGGTTAGGTTGTCTGAATTCATCTTTATGCTAGTTTGTGGTTGGATATGGCCCGTAAGGTATAAAAACAAGGGTGTACGGCCGAGTATGTTTATCATTTTGTCGATGTTGGTGATGGGGGATCATATCAATCTAGGTATTCCGATGAAAGATAATATGTACAATATAATATGGCATATTAGTGAGGGAAAGAAGCCACATAGGTTTTGTGAGCCACTTAATCATCTCTCTGGGTGGATAGAGGATCACATGGGCTCCTATGAATATAGGAAACCCATTTATCCTCTAGGGTCAGTCTTTCGACTAGATATTCTCAATTTATTGGGGGTTGTCTCAACCAAGCTGACCCCAAAGCTGGTACTGAATAGAATTTAGAAGGCAGGTGAGTTCAAGTTCTACCGATTCCCATTGTGAAAAGTTGTCTTCACTAATTAAGAACAAGGAATAGAGGAACATTGGCCCTACCTCCTAGCCTTTTGGGATATAGTCTTAGTGGAGAGGGTTGACCTCAAGCCTCTCAACAATCCATATACCCTGCACCACTTCACGAGGTTGTTCTGGTGCATGTAGAGTCTAACACTGTGGGTCTACACTGGAGTACCCAATAAGTACCATCCTTGTGTGATGAGGCAAATATGGATCATGTACACACTGGAGTATGGGAATATTAAGAATGATCTACCTCCACCCATAGTGATCAATGGTCTAGTGAAATAATATTCCTAGAGTTCGGAGGTAGCCTACCATGGGGAGTTGTCGAAGTGGCGGACCATCTATTCTAGTGATGGGGTGCCTCCCCAACCTCGAGGATGGGGATGGAAGGCAGCAACAAAATATCATGGTGGTGGGGCTGCAAGAGTGTTGGGGCCAACATTGATCTAAAGGTAGGTGGTGGCGGTGGTCCCAGTAGTCCCAGAGGGGAAAAATAAACCATAGAAAAGGCATCCCATGTTTTTCTATAGGATAACCACTCAGGATCTGGGGAAGTGGTTGTTCTATATAGGCATTCCTAAAGATATTGATTTCATATAGGCCTAATACATCTATTATTCTAATAGAGAATCCCTCAATATGTCCTAGATGTGGCACCATATGAACTATATTTTGATGGATTTTCAAGAGCTGGCCACACCAAAGCTGAATTTGCGGTATCTCTGGCAGATTGGGAGCCACACATTATCGAGATGGAAGACTTCTTACACTCCCGGGGTTCACCATGTCCAATGATGGATTTGGTGAAAGTGCTTATCTTCTGAACAGTCATTCCAAAATTATGTACAACTGATTTAAGGGACCACTACCCCCTTCTAGAATAATTAGAAGAGTCCACTTGGGGTGGGAATAGGCTATTAGAGGGATCCCTCCAGAGGAAGGTCTGGTCACCCTATCAGACTCGGAACAAGAATATTTTGTTGAGGATCTAGAGGTAAATCTTAAACCCTTTTTCCTATTTTCCTCATTTAGGATTCCTATCCCTTTCTAAATAACATTTGAACTATATAGGAGGGCCTCAAAAAATAATCCCTCTCCTATGTAATAACAGATGCCGCTTTAGGATATACATCTACGACAATGGAGATTAATTCACCTCGTAGTTCCACGACACCTAGATTGGTTCTCCCAGAATCATAGGATTACCCAACCATATATGGAGGTCCATGCCTCAAGGTTTCCACTGGAAACACTTCTAGGGAGAGACAATCTATTTGATCTCTATTAGTTTTATTCATAGAATTCATAACTGTCAAAAATGGACTCAGGAAAACTAACGCCTTTGTATTCTCACATGGAAAATTATTCAAATGGAATATTCCACATTAAAGTGGATGACTGGGCCCCCTGGAACTGATTTTCCCAGGGGAATGCTGATGGTATTGGATGGGGACACCCATACGTACCAAGTTGGAGTGATCGTGATCACAGGTGAGAGTGTCAGTAGGACCGAACCTAAAATCATCTTGTTGGAATCTATTGATGGGGATCAATCAAATGAAATGAGACCTGACCTTCCCAACCAGTCACTAGAAGAGTATCCTACTGATGTGTTCATGGAGAGATTCCCAGCCTATGAACCCATTGGCCTTGAGGACAGGGATGAGATGACTTCTGATGAATGGGATAGGATGGTCATCCATCACCTGTCATGGAAGCTGATCAAGTGTTTCATTAGAGAGACCCCACAAGAACAATGGGTAGACCAAATGGGGAAGATCCTTTCCCAGTTGTGCGGACTATGCGCTAGAGGAGTGGATTACCAATATCCTCATATGCTCATCTGAAGCATGAAGTCATTGAAGATATGGGAATATGATAGTGGCCTTGGTTTGAGATAGTAGCGAAGGAAGTCCACCAAATTAATTAGACTCCAGGTGGCCGAAATTGAGATCTAGAAGTTGAGGGCATGTGAGAACAATTATGCATATTTCCTCAATGAACAATCAAGCCTCATATAGTGATTAAAATCCCAGTTGGATGAGGCTAAAGAACTGATGGGGCGAGCCTATGGAGAGATGGATATTATTTGAGAAAATGAGGATCGGGCCTAGATCAAGGCTAATGTACTACGCCCCATTTCCATCGAGGAGGAGTGGGAGCTTAATAGGAGATGGTGGATCCTGAAAATTAACAACTAGAGAGTGTAAGAGCTAGGACATTCCATTTAAGAGCTCAATACATATATGGTAAGGTCCAATCCTTAGGTGTTGTAATTTGTGTAAACTCATAAACATACTACCATGAATTGTTATGTTATATGGATTGTATACATGATTTCCATTACTTGTTTTGGTTTGAGGACTTTCCAATACATTCATGGAATATCTAGAAATCAATCCATAAGATCACATGGGTTGTTCCTGATATGAGAAACATAGGATGACAACATTCTTTCTCTATTTGAATTTGAGAGTGACATCTAGGATCTAGGAATCCATGGTATAAACAACTGATATAGAGTTCAATAATGAAAGTGGGAGACCTTACTAGAGAACAATGTTCTAAGAGTAGTCAAATTTACTTTTTTCTTAGTGTGCTCTAGTGCACGAGTGGGGTAACACCAATGGCATGGGAATCCATTTGAACATAGGGGAATGGGAATTTTGAATCAAGATGCACTAAATTTAGAACACTGTAGGGATCGAATGAAAATGAATGAAAACTATTGAATGTGCTCAAAATATAGTATCCTTATTGCATTAGCATAGAATGGGAACTACATATGAAGATCGACTACTGAACATGGTAGAAACATGAGGCCTGACATGAAATGTCATCCATAGTTTTCATTAACATTGGACCATTACTTTATGTGGGCCATAGTCCAAGCATCTATACTGTTACGGTGTTTCTTTAGGCATGAATGGAGATGAGGATTCAAATAATGGTAATTCCAAGCATGGATGGTGGAGTGATGTGTGTTATAATGGAGTCCAATACTCCAGAAATTACACCAACGTGATAAAAAACCTTTAGGTGAATGCATAAGTATTATCATGGATCACATTCATTTACTAAAAGGATCTACCTTGAGAGATCATAGAGTTTCATGTAGTTTTACATCATTCTAATGAGGAAAATAGACATGTAGTTTATCATCGAACAATGAGGACAGAGGCAATGAACAACTGCACAAGGGGGGATGAGGCCAAGACGACTGCACAGAGGGTTGAAAATCATGTTGATGGTTCTAGGAACAAGATATCTAGATGTCACTACCCATCCTGCTAGTGTTAGAAATAAATCCATACATTGTTCAGCATGTCCCATGTAGTTTATATTCATATTGTAAAGACATGGCTACAATTGGATCTCAAAAGGGGTATGTGATGTGGTAACTATAAAACCAACGTGAACAAGGACCAAGCAGTCCCCACAACCACACATGTTCCTAATAGAGATTTGATGCCAAGGGGCCGAAAAGGATAATTTTTGGGATGCACAAGAGGTGAAATGCCCTAGTTTTTTCTACATATCTTATGAGGATGGGAATCAATCCATAAGTAGTTTTAGAATATTGCAATTTAATTTCATGTGGGACAATAGGAATGTTAGTTCGGCTACAGCAGTACACATCATACAAAAACCACTAATCCCAGGTGATTCATGCTTGATGTGGGAAACAACGAGTAGTGGTGGAATTTTCCTGGTATAGGGAGGCACGCATTAGGGTATATGTAACGCTAAATGAAAGTCATCCCAATATTATTTACTTGAATTTTAAGGAACATAGATGGATGGAGGGGTATAGCCGAGTGTGATGGAATTTCACATGAACATAAGTGAGTTGAAAGATTTGAATCAGGGTTCCTGAGATCTAGATCTCAATTCTAGTGGTGTGATGATAGAGGATTAATTTTGATATTTCTAGTAACACAACATTCATTTCACATTATCCTATAATAGGGATTTACAATTTAGGGTTCACCGCTGTCCATATTCAAAACACGGGACAGGTCGCAAAATGTCGTCTGAGGTCTTCTAGCTGGTTGGTGGGACCACGATGGTAGGTAATCCAATGTGGCATGAGACCAGGCTGTAAAGGGGGTACCTTAAGACATGGAAGAGTATGGAGATCCAGATAGAGGGATCATGAATCATGAACATGAATTGATGGAATGTCAAAATAAAACCCCACACTTTCGGCTCTTTTCCATGGCACATTTGTGTAATCCAATGTGATGTCGTAGATAGAGGTAGTCAAATCCTTTTTGAAGAACAATGGTCTTGGGGATGAAAGCTCCTAGTATAATCTCCTTAGTGGACCATCATGAGGGGATTTGGTTAAATGGAATTTTCATGGGGTGGTGATGTAACAAAACCAATCATAGATTAGGACCGAAGGGACTGTCCCTCTTATGAGACATTCCGAGTGCTGGACCCAGTGATTAATCATCTGGTTGTTCCTATGTATCCCATAAATATGGGAATCAAGCCATATGTAGTTATGAAATGAAATATAATATTTTAGTGTTGTAGAACATAGACACGGATGAGACAAACAAAGGAGACATATGATGCAGATGTTGTAAAACCTGATGTAAATGATAACCCCATATGCACTCACCACAGCACATGCTTCTGACAGATTTGGAACCATGGGACCAGAATGTGGGTAGGATTTGAGATACCTAGGGATGGACCCGAAGATGAAATGGTTGGGCATTATTCTATAACCCATGAGTATTGGATTCAATCCACAAGTAGTTCTCATATATGGAACAATAGGGTACCAATGACATGGTGAATACTGTGATAATGTTCTGGCTCATGCACTGAAAGAAGTGGCATTCGATGGAACTTGTTTGTTCATTAGAGTACATATGTGTTTGTTTATATGTGAAGAAAAAATCCTTGAATGTGGAATCCAAGCATTTCTATAAGAGTCAAACTACATGCAAGCCTTGAAAAATGGAATGATGAAAAATCGATGTGAAACATGATATCCACTCATGTGAGGAAACTACAATGCGATTCTATTTTTCATCGAATTTCCAAAATGATAATTTCATAGTTTAGGGTCGTATAATAGGACCAAACAATGAATCATTACATTATTCACCAAAGATAAAATAGTTTAATTTCATGTGTGACTAGGTAACATAGTTTAAGGTAATATTTCATGAGAGAAATTAGAAGAACAAGGTTTTAGATAGAATGTGAAAGGTGTGATAATGCATACCCAATGTGAATGAGGTCAGGGTCCACAACACACTGTGTGAAATTGTAAAAGTGGAAACTCAGGCTCAAAGGCCCAAAAGGTTCCTAGGATATAGTGTTGGACCTGAAGATAAAATGTCTGATGGTTCTTACATATCACATGAGATTGGGAATCATGCCATATGTAGTTTTGAGAGTGAAGTTTATCTTCTTGTGGTACGAGAGGTAGGAGAGACATGCTCTCAAAAGGGAAGTATGTGGTGCACCTATTGAAAAAACTATGTGAATGAGGAAATAATTCCACATACACCACACCATGTAGTCTTATAAATGTCATGTAAAAAAGTCTGAACAAAACAGAAAATTAGTGGAACCTAATATGGTCCTGAGGATGAAAGTTATGGGAGTACATACATAGAACCTCAGTTGGATCCAGGGATGAAATGTATGGGAATTCCAATGTATCTCATAATAAAGGGAATAAAAAAATATGTAGTTCTACATGACTTCATGAAATTTAACTTCATATAATAAGGATGTATATATATATATATATCATAGTTTAAGGTCACAGAGCTTGGACCATTAGAACTGAGAATCTTCCAAGAAGGTGTATACCCTGACCAAATCTTAATCCCCTGTGACCCGCTCTCGATGTTGGAAAAAAGGGTGATATGATCTTTGAAACATTTAGAATATAGATAAAGGGGAAACGACATAGAGCCTCAAATGAAACCACACTGTGGATTCACCCTAGTAACACAAAAATTCGCATAGAGGGATAACACCAAGAGTGTGGAAATTCCACATGGAAATGATAGAGTGCACAAGGTTATGAATAATGCAACCAATATTTATGGTTTAATGGGGGTGGTCTAAAAATGGAGGTTAACTATTTACCTTGTTCAAAACACAACATCCATATTGTGTTATCTGAAATTGGAATAAACAAATGATCATTTACTACTAACCATAATCGCAACAGGAAACATTTGTCAATTGTTTTTGAAACCTTTTATGTATATTCTCACTAAATGGTTGGAGAGCACTCGGGCTTAGATTTCAGGCCATTTGGGGGTCCCTTAGAAATTGAAAGATAATGAAATCCCAAATAAGGGGAAACATGAATCATGGAAATGAATGGAAACATGTCCTAGTAGAATCTGACACTCTAGGTCTTGAACTAGAGTGCTCCTAGGCATGTCGATTAATTCACAATGATGGTCGAGGGGCCTAATTTGAGAGAAGACGACTCAAGAATGTGAGTGGAGGATAGAGGGATGAAGATATCTTAAGAGGTATCTTAGTGGTGTGGTTATTGAATACCCAATGTGAATGAGGACATAAGCCCATACCACACCACAAAGCCCTCTTAGAGGACTCAGGACAGGGCACAAGATATATGAGATGATTTCTAAGAAATAGGGATGGACCCGAAGACAAAATGACTTTTCATTCTTTCATATCCCATGAGAATGACAATAAAGCCTTACATAGTTCTGAATGTGTCATATATTTTAATGTCATGCTGTAAGGAAGAATATATGAGGGGGATACCTCAATGACGAATGTCTATGGTGTGGAGAATAACCGGATGTAAATGAGGACATAATCCCAAAAAGCCTCACCATTCATAATTCCCTGAGAGAACATGGAGCTAGAGGATGAGAGAAAGGATAGATAGACCTAGGCTTGTCCTGAGGACAAAATATCTGTGTTGTTTTTCATATCCCATGAGTATGGGAGCCATTCCATACATAGTTCTTGAAATTATATTAAATTTATCGTCATGTGACAAGGATGTATGGATCTTACTTTGTGATCAGAGAGCTCAGACTATAGATTCCTTGTTTATTGTCATGTGCATGGGACAATGGATGTAAAGGGTGAATCCCTGTGCATGTAATTTGGGAGACCATGGAAAGAAAACAATGATTGAGTAGAACTATTTACCATATTCGCAACATAGTATCCATATCATGTTACAAATAATGGTAACAACAATTGAGCATCGACTAGTGAAAATATTATAAATGTTAGACTTGTATCATTTTTTCATCAAAATCCTCAGGGAAGTTGGTTAAAGATGGTTAGAGATTCCTATGGCCTATCATCCATGTAATTTGGGGTCCTTTCGGATGTGAAAAAGGATAGAAACACAAATTATGGGATACGTAAAGCATGGGGGTACCCTTGTTGTTTAACATTTTTTGGTAAGGATGATGGATGAAGGAGGGGTGTCTCTGGTGGATGTGTGGGGTGTTGGAAACATAGCCTGATGTGAACGAGGACATAGAGTCTATAATGCATCAAAAAATACTAAGTGAGAACCTAGGAAAAGGGGCTAAAAAGGTCAAGGGAACTAAGGAAATGCCATAGATTAATATTACTAGCCATTTTCTAGTTTATTGTCATGTGATATGAGTGTTGAGTAGTTTTACATCTTTCAGTTTAGAAGGATTAATAAATTTAATGTCTTGCGATGAGGACGGTGGTGGTATTATTTTAACATCATAAATCTCAACTAGTGATTAGGTTACCCTTTATATGGTTGTTGACTCACCAATGTTCTTAAGACCATGTTGGAAATGCAGGGTGTGGGAATCAAGGAATGGGATCATGTTATTTCTAACATATAAGGACATGACAATGAAGGAAAGATATTTGGCTGGGTCGATCCCAACACGACCAACATTCGTGCATGAGGCAAACTAATATTTAAAGGCGTTGTAGGATAAATTGAATCACTACACTAAATATTTGGGTCATATTGGGGTGGTGATAAATATGGAGGATGGATTTTGACTGTGTTCAAAACAAAACATCCATATCATTTGACCTGAAATGGGAACAAAATGTAAAGACCCGTAAATTTCAAGGAAATTTTTTTCTTAATTTTCTTTGGAATTTTACAAGAACGCAGTTTCTGACGGCACCTGATTCCGAGGCCCGGTGTGCCCGGAATCATTTTCCGAAGTTTTGGCTCGGGTACGTTCAGTGAACGGACGAGCGGGTTTTTCTAACTTTTGAACCGGTGCCCGGAATCGAATTCTGAGGGCACCGATGAAATCGCAGCGCCGGTATTCGCTTAGAAACGCCTCTTTCGGAGTTGCGTTTGCTTGGGTGTGGTTTTTAATTTTCGGGCTTAAGGTTAAGAAATAAAATAATTTTGCGACGACTTTATTTTATTTCGCTTAAGCCACTTGGAAGCCACTTGAAGCCACTTAAAGGCGGCTTGAACTGAGTTGAACTGGATAGGATGCTATCCAGAAATATCCTACCCCTTGGTAGGATATTTGTGAGGTGGGGCCCGCACGAGCCCCGCCGTTTCTTTCCGTTAAGAAACGCATCCGTGAAAACCCGTCTTAATGAGAGTCAACCGACGCGTTTTCTAAATTCTTAACAGACCATTTAATTGGGCGGTTTATTTCGTGAATTAAATGGGCTGTTTCTTTCGTGAATTAAATGGGTCGTTTCTTTCGTTGAATTAATTCAACGAATTGATGGATCGTTTCTTAATCTTTTTTTTCAAATTCGTTGGCGTATTAATAAAATAAGACCAACGCTTAACCTCTGGCTATTATGCGCTTGAGAGCTTTTGGGAGATTTTCTTCTTCTTCTTCAACCTTGACGAAGAACCTTCGAAGAACGAAGAACGCGAAGAACGTCGTTCTTCAACGAAGAACTTCTCCGCCGAAGAACACGATCCATCCGCGACGCCGTGTCCGCGACGCGACGTACTTCTTCCGCGTCATCTCTTCCGCGACAGTTTTCCGCGACGGACGCCTTCGATAACGACTCTTCCTCCGACGTCAAAGGAATCGACACCGATATTCCACGACTCCGTCACCGTGCGACTATCGAGGTAGAGATTCTTGAGTTCGTTGTTCTCTTTATAATTTGACTTTCCTCAAGACTTGACGAGGAACGCCCTTTTTCCGACGAAGAACGCCGCACCGCTCTTCTTCGTCTTCGGTGTCAACGAGAGAGAACACCGCACCTTCCTCGGGCAACCTTCGTCGGCGTACAAGGATTCGCCAACGACGTGCCTCTTCGGACGCGTCTCTTCGTCAACGGAATTGACGAACGACTACCGCGACGCCTGATCTCCGCGACGTCGACTTCCGCGGACATAGTCAAATCCTCGAACTTATACCCGAGGTAGGGGATTGTTGTTTCATTCTTAAATTATTTCATTTCTTGAACATGGATCTGGCATGTCTAACATGAGGCTTGAAATGTTCATGTTGAGTTTTTATTTAAAGTGAGGGGGGTCGGACCGCATGAACACGGCCGAACCCCCCTCCAACGTTTATGTTGATTTTATCTTGCGGGAGGAAGCAAGTGGCGTGGTGCCGTCGCACCACGCGGATGAACGTGCAAGTATCTTCGCGATGCCGTCGCACGCACCATGGTAGAAACAACAGAAACGCGACGCCGTCGCGCCGCGTTGGATGATTATCAAAGCACGGCAAAGGGGCGTGGTGCCGTCGCACCGCGCCGGACGACGAACGCCGCGGCCGGTTCCGGGCCGCGGCGGGACGAAGAGACCGCGGCCGGTTCCGGGCAGCGGCGGAAATGGAGACCGGCGGCCGGGCCGCCGGCGTCAGAAGTCGAAGGCGGGACCGGAATTTCCGGTCCCGTTGGTAAAAACCGGCCGGCCAGCTGGCCGGCCGGATGTTTTAAAAACCGGGGAATTTAATTCCCCGGCCAACCCCTTGAAAACCCCCCTCTTTAAGAGGGGGGGGTTCTTTGAAGGGAAGGGGCAACCGGCCCCTCCCTTTGGTTCGGCGCCAGCAGGCCCCCCCCACGTGAGGGGGGGGGGTTCTTTAAGGAGGGGGGGGGGCAACAGCCCCCCCGGTTTGTGACCAAGCGGCCCCCACGTGCGGGGGCCGTCTCTACAAAATCGGCGCGGCAAAGCCGCGCCGCTTCAAAACAGCGGGGGCAATCAAGCCCCCCGCGTGACCACCACGTGCGGCGCCAGGCGCCGCCGGCCGCCGCCCAGGGGGGGGGGGGGGTCGGGCCGGGTCGGCCCGGACCCGGACCCCCCCCGTTTCGAACCAGTTTTGGTTTTTCGCTCATAACTTGAGCCTCGGACCTCCGAATGACGAACCGTCTGTGGCAACACGATCCTTGGATCGAGACGGTCGTTTCGGTATATCGCACTCAAGGTTTCGGGTTACTTTGAGTTCGGCCGGGTTGGTTCGTTCACGAAACCAACCGGGCCTTCGGAGCGGAAACACTCATATCTTGAGCCGCGAACGTCCGATTGACGCGCCGTCAGTCGCGTTGCGTTCCTCTTAATGAGACGGATCTTTTGGCATACTCCGCCCGAGGTTTGGACGCAGGTGGAGTACGGTCGGGTTGGTTTTGCCTTAAAAACCAACCGGGCCCCGGAGACGAAAAAGCCAATAACTCACAGACCGGGCGTCCGATTGACGCGCCGTCTGTTTCATTGACTTCCTCTTGATGAGACGGAACTTTTGACATACTCCGCCCGAGTTTTGGATGCAGTCGGAGTATGGCCGGGTTGGATTGTACCCGAAATCCAACCGGGCCCCTGGAACGGGAAAGCTGATATCTTTCAGACAGGACGTCCGCTTGACGAGCCGTCAGCGGCATTGGTGGTTACGTTGAGTAACGGTCCCTTTGAGTATACCCTATGGGAGTTCGGGGTACAGTTGAGATATGGCCGGGATTGGTTCGCACTCGAAACCAACCGGGCCCCTGGGACGAAAAGGCTAATAACTCACAGACCGGGCGTCCGATCGACGCGCCGTCTGTTGCGTTGAGACCCCTGTGACGAGACGGTTCTTTGAGACACTTCTTCGCAGGACCTTGTGATACTTGGAGTATCGACCAGTAGCTCGTGGAGCGGACCCTCCCGGAGACGAGCGTGCAGAGTACGGAGACCGTGTAGCCGGCTGAGACCTGACGACTGCTTGACCGACTCGACTTGGAGTGAGTCGACTAGCCCAGTGGACGGAGCGCCCAGTAGTTGGTAGCAGACCCACGGCGGACGGAGCGCCTGTTAGTTGGCAGCAAACCCGCGGTACTCGTCCGGAGAGTACCTCAGTAGGCTATTTGGGCGAGCGCCCGGTATTTGGCGACAGACCCTCAACGGACGGAGCGCCAGGTAGTTGGCCGCAAACCTGCAGTACTCGACAGGAGGAGTACTTCAGCAGTCTTAGGTTAGTGAGCAGTACCTCGGAGTCGTGACAGGACCACTGCACACTCCAGAGGCGGAGCTCTTCAGCAGTTACGGTTTCGATAATGAAAATCCTGGTTTGAGCTGAGACTTTTGACCTTGTGTTTACTTCATGATTGAGATGGGTCATTTGCTAACTTTGGTATATGTATGGGCATATACCCGGGTAGTGGTTATCCGTCGATTTCACAATCCTTGTGTTTCCTCATGATTGAGATGGGTTACTTGTTAACTTAGGTATATGTATGGGCATATACCTAAGTAGGGTTTATCTGTTGAGATCTTCTTGTGTTTATCCTTGTTGGTTTTAGTGAGACCTTGAGGGTCTCGGGGTCCCTACTGAGTATCGTTATACTCACCCCTGCACGGGCTATGCCCGCACCTCGTTGTGTTGGTTGCAGACGACGGACAGTGCTGACAGAAGCCGAAGATTCAAGGACTGGACGGTACCTGGAGGTGGACTATACGACGAGTCGGTACCCGGAGGTGGACACTGGGCGGGACATACTCGGAGCGGATGGCGGGACCCGAGGAGCAGAGGAGCTATCTGTACCCACCCTTCAGGTGGGATTTCCAGTGGACATCTCAGCGTAGCAGCTTTACCTTTCAGTCGCTGTTTTCCCTTTCGAGTTGTACTTTACAGTTGGGCTTGTATTTCCGGCCCCTTTTTCTTTTCAGCTCTTCTTTTGTACTTAGTGTTTTACTTCCGCTTGTACTCTGTGGTGCTTGTTTTCTTTATAAAGGCAATGCCTTCCCAGTTATCGGGATTTTACGCCTTTGGTGCTAGTCGCCAGCCCCTGGCCTATGGAAGGCGGGCTTGGGGTAGTCACGGCACGGGCCCCGAGGACGGGTCGTGACACAAAAAATGAGCTTCGACTACTGACCATAGTTAAAACTTGGGACATGTATCGAAGTTTCATCCAAGACCCTCCAGAACATTGGCCTGAAATGGTAGGCTATCCATAAGGCTAGGCTTATATACTATTAGAGGGTCCTTTTAAATTTTAGTGTTGATGGAAACCCAACTAAAAGAGATGCATGAACCATAAATTTGACCACACAGTTTAATTTCATGCGGGAGGGGAGAAAGAGGTGTTGATCTCCAAGGAGGGGAATACATGGTGAAATTCTTGATAAATATGACATGAGTGATGTCAATCAATTACCACACCACATATTGTGTTTTGACTTAAGGGGAGATCCTGATGTTTGGGGATGGACCTATGAATGTCATGTTTGGGAATTCCTACTTATTTCATGTTGATGGAAATCAATTCAAACATTGTTTTGAAAGAGCCATGTATTTTAACGTCATGCTGTGAGGACATAAAAGGATATAATAATAGGAAAGCCACATGGTGTAATCTTCATAAACTCGACATGAATGGGGCCAAATAATTATACACTAAAATTTGGGCTATAATCATAGAGAACTATACCCAGGGGAAATCCAAGAGAATAATTTGGGGGATAGACACTAAGACGAAACATCTAAGTGTTCCAACATATCCCATAAGGATGGAAATCATGCTAGACGTATTTATTGAGATGATGTGGAGTTTATTGTCATTTGGCGAGGATGCAGGGAGATCTTATTTTAAGGTCACATGGAATGGAGAATTTTAAATTTTATTGTCTTGCAGGACAAGTGATGGGTATTTTTATGTCCTTCAGCATTGATGGATTACACATATTAATGGAATCCGGTGAAGAAATGATAGTTTAGACTCACGTGGGACTATTCATGAAAAATACTGCATTAGGAATTTAGCATTGGAGGGAAGAGTGATACTCCCAACATCCTTGGTAATAAGAGAGTACACACCATTGGGGTAAAACATGTGAATTATGTACAATCCTTCCCATTTGGGCTCTAGTTTGCATGGTTTCTTTCCAGGTATCATTGGCATTCATAGGGCCAACACCATGACACCTAGTAAAAAATAGTGCAGGTGATCCTTCTTGTTGAACACTTTAGAAATCCTATTACGATGCCTCTATATATTGGGTAGGGAAAAAAGCATGTCCCTATGAAGTGATTATAGTTTAGCCAGATGGATTTTGGCTACGTTATCTAGTGTCTTCTGATAGTAGACAACTATTAGTAATGAAGGAAACTGAATCTCGATGGGCAGGACTACCTCCGTTCCAAACACTAGTGAGTATGGGGTCACTTGAGTGTAATTATGAGTAATCATCCGATATTCCCAGAGAGCATTGTGGAGATATCCGAAAAACTCTTCTTGTTCTTACCAACATTCATGTGAAAAATATTAGAGAGGGTTTGGTTTAACACCTCTATCCTCTAATTTTCTTACGCATGACAATGGGACAATTGGTTTGAATGGATGTTGTAATTGGCATAAAAATTCTTCAGTTTTTAAGCCCAAAGGTTTGTGTCGTTCTCGGTGAGGATAGCGTGAGGGGCACTGAATTAGTAGGTGATACTGGTGCTCACCAATCCAGCGATATAATGGTACATGACCTCCTTGAGCGGAACTACCTCTTTACACTGGGAAACTAAATCCACAGAGGTCAGGATGGACCTGCATTGGTGTGCTGTCAATGGTGGATATGGTCCCATGACATCGATTCCCTATACTAGAAAGGGTACGGAGTACATTGTAGTGTGGGGAGGCTTTGGAGGCTGATGCACAAAATAATCATGGATTTCGCATACATAGAACCTCTTTGAAAACTCTATACAGTAGTTTATCGTGGAAGGGAAAAAATTCTCCAATCTCCAGAACTGGTGGGAGTGTTTTATCCCAGTCTGATGAGCCCCACAGGAAACAGTGTGAACCTCATGCATGACCTGGGAAATATAACATCCCTGAATGAAATGAAGGAGAATCCCATAAAACCCATTTCTATTGATGATCTCTTCAAGTCTAGGACAACTTTGGAGGGTACAATTCACTGCACGCTATCATATTAGTTCTAAATTGGAACGATCTGTCGAGAGATTACCGTATTGTAGATACTCGATAAAGGGGTTCCTCCAGTCAGGAGTCACATCCAACTCTATAGAAGGGGGATCTTGGGGTTCTGACGTGCGGGAACTATTAGTAAGGTGGCATACTTGTGGGATATCATCATCATCTGGAGTGATGAGAGCAATAACTCTTTGATTCAACACATGTATAATCCAATCATCCTAACCGGGCTCTATGAGGGATGTTTCCAAGCTGGCCAAGGTGTTGGCTCAACCGTTTTGGGACTGAGGTACATGAATAACTTTTGAACGACATGAGAACTGGGCCATCAGTTGGAGGGAATTTCCTAATAGTGGTATGACCTTCGGCTTCCTAATGATGTAGTCACCATTGATATGATTTATGACTAGTTAAGAGTCACATTTTACATGTAGGTGGGGAACATTAATCTCGAGGGCCAGATCGAGACTAGTAATGATAGCCTAGTACTCTACCTCATTATTGGAACAACATTCTGACAACATGAATGAATATGGTTGAACATCTTTTCCTGGCATGATGAAGACGATACCCAAGCCCACTCTGTTTAGTCATGAATCATTGTGTCTTATAATAGTGGGGCTTCAAGAACTTCTATCAAAATGCATTTTCCAACACGGAATGGCTTGATCTACTAATAGAATTGCCTCATCCGGGAAATCAAAATCATGATAATGGTCTACAAGAGTTGGATGGGAGACCTGAAAGTCATCCAATGAATTTACCTTGATAGAATTATCGGAAAAACATGAAGTCGAACTACAAGTATAAAACTTCTCACCGAGCTAGATGACCTGTCAACATGGGCCTGTTTAGAATGTACTTCAGTAGATAAATTTGAGACACTATCTGTATCTAATGATGCTGCATGTAATATCACAATATCTGGATCACGAATACCAGTTCATGGAATCTCTTCATGATAGAGGATTATCTGTTCTATGTATCAAGGATCAAGTACATGAGATATATAAACTATTATCCATTCCATCATTGTTCTTTAGGAGAATAATGGTGCCAAGTGATCGTTCTAGAGCAGTGACATAAAGGACTAGTGGATTTCCAGAAATTGGTGGCATCCGAACAATAGGTTTTAATAGTTACTCATTGATCTCCTCAATGAAAGTTTGACACTCCTCATCTCACTAATAATCAACACTTTTCTTCATTACCTAGGAGAAGGGTTTACACATTCCATAATGATTCATGATAAATCAGTGTATATAGGCTATGTGGCCTTGGGAGCCTCGAATATGCAAAAGGTTTATCAGAGGATACATATCAATGATGGCCTACAATTTCATTATATCGATCTTGATTCTTCTATATATGAAAAAAATATATAAAAAATCCAGATGAGACCCTGAAGGTTCACTTTAATGGCTTCATCTTTAGATGTTGAGAACAGAGGAAGCAGAACACTTTCTTGAGATCTTCAAGATGGCCCTGACGCTGGTAGGATTTGACCACCAGATCATCAAGGTAGAATTCCACCAATGTCTTGAGGATTATCATAAATATCAAATGCATGGCACTTTGATAGGAAAAACCTATATTATTTAGACCGAAGGGTATTACCTGGTTAAAGAAAGTGCCTTGTGGTTCACTGAAGGCTGTTGAAACTTCATCCTCAGGGGCCAATCAAATTTATTTATACCCAGAATACCCATCCCTAAAAGTGAGATCATGGAAACTCATAGTGGCATCAATCAACAATTTCTTCATTGGAAGGGGAAAGTCATATTTGGGACAATGAGTGTTAAGATCACCAAAGTCAATGTAGACTCTAATACGACTGTTCTTCCTACTGGGAATAATTTTAGCAATCTATATGGGGCACTAAACCTCCTTGAAAAAACTGGCTCTGATGAGCTTTTCAACTATGGCATCAATCCTGGATACATGATAAGGGTGTATCTTTCTGGGGGGCTACATGACCCTGCAATGATTTTCTTGAAAACTGAGTTGGTGAACGGGGACCTGAGGATCTAGTCCTAGAATTTTATCATAACTCCAGGAAAAAAAATCACGATTATACTTCAGGAAGTCTAGTTATCAAGGTTTCTCTTCGACGTGCATAGAGATACTGATCAATGTTGGTTTCAGATCCGTCTTGTTACCAAGGTTCACATTTACCAATCCATACACAATGGTGGAGACACCCTCTTTGAATGTAGGAGGATCATCCTCTAAATCCTCTTTTTCACTCATGGAGGAGGGATCATCAGTGTTTCATGATTCTTTTGAGATGATAAATACTAATGGGACATTGTTTCCAGACCGAGCAACGGTGGAAATCACATCAGGGAACTCCTATACTACGAACACCATGGAGATGAAATCTTTCGACCAGATCCCAGCTGACCCTCGACCCAAGGGTCTATGATTGATGATATAAAATATATAGTGTCATTTCCACTTGATCTGGTTTATCCCAACCTAGAAAAAAAGGAAAATATGATGTATTTTTGTTTCCATGGGGTAGACCTCCCGATATCTTAAGGGATTAGGGGGATATGTGATCACCTGAGTTTAATTTGTATTTGAATATGAGGTGATCTTAGGGTGTCCCGTAGATTTTGTAATGTGCTTACCCCTAGATCAAAAAACAAAAAAGAATTTCCACATTTTGTGGGCATGACCTATAATCTATCGATCAAGAAAATGTCAGCATCATCTAGGTCTGTCCACAAGTTTGTCACACCCATATCATGTTCATCCTCATTAGCATGAATCTTCTTTTCCATCCTCTTGCAATAGTCGGCATCTAGGTAGCGGGATTCACATGAGGGAAAGGGAGGTGAATCACCTTTTAGTACACCCACTCAACCATTATGGGAGTACTTAAGGCATTGGTGATACTAATAAGGGACCTATGTGCAAATGTGGATCCATGGACTACCTATCAATGCGTTATAGGCTATGTCTTGTGAGACAACCAAGAACTCGATGCTGGAAACTAGGCCACTAAACCTGGTATTTAGGTGCATATATGAAACCCATGTCTATTATGTCCTCTCATATCCTTGAATTCTTAGGTTAGAGGGACTCAGACCATCCTTGGACAACCCCATCTTATAGAGTGTCTGGGTCGGGATGAGGTTGATCCCGGACCCTATATCGACAAGACAATGGCGAACATCCATGCTATGGAAATGGATAGTGATGTACAATGGGTGTATATTCCCTTGTACTTGGGAACCTTCATCTTCTTTAGATAATTATATGTTTCCCTAAAACTCAGCTTGTACAACTACCACAGAATGGAAGGCTTATGCAGCTGCAACCTCCATCTCAAATATGAGGGGGATTCTTAAAGTCATAGTAATGGCTTCACACATATCCGCTGATAAAAGTATATACTTGAGGATAGAGATATTTTTTGGAATTATATATAGATTCTTAATAATATCATTCTTTTTTACCAAGCATAAACATCTACTAGAAGGATTTTATTCAGTGGCATGAGGTATGAAGGGCCCATCTGACAGAACCAGTGGCCGACTTGTGCTAGGAATATCCCGCTGCTCACTAGATGAAATTCATGGAGTGACTAGTTGAAAAGTTCTAGATGAATGAGGTTGATCTTGAACAAAACGTGGTTGATCTATCATGATTGTGGTGGCTTTTCCAGATCAAGTATCATAAATGGTGGTGAAGTTGAATATGGTGAAATAATATGATAATGCTATGCAATTCGTGCTCTACATTGGGCATGTTTTCTGGGTACTATAGCATTCACAACCAGGATGGAAGTATTGATCGAGTAATTCTGATGAAAAAAAACCACTCATTTGTCGATGCTGGAGATGATGGGGGCCGTTTTGAGGATCCTTCTAGCACTCATTGTATTCAGAAATTATTTAGGGGTTTACTATCTCCACAATGTTAACCGAAGCATACCATTTATTATGAAATTAACAATAATCTATCATGGGATAGATTCTGGGGTCATTCTTCAACTATGAGGGAATGAAATATCCAATAGCATGGGATGCCAATAGCATTAGTGAGGGAATTTTCCTTCCCTTTCTTCATCGATGCTTTCTCTTTTGGGAAGAGGAAGGTTGAGATATCAATGTAGAAGTAGTGGTTGCAGGTGATGCGGTGAATTATGAAGGCTTGAGTCGATTTAGGCATACATAGATAATATTGTGAGTGTGGGAGAAAATATTACAAGCCATATAGCCTTAATATTTTTGAGACCCATGGTTAGGAACCTTCTTCCAACCACCTTTATTATCACTGTAACTATCATGTTTTATGAATACACATGCCACCTGTCCTGGGGATGGGCCTAAAATTTCTATGTTGTTATCAACATGTTCTTGGAGACAATCATTAAATAGAAAGAACTTCTTGAGGGTGTGCTCCAGGATCTGATGATAGGGGCAGTAATTAGGGTAGTCGGTGAGCTCTGCCTCTTCTGGCCTTTTTAATTCTAGAAACTATTGAATTCTATATTCTAGGGGTTTTTGAATATAATCAGGGACCTGAGCCTCATTATATGAGTAATTATGGATCATTATATCTATGAAAAGGTCTTTGGGACCCTCGACCAGACAAGGGTCTAGAGGAGCCTATTGAAGAGGTGGAACCTGATCATCTCACCTAGGAGGTAGCATTGCATTACACTGGGCCGCAACCGATTATGAGATGGAAATTGTTGGGCTGGAGGTTGTGCCTAAGGTGGTGGGCCTCTATGAGGCTGTGGAGGTGGCTCCACTGGTAATAAATCCAACTTATTGGGTGAATATAATTGTACTATCATGGGATAATTGGCCTTATCATCTCTTCACATGGGAATTATTAGAGGAAATAGAGGTGAATTTTTTGATTATTGTAAAAAATCCTTTAGACTTGGGTTTTTTCAGAGATATACCAAAATCCCCCTAGGTAGTTTTGGGTGATGAGGGAGGGGAAATTTTTTGTCTTGAAATTTCCAACACACATTGTCAGCTGCTATTCTAGAGTCAGTGGCATATCTGTAGAGTATGTGAGGCCATTCCAGAGAGTGACAAAGTCTGCGACGTGCTTGTCAGGCCTCTGATTGCACTTGAAGATGTCTGAAATACACATATTCTAGCTAGTCGAGCTAAACTGGAAATTAAACTACCTACAAAGATCATCCAAGTCAGCTATTGATCCAATGGGCAGTTGGATGTAACAGACAAATGAGGGCCATTCCAATGTTTGTATAAAAAAATAGAGTTTAGAGGCCTCCTGCTGTGTTGGGGTTCCCAAAATGGGTTAAAACCATGAGTTGATGTGGTCCAGATGCTTCAGCAGATTGGTCATCAAGTTAAAGGTGGAAAAGGTAAGATTTATGAAACCAGGTGGTGCTGGAATATCATCCTCCCATGCCAGATATTGCTTTTTTTCAGGTAGGATTTCCACCTGTCAAAATCCAAAGCCTCACAGTGGGCAATGAGTGCTACCATTGGATCATATGGGCATGGATTCTTATCATGGATAGGGTCCCTAACCACCAGTGGGTTGGTAGGTTCATCAATATGATGTGTAGGCCCAGTGAATCCTAGAGTGGTTGGTGGGATGACCTATAAGATTGGTGGGGGAACAACATACGGAGTAACAAGGGGAACCTAGTCTAGGTCCCAATGAGGGTTATCACACAATTCAAGTGGATTAGGAAAGATGAATCATGCCCTCTTTCCATTAACACTGGAATCCACCCTATCTATGTGGGTAGTATGGTCGGGGTCACCTAGAGGCAACTCACTGGGGGGAGTTTGTACCTGCCCCTACTACCCTGGTCAAGAGTTACCGTAGTATTGTTGCAACTCTGCATCAAATTTAGCAATAAGGTCATTGATCATCATTTTATGTTCAATGAGATGTTGATACAACGCAACCTTTTCAGGATCATCTTCTGTCTTCCGCACTAAGCCAGATGTGTTAGAGGGTTTGATGACTCCAAGATTCTCGTTTCCCTTAATGGGATTCTAACTAAGGGATAATGACTCGATAGGTATGGGAATCCCTAGTAAATTTATTTCATGGAGTGTAACCCTAACCAATAGATCTGATAGGTGTGGCACTGCCCTAGGGAGTAATTTTTTTCCAGGATCTCTAGATCATTCTATCCCTCTGATAGGTAATACATGGTAACCATGGCTATACCTATAGGAATATCCTCAATATCATCTTGAAAGATGGGATGGAAACTTATAGAACTAAAATTAAGGGACACATATAGCTGCCAAAAACAGATCTGGGTGTGGGGAAGGCCTCCTTGATAATTCATCACATCACGTTAAAGCTCTTAATATATTTTTTCTTCAGGGTACGATGGGGATTCGAGACTTCAGTAAGTGCCTCCATAGGGATCACAAATAAGTTGACCATAAAAAATTTATATCCTCAAAGTGATCCAAACTCTTAGGGTGATCCACTCACTGATGAAGGAGACATTACTGTGTCCCCATGAGGGTATGGAGAAAGCATGTGACCTCCTTTTGGGTAAGTTATTCTGGTGAACTAAAGTTCCTGGTTGCAACTAGACAAAGCATCTCTGAGAAATGATCTACTATAAGGATGTCTTAGAAGTTCCCCAGCTCAAACATAGGATCTGGCACTTCGTTTCCCCATTCATTGACTAGGGGCGGCTGAGGGACAAGAAACAACACTGATGTGGACCACTGAGATGATAGAATGGCCGGTGGAGAATATGGAAAGTGAGCTGACAAACCACCGCACCTTGGGATGCCCTCTGAAGAATGCGACGAATGCGCAACCACTGCTCTTTAAGATGGTGTAATGCCCTAACCCTAGTTACCCAAAGTCGGTGCATTAGTACATAACATTGGCATGATCACAAGAAAGATCAAATCTCGAAATACCGACTGGTTTAGTAGCCTTAGAAACACTAGATATATTCATAAGTCTTAAATTACATCATAAAAATAAAAACTACAACAACAACATATTGTCTCCATAATCCACACTATTATCCCATCATAATATCCCTGCAGTTCATTCATAATTTACTTCTTCACATCCTAGGAAAAATAAAACATAGAAAAGGGGTGATCTCAAATGCCCAGTAAGGATAACAATATAGCAGAAACTTTCATAAATAAGAATAAACCTTTAAGGCAGTGTATAACTAAAACAAAAGCATTTTAAACTTGAACATCAACATAGTATGGAAAAAATAAAATGAAACAATTCCATTTACTTATTCACATGGATATTCTACTAATCGAATAATCACATGCAATATCAATAACCACTTTCATAATGATGGAATGCATAATGCCAGACTATCATAACCACATAGCCAAGGCCTCATGCCAAGACTTCAAATAATATTTTTCCAAGGCCTTGTGCCAAGACACTAGTTTGTCTCATGAGACCTACCGATGCATAGAGGATCTATAGCGGGCTCCACCCATCACATATTAAGTCCAATGAATTCCATATGAAAAGTTTTAAACATAACATAAACATTCATATTAAAACTATCATATGAAATGTAAATACTTCATCCATAAACCATGAATTGTATAAAAATAACACATCCACAGTCAAACATATCACAAAACCATCAATAGAATATAGAAGTTTTGTTTCATAATAAATCAACTTCAAATAAGCGTAAAATCCATCAAAGGATGTTGACATAGATGAAATCAAAAATCTTTTTAGAGAAATTTATCTTTCTATTTTGAAATCATTTAAGAGTCATATATTTATAAAATAAAACACTTTCTTTGAAAATATTCTTATAATCTTGTAAGGGAAGCTTCGATGATTTTATAATGGCATAAAATAGCCGCACCCGCCGTATAAGTTAAAAAAAACATTCTTACCTTAATTTTGTCGAAAAGGATAAAACACACATTGTTTGAAAAACGACGGAAAGATTCCTTTATAAACCTCTTATAAAAAGTCAAACAAGGGTATAAATGTCTTTAACCCATATTCTAGTAAATAGTAAAAATGTTTTGAAATTCATTTTTAAGAAACATGGATGTGGATGATAAAGAGATCCCAGTAGATTATTACGTATAAACAACCTCGTATAATGAAGAGATTGAGAAATAAACCCTTTCCTTGTACTTATCCTTGGTTGGGGTAGTTTAACCTCCTTTATAATGGTAAATTAATTGTTATTAAATTATAAAAGAATCATATACATTAATATGATATCATATATGATCTTTTAACATTGATTTGTTAATAATATCTTAGTATTATCGTTGTTTCGGGTGTTAACTTACTCGATTTCTTTTATATGTTTTGTTACGTAAGCTGTGTTTTTCATGAATAGATTGTATCTTAATCATATCCAGAATGATATCAAGTTCTTATATACTATTATTAATCATCAAAAGTGAATTATACTTGAATGGATACGATGGAGAATGAATCTCATCGCGTTCGTGGAGACGGTAGTCCGTACATACGCACGAGCGACAATATCATTCTTTTGATATTAAAATAGTATATAAATGAATGGTATAAAATATATACAGAATCATTATCATGTTATATTTATTATTTACATGAGTTACACATCATTATTATACCCATCCAAATAATAATTTATTGAATAACAATTACACCACGACGTGGAGATGGTAAGCCGTACGTACGCACGTATGGTGACATGTTATTCAAAGGATGGATAGAATACTGAATATGGTTGTACCATATTTATAATAAAATCACAGTATATATAAGATACTGGAGTTATAATTTTATAATGGTAATAAAAAAGAAGGAAGAAGTGGAAGAAGAAAGGAACTTGGAAAAGGGTAGTGAAATCATTATCTCTTCTTCGGGTTCCTCCTTTTGATTTGATCAAAAGGGATCTTAGGTTAGATTTTTCACTAAAGGAAGGCCTCTAGGATTAAGTGAGGGAAGTTGAGAGAGTATTTGGGAAGAGTTTAGCCGAACCAAAAGGCTTTTAATGTGTGAGTTAATGAGAAGGGAGAGTGCCCTTTTAAAAGAGGGGTGAGGGGCACCTTTGGAAAAGCTAGAAATACTATTTTATAATAAATTCATATTTGGTTTCGAATGGGTCCAAAGTAGATTATTTAAATTTTAAAGTGGGTATGGGTCGAAAACCACTCAACCAATATAATTTATACAGGTTTGGGTCACTATATTAACCTTATCATTAAGTATTAACTCTTAGTTAATTAGTTTCACTTTTACAATGTCTCTTTGTATTTTTATATTATATGGTTAATAAAATTACTATATACATCCATTAGACCCCCAAGTGTTCCATTAATGATAAAACTATCATTATATAAGTCTCTTGGCCGAACCTTAGATTTTTATGAATTTAATATCAATTAATAATACAATATTTGTTTTAAACATTCTTCTATGTCAATTTTGAAACTATTCAATAATTGATTTTTTTAACCTCATACCAGCATGATTCCTTCGAAAACAGTTACTTAGGTCACTCATAACATATCATATTAACCTAGAAAATTAGTGTAATTAATTAAAAGTCTCAAATTATATTTATTTGGGTATTTATAAAATCAATTATTTTAATTTTTCACTATTATGGTAATTACTGCATCATCATCGTGTCATAAATAAATTAAATTATATAATGTCTAAAAATTATAAATAAAATATCATTATGTAGGAAATAGTTTTATCTCTTTAATTAATATTTACAATAGAATTTATCTTATGTATAACCCTATATTAAAAATGTTTTAGTAAATTAACATTGATTTTAACTCTTTTAACTCTTCTTTAAATTAAATAATAATAAATGTCCTAATATAATCCAAGTGGACCTAAATGATAATATTTTATTCCTAAGTTGTTTTTGGTCTAGATAAACTTGTCCAATAGAATTAGTACATGTGTTAGGGTAATTTTAATATCATTTTTACCCTTAATTACTCTATTTACTTTTAATCGGGGTAAATAAAAGTAAAAAGTTTATGTTCACCAAAAATTATTTTCATCACATTGAACCACATTTTACTACTTGATATTAACGGTGTCCCTTTATTTTCGAAATTCCAATCATAGAAGTGGTAAAATTATGTTTTATGAAAAAACCAGTTTTTTAACTACCACTTAGTAGTTTCACTATTCATCAAAAATTGATGTTTTTCAGAACAATGCCAAAATTTCACCCTAAGCTATAATTGATATTCCAAATTCATAACTGATGTCTATTTTACAAAATTCAAAACAAAAAAGTTGAATTAATTAATTTTATAATTAATTCTCATTGCCACAACAAATAGCGTGTTTTTATGAAACAATATATATCAAAAGATTGACAATTGTTTGTGTCCAATTTCAAAGTGAAATTAATTATAATGAACACCATTGGATAAAATGGTAAAAAAGATTCTAATTATACTTTAAAACCACTAAATTATATAATTTATCTCTATAAATTAGTTTCATTAAAAAAATTGTTTTTAAGTATTTTTCACTATTCATAAAAAATTGGACGTTCTTAGAAAAATACCAAAAAATCAACTTAGGATAATTTCGATATTATGAATCCAAAAAGGAAGTCCATTTTTGAAATATAAAATATATATAATTTCAAAAAGTAGGTATTACTATTCATAACGGCTAGTTTGATCGGTTTTGGTGTGTGTTAGAACTCGATGTTGTGTACAACACACGCTATTACATTATTCAAAGGGAAACGTATCGTAGAAGCGTGGGGTGTTACATTATCCCCTACTCCAAATAATTTTGCCCTCGAAATTTCTAGAATACTACCTCATGAAAAGACTCGGGTGGTTCTTCATCATAAGTTCCCCGGGTTCCCATGTTTCCTCTTCTATCTTATGGTTTCTCCACAAGACTTTTACCAGACGAGTCGTCCAGTTTCTCAGTACTTGTTCTCTCGTATCAAGAATCCTGACGGGCTCTTCGTAATAAGACAGATCGGGTTCCAGTTCTAATTCCTCATATGTGAGTACATGCGTTGGGTCAGGCATGTATTTCCTCAATAGAGATACAAGGAACACATCATGAACTTTGGAGAGACTTGGCGGCATTGCCAATTGATAAGATACAACCCCAATTCGTTCTAGAATTTCGAAAGGTCCGATGTACATGGGACTCAATTTAACGTTTTTTACCAAAACATATAACTCCCTTCTATGGATATACCTTCAGGAAAACATGATCACCTACGTGAAATTCCAAATCCTTCCTTCGATTATCGGCATAGATCTTCTGCATACTTTGAGCTGCTTTTATGTGATTTTGGATTACCTTAACCTTTTCCATCGTTTCCTCCACCAGTTCTGGGCCTACATGTTTTCTTTCACCAACATCATCCCAACAGGTTGGTGTAAGACATCTCTTTCCATATAACGCTTCATATGGTACCATCTGAATACTCAAATGGAAGCTATTGTTATAGGAAAATTCTACCAGAGGTAAATATTGATCCCACATACCCTGAAAGTCATGTGAGAAGGATCTCAACATGACTTCTTAGGTTTGAAT
Source organism: Viscum album (assembly GCA_963277665.1). Classification (NCBI taxonomy): domain Eukaryota; kingdom Viridiplantae; phylum Streptophyta; class Magnoliopsida; order Santalales; family Viscaceae; genus Viscum; species Viscum album. The sequence goes on along the minus strand of OY728155.1, from coordinate 266,129,400 downwards.
AGTTCGTTCTGATTGTCCATCTGTTTGTGGGTGGTAGGCAGTGCTCAAATGAAGTTCAGTATCCAAGGATTTCTGAAGACTTTTCTAGAATCATGAAGTAAAATGGGGATCATGATCAGAAACAATTGATAGGGGTACTCCATGAAGTCTCACAACTTCATCAATGTATAGTCTTGCTAGACGTTCCAGTTGTAGGTCTTCTCTTATAGCAAGAAAATGTGCTGACTTGGTAAGGCGATCAACAATAACCCATATTGCATCGTTCCTTCTAGGATTCTTTGGTAGCCCCATGACAAAGTCCATCGTAATATTGTCCTATTTCCACTACGGTATGGGAATAGGTTGCAATACCCCATCAGGCTGTTTCCTTCCAGCTTTCACTTGTTGACAAACCATACATATTGACACCAAATCAGCAATCTCCCTCTTCATGTTGTCCCACCAAAAATGTTCTTGCAAATCTCTATACATTTTGGTGCTCCAAGAGTGTATAGAAAAATTGGAACTATGAGCATCATCCAACAGTTCCCTTTTTAGATCATGTGTATCTGGAACACAAAGCCTCTTCCCGAATTTCAAAATTCCTTCTTCATACACAGAGTCTCTTGATCTCCCATCATTACAGCTTTAATCTTCCTTTTAAATTCTTCATCATCGGTCTGAGAACTCTTAATCCTTTCTACTGAATATGGTTTGGCAACCATTTGAAAAAGAATTCATGTTTCACCTTCCCTGGTTATTCCCATGTCCATCTTCACTAGATCCATGAAAATTGGATCCCTTTGAATTCTCATATTGTTCAAAACTCCATGATCTTTTCTGCTCAAAGCATCTGCCACCTTGTTTGATTTCCCCGGGTGGTAGTTTATCTTACAATCATAATCCTTGAGTAATTCAAGCCATCTTCTTTGCCTCATGTTGAGTTCTTTTTGTGATAAAATATACTTCAAAATCTTGTCATCAGTATAAATCTCACATTTTTCACCATAGAGGTAGTACCTCCATATCATGAAAGAAAAGATCACAGCTGCTGACTCAAGATCATGAGTATGATAGTTTTGCTCATGAATTTTCAACTGTCGTGATGCATAGGCAATAACCCTATCATTCTGTATAAGGACACAACCAAGCCCTTTCTTTGATGCATCACTATAAATAACGAACCCATCATTCCCCGATGGAAGATTCAATATAAGAGCATTGACGAATCTTCTCTTCAGTTCTTCTAAACATTCTTCACACACTTTTTTCCAAACAAATTTAACCCCTTAACGTGTGAGATTCGTTAATGGGTTTGCCAATCGGGCAAAATTCTGGACAAAACGTCGATAATAACCTTCCAAACCAATAAAATTGTGTACATCAGTTATACTCTTAGGTGCTGGACATTCATGGATTGCCTTGGTCTTAGAAGGATCAACAGAGATTCCATATTTAGAGACAATATGGCCAAGAAAATAAATCTCATGAATCTAGAATTAACACTTGCTAAACTTCCCATATAATTCATGTCTTCTCAGAGTCTTCAGGATAATTCACAAGTGACTTTCATGATCCTCGTAGATTTTAGAGTATACCAAGATATGATCAATAAATACCACCACATATTCATCGAGATATTCCTTGAAAACTCTATTCATCATATCCATGAATACAATGGGTGAATTAGTCAATCCAAAGGGCATTACAGTAAACTCGTAATGCTCATACCTAGTTCAAAATGTTGTCTTCAGAATGTCTTCCTTTTTTACACACAACTGATGGTATCCAGATCGAAGGTCAATCTTTGAAAAGTATTGAGCTCCATGCAGTTGGTCAAATAAATCATCGATGCGAGGTAGGGGATACTTGTTCTTTATTTTTATGTCATTAATCTCCCTATAGTCAATACATAACCTCATAGATCCATCTTTTTTTTAATAAAAAGAACAGGGGCTCCCCATGGAGAAACACTAGGGTGAATAAATTTCTTATTACTCAATTCCTCTAGTTGTTTCTTTAGTTCAACTAATTCTATAGTGGCCATTCTATAAGGGTTCTTCGATATAGGCTTTGATCTAGGAATTAAATCAATGGAAAACTCAACTTCTCATTCTGGAGGATGTCCTGGTAAATCTTCCGAAAACACATCTATATATTCTTTCACAACAGGTACATCCTCTATTTGAACATTCCTTTACTCACCTACAGTAATTTCATTCTCTTCCTCCCCAATAATTGAATTTAGTTGAGCTACTGGGGGTGGATCTAGATAAGAATTAGGTGGTGATGATTCTACTCTAAATATAAGGTGTTCTTTATCATCATCATCAAGAATCGTAACCTCTTTCTTCTTACAATTAATCATTGCATCATAGTCCGAAAGTCAATCCATATCGAGGATTATATCAAACTCAATCATAGGTATGACGATGAGATCCGCAGATAAAGAACATTTATGTGCTCTAATGGGGTCTGATTCAAAAAACTTTGTTGCAATGATACTTCCCTTAGGAGTTTTCATTGAAAACTCCCTTGTTAAATAAAATTGGAAATATCTAATTTTCATTGAAAACTAGGAAGATATGTAACAATGCAATGATCTAGAATCAAATAATGAATTTTCTAAACTTTAGGAAACCATTAAATTACCTTCAACCACGTCTTTCGGAGCTTCTACCTCAGTAGTAGTGATAGCATAATCTTGGCCATGATCCCTTGGCCTTTTCTGAGGTAAGTTCCCCTGACGATTAAGACATTCATTTTCATAATGTCCCATCTCCCTACAGTTGTGTCATTGAACATTGGTAGCTTCCTTCTTCCCTTTTCATTCACGAGCTTGGTGGCCTTTTTCACCACACTTGTAACAGACACCCATTCCCCTCAAGAAAGTACCGGGGTGTTTCTTCCCACATTTACCACAGAATGGATATTCAACCATTCCCTTCATCCCCTTATTTCCATTCCCAGATTGATCAGCATATCTTCTCTTCTCTTTCTTTGCTTTAAATTCATAAGACTTAGAGAATTCCTTTTCTGTTTTGATAGCACATTAGACAATGTCTTCGTACGACGAGAAGGATTGTGAGACTAATGATCGACGGAGAAATGGTTTTAACCCATAAAAGAAACGATCAATATTACTTCTTGGGTTACTTATATAATCTCCATCATACCGTGCTAACCATGTAAAGTTATCCTCATACTTTCCAACATTCTCATCCTCCTTTTGTCTCAGACTCAGAAATTGCCTTTCCATATCTGCTTGATGATCATGAGGAAAGTATTTTTCTAAAAACATATCTTTGAACTCCCTCCATTCCATATTTGATACTTCATCATCTTCCTTCGTGTTTTGAATCAATGAACACCATTGATCAGCATCTCCAGTGATGCGGTAAACATCCATGATAACTTTTTCCCTTTCACTACTCCCCAAAGCCTGAAATATTTTCTCTAGGGAACAAATCCATTGCTCAGTTACTAATGGATTTGTACTCCCATTGAAAATTGGTGGTTGCTGCCTCATGAAGAGATCTAACATTGATCCTCCATGCTGCGGATTAGGGTGCTCCATACGGGTAAGGTTATTATTCATAACCTGAGTGAGTTGTCCTAGTATAGTGATTAGCTGATCGGCACCTATTGCATCACCAGATCCACTATAATTATCTTGAGCATGAGGGAAATCCCAACATGGAGTGCGTGCATTCATACGATTTCCATTTCTTCCACTAGGTTCCATTTCTAAACAATGGCATAAACTAGAGAAGTTTATGAATCAAAATACATAATTCCATACTTATAAAACACTTAACATAAATTGAACTATTTATGGATATAATCTATAATCATAAAAATGTTTTCTTTAAGGAATTATATACTCATAAACCCTTCATAATTATTTGTAATGAAAATGAGAGTTATCCTAAGCATATCCCCCAGGAGTGTCGTAACCAAGAGTGAAGCAAGGCCCGTTGTCGTGCACCAGTTCCCGTTCGATTCTAGCTCAAAGCGGTGTTTTTAGGTTTTACCCCTAGGTACATCTGTGCCAGATCCACCTCTACCTGCTCGTATCCAGATAGGGATGTATTACTCGGAAAACTCAAAAAATCTCTACAATACCGAAATTCTTGGAAGTTCTTATATACTAATCCTCAAAGTCCATCTTAGGTCTATGTGCTATAATCACAGTTTATCTAAATATAGATTCCAAGTTTTGTACTAAACATCCTCTGATACCAACTGTAATGCCCCAACCCCAGTTACCCAGAGTCGGTGCATTATGACATAACATTGGCATGATCACAAGAAAGATCAAATCTTGAAAGACTGATTGGTTTAGTAGCCTTGGAAACACTAGATATATTCATAAGTCTTAAATTACATCATAAAAATAAAAACTACCACAACAACATATTTTCTCCATAATGCACACTATTATCCCATCATAATATCCCTATAGGTCATTCATAATTTACTTCTTCACATCCTAGGAAAAATAAAACATAGAAAAGGGGTGAGCTCAAATTCCCAGTAAGGATAACAATATAGCGGAAACTTTCATAAATAATAATAAACATTTTAGGAAGTGTATAACTAAAAAAATCCTTTTAAACTTCAACTTAAACATAGTATGACAAAAATAAAATGAAATAATGCCATTTAATTATTCCCATGGATATTCTACTAACCGAATAATCACAGGCAATATCAATAACCACTTTCATAATGATGGAATGTATAATGTCAGACTATCATAACCACATAGCCAAGGCCTCGTGCCATGACTACAAATAAGATTTTTCCAGGGCCTTGTGCCAAGACACTATTTTGTCTCATGAGACCTACCGATGCATCGAGGAGCTATAGCAGGCTCCACCCATCACATATTAAGTCCAATGCATTCCCATATGAAAAGGTTTAAACATAACATAAACATTCGTATTAAAACTAGCATACGAAATGTAAATAATTCATCCATAAACCATGAATGGTATAAAAATAACACATCCACAGTCAAACATATCACAAAAACATCAATACAATATAGAAGTTTTGTTTCATAATAAATCAACTTCAAATAAGCGTAAAATCCATCGAAGGATGTTGACATAGATGAAATCAAAACTCTTTTTAGAGAAATTTCTCTTTCTATTTTGAAATCATTTAAGAGTCATATATTTAAAAAATAAAACATTTTCTTTGAAAATATTATTGTAAGCTTGTAAGGGAATGTTTGACGATTTTATAACGGTGGAAAATAGCCGCACCCGCCATATAAGTTAAAAAAACATTCTTACCTTAATTTTTTCGAAAAGGTAAAAAAACACCTTGTTTGGAAAATGACGGAAAGATTCCTTTATAAACCTTTTATAAAAAGTCAAACAAGGGTATAAATGACTTTAACCCATATTCTAGTAAATAGTAAAAATGTTTTGAAATTCATTTTTAAGAAACATTTATGTGGATGATAAAGAGATCCCAGTAGATTATTACGTATAAACAACCTCGGATAATGAAGAGATTGCGAAATAAACCCTTACCTTGTACTTTTCCTTGGTTGGGGTAGTTTAACCTCATGTATAATGGTGAATTAATTGTTATTAAATTATAAAATAATCATATACATTAATATGATATCATATATGATCTTTTAACATTGATTTGTTAATAATATCTTAGTATTATCGTTGTTTCTGGTGTTACCTTACTCATTTTATTTTATATGTTTTGTTACGTAAGATGTGTTTGTATTGGAAATATTGTATCTCAATCATATCCAGAATGATATCAAGTACTTAGATACTATTTTTAATCATCAAATGAGAATTATACTTGAATGGATACGATGGAGAATGAATCTCATCGCGTTCGTGGAGACGGTAGTCCGTACATATGGACGAGCGACAATATCATTATTTTTATATTAAAATAATATATAAATGAATGGTATAAAATATATACAGAATCATTATCATGTTATATTTATTATTTACATGAGTTACACATCATTTTTTTACCCATCCAAATAAAAATTTATTGAATAACAATAACACCACGACGTGGAGACGGTAAGCCGTACGTACGCACGTATGTAGACATGTTATTAAAAGGATGGATAGAATACTGAATATGGTAGTACCATATTTATAATAACATCACAGTATATATAAGATACTGGATTTATAATTTTATAATGGTAATAATAAATAAGGAATAAGTGGAAGAAGAAAGGAACTTGGAAAAGGGTGGTGAAATCATTACCTCTTCTTCGTGTTCTTCCTTTTGATTTGATCAAAAGAGCTCTTAGGTTGTCTTTCTGACTAACTTAAGGCCTCTAGGATGAAGGGAGGAATGTTGAGAGAGTATTTGGGCAGAGTTTGTCGGAACCAAAAGTCTTTGAAGGTGTGAGTTAATGAGAAGGGAGAGTGCCCTTTTATAAGAGGGGTGAGAGGCACCTTTGGAAAGGCTAGAAATATTATTTTATAATAAATTCATATTCAGTTTCTAATGGCTCTAAAGTGGATTATTTACAAGTTAAGGTAGGGATGTGTCGAAAAACACTCAACCAATAGGATTTAGACAGGTTTGTGTCACTATATTAACCTTATCATTAAGTATTAACTCTTAGTTAATTAGTTTCACTTTTACAATGTCTCTTTGTATTTTTATATTATATGGTTAATAAACTTACAATATACATCCAAGATACCCCCAAGTGGGCCATTAATGATAAGACTATCATGATATAAGTCTCTTGGCCGAAACATAGATTTTTAGGAATTTAATATCAATTAATAATATAATATTTGTTTTAAACATTCTTTTATGTCAATTTTGACACTATTCAATAATTGATTTTTTTGAACCTCATAATAGAATGATTACTTCAAAAAACGTTACTTAGGTCACTCATAACATATCATATTAACTTATAAAATTATTGTAATTCATTATAAGTCTCAAATTATATTTTTTCGGTATTTATTAAATCAATTATTTTAATTTTTCACTATTATGGTAATTACTGCATCATCATCGTGTCATAAATAAATTAAATTATTTAATGTCTAAAAATTATAAATAAAATATAATTATGTAGGAAATCGTTTTAGATTTCTAATGAATATTTACAATCGAATTTATCTTATGAATAACCCTATATTAAAAATGTTTTAGTATATAAATGTTGATTTTAACTCTTTTAACTCTTCTTTAAATTAAATAATAATAAATGTCCTAATCTAATCCAAGTGGACCTAAATGATAATATTTTATTACTAAGGTTGTTTTTGGTCTAGATACACTTCTCCAATGGAATTAGGACATGTTTTAGGGTAATATTAATATCATTTTTACCCTTAATTACCCTATTTACTTTTAACCGTGGTAAATAAAAGTATAAAGTTACTATTCACCAAAAATTATTTTCATCTCATTGAACCAAATTTTACCCCTTGATATTAACCGTGTCTCTCAGATTTTATAAATTCCAATCATAGAAGCGGTAAAATTATGTTTCATGAGAAATTCAGTTTTTTAACTACCACTTAGTAGTTTCACTATTCATCAAAATTTGATGTTTTTCAGAACAATGCCAAAATTTCACCGTAAGCTATAATTGATATTCCAAATTCATAAATGATGTCTATTTTACAAAATTCCAAACATAAAAGTTTCATTAATTAATTTTATAATTAATTCTCACTGTCACAACAAATAGCGTGTTTTTAAGAAACAATATATATCAAAAGATTGACAATTGTTTATGTCCAATTTCAAAGTGAAATTAATTATAATGAACACCATTAGATAAAATGGTAAAAATATATTCTAATTATACTTTAAAACCACTAAATAATATAATTTATCACTATAAATTATTTTGATTCAAAATGTTTTTTTATGTATTTTTCACTATTCATAAAAATTGGATGTTCTCAGAAAAATACCCAAAATTCAACTTAGGATAATTTCAATATTCTGAATCCAAAAATGAATTCCATTTTGAAATATAAAATATATATAATTTCAAAATGAACGTATTACTATTCATAACGGCTAGTTTGATCGGTTGTGGTGTGTGTTAGAACTCGATGTTGCGTACAACACACGCTATTACATTATTCAAAGGGAAATAAACCATAGAAGCTTGGGGTGTTACAGATGGGTTGTTGACCATAGCATCCCGCCTTGTGGTTGTAGTTACTAATTTTGTGTCATGTTGTTGATCATCCTCTATTATTCCCTAGAATAACTCTTCATTATCTATGATTGAGGTATAGAATGATCCTGTTGATGGTAGGGAGGATTGCATGGTCATTCCCTAAAAAGATTCCAAATATTTTTCCTCCTGGATGTGCCTTTGGAGGGAGATGACATTGTGATGAAACTCTCATTCTTGAAGGATGTGGTGTATGTGTCTTGTTCCATTCTTATCCCCGAACATAGATGTTCTGGGTGAGGGTTCTGTTACTAAATTGTATTTTGCTTCAAAATCTAAAAAGAAGATGGGTTTAATCGCGCTGTGAAATTTCTCAGTATTCTTACATTGGTGGTGGTGACCCACCCTCCTTCCCTAGGATGGTTTTTTAAGAAAGGCTATGTTTTGGCACGAGGGGGACCATTGTGAAAACTGTTTCTAGGGCAGAGAGGGCTTCTTCTTGGGTGATTCGGGGTGCGAGGAGAATCTAAAAAAATGTCAAATGGAACATGAGGAGAGATTCAATGTCTTCTAGCGGTCTCATGTAGTGAATCCTTATGAGAGGTTTTGTATCAAGTAGGGCCATCGCTAGAGATGTTGGGAGCATGGGATGTACTTCCATAATTTTTTCCCTTAGATGAGGTAGTTTGAGGGGGGCCTTCATACTAGTCAAACTGATCATGGGGAAGACCTCCTCATTGGATGCCAATGAAGCAGGAAAACCTATACTTTTCTAATTAATGATATGATAAAGACCTTCGTCAATTATGGTAAGAACATGTGGAAAACCCCCCACACTAGTGGTTGACTAGGTGAGGAGGATCATCGCATTGGCGACCTGTGGTAGGAGGAATGGATCCATAACTAAGATCATGGGTGTAGAGGAAGCTTCCCTTATAGATGTCAGTTCGGTGGGGAGGGACTTTTCTTAGACTTATGGTCTCTTGGGGTGAATATCAATGTGAGCATGGGAGTGGGGATGACCTATTCTTTCATTGGTGGTGGCACGAGGAGGACCTCCTAGCTAGATATCATCGTCGTAGGTCTACCTGCAATGGGAGATACATACGTCGACGACCAAGAGAGTCATCCCAACCTGCCCGTGGAGTGGTTGGGGCATCGATACGGGTCATGTGTATGTATTCCCCTATTTAGTATAAACAAGGTCTTGATGGTATGCATTTTAGATGGGATGATCTACTATAGTTGATGATGATGCCCATTGTAGGGCTTCATCTTCAACTTGCACCCAACGTTGGCATCATATTAACGTAACTGGGGATGGTGGTACTTGTGTTTAACTCACATGATCTTCATCCTATGGGGATGGGCGGTGGAGTTGATGTGGCATGGTGGAGAAATCCTAGGCGGCCCCCGATTTGGGATTAGAGCTGGGTTGGACGGAACATTCGTCACTTCATTAGCATAAGGGAGAAATTCTTCCAAGATCTCCCAGGAGAGGCTCCAGAAACAATAGTAAGTAGAAGTGGGGAGTAGTGTATCTCTAAGAGGCCACTGGGGGCAGTGGATATGGAAAGTCAGAGAAGCCTCTATATCCAGTAGGGCCATGTCCTGAGTAGGGATAATCGCATCTTCCTTGTACTATCTAACGAGGTCATTGGTCACCCTCTATGGAACAATTTCATATGGGGAGATGTGGTGTGGGTGCTAAAGAGTCTGGATGTGGAGGCCTTCTCAGAAGATAGGGGGTGCGTGGGAATACCGCGTTGGTGTATCCCCAAACCCTATGCCAGTGGGTGGGTGGTTATAGGTTTACTACGATAGAAGATTAGGTTCTACAAGGTAGGTAGATTCTACCATTAGCACTGAAATGAGGAAAGTGAAATCCAGTGCCCCAGTGTTATACCGTGTCCCATGGTTATTAAGAAGGATCCACACATACAATATCACAGAACAGGATGTCCAAAATTCAACTACAATAATATTTGGTGAGTTTCATGTCAGGCCCACTATTTTCAATGTGGTATGTGGTGATAGATAGATGGATCTTATGATAGGTGTATCCAATGATATCTCTTCCGCAACTAGTCTCCGGATTTAGGAGAATAATTTCACGTCAGGTTCTCTAATTCGTTTTCTAATGATTTCCCCGAATCATTCATCCGATCATCAAGGAATCCTCATATTGTTGCCCCATATTCCGAATTTACAAAGGTAGAAGGCATCCATCCCTTATTCACGGACATTTTCTCCTTTAGTGAAATGGGATGATGGGATTTCAGTCTCTCCGTTTGTGTATTCCTCTCGAGAACATGTTACCTAGTCTGGGTCTCCCTTAAATATTAAGATGTTTTTCTTGAAAATATTATATGGTGCCATATCTTCATAGAATCTAGTTAATTTCACTACTTCTATCAGGACATTAAAAGGGGTCAAGCTGGGGTAGCAACCTGCGATCGAGGGAGTGATCACGTTGGACATCCCAAGCATATCTAGATCCTGAAACACTGATGCATTCATGTTTCTTCCCTTATGATATGGATTCTCGAGGGAACAAAATACTGAGGTATCACACTTCAAGTGTGGTTAATTATATTACATAGGCATGTCCCTGAGGTTTTCATTAGCTTCCCTTGTTAGACCCCGGGTATGCTATGAGTTGACATCTAGTGGAGATAGATCAGACTAATCAGAACATTTATAGGAGTGGATCAGGTGGGTACATACACCAAGTGGGAGCACATAAGGGGTGTACTAGATGGGTGGATCAAAATGTCTAATGATGATAGATCCAAGGATTCTTGGGTCCCTATAAAGGGGACCTCATGGTTTACCGTTGGTTGGGATTGAACCACATAGAGGATTTATACTTACCCTATCTAGGAGAAAAGGATAAAAACCCTCGTTTTTTGGTGGAGTGACGAATCAGGGTGTACACAATGGAAAATGACCCAGAGACATGTTGGGGATTAAACATGGGTAGATGACTATTTCAAGAGGGACACCCTTGGTCAAAAGTTATGGATTGTGTATGGAGTATATGCAGGGTTAGATGCTCGAGTGGATGGCATGGTCCCACCGAGATGGAGTGGCCCAGGTAATAATTAAGGTGGGTGATGGATGGTTAAGTGATCTTAATGGTGAATGGAAGGAACTGATGTGAAGGTGATGATAGTTTTGGTATTGAAACCTAGAAAGTATTTTTATGTATACCCATGGAAGGGAAACAACGTCCACATAGTTCGGTGGCATGATGAGACACCTGAAGAGGTAGCCCATGAGAATGGACATGTGACTAGTACACAGAAAAAGAAGACCCCCCCCCCCCCCCGTGTTGGCAGATAACCTTTCCAAAACATAGAGACCCAAGGTAGAGACAAGGATGTGACATGAGTACAGGGCTTGAACCTCACAGAGGCTTCCTATGTATCCTCATGGTATGGAATCAAAGTCCAAGTAGTTCAAGATGGGGCATGGAATTAAGATGTACACCAAAGATAGTGACCCAGAGACATTATGAGGGTTACTCGTCGTTTGCATCTCGAGAGATTTTCTAATGCTAGAAAGGGACAAACTAAGATGTGGTTCCAAGGAATGGGGAAACTGATGTTTTATATTGTTTGGGCTTGAAACTCTGTGAGTATTCCAACATACCCACCCTGAGAGACATGTATTAAAACCCACATAGTCCAAATATGACTTTGGTTGGTCCTTAATAAGGCTTCATACATACCCTGTATTGTAGACAACGATCAAAACCCACATATATTGAAAGCATACAGTTTAGCATCATGATGGACAAAAGGGGAATATAGTTTCAAGTCATGAAGGGAGAGGTTGAACTGACATGAAGTGAATGACAACAATAGGTAATGTTCTTGAACCTCAATGAGGCTTCCTACATACCTTTCATGGAAAGGGAATGGATCAATGTCCACCTAGATTATAAGGGGGTCTTGGGGTTTACACTCTAAGGTCGTTGAGGGAAGATTCCATGGTTGATTCTAACTCTATTCTCACCTGAGTTATGATAAGTGTGAGAATGAAGAGGTAGCAATGACCTGATGACCATGTCGCGAAAGGATAATCTGTTAGATTTATACTAGGGATTACCCATGTTTAGCAGCCCAGTATGGAAACAAGGTGCATATGCTTGGTTAGAAGCCCAAATAGGGAACATGGGATTACTCTTGGTTACTGGCCTTGGGAGATGGGGATTGGGACATACTCTAGGATGGAGGCACGATGGTGATAATGCTCAAAAGGAGAGGGACGGGGTAACAAATCCTCTATGCTCCACCCTCCTCTAGTCATTGCACAAAGAAGAAGATATGAGGAGTGTGGATGATACCTCCCGCAGGAAAGGCAAGGGGATTAAACCAATATGGTTTCCCATCCCCAAGGATATATATTTTTCCAACCAAGGAGGATCTCATTCCATGTGAGGGTGATCTAACTTTCATAAAGACTAGTGGTCCTGGAGAAGGTCCATGACGGGGAACCACATGTATATATCTTGGGGGAAGGCCCCAGTTTAACATCATGTACTGAGGGTGATGGTTCATGGATGTTTAATGTCCTACAGCTCTGCCAATAATGGTTCACTCCTCACCCCAAGGACTTAAAAAAATAATATCCACCCACACTCAAGTAAGGGAAGGAATCAAAAATTCCTTGTGAATATAGGATTATGGATTGATCAATTGAGGGACTCACATTTTCATGGTTATGAGATGGAGTAATAGCTATTAGAGTGCCTATGTGGGGATGCATGTGGTTATGAAATGAAATATGAACCACTGCCCAAGTGACCTTGAAATCACTTTGAACAAGCCAAGTAGGTCATACATTAGAATGTTATGTGAAGAAAAGGGGTTCATAGGAAGGGATATTGTGAAGCTATGCTTCCCCACAATGTAGAGAGAATACTCTAAGAAGTATTCCTCGTGATGTGGTGTGGCCATACCTAGGCATGGGTTATATATGCATATAAAGGGTTCTTCACGATGTGAAAGTTCTTTCGAAGAGTATGTCTTCATAGAGCATGGGTTCCGGGAAAATTCAAACATTGGGAATAATTTTTCATCGTGAAGAATAGTAATCCTAACATTTCATGGGTCCCACATGTGCATGGAAGGTGCTTCGTAATGTATGAGTGCTTGGTGAAGACCCGAGCCCCCTTCGGAGTTCCTTCTATTACGTTGGACCATGGGCTTCACGTAGGGCATCCCAGCTTGAAGAGGGGTTGTATTTTACCTAAATAAAATCTTCTTCTTAATGATCCAATACCATGAAGATATCATTTTCTAAATGTTTCATGGAGTAGAAGGTGCATCTCGATGTGAGAGCTTTGAAGGAGAGAGGCCAGGGTATCCTTCCTTTGGGTGCGAGGGAACCCATGTATTTATAGGGGAGAGAGGTCAGGGTATCCTTCCTTTAGAGTTGACCATCATTCCCTCCTCATCACAGAGGCCTACTTAATTTTTTCTTTGTTTCTCATAGAGGCCTCAATCAATTTCCAAGGGATCATAGTGGTGATTCGGCTCCCTCCACAACATGAATCATTCCATCAATTGCATCTTAACCATGGAGACTTCAACCTATTTACTCTGTGGCGATCACAGAGGTGGCCATGGATGTGCGCTGGATGCGGTGCTAAGGGGATCCATGAAGAATGTGGTGTAGAAGGGCTCCAAAAATGGGATTCATGTAGCACCCCATTTGGAATTGGTGTGCTCTATGTTTATTTTTCCCCTATGCACATTTTTCACGAATAACTACAAACACCCTATGTGTAAAATTTGTATAAATCATTTATTTAAATAATATTAATGAAATTTATAAATTATAATTAGTATATTTCGTGTTCAAATTATTAAGATAACTATTTATGTGATATATGATGTGAAATTACATTAACGAATGTCAGGAAAATAGGTATGGTTTTTTCATCTCAAATTCATTTTTTGAAACATGTTTTGTAGTATACAACTAATTACCCATATGCTGTGTATATACTATGTTTTAAAGATATCATTTTACAAAATTAATTTATTCATTGTATATAAATATAATTTGTAATCGGTATCATTCATTATGATTTTTTTTGAATTGATACCCAATCCATTCGTGTGTTTTCCATCTCAATTTGGAATTTTTGGACTCATGTTATATTAAAAAACTATTTAATTTTATGTGGTGATTAAATTTACCTGGATTAAATTTTACCATATTAATACTGAAATTTCATAAATTTAAATGGATATATATATTTCTATATCCATCATATTTTTTTAATTTAAGAGTTACAAAAAACCATTGTAAAACTCAATCTTCTATATGGTGAGAAATCCATCATATGTTCTTGTAAGTTATAAGTGTGTGTATTTACCATGTAAAATACTTCACTATATAGTTACTAGTAAGTGAATTTAGTTGTAAAATGAATTTCCCTAATGGTAATAAACCAAAAAATAGTTGGTTTAACATTTAATGAAGCACCACTCTAATGCACATAGAGTGGGCCTAAGATGACACACCTCACTAAAATATATTGGTGAATTTTCATTTCCATATTCCAAACCTATTAATAAACCATGATGATGTATTTTTATTACAAATATTTTGATATCCTACCAATATAAACTATTTAACCATATGACAATCTCCCATGCATATCCAAAAAAATTGAAAGCACACTAACTACTGTATTTATTTGATAAAGGAACATCATTTTACTATGACGATACACCATAGTTTTTATATTCATTAAGTGATGTACTTATCGATTCCAGCATTATTATATATTATTTTTTAGTACATGTTTATTTAAATTTATCATCATACATATATACATGTTTTGATTCATATTTTCATTCATTATGTAATGAAATTAATTGTCTTATTAACTATTCTGTTGAATGAATTGGACTTAAGAAGGTGATGGGTGGGGCCTAAAATTTTATAGCACCTCAATGCATTAATATTTACCTTGAAAAAAATAGAATGGGGTTTAGTGTATAATCCACTCTATATCATTTTAGTTTCTTGGGACAAGTCATTGACATAATTGTTTGAGGTATGAATTTATTTATTCCATCAATTTTTGATTAATGATTATTTATATCCATGTTTTCATTTACTTTCATGGAAATTGAATTCTTACAGTTTAAGTTGATTATAGGTGAATTAAGTTTTTTTATTTCTTCCAAATCACTTATACCATTTTTATGTTACGATAAATTCAATTGTAAGATAGTATTTACTAAGAATCTTTTCTCAACGTACTTTTTTTCTTTTCTTTGGGAATAGTAGAGGAGAATAATGCATAATTTTTAGGACTTTGATGGAAGGGAATATGTGTTTCTAGAAATGTGTTCATGATTTATCTTATATTTTCAAACATAATGAATTTATACATATGGTATTCTTAGATAAAAAAGTTATTGGTGCTAATGGGAACCCTTGTATTCAAAACCAATAGTCTAATAAAACTACAGGTTCCAGGATGCTGATGTATAGGATGATATATTTGGTATTAGAGAAATGTAGTGGGAACCTAGGAACTAGATTTATCAGAAAATGTTAGATGAAACAAGTACAATGAAAAACTCCTGATATTTCTAGTAAACAGTCTTGAAAATATAAGAAGATTAGTATTTTAAAATATAATATTATGACATAACTATGTTTATTTCCTTGAATAATGATGGTGGAAAATAGATGGATTGGGAAGCATATCAACAACCATAGTCAATGCATGGATATTCTCCAAGAACAAATCAATATAGATGGAGTTGAGGATAATCATTTCATATAAATGTCGAGGAATTTGAAACATGTTTTGAAGTATAATCCCACCCACATAAAAAACCCATTGATATAAAAAATTATATAATAATTCTAGACCTATGCATGATAGAATAAACATTGAAAAAATTTGGAATAACTAATTCATTTGAATATAAAAAAAGGGATGAAGTCCTAAAAAAGACCGTTATCACTTTGGTAAATATAGAAAAGGGAAACTTCATCATAGATTAATATCATCTTATAGGAGATACATACCAATATGGGTCAATAATTCAAAAAAATTAGGAGAAAGATAGGAAAAAGTGCAGGGAATTGGAAAATATTATGCCAGTATTATATGAAGAATTATTTCCTTGTGATAAAGAACCAAAAATGGAATGGAATTTACTCAATCAATTGATGAGTAAGATGGGAAATTCAATTGAGTATATGGATATCTTTAAAAGGTTTTAAAGATATTTTTTTTGGAAAATGAATATAGAATGAAAATAATAATTGATTATTTAATTGATTATTTAAATTAATGCCTACAAAGGTTTATGGTACCATTGAAATATCCATTGTATAAGGATATAGACTAAAGTTCCATTAATATGTAAAAAGAGTTTTATAGTTCAAATATATTCAAGGAAAACTAGTAAATTAATAGGATGGATGAGAATCATTGGAGGAATAGTGTAATGAAGCGGAATACAGGTATGATAAGATTTATAACATGTGATAACTGTCAACTGAAACACTTGGGGGATTATAGGGAGAGAAAATGAGATTATCACAGTTATGGAGTAAAGGCCCTCAATACCATGAATGAAAATTCAAGGAAACAACTATTGATTTTAATGAATTGAGTACAAGGATAAGGGGCATTAGGAAATGTAATTCCCCATGAATCATGGGAATTTACCTAAAAAAAGACCAATGGAGAAGGTCCAATCATACCAAATTAAAATATATGGATTCAATGTTCTTAATGAAATGGTGTTAGGTACATTAATCATATCCTCTATATTATATAATGTTTTATATGATTTTGGACCAAAAAATTATATTATATATTCTGGTTATTAAAAAACATAAAATACATCCCTATCACCCTAGTAATTTAGTTATTAATTGTGGAATCATTTGAATATATTATTATAATAAAGAAATTTCATCCTGTTCCAATTATGATGCTTGGGAATACCATATCAAAAAACACTATTATCAGACATATGGATTACATTGATATGATCCTTAGTATGGATTTCCATTCAATGTATATTAAAAAAATAATTTGTGTGCCAAATATAATTTGATACATAAATGAGAGGAGAGATATAATGACTTTATAACAAAAATGAAATCATCTAAATCAATTTTATATTCCCTTAGTAACAACTATTTAATAATATTTTGTATAAATGGATGATATAACATGATTTATAGATAAGGAATATTTATTCTAAATAGAGGATGTACTATTGGTAATATAATTTGTTCATATTTTTTAATAAGAATTATTTTCTGATCCAATAACAATGAATTAGAGTTCTCCATTGAAATCATTACTAATACAATACCTATAACAAAAACTATATATACAATGGAACTCGTGGAGTTAGTAGTGTTGAATATATAGCTACAAAAGTTGTGTAATAAGGGACTCATAAATCTTATTTTTTTCACCATGGGGAGGACCTATTTAATTCATGAAATAGAAAATCGAGCCTCTGATATTTTACAACGATTACATCAATTACATTAATAAAATTAAAATTTATTCATTAGAATATATTTTTGACTTATTTAATCAACGCTAATGTGTCCAATACATTTTAATGATCAGTATTCACTAATGTTATAATCAGCTATGGGTGATGAATAATGATATATATATGACAAAATTTTGAAAAAGGTACTAGTGAAAAACCCATTTTTAGTTTCTATTACTTTATGGTTTTCACGCCATTTTTATGGACATGTTTTTTCAGGTGCTGTAAAAAATATAATTCATTGACTTATGTTCATATAACTGACGTAAAAATATAATTTTGTAGGTTCTTCACGTAATTTATTTAATAGCAATCATTAATGATTCATCTATGAAGGTTTCTAATGTTAATTATTAAATAATTAATGTAAAAAAATAGTTTACCATGTCAGTTTTTATATAACCACATGGAGAACCCTTATCCCGAGGCATTTTTAATGTCAGTTTTTAGATAACTGAAGCCAAAAACTATATATCATGTTGGTTATGAAAAAACGACAGGGAAAACCTCATTTTTACATCCCTTATTTTATAACCGACATAAAAACCCATGGAAATTTATTCATGATGTATATTATAAAATAAACAATGTTAAAACTAAATTAGTATTATTTTAAATAATTTATGAAAAACCCTTCCTCTCCACTATTGAAACGGACCTAAAACAACAATAACCGGAATTGAAACTAAACCATAAATAAGCACAAATTGGCCATAAAGAATGAAAACCTGCTGAAAAATTACACATTCACATTTAAAAATAATAATAAATATAACATTAAACAAAATACATAGATACAACCAAAACAACAACCAAATACACATTTAAATTTACAACATTCAAAATTAAAATATTTAGTAAGAACAAACTAAAATCCAATCAAGCATGAAAAATAATTTGATCATTCCACTGGTAAGTGTTTTACCTCTGGTGCACTATATGGTTGAAGGAAATAAAACAGATAAAAATTAAAAATAAAGTAGTTAACATGTATGATCAACAAAACTAATGAAATATTAATGAATAATTTTTAAGTAAATATAACATTATCAAACATCACAACTATTCCAGTTGTAAGTATTTCTAACATAAATATTAAAATATTATATCCAAATTATATAATGCCTTGTCGATTATGAAATTTGGGTGTAAATGAGTTTTTCAATTAAAAATATCTTTTTTATGTAATCTAAAATGTACCAATTAAAAAATGGATATTCACCATCACTTTTACATATTTGATTCTAGCACTCTATTTCATCGTGTATTTTTAAATGAAAGACCATCCCCTATTAGATAATAATTTTATTGAAATAAATTAACTATTCATTATAATATAAAAAACAATTTATAAATTAAACCATAGTTTTCCATCATGTTCATAAATTTTCCTCACACATCACCACAGAGAGAGCATATCCAATAATGTGTTTTCCCTGATTAACTAAATAAACCTATCCTCCAATGCCCACTGAAATATTATAAAATTAAATTTTAGTGGTTATTATGTTAAAAGATAAAAAATAATTTTTGATACATATGTTTTATACCTCTTAACATAATGAAACATCCAACACTGCTTAATTAAATTCTGATGAAATCTTTCTACAATATAAATTGTTTTTCCTTCATCCAATTCATTCACATTAGGTGAAATTAATTGTGGGTCCATAAAAACATATACATATCCCTACTCATTTATCTCACACATTTTCTAAACATTCTTAACACAAAAAAAACCATATTATAATTAGTTAATAAATTTAACACAGAGAAATATTTGTGTTAAGGCGTATATGGAAAAAACCTAAACCATGTTGATGCCCAACATATCTCTACTAAAATGCTCCATGATATCACGTTTAAGAATCCTTACATAAATTTCTCATCCAAAATCATGTGCTTCCCTTGGAAACGTATATTGATCTGCCAAAGAATTTGAATATCTTGACAATCTATCAAGACTACTAGAATCTAAATATGATGTCATAGCCCTTTGACTTTGTTGTGGGCTATACAATATTTCATTACCTCTAATTTATTCTTCTAAAATAATTGATAAATATATTTACAATCAAATGTTAACTCAAATTTAATACAAAAATAAAACAAACAATTCAACATACACAAACGTCTAGGGAAATGGGTCACAAAAATCTAAATGGCCTAACCAAAAAGTGGCTGATATTTTGCCCAATTGTCACCACATCTTCTGTAGGTAATGATACTCTTGCTTATATATCTATAGTATCTTGTATAGTGACCCTATGCTTCTCTAAATATAACTTTTGATGATGAATTTTATCTCCCATATAATATATCATCCCATATTCAACTATATGATGGTGAAGATCATCAATATTCAACTAAAAATAAATTGGAATATATAGAGGAGGGGGTGTGGAATTATGTTAAATAATGGGGTCTCTTGGAAGATTAGAATGATAAATAATGGAGTCTACATGAGGAGGGGGAGTGGGAGGTGCTGGTAGTGGTGGAGCATGAGCTTTAGTCTGAAATTGACTTTGCATGTCCGCAAACATAGATGACACCAATGCTATGACAGTTCCTCCATCATCGCATTAATATTACGAACATCTACCTCCAATGATTCTATTTTTTTATATAAACACTACATTTAAAAAGATAATGAATCTGGTAACACTTTTCATATCAATACACCCACTAGGTGTCCTTGTACATGACCCTTGTGTTTGGGCATCCCCAATGCAGCAGATAGAATATCATGCCTCCCATTAGCTATAAATACCCCTAGTGTGCTCTTCACCTCAAGATAATTATATATAAATTAGTTGAAATTTTTAGTAAAGATTCAAAGTATATAAATAATTAAATTGACTTAAATAAATAAAATAAAAAGCTTACAATACTCTCAACTATATCCAAAAAAATTTCGGTAAGATATTTCCCCCTTTTTCTCATCTAAGCCCACTACCATTCTCATGTCTAGACATAGGCGATATAGGTGAAACCAATCTAGAGTTTGAAGACTCATATCAATGTTT
Organism: Viscum album; assembly: GCA_963277665.1. Taxonomy (NCBI): domain Eukaryota; kingdom Viridiplantae; phylum Streptophyta; class Magnoliopsida; order Santalales; family Viscaceae; genus Viscum; species Viscum album. Next base: position 266,108,662 of record OY728155.1, on the reverse strand, counting down.
TTGTTAATTTTTATCTATTATTTGTTCTTCCAATAAAGTATACCCTCGCCGAGACATACTCTTAGGGTAAACGTATCTAGATTTGATATAATGATGAACTATCCTTGATTCCTATAAATTAAGAATAAGAAATCATCATGAAGTCATTAATAATATCATTCTTATAAGAAAAAATCTAAAATTTTACATTAAAATTACTAACAATTTTTATTGGATTCATCTTTTGAAAAATTATACCAAAGTGTCTTCATCTATAAAATGATATATATGACATGGACTATCATGTTTCCAATCACCAAAAATGAAATTAGATGCGAGGTTTGATTTGAAATATCTCAATCTCCTACTTTCCATTGATAATAATTTCTTCATGAGTCCTCTAATGTCATGTATATAAAATTTCACCTGATAAAGAAGAGGGAAAGCATATTATACTATAAATATTTCTTGATTAGTCAGATAATAAGAAAATAGTATATGAAAATGGTCTCTTATGACTGATTTAGTATAGTTTTGTCCAATATTCTTGAATTATTAATCAAAATGATGACTTTTATTTTAACCTTTGTTGATACAATACTCTTGAACTACTTTTCTTTAGGACATCTAGGAACATAATTTTCATCAATGTCTACAACTATCCTCTTGTCCTGGTTACGAGGAAGTGATAATTTTGGCAAATGTGTGCTAACATGTTTACCAAACCTCAATGTCTTCTTTATTGTTTTGGGGGCACATGAAAATTATTGGGGAACATCAAGAAAAGCATGTGGATGTTCCTACCTAGAGGTATGATCATGATTCTCATATCTAGAAGTTTCTAATTGATTATCTGATTGATCTAACATTATCCTTTAGATCAAAGAAACAAGCATTTAGTACACAAAATATTCAAATTCACATATTACTATATTAATGTGGACAAAATAATTATGAAACAAAAAAGTGAACTAAAACCAATCACATCATTATTCATATTTATTATATTTAACTAAAATGAGAACAATGGTAATGATATATGAAATTTCATGTAAATAAATGAAAACATATACAAAATTGGTGTAGGAATATTAAACATGGTCCAACATAATAAATCAAATTTTGAAGAGTGAAAAGATTATTTTTTAAAATATATATTTAAAATAATTATAATTCAACAAAATGAATAAATATATAAGTTACGTAATGATAAATAAAGTAAAATAAATAAAATATAGAAAAATAAACCAATATTTCTACTTATTCATTTTAATATGTGTTTTAATAAAGAAAAAACAGTATCTAATATTTTATGAAATTAATAAAAGTAAATTTGAAATAAACATATGTTAACTTTAATAATAAGAATTTAATATTGGATTGTTTTCCCAAATTCCTCTATCATGATCATTACATATGGAACAAATAATGACTACAACATGATCATCATTATTATTTATTAATATATCCATGGACGTTCAGATCTCACATAAATTACCATCTTCATCTAGTTGATCAACTACAACATTTTGTTTTTTCCTTCTAAAATAATTGACCAATACATATCAGATTGGTCAAGAACATAAAAAATTATTTATTTCATGTGTTTCTGTTATTAAAGAATTTGTCCTGTATTCAAATCTATTCATATTAACATGTGTCATTTCAAATTCATCATGTCTAACATTATTTTTATTTATAAACCAATTTCAGTTAAAAACAATAACATTAATTATAATTTAATCCAACTCTTGTATTTATTCAAGGACTCCATTAGATGGAATTGATGGAAAATTTGAGTTTTTTTCTTTAAAACACGAAAAATGTATTGGTTATGAAAACACCAAAACACAACAATTCTGAAATACACTTCTATTATCCAAATAATTCATATAAAAAGTAAATCAATTATTGTTATACCCAGACAATGTTATCACATATAAACTTGACCCACCAACTACCAATCTTAACATCATTGATGCATCTGATCTACCAAGCATGGTATTTTTAAATCGGGGAAAAAATATTTAATTATGCTCATTGAAAATCCACATTTCATTCTTATTTGGATGGAATTGTTTCAAATTATTAATATGAAATTTTATATAAGGTTAACCATAATTCATGTTATTAAAGATGTATAAATGCGCCTTCATCATAAGTTCAACAGAAAATTATTTAACTACCAAACCATAAATCCCCTTTCTGTCATTATTAAGTCATTCATGGTGAGATGTAGGCAATCCAATGTGCTCCACTATAGACAAGTAGATCATACAAAACTCTACAACTTCCTCAAAAATATACTTTTCAATAATGGATGCCTCAGGTCGATATGGATTCATAACATAACTCTTCAATATCTTTATATAAAATTCAAAATGATAAAAATGACGTTGATATAAAAGTACACGTAGCTTTTTTTCGAAAAATGTGAATAATTAAATTGACCATTATATAAAATTTGGAGAAATATAAATTTCTAATTGAAAAGGTATAAAACTTTCTTCACATTCTCATATGTTCAAATCATCTATATCAATCACCTTTTTTCAAATTGAATTGAGAAAAATAGCACACTTTAAGGATAGTCTTTCTTACATGGATGAGAAATATTCCACACAATGAAACTAGAAGAATTTGTAGCATCATAACATAAAAATCATGAGATTTCATACATGTCCACCTCATATCCTTCAAAGAGGTGAAATGATTTAGATTTTAAGAATAAAAATACAACACTTTGATATCATGATGACACTAAAAAAAGATAATTTTCTCTATTTTGGACAACATATGACCTTTTGGTGGAAGAAATGTTCATCTTCTATCTAGAGTGGGAGCTAACCCCAAACATATTAGCATTGATAGTTAATATAGTAATGCATTTAACCCATCATTAGTCATTCCTTTAATATGTAAAAATGATCTAATCAAAATCTCATAGATATTCATCTCTACGTGCATGACAACTATGTTATTATTCACTTTATGATATCTCCAATATGGTAGCTTAAAAAACATTTACTAGTTCATCCAAATATGTCTATCATTACCATATTTATTTGTCTTTCCAAATGTCCCATAAAGGTTTTGAACCCTATAAAAGTAATCAGCAATGGATAAAGGTTTTGGATCAATATCAAATTCTTGTGTCCCATTGAATTCCTTTTTTAATATTAAATAATTACAATCCATAGGCAATGACTTTTTGATGACCCATGTATACTGGTTTACTCCTATCATGTAATTAAAAATATGAAGTATGTTGTTCTCAAATTAGACATGATTAATTTCCCTTAAAACTATATCCAGAAAAAATTTTATATGCTAGGAATCCATTTATATTGAATAGAATCACTACATGTAGTTAGAAATATTCCATTTTATAAGAATCATACACCCTAATATCATCCTCCCATAATAGTTTCAAATCATAAATAATTGGTGTCAGTAAACCATCAATATCATTTTTGGGTTTCTCTGGTCTAGAGATCATTAAACTCAACAAGACCTTTTTATGCTTCATTCAAAATTGTGGAGATATGTTTTAACATACCAATAAAATAGGCCATGAACTATGTATGCTAATGAGGCATAGATATGGATTCATTCTATCCATTCCCAACCCATGTATAAGATTTCAAACTTATGTTATGAATGTAGGATACTTCTCATTAATTTTTATCCATTATGGATAATCTGTTTGATGACGTATTTTTTCACCACATATCCTCTTAGAAGCATTCCTTACTAACCTTTTTTCATCATGTGAAATAGAAAATAAACATTTCAAACGTGGATTTCCTTTCAACTTATACCATGATTTCCCCCATTTAAGAAACTCTGATAGGAATCCATATTCCTTCTAAAATATCACATAGTCATTATAAAAGGCATTCATTTTCTTTTATCCCAATCCCATCTTTCATAATATTTTATTCTCCATATAATGTGAATCTGTATGATAGTTTTCTTTAGGAAGAATTTCATTAATCAATTATAGAAGATCTGTAAAATTCATGTCAATCCATCCATTATTTTCCTTCAGGTTCATCAATCTTAACACCAACAATTAAACCATAAAGTACATACAACTAGGATAAAATATATTTTCAGTATAAATAAATAGATACTCAATTTTCAGTATATTCTCAATTTGTTATGATTTAATATTATGAGTCATTTCTTCAATTTCGTCAATGTTACCATATTTCAAAGCATCATCATCAGTAGATTTGAAATTCTACCCAGTTTCACCATGGTAAATCCAATGTATGTAACTCTGATTAAATCCATGAAAAAATAAGTGGTCTTTGATCTCCTTATTTTTTTTAACTTTTTCATATTTCAAAATTTCAGACATGGATAGAAAAAGATGTCGTTTTTTGGAACATCTATTTTAGAAAATTTAAAATAACCATTAACACCTTCATCATATTCATCACTCGTCCAATGTACTGTAAACGAACTCTGACTCATTATTACTTATAACAAATATGCAAATTATATATATTTTTACGATATGCCAATTTTATATTTACATGAAATATGTCATAATTTGAAATTAACATAATTCTAAAATATAAAACAAATACACATGTATTTTATAATTTTAATTACAAATTCTACACAAGAATGGAAGGTATGTTTTAATATAATTAATAAATCCTCAAAATTTATGTATCGAAATAGTTTTAAAAAGAAACTATTGTTATATTTAATATTTATAAGAAATATTCCATAAGATGAAAGTAACACACTTTTGAAATATAAAATAGATATATGCTTATATTAAAATTATTAAGGTTTTTATTTTTAGGAATAAGATGGAAAACCACATAATTTTAAAAAAACTTCATCCAAAAATATGATGTATTATTAACCCATCAGAGCGCGATTTTTTACTTAATTTTTTATCCTAATTATATGAAAAATCAACCTAACAATACTTAATATTGTATTTAACTAAAATACATTCTTTATTTGATGTAATTTTGATGGCCACATTTATAGGATTTAAAATTATTATTCAGTTAATTGGGGGAAATGGTACTGTGGAAAATGGTCTTGTGTACAGTCCTTTAGAGGAACCAAGATTTTCTTGGGATGGTGGTGAAAATTTACCTTATGTTTTATAAGTTCTAATGACTTCATTATCATGATGTAAAAGTGTCATATATCATCTCAATGATCACCTCATCCATTTATAACAGACCAAGATACATCACAAATGTAGATTTGGAGACATGGTAGGCATATCTAAATGAAAACCCATATTTAATTTTATATTCAAAAAGTACTCACCATAAATATGGTATGTAACTAAAGGAAAAACATCCTTTAATAAAAATTTAAGGATTTCAATGATAAAATATTATTAGGATAAAAAACCACCGTAGACATTTAATTGTGATTTACCTGATGAATGAAATTGAAAAACATATATTTATAGCACTCGTGAACAACCAATGAATTTTAAGATGATGGATGGGGTGAATCTTAGTCATGGGACCAGTATGTGGTAAATTACATCATTATAACACAAATAATTTTTATGATCATTACACTAATAAACGCTAACTTGGAAAACATTTCAGATAATGTCTGCGTATTTTCTAAAAATAAAAATCATTTCTAAAACCCACCCTAACTAAAAAATCAAAATATAGAAGAAAACCAATCATTTATTTTTTGAAAACACTATTTTTAAAAATTCACAGTTATATTTGTTTAAAAATATTGAAATCAATTTAAAAGGATAAAAACGAAACACAATAAAGCACCATAGAATCAATTCAATAAAATAACTAAATAGATCATGGATCCACACAAGCCAATTAAGTATAAAAAACATATGAGGGCCAATAAAGGGTCCCATATTCAATATGAAAACAATAATAATGTTTGGAATGAGACTTTATATAAATGACCTCAGTATTTAAATTCCTTCCCACTATTTAAGATTCTAATTTTTAATTTTTTTACCAAAATGAAGCCATTGTAAACCTCATATGAAACAATTTAAAGTGTACACCATATTAAATTTAAATAATTTTTTATATCCATCCAGTTTTCTCTTTTCAAAAAAATCCACGAAAAACTCACCCATTCAATTCCAATGATTAAAATGAGTTTATATTCATCAAAACATAAATTTCTTTTAGAAAAAACACTTTAAACATTTTTACAAATATTTCTCATTTGAAAAATCTTTGTAGAAACTAGGAAATCATTAAAATTTTATTATACCCACTAGTAATAAAAGTTAAAATATTATGACATGAATTTGGACTATCATATATAGATTTAGTTTGACAAACATGTAATTATAAAACATATATAATTAAATGAAAATTTAATTAAATGAATTATATCAAAAATACATACCAATTTCAAGTATAAATAAATATATAAAATGTATCATACAATTATGGAGCTCAATAAATCAAATAAATGCCCTCTATAATTCCAAAATACATAAAAATCCATTATTAGAGTATACATAAACACTGTTCTCATCCACATTGACAATATGGTCTATAGGGATAGATATACCAAGGATGAATGGGTGTGTGGAAGATTATAGATGATGAAAATGAAGAAAAAGGATATTGACATTCAGAATCGTCTTGAGAGTTAAAAGTCATGCCAATAGATGTGCCAAAAAAATGTGATGATATATGCTTTCAAAACATGTTTGGGGGCCACAAAATCAATTATTCGAATGTAGGATTTACACATGGGAGATATTGAGTCACTCTCACCAAAAAAGAAAAATAGCAGGATAACACAAAACAAAAAGAAATAAAAATTTTAATATATTAATCACATTGGTTATTTTATAAACGACATTATTAAATGATATATAACATCAGTTATTATATAACTGATGCGTCAAAGAAATTACATTTTATTAATTATGTCAGTTATATAATTACCGAAATCATAAATTGGATTTATCACATTAGTTATTTTAATATTTATGTGATAACGCTAGATACATGATTTATAACATTAGTTATAAAATAACCAATGTTATAAATCAATCTAATTCATTTTCTATGACAGTTTTATTATAACCAACGTGATAAAACAATTTTTTTTGGCTATTCACATGAGATATTTATAACTTAAGTAAAATATACCGGCGTGGTAAATACATTTTGTACAAGTGAGTTTATGATAATTCCATTTGGATTTACTAATACACATTCTTTTATTTTAGATCTTACGAATAGAGTTTTCAAGGATTATATTTATAACTTTTTAGTGCTATTATTTGAAGATATCTTGATATAATGAACCTGATAATAAGAAAAAGTGAGTCATATATAAATAATATTGGAGAAACCAACAAAATTAATTATATGGTAAATAAATAGAGTGTGAATTTTGGCTAACTAATGGTTATTTTTTAGAGGAATTGTCTCTAAGTATAGAATATCAATTGAATCTTCAAGTACCAAGGTAGATAATAAATGGAATTTTCCAAATAAAATAACAAATATATAAAATTTACTAGGTTTATCGTGTTAATATACATGGTTTATTCATTATTTAAACTAATTGGTCAACAAAATAACCTTATTACCACAAAAAGAGTAAAATTACATTGTTAAGGGAATGTGAGGGATTTTTTGGAGTGATATTGATTAGTTGGATTGATTTATCATTGTTATCTTTATGATATTGTAATGAAGAATTTATAATATGTATTGATGAATTGAATAATGAATGTAGTTTATTTGTTATGTAGAATAGTGGGGTTGTTGTATATGCATCATGAAAATAAAAAATACATTGATAGGACTATCTGAATCATGTACATGATCTAGAATCTATAATTCACTTTTTGAAATTATGGGCACACTATGACTATGGTGAATTATTTGCTATATATATATATATACAACAAAAGTTTTAAATATACTTCTCTCAAAATTAACATAGCATCAGGAAAAAGAGATAGTAAAAAGTACTCATGTACTATGATTACTTGATAATCTACCGACATAGGAAGGGAAATAAGGCAGTTGATTCATTGAGTAGGAGGGCTATGGAATTATGAATATAATGATGAATATACATGATCCTATATATAAGCATCTAATAAAGATATATATGATGATTTTTTGGAAAGTGGGTCTATAATTCCTTTTCTATGAAATTGATAGAACAACGTTACATGAAAGGTTAAGTAATTCTATATAGGACTATGAGGACATAAAAATGGAATATTGTTGTAATAAATTATTGGGAACAAATTTTATTTATAGAGTTTGAGTAATTATGTTTGGAAATAGGTTATCTGTTCTAACCATACTATAGTTTTGAAGAGAACATCGAGAGGAAGACTAGAGATCAAATTTGTCTATAAACCATGGTATTATCAAGATGTATAGGGATTAAAGATAATTTTTATAATGATATTGTATAAGGTGGTAAATTGTGTACATTATTAATAGTTTCTTAGTATTTAAACAAGTAAATGCTGAATTGAAATATCCTATGGTAGTCATGAAACTATAGATGAAACCTATATGGAATTAAGACAATATTATAATGAAAATTGTTATTATAATTATAAAGACTCCATGGAAGAATGATTCTATATGGTTCAATATCAATCAAAATATAATGTATTCTAATTTCATAGTGATAAATTATTATCAACCCCTTTATCACCTTTTAATGTTTTATATGATTGAAATTTTAATGATTCATGGGTTTCCTCCACCAATTATATTTGATCACAACCCTCAAATAAAGTCAATATTTTGGAAATAATTTCAAAGGGAATATAATAATGATATACATTTAAGAAATACCTATAATCTAAAAATTTATAAGAAGTATGAAATGAAAATAATGAAAATAGAATACTTTTAGAGGTCATGTTCTCTTGCGTTTCATGGAATGTGGGATCAATGTCTACCGTTGGTGAAATGTTTGTCCAATATTAGTGTCCATTAAAGGATCCTCATGGAAGCATAAGAATCATTATATTGGAGAAGAATTCATACTCTAACATTTTTAATTATGTTTTAGAAATAAATATAGTTGGTATTGATCTGGTGGAATATAAATCCATAAACAATGGACTAATATAATCATATTATAGCAGTCGAGAGTAATAAAATAGTTATGATAATAAACTAAAATACATCGAATTTAAATTGAGGAATCATGAATTATTATAGTTTTATCCATGAAATATAGTTATAAGTTTTTATAGAAATATGAAATTATTAACTATTTATATTCTGCCTTCTCAAATACTAGAATGAATTGGATTTGTAGATTATAAATTGGCTCTTTTGACCAACCTTTTTAATCTACCTGATGAATTCCATGTTTCATTTTTCAGGATACACATTCAATATAGAATGCATGTGTTCAAATATAATGGAATATAGTTTGTTCTAAAATTTTCTATCATTTAATTACATATCTAGATTATTGACACTATAGAGTAAGTGTTATGGAATCATACAACTATATTCATGAATGTCTATTGAAATAATCAAAAACTATAATAGGAAACTAGGGAGCCCGAGGAAGCTGTGAAGTAGGAATATCCCCATTTCTTAAATAGATGATATATTATCTTATTTTTATATTAGATTTATGAATAGGGTATAATGTATTACGTGAGGCCATACTATAGAAGGTAAACACCATTTCTTGAATTATCACACAATGCACATTCTAAATAGCCTTTATTCATGAGTATATTTAATATGTTATTTATTAATGATAGATTTTTATTTTTAAAAAAGAATACAAATATTTTAAATCATCATAATGTTATTATAATAAGATGAAATTTTAATATTTTTTTTTAAAAAAGATTGATTCCATATGAATAGTAATATTATATATTTTGATAAAACTAGAAAAGTTATGTCATTTCTCGGATGTTAGAAAAATATAAAAATTAAAAACATTATCTTGAAGAAATATATATTTCATAAGTGATGTTATGAACTTGAAAATATAATTTTATATTTATAAACCTATATTGGATATTTTGAAAATTAATCAACAATTTTCAGTAGACCTGATTTTATGAATTATACACTTACTACTTTAAAATTAACTTTTATTACTTTAATAAATTTAATATTAATAAATTTATTTCAAATTTATAATTATTAAATCCAAATTATCTTAAGAGGACTATTTTATTTTAATGCATAAAGGAATAAATTCTATAGTATAAAATAGTTATCATGGTAACAGCTAAAAAAGTAAATATAATAATTTAAGGTCTAAAAGAAATAAACCTTGATGAAAACATTTATATAATTGAGTCTATGAGGATTTTATTGACCTTATATCTTCCCTAAACTATTATATCACACATTATTATCACATTTCCTTGAGAGTTACTTCAATTACTGATAAATTGTGGGCATTTACTAGATCTCAATACATTTTAACTTATAAATGTGGAGCTCATATCCCCACTTACCCTCACAAGAAAAAATATTTCCAAAAATCATACCAAACCTCTCATAAAAATTAATATTCACATTGAAAAGGTTCTGATGTTCTCAAAATACTATTCCCCAAATGAATAACACCTATTGAAAGGTAGAATATCCTTGAGCTGTGTTATAACAGTCCAAATGCTACTAAATATTTCTATTAATATCTTTTTTATCTTATTATTCATAAAGTTACATTAAAATATATTAAAATGATAACATTATTTTTATTACCATACTAATATTTTTTTATAATAATTTTATATTCATTATCCACTATTCTCATTTATTTAAGGAGAATGAAACTATCATTAGTGTGTTGTGTGGACTAAAAAATTTAAGTTAAAACTATTTTATTTTTACATCACCTGCATAAAAGGATTTTTATTGTAGGGAGTTTTATATATTAATATGATATTGATGAAATATTTTACATTCAAAACAAAAAATTATATTACTCATTCCAATAATTCTTTAGAAATCAAATCATCATCCTCCCCTATAGAATGATGTATTCCATTTTTCATTACATAATATCAGGTATAGATATCTGGATGATATTAAAGGGTAAATATTATTTTCATGATGTTTTTATTTATATGGATTTATGTTTGGTGAACCTATTAATTTTATGATCAACAAACATTCATTTTAAATTCAATCGATTAAAAAAATATACTAATGGGAAATTTTTGTCTTCATTCAATGAAATGGCCTAAAAAATAATACCTTCTATTTATATATAATTAATTTTTTTTATGTCAAACTAATAAAATTTAATAATATTGGTTTTCTTCTAGTATAATGATATTAAAACTAAATCATCTCATAATAATTCATCAATCATGTTAGGATCACATTTGGGTTAGTTTAACCTCCAACATGAAAAATAATATGGATTTATTTCATGAATAACTATGAAAATAGAAATATTGGTATAATATGACATAAATTCCTAAATAATGATTTATTTGTAGATTTTATATGAATATTTATGTCAGTAATTATGAAAACACACATCAATCATCATAAATCACCAAAACATGATAGTAAGTGATTTCATCATCATGAATGATGTCTAAAAACCCATCTAAAGATTTTGAAACATCTATACTATTTATAAATCATAATAAGAATTATCTATAATAACCTCGTAAATATGATATTTGTTATAATAATTAATATGAACACCTTTATTATTAAGATAGATTAAATAATCAAAACTATAAACACTTGATACAGAAAATAAGTATAATTAATATAGAGAATGGATATTTATTAAAAGTATAAATAAAAATGAATATGAGAAATTTATAAAATTATATGATTAATATGTTTAGGTTAGTGATAAAGTATGTTAAAGCGCACTAATAGATGTCAGAACTTGAGGTAAGGGTTAACCATATTGAATTCCTCTTTTAGGGGCATGTTTTGTATTCTTTAGCAAATTTAATTTATGTTGTGTACATGATCAATATTTTAGATGTCAAATAAAGTAAATTTTTCATAAATATAACTATTAGTAAATTTTAATAAACTATATATGTTTTTTTAAAATTTATATCCATGCCATATGTGTGTTTCTCCATATCGAATTTCATTCTTTGGGACACACGTTACAATAACCAACTATTTCATTTTATATGGTGATTTCATTTATATTGAAATAATTTTATGATATAATCATGAAATTTAATGGATTTAAAATTATATATATTTTTCACTCATACATATACTTTTGATTACCGAGTTTATAAAAATGTAGGAAAAATTAGTGTTTTCTATTTTTGAAAAACAATTCTAAATATTGGTAAAATGAAAAAAAATTAGCTTCCAAAAAATGAATGCCTATCTGAATTTTGGAAAGTGGATATAGTTGTTGAAAATATTCACCTTTGGGTAATTACCTCAAAAATGTTAGGTTGAGCATTCAATTAAATATTACTCCAATTCATGATTGGTGTGCCTAAGACTGTACACCTTGATAGACACTCTCGAGCAATATGATTTTGAATATTCACAATCTCTTTATGAACCTTTATTATGTATTATTCAAACCCCTTAATACCATTGAATTAAATTACTATCTTCTATGGATAAACAAGAAATAAGAAGTACCCTTACCACTATGTTTCATATATAAGTTTATTTTCCTACTCTATTGATGATACCTCATAGATTCTTTGTTTATTAAGTTATTTTCTAATAGACATTACTATACAATATTGTTATTGGAATTATTTTATTTCAATATTTCTAATTACAATGATATACATATTTTTAATTAGAATTCTATTCCATAGGGAATGATATAAATGGTCTTGTTGGAAATTATGTTGAATACATTAGATATAATCCTTTGATGAGTGGGGTCTATAATTAAATTGACCCTTGATACATAGATAAACCTCATGTGAAAAAACACTTGTGTTTTGAGGTACATATATCATAATATCTATATTGTTTCTTATAAGATTCCATTGAAATCATGTTTTTCTATTAAAAACTATAAATTACATTAGTATAAAACCATTGATTATTATTAACCTTTTTTTCATTTGTTGGCATTTATATATAATTTCAATATTTTAATTTTAAAATGAATTCGTGTTGTTAATTTATTCCTACCAATTCAATTATTCAATGTTTATTTTTATAGATTTTGGGTTATGCTACTCCTTTTGTGTTTCTAGGCCCACCATTAATTATTTTTCATTCCCCAAGAAACCTTGGAGGGAATTATGTGTAATTTTATAGGATATGATGAAACGTATATAATGTTGTGAAAATCTGTTAATGGTTTATATTAATTTATAAAATACAATATCTTCATGAATGTAGTCTTACAAGGATACTAAGTTGTTGTATTCTTCAAAAACTCTTGTATTTGGTACCAATAATGTAATATATATATCATATTTGGGTTTTTAGAGTCTGAGATATTCAGTCACTAATAATTAACCATGATCTATGTAAGAATATGATTCTTATAAGAACAGATAATTGGAGCATGTTTAATATTAATAATCACATAAAATAATATTGTTGGATAAGTGTCACTACCAACACCTTCATCACATAGTGAACAATATCCAATAATATATTGGGTTCACTCTCTATCCTCTTTTAAATCCTAGAATATACTCACTCAACAACCTCATTCATATTATATCAAAATATATAAATATTAACCTAATTCATTGTAAGGATATATAATTATTGTACTCACATCTCATAACGAAAAACACACATATGTGTGCAATAATATCCTAAAAAGATTCATTATTTCATAATAGTATTACAAACCTGTTAGAAAGAAAAATGTTTTATGAAGTAATACATAAAAAACATTATCATCATACATATATAGAAAAACATTACATGAAATCATATGATAATATCCCAAATGATGAAAAAAATCATCAAAGTATGTTGATATATAAGAAAAGTTTATTCTATAAAGTAATTTAAAATATAAATTAAAAATCATGAGAAAATAACCAATATATTTTGATAAAATTTAAAAAATAAAATTTAATGAAAAAATGGAATTTTATTTTTATTAATAAATACATTTATTCTTGTAAAGGAATATAAATTATAATGTAAGGACAATATGGTGGAAAAATCCATTCATGTTTTATATGTTAAAATTGAATACTCATTTGAAACTTTTTTAAAAAGTAAAAAGTGAGTCATATAAAAAAAATACAAAACATTTTATTGATTAATTTCTAAAAAATGTCAAATTTATTGAAAAGTAAATTTCCACAACATTTATGTATTTTAAAATACTTCCATAAAACAATTTTAATATCATGAATATGGAATAGAGGGATTTTCGATGAAGAAGTCGGTGTAGGGTCCACTTTTCTTAAAAAAATGACTCGTTCATTTTAATTACCAAATAAACGAGAATGAAAGGAAATAATAAAACCACAAGAAATAAATAAATTTTTAGAAAATATAATGGGGTTAAAATAAAAGGATTATATAAATTACCAGGTTTTAAATTTTCGACCGATAATCCCGAAATTATGTGAGATTATAACTTAATCCCTTACCTCAAGTCATTATTATTTTTATATATGATCATAAAATAATTTATAATAAAAATTGATTTAATATATATATAATGGTATCATACATATATTACAGTATATCATTCCCTTATAAGTTTTAATTTCATATTTAATAATAATGCTTAATTAAAAAAAATATTTAATAATTCACTATTCCATTTCTCATGTATGTGTTGGTTCAACAATTCTAGTCCTTGAACCTTTGTCATTGTTTTATAATTTCTATAATAATAGTCATGTCATAAGTGTCATATTCATTCATTATATGCAATTTTATATAAATCTATTTAATTCAGTGATGAAAAATCAGTTATATCAATTTGTGGAGAATGTAGTCTATACATATGAATGAGTGAAGATATATTTTTCCCAATAACAAAATAATAATATTATTATTTATTTTTTCAATAATAATAATATCATAAATATAACATATATTCATTAAATTTACCCTCATGGAACGAAATATAAAGCTACAATGAAAAAATCACAGAACGGTATAGAGGTTTTAGTCCACAGAAACACATGATCGATGTTGTCAATTTACAAAGAAATCAGGAGTAAGAATGAATAAAACATTTTATCCTTAAATATTATAAATTATGTTAATAAAATAATATATATCCATTTAATTCAATTAAAATACTGCCCTTGATATATAATAATGAATAACATATCACTTCATGGCAGTGTTAGTCCACACATACATGTGAGGTATTTTTTGTATTTCCAGTTGGATGGAAAAGGAGAAGAAAATGGGTGTAAAATAAAAATAAAAATATTTCAGTATATTATATTTATATATTATATTATATTAATATTCATATGATTGGTTTCAAATAGTTGGAATATTAAAAATATATAAAAAGAACTTTTTTAAGAGTTATAAATGTTATTTTGAAACCCTCATTTGGATTACTCATTAATCATAAAATGATGGAATTTTTGTGAGATTAAAACCTCTAAAATATTAGAGAGAATGTTGAAAATAACTTTGGTAGGACTTGGATGAACTATAGTTCTCAGGTTGTAATACTCCATGATTTTAAAAGAAGAAAATTATATTTAGCTACATAAAGGGAATGCAAAAATAATTTTATCATGTGTCACGCACAATAATCATTTTAGTTTTCATTACACGTAACCCTGATATTTTTATGTTTGGTACTATATTCAACATGAAACACAAAACATAAATGGCCCATGATAAATATTAACATTATAACTTTCCCATTAAATTAGTGGGTTGGAATCATATTATGAACATTATAAAATATATAAATAAATAATTAAATAAATATATTTATATATAAATATGAATTCTCTACCCAATATAAATTATTGATAATCATTAAATAAATAATCAATCAATTTTTAGTAATTTGATTTTATTCTTTTAAAATATTTTTTTTTCTAAATAAAAAACTTATTTTTATGAAAGTAATGTTATAATAAAATGATATAAAATTTAAAACATTTATTATTAAAATTTACTTGAATTTTGGAATCAGAATATCAAAATTTAAATTGATTGAACTTTTGGTATTTTTGGAAATTTATATATTTTCAATGAATAGCAAAAAAAAATTCTAAAAATTCTATTTTTTCCTCGATAAATTATATAATTAAATACTAATAATATGTTTTTAATATTCATTATTTTATCATGTATTATATTTAATTAACCAAACTACATTGAATAAACTTTTTATGTGTTTTTAGTATATGTTTTTCGAACTATAAATAGATTTTTCAAAAAATTATTTTACAATACATAATGCTTATAAAATTTAATTAAATAATATAAAACAAAATGGAGAATGTGTGAATTGAAGGTTATATATTATATTTCATTATATATTAATTTATTTTCATTCATTTATTATCATTATTTATAGAGTTTTTATTGAACCTTATTTTCGGAACTTGTTACTCTTCTTAAAAACCAGCAGCCATTCCACATCTGTGAGATTAATATTAAATTAAATACTTATACATATATGAATTTAATTTTTTACAAATGGATTCAATATTTGGAATCATTCTAATATTTAATTAATAATAAGCTTACCTTAATTTAGGACAATAATTATTAGTGAAAACAGTAAAAATTAATCATTGCAATTAAGGTAAAAATGATATTACTAAATGATTAAACATTAAATAGGAGGTGTAAATTGCATAGATACTTGTCCAACCCAATTTTATATACATAGTTCTACCTTTATGACAATTGGATCTATCTTTATATGTTTTTGGGAAAAATTAACCATGAATGGGGACCTACCTAATCGTAACATTAGTTCATAACCATTAGTTCATTGTTCATAACCATCATGTTTGACTGGTTTTAAAAAGTATTATTAGTTTAAAAACATAATAATTATTTCGTGAATAGTATAATGGATAAGTTTAAATAATTACATCAATTAACATAGTTGACAAACCAAAGTAATTTTTGATAGATACAATAAATATAGCCAAAGCTTCTAATTTAAACATAATTGAGTAGGTAATTATATAAAAAAATTATAAGTGAAATGAATGTAACAAAAAACATGAAAAATATTATAATCAAATTAAATAATTAAAATAATATTATTATTTAGGAAGACAAAGAAAACCCATGATGAATCAAACTCGAGGTAAGGGGTTTTCACATATCACGTTTTTTTTGAGAAATATACCATATTCACCACTTATTTATATTGTGTGGTGTATATTAAAGCACTCCAAAAATTTAAAGTATATACATAATATATGAAATAATATATGACATAAATCAAAAAGAATATATAAAATATTACATCTTGTGAGTATATGATATATTAATTATAATAAATAAATAAAATCCACAATATGTGTTACAGTGCACGAAAAACTGAGTTACACACAATAATTAATTTCTTTGCTGGATTTCAATACACGCATGACTGAGTTTTACTGAATAATAGGAATATTATTATTTAAAATGAAAATCATCTCCAAGTCATTAAATTTATGCTTATAAATAAAATTAAAAAATTTATGAAAATACATTGTTGAATTTATTGGATACAAATTAATTAGAAACGAATATAAATATAAATTGATTATAATGATAATTTTTTTATAAAAAAATATCTATAAATGGAATTTTATATTAATAAATATAATTAATTACTATTATTGAATGATATTAATGAAATTTATATATTTTATACTAATCTAAATGTTTTTACATTCATATAATATATTTTATAGGCATAATATAAGGAAAAAAATAAAAGTTTATACATACAAAACAATATTTATCTAAATGAGGCTTTTCCACTTTTAATGAGGAAATTATTTTAAAACAAAAATTGATTCAATTTAAAAATGATTATTTGAAAAAAAAAATATTTTCCAAATGTGGAATATTAAAATTAGATCTGGGTGAATTTGTTAAGTGAAGTTTCATTTTCTGATGAATAATGAACATTATTGGAATTTTATTGAAAACTATAATTTCATCTAATTAATATATAATAATAAAATTATAAAATAAAATTTATTAGAAGAATTTTTTTCAAATATAATTATATTAATCTAATTGTTTTCATTATAATCTCTTTTAAATTTAATTTAGATTAAAAACTCTGTTATACTTGTGAAACTTTTCTCCTTAAAACCCCAATTTCTTATCTTGTAAGAAAGATTAATATTATAAAAACTTCATCTTATTCTTTCAATGGAATTATAAAAAATGTATTAATTATATATAATAATAACTTATATTATTTATTTTGTTCAAATTAAATTTTTCCCATAAAGATTAGTGAAAAAGTTAAAATTAATTAACAAAATTATGGTTAGAACGAGGTTTTGAGCATTACATGAGTTTGTATTAAAATTAATTTTACAGACATAGGTTTTTTATTTGAAGAATTGTAATTTTTATTTCTATTATTTAGATCTAAATATGAAATAAATATATTTTTAATAATAGTATTAATGGATAAAATATATAGGTAAATAAAAATATACATATTGCCTTGGTAAAAACAATAATGACAAAATTGAGTAAAAATATAGAATAATGAATATATTGATAAAAAAATATTTACTTTTAGTGTTGGTTGTATTTATAAAATAATATTCCTCCCCATTATGGTTATATTTTTAAGGGACATGAGTTGGGGGTGACCTCCCAATAGTGAACATATTTTGGTATTTACATGAATTCCACTCCTCCATTATGAAAAGGAATTCAATCTCCCCATTTGTTCATAAAACCCAAGAAATAATTCTCAACCAAACACTAAAAAATAACTCCCCATTTTCCCTAACCTCATCCTATGGGCCTTAATTAAGAAATATATCCAACCCATTGAGGCCTTTGGTGCCAACTAAAATCAGATACTGAACGAATAGGTAATGTTCATCAATGAATGTTTTTGTTTTATTATTTCCTCAAACCACTTCAATTTATTATATATCATAATATATAATAAATTTTATATATTAAATATAATTAGACTTTTTTATGTTATGGTATTGATCAATCAGTAGACACATTTCTGTCAAATGTGTTATGAAATCATCATTTGTGTTTAAACTAGACTATCACATCATGAACCAATACTTTTCTTTATCAATTACTACTTTTAATGGTTGATAATGATGATTGAAATATTTAAAATAAATGATAATTATTATATTTATGATGTCTTTATACATCAACAACTATTTTATTACATGTACCATCATGATTTCTATTTTTTGGAATATGATAATGTTTTTCGTATGTACAACAGACTACTACCTTGTGAAGTGTTTTGAATCAATAATGATTCATATGAAATATAATAAGGATGGTTTTAACTAAAATATTTGATATATATTACAAATAAAATTATTTTATTATGATAATATAAATGTATTCCATTTATATTTATTTTAATTTAATATGATAAAAAAATGCAAATAGCATTAATGTGTATATATAACTTACAACATCCATGAACATTAAACTTATTTTACTATAACAAAATTTCATAGAATACTCTTAATAAATATATATTAAATAAATATTTTAATTAAATATTGGTTTATATCTTAGATATGATTAAATCATGATTGATGTATGAGAAAAAATAACAATTTAAATCACACACCAAAAAACAAAGTACATTATTTCCCAAAAAGATGAAAAAAATGAATGATTATTAATGAATGAGAGATAATATATTCTAAAATAATCATATATGAAATAATACATATTACTATGGATATGGTGTAAGTTAATAACATGATTAAATCCATTTTACAAGAGGTTATATAGTGTTCAATCAAAAGGATATTTAATGTCAGGGATTTCATGTCAATTGACATTCCCTTGAGGATTATTTGTTATTATGCACAAATTTACCATTATGTTGTTTATATACTACCCCATTGACATAAAATATCATGAATTTTTCATTTTGAAATTTATTTTATGTTTTATTTTTTATTAACTAATCTAAGGGGATTTTAATTTAAATATACCATGTTATAAAAGATAATGTGAAATCTCACATTCTTTTTTATTGTTAACATTCTCTTGAAACAATCACATTATTATAATTATTTGTCATTGGAAATTTTATTTGTATTAAATAACCACATTCTTGTATTATGGTTATTATTATATCTTAAACCACATAAAATGATTACATATGCTGTTAACTTTTATATTTATTTAATTATCAAGGGAAGTACAGATAAATCTGTATTCTTTAATCAATATAAATATTTGAAGGGCATATTGTTTGTTAGATAAATGTATTATTCAATATATTTGTAATTATTTCAATAGGTATGACACAACATGAGGCCCATTTAATGTAATCCCCTTGATACATCAATAGTCTCATGAGATGAATTCTATCGGACAAATACTATGTGTTTGAAATAAGAATGTTTTAAACTATCATCTGAATTTTCTTCATATTATTATGTTAGAAACTATATGGTGAATGTTATTGAAGGTAATGGTGTCATGTTGAGGGGAAACATGATGTCTCATATTAAATAATCTTCATAGTTCATATTTAATTATTATTACCCAATATATTTTCACCATGAAAACATCTATGGATGAATTTTATTATTAGGTGATTGATTAAATGGCATGAGTTTTCTATTATTTTCATTATAATACATGTATTTATTTTTCAGGTTATTTAAATTTAATGTGGGATGTGTTATTTAAATTTCCATGTTGATTATTTCTATTTATTCATGATTACTTCCACTGTATTGAACCCTTAATAATAATTTGATTCCACCCTAATTTTGTTTCCATTCCCCAGGTAATGAAGAGGAACAATTAGAATGAGTTTTCAAGTATGGTGAGAATTTTACTTCATAATGTATTATGTAACATGTTTCTAATAGAAATATAATATGTGTATCTTGTTTGTAATATGGTTTCCATAACTTCTAAATTGATAAGTCCTTTGGGACCTAAATCTATATGAGTTCCAATGTAATAAAGTAAGGCACTGGCTCTGAGCTATGGCTGTTGGGGTGGCTACAATGGGTATCAGAGTAAGTTTTATAGATACCATGGGAACTAGATTTTTGAAAACATTTCTTAGGGAACAATAACGTAATATTTACTTTTAGGATAATTATATAATAACATCATAAAATTTTGTTAAAGAATAGATATTTGGATCTTTATTTCAATACATCCCTATTTGGATAAAAAAGTGGATGTGGTTCTATCATAGATATACCTAGGGGTTATATAGGAAAAGGGTGTGCTGAGATTGAATTGAGCATAACCAGGTACACGAAAACATCCTTATCACATAATTGGTTTGACATTACTTAGAGATACTCTAAGGGTTATTCCCATTTTCATTACAAACCATTAGGAATTATTTTAAAGTAAAGTTATCCCAAAACAAACAAATGTTTATGATTCAAATATTAGCAATAAAAAATATTTTATTTATGTTATGTTTTACACCAAATTTTTAATTAGAAATTAATATTTTAAATTCATTATTTTACGTTCTAATCCACTATATACAACTGTATATAAATGTAATTTAAAAGGAAGATAAATATCTACATTCTGGGAAACTGTAACGATTTACCTAGTGGGGAAGCCAAAATAGAATGTATTGGATTTGATTAAATTATTGATAATTAGGATAGATTATTTAACTTATAAAAAATATCTTTCTTAGAAGGAGAAAAATGTTTGAAAATGCGATTCTCCGACATTATATAACATTATAAGAATGAAGACCTTGTCTTATTAAAAATACAAATCCATTATTTTTTGAGAAATTAATTAATTCTTTAGATAATATATTTACTGAATTGGGATATAGTGAAGAGAATACGGTTACACATGTAGTGTATTATCTCAAAGGTGGTGCTGATAAATATTGGTCATTGATCCAAAATACTTGAGAAGTGGAGTAAATAAAACTCATCTAATGGAATGTATTTCAGGATAAATTCATTGATAAATATTTTCCTTTTGAGAAATAAATCAAAAAATATATTTTACTTAACTTATAGAAAAAGAGGAATAATTTGTTGTGTATTATGAATATAGTTCTTCAAGGTCTTCTAGTTATGATGGAGATTACATATGTAAAAAAGAGAGAAAATATTAAACATTTCTTCAGAGGGATTTCACAAAGTCATCCAAGGTCAATAGTCTTTGAAAGTATTTCATCAGATGTTGAAATCATTTAATGTTATGTGTAGATAGAGAATTAATTCTCTATGTGTTATGAATTTAATCCAATTTTAGAGAGGAATTTGGTGGAATATAAAAAACATAAAAAAATGGAAGAATATAACCAATGATTTTTCTCGAATGTGACAATTATGGGAAGAAACACCCCAGCATTGCTTGAAAGAAATGAGAATTTTGTATAAGTGTGATGAAAAGCCCATCATGATTGTGATTTCATGGTAAAAAATGAAAAGTAAAATTTTAAATGATTACACCCTGTTTTTATAGGGCAGTACGAAAAAAAATTCTAAAAGTATCAATGGATTGTACCTCATAAGACGCTTGGGGATCAAAGTCAAGATTATGCAATTGATATAACAGAAGTTGAATAAATATTTTTTTTATTTGTATTGGGATCCAAAAAATATGGTTTAAATGTATTTAATTTATTATATTATCATTATAAAAATTATTTTATATATATGTATTGTACTGGAGTACTATTTAATTATGGATTTTATAGTCTTTGCTGAACGATAATAATGACTATGAAATTCGATTCTATGAAATATTGGACTTATTTGAAAACAAATGAATTATTGAAATATAAACCTTGATAAGATCAAAATTTTATATAATTATAGTGGGATAAAGATATGATTTATATGAATAAATTAAATGATAATGTATTAACTACCTTGGAAATGAAAAATGAGAAGTTAATTTTGGGAATTCATTGACCTTCTTTCTAAAGTTATGGATATTAATATATTGGTGGGTCGTTATAAGAAACAATTAAAAATGTATTAATTTAAAATATGGATGAGATTTTAAATATTAATGTATTTCTTCAATAAATGGATATTAAAACATATTGGAAAACTTGTGTTGATCATTAAGTTATAATAAAAACTAGAGATCAAAATAATGAATTAAATATTATGATTCGTTATTATATCTGGAATAAAAAATTCATCATAATCTGTTAGAGTTGGGGTTCAAAGGGGAATTGACCGAGGAACAATAAAATGTTGAGATTGTTCTTATAATATTCAATTAATTTATTTAATTATATATTATCACAAAAATTCATTAACTTTTGGAAAAATGATCACAAAATAAAATTTTATAACACTACAATTATTTTTAATTATATAAATGGAATGTTTCACACATGTTTGATTTAATTTTTTGTGCTATTAAAATATCTTTTTATCTCTCACATAATTGTGATCAATGGGATCTATCACCCTCTATCAATATTTGGGTGTCCGTTTTCTCTTTCATGTCCATTGTTTCATTTCAAAACATATATTCTCCTACCAGGAATCATATATTTGTGATTATTCCATATAAAATTTGTACTTATCATTATTTCATATTAGGATGAATTTATATTAACCCTATTATGAATTGGGTTTTTTCACTTATGTTATTTTCAAATATCTAACCACATAGTGATAATATTAGGTTTAAAAGGTGAAGAAGAAATTTAATTAAGGTGGGTATAATGTGACACACTTAAATATTATAATATGAATATCATATTATATAGTGTGTATAAAACAAAACACAAAGCATAGAGGTGTATATAAAATCTTATGACATTATCATACATTTTATATTTAATAAAAACTAATTCTATTATATGTCTTTCAATTCAAGTAACACTATGTTATATGAAACAATGACTTTCATCGATAGAATTTCTTACATCCAAGACCACGTTTTAATGAAATCTATTAATATTATTAATTAAAATGAAAATTGACTATTATTTGTTAAATATTTCTCTATTAAAATTATTAAATAACTCAAAAAATATTTTTGAAATCATTGGCTACCAATTAAATAGAAATTAATGTAAAAAATAAATATAATGGAAATATTTTTATTAAAAACTATTTTTATGCGCCATCAAGAATTTTATTTCAATAAATAAAATAAATTATTATTAGTGTAAAATACTAATAAAATTAAGATATTTTATATTCTATTTTATGTTTTCAAATTCATCTGATATATTTTATAGGTATAAGATAAGAAAAAAAATCTTGTTTTATGCATAAATATCTATATAGTTCTAAAGGTATTTTCACCATCAATTAATGGCACATCTGTTGGAAAACTAAATTTTGAAACAATTATAAATATTTTTTTGACAAAATGAAATGAAAATTTAATATATTAATATAAAAATTATCTTAGGTTTAATCTTTTTTTATTAATTTTGTGAAGAGTCATTTTTTGATGTATATTTAAAAATATTCGAGTCTAATTGAAAACTGCCTTTTCATTTAAATAATTAATAATGTTAAATTATTTTTAATTTATATGTATAATAAAATTAGATCAATAATAAATCTATTAATATAATTGAGTTCATTATAGAATTTTTTATGTTGAATTTATTTAAAAAAAACAAGGAAACTTTTGAACATTTCACTTTAAAAATGTACTCTTTCATTGTGTCTCTGTGATAGATGATAAATTAAATTATATCACTTAGGAGATATAAATTTAAAAATCAGATTCCATATTTTTAATAATAATAATTCATATTGTCTAATTATTCTAGATTATTTTTTTAACATAATGATTAGTGAAAATAGGTAAATTTATTTCACGCGATTAAGGTTAAAATGTATGTTCTTGCATTACATGTATTTGTATTAAAATTAATTTTACACACCCATAGGTTCATTATATAATATATATGACATAATATTTAGAATAATTTGGTATAAATAATATAATTAAACTCTATATAATTATAATATCAATGTATAAATTACCTAGGTAAATAAAAAGATTCAAGATACATTAGTTTAAACTATAGACATAGAAATTGGGAAAACATAATGAGTAAAGGATTAATTGAAGAAAAAATGAATTTAATTTGGTTGTTGGTGGTATATATAATGAAATTAACCCCTATACTCCACTTTTCTCTATTTTTGTGACACATTTGGTATAGAATACATCTCAATAGTTTAAATTTTTGATAAAAAATAAAATGCCACTCATCCCCCATTATAAAATCACATTTACCCTACTAAATACTTCACACCTCCCATGATAATTTTATAAAAAAAACCTACAAATATAACTTAATATTTAAACTATCCTCATCTTAGAATCCTTACTTTTGATAGAATGATAGACATGCAAGTCCTTTAGTGAAAACCAATAGGAGATACCCGAAGAAGGGGTAATGTTCATCAGTGAACACTTTCGATATATTTCTCCATGAAAACCATTAAATTATTTAATTTATTGATTATATAATTAAATAAATATCATCAATATTTTAAGAATTTTTTATTTTATTACTAATACCGTAAACCATAAAAAAATCCATAAAATGGTTTATGAAATCATCATTCATGTGTACGATGGACAACCACCTCAAAAACTGATGATGTCAGGTTTTCCATGACAAATTATCCTGGTTTGAAATAATGATGGACATATTATTTATATAAGATAAATATTATATTAATAAGTTATTTTTTTCTCCATTTTTATTTATTATATAACATGCACCTTCATGCATTCCATTTTGGGGGAATATGATAACATCCTTTGTCTCTATAGTGGATTTCCACCTCATTAAGCAATGTGATTCATTCACACATTAAATGGAATGTATTAAGCATGGTTTTAATTAGAATATTTGATATATATGATACAAAAAATATAAATAATGAATATATATATATCATTAATTTTAATTTTTTTAAAAATTTAATGTTAATGGAATCAACATTCTTGAATATGTACGACATACCGTCTACATGAACTGTGTATTTAAATTCCTATAACCAAATTTTATAGACTAATAAAAATACTTATATAATTTTTATATATAAAATTTAATTTCATCAAATCCTTTTTATGATTAAATCATGTTATTTGAAAAAAGAAAAAAATAACAAATTAAAACATACTCTGAAAACAAAGCATGTTATTAACTAGAATGTTAAAAATAATGAAATATATTTAAAAATTGAGAAACAATATGGTATTAAAGGATAATATAGGATACCATGAATATTAATATCATTATTATGTTAGATTATAACATTAATAAAACCATTTTATAAGATATTAATGAGCTCTCATCCAAATGTAAACCTATGGTATGTCATTTCTCCTAAATTTAAATTCCATTGAAACGTATTTGTTTTTATGAACCAATTCACCATTATGTGGTGTATATACTTTCCTATCGACATTTTATATAATGAATAATTAATTCATCAGAGAAATTTAAATTTAAATTTTAATTATATTCTACTAGGGGTTTTGAATTGAAAATCTAAATGTGATTTTTTTTTTGTGAAATATCACTTTCGGTGTGATTATTATGATTCTCTTAAAAAATCCTATTATTATAATAGTTTTACATTAAAAATTAAATGTTAATTAAATATCAATATTCTAGTGTGATGGGTATGTTTATTTCTGAAAAATTATACAATTTATACAAATAGTGATCACATTGAATGTTATTTGATTATTTGTGGATATATTGATAAATACTTATTCATTAATCAATACGAATACCTAATAAGGAACATATATTATGAGAGAAAAAGATTATGGGATACATGAGGATTTATTTTTATTTCCATGACGTGGGTTGAGAACCATTTAATTTAATGCCCTTAATGCATTTCAAGTCTTAAGAGATTAAATCAGTTTGACAAACCCTATATGTTTGTAACTTGTATGTTTTAAACTTTCATGTGTAAGGGATTGAAAGTAGTAAGGTGTAAAAAATGTTATGAATTTTATTTATGGTATATGTATCATATTTTTGTAAAACATTATGTCTAATATTTTATCATTTCCTTCATTCATATTTAAATGTTATTATACATGAGATTTTCACTATGACCAAATACATGGATGCATTTCATTATCATTTTGTTGATTAAATTGCATGGATTTTTAGTTATCGACATTAAAATATTTATATTTAATTCTCAGTAACTTAAATAGAATTTTTTTTAGTTTTTTATGTTTCAATTTAATTTAATCTTTTTGAATCATTATAGATTCGGCTATAGTTAACCCTTACAGGAGCATTTGAGATCTCCCTTATATTGTTTTTTAATCCATAGTCTATGAAGAGGAACATGTTGAATGCGTTTTAAAGGGTGTTGATCATTTTATTTTGTTATTTTGAATGATAAAATTTGTAATCCCATTGTATAATTGGTATCATATATGTAATCATGTTTCCCAAAATATTAAACCAAGCTGTCCTATTGGATTGGAATAATTTATCTATGCGAATGTAATAAAATAAAGCACTACATCTATAATACTAGGGTTGGGTTATCTAAATAAATTATTCCTATGGTATTATTTTATTAGTTTTATCCTTAAATTCATGTGGATTTATATATCCAATTTTTTATCTATCATTAATGTTGTTTATAGATTCAATGTGACCAAATTAGTAATGGATTTTTTTTTCAATTTATCTTCGTTGAGACATAGGTCATTTAATGTGCCTACCTAATTTAAAGAGGTGTATTTCAATCTAAATTTTCATGTAATATCAAGACATTACTTATTTTCATGTTATTTTTAATGACCAGGAATTTTCTATGTAATTTATATATATATATATATGGGAATTTTATGAGTCCACGAAAATTGAAGGCACGTTATTATGAGGCCCGATGTGTCTGGAATGATTTTCTGAACTTTTTATCAGGTACGTTCAGTAATGGTATGAGCAGGTTTTTCTAACATTTGAACTGGTGCTTCGAATTGAAATATAGAGGCACCGTTGAACTCACAACACCAGTATTTTCTTAAGGAAACCTTCACCTCGACCGTAGTAGGTCGAGGGTGGAAGTTATCTTTGCACATATTTGTGAAGGAATTAAGTAAAATAGATTGGTGTAACTTTTTATTATCTTTTTCTTTGGGATTCCCCATGTGGGTATTTCATGGGTGGGGACCACCTGAACTAAAACCTCCCATGAGAGGTTATGAAGGTGGGGACCACCGAGCCAAACCT
Source organism: Viscum album (assembly GCA_963277665.1). Lineage (NCBI taxonomy): Eukaryota > Viridiplantae > Streptophyta > Magnoliopsida > Santalales > Viscaceae > Viscum > Viscum album. The sequence goes on along the minus strand of OY728155.1, from coordinate 266,080,360 downwards.
CCTATGAGAGGTTATGGTGGTGGGGGAAACCTGAGGTTTAAAACCCCTTGAACTCACTAATAAGTGTGGGGGAGCCTCTTAAACTTCCCCACAAAAATGGTGTCACCCCTTAAATTTATTATGAAAACCTAGTTAATTAATAAAGAGAATTTGAATTTTGTGCCAATGACCCAAATAATAGATAAAATAATCTATTTTTTTGGGATACCTTTCATTTTGTGGGAATTAAGGGAAAAGTCTTGGCAAAAGGGAGATCTTTGGAGACTTGGGAGAAAGCTCTCCAATGAAGAACGCAGACACACGACTTCTTCCTCGGGACATCCTCCAACGTGGGACATCTTCATCAGACGTTAGTTCCTTCCTTCTCTTGGATATCACCAAGAAATCAAATGAGGTAGGGGTTTATTTGTGTATGATTATTTGTGGGAAGTTGTAGGGTTGTTGTTTTAAATTCTTCTCTATTAGATGTTCTTGATTCAAAAATGGTGAACCACATGCTACCGCTCTAACGTGGAGGGAGTTGGCCAAATAAACATGGCCTAAACCCTCGTCGTTCTTCCTTATTATGTTATTCGTGATAGAATATGGTTCCTAACAACATGAAGATAAATTAAGAGAGAGGCCGGATAAACTAGCTGCCTGTGGAAGCACGGCGCCCCGCCGCCCCACTGCTCCGCAGTCTATGACCTCCATGCCCCACGGCCTCGCCACCACCTGCGGCCAAGCTTCCTGAGCTTCCGCCACCTGCGGACTCACTGCTCGAGCTGCCGCCCGCGGCCCCGCCATGCTGTGCTGCCTGCGCCGCCACCCGTGGCCTCCATGCCCGAGCCTCTGCCATTTTCCAAGGCCGAGTGGCCACTCGCTGCCTCACTGAACAAGCTGCCATAGTCGTCCCCAACCCTACCACGTCGACCCGTATCTCCTCTGTTTGTGACCTCGCCAAACCTCCCAATGGTTGCGTAGCCCCGTGGCTGTTCATGCCCCACCAGGGACTGCCACGCCACCCCACGGCCTAGCCGCGCCGCCAACGGCCCTCCGAGCCGCCCTGTGGCTTCGAGCCGCCCTGTGGCCTCGAGCCACCCACATCCCCTTGAATACCTCCCTCCCCCCCAAGAAAAAAGAGACGCAAAATCCAAGACCCCCCCCCATCCCGTTGTTTCCCTCGCGGGCTGGGCCGGGTCGGTCTGTCAGGGTCGGACCGGACCTGAACCCACTTCGACCCATTTACGTGTTTTCTGCCATATCTTTGGCACCTGACGTCCGATTATTGAACCGCCAGTGGTGATGGAAACCATAGAGATATATGGTCCCTTTGGTATACCCCAATAGAGGTTAAGATAATGTTGGGAAACAGTTGGGATGGATCGAACATGGATCAAACCGGTCCCTTGGGACTAAAAGGCTGATAACTCACAGACCGGGTGTCTGATTGACGCATTGTTTGTTGCGTCGAGAACCCTATGACGTGGTCGTACTTCGAGATACATCTTTTTGGGACTTTGTGTATGTAGGAGTATCAAGCAGTGCCTTGGGATGTGGACTCTTCCAAAGATGCGAAAGCCAGGTGCGGGATCCCAGTAGACGGCTATGGTGAGAATACAGACTAGCGACCATGTCTGGGTCAGCTCCTAGGGATCCTTTGTGGTTTAGCTCCTAGAGATCCTGTGTGGGTCATCTCCAAGCGATCCTGTGTGGGTCAGCACCTATAGATCATGTGTGGGTCATATCCTAGTGATCTAGTGTGGTTCAGCTCCTAGTGATCCTATATGGGTCATCTCCTAGTGATCTAGGGTGGGTTAGCCTCAAGCGATCTTGTGTGGGTCAGCTACTAGAGATCCTTTGAGGGTCAGCACCTAGTGATCCTATGTCGGTCAGCTCCTAGAAATCCTTTGTGGGTCAACTCCTAGCGATCCTGTGTGGGTCAACTTCTAGAGATTCTGTGTGGTTCAGAAGTAGAGCCTCTTAATGGAGTAAGATGATTTAGTAGCTATAACTAATAATCTCTACTACCATGCTCAAGTTATACCAAGTGTGAGATGAGTTCGTACCGATGTGGTACTTTCCATTGTGGTAATACCTTGGTGGTATTCTTCTGTGTGTCGTACATGTCTAGTACTTTCCTTTGTGGTTTTCCTTCCTTTGTGGAACAGTTGAGCTTTGGGATTTTGGGTTGGACCATGTGTTACCTCATGATTGAGATGGGTATAGTTGATAACTTAGCTATATGTATGGGCATATACCTATGTAGATATGAAAGTTGACTTCATATATTGAGGTTTATCTTTTGTGGATTTTTTATGCCTTTAGTGTCTTGGGGTCCCTATTGAGTATCGTTATACTCACCCCTACATGTGATATGCCTGCACTTCATTGTGTTTGGTGCAGATTATGGATAGTGCTGACTGAGGGCGAGAGTACTAGGACTGGACGATACTCGGAGGTGAACCATATGGCGTGTCGGAAGGCAGAAGAGAGATGCATATGTGGATTGCTAAGGAGGTGATCTATACCTACCCTTGAGGTATGAACCTCTGAGGACAATCCAGTAGATGTCTTTCTCATTCTTCAGTTGTATTGAATTTCAGTGGTACTTGTACCAATACTGTTGGGCTTGTATTCCATCCCATTTTACCTTCAGAACGCTTTTGGTTATAATGTTTTATTGTGTTTGTATCTTGTTGTGTGCTTGGTTATGTGATTTTACAGGATATAAAGTCAATTCCTTCCTTATTTTAGGAAATATGCCTTTTAGTGCTAGTCTCCAGCCCCTGACCTATGGAAGGAGGGCTTCGGGTATTCACGGCACGGGCCCCGTGGGACGGGTCGTAACAAATTGGTATCCGACAAGTCGATTATACCACAATACAGAAGACTCATATCTTTCTTTAAAGGGATATAGTGTTATGTGTAGTGAGTGTGGATATCAGTTTAGGGAATCGAGTATTGGTTCGGCGGCCGACGTATCCATACACCAGGACCTTTACATCTAATTTCCCACTCAGTTCATGAAAACACTGATAGTATGTGTTTTTTTAAAATTTTTCTTTGTGATCTTTTGATTCAGCTCACCAAGTATAACTTATTGACCATGGTGCACATGTATCTTTTTATGATTCCTCCACACAAACAGCCAGCTAGGGTTCTAAGAGTTGTACACACTGATATCCCACTGAGCGACAAGGCCTTGGTGTAGCGCCCTCTTATAGTAGAGGAACCAGTAGAGGCACTAGCAGTACCATTACCCGTTGGGCCATTGATGCCCCCAAACCCAGCAGAAGAGTGTGCATGTCTCTTGAATTCATTCCATTAGTTCCAGCACCATAGTCCACTAAGGTTCAGGGGAGAGACAGACCCACAGGCAGCTGGGGATTGGCTGGAGGCTATGGTGAGAGTCTTCCGACTCATAGGGACACCTGCCGATGTCATGGTGATCATTTCCACCAGTCTTCTACCAGCAGCAGTAGGTAGATGGTGGATCTTGATGCTCTAGGTTGATGATGTGGAGATAATTCTCTAGGTAGATTGTGAGAGCCTATTTTGGGCTGAGTTTTTTCTACCGATACTTCGTGTAGTGCACATTCAAGAGCTACTTCTTCTACAGTAGGTCAACATGAATGTGGCTTAGTACTTAGACAGGTTCACGGACCTCTCACGCTACTCCACATATATGGTGTGAGACCCATTCTTGAGGGCTCGAACCTTCGAGCATGGAATTAGGAATGAGATCGGGTCTTCAATTATCTCACTCAGCATCTCAACGCATGCGGGGGTGTAAGAGCAAGCCCTTTTAATGGAGGGTATTCATACTGAGTAGTCACCAGCAGCGAGGATCACCACTAGTCGTCTCGTAGTGGAGTCTTATACAACTTGCATCAAACAGATGACATAGAGGTCTAAGAGGACCAGACCTACAGGTGGAAGACCGTAGGATTCAGGGTCAGTTGTACGAGACACCTGAGGTAGAGGCATTTGTTCCAGGAGTGGGATGTGTTATGCATGTGGTGGGCAGGGTCACATGTCTTGTCACTGTCCGACCTGCTGTACAGATGATCAGAAGCTGGTCGAAGGACCACCGAGGTAGAGAAAAATATTTGAACGAGGAGGTCCATTGGGAGAAGCCAGACATGGCAGAGGAGCTGGTCGAGCATATGGAAGTGGGATACGATTCGAGATGTTACTGCCTCCACCACCAGGAGGTCCACCCTGACTACAAGGAGAATGTGGAAAAGGAGAGCTCAACTCCATGCAGTTGATGCCTACTTTCACGATGATTCGGAGATGATACGAGGTATGATATGTGTTTATTCCACATTAGCTGCAGTACATATAGACACAGGTTCCAGTCATTCTTTTATTTCCACTTCCCTAGTTTGGAGCTCACAGATTCCGACGGAGCAATTGGCTCGATCCATACAGTTATAGAATCCTAAGGGAGGGGATTCGACGTTTAAGCACTGGTTCGAGCAGTGTGAGATTACTCTAGGAGGTGATAGCTTCAGCTGGGATCTCATAGTAGTAGAATCAAGTCCTTACAACATCATCTTGTTTATGGACTGGTTATCTACAGTCCATGCTCAGATAGACTGTATTAGGCACAAAGTATGGTGTGTCTTCCCGGATGGTACCAGGTTCACCTTCACTGGTGAAAAGGGATCCTTTGTAGCATAGGATGGACTTACCCGAAGGAGGGTTCATCTAATTACACATCAGTTGTCTCACATTACCCTCAGAGCAGTTGATGTGGAGAGTCTGAGTGATCCTATAGTGGTAGACCAGTACCCAAATGTTTTCTCTGATGATGTTTCGGGTCTACCTCCTCGAAGATATGTGGAATTCTACATTGAAGTGTACCCCAGGACGACACTAATAACTACACCAGCATATTGGATGGCTCCTGAGGAGCTTCGTGAACTACGGGTGCAGCTAGAGGACTTGTAAAGGATGGTATTAATTAGGCCTACTGTTTCTCCTTGGTCTGCTCAAATATGTTCACCAAGAAGAAGGATGGGTGTTTGAGACATTTTTTCGACTATCGGTGTCAGAACCAGGTGACTATGTAGAAAAAATACCCACTTTCGAGGATTAACAACCTCATTGATCAGCTGAAGGGATCATGGTGGCTCTTGGAGATAGACCTCAGATCAGGCTGTCACCAGATCAGAGTACGAGATGAGGATGTGAAGAAGACAGTTTTTAGATGTCGGTATAGCCATTACGAGTTCTTTTTTATGACATTCAATGTAACCAATGCTCTAGTAGTGTTCATGGGACTCATAAAAAAGATCTTTCGGCCATAACTTGATTTATTGGTAGTAGTCTTCATCGACAACATTCTGAAATACTCATCTACTGAGGAGGAGAATGCCAATCATTTATAGGTAGTACTGGACAAAATCCAAGAGTACTAGCTTTATGGTATGCTCTCGATGTGCCAATTTGGTATCTGAGAGGTTCACATTCTGGGACATGTCATATTGAAGGCTGGGGTTTGAGTGGATCCAGCAATGATTGAGGTGGTACTTTCTTGGGAGCCACCTAGTAGTTTGACGGAGGTACGACATTTCCTTGGTTTGGCTAGATACTGCCATGGGTTTGTGCTAGATTTCTCCAGAGTTGCAGCACTACTATCAGCCTTGACAAAAAAGGGGAAACCCTTCGTGTGGTTGGAGAGATGCCATCAGAGTTTTCAGGAGCTGAGGCATAGGCTAACTAGTGCCTCAATCTTGAGGCTTCCAGAAGAAGGCGTAGAGTACATAGTCTACTACGACGCATTAGGGACCTAACTCAGATGTGTCCTGATGCATGAGTGTGCAATGATCGTTTATGGTTCTCAACAGCTGAGACATCATGAGAAGAACTATGCTACCCATGATAGGGAGTTTGCAGCAGTCATCTTTGGCATGATGATGTGGAAACATTACATGATGGGATAACGTTTTGCAGTGCACTCTGATCAAAAGAGTCTCTAATATATCTTATCTCATAAGGACCTAAACCCGAGACAACAATGCTGGATTGAGTTCCTCTAGGAAAATGACATTGAGATAGTCTATAATCCTGTTATGGGGAACATTCTAGCAGATGCACCTAGCAGGAGTATTGGTATACAGCTGTTAGGTGAGGTAACAGAGCAACTAGAAACTTTGCAGATATCCTTTGTGTATAGAGATGGTGCGTCATTTATTCAGTGTCTTACAATCACTCCCATACTTTTTCATCAATTCAGGGAGGCATAGTGTGGGGATGCTGATTGCAAGACGCGACGTGATCAAAAATCCATAGGACAAGCACCTGATAGATTTTATCAAAGTGGGGAGCATGTCATCCTCTTCAAAGGATGTACCATGGTTCCAATGTCACTTCGGGAGGAAGTTTTGAGGGAGTTACAATCATCCCCTCTAGCGGTAAATGAAAAAGTGGCAAAGATGTACCAGGATCTTCGATAACATCACTGATGGACGAGAATGATGAAATCAGTAGCAGAGCTTATCTCTCGATGCATCACATGTCAGCATGTGAATGTGGAGCATCAGGTTCCAGCATGCTTGGTTCAGCCTTTAGAGGTCCCAGAGTGGAATTAGGACATAATATCCATGGACTTCATGGCAGGACTTACACGTAAATCTCAAGGTCATGACTTGATTTGGTTGATCATCGACTGAATCACCATGTCGTCCCACATCCTATTGATCAGAGAGCAGGGTTCGGTAGAGATCTTGGGACGCCTCTATGTATAGGAGATTGTGTGACTACATGTAGTACCCTCTACAATTGTCTCCGATCGGGATGCACATTATACTTCCCGAATATGGAAGGGGTTTTAGAAGGCTTTCAGGATTCAACTTTGTTTGAGGCCTTCCATCCTCAGACGGATGGAAAGACTGAGCAGACCATTCATACCCTTGAGGACATGCTATGGGAAATCATCCTTGACTTCAGTTGCAGTTGGGAGGATCACTTTCCATTGGTGGAGTTTGCTCACAACAACAACTATCACTCCACCATTGGGATGACACCTTTTGAGGTGTTGTACGGGTGACCTTGCAGATCACCTTTGTGCTAGATAGACCCAGGGGAGTCAGAACTAGTGGAACCAGAGATGGTATGGGGTACCATAGAGAAGGTGCAGATCATCCTGGAGCAGATAAAGACTTCTTAGTGCAGGCATAAGTCATATGCCAACAAGTTATAGAGACCTATGGAGTTTGAGGATGGCGACCACATCATTCTACAGGTTTCACCTCGATGAGGTTTGTGGAGATTTGGCTGAGCCCGCAAGTTATCTCCGAGATTCATCGGACCTTTTCAGGTACTCAGCAGAGTTGGAAAGGAGGAATACCGCTTAGCTCTTCCACCTTAGTTGCACTGAGGGAATGACGTCTACAATGCATCCCAACTGGGGAGATACGTGCATGACCCTTCCCACATCATCGAACACAGAGATTTGGACATTGATTATGCAATGACGTATCCTAAGATTATAGGAGATATTTATGATCAACAAGAGTGTGTCCTTCATGGACAGTTGATACCATTAGTACGCGTTGGCTAGCAACAGGAGAACCTCTAGGAGAGCACATAAGAGCAGGAGGCTCAGATGTATTCTCAGTTCCCCCACTTGTTTACATAGTTTGAGATGTGGCTTACAGGGATGTAGTTCCCTGAGGTGGGGAGAATGTAGAGACCTAGAATTTTCCATGTAATTGTTTTTATATATGGGAATTTTATGATAATATGAAAATTGAAGTTGAATAATTCTGAGGCCTGATGTGTCCAGAATTATTTTCTAATGATTTTATTGTGTGCATTCAGTAAACTTATGAGCAAGTTTTCTTAATTTATAACTGGTGTATAGAATAGATATCTGAGGGCACCATTGAACTCGCAGTGCTGATATTCACTAGAGGAGACCTTCACCACAACCGTAGTAGTTCGAGGGTGAATGTTTGTTTTTCTTATATTCGTGAAAGAATTATATAAAATAAAATGGTGTAACTTTTTATTTTATTTTTCTTTGGAATCCCCAATATAGATATTTCACAGGATGTGGCCACCTGAACTAAAACCTCCCATGAGTGGTTATGGAGGTGGGGACCACTAATCCTAACCTCCCATGAGTGGTTATGGTGGTGGGGACCACTCGAGGCTTAAAACCCCTTGAACTCCCTCATAAGTGTGGGGGATCCTCTTAAACATCCCTACTTAAGTGGTGAAACCCCCATAAATTTATTATGCCAACCTAGTTAATTAATTTAGCCAATTTGAATTTTGTGCCAACAACCTAAATAATAGATAAAATAATCTACTATTTTGGGCTACTGTTAATTTTTTTGGAATTGAGGGAAAAGGATTGGCATAAGGGAGAACATTGGATACTTGGGAGAAATCTCTCCAACGAAGAACACCGACAGACAACTTATTCCTCAGGACATCCTCCAATGTGGGACATCTTTAACAGATGTCCATTATTTCCTCCTCTTGGACATCAAGAAGCAATCAAATGAGTTAGGGGTTTATTTTTGTATGATTATTTGTGGGAATATGTAGGGTGTTTGTTTGAAATTCTTCTCTCTTACATGTTCTTGATTCAAAAATGGTGAGCCAGTTGCTATCGCTCTATCAGGGAGGGGGTGAGACAAACAAACATGGCCCGACCCCTTCGCCATTCATTTTTATTGAGTTCTTCACGATGGAAGAAGGTGTCTTATACCACGATGATGAAAAAAGAGAGAGGCCAAATGAACTAGCCGCCGACAGAGGCATGGTGCCCCACCGCCCCCTGGCTCCACCGTCCGTGACCTCTACACCCCATGACTGAGCTGCTTCCCACGGCTGATCCACTCAAGTCGTTTCCGTCATCCGAGGTTGCGCCACTGCCTAAGGCCAGCCACCCAAGCTTCCACCCTCGTCTAAAGTCTCATCGCCGCATGCGGCCTCGCCGCCCTCGTCATCGCCGCCATCCATGGCAGAGCTGCCACCTGCTACCTCGCCGCATGATCCGCCGCTGCCGTCCGCAGCCGAGCCCCCTCCCACGGCCTCGCCCCTGAGCCGCCACCGCCGTCCACATGCCTACCTCTTTGCCCCATAGATCTGCCTTCCATGGCCTCACATGGCCACCTAGCGGACGCGTCTCCCCACGGCCTAGCCGTGCCGATGTGGCCCTCTGAGCTGCCCCACAGCCTTGTGCCATCTGTGGCCTCGTCGCGCCGCCCACAGCCCTCCGAGCCGCCCCGGATCCTCATGCCACCCGCAGCCTCCAGCGACCCCCCCCCCCCCCCGATGAATCACAGGATCCGTGAACCCCATGGACCCTCGTGATCCTCATGAGTGGGGCCCGACCCAGCGGGTTGGGTCAGGTCGGTCTGACTGGGTCTGACCGGACCTGGACCCACTGTGACCCATTTACACATTTTTGACTATATATTTTGCACCTGACGTCCGATTGACGAACCGCCAGTGGAGATGGAAACCATGGAGCAAGATGGTACTTTGTTATACCATAATGGAGATTTGGATAATGTTTGTAAATGGTCAGGCTGGATCAAGCACGAATCCAACTGGGCCCTCAGGACTAAAATGCTAATAACTTACAGACCGAGCATCTGATTGATGCACCGTATTTTGTGTTAAGACCCATATGATGTGGTGGTCCTTTTAGATACCACTTTGTGGGACTTTATGGTAGTTAGAGTATCACCAATTGGATTAGGGAGCAGACTCTCCCAGAGACGAGCAAGCCTAGTGCGGGATCCCAATTGCGGGCTGTGATGAAAAGACTAACTAGTGACTCTGTCTGGGTCAGCTTCTAATGATCCTGTGTGGATCAGCTCCTAGTGATCTTTTGTGGGTCATCTCCTAGCGATCCTATGTGGGTCAGCTCCTAGCGATCCTGTGTGGGTCAGCTCCAAGATATCATGTGTGGGTCAGCTCCTAGCGATCCTGTGTGGGTCAGCTCCTAGAGATCCTGTGTGGGTTAGCTCATAGGGATCGTGTGTGGGTCATCTCCTAGAGATCTTGTGTGGTTCAACTCCTAGCGATCCTCTATGGGTCGTCTCCTAGAAATTTTGTGTGGGTCACCTCTTAGCGATCCTATGTGTGTCACCTCCTAGAGATCTTTTGTGGGTCAGCTCCTAGAGATTATGTGTGGGTCTGAAGCAAAGCCTATTAATGGAGAAAGATGATTTAGTAGCTATAACTAATCATCTCTACTACTATAAACAAGATATAATTTTTGTGAGAAATGTTAGTACATTAGTGTTACTTTCCTTTGTGGTAATACCTTGGTGGTATTCGTCTTTCTGGCGTACTTGTGTGGTACTTTCCTTCATGGTTTTCCATCCATTGAGGAATAGTTAATCTTTGGGCTTTTGGGTTAGACCCTATATTTCCTCAAGATTGAGATGGGTATACATGATAACTTAGGTATATGTAAGGTCATATACCAATGTAGGGTTGACAGTAGACACCATACTTTGAGGTTTATTATTTGTGGATTTGTGAGACCTTGAGGGTCTCAGGGTCCCTACTGAGTATCGTTATACTCTCCCCTGCATGGTCAATGCCCGCACTTCATTGTGTTAGGTGTAGATGACAGACAGCGCTGATAGAGGATGAGAGTACTAGGACTAGACGATACCTGGAGGTGGACTGTATGGCGTGTCGGTACACAAAGAAGACAGGAAGGCATGGAGTGCTAAGGAGGTGATATGTACCTACCCTTTAGGTAGGATCATCGGAGGACAATCCAGTAGCCCTCTTTCTCTTTCTTTAGTTTTATTGTATTTCAGTTGTACTTGTACCTTTACTGTTGGGATTGTATTCCAAACCCTTTTAATTTCATCACTCTTTTAGTTATACAGTTTTCTTGTGTTCGTATCTTGATGTGTGCCTGGTTACATGAGTTTATAGGATATAATGGAAAAGAATTCATAGTTTTAGGGAATATTCCTTTCGGTGCTAGTCCCCAACCCCTAGATAATGGAAGGTGAGATTAGGGTAGTTATGGAACGACCCCTAGGGGACAAGTCGTGCCATTATTTTTAGTTTCATTCAATGTATTCCTCTCAGGGGGATTTCGATTTAATGATACCAATGTGGTAATAGTTTTATTTTATAATCTCATCGTTTATTGGGATTTTTTTATGATTATGCATCCAATGATTAGATTATATGATCAACATCACAAGAAAAACATGTATTCTATTCTCTTATGGTTAGTCTTGATATTTAGAAGTGATAATACCATTTTAGAACACTTTGGTGAATAAAATTGTTGAGAAATATATTTGTATGAAAATCCCAATTTATTTCTATATCAGGTTGGAAATAATTTTTCTTAACAAATCCGGTTTTATATTTTTTATTCAAAATTGTTTTTATACATTTCAAGATGATCTATCAATGAAATTATTTCCCATTTTTAAAAAAAAATTCAATGTAATAATATTTTCTCTATAATATTAAAAAAATTCTAATCGATTTATTATGAAAATTTAATGTTCTTTACAATATGTAATGATATAACCAAAAACAAGAACATAATATCATTAAATATTCCATTGAAATTTTACAAAGTTATTTTTAATGATTTTTTTAATATTCTATAAATTCAATATTTTAAAAAAATGCAGTTTAATGAATTATTTTCCAAAATATCTTATGTTTTAAAATATTAATTTCAAAATGAAAAAGATATTTTCCTCAATAATGATTTTAATGATATTTTAATCGTATTTCCATTCATAAATTTCATAATCCCTTAATGTTATTTACCATTCACAATATATAATTGGTATTAAAATCAAACTCATTATTTCTATGGATGGAATATGATTATTTCAAATAGATTGTTATGAAACCAATTTTTCATCTATGAGCTAATCATGTTTCAAAGAGAATGTAATAAAAACTCCTATATTCTATGGTTTAATCACATTTGAAAGTGATTTTTATAGAACCCATTTATTTTATACTATTAAATCATATGTATAGGAGATTTAAAAGAATCTATTTTCATTTCCCTTGGTTAATCATGTTATATATAGAATAATGATTATTTTTTTTATTTTTATGATGAAACACAAGCTATATGTTCTTTATTCGTGGTGTGGTACATGGAAATTACATATATAAGGGGGAATCCTATACAACACCAGGTGATCTCGTCAATGATTCTACTAGGGGGTGGCTGAGATAGCACTGGGTGAGCATATTACAACTTATATGATGGGTGACCAAGATAGAATTGGGTGAGCCTTTTACAACATATATGAATGAGTGGCCCCAATAAAATTGGGTTATCTCATTAAAGTTCAAATTATGGGAGTCCATAGACAGTTCCCCAATTCAGTGGGTAATGAATTTGAAGGAATTTGTCCATATGGTTATTCTATTTAATTTGTTTTGAATAGTTTATATGGACATGAAGATATATAATACTGAAAAGGGTTTTAATTTATTGTTATTTGTGAATATTGTATCTCATTATCATGATTGATATCACATGTATCATGATTGTTTGATTCTGATCAATATTTTATAATATATGTTCTCATATTTGATTATTTAGGTTTTTATGGGTATCAATTCTTTTTTGATTCACAATTACACTCTGATTATTTCTTCAAACCCTATTCACTTATTATGATCCTTGATGACATTAAATTAATAAAGAATATATTTAACCTAACTAAGAATTTCAGATAACCCCTATTATGATTCCTTTTCCAAAGGTTAACAACTACTATGTTGAATGAATTATTACTATAATTGATTTCATATATAATATTATGATGTCTTGATGTGAAAACGAAATGTCAGGTTAAGAGGGATAATTGCTTATTTAAAGACATGTTAATTGTTTTTGTATGTTTGTATCAAAATTTTATAAAATAATAAAACAAAAAGGTCCTTAAGGATATAAGTGTTAAAATTTTTCCATTAGATGTTTTATTTTTTGGATACAAAATACTGTGTCATAACATTTGGAAATAAATCCGAAAATGTAATGTTTAAAATTTCATCATCGAATCCTCTAGTGTGAGTACTGAAATGTTATAGTTGTTCTCCAAAGAAATGTGTTGATTAAATTATTGATTAGGATGATTTCATGTGAGGTAATCTTAATAATTACATATTCCATCATAGGATAATAATATTATAGTAGATAATAAAATCATATTCTTAGACACCTCATTTGGTGGTTTTAAATAGTAAAACTATTCGAGGATATTAATAAAATATTTTGTTGAGATGTTTCATTAGTTTGAGGTATGTTTAACCCCTGAGATCAAAATTATGTGTTATTTAGGGTGGAATTATTCTTCTTGTTTATAGAAGAAAAATGGGGATAACCCATATTTTGTGGGATAACACATATGTTGGGTGATAACCCCTCTCCCCCGATAAGGTGGTGGGGTTGGATCCCATGATAGAACGATGAAAAAGGTGACATGCCTAACACAAAACTACATGATGTCCTAGTTAGTATGAAATTATTTATAGGTATATTAATTATAGAAACAAATGGTATTTTATTTGAGGAATAATTCTTTATTTATAATTGAAGAATATATGATCAAATTTTTATAATCCATGGGTTTTGAACATAGATAAGAGGTATTTGGGGAATTTTACGAAAGGTATTTATAATGTTTTTGTTTGAAATTTTGGTATAATAGTTGATTTAGAATATTAATGTATGATAGGAAGGTTTATCCATGTTTTTAATTATCATACCACATAATAACAATTTTTTGTTTCAATTAATTTCTAAAGATTGGTGGAATAGTTTAACAATACCATTTATGTTTATATTGTCTTTAAAATTTGATTTCCGCCCTTCAGTAATGGAAAAATTAATCTTCAATACTCAACATTTAGAGAAAAAGAAACAATTTGGTGGAAATTGGTTAAAGTATGAAATTATAATCATCATGTTTGTATATTTCCATATAATCTAAGTATGGATGATAAGAAAATGATTCATCACCAGGAATATGACATTAAAAAAAGGATCCAAGTGTAATCCGTTATGATAAATTGTTTATCTTTATAATCATCATATATTTACGGTTTTGAGGCCCTTAACATTTCAATGATCAATAAAATTCTTCAAATCAATGACCTCTATCACCATTTACAATTTTTTATGTTTTTCTTCCATTTCATCCTCTATTATTTTATTGGGAATCCTAGTTATGTATTATTCAATATTACCTTTTACTCTCATAACACTATTATAAAAGTTTTTTTTACCCTTATTACAATTTAGGAATACAAAACATGTTTTTTTAAATTTATAACCATCAATTACAATGTTTGAAATCAAATAGTGAAGAATCAATTTATTAATTTCAGGGTGGGGGATGTAACACCCCCATATTTTAAGAGATGTAAATTATACGCAGTAATATAAAAGAAATCTATCCTTAAGGGTATTGCTCAATAAAAAAAACTCCCATTATATCTTGGGTTATAATCAACCATGGTATTTTTTTGATCGATATCGTATTCAACACAAAACACCAAAGAAAAAATTCCCACAACTTACATTACCTTTACAACATAGCCCTTAAATTAGAGGGTATGTATAACATTTACTAATTTATGAAATATGTAAATAATAAAAATGTATATATATATAAATTTTATACTCAATATAATTTATTGACACATATTTAGATCATAATCAATCAACTTTTAGTAAAGTGTTTCTATTATTTCAAAATATGATTTTTTTGAAAAATAAATGTTTTTTGATTTTTAATGATTTTTTTATAAAATTTTGTAACTTTTAGAAATTTATTTTTTTATATTTATATATTTTTTGGAATATAAATAAATAAATTTTCATTGGGTGAATTATTGTGATTTTGTTTGAAAATAATTATTTTCCAGTGGATTTTGAATAATATTTATTTTTTTAAAGTAATTTTTATTTAATAAATTTTTTAATTTAAAAGTTTTAATATGGTTTGAATATTTTTTTCATCTAATATATTTTATATTTAATCAAATTAATTATTTTTAATAAATATTTTATGGGTTTTTAATATATGTTTTTTTGTTTAAAAATGGATTTGTCAAAAAATTGTTATAAAATTCCTAATGATTCTTAATTTTAATCAAATAAAATAATACTTAATTAGGAATGTTTTAAATGTAATATAAAGAATATATATTATTAAATACTATTTTTTCATACAATTTTTTTTATTATTCATAGAGTTATTATAGAACTATATTTTTTTAGAAAATAATCTTAAGAAAAACCTGTTGTCTCACCGCATCAGGAGGATTAATATTAAATTAAATATTCACACATTAGTTATTGAATTCAGAAATGGATTCTTTATTTTGAATTAGAATAATGTATTATTTCTAATAAGTAAAATTAAATTTTGATAAAAATGATATGAAAAAATAGTTAAAATTAATCACAACGATTAAGGTTAAAATGAGTTTATCAATGGATTAAACATTAAAATCAAAAGGAAAAAGACATTAAAACATGGTCAAAATAGGGGATACGGAAATATTTTTATCATAATGATATTATTATAGATTTATCTGAGTTCTTGGGACACTTCTCTGGGAAGGTATCCTATATAAAGAGAAAGTAATGAAAATGAATAAAAATAGTCTTTCCCCCTTTAATTAATATAAATTGTTTATATATGGACACATATAATATAGGTTTATTTATTAATATTATTAAGAAATATAAATTTGTTTTTATATAATATTAACTTATATTTATTTTTTAGCGATGAATTTATTACTATAAATACATAAGTAATGTTAACAAGATAATTATTTAGTTAATAATTGACTAAAATTAATGATATAAAACATTAAAATTTAATTCAATTCAATTAATTATTTCGTTAATTGTTTTTTTAGATGAATATATCATTTTACACATGCTTAGAAAAATATTCTCTAAAAAAATTGTCTTGAAATTTTAAAATTCTTGTTAAATTATGAATATCATGATTTACATTAATTTAATTTTATAAAAAAGATAATTTATTAAATGACATTAAATTTCTAAAACTCATATATTCATTAGAGTGATTTTTTATGTTAATTAATTTCCATTATTTTCTATTTATGGAAAAATTATTATTTTATAATGACCATATTTATTTCGAAATGTCACAAAACTATGATAGTGTTGTTTAGGTTAAAAGTGTGATTGTGGATGTTACATGTGCTTGTGATAAATTTAATTTAATAAAATCATAGCAGTTTTATTTGATAAATTATATTATCTAATTATAATACATGAAATAATATTTTATAATAATTCTCACATAAATTTAGTATTAATAGATAAATGACTTCATTTAGAAAACTAGTTTCCATAATGAACAACCAAAATGAAATAATAAGGAATCATAGAAGTAAAGGAAATTTTTTTAAATTTTTTTTTTGTGTTTTGGATGTATTTATAGACAATATCATCCCTCCACACAATTAATTATCAATTTTTGATCCATATTTGGTAATTTTGACTGCCCAATAGTTAATATTTTTCGGTATTTAAAAGAATGACAATCCTCATCAACTATAAAAGTGCATTGAAAAACCTCACATATTCACACCTATTTTACCATTTAATTCATCCAATACCTAAGAAAATCACTTCCCACTATCAATCCTATTGTACTAGATTATGTTTACTAGAAAAAAATTCCAAGGAAGAAGTTACACAGAGAAGATGTAACATTCATCTACGAGCATTTTTGTATTATTTAATTCTCCAACACCTTCAACAATTATTATAGCATTGTGATATAATAACATAATTATATCACATAATATATAATGTTTTTATATTATCATCATTACCTAAAACCTCACACACTTCGATCATATTGTTATGGAAATTATCTTTCATGTGTACGACAGACTATCGCCCCGCAAAGTGATTTCATTCATTTTTTCATTACTACCTCTCTTGACTGGGAATGATGATTAATATAAAGTTTATATTTTGTATATATAATATAATTATACCTATGGTGTAAATATATCATAAATATCCTTTTTATTTTCCATTCCCGAAGGGATACTATAATTTCTCTGATGCGTGTGATAGACTATCGCCTTACAAAGAGATGTGGTAGATTTTTCACTAACACATTACATGGAAGGTAAGAAGGATAATTATAATAACTTAATGTGATATACAGGAAATATTTATGATATTCATGAAATATTTTTGTTTTTGGAAATTTAAAATATCATTTAATTTTTACTAATTCACTTAGTGAAATAAATGAAAAATTCATTCATTTGCATATGTATTGAAGCCTCTTCAAAGAGATTTGATTCATTTCTTTATCCCCATATGAGAAGAATGATATAAATAAGTATATAAAAACATATAATATTGTATTTATGATATTATTATCATTATATAAAGAAAATATTTACTAACTATCTTTCAATAATGACCATTGAAAAATGGAAATGATACTAATTGGTACATACAACCTACTATCTCCATGATCGTAACATTAGTTCATTTTTCCTAAAAATCATTAATTATTGGATTTAAAATTAAAATTTATGTATAATTATTATAATTATTTCATTTTTTATTATTTTGAATAAGTATAAATAATTTCCAATTTAACCATATTGATCTTATAAAATTCAATTTTGACACAAAGAAATAATATGGGAAAACAACCGACTTAAACAATATTGATTATGTAATTATATATAAAATTATTATAAGTTAAATAAAATTAATACTAAACCTGAAAGAATATAAATAAAATAAATGAAGAACATATTTTTATTATTCATGAGGTTAAATTAGAAGTGTGGTGAAACAAACATGATGTAAGGGTTTTTCAAATAGCACATTTATTTCTATGAGATATATGTCACATTCACTAATTATTTTTATAATTCAGTGTATATACACCCCATAAATTTATTTTATTAATTATATCCCAAAAATAATGGTGAATTTCATAACCATTTTATGATCTATATTTTAAGGGTTTTTAGGTATGAATGTTACCAAAGTAGTAATGGAGTTTTTTCAGAATTTTATTTCATTGAGATGTTAGTCATATTTTGTAACTATAATCCTTAATGTGATGCATATACATACCCTATGAAAGTAATATTTGGAAATTACTTATCCACAAGGTATTTTAATTTTAATTTAACGTAATCCTATAATAGGGAATATAAATAAAGATACTAATGTGGTAATAGTTTTATGTTACAATGTCAATATTTATATAGAATATTTATGATTATGTTTCCAATGATGAGATGTTATGATACACGAGTCATGAAAATCATGATGTCTCTGGTAATAAGTCTATTCAACATATTTAAAAGTGGTAGTACAATTGTTTAACTCTTCCTTACTTTAAATTTTAGAGATAATGTTTTTTAGGAAAACCAGACATTATTTCAATCTTCTGTTGAAATTATGATTTCTTCCCAAAAAATGTTTTCTAAAATGGATTTAGAAAGAGTTTGTAACACTTTAATAATTATTCATTAAACAAATTTATTAAAAAAATTATTTTTAAAAAATATATTTTCATGGAATCTTCTTTTTATTTTCATAATTAGAAAAGTATCCATTATTTTTGTATAGAAAAATAAATGTTCTATATACCATGTGTAGAATTACCTATTGACATGACTGTCATTACATTGAATCTTCCATTGAATATTTACGGTGTTTTATATAAAGTTTTTTTAAAAAATTCTCAAAATTAATTATTTTTATGAAATTATTTTCAGTGAAATGTATTTTCAAAATGCTGTATTCATTAAAATTTTGTTTTCAATATGATAAGTATATTTTCTAAAAATATTTTTTTAATGATATTTTAATTATTTTCCATTTATTTATACTAAAAACCCATGTTTTTAATTATCCGAAACTGGGGATATTTTGTGTTTATACATTGCTTATTTTTTATATATATGGATTAATAATGTTTCAATGTTATTTATTTCAAACTTTTTTCTGTTATATTATTTTTTTCATTTTTTAAATAGATTTTTATGGAACTCGTATGGGTTCTACAGTTTAATAATGATTCAATGAGAGTTTTATATAACCGATTTCCATTGCAACAATCAATTAATTTTTAATGATATCGACATGGATCCCATTTCTTTTTTATTGGTCAATCATGTTTTAAAGGGATTAATTATTGTCATTATGATTTTGTTTGATAAATTTTTTGATCTATAACTCCAATTTAGGTTGTGTTCCCTGAACATTACATAAATAATTTGGAGGACCAGATATCTGCATGTAAGACCATTTAAACATATAAAATGGATCAAACCTGATATAACCGGATGATCCCATTACATCATATTCAATGGGGAAGCTCAGATAGAATCATGTGAACTTGTTATTTATTATACATTGGGATGACCCATATAGTGCTAGTTGATCCTATTATGGCTTAAAGGATGGGTTCACATAGGTCTCCCTCTAATTAATTGGTAAATGATTACGTTGGAAGTTAGCCATTTAGTTATTCAAACTAAAATCGTTTTGAGGGTGATTTATGAATTTGATACATCATGTTGCTGAAATGGGTTTTAATTTCCTGTTATGGGTTTAAAAGGTTTCTTATGGTCATGATTGAAATCAATTTTCCCATGTTTACTGATTCTATTGACTGTTTAATTTTCTATGTTATCATATTTATGATCTTGGTATTTATGTGTATTAGTTCATTTTGTATTCACTCAATCATTGTGATTATATCCTGATACCCTAAGGAATATCTTTTTCTCATTAATGACAATCAATTAATAATTATTTTTTATAACTTTATTGTGAATTTCAGTTCTCCCTTCTTATGTTTCCTTTTAACCTGTTATAAATAACAAGGTTGGATGAATTTTTACTAGAAGGGATTTCATATGGATGATGATGTATTAATGTTAAAACTAAATTATGGGTTATGTGGATGAAATTCTAATTTAATTTAATGAGAATTTTCTATACAGATGTTTCTCTTTATCCTCTAAAACTATACTACTAAAACATCATCAATGAAATATGTTATCAATCCTTTCCATTTAATGTTTTATGGTTTGGATGACAATAAATTGAGTCATAATTATCAGCATCAAGGCTAGAAATGTAAATATTAGGATTTTATCATTGAAACCTTGGGTATGGGTTCAAGGCTGTAATACATGTGATGTGGATAACTGATAGGAGCATGTGTTGTTTAAAAATTGAGTGGTGTGACACGCTTATAATTATTCATAAATGAAAATTATTATGAGTATATTCCTCAAGGTTATATCGAACTAAAGAAATTAATTTTTGAATATATATAGTTATAAGGTTTGAAATTCCATCATACAATAATAATTAAGACGGAATTTTTTGACCTTATCACAATGTTTTACCCATAAATAAACCATTTAACCCTTTTACCATTGTTAGATCATTTCTACTAAGGTTACTAATCAAAATGGAAAGGAAATTTTAAAAAATAGGTATATTTTTACATTATGATTCAAAATTTGAAATAATTTTATCAATATTCAATTAATATAATTATAAGAACCTATTAAAATATATTTCCACAAAACAAAAAGAAATATAATTTTTTTTATCATAAATATGTTTTTAAGTTTTAAAATAAGCCTACAACAAAATAAAAAATAATGTTTATTATTATATAATTAACTATATTATGTTCAATAAAATTTATATTATGTAATTTTTAAAAATAAAAAATATAATGGGACTTTCATATTACACTATTTGAGGAAAAAAATGTTATTTTTGAAAAAAATTTCATTTTTTCAATTCACTGAAAGATCATTCTTTTTCATAAATACCGAAAATACACTCTTAGAAAAACATTTCATACTGATTTATAAACTTTTATGTTCATTTTAATTAAAAATTATATAAGATATTGAAATTAATCATTATATCCTTGTAAAAAAATCAATAAAACATATCATTAAAGAAAGTGTTAATTTGAAGCGTAAAATGACATTATTCACATTTAATGACTAATAACCATAATGAAATCAATGATAATTAATTTTATTAAATAAATTATATAGTAATTTTCATTATCATAATTTTTTAATAGTTTTTAATTTAATTTAGCATGATAAAAATATATTATTAACATAAAAATGGTTTTGTGAAAAAATATCTATTTTATCATCAAAATTATTTTATCTCCATTTCTATCTAGTTAATAATAAATGTATAATTATTTATTCATTTTATTAAAGAAACATCTATATATAAATAAATTATATAACATGGTTTTATAATATTGATGTTTCATGTGAAGAAATTGTTTTAATACATCAAATTTAATGGTGAATATATATATTTTAAAATGGGTTCTTGTAGTATAAAAACCCAATACAGAGTATGAGGTTTATATTTCTCCTAATTCTGATATGCCACGTGATGGAATAAATTGTAGGTTCTACTAATAGAAAATAATATGTAACCATTAAAATGAAATATATATATATATACATGATGAATGTCTAAATGTTCAATTATATAAATCACCGCCAAATGGACCATCAACCTAATAATAATATACACAATCATTATAACCTATAACTAGATGATAAAACAAATAAAAAAACCATAAAACCAATAAAAACATATTCCTTTATATAGATTAATTGATTAAAAAACCCATTCTTAGAAAACATTGTCCTATCTACTTCATTCTTATTTACTTCATATAGATGGAATGTTATGTTTATGTAATACTATTAACATAACAACCATGAGATCCTCAAAAAACTCTAATTAGAAATTAATCCTAAAAATACTCACACAGATACCATTCATCCAGGGACTACTCCTAATAATACTCTACCTTAGTTGGCAATAAGAGTGACTATCACACCCAAAGACCATAATCAATAAGTTACATGTTATCAATTAGAACCATGAGTTTTATATCACATAAATAAGTATTATTTACCCATTATAAAAAACTAGCCACATCAATATAAAATTCATAATTCAGTTACTAATGATATAACATGAATAATGTATAGAGATCTATTAAATATAGATATATATATAACAAATGAAAAATTGGATACAATTTTATCATCATTATTATACCTTAAAAAATATATATTGTTAGCTACCTATGATAATTAGAATCACGTTTCAATAGATAAAGCATCCCAACACCCCAATCAAATTAGTTATGATAATAATATATAGTGGATATATAATGTATGTTTCTATTATGAATACATACATAAGTTTATCATTCGGACACAAATGTGTCTATGTTATTGAATTATATCAATTCAACCACACATGGAATTAATGAAATCAAACAATCAGTCAACAAATTTTAAAAACAACCCTCATATGGACTACACCTATTCTAAAAATAATATAATGTGTGTTACATAAATATTACATTTAATAGTCCATGTCTTGGTAACTAGCATTGAGGATGTCTTACTTAAAAATATATATAATTCAATACCATTGATTAAAATTCCCTGGTGACAGACTGGTTACCAATGATAAGGGTGGGTTGAATCAGTGAAAATAATTTTTATGGTTTTTATCAAATAAAACTGTATATTATGTTATGGTTATGATCCCCTTATCATATAAAATTTATCTATCACCAGAAGCATGGATTTTTAATATAAATAAATTTGAACACTATATGTTTTGTGGGTTTAGTCCCAATGTCGTTATCTATATCCTTGTTGAGTTATGATTGATTCTGAGTAAAAAATGTATCACTAATATAATATAGTGATTACATTAATAAAATATATCACTCATAAATTTGGAAGCTATATTACAATAATTCATCATCTTGATTGTTATTTATACTGTCTTACACCAGATTAAAATTTTATTTCAATTATAATTGAATATTTCTATTATACTCTCTAGTATAATTGAGCACAAATATTAAATAACATCTTATGAAAAAATTGAATATGAAGAATGAATTTTGGATTTATTGTTAAAATATTTAACATTAAATTTTTTTCGGTAATATAAGATCATTGTTCCTTCACACAGTCACTTCCCTTTTTAATCTTTTCAATATTTTTAATATCCAGAATGAAAATTGTATGTCACTCCATACGTATTTTTCTCTAATTATATTTCATTTAACAAATCTGTAATCACATGATTGTTAATTGAAAATTTGTGATATGAAAACTACTTAAATTTCATAATTGTGATATTTTTATCCAAAACAAGTTAAATATCATCTCTTGATAAATGATTCATCATTAGATATTTATACATTATTTCAAATTACATTGTTTGAAATCATTTAACTACAATGCTAATAACCTCTAAATATTCCAATTTATTTATTCCACTACTCATGATACTCTCTTTTCTCATATCTCTTCCACAAAATATATTTATTTTTTTCTATAAGTGTGAATGGTCATATTCAAAACAATTATGTTATAAAGAATATCAATATTTAAGAACATTTTTCACAAATTACCTCACCGTAATTGTTTGAATAGTAACCATATAATAATTAAATAAACAAAATAAGGACTGAAAAAATCATCACTTAATATAATTATTCTCTCACATAACCCCAAAATATTAGTTCTATTATTCTATAGAGTTTTTCATTTTTTAAAAATATTAATCTTACATTCCCTTAACTAAATTATCCACCTGTATTTAATCTTACATATTTTAAAAAAATTACAATTGTTGTCATTGTTTATTAATATTCACCCTCTAATATATTTTATATAATCTCATAATATTATCCACCTTCTGTAAGATGTTATATATCCCCTAAAAACCCATAGGATTTATTGCATATTATTTGAAAATACCCGGAATTTTAGTTTAATTTTTTTAATTAAAAGGGAATTTTACTAGTCCATGAAAACTGACGGTGTGTGATTTCGAGGCTCAAAGTGCCTGGAATGAATTTATGAACATTATTTCGGGTACGTTTAGTAAACGTGTGAGTGTGATTTTCGAACTTTTAGACTGGTGCTCGGAATTGAAATCTGAGTGCACCGTTGAACTCGCAGAACCATTATTAGCTTAAGGAGACCTTCTCCTTGACCGTAGTAGGTCGAGGGTAGAAGTTAACTTTTCACATATTCATGAAAGAATAAATTAAAAATAAATTTGTGTAACATTTATTTTTATTTTCTTTTGAATCTTCCATGGGGATGTTTCATAGGTGGGGACCACTAGAACTAAAACCTCCCACGAGAGGTTATGGAGGTGGGGACCACTGAACCTAACCTCCCATGAGAGGTTATGGTGGTGGGGACCACCCAAGGTTTAAAACCCCTTAAACTTCCTCAAAAGTGTTGGGGAGCCACTTAAACATCCCAACATAAATGGTGCCACCCCATTAAATTTAATATGCCAACCTATGTAATTAATTAACCCAATTTGAAATTGTTTCAACAATTAAATTGGGGAAAGATATCATTTTGGATACTTTTATTTTTGGTGGATTTGCGGAGAGGAGAAATATTGGGAGGATTTCAATTCTCCAATGAATAACACCATCAAAGAACGTTATTTGGAAATCAAAGAAGGGGACAAAGATCGAGCCCAACATCAAAGCGTGGTTTCGGAAGCGATGATTGTTGGCACTCTCTTCACCTTATTCGACTACCTTCTCATGCCAATGTCAATGAACAATCCAAGGTACATGTTTATTTGTGTATGTTTATTTTCCGGAAGATGTATGGTGGTTGATTTAAATTCTTCTCTCTTTCCGTTCTTGATAATTCTTCATAAATCAAGATGGAATTATAGCTGCTAGCAGCAGCTCTAACACAAATACTGCATGCGAAACAAACATGGTCTGTCCTCTCCACAAACCTTGTGGTTAATTGTTGATCGCGATGGAGGAATAAGTACGATCCACGATGGTGCATGAGAATGGCGGTCGACACCACTTTTGTCCCTGACGAAGGCAACAACGCTACTGCGCCGCACCGCGGCCGAGGTGCCACCGCCCCGATGTCGTGCCACCACCATGCGGTTGAGCCGTCACCGCCCCTCGGTCGGGCCGCTGCCCCGCGGCCGAGCCTCCACCCTCTGTGGTCATGCCACCGCCCGCGGCCGGGGCATGGCATTGCGGTCGAGCCGCCACCGTTCCGTAACTGGGGCGCCACCCCATGGCCATGCCACCGCCCTCCACGACCGAGCCACTCGCGGCCGAGCTGCAGCCTCCCTTTCGAGCCATCCTATGCCCCCGTGGCACACCCCCTGGTTGAGCCACCCTGTGGCATCCGCCCTCCCGGTCAAGCAACCCCGCGCCCTCACGGGAACCCCGCGACCGAGCCGCCATCCACGGCTGGGCTAACCCCCAACCTCAACTGCCCCGTGGCACCCACGGTCTTAGGGGCCCCTAATGGTCCTCCAAGCCCTCGCGGCCCTCACGGCCTACCCGACTACCTAGTGGGCCGAGTAGACTTGAACCAGGCCGACAATATCCAGGTCGGGTCGGGTCGGTCCGACTGGGTGGGACCAGACCCGGACCTGATATGAACATTTACTTTACTCAGGCCATAACTTTGTCCCCAAATGTCTGTTTAAAGAACTTCCAGTGGAATCAGAAACCATGGAGTGTGACGGTCCCTTTTGTAAACCGCACTGGAGTTTTGGGTAAAGTTGAGGAGCGATTGGGATGGATCGAGCACCAATCCAACTCGACCCCAGGACAAAAAGGCTAAACACTCATTGAACAGGCATCTGATTGATGCACCATATGTTGCGTTGAGACCCCATTGATGTGGCGGAACATTCAGATACTTCTTCGTGGGACTTCTTTGCAGTTGTAGTATCAACCAGTGACTTCTGAAGAAGATCCTCCCAGAGATGAGTAGGCTTAGAGGGGAAACCCAGTAGCTTGCTATGACAAGACGAATGAAGAACAATCTTGTGTGGGTTAGCACCTAGAAATCATGTGTGGGTCATCTACTAGCGATCCTATGGGGGTCATCCCCTAGCGATCATGTGGGGGACAACTCTTAGCTATGATATGCGGGTCAGCTCCTAGTGATCATGTGTGGGTTATCTCCTAGTGATCCTATTTGGGTCATCTCCTAGTGATCCTATGTTGGTAAGCACGTAGAGATCCTCTATGGGTTAGCTTCTTTACAGAGTAAGATTATTCAGTTGTTACATATAATCATCTCTACAACTATAATTAAGTTATACCTAGATTCTTCTGAGTTCATATGTGTGTGGTACTTTCCATCGTGTTAATATTTTGGTGGTATTCTTCTGTGTGGCGTACCTGTGTGGTACTAGCCTTTGTGGCTTTCTTTCCTTTGTGGAATAGTTGAGATTTGGGATTTTGTTTTCGACCCTATTATTCCTTGTGATTGAGATGGGTATACATGATAACCTAAGTATATGTATGGGAATATACCTAAGTTGGGATGAAAATTTACTTCATTCTTTGAGATTTATGCTTTGTGGATTTGTGAGACCATGAGGGTCTCTATAATGCCCCAACCCTAGATTTCCAGAGTCGGTGCGTTATTACATAACATTGGCATGATCACAAAAGATCTCATCTTGAAAGAACAATTAGTTTAGTATCCATGGAAGTACAAGATACATTCATATGGTTTACATTACATCGTAAAATGGAAAAATACAACAACATTGTTTCCATAGAAAACACTGAGATCCCGTAGACTATCCCTACAGGTCCATCATAACATACTTCTTCGCATCTTGGGAAAAATAAAACATAGAAAGGGGTGAGCTCTGATGCTCCGAAAGGATAACAATATAGCGGAAACAGTCATAAATAAAAATAAACATTTATAGAAATGTATAAGACTAAAACAAAAGCCTTTTAAACTTGAATATCAACATAATATGGAAAAGTTAAAAATCAACTAATACCATTAATATATTCACATGGATATTCTACTAGTCAAATAATCACATGAAATATCAATAGCCACTTTCATAATGATGGAATGCATAATTCCATACTTTTGTAACCACATAGTCAAGGCCTTATGCCAAGACTAAAAAAAGATTTTGTCAAGGCCTTGTGCCAAGACACTAGTTTGTATCATGAGACCTACCCATGCATCAAGGAGCTATGCGGGCTCCACCTGTCACTTACTAAGTCCATTGCATTCCTCATTTGAAAAGGTTTAACCATAAGATAAACATTAACATTAAAACTAGAAAATGAAATTCCAATACATTATCCATAAACCATGAGTGGTATAAAAATAACACATCCACAGACAAACTTATCAAAAAACTTTCAATACAATATTGAATATTTTTATGATAATAAATAATCTTCAAAAAAGTTTAAAATTGACCAAAGGATGCTGACATAGATGAAAATGATTTGTAAAACTCTTGGAGTGAAATATCCCTTTTCCATGAAAATGTTTAAAAGTCACATAGTTTAGAAAGGAATACATTTAAAGACATTTTGGAATCAAAGTGTCCCATACCACTCTGAAACTTTTCGAAGGAATTAACATTTTGAAAACATTCATTCCCATATAGATAAATCCTTAAAAACCATTTTGATAACATGGAAATTTAAATAATGATTTAAAGGAATAAATATTTTAAACATTTTAAATAATACTTTAGTAAAAAAATTCAAATAAAAGAATCACTTTGAAAAATAATCCATGAAACATAGACATGGATAATAAATATTTCCTGTAGATAATTACGTAAAATCAAGCTCGGATAATAAAGTAATTGTGAAATTAACCCTTACCTTGTACTTTTCCGTTGTCAAGGGTGGGTAAACTCCTGTATAATGGTGAAATAATTGTTATTAAATTTTAATGGAATAATATAAATTAATATGATATCATATATGATCTTTAAACATTTATTTTTTAATAATATATTTGTATTATCATCGTTCTGGGTGTTAACCGATTCGTTTTCCTTTATATGCTTTGTTACGTAAGCAATGTTTGTTATGGATAGGATGTATCTTATTCATATTCATAATGATATTAATTCTTTAAACATTATATTTAATCATAATATAAAAATTAGTCTGTAATGGATTATAATGGGGAATGAATCTCATCGCTTTTGTGGAGACAGTAATCCGCACGTACGCACGAGCGACAATATCATTCATTTGATATTAAAATAATATATAATTGGCTATTATATCATATATACAGAATCATTATCATGTTATATTAATTATTTAAATCAGTTAATAATCATTATTATACCCATCCAAATAATAATGCATTGAATAACAATTACACCACGATGTGGAGATGGTAAGTCGTACGTACAAATGTATGGTGACATGTCATTCAAAGGATGGATTGAAAAATGATTATGGTTGTACCATATTTATAATAACACAGTATATAGAAGATATGTAACATCATGAGATTTTATAAGATATATTATTTTTAATTTCTTTGATATCTTCTATTATACGCTACACTAATATTATCTTGTGCTATATGCAACACCGTATTAGCATGTAGTATACGCAACACAATTCTTGGATCGTGTGACACACAATTTCAAGTTCGTTTGATAGAAGTTATTCTACGAAACATTGAGTGTATATATATATATATATATTCAATGTATAAATGAAATATGGTTGGATTCTGTTATACATAACAACAAAGGAGTCTTGCACTACACGTAACCCTGACTTGTCTTGCATTACACGCAATCACGGCCTTCCTCGATAGCGTGTGTTGTACACAATATCGGGATTCATTAAACAAAGATATAAGGTTATAATATTATTATGAACTAGATATTATGAATAGTATTAACTATATTTTTAATTTTATAACATTATTATTCACCTTAAACATTTTCTAGAACATGGTATGAGATCAAAATAAATTTCTCAGGTAAAATAAGTATTTTTCAAAAAATGCAGTTTTGCCGGCTTTTGATAGCAAACCAACTTTAAATAGATTTTTTTAAATTTTTTTAAGTTCAATTTAAAGAAATAAAATTCTTCTTTGGAATCAGGATATAAAAATTTACTTTGGGTAAATGTTTCATAATAATCTGATAACTTTCATATTTTAATGAATAGTAAAAACACGCAATATTTTAATTAAAAACAGATTTTTTCATCATAATAATTTATATGGTTAAATTATAATATTTAATGGTTTTAAATTATGAATATAATATATTTTTACCATTTAATATAATTTATGTCATTAGCATTGATTTTACATTGAATTCCAAGGTTAAATCAATTCAATCTTTTTCAATGTTTTAAACAAAAACTCGTTTTCTTTCGACAATGTGATTAATTTTAATTTAATTTGTGCAATTTATGTGTATTGAATTTGAAAAACTGGATTCCATATTTGGAATCAGTGGGTCCAAATTAGGTTAATAGGCTACTTTTTATTTTTTGGAATTATGAATAGAAACTACGGTAATTTTTATTTACTAGAGTTAAAGGTAAATCAGGTAATTAAGGGAAAAAATAAGATTATAAAATTGCCCTAACACTTGCCAAAATACTATTTTATGAATACAATTCGACCCATATCCCCTAAGGGTCGGACTAGATTTGTTTCATGGACTTTTGACAATGTAATAATATAATTATTATTAAAACCAAAGAAAGTGACAACATGTCACTCTCTTAAATCTTATAAGTGTAATAATATTAATATAGTGATAAACATTATAAAACTTCTGATATAAATAGAATCCATAAATCTAATAAATTTATCTACATCATATGAATTTATTTATAATTTTTAGGGATTAAATAATTATCATTAATTATGACACAATAGTGATGTTGAAATTATTTTATTGATTGAATTATCAAATAAATGGTTTTAAAAGTATTAAAATAAATTTTATACGAACTTTTTAATGTGCTCCACTAATTTTATAGATAAATATAATATGTTAAGAATCTATTAAATTTAATTAGTTTGAACATATATTCTGTTTATATTTTATTTAAATTCAAATAAATGAATAGTATCAAAATTGACACTATTGTTATTTTATAAACATTATATATTATAAAATTCTTTTAAAATCACAAAAAATGATTAAAAATTATAAATTAACATTTATATGGTCTATAATGTTATAAAATATAAAATTATGTAAAATTTATAACATATAAGTATTTATTTATAATGATTTAAAATTTATAATATTATTACCACAAATAAAATTAAATAGGTTACATAAGGATAAATCAATTTGATAATGTTTAAAATAAATTCCACACTTGTCTAAATATTATTGGTTGATATTATTGCAACCCTATATGATCAAAGCTTCGTATTTGAGTCATTTTTTGTTGTTTTTATGTGGGTTTGGATTTATTATAAATTAATATTGCTTATGTTTCCAAAGGTTCCCCTCTCCTCCCTTATTAAAGAGAATGTCCTCCCTCTCCTCGTCATACCATTTTGAGCCTTGAAGATCGGCCAACCTCTTCCATTTCACTTCCCCACTTCCATAGAGACCTTATAGAGGTACTGGTCTTCTCAAAAGACCAACTCCAGTGCCCTAAGAGGATGTTCAAAAGAGGCACTTCGAGAAAGGTGTAATACCTTCTACTGAATCATTCAAGTTTCATTCTTATTATAATTCTTCTTAATTAGTGTTTTAATTATGAAGTAATAACATCAGTATCTCTCATATAATTATTTGTTATTATAAATAAGAAAAAACCCTATTTCTACTTCTATACATCCTACAGGAAACAAAATCACCGCGCGTGCGTACGTACGGAATACCGTCTCCACGCCGTGGTCTAATCTGTTTCTCCACCACCACCTTACTTGGATGGGTATAACAGTGTAAAGAATAAATATATATGGTTATTATAACATCATATTGATTCTATGATATTATATCATCTACTCCAATTTCATTCAATAAATATGGGAACGATATCATCGCTTGTGCGTACATACAGATTACCGTCTCCACGACGCGATGAGATTCATTTTCCATGTTAACAATTCATTTATGACTATAATGTACATATAATAAGTAATAATAAAATATATTACATATTAATGAAGCTGGATTTATGTATATGTTATTTACTTACATATATTAAATTTAATAAGGAAATGAAAACAACGTTCATGCGTACGTACGACATACCGTCTCCATGAACGGTGTATTTCTTTCCATGTATCAATCTATTATATATATGTATATTATGAATATATATTATATATATATATCATGTTATATATATTCTTTAATTATGTAATCATGATCTAAGTAATCATATTAATAGTTACAAGTCAAAACACGGATGATAAATGAAAGGATTTTACCCAAAACGCTGCTTTACCATGGAATTTACAAAAGAACGGGTAATATAAAGTCATAAGTGAACCATATATAATATCATAAATATTATTATGGTTCTATTACAAGTTAATAATATGTCTAGACCCACTATACTGGAGTCTTGGACACATATGAAATAAATTGGACAAAAGGTAAGGGATAACCTTTCCTTTCTCGTTCTTATCCGAGATTGTTTCTTCATAAGTATTTACTAGGGTTATTGTTATAATCCATTTCCATGTTTTCTAAAAGTGTTTTTATGTATGTCTAAATTACGTTTTACCCATTTTATGACTTTTACAACATGTTATGGAAGGAATATTTCTTTTTTTACCATATGAGGAACTTTTTGACTTTTACAACAATAGTATGAGAAAAATGTTTTTTTAACATATACGGCATGAATAGATTTTTACCATTTTATAACGACTTATTTTCATGAAGCTCACTCTTCAAGATTTCATGACTATTTTCAAAAAATATCCTTTTCTTTTAAAATTTTTTGGCATTTTCTTTTTGAAAAGAAAATGATTTTGTATAAGAAAGGATATTTTCCTAAAGAATTTATTTCAAGTGTTTTATAAAAACCATTTTCCATATAATATTAAATTATTTCATATGTGTATATTTCAAGTATAATGTATCTATGATTTACATGGTTTAACTTTTATTGTGATGAAATTATATCCATTTTTTTTATATGGATTATGTTAAGATTAGATGATGTTTATGAAAACCATTTTATTCTTTGGGTTATGATAAATGATTTATGTTTATGTTGTGGCACACATAAGAATGATTTAATTATGTGATGGGTGGGACCTATATATCCCTCCAATGCATTGGGTAATGTTTTATTTCTCATGAGATAGACATGTCTGGAACGGTAAGTCAATCCGGTTCAGTGTTACAGGACTGAAACGAGGAGTGAACTTGATTCATAAAGGGACTTTGTACACTATGATGGTCTTAGAAGCAATGCCTTGGCTAATATAGAAATCATATCATGTGCTTAATGTTTTTCCACAATTACAAGTTTTATTCCCAGGTTATTTTATCATGATTAATGTTCTTTTATGATCTATTCCTTTTGTACTACAATGTTTTACGTCATTGCTCATGATTTTGATGTTTAGATTGTATGCTCATGTTTTTACATTCATATGTCTATGGATTGTTTAATGTTATCTATGTTTACCCTTTCTAAGCATTCCAGCTCACCCTTTATATGTTTTTTCCCCAGGATATAAAGAAAGGTTTTAGGTAAGAAAACAAAAGGGGAATATCTTCATGGGAGATGTTGAAGATATTTCACCAAGATTATAATATTATGTTCCGAGTTTCAAAATACACTAAACAATTACGATCCTTTAATTTTGGTTTTTGTTACGTATTATTTATTCCTCAAAATTAATTTACTATCCATGTACGTCAAGATTTGGGGCTCTACAGTTGGTATCAGAGGAAAGGTTTAGTTATCCTTTGGAAATCAGGATGCGAAAACATTAGTGATATTACTAGAGATATTCCTAAGGTATGTCAGGGATGTCCCTAAGTTTTAGTAAAACTATAAGTTTCATTACTAGAATTATGTTGACAATCATGAATAACCTAGGGTGAACCTAAGGTGTCATGGATTAAAAATGTGGGATAAGTTATACATACCACTAGTTACGTTTTATGATTATGTGGTTCCTCGTTAATTTAACCGTTTCTTGCACATTGGTTTTTGGTTTTAGTCAATGGAGGGACCGAGAAGGAATTGTGTTAACATTGAATCTTATGGACAAATTGGTGACCATGAGAAATGAAATTGTGTAATTCCTAGAGAGAAAGATATTGTGATTATGTCGAATCAGTCTTCTCGATATATGATAAACTAGGTGAACTTTAGTTATATTCCTATGTCATTAAATGTGAGGAAGATGGAATTTAATGCATGTTCGCATGGTGAGGAGCATAGATAAAGGAAGAGTGAGATTTCTAAAGAAGGGAAGAAGAACCTTGAGAAATACCTCAAATGGATGGGAAGATGTTATCTGTGTGGGGAAAAGGGTCACAGAGTGACAGACTGTCATGGAGTTCAATGTCTTATTTGTGGAGAACACGGTCATTTCCCAACTCAATGCCCAGACCTAAGAGGTTACTTATGAATTAAGGAAGTACATATTCCATGACAATCATTGAAGAGGATGGATTGAAGAGTTTATGTATTGGTATTCATGAATAATATTGTTGAGGCACTTTCATGAAATATTGGAATATCTATGTATTGGTTAATTCTGGTTTTCAATAATTATATGGTACAAGTAAGCATGAAAAGTGTTTGAAATGTTTTTGGAAAGCAGATGATATGAACATAATGAAGGGATAAAAAGAAAATAATATGTTTGGTAGTATTCATGAGCTCATGATTGATATAATGACAAAGTGATATCATGGTTTGAGTATATCGAAATTTTAGGATTTTGGTATGTGGAAAAAGTTGACTATTGACAACATTCATGTTTTCACAAAGGCTCTATGGTAATTCATGTTTCAAGAGAATACATGATTGATGTATTCACAGGTTTGGAATGCGATCAACAAGATAAATATTATGAAATTTAAATGATGGTATTCGCATTTTTTTTATGTGACCATTACAGTAATCGTTTTCTTTATACTATGATATTGGACATATGGATAAGTTTAATGATTTGAATGGATTATGTTAGACATAAGATATTATTGTTTAAGGCTAGAACATTTTTTCGATACTGTTTCTGTAATGTTATAATAGTGTAGTTTTAGAAAAAGGACTAATCGTAGGATGGTCGACAACCCGTCGCGTCAGACAAGGTTGCGAGAATCGAACCCACAACCGAAGTGCGATAATCCTTTATTGCCTACCACTGACCTGCATGAAGTCCTTGGTTAGTAGAAACTAGTTTTATTTTATGAATTATTATGATAGAATAAGTATAAGTCCATTTTTGGAACCATATACGATTAATATCACCATAAGATGGACTTATGTATATAACTTTTGATAACATTATGTTTGAGATAGATGGAATTACTTATCATTCTATTGCATGATCTACTAACACTTCACGAATGACAAATTCAACTTCATTTCATTAAGAGATGAAGTGGAAACTGTTCAAGGAACGAAGAATGGTGAGATTATACCAAAATCAGGTAAGTATTTCTTTTAATTAATCAAATTTAGGGAAATGATCTTGAATACCAAAAATTCTGTCCTAGTACTCCCTTATCCGATGATTTAGATGGTATGTTAGATCAATAAAAATTTATGGATTTGTAATTGTTGGCTTTTTCATAGCCATGTTTTCTACCACTCTCCATCAGAAATTGATGGTTAGATTTTCTTCCATATCCATATTTTCTCTTATGTTATTCTATGTGGAATCCCAGTGATGAGTTACTTTGGGTAATTGTTACATTTCTTACTTTAGTTTTTAAAATTATGTTTTATTATTCATTTTTACTATGTGGGTTTCTATGAATAGTAAACGATTTATAACCCTAACAAAATTCGAGGGCGAAATTCATTTTAAGGGGGGTAAAATGTTACACCCCGAGATTTTATAAGATATATTTTTTTAATTTCTTTCATATCTTCTATTATATGCTACACCAAGATTATATTGCGCTATATGCAACACCGTATTAGCATGCAGTATACGCAACACTATTCTTGGATCGTGTGACACACAACTTCATGTTCATTTGATAGAAGTTATTATACGCAACATTGAGTGTATATATATATATATTTGATGTATAAATGAAATATGGTTGGATTATATTATACAAAACAACAAAGGAGTCTTGCACTACACGCAACCTTGACTTGGCTTGCATTACACACAATCGTGACCTTTCTCAATAGTGTGTGTTCTACGCAATATCGGGTTTCACTAAACAACGATATATGGTTATAATAATATTATGAACTAGTTGTTATGAATATTATTTACTATATTTTTAATTTTATAACATTATTATTCAACTTAAAAATTTTCGAGAACATGGTATGAGAACAAAATAAATATTTCGGGTAAAATAAGTATCATTCAAAAAATGCAGTTTTACCAGCTTTTGATGGGGCACCCACTTTAAATTTACCTTTTTACAAGTTTATAAGTTCAATTTGACAAAATAAAATTCTTTTTTTGAATCAGGATAAAAAAATTTACTTTGGATAAATTTTTCATATTAAACTGATAACTTTCATATTTTAATGAATAGTAAAAACACGCTACATTTTAATTAAAAACAACTTTTTTCATCGTAATAATTTATATGGTTAAATTATAATATTGGATGGTTTTGAAGAATGAAAAGAATATATTTTTACAATTTAATATAATTTATGTCATTAGCATTGATTTTACATTGAATTCGTCGGTTAATTCAATTCAATCTTTTGCAATGTTTCAAACAAAAACTCATTTTCCTTCGACAAAGGGATTAATTTTAATTTAATTTCTGAAATTTATGTGTATTGAATTTGAAAAAATGGATTCCATATTTGGAATCAGTGGTTCCAAATTATTTTAATAGGCTACTTTTTATTTTGTGTAATTATTAATAGTAACTACGGTAATTTTTATTTAATACCGTTAAAGGTAAATCAGTTAATTATGGGAAAAAATAAGATTATAAAATCACCCTAACACATGTAAATATACTATTGGATGAATTAAATTTGACCCTTATAACCTAACGGTCTTACTAGATTCATTTCATGGACTTTTGACCATGAAATTATATAATTATTATTAAAACCAAAGAAAGTGACAACTTGTCACTCTCTTAAACCTTATAAGTGTAATTATTTTAATTTAGTGATAAAATTCATAAATCTTTAGATATAAATAGTCTTCATAAATATAATATAATTATCTACATCATATAAATTTATTTATAATTTTTAGAGATTAAATAATTATCATTAATAATGACACAAGAGTGATGTTGAAATTATTTTATTTGTTGAATTATCAAATAAATGGTTTTAAAAGTATTAATATAAATATTATATGAATAATTAAATGTGATCCACTAATTTTATAGATAAATATAATATTTTATGAATCTATTAAATTTATTTAGTTCAAAAATATCTTCTTTGTATATTTTATTTAAATTCAAATAAATTAATATTGTCAAAATAGACACTATTGTTATTTTATAAAAATTACATATTATAAAATTGATTAAAAATCACAAAAAATAATTAAAAGTTATAAATTAAAATTTATCTCGTCTAAAATTAAATAAAATATAAAATTATTTACAATTCACAACATATAAGTATTTATTTATAATGATTTAAAATTTAGAATATTATTACTACAAATAAAATTAAATAGATTAAATAAGGATAAATCAAGTTGATAATGTTTAAAATAAATTCCCAACTTGTCTAAATTCTATTGGTTGATGATATTACAACCCTATATCATTTAATAGTTGGATTTGAGTCATTTTTTGAGGTTTTTATGTGGGTTTGGGATTTATTATAAATTAATATTTCTTATGTTTCAAAAGTTGCCCCTCTCCTCCCTTATAAAAGGGCACCTCCTACCTCTCCTCCTCACACCATTTTGAGCCTTGAATCTCGGCAAAAATCTGCCTATTTCACTACCCCACTTCCCTATAATCCTTATAGAGGTACTGGTCTTCTCAAAAGACCAACTCTAGTGCCCTATGAGGAAGTTCAAAGGAGGCACTTCGAGAAAGAGGTAATACCTTCTACCGATTCATTCATGTTTATTTTTCTAATACTTCTTATTATTTAGTGGGTTCATTATGAAGTAATAACATCAGTATCCCTCATATAATGATATTTTATTATAAATATGAAACAACCCTATTTCACCTTCTATCCATCCTACGTAAAAAGAAATCATCGTGCGTACGTACGTACGGAATACCGTCTCCACGACGTGGTGTAATCTATTTTTCCACCACCACCTTACATGGATTGGTATAACAGTGTAAAGTATAAATATATATGGATATTATAACATCATATTGATTCTAAGATATTATATCATCCACTCAAATTCCATTCAATAAATATGGTAATGATATCATCGCTCGTCCGTACGTACGGATTACTGTCTCCACGACGTGATGAGATTTATTTTCCATGTTAACAATTCATTTATGAATATAAAGTATATATAATAAGTAATCATGAAATATATGACATATTAATGAATTTGGATTTATGTATATGTTATTTACTTACATCTATTAAATTTAATAAGGAAACGAAAAAAGCATCCATGCGTACATACGACCTACCGTCTCCATGAACGATGTGTTTATTTCATTTATCGATCTATTATATATATGTATATTCTGAATATATATTTTATATAAATCATATTTTATATTCTAGAATTAAGTAATCATGATCTAAGTAATCATATGAATAATTACAAGTCAAAACACGGACAATAAATGAAACGATTTTACCCAAAATGCTGCTTTAACATGGAATTTACAAAAGAACGGGTAATATAAAGTCATAAGTGAACCATATATGATATCATAAATATTATTATGATTCTATTAAAAGTTAATAATATTTTTAAACCCACTATACAGGATTCATTGACACATACAGACGAAATTTGAAAAAAGGTAAGGGATAACCTTTCCTATCTCATTCTTATCTGAGATTCTTTCTTCGAAAGTATTTATTGGGGTTATTGTTATCATCCTTGTCCATGTTTTCTAAAAGTTCATTTATGTATGTTTAATTTCCATTTTACCCATTTTTTTCATTTTTCAACATGATATGAAAGGAATATTTCTTTTTTTACCATACGAGGAACTTTTTGCCTTTTCCAACAAAAGTACAAGAAGAATGATTTTTTATCTTATACAGCATGAATAGGTTTTTAAGTCTTTATAGCGCCTTATTTTAATGAAGCTTACTCTACAAGATTTCATGACTATATTCAACAAAATAATTTTATTTTAAAATTTAATGGCATTTTTTTGTAAAAGAAAATGATTTTGAATAAGAAAGGATATTTTCCTAAAGAATTTATTTCAAGTGTTTTATCAAAACCATTTTCCATCTAAGATGACATTATTTCATATGTGTATGTTTCAAGTATAATGTCTATATGATTTACATGGTTTCACTTTTCTTATGATGAAATGATATCCATTTGTTTTATATGGTTTATGTTCTGATGCGATGATGTTTATGAAACCCATTGTATTCTTTGGGTTATGATTAATTATTTATGCTTATGTTGTGGCACACATAAGAATGACTTCATTATGAGATGGGTGGGACCTATATCTCCCTCCAATTCATTGGGTAAAGATTTATATCTCATGGTATAGACATGGCTAGAATGGTATGTTAATACAGTTCAGTATTACCGGACTGAAATGAGGAGTGAACTCGATTCAGAAAGGGACTTTGTCCACTAAGATGGTCTTGGTAGCAATGCCTTGGCTACTATTGAAATCATATCATGTGCTTGATATTTTTCCACAACTACAAGTTTTATTCCCATTCTATTTTATCAGGATTTATGTTCTTTTAGGATCTATAACTTATGTAATGTAATGTTTTATATCATTCCTCACGATTTTGATGTTTATATTTTATGCTCATGTTTTTACATTCAAATGTTTACGAATTGTTTTAAGTTATCTATGTTTACTGTTACTAAGAATTTGAGATCAGCCTTTATATTTTTTATTTTACCTAGGATATAATGAAGTGTTTTAGGTAATAAAACAATAGGGGAAGATCTTTATGGGAGATGTTGAAGATATTCCACCATGATTAGAAGATTATGTTCCGAGTTTCCAAAGACACTAAACTATTTCGATCCTTGAGTTTTGGTTTTTGTAATGTATTATGTATTCCGAAGAAGTAATGTACTGTCCATGTAAATCAATCTCTGGGTATCTACAAGATACTGGAGTTATTATTTTATAATGGAATAAACAAAAAAAATAAGAAGTGTAAGAAGAATGGAACTTGAAAGAGGTGATGAAATATTTACATCTTCTTCACGTTCTTCCATTTTATTTGATCAAAAGGGCTCCATTGGATGGATTTTTTAGTAAAGTAAGACCTCTAGGATGAAGGGAGGACAGTTTATAGGGTATTGTGGAAGTTATTGGCCGAGAAAAAAGGCTTTTAAGGTGTGAATTTTAGGGAAGGTAAAGTGCCCTTTTTATTAGAGGGGTGACGGGAACCTTAGGAAAACCCCAAAATATTATTTTATAAAAAAATCATTTTTGTTTTATAATCACTCCAAAATGAATTATTTACATGCTAAGGTGGGGATGGGTCTAAAACCACTGAGCCAATAGGGTTTATATAGGTTTGGGACACTATATTAAACTTATCATTTAGATTTAACTCTTAGTTAAATAGTTTGACACTTACAATGTCTCTTTGTTTTTTTTATATTATATGGTTAATAAAATTACTATATACTTTCCAACGAACCCCAAGTTTTTATTTAATGAAACAACTATAATTATATATTTATTTTGGATGAACCATTGGTTTTTAAGAATATAATATCAATTAATAATATAATATTTTTTAAAACTATTTTTTGTCAAATTTGACACTATTTGGTATTTTGTTTTTTCTAAATTTATAACAGCATTATCACTTCAAACAAAATTCATCTAACCAAACTTAACATGTAATATTAACCTTTAAAATTATAGGAATTCATAATAATACTATAATTAAATTTATATGGATATTTATAATATCAAATATTTTAATATTTCATTAATTTTGTAATTACTACATCATCATTGTGTCATAAATAAATTAAATTATTTAATGTATAAAAAATATAAATAAAATACAATTATGTATGAAGTATTTTCTACTATCTAATAAATCTTTATAGTATAATTTTTCTTATGTGTAACCCTGTATTAAAAATGGTTTATTTATTAGACTTTTAATTTGACACTTTTAACTCTTCTTTGAATTAAATAATAATAAATGCCCTCATCTAATCCAAGTGGACATAAAGGATCATATTTTATACATAATGTTGTTTTTGGTAAAATTACCCTTATCCAATTGAATTAGGACATGTGTTAGGGTAATAGTAATATAATATTTACCCTTCATTACCGTATTTACTTTTAACCGTGGTAAAAAAAGTAAAAAAGTTATTATTCACCAAAAATTATTTTCATCTTATTGAACAAAATTTTACTTGATGATATCAAACATGTCTCTCAGATTTTTTAAATTCAACTCACAAAAATTTTAAAAATTATGTATTATATAAATTTTCAAATACTCCTAGGAGGAGGGTAAAAGACGGTTAGAAGTTCAATAAATTTTTTTATATCTAAAATTATTCTAAACTCACTCCAATGAATTACATTGAACTTATATTTTTAATATGTATCTATTTTAACCTAAAATAATTTAAATAAAATAAATATTTATTTAAATAAAAAGTCGGTTTTAAACAATAACTCAGTGTTTTCACTATTCATCAAAAATTAAAAGTTTTCAAAAAAATAAAAAAAAATCACTCTAAGATAATTTTGATATTCTGAATTCAAAAATTATTTTTATTTTAACAAATAAAATACATATAAGTTTCATTTTTTAATTTAAAATTAATTCCCATATTCAAAACCAGAAATAATGTTTTTAAGAAATAATAACTAACAAAAGAATGATACCTTTTTATGTTCAATTTCAAAGTGAAATTATTTCAATGAATAAAATTTTATTAAATGGTAAAAATATAATCTAGTTATACTTCCATACCATTAGATGTTATAATATAACACTACAAATAATTTTGATTAAAAAAGTTTTTTTGAGTCAAAATATAGTATTTTTCACTATTCTCCCAAATAGGAACAATATCAGAAAAACACCAAAAAATTATTAAAACTAAATTATCAAGTACTGATTCTAAAGAAGAAGTTTATTTTGTCAAATTAAATATATTAACGTTTCAAATACTGTATTTAAGGAAGGTTCCACATTAAAAGGTGGTAAAATTTCATTTTTTTAAAATACTTCTTTTATCTAAAAAAATGAATTTGTTTTTTTCGTTATGTCTACAAAACTCATAACATGGATTCTGAAATTATAAGGATTATATAAAGTTCAAAATTTAGTTAACAGCATTCACAACCTCTTTTGAATGGCTATTATGGTAAGTCATGGTGCTCATAAACATGGTGTTGCGTGTATTGAATTTTATTGAATTACATTAAATAAATAACGTAATATGAAATATTGGGGTGTTACATTCCACCCTCATTCAATAAATTGTGTCATTTCAGTTTGAAATTATTCTTTGAAAATAAAAGGATGAAAATAGAAAATACCATTGTGGGAAAACCCACATCGGAAATTGGGTTAATAAAATTTAGTCTTAATTAGAGGAAAAGGGGAATGAAAAAGTCACCAACAAATTATGATCTCAATAAGGAGAAAATTGTTTCCAATTAAAGACACATAAATGGAGTAAATATTTACATATTTATAGGGAGTTATTGAGGTCATTAGTAACAAAACATTGTATAATTAAGGGCCTCAAAGCCATCAATCTATAATGATTTAAAATATCATTGGTTCAGCCAAACATAAGGTATTAGGAGAAAACATTTTTAGTTTTAAGATCACTTACCTAAAGTTTAAGAATTAATTTCATCCTAGAATAAGAGAAGAAAAAAAGTATACTTGACAAGTAGAGTTCCATACTTTAACTAATTTCTACCACAAACTCATCTTTCACTCTAAAAGATAATAGAACCTAAAAAAATTTCTTTTTATCCTATTCATATAGGGTTCCAAATAAATGAATTTATAATTCATCTACTAGACCATAAATAAAACACCATTATTAAATCT
Organism: Viscum album; assembly: GCA_963277665.1. Lineage (NCBI taxonomy): Eukaryota > Viridiplantae > Streptophyta > Magnoliopsida > Santalales > Viscaceae > Viscum > Viscum album. The sequence goes on along the minus strand of OY728155.1, from coordinate 266,038,082 downwards.
AGGACATCATGTGGGCCAGTGGTAGGTGATACACCATTGTCGCCCTTCGGTTATGGGTTCAAGTCTCACGGCCTTACTGGACGCGATGGGTTTCCGCTTGACCTTCGGGTTGTCCTTTTTATGGCAATCCAAAAATAAACTCAAACTAAACATATCCAAAATACATCTGTCCAAACTCACAATCCAAAATTTATAAGGAATGTAATCACAATGAAGGTCCTTTTTTCATGTAATGACATGTGATCACCTTCATCATGTATTATTTTAAACCACTACAACATCATGAATTACCATAAAACCTTATTTATTACATTCATGATCCCTTATTCCTTATAGAATACTGGATATACTCCTAATATCCAAAACTGATGTAAAATCAAACAATGATCGATTACACAAATCATTAAATAGTTTTAAGGTAGTCAGGAATATCCAATATAATTTATCCAAATAATTCATGTATTATTCCAAAATCACTACCTCAGTATCAGAATCATATTTTGTTTTATCTTTCTCTCAAATATATATTTTCCAAAAATTTAACCTGCTATTGAGTCACTTTTCAAGGTTCCACACAATCTCAAGTCCTTAATGAAATCGTATTGCAGTACAATCCATATATACTCTATAATTCTTATAACATGTACGTCATTTATAGAATACTCAAAGGACACAATACTATAATAACAACATAATAAATCTAATCATTATTTTCATCATCAGTAGTATCATAACATTATTATTATCCAATAGCAAAATTTGGGGTATGCAACTATACTTAAGTTATACCTAGAGTGAGCTGAGTTTGTACATGTGAGGTACTTTCTTTCATGGTAATTCATTGATGGTATTCATCTGTGTGGTGTACCTGTGCGGTACTTGCCTTTGTAGTTTTCCTTCCATTGTCAAATATTTGAGCTTTGGTATCTTGGGTTGGACCCTGTGTTTCTTCATGATTGGTATGGGTATACATGATAACTTAGGTATATTAATAGGAATATATGTAATTAGGTAAGACAGTTGACTTCTTTCTTTGAGATTTATCCTTTGTGGATTTGTGAGACCTTGTGGATCTTGGGGTCCCCACTGAGTATCGTTATACTCACCCCTGCGCGGGCTATGCACGCACCTCGTTGTGTTTGGTGTAGACGATGGGCAGCGCTAATCAAGGCTAAGAGTACTAGCACTGGATGGTGCTCGGAGGTGGACCGTATGACGTGTCAGTATTCAGAGGAGACGGGAAGATGTGGAGTGTTGAGGAGGCGATCTATAACAACCCTTCGTGAAGGATCCTCGGAGGAAAACCCAATAATTGTCTTTCACTCTCTTCAGTTGTATTGTATTCCAATTGTACATGTACCATCTAGTTGGGATTGTATTCTGGCCCCTTTTACTTACTGCACTCACTCTATTTACTATTTAGTTTACTTGAATTCGTATCTTGATGTGTGCTTCATTGTGTGTGATTATAGGATATGAAGGCAATTCCTTCCGTGTTTTAGGGAATATTCCTTCAGTGCTAGTCGCTAGCCCCTGGCCTGTGGAAGGAGGGCTTGGCGTAGTCATTGCACGGGCCCCCGGGGATGGGTCGTGACATGAACATATGGATCTTAAATATCTGAGTGAGAGACCAAACATCATTAGTATACATTGTTTAAAAGAAATTATGTATCATCAGAAATAATTTATGTATCATTAGTTATATGTTATGTATCATTCCGTAGCCACTCGAGTATTTTTCTAGTCTCTAATCTGAGAGATCATATGTGCTGATTTTTTTACTTTTTATACCACTAAGATTTTACATATAATACATTTAACTCTCAAAATCCATTACTATTCTATAAAAAACATCTCTAGGAACCCAAAATTCCATTAATTCAACTGCAAAAATTCTAAAAATTCTACTTTTTTGTAATTCTTGTTAAAATTTATTAAAAAACACAAAAATTCTCTAAAGATTCCTAGGTATCTTCAATTATTAATAAAAACCCATATCTATATGAATAATATAATTTACATTACAATAATAATATATTAATAACTAATATAAAGACATGCTATTTTATTCAAATCCAAAATATAAATTGGAAAATTATCACAATTCCATCATACAATCGAAAAATTATATTAGGTTTAATGAGATATACCACCGTTATCTTGTCTCAAGTGTTAGTAGCTGATGTATTTATACAAATCCATTAAAACAATAAAAATATTTCGAAAAAATGTTTATATACTCCAGTGATAGTTATATTAATAAAAAGAGTAGGATAATCCATTGAATTCCCACGTATCCAGGTGAATGAAACATAATAATTCATCTATGATTTAGAAAATAACATAAAATGTTCAATAAAAAACCTTCCATAAATTAAACCACCCTTCTACATTAATTTAATACAATAGAATTGTATCACATCTTAATCCAAAAAAGTTTACTCACTATATATTATCATATAACCACCTACATAATAACTATAAAAAATAATCTATATCTTGAGTCAGAGTAGTTCTCTAGCCATAGGGTCCTCACTATAAAATAATATACTTATTATCTACTCACTAGGACACATAATTATACCACCACCACATAGTAGTTTTTCACCAATACAGAACTCTAAATTAATGAAAATATTTACCACTTCAAATACGATTTAAGTATAATACAACTATAAATCCTCTATAAATAAAAATAATTTAAATTTTCTAATCATAGAATTTAATTTGTCATATACATATATATTTTAATTCAACATTATATAAATTTAAATAAAAAAACCATTTCATAAAAGATATAATTTCTATTGTTCATTATTAATTTTATATCAATTACATATTAATTTACAACAGTATCATTTTCTACCCTTATTTTATCATCTTATACATTAGTTTACAACTACTAAACATCTTAGTTTATTGTGAATTATATTCCTATCATGAAAAAAATCATAGAAGACTAGAAATTAAAATAAATGAGATTATGAACTCAAGTCACCTAGGAAAAATCCACAACGAATGAAAATATGAATTCAAAAAATGATTTTCACTTAGGATTCATTAAAATCAATCTCCTCGGTTTTTTCCCCAATTCATAATGGCCCACCAAAACCATTTTTTTCTCCATTGAGGGAATAGAGAATGTATAAGAAATGATCTCCATGGAAAATGAAATATACCCAATCAATTAATCAAGGCACCTCATTAATTTTATTCCATAATTCTCAATAAGCATATTCCACATACTTTTTTCTCAATTACATATCTACTTGAGGACTCTCCTTAAAAACTCCTTTAATCCACTAAAAAGGAATTACATCACATACATAATATATCTATCATTAATATCCACCAATATTCCAAATCACAACTACCACATGTTTTTTCAAAAATAATTACTTTATTCCACAAAATAATATAATAAATGTAAAATGAATTACTTTTTAATGCTTAATTAAATTCCACCATCTCTTGATAACAAATAATAACCCCCAAATAGTATTGGGTTTACATAAAATTTAATAAAAAGTTTTTTTATTAATAAATAGATGAAACATATATTTTTAAAAAATAATGTGAACTAATCGTTATTTAAAATCCAACATATTTCTACACAATCATTAATTTATTTAGTAATTTCACACATAACCTCATCGATTCATTTTTATATATCCATACCCATCATATAACAAATAAAAATATTATAAATTAAATATAATATTAATTATATTAAAAACTAAATAAAAAAGTTAGTTTCTAATACATTATTTAATTTTATAGTTTAGGAAATTATGAAATGGTTTGTAGGGATTTTTTTCAAACACTTATTTATTTTTAATATAATATTTTTTTCATTCTGAGCACACCACATATTAGATTGATTATACATCTATTAATACAGATTATAAATTATTAAATGATCATTTTACCATTTTTTTTATATCATTTCAAGGTTTTTTAATTCATTATCAAATTTAAATTCATGTTTTAGACTCTTAAAATAGAAAATTGTTTTGGCCGTCCTGAGAAAACTAAAACTCATATTAAAATTGATTATATTCACGTGTTTTTGAAAAAAATATTATTTCAATTTCTTATTTTTATTATTTGAATGCATAGTTGGTTTTTGTGTTTTTACCCCCCTGAGTCATGTTTTTCATCAATTTGACATCATTAATAATTGAGTATTTAGTCATTTTGATCAGACGACACATCAAATTTATGTGTTTTCTATTAAAAATGTCAAGAAAACATAATGATATTATTTGTAATGATTTAATGCAAATTCATGGTAATTTTATTGGTTTAGATTGGTACAGACATGTTTTATTATTTTAAAAGGTTAAAATTTTGATATTTTCATCCTAAGAGAACAAAACATGAATTATTATTACATGCATTACTAAATTTTGAAAATAAATTACTAGAAAAGGAATTATTTTTTAAAATGAATGTCATATTATTTGTTTCACTTTGACTCCATAAAAAATGTTTTTAAAATACATTAATATCATTTGAATATACTAATTCATTCATTCTAGGGATATCTCAAATTATATTGATGATCCATTTATTCATTCAAGTCACAGATATATCAAAAATATTTTTTAATTCATTTTTTCCAATTTATTTTTCTTTTTCTAGTGTTTGAATGGTGTACTTGAATTTTAGTTCTTTTCAATACTAAAATGTCAATTTTTTCCATCCTTTGATAACTGAAACAGATTTTTTACATTGGATCTATTCCTATATTTAAGAAACATAATAATTTTCAATTTTCAATGGTTTTATTGAAATTTGAGGTTGTTTTATTTGTCTTGACCTAATGAAGCATTTATTTAAAGACATTTATATATTTTAAAATTTTATATTCATTCATTAAAATATCACCACATTCTGGATTAATACAATTTCTATTTGGACACTTCAAAAATGATTGAAATATAATATTCCTAAAATTTCAAACAAATCCATTGTCATTTTCTATATTATTACAGTTTAATGGATGATTTTGAATTTCAAAATAATAAATGAGTTTTAAATTAATCCTGATAAAACAAGTACTCGGATTGATATGGTTCTTAAAACTACATTTCAATGATCCCAAATAAGCCATTATACTAATATTTCAAGAATATACTATGTAATTTTATTTGTTTTTCCCTCGAAAACATGTTTTAATGACATTGATATCATTAAATTTTTTTATTTAGACAGTCCGAGAACATCGTGTCCTATATTGACATGAACTCTATTTGGACATGTTAGAAATTACTCAAAGAAACTTGTCTTATAATTTTTACATAAATTTATTGTATTTTCTAGGTTTAATTTATTACAAACATGTTTTAGAGAATAGTAATGGTAAAATATAATTGTTTTCCATCATAGGAAATCCAAAACTCTTATTTATATTGAGTTTATTACTATTTATTTAAATAAACAAGAGTGTATAGTCTTATGATGTTATATAAATATATGTTCATTTGATTGATTTTGACATCACAATATCTATTTTTAATAAAATTAATAGCTTTAAAACCCTATTTTAAGTCATTTCATTAAAATTCATATTAAATTGACATGATATTTATATTTTTCTTGTTATAAATAATATAATGATCATTGTATTATGATTTAAAATTAGTTTATGGTCTTATTCAATATTTTCTAGGTTACAATATTTTTTTCTAGTTTTCAAAAACACTAAAAATGTACTTTCGAGAGAAAACCACAATTAAGATTAATGTGAAGTACTTTATAAGATCATTATACCACAATTTTGATTTCAATAATGGGTTGTTTCAATGTATTACAAACTAAAAAATCATTTTAGAGTTATAAAACATTAATAGTGTGTTCTTAGTCATCTTTTGTAAACCACGAATCTCTTGATTTGGAGTTTTTTCATACATTCTATAACAAAATTACCAGTCACTTACCTCTAATTTCATTTAAATACATGGGTTTTTTCTTAATTTTTTCCTCTGAGAAACATTTTTATGAAATTAATATATTTTAAAACCACTTATTCAATCATTTTATGCACTCCACATTCTATATTTCTTTCCATATATTCTAGCATGTCCCATATAATTCAATGATCCTCTTATAATGATTTGACATTTGTTAGTGGTGGTTTTCTTGGATTTAACAATGACATAAGCATTTTTATGTTTTAATATAATAAATGTACAATTTTTCCTTCATGATATGACTAGAACATAAATTATTGGGTAGTAATTTCCTACTTTAAAAATTCATTCATTGGTCATTTTTTATGATTTCATAACAATATAAGGAATTTATTTGGTTCTTACACCAAATGAATATTTTTAAGGCCATCATTATCTTTAAAAACAACTTATTATATAATTATGAGCAAACCACACATAAAAATATATTTTATATCTAAATTAATGTTAAAAAACATTCAAACATCATTGTCCTGTTATTTCACATGGATTCATTATTTATAATAGTTTTTTACAACATCACTTTTAGAGTTTTAAATAACTAAAATTTAATTTTTTGGAAATACTGAGAAAACTGAACCTGTTATTAATATTTTTCCTATTCATACATTTAAAAATTTATAATTATGTGGTATTCAAAACATTTAATGGAAATATATATAATGTTTTCTTATTTTGTCTAATTACTCATTTTTTAAAGAAAGTGGGAGATTTAATAATTTGGATTTCTATTATATTGAAATTAATAAACATCATATTAATTTTTTTTATTTGAACATGACATAAATAAATTTAATTTAATTTTATCAGGATATCATGTAAATTCATAGTCATTATATATATTTGATGCGTTAGAAATATTTTTTCCTGTTTTAAAACACTAAATTAAATTTTTCAATCCTATAAAAATGAAAACACATATTGTTGTTGAATAATTTCTTAATACAAAAAAATATTCATTTTTCACTATCGTAGGATTTCATGAAATCATTTGGGCATTTTTTGGGTTTTTAACACTATCACATATTTTTATGAACTTTGATATCATTCAATATTTATTATCTAGTAATTCCAAGCATCTTAAAGGCAAAATTAATATATCTTCTACATTAAAATTTCACTAAATAATTTTACAGTTCATTTTCATATGATATCACACTGATTAATAGTTATTTATTTCTTTTACGTACAGAAATATGATTTAGATTCAGAAAACCAAAAAGAACATTTCAATATCATCCTGAGAAATCCATGAATAGATTAATATGAATTCAACTCATAAATTTCAAAAAAATTGACATTGGTTATTTTAATATGGTATAACAATGGTCTAATGATGTTTTCATGGTATTTATGACATGTTAAATGTTTTAAATTATCTTAATATATTTAAAAACATATTATTCTATATTTCTATGAAAATTGCATTTCATATTGATATTCAATATTTTAAAACTCTAATAAATAATCCAAAGATAATCTAAATATTATTTCATATAAATTCATTGTATTTTTATATGTTTTAAGAATTACACCCATGTTTTATTATCATAATACAATAAATTTAATAACCCAACCATTAATAAATTAAATTCCCTTCTCAATGAATACAAACCTAATTATTAAATGCAATAATAGAAAACACAAGAACTATATTTAATTTTTTATTATGGACAATTATAAAATATAGCCATCATTTTTCTACCAGACTTAAAAGAAAATTAATAACTATAAAAATTGTAATTATAGTTATTATAAAATTTCAGTTAAGATAATTATAAATTAAGAGTTATAATGACATCTAATTTTATAGAGAAGGAAGATGATTTGGCCTCAAATGGTAGGATCTTAACTATTAATCCCATTTATCAGATAGTATAGTGGTGATAATATCATAGGAATTTTTCCTTATGAAAATCCAAACATATATTCAAAAAATAAAAAATAATAGAACATATTTATGGGAGAAATTTAATATAACGTGGATCACTTCCCAAATAATTTCCACCAAATCATCCTATAAAAGTATTATAGTCACAAAACATATGTTTCGGGTGTATGCTGGTGTAATAAGGGGTTATGTATCGATACCCAAGTAATATATATGTTAATTATTTATTTTTAATAAAAAAATTATTATATTTATACATTCTCATTATTACTATACAGACATTATTATTTAATGAGTTTGATAATAATTAGAAATTGATACAAAGAATAGAAAATTTTACTTTTGTTAAATATATTGTTTCATTAAAAATATTATTTTTCATAAATGAAACATTTTACAAATAAAATTTTTTTAATGAAAAATTATTATTAAATAATATTTATATAAATATAAATGGTAATATATGTTAATTAACCCCCATGTAATTTTTGTAAGCGCTAGAAATCTGTTTTTGTTATAAAATCTACTATTTTATTTAATATATATGTATTATTATTTAAATGTGGAAGCTCATATATTTGGACAAAATTTTGGTTAAAATAAATATAAATATTTATATAAGTGCTTAAAAATTAATAAATTGTTATATTTTCATAATTTTAAGGATATTCAATATTTAGGGTTAAATTAATTATGGCATAAATATTCGGTATGTATTAGGACATCAGAATAGCCAAATTGTGATGTAATAAAAAACCAAAATAGATTAAACTGGGTAAAATAGTATTCTCATTTAAAATATTATGTTTTAAAATTATTATATTAATTTTAGAAACCTATTATGAATCCCAGAAAACCCAATATTATATTTTGAGATTTTAAAAATAATTATATATGAACATGAATCACATCCACATCATTAATGGTATAATTTTAGTGACTTTGATTCTTAAACAAATAATATACTTTCAACAACACTGATATGCAGGAAACCTTGGGAATAAACATGAGATGTTTTTGTTGTGATTATTGTATTATATAGAGTCCAAAATCTATGTTTATGAATTAGTATATAAATCCCCAATTTTTTAATATAAAAACCTTGTCAAACATTAATTCCATTTAACTAAAAAATACATTGGGTTGATAGTTAATTTTCATATCTATCCTGAAATCCGTTCGATGGTTTTCCCGATATATTAATAAGCTCTTCTGATGAATTTAGAAGCATCCACTCATATAATGGATTCTCTTCTTTTTCATCTTCATTCAAATAAATTATTTGTTTCTAGACATTTTAATCTAAATTGATTCATTTTTTTTTATAAATATAACATTGTTATTAGAATGGTACATTATTTATCCCCTATCATTATAACCTTTACCTAAGATATTATTGTGTTGAATTGTGGAATCCCTCGACCTTGTTTTCATTCTAGCAACTAATTTAAAATTTTCACATTGAAATGTAATTGTTTCGGTTTTCCTATATTTTTACACCAAAAAATATTATCTCTATGATCCCCATGTAATGAAAGACCGCCTTTCACTCTCAGTACTCCCATTTATTACAATTATGTGCACCCATTATACCTCCAAAATTATGTCATGATTTTTGAGGAAAAAAAATTGTGTTGAAAATCCCTTGCCCTAAATTCATTCAAGGGTACTCATATAGTTATAATTATTCTTCAATGACTGAATACATCAATTGATGGAACCCACAATCCATAAAAATGGGTTCAAAATTAATGAAATACATTCTTATATTGTATGATATATGTGGAAAAGGAATTCATGTACATTCTATAAATGGGATGAGTTGGTTTAGAATTAGATATCCCTCCCATGAACTGGGTGATGCTTGTATCACATGTGTTACCATGTATGGTTCATGATAAATTAGCCAAAGTACATAGTGGCATATTTTCTTGAAGGTCCTCCTTAATATATTATAATAATGTCACGCTTATGTTGTTTCCAAATTATAATGATACCTTTATGCAATCACATTAGGTAATTATTTGATTCTCATTGAATTTGTTCTATGTAACTATGTTATGAATCTTGAATAACACATAATATGTTCCATTATGTTTTTATATGATTATTACATTACTAAGGATTAAGTCTTACCCATTTCTTATGTATATAACTAGGTTATCCTATCTAGTATTAAGGGATAAATAAAATTTATGGCAAAGTTATAGAGTTTTCAAATAATTTAACCAAGTCCCTATTTCATGTTATTGTACGACTTATGTAATTACCCAATTAAAATTGCCTATTGATGTAATGGTATTATACTATTTTTATATATAAGTAATAAATCACAAAATAAAGTGTATAAAGTACATTTTATATCATATTTGTTATTAGATCTTTGTTTAGTTACTTTTGGTGGATATGACATGGAAACCATACTATAAACCATTGGGATACGACTAAACAGAATAATACATCTCTGATTTTGGTAATTATAGAGTGAATCATTTTACATGAAAATATATATCGGTCTAGATACTTGAAAGTGTATGAATCCATGGAATATATGTACATGGGAGTAATTACTAGAAAAAGGATCATTAGGTAATAACTAAAAATATAAATAGTTCATGAAATAGAGCCCTAAGACTATATAATAGTCCAAACACTCCATGGGATATTCTATGGGTTTTTTATTCTTTATAAAATCCATTATAATGGAAAAATGTTAATGACATTTAATATCAATAAATAGACCGTGAATAACATAAATAGAATTATATAAACTCCTAGGTGATAGAATACATGTAATTTATTTTTTCTCTATTATCTATTCATATTTTCTTGTTAGATGTCTATTAGTTTGATAATTCTTACACATATGTATATTTTTAAATAAGTAAATGATTAGAACTAGAATCAAACAGTATGAGAAAATATTTTGAGCCCATTATTGATCTAAAAATTTCTTATGTGGCTATAGTTATATGAATTTATTCACATTACACATTTATAATACGTATACTCAAAAATAAAATCAAAACATATAGGTTGATTTTGTGATGAAAATAATGGGTGGGTAAATTATTTCATCAAATTAATATAAATACTCTATATTAATTTTCTGGAAACATCTCTTGGAGAAACTTATGATACATCCTTTAATGGAATTTTAAGATATCCTGGGTGTGTATTGACCTTAGTTCTATAGTGTAAAATTAAATTATAATCTGACATAAATTACCCTCTATTTAAAAACTCCCCATGTTTCTATTCAATTGTAAATATATGGAATAATTCTTTTTTGAAGATTCATGTTAAGAATGAATATTATTTCATTATAATCGTGAGTGTCTAGGAAAAATTATTGATACTGAGGAAAGTATTTTATTTTATGACACACTAATTATAAAAGAATATGTTGATATGTTCCATAATGAATTTCCTTTTATTCCTCCTAATTAGATATTGAGTTCTCAAATAAACCTATACCTAAATCTTTTACAATATCAAATACTCCATATAGAGTTTCCACTATTAAATCTATAGAGATAAAGAAGCAACAAAAAGAGAATCTTGGAAAAGGGTTTATATGCCAACATGCTTTTGCATATGGTGTACTAGTCGTTCTCATCATGAAGAAGAATGGGTAATTTCTTCCTTTTATTAATCATCATTATCTCCAAAATATCATGATAAATAATTAATATCCAATTCGATGGATTGATTCCTTATGAAATCATTTACATGTTTTCCATTACATCCCTTTGTTTGATATTCAAATGAGATATTATCTTGTAAGGGTGAGAAAGGAGAATATCCCCAAGACTTATTTTGTACATCGTATGGGAACTATGAGTTCATAGTGATTCCCATAAGACTCAATAATGATCAAAATATATTTATATACATAATTAATTGATAATTAAGGGATTATGTCAAAAAATATAGGATATAATTTATAGATTATTTTCATATCTAATCTAAATTCAAGGATGAATAGGAGGAGGAATTGGATTTACATTGACTACCTTATGAATGGAAATCATTGTATTCATATTCAAAGATGACATATTTATTAGGTATTATCCATTATAAAAACTAAAAAAGGGATGATTAATTGGGGAATTCTATCAACCCTTACTAGAAGCACCAATACATGTAACCTTTAATTGCAGGAAACAAATCCCTGATAAAATTGTCCCCTTGTAAGTTCATATTTAGTACAATAAAAGAAGGTATTTTATCAATGATATGAAAGTAAATAATAAAGAGATATATTTATATGTTCTAACGATATAGAAAAAATGGTACCATAAAATCAGTTTCTATTTTTTTAGCATTGATAAGTTTTACCATTATCAAAAACATTAGTTTTCACTGATAAAATTTCCTAATTTATTAGAACCTTTTGTTTAGCATTGATAAATGATTAAAACCAATTAAGGAGAATCTATAGAAGTTATGGAATGTCAGCATATGTCAGGGGATGCAAATAAATATATGTGATAGAAGGAGGTCCCCACAAGTTTAATCAATTCCTCTAAAAAACAATGATTGAACAAGTACTAAAACAACCTCTAGAATGTAATGTAGGGATCCTAGAATAGTTGAATAGATTAATCAATGAGGAACATCCATGAGGATGGTATAGATGAATGGGGGAACAAAAAAATAAATATCTCGTATGGGGATTAACAATAAGGTGAATATCAAGAAGGTTAAAAGGATAATAAACCCATGATCCAAGATTTATAAGGATTAAAAAATGATCATCAAGTCAAGAAAGAATCCAATAATAAGGGTGTACACCGAAAATATATTTTTAGATGAAAAATAAATGGAAAATATTTTCATGAAAGTGAAATAGAACAGAAATATATATAATGAAATATTAAAATAAAATTTTAATATAGAAATCAAGACAACCAAATATCCTCAATTTTCATATAAAATAAAAAATGGTATTTCATGTATGGTTATTGAATTGTAATCAAATTAATAATGTATAAAAAATGGTTGAATTTTAAAAAAATAAGAGACATAGTCAAACTAACAATCATATTATTTTATAGTATTTTTCATTAATAAATCATAGTTCTTAATATAAAAATATGTCTAATAATGTCTAATATAATGTCACTATGTTTGGACATACCATGAATGATAATATTTTATTTTAGGTAAATAAAACAATGGCCATAATAATACATATTAATTAATTAATTACTTAAAGAAAGTTCATATATTAAACCATTCGACCATATTTCTTCTTTTATAGCCCTAGTTTTGGTATTGCACTCATCCCAAATGTTTTAGAGTGTTTCCACTGATTTCATGATACATTTCCACAAAATAGGTCCTTTATAAATTTTAAATACATATAAAAGGAGTTTATTGTACTAAAAATACATTAATAACAGAAATATATGAATTCACCAAAAAACTGGCTAGTATCAATATTTAAACTATAGAATACAGAAAATTTTAAGCCTTGGTATATGTATCTAACAAAACATTTGAGGGTATGATAGTGTGACCTAACCATGTTATTCATGAATATTCTATGGGAAAACACTTTAATGGACAAATATAGTTGACTGGAAATCAAATAATATATGATATTTCCAATAATGATAGAATATGTAATTTTGTAAATATAATTAGAATTTATCTTTAAGGTTATTGAATAAATTAGATACTTTTTCAAATGCTCGAAAGAATCCATATTAACCCGTTTTTGAGATCATGCATATATCGCATAAGAACCTTGAAAATATGAGAATGTTGAGATATGTAAAAAATATATTTACATGGAATCCTAAAAATTTCCTTTCCAAGAATTTTTCATGAATTACCTAGGTCTTTCATTACACTGTTACTATTAAATGGTGACTTTAAAAAATAAAGGGTTTCATTTCCTTTCATATGATTAACATAACATCTACATAAAACAGATGATAAATAATTGGATTCCTGATTTTTTTAAATATACATATGAATCATGTGTACTTATATTAAACTGATTATCAAGTAGAAATGTATCAATTGTTTTATACCACCAGCTTGAGTATTGTTTTAAAAAATAAAAATACTTGTCTAGATAACATAATTAAAAAGGTTTTAGACCATTCATATTATCATTAATGGGTTTTATGTACAATTTTACATTAATGTCACAATGAATAACTTAAATTTACACATGATGATTCTCAACTTGAAATTAATGGTGTGCATTTAAATCATTCACTGATTACATAGTTCATTGTTGAACCACTTGAGAAAAAATATTAGAATGGTTAATTTCCTCTATTTTGAGGAAACACTTGGTTGTAAGGCTACCCTTACATATGGAATTTTTACCTCTAGTATTATACTTTTGGATGAATGTTAACTTATATACAATTACATTGGAATTTAGGGGCTTGTTATCAATTGAAAATATATTATTCATTTCAATGGAATTCATATCATCATCTGTGGTAGAGATATTGTTCATATAAACTATATGATGAATGTATTTCTTATATTTTTTTTACATATTCAACAATACGTTCATGGGAAATTTTAACTGAAATAGAGGTTATATCATACCATATGAAACAATAAGGTGAACTAATAACCCTACTTTTTCTATTTTATGTTAGAAGGTAGTTAATAAAAGAATTGTAAGCCTCATTATTTGACCCAATATCTAAGATGGACTATGGTTAGGTTTTGTCTTACGGTTTAGGTGGAGATTTATTAGAAGAATAATCATATCAAGATGGTTTTTTAGTATCAAAACTTTGAGTTTTAGGTATGTAATCACATTGATCAGTGAGTGACATATTGTTAGGTGAAATGGAATCAAAGAGAACTACATCTGAAATTATTACTGGTTTTGGTAACCAGGTTTTCAACAAAATTTTTTTACCCTTTATCAACTTTTAGATAAGTATTGAAGATATATTTATGATATTTTCATTCTTATTTATTAGTTTTATTTTTGGAATATGTTTCAAACCTTGACACCCTCAAGTGACCATAATATGGGAGTAGTTTACACAACAAATCATCTAAATTATTATACAAATTAGTAGTAGAATGAAATATTTTAATATGTTTGAAAAAATAGTTTCATCCTTAACCTAAAAATATTTTGTAAAGATACGAATACATGAATTCAATAAACCAGCTCTTATATAGTAGATTTGATTTTCTCAGACAACCTAACTAGTTGGAAAGTTTCCTTAAAATTACATTTTCAAGGAACATTCTCAGACTCATCGAATAATTATAGATAATAATTAATATAAACACTTATTTATTCCAATAACAATTATTATTACTATAGTTTTATTTTCAATAATATATTTTATGGTTTTAATGGTATCGAAAACATCAAATTTATTTCGTATGATATATAACTACAATATTTTATGAAATAAATCTATGACAGTTTAAAAAATGACCATACTCCATGAGAGGAAGAAGTATAATGAATCTATAATTCATAATGGATATATTTAAAATGATATTTTTTCTAAAAATAAACATATTTTAAAAATGAAACATCTAGCCAAACACAGAAAACAATCATCCAAAAATGAAATATGTTTCAATTTGATATAAATCAACAATAATTTCTTCATAATTTCTAAATAAAGATGGGGATGATATACCCCAAAATCTTATGAGAAAACATAATATTATAAATTTTAGTGACATAGCTACCAACTAGTTGTCTACTTTTAGTTTTCCCATTTAAAGTGTTGAGAGCACTAACAAGAGATCCACTAAACACTATACTATACCGTTTGGATATATTTTGGAATCCTTATTCTGATGTGAACACATAATAGTTTTGACTGAAAAAATTAATTTAGATTAAATTCTTATTCAATTTAGGGTCCCAACATACATCAGGAATGGTGATAATAAAACATTCATAATGTTCCAATAAAATGAAACATTAACCATAAACCTGACACCTCACTTCATTTGAAATAATATCATATCATTATATAATTTATATTTAATCATGAAATGAATCTATTTGGTGAAAATATATATTGAACAATGAACATCATGGACACACTCAATTGAGATGGAATGTTTATACATATTAAGCACCTTAGTACTAAGTTAAAAAATATTAATAAAAAAATATTGGTCGATAGATTCATCAGGTTTTTGAACACCCAATGTTTTTATGAAACATTTCTTGAATAAATTAAATTTCTATGATATATTGTGTTTCATGATACACCATTTAAAGCTTTTTCTTAATACAGAACCATCATTGCTTGATGTACCCAAGACACTGAGTTTTATATAAAAAATAATATATTAATAAAATAGTTATTTAAATTTGACCATTATAAAAATACATGTTAAACATAGTGATATGAATAGTAATACATAATTTTAAAATATTATGTATAATAGTTTTATATAAATAAAAAAATTTATAAAATAATATATATTATTGATTAAATAATTCATATGTTTTGAAAATACTATTTTCTCAAATAATTATTTTATACTTTTTTGTGAAAAATATTAAAATTATTTTGTGACACTTTTAGAAATATAATTTTATAAAAATAATTTCTTTTTAGAATTAGTATTGTAAAAATTATATTACTGTGAACTTCTAAGATTTTTATGAACAATTTTATTTTGTAATGAATATGGAAAATAAACAATTGTAATTGAGAACATCCTTTTTGTTTAATTTATTTATAAAGATAGAATATATATTAAACATTATTTGAATTAAAATTAGTTCAATTATAAATATATTAATTCCATAAAGTCCTTTGAAATATTTTTCACTTGATATTGTATATTAAAATTTTGTAATATATTGTTAATTTTCTCTTTAAAAACCACTTCTCTCATTATGTCTTTGGGATAAACATTAAATAGTTTTTGTTTTCACTTATATGATTTTAATTTTTAAAAATGTATTATATATTTTGAAACAAAATAAATTATAATGTTTACTAAGTCCACCATAATATTTTTCCAAAATTCATTGTGAATGCAATAAAAGATAATTACTATGGATATGGTAAAAAAGGTGTTACGTGAATGTTAAACTAAAAATATTATGCAATAATTTTTCTATAATATTATAGAAATAATATTTTGTATCCATATTTCTACCATATCATGTACACGGTTTGTACTTGATCCATCTTTGACCCTATTTCCAAGAGAAAAACATTTTAGCACATAACTCTTTTCAAAAATGTGAAATGTGTCATCTCCCCCCTTATAAAATGCCACCCCCCCCCCCAATCATACATTCTTTACAACATCAATGATATTTTTTGCCATTAATTCGAAATTGAACACTAAAAATCTGTCCCCTAATCATATAATCCTTGGTTTAGTTATAAATCCCTCCTAGGAACGCATTTTGTTAAATGCTATCGAGGATCCTCGAAGAATAGGCCACATTTATCAACAAAATTTTCTGTTTTATTTCCACATGAAACACATCTATTTATTTTTATTTCATTATTACATAATAACTTTAGTATATTTTATATAATTATATGTATTATCAATAAGGTAATTTTCTAAAATCATCTCCACTTCCATCAAATGGGCTATTAAAACATCATTTGTTTGTACGGTAGACTACCGCCTCATGAACAAATGTCATGCTTTTCGATTACCACCTATAAAGGATGGTCATAAAGAATTTTTAATGATTATATATAATATTAATAATTTTTAGGATTTTATTACTATTATAATATTGTCATATCTCACAGAACTTGATCTTTTCAATTTTCTGGGAATATGATAGCATCATTTGTGTGTATGGAGGACAACTGAAGCCTAAAGCGATATGATTCATTAAAAATATAAATGGAATGGATTAAAAAAGTGTTTAATAAATATATTTGATATATATGACATGAAAATGATTCTTTAATGATAAAATATCATATAGTTTTCCATCATTCAATCCTATAATATAATGAAAAATGTGTTCATCCATACGTACAACCTACAATCTCCATGACCAGTGAATTTCATTTCATTTTATATATTTAAAAAATTATAATAAATACATGTATACATAATATAATTTATATTTATATCATGTTCTTCATTTGTGATATAATGAAACCATGAATAAATTATAAGGATAAAAAATATAGCATATAAATGTTTTTGAAAAAAATAAAGTAGTAATTAACAAAATGTATATTTGACATGAAATAGATGATAAATGGGTAATAAAATATCATAAGAAAAAAATATGCTCTGATATATAAGAATTTGATTATGTAATAGACTTATAATACACATATATGTATTATACATGAGGTTTGATTGAGTAAAAAAGAATTTAAGGACTAAGGTAAGGGGATTTATATTCTTATGCTTATTTCTATGAGATTTATGCCATATTAACTACTAGTTTCATTTGTGTGGGGTATATACTACCCTATAAAAATATATATCATAAATAAACTTTATTTTATGATAAATAAATTATTTATTGCTATTAATATGTAAAAGGTGTTATGAATGGAAATCAAATCAAGTAATAAGTGATTTTCTTATCATTTTTAACATCTGTGAGACAAATTCCTTGTTCACCAACTATTTATATTATGTGATTTATTTACTAAAAAGTGTATAAATTATTCTGATTCTAATGAATCATATTGGGTTTTACATATCCATTTTAGGATCAATATTTCATTGTGTTTATAGTTCAAATGTTATCAAATTGGAAAAGGAATCTTCTGTCAGATTCCCTTCTCTAAAACATTTGATTTGTTATGAAACTCCTTCTTTTTATGAGTTGTATATAAATATAATTTAACAAGTAATATAATGAATTTATTTATTCAAATTATTTTGTTATGTTTTATTCATGTTATTCTTTCTTGGGTCCTGTGTTTATACATTATTGTTCCGCCTTTGAGGTGGTGCGTATTGTGGGGGATGTGGAAATGGAATGATAAGTTTCATCAAATGTCCCTTTCTCCATAGACATGGGTTGTTGTTGAATTTACCATTCCTTTTTTCGACCCATTCTTCATCATTATCCTTTAATGATGGTTGAATTAACCCTGTAGGGAACTGTTAGACCCTTCGGGTGATTACGAGGGGGTAAAGAAATCATGAAATTGATCCTTCTCGGATATAAATTACTCGGATGGTCTCCAAAGGGATTACTCATGGATCCTAGAATGCCCAATGGCCATGGTATCCATGATTGTTTGGTGTGACTTCAAAAGGTAGGTGCTCGTCGGCTGATGTTTTGGCCAACGCCACTAAAGGACAGCACTGGTCGAGAGGATGGGAGGTCAGGCTCACAACACCATTTTAAGGTGGGATTATTTCCTATTCTAGGACTCTATTATATATTTAAGTCATATTCATGTGATTGTGAATCCATGGTTCATTCAAAAAGTTTATTTCCAAGGGATACCCTTATTTTTCTAGATTTTCATGAGAATGCATATTTTTGACGCCACGATGGTGATGCTGACTTAGATATATTATAACGTAATCTAGTGTTTATCTTCATCTAGGGGGACATAAGGTGGCTTGATGTTTGGATCGGGCCCCGAAGGAAGGATTCCAACGTATCCTTGGGAGAGTAATTAGAACCCACATAGATTGAAACGTGTGGGAATTAAACATGGGATAATCCCATTTGATAATCATGATTGGGTGGACACATTATAGATGGGAACCCATTCAAGATATGGCCTTATAGAAGGTATCCTATGTTTCCTGTTCTGTCCATGAATCAGAGTAATCATAATTCAGATTGTGTGATGATGTTGTAATCCCCATAAACCTCTAAGCCCACATGATTCATTATCAGTGTGAGAAACAATGGGATTTTTATGATTCATCAATGCACATGCCTCCTCCCGTATTGGTGGGGGAGTGGGAGCCCGCGATGGAAGAGGTTGGGAAACCATGGGAGTGGATGCAGAGTGATGAACCTTTCCACATGGAATGACATTAAAAGGTCACACAACCTTGCCTCTAAAGATTGGGGACATACCTCAGTGGGAGGGACCCAAAGCATGTTCTGGGAGGGAAGGAGTTTCTTCCTCATCAAAGGAGGGAGAGAACATAACCCCTTCGACTGATCAATATTCCTCATTGAATGGACATGAAATTAATCACCCCTAATCTCAAGAATAGGGAGGTTCATGCTAGAATCCCATGGTTAGACTCTATGATACCATGGGAATACAGCCTTATAGGCATTCTATAATCCTAGATCTTTGTTGGGAGGGCGTTCATGACTTTTCTTACTATGGGTATGTAGACTCAATGGGGCACATTGGTGTGCCATATGTCCTGATCATATGAGTCCAATGGATTTGGAAGAGGCTTTGGACTAGTGCCGGAGGACTGGATAGTGGAGGGATCATGGAGGACATGACAGTAATGGAGGAGGGTGGTTGGAACTGGAAGGAACAATACCAGAAAACACCTCATTTTGCAAACTGGTTTCTCATGAGGGATGGGGAAAGCATCGCAAACTGTGGTGATAAGTGGAAAAGAGTTCCATCCATGTACAAGTGTGGTATTCGGGCATGGGTATCGCCAACCTCTTTCCAATGTGGTACGTGGATCACCATTCCACTTTGGGATATATTTGCATACAGATAAGGTATGTGGTGTCAGGTTTAGTCCATGTTCTGGTAAGCTATGCGGAGCACTATACCGAAGGAGGGTCAGGTAGATTACCATTCACCAGAAATTCAACTGTGATATGTTTTTGGTTTTTTTACCCGTTGGGTTCATGGTTCAATTATTATTATTCAATTCACCATTTTATGGTTTTGGATTGTTGTTCCTATGGAGGGAGTGGTTTGTAGTTCGTGCTTCCCGGATGAAACAAGATGGTAGTCGGAGTGAATCCTCTGATTCTCCCACATAGTTTCCTCACCCTACAATCTCTCTATATATCTACCTCATACGTTTTTCCAACTTATATTGGGCTCTTTTTTAGAGCAGTAGAGGAATTGTATGTACTAGGAACACAACACCATTTGTAGCAGTGCATTGAATAAATAGTCTAACCCATGGAAGACTCGGTCAACCACGTTTTGTGGAGTCTTAGGTTCACGATAATGGTTCATTGAACACTACCCGTTAGTTTAATCTATGAAATGATGGGTTCGTGACACGGTACGTGTATGTCCATCTGCATAGAACTCCTTCGGTTTATGTGCTTCATGGTTTTCCATGTTCGCTATCCATCGCTTCATAGGCCAGCTGTTCGCAGACTTTCCCACGTACTTGGCAGTTCGCGATCCATCTTTTCCACATACCTTTCCTGGTGATGGTACATGGGCCACATGAAAACAAGAATTTCATCATGTTCCTTCAATGAAATGAAACTAAATTTTGGACCCTTCACCTTAAAATACATATAGAAATTCTTGATTCCTTCTTGAAAGTGATTACAGGGATATTTCTATCCTTGGAGTAATTTTCAAGACCCTAGAAATTCCCCAATAAAAATGGTGTTCATTCAGAATGAAAAGGAACTATTCAAATGTATAAGTGGTCCTGAACTAAAATGGTTCGTAGTAGAACATGTAGACACCATAGGAGGGGACAAAACCTATATATAGGGGCCCATGTAATTTTTCTTTTGTCGTTCCTCATGGAAGATAACCCTCCTTATTTCCTGACCTCTTTCACTCTCACGTACCGTGCTCCTTTCGAAAACCTTGTTCATGAACTGCTTTGTATGTCCCACGAAAAATTTTCCTCACCATTTCCCCATCCACATAAAACATGGTGACTTCCGCAAACAGGACTGTGGAATTATTAAACATAATATCCAAATTATCTGTTGAAAAATGTTATGTAGCTTCCTAGTTCATGTACTAATCTTCAATAACAATTATTACAGACATAATCCACATCTTCTGAACATGAACTTAACCGGGGATGAGTTTTTCAGTTTCTACATTACACGGACCGTTCTTTTCACCGACCAATGGTTCATGGGCCTGTTCCTCGCTATTTGTTTCACATACCATGGCTATACACAGAGATCTACATCTTCGTACTGTAGTTGTAGGTGGAGTAACTTCTATGTTTCATGTTGTAGATGAAATTTTCTTTTCACATACTGTTTTTAGGAACGTTATTCAGAGCCTTTTGAGGACATGTTTTAAGTCCTTTAACCATTTTTTCTATAGCCATTTCCCACAAATTTTTATCAGACTAACTTCTCATCAGCATCTGGATTATCCTATCTAGGATACAATGACTGATTCATAGGATGCTAATAAATCAACAAAGGCAAGGCCCATTATAGCGAGGAATAGCGATGATCATCTTCATACCCACATCATTCCCCACGATAGATTTCTTACTGTCTTCTTGATGCCAGATCTTCTAGCCAATCTGTTGTTTGTAAAGATGACACATTATGGACTTAGTCTTCCCATTGAAATGCCTCTACTATTTCCTAACCATGACATCCCTTTCATCCTTTTAGAGTCCCCACAAGATCACAATCGTTCCAATATTTCCCCAATCAAAGAAAGTCATCACTGTAACACCCTGAGATTTTATGAGAAATATTTTTTTAATTAATTTGATGTCTTGTGTTGTATGCCACACCAAGATTAGATTTCAATATACGCAATAGTTTATTATCTTATAGTATACACAACACTATTTTAGGCTTGTGTTGCACACAAGAGCGACCATCCTCAATATTGAGTGTTGTACGCAATAAAGAGTTTCACTAAACAACGATATAATGTTATAATATTATTACGAACTAGCCATTATTAATATTATTAACAAAATTTTGAATTTTATAACATTATCATTCTTCTTATATATTTTTTGGAACATGGTATGAAAACAAAATTAATTTTTTTGTATAAAAGATGTATTTTTCAAAAAATGTAGTTATGTTGCCTTTTGATGGCGTACCCATTTTAAATCTAATTTTTGACTAGTTTATAAGTTTAATATTAAAAATTAAAATCTTTATTTTGAATCAGGATATACAAATTTACGTTGGATATTTTTTTGACATTATTCTGATAACCTTCATATTATGATGAATAGTAAAAATACGATAAATATTAATTAAAAACAAATTTTTTCATCGAGATACTTTATATGGTTAAATTATAATATAGTATGGTTTTAAAATATAAATAGAATATATTTTTTACAACTTAATATAATTTATTTAGTTAGCATTAATTTTACATTAAATTCATAGGGAAAAAAATTTCAATCTTTTGCAATGTTTTAACTTTTAAAACTCGTTTTCTCAATAGGGGGATTAATTTTAAATTATATACTACAACTTTTTTGATTTGAATATGGAAAAATTGATTCCATATTTTGAATTATTCTGTCCATGTTATGTTAATAGGATACCTTTTATTTTAAGGCATTATGAATAGTAACTAATGTAAATTTTATTTACAACAGTTAAAGGTAAATCTGGTAATTAAGGTTAAAAATAATATCATTAAATTACCCTAACACTTGTATTAATTTAACTGGATGATTATATTTCATCCTAAAATATACTTAGGTCGAAATTAAATCTTTTGGAACCCACTTGGGTGTGATTACGAACTTTAATTTATTTTATTTAATGGAATGTGAAATATGTCTCAATCAAAGGTTATTAATTAAATTACATTTAATATAAGGATATAAAGAATATAAATTAGATTATAAATAATCATTTGAAATATAAAATGTTTTTCTTCATCATGATAATTTATTGGTGATTTTTTAGAAATATATAATTAACTTAATAGTTTATACATTAATGACGCAGAAATTATTTATTTAGTGAAAAATTAATAATATAGTTTTTATTAAAATAATAATACCCATCAAGAGGACCCAAAACATGACCAAACCATATTTGTAGTGTATATATATACCATAATCATCAAAGGCTAGACTTGTCGACTATATGGAGCCTTATTAAATAGATTTTGACATTTATATTATTTTATTTCAAATGATGTCAAAGTTGTCACCTTCATAATTTAATAAACATATCATTTTAAAATTTGGTGGTTTTAGGAGATAAAATCGACTAAAAGTATTTTTATGAAATATAATAGAGTTAACTTCATAATATTTTTTAATTTTTTATTTTTATAAAAAAAATATATTAAATAATTATACAAAAATGTTGTAGTAATAATTTTAGTAAGAGAAATATCAAATAAATGGTTTTAAAATATTAAAATCAATATTAAATGAACTAATTAATATGATCCACGAATTTTATAGATAAATATGAAATTATATAAATCTATTAAAGAATTTTTTTGAACAAATCTTCTGTGTGGATTTTATTTAAATTGAAATAAATTAATAGTGTCAAAATTGACACTATTGATATTTTATATAAATAACATATTATTAAATTATTTTAAAAAAATATATATTTAAAAATAACAAATTAAAATTTATATAGTCGGAAAAGTAATAAAGTATCTAATTATGTATAATTAACAACAAAAAATTAAGTATTTAAAACAATTTAAAATTTACAATATTATTACCACAAAGAAAATTAAATAGATTAAATAAGGATAAATCAAAATGATAAGGTTTAAAATAAACATAAAATGTGTCTAAATTTTATTATTTTATGATATTACAACCGTATATCATATAATCTTCGAATGGATTCATTTTTTGTGGTTTTTATGTGGGGTTTGATTTTATTATTAACTAATATTTTTGAGGATTCCAAAAGTGCCCCTCTCCTCTCTTCTATAAGGGCACCTCCTTCCCTCTCCTCTTCACTCAATTTTAGACTTCAAGCTCGGATAACCCCTTAAAATTCATCTTATCAACCTCTCTAGTTACATTATAGAGGTTTTGGTCTCCTCAAAAGACCAACTCTAGTGCCCCAAGTGGAAGTTTAAAAGAGGCACGTCGAGGAAGAGATAATCTCTTCGACCGATTCTTTTAAGTTTCTTTCTTATTCAACTTCATATTCTTTTGTTGTTTCAATATTAAGTAATAACATCATTGTCACTAATATTATAATATGTTATTATAAATATGATGCAAGCCTTTATCCATCCTAAAAAAAATAAAATCACCGCGCATGCATACGTACAGCTTACCATATCCACGCCGTGGTGTAATATGTTTTTCCACCACCACCATACTTGGATTGATATAATTTTGGAAATAATAACTATATTGGATTATTATAAAATCATACTTATTCTGAGATATTATATCATCCACTCCAATTTCTCTTCAATAATTATGGGAACGATATCATCGCTCGTGCGTACGTACAGATTACCGTCTCCACAACGCGATGAGATTCATTCTCTAATTTAACCATTCATGAATGATTACAAAGTATGTATAAAAAATAATCATGAGATATGTGACATAATAATGATACTAGATTTATTAATATTTTATATAATTAATTCCATTCAATTTAATAAGGAAATAAAAACAGTGTTCATGCGTATGTACGGCCTACCATCTCCATAAACAGTGTATTTCATTTTGTTTATCGATCTATTATATATATATTAATATAATTTATTCTGAATATATTATATATAAATCATTTTTTACATTCTTAAAGTATTTAATCATGATCTATGTAACCATATTAATAATTACAAGTCAAAACACGTATGATAAATGATACAATTTTACCCAAAATGCTACTTTAACATGGAATTGGCAAATGAACGGGTAATATAAAGTTGTAAGTGAATAATATATGATATCATAAATATTATTATGGTTCTTTTACAAGTTAATAATATTTTTAAAACTACTATACAAGAGTCTCAGACACATACATAAGAAATTGGACATAATAGAAGGGATAACTATTCGAATCTCATTCTTATCCAAGATTGTTTATTTGTAAGTATTTACTGGGAATATATTTATCATCCATGCCCATGTTTTATAAAAAAAGGTTGCATAATGATTTTAATATTCCTCCATGTATTTGTAAATCCATGTTGCCTTTTTTGAATTTTTCTATGTGGTTTGGAACAAATCATACTTTTGTTTACCATTCGAGTAACTTTTTGAATTTTCTGGAAAAAGTATGAGAATAATGTATTTTTAATTATACGACAGGAATATGAAATTTTTACGGTTTCCTAACACCATATTTCAATTAAGCATCCTCTACAAAATTTCATGATTATTTTCAACAAAATCCATTTCATTTAAAATTTAATGGAATTTTGAAAAAAGAAAAAGATTTTTAAGAATAAAGGATATTTTCCCCAAGAATTAATTTAAAGTATATTATCAAAACTATATTCCATCTATGATGACATTATTTAATGTGTTTATGTTTTAAGTATAATGTCACTATTACTTACATGGATTTATCTTTCTTTGGATGAAATGTTATCTATTTTTTTATATGGATTATGTTTTGATGGGATGATGTTTATGAAACCCATATTATTATTCAGATTATGATTAATGATTTATGTCTATTTTGTGGCACACAAAAGAAAGATTTCATTATGAGATGGGTGAGACCTATATCTACCTATAATTCATTGGGTAAAGATTTATATCTCATGAGATAGACATGGCTAGAATGGCAAGTGAATCTGGTTCAGTAATACAGGGCTGCAACGGCATGTAAACTCGGTTCAGTAATGGACTTTGACAACTATGATGGTCTTGGCACCAATGCCTTGGAGAAAATGGAAATCATATCATGTGCTTAATAGTTTTCCACAATCACATGTTTTTCCCCATTCTATTTTATCTTTATTAATGATTATTTATGATCTATACCTTACATTCTACCAAGATTTATTTCACGACTCCAGATTTTGATATTTAATAATTATGTTCATGTTTTTAAGTTCAAATAAATATGGTTTGTTTATTATCTACATGCTTACTATTATGGAGAATTTGGGATAACCCTTTTTCTATTTTCTTTTCCCCATGATATAATAAAATATTTTAGGTATGAAAACAAAAGGGTAAGATCGTTATGGGAGATGTTGAAGATCTTTCACCATGATTATATGATTAGGTTATGAATTTCCAAAGATGGAAAACTATTACCATCCACGGGTGTCTGTTTTTGTTATGTATTAAGTATTATGAAAATTTAATATAATTTCCATGTACATAAAGCTTGTGTCTATACATTTGGTATCAGAGGAAAGGTTTATTTAACCATTGGATTCTAGGTTGTGAAAACTTTAGTGAGATCCCTATAGATATTTCTAAGGTATGTCTAGGGATGTCCCTACGGTTTTTTATAACAATATGTTACAGTCATAGAATTATGTTGATGATCATGAATAACCTAGGGTAAAACTAAGGTATCATGGATTAAAGAATGTTTGATAAGTTATACATCCCATAAGAGACTTTTTGTGATTATGTGGTTCGACGTTATTTTAACTGTTTCTTAAACTATGGTTTCTGGTTTTAGTCAATGGAGGGAGTGGGATGAAATTCAGTTAACATTGATTCCAATGGACAAAATGGTGACTATGATTAAAAAAATTGTGTAACTCTTGGAGAGAAATATATTATGATTATTCCAAATGAGTCATCACGATATACGACTAACAAGGTGGACATTAGTGGTATTCCAAAGTCATCAAATAAGAGGAAGATGGACTTTTATGCATGTTTTAATGGTTAGGAACATAGAGGAATGAAGATTAAGATTTCTACATATCAATAATATGGGAAGATAAACATTTAGGAATAACTCAAATGGAGGTGAAGATGTTATCTTTGTGGGGAAAAGGGTTATAGAGTGAGAGACTATTATGGAGTAAAATGTCTTCTCTATGGAGAACATGTTCATTACCCAACTCAATGCCCTAACATAAGAGGTTACTTCTAATATAAGGAAGGACCAATAAAATTACAATAATTTAAGTGGATTTATTGAAGGGCTAATGTGTTGGAATTCATGAATAAAGTTGTTGAGGTAATTTTATGGTATATTGAAATATCTATGTATTTGTCCATTGTGGTTTTCCATAAGAATATGGTACCGGTAGCCCTGAAAATTGAGAGAAATATTTTTGTAATGTAGATGATATGCACATAATGAAGGAATAAGGAGAAAATAATTTGTTTGATTGTATTAATGATCCCATGACTGATATAAGGACAAAGTGATATCATGGTTTGAGTATATATAATTGTTGAGATTTTGGTATGTGGAAAGAGATAAATTTTGACAGCATTCATGTTTTCAATAAGGTTCTATGGTAATTCATGTTTCAAGAGAATACATGATTATGGTATTCAAATATTTGGAATGTTACCAATAAGATATATCTTATGATATATGGGGGATAAATTATGGTATGTACATGCTCTGTAGATGACCTTTCATGTAGTCATTTTCTTTATACTATGAGATTGGACGATAGTATTTTTGATAAGCCTAATGGTTGGAATTCATTATGTTGGACATCAGATAGTATTATTTAAGGCTAGAAATTTTATATATGATGTATGGAATATTGTAGTAGTATATTTATAGAAAAAGGAAATCATGTAGGATGGGCGACAACCCATTGTGTAGGACAAGGCTGCGGGAATCGAACCAACCACTGTATTGCGACAGGCATTTATCACCTAAGACTGGCCTACAAGATGTCCCTGGTTAGTATAAATTAGTTTTATTTTATTAAGTGCTATGATAAATGAAGTATAAGTCCATTTTTGGAATCATATACGATTAACCTCCTCATAGATGGACTTACGTATATTTAATATCTTATCATAACCTTTTTTGTGATAGAGACAGAAGAAATGAACTATCTTTCTATCGCATGATCTACTAATACATCAATAATGAAAAATTCAACTTCATTTATTTAAATAAGAGATGAAGTGGAAAAAGATCATTGAATGACAAATGATGATATTACACTAAAATCAAGTAAATATTTATCCTTATGAAAAAAAATCATCAACATTATGGAAATGATCTTTAAAAAAACACGGTCCTAGTGCCCTGAAATCCGATGAATCAGATGGTACCTTAAAGAATCAAAAATTTATGGCTTTGTGATTGTTGGATTTTTCATAGCCATGTATTATACCACATTCCATCAGAACTTGATGGTTAGATTTCTCTTCCATATCCATATTTTCACCTATATTCTCCTATGTGGAAACCTAGTTTTGAGTTACTTTGGGTGACCGTTATGTTTCTAACATTCCTTTTTAAATTTAAATTTTAGTATTCATTATTACGATGTGGGTTTCTATGAAAGAAACTTTCAAGTAGTTAATGATTTATAACCCCAACAAATATCGAGGGAGAAATTCATTTTAAGGGGGTAGAATGTAACACCCTGAGATTTAATGAGAAATATTCTTTTTAATTTATTTGATATATTTTGTTGTATGCTACACTAAGATTATATTTCACTATAGGAAACATCGTATTAGCTTTTAGTATACGCAGCAGTATTCTAGGCTTGTGTTGCACGCAAGAGAGACCATCCTCAGTAGTGTGTGTTGTACGCAATCACGACTTTCACAAAACAAAAATATATTATTATAATATTATTATAAACTAGACGTTATAAATAATATTAACAAAATAATTAATTTTATCATATTATCATTCACTTTACATATTTTCTAGAACATTTTATGATAAAAAAATTAATTTTTCAGATAAAAGAAGTATTTTTAAAAAAATGCAGTTTTGTCTCCTTTTAATGGTGTACCCATTTGAAATATGATTTTTTACACCTTTCTAAGTTCAATATTACAAATTAAACATCTTATTTTTTATCAGGATATAAATATTTACGTTGCATAAATTTTTGACATTATTCTGATAACCTTCATATTTTGATGAATATTAAAAATATGCTAAATTTTAATTAAAACAACTTTTTTCATCGAGATAATTTATAGGATTAAATTATAATATTGGATTTTTTTAAAATATAAAATGAATATATTTTATCCAATTAATATAATTTATTTCATTAGCATTAATTTTACATCGAATTCATTGGTAAAAATATTTCAATCTTTTGAAATGTTTTAAATTTTAAAACCCATTTTCTCAATAGAGGGATGAATTTTAAATTAAATACTACAACCTCTATGTTTTGAATATAGAAAAATGGATTCCATATTTGGAATTATTCGTTCCAAATTATTTTAATTTGAAACATTTTATTTTAAGGCATTATGAATAGTAACTATAGTAAATTTTATTTACAACAGTTAAAGGTAATGTAGGTAATTAAGAGTAAAATTAATATTATAAAATTACCCTAACACTTATATTAATATAATTGGATGACTATATTTCGTCTTAAAATATACTTGGGTTGAAATGGTAACTTTTGGAACCCACATGGATGTAATTAAGGCCATAATTTATTTATTTAAAGGAAGGTGAAATATGTCTCAAACAAACTTTCTTAATTAAATTATTTTTAATATAAGTTTATATTGAATATAAATTCGATTATAAATATTAATTTTAATTATAAAATGTTTTCTTAATCATGGAAATTTATTTTTGATTTTTAAGAAATATATAATTACCTCAATAGCTTATACATTAATGATGCAGAAATTATTTATTTAGTGAAAAATCAATAATATAATTTTTATTAAAATAATAATACCCCTCAAAAGGACCCGAAACATGACAAAACCTTATTGTGAGAGTATATATATACCATAATCGTCCTAGTATTGACATGTGGACCATTTTGAGCCTTATAAACTGATTATGACATTTATATTATTTTATTTCAAATGATGTCAATGTTGTCACCTTAATATTTTAATTAACATATAATTTTAAAAGCTGATGGTTTTAGGAGATAAATTCGACTAGAATTATTTTTATGCAATATAATATATTTAACTTCATCATAGTATTTTATTTCAAATTTTTACACAACAATGATGTATTTTACATAATTAAACGAAAATGTTGTAGAAATTATTTTAGTAATAGAAATATCAAATAAATGGTTTTAAAAATATTAAAATAAATTTTAAATGAACTATTTGATGTTCTAAAAGAATTTTATAGATACATATGAAATTTAATAAATCTATTAAATATATCATTTCAAACATATCTTCTGTGTGGAGTTCATTTGAATTCAAATTAATGAATAGTGTCAAAATTGACACTATTGATATTTTATAAAAATAACATATTATTAAATTATTTAAAAATCACAAAAATATAAAAAAATTAAAAATTGACATTTAAATGGTCTATATTTTAATAAAGTATCTAATTATGTATAATTAATAGCAAATATGTAAGTATTTATAATCATTTAAAATTTAGAATATTGTTACCACAAATAAAATTAAATAGATTAAATAATGATAAATCAAAATGATAAGGTTTAAAATAAACATAAAACATGTCTTCATTATATTTTCTGATGATGTTACAACCCTATATCATCTCAACTTAGAATTGATTTATTTTGAGAGGATTTTAAGTGGGGTTTTATTTTATTATTAAATAATATTTTTGAGGATTCCAAAAGTGCCCCTCTCCTCTCCTATATAAGGGAACCTCCTTCCCTCTCCTCTTCACTCAACTTTGAGACTTCAAGATCGAAAAAACCCTGCCAATTCCTCTTCTAGACCTCTCTAGTTACATTATAGAGGTTATTTTCTCGTCAAAAGACCAACTCTAGTGCCCTAAATGGATGTTTAAAATAAGCACGTCGAAGAAGATGTAATCTCTTCTACCGATTCTTTTGAGTTTCTTTCTTCTTCAACTTCCTATTATTTAGTTGTTTCATTATAAATTAATAACATAATTGTGACTAATATACTTATATGTTATTATAAATATTAAATAACCCTGTATCCATCCTCCGAAAAACGAAATCACGGCTCCTGCGTACGTACGACTTACTGTCTTCACACCGTGGTGTAATCTGTTTTCCCACCACCAAAATACATAGATGAATATAATTGTGTAAATAATAACTATATATGATTATTATAAAATAATACTTATTATGAGATATTATATCTTCCAATATAATTTCCTTTCAATAATTATGGGAACGATATCATCGCTCGTGCGTATGTACGGATTACCATCTCCAGGACGCGATAAGATTCATTTTCAATGTTAACCATTCAAGAATGATTATAAAGTATATATAATAAATTATAATGAAATATATGACATAATAATGATACTGTATTTATTTATATTTTATTTATGTCCACTCAATTCAATAAGTAAACGAAAACATCGTTCATACGTTCATACGACCTACCGTCTACATAAACGGTGTATTTATTTACATTTATTGATCCAATATATATATATATATATTATATTATATTATGAATATAATATATATAATTCATGTTTTTCATTCTTTAAGTAAGTCATCATGATCTATGTAATCATATTAATAATTACAAGTCAAAACACGTACGAAAAATTAAACAATTTTAACCAAAATGTTGATTTATCATTCAATTGAAAAAAAAAACGGGTTATATAAAGTCGTAAGTGAATCATATATGATATCATAAATGTTATTATGGTTCTGTTACAAGTTAATAATATTTTTAAACCCACTATACAAGAGTCTCGAACACATATGGAAGAAATTGGATATAAGTTAAGGGATAATTATTCCAATCTCATTCTTATTTGAGATTATTTATTTGTAAGTATTTAATGGGGTTATATTTATCATCCATGTCCATGTTTTATAAAAAAAAGTTTCCATAAAGTTGTTACTATTCTTCCATGTATTTTTAAAGTCATGTTTATCTCTTTTATTCTTTTACTATGTGGAATGTAACAAATCATTATTTTTTTACCATACGAAGTACTTTATGACTTTTCCGGAAAAAATACAAGAAGAATGATTTTTTACTTATATGGAATGAAAAAACTTTTACAGTTTCATAACGCCTTATTTCCATGAATCTTTATCTAAAATATTACTTGATTATTTACAAAAAAACATTTTTATAAAATTTCATGGCATTTTAAGAAAAGAAAATAATTTTGAAGAAGAAATGATAATTCCCTTCAAGAATTCATTTCAATTGTTTTATCAAAACTATTTTCCATATAAGATGACATTATTTAATATGTTTATTTTTCAAGTACAGTGTCTCTATTATTTACATGGTTTTATATTTCTTATGTTGAAATTATAACCAATTTTTTATATAGATTATGTTATGATGGGTCGATGTATATGAAACCCATAAAATTATTAGGGTTATGATTATTGAATTATATCTATTTTGTGGAACATGAATGAATGATTTAATTATGTGATGGGGAGACCTATATCTCTATCCAATGCATTGGGTAATGATTTATATATCATGAGATAGACATGGCTGGAACGAAAAGTGAATCTGCTTCAGTAATATAGGGCTGGAACGACAAGTAAATCCAGTTCAGTAATGGAATTTGTCCACTATGATGGTCTTGGCAGCAATTCCTTGGCTACTATGGAAATAATATCATGTGCATAATGGTTTTCCAAAATTAAATGTTTCTATTACAATTCTATTTTATCATTATTAATGTTTCTTTATGATCTATTCCTTACGTAATGCCAAGATTTATTTCACGGCTCAAGATTTTTATATTTAATCATTATGTTCATGTTTTTAAGTTCAAATGATTATGGATTGTTTTATTTTCTACATACTTACCCTTACTGAGCCTTTGAGCTCAACATTTTTATGTTTTATTTTCCCTAGGATATAAGGAATGGTTTTAGGTAGGAAAACAAAAGTGGAATATTTTTATGGGATATTTTAAAGATCCTTCACCATGATTAGAAGATTATGTTCTGAGTTTACAAAGACACTAAAATCTTACAGTCCTTGGGTGTCTGTTTTTGTTATGTATTAAGTATTTCACAAATTTAATGTAATTTCCATGTACGTCAAGCTTGGGTCTCTACAATAATTGTTCCTACTAATGAAAATGTCTTCATATTGAGAGTTTTAGCATGGAATCAGGGCAATCATGGGTTCCATAATGGTGTTCCAATACTAGACGTCCAAGAATACCCATCCACATTCATCATCTCTCAAGAGGATTCTAATTGTGGGTGGATCACCCAATGGGATTTGTGTGCTGGAGGATGTTTCTCCGATGAGTGTGCATCGGAATTATGGGTGCATCAGACATGTCTGGAGTCCCCCCAACTAGCTAGAGGCAGTTGGCTTGCACCAGGTAGCCAGGGTGTCTCAGTTTGAAATCTCCTCTCCAGGTGTTTCCTTCTGGAATTGCTGAGTCACTAGTGTTAGAGCACCAACACCTCTCACCTTCTTCATGGAGAGGTGGGGATCAGTCTGTGGAACATATACCAGCTTGGAGGTCTCCCTGTCATTGGTGAGATGTATGAAGAGTTTCTCCCAAAATCCACCACATGTAAGGACACTAATCGCATGGCTCCTATGACCAAGAGCATACTGGTCATGGCATTGGGATCACTAGATCATCCACTCAAGGCTCCTCCCATCATCCAATTCTATGCATTGATAAGGTTAATCATGGATATTAATGGCCCTAAACTAATGGTGTTCCATAGTCTAACTCTCCGAACTATAAATCCAACCAAATTCTAGGGTCATAATGTGCTACCCTTGAAGCACGACTTTATACCACATCAAGATATGAGCTTCGGTGAGAAATTCGACCTGCGCATAGGCCATCAGGTTTCATCACCACGTTATTATTTAGATTGCTCTTCCCATAACATGGCGTATACACCAAGTCTTAGGCCGACACAATGATGACGGATGCCATGCTGCCAGAGGGTTGACCCCTTAATTTGGCCGTTCCTACCCACGCCAAAATTTATGAATTATTGGGAATGATTTGGGAAGGTAGGTCTCTACATCATCTCAGTGATATGTTTCAATTTCTCTATGGATGGATGGTGGAACACTTCCCCTGTTTTAAATATCAGCATACCTCACGGGTTCCCCATTCTATCTTTAATTATTCTCTTCTAATAAATTCTATTGTTTATCCCAGGTCCCTTAGTGTTAACGATGTGGTCGGGCTGTTGAATGATGATTCTCACTTATCTTTCCCACCGCATCCTACCCCTCATGGATCATTTATATATGATAGAGGTGGTTCCATGGAATAATTTTCATACCTTAACATTCTTGGGGATGTGATTCTCACTGCTCTTGTAGACCAAGTAGTTATTTGTGAGACATATCACCCCTACAAGTTTTCCAAGCTGTTCGGATGCCTTCAACAAAATGCGCTGCTTCCAATTGTTCGACTAAGGGGGAAATCTCATCATATGGTTCTCCAACAATTATGGATTATGATGCATAAAGGAAAATCTAGAGAGATCATCAATCATAACAAGACAGGGCCCACCTTCATATCGCTGGAGTATGCCCAAATATAGGTCGATTGTTACCTAGCGGGGATGCTGAATGAACCAGTTCGAAAGGTACAAGAACTTGTGACCATTTTATGTCATGTTATTTCTTAAAATAAAATATCACAAATTCCTTTTACTGCAAGAAGTTCAACAGTTATGACTTCTACTTTTGTCCCTTTAGTAACTGAGATGGATACACCTCCTGCTCCTGTTCTTGCGGAATGAAGGCGTTCGGTCCATCATCAAAAGCATCTGGGAGGGGTCACATCTGTGAAACCCATTTTGGTGGGGATCTATTCAGACTAATTCCCTGCTATGGATATTTCCCATGATCTTAATGAGAACAGCAGCATCCGAGCATCACTAATCACCCCAAAGGTCACATTTTGTTCTCTGTATCCAGCTCTTGTGTCTAGGCCATATTAGGGAAAAGAAGGTCTCCCACCTTGGTTGACTAGCCTTAGGTCCCAACCCACTCCAATGGAGATGCTTCCCACTTAAAAAACATGGTAGTTGGGGAGGATTAATGTGCTAGTACTGTGGCGAGACAAAAGGCATAGTGCAAAGATGCATGGATCCAGTTGCGTTCTCTGGCTGTGGAAACACACATGGCCAATTTCACTAATGAGGGTGAAAATATTCAGTTCTTATTTACTGAGTTGGGTTATAGTGGCTTTGATTACCATTACATTAAATTCATTATTTACCAAATTGTCATTTCTCGAGAAGACCTCACCCCCTGCGAGGAGAAGATGTCTTGGTTTAATTCATCCCATCACCAGGAGGAATCCTTCTGAGATATTTCAGAATAATTTCATCATATAATAACCAGGGAGGTGAAGGCTGATAATTTGGTGGTGGCCATAGAGGAGGAAATATAATAGTTATAAGGCCATGAAACCATGTTGATGGAGAAAGGTACCTCTTTATGCACCATGTATGAAGTCGTCTAGAATAATGGGTGATCCCTTAATGATGTGCTAGAGTGGGTGAGTCTGAATGTTCAATCCAAAACTGTGGAAATATATTATTTGGAACTGACCATTGACGACCAGCAACAATCAATCTCTATCCTTTTGGAAAGGGTGAATCGGGCCCTATTGTAGTTCTGTCCCAAATTACGGCATGTACTCTCCCCCTTTTTTACTCTAGGGAGACTATGAATTTGGGATGTTCCTCCATTTTCGTTGAAATCAATGAAACATATTTGGAATTTAAATATACATACTCTATCTCTTCTTATCAACATCATTTCAATCAAGTGTTAATTTTAAACCATGACTTGAAATCAGTAAATTGAGCTAATAGAATCGAGATATAATTTTTTCCTTATCCAAGGGACTCAGTGAGCATAGTTATACTATTCTTGAGGTTGAAAGGAATGCCTCATGAAATTTAATCTATTTATCATTATTACCCTAATTTTTACCTAATCATGCTTGAAATGGGCTTAGATGGCATAACATTGCATTGGAACTGGCCACCTGTTGTGGGTTTCTAACCTAACAATCATTTCACCCTTTATAATGGCTTAATGTGTTTTTATAGTTAACTGATACTCCACTTTTACCAAGAGGTTCCTTTGGAAGATTTTCCCTCTAGCGAGTATTGCATCTTTTTTTCCTGAAGTTCACAGTCCAACCAATCAAACATAATACTTGTGTTTTAGGTTGAAAATTTTTGAGAAAACATAATGGTGTAGGTACCCAACTCGAGACTATTGATAGGGAATGTTCTCGTATCTTTCATACAAGGATTAGGGATTTTTCTTGACCTACGTTTTGTGGATTTGGGACACGCATGAGGCTCATGATCCTTTTTAGGCCTACAATGATAGGAAAGGACTCTTCTAGAGTGAAATATTCATTTTATTGGTGGCCATTTTTTGGGTGACATATGTAGAGACACTATGGAATGATGTTCATAGTCAATCAAAGGTGTCCCTAGGACACTGACCTTGCATTTCCGGTGGCCTGGTGAGATTTGCAACACTTTGGAATTATCTTGATTTTGGGAGCCACAATAGGTGGATGGATCGAGTACTATTGTCTATGAACATTAGAAACATTACTATCAGATTTTAGTGGGAAATTGTTCCCACACATTTCTTACTTGCATGAGGGAGAGCTAATAAATGGGCAGTTCAATGAATAGTAATTTCTATGTAAGGTGAATTTGTGAAGAAGGAGGTACCTAAGCCATCATCTGTGATTTTTCTAAATCTAGGGGTGTGACAAGATGTGAACATCATTTGAACATACAGAGGCTTGAAAAGAATTTCCTAGGGATGAATTTTCCTTGTATTGATAGCCATTTTTTGGGAGACATATACAGAGCCACTAGGGCATGGAGTGCATAGTCAAGCAATGGTTTCCATAAGACACCGACCTTCTATTTCGGATTTCCATGGAGGATTATGGAGATTGGGATATTTTTGAATATGGTACATGACCTTCGACCAGGGATGCCCCTGATCACAAAAGGGGACTTTTTTATGAACATATTTGGGGAAACCCAAAAATGAGTGGGGGTGATCTTCCTTTTCTTGTGGATCCACATCACACATAGAGATGTTATATATTTTAGAAACCAGAAAATAGACCAGAGACGAACTGGGCTTATATGCTCTGATATATTCAGTATGTGTTAAAGGGGATGAATTTAAACCATGATGTTGAGGGCTCATGAATCAAGATGGATGCAATGTGTCTTGGAAGCTATTGGGTGTACTTAGGTGGTATAGGACTCTCCTGGGGATTAATTTTCCTTTGATTGATGGCCATTTTTGTGGGAGACATATGCAGAGCCTACCGGGCATGTTGTGAATAGTAAATAATAGGTATCTGCAGGACAATTGTGTTCTATCCCAGATGGCCTTGGATGGTTATGGGGATTCATGATCAATCAAATCACATAGTTAGGAATATGGAAGGGGTATTAAGATGTATTTGGGACATTTGGGCTACGTTTTACACATGGAATGGTGCCCATTAGATAGATTCAACTCATATGTAGGGTGAGGTATTCATTCTATCATTGGGATACCTGATCATTTTACATCACATGGCTAGGACATGAGGTTCTTCTCAGGGGAGGGAACAATGACCTGACTTTTAGGGTCATGCTGCTATGGCCATATTCATAGTCCATTTTACCATAATGTCATGGTGGATCACTCACTAAGATCCCTAAGCTCACGTGAGCTATGCTTGGTATGATAAATAGAGTATTACATGGTTTTCATGTCACCATATATGAATAGTTAATTCCACATTAGGGGGAATATTTTTAGGCTAAAAGAATACATTTTTCGTTTAGCGTAGTGCGGTGAGGATGATTTTGGCTTTGCAGTTTAACATCGTGTGGTGAGGATGATTTTTCCCTTGCATTTTAGCGTAATGTAGTGAAAACATTTTTGGCCATGTAGTTTAACGTCATGTGGTGAGGTTTTTTCCCTTAAAGTTTCACATCATGCGTTGAAGACGATTTTTCCCTTGAAGATTAATGTCGTGCAGGGAGGATTATTTTGGCCTTTTAAATTAACATTGTGTCGTGAGGATGATTTTGGAATTTTAGTTTAATGTCGTGCAGTGAGGATGATTTTGGCCTTGTAAAGTTCTTCAAATGTTTTAGGTTAATCATAGTTATTGTTGTCAGCCGTTTCATTGATGTGAGTGATGATAAAATGTGAAATCCATAGTCCTGAGGGAAACTTGAATCGGGAGGGATGACATGGGTCTTGAAAGTAATTAGGTGTACTGAGGCTAGAGAAGACTCTACTGAGGATGAATTTTCCTTTTATTGACAACCATTTTTTGTGTGACATATGCCAAGCCACTGGGACATGATGTTCATAGTCAATCAAAGGTGTCTGTAAGACACTGGCC
Source organism: Viscum album (assembly GCA_963277665.1). NCBI lineage: Eukaryota > Viridiplantae > Streptophyta > Magnoliopsida > Santalales > Viscaceae > Viscum > Viscum album. The sequence goes on along the minus strand of OY728155.1, from coordinate 265,998,922 downwards.
TATAATATCAGATGGACTTGGATGATTATGAGGATCCAAGATCACTCAAGTTATGGAGTGTGAAATATGAGATAGGTGTTCCTATGAATGTGAGAATACCAAGACCATGATTAACTATGACCTTCTCAATGATTCCACATAGGTCTGACCCACACATGGGGGAATGAGGGTTTTTTTTTTGAGGATGGGCTAGGATGTCGAATCTGAGCATCACTACATATTCTGTGAGGGAAGGAATAAAGCCACACATAGACCTGGATATTCCCTACAAATGTTTTTTTTGATGTGTTAGGTACACTTGAATGATGTTCGGTTTTACATGATACGGTTTCCAGGACTACCATACTCCCCTACAGTTTATTTTCATAAGATAATCACTACCACTAATCCTAATATCACATGAGTTATAGTGGTTGTGAGAAACCAGAAGTATTTATAGAGTCTCCATTGCAAGTGTAAGGTTAAAGAGAATATGCTGGGAGCATTTCCATTTTCTTTCCTGGTGGGGATGGGCTAGGATCGATGATTGAAGCATGACTACATATCATACAAGGGTCAGAATCAAGATGTAAATAGTTCGGTGTGTATCCCATACCAGTTTGGCTCTGTCCAATGGGTTGGGGTACATTCATTCTACCCATCACAGCTGTCAGGTCTTCCATGTTAACACATAGTTGAACTTCATAAGAGAATATTTATCACCATTCCTATGCTCATGGGTGTTTTACTCGATGTGATACAAAAATTATAATAAGGGTTTCATAGGAATATAGGTAGATAGGGGGCATGATGGAGGGATTTTTATTTGGTGGCTTGGCCAGGATCAAAGATTGATGTGTCTCTACATATTCTACAAGGGGAAGAATCAATCCGCACATAGTTCTATTAAAGACCATATAGTTTATTATCATGCAATTAGGAAATCTTATGCTACATAGTTTAAGGTCTTATGGTAAGTAATTGTGCCCCAATTTATTATCATGTTCCAAGGATGTGTTCTATATAGTTTAACATTATGTGGAATGGACTTTGACTCATAGTTTAAAGTTATTAGAGTTTGGACATTAACATTGGGTTTTATTCGTTACGTGTAGTTTAATGTCATAGAGTTTGGACCATAACATGGGGTCATTTTATTATAACACATTGTTTACGGTTGTAGATCATGGACCTCAAAATTTTGGGGGGAATTTTTAGTTAAATTTCAGGTTTCATGGTCTAAAATTGTATAGTTAATCATCATGTGGCATGCACACTGACTCATAGTTTAGGGTATTAGAGTTCGTACCATGACATCAGAGGAATCCTTTATGACTCGTAGTTTTGGGTCATAGATCATGGAATTATGAGTAAGGGTGATATAACTCATAATTAGAGTATTTGGGTTCAGACCAATACATAGGTGAATTTTTATGAGAAGTATTTCTTCATGAAATTTTCATTTGTTGGAGCTATGATGAGATCTCTGTCCATTGATATCGGGGCATATGCTCCATTGGAATAGTCCATATATATCATATATGTCTCTTCTCACATTGGTTCATGATTCAAGGGATTCTTCAGAAGTATCATCAGTGTTATGAGGGATAAAACAATTTATCCTTTGAGGAATGATCTAAGGCGAATCTTTCTGTTGAAGGCCCATGCGATCCAGTTTTGGTAGATTTCTAAATGGTACAGAGTGTGTAGCCTTTTTTCATATAACTGCTCCAATTCCTCAAACCATCTCTGGGATATCACATTCATGGACAGTTGATCACAAATGGATACATGAATTGATGACACAGATATTTTTATTGGTAACACCACCTCTACCTCGCACACTAATGAGTACGGGGTTGCCTGAGTGGTGGTGCGGATTGTGGTCCTGTAAGACCACAAATCATGGAGGATCTTATCTAGGAATGACTTCTTATCCTTATCAACTATCTTTAGAATTATGTTTGACATGGTCTTGTTGAAAGCCTCTATCTTCCCATTTTCCACCACGTGGTTGTGGTTTGATTGGTTGGCCTTGATTCCATATTCCCGATACAACTTATCTAGCTCAAAAAATCAGAAGTGGTTGTCGTTGAATTTCTGTATTGTATGAGGGACACCAAATTTGTTGATGATGTTTGAATTCACAATGCTGACAATTTTTTTCTCCCCAATATCCTTAAGGGGTATGTATTCTGACCATTTAAAAAAGAAGTCAATTATAGTTAGTATGAATGTGAATTTTTGACTTGTTACAGGAGGATAAGGTCCCACAAAATCTATCAACAAGGTGAAAATGGCCAAGAGATCATAGCTGCATGAAGAAACTATGGGGGGAAGTGAATTAAATTAGCATGAACTTGGAAGGAATGGAACTTAATAGTGAAGAGGGACAATCCTATATCATTTTGGGTGAGTAACACCCAAGCCTACAGATTTGGTGAGAGAGCATGGTTACTAACTGGTGTACTACACAAGCTCTGACGTGCACTTCTTTCATGAAAGAACCAGTCTCTTCACCATCAAGTCGCCTGAGAAGGAATCCATCAAGGCCTTGTTTGTAGAGTTCCTTCTATTGGATCACCCCATTTGTATAGGATAAAATTATCTTCCCATATTTAGACTTATTACCTTTCATCCCTAACTTGTGAGAGTTCCCTATTCTAAGGGTAGTTTGTAATCGGTGTAATCCAACAGGTGGTATGATCGTAAGGGTTGAAAATGGGGATAATTTCGTCAATTCCCTTTGTGTTTATCTAGATGAATGGAATGATAATCTGATTGTGAGCAATGCTAATGAATATTTTATACCAATAAGGATCAACCAAAGTTATTGTTGTGTTTTCTAAAGTGTCTTCTTGAGAAGTCTATGACTGGGGGACATGAGTCTACTTTGGTTCAGATGGGAATTATGCCATCAGTGCAAAGACACTATTCATTAAGGGAACATACACTTATTTCTTGATAGCATAGTTGCCATTGAACTGTTTGATGACTATCTTTGTAACACACTCTATTTTTGGTGTTTGAAGCTCACTGGGAGTGACAATTCCATACATGCTATGAGGAAATAATATTCTACTTCATTGTTTGTGCATCCTTCAGAAAGTATGAAAGGGTAAGGAAAGATGGCCTATTTGGGAGATGCATGTATGACTCCTAGGCCCACATTGTTACGTTGGGGATCCTCCGTACTTTTCCCAATCGGGCTTCAGGAAGCACCGTCAAAGTACATTTCCCATATTTGGGGGTTCTTTTGGACACAAAACACATCTTTATATAGAAATTCAGCATCCAATGATGTTGTATCTTCTGAGGGGTTCTTGTATAGGATGTCTTATAATTTATATCCATTGAGCAGATGTCAAACTATTTCAGGATGATCGTCCACTGTGATAGGCACCCATTTAACATGGGGGAGTTGAGGATATACTTGACTGTGTTACAGAAGGAGACCAAGTGGAACTCATGGCGCTCTATATAATTCTGGAGCTTCTAAACTATGAATATTCGGGCTAGGAAGTTATTTTCAATCTTCTAATACTGAGTTTAAACATCGATCATTAAACGAATGATATTGTAGAGGTTATTCTCATTGCCAACATCATTTTTCTTTGTCATTATGGCTCCTAATGACCATTACAGGGTAGTTACTTATAAAATGAACAGTCTCCCAACAACTATAGGCATGAGAACTTGCGGTATTATGAGATATATTTTGAGGTTTTCAAATCCTCTTAACAATAATTATCCAATTCATACATAACTCTTTTAATTATGATCTTGGTGAAATGTAATAATTAACCTACTAGTTTGGTTATGAAGCACTGAATGTTGGAATGGTGTCCCTAGAGACCTCTCAACATAGAGTGGATGTAAGGTGGGGAAATTCCATGAATGGATTTCACCTCCTTTGGGTAGACTTTTATGCCACGATGGCATACGAAGATGCTGAGGAATTTTCCAGAGGTAACGAAAAAGGTGAATTTCAGGGGATTCATCTTTAAATTGTGTTGTCGCAATGTGTAGAAGATAGTTTCAAGGTGAACCATGTGGTTTGAATGCTATTATGATTTATCAATCAGGTCACAGATATAACACTCAATGGAATTTCTGAAAAATGGATTGAATATGTGATGCATGTCATGTTGTTATGTGGTGCTAACATTATTTAGTCAAAAATAATTTACTTTATAATAGAACACTCCCTGAGGGGTCCTAAATGTGGTATCTTCATCATCTCGTCGGGTCATCATGATTTGATTGTATCCATAATATCCATCCATGAAGGATAGGTCTTCGTATTCGATTGTTTCATTGATCAACAATTCTATGATTGGGAATGGGAAGTCATATTTTGGGAAATTCCGTTTAAGTCCCCTGATATCAATGAAGATTTTAATCTGTCCATTATTCATTTTTACATGAACTATGTCTAGTAGCCAGATCCTAAATTGGACCTCTCGTATGAAGTTGTATTTGATCAGTTTTTCAACTTTAGCCTCTCTTTTGGATTCATGTGTCAGGTGGGTCCTTCTAGTTACATGTTTAATGCCACATTGATCTTATGATAAGACCAGATGATGGGTGGAGACATCAGGGTCGAGGCCTGGAATGTCTATGTAAATATAGGGGACCACATCATGATTATTATTTAGGAAGGATGTATATTCCTCATGATACTCATCAGGTATGGCCACACTGATTAACGTGGGATGCGAGTCATTTTCAATTCCTATATATATATATATATCCTTATGTTTATTGATGGTGGTGGGAACACATTTTTCAATCGTATGAGGGGAATCTATGAAGTCTTCTTATTCTCCTTCTTCTTCATCATCATCATCATCATCAACTTCCTCATCTTCCTCTTCAGATATAGAAAGTATTATTGAGATAACTTCACAAATATTGGGATAGAAATATACATTTTCCTTAGTGTGTGAGGAAAGGGCAGTTTTATGTCCCATGGATGGGCTGAGAGCATCGTTGACAGGGCATTTCCAAACAACATGGGAGTCATCCCTCTCTTTCAGGTCTTTGGACATGGTGGCCGCAACAGAGGTCATGTAGAAAATTGAGACAGTATCTGGACTTATACTTACGCATTTAACTTTATTTATGGGTAGTACGTACTCCTTCCCAAGATTCTAGAAGGGGTTAGAGAGAGACATCTCCATTCCATTTGGGGAATTGATCTAATCATCATGGTCAGCCAAAGGTTGTTTTTATTACGTCTCATATAGTCCTGCGTCAATGTAATATCACTCACAAATCTCAAACAAGTATTTATCAGCATGCAATGTCCCACTCTTTCCACTAGTGAAACATTTAATGAAATCATGGTATGAGGACTGGATTTTAACATTCAGATGCATCCAAGGCCTCCCTAACAAATCATTGAAATCATGCATTTCTGCACCACCAGGAACTGAGAATATGATATGAGGTCATTGAGAAGTGTTTTAATATTGATTTATCCCAGTTGTTTCTGTTCATTTTTCTCATATCCAATGAGAGTTTTAGTATAGGGTGTCAAGTTACCTTCATCATATCCTAGTCGACGATGCATTCTCTGTGGTAGGTTGTTAACTTCATAGCCGTTTTCGATGAAGATCTTTCGAAAATCAATTCCATTTATCTTTTTAGAAACATATAAGGGTTTGATGTTCCCTTTAATGATAGAATTTTCATCCCTATCTGTGATGGAGATGACGACATGTCCTTTTTCGAGACTGGTCACCATTTGGTTGAATTCATACACTTTTATTTCATCCTCAAAATCATGGGGACTTTGAAAGGCTTTGATGATTGACTCCCTATGATATGTGGACAAACTCAACGCATCCGGTATTGATATCTTTGTTGGTACTACAACCAACTACTTTAAAATGATACAATTTTTCACTAAATCTCGGTGCTTCCTGGCTTGGGGTATCTCTTTTACTGAAAATTTAGGGGTTTGATCTTTGGGCATAGATGGTTGTCTCTCTAGAGTAGGAGAAAGTGGTGTCGAGTTTATTTCTACATTGGACTGGACTAGTCTACCTATATTTCATGGGTGGTTCGGTGTTTTTTCTTCCCCTGATGGATAACCCATGATAATTGGGATTCGGTTTCCTCTGGAAGGGTTGAAGAAGCATTATGGTTCATGTTGTGTCTTCATGAGAGACCTTCCTCTATTTTCTGTTATGTTAATGGTTTGACTTGTGGTGTGGCTGAGAATTTGACTCCTTACACAATCATACCTTCTAGGAAATATCTAACCTTTTGGGCCTCTTCCTCCGGTTCCCCAGTTGGGCATGAGGAATTTGGGTTCATGGCCATAGCCTTTAGCCGAGAAGGGATCCATCAAGTGAATGACAGTAATGTAGTCGATGATCAAATCTTGATCCAATATTGTTCTTGTTTGACTACATCATTCTGATGGTTCCATTTGGTGGGATATTACTCATTGAACTATTTGGAGGGGCGGATCCCATTGTATCATTTGACAGGGTGATGCCTGTTGTAATTTTAGGCGGGGAAGTTCCCAATGTACCGTTTGGTGGGATAGTTCATGTTGAAGAAAAATTATTGGCATGAAGTCCAAAAGTGTCTACACTGACTTCTGCTTTGGTACCCACTCATTTTCTGGCTATTTCTTTCTTCACTTCTGCCCTTTAGAGGACCACAAGGCCGAGGATGATATAAATTCTATATTCGGTGCCTTTACGGGAATAGTAGGTTATTTTAACTACACATGGAGGAGGTCATGGACATGATTGACGGTCTTTTGGGTCATCTGGTTGACAAACTTTTTCTCCTTCTCTCTGGTGACTATTTTCCACTCTTCTTCTTATATAGAGTCGGAGGTGGAATTATACACCACTTTTGCTGGTGGCAGGCCCAACTTGACTTGCCCAGAATCCACCATCTTTTGCAGGATATCATTGGAAACAAATAATTACGGGATGGTGTGTCCTATTATTTGATGATACAGATAATAATTTGGATGGACATTGAGAACCACTTCGTTGGTTCACTTTTTCTCTGGTAGTCGGAGCAGATTGTCATTCATGGTGGCTATGAAATAGTCACAGACCTGGTCATCTCACAACGATTAAACATTATTTCTGCATTCTTTAAACGGATTTATTATAGCACCCCATATCTCATCTTGCAAGGGTAGAGGTGGTTGTTGGTGTCTAGGGGGGGCACACGGTTCAGTGGGTCCTCCAAATTGGGGCCGGTGCTGGGGGATTAAGCATGACAGAAGTTGCATAAGATTTTTCTATTATTTTCCCAGGGGCCATTGGGGATACTCAAGACATATTATTGGTCCTTTTCAACGAGTCTTGTATCCTTTGGGAAATGTAATAGAAGTCTCTAATCCCATTGGTGTACTTCATAGGGATGAGCAGCATCAAAAGTTCATCATGAAGTTTATCGATGCACGTGCTGAGCATCTCATCCAGGGGGAGGGGCCGGTTCTGGGAAACATATATTTTATGGAATTTTAGAATGGGTTTTCACTAGTGTATATTTTTTTTAATTCTATTTAGTCATTTACTAATATTTTTTTATCATCCTATGTTTAAAATAAATTATAGGGTTTATGTAAGATTCAGATTAAGGATGAGATCATAGTGAGATTGTGATGACATATCAGCAAAAGAAATCAGGGGTTTTAATGATTTTTGTTATATGGAAAAATGGATATTGGGTATAAGTATCAAATTCTAATTTATGGGTTTACTATGTAATAGTTTCTCCTAATTCTCTAAAACTGTAATCCTAAAATATCATTGGTAAAATAATGGGATTTATATTTTTAAAATATCTTCAATATATAACATTTAAGGTTGGGTCCTTATTGTTTTTTAAGTAATGGGATTCTAAATATAATCCCTTAGAATTATGGAATACCTCAACTCAAATTTGGGTGAGGTTATATGGATAAAATGTGATCCCTTTCACCTTATATTTATTTATGAAATTAATTTATCTATTTTAATTATTGTCATAATGGATATAGAAAAAAAATATAGAAATCCTTGACCTCTGAACCCATTTTCTAATTGAAATGTAACTTTTTCAACTTTAATTGAAAATTTATTTCAATAAACTAATGATTATGAGATTGAATTTCATATTGAGTATGAAAAATTATCAACATTCAGTTTAGATTTTAAATTCATTGGTCATTATAAGATTGAATTTAACAAAGAAGTTATTTTCTCTATTTTTTCATTAAAATAAGACAAGGAAATATATTATTTTAAGAAATGATTAGTGGATGATACATTTTAAGATAAGGGTATTAATGTTACGTTTCTAAAAGATTAAGGAAGTTTATTTTCTCTCATACTAAAAAAGATGTTGAACAATTATATTCACACATGATTGAAGGGGGTTCTGACCAAGGCGTTGGGGTCCCATTTTATAGAATCATAAAAAAGAGGATGGGAAACTATTAGTAGAAGAAACGATAAATATATATTTACATAGAGAAAATGGATTTTCTACATTAATCCTATTATAAATAACCGATCATATGTAGACGAGGTAAATGCACACTCATCCTTTAAGGATGACATGGTTAAAAGGATCATTAAAGAGGATGATCATGTAAAATATGATTATAAATTGGAGTCTCAATGTTAATTTTATATCTATTTCCTAAATGAAATCCAATTGGAATATAGGGATAGAAAGTAGAAAAATATCTTGGGGTTTGATATCTCATTCTTGTAGGAAAAACCTGATCAAAATATAGAAGGGGATCTTCTAACGATAAAACCATGTAGAATTTTTGAAAAAATCAGGATTCATCTTTGCATTGGGAGAATTCTATTTATCATATTTCTCAATCTATAGATTAAGATTAATTTGTGGGGAATGTGGGTAATTTTGATACATTTTGAGTACTTGAATAAAAAAGTCATGTGTCTGATGTTGGCATGCATGATGAAAAAGTGGTCGGGAATCGTGGGAATTTATGGAAGAGTGACACTGGAAGATTCTTCATGGATATTATTCCTCTTGGAAACATTCACTCAATGGATATGGACCCTGATGTAGAGAATGATTTCTATATAGGGGAAAATTATAAGGATTTAGTTGATAATTCCTCTAGTGATGAGATTTTATATAGGAAGGGAATAAATAACACGATCATTCATCTGGTGATTTCTAATCCTATAATATATTGTGGAGAAGGATTGTACATTATTGGTAGCTCTTCTAATACTGGATTTGTGGATCCCAATGATAAGGGGAGACATATAGGGAGAATGAAACCACACCAAAAGTCTCATATGAAGATATGATTTTCAGAGTCATGCAATCTGACTTGGAGGAGGGAAAAATAGAAGGGACTAGGCATCATGATAAAACATGGAAATGGGGTCATTATTCAAGAGGTCATGGTAAGGGAAATCATTGAATTGACTGATTTTCTATATGAGATGATAAATGAAAGTCCAGAGCTGAGATGATGAAGTAGTTTTGTCTAAAGTGATGATGGAATCATTACTATGCCTGACCCCATCTTCGTTGTTTTTTGTTTCCATTCTTTTAATAAAATGGGAATTTTCCTCTACCATTCAAACAAATAAATATATACTAATAACAAACTTAAATATATTTATATGTATTACTATATAGTTATATAACTATTGATATTATATAAATATAAAAAATAACATTTTTCATTTAGTTAAGATATATCAATATATATCTAATTAAAATTTTAAATAAATACTTTGAAATTGTTTACATTAAATTAATGATAGTAATAATATTTATTGATATAAATATTAATATATTTTATAATTAGTTAAAAATTAATATAATACCTATTATATAACTAGGTGTTTTTTTATTTTTTTTATTTTACCTTCAAATACACACCTGCACACACACACACACAGAGATATATATACATATATTCGTAACAAGATGTATTTTTACATATAAATAATAATAATTTTCAACTCTATTATTAATTATATTATATAAATATATATAATTTATTTACAAATGTACAAAATGATTTATATACCTAATAAATCATAATAATATATGTATATGTATATATATATTTTAATAAGATAATTATTACATTTTTTTTCTAATGAACATAAATTATATTAATTAAACATATAACAAAAAAAATTGTAAATTTATATAAATTAAACTCATATAAATAATATAATATGTATACTTATTTTTAAATATATTTATTAATATTACTAATATATATATAAATATATACGTAATCATACAGTAGAAATTACAAATAATAATATTTTATACATATTAATTCAAAATACAAAAATGATAATTTTTTTTAAAATATAATTAATTTTTTTTTAATATTTACTTTACTTGAATAATATTATTTATTTATAGATATCCAAGAATATATTGTAAATTAATATAATATTAACAATAAGATATAACATAACATATATTTTTAAATATTAATAATTTTAGATATAGTTATTATTATTTGGAAAAATTACTAAACATTTTCATTATTGTTAGTGATTATATTTTATAAAATATAAAAAAAACTACCTTATAAATAATTACTCACCGTTTATATATATATATATTAAAAATTTATATAAATTTATTTTTTTAAAATATAACTAAATAATAATATTATATACTGATATATCAAATAATACATTGTAAATTTTGTTTAATTTGAGTGAAACATATAATATAAAATATATATGTAAATTAAAATGTAGTTATTTATTTTTTAAATATATATATATATATATATATTATTCAGGTTATATAAATGAAAATAATGTTATATTACATTTTACATTATTAATGCAGTTGCGGGACTACATAATTTATAAAGTTAACCCATAATTTAGTATCAGACTAGGGTTCAAATCCATGGAGAGGTGATTTTTCATGGACATGTACCATCAACGTGTACTATAATGGATATTGGTAAGGGTAATAGAAATGTTTTTTTGTAAAGTTTTGGTTATTTTAGAATTTCATAATTATGGAAGAATCATTTGGTGGCCTCCCAGATAATGAACATTACTCCAACACCATATAGATTTCCCAAATTTCGCCTATGGAATTATATCATTGAAAGAAACATGTGTGAGAAATTTTAGCTCCCCAAAAATAGTCAAATAGAATATCAATGTTGGAGCCATGGAGTGTATGTATTGATGATATGTTTCTCAAATTGAAGATCTTGAGGAAATATAAATTTTCAGAACTAAATAAGAGGTGACAGATTATGACTCAATATTATGGATGGAGGGCCCAGAATTCCCCTTATAGTCTTCAAAATTAAGGGTATGGATCAAATAGAAGGATAACATTTCAATATTTAAAGTAACATAACATTATATAATCAAAAGGTTGAACATATTTAGATTTTTATTGTTACCAACCATTATTTTTTAATTTATATGATTTAAAATAAATACTATCCTCGATATCCTATACCATACAAAATACTAATATCAAAATAAACAATGATATACTGTAGAATTATGATTGTTATAACCAGTATATTAGTTTGGAAGGTATGAAATAGATTAACCACATTATGAATCATATGTAATTATTTTAATTAAATTTTATTTAATATTTAATTCCTAGGAATTGATAATTAAATTTTAAATAAAATTATATAATATTAAATGAGGTATTTTTCAGAAAAATGATTTATGTTTGAATTGTATGTTCATCAATGAAAATTATGTTAATCACTATATTAAAATGATTATAATGAAAATTATAGATAATATTTCAAATAAAACAAATTATCATTCATCTAATGGGGGTTATGAGAAAATGCAAGAGTATAAATTTATTTTAGACATTGAAAAAAAAAAATTTCTTCCAAAATTATTTTTAATTAATTTGGGGAGATAATATTATTTTATATTTATACCACATATGGAATTAGAATTTATTAAAATGGAAATAATTTATCAAATAATATTCTTAATTTAATCTCAAGATTAATTTCAGTTAAATTTCTGTAAATAATGATTATTTGTTAAAAAGTGAAGAATACTTATTTTTATAAAAATTGTTCTTTCTTTTAATGTATTTACAAAGTCCCATTATGTTTTTTATTAAATGTAAATTATAATTACTCCAATTTTAATAAATATAATGCAATTTATTCTATGTGAATCATTATCTAACTTTATTTTGGTAGATCATATTTTTTAGGCTTAAAAACAAAATTTTCAAAAAAGTGTTTAATATTGAATTTTGTGTGATTTTGCTAAAATTATTTACTGAAAAGTCTAAAATTACTTCTTAAAATATTTATATAATATTTTTAAACAATTGGTTCAAATTTATTATTGTGCCCAATTTTATTTCTAGCTATAATTAATAATTACAATGGTGAACATTTGATATCGTCGTAAAGGGTAAATGAGTAAATTATGGTATAAACTATGTGATGAGGCCACAAAAACATTGTATTAATGTTATTGGATGGGATAATTTCAACCCATATAAAATTATTATATATATATATTTTTTATTCTACTAGAACATCGGAGTTACATAATATAATGTTAATATATTGATTAATTACATGACTTCTACTCCCCTCTGTTATAATAAGTCATAACATATCCTCTACTATTCACAAATATTGAGTAGTTTATAACAGTAAAATTATACAATAATAACATTTTAAATTCACTCCATATACAATATAGGTCATGGTATGACCAAAATACCAACCTATGATTTCATAACGAATTATCCAAAGGAATTTTTCCTCAAAATATGTACTACTCTCATCCGAGTTCTTTCAAGTATGTTTCCTCTCCATTCACCTTAAAACTATCATAAACATTATTATATATGAAAAATATTTATCTAAAATAAAAATAAATTATATTATGTTTATTCATATAACTATTTTTTATAGTATTTTCTTTACAATGATAAATAAATTAATCACTCATTTGTTTGTACGAACTACCATATCAATGTAGTAATGTATCTCAGTTTTCATCACCAACTCCAATGGATGATTAAAATTTCATAAAAGTGGTATATATATGATATTTATAAAAAAATTGTAACTCTAAAAATATAATATGTTACCTAAATTCTTATCCTACCATCTATTGGAAAACGATAACATCACTCTTGCGTACAAGCGTACTACCACCTATATAAAGCAATGTTTTTGATTTTTCATTACCACCTCACGTAGATGGTCATATAGATTTATTTAATGAATCAATATGAAATATGAAACATATTTATTAATCCATAAAATTATGTTATTATATAATTTATTTCATTTAAAACAATTATAAAATATTAAATTTCATTCAAGCATACATTTGACCTACGGTGTCAATGAAACGTTGTGATTAATTTTTTATGACAACATTAGATGAATGGTTATAGATGTATTTTAAAAATATTAACATGAGAAATATGTAATAATAATATTTTATAATTTATTTAATTATTAACCATTTTAAAATTGTTAATCTAGTGATGTTATTATGAACCAAACATCCTCAAATCATCTACTATGAATTTCACCAATTTTATAACTAAGTAAATCATTGTAGTGAAATTGAATGAATGTAATAATAATAATGGAACAAACTTGAAAATGGTTCTAAAAAACGTATAATGTTAAAAATATTTTATTATTCAGTAATTTAAAATCCCAATATTGTGTGTCGAGAGATGATGTTACAGACTTCTCATCTCAATTTATTTTCATTTAGACATAAACCATTTCAAAAAAAATTATTCTTTAAGTCATAAAAATTTTGATATGGAAATATTTTATCACTAATTTACTTACCATTAAGATTAATTGTAGGGTCCGAAAAAATATGCAAAGGAAATTTTACCCAAATCCCCCAAAATAATTGGGGAAAATTATCAAAGAAGTGACACAAAAAAGGACAGGCCGGAGAACCGGTCCATGGAAGCGCAAATTGGCCAGTCCACACAAGGCACCCCCTCCACGAACTAGTTTCGTTCGCGAAATGGAGGCGTAGAGCCTCCATGGACACGAGGCAGGATGGTCCCCAGTTCGGTTCACCATCACGAACCGCCCAAACTGCGGACCACGTCGACCGGTTCAAGCTACATCTGCTGTCATTCACGGAATGGAGGCGGAACCCTTTGCAGCCGTGGAGCACACCCTGAGTTCACCTCGTGGAGGAGGGGAGCGATCAATACCCACCGAAAATCACGGATTTACCAAGTCAGATGTGAACCGGGTATTTGGTTGTGGGCCTCCACAAAAGGTGCCACGTGGCCACAGATACATTCCTTTCCCCACTCTATAAAAGGAGACCAAGGGGGAAAGAAGAAAAGGAGGATCAGAGAACTGGAATCTGATTTGAAGAGATCTGAGATCGGCTGAAGGAAGGCTTCAGATTTCGCAAACAGTGAAATTCCCATTGGCGAACCACAACAGGTATATGAATTAAGAAGGAATTGGGAAACACATAATAATTTGGTGAACCGAAAACCTAAAAATAACAAATAGAAGAACCGCGAACCATACCCCCCCATCCGCGGATGACTTCCCCGTGGACCAGGGAGTTTATGTCTCTTTTCCCATCCTTCGCACGGCAGAGCACTCTCCCCCGCGGTCAAAGCCCCGACCGACTAGCCTCCGATCGGCGCCGCCCTTGGCCGCCGTTGCCCGCCTGGAATCCTCCGCGAACAACCCTGGTTCGCGGATTGAACCCGAAGCCACGAACCACCATGGTTTTCTGATTGAACCTGAAGCCGCGAACCACCCTGGTTTACGGATTGAACCTGTAGCCGCGAACCATCCTGGTTCACAGGACGCCAATCAGTCCGTGGACCACCTTGGTTCGCGGATGGCTTCTCCATCTTCGTGGAACTTCTCCACGCGAAGGGTGACACCACCCATACCTCTCGGTGGCTCACCAAATAATTCAGTGTTCTCATTTCCAGAGCCAGGTAAAATCCTTTTGATCCAGCCAGGCCCTCCGCGACTCCCTCGTTAGCCTATTCATCAGCCCCGAGCTGAGGCCTCCACCAGAGCCACCGGATCCGCGTGGTATAACTTTCAGGTGCATCAGCATGCCGTTTTGAGTTCACAGACCCATGGTAAATAGTGGTAAAGGAGTTTCCCCGACCCTTGAGCAGATTCCCGAAGCATTCCTGGGTTCACATTCCCACGGTAATGTGGAGTTTGAGCTCAGGAATCCCTTTTCTGCCTCTCTATCTGTTGAGTGTTCCTCGAAGATGGTAAAATACCCATTAGCAGGAAGCCCTCGTGCACTGCAAGAGTGGAGACGGGAAGAGGAGCACCCCCTTTCCCTCTCCCGCTGAGCTTTGTTTCCACGAGCGTCTATCTCGGAGTAAGCCACGACCTTCTGGGCCTCCTCATAGTGTAAGCCCCAATTTATCACACTGGGTCACCTTCATGCATAAGACCCACTCCACTTCTCATGGACTCACCTTTCGCGACGTGATCCTCTGGTCCCTACTGCCTCTTGTTTCTCACACCAAGTATGACTCACGTGGTCATAGAGTAAGCATCGACCATGAAATCCTCTTATGGGCCTCCTCAGAGTGTAAGCCTCAATCCATCATTCTAGGCTTCCCCAGAGCGTAATCCCCAAGCCAAAGCGAACTACGTAAACTTTGATCCCTACCTCCTAGACAGGGTACGAAGGAAGCCTCCACGAGGTTCAAGCCCACTACCCATCGGACCACCTGGTCTCTCTTCACATCGGCTCTCCGAAACCTAAGCGAACTACATGGACTTTGATCCTTGCTTCCTAAGCAGGGTACGTAGGAAGCCTCCCTGAGGTTCAAGCCCAACAGCCGGTCGATCCGATCATCTCCACGTCAGTTCACTACGCCACTCCTAGTGCCGCCACAAGCGAGTTCCAACACTTCAGGGTCATTAATCCAACGAGGGATGGTAATCCTCGGGCATAAATGATTTCGAACCCCTGCGTCCATTTGGCCGTTATCCACCAGGGTTGAATCCGTGGATACTATATATGGGTATAAACCAAAGATTCGCGAACATATGAATACATCTTAAATCTATAAGAGTCTCGGAACATGCAATAATCCCCCCTAAAAAGGGTGTGATGAGCCCGAATTCCCATCCTCTCGACCAATGTGAGTTCTTAAGAGTCGCTGGTCAGACCATCTAGCAAATGCCTGCCTTTGGAAAGCAGGTCCATCAATCATTAGATATGGAGCTGTTGGGCGTTTTGTGGCCGAAAACCAAGAACGAAACCAAAAATGGTGAACTCGGCGTGAATCATGAACCAAACATGACAGATTCAACTTAATCTCACCCAGTTCCCCCTTATGCTCTAAAGGAGGGCCAAGAAAGGTCATTAACTATGCATGGGATTATGAGATGCTGCTTTGACGGGTTTGCTGCTTGTATTTGCTAAAATGTTTTGCCGGAACTACTTTCAGAACTCCCTTCGATCCAATGGAATCGCAAAGGATCTCCCATGTGCGCGCTTCCAACGACACAAGGATGAGACTTCCTCAATAACAGAGGACCCCGTCACCCACCCAGCATCTTCAACGCTGGGTTTCGGACACGCTGATCTGAGAGTACCATGTGAATGGTACTCTTCCAATGGTGGAGGCGGCCATGCACGCCCTCCAATCTGTCAGGATTCGCAGGTCGCCTGCCTAGCACCGACCACAAAGGCAGACCCAGACAGCCCTTGTCACTATCTCCAACCGTTTCGGGAATCTATCCCTGGAACAAGACAATGCGTACCTCCCTTATCTCAGGGAGGTGGATGAGGTGGACGTTGAGGACTTCATCCCTGTCAAATAGGGGTTCCACTCTCAGGCCCCCACCGAAAGGCATCATCGCAGTCACGTCGCCACCCGACAACCTCGTGCGGAGGAGGATATCTCCCCACGGATTCAGGCCCACGCTCCCCGAGCTCCGGCCCCTCAGACTGCCCGACAAGGGTGGTAGATGTATAGTCGGGGACCGGTCATTACCCTGGTCCCTGAGGAGGAGCTCCGCTGCCCAGTCACTGAGACGTACCACGAACAGGAACCTACACCTGTTCGATCCTTCCAAGCCAGCCATCCAGATATGGCCGCATCATATGAGCCGGCGCACATTCCCGCCGAGCTCCATCAAGCCCGTCACTCACGCAGGACGACACTTACCAGGAAGGCACCTCTCCCTGCCTAAGGTCGTGAAGCCCAGCAGCTTGATGTGGTGGCAACCCGGCACCTGTACGACCAGCTCCTGGAAGTCTCTTCAGATGCCCGCCATCCTGATATGGTGGTGATCAACAAAGCCCTCCACCCAGATGTGGGGAAAAATCCTAGGCGGGCACGTATCCCCGCCAACAAAGGACACCAAGCCAATACGGTGGGAAACCAATATATTCAGGGCCAGCTCCCTTCGGATGCAAGTAAAGTCCACCACCCTGATGTGGCGGCACACGGAGAGAGAAACTGGTGTATCCCGATAGAGGGGAAGATTCGTTCACCTGCCTCGACACAGGAGAATTTTCAGTACCCACTGACCACTGGAGGACCGGAGAAGGATATTCCTACTCCGATACTAGAATGGGCCTTCATACCCATTCCAGCTAAAGATGTCTCTCTAAATATCCTAGATATTATGGAGGAGCAGGTATCGATCCCAGATCATATCTTGCAGACTTGACAGTATGTAATTGCATAGGCGGCAACAACAAGGACTCGGGCCCGTGAGCCTGTCTCCCCAATTGAGGCGACTCATCTAAGAGATGAGATAGCCGCCTCAGAGTAGATCTACATCCCTACTTTATCCCAGGAGGGTTGCCGACTATATTCCACAATGCAAGGGAAACCAGATCAAGAAACTTAACTCGTTCAAACTGGGGGGGGCACCCGTCCATCACGGTGGATGCTCCAGAGCAGGCATATATCCATGCTAAAAGTCAAGATGTTCGTCTGTGTATCTCGACGACGTCACGGGACCCAATTAGATAGGGACCCAAAGTTAAAGGCCATTGTCAATAGAAAAAGGTCCCCGCTGCCCGCAAAAGAGCACCCAAAACGCGCCGAAGGAAGCCGAAAAATAAAGAGCTGGTTCATGACTCCGCTCTGCTAGAAACTGGGGTTCCCAATGCCGCTAAGCACACATCATAGGCTCGAAACCCTTCCCACCCATTACCATATTATGGGATTGGAAGTAGCAGTTGTGAAGGTACTCCCCGCAATGTCGCTACCTACAGCTCTAAAGGTCATCCCCAGAGTACCGGTGGGGGCCTCCCCTACGGGAAAATAACGATCGGTCACGAGAGCTTCTCTCTTGATGTGAGTCACGGAAACCCTCCATGTTACCAGATGATAGAGTAGCAAGAAGGTCCTCCATTTTCTGCGGTCCACCCTGAAGGTCCTCCCTAGGGTATACTCTGCAATCACTCTCTATGCAGTGGGACCACAGATTATGATGGTAGTCCTCGCTATCATAGTCGCAACTACGGAGGCCCTCCCTGTAGTGACATCTCATCATGACAAGAAGGCCCTCCCCTTGTCGTGGCCTGCCCTAAAGGTCATCCCCAAGGGTTACGCCGCAACGGAACTCCACGCAACCAGGCATCAGGTCACGGTGTTAGTCCTCACCACCATGATAATGGAGGTCCTCCCCGTAGAGACATCAAGTAACGAGAAGGGCCTCCCCTAGTTGCGGTACATTCTGGAGGCCCTCCCCAGGATTTATCCCGCAGATATTCTCCCTACGGCAGCAGTGATGGTGGTCCTCGCCATTGCTGCAGTTGTGATGGTAGTCCTCACTACCACGACCACCATTGCGAAGGTCATCCCCGCAATGGCCCCAAGTGAGAAGAAGGTCCTCCCCTTGTCGCGGCATGTCCTGAAGGTCCTCCCCAGGATGCACGTCGAACGTCAAGCCATGATGGCCATCCTCACCATAATGGCAGTTGTTGCGAAGGTCCTCCCCATAACAACTCTACGTAGCCAGAAGGTCCTCCCCTTGCTGCAACATGCCTTGGAGGTCCTCCCTAGGGTGTTCACTATAAAAGTCCTCTATGCAGTGAAGCATCAAGTAGTAATGGTAGTCCTCTCCATTACGACTACCATTGTAGAGGTCCTCCATGCGATGACATATTATTTCTATTGGAAGGACCTCCCCCTACCAAATCAAGCACCGAAAATCCCTCGTATGCCGAGGCACTCAGAAGGATGAGATCGAGCATGTCAGATTCCTAGCATGTCACTAACGACATCCTTATGAAATTAGGAGATGGTCTGGGGCCGCGTTAATCTTTTGAACCACCTCAGAATCGCTTACATAATGACTCAACACCTACCGGTCCCACCTCCTCTGATCACACAAGTAGTGAGCACCTCAGTTGGGCTAACCAGGTAGAGGAATCACTCGTAGAGGAGTATGTCGATATGCTGCACCCGAGGAAACGACTATCAGGAATGATATACCAGTTATGTTTTGGCCCATGGACACCTCTCGGTACAACATACAAAGGGAGTTGTTGGAAGAATGAATGCATGAAATCCTCCACAATCTATGGATGACCCTCCGCTGGCTGAAGTCAAGCTTCCTGCCCTATGACAGGTATGTAGACGATGTCAAGATGATATGGGACCTCCTGCGTCACATCGACCTGAAGGCCCTTTCCTTGATGCGAAAACAACGCCCCGAGAGGTGCAAAGGGAATATGGAGGTAGCTTGCCTCTGTGCACAGCACGAACTGTGCCGCCTCATTGGTGACGCTCTAGCGGGAGTCCATATCAGGGGCTAGAGGGAACATGGAGCTCTGCATTTCACTCCGCTCCCCGCCCAGAAGAACCCATTTAGCATGGTGTCTTGCAACGTTGTCACTTCAAGAAGGCAATCGGGTGTACCCCCTATTCGGGAAAGACAACACACCCAACAGAGTCGGGCCTCGTGTAAGTCCCAGAAGCGTCAGGCCCAATGAGAATGATCCATTTAGAAACTCCTGAATCAGGCCACCAAGAGCATACAGCGGGCCTCTCGCTTAAGAGAGGCCAATCAATGATATTTTCCTGCCTCCCCATAAGGGACTGATCCACAGGTGAATTCAGCACCAGATCCAGATCACCCCCAGATGGGGGCACACGAGATCAGACAGGTCACTATAGCCATAGCCACTGCCGCAATCTAGGGTCAACCCCAACCTGTAGGGCTGGGGGAATTTTTAACAACAAATTCCCCCTTAAGACCAATAAAACCGGGAAGAGACTCAACGTCTATGGAACAGATCCATCCCCAACCCTCAGGGCTGGGGGAATTATTACCCCCTAAACAACAACCTCCCCCACGAGAGTCAGTATTCTCTCGTCTAGGGAGGACAGTCAGAAGAGGAGTCTCCCATCTTATCACGTAATATGAATCGTCATCCCCTATGAGAGGAAGGCGCACCGTGAGGTCACATCATAGAACTCTCCGCGTCACCCTTCTTCGAGAAGTCTGAGGGCAATCACAGGTCATGAAAGGGAAGGCCAGTAGAAGACACAAAAAATCCTCTTCCTATTTGAACGATGACATTTCCTCCACTCCGCAACACGCGTTCATCAACTCCATAGAGGCTAACCCTGCGGGTGACACCGGGGAAAATGAAAATCCGGACAGGTTAGGAGACGACGGTTCCAGTCAGGCAGTGACTCACAATGAACCCCCAAGTGTGCACACCCGGAACCAGAGGGTCGCTTTAAATATGGCTGCCCCTTTATCTAACCTCACTCCGCCTACCATGCGAGCTTCCAACAAGGACAAGAACAAAGGAATGGTTGCCCTTAACCCGTCCACCTCTCTCGATAAAAACGAGCCACACACGCTCGATGAGAGGTTTACTCAACAGGAAGAAGAGATGAAATAATTGAGGTGGCTTAACGCCGAGCTACTTCAGAGGAACCGCCTTATCGAAAGTGCGTCCTAAGAAGAGCCACATCATGCACTCCCAGAAAGTGCACCTCAAAGACTAAGGCTTTCCCTAGAAAACGAAGCACGATCAGGGATCTTGCCCAATGAGGCGCCTGGTTCATCCAACTATCTAAATGTGGATGATGAATTCTAGGATTTCCCTCCACTTAGGAGACAACCGGAGCAAGTACACCCGAACCCTCCGAGGGTACCCTGAACGGAATATGCACCGTTGGTGCCGGCCAATCCGGATCCTCATGAATTGCCTCGGGCTACGTATGCCCAGGACCAGGCCCAACAGGATGTCATCCAGGGACTCACCAATACCATTGAGGCACTAACAGCTTGATTGGAAGCGATGGAAGGTGGACGCGCTCCGATACAGCCGGAGCGGAAACCCTACCCAGATTGGGTGACCAACACACCACCTCCACCCAATTTTGGGAGCCTTGTATTCCCCATCTTCAATGGATCAGGAAATCCAGAGTAGCATTTGATGCACCACGCGTCCTATTGCGACCCTATGATGGGGACTCCGAAATAGTAAGAAGCAGTGAAACTCAGATGCTTCATATGGACCTTCCAAGGATCCGCCTTCGTCTGGTATACGAGTCTACTGGCCCAATCGATAAAGAGCTGGGAGGACCTCCAGCAGCAGTTCCTGTTCCACTTCAGCTCAATGCTGCCAAACACAGCGTTCATCGATCTCTTGAACTGCAAGTAGAGGGAGAATGAGAGGGTCCTAGATTTCATCACTAGATGGAAAGGTATGACCTATTCTCTGAACATGCCAATGCCTCAAGATGAGATGCTCGCCATATGCATCGATAATCTTTGAGATGAGCTGCGAACACCGTTCATACCAGTGGAGTGCACCACTGGCTTCCGCCATCTCTCAGCCATTGCCCAAAGAATTGAGGACTCCCTGCAGCGGACAAATTCGAATCCCAAATAGCTTCATAGGATCCTGCTAAAAGAGCACATAGATCTGAAGCATCCACTGTCATGCTCAAGCCAGTCCCTGTGCCCGCTCTGCCGCTCAGGCCTCCACCAAATCGTCAAGGGCCCCTGCATATCAATTGTAGCCCCCACCTAAATGGGATGACCAGAGAGGACCGAAGCGGAACCAGTTTTAGGAGCAGAGACAAAAAGTATACTCATTCCAAGATGATCAAGTTTGTGGCTACTTCATTTCCACTATGAAATGCAACTTACTCTGCATCCCAGAGCCGAGGAAACCTAAAGAAGTCAGCCGCAATGAAAGGCCAGATTATTGAACCTACCATCGGATGTTGGGGCACAGTATCCAAGAGTGCTTCGTCTTCAAAGACCTCCTGTAGAGGATGGTAGATTCTGGACAAGTTGAGATGGGACCACCCCCAATAGATGTGGAATGTATCTCTACCACCGACTATAACAAAGAGGAGGGGTGGCAGAAAGTCACCAGCAACCAGGGGAAGAAATATGACAACTGGATGACTCGGAAGACTATCAACCAGGCCTAGGGCATACACTGAGCTCAACTACAACAGCCTGTGTTTCCACCAGAAGCCCCTGGAGCCGCAAAGCCGACCACATCGGCCTTACAACCCTCCACAAGCTGGTCATCTGGACGGAGCCGAAGGAGGAAACAATCACAAGGGGAGCAGTCTACCATGGGGCCAAAGTTAGTCCCGACCTTGGTGTATTTCATGCCCTCGGATCTGGCACAACGGGCCCTGACCCACCAAACAGCACCATCAGAGACAACCGACCAGGTTGACCTGTCAAAGGATGAAGAGTCGATCTTTGGTTCTATCAACGTCATCCATCTCATGGAATCATTCCCTGACTAAGGGTATGATTACGAACCTGAGTTTCATGCACGAGGAGCCGGGAGGAAGAATCACAGAGGCAGGGGATACCAGGGGAGGCACAACCGTGGCTGAAACCAACCCTACGGTTGGACCCCAGCCCCAACCGTTAATACCACGGAAACCCATGGGAGAGCCCTTCAGCAGACTCAGCAGGAGAGGGAATGCCCCTCCACCCCCAGAAGCAGCCACTCTAGCCCTGTTGTTCTGCGATACCCACCAGAGGAGGAGTAAGTGTCTGGCTGCCTAGTGCGTACAAATAGACCGGCCATACCATGTTCTCAAAACACGAGAACACTATCGACATTTGTCCCCATGGCCGGTCCCTCCTCGTCGAATGCTCCAGCTCCCAAGGCACCTGCTAAGACTCTCCCGCCAACAGAGAAGCGTCGACCGCTGGAGAAAAAACACGACCTCCTTAACCAGCTGGTGTCAGTACCAGCCAATTTTTCCATCTTGGATGCCCTGGGTTTGTCAGCTGACCTCCAGGGAGGCGCTTATAGAAGCTTTGATCAGTCCCCAGGAATTCCAAGTTTAGGTAGCTGCTGCCGAGATTTACCGGGCGGAGACTGGCCCGACTGAATACAATGAGGTGATTTCCTTCACCGATGATGACAAAGATGCCATCATGCAAGGACACATCAGACCTCTATATGTGTCTGGCACGCTGAATGGTATTGATATCTGAAAAGTCTTTATAGACAATGGCTCTGGAGTTAACCTCCTTCCCCTATGGACACTCCATAAGTTGGGATACATTGAAGAAGATCTAATTCCCTCAGCCACAACACTGTTGGGTCACGACAAGGGTGAGCAGAAACCAATGTGACAGATTAATATGAAGACCCATTTTGGTGACCTGGTAGCCTACACAGAATTCCTGGTGGTCCGGAAGAGCACAACATTCAATGTCCTGCTGGGAAGTCCATGGCTCCATAAGCACATGGTCATTCCTTCATCCTACCACTAGTGTATGAAGTACTGCATCAAAGGAAAAAGAGGGACGTTGCACACCGACAAGGCCCCTTTAGAGCTCTCTGAGTCACATTACATCGAAGTCGGGTTCTATGAGAAAAAGAAGAAGCCTTTGATCGACAGAGTTGATTGGATCCCTAATCCAAATGGATTGGAAATGGTCCCCGATGACCCCCTTAGGCAGCTTGGAAGAGATTATGTCCTACCCATCAACCATTTTGAGAGTAGTTCTGTTGGAACCACTTTGTGGATAGGTTTGTATTTGTTGTCAATTTGTATTTGTTGTCGGTGTTTTTGGATGAAGACCATGCAATTGAAGACCATGAAATTACTCATGATTGTGTGAGAACCATGCTAGAGACTTCTAGACGGATTGATTCACATGTTTTGCATGAAGTTGATCATGACGGTTGATGAAGAAGAAAATGTTCCAATTATTGGAAATCTAATATGGAAGTGCAAGGATTGGAATTCTCAGATAGCCATGCACATCACATTGTCATAGAAGATGATGATGGTAAATATATGCCTTCAAAGAATACATATCACAATGGAGGAGTTTGTGATAAAAGAAGAAGAGCTGTTGAAGGATACATATCACCAAGAAGAAGTGTTGTTGTGGTGATCGTGCTTGTTGAAAAAGAAAACAGACGACATACAAATTTGTTGACAAAGGAGATTCCATGGTGGCATGTCGAGTTCGAAGATTGTGGATAATGATCCATGATTTATTCATGGAACATCGATAAAGGAATGGATGATCTGGAGGAGGACTAAAAGAGCAGATACAAGGTGGCGTCGTTTTCCAGTGTTTGCCAAATTTTGGAGGTCCATAATTTGGAGGTTGGGGAGCTTCGCGAAAAGTGGATTTCCAGTAAGATCATAATTTAATATGGAAAAGTCATGAGTTTCGCGAAGATGGGATGCATGGACTGGATTTCGTGATGAACAGAAGAATGGAGGCGTTGAGTCTTCGCGATTACGTCAAGCTTCGTGATTACGTCAAGCTTCGCGAACGGCAGAGGTTGGAGAGCTTTGCAGCGATGAAGGGCTTTGCGAGGGAGCTTCGCGGCGAAGGCGCGAAGGAAAGATGATGGCTATTCTTCGCGATTATGTCAAGCTTCGCGAACGACAGAGACTGAAGCGCATCGCGGAGGAGAAGGGCTTTTCGAGGGAGCTTCGCAGCGAAGGTGCGAAAGTATGTTGACGGTGATTCTTAACGACTACATCAAGATTTGCGAATGGCAATGTGCCGTGGTGCTTCGCGATTTGATCAGAATTTCGGCGGAATCTTTGGAGCTTCGCGATTTGAGATGACGTGGCATTGACTTCGCGCGTAAGGGTCGAGGGTCAATGGAATAGCCTATAAATTGAGGCTGACCTCCTCAAGAGAAACAGAGAGCTCTCAACGAAAATTCTTTGCTCTCAGTTCGCAAAGGTCTCTCGCGAAGGTAGTGTGCTTCGCGAAAGAGGAGCTTCGTGGCGGCTATTCTAGCTCCGCGAAAGTCTTGTGCCCCGCGTTGGCTCAGTGAGCTTCGCGAAGAGGCAGAATCTCCGCGATAGCCCAGCATTGCAAAGGCTGGAGCATCGTGAGAGTGCTTCGCGATTGAGCTTCGCGAAAAGGCAGGGGCTCTACGAAGACTTGTTTGAGCTTTCCAAAACTGGGAGCCTTGCGAAGTAGGGTACTTTGCGAAGGCCCTTTCAATGGTTGTTCGCCCTGTGGATAGGGGAAAAGGGGTATTCATCGGTGGATAAAATTTGGACTTCAACAGAGAATAATTTATTGAGCAATCACACAAGTGATTGTAATTCAGGAAAACGAAGACAAGGGGATCAAGTGAATTCAGTCATTGCACTAAAGTAAAAGGTTGAATGCAAAAGATCATCAACTCAGGGATCTGATGCAAGCAAAGTCTCATGATGAATAGGAGACAAAGACTTCAATGCAAATCTATTGAAGAGACCTTCACGTCTATAAACTAAGTGTGACTTCACCAACGGTAGTGAGCCAGGGGGAGTCAACGGGAGTGACCCGAGGGAAGCAGTGAGCTATCCCTGAACCTTTGTAAAGGCAGTGAGCCTGGGACAGAGTGAATGTGCCCGAACAATTGTAATCTATAGCTAGTGAAGCATAGTGGATTCAGGTACGAACGACAACCTGTCGGCGTATGCTCCTTGGACGTAGCCCTTAGTGGTGAACCAAGTAAAAATCGTTGTGTCATCTCTCTACATGTGAATGTATCATTGCTAATCATATCCTTCATACAGGATTAAGTAGTTCCTACCAACGTGGGAACAATATCCACAACTTTAAGAAGAAAACGTTGACACCCTGATTCACCCCTCCCCTCTCAGGGTGTCCTGGGGTCCTACAAGTAGTATCAGAGGGAGGTTAACGTATGTTGGATATTCTCCAGTAATTCTATTGAGAAGAGGATTTGAGTTTCTTTCCTAAAGTCAATAATGAAGAGCAGTCTTGATGAAGTTTCTGAGCAGACATCTACATCTAGTAAGACTCTGACAAATAGGAAAAAGAAAGAGAAGAAGCGGCTGAAGAAGTCCCTCATATCCAAAAAAGATGCAGTGACTTGTTCTCCATGCCATTCCAAAAATGAAGAAACATCAGGCATGGAAAGTATCGAACAGGTGACTCAGAATTCTTCCAGAAGAAAGGATGACACCCCCAATTCACACTTTCAAGAAAAACTCAAAACATATCTGCATGATATTCCTGAAGAAAGGGCTGTTATTATTTGTATCCTATTTCATTCTATGCAGGTTGAGATCACTCGAATTGAAAGGGTAGCAGACAATATGGAAAAGGGGCTGGAAAGAAAAGTTCTGGAGAGTATGAAGCTCACCAAACAGGTTAAAGTCTCTAAAGAAAACGAGGAAGTCAATAAGACTCTAAAAGAAAGGATCCATGCACTTGAAGCTGATCTAAAGAAGAGCAATGAAGTCAAGAATTTTTTTTTGGAAGAAACTTCCATTAAATTCAGGGAACTTGGCTCTTTGTTACAAAACAAAGTTAAGATGCATGAAGATGAGGTTGAAAGGTTGAAGAAGACTTGTGAAGAGAAGATGATCACGATTGAAGATCAAAAGATCATCCTCAATATTGTGGGTCAAAAATTGGAAGCTCAGTTGACCAAGATTGAGAACACACATATTGAGACTTCACAAAAGAATGAAATGAGTGATGCTTGCACTCAATGTTCATTGGAGGAGTCTAAAGCCGAAATGCCTCCAACATGTGATAAGAAGATTATGACAACTCTTGATTATCCACATCAAGAATCAGTTGCTGCTGGTACTCAATGCTCACTGGAGGATTCTATTGTCAAAAGACCTCCAACATGTGATAAGAAGATCATGACATCACTCTTTGATCTATCACAAGCAACCGAGAAAGTAAAGGTACCATCCAAACCATCTTGCAATCATATTTCTAAATACACTCCTACAATCAGTACAGGTGGGAAGAAAAGTTCTAAACAAGTATGGATGAGGAAAGGTGAGAAGAAGAAACTTACCCCCATGGCTAGGGTGGATGGGAAGAAAAAGGAGGAAGTGGGTTCCTCAAATAGAGCACAAACGATTAAGCAGATGGCTCAACAAATTTATACAGAAGACACAAATATGAAAAGATTTGTGGGTCAATGTTGGTGCTGCAACAGATTTGGGCACTGTGCACTGGATTGTCTTTATAATCCCTTACATGGAAAAGCACAGAGAATTCCTATATCAAAGAGAAGGAAGCCAACGAAAAAGGAGAAACATCAGCAGGTCCAGAAGCATCTGTTTACTGCAAACAGATTTGGAAATCTTGATAACATCTGTGATGTATGCAACGGAAGAGGTCACAATGTAGGCACATGTCCATATCAACATGCATTCACTGTTGAAAAGAAAAGAAGACCTCTGATGTCGTCAAAGAATGAAGTAGGTACCTTGGGGAGAAATCAGAAGAATGTTGTGAACACACATTTCCCCAAGAAGATCTCAAGTAGGGAAGCTGAGAAGACCCAAGATTTTAGATCCATGAAATGAAAGGGTCATTCATCCAAAAGAAACACTAAGTGGGATGAATCTCGGATGGACCCATGTGGAAGACCTAAACCAGCTGCAAAAGTTCCGAATGACATATTGGTCATCTGGCCAGAAGATTTGAAAAGAATAAGGAATCTTGAAGATGAGAAGGCCAAGGATGGTGAAAAAGGAAAAGGAAAACATTCACATGATGAAGACACAGTGCAGTAGATATTGAAAACAAATAGAAACACACGTGTCAAAGAAGTTCTGTGTGAGAGATGCAAGAAATCTGGTCACATTGCAAAAGGTTGCCTAACCTTAATACCAGAGCAAGAAGCAGTTCTTAAGAGGAGTAAGAATGTATCATTCATGATGGCTGCTAAGCAGAACAATTTTCCACACAAAGCAGAAGAGAATGTGAACAGAGCCATGCCACCCTGACAGATGTCAAAACATATGTTCAAATGTGCAGGCATGAAGACTGGAGTGAACAGAGGAACTTCGTTGAGAAAAGAACCTCAACCAAGCAAGTCTTCTTGATGAAGCAAGAAGGAACCAGCTTATTCCCATAATCATTTCTGTATTTTATTTGTGCTAATAATGCAGGGACTTGAAGTTGAAGCATGCTCCCAGGGAGAGAACCTGAGAAGTAGTGAATGCTGTCAACTCTTGATAGCCAAGCTGAAAAAGTTTACATCCTTAGTAGATTCTTCAATTGATATTCAAAGATTTTGATGATGAAGGATCACTCTTGATGAAGATGATGAGGAGTGTTTCCCTTGAGGGGGAGAAGAATGAAGAATCTTCCATAATCACTGTTCCAATCAATATCAACTCCAGCTGGACTCAAAAGCAGTTACTCTATGAATTTCTTGAAGAACACGCCAATGGAGAAGGTATGTCATTTCTCAATCACTATCCTTTGGTTACTAAGATGAAAGATTATTTTACAAAGGGGGAGTAACTGAATTGATCAGTGACATAAAGAGAATGGAAGTGCCCCATGGTCACTTATCCTACCGATTGCACTTGAATGTTTTTGATCTATTTTCTGATGTGAGTGCAGAAGTTTCAGGTTGAATATTCTCTATCATAGTTGATCTTCTTCTACCTGGAATTAAAGTGGTAAACCCTTGAAGACAAGATACATGAGTTATCATATCATGTTGGTATCATGATATGTGGATAATGGATATCCTTGTTGACTTAATCAAATCTTCTTGTTTTCTACATCGAGCATTGCTCAAGTAGACTTAGAGTGAAATGATTAATGAAACATTGCTTAAGTGTGGATTGATACACTCCCTACCATGTGCTTTGTATTTCATGTCAATAAGGGGGAGAGAAAGTGAAATGAACGTTGAATATAAAAGTTTATTGAATAGAAGATTATCATTTTGACATTGACAAATTCATTTCAGAAGATGTATAAGGTATTGACAACAAAATACAAAGGGGGAGATTGTTGGAACCACTTTTGTGGATAGGTTTGTATTTGTTGTCAATTTGTATTTGTTGGTGGTGTTTTTGGATGAATACCATGCAATTACTCATGATTGCGTGAGAACCATGCTAGAGTCTTCTTGACGGATTGATTCACATGGTTTGCATGAAGTTGATCATGACGGTTGATGAAGAAGACAATGTGCCAATGATTGGAAATCTAATATGGAAGTGCAAGGATTGGAATTCTGAGATAGCCATGCACATCACATTGTCATAGAAGATGATGATGGTAAATATATGCCATCAAAGAATACATATCACAATGGGGGAGTTTGTGATAAAAGCAGAATAGTTGTTGAAGGATACATATCACCAAGAAGAAGTGTTGTTGAGGTGATCGTGCTTGTTGACAAAGAAAATAGACGACATACAAATTTGTTGAAAAAGGAGATTCCATGGTGCCATGTCGAGTTCGAAGATTGTGGATAATGATCCATGTTTTATTCATGGAACATCGATAAAGGAATGGATGATCTGGAGGCGGACTAAAAGAGCAGATACAAGGTGGTGTCGTTTTCCAGTGTTTGCCAAATTTTGGATGTCCAAAATTTGGAGGTTGGGGAGCTTCGCGAAAAGTGGATTTCCAGAGAGATCATAATTTATTATGGAAAAGGCATGAGTTTCGTGAAGATGGGATGCATGGACTGGATTTCGCGAAGACCAGAAGAATGGAGGCGGTGAGTCTTCGCGATTACGTCAAGCTTCACGATTACATCAAGCTTCGCGAACGGTAGAGGCTGGAGAGCTTTGTGGTGATGAAGGGCTTTGCGAGGGAGCTTCGCGGCGAAGGCGCGAAGGAATGATGATGGTGATTCTTCGCAATTTTTTCATGCTTCGCGAACGACAGAGGCTGAAGTGCATCGCAGTAGAGAAGGGCTTCGCGAGGGAGCTTCGCGGTGAAGGCGCGAAAGTATGTTGACGGTGATTCTTTGCGACTACGTCAAGCTTCGCGAATGGAAAAGTGTCGTAGTGCTTCGAGATTTGATCAGAATTCCGGCGGAATATTTGGAGCTTTGCGATTTGAGATGACGTGGCGTTGACTTCACGCGTAAGGGTTGAGGGTCGGTGGAATCACATATAAATTGAGTCCGACCCCCTCAAGAGAAATAAAGAGCTCTCAACGAAAATCCTTTGCTCTCGGTTCGCAGAGGTCTCTCGCGAAGGCAGTGTGCTTCGTGAAAGAGGAGCTTCGCGGCAGCTATTCTAGCTCCGTGAAAGTCTTGCGCCCCGCGTTGGCTCAGTGAGCTTCGTGAAGAGGCAGGAGCTTTGAAATAGCCCAGTATTTCGAAGGCTGGAGAATCGCGAGAGTGCTTCGCGATTGAGTTTTGCGAAAAGGCAGGGGCTCTACGAAGACTTGTTTAAGATTTCCAAAACTGGGAGCCTTTCAAAGTAGGGTACTTTGTGAAGGCCCTTTCAAAGGTTGTTCGCCCTGTGGACAGGGGAAAATGGGTATTCATCGGTGGATGAAATTTGGACTTCAACAGAGAATCATTTATTGAGCAATCACACAAGTGATTGTAATTCAAGAAAACGAATACAAGGGGATCAAGTACATTCAGTCATTGCCCTAAAGTAAAAGGTTGAATACAAAAGAGCATCAACTCAGGACTCTGATGCAAGAAAAGTCTCATGCTGAACAGGAGACAAAGACTTCAATGAAAATCTATTGAAGAGACCTTCACATCTATAAACTGAGTGTGACTTCACCAATGGTAGTGAGCTAGGGTGAGTCAACGGGAGTAACCCGAGGGAAGCAGTGAGCTATCCCTGAACCATTGTAAAGGCAGTGATCCTGGGACAGAGTGATTGTGCCCGAACAATTGTAATCTACAGCTAGTGAAGCACAGTGGATTCAGGTACGACCGAAAACCTATCGGTGTATGCTCCTTGGACGTAGCCCTTAGTGGTGAACCAAGTAAAAATCGTTGTGTCATCTCTCGACATGTGAATGTATCATTGCTGATCATATCCTTCATACAGGTTTAAGTAGTTCCTACCAACGTGGGACCAATATCCACAACTTTAAGAAGAAAAAGTTGACACCCTGATTCACCCCTCCCCTCTCAGGGTGTCCCGGGGTCCTACAAGTTCGAGTCCGGACACGCATTCGGATGTCCTCATGACTTCATCCGCGATGGTCGAGCACGAAAATGCGGGAACTTCTACCAACCCTCGATTTGGGGACGAATAATCAAGAAGGGATGCCCACGATACCTCTCTCTCAAACCCTCGAAGGCTCAGACTGAAAACTCTCTCCTCGTCAGATCAAGAGGATGAAGACTTGGGAGAAGAAGAGGGGGAGGATCTCAGAGATGCACCTCCCGCATTTGAGGAGGGTATCTCCACCACTGTGGAAGAGCTCAGGGAAGTAAACCTGGGTACCGAAGAAGACCTGAGGCCCACTCTCATTAGTGCGGCCATGTCTTCTGATGAACATGGGGTATATACCTCCTTCCTAAGGCAACATCGGGATGTCTTTTCATGGAATTACACGAAAATTCCAGGACTCGATCCCGAGGTAGTGACACATCACCTGGGTCTTCCAGAAGACCACTAGGGCTACAAACAGGCCACTAGAAGGATTCACCCCTCACATGCTACCAAGATAGAGGCGGAACTCGATATGCTCATTAAGGTAGGCTTTATCAGGGAAGTCCAGCACCCCATTTGGTTGGCCAACATCGTCCCTGTCAAGAAAAAGAAAGGTCAAATCCGCGTCTTCATTGACTTTGGAGACCTTAATCATCATTGTCCGAAAGATGACTTCTCAGTTTCAATCACCGAGTTGTTAATTGATGTGACATTCGGGTATGAGGCTCTATCCTTCGTGGACGACTACTCCAGATACAATAAAATCAGGATGGCCTAAGAAGACGAAGAAGACACTGCCTTTATTGCCCCTCAAGGGGTATTCTGTTACAGGGTCATGCCCTTTGGTCTCAAGAATGCTGGCGACACGTATCATCATGCCATGCATCGGATCTTTAAGCCGTTCCTGGGGAAATTCGTTGAATGTTACATGGATGAACTAGTGGTCAAGTCCATACAGTTCTCAGATCACATGTAATACCTTGAGACCATCTTCAACAATCTCCGACAGCATAACTTGAAAATGAAACCCTTGAAATCCGCCTTTGGGGTAACCTCAGGGAAATTTCTTGGCTTCATCAGATGCCATCGCGGCATCGAAGTCGACCCTGAGAAGATGAAGGCTATCCTGATCCTGCCACCCCCTCAAAATCTCACTGAGCTGAGGGGATTCCAGGGACACCTAGCCTATATTAGGTTGTTCATAGCCAACCTGGAAGGAAAATGTTTTCCCTTCACCAGGTTGATGAAGAAGGGGGTCACATACCAATGGACGGACGAATGTCAAGAGGCGTTCGACAACTTGAATAATTACCTCTTAAGCCCACCCGTTCTCATGCACCCAGTTAAAGGAAGACCTCTCATTCTATATGTGACGGCCCTAGAACGGTCATTGGGAGCCTTTATCGCACAGAAGAACGACGTCGGCAGTGAAAACCGTCTCTATTACCTCAGTTTAAACATGATTGATGCTAAGACTCGATACTCAAATATCGAGAAGAGCTATCTGGCCTTGGTCTTCACAGTTCAAAAGATGTGACCTTACCTGCAGTATCATGAGGTCCATTTGATCTCACGAAGTAACCCAGTCAAGTACATCCTTAATATCCTGATGCTAACTGGACGCCTATCCCAATGGTCGGTCATCCTGAAACAGTACGACATCTGGTTCGTGCCTCAAAAATCCATCAAGGGCCAGGCATTAGAAGACTTTCTGGCAGAGCACCCTTCAACAGAGACCACTGCACTGGACGCTGAACTACCTGATGAAGATATCTTCTCGGTTCAAGAGGAGGTCCCGGCATGGGAAATGTACTTTGACGGCACGTCCCGAAGCCCCACAGGGAAGAGGATGGAGGATCCTAGATTCAAAAAAGTGGGGCTGGGGATAATACTCATGTCCCCAGAAATGGAAGTTTTTTTTTATTCCTTCTTCCTGTCATAGGGATGTACGAACAACGAAGCGGAATATCAAGCCCTCATTATAGGCCTGGAACTCGCACTCGAGGCACAAGTACAACACCTTAAGGTAAAAGGAGACTCGGAGATGGTCATCAAGAAAGTTAATGGTGACAATGCTATTAAAAAGGAGGAGATAATCCCCCTGTTTGACCATGTCCAAGGGATAATGGCTGAGTTCACCAAAGAACCGACATTGACTTATATTCCCCGGTCCCAGAACGCTCAGGCTGATGCATTAGCCAACGCGGCCACATCCATAGATGACCTCGACCTGGATGAAACGGTCATCAGCATTGCTCACTGTCGAATGGTATTGCCATTTGTTCATGATAAGATGGAAGAGATCCACGAAGTCAGTATTGTACCCAAGCCACATTCTCCTACTACCGGCTGGATGACCCCCATCACAAACTACCTTAAACCGGGAGAGCTTCCATCAGACAGGGCTGAACAATAGAAAATGCGGAGAAGGGCAATCAATTTTTTCCTATATGGTGGCACAGGTCAGCAAGAGGTCCTCTAAAAATGAGGCCTCGATGGAGTTATCCTCATATGCTTTGACGGAGAAGAAACTACCGTTGTCATGACTGAAGTACATGCAGGAGCATGTGGAGCACATCAACCAGGGACCAAGTTTTCCGATTAGGTTCAAAGGCTTGGGTAATACTGGCCCACAATGGTATGAGACTGCGAGCATTTTACCAAAAAATTCCACTCATGCCAGATCCATGCCAACATCATACACCAGCCCCCAGAGTTTCTTCATCAAGCTAAGTACTGCTGGCCATTTTTCGTTTGGGGGATGGATGTTGTGGGACCGTATCCTCCCGCCACGACCAAACAGGTGAAGTATATCCTCACGGCGACTGACTTCATTTCCAAATGGGCAGAAGCCATACCCCTCAAGTAAGTTGGGGAAAAAATATTTTCATCTTCATGAAGACCAATATCATCACCAGATTTGGTGTACATCATACTATACTGACAAACAATGTCACCAATTTCTACTCTACTGAGTGGGAAAAGCTATACCACAAGTATGGTATCAAGTCTAGCCACTCATCCCGCTACCATGAAGCGGCCAAAAGATAGATAAAATCTTTCAACAAGACCCTGTCCAAGATCCTCCAGAAAATGGTGGAAAAATACAAGAATTCATGGCCAAATAAACTCCTCCATGCATTGTGGGCTTATCGAACCACAATCCGCACCGCTACTCAGTCTACCCCATACTCATTGGTGTACGGCATGGAGATGGTCCTGCCCATTGAACTCTAACTTCCCTCACTCTGTGTTTCCATCTGTGATCAATTATCCATTGATGAGCAATCAGAAAAGTATCTAGGTGAATTGGAACAGCTAGATGAGAAACGGTTGCACACTCTGCGCCCCTTGGAAGTGTACCAGAACAGGATTGCATGAGCCTTCAACAAAAAGGTCTTCCTCCAGTCTTTCTTGGAAGGAGAATTAGTGCTGGCCTTATGAACCCCAATGATACCTAGAAAGAAGCCTACAAAGTTGGAGCCCAAGTGGGAGGGACCATATGTTGTACACAAGGTCTACTCCAACGGAGCGTATGCCTTGATCTCCATGGACGGGCAATCCACCATGGCTCCTACCAATGTTAGATTCCTAAAGAAGTATTTCACATAGAGACAGAGAACTCTTCGTCTGAACTATATAACATTAAACTGCAAAGCACTTCATCCTCACCGCATGACGTTAAACTGCATGGAATCTAATAATTCCCCCTCGTCCTAACCACAAGATGTTAAACTGTATGGACTGCATCCTCACCGCATGACGTTAAACTGCACGGATTACACAGAACTACATATGGATTGATTCCCGTCCTCGCAGGATATGTAGCGACGCCGAGATTCCCTATCTTGGCTGAGCCACTTCAAAAAAAAGATGTCATTTCCCCCGTGTACAGACCAGACCTGCACGGGGTGTATCATCTTTAAACAGAACTATGTATGGCTTGATTCCTGTCCTCACAGGATATGTAGCGACGTCGGGATTCCCTATCCTGGCACAGCCACTTCAAAAAAATGTCCACATTCCCCCGTGTACGGACCAGACCTGCACGGGGTGTATCATCTTTACAGAGAACTACGTATGGCTTGATTCTTGTCCTCGCAGGATACGTACCGATGCCGAGATTCCACACCCTGGCCCAGCCACTTCAAAAAATGCCCCTTCCCCAGTGTACGGACCAGACCTGCACGAGGTGTATATCTTCGTCTTTACCACATGACGTTAAACTGCACAGAAGTTGTCCCCACCGCACGACATTAAACTACGCAGACCCTCTTTGTCTTTCATGTCGGGTCACCTTCGTCCTTACCACATGACGTCAAAATGCATGGAGTTTTTCCTCACCGCATGACGTTAAACTGCACGAACTTCGTCGCGACCCACCTAGGACACATGGCGATACGAGATGGAGATAATCTTGCACATTTGGATACATCCTTTCCATACATCAGACTCCACGAACCGGATAATTATGGATCTTCATAACCACTCATGGCCATCGGATGTGGAATGTCATCAACCCGTGGACACCTTTGTATGACTATGCATACCATGCCCTCAGAGGCTCTGCATATTGATTTCCCATGTCCCGTCTACCAAAGGAAATATTTCCACAGGCGACACTCTTCCTAGCTCCATACGCTTACCGGCCTCAGAGCCCCCATACTATATCTCTTGATCCATAATTTTATGGTGAAGTGGTTTACAAGTTCATTCCCCTGTTCACATTAGGGTGTGGTCAGGGTTTCCCTATCTTGCTAACCTGTGTGTCCACCAGTGGTTCACATAGATACTTGCATCAACAAACATCAAGCCAGGACTAGGCTAATTTGACTCAACGGACAATTGTGGTGAAGATGTTTCTTGTATACCCGGACACCATTATCTCCACGTGCTGAACTCTGCACTGTGATCAATCATGGACTTTCATAATCATTCATGGCCATCAGAAGTGGAAAATTATCAACCTGGGGACACATTTGTACGACTATGCATACCATGCCCTTAGCAGATCTTCATAATGATAGCCCCTGGATCGTCCATCAAAGGCAAGATTTCATCGGGCGGTACTTCTCCTAGCTCCATATGCCTACTGGCCTCAGATCCCCCAAACCATACCTCCTGATCCGGGAAAGCTTAAAGTTGTAGTTGAAGACCTCCATCGCCCGCCTTGTTCCAAGTATACCAAAACATCCTGACCAAATTATCCTTCGAGTGATTGCAGAAATAGTCACCCAATGGTCCGAGCACTATGACCGATAAACTAGGAGTACTTCGTCCTCACCGCACGATGTCAAACTACACGGAGTGAAGGCACACCCCCTCGAACAAGATAAATCAGCGCATGGGGGCTCTTTAAGATTTAATAGCAACTAGGGACGGATGTCCCCGACATGCCCAGATATTTCTTCACCAGATGACAGAATTAGTGGCCCAGACAACTATGGATCCTCATAACCACTCATGGCCATCAGAAGTGGAAAGTTATTGACCCGTGGACACCTTTTTATGACTATACATACCGTGCCCCCAATGGATCTTCATAATGATAGCCCCTGGCGCGTCCATCAAAGGAAAGATTTCCACAGGCGTTGCTCTTCCTAGATCCATATGCTTACCGGCCTCAGAGATCCCATATCACCTCTCATGGTCCAAGAAGCCCCAGAACCATGATTTACACCAATCAACCCCCTTCCACAACTAGGGCATGTTGAGGTACTCAAGCCCAGTAACATTCTGATGAAGAGCAGCCTTTGCAAAAATGCCCCCGTCCTCGCTGCATAACGTTAAACTGCATAGAAACCTTTAAAAATGACCATGTCCTCACTGCATGACATTAAACTGCACGGAAACCTGTAATAATGATCCTTGTCCTTACCGCATGATGCTAAACATCATGGTCTAACCCATAACCGATTAAGTAAGATACATAGGCTTTTCTCTCTCTTGAAGGTCTTGGGTCAGACCTGCACGAACCACCGCCTCACACCAGTGTGAGAAAGAATTACTTCACCTATTCTTAGGAAGTTAAGTCTAGATATTTCCCCCGTATTCAGGCACCCTCTCAACATAATCCATAATTTGTACTAAAAAAGACGAACTCTCATAAGCCACCCCAGGTGGTTCCAAATCTCAACTTCCATGAAGTTTCTCGGCTATCGGAAGTGGATAGTCTTTGACTTTAGGACACCTTTGTATGACTATGCATACCAGGCCCTCAGCGGCTCTTCATATTGATCGCCCCTGGCCCGTCTACCAAAAGAAAATTTTCCTTGGGCAATGCTTCTCTCCATACGCCTCTTAGCCTTTGAGCCCCCATTTCTATCTCTGGATTCAAGAAACCCTCTGAGCTACAGATTACCAACCTCATTCACAATCCTACCGGAATGCAGAGAAATGTCTTTGACGAGATTACCGAGAACCAGGAGAAGTCTTTCCATTCGAGATGATGTCCCAGCTGCATGACTTTAAACTGTGTCAAGACCCAACCATCCCTTAATAACTAAACGCGTAGGGGGGTGGTCACCGGACCACGCCCCTGATTAGTACGGATATTCCAAAAACCCTTTCAGATGTCACAATCCCCTTTTGATCCACCCCTGGTGGTTTTCATTTCCTTCCATTCCACCCATCGTGGTTTCCATAAGATGGACTTCCATGAAGTCCCCTAGCCATCAGAAATGGATAAGTCTTTGACTTATGGACACCTTTGTATGACTATTCATACCATGCCCTCAGTGGCTCTGTATATTGATTGCCCCTGGCCCATCTACCAAAGGAAAACTTTCTTAGGCAATTCCCTTCCTACCTCTGTACGCCGATGCGGTTCCCAATCCGTGTGACATGCCATGCATGTCGTCCAAACATTTTTCCCCCACGTGTGTTGGAATAGTATTTAGGCATCTTTTAATCAGTTGAACCCCATTGGGGCCCTTGCCCCACTATATTTGGTCAATGTTGTTCGACCTAAAACATCAGTAATGATAGTCTTCATGGAAGGACTTAAACCGCTGACAGAAGAAAGAGGCACAAAGCCTGTTAGGCCGAAAACCCGAAAAGGGCGACCTAAGCAAAAGTCGGGTTATACCCGCTGGGCCCATACCGAATGGGACCAGGAAAAATCAGGGCATTAAATGATGAAAAAGAAAAAAGTTTTGTAGGGGTTTCTTAAAAAACCCTTGCAATAGTCAGACTATGCTCGCTGGATCCCATGGTCCAGGCAAAAAATAGAGCTTTTTTCCTGATTTATGATTAGTTCGGATTCAGTGAATTGTTATTTTCACAACAATTGTTCTAAGTAACAATCAAATTCCACAACAACGACTGATTGATGGAGACTTTATTTCATTCAGAAGAAAAAAAAGGAGGACGTCCACAAGCTGGGGTCTCTCCTTTATACAAAAAAAAGTAAGGGTGACAGAGGTGTAAGTAAAACAAGGGATACAAAAGTAGCTCTGATAGTTATAAAGAATCCTGACTTTCTCTCCCCACCAGATCAGCGACTGCACTGCGAAGGCCGTCGCAGGATTGTTCCAACACTGCCTTCACCCTGGTCTCATCCTCAGCCACCGGTCGGATACGCTCCACTGCGGTTTGGAGATCGCTGATCCCTTTTCTGGTAACTTCAAGACGACCGGTCATAGCCGATAACTGATCCCTCAGCATCACGGCCCATTCTTCGCATGTGTGAAACTCAGAGGATAGGATTGCTGCCTGATCTCGATAAATCTCCTCTCATGATATCATTTGATGGATCATTGTTGTGGTTTCCTCCATGGTTCGGGCCCCATGATGAGTGATCTCGAAGTGAGAAAGCTTGCATTCACTAGTGACAGCTTCCTCGCGGGCCATGAAAACTTCGCAAGAAAGAGAATGGAATTGCCAATAGTCACAGCCACCCGACCCCAAACCTAGGAAGAGTTTACGAATAGCTTCGGTTTTAGTTGCCATTTCGGCTAAGGGTGTTTCAGTGATGATTTCACAGATTCGGGGCCAGGCCCACTTGCACACTACCCGATGGTCCACCATGGTACGAGGATCATTGGTGTCCTCGTTGGACGACACGAGAACGATGTCTGGCATGGCAGCCCGCGCGGATGTGTGCTCACTATAAGTTGAATCTGAAGCTGGAATGTCTGGAGCCCCTAACCCCGGTTCAGGCTTGGGGACCAAGTTGCTAAGCCCAGTATTGACTGGGGGAACCTCCAGGATGGTCTCGCTGAGACCCGACACTACAGGGTCATCCTCATCCACGCACAAGAAGGATTAATTTGTCTGGACTGTGGCCACCGCAGGGTTGGGAGAGGGAAGTTCTCTGAGTCGCTTTGATAGATGAGCCATTAGTCGGTCCTCCCTGAAAACTGTTGAGGAAGGTGTAGTGGATGCAGCAGCCACCATACCTCTTGATTTGGGAACCTGCCGGATAAACTTCCCTAGAATCCCATCATGATAGTATTTTACCCATGTTTTTTCAAACTCCATGGAAAGGATGGCAACCGTGCCCGTATCAGGTAGGGGAAAGCTTACGTCAAATCCCTCATGCGTTAGCATCAGCCACCACTGAAGAATTATGGTTGGATACAGTCCTTGAGCCCGAGAAGGGGGAAGAGAAGCTTGGACTTGCATGCACTCGAACTGGCGAGAAAAGCGATACGAGACATACAGCTCTCACAAAGAGACACCATCGATCCGTGCAGACAGAAACTCGTCCCGCAGGGAGACCTTGCAAGAGTGCTCCTCCAGGCTCCCCCGGCGGTTGTCAACAAATATTCAAGAAGGGGTGGGGTACGGAGTGAAGATGAACTGGGAGAAGTCTCTCAGGGGCTCGAGGACTTCACTAGAATTGAGATACTTCAAGAGAACTCTGGCTATATCCAGTAGGGTAGGCTGAAATTTAGGAAGCGGGACGGCTATGTTGTGAAGATACTCATAATAGCGACAGTGATCCGCCACCCAACCATAAAAAAATTGAAATGGCCTGCTTAGACAGTAGGGTGACCCGCCAATATTCATATGGACCAGTTGGTCATAGATACGGGCCAAAGTGGGCACGGCTAAATTCACCAAGCGGCCCTCTGCTAACCCAGCCACCATCATCAAAGTGCAGGCCCAGACACCTGGGTTAATAACCCTGGATGGAAATATCCATCCTCTCAAAAACATAGCAAACAGACCGGCCAACTGGAGCATAGGTGACACACCAGGGCGCACCTCGTTACCCCATGAAAGATATTCGCCTGCTTCCAGCACCGCCCTATAAGAACCTTGAATGGTTCGTGTCTGTTGGGAAGGATGAGTCCTGGGATGCATAATCATTGGCGTAGGACCGGTGGTGTTGAAAAATAACCCTATCCAATTGCTTTAAGGAATAATCGAGTGGGCATGCAAGGCCTGACCCACTGACTGCTTTGCCATGGTCAGCAGCTCTTTCTCGAATAAAGGCACCTATTCAATGTCATCCCATGCATCGGGGGTGGGAAAAAATTCGTCATACATCTCGCCAGAAATCGGCAGTCCTCATATCTGGTAGATGTCCCATAGACTGATGACGACTTCACCGTGGGAAAGGTGAAAAGTATTAGTACTTGAACACCAGCGGCTGAACAGGTCGGTTAGGATCGAAGATGGTGGGTAAACAACAAATTGGGAAGACCACACTGCGGAGTATAGGTTGACCGCTTCTAGTGAATCCGGAGACTCCCGAAAATGATGATGGACCCAGAAAGCCCATGCCCAATCATTTTATAAGAGCCCGCCGGACTGAAGATCCCACCTGGGAACCCATCCCGCATCAGGATCCCTTCGAGCAAGGTTGACAATAGAAGGGTAGTCATTGAGGACATCTTTCTGAGAGAAGTCTCGAGTGCACTAATCGCTTTAGGTCCAGACAGAGCCCCTCAGAATAAATTTTTCTTTCAAACCAAAATTAGAGATTATCTCCCCGGATTAGGTAAGGTTTGTCTGAATTCATTTCGAAGGTGCTTCCAGGAAAGGAGAAGGGAGACCTGCGAATGTAGGGGGGATGGGAATGTCATCCTAAAGACCGAAGCTATAGATCGGGAGCCAACTGGATAATGGATAA
Organism: Viscum album; assembly: GCA_963277665.1. NCBI lineage: Eukaryota > Viridiplantae > Streptophyta > Magnoliopsida > Santalales > Viscaceae > Viscum > Viscum album. The sequence continues at coordinate 265,957,470 of OY728155.1, read as the reverse complement.
CTCAGAAGTTCTGAAGAGATTAGGTTCTTCAATGCACCGTCATCAGGAATGGTGGACCGACTAGGGTCCTCTTTGATGCCCTCCGCTCTGCGAATCATAGCAGAACGTCTCTCTGAGCTAGTTGAGAGGGGCTCTACAGCAGGCCTCGGTGCAGAATGAAGGGGAACCATACTTTGTACCTGCATAAGGAGTTCCAACAATTGGATATCCCGGAATAAGAATCTGGACAAAAAGAACCAAATGACTGGTTAATGAGCCTTCATAATCAGAATATGCAAGGAGGCCTTGGAGGATGGTTCGCGATGGCACCATCCCGCGAACCAGCCCTTCACGAAATCAGTCCGCGAAGCCCTGGCCCACGGAGCATTGGCCAAGAAACCGTGAACCAAGTCGCTTCGCGGAAATTTAATCCCATGTTTATTCGGGAGACTCAGGTACTTCTCGAAGTTCAAGAGATATTTAGTCTACGAAGCATCGAAACCGTGAAGCAAGTTCCTCTGCAGCCCGTCATCACATACTTTTTAATTAATTAAGAGGAATGATTCACGGTTGGGAAGTTGGTTCATGGGTGAAGGTGATCGCGAAGAAGGAATGGTTCACGGAGGTTGATGCCAGTTCGCGGATGGGGCACTTCGCGAAGGAGAAAACACGCGGAGGCGAAGGATCTCTGGTTTCATGAAGAATTCGGAAAAGGACAAGTGAGGGCTCCCCGTATTTATAGGTGTGGTCCCCAACTGGGTCCACCTTTCTACCTCAAACCATCTCAGTTTTAGGACCACTCTGCATCGGAATGTCCTCCTCTTCATTCTGATCAAACCCCATTCCAATGGGGGTCATTTGTAGGGTCCTGAAAAACACGCAAAGGAAATTTTACCCAAATCCCCCAAAAGAATTGGGGAAAATAATCAATAAAGAGACACAAAAAGGACCGGTCCACGAACTGGTCCATGGAAGCGCAAAGTGGCCAGGCCCCGCGAGGCACCCCCCTCCGTGAACCAGTGTTGTTCGTGAAATGGAGGCAGAGAGCCTCCGAGGTCGCGAATTAGGATGGGTGTCAGTCTAGTTCACCGTCGCGAACCACCCCGACCGTGGACCATGTTGACCGGTTCAAGACGCACCCTCTGTCGTTCGCGGAATAGAGGTCGAACCCTCCGTAGCTACGGAGAACTCTCCGAGTTCGCCTCGTGGAGCGGGAGAAGCATTCAATACCCACCGTGAATCGCAGATTGACCAAGTCAGCTGTGAATCGGGTTATGGGCCACCACAAAAGGTGTCGCATGGCCATAGATACATTACTTTCCCCACTCTATAAAAGGAGACCGAGGGGGACAGATGAGGGGATCAGATACCTGGAATCATATTTGAAGGGATAGGAGATCGGTTGAAGGAAGGCTTCCGATTTTGCAAACAGTGAAATTCCCATCTGCGAACCACAACAGGCATAGGAATTAAGAAGGAATTGGAAAACGCATAATAATTTGGTGAACCGTGAACCTAAAAATAACAAAAAGGAGAACCGCGAACCATACCCCCCTCCGCGGATGACTTCCCCGCAGACCAGAGAGATTATGCCTGTTTTCCCATCCTTCGCACCGCGGAGCACCCTCCCCCGTGGGCAATGCCCCGACCGACGAGCCTCCGATCGGCGCCGTCCTTGGCCGCCGCTGCCCGCTAGGAATCCTCCACAAACCACCCAGGTTCTCGGATTGAACCCGAAGCCATGAACCACCATGGTTCGCGGATTGAACTCGAAGCCGCGAACCACCCTAGTTCGCAGATTGAGCATGAAGTCGTGAACCATCCTGGTTCGCAGGACGCCAATCAGTCTGCGGACCACCCTGGTTCGCGGACGGCTTGTCAAGTCGTGTGGCACTTCCCCACGTGAAGGGCACCACCACCCATACCTCTCGGTGGCTTTCCAAATACTTCAGTGTTCTCATTTCCAGAGCCAGGTAAAATCCTTTTGATCCAACCATGACCTCAGTGAATCCCTCTTTGGATTATTCATTGGCACTGAGCCGAGGCCTCCACCAGAGCCTCCGAATCCGCGTGGTATAACTTTTAGGTGCATCAGCACGCCATTTTGAGTTCATATACCCACGGTAAAAAGGGGGAAAGGGTTTTCCCCGACCCTTGAGCAGATTCCCGAAGCATTCTTGGGATCACATTCCCATGGTAATGTGGAGTCTGAGCTCAGGAATCCCTTTTTTCCCCTCCACCCGTTGAGGGTTCCTCGAAGATGGTAAAATACCCATAATAAGGAATCCCTCGTGCACTGCAAGAGAGGATACGGGAACAGGAGCACCACCTTTCCCTCTCCCGATGGGCTTTGTCACCTCAGGCGTCCATCTCGGAGTAATCCCTGACCTTCTGGGGCTATTTTGAGTGTAAGACCCAATTCATCACCTTGGACACATTCATGTGTAAGCCCCACTCCGCTTCTCACAGACGCACCTTTCGCGATGTGATCCTCTAGTCCCTGCTGCCTCTTTTTTCTCACACCGATAATGACTAACATGGGCTTAGAGTAAGCATCGACCATGACATCCTCTTATGGGCCTCCACATACTGTAAGCCCCAATCCATCAGTCTGGGCTGCCCTAGAGCGTAATCCCCAATCCAATGAGAACTATGTGGACTTTGATCCCTACCTCCTAGAAAGGGTATGTAGGAAGCCTCTATGAGGTTCAAGACCACCACCCATTAGACCACCTGGTCTCTCTTCACATCGTTTCCCCAAAACCTATCCGAAGTACATGGTCTTTGATCCCTGCTTCCTATGTAGGGTACGTAGGAAGCCTCCCTAAGGTTCAAGCCCAACAACTGGTCAATCCGATCATCCCCACATCAGTTCACCACGCCGCTCCTAGTGTCTCCTCAAGCGAGTTCCTACCCTTCGGGGTCGTTAATCCAATGAGGGATGGTAAATCTCAGGCATAAACGATTCTGAACCACTGCATCTAGTTGATCACTGCCCACCAGGGTTGAATCCGTGGATACTATGTTTGGGTATATACCAAATATTCACGAACATATGAATGCGTCTTAAATCTATAAGAGAGTCCAAGAACATACAATAATTCCCCCCCAAAAAGGGTGTGATGAGCCCGACTTCCCATCCTCTCAACCAATGTGAGTTCATAAGAGTCACTGGTCAGACCATCCGGAGAACTCCTGCCTTTGGAAAGCAGGTCCATCAATCATTGGATACGGAGTCGTTGGGCATTTCGTGGATGAAAACCAAGAACAAAACCGTATTATAAATCAGTTTCAAGCAATAAAATTTAATTTTCATTTTATTTAAATTATACAATAGTCAAATGATATATTTCATTAAAATATAGTTGATGATGGATTTGAACTCATTTTCCAACATGTCCATTTTCGTCAAATTATTTTATGAATGTTTTCTCTATATATAAATTTTTGTTACATGTATATTATACTACCACTAATTTTCATTAAAATTATAATAAATAATGATTTATACATTTCATTATTTTCCACATTGACTCTTTATATCCAATTGAAAAAGAATATTTTTGTTTAATTTTTATGCATGATTAAAGTTTTCATATTGTTTTTGAAATCATTCATTATCAATATTAATCTAAAAGACTGTATGGTTTATAAAGAATTTTTTATTCTCATTGCACAGATGTTTTTTGAATATATTTTCCAAATTAAAGTGTATTTCCCCTCATTTATTTGTGATTATATAATGTAACATTGATAATGGGGTATAATTCTTATTAGTGAGGGTTTTATTATTGAAAATAAATATTTTATGCTTTCTAATCATGATATGAATCTGGAAAAGTTTTTATATTAATAGAGATAAAGAGAAATATGTTACTTCTAAGAGATATATAATATAAATTATGAACATGATATGATATCCATTTAATGGAGTTAACGTTATAAATTTATGAAAATTATGTAATACATAATAAAAAAAGATGGAATCAACCATGATCGTTAATCTTTAATAAGGGTTCATGGAAGGGTAAATGAAAGAATAATTTCCCTAAATACAATAATAAACATTCAATACAATGTATAGGATCTAATTCTAATAGATTCATTTTATAATTTAATAAATTGAAAGCATGATTAAAAGAATTTTTTGGTCATACTAAATTGAAAGGTTTGATTTTATGTGTTATCACGTTATCCTGTGTAAAAATCATGATTATTATTTTTCCTTTATTCTTTCTTAAAATATATTATACTTAAACATTATGATTTCAGGTTAATTTAATAAGTAATTTATTATTTTTTACTAAATTTCTATCATCTAAAATGAAATCATCATTTTCAGTTTTCATAAACATTCAAAAGGATTGATGCATTTCCCAACTTTTTATACCATTTACGAAGATATTGTTTTCTCATCTCAGATTTCATAATGTTCAATAAATGTCTTAAGGATTTGTAGTTATTATAAAAATTTAAATGTAGAAACTTCCTTAATTAAGAAAATGAGTAATGAATTAAGTATGAGTGCAAATAGAGGAAAATGTTTTAATGGATGGAATATACATTATGTGAAAATGGAAACTGTATCATTTAATGGTTTTATTAATTATATAAAACACATGCATAAAATATTTTAAAAATGTATGAATTATAATTTTTTTTCAAATTATTGTATTTGTTGGTTCTTTAAGAATTCAGGCCTTATAATTAGTCTCAAATGAATGGTTTATAAAAATAATAAAAGTATTAATTTTCATTAGGTGAGAATAACATGACATATTTAGAAACCATTATGTTTTACTATGTTTCATGGGGATCATAATTTTTAAGTCTTTTATAATAGTTACGATGAGTTTATAAAAGATAATTATGGGTATTTTAGGCTCAATCAAAAGAGTCGAATATAATATGAAACGGTTAAGGATATCATAAAAAATATCCTTTTCAGAAGATCAGTATTTCAGATTTTATTTAACATAGATCAATTTCATTTTAATAAATGGATTGAACTAGTAGAAACAACGTTAATAACTGATGTAATGGAAACTGGAGATGTTACCTAAATTATAAAATGAACATGTTGTGGTCTTAAATGGAATATTATTTTTTTATGACTAACGAGATATCTTGATGTATGATTAAAACCCCAAACAAAGATTAATTTCCTAACATAATAGTGGAGTAAAAAATAGACAATTATGGAGGTTTAAGTAGAAATGATCATGAAGGTAACATTATTCAACCACTAATGTGTTAATAATGTGTGGGGAATCCCCCAGGAAATATTATTAAATAATTAAGAGATTTTCCATATACCATGAAGTAGGGAATATAACAATAATGTAACAATGAAAAATATAGATTTCAATTAACACCATGAAGAGGAATTATTTTTTCATAAGGTTGAAATTGAATTTATTAAATGGGGAGAGTATGGTCATTATAAAAATTGGTTCCCATTTAAAAAATAATGATTATGGGAATATGTATGACCATATGAAAAATGTTCTAACAAGATCATTTGTAGAAGATAAAAATAATTAGGAATGAAATATGAAATTATACATTAATTTATCATTTTTACTTATTTTTAATGTCCAATATATTATTAGACTCATATTTATGGAAATTAGGACAATATTATTATTCTTTATTGTAGGAAGTACTATGAAATATTATTACAAAACATGTATACATTTTTCCTAAAGGAATTTAAATGACTGATTTCTATAAATATTGGGTTTCAAGTGTCATGATGTATAAATATATTATTTATTGGTTGATACATTTATTAATTACATATGTTTAAAGGACTTGGAATGATTTTATGGATTCTTATGACATAATTGATGACAATTAAAGATGAATTTGGACCATTTATTAGGATTTAACATACGAACATGGTATACATAACTATTAGGATTCTCTTGTGACCTAGTGTGATGTTTATTTGGTAATAATGTTATTATTTGGAGGTATTAATATAACCATTTGATTTATTAGGATCATTGAATTTTATTAAATTATGTATAATTGGAATGAAGGGTTGTTATAGTTGTATAGATTTCTTATAAAGTGTGTTCATGATCATAAACACTAAAATATTTTCCAAAATATTTATTTTATGTGAGTTTTAGTGTTTATATTTAATACCATTTCATAGAACTCAGTTATATGTTAAAGATATTTTGTTGACATTTTAAAGGCTTATAAATGTCTCATATAATGATTTAAGTGGTATAAATGATTTAGGATGTCCTCTAGAAGAAAAAAAAATGAATCTTGGGAGCCTTTACATGAAAATAGATCAATACTAGTGGAACATGATAGATTGTTCATGGAACAAACATGCAAGTGTATAGTGGGATTAAATCCTTATTTGTTTTTGACACACCGGTTGGATAGTGGGGTCCCACCTTCCAACCTATGTGGAAGGTTGAGGCATCATCAACTAGATAGAGTCCACCAACTAGTAAATGATTGTCTACAGAAAATATGGTGTATGATTAATAGTAATTTATATGCCCATGTATTAAACCAGAAACCCAGTTGAGGCAAACAGGCATCGATTGGCATCTAGACTACTAATCTGATGGTGAATTAATTTGGTCAAAGGACAATATTGTGGTATTATTTTTCATTATTACACATAATAAATTATAGAATATTCTCTCACCTTTTGGGAACTATTAAATGAGGTTATTTTTATCATTGAAGTATTAGTGTTAAAAATACATTCTATTCAATATTTATTTGAAGTAATATTTCAAGAATATGATCCCAAATAGGAAACTCCAATTCCCTATAAATATCATGTCCCTCCTCCTATATTATCTCTTTATCATGCATCCAATATTAGAAACATATTTTCGAGATAACTAGGTGATGGATTATGTTGATATTGGTCCATGTAAACCTTCCACTTCTCATCACTTTCTTCAATGTGTTCTAACATTGAAAAAGAAAGTGGAACGTTCCTTGGTTACTGGGGATGCATAAGAGGGTTCTCACAAGACATAAAATTGAAGGAATGGGTTTCTTGATCCCCACTTTTATCAAGGGAGTTATGAAAATTTCCTCTCAATTTATTGGATCGATATATTTGGGATCATACTAGGCTATTACTTAATTCATTATCATACTATGTTATCTTTATTATTACTTTTATGAAATACCACACCCATTCACTCTTTAGAAACTTGTAAAAATTTAATTCATTAATTTTTACGATTCATAATCCCATAATTAAAATTGATATTTATTTCATTATAGGGATAAAATTTATCTTCAATCACTCAATCAATTTCACAACATTAATTTATTTTTAATTTCAACATCACGTAAAATTTTATTTTAGATTTATATTTCATTTAATTTTTAGAAAATAATTCAACCAACCCTTTTCTAATTATTCTGAATAAAAATCATTATCTAGGGACTATTTTTATCATTTAATTTTTATCATAATTGTGGTTTTTTTTATATCATTATTGATTTCAAATAAATATTAGTTGATGTCATAAAAATATTTTTTTTTGATTTATTTTACTTTTGATAGAATAATTTATTAATATTTTGAAAATAATTTTTCATTTTATCTTGGTATTATTAGTTATCCTTTCAAAAAACAATTCTGCATTAATTCATATAAATATATATATTATAGGTTCATGGGGTTTTAATTATAATCAAACACAAACACAACCCACAAACACATGTTAGAATGGTAGGTTATTGACTCCCAAGGGATAAACCACCCAACCATCCACTTTATTACATTAATGATTTAGGGAATCAACACCCATTTTGCATGAAGCCCATTACATGGACTGTAGACCCACCATTGTACGGCTCGATGACCTCTCTTGAATTAATACTGCATTGCCGCCTGCCCATTGGAATTGTTTCACCACCAAAATAGTTTGGCTGAAAGACCTTGTGGCCCATAAGCCGAAAATGGTGGCCTGAAGGGCCAAATATAAGAATTGTTTCGGCTACTACAGTACAACTATAATAATTATATTATACAGTTATAGTACAACAATAATATTCATCCACCAAGATTTGATCCTAGGATTTATGTAGACATTGGGGGTGTGTTAACCAATTAGCTACCACTCTAACTCAATTATCCATGAATATATTCTTCCTAAAGAAAAAAAGAGAGATGTACTCTGGATGATGTTAAAAACATTCAACTTAATCATAGATCTATTAATATTTTAAATTATAGAATTGGTTGAAATGAGTTTATTTGTGTTTCTATATGTAAATTGATCATAATATTGGTAATTTCAATAATTCTAACACAATTGTATGAATAATTATAAGGAAACTAGATTGTATATATTTATCAATTAATATTAATGATTTTTTATATATCAAAATCAATTCATTACTAGTGTGTTCACATTATTTACGAAAATATTTAGTAATCTCATATCTTATGGTCTAATGATTTATACCAACAACTTAGTGAATATTTTACTCTCTATCTGACTATGAAATTTGTCACCAAATGTCATGATTATACTAGAAGAGAAGTAATTATAAAAAAATGGATGGTGAAGAACTAATCAGAACCCAATTGATATATGAAAGTATTGTGACAAGAAAATTTAAATGGAAGAAAATTAAGATAATGATGTAATGATAACCTTCACCTTCAATGTAACCAATGATGATTCATGCAAGGATGAATTTTAACGCTACTATAAATTCACAAAGAATATGAAAAAAAATTCATAAAGGAAAACATTTTTTATAATCAAACATAGAAGTTAAATAAAAATTAATAACTTGAATGGAAATTCTACAAATTCATTAAAAAAATATACATCAATTATGAATTCATTATCCACAAAAGGCATTAATTAATGGAAGAAACCTAATTATGTTATCTAAATCACTACGGGGAGTGAAAGATATCACTCAATGAACTCAAATTTCTCACCATTATCATGTGACTCAACTTCATTATTCCTTATAGAACTCGATGATGATGAATTTGAGGTTAGTGTAGCTCTTCCTATTTTTTTCTTCATCCTCTCATTCACTAAATTTTTCCTTGTGATCATCTTCTTGCTACTAATATCACCTTAATTATGAATACCTTATATATTCCCATGTTCAACTCAAAAATTATTTTCATAATCATTAATCATTATATAATGAACACAAAAAAATACAGAATGTTTTTAATGATAAATAACAACCTCAAAATGTTAAGGAGGAAATAATAAATGAAAATAAACAATTTTCCAATAAAGTCGATAATAAACTGAATTTCAATAACCTCAAATGTACCATTAAGGACCTAATTGTTTTTCCGAATTAACTTAAGGTAAAGATAAATAATATAAAATATTGTTTTAAAAATGCATTGAAAATAAAGTGTTGGATTTGGTTTCTCAAATCATGAAGGAACCTCTAAAAATCCACCAAAACCAGCTTTTTTTACAGGATTCCCCCAAGAAAAGTGTTTTAATAACTCTAAAAGAAATAATAATTTAATATCTAAATGTGATAACAATAATTAATGGTATGATATTACAAAATGAATTAATCTTGAATTCAATATTTCTAAACGGAAATCTCTAAATACAAAATTATAGATTCCTAAATATTTATTGGATAAATATTGTGGACCCAAGTGTTATTTTTTACCTAAAAAATTATTATTTTAAATTTTTAGTAAATGTATTTTGATAAAAAATCACAATATTCAATTTGGAACCTTGATAGCTATTTCTAAAGACACAGCTGTGATGACATCTTCAAATTCAGTTGAAATGATAAACTAAATTTAGGTCATTATACCTTTTGTGATAAATATTGGAGTATGAAAATTGGTGAATGTAACATTAACTTTTTTTAAATACTTTTAATAATGTTTTTTTTTTATTTTTTTAAGGATTGAAACACAATTTTTTATTATTTATTAATTATTTTAGGAAAGGTTTAGAATTTCATAAGAAATGTTTTTTTGAATATTTTTCTCCTAAAAGAGAAAAAAATATTTACCACTTCTTGATATAAAAATTTTTATACATTAAATTTAAAAACTCACACTTGTGAGAACATCACATTATCCTTTGACCAAGTTACTGATTCATGGATTTCGAACATATCCGATGGTCACTATAGTACAGATGAACTTTTCAAAATTTAGAGAAAGAAACTATTAGAATATGTACAATTATTTAATTTCATAGTGAAATGGTTTGTGAAACATGTTAATTTGGTAAGAATAAACATCTTATTTATAATATAAAAAAATTATTCTTGAAAATATCTTGAATTATTATTCTATATTTATTAAATAGTTTTCAAATTATAATTCTATGTGGTAATTTTTATTGTTTTTTAATTTTTAATCAATTTACAATATTCCAATGTGAGTTCTTGTTTTTTTATAAAACTGATTTTTTAAAAGCCTTTATCAAATTTTCTACAAAGACCTGAAAATGAAATGGTATCTAAAATTATTTCAATTTAAATTTATCATATAAAATAATTAGACAATAATTATTTTTCTGATATACATTATTCCCAAGTATATATTTTTTATTTTTGTACTCCTTAACCCCCTCAATCAAATGGAGTCGTAGAGTGGAAAAATAGAAATATCCAAAAAATCACTCCAACCATTTAAAATGAGTTTAAATATCCACAATTTTTGGGGATGCCACATTATTTTCTGAATGCTACATCTTAAATAAAATTATTATAAGACATTTTTTTGGAAAAAATCCCCTTACATTGTTTAGAAATATAAAAACACCTAAATTTTGTTTTTTATTGTTTTTAGTGGAAATTATTTTATTATCAACACCAAATAATATCATTAAACATATGATTCAAAATCTGAGGATGGTATATTCTATTGGTACTCCAACTTTATAATCCCCAATCTAGTCATTAACATATTGATTAAATTCATTGCTAAATCAATAATTGATATTTTTTAGGATTTTTTTCCAAAATATATTCCTTAAATTATTTTTGAAAAAAATGTTTTAAATGAACACTTTTTATCTAAAAGAGATGAATTAGAAAAATATTATCATTCTATTTCATTTCCCAATGTTCTTAAAATGTATATGTAAAATGACATTGAGAATATCATTGGTGATTTACAAAAAAGAACTAATAAAAAAATATTAGTCTTAAACAAGGTTGAACAACTTTAATTTATCACTCACCATGAACCCCAAAATATCAAAAAAGAACCTAATGATGAAAATATTTCTCTTCTAATTCAATAAGAAGTAAATAAATTCAGATTAAATAATGTATACACTCTCATTGTTTAAATTATTAACAATCTTATAATAGTACCTAAATGGGTTTCTATAAATATGTTAGATGACATTGTTACCGTCCCAAGAAATAATCCTGGACAAGTTACTAGAGGTTATATAAAATAATAAGGAATCATCTATGATGATATATTATCACCCATCACTCAATAAGAGTCTATTCTGAATGTTATTGGCATTTACTTCTCTCATGAATTTCAAAGTATCTCAAATGGATTTTTAATGTTATTTTTTAAATGGATTTATTAAAGAACTTGTTTTTGTAGAGCATCTACTTTGTTTTGAATTTGATTCCAAATTAACTAAATATTTTTATTTGATAAAACACGATTCTTGTGCACAACATGAGTTTTTAAAAAAATTTATTTACTTTTTCGAATTTGTAAAATATGATTCACCTTTTGTGTCCTTAACATATCACAAATAATTTATTACTTATTCAGATTCATATAGATGATGTGATTTTTGTAATATCTAATGAATATATTATTTAATTATTTAATTTAATAATAAGGTTATTTGAGAAACGTTTTATAGGGGAACTCATATTCATTATTGGATTTTAAATTTCTCAAAAAATGATTGTATTTTTCTATACCATGAAAAATTCACAAAAGAACTTTTAAAATGATTCTTCATTGATCAAGCTAAGTAAATTAGTACTCCCATAAGATCTGCATGTAAGTTTATATTGGATGAAACATGAAAGTAATTTAAAAAAAATATTATATAATTATGATTGATAATCAACACTATCATACTCTGATTTTGCATAAAATCATGTTTTGTGATTGAATTTGTGTTAGTTTTCAATCTTATACTATGGATTCTCATCTATATTATTCCAAAATGATTTTTTTATATAAAAGGAAGATAAAATCATGCTTGAATTTATCCAAAATGAATCTTTTATGAATTATATAGAATTATAAATCTATTTTTGGAGGATTTAAATTAGAAAATAAAATGAAATGCGAGACATCCCTCTTACTTTGAAAATCCCTCATCTCTAAGAGTAATAATATGAAAGAATATGTCTCTATATCTATAGATTAAGTTGAATACATAACTTCTAAGAGTTATTAAGACCAAAATATATGGATTAATCATAAATCTATTAGACTGTGATATTATAATAAAAAATCATTATAATGTATTATAACTGCAGTTCAATTAATATTTCAAGAAATTATATCAATCACTCTAGTACCAATTTTCTTATAGGCACAATTTCATAAGAGATCAATTCTAAAAAGGTGATATCATACTAGAATTTCTTTCAAAGGAATATCAAGTAAATGAAATTTTTCTGAAACCACTAGATTATGTTCATTTGGAGTTCATTAATAGTGAATTAGGAGCTGTAAGTTTGGGACACATTAAATATAACCTCTTCTAACATTATTTATTTTTTAAATAATAATATTAAAATAATAATTTCATTTTATATTTGTTATTATTTATTAGAAATAATCCATTTATAGTACATGTGATATCATTACAGGGTGAGTTGTACATATTTATTAATAAAATTATATTATGAGAATTATATATTTTACAATAATTTTTATTTAAAAGTATTTTTCATCATATATAAATTTTTTAAATTTTTATATTTCATATAATAAGTTTCTTTTAATAACTCAAACAATTGATTTAAAATATTTTTTATTTTAAAAAAATATCAAAGAATTTATATATATTATATCCCTGTATTAAAAAATATTTGTTTTATCTCTTACAAAACAATATTAATGATGAGTGAAAATATTATATACAATTATATCTGTAATAATATTATTGAGTTAACTTTGATAATTTATAATTCAATCGATTCTTTCAATTAGTTCTTTACATTATATAATCTTTTATAAATGAATAAATCAATTAGTATAGGTAAAAAAATCTAAAATAAGGGATGAGAGTCTTGTTAAAGGTATATACCAATAAAAATACTCTTTATATTTTTCTTTATCCAGTTCACATTTTTTTTATTTCATTCATTTTCATTATTTTTTGTTTCCTTCTTCACTTTTTTTCCATTTAATTTCAAAATTTATTTTCTATTTCCATATCTAAAATGATCCTATTATTGGGGTAACTAGAAGTTCAAAGATAATTTCAAAATGTTTTGTTCTATTTTTACAAACTCTTGTTCCCCCTTAAACGTTCTTTTACAATATATTTTTTTTGGAAATTCTAAAATCCCCCATGATATTTTTAATAGAACAATATAAAATTTATCCATAAAATACTTCTTCTTCTATATTTTATAATAACTAATTTGTGATATGTTTTTATATTTTATTTTTATCTTAAAATGGTGTAGAATGTAGTATTTATAATAAAATGGACTTTTTTTCTTGACTATTATAAACACCTTTATTTTCATTATGTGAAATGGTTTTTAAATTTATATTATTTATGAAATCGATTAATAATTTTAAATATGGGGAGATATTAATATATATTCTAAATAAATTTCTTTTTTAATTGAAAATCCTATTTTAATTTGTCCATCAGTTCATTTAATATCTTATATTCTATATTCTAAATTATATTTCTATCCCTTTCATTTTTTATTTTCACATATTTTAATATTTGTAAGTAAGGTTTTTGTTATCATAAAAATTTTAACTTTTTTTAACCTCTCTCTTTAATATTGTTTTAATGATCACAAACACACACTTATGTTTCTATGTAATTTTTAATATATTTTTAGTGTTTATATTAAATACCAAGTGTTAGAAGTCAATGATATCTTAATATCATTTTAAAAACATTGGAGGATTAGAAAAATAAAAATTATTCATTTAAGAGGTTATAATGATCACATAATACTATGATATGGAATTATATGAAATCTTGGTAGTCTCCCCTTGAAAATGGTGTCATATAGGGAACACTAAATAGATGGATAAAGGAACCATGTAGGTGATTCCAAGAGGGTAGAGTTTATTATGTGTAGAATACCGGTCAACTAGATAGTGGATTCCCACCATCACATTGGTAGTGAAGGAAAATGCTACCCAAGATTGATGTAGTCCAATGACCATCCATATGGATTCGTACTGGCTAGCAATTTGGGGATTTCCAAAATCAGTGATGTCGATGTAGTCCACCATCTACTCACTTGAGACTATAGAGTAACTAATGGTGTATGTATGGATAGTATGTGGTTTCACTAAATATTGTCGTAAAGGGAATTATGATTTTTTATTTGTCTTCATTACCATAATTAAATTCCGAAATCATCACACACCTTCTGGATCCTATAAAAGTTGTTCCTTGGAATATTATATGAAACATGGGTTCCAAATAATGCATCTCCACTGATTATTTTAAAAAGATGATCTAGATTATCCAATCAAAGAGATAACTCTAGTTGTCTGTAAATATTGAGGCACTTCTCCAACATCATATATTTATCTCCCATCTAAAATAGAAAAAATATTATTGAGATATTAAGGAGTGCATTTTCAATCAGTTTTCACCTAGAAAACATTCTACTTCTCATCAACTCCTTCAATTGGTTTACACTCTACAAATGTGATTTATGGGTTCATTGGTTACCAATAATGCACAATAGGGATCTCTAAAACCATACTTGTGAGGGACATGTTTTCTTATCACAAAAAATATCAAGGGATTCATAACATTTGTCTCTTATCATAAAGGATGGAGATGAAGGAGATCACAATAGGCTATTTTTGACATCCATATCTGACCATGTTTTATCCATATTTTCTCTAATTCATTTCATCATAATATCTCAAAAAAAATAATTTCATAAATTTGGTTAATACATTTTATACTATTCTAACTTGATTAATTAAATTTTATATTTACATTTTGATATAAATAATATTTGTAAAATATATCCCAATAAATTTCATCAAATTTATTTATTTTTCATTCCAATACCATTTATTTTTTATTTTTTCTTTTTGATTACCTCTAAATTTTATAATGAATTAACCGCATTCGTTCCAACTACTCTGAGAAAAAATTACTTTTCAGAAAAAAAAACATTTTTTTCATATATATAACCATGGGATTAAAAAAATTGATGACTAACTGAATACTATTATTTTTTAGAAAGAGAAGTATATTTGAAACAATATTTGATTCAGAAAAAAATAATTTTTGTGCAGAATCTTTGGAGAAATGTATGTCTCATTCAAGGATAAGTTTCTGTTATTTTAGTACAATGTTATTTTTGGATAATCTATAACAAATCAGCTAGGATCTATTGATAAGACCATTTTACATAGTAAATGTAGATATTATTGTGTAAATATGATGTTGGGAACAAGATGTGAAATAGTTTCTGAAACATGTTTAATATAAGATGTAAAATCATTTTTCAAACTGTAAATTCATTTTACACAATATGATCTACTATTATAATGTAAAATATTTGATCAAGGTCAATTTAAATTGAAGATACATGTTCATTGGTGTATATGAGTTATGATATAATTATAATATAAATTTTATGTTTAAACTAGAAATACATTATCCAAGTATCCTTAATCACACTACATGACAGATTCCTTCCCTATTAAATATCAATTTCTCCTTACCTGACCCTAGTCAAATTTTAAGCATGTTGGGGTCATTTAAATTCTTCTCTAACTCCACTATTAATCTCGATACCCAATAAAGTTGTGTTGCTTATCTATGTATAGAGGTTTTTATTCTTGGTCATTTCTATTGGTCATTTCATCAATGTTTTATTTGTTTGTTGAACATATTATGACTACTGTGTCTTTTTATTAATCCGTGGTAGTTGTCCATAATTTCATTTCCTTCAGGGTCTTATCTTCTTATTTCCAATATCATTTGTCTGAGCTGACTCAATTACCTCCATTATTGAGGTATTCTTCTCTAAAAAATGATTATAATTCGTGATTTTTATATATTCAGTCAATAATATTAGGATTTTCAATTAAAAGTGATGTTTTGATATCAAAATAGAATATTTGGAATATATACATGTTTTTAATGGTATTTTCTTGAAAAAAAAACATTCACACACCAATATTTTGATTAAATGATTTGAATTTTGGTTTTGATTATAAAATGGGGTTTTAAGACCCAATGTGGAACAAATTTGATGTCAAAATGTATTATTAAATGTGACCATAATTTTGAATGGATTGTGATAAACCAAGTGCATTGGGTAACCTTGGGTGTATTAGTAAATAGAAATGTTTCATTTCTTGTGTGTAATTATAGTAGATGGTTTATTTGTGGGATCCACCTAATGATTATATTAGAGATTTTATTTTTTTTCTATCAATTTTTACCAAAAGTAAGATACCTAATTGATGTTATTTTCATTGATTAATTGTTTATCACTTGATGGTATACTTCAAGGTTATTTACTAACATTCTTATCATTTAGTGTATCCATGGTTGCGATTTGTTATGCTTTCATACTGTATTTACTATTTATTATATATTAATTGACTTTGTGGATATATTATACTTTTTTTAAAACAAAATGATGCCTTAAATTTTTTAAATATTTTATAAATTTTTTTTTAAACTAGATTTGTCTTATTATTAGAGCTAATGGATTATTAAAATTAGAACCTATATAGATATTTTAGTGAAGTATTTCTGGGATTTTTCATCACACAATAATTTTTCCATTATAATGTTCAAGACATTTTTTAAGGACTCTGGTATAGTAAAAGAAATTATTCACTTGGATGGTTTCTCTTGTTGACCATAGTATTTATAGAAGGTTGGATTTTTGGTGATGGATGGTCATATTGAGATATGTTATGCTTGGCTATTTTTATTTTTATGTTTATCCTGGATGGATTTGTTTTTTATGTATTATGTATAATGTCCACATGCATCAATTGTGTTCCATTTTATATCCCATGGTTAGGGTTTACATGAGACATGTTTCTTTAATTTTTTTATACCTCACTCATTGGTCGACCACATTTTGTGACATTTTTTATTAATTAGGGTTGGTTTGATACAAATTAGTACCAAAGGAAACGTCCAACCCGATGTTCTATGAAACTTTTTGGGTGTGGTTTTTTTTTTGGGAAAACAACAATTATAACCCCCTTAACATTTATATTATGTGTGGCAGGGTTCTTGGCCCTCTCGATACCTTGAAAAAACCTGAGCTTGCATGGGTAGTTAGGGATATTTTTACAAGATTAAAACATGGTGGATGAGGTAACAATAATGAAATAGATATAGTATTTATTAAATTGTACATGATCCTTCTTTATTATTTATAATTTTTTTGTAAAACCCACAATTTATTTTAAATATTATACATTTAAAAGAATATACATGGAGAGGTGAGTATAGTCTTATTATTTAGAACTTTTATTTGGGATGATGGGTATTTTTCTCTTCTGCGTAATGGATAACGCCTCCTATAATAGATCTTATGAATATGAATGTATAATTTTTTTAGATATTTTCTAAAGGACATCCCTTTGTTGGAAACATCATTAGTAGAACCTATAATCTTTATAATATATATTTTTTAGAAACAAGGTTCCAAAAAAGGACTTGTAGTTTATTACAATTTAAAATTTACTAACTATAATCCACAAACATTCCATGGTGAATGTAGACCCAAGGATCATACATAATCGTTTTAATAAATTTTGGAATACTCATTTGGGCTCGAAGGTGGGGTTTTCCACATAAATAATTGAGGGATTAAGACTAATATGGTGATAAATTATTATGTAAGGTAACATACATAAAAATGTTACATAGGATTAATTCATTAAAATAATATACCTATATTTTTACACTAAGATTTTATGTGTGGAACATACCTAGGAGTTTATGAACCCTGAGAATTTAGAGCATACCATACTAGATTTTTTCATCTACTATGCAGATTTGGTGCACAATGCACCATATTTTGTTATCAATTCATACCTGAAATCTTGGAGGACCAAGATTGGTTAATGGAAGACATTTAATCATTGATAATTTTCAGGATCCATCAAACATTTTTATAGGTAGTTCAAAATGCTTCTATGAATGAGGATGACATAGAGGGGAAGGTTGTTTTGGGTGGATCATTTTTACTGATGATATTATAGAGGGTTTGTCTTCATGATAGAAAAAGAATTAAAAATGATGTTTCAATTTGGTTGGTGTATTTTTAGTGGATTATTTAGTGCATAAGTAGGATTATTATAATAAATTTTTATGGTTTGGTAATATAAATACTGACTATATGGATGTACTACAGACTTATCATCATTTCACACAAACATTCCATCTCAACCATTTTTTGGAATGAGGTCTGGAGGTAGTTAAGATGGATCCACTCTAACATAGGGTTTTGAGGTAAATGTGATTTCAATAATCTTGGTGATAATATCCGTAGTCAAAGGGGATCTTTATGTGGATAATATATCCTAGTTATTACACTAGATGATAATACTTTATTAGGTAGAGTATGCACCAGAAAAATCCAAAGCAGTGTCAACTACTATTAGAGTTATGATGTTAATTTAATATTATATATTTCTAGTGTTTTATATTTGTGATAATAATTCTTTTATAACTTGAATGTTAGTTGAAATATTTTGATTTCATTTAGATCTTATGCAATTATTTTTGGATCTTTCCATTTATTTGGTATTCAAATGTCCCATGTGTCTGGAGACAATAGCCAACATCATTGTGGTGTGGGATTTGTTGGTTCCTGATCTTGATATAATTGGCATGATTATGGACATGGATTGGATCTCATGATCAGTATTGAGGCCTAGATTTATTGTTATAGTTATTTTCTTCATCCTTTGTATCTTGATGTAGTCACTCATGTCTTTCAGGGAGGGTTGGATTCTTGGTAAAGGAGATTTGACCTATTGTTCCTTATGATTGGGTGATTACATGAATGCTTTCAAATATATTATTTGAAACTGATGATCCTTTTTTGTTTATTATACTCTCTTTGGTGGTGAGTGATTACCCAAAGCACTTTCCATAATATTTTTCATGTTTACCACCATTTACAGAGGTCATATTTACTAATGAAATGTTCACTAATATATTTCCCATTTATATTCCATTATATCCCATGAATCACATTTTTTTGGTGAAATTTATCTTCTAGATTTCATATCTTAAGGTGGAAAGATTTATTCATACTTTCATGTCATCCTATACTTCATATATCCAAATTTATATGATGTAATATTATATAAATAGGATTTATATTGATTATAGAAAGCTAAACAAGGTGAACATTTGGAATAAGTATCCCTTTCCAAGGATTGATGATCTCTTTGGTCAAACCAGTGGGGGCATGTTGTTTTTCCAATATTGAACATCAGTCAGGGTACAACCAATTGAGTGTTTGAGAATAATATATATGAATAAAATCATTTAATTGTTGGTATGGTAATTTCATATTTATATTTATGCATTTTAGTATTAGTAACTCTCACATAGTATTTACTAAATTTATGAATAGAATCAATCATCAATTCTTGGACTATTTTGTGTTCATCTTTGTGAATATAATTTTTGTTTAATCCAAGTTAGAGGAGGGGCACATGGAAAAAATCGATATCATTCAATGATCATTTATGGACCATCGATTATATGGTATGATTTCCAAATGTCAGTTTTAGATCTATGAGCTTATATTTCTTAGGCATGTTATATCTAAGAGGGGAGTCTCAGATGATTGTAAAATTTTACAAGAGGTTATTTTGGTAGATATCCATAGAAATGTGTTTGATATAATTTGTTTTTAGTGTTTGATGGTTATTAGAAGTTGTTCATTCAATATTTATCCAATATTAAATATCTAATCATGGTTTTAATCATTATGGTTTTAATGTTTTTGTGGAATGAAAATGTCATAGAGCATTTCAGGAACTAAAATTGATGTTGAATTCGACTCTATTTTTTATTTTTTTTGGAACCAGATTCTTGTAATGATTTTTTTTAATGATTTTGGTTTTGGTTGGGGGTGTGTCTTGTAGCATTGGAATTAGGTTGTCGTAAATTGTAATCACTAATTATTCCCTCGTGAGAATAACCACCCTACCCATGATCACGACTTTCTAGAAGCTAAAAATGAATTCAAAACATGGAGTCACTACATCTTTGGAGAGAACATTATGGTTCACTCTGATCATAAAATACAAAAGTATATTTCTACTTACATGGTTCAAAACTTGTGGAAAATATGATGCGTTGAGTATCTTCATAATTTTTATTTTGTAATTTCCAATAATCAATCGAAGTAGAATGTGGTTTCTAATGAATTATGTAGGAAATAATGAATGAAGACATGATTGAATCAATACAAGGGTTTCCTATGATGATTTTGAATATTGATATTATATTGGATGTGGATGAATCCAATGGGAAGGATAAATTTCCTCAATAGAGGAAAAATCAAATATTTGCTGGTTAATTTTGGATTAAAGAGGGGCCTAGCACTGAGATCTAATACTTTTGTAAAATTATATAAGGTGTGGATATCTTGAGAGAGTGGTCTCAACCTCTTTGTGGTACAATGTATTTCTGGAATTTTTTGGTTGTTACTATTTCGAGGAGACAAGAGATGGGGGACAATGGACACCATTCCAGTTGGTGTTTTCACCACATGAATACCCACATATATCATGACTTGTGACATATGTATATGTTTTCATAGATGAGGTGTTTGATTGAATATTTGGAGTCGATGTTCTTTACATGTCACAGAATTATGGAGGAACACCTGAGATATAGGGGTTTATTAAAACCCTTACCCATTACAATTTGTTAGAGGGATAATATTTATATGTTCATAATCAATATTTTTCTAAATAATCCTAGTGGGAAGGACTTGATTTGGTTGATCAACGATCTACTAATTAGATCAGAACATTTCCACTAAATTAATGAGGTAATAAATGTGAAATAGATCGATGAAAAGTATGTCAGAGAGGTTGTAAGACTGCATGGTTTGTCCCAACCCATCCTCGGGGCCCGTTCCGTGAATACCCCAAGCCCGCCTTCTATAGTCCAGGGGCTGGCGACTAGGACCAAAGGCGTAAATCCCAAAATAAGGGAAGGCATTGCCTTTATGTAAGAAAACAAACACCACAGAGTATGCATGCTGAAGTAAACACTAAGTAAACAGAGTACAAAAGTAAGTGCTGGAAAGTTAATGCGCCAGTATACAAACCCAAATGAAAGTACAGTAAAAATGAGAAAAGAAAGTACAATAGTTGAAGAGTAGATCAGATACCACCAAGACGTCCTCCGGAACTCCCACCTGAAGGGTGAGTACATATTGTCTCGTCGGCTCCTTGAGTCCATCCATCCACTCCGTGTAAGTCCTGCCTGATAGTCCACCTCTAGGTACCATTCCACTCCACAAGCCTCAACCATGATCAGTGTTGTCTGTCTTCTAAAACCATCACAACATAGTGCGTGCAAAGCCCGTGTAGTGGTGAGTATACTATACGCAGTAGGGACCCCGAGACTCCCGAAGGTCTCCCAGAATCCATGAAGGATAAACCACAATGGAGGGATACAATCATGAAGTATCAAGAAACTCTCTTTAGGTATATTCCCATACATATACCTAAGTCATCAATTCTAGTTCGGCTCCAACTTCCGAGCACAAGTTCAACCCAGTCCACATAGCAAAGCAAAACCCAATCTACACAGGAAAGCAAGTCAATCATATCGAAGATAATGATTGAAAGTCAAGACTCATCTCACACAGGTATACACTTCATAAGGCGATAGAGATGATGATATGTAGCCACTTATTCATCTATGATGTCGGACCCACATATGATACAAGACCAGCTAAGCTGTCGGACCCACAAATGATACAAGACCAGCTACTCTGTCGGACCCACATAGGATACAAGTACAGAGTCAAATACTGCTGGAACCACATAGGATACAAGAACAGTAGTCATCGCCTTTGAACCGATGGAGGATCCTAGTACGGTCATTGTCGCTGTCAAACCCACGGAGGATCCAAGAATAGTCTTCCTCGCTTCCAAACCCATGGAGGATCCAAGTGCAGTCGTCATCATTGCAGTCGCAACCAGCTCTAGGGTTCCCGCACACAGCACACTCGATTACAGGAGGGTCCGCTCTACAAGACAAGGGTTAAATACATCAACTTTCATGAAGTCCAGATTTGATGTATCACAAAGTTCCATCTCATCAATAGAAAGTCAACGCGAGAGATGGTGCGTTAATCAGATGCCTGGTCTGAGAGATATTGGCTTTTCTGTCCGAGGGGCACGGTTGACTTTTAAGCTAAAACCAAACCGACTGTACTCCAGCTACGTACAAACATCGAGGGGAGTAATCCAAAAGAACCATATCACTAATAGTAATCCAAAAAAGTCGACGAAACGTCAATCAGACATCCGGAGCTCAAGTAATAAGCGTTTTCGCTCGGAGGGCTCGGTTGGTTCCGGGTTCGAACCAACTGGGCCATACACAAAGTTCTCTGAAACATTGAGTGTAATATTACGAAACAACTGTCTCGATCCAAGTATCTCAATTCAAATGATAGTACATCGATCGGTGGTCTGTAGCCCATGATATGGTCATTTGAAAGAATCTGTCTGAAAATAGGGGGTTCGGGCCCGGTCCGACCCTCTCCCAATACCCCTAGGGTCGTCCCGAACCAGGGCGACCTGACTAGGGTCTGGGTTCAGCCTGTTAGGGTGCGGCCCAGCCCAGCGTGGGCGGCCCGGCCCAGCGCGGGCAGTCCTGCCCAGCACGGGCAGTCCGGTCCTGCGCGGCGGCCCGGCTCGGAAGCCCGCCGCGGGGTGCGAAGTGGTGGGGGGGTCCTTGGAGTCGAATGGCAGACCCAGTGTGGTCCACCCTATTTTATGGTCGGGGGTTTCAACCCCCGATTTTCTTGGGTAACGGTCAGGCGGTTGATCCACGAGGGACCCGCGGGGGTCCCCCATCTAGGGTGTGCTGGCGGCCGGCTTGACTGGCCGCTTCCCGTTGTCCCGCCATGGCCAAATGCCATGGCTCTTCCCTGATCGGCGCTGTGCGCCGGTGCCGCGCCCTCCACCGTGGCCCGCTCCGGCCTCGGCCTCCCTCGGGTCCTCCGGCGTGGCGCGACGACACCGCGCACCACCGTCGCGGCCCGCTCCGGCCGTGGTTCCTTCAGCTTCACCGGTGGGGCGCGATAGCGCCGCACACCTCCTTCATGGCCCACTCCGGCCGTGGTTCTCTCATTCCTGTGCGGTGCAACGGCACCGCACCGTCTTCGCCACAACGATCCACGAAGACTAAGAAAAAAGGGGAGGAGGATCGGCCGTGTTTCTCAGGGTGTATGTGAGTGAGGACAAAGCACACTAGAAAGAACATGTGTTGGCCTGTGGGGACTGTCATTAGTCAGATGAACCGTTTAGGCATGTGGGTGGACCCTTGGGTGGGTACCATGTGTCTGCAGGGCAACTGATGGATGGGGCCCAGTTGTTACATTTGGTATCTGAGGTGGTACACAGCCTTAAGTGTGATTCACTACCTGGGTTGAGATGTAGGACCCACAACAAGGACGTTGTGCTCTAAGGGGGGAGGGGGTGATTGTAGCATCCCCAAATGATAAAAGGTTAAAGGACTAAATGATATGACTCACGTCAACAAGGTGAACCTTCCTTTTCGAAAGCCTATCTAATTAGAACTCCACAGTTAAGCGTTCGTGGCATGGAGTAGTGATCATGATGGATGACCTTCTGGAAATTTTCTCAGGGTGTGTGTGAGTGAGGACAAAGAACCCTCGAAAGTACATGTGTTGTCCTGTGGGGACTGTGATTAGCAGATGACCCATTTAGGCATGTGGGTGGACCCTTGGGTGGGGACCACGTGTCTGTGGGGAAACTGGTGGACGGAAGTGGTTCACATATTGGTTCTGGATTTAGTTTCGTGAGTTGATGGGTTTCTAGGTGAATTTGATCATAGCATATAATCAATAGAAGGATGGATAGACATAGAGTGTTATCTAGGTCCTTGAGGATATACTTCAAGCATGTGTACATGATTTTCGTGTCCATTAGGAAATTAATATTCCTCTAGAAAAATGTTCAAATAAAATAGTTATTATGACCCGATTAAGATAGTACTTATTGAGGAATTGTATAGATAACCATGTAGATTTTCCTTATAATTGAATGAGTTTGGAGACTATTGCTTGGTTGATACTAGCCTAGGTAATGTAATTATAGAAAGGGTGAAATTTATTCAAAAGATATATTTCACAACATTGATTCATCATAAGTGATATGTAGACTTTCTTTATCAGATCATGAAGTTTCCTGATTGGGATCAGAGTTTTCTCATAGTTTCACCTCTATTAGGGAACCATTGGTTGGGTATGTATGGTAATATTGACCATGGTTTGGTTCCCACTTTGAGAATATTGGATTACTTAAAATGGTGGAATATCGGTGGGAGTTACATCTTATTTTCAATTTTATTCGTGATGATATTATTTTTCCTAGATTATGAATTATAAAAAGGATCCATCCCATGTGATTTAATAAGAAGATGTTTATCTTGAGAGGTAAAATAATGTGTCTAAGCAACCAATTTATATTTTGGATTGACATGATTTATATGGACAAATAATTCCTTATGTAGTAGTAAAATGGTAGTGTAGATATGGTATCCATAAGATGTTGGTGTAGGAGTTTTTGATGAGGTAGTAGCTGCCTTCCCTTTTTTTAAGGTGAGGATCATGAGGGGATTATGGGGTCATCATGTTTGTATTTTGGGAAGAATTGTAACATATTGGGTAATAAGCTCCATCTCATTTAATGTAAATATATTTGTACATATGATTAGAGGAATTCAAGTTGAATATGTTGGACCTAGAATAGGTCTCTGTTAAAGGACTATTTTACATTGTAAATTTATAGTTTATGGTTTAAATATTTCACTGGGAACAATCCATTAAAAATATTATAGAATAAGAATCATTCATGATGTAAATTCAATTTAAAATGTAAGCCCTTTTTTCCATTTGATCCTCTATTAGTATATGGAATAATATATCAGGCTAAATTTTAATAAAGGTTGCATGTTTTTTTAGGAAGATACGAGTTATGAAATATTTATGCTATGAAAGTGGTGTTTACACTTTCATTACATTGATCAAGTATCTATTATCACACAACATTATTGAGTCCTTCTCCATTATATTTTCATGTCTCCCTCTCAAACCCTAAAATTCTATCCCTTATTATAGGGTCTTTCTTATAGAGTTTTTCAGTTAGTGTTTTATTATTGACATGGTTTCCCAACATCCCTTAGGTAAGCATCTTTTCTTATTCGCCATTTCTATTGGTTGTAGTAGGGGCATTGAATGATTTTTTTTATAATGGATTGTGAACGTTTTTTGTTTTATATTTATCATATTCAATGTTTGCCATGCATTATCTTCATGATTATGACCTACTTATTAGAAATCACTTTTTTCAAATGAAACTATATTTCCTCCCTTATTGAGTTATGTGTCTCTATAAAAGTGTTAAAATTATTGAGTTACTATGTGTTCATGTAAATTTCATAAGTTTATTCAATGAAAATTTATGATTTGATATTGAAAGGGAATTTTGGTAAGTTATACATTTTTTTAAAGGAGTTTTCTTTGTAAACAAATTTTCAAACACCAAGTGTTATATTAAATAATTTTAATAACTATTTTGGTTTTTATATAGGTATAAAATACCATAATTTGAAAGGCATGGACGTGAATATTTTTTTTCAAGTAAACATTTATTCTGAATAAATGTTGACAAACCTTTAACATTGTGTATCATTGGATGCATCATGATAGAGATTATCCACTATTAAAGTGTGTAACACCAAATGAGGTTTTATGTTACATTATTGTGTATAATTTCACTAGATTTCATATTATTTGGCTCTAATGTAAGATTGGATTGAGGATTTTCTATAATTACTATTATATATTCCCATAGGTTAGATCCGAAAGAGTGTAATTTTTTCCATTGCGGTTGGTTTATCACCTAATGGTATATTTCATCGTTATTTTCCCACATGCTTATCTTATGTTGTATTGGACCATAGATGTTATTAGCCACTATATCGAACTATAAAGGTTTTAATTATCAGAAATCTTGTTAGATATTATCATATATCTTACCTCAGGTGAGATCCAAAATAATGTAAAATCATTATCATGAATAGTAAAATCATTTCTATCATATAACTATTTATTTGTGTTTGAGAATAAACAAGCTTATAACTATTTATAAAAATTTAATTATAGGAATTTAAATTCTATAACTTTTTTGAACTGTAAGACATACATAACATATAGAATTATCTAAGTATGAGTCACCGACAATGAGAGACAAATGAATCACCGATAGATATATGACTCACTGTCAGATAGTTCAAATTGCCATATGTTATAATTATATGAAGGTGACACCATTGAAATGAATCAAATTTGAAATGATTCACTGATACATAAATTTTCTCACTGATTTCGATGACTCACAGTTATACCAGACACACCGAAATAGAGAACTCACCATTGCAATGACTCACCGATTTTGAGAACTCACCATTTCACATGACTCACCGATACAGACGACTCACCATTGCATATGACTCACTGATGCAGACGACTCACCATTTCATATGACTCAACAATGCAGATGACCTATCATCAGTCCAAGTGACCTACCATTTCATGGTGCATCCAACTCAAGGAATCACCATCAGTTGAAATGAGTAACTGATACATAAACTGTTTGACTGATAGAATGAAGGACTTAGTGTTGATATGATTCACCATTATTTCAACTATCTCACTGACAGTATGCAAATGTAACTAATTTAATGAGTCACTAACATATGGAATGACTGAAAAAATGACATACTCATGGGTTAAGACACCACCGGAAGGAGACCCCAAGATAAAGAGACAATGAGAGATGACTCATCGATAGAATGGTTAAATCTGCATTTAATAATAATAATTGTAATGTTCATATTTGTGTCTTTTAAGGATATTGATATATTGTATATGACATTGTAGGTCTTTTAGAATACACTAAAAGGTACAATGAACCAATTCACATGGAAAGTACATGCTCTTTGTCATCCCTAAAAGATACAATGTTTTTTAAAGAGAGTAGATATATAGAAGTGTAGTGGTTTGAAGTAGATAATTCCTATATGAGATTGATATAATGAAGAATATCTTCCACAACTATGAACTCATTAACAATGAAGAACTCATTTTTAAATCTTAATCGTGTAGAAAACCAAATGAAAAAATCACTTAACAGATAAAGGAAGGAGGATAATTTACCTTCAGAACCATACTTTCACATGGAAGCTAGAATACAACACTCTGTTTTGTGTCAACGTTCAGAAGAGGAATCGATATTTGTAGAATCCTAATCCTACAAGTCCATAGGTATATAAGGAAATAGAGAGATCCTTCTAAATCATTTCTCATTTTTGTTTTCCCTTTTGTGTGTATTTTTACATAATTCTGAGCAGTTTGTGTATCTGTATGTTAAGCACACACAGTTTGTTGTATCAAAATAAAGGATACAAGATACCCTTCCAATAATACATTCTTACATCTGTTTACTACCACAGATAAGTGTGGAATAGGTCTATGTGTGACTTGGTTTTTTTACCCACGAAGAACTCTAGTATAGGTCTTTGGAACTAGATAGCATGTGTGCGGTTGCGAACCCCAATCCATTATATAGATCAAACCGATTATTAGTGTAAACTTCTTGGTGGTAGGTGATCACCATGTGGAGAAGACTAAGTATATCCTTGAAGATGAACCTCTTGTTTTATTTCTTTTGGGTTTTACCTTTTAGTTTTTCTCTGTTTTAATAGATATTTCATAAAACTAAATTGAACTCTGATAGCTAGTCCTTGAAATTTTTTGTAACAGTATTGAATTATTAGGTAGTTTTTGAAAGTTGTATTAATTATTAAATTGATATAATTAAGAACCAATAATATTTTTTATAAATCAATCAAATAGTCAAGATCTAATAAATTCACTACTAACTAAGTGAGAAATTAGATTTTTAATATTGGGGAACTTCAAAGTATACATTATAATAGAAATATTTATAGATACTCAATTCACCCCCACCCTCTTTATTACTCTAATCTGACCAACATTTTGTATCAATTTTTTTTTTGAGTTTTGTTTTTTCAAATCTCATTCAAACCATTTAAACTGTGATTTTAGTTGTATTTCAATGATCCTAAAATTTCCATTAATACTAAATTTTTATATCATTTAAATGTTATTCTATGATTTTATTATGGAAAATTGGATAGAAAGGGATGCTACCAAAAGAACTCCAATATATAATAGAACAAATTATTCACAATTTAAAATTAAAATGCAAATGCACTTAGAAAGTATGTGTTTTGAAATTTGGTCTTCAATTGTAGAAGAATATAAGATTTCTGCTTCTATTAGAACAACATGGGATGATCCAACTAAGACCTCTTACAATAATAATTACAAATCCAAGAATTCCAAATACTTTTCTTCAAGAGATGAGGAATTTAATAGAATTTCTATATGTAAAATAGCCCATTATATTTGGTATACTTTGTATGTTTCAAATGAAGGAACCTCTTCTATTAAAGAAATCAAGACTTAACACATATACTATAAAATTTGAAAATTTGGCAATGGATCATAATGATCCTATTTCTGAAATGTATATTAGGTTTAATGAGATAGTGAAAAATATGATCTCCCTAGGAAGCAATGTTTCTGACAAAGACATTTTATGAGTATTCTCATATACATACCTAGTAGATGGATAGGAAATTTTGTCCATATCTGATAATCATGTGACATCTGCTAATTACCTATCAATCGACTCATTGGAAAATTAATGATGTATGAGGAAGAGCTAAAAATCAACAGAGAAGATGAGGATGAACCTAAGAGAAACTATGTATCCTTTAAGACTTATACCTTTAAGATTAAAGAAAAAAGTAAAGGTGATAGCCTCTGTTGAAATATACAGTAATGATGAATCATCATTATATAGTGATGTAGAGATGGATCAGATAGCTACAAGAATCATGAAATACTGTAAGAAGAAGTTGTTCTTCAAGAAGCCTAATTATAAAGGAAGATAAGATAAAAAAGGGAAACTAGAAAAAAGAACTAAAATTAAAATGAAAATTTGGAGTGTATTGTTTGCTATGAATTCAAGAGGACAGGACACGTCAACGACGTAGGTCTAAAACTAAAATACAAAAAAAATATGAAAACAAATACATGAATTATAAAAAGTCTATAAAAACCACCTAACATGCCTCTAAGGATAGAACCAGTGAATCAAATTCATCACATGATGAGAAACATGACATGGAAATTATGTATGATGAACACATCTAAAGTAACCATATATTTTCATTCACACAATTACTATCATTCTGAAAATTAAAATGATTCTGAAAATATAAATAGTTATGAACTATTCTAATACTATAACATGCTTGAAGACACTTTTAATGATCTAAAAGGTAAATTGAAATCTTTAATGAAACATCATGCTCTTACTATCACTATTAAGTCTCAACATATTACTGAAAAGAAAAATAATTTTCAACATCTCAATGAAAACAATGAATAAAAAATGTCAAATGTTAAATTAATGACAGATCTATAAAAATTTTCCAATGGAAAAAATACTCTTCCTCAAAATCATGGTAAATAGATTGATTGTAAATACACATCTGGTATGGGATATTAGAATGAATAGGGAAACCTATCTAAAACACATTTGGTAACTAAATCTAGAAAATATTTTCCTTTACCTAAAAATCAATATTTTCCTACTAGTTTCAGTTCTAGAAAATCTTTTAGTACCTCTAGTCTTCTTGGAATAAATAGAGTCTATTTTACAAATATGTTATGTAATCCTTATATAAATCCCAGATGGAAAATGTGGGTACCTGAATCACTGATTACTAATGTCACAAGACCTAAACAAGTATAGGAATCCAAATCTGTTATTGATTGATTATCATATAGGAAATCTATTTAAAGGGATCCTGAAAGAGTTAATGGTATATGGATAGTGCATGTTCAAGTCACATGATAGGATATTTTTAAAAATTCAAGAACCTAATAAAAATTAATGGTGTATATCACATCTTTGTCTATAATGCTAAAGTTAAAATAATTTTCATTTTCCAGATTTGTAACTATAACTCATGTTTAATTTCTAAAGTATGTTTTTTGATGGATTAATGTATAATAATCTTATCATTTCACAGTTATGTGATGATGGATTTCATGTTAAATATTAAAATGAATCTTTCAATGTTTTTAACTCTAAAAATGAATCAGTGTTTTCTTCCTTTAGAAAAGAAAATTTATATTTTATTAACATAGATTCATTAGTTTCTCAAATTGATTCTTGTTTCAATGCCTTTCATAAATTGTCTAGTCTTTGTAAAAGAAGATAAGGACCCTATAATGTACACCCTCTATGAAAACCTACTATAAAAGGGATAGTAAATAATTTACCCCAACATGAGTTTCCAAATGAAAAAGTTGTTAATCATTATTAATAATTTAAACAACAGAAGATATCATTAAAATCAAAGAATGAACTTTGAACTTCACAGCCTTTAGATTTGGTTCACATGGACTTGGTTGGAGAATCTCGAGTTTCTTATTAAAATTGGAAGAAATATGTTTATGTTATTGTAGATGACTATTCTAGGTACTGTTTTACCTATTTATTTTCTAAAAAAAGTGATGCATTTACATAGTTCACCATGAATGCTAAAATAGTGGAAAAATCTACGTGGACATAGAATAAAATCCATAAGTATTTATCATGGTTGTGAGTTTGAAAATCTAGACATTGAATTTTTTATCTCACACAATGGATATTATTATATCTTCTTTGATTCTAGGAAACCTCCAAAAATGGAGTTGAATAAAGAAGTAATATAACCTTACAAGAGATAGCCTGAAAATGCTTAATGAATAAGATTTACCTGTTTATAATTGGGCTGAGTATGTGAATATGGTTTTCTACATAATTAATAGAGTCTTAATTAGAACAATCCTCAAGAAGACTCTATATGAGATGTTTAATAATTGAAAACCCAAATTAAATTACTTCAATATTTTTTGTTGCAATTTCTATATTTTTAATACTATGGATAATATTGAAAAATTCACATCTAAGAGTGATGAAAGAATTTTCCTAGGATACCCAACCTCAAGTAAAGCCTATAGAGTCCTTAATAAAATAACCAAGTGTGTGGAAGAATCTATGAATATCAAATTTGATGAAACAGATCCATATGAACATAATATCTTATATAAAACCTTGAAGATGATATTTCAAACATGTAAATAAATGAAAAAACATATAATCCCCTTGTTATTAAATCTGTTAAATCAAATAGTTTTCTTCAAAATCTGAACATGATGAGCCCAAATATGTAGATTAACCTGAAGTTACTGGACCCTCCTTTTATAGACCAACTACGACTCTCAGGATCTATCCTTTAGATTCTATTTTTGGAGAAATAGATAAAGGGACACAAAGTAGATCTTCTCTTAGAAATCTATTAGAACATCAAGCATTCTTTTAATAGATTGAACCTAGATTCATCAATGGTGTAATTAAAAATGAAT
This sequence comes from Viscum album, assembly GCA_963277665.1. Taxonomy (NCBI): domain Eukaryota; kingdom Viridiplantae; phylum Streptophyta; class Magnoliopsida; order Santalales; family Viscaceae; genus Viscum; species Viscum album. The sequence continues at coordinate 265,925,469 of OY728155.1, read as the reverse complement.
TTTGGGTGATGGCTATTCAAGAATAACATAATAATTTTGAAAGAAATAATATTTGGGGACTTTTGGATAGACACAAAGACACCTTGACCATAAGTACTAAGTGTGTGTTTAGGAAGAAAGTAGATGAATTTTGAAATATTGTTCGAAACAATACTAGATTGTTTCCACATGTTTATAATTAATAAGAAGGAATTGACTTTAAGGAAACATTTTTACATGTTTCTTGACATTACTCCATTTGAATGTTGCTTTCTTATGATGCCCATCTTAATTCAAACACTAGAAAATGGATATTAAAAGAACATTCCTAAATGGGAATATAGTTGAGTATTTTTTCGGAAAAAAACCCCTAGTTTTATAAACCGTCATTTTAAAATCATTTTTCCAAATTAAAAAATGATATATATGGATTATAACATTCTCTATGATATTGGTATGTCAGATTACGTTGTTTTCTTATTTTAAAAGGATTTAAAAAAGGAATTGTTGATCCTAATCTATTTATAAAATGAATTTCAAATGTCGTTATAGTTTTTCCAATCTATGTAGACGATATTATTTTTGGATATTCAAAATTTATTTATGTATTGGTTTTCAAAAATGATGCAAAATTAATTTGAAATGTGTTTTATATGTAATATAATTCATTCTTGGATTTCAGATTTTACAAAATAAAGATGGTATAATTTTAAATCGAATTAAATACACAAAAATCTATTAAAATTATTTTGCTTTGATAGCCTTAAAAGTTATGACATTACAATTAGTACTACATGTATCTGGCATCTTGATAAAGATGGTAAATCTATTAATTAACCCACTTACTGAGAAATGATTGGATATTTGCTCTACTTGATGACTAGTAGAACGAATGTAATGTTTAGTCTGTGTATGTGTGACACTTTTCAAGCTAATCCTAATGAATATATCTTGAATTATATTAAAATAATTTTGACATACCGCAAACATACAATCAAGTTGGGATTTTTAAACCCCAAGGGAAATTAATTTGATATAGTGAGTTATTCGGAATCTTATTTTTGTGGATGAATGTTATGTAGAAAAATAACATTTGGGACTTGTCACTTTTTGGGAATGTCTTTGGTATCATGGTGTAGCATGAAAAAAAATCTATTGCATTATCTACTACCAATTCTGAATATATTGTTTCTGGTAGATGTTGTAAAAAATATTTTTGGATGAAACACACATTACTAGATTATGGATATCAATTTAGAAAAGTACATATAGATTGTGACTATAAAGGTGATATTATAATTTCTAAGACCCCAATTTCTCTTTCTAGAACAAAACATATATATTTATGTCATCAATTTTTGATATATCATTATCAAAAGAGTGATATCACTTTAGAATTAAATAGCACTGAATATAAGTTTTCTTGCATATTCACTATGAAATTGAACTCTGAAAAAATTAAGAACATTAGACACGAGTTTGGAATAATCAATCAGTAATTCCACATGTTGGCTTTCTTTCAATATTTTTTCAAGAAGTTTTCATGCTGATACTGTTTTCATACCGATACTATTGTCATGCCGACAATGTTTCCATGCTGACACCATCATCATACCAAAACCATTAGTGTTATGAAAAATTTTTCATGGTGAAACTGATGGCTAACTATTTTTATACATTTTATGTTTTGTTACAAAAATACATTATTGCATTAGTATTTTTGAACCCAGATCATGATTTCATGATTGTGTGTGAATAAAACTCTTGAATAGGGTGATTCTCGTGATTCAAAGAAACTAAAAGGTTAATCAAGAAAATATTTGGGTCCAATAAATTTTGGTTTGGAAAACAATGTGATATCCTCTGAGAAAGATGTGCGAGTAGATTCGATCAATGAGATAAAGTCTTTGTTGTTAAAGGTGATACATGATCAAGGATATCTAGATTAGTTTTCAAACAATGACATAAATTTCTACCAGAATCTGGTATATGAATTTTACATGAAAATAGAACTTCTATTGGGACTATGTGATGTATCATGGGTGAAGTCTATTGTAAAATGGAAGAGATTCTCATTCTCTGAAATAAATTGGTATGAATTTCATGAATTTTCTCATGAATTATTTTTTGATGATTACCAAAGGTACTTCACTTCCTGAAAGAGAACTCTTTTGTATTGTGACTGCTCTATAAGAGAAAAATGGAAATGATGAACAAAGGATACCCATTGCATCATAATTAAATGGTGAGTTCAAAATTACATTTTTGTTTATTCAGCACCATATTTGTCCCAGGAAAGGGTACCTTGCTTCTCTCAATTATCAGGATGTATACTAGGTTCATTTTCTATCGAAAAGAGTTAAATAGAATCTATTCATTTATCTGATGGTGAACATAAATTACATGATAAAACATGGTTGTAATTCAAATTTTATTTTCTATTCCATAATTATTTCAACAATGAAAATGGAGAAAGGATATGTAAATTATGTTTTTGATGTCGTAGATAGTGAATGTAGTGGAATATGATTAAATTCTGACATCTGTAAGAGAATAAAAATTAACTAGAACCCATGGTGAAAGGAATGTATTGGTGATGAAGATATATTATATGAGAAGTTCCATCCTATAGATCTTCATTTTTGAACTACGGATCTAATGTATCCTAGACTCAGTACAGATGAACAAGTAATATATTCTATTAGTTAGGATGAAGAGCCTTCTTCTCCTATTAGAGATGTGAGATCACCAGTTGATGATAAAAGTGACCCAGACAGAACTGGACCATCAAAAAGAGTCTCTATTGGACCTCCATTTATACCTTTGGACTTATAATCTCCTGGACTTGTTCTACAATATACTAGGAGTGATGAAACAAATGTTTAAGGATGTGTAGAATATGTCAGTGGATCAATTAAAGAATAATATGAAGAAGAGGATGCTGGTGGTGATGAATGTGGTTAAGAATATAGTATGTATGGATAAGATGATAAAGATGATTATAGCGATGGTTATGAAAATGATGAAGATGTTAATAATGATGAACGTAGTTAATGTGGAATTGATAATGAATCTGATCATCCTGATAAGAGTCCAGATGCTCTAGTATGGGATTTCTTGAATCTAATGTTGGTGTATCTGTTGAGGGTGTTGTTCAAAATGAAAATGTTTCTCAAGAAGAACATGTTTCTCTAATTTTATATACTAGAAAATAACTCTAGATAAGTAGATGCAACCAGGAAACTAAAAAATAATTTATGGGAGAAATATGACATGAATGATGACACTAAGGGGTAGCCTCAAGGAAGAGTAGTGCAATCTGATTAATTACATAAAATAGGAATAGTAATTCTAGGTACTCTTACACTTCTAGATTCTGATATTATGTCGAATGGGTGAGGAATCATGGGTATGTGTTCATGGGATTAGATTATTAAGATTTAGATGATGATGTTTATTCACTTACTGCAAGGAAACAAGTGTCAAATACCTCTTCTAGTGAAAATTCCACTGAGGATTATTTTTAAAACATTAATAAAGTCATATGTTTTTCCATAATACATGGATTATAATTATAGATGAGATATGAAATTGATGAATCCAGGAGTGAAAACACTAAGATGAATGACAGTTAAAAATATATTCGATCAATTAATGGTGGTGTAAGGCAATTTGGATAATCTATTTCTACTCCTGCCTCAACTAGTGAATCTCAAGACGATGCTGCATTGGTTTCCGAGATAGTGATAACAAAAATTAAGCCAAATTTTATTACAACTTTAGAAATAATTGTGAAAAGAAACACCAATGTCAACAATGAGAAGATGAAGTTAACCATTCCCATCAATGCGTTAACCACTGAGTACATGAATAAAAAAGATTGTGTATTGAAAGGACATGAGAATATTGTTTCTCATTTTCATGTTCTTGATTTTTCCAAACTGTGAAAAGAATTTAATAAAAAATCCTCCTTTCTCTTACTTCAACCTCTACTCCACTTATTATTCTTTCAAAATAGGTGGTTCTTTCTACTGTAAGTTCAATTAGAATAAAGATGTCAAAGCATTAATTTCTAGAAAGTCATGGTTGAATACACTTAATATAAGGTGCATGACCATGTAAATTATTATACAAGGAGTTCTTCACACACTCCAGATGACCCGAACAAAAATATTAATTAGTTTTGTCCAAACTCATCACAAATCATCAAATGAATTATTTGATTGAGTATTTGGCCACCAATCATACTCTTCCTCTAGTGACAAAGGCTTTTATGGATCAAACATACAAGCTAAGAGACATAAATCCCTTATTGTACATTTTCATAAAAAACAATGATGATTTTGAAAAAGAAATGAAATGTGGTTGAGAGATTATTGAAGATTTTATGAAGTTGCTAACACAATATATCCATGTCCAATGTGAATCCAATGTGGTTCCTCATGCTGAACTACTTGTCCCTACTAGTTTGGTGCCTCCTCAAGATCATATGAAAATTTCTCAGGATTTATCTCAGAGTAAACCCATCATAAGAAATCATGTTCAGCCTTGGCTTTTTTATGAGCACAGACCGGACCTAGCATATACAGTTCTTGGAGGAGTGCCTCAACCTCCTCTAAAAATCCATTCAGACCATCCTTCTTTTCAGCATAACCCTTCTGTTGGACCATCAATTGATCCTTCTCATAAGGGTAATGAACCTTTGACCATACCATGAAATATGGAGTTATTTTTTCTATAGGGTTGTGTCATTGTACTTTTTCTAATTCAGTGTACTTTTCTACTGAATGAAATTTCACTATATCTATTTTTATTTTTTTTGTTCTTCTATTCACCTACCAATTTTTTCTAATCCCAAAAGGCGGAGAAATTTATTAATAAATATTAAAAAGGGGAGAAAATTATTAATAATTGTTGTGCATTTAAGTTAAACTAATAGTTTATGCATTATTATCTCTAATACTCTTCACTTCTCATAATGGTAACTCATAATTAGATTGTTTACATTCATTTTTCTCTAAAGGTTACTTAATAATTACAAGATTCGTGATCATTAAAAAAGGGGATATTGTGGGTTCTTAGATGATGTTTTCAAGTATCTCAGACTACAAATGTTTTTTATTATCCCAAATCATGTTAGATATTAACATATATCTTACCTCATGTATGATCATTAATTATGTCACAACATTTTCATGAATAATAAGATCATATCAATAATATAACAATTTATTTAAATTCATGTCTAAACAAGCTTATTATTGTTAATATTTGTGTAATTATGGTCTTTAGAATTATCGTACTTGATGAATTGTATGACATATATAACATCTAAAATTATCTACATATGAGTCACTGACACCGACCGACAGATGACTCAACGAAAAACATATGATTAATAGACATACATTTCAAACACGAATTTGATCTAAGTATCTAAATATGACATCGTTGAATGGAATCACAATTGAATTGATTCACCGAAACATCAATTGTCTCACTAATATAGACGAGTCATCGTTACACCCAACTCACTGATGGAGACTACTCACCGTTTCATAAGAATCACCAATGTAGATGAATGACCTTTGAATATGACTAACTAACCTAGATTTCTCATTGTTTCATATGACGTACCAATGAAGATGAATCACCGATGTAGACTACCTACCTTCATTCCAAGTGACCTACCATTGCATGGTTCATTCGATGCAAGGACTCACCGTCAGTAGAAATGAGGCACTTATACATCAATTATCGCATAAACATATTAAATTATTTTTTGTTGATATGAGTCATCATTAGATAATATTTATCACTAGTAGTAGGAACATGTCACCTATGTAATGAGTTACTGATGTATGGAAAGACCAACAGAAAGATATAATGATTGGTTGAGACACCGATATAAGGAGACCCTGACAGACAAGCAACAGATAGATTTTTTAAATCTCCACATAAGAATATTATTTATAACAGTCATATTTGTGTCATTTAATGATATTGACATATTTTATAATATTTTTTATCACCTTTAGTAGATATTCATAGGTATGATGAACCTATTCAGGTTGAAATTACATTCTCTTTTCCAACCATCAAATGTTAGATGTTTTTTTAAAATAGAGAATATATAAAGAAGTGCTGTGGTGTGAAGTGGTGAATGTATGTATGAGAGAGAAATGATGATGAACATCATAAAAAACTGTGAACTCAATAAAAAATAATAACACATGAACAAATCTCAACTAAGCTTAACACTGAATTGAAAACTCAATTCACTATATTAAAGAAGGAGAAGAATTTATTAGTTGAACCATACTAGCATATGTAATCCATAATATGACACTCTGTTCTGGGTGAACTTCTAGAAGAGGAATCGATATTTTCATATGATTCATCCTAAAAGTCCAAATATGCATAAAGAAACATAGAGATCCTTATAAAACCTTTCTCACATTTTTTCTCTATTGTGTTCGTTTTTACATTCTTTTGAGAAGTGTGTACATCTGTCTGTTAATCACACACTCTCTCATATATCAAACTGAAGGATATAAGATATCCTTTCAAAGAAACCTTCTTACATCTGTTAACTCCTATATATAAGTGTGGGATAACTCCCTGTGTGACCTGGTAGTTTGTACCCATGAAGAACAGTGCAATAGGTCTTGTGACCTGTATAGCCTGTGTGCAGATGTGAACCCCTATCTAGGGTGTGGATCAAAATGTTTATTAATTTAAACTCCATGGATGTAGGTGATCACTAAATATAGAGGATTATGTCTTTACTTTATACTGTACCTTTTGTTTTATTTTCCCTATATTTTTACCTTTTAGTTTTAATCTGTTTTATCAAATAAATCATAAAACTAAATTGAACTCAAATAATTAGTCATAGAAAGTTTTTATAACGGAATTGAGATGTTATGTTATTTTTCTAAAGATTTATAAATTATTAAATATATTAAACTTGTAACTAATCAATATTTTGATAAATTAATCGAACATTCAAGCTCTTATTAATTCACAATTGGATAACTAGGTAATTAAATTTTCAATATTGGGGGAACATCAAAGTATATTTTGTGAAAAATATTTTTTATAGATACTCAATTCACTACCTCTTGATTTCACTATTCCAACCAACATTTCGTATCAAATGTTTTATTTATTTTCAGGTTTAATTGATCTTAAAAAAATTCTACTGTGATTGTTGATGTATTTCAATGTTCATAAAATTTCTATTAATACTAAATTTTTTTCTCTTTAAAATCTTATTGTAAAATTTTATTATGCATAATAGGATGGAAGGTGATACTACCAATATATCTCTCATTCCTTAATGGAACAAATTATGCACAATGGAAAATTTAAATGAAAATGAACTTATAAATTATGGGTTTTGAAAAATAGACTTCAATTATGGATGAATAATAGATTCATTATACTGATTGAACTACATGGGATGTTCCAACTATTAATTATTATTACAATAATTGAAAATCCATGAATATCTTATACTATACCATGAATATTGGGATACTTTGTTTGTTTCACATGAAGGAACCTCTAGTGTTATGGAAATATGACTTAACAAAAATACTATAAAATATGACAATTTTTTGATGAACCATGATGAGCCTATTTCTAAGAAGTATCTTAAGTTTAATGAGATTGTGTACACTAAGATCTCCCTGTGAAAAGATGTTACTTCCAAATTAATACTTATGAGGATTCTTTGATTCATACCTAATAGATGCATAGGAACATCTATCTCAATAAGAGAATCATCTGACATCAGCAAATTACCTATCAAAGAACTCATTGTAAAATTGATGATGAATGAGTAAGATCTAAAAATCAACAATGAAGAAGAGGAAAATCCTAAGAGAAAATTTGTAGCCTTCAACACCACAACCTCTATGATTATGGAAAAAAGAGAAGGTTCTAGACTCTACTAGAAGCTATAGTAATGATGAATCAACCTTAGATAGTGATGAAGAGATGGCTCAACTAGAAAAATATTGATGAAATTATATTGGATGATTTTTTAGGAAGCCCAATTATAAAGGAATATATGATAAAAAGGTAAACTAGAAAAATGACATGAAATGTAATGAAAAATGTGAGGATATTTTATACTATGAATGAAGGAGGAGAGGAAATTTCAAGGCTAACTATCCAAAATTAAAATACAAATAGAACTATGAAAAAAATATGATTAAGAATGCTATGAAAGGCATCTGGATTGCCTTTGAGGATAGATCTAGTGAATTAGTATCATCTTATGATGAGAAATATGACATGGAAAATATGTGTTTTATGACTAACACATATGAGTAACAATAGATTCTCCAGCACACAATTTCTATTAATCTTAAAATGAAAGTGATTATTAAAATATGACAAGGGATAAACTATTTGTATACTGTTAAATGATGGAAGATTCTTATAATGAACTAATTGATAAATATAAATATTTAATGAAACAACATACTCTTACTGCAACTGTTAATTTTGAATGTATTACTAAAAATGAAAATAATGATCATATGCTCCAAGAAAACAATGATTTCGAAATGTCAAATGAGAAATTGAAGAATGATATAGAAAATTTGACAAATGGAAAAAAAATATCTTACTAAAATTCATAGTAAACACATAGATCCTAAATACACTTTTGTTATTGGATATCTTCCAGGACAGAGAATCCTATCCAAAAAACATTTTTGTAAATGACTCTAGAAAATCTGTTCTTTGACCTAAAAATAAAAATTCTGATACTACTTCCAGTTCTGAAAAAATATTTTTCTACATCTACTTTTTCTGGCCTAAACAGAGTTTATTTTTTAAATATGTCGCTTAATGCTTATAGTAAACCCATAAGGAAAATGTGGGTACCTAAAGCACTGATTACTAATTTCACTAGACCCAAACTATTCTGGGTACCAAAATCTGTTTTTGTTTGATTTTCATGTTGGAAAGTTGTTTGAATAGATCCTTCAAGAGTCAATAGTATTGGACAGTGGATGTTGATGACACAAGATATGATATTATTCAAGATTCAATAACCTAATCAAAATTAATGGGACGGTATGTCATCTTTAATGATAATGATAATGGAAAAATAATTGGAATAGACAATATTGGTAACTCAAACTTAGTTTCAATTTATTATGTACTTTTTTTATGGATTGAAGTATAATATTCTTATAATTTCACAATAATGGGATGATGGATTTCATGTTAAATTTGAAAATGATACTTGCTATATTTGTAACTCTATAAATGAATTTATATTATTTTCATTTCAAAATGAAAATGTATATTCTATTAACATAGATTCTTTAAATTCTAAAAACGTTTCATGTTTAAATTACTTTCATAAAGTGTATTGGATTGGGCAAAATAGATTCATACACTGTAATGTACACTATATTATAAAACTTTCTAAAAAATTACTTGTCATGGATATACCCAAAATGAGTTTCAAAATGAAAAATTCCCTTGTTAATAAGGTAAACAACACAATATATCTTTCAAATAAAAGAAATAATTTTCAACTTCGCAACAATTAGAGTTAGTCCACATGGACTTGTATGGACCATCTCAAGTTTCTAGTTTAAATGAGTAGAACCATGTTTATGATTTTATAGATGACTATTCTAGTTATACTTTAATTTATTTCTTATCTCACAAAAGTGAAGCATGTATATAAATAACCAAGTATGTGAAAATAGTGGAAAATCTTAGTGGACATACAAAAAATTATTAGGAAGTTGTCATGACCGTAATTTGGAAAATAAAGACTAATCCTTTTACTCACACAAAGGATATAGACTTAACTTCTCGGCTCTAAGGACACCTCAACAAAATGGATTTCTAGTAAGAAGGAAGAAAAACTTACATGAGATATCCTAAAAAATGATTAATGAATATGATTTACCTATTCAGTTTTGGGATGAGGCTATGAATATATCTTGCAACATTATTTATTGAGTCTTAATTAGACCTATCCTCAAGAAGATTCCTTATCTTCTGTGGAAAAATGAAAACCTAAAGTTAGTTACTTCAATTTTTTTGGAAGTGTCTATATTCTTAATAATATGGACAATCTGGAGAATTTTGTATCCAAGATTGATGAAGGAATCATTCAAGGTTACAAAACCTCATGTATATCCTATAAAGTCTTTTATAAAAGTCCCATATCTGTCGAATAATCTTTTCGTATCTAATTTGATGAAACAGATGCACATGAACCTATGATCTCACTAGAAAACCTTGTTGATGAGATGTAAAACATGGACATAAATAAAAAATCATCTAATCCACTTGTCAATAAATATGATAAATCAAAAATCTCTAGGAATTCTTCTGAATCCAGACATGATGAACCCGAATCTATAGATGAACCTAAAGTTACTAGACCCAAATTCTCTAGAACAACTAGAAATCTCAATAACCATCCTTTAACTATTTTTGTTGGATATATAGATATAGGGACACAAACTAAAGATTCTCATAGGAATTTGGTTCAACATGAAGCCTTCGTATGATAGCTAGAACCTAAATTCATTAATTATGCAATTTAAGATAAATTTTTGGTGATGGATATGCACAATGAATTGAATCAATTTGAAAGAAATAATGTTAGAAAACTTGTGGATAGACACAAATACACTCTGACCATATGCACTAAGTGGGTGTTTAAGAACAAAATATACGAATCTAGTAATGTTGTTAGAAACAAAGCTAGATTAGTTGAACAAGTTTATACTCCAGAAGAATGCGTTGACAATTTATGTAACTTTTTCACTAGCTGTTGGATAGGAAACCAGCTAAATACTCCAAAATTATGATATCCATCTTAAATTCAAACATTATCAAATGGATGTTAAAATTGCATTCATAAATGTGTATATAATTTCGGAATTTTCTGTTGAACAACCTCCTAGTTTTACAAACCAACATATTAAAAATCATGTTTTAAAATTAATAGAATATTTATATGGATTAAAACATGCTCCAAGGGCGTGGTTTGATAATTTAAGAAGTTATATAATTTCAAAATGTTTTACAAAAGGAATAGATGATCTTACTCTTTTTATAAATAAAATTTCTAATGGTGTTTTAGTTTTTCAATTCTATGTTGATTTTATTATTTTTTTATATTCAAAAAATTAGTTCTGTATTGGGTTTTCAAAAATGATGCTATGTGAATTTGAAATGAATTTAATGGGAGAACTTAAAGTTAGTCATGGATTTCAGATTTTGAAAAATAAATAAGGTATCATTTTAAATCAACGTAAATACATAAAATATATTTTAAAAAGATTTGGAATTGATAGAATTAAAATTAGTTCCACTTCAATGAGTATTACTTGTATGTTATATCTTTATAAAGATGGTAAATTAGTTTATAAAACCACTTATAGAGTTATTATTGGATGTTTGATCTACATGACTACTAGTAGAACATATATAATATTTACTGAGTGCACTTCTGCCCGTTTTATAGATAATCACAAAGAATATCACTTGAATACTATTAAAATAATATTCAAATACCTCAATGATAGTATCAATTTATGTATGTTTTACCACAGAGGACAATCATTTGATATAGTGTGTTTTTTATGATAATTTTGGTGGATGAAAATCAGATAGAAAATCACCTCAAGGGAATATAAATTTTTTGGAATGTATTTGGTATCATGGTGTAGCATGAAACATAATTATGTTTCATTATCTACTGTCGAAGATGAATACATAGCTTCTGGTAGCTATTATGAAAAAAATTTGTGGTTGAAACACAATATACTAGAATATGGATATCAATTTAGATATATACCTATCAATTGTGACAATACAAGTACTATAAGAATTTCTTATAAATTTGATTCTCATTATAGACCAAATCATATTGATGTAAGTCATCACTTTTTGAGAGATCATTATCAAAAGGGTGATATCAATTCACAATTTATTGGCACTAAATATCATCTTGCTAATATTTTCAATAAGCCATTGGAATCTCAAAGAACGCATTTCATTAGACATGAGTTAGGAATGATCAATCAGTAAGACCCTAAGTAGCGTTTCATTTGATTTGTTTGGTGAAGTTGTCATGCCGACACCATTTCCATGCTGACATCATTTTCACACTGACACTGTTGTCATATAAACATCGTTAGTGTTATGTAATATGTATAATTCAGACAATGATGACTTATTGTTTCTATTGGTTTTATGTTTTTATCAAAATGACATTGTTTTATTAATATTGTTGAACCCAGTTCATGATTTTGAGACTGTGTAATTTCGAAATCCCTAAATGATGTGAATTTTATTTGATTCTCTCTACAAAATTATTGTTACACTCTCTCCACCATATCTATCTCTCATTACCACTGACCTTTCACCTTATAACCTCCATAGTGAACTGATTGGAATGGAACGTGTGAAGGAAACTCTTGAATATAGTGATTCTTGTGCTTTTTTGAAACAAAAAGGTGAATTGATCAGATATTCATGTCTTATAAATCCTAGTCTATAAAACATGTGGTAAACTCATAGAAAGTAGTTCTGGTGGAATGGCTCTTAATGAGAACGTATTATTTGATAATAGTGCAGAAAGATCAAGGATGCCTTGATGGGTTCGTAAAAAACATCAAAATTTTCTAGCCAATGATGGAATATGTATTTTAAATGAATATGGAACTTCATTTTGAAGGAAGTTTTGTTGCTTGGGTGAGTAGATGGTAAAAAGGAAAAAACTATATTTCTCTACAAGGCATTGGGCTGAATGTATTCATGTTCCTCACACATGAATGTTTGATGATTACAAAGGTAATTCTCATGTTGAAAGTGAACTCTTTTGTTATGAGACAACTCTGAAAGAGATTACTTGAAATCGGGAACTTAGGAGTCCCAGTTCATCTGAATTAAATGGTGAGTGGATAGTTTTATTTATATTTATTTAGAACCATATTTTCCCCAATAAAGGGGACTTCTCTTCTCTCAAGTATTAGGATGTAAACTTGGTGTATTATATATGGAAAAGAGATAAATGAAATCTATGTAGATATCATATGGTGCTTATAAATGATATTATAAAACCTGGTTATAAGTAAAATTATATTTTATATTACATAATTATTTCAACAATGATGAAGGATAATGTTATTCTAAATGAAGTTGATGATGTTGTAGTTATTAAATGTAGTGGATTCATCTGAAGTTCTGACATCTGTAAGGGAATGAAAATTATCTAGAAAAAATGTAGAATGGAATGGATTGGTTATGAAAATAGACTATATGAAAAGTGTAATTATATAGATCATATAGTTAGTAAATGGGATGTATTGGATCCTAGACTCAATCCAAATAAACAAGTAATCTATTATTAAATGAGGAGGGAGAGCCTGCTACTTCTTTTAGAGAAGTGCGATCACCAGTTGATGATAGTAGTGACCCAAACATGACTGGACCAAAAACAAGTGTCTCTATTATACCTCCAAGTCCACCTTTGGGAATTCCTTATAATGAAACTATTCTCCAATCTACTAGGAGTGATGAAATAGATGTTTAAGGATGTGTAAAATATATCAATGAATCCATTAAACCAAAATATGATGAAATGCAAGCTGGTAGTGGTGAATGTGGTTCAGAATCATGTAGAGAGGAAGAATATGAGAATGTTGATCAAGAAGATGGTGATTAAAAGGAGGAAGATGGTAGTAATGAAGAAAATAGTGAAAGGAGAAGTGATAGTGAATCTGATCATCCCCATGGATATCCAGAATTTGTTAGTATGAAAATTGTTAAATCAAGTGCTGGTGTATCTTTTGAGGGTGATGTTCAAGATGAAAATGTCCCCCCACCAAACCTATTTCTCATGTTTTATATACTAGAAAAATAACTCTACATTAATCGAATAAACCTAGAAAAAAACAGTATGTGAGGGGGATAAATCTATCCAGAATGGTGATAGTGAGGGTGAGCCTCATGGAAGAGTAGCTCTGGCTGATAAAGAGCATCAAATTGGAAGAGTATGACTTGATACTCTTACTCTTATAGATTATGGTATTATGGATAAATGGGTGAGGAATCCTTGGTATATGGACAAGGGATTAGATTTTGAATATTCAGATGATGATTATTTTTCACTTACAATAATAGAACTAGTGGTTGAGACATCATCTAGTGATAATGTCACTATGATCGATTATAAAAACCTCAAGCAAGTCATTTTTTCCTCCACAAGACATACAGTACCATCTAAGATGGGATATGAAATTTATGAAACTAGGATAGAAAACATGGATCGGACAAACAATTTTAAAGATATCTGATCTATGGATTAGGATTTAAGACAAGATGAAACTTCTATTTGTACTCTTACTTCAACCAGTGTATCCCAAGAAGATTCTGCTTCAGATTTCATGATGGTGCTAAAAAAAATTTCCAACAAATTTGATTACAACTATATAAACAACTGTGACAAGAAACACCAGGTTCGATAATGATATAAATATGTTAACCATTGAATTTAATGCTTTAACCACTGAATACAATAATACAACACAATGTGTCATGAAAGGACTTGAGAATCATGACTCTCATTTTAAATATCATTGTTTTACAAAATTTGAAAATAAGTTAAGTAAAATTTCTCATCTGCTCGTGCTTCAACCACTACTCAACCTGTTTATCCTTCACAATCTGTGGGTATTTATACTCTCAGTTTTGTTTTGAAAGAAGACCTGCAATAATTAATTGCAATTGTGTCCATGGTTGAATACATTTTGGATAAGTTTCATGATCGTGTAAAGTATTTTACAATGTGTGATTAATACACTCAAGAAGATATAACCAAAATGATTAATGCGTTTTTCACAAAACTCATGAAAATTCTCAAATTAATAGTCTGTTTATGTATTTGGTCCCCAATATTACTCTTCCTATAGAGAAATTTATTTAAGGGTCACATTCAGAATCTAAGTGACTTCAATACCCTGCAAGACAAGTTCATAGATAAGAAATATGATTTTGAAAAGGTAATGAAATATGGTGGAGAGATCATTGAGGAGTTCATCAAGATGTTAAAACAATATTTCCATGACCAATGTGAAGCCATTGTGTTACCTCCTGTTGCACCACTATGACCTACTGGTCCAATGCCTGATCAAGCTCAGATATTAGTTTATCATTATTTATCTAAAATCAGACCAATCATTACATATCCCATTCAGCCTCAACTTATTTCTAAACCCAAACCTTCTATAGTTTCTATAGTTTTGGAAGGAGTTCCTCTACCTTATCTGAAAATCAATTTAGACCCTCCTTCTTCTAAGCCTAACCCTTTTGTTGGACAATCCAATGATCCTTATGATAAGGATATGGATCCCCTTGACCCTACCATACTGTGTGGAGGGATCATTTTTTAATGGGGCTGAGTTCTTGTACTTTTTCTAATTAAGTGCAATTTTATACTGAATGACATTTCGCTGTATCTAATTTTCTATTTTTGGTTCTCATTTCACCATCCACTTTTTTGTAATCCCAAAAGGGGGATATCATTATTATTAATTACTAAAAGGGGAAGAAAATTATTAAGAATTATTATGCATTTTAGATTTACTAGGGGTTTATGAATTATTTTCTCTGATACTTTTCACTTCACGTAATGTGAAATCATAAAAGATTGTTTAATTTCATTTTTCTCTAATTTTACATAACAATTTTATGATTTTTAATCTTAAAAAATGGGTATATTGTTGGACCATTGATGTTGTTGGACACTATATCTAACTACAATGATTTTAATTATCATAAATCTAGTCAGATATTAACAAATATATTACCTCATATCAGAACATAATTATGTAAAAGCATTATCATGAATAATCAGATCATTTCAATCATATAATTATTTATCTGTGTTTATGTCTAAACAAGCTTATAAATATTTACCTATGTGTAATTATGGGAAAAAACATTCTCTGACTTTGATGAACTGTAAGATAGAAAGAACAACTAAAATTATGTATGTCTGATTCACTAACACAGACAAATAGATGACTCACTGATAGACATATGACTCACTGAAAAATAGTTCAAACATGCATATGTTCAATGAATGTGAAGCTTACACCATTGAATGGAATAAAAGTTGAAATGAGTCTCTGATATATCAATTTTATCACTGATGCAGGAGACTAACCGCTGCACATGACTCACCGATGTAGATGGAAGAACATTTTATATGACTAACTAAGGCAGAGGACTCATCGTGGAATACGACTCACCGATGCAGAAGATTAATCATTTAATATGAACCCACCAATGTGGATGACTCAACATTTCTTATGACTCACTGATGCAGGCAACCATCAATCTGTCCATGTGACCTACCATTGAATGGTGCTACTTATGCAAGGACACCGAGTCAGTTGAAATGAGTAACTGATACATCAATAGTCTGACTAATAAAAGGAATGAATCACCATTGATGTATGTCCCTATTAGTTAAACTATCTCATCTATAGTAGGAACAAGTGACTGATGTATGGAAATACCAAAAAAATAACATATCGATGGCATGAGACACCAACAGAAGGAGACACCGACAAAAGGAGACACTGACAGACGAGTCATCGATAGAATATTCACATATGTGTTTAATAATATTATTTCAAATAGTAATATTTGTTTCATTTATTGACACTAAAAAATTAAATATGCTTTTGTAGGACTTTTAGTTGATAGTATGTGGTACGATGAACCTATTCACGTTGAATGTACATTATCTTTGTCGGCCCTTCAATGATAATAAGTTTTTTAAAATAGAAAAGATATTCAGTAGTATAGTGGTGTGAATTAGTGCATGACTCTATGAGGGAGATATACTAAAGAACATTTGCAACCACTATGAACTCAAGTACAAAGAAGAACACATGATCCAATCTCAACTGAGTTGAACACCAAATGGAAAAATTACATTTTCATATCAATGAAAGAGAGGAATTTTCCTATTGAACCGTACTTGCACCTGAAATCTAGAATACAAAATTCTTTTTTGTTTCAACATCCCGAAGAGGACTCTATTTTTTCATCTGATTCATCCTACCAGTCCAGATCTACATAGAGTAACACAAACAGCCTTCCAAATCCTTTATCATGTTTGTTTTCCCTATTGTGTTCATTTTTACATACTTTTGAGTAGTGTGTGTATATGTCTATTTAAAACACACTATCTATTATATCAAACTGAATGATAAAATATATCCTTCCAATCATACATTCATACATCTTTTCACTACCATATATAAATGTGTATGAGGTCCCTCTATGACTCGATTGTTTGAACCCATGAAGAACTACGGAAGAGGTCTTCTAACCTAGATAGCATGTGTGCTGTTCTGAACCCTGATCTAGGATATTAATAAAATTGTTTATTAATTTAATCTGGTTGGTGGTAGGTGATCAAGAAGTGGAGAGTATTAAGTCACTTCTTGATATTGAACCTCTTGATTTATTTATGCAATGTTTTACCTTTTAGTTTTACTATATCTTATCACATATTTCATAAAACAAAAATAAACTCTGATAGTTAGTATTATCATGTTTTTATAATATTATTGACTTATTAGGTTGGTTTTGAATGTTTTATTAATTATTAAATTGATATAAATGATAAATAATCAATATTTTTACAAATTAATCAAACATGAATTCTCTTATAAATTCACTACTGGATAGCTGGGAAATTGAATATTTAATATTAGGGGAATATCAAAGTATACTTTTTAATTTAAATTTTTATAGATACTCAATTCATACCCCTTTAGTAATCTACCCTGACCAAAATTTGGTATCAAAGGCTTTAGGAGTTTTTACTTTTCAATGCTCTTTCAATCTTTTTCAACTGTGATTTTAGTTATATTTCAAAGATCATGAATTTTTTGTTAATACTAAATTTCTATCCCTTTAAAATCATATTCTAAAATATTATTATGTATAATTGGGTGTAAGGTTCTACTACCAATATTCCTCTATTCAATAGTATAACTACTTATGCACAATGGGAAATTAAAATAAAAATACACTTATAAAGTATGGGTTTTAAAATTTTGACTTTAATTATAGATTTATATAAGATTCCTTCTAATGCTAGAAATAGTTGGGATTATCCAACTAAGACTTCTTATAATAATAATTGAAATTCCATGAATGCCTTATACTATTCTTTAGGAGATGGGGATTTTAATAGAATTTAGGCATGTAAATCAACCCATGAATGTTTGGACACTTTTCTGGTTCATATAAAGGAACATTTAGTGATAATGAAATGATACTCAACAAATATACTATTAAATATGAAAATATTAAGATGAAGCATGTTGAGCCAATTTCTTACATGTATCTCAATTTTTATTAGATAGTGAAAACTATGATCTATCTGGGAAGATATGTTACTGAAAAATGACAAATAATGAGTATTCTCAGATACTTACATGATAGATGGATAGGGACTTCTCTCTTAATTAGAGAATCATGTGACATAAAAAAATTACATCTCATAGAAATCATATGATAATTGATGATGTATGAGGAAGATCTCAAATTATATAAAGAATAAGAGGACAAAATTAAGATAAAATCTATATCCTTCAAGACTACATCCTCTAATATAAAGGAGAAAAGAGAAGGTGCCAGCCTCTATTTAAATCTTTATTAATGTATAATCAATGTCATATATTGATGAAGAGATGTATCATCTAGCCAAAATATTGAAGAAATTATATAGTAAGAATACGTTTTTCAGGAAGGCCAATAATAAAGGAAGATATAATAACATGGGTTACTGGAAAACAGAATGGAAAAAAAATAAAAAATAGAGTATATTGTCTACTATGAATGATAGAGGATAGGAAATGTCAAATAAGACCGTCCAAAATTAAAATATTAAAAAAGTATGAAAAAATACAAGAAGTATAAGAAACCCATGAAATACACTTGGAGTGCCCCTGAGGATAGCTCCAGTGAATCAGCATCATCTCATTATGAGAAAGATGACATGGAAAATATGTATTTTATGAAAACAAATATAGGGTAACTTTAGATTCTCTTGCACACAATTAAAATTATTATAAAAATGAAATTTATTCTAAAAACATGAAAAGTAATGACCTATATGAATATGGTAACATGCTGGAAGACACTTGTAATAAACAAAAAGCTAAATATAATTAATTATAGAAACATATTTCTCTTACTGCCACTATTTAGTCTTAAATTATTACTGAAAAGGATAAGACTATTTAACTGAATCAAGAAAAAGAATGTATTAAAAATTTCAAATGAGCTATTAATGATAGATCTAGAAACGTAAACCAATGGAAAAAAACTCCTACTCACATTTTTGGTAAAAATATACCTCTAAAATTCACTTATAGTATCAGATATCATCTTGGACAGAAAAACCTATCTAAAACACATTTTATAACTAAATCTGGAAAATAGGTTCTTCTACCTAAAATTCAAAATTTGGGAAGTAGTTCTAGTTTTGGAAAATATTTTAATACATTTGGTTCTTGGACTATATAGAGTATATTTTTCTTATATGGTACATAATGCTTATTAAAATCCCATAAGGAAAATGTGGGTACCTAAAACATTGGTTACTAATGTGTTAGGACTCAAACAAGTCTGGGTACCAAAATCTATTTAAGTTTGATTTTCATGTAAGAATGATATTTAAAGATATCATCCAAGGTTCAATGGTACATAAACAAAGGATGCCCTAGACACAGGATTGTATATTATTCTAGATTCAAGGACCTAATCCATATTTATGGTGGATATGTCATCTTTGGTGACAATGTTAATTGAATAAAATTGCCTTGGTCCAGATTGGTCACTCTAACTCAGTTTTAATTTCTAAATTAATTTTTTTTATGGATTATGTATAATATGTTGAGAATTTCACAATTATGTGATGATGGATTTTATATTAAATTTTAAAATGAACCATGAAATTCTTTTATCTCAAAAAATGAATTAAATTTTAGGACATTAGAAATTAAAATGTATATTCTGTTAACATAGGTGGCTAATTTTCTCATAATGTTTCTTGTTTAAATGCCTTTCATATAGAGTCCTATATTTGGCATTAGAAATTAGGACACTGTAATGTACACTCCCTTAGAAAAAATATTATAAATTGGCTAGTCAAGGATATACCAAAAAAATAGTTTTGAAGTGACAAAGTCAATATTCGTGATGAAAAAGGTAAATAGAACAAGATATCATTCCTATCAAAGAAAAATGTTTCATATTCTCAACCTTTAGAGTTGGTTCACAGGGAATTGTATAGGCCCTTCAAGTTTCTATTTTATATGGGAATCACTATTATTATGTCGTAACGCCCCGACCCTAGTTACCGAGAGTTGGTGCATTATTACATAACATTGTCATGATTACAAGGAATCAAGTCCCGAAGGACCGATCAGTTTAGCAGTCATGGAAAATAGATTACATAGATTAACTTTACATTACAATTTGAAGCATAAAACACAGCATGGATAGATCTTTGAGAATTCCATTTTTCCTTTTATTATAACCCTGCATATCAATCATAATACACTTCTTGGAATCCTAGGAAAATAAAACATAAGAAAGGGGTGAGCTCAGATGCTCAGTAAGAGTAAAAAATACAAGAGAAACTTTCATTAAAAACATTTAAGGGAATTTATAACTAAAATAAAAGCATTTTAAACTTGAAATTCAGCATAATATGGAAAAGACAAAATGAAATAATTACATATACTTATTCACATGGATATTTTACTAGTTGAATAATCACATGAAATATCAATAACCACGTTCATAATGATGCAATGCATAATGCCGAACTTTAATTTATGTTTCAAGGCCTCGTGCCAAGACCTAAGGGATAACTGTAACTGGAACCCAACCCGGAGTGCCTCTAATAACCGGACACCAACCCGGAGTGCCTCTAATAACCGGACACAAACCAGGAGTGCCTCTAATAACCGGACACCATCTAGGAGTTCCTCTAATAACCGGACACCAACCCGGAGGGTCTGCTGTAACCGAACCCCAACCTGAAACATACTAGTCCAACACATTCATCTTTAGAAGAGGATGAAATATAACACAAACATTCGTATTAAAACTAGCATACGAAATGTCAATACTTTACCCATAAAACATGAATGGTATAAGAATAATACATCCATAGTCAAAAATATAAAAAAACCTTCAGCACAATATGGAATATTTGTATCATGATAAATCAACTTCAAAACAAGTTAAAGATCTATTATAGGATTTTGACCTGGATGAAAATGATTAGTAAAACACATTGACAGAAATACACATTTTTCATGAAAACATATAAAAGTCACACAATTTAGAAAATAATTTATTTAAAGACATTTTTGAATAAATGTGTCCCATACCACTTTGAAACTTTTTAAAGGATTTATCATTTTAAAAACATTCAATTCTATATAAAAAAATCATTAAAACCCATTTTGAATACATGGACATCAGTGAAAAATATTTAGAAGGATAAATATTTAAAACATTTGAAATGATGTTTTAGTAAAAAGTCCCTTAAATGAATCACCTTGAAATCTCTTTCATAAAACATGGACATGGATAATAAATATGTCCTAGTAGATACTTACGTAAAAACCACCGCGGATAATAAAGAGATTAAAGAATTAACCCTTACCAATTTGGTAACTTACGAAGCATAAAACCCATGAAAGAGGTATCATACAATGAATATGTAAATACACATAAATTAATTTGTATTACACAAATAATAAAATTATGGGTAGTACATACACCAAAAAAAGGTAATAGTGGCAATATGGCATGAATCTCACGGGAATAAGGAGTGAGATGAAAACCCCTTACCTTGTGTCCGAGTTGACCCGTTCGTTCTATAACATCCTGAATAATAAACTAAAGATAATTTATACTTGCATAACAACCCTTTTCAAGTTTATTTTTCATTTTATATCACTTATTACCATGTTATAAACATTATGTAATCATTTAAGTTAATAATGTTCGTTTTGTCAATATTTGGCACTGGAGTAAAAAATGAACACCTTATAGTTACAAGTTGTTCACATGGTCAAAATATCATTACATATAGAATGATATTAATTATTTAGATACCATATATATCATATATATCATATATATACATGTATTTATAATAGTACATATCATTTTGGGGGAAGAATGAAACGTACCGTTCATGGAGACAGTAAGCCGTACGTACGCATGAACGCTACATTCATTTCTATTTATTATTTTAAAGGACATAGAACATAATGATACATATTTATATTATAATTACATTATAATATCATATATAATATCATTAAATCCATCCTTTATATGTCCCATATATGGTATTAACAATTCATATCTCTTTGAGGGGGCGGAAGTCTGCACTTTCTCAAATAAAGTTATCGCGTTTACTCATAATGGAAACCATTAAATTATGCTATAAAAAAAATAATGAAGAAACCACAAACATAATATATATATAATATATATATATAGTTCCATCATAATGGCCACCATGAGAGGTGGTAGGAGGTAATTGAACAATTATCGTTTCGTGAGGCGTTAGTTTTCCATCCACAGAAACATTATGTTCTTCACCCATTAGATGGAGATGTGTGTAAGTGTAATTTAATTATATCACATAACAAAATCATAGTATATTGATTATACTGGTGTTGTTATAAAAAAATTAATAAAAAGAGTTTAGGGTTTGGAGAAGTAAAATAAAATAAAAGAAATTAAGAGAAATTGTTACCTTTAATTTGGGTAACTTACCTTGGTTTGAACCAAAAGGA
The DNA here is from genome assembly GCA_963277665.1 of Viscum album. Classification (NCBI taxonomy): domain Eukaryota; kingdom Viridiplantae; phylum Streptophyta; class Magnoliopsida; order Santalales; family Viscaceae; genus Viscum; species Viscum album. The sequence goes on along the minus strand of OY728155.1, from coordinate 265,902,577 downwards.
CACCTTGAATTGCCTTATGCCTAAGGTAAGGCTTCTAGAATTAGGAGAGGGATGTAGTGAGGTTAATTGGGAAGATTTTGGACGACCTTAAAGGCTTGAGAGGTGTGTGGAATTGGTTAGAAGTGGTCTCCTTTCATAAGTGGGAGGAGGGGCCCTTTAGGAAAAACTTAAAGTATTAATTTATAATAAATTAATATATGGTTTATAATGGATCAAAAATGAATTATTAAAATTATAAGGTGGGTATGGGTTGAAATCCATTCAACCAATATATTTTATATAGGTTTGGGGAATTATATTAAACTTATATTTTAGTTTTAACTCTTAGTTAATTCTTTTGACATTTACCATGTCTCTTTGTATTTTTTTATTAGTTGGGTAATAACAATACTATAATCTTCGAAGAGACCCCAAAGTAGACCATTAATGATACAACTATCATGATATAAGTCCTTTTTCTGAACCTTATAATTTTAGAAATTGATGATCAATTAATAATATAATATTTGTTTTAAAAACACATTTCTTTCAATTTTGACATTATTAAATAATTGTTTTTTGTTAAAGTCTTAATATATTTATTAATTCGAAGAAAAATTATTTAATCAATCATAACATGTCATATTAACCAATAAAATTCGTCTAATTCATTAAATGTCTAAAATTATATTTATTTTGGTATTTATAATATCAATTATTTTAATATTTCATTAATAAGGTAATTACTGTATCATCTTTATGTCATATATAAATTACTTTATCTGATGTCCAAAAATTACAAAAAAACTACCAAGATGTAGGAAATCTCTTTATATTTCCAATAAATATTTATAGTTGAAAATATAACTTATATAACACCATGTAAAAATTAATTTACTAAAAGATATTTGTTTGTGTCATTTTTGTCTTTACATTAAATTAATTAATCTAAAGAGTCATTATCACTCTCAAGTGGCTCCATGGGGTCCCCAAATTGGCCCAAGTAATCCCATGGTCGGCCATGACTCATCCAATAAGGTTATGACAAGTGTTACGGTAATTTTGTATTATTATAATATACTTTTTATCTTGAATTACCCTATTTACCTTTAACCGTGGTAAATAAAAGTCAAAAGTTACTATTCACAAAAAAATTATTTTTATCTAATTAAACCACAGTTTCCTACTTGATATTAACTGTGTCTCTCGGATTTTTGAAATTCCACCCACAGAAGCGGTAAAATTATGTTTTTTGTGAATTTGCAAATTCTCCTAGGAGATGCGTAAAAGAGGGTGAAAAGTTCAATAAAATTTTTATATGTCTAAAATTACTATAAATTGACTCCAATGAATTATATTGAACTTATATAGTTATTATGTATCTATTTTGACATAAATTAATTTAAATAAAATAAATAATTATTTAAAAAATCGGTTTTAAACTATAACTCAGTGTTTTTTACTATTCATCAAAAATTAAAAGTTTTCAGAAAAATACCAAAAATTTACCCTAAGATAAGTTTGATATTAAAAATTAAATAATGAAGTCTATTTTACTAAATTCAAAACACAGATGTTGCATTTATTAATTTAAAATTAATTCCAACTTTCAAAACAAAAAGCGTGTTTTTAAGAAACAATAACTATAAAAAGATTGACACTTGTTTACGTCCGTTTTAAATATGAAATTATGTCACATGACCATCATTAGATTAAATGGTAAAAATATATTCTAAATATAATTTAAAACCACTCAAATTCATAATTTATTACAATTTATTATTTCAATTAAAAAGTTGTTTATAATTAAAATTTAGTAATTTTCACTATTCATCAAAATGTAAAAGTTATCGAAAAAGTACAAAAATTTCAAACTAAGATAATTTCAATATTCTGATTCCAAAAATGAATTTAATTTTGAATGATAAAAGGAATAAAATTTCAAAAAGTGGGTATTACTATTCTTAACGGCTAGTATGATTGGTTGTCGTGTGTTAGAACTCGAAGTTACGTATAACACATGCTATTATATTATTCAAAGAGAAGTGTACCGTGAAAGCTTGGGGTGTTACATTCTCCCCTCCTTTAATAAATTGCGTCCTCACAATTTATGAATGGTATTGGAAACTTGGGGTTGACATTTCACAATATTATAGTTGAAACCCCACATCGAAAAATGGATTAATGAAGCCTCTATTTAAAATAAAGAGTAGTAAGTATGAAGGATACCGAAAATAACACATACTAGGGTTACATATATGAAAACATAGATATGGAAGAGAAATTTAACCATCAATATCTGATGGAGAGTGGTATAGAACATGGATATGAAAATTCCAACAATCACAAAGACATAAATTTGTGATGATCTAAGGTACTGTGTAGGACAACATTTTTGTTCTAAGTTTCTTTTCATAATGTTGAGGAATTTATATATGAGATCTGATAAAATAATAAGGAGATATACATAATTTATAATTAGAGTTTTATCCATTAATAAATTTCTACCACAAACTCATCTTTCACTCCAAAACATATTACAACTCAAAAATACTCTATTTATACTAATCGTATAGGGTTCGAAATATAATAAATTTATAATTCACATATCAGGCCCTTTTAAAAAACGAAACTACATTTTACAATCCAGGGACTTCACATAGTCCAGTGGTAGGTGATAAATCCCAATCACACTATGGTTGTGGGTTTGATTCCCGCAGCATTGTCTGACATGATGGATTGTCACACGGTCTGCGTGTTGTCCTTTTATAAAAATCCAAAAATAACCTTTCAAACATAATCCATTCCAACATTTAGACTTATACAAAATAATACTATCCAAACTCACAGTCCAAAATTTATAATTATGTTAAACATAATGAAGATCCTTTTTCCATGTAATAACATGTGAACACCTTCATCACGTATTATTTTAAAACATGGTAACATCCTGAATTACCATAAAACCTTATTGATTAAATTCATGCCCCTTTATTCTTTATATTATAATTGATATACTCTTTCTATCCAAAAATGTTTAAAACTTATATAATGACAAATAATTAATCAGTTTCATGGTAGTCCAGAATATCCAATATAATTTATTCAAGTCAACCATCTCTTATTCCAAAATCACTACCTCATCACCATAACTATATTAAGGATTACATTTCCTTCAACCATGTATTTTCAAAAAAAAAGTGTAGCTTACTATTAATTTGCTTTTCATAGAACCATATAATCTCAAATCCTCAATAAAATAGTACTGTAATAAAAACCTTATTTATCTCCATAATTCATGTAACTAGTATACTGTTGATACAACACTCAAATGAAATAATTCAATAATAACAACATAAGAACACTAGTCTTTCTTCTTCATCTGAGGTAGTATCATAACATGATTATTATCCAATAAAATAATTTGCGGTATACTCTTATGAATGGTATATTGATTCACCCAGTGTCTCAACGCCTTGAAGATGAAGAATTTTACATTTGAAAACTTATTCTTACCCTTGAAATCACGTACATGGTGTCCTTTTTCTCCACACTTATAACAACTCCAATTCCCTTCAATCATTTACCAAGGTGATTCATTCCACATTTATAACATATTGGAAAATCCTCCTTTCCCATATTCCCTTTATCCATATTTCTTTTTACCAACCTTTACTTCTCTTTCTTCCCTTCAATGCAATAGGATTCAAATAATTCTTTATTGATCTTATGATACTATTTATTCATATGATAATAATACATGGGAGACTATTTCCATTCTAAATGTTGTCTTAATTCCCTGAATGATATGACCCTTCGTACTCTTTGGATCATACGTATTGCTGGAGTTCTCATTACTTTTACTGGGTTCTATTTCTAAATAATGGCATACACTGGGTCAGTTTATGAATCACAATTCATAATTCCAATCATGTAAAATACCTAACATAACTTAAATAGTTCATGGATATAATCCATAATCACAAAAATGTTTTCATGAGGAGGTATATACTCATAAATCCTTCACAATGGTTTGAAAATAAAATGAGAATTATCCTAAGCATATCCCCTACGAGTGTCATAACCAATAGTGCAGCAAGGCCCATTGTCGTGCACCAGTTCCCTTTAGAGTCTAGCTCAAAGCGGTGTTTTTGGGTTTTACCACTAGGTACATCTATGATAGAGCTGCCTCTACCTGCTCTTATCCAAACCGCGATGTATTTCTCGGAAAACTCACAAAATCACTACAATACCAAAATTCTAGGAAGTTATTCTATAATAATCCTCAAAGTCTATCTTAGGGTAATGTGCTCTAATCAGAATTTATCTAAATCTAGATTCCAAGGTTATTGTTAAACTTCCTCTGATACCAACTGTAATGCACTGACCCCAGTTACCTAGAGCCAGTGCATTATTACGTAATATTGGCATGATTACAATGAATCAGGTCCCGAAGGACTGATCAGTTTAGAAGTTTTGGAAAATATATTACATACATTAACATTACATTTAAATTTGAAACATAAAACACTACATTGATAGTTCTTTGAGAATTCCATTTTTCCCTTTATATTAACCCTGAATATCAATCATAATACACTTCTTCGAATCCTGGGAAAATAAAACATAAGGAAGGGGTGAGCTCAGATGCTCAGTAAGGTTAAACAATACAACAGAAACTTTCATAAATAAATATTTAAGGCAATGTGTAACAAAAAAAATCCTTTTAAACATGAAATTCAGCTTAATATGGAAAAGATAAAATGAAATAATTCCATTTACTTATTCAAATTTATATTCTACAAGTCAAATAATCACATGAAATATCAATAACCACTTTCATAATGATGGAATACATAATGTCGAACTTTAATTTCTGTGTCAAGGCCTCGTGCCAAGACCTAAGGGATAACTGTAACCGGAACCCAACCCGGAGTGCCTCTAATAACTGGACACCAACCCAGAGTGCCTCTAATAACTGCACACACACTCGGAGTGCCTCTAATAACCGGACATAAACCCTATGTGCCTCTAATTACCGGACACCAACCCGGAGTGCCTCTAATAACTGGACACCAACCCGTAGTGCCTCTAATAACTGGACACCAACCCAGAGTGCCTCTAATAACCAGACACCAACCTGGAGGGTCTTCTGTAACCGGACCCCAACCCAGAACATACTAGTCTAACAAATTCATCTTAACAACAGGATTACATATAACATAAAAATTTGTGTTAAAACTAGCATAAAAAATGTCAATACTTTACCCATAAACCATGAATGGTATAATAATAACACATCCACAATCAAACATATCATAAAATCTTCAACAAAATATGGAAGATTTGTATCATGATAAATCAACTTCAAAATAATTTAAAAAGCTTTTAAAGGATTTTGACATGGATGAAAATGATTTGTAATAATCTTTAAGATAAAGAAAAAATTTTCATGAAAACATTTAAAAGACACAAAATTTAGAAAAGAAGTCATTTAAAGACAGTTTTGAATCAAAGTATCCATACCACTTTAAAACTTTTTTAAGTAATTTTCATTTTAAAAACATTCAAGTCCATATAAATAAATCCTTAAAAACCATTTGAATACGTGGACATTAATGAGAATGATTTAGAAGAATAAATATTTAAAACATTTGAAATGATGTTTTAGTAAAAAGTCCCTTAAAATAATCCCTTTGAAATATCATTCATAAAACATGGACATGGATAATAAATATGTCCCAGTATATACTTACGTACAAACAACCTCGGATAATAAAGAGATTGAGGAATTAAAGCTTACCAATATGGTAACATACGAAACATACAACCCATGAAAGAGGTATCATAAAATGAATTTGTAAATACACATAAATTAATTTGTATTACACAAATGATATAGTTATGGGCAGTACATACACCACACAAAAGGTTATAGTGGCAATAAGGCATGAATCTCACGGGAATAAGGAGTTAGATGAAAACCCCTTACCTTATGTCGGACTTGACCAGTTTGTTCTTTAACATCCTGAATAATAAACTAAAGTCAATTTCTACTTTCTTAAGAACATTTTTGAAGTTTATTCTTCCTTTTATATCACTTATTACCTTGTTATAAACATTATGTAATCATTTAAGTTGTTAATGTTCGTTTTGTCAATATTTGGCACTTGAGTAGACAATGAACACCTTATAGTTACCAGTTGTTTATAAGGTCAAAAGATCATTATATCTAGAATTATATTCATGATGTAGATATCATATATATCATATATATCATATATATACATGTATTTATAATAGTACATAGCATTTTTGGATTAGAATGAAATGTACCGTTCATGGAGACGGTAAGCCGTACGTACCCATGAACGCTACATTCATTTCAATTTCATATTTTGATGGAAATAAAACATAATGATACATAGTTATATTATAATTACAGTATAATATCATATATAATATCATTAACTCCATCCTTTATACGTCCCACATATGGTATTAATGATTCATATCACTTTGAGGGGGCGGTAGTCCGCACCTCCTCAAATGAAGTTATCACATTTACTCATAATGGAAACCATTAAGTTATGATATAAAAGAAAAATACAAAAGAAAGAAGAAACTTAAAACATAATATATATCATATATAAATACAGTTCCATCATAATTCCCACCATGAGAGGCGGTAGGAGATAATTGAACAATCATCGTTTAGTGAGGTGTTAGTTTTCCATCCACAGAAACATTATGTTATTTACCAATTAGATGGAGGTCTGTGTAAGTGTAATTCAAATATATCTCATAAAAACATCCCAGCATATTTATTATACTGGTGTTGTTATAAAATAAGGTAATAAAAAGAGTTTAGGGGTTGGAGAAGTAAAATAAAATAAAAGTAATTAAGAGAAATTGTTACCGTTAATTTGGGTAATGTCCTTTGGTTTGAAACAAAAGGATTCCTTGGAATATCTTCTACCTAAGGTAAGGCTTATAGGAGGTTGATGAGGATGTATTTAGATTAAGAGGGAACATATTGGCCGAGCCTAATGGCTTGAGAGGTGTGTGGAATTGGTTATAAGTGGTCTCCTTTTAAAAGGGGGAGGAGGGGCTCTTTAGGAAAAACATAAAGTATTAATTTATAATAAATTAATATTCAGTTTCTAATAGATCCAAAGTGGATAATTAAAAGTATAATGTGGGTATGTGTCTAAATCCTTTCAACCAATATATTTTAGATAGGTTTGTGGTATTATATAAACCTTATCTTTTAGTTTTAACTCTTAGTTAATTAGTATGACATTTACCATGTCTCTTGGTATTTTTATATTAGTTGGTTAATAAACATAATATAAACTTTCAAGAGACCCCCAAGTGGAAAATTAATGACACAACTATCATGATATAAGTCTTTTGGCCGAACCTTAGAATTTTAGGAATAGAATATCAATTAATAATATAATATTTGTTTTAAAAACTCATTTATGTCAATTTTGACACTATTCAATAATTGATTTTTGATAAACTCTTATTAACATTATTAATTAGAACAAAAATTATTCAATCCATCCTAACATGTCATATTAACCAATAAAATTCGTTTAATTCATTAAAAGTCTCAAATTATATTTATTTTAGTATTTATAATACCAACTATTTTAATATTTCATTAATAAGGTAATTACAGCATCATCCTTATGTCATAAATAACATAATTTATCTAATGTATAAAAATTATAAAAAAAACCATGATCTAGAAAATCCCTTTATATTTCCAATTAATACTTATAGTGGAAAATATAACTTATATAACCCAATGTAAAAATTAATTTACTAAAAGATATTTTTTTGTGTCATTTTTGTCTTTACATTAAATTAATTAATCTAAAGAGTCATTATCACTCTCAAGTGGCTCCATGGGGTCCCCAAATTGACCCAAGGATTCCCATGGTCGTCCATGACTTATATAATAAGGTTAGGACAAGTGTTAAGGTAATTTTGTATTATTATAATATATTTTTATCTTGAATTACCCTATTTACCTTTAACCACTGTAAATAAAAGTCAATTGTTATTATTCACCAAAAATTATTTTTGTCTTATTGAACCATATTTTACTCCTTGATAATAACCGTGTCTCTTGGATTTTTGAAATTCCACTAACAGAAGCTGTAAAATTTAGTTTTTTGTGAATTTGCAAATTCTCCTAGGAGGTGGGTAAAAGACGGTGAAAAGTTCAATAAGGTTTTTATATATCTAATATTATTATAAATTGACTCTAATGAATTACATTGAACATATATAGGTATTATGTATCTATTTTTGAATAAAATAATTTAAATAATTTAAATAATTATTTAAATAAAAATTCGGTTTTAAACTATAACTCAATGTTTTTCACTATTCATCAAAAATTAAAAGTTTTCAGAAAAATACCAAAACCATACCATAAGATAATTTTGATATTCTGAATTCAATAATGAAGTCTATTTTACCAAATTTAAGACATACAAGTTTCATTTATTAATTTAAAATTAATTCCAACAGTCAAAACAAAAAGTGTGTTTTTAAGAAACAATAACTATCAAAAGATTGACACTTGTTTATGTCCAGTTTAAATGTGAAATTATGTCCAATGACTAACATTGGGTTAAATGGTAAAAAAATATTCTAAGTATAATTTAAAACCACTCAAATTCATAATTTATTATTATTAATTACTTCGATTAAAAAAGTTGTTTTTAATTAAAATTTAGTACTTTTCACTATTCATCAAAATATGGAAGTTATCAGAAAAGTACCAAAATTTCAACCTAAGATAATTTCGATATTCCAAATCCAAAAATGAAGTTCATTTTGAATGATAAAATGTATAAAATTTCCAAAAGTTAGTTTTACTATTCTTAACGGCTAGTATGATTGGTTGTGGTGTGTTAGAACTCGAAGTTGCGTATAACACACACTATTGTATTATTCAAAGAGAAGTGTACCGTGAATGCTTGGGGTGTTACATATGTACTTCTATATGACTATTCTATGTATACATGGACTTATGTTTTATCTCACAAAATTGAAGAATGTACTTTACCAAGTATGCTAAAATAGTGGAAAATCTAAGTGGAGTTAGAATAAAATCCTTAAGAAGTGATCATGGAAATGAGTTTGAAAATCATGGTTTTGGACTCTTTTTTATCACACAATGTCAATATTCATAACTTCTATACTCTTGGGACACCTAAAAAATGGATTTATAGAAAGAAGTAAAAACATTTACAAGAGATAGCCAGAAAACTGCTTAATGAATATAATTTACATATTTACTTTAGGGAAGAGGATGTGAATAAAACCTGCTACATAATTAATAGATTCTTAATTAGACCAATCCTCAAGAAGACTACTACTGATCTCTAGAACAATAGAAATCCCAAAGTTTGTTACATGAATGTTTTTTTTTTGAAAATTCTATATTCTTAATTATATTTTAATCCTGACAATTTCATATCCAAGAGTGATGAAGGAGTCTTCCTTGGTTAGAATAACTCATGTAATGTTAATAGATTCTTTAATAAAAGAACCATGTTTATGGAAGAATCTGTGCATATAAAATTTGATGAAATTAATCCATAAGAACCTAAGATCTCCCAATAAAACCTTTAAGATGATATGTCAAACGTTTCATAAATGAAAAATCATCGAATCCTATTGTCAACCAATATGTTAAATCAAACAGTTCAACAAAGTCTTCCGAATCTAAACATGATGAATCTGAAACCAAAAGTTATTATCCCCTCATTTTATATAGCATCTAGAACTCTCATGAACCATACTTTAGATGTTTTTGTTAGAGACTTAGATAAATGGGCACAAACTAGAGGATCTTTTAGAAATCTTGTTGAACATCACACCTTCTTGTCAAATCAAGAAACTAAAAACATCAGTGGTGCAATTAAAGATGAATTTTGGCTGATGGATATGCAATAAGATCATAATTAATTTGAATGAAATAATGTTTGCAAACTTTTGGATAGTCTCAAAGACACCCAGACTATAGAAACTATGCGGGTTTTTAAGAACAAAGTAGATGAATCTGGTAATATTGTTGAAAAAAATCTAGATTGGTTTCATAAGGTTATATTCAATAATAAATTATTGACTTTGAAGAAAAAATTTCACCTATTTTTAGACATTAGGAAATAATAATCCTACTTTCTTATGCTTCCCATATTAATTTCCAATGTTATCATATGGATGTTAAAAGTTAATTCTTAAATGGGTATAGATTTGAAGATATTTTTTAATAAAAACACACTTGTTTTTCAAACCCTCATTTTTAAAATCATGTTTTCAAATTATCAAAAACATTATATAGTTTTAGAAAAGATCTAAGATCATGGTATGATAGAATAAGAAGATTTCTTATTTCAAAAAGTTTTACAAAAGGGATTTTTGATCCTAATATTTTTATAAAATCAATTTCTAATGATGTTTTAGATGTTCAAATCCATGTTGATGATATTATTTTTGGATCATTAGGAAATAATTTATGTATTGAGTTTTCAAAAATGATGCAAACTAATTTTGAAATGAGATTAATGGGTGATGAAAAATTAATTCTTGGATTTCATATTTTTCATAATAAATAATGTATCATTTTAAATCAATGAAAATACAACAAATTTCTTTTAAAAAAGATTTGGATTTGATAGCATTAAATGTAGTTACACTCCAATGAGTAATAATTGTATGTTGGATCTTGAAAAAGATGGTAAATCTATTGATCAAATCACTTATAAAGGAATTATTGGGAGTTCTCTCTACTTGACAACTATTAGATGAGATAAAATGATTTCTCTATGTATGTGTTCCTATTTTAAAGATAATCCAAAATAATCTCACTTAAATGTTTTTAATGTAATATTTGAATACCATAAACATACTATCAATTTATTTTTGTTTTACCTAATGGAATATCATTTGATATAGTGAGTTTTTAGATGCTAGTTTTAGTGTATGGACTTTATATAAAAATGAACGTTTGGGACATGTCACTTTTTGGGAATGTCTTTCGTATCACGGTGTAGAAAGAAAGAAAATTTTGTTGCATTATCCACTATTGAAGCTAAATTCATAGCTACAGGTAGCTATTGTGCGCACGTTTTTTCGATGGAACATACTCTACTATACTATAGATAACAATTTAGACATATACATATAAAATGTTACAATACAAGTTCTTTTAACATTTCAAAGAACCCAGGTTCAAATTCTTGAAAAAAACATATTGATGTAAGAAATAACTTTTTGAGACATCATTATATAAAGGGTGATATCACATTAGAATTTATTGGTAATGAATATCAAATTTCTGACATATTCACTAAGCCCTTGAACTCTAAAATAATTATTAACATCATATAAGAGTTAGGAATGATCATTCAGTAAGACCCTGTGTTTCCATTCCGTTGATCATTTTTACTGAAGTTGTCATGCCGACAACATTTTCATGCCGACACTATAGTCACACCGACAGTGTTGTCATACCAACACCGTTAGTTTTACCCAAAATGTGTCATAGTGATGTCAATGAATCAGTGTTTCAATATGTTTTATCTTTTTATAAAAAAAATCATTGTTTCATTAATATTGTTGAACCCGATTCACAATTTTTCAATTGTGTAATTTCGGAATCCCTAAATGATAGAAATTTGAATCTATCCACTCTAATACTTAACCACTACACATTATCATCCTCTGCTCTCTCTCATTACCTCAGACCATACACCTTTTGACCTACAGAGTGAACTTATTGGAATGGGGCATGTGAAGAGAGCTATTAAAGATGGTGATTCTTGTGCTTCTAAGAAACCAAATGGTGGATTTAGAGAATATTCTTGTCTTGTAAATCATAATCTAGAAAAACATGTGGTAACCTCAATGAAATAAGTACTAGAAGAATGTCTCATAGATAACATGTCTTTGTTGTTAAAGGTGCTGGAAGAGTAAGGATGGCCTTATTGGTTCACAAACAATGACAAGTATTAATATCTGAAAAAGGTATACGAATTTAACATGAATATGATCCTTCTGTTGGAAGGAAGTGATGTTGCTTGGGTGAAGTTGATGGTAACGGGGAAGACAATCTCCGTCTCTTCAAGACATTGGGCTGAATGACATCATGTTCCTGAAGAATGAATATTTGATTATTACCACTGTACTTCTCCTCCATAATGTGAACTCTTTTATTAGGATAAATCTCTGAAAGAGCTAACTAGAAATGAGAATCATTGGAGAACCATTGGATCAGAACTAAATGGTGAGTTTAAAATATTAGTTTTGCTTATTCAGCAACAGATTTTTTCTAGAAAAGGTGGGGTTTCTTCTATCAAGTATTAGGATTATTACTTGGTGTATTTTTTAAATAATGGAGTTAAAGTGAATATATAAAGATATCATATGGTGACTATAAATGATATGATAAAACCGGGTTTTATGTCAAATTGTATTTTCTATTCCATAATGACTTCAATAATTCTAAAGGAGAAAAGTTGTGTAAATTAAGTTAATGATGTGGTAGTTTGTGAATGTAGTGGAATCAACTAATGTTCTGACATATGTAAGAGAATATAAATTAACAAGAACCCACGGAGAAAATAATGGGTTAGTAATGAAGATAGATTGTATGAAAATTTAAATCATCTATATCATCTAGTTATACCAATGGATCTAGGGGATCCTAGCCTTAGTCTAGCTGAATAAGTAATCTATTCTTCATATGAGGAGGAGGAGCCTGCTAATCCTGTCAGAGATGTGGCATCGCCTGTTAACAATATAAGTGACCTAGACACAACTCGACCAACAAAAATAGTCTCTATTAGACCTCCACATCCACATTTATACTTTCCTTTCCATGAACCTATTCTTACATCTACATAGAGTGAAAAAAAAAGTTAAATGATGTGTAGAATATTTCAGTTAATACAGTAAAGAAGAAGATAATGAGGTGTTAGATGGTAGTGGTGAAAGTGGTTCAGAATCTTGTAGGGAAGAAGAATAAGATAAAGCTGATGTTGAAGATGGTGATGAAAAGGATGAAGATTTTAATAGTGAATAATGTAGTGATAGTGTCAGTGATATTGAATCTGATCATCTTTATGGGTTTCTAGATGATATTAGTATGAAAATTGTTGATACTGATGATGGTGTATCTTTTGAGGGTCTTGTGAAAGATGAAAATGTTGCTCTACCCAAACCTCTTACTCAAGTTTTATATACTGGAAGAATAAATCTTCATAAGGATAAAAACTCTTGATATAAATAATTACTTAAGGGGGAGAAACATAGCAAGAAATATGACACTATGGGGAGACTTAAATATGATTAGATCTAGCGGATGAAGTAAAAAAAAATTGGAAGAGTAGAAATTAATACTCATACTCTTCTAGATTTTGATATTAGGAATGAATTGGTGCGTAATCCTAGGTATGTATCCATGGTATTAGATTATAATGATTACTAGGATGATGTTTTAGCACTTACTACAATTGAACTAGTGGATTGGACCTCTTCTAGTGACTACGCCATTACAACCTATTTTGAAAACCTCATGAAATACATTTTTTCCTCCATAATACTTGTAGTACAATATCAGATGGGAAATAAAATTCATTAATACAGGAGAGAAAACACCGAGAAGACAATCAGTTTTAAATTTATCTGATATATTGATGATGGTGTAAGGAATACCAAAGCTTCTATTTCAACTCCTACCAAAACTACTTTATCTCATGCTGATAGTACTTTGGATTCCATGATGTCGATAATGTAAATTTCAAAAATTCTAATTTTAACAGTAGAAACAATTGTGATAAGAAATACCAAGGTCAAAAAGGAGATGAATAATTTAACCATTGGCATGAATAATTTTACCACTGATTACAAGAATACGATGGAAAGTGTCATGAAAGGACTTGAGAATTTTGTTTCCCATTTTAAAGCTACTGATTTTTCCAAACTGAAAAATGATGTTTTGTAACATTCTTCATCTGATCTTGATTCATCTTCTAGTCCACCTTTTTGGCCTTCACAGTCTGTCGATCCTTCTACTGTTAGGTCAGTTTTTAAAGAAGAGTGGCAAGCCTCAATTTCTAGTATGGCCATGGTTTAAGATAATTTGGATAAAGTGCCTAACCTTGTAATGTATTAAACAAAGAGTGCTTCACACCCTTATTAGACATGTTCAAATAAATCAATGATTATTTTGAAAAGTAAATGAAATATGGTGGATATATCATTGAGGAGTTAAAAATGTTCATAAAACCACATATCCATGTCCAAAGTGATTCCACTGTGTTTCCTCCTACTCCACCAAATGGACCTAATGGTTCACTTCCTGGTCAAGCTCAGATGTCAGTTTCTTAGGATTTATCTCAAATTAGACTCACCATTATAGAGCCTATTTAGCATCAACGTCTTTCTCAACATAGACCTTCCCAAGCTTCTAAATATCATGAGGAGTGCATCAACCTCCTCTAAAAATGTATTTAGACCCTCAATCTTCTCAATCTAATCCTTTTCCTAGACCATACATTGATCCTTTTGAAAAGTGTAAGGAACCCCTTGACCCGGACATGTAGGTGGAGTGATATTTTTTTTATAGGGTTGTGTCCATGTTCTTTGTTTAATTCATTGTACTTTTCTACTAAATGAAATTTCACCATATTTACTATTCTGTTTTTTGGTGTTCTTTTCACCTTCCATTTTTTAATCCAAAAAGGGGGAGAACCTTATTAATCGATTCAAAATGGAGATACCATTATGAATAATAATTATTCGTTTAATCGTTACTATGTGTTTATTCTTTATTATCTCTGATACATTTCACTTTTCATAATGGGAACTCATAATTAGATTGCGTAATTCCATTTTTCTCTAATGGTACTTAATAATGACATGTTTTGTGATCATCCAAAAAGGATAGATTAATGGACTATAGATGTTTCTAGACATAATAAATCACTACAATGGTTTTAATTATCACATTCATGTCAGATATAATCATATATCTTACCTCATGTAAGATCTTAAATTAGGTCAAAGCATTATCTTGAATAATTAGATCATTTCATTCATATAACTATTTTTGTGTGATTATGTCTAAAAAATAATAGAATTTGTTATATATGTGTAATTATGGGCATTAAAATTGTATGAATTTTTTAACTATAAGATAAAAAAATCATCTAAAATCATCTACAAATGAGTCACTTACACTGACATAAATTTGACCCACCGACAGACAACTGACTCACAGACAGACAGTTCACACATGCATGTGTTCTATGTATGTGAAGATGACACCATTTAAAGGACACACAATTGAAATTAGTCTTTTAGAGGTCAAATTTCTCACCAATTAAGATGAATCACCATTTCATGTGACTTATCGATGGTGAAGAATCAACATTGTATATGACTCACTAACGCAGAAGACTCAGCATTGCATATGACTCACCGACACAGGCGACTCACTATAGCATATGACTCTCTGATGTAGAAGAATCACCATTTAA
The DNA here is from genome assembly GCA_963277665.1 of Viscum album. Lineage (NCBI taxonomy): Eukaryota > Viridiplantae > Streptophyta > Magnoliopsida > Santalales > Viscaceae > Viscum > Viscum album. The sequence goes on along the minus strand of OY728155.1, from coordinate 265,887,029 downwards.
TAGGAATCCCTAACATATAAAACCTATGGTTAGTCCAAGTGACCTACTATTTCATGGTTATACCAACACATGGACTCCCCATTAGTTGAAATAAGCCACCGTTACAACAACTGTCTCACCGATAGAAGGAAGGAATAATAATTGATATGAGTCCCCATTAGGTCAACTGGCTCACTGATAGTAGGAACAACCCACTTAGGTAATGGGTCCCTGACATATGGAAATACCGACAGAATGAAAAACTGATGGGTTGAGACACTGATAGAATGAGACACCGACATAAGGAGACACCAACAGATGAGTCACTGATAGACTGTTTAAATCTGCATTTAATATTATTATTTCATATATTCATATTTGTATCATTTAATGATACAAATATATTTTATAGACCTATGTATGTATTTTAGTACACAGTATGAGGTATGAGGAACCTATGCAATTGGAAAGTACATTCTCTTTTTCCGCCCTCAATGATAATCTTTTTTTAATAGAGACGATATAAAAAGTAAAATGGTGTGAAGTGGTGCATGCATGTATGAGAGAGATATACTGAAGATCATCTGCAACCATTGTGAACTCTTGAACAAAGAAGAACCCATGATCCAATCTCAACATAATGGATCACCGAATTGACAAATCACTTCAGCGTATTAATGAAGTATAAGAATTTACCTGTAGAACCATACTGGCACCTGGATGCCAGAATAAGACACTCTTTTTTATGTCAATATACATAATATTACTTGATATTTTCATTTGATTCATCCTACTTGTCCAAAGAAACATAGGGAAACACAGAGAGCCTTCTAAATCCGTTCTAATATGTTATTTCTCTGATTTGTGCATTTTTACAAACTTTTTAGTAGTGTATGTATTTTTCTATTAAGAACACAGTATCTCTAATATCAAAATGAAGGATACAATATATCCTTCCATTCATACCCTCTTACATAAGTTCTCTCCCATAAATATGTGTGGAAGATGTCCATATGTGACTTGGTATATTGTAGCCACAATGAACTGTGGTAGAGGTCTGTGACTTAGACTTCCTGTGTGCTATTGTGAACCCCGATCAAGGGTGTGGATCAAACATTCTATTAATTTAAACTTCTTGGTGTAGGTGATCACAAAGTTGAGTGTATTATGTCTCTTCCTGAGACTAAACCTCTTGTTTTATTTTTTCTATGTTTTTACCTTTCAGTTTTACTCTGTATTATTACAAATTTCATAAAACTAAATTGAAATCATATTATTAATGTTCATTAGTGTTTTTAAAATATTTAAATATTAGGGTTGTTTTGAAAGTTTTATCAATTATTAAATTGATATAACTAATAAATAATTAATCTTCTGATAAATTAATCAAACAAATAAGCTTTTACAAATTTACTACTAGCTAACTGGTCAATTGAATTTTTAAAAGTAGAGGAACATGAAAGTATAATTTGTAAAAGAAATTTTTATTGATACTCAATTCACCCCCCCTCTTGAGAACTCTACTTAAATCAACATTGGGTATCAATGATTTTTGGAGTTTTTAGTTGTCAAAGCTATATCAAACTTTTTCAACTGTGATTTCAGTTTTATTTCATATATCATAAAATATTTGTTAATACTAAAATTTTATCACATTAAAATATTATTGTAATATTTTATTATGTATAATAGGCTGTAAGGAATTGCTACCAACATTAATCCATTCTTTAAAAGAACCAATTATGCTAAATAGGAAATTAAAAATGAAAATGGACTTATAAAGTAAGGGTTTTTTAATTTGGTCTTCAAATATAGATGAATATAAGATTCATGCATCAACTATCTCTACTGGGGATGATCCACCTATGACTAATTATAAATATAATTGAAAATACATTAATGGTTTATACTATTATTTTGTAGATGAGGTATTTTATAGAATTTATATATGTAAAACAGAGAATGAAATTTGGGATACATAGTCAGTTTCACATGAAGGAAACTTTAGTGTTAATAAAATGAGACTTGACACAGATATGATTAAATATGAAAACTTTAAGATGAATCCTAATGAGCCAATTTTTGATATGTATCTCAGGTTTAATGAGATAGTGAATACTATTATCTCTATGGGAAGATATGTTACTAAAAAGTCAAATAATGAGGATTATCATATTCTAACATGATAGGTGGAGAGAAAATTTGGTCTCAATCAAACAATCCCGTGATATTATAAAATTACATGTAAAAGAACTAATTTGAAAATTAATGATGTATGAGGAAGAGATAAATATAAATAACAAAGAATATGATAACCCTAAGAGAAAATTTTTATCCTTTAATAATACTGTGTCTAAGATTAAGGAAAAAGATAAGGTTCAAGGCTCTGTTGAATTCTCTTGTAATGATTAATTAACTTATGATAGTGAAGACAAGATGGATCAGCTAGCCATAAGATTCATAAAATTTTGTAAGAAGAATAAGTTCTTCTAGAATCCCAATAATAAAGAAATATATGATAATAAGGAAAACCAAAAATATGACATGAACATAACTGAAAAATTAGAGGAGATTGTCTCCTATTAATGCAAGAGGAGAGGACATGTTAAAGCTAACAATACAAAATTAAAATACAAAAATAAGTATGATAACAAATAAAAGAAGTATATTAATGATATAAGATCCACCTATAGTGCCAATAAGGATAGATCAAGTGAATCATCATCATCTCATGATGAGAAATATGACACGTAAAATATGTACTTCTTGAAAAACACAACTGTGGTAACCTTAGATTATACGTCACATAATTATTATTATTCTGAAAATGAAAGTGACTATGAAATTATAAAAAGTTATTAATTATTTGAATAATATAACATGCTGGAAGAAACATGTAATGAACTAAAAGAAAAAATTAATTATTTAAAGAAACAACATGCTCTTGCTGTCACTATTATGTCTGAAATTATTACTAAAAAGGAAATTATTGTTTAACTTCATAAAGAAAAAACGAATTGAAAATAAAAAATGATCAATTAAAGATATATATAGAAGTTTTTACCAATGGAAAAAATACTATGACTCAAATTTTTGCAAAATATATAGCTCTTAAATACACTTCTGGTATTGTATATCATCACTGATAGAGAAACCTTTATGAAACACATTTTGTAACTAAATCTATAAAATATGTTCTTCTACCTAAAAATCCAAATTCTGCTGCTAGTTTATGTTCTAGAAAATCTTTTTCTACAACTATTTTTTCTAGACTAATTAGATTATATTTTTCAAATATAGTACATAATTCATATAGGAAATCCATAAGAAAATGTGGGTACATAGTGAATTGATTACTAATGTAACTGAACCCATACAAGTTAGGGTACCAAAATTTCTATTTGTTTCATTATCATGTAGGAATGATGTTTTAAGAGCTCCTGCAAGAGTCAATGGTACTTGGAAAGTGGATCCCCATAAACATGACATTATATTTTTCATGATTCAAGATCCTAATCAAGATTGACGGTGGATATGTCATCTTTGATGACAATGCTAAAGGAAAAATAATTGGCATATACTAGATTTGTAACTCTAACTCAGTTTTAATTTATAATGTACTTTTGGTTGATGGATTGAAGTATTATATTCTTAGCATTTCACAATTATTGATGATATATTTCTTGTTAAATTTGAAAATGATTCTTGAAATACTTTTAAATATATAAATGAATTATTATTTATTCCTTTTGAAATGGACAATTATATTCCATTAACAATGATTATTTAGTTATAAATATGGTGTTTTTGTTTAAATTACATTCAAAAAATGTAATCTCTTTGGCATAAGATATTAAGACACTTTAGTGTACACTCTCTTAGATAACATACTAGGAAATGACTATTAAAGGATCTATGCAAACTAGAATTTCCAAATGGAAAATTTTGTAATCCATTCAAAAAATAGTAAATATCCCATGATATCATTCAAGTCAAAGAAAAACAAATCAACTTCTCAACCTTAAGAGTTAGTTCACATTTACTTGTTTTTACCATCTTGAGTTTCTAGTTTAAATGTGAATTAATATGTTTATGTACTTGTATATGACTATTATAGGTATACATGGACTTATTTTATAGCTCCAAAAATGTGTATAATGTACTTACTTCACCACATATGATAAAATAATGTAAAATCAAAGTGTACATAGAATAAAATCCTTAAATTTTGATCATGGGCGTGAGTTTGAAAATCAGGGCTTTGAATATTTTTGATCCCACAATGGATGTAGTCATAACATCCCCGCTTCTAGGAAAGCACAACAAAATGTTATTGTAGAATGAAGTTATAGAACCTTACAAGATATGTCTAGAACAATGCATAATTAATATGATTTACCTATTTAAATTTGGATAGAGGCAATGAATATAGCTTGCTACATAATTAATAGGGTCATAATTATACATATCCTCAATAAGTCTCTTTATGAGATGTGGAAAAATATAAACCCCAAAGATGGTTACTTTAATTTTTTTGGTTAAAAAGACTATATTCTTAATATTGTGTATAATTGTGAGAATTTTGTATCCAAGAGTGATGAAGGATTCTTCCTAGGATACTCAACCTCATGCAAAGCTAATAGATTATTTGATAAAATAACCAAGCGTGTGGAAGTATCTGTATATATAACTTTTGAATAAAGTTATCTACATGAATCTAATATCTTTATTGACAACCTTGAAGATGATATGTCAAAATTGGGCATAAATACAAAATCATCTAATCCTCTTGTCAAGCAATTGGTCAAATCAAATAGTTCTAGAAATTCTTCAGAATCTGAACATGATGAACCTAAATCTATAGATGAACTCGAAGTCATTGTCCCCTTTTTCTCTAGAACATCTTTTAATCTAATGAACTATCATTTAGAAGATGTTGTTTGATATATAGATAACTGGACAGAAACTAGAGATTTTCTTAAAAATATGGTCGAACATCAATATTTCTTGTCATATATTAAACCTAAAAACATAAATGATGATATTAATGATGAACTTTTGGTGATGGTTATGCAAGAAAAACATATTCAATTTGAATGAAATAATTTTGGGAAATTATTGGATATACACAAAGACACCTTGACCATAGGCTCTAATTGGGTGTTTTAGAAAAATGTAGATAAATAGGGTAATATTGTTAGAAACAAAAATATATTTGTTGCACAAGTTTATAGTCAATAAGAATGCATGGACTATGAATAATCCTCTTCACATGTTGCTAGACATGAAGTAATTAGAATCCTGGAAAATTATGATGCTCCTCTTAATTTCAAAATTTATCAAATAGATGTTAGAATTTCACTACTAAGTGAGTATAAAATTGGGGATGGTTTTCTTTGACAAACCACTTGTTTTAAAAACACATATTTTCATAATCAATTTTTCAATATAATAAAAACTTTATATTGATTGGAACTAGATCCCAGATCATGGTATGATAGATTAAGTAGTTTTTTTACTTCAAAATTTATTACAAAAGGATTTACAGATCCTACTCTATTTCTAAAACAAATTTATAAAGATGATTTAGTTTTTCAAATCTATGTGGATGATATTATTTTTAGATCTTAAAAAAATCATTATGTAATGAGTTTTCAAAAATGTTGAAAATTTAATTTGAAATGAGTGTAATGGGAGAACTAAAAATCTTTCCCGGATTTAAAATTTTTCAAAATGAAGAAGGTATCATTTTAAATCAAATTAAATAAAATGAACAATATTTTAAATAGAGTCGGATTTGTTAACAATAAATATTGTGAAAACCCTATGAGTACTACTTGTAGCTTGGATTGTGATGAAGATGGTAAATCTGTTGATCAAGCTACTTATAAGGGAATGATTGGATGTTTTCTCTACTTTACTACTGGTAGACCAGATATAATGTTTACTGTGTCTATGTTTACCCATTTTAAAGATAATCCAAAAGAATATCACTTAAATGATCTTAAATATATTTTTAAAATCCCTCAATCATACCATCAATTTCGGTTTATTTTAAACCATAAGAAGTTCATTTGATATAGTGCGTTATTCAAATGCTAATTTTAGTGGATGAATATTAGATATAAATATATCATCTAGGAAATATCATAATTTTGGAATGTAATTGGTATCATATTATTGTAAGAAACAAAATTTTGTTGCATTATCTACTTCCAAAGCTGAATACATAGCTAGTGGTAGTTGTTGGGAAAACATTTTGAGGAGTAATGATACTATACAAGACTATGTTTATCAATCTATAGATGTACCAATAAATTGTGACAATACAAGTGCTATTAAAATTTCTATGAATCCAGATTCTCATTCTAGATCAAACCATATTGATGTAGGACATCACATTTTGAGATATCATTATCAAAAATTTGATATCGCTTTAGAAGTAATTGCCACTGAATATTAGCTTGCTGACATATTCACTAATACATTAAACTCTGGATGAATGAATTAAATTAGACATGAGTTGGGAATGATCAATCAATAAGACCCCGTGTTGTCATTACATTGATCTTTTTTGGTGATGTTGTTAGGCCGACACCATTTTCATGTCGACACTATTTTCATTCTGACACTATTGTCATGTTGTAGCGTCCTAGTTTTGGGTGCCAACGAAAGGTGCCCCGTACCTGGTTGGTCACATTTCCTCAAGTGAATTTCCCCAAATGTTGGATGATACTGACTAGAAGGGAGGGCCTTGGGTGTGAAATTAGGGAAACTATTCACTCATAGGCAGAGTAACAAATTTGAAACAAATAGTCAACAGTAAAGGAAGAAATGACACCATAAAACAAGGTAAAAAGAGAAGACTAATTTGATAAACAACTGCAGAAAATATATAAGTAAATATATAATTCACAAGTATCTAGGAAAGTATCCAAACAAGTTAAAATGCTAGAAATAAAATAATGAAACCAATTTATAGAAATCAATAAACTCTAACATCATCAAAATCCTCTGCTTGGTTCCATGCTATCCAACTCCAAAAATAATCATGTACCTGATAAAGTAGGGTGATTTCCCTTTTCTATAACTTCATCCATGTAGTCTGTTTGGGCATAGAATCATGACCCAAACAAGTTTATAGAATAATCCTTGTATGAAAAAACTAAATTATTTGTGCAAATTTTTAGTGAATGTATATATATATATAAGGTAATAAGAAAAATGAAGCAATAATCTAGGACGTATTCAAAAGACAAAAATCTTATTGTTTCCAACTACATTAAATTGCATTTAATAGTTATTAAATCCATTGAATAATGTGACCTCGGGATCTATCATAAGATATGTATCCCCTTTTATAATAATAACAAACATATGACTCAAAGATACCATCTAAACAGACAAGGAAGACAGAGTCCAAGCTTATGATTTGGCTTGGTAGACTCATCACAGTCATTCAATTATTCACAAGAACCCCTAAGTGAATGTTCTCAATGTTTAACCCCCCTGTTTTAGCATATCAATAATTTAATAAATAATAATGACCCCTTGGAAGTCTCACACAGTATAACCCCATTACTCCCACATAGCACTAATCTATTAAAAATGTCCCCCTGGGTAGCTCTAATGTTCAATATCCCTTGGTCTTCATAGCAACAATATACTATAATGACCATATAAATTATCTCAAAGTCAATTCCCTATGGTCCAACATTCATTTAATAAAGACCCTTTGGGTAGCTCTCATGGTCTAACCCCTCTAGTCTATGACTATCTAACATCTCTCACAGTCAACACCTATGGGTCAAAAAAATAGCCATTACACATGAAATACCCTATCTCATGAATACCTCATTGTAAATTCCACTTTATCAAACATTGAAAATGTGAAACATATGCCTCTCATATAATCTACAACTCCATTCTAACAACAATAGGAATAGAAAGAAAGAATCCCTTACATGGTTCCAAGAACCAACAGCCATAATCAATAAAACAGGGGAAACACATCCATAAAAAGGTATAAATCCTTATGCATAATCAAATAACCCTTTCTAAATAAAACACAAAATAACATGTATTAGACAAGGTAAAATTACAAAACAAGCAATACCCTAATCACATGTATTTGGAACATAAGCATATATAATCCAAAGACAATAAAATAAAGGCAAAACCACATAACTCGACGTTATACGATGAACACTCATGATAATCTACCATTGAATCGGCTTAGAATGATGCAGTTAAACGAAAAGGGTAACAACAATCATCCCTTGATAACTCATGGGAGAGGAGAAATCGAGATGAGATTCTCTAAGGAATGAAAGAACTCACCGGTGGGAATCCAACACACCTGAAGAGATCTCAATCTAAGATCAGACAGTGGATCAGGAGGAGTTCGAAGATCAAAAATCTTATGTTGATCAAATGTACGAGACACAGGATGAAGAAGTTCCATCATGAATTTTGAGATGCGACCCCATTCCAATTATTAAAATAAAAATGAAATGTACATGGAAAGTTCATTTAATGTTCATGATGTATACAATCGTCAACCAGCCATCACTTTAGGCGGTCTTCTGGGTCATATACACATCCATGTACTCAGCTCTTACTTGTCCAGTACACGGCTATGTGCGGAATCCGAGTACATGACATGTATTGAAGAGTACACTGTGTTTACTTAGAAAATTTCAAAATTATTTTTTTTTTTCAAAAAACAACCCCCGAAATAATGATCCATACTAGAATAGAGGATCTGGGTTTTACAAACATACCTCATTAAAGAAATTTGTCCATAAATTTCCCCTCTAAGAGTGGTGAAGAAGAAACATCAAACAACTTTGACCACTAGGATTGAATGTCATAATTCCCTCACTAATTTCACATCCTATACTCTCCTGTACTGCCATTGAAGCTGTAACAGAGGAATATTCCAACCAAGGGGAACCTTCATGTTGTGATCCAAAATCCATATAGGGTGATCCTCAATTAATGCATCATCCTCTAAATAAATCTATTTCGGTTGAAAAAAGTGAGATGGGTCTGAAAATTAATGTTATAGCTAAGAAACATTGAAGATGTAGTGCATGTTCTAATAACCATGAGGTAAGTACAACCGATAAGTAATCGGATTGACTCTCTACAAAACCTCAAATGACCCGACATATCTCAATGAATTCTTCACATGATTCATAATACTCATGTTTCCCATCCTTAGTGTGATATGTAAGAAAACTTCAACTTCGTCCTCGAACCCAGGAGGTCATCTCTATCAATCAGCATAAAATTTATACTGAGACGTTGTAGTGTTTATCCTCTTCTGAATCATATACATGTACTCAGTGGTCTCCTGGACAAGATGAGGTTCCCATAAAGTTGCCTATCTAATCTCACTCAAACATTGAGGTGATCAACATGTCCGACAATACAAATCCCCATATGGTACCATTTGAATCATTATCTAAAAACTATTATAGAAGTAAAACTCAACTAGGGGTATGTTTATGTCCCTAGAACAACAAAAATACAAGATGCATTCCCATATTTTGTACTCCAAAAACAAGAATTGTGAGCTCAGACTATCCATCTGTTTGTTGATGGTAAGATGTTCTCAGTAGTACCTATGTACCCAAAGCCATCTGTAGTCCCTTCCAGAAACAAGAAGTAAAACAGACATCCTTGACTAAAATGATAGAGTGTGTAACCCCATGAAAACATGCAATCTATCAAATTTACAAACATCCAATATCATCAACACTGAAGGTTTCCACGATCGTAATGAAATGTTCAACCTCTGTGAGTTTTTCACTAAAAAACCAAACCAAATCATTCCCTTGAGGCGACCTCGGTAAACCAATTATGAAATACTTCCAGATGTAATTCCACATCCCTTCAATAATGGGTAACATATATAAAATCCCTTATTGTCATTGATTCTCCACCTTCACCTACTTATAGATGGATCATCACATAAAAACCAGTAACATACCTCTTCGTACCTAGCCCCCGATACTGACGGTGAAGTTCTTGATATATCTTGGTGAGGCCATGATGAACATCCCAAACCAAGGAATGTGATTCTTGCATCAAATACTCGTTTATATCAATATAAACCCACAAAATTCCATGAAAATGTGAGATATCATCCTTTTCAATGGTCCGCCCAGGAGTAGGGTCCTCCCATGAAAAACACTCATGTAGGACTAGGCCCTCAAAATCTGATAGCTGCCTTATTCGCACTATCTCTAAAAGTGTAGAAGTAACAACTATAGAAGAAGAATATTATGCCCCTATATTTTGTGAACATTCAAATACATCTCAGATAATAGATCTATAAGATTCCACTCATCGTTGGCCTCCTAAATTTCATGTATTTGAGTACGCATTCTCAAAGCTTTAGCCAATGCATTTTCTTTCTTAGGCATTTTGTAAATCTCAATGTCAAAATAATGAACATACTAAATCAATCTTCATTGCCTCAAATTCTGATCACACCATGTAAAAATATACTTGAGACATTTTTGGTCAGTGAATTCCAAAAAAATTTCTCCAAAAAGATAACATCTCCAATAGTGAAAATCATGTTTAACTACAAATAACTCGAGATCATGTGTCGGGTAGTTCCTCTCATGTGGCCTCAACAACCCAGAACCATACACAACGACTCCTTCCCCCCTTCATAAGAACTTATCCCAACCTGATACTTGATTCATCATAGTAAATAGTGTAACTCTTTCGTGACTTTGGAAAAATTAGGATCAGTGCTACATTAAATCTCCCATTAAGATCTTGAAATGATGAATCGCATGAATCTATCGACAAGTACCTAACACCATTCTTATTCAAGACCATTAATGCCGCATCTAAGCATGAAATTTTCTATATAAAGTGCATGTAGTAACTAGCCTACCCAAGAAGACTCCTTACCTCAAAGATATTTTTCAGATGATCCTAGGAAACTAATTCTCTCACTTTTTCTGGGTCTATTGATACTCCTATCTCTAAGATAAAAATATCCAAGAAGTGAACATGGTTCACCCAAAAGTAGAATTTAGAGATTTTATCATATAACTTATTCTCTCATAGTGTATAGAAAATGATCTCAAGATGGGTGGAGAGGTTGTGTCGTGTGTGAGAGTACACCAATATGTTGTCCACAAAGACTACCATAAGAAATCCAAGAATGGATAGAACACTCGGTTCATCAATGCCATGAAAACTACTTCCATGTTAGTGAAACTGAACGGCGTAACTATATACATTTATAGACTAGACCTGGTTCGAAAGGCTATATGAGGTATATCTGATGTTGTAACATGCAAAAATGATAACTGAATCTCTAGTCAATCTTCAATAATTTTTGGGATCCTATAAGAAAATGAAAGTGATCCACAATCCCCAATAAGGGATATTAGTTCTTCACCTTAACATAGTTCAACTTTCGATATTCCACAAAAAGTCTAAGGGAACCATCCACCTTCTTCACAAAAAGGACATGATAACACCAAGGAGAAGTACAGGGTCAGATGAAAACCACTGTATGAAACTCCTCTAACTTCTTAATGAGCTCCTATAACTCTTGTGTAGCCATCGTATAAGGGGGAATGGACACTAGTTCCACTCTAAGAACATGATCAATAGGTAATTATACCTATTTATTAGGAGTTAAAACCTAAAAATTCAATTGGAAATACATCTATGAAGCAATACACTATATGAGGAAATCCTATATATGAATTCCCCTGGTCATCCATGTATAAACTAGAAATCTGGGATGTAATTTATCCTAACCCATGTTGCTTGGCTCCAGATCTGCTTGCTTCGATATCCCATTTTCCCTTGTGTATAAAATACCCACCCTCTGGTGACATAAAACTCACCCTATGATGATTGATGTCAACAAAATCCTAAAATAAGACCAATGATTATGTTCTTATAATGACATTGAAGCATGTCATCTAAATGTTATAGAAGTCCCATAAGAAGTGACACCCACCAACCTAAAGAGGGAAATCCAGGAATTGATGTACACTATCTGTTATAATCCCCAATGTACTATCTAGCATCATAAAATCCTCATATGTAAAGATACTGAACCCAAGGCACTCTACACAAGTAACAAATATAATATAATGGGAATCCCCTGTATAAAAAAATAATAGATGCTAAAACTGAGTCAAATAGAATCGTACCTCTAAACGTAGAGGTTCCAATATCCCGCATCAATTGGGCCTATTCCACAATAATGTTCTGACCTCTACTGCAACCCTTTGACCCTACATGACTATCCTGAGCTGACCCACACTATGATTTCTGACAACCTGCTGAGTGGATACCACAACCATGACCTCCTCCTAGATTTTAATATCCTTACAAGGTTTTGTTCCCTGACTAATTAAAAAACTGGTGGTCATGGATTTGAATGCAGTGTCATAGAAGAACCCCTATTACTATATGTTGGTGAGAAAAATATGGAAAATGTTGAAGGTGGTCTAATAATATGCATGATCGGAAGTCGACTGGGTCCTTCGGGCAATGTGGTCTCGTATAACCACCCTTCCCGCACTTGTTTCATACCACCTAGAAAACTAAAGATGCATCATGTGAAGGATCCCTACAATGCCTCCTTCTATTTGTTAAATGAGTACCATCCCTGGATGCTGAACTGCCCTAGCTCATAGCTCCCAACTCCCTCAGATTACACTCATTTATCAGTTCTTGGTTCAAAATATGAATTTATAATGTCATCCTGAAGACATTAACCTGTGATCAAATGTCATACCAGAGACCATCATCAAACCACCTAGCCATAGATAACTCATAACCTCCCAGTATCGGTGTTATGCATTGATGCTATGTAAAATGGGAAGAGTAACCCAAAACCAAAAGAGATCCCTGCTCCAAATTCTTGAAATCATGGGATTGATCGACCCTCAATGTCTCAATATAACATTAATCATAGATGGTCCTCTAATATACATTCAAATACATATCCCATTGATGTGTTTAATATGAGATAACATCTCACCATCTCTTGGAGGAATCACGTAGTAGGTACGTATCTAGCTTCACCCTACTCTCCGGAGGCATCTACAGATGCTGGAAGATAATGAGAGTGGCCTCCAACCATCACTCTCCAACCTATAGTCCTCTATCCCAAGATAACACGGAAGGATGAGGCAGCTGGAAAACCTAGGTCACCTCTTCCATAGGATGTGATGGATGTGTTGCTCCCTGGAATGTCTATAACATCTTTAGAGAGGCTTCATGAAACTGTGCATCATCACCTGTGTATGATAGAACATCTATTTCCATGATGGGAATGACGGTAGGGTCTTCTAGTAGTCCCTGATATATCCTTTCTTGTGTATTGTCATCTCCTTGTACCTAGAATACAACTGGAGGATGTCTCGGTGCCATGGCCATGTAAGGTCAAGTGCACACCATAGTTAATGATTTTCAGGGGAAAAAACTTATCAGTGCATGAATGGAATAGGAGAATGAAAACATTCCCTATTTTACAAAACATGGCTACACGGAATGAATAAATATCATAGAGTGTGTTACCTTTAAGACTTACATGGGCATGTACCTCTTCCAATCCTTGTCTTGTAACACCCCTACACACGGTGTGTTCCTCCTATGACACAATGTGTAATTGAAGTTTCCCTCCTGCCCAAGTACTTTGACATGGCTAAACCACATGGTGTCTTTCGGCACAACACTAAACTATGGGTTTACCCTAGATACAAAGTGTACTGTTTATGTCCCATCAATACGTGTCATTGGTCACATGTTAGGATACACACTTGACTCTAATTGGCATTCAAGAATGGGACATTGAGTGTGAAACCACAGTTTCATCCAACTGTGTCATTCGTTAGATGTCCGAACACACGGTTCTATACACCCCAACATGTAAAAATTGAGGAATGTCATGTTTAACCCATATCTTTAGAAATCCATGTATTATAACACACAATCAGTCACACGGTTAAAGACTACACAATGTGTATATACAGTACACGATGTGTACTTAGAAAAGGCTGTAACTTCTAGAGCCGAAGAACACATGGTGTGGGTTCATAACACCACACACTTTGTTGTCTAGGTTTCTGGATACTAAACTACTGAAATTACTCTATAACCCTCAAAAATATATATTATTTTCCAATTAATGAATATTCCAACCATTTAAATACCATAATATATCAAATAAATGTTTTTCATAATTTTTTCACATCATAACATGACATCATTCGACTAAAGATCAAAAACGTTACACTATATTCTGATTCAAGAGGTCCCATAACACCTCAGGGACCAAAGATTGGAATCCATCCAAATGAAACATTAAATATTCAAAAAATATATCTAAATAGATGGTATTCTATCAATTCATATACTACAACATCATTCATATATAGAACAATATCTATCACAACAACATGCAATCAGTAATGTGTCCTAAATGCCATGAGAAGAATGTATGACATGTGATCTCTAGAAAGTTCTTATGTGATGCATGAGATACAATACCCCCATATCATCAGGATTCAATAGAAATAGAACCACAATTATATCAATAATAACAACAGAAAACAAGTGCATCACCCAATGGTAAAATCATATCAACTGTAATAATTGAAAACCTAGAAAAATTGAAATATTCAAGGTAATAAGGATTTTCCCTATACACAGGTTAGATACTCGTGGTCACAACTAATTAACAACTACATACTCATTCGTATCCCAGTCTATAGGCTTTATACAGTATGATGAAGCAGAAAAGAAACTGCTTTGATAACACTTTGTAATATCTTTGTTTTGGGTGCCGCCAAAAGGTGCCCCATACTCAGCGGGTCACATGGCATCAAGCTCATTTCATGAAATTCCAGAGGCTAACTAATATATATAAATAATGATTCATATAACAAGTATCTATGAATGAATCCAAACAATTCACAATTCATAAAATACAATAATGAAACTATTATATAGAAAATAGTAAACTCCAATCGAAATCTGCAGCTTTGTCACATGCTCTCCAGCTCCAACATCGACCAAGTACCTGTTGAAGAAGGGATCTTTCCCTTTTATATACCTACAACCATATAATCTTTTAGGGCCCAAAAAAATGACCCAAATAGGGTGTGAGATTAATCCTAGTAGGAAAACACCAAAAGATCGATGCCTAACAATCAGTGAATATAAATATAGAAGCCAATAAGAAAAATGAAGCAAAATACTAGGAATTACACTAAACTAAACCACCATATATTATTCAATTAAATTAATTTAGATGTTTTAATTATTCAATATATTGAATAATTTGAACGTGGTATCTATCATTATCCCAGTATCCCATTATATAATAATAACAAACAGAGATTTCAAAGGACCATCTAAATAAACAAGTAAGACTGAGTCCATGCTTGTGATTTGGCTAGGCAGATTCATCACAATCATTCAATTATTCACAAGAAACCCTCCAGGAATGTTCTCATAGCCTCACCCCTCTGGCATAACATACTAACATTTCAACAAATAATAATCATTATATGAGAAAAACCACACAGTCTAACCCCTTTGGCCCCATGAAACACTAATCAATTACAAACAACCACCTGGGTAGATCTCATTCTCTATACCCCTTAGTCTATGTAGTGACAAAAAAATATAATGACCCTCTATCATCTCTCAAAGTCAATTACCTATGATCCAACATTCATTTAATAACTACCCTCTAAGTAGATCTCATTGTCTAACCCCTCTTGTCTATAACCACCCGACAACACTCACAGTCAATACCTCTAGTTCAACATAACAACAATTACACATAAAAGTCCCTATCTTGGGAAGCTTTGACAGTCAATTCCCCTTGGTCAAACATTAACAATGCGACACACATGAATCTCATATGATCTGCAACTCTATCATTAAAATACGAGGCATGGAAAGAAACCAATACCTTTGGTTCATTGTCTAACCCCTCTTGTCTATGACCACCCGACAACATTCACAGTTAATACCTCTGGTTCATAATAACAACAATTACACATAAATGTCCCTATCTTGGGAAGCTCTGACAGTCAATTCCCCTTTGGTCAAACATTAACAATGCGATACACATGCATCTCATTTGTTGAAATTCCAGAGGCTACCTACTATATATAAATAATGATTCCTATCACAAGTATCTAGGAATGAATCCAAACATGTCACAATTCATAAAATAAAATAATGAAACTATAGTATAGAAAACAGTAAACTCCAATCGAAATCTACAGCTTCGTCACATGCTCTCCAGCTCCAACATCACCCAAGTACCTATTGAAGAAGGTATCTTTCCCTTTTATATAATTACAACCATATAATATATTGGGGCCCAAACACATGACCCAAATAGTATGTGAGATGAATCCTAGTAGGCAACCACCAAAATATTGCTCCCTAATAATCAGTGAATATAAATATAGAAGACAATAAGAAAAATGAAGCAATATATTAAGAATTACACTAAACTAAACAATCCTATAGTATTAAATTAAATTAATTTAGATTTATTAATTATTAAATATATTGAATATTTTGAACATGCTATCTATCCTTATCCATGTATCCCATTATATAATAATAACAAACAGACATCTTAAAATACCATCTAAATAAAAAAGTAAGACTGAGTCCAAGCTTGTGATTTGGCTAGGCAGATTCGTCACAATCATTCAATTATTCACAAGAAACCCTCTAGGAATATTCTCATAGCCTCACCCCTCCGGCCTAACATACTAACAAGTCAACAAATAATAATCATCATACGAGAAAACCCACACAGTCTAACCCCTTTTGTCCCATGAATCACTAATCAATTATAACCAACCACCCGAGAAGATCTCATTCTCTATACCCCTTAGTATATTTAGTGACAATAAAAATATAATGACCCTCTATCATCTCTCAAAGTCAATTCCCTATGATCCAACATTCATTTAATAAATACCCTCTATGTAGATCTCATTGTCTAAACCCTCTTGTCTATGACCACCCGACAACACTCACAGTCAATACCTCTGGTCCAACATAACAACAAATACACATAAAAGTCCCTATCTTGGGATACTATGACTGTCAATTCCCCTTGGTCAAACATTAACAATACGATACACATGCATCTTATGTAATCTGCAACTCCATCCTTACAATATTAGGCATGGAAAGAAAGAAATCCTAACTTGCTTCCAAAACCCAATGACCATAATCAATCAAACACTGGATACACATTCATAAACAAGGTATAAAAACTTATTCATAAAAAAATAACCTTTTTCAATCAAACACCTCATAAAAGGTCTTAAACGGGGTTGAATTACAAAACACACAATACCGTAAAGATAGGTATTTGGATCTTAAGCATACATAATCCAAAGGCAACCAAAGAAAGGAACAAACCACCGACCTCAATGTTATATATGAACACTATTGAATGTCAGACCATGAATTGGACAATAAAGACATAAATCTATGAAAATGGTAAAAAAAATCAACCGAAAATAAATCATTAGAGATGAGAAATCAGGAAGGCAGGTTATAGGAAAAGAGAGAACTCGCCGGAGGGAATCCAATGCACATGGTGATGTATCAATTGGAAATTGGATGGGGGAACATGAGAAACATGAATATATTCAACTGTATGTCAATATCATGTACAAGATAGGGGAAGAAGAAGTTTATTCTGAAGATGAGACACGACCACAATCTGATTAATTAAATAAAAATAATAGTAAAGGGAATGTAAATTTAATGTACACACTGTGTATTAGCCTCAACCAGACTCCACTTTAGGTGGTGTTCTAGGTCACCTAAATGGTTGTGTACTCGGCCCTTATAAGATTATGATATAGCTACACGCCGCAACTGATTACACGACCTATATTTAGTATATTTCTGAAATCATCATTTTTCATAAAAAACAACCCCAAATAAAGATCCATAAAGTAAATGAGTATTCGGGTTCTTACACATGCAGAAACCATTGTAATTCTGACCCCATTATCAAAATGACACAATTTTCATTCCAACACTATTGTCACATTGAAACCATTTTCATACTAACACTATTAGTGTTATGAAAAATTTGTCTTTCTAATATCGATAACACACTTTTTTCTATAGGTTTTATGATTTTATCAAAATGAAACAGTTTCATGAAAATTGTAGAACATGGTTCACGATTTCACGATAGTGTAAATTCAGAAGCCCAAAATGATATAAATTTGAATCGATCCAATATACTCCATTACCTATACACTCTGTCGGTGGAATGGATCTTAGAGACAAAATTCATTGTTTTTAATGATGTTGCAAGATCAAGGATTTCATGATTTCTTCGCAAAAAATTATAGAGTTTTATACCTAACATAGGTATATGAATTTTACATGAATAGATAACTTCTTTTGGATGGAATTTATGTATCATGGGTGAATTCAACTATAAAAGGGATGAGAATTTCATTATCTTGAATACAATGCGATGAATGTCTTAATGTTCCTCATGAAGTAATGTTTGATGATTTACAAGTTAATTCTCTTTCTAAAAGTAAACTATTTTGTTATGAGATAGCTCTGATAGAGCTAACTAGAAATGAGGAAAAAATGAAACAAATTGCATCAGAATCAAATGTTGTGTGTAGAATTTTATTTATGTCTATTCAGGAAAATATTCTTCCCAGTAAATGGTACTTTGCTTCTCTTAAGTGTCAAGATGTATACATGGTGTATTTTCTACAGAAATGGGTTAAATGGAATTAATGCAAATATCATATGGTTCACATAAATGAGATGATAAAACAGATTTTTATGTCAATTTCTTATTTATATTCTAGAATTATTTTAGTAATGCTAAAGGAGAATGGATGTGTAATTGAAGTTGATGATATTGTAGTCAGTGAATGTTGTGGAATCTTTTTATTTTATGACATATGTAAGAGAATGAAAATTAACTAGAACCCATGGAGAATGTAATGGGTTGGTTATGAAGATATACTATTTGAAATGTTCAATCATATATATAATCCATTTATACCAATGGATCCAGTCGATTCGCTACTCGGTCTAGATGAAATAGTAATCTATTCTTCAAATGAGTAGGAGGAGCCTACTACTCCTATCAAAGATGTGGGATCACTAGTTGAGGATAGAAGTGAACCAGACATGAATCGACTAACAAAAAGAGTCTCTATTGGACCTCCTAGTACACCTTTGGACATACCTTCTCATGAACCTATTATGTAATCAACTATGAGTGAAGAAACCGATGTTGAAGGTAGTGTAGAATATGTCAGTGAATCTAGTAAAGAAGATGATGAAGAAGAAGAAGCTGGTAGTGGTGAAAGTTGTTCATAATTACGTAGGGAAGAAGATGATGATAATGTTTATGACTAAGATGGTGATAAAATGGATGAAGATATTAAAAATGAATAATGTAGTGAACATGGCAGTGATAGTGAATCTAGTCATCCTGATGGGAATCTAGATGCTATTAGTTGGGATATTGTTGAATCTAATTTTGGTGTATCTATTGAGGGTGTTGTTCATGGTGAAAATGGTGTTCCATACAAACATGTTTCTCAAGTTTTATATACTAGAAAATGAATTGTACCTAAAGAGAAGAAACTGAGAATGGAAGCATTAAGTGGGTGGGGGTAAATCTGCCAGTAAAGCTGAAACTGGGGGGAGCCTCACGGAAGAGTAGATCAAGATGATGAAGAGAATCAAATTGTAAGAGTATGTCTTGATACTCTTACTCAAATGAATTTTTATATTAAGGATGAATTGGAGAGGAATCATGGGAATGTGGACCTGGGATTAGATTATGAAGATTTAGATGATGATGTTATTGAACAAACTCCAAGGAAACTAGTGGATGAGACCTCTTATAGTGACCTTGTCAGAGAAGCTGGTTTTGAAAACATCAAGTAGGACATTTGTTCCTCTGAGACATGTAGTACATTCTAAGACGACATCTGAAATTGATGAATCCAGGTGGTAAAATAAATATTTGACTGACAGTTTGAATGATATCCAATCTATGAAAGATGATGTAAGGAAATCTCAATCTTCTAGTTCTACTCCTGCCTCAACCAATTGTCTCAAGATGATGCTGCATCAGTTTCCAAGATAGTGATAATATAAATTCATCCAAATTTTATTACAACTACAAAAGGAATTATGAAAAAAAACACCATGTTAGGGAATGAGATAAAGAAGTTAACCACATGCATCAATGATTTAACCACTTAGTAGAATAATAAAATAGAATGTGTCATGAATGGACTCAAGAATATTTTTTCTCATATTAAATATCTTGATTTTTCCAAAATTAGAAAATAATTTATGGATAATTCCTCATCTTCCCTTGCTTCAACCATTGCACCACCTATTCATCCTTCACAATCTATAGAGCTATCAACTGTCAGATTAGGTTTAAAAGAAGATATGCAAGACTTAATTACTATTATGTCCAAGCTTTAAGACACTTCATATAATGTGAATGATCATAAAAAGAATTATAAAAGGAGTGCTTCACACACTCATGAATATATGACCAAAAATATTAATGATTTTTTGTTCAAACTCATCACAAATAATCCAATGAATAGTCTGTTTATGTAATTAGAACCCAATATTACTCTTATTCTATTGAAAGATGCATTTATGGATCAGATTCAAAATATAAGATAATTCACTACATTTTTTGTAATGTTCATAGAAAAGAAAGATGATTTTGAGAAGGAAATGAAATTTGGTGGAGAGATCATTTAGAAGTTCATCAATCAGTTAAAACCATATCTACAAGTCCAAAGTGAATCCTTTTTGGTGCCTCCTCCTGCACCACTTAGACCTAATGGTTTAGTGCTTGCTCTAGCTCAAATTTCAGTTTCTCAAGATCTATCTCAGATTAGAGCAATCATTACAATGCATGTTCTTCCTTGGATTCTATCTCAGCAAAGTCATACCATTTCTTCTATTGTTCTTGAATCAGTTACTCTACCTCCTTTAAAAATCTATTTAGAATATCGTTCTTCATAGCTTAACGCTTCATCATGACAATCCATTAATCCATATTACAAGGGAAAGGTAAAACTTTACCCTACCATATACCGTGGAGTGTTATTTTTTGATAGGGATGAGTCATTGTACTTTTTCTAATTTAGTGTAATTTTCTACGGAATGACATTTCACTATTTATACTTTTCTATTTTCATTGTTCCTTTCACAATCCCCATTTTTCTAATCCCAAATGAGGAAAGATTTAATTATGAATTTTTTAAAATTGGTGAGAATTATTAAAACTTATTATGAATTTAATCATTACTATGTATTTAGGAATTATTATCTATGATACTTTTCACTTCTTATAATTAGAACTCATAATCAGATTTTTTGCATTCATTTTCCCCAATTTCACCTCATAATTCAATGATTTGTGATTACAAAAAGGGGGAGATTGTTGGCCCATTGATGTTGTTGGCCATTATCACTAAATATAAGTGTTTTAATTATTGTAAATCATGTCATATATTAACATATATCTTACATCATGTCTGATCTTATTATGTCAATGAATTATCAGGAATTATCATATCATTTAAATCATAAAACTATTTATGTGTGTTTAAGTCAAAACAAGATTATAACTATTAATCTATGTGTAATTATGGGTGTTAACATTATCTGACATTTCTAAACAATAAGACATATAAAACAACTAAAATTATCTATGTATGAGTCACTGACACCAAAAGATAGATGACTCAACAGCAAACATATGACTCATTGATAGATAGTTCAAACATGAAAATGTTCTAAGTATATAAAACTGACACTAATGAAAGGACTCATAGTTGAAATGAGTCACTAATACATCAATTGTCACACCGAAACATATGAATCACTGTTTTATATGACTCATTGACACATACAAATCACCATTTTATATGACTCACTGATGGAGATGACTAACTGTTGTATATGACTCACTGACCCAAATGACTCAATGTTTCAAATGACTCACTGATGGTGATGACTCACTATTTCATATGACTCATTGACGTAGATGAAATATTGTCAATCCATGTGACCTACCATTTAACGGTTATTCCAATGCAAGGACTCATTGTCAGTTTAAATGAGTCATCAATACAACAACTCTCTCACTGAAAAAAAGGAAGGACTCTCTGTTGATATGAGTCATTGTTTGTTCAACTCTCTCGCCAACAGTAGGAACAAGTCACTGATGTAATGAGTAACCAGTGTATGGAAAGTTCAATAGAATGAAATACCGATGGGTTGATACACTGATATATGGAGACACCGACAAAAGTATACACCAACAAACGATTCACCGATTTACTATTTAAATATACATTTAATAATATAATTTTCAATGGTAATATTTGTGTCTTTTAATGATACTTAAATATATTAAATTTCTATGTAGGACTTTTGAAATATTTTATAAGGTATAATGAACCTATAAACTTGGAATGTAATTTCTCGTGGTTGGACCTCAAAGACAATAAGTTTTTTTTAAGAGAGAAGATATACAGACGTACAGTGGTGTGATGTGGTGCATGCCTATATGATAGAGATATACTAATGAAAATCCACAACCACTATAAACCCAAGAAAAAATAAAGACACACGAGGAAATTTCAACCGATATGAAAAACAAATTGAAAAATCACATCAGCATGTCAAGGAAAGAGATAAATTTACATGCAGAACAATACTTACACATGGAAGACAGAATATGATACCTTGTATTATGTCAACATCCACAAGAGGACATAATATTTACTTCTTCTTCATCCAACAAGACCAGAGTTGCATAGTGCAATACACAGAGCCTTCTAAATCCTTTCAAATGTTTTTTTCTTTGTTTTCTGCAATTGTACATACTTTTAATCATTGTGTGTATCTTTCTGTTAAGTAGACATTATCTCCTTTATAAAACTAAAGGATACAAGATATCCTTCCAATCATTCCATCTTACATATGTTAACACCCATAGATAAGGGTGTATGACGTCCACGTGTGACTTGGTATTTTGAACCCATGAGGTATTATGTAAGAGGTCTTGTGACCTAGACAACCTGTGTGCTATTGTGAAACCTGATCTAGGGTATGGGTAAAACTATTTATTAATTTAAATTTCTTAGTTTCATTTTATCACCAAGTGGATAGGAATATCATTTTTCTTGAGACAAAATCTCTTATTTCATTTCAGTTATATTTTTTCCTTTTAGTTTTACTCTGTTTTATCACATATTTCTTAAAACAAAATTGAACTGTAATAGTTTTTCTTAGAAAGTGTTTATAATAGTATTTACTTATTTGGTTGGTTTTGAATGTTTAGTAATTTTTAAAATTGATATAACTGAGAACTAATCAATCATTTGGGAAATTAATGGAATAGTCTAGCCATTATAAAATTACTACTACCTAACTAGGTTGTTGATTTTTTAATATTGGGGGAACATTAAAGTATACTTGTTACAAAATGTTTTATGAATACTCAATTCACCCCTCATGAGAAAATTAGTTAGACCAAAATGTTTTTTCATTGGTTAGTTATGGTTATGATTACATAATATATTCCTATAATATATATATATATTCCATGATTTGGTTAATATGGTATAATATTATGAAACCCGATGGTTTATTTACACAATGGATTTTTTTTTATGAAATGTCATGGAAAACTATACTTTTTAAAGCTAAATATGATCCAGTATTAGTATTGCAACTTGTATAGATATTTTGGTAAAATCATAAAAGGATTTATTCTCACATCATATATTTTCATTTTCTATTTTTTAGATGTTGTTTTTCAAAGACATGTGTAACAGGATGTAAATTATGTAGTATTATAGTTTATCTTGTTGGTCGTCACCTTTATAGTTGGATGGTTTGGTAGTGAAGGATGGTCAGAAGGAGACATGTTAAGTCTCATTGGGTTTTATTTTCATGTACATGTCGTTTGGAATTATTTTGTATATCTCATTGATAATGTTCAGCTATATCTACTATGTACCATGTCCATTTTCCTTTTTCAGGTTTTAGATGAGACATGTTTCTTCCTTTTTGTATTAAATCACACTAGGACGGACCACCTATGGTGACTTGTTTAGTTGACTGAGGGGTGTTCGTTACATTATAAACTAATGATTTAGTTAATTTAGTGATGAATGAATTTTTTATATATATTAATATTTATTAGGTTTATTTATAGATTCAGTAATAATATGTAGGAAAATATGTGCTTCACTTATAAAAATTTATTTATTTCAATTTTTGAGTGATTTATATTTCATAGAGATAAATGTTTTTTTGATCCTTGAACAATATATGATCAAATATTTCTGGTAATTAGGGTTAAATTTGTGTTAGTCATATAATTAAGTGCTCTAATATTTATGTTTTACATTTCCTATTTTTTTGAGGTTTTATTGATTTATGCATGAAGGATTATTAATATTGAAGATTATTTGATCATGGAGAAACCATAATATTTTTGGAAAATGTGAAAATATTTTAGGAAACAGTTTTCATCATTTCATGGATCATATTTTCCATACAATTTTAATTTTAGTGATTTATTAATTAAGAATTTAACATAATATTTCATCTTATGGAAAATGGAATGAAATTGATATTTGAAAAGTTTGAAACATGGAACCAAAGGATAAAATGATTTTTATGGATTTAGTAAAACTAGTTAAAAATATTTTATTATATTCTCATTTTGGATTGTAAAATAATATCACATATCTAGAAAAAGGATCTAGAAATTAAAATTTCAATATTTTATAGTAATTTAAAATTCATTTATGAGCTCTTCTCTATTTGGGGAAAACTATTTTGTAATTGATTGATTCTCTTTTGATGAACTTCTTCATCTAGAATGTATAACATTATTGAGAATAATTCTCATCCCTATTAATAAGGATTTAAATTAAATTTCCATATTTTTACTTCCTACATGTGTTTACCTTTTTGGGGAATCTAAATATGGTTTATTCCTAGAGTACTTCATTTTACTAATTTCTCATTTTCAATGGGACGACTTATTTTACATTTTTATGATGCGGGTTTTTAGTAAAGGATTTATTAAATATTAAAATTATTTTTTAATTTCATGATAATTTGTTCTACCAACCAAAAATAATTTCCTAAAGTCATCCATTTTGATGTGTTATAGTTCAATATTTTTTGGGTTCTTTTGAAAATCAAGCTTTTAAAACACCCCATTCCCCTATTAAAATTTGTATTTAAAATGTTATAATTAATTTTTAAACATCATAATTTATTTTTTTCAGGAGTGGAGATATATTTTTGAATATAATTCTCCTTTAAGATTGTGGGTAGAGGGTAACAACCAATGATTTTAAAATTTATTTTTTCCAAAAAATAATTTCTTTAATATAATGTACCACAAAAAATATTGAGCATTAGATGAAACGTGATATACTATAAAAATATTCATTGAAATCAAAATATTTTTTCTATTCTGTATGTATTATTCATTTTTTTGGATTTCCCTTTTCATTGGTTGCATATTCCATAAAAATAATTAAGTGGATTACTATAATTTTTATGTCAGTTATTTCTTGTAATTTTCATTATAAAACCTATAATTTAGTGTATTATTTTGGGGATTTACAAGTCTTGTAATGGGGTTACCTAACATGTAACTATCACCTGGACCATATCATGAAATGGGTACACAACATACAAGGATACACACCACGTACATATTACATGGCATGTGAATATTAAAAATCCATTTTAATTCTGGAATTATCCATTTTCAGCTAAAATTAAATATGATAATTTACATGAAATAAATCAGTATTACACATAATGTAATTATTGTGGAAGGTTATTTTAAATATTTTTCACAGTTGGTTTCGTTTTTAATTGACTTTCATTGATCTATCACATCACTATGAACCTTCCTTATGTTATTTGTGGTGTTTTTGATGACCTCCAAAAATTTTTGGTCATCCGTTTGAAGATAGATCATTATATTGGTTGCGGTACACCTCTTAGAGAAATATGTCCACTTGTATCTTCCATATATCTCATTTTTCTGTATGGAGTAATATAGATCTCCTTGTGATTGATAAATTTAAACTCCACATTCTTTAGTCATGACTCTTGGTTGTGATCCTAAATCTTCTGTGCCTTCTTTTTCTATTGGAGAGAACTATTTTAGGTGTTGCATTCCGTGATTAATGGTAGATTGTTCCATTATAGATTTTCCATACCATTAAATAATTTTCTTGATTGATTTGGATTAAATTGATTCCAATTAATTTCTGAAAACACAATTTTATTTCAAATGTAAATGAAATTTATATGCTATGGATTTTTTAAAAATCCGGAAATTCTAATTAAAATGAAATTTAGGGATTTATATGAAATTTATGGAAATTATGAAATGATTTGTTGATTAATTTATAAATTGTATTAAATTGAATTAACAAAAACCTATGATTTTTTAATTGAAAATCCATGAATTCATGAAAACCCATGTTTTTGTTTTGAAGGTTATTTGAGATTTTGAAAAATGAAATAAGGAAATTCAACTACGAATGTGTTTGGTTTGAAAATGAGATGATTTACCCAATTTTATAATTATTGATTGAGAACATATTATCTGAAGAAGATAGTGGGTTATATGTGAGAAGTATGATTGGATTGAAATTCCCAAGCAATGGATTAATGATGAAAAATATAACAAATCCATGGTTCATATTGATTATCCTCAGTAGGAAATTGAGGAGTCATATTTTTTTTGAACGTAATGGATGACTTCACACATGATTACTTATGATCAATACTTTTAGAAGTGTTAGGGTCCTATTACTAGATACTACCATAATGTAGGTAATATGACCATGGTGTTTCTTGTCGTTTTCATTACTTATATTTCATTAATATAAAACTATTTTACTCATACTTATTGATTAATATAATATTTTTTATAAATTATTTAATAAAATATTAAATGTTATTTCCATCAAATTGAAATGGAAGTATGTTTTGTCTTAAATAGTAAAATTTACTACCATGTGTATTTTGATTAAAACAGAATGCACAAATATTATTATTATTATGGAAGAGTATTATGAACACATGGTGAGACTATACTAGGTTTTTTATCTCACACCCTTCCATTAACTTTGGGATTTTGTTCATTTTCTCCTATAAGGTCCGAGTAAAGGGAAAAACCTAACAGGAGGATGGAGATAATCATTTTCATTTGGGGATTGTAGTGATGTTTTCTTTGGGAAGTTGAGTTTGTCTTGTCAATTATTGAGTACACTGAGGATGTAATATTTGGTTTTTGATATACCTTTTTGGAATCCAGTACTATCTAATTTTTTAGTTTTTCATCATATTGATATTTATCATTTTAATCTATTGTTTGGTAGAAAATTCAAACCAACCTTTATATTGCCTAATGATAGATTCTAGTCACCAACTCAGGGGGATCAAGAACAGCCTTCAGGATAAGTTGTTGTTTTCTTAGGTATCAGCGTACCAAGATATCTAGGATTTTTCATGAGATAGTGGTATCAATGATACAAGTTTAGAATATCTCCTTGATGTCTTCATGTACTTAAGAAATCATTTTGGGATGATTAATATTTTAATGTCTTTAGTTTTTTTTATGTTGTGTATCTTCATGCCTATGAGAAGAATTATAAATAGGGTACAATATGAAGTTACTATTTATTTAAAGTGATAGAATCCTCCCATGGAATAGAAATAGGTTGGGGTGGTGTGCATGTATACCAGGCTCTAGGACTTGAACCATCACCCATACCCACAAGTTCTCTAGTTGTGGATCCTGAGTGGTATAAATACCGAAATTGTGCTCACATGCAACTTAAATAGAAACCCCCAACATTCTAAGGGTCAAATGATACTCAAGAGGATTAGAATTGGTTGATAAAGATATTAATTGACTTTTTTTTATTTTAAAACACCAAAGTTATTAATGTAAATTATTCTACCGTTAGGTTATAAGGACCTATAAAGATATGGTGTGATACCATTTTGATGAGGAAAGAGCTTTAGGGTTTAAAGAGGAAGCAATCTACAATAATTTTTATTGAAAAGATCTATCTAGATTTTATGAATATTTCTAATCCTATGGAGTTTTTAAAAATAAATAATCATAATAAGACTATGAAGGAATATAAAAATCACATTGATGATATTGTACATATTTAACATGATATTTTATCAAATGAGAAGATGGATACTCAACTATGCAATCTGGATCTTCTATATAATATCAAATATCATAATTTAGTGATGAATATGCATTCTTATGAAACAATTATTAATAGATAAATGATGGTTAAACTTGATCTGGATGATATGTCAGGGTTGATTCGAATTCATTTTTTCTCTCAATGGAATTTCTATGAGCTCCCTTAAATGGAATAAAAATCATGATGAATCTCATAGTTGATTTTGACAACATGATTCTATTAGGCCTCCAATAGTGCTTGGAAGAGTCCATTTGACTTGATTCAGGTGTGGAAATCCTAGATATTCTATATATGTTTTAACTAAGGCACCTAATATATGTTGGTCATGTAGATGATTAGGTATCTTGTAGTTGTTATTTTATATCCTCTCCTCCCAACATTATGGACCAAACACATTAAGACCAAAAGCTATTTTAGTGAAATATCATTCTTAATGTTCTAAGGTGTTCCAGCCACATGAATCTATAATGAGCCTTTCATGCAGTGGAAGAGTCTCCAGAGGATATAGATAAGTATAGAATGTATATGAGAGATTCCATCGCTATTTCTTCATCTTTAGTGACCGCTTTATTAGATACTGGTGCATCTCATTCATTCATTTTGACTCATATTATGAATGTACTATATCATTATATGAAACATTTATCTTATATGATTGATATTACATAACCCATTGAAATAAACTAAAGGATATCTATTATCTGTCTTGTGTTTTTTCTTTATCATATATTCATCGTACTAGGTATTTTTTAGTTATCCACATTATACATCATGATGTCATTTTTGGAATGGAATGGATCATTGTTAATAAATCATGAATTGATTATTATATTTTATGTGACCCCCTTACTACACATGTTGGGGTGTTATGTGTTTTTCAGGGAGAACTGTAAATGAGGTAATTGGTGACATACCATCTTATCCAGAGTTGGTGAATGTATATTTGTTTTTTCTTCTTATTTGGAGTGGGAATCTTGGAGTGATGACCACAGTCCAGTTTTCATCATGATCCATGATTTGTTATCCCTTCAACCATCTTTGTGTTTCCACCAATAAGGGTGGTAGTGATTTCTTTTGATTTAGTGCATAGTACTCAACAGATTCCTATACCTTTCTACCAAATTCCACCCGTTGAAATGAGAGAGTTCAATACAAAACAATAAAATTTGTTAGTGAAAGGCATTATACACCTTATTAAGTCAGAATGGGTGGAAGCTATTATTTTTTCTAAGAAATAGGATGTAGCAGTTGTCCTATGCATTGGTTATTATAAACTCAATAATATAATGTTAAATAATTAGTATCTGTTTCCAAAAATTGAAGATATGATACGAAACCTCAAATGGGAGAAGTAGTTTTAGATGATTGATATTCAATCAAGTTATCACCAGTTTAGAATAAAATTATATTACATCAATAAACCTACATTCTATAGTATTTATAATCATTATGACTACCTTGTCATGGAATTTCGATGAACAAATGATTATATTGTATTTATTGTTTTAATAAATGGGATAATCCATGATTTTAATGATGTGTACATGGTTCTATTTGGGTATGACATACAGGTTTACTCTATGTTATAGGAGGATCATATATGTCCCCTGATATCAATATTTTAATTTTAATGAAGTCAACGACATTATTTCAAGTTATCAAAATGAGATTTTTCTATTCGGGAATGGTAGATATTTTTACACATAGTATCAAAACAAGGTATTTTAGTTGATCTTGAAAAGGGTAATCATGTTATGATAAGGGAGAAACCATAGAATTTTTTAGAGATTCTTGAATACTTATCTTTTCTTGATATTATCACAAGTTTCTAATGGATTTATTTTTCTTCTCCGATGTCCACTATAACTAAAAAGGGGGTGATGTTTCCTTGGTATGAGAAATGTCAATGTTCTTATGTTGATCTATAATTTATTTTTCTACTTATTTTTTTTAATATTCTATATGATGGAAAAGGCTTTTTCATATTCAATGATTCATAAGGTTTTTGTTTTGGAATTGTTATTATGCATGGTGATCAAGTCATTGGCTATGGATCTTGATAGATTAAGCCCCATGAGATGAATTATCCTACCCATGACCTTGAATAAGCTACCTTTATTCATGAACATAAGTTTTTGTGGGCTTACTATATATAAAATAAGTTTAACAAGTATTCAGACCACATGATCTTGAGTTATATCTTCTCTCAAAAAAATTTGAATATCCCCAAGAGGAATTAGGTGGAGTGATTGAAATCTTTTTCTTTTATAAAATTATATACCATGATGAAAGGGAAATAATTTGTTGATGCAATGAGAATGAATCTTCTAACCCAATCCATCAATGAATAATTTGATTATTGGGACAATATATCCCTTTTGGGATAAATTCATAGATGAGATCATGAAATATGGGTCGAGGATGTTTTTGTCAATGTTCATTTGACCTCCTCTCATCCCGAGATGATCTTTAGGAACATAATCTTGATGATGTTTTCATATAATTAAAGAATATTTATTTTATGCAGATTGTAGTTGATTTCCAGTTCTCCATAGTGGCTATTATTTGTTTTGAGAATAATTTTCTTAAGAATATTCCATCAATTAATGATATCATGGGGGATTTCCATAATTCCTAGTGGGTATTTCACCTATGAAGAAAAAAGATATTCTATAAAATGAAGTTGTGTTTCTGGTGGAAATGTTTCAAAATATACATCAGTAAATTTATTTTTGGAATATTTATTATCCAATATGTAATGGATGTGGATGAAAGACCTTCAAGTGTGTTTTTGAAAATATCAAGTGACAACCTGGATGTATGATAATATTTCTAAGGACTTTGTGGTTTTGTGGACATGTACCACAAGAAAGAAGAATGGGAAAAAGGTTTTGATCGATAAGATGACCAAATTGGCTCACATTATACCATTTAGAGATCCAACCAAAGTTGTGGAGATGAGAAATATATATTTATGTGATATTTTTAATTTTCAAAGAGTTATATCTTCTATATTCTCATATTGAGAAACATGTTTCACTTAATTCTTTAGGAGAGGCCTCAATGATGAACGAGAACCCTAAGATCATTTGAGTACGAAATACCATCCATAGACATATGGATAGATATAGAGAACTATAATTTTTTTGGATAATTTGATTTATTTTCCCATGTACATGATTTTGGTGAGTCTTTGGATGACCATTTTTGAATTGTTGAGTTTTTTTATGAAAATATATAGCATTACCCAATTAGAATGGATCCTTTTGAGTCCTCATATGTTAGGTTGTGTAAATATCAATTTTATTTATCAGTTTTTAGTGAGTGTTCCATGGTTGGATTGATGCTTGTTCTGTGAGATCACAAAAAAATCAAGTGTTTCATCCAAGGGTGATGACACGACAAATATAGTATAAATCAAATTCATATTTTCATTGTAATCTGTTATTGTTTTTAGTTTTTGATCATGTGTTCCTAAATGTTTCAACTCATTTAATTCATTTGAGGCTTCAGAGGAAAGGGAATCATGCTCCTTGTATTGTGGGAACTTTTGAGGTTATTTTATAGGTGAAGAAAGAAGCTTACCATTTATCACATTATCCATATTTGATTTTGATACATAATGTGTTCCTGGTATCATGTATATAAAAGTTACATTCTAAACTATCTTAAGTATCGAGTTTGAAGGATTTTGATGTTGAGCCTAATTTTTCCGTGACTGAGTATCCAGTCGGGAATGGTGATTCTGAGAGCAAGGAAAGTGATTGGTGGAAGATACCTCCCGTTCATGTGATATTGTATCATGTTTTTTATTCAACTAATATGTGGGAGCACGAGGCATGTATGAGAGCATATTGGCATCAACTTTTTGATATGTACATTTATTTATTGGATTTTTGGGGTCACATTATTTTATTGTGGGGAAGATTTAATGACCCATTATCTATCTTTCATGTTTTTTATCCATTTTTTTGGTATTCCATTTTTATTGGTTGTGTAATGCCGTTAATTATTTTTGAGGATAACTATAATGGTGAAGTCAGTAATTTTTTGGAATTTTCATCCTAAAATCAATAATTTGTTCCATCTAGTGTGAATTTACACATGATGAAACAAGGTTAGATAATATGTAATAATTAATTGATTGATGTCATGAAATTGTTTCATAGCATGAATGGTTAAACACCATGTACATATTACACACATTTTAAATATTAAAAATATCATTTTAATAAAAGGAGACAACTTTTTCAGTGTAAACATAATATGAGATTTTACATGATGTCAACCGATGTTACATGTTGTGTAATTATTAGGATAGGAATATTTAAATGTACTACATTAATTATTCCATTTTCAATATACCTAAAATAATCCATCCTTTGAGCCATATACTTAGTTAATTTTTGGAGTATTTTAATACCTTCGCCCATTACGAATCATCTGTTTAGAGAATTATCATCATGCGTTTTGCGGTGAATCTCTATGGGTAAGATGTATTCTTATATCTTTCAGTTATCTCCTTTTAGAAAATGGATTTTGATATATCATGATGGGATTGATAGATATACATGTTTTTCAATATTATCACTTGGTTGTGTTCTTATATCATCCAGGACTTCTTTATCATTTAGCAGGCCTCGTTTTGAGGGTTTCATTCCAGGATTAAATTTAGTTAGTTCCATTTTCTATTTTCTATATTAATAAATCCTTAAATTTAATGATTTTATTTATATTTCTTTAAATTAATTTTTGAAATCTAAATTTGAAGTAAATTTTGGATGAAATTGAGATAGTACGGATTTTTTGAAGACCCAAAATTCCGATGTAATTGTAATTTGTATCATGTTTTAAAATTTGTAGTTCTATGATATGTTTTGAATATTGATTAATGAAAATTGGTTAAATAGAATTTATAAAATTATATGATTTGTTATTATTGAAAATAAAATGTATTGATAAAATTACAATGTTTTTGTTTTTATAGTGAATTTTCATTTTGAAAAGAAAAATTCAGAATTGACCTTTGAATTATGATTGATACAAAATGAAATCAATTCCCCATTTTTTATTAATTAACTTGGGGCATGTGGTCAAGGCTAGTTTATGGGTTATTTAGGATAAGAATGGTAGGATGGAAATTCGCTGGAAATGGATTGACAAAAAAATATCTAATTAAATCATAGATTTCAATGAGTATACCCAATTGGATATTGATTATTCATATTTGGCCTGAGCCTGAGGGGTGTGTGTAAACATGTTTATCCGCGATCAATTAATTGGAAGTTGTGAGGATCCTATAATTATAAACTGTCATACCACATGGAAGATGAGCCTGGTGATTTTCAGAATTATCTTGATATAAATAGAATTTATACTAAAGAGTTTTATTCAAGAATTTTAATTTTTATTAAACATTTTATATAAAAAATATGTAAGTCATGAAGAAATATTTTTTCTAATAAATTGAAGTGGAATATTGTTTTCTCATATGTATAGAAATTCATATCCATTCCAATATTTATTAAAACATAAAGTCGTTATTTTGTTTATTATTATTAAATATTAGTATAAAAAACATTGTGTGACCCTACTGGGATTTTTATCCCAATACCTACCTTTTACTTTGGGTGTTTGTAGATTGTATACTACCAGGATCGAGTAAATGGAATGTGCCTCTTATAGGAGGTGGATGTTATTTACCCCTTTTAGCATAGGTGATGTGTTTAATGGGATTATGAATTTGTGTTATCAGGCTTTGAGTACTTTGATGATGTATTGTCTAGTTTTATTGATATACATGTTCAGTTTCTAGTACTATCCCCTTGTGTTTTTTCGAGCATACAAATATGTATATTATATATTCATCTATGTTTTATGAATATTTCCACTTTAATATTTAATGATTCTAGGTGCTAGTTTCCATCCAAGGGGACCAGAAATGTAGTTTGGGATATGTCAATATCAGCTCAGGTATTAGGGTACCGAGGTATCTGGGATAGTTTGTGACAATTATTATATGACAATTATAAATAATCCATTTGATTTACATGTATGAAGAAGATTAATCAAATAATTATTTATTCTTAGAGACTATGAACTCAATATTTATTAAAATCATATAACATTGAACGACTGATTTCTCAGAGAAATAATTTATATGAGAAATGTATTTTCATCAAATTAAATGAACATAATAATTATATATGAATTATCATAACTTAATTTTGAAATATATTATTTAATTAAATAAATCAAAATTCATCTAATGGTGGTAAAAAAATATTTAATAATTATAAATGTCTATATACTTAAAAAATTATTCTTCAAAAAAATGGTTTAATGAATTTATTGAACATAAATTGTAATTAAATTCTATTAATTAAATAAACACCATTTTATTAAAAGGTTATAATTTTTTCCATCATCATTTCATATAAACGTTTGGATGATTTTTAGGTATTTTTATGATATATTTGATTTTTTTGTTAATAGTAAAAAATCCCGATCTTTATTAAAACTACCATTTCCATTCCTTTATTTAAAAGTTTCATTCCATATTATATTGGTTATAAATTAAAAATTTACACATGTTATTAAACACTTAACATCAATTAATTATTAATTATAAGAATACTTGATTTTGGTATAAATTCATTTAATGCCTAAAATTGAGTTTTCCTTAAATATTGTTTTTCATGGAATTTTACGAACTCATATTAAAATGAATTTCTAAATCATCTATAAATTGTATCTTAATAATTTCATTTAATATTTGATTGATGTAACTTAAAATTAATTAATGAGTTTGATTTCATTTTTTATAATGAATACATACCCTTATAATGTTTTTACTACAGTAAGGGGTAAACATGTAAATTAAGTTAAAAACTAAGAGATAAGGTCAAAATATTTTTTTTAAATAGATTATTATTATATTATTATGATATTGAACATAATAAAAATAAAATTAAACTAAAATAGTGTCAAGTGACAATGATACTTAATCAATATTATTTTTCAAATTTGAATAACTATAATAGTACTGACACCTCACTTATAAAATGAACCTCTTATAATAAATTAATCACAATCATTTTGCACTAAATATTGGAAAATAACTTCAATAATTTTTACTTATTTCTTCCCCGCATCGTATAGTTACATATATTATGACAAAATCAACCCAATAAGTCATAACGTGTAATCCAATAGAGGGTTTTAAATGAAGTGTTACAACTCTTAACTATGTTTTTTCTTGTTCATTTATTCATCTAAATGTTTCTAAACAATGAGAAGCATTACTATATAAGGAAATAAACATCTCTAATATACCTAAATATTATTATTTTTCTAGTATAAACCATTTTCAACTTATATTTCATCCAATGTGAAATAGATTCCTCGATCATGAAGACATATGATCTACTATCTCAAGTAACTGATGTTTAATATTTTTTATTACCACTTATCATGAATGGTTATAATGTTAGAAATAATTTATAAATATAAATATTATAACATACTTCTGAATCAATTAAATTAAATTATATAATAATTTATTTACTTTCCACCATGTTGAAAAATGAAAATTTCATTCACACATACTTATAGACAACCATCCTTATTAAATAATGTGTTTAATTTTTCATGACCACCTTAAATAGATATCCATAAATGTTTGTTAACTATATAAACATGTTAATTATTTATTGATTAATATTTTATTTAAGATGTAACAATGGCCTCGTTGTCAATGGTCAAGATACTAAAGTTATTATGCACTATACATCCTTAAGATCTCTTACATGAACTTAAAAAATTAGAAAATAACTAAAATATGATAAAAATGAAATAAAATATATAATAATAAGATAATTAAAAGGAAACATTTTCTTAATCAAATATATAATTAATAATTTTTTATTATTCCAAAATGAAAAATTCATATGTGGAAAGTGGAGATATGAGGTAAATGATCAATTATCTCAATTTCCTTTTATTAAAATAAACATCATGTTAAACAAATGTTTTACTTTTGTGGTGTATAAACATATATATGAATTAATTTTTTCATTAATTTATATAAATTAATTTATTTTACAAATTATTTTTAGGTTTTTTCCTTTTATCATCTTGTGATACTGATGATTCAAATATTGTTCGAGTTTTTATTTGAAACATCATTTTAAATTTTTAATAACATTTTTCCTCCACGCCCATGTTCATCAAATTATTTCATAAAATTTTTACCTATAATTGGATTCTTGAAAAATTAATTTTCTACTACCTTTTTCTTTAATTATTGTTAATTAAATGTATTCTTTTAAATATTTTCTGTAATGGTAAATTTGATTTTTTATGAAAGGTAAAAATAATGTTTCTAATTTTTACTACATATCTGCGTTTTCCCCTATCATATACATTATTCATCAACAAGATAAATATGTATTTTTATGCTTTCCAAAACAATGTACTATACTAATTATTCTAGTAATTATTAGTTTTAATGTTGTATTTAAATTTAATGGTATTTTTTAACATTTATATGATATAATAGAAAGTGTAATTCTTATGGGATATACTAAAAAATCATATCGGATTAATAGTTGGAATAGATCATTTTAAGTGTTTTTCTCATGATAAAATTGTTTTCTAATTTTATATGGTGAATTATTTTATAGTGCTTATGAAATTCCTATTATATATGTAAGATAACAGATGATACTAATAAAAATTAGAAATACTTTCATCATCAATTTTCCACATGTAGACATGAGCATGGAAATAGGTTATAAATTTCCATTTTCAATCCTATTTGTATTATAATATGGGTCTCAATGCATATTGTAGGCAAGATTATGACATAATATTGTGATAGGGGATCCCTACACATTCATGTGAGATAAAAATATCACACGAAGATTGTGGGAATGTGCTCCAATTATGATCAAATATCAAACTGTGGCCATTTGTTTTTTTGGGTAGGATAAGAATCCATGTAACTAGTCTAACAATGAAAATAGATGTATCATGATGGTATTATCACAAATATCCTAGTATGATCATGTCCATAAGAGTTTTTATAGAGCCCTACGACCACACTGTAAGCTGACCATGGGCATAAGTGTCTCTTATAAAAAATATGGCTTGGAGAAATAATGTATTATGTATTTAGCCAGCCTAAGACCATTGGAGTCGTATAAATTGGTTTTAACTATAATATTAGTTATATATATATACAATTAATATATTTGTAGTAAATTTCTTTTAATTATTTATGGGCAGTTTTGGGCTCAAACATTGGGATGATACTATTTTTAAAAGGATATTTCTCTAGTCTATGTTTACCCTAGATATATTTCCCCAATACGAACATGGTCTATCCCCATATTTGTGAGTATATATGTAGGTGAGAAACCTACCACAATACCATCGGTAGTCATGGTTTCTAGGAATGAGGCGAGACCCTCTTTCCATAATTAGGGGGTATATTTCAAAAATACCCTAATGTGGAAATAAGTGAATTTTATTATTGTGTTATCCTAATATCACTCTCTAATTAATTGTAAAATGTGATGGAGTTAATGAGAATTAATTTAATCTTAATGGATATATTGGATTTAACAATTATGGTTATTACATTGTAAGTGTCTATGTAATATTTATGGTAAAAATAACCTCTCAAGATACTTACATAGGTTTTCAATTATTAATATGGGATTTAAATGAAATATTTTCATTACATACGTTAATAAAAGTAAATTACGATTAAGTTAATATTTTATGATCCTTTAAAGGTGAATGGTTTCATTTCATGATTTATTATTGTTTCATATGTAACATTATTAGTTATAATTTTTCCTTTATTCTCTTATAATATTTTTTAATGGAATATTTTGGATTTAATGATTATATAATGGGGAAATAATGATTATTTTTTGTTAAAAATTTAGTATGTAAAAAGGTAAATCCTCGTATGGGTATTCATTAACATTAAAATTGTCAATCATGATTCCATTATTTTTTTAAACGTCATCATGCATTATTATTGGAAGCCAATGATTTCAAAAAAATCATACAAATTAAATATGTGAATTTATTATGAAATGGAAAATAGTGACATATACTGAATGAATAAGAAGTGTAATGAATAAAACATGAGTGTAAGAACACACACCCTTTTTTATAAAAAAATATAAATGATGAGGAAATGTCCACTTTCTATATAATAGATATTAAAATTCTATGAAACTATTAACCTAAATGAACATGAAAATGTATAAAATTTCTTACCATTCTATAAATAATTTATTTATGGGTGTTTTATTAAATGATTCATCATAGTTATTAACCCTCATATCCATAAGAAGTGGTCGCAGATTTAAAAATCGTAAGGGCTAATATCATATATATTTAATTGAGTCATAGATAATAATGGAAGGAAGAACCAGGGGAATATTGTGGAAATGAGTGTGAATAGAAGCTGGCTCTTGGGAGTTTAATACGTGCATTATATCTTCTACTAGTGGGAGATTATTATACATGACATGTGGAAATAATTCTCAAGGGGGGTATAGATGGGTTTTATATAAGAACTATTTTTTGGTTTATGTGTCGGATGTTTTAAATGTTTTTGATTTTGTTGTAACCAATTAGAGATATCCTTTTTTAAGAACAACAGATTATTTTCCTAGAAAGTTAGTGCCAGGATAATAGAATCACTTAGAAGTATCATGGCTCTATAGTTTTAGGTCAGTATACCCAATCAAATACATCATTGATTATGGACTATTGAACTGTTAGTATTAGTGAATGGATTTAAATATAACCAATTATGAAAAATCATATTGGATAGAGTGTATGAAGTTTTATCATACTGATTTAATTTGGACTTCCTGAACTCATGTTCCACTAAAAGGAGCCTGGTTGACCACATGGAATCAAGTGCATCTCCCCAAATACTAGAGTTATCCAACTTGTAGTGAGGGCCTAGGGTGTGTTCATGGTGAGACTACGTGATTATTAAAAGAGTGTAAAAAACTAATGACTATAATAACAGACAAATAGAGGTTGTAGTATGATAAATAAATTGCATAGAAAAAGAACACACGAACAATAAATAATAGAAACAAATGATAGTAATATTCTAATGTGGATGATATATGTCATGAATCTATTAAACTGAAAAACATGGAAAAAAATAATGATATACATTCTATAAAATATTGGAATAAATAATCCAAAAAAATAAGGAATCTTGAGCTCTATCTTAGTTATTTTATACCAATATTTATCATAGTGAAGTAAGAAAAACCAGGGGTCCAAGTTGGGGAAATTCATTTTGTCCACACATGTGTGTATTAAATCTTCCTAGGTAAAAATTTCTACCTATATATGGTGTTAGATAAATCCCAGTAGGCCACTACCAATGTTTTTGAAACATATATTTTGTGTATTATTAATTGAAATAGTTTTAAAGGAAGTATATATAAAATTGAAAAATTATAATAATATAATTTCCCATGTACTTGTATCATCCTCATTTGAAGTTTGAACATATAATAATTTTTTTAATTAGTTGTTTTCCAATATATATCATAATTCCTGTGAGGTATAACCAACATTGAAATTATGAAATGATAATAATAGTAATGGATTGATGATACAATAAGGAGTACTATAATGATAATAATCAGAGGATCCAAGGTAATAACCATATCATCCTTGACCACAGGGGATGATCCAAATCAGTAATAACTGAATTCATAGATATAAGAGTAAGAATATAATCAAAGGGTCATTCCCCAATGATTTTCAAAATAGTGTAATTCTAAATGATTCCTTGGAATAAATTCTAGGTAAAATGGGATAATAAATGACTAGGATCAAGGGTTAATCCAAGGTGCCCCATGTTCGTAGATGTTACACTTGATACAAGGAGTGTATCCAATGAGTCCTATAATAAAAATATAGGGATCATATAGTTTCATACCTAGAATCCACTATAATATAAATATCTGGTTCAAATGTGGGTATCTACCATGAAA
Organism: Viscum album; assembly: GCA_963277665.1. Classification (NCBI taxonomy): domain Eukaryota; kingdom Viridiplantae; phylum Streptophyta; class Magnoliopsida; order Santalales; family Viscaceae; genus Viscum; species Viscum album. The sequence goes on along the minus strand of OY728155.1, from coordinate 265,846,636 downwards.
ATTGGAATACCAAAATTTAAATGGCATCCACAAGTTATCATGACATTCCCATGGGAATAAAATTCTTTCTTGAGTCCTTCAAGTCCTATAAATATGTCATCATTTCATATGAATTATCCACCTTATAATCAATTCAGTAAATATAATAGGCAATGCATTACTCATTCCATTTAGTAACCCAACAGATCATTACAAACCTTTCATTATTGTGGAAAGACTAGGGGAACTAAAAACTAGAATTATAATATATAGGTTAAAATAAATTCATTAGGTTATCTCCTCTACCTTTCCACTATACATGGAAAGGGGTGCTATAGATGGGAAAAAAATTCCATAAATTATGTTTAATTTGGTAAATTCAGATACATAATATAATTTCCATTCATAATTAAGAAACATTAATTATATCGATACACATACCTTAGAAGAGCCATGTAGAAACATTTTGGTTCTATCCATTTATCAATTCACAATTAATTTAACTAAAGGGGATTACCTTTAGTAGGGTTTAGAGGCACACCCAAATGGATGAGAAAAACTTTTAAACAAACCCTTAAAATTAGATTTGGAAACATAAATGTTGAGGAGGTTGGAATTGAGGTCATAACTTTTAATTATGGATAACATAAATAATAAGGGTCTTAGAACAAGGTTATAATCTCTATAAACAAGGTATATGAATTTAATAGGCCACAAAATATGAAATAAACATGTAAAAACTATAGAAACATACAAAATTACAGGAACATGAGGGATGAATTATATATAACCAAACCTAGGTTCGTATGACTCTACTCGACCTGTATAAAACATTAGTTACACCTAGATCAGAGTTGTTCATAGGAATTGATGAACACCATGAAAATAAAGAAAATTACCTTATATCTCAATAAATTTTTTGATTATTAGAGAAACAAAGAAATTATAAAATGACATCTATATCTTACCAATGCACATCCAACGTGACAAAAAAGCATTGAATCAGAATTCAAAAAAGATAGCGAGGGAAAAGACAAAGATTTCATATCAAAGGGGAGAAAAAAAGGAGTGGGTAGTCCATACGAAGGAGAAAATGAAGAATGAGGATGATATAAACATTTTCATTATAGGAATTTGTAAAAATTCCCCAAAAAAGGGTCTCTTGTATTTTCCACATTGTTTGAAAAACAAGCACACGCAACGTACTCATTGTTGTGTTAAGGGGGTAAACACACGGTTAGGCCAAAAGTTTAGGGAAACTGGCTGATTATCCTACCCTAAAAAATGTAGAAATTTAACATATAAATGTGTCCCCTACATGAATATTAGGGAAAACTATGTTCCATGCTTCACCCTACAGTTCATCTTTACATGGTTAGTAGAGAACGTATGGGATGGGTCTCACAATGTCTACTAACCATGTTATTGAGTGTTTTTCTCCACTAGAAGGGGTTATGATCTCTGAACAAGCCCCAGACTCCCCCCAAAACCAATAAAACATCATAAAGAATTCATATCAGGTTTAATATATGGAATTAGAATCAATTAAAAAGAATATACACTTTATTTGAAAACTTCATTCTAAAAATCATCTCCCTGTAAAGGATCTCTTCCGAGAGTTCACATTCCAAGGGTGAAAAAACATAGTATACGAACAACTTTGGTCACTGGGAATGTAGGCCAACCACCCACACCCAAGTGACATATAGTACACAATCTTTCTTCCATTGAAAAAATACTAATGGAAAAACCAGCGTTATAGAGCCTTCATGCACTTGCCAATGATTTATACATGATACTATTGAAATGAAGCATTGACATATATCTCAACTTCATCGAGATCAAAATAAAGAGACAGGTTAACATGATAATAGAAAATATGTGAAATATGGAAGATATTGTTCATCGAATGGTGCCTCTGAGGTAGTAATAGCTAATAGTATATCAACCTTACTCTATCTAGGAACATAGACATCCCTATAAAAAGAGGTGTTGGTTTCCCATTCCTCCATATCCTTTTATTCCCATGCATGAGTGATACCTATAGGAAAACTAGATCCTTACACCTAAACTTCAAAGGTCATTAATGGAAATCACCATAAAATTTATGTCAAGATTGTGTAGTATACATACGCTTCCTGATCGGAGGAATCATCTAAAATTTCTCATACCTAAGAAGAGGACCTTTTAGGGATACCTCTGTTATATCTAGCCAGTAAATGGGTGAATGGAATATCCCACCAAACAAGGACTCAAAAGTTTCAATCAGAATTGTCTATATAATTCTATTATTGTAAGTGATTATGTAAAGTAGGAAATAAATGTACAAAAAATTATTGAAATCAATGAATAATGACTGAATAATGTCTTCAAACACCTATATCATTTTTTCTAATTGGACATAAGTATATGATTGAAAGGTTTTGGTCAGAAGAACCTTTTTACCCATATCTCTATGCATCCCCTTCCAAAACTCTAATGAGATATGAGAATCCTAATTTGAAATAATAGTGATAGGGACCCCATGTAATCGTATGATCTCACATACATATAGTATTCCCAGTTCCTCAACATAATAGGTATCCTAGATAGGAAGATAGTGGGATACATTAATTAGTATTTCAAGGTCTACCAAGAATTCATCTATACCTCATGGTTACCTCAGTAATTGAACTATAAAATCCATATCTAAATCTCCCCATTTCAATTATAGAACTAGAATCAGTTATAATAATCTAGAATCATGCTGGAGGGTATCCTTCACATACTAATAGGTGGAACACCTAGTGATAAATTATACTATTTGACATTCCATCCTATAAAACCAATATCGATGTCACATATCAAGATACATCATGAAGATTCCTAGAAGAACAAACCACAAAAAAGAATGGGTCTCTCAAATTATTTCTCTTATCATATCTACTAGATCCTAGAAATTTTCATTTATACATATGATTTAACCTCTTTCCATAGACCAATCCAGGGGCATGTCTTATTAATATCCTAGGGAACAAAGCTTTTATAATCTCAAAATTCTCTGATATTAACCATCTCAAGAAGTGAAGTTGTAAAAATCATGGATGAAAGGTGACACTTATCATGCCTTTCATGAAACTCTATATGTAGATCAATGAATAGGGTCCTTAATTTCTATTCATTACTAGATTCCAGTCTGACATGTGAATGAGTTTTCATACTCAGTGCATCTGTAACCACATTTCCTTTTCTAGGCGTATGGGAAAAATAAGAATCGAAGTACTAAATATATTTTAATGATATTAATTTTATGAAACTCATTAAAATTATTATAAATAAATATTTCATTCTCTTCTTGTTTGTATAAACCACAATTTTCTCACTCAATTGACAGTGTCTCTAGTAGCACATGTCATGGAGAACATTTCCCATCTCAAGGTTGGGAATTGGGTTGTTTCTCTAAAGTGTAATCAAATATCGATATCCTTATACAATTATTATAACACCCACTATTAGTACTACTCCTCAGTAAATTCTAGATGCATTAAAAAACACTATATATCATATTCTATGGTTGGTATGAGTCGGAGTATCTATTGAGACAATTCTGCCTTTTAGAAACTTAATGTTTTTCATACCCTCTTCATAAAATAGTTACATGACAACCTTCTTTTTATATCCAGTAAGATGTGAAGAAAGGAATCATAATGCATGATTAAATGATTACAATATCCATCAATCACCAATAAATGTATTATATCAAATATGTTCTTGGGATTCACCTAGGAATCCATGACACTCACCTTATATATATTAAAAAAATACAATTTATTTCAATATAATATAACCCTAGGAGTAAACTATGTTGATACAAAAGATGAATTTACAAATCCTAGAATAAAGTGGATTCTCTATCATTGTATTAAAAATGTTCTCAAGTTAATTACCAAGGTATTTACAAGATAGAGAATACAACAAGCTGTCATCCACAAATACCAAGACAAAATAATGTAGATGGGGCTGGAAAAAAACTATTCATCAATGTTGTGAAAATGTATGGTGCATTTATAAGAACTAATGAAATAATTTGATACTCAAACAGAGTGAACATACTATGAAATGCTATATGAGGTATGTCTGATGGTATGACTCACACCTTATGATATCCCGATAAATGTTTTATAATTGAGAATTCCCAATCTCATCAAAGATGGTTAAAGAGATAATTTATTCTAGATTGTAGATACTAGTTCATGACCATAAGTTGGTTAAACTGTATGTAATAGACACTTATACAAATGGTCTCATATACCTTCTCGGAAAAAACCATAGGAGAACACAAAGAGGATGTCTGAGGAATTATAAAACATTTGTCTTCAAAATCCTACAACTACTTCTTAAGCTCTTGTACTTCAGTATGTTCCTTCCTCGATGGAGAAATAGACACTGAATCTAGTCTTAATACATATCAATAGTAAAATTTAAATATTTCTTAATTGGTAATCTGAAATATTAATTGGGAAATACACTCGTTCTTTAATCTACCAACAGAGATAATTTAGGCTCATGTAAATCATGATCCTCAATGAAGATATTAGAAATATTGGAAGTCACTCCATATAGCACACGATGCTCTGGTCTTACTCTACATACCATCAAATTCAACTCACCAGTTTTTAGATAACTAATTAACTATGGTGATGTAAGTGATATACCACCATGGTCGCTATATATAAGGAAGTGATAAGGGATATAACGATCCATTTTAAGATTGAGATTGAATCTCGTCATCTCAAGAACAAATAGGTCCCATATGGAAGGGTAATTAGCTACCTTAAGGGGACAGTACATATATTGTTTTATTCCCTCGGATCATACTCCCATTGGGGTATCTAGTGTCATTAAACCATAGTATCATTTAATATTCAAACTATGAAATTATGTGGTTGATAATGATATGATGTAATCTGAGGCACCTCTATCAAAATAATTAGATAATATAATAAAGGTTACTAGAATATTATCTCATACAGTAGATGGTATCACACTCTTATCCTCTATTATTTTATATAATATATGAATATGACATGATCTGTAACCGTATGCTACATCTAGAATAAAAAGTGTATGGAATATCTACTTTCATTGATGATCTAGATTCTGGCTACCCTGGCCATGAACCACTCTTTAGCTAGTCCCGTCAGTGCTACTCTAATTCACTTTGAGACATATTGTAAATGAACATACCCTGGAATGTGAAATTGGTTTATATCCTCTTATAATTTTAGAACATGGAATGTTCTAATTGCATCTCTAAATATGAACCATATGTCCTTATAAACTTCACTCCACATGGTATCTATTTCACTAAGGCATCATATTCTCCAACATTTCACACTGATGGCATACAATGGAACTGCCAATGTGGTTACTCTAACCACCACTTTTCTTCCGTGAAACATCGACGGATCCTATATTGCTATAAGTAGAACCACAAGACTCCATTGACATTGATCCTCTATTCCCTATACTATTTCATGCCATCATGTTTCACTCAGGGATTAAATCCTAATTTAATATATTATATAATGTCAGTAAAAAACATTCACAGAAGTACTAATGACATTTTTAATCCCATCCTTAAAACATCTAGAATGAATCATCTCTTAACCAACTATAAGTTATAAATTTTAATTTAACTCATTAAAAATCCTCATTATTCTTTTATAGACAAATAAACCTATTTTAGAAGCATAAATACATTGTCTTGTCCCAATCAAAAAATCTGAGGAAAGAAGTGATTATAGAAAACATCCTTTAAAACAGCTCATACCATACCTTGATGTTGACTAGGTTGGGTAATCAAATACCACTAAAGATTGGAAAAATAACACAACACATAGGAATAATTATTGAACCTACACAATAGAAGAATCAATAAATGATCAATGGAATATAAGTGAGACTATAACCAAGACTCAAAATATTATGGATAGACATCCCTTGAGAAGGTAGAATGATGCTACTATTAGATCTCACTAGTTACATCACCATCGTAGGTGTAGATTGTTGAACATCTTTCAATGAATTCATTAGAAATATGAAACTATAATTATGTTGATTTTAACATCCCAAATCATGTACAAAAGGTAGTGCCTCATGTTGAACTCATTGTAGTAATACTGGATGATCAAAGCCAACCATGTTTGAAGGATGATCACAACTACTATCCTGGTGAATAACATGATGGAATTGTGTTGGTATTCATATAAAAATGTCACACACACACATTATATCAATTTTAATGAAGATAAAATAACTAACAAAAGAACAATATATGAATAAGTGCACACTTCCAAATCTATAATTCCCCATGTATGCACATAAATGGCCAGATATTGATATTATATAATGATTAAATTACATGTGTTCCAATATATGAAGGGTTAAAAGAACCTTTCCACATCAATTACTAGAAAGTAATTATTTCTAGTCTTACATCTCATTCTATTAGTTTCATTTTCTTTTAAAATTCTGTTAATGTTTTATTAAAATGGATTTACAATCCTTGAGATTCATTCCCCATACACTTTATCACTAAAATCTACAACAATTTTGTTTATATGTATTCCAACATACATTTTGGCTTACATTGTAATAGATTATCTATAATGGATGGACTCTATAAAATACCCATTCCAACCCATGAGGGTCTATACAAATCATGAATTAAAATTACAAATCACATAGTCAAAGCAATACAAAAGCATTGGAATAATATAACTACAATAGAATCACTCAATAATAAAAGGTAAACACAACTAATTAAATAGGTTAAATGCACTTATTGCATGGAATATTCATGGTATGTGAATTCCAGGTTCCTATGAGGATGAATGTAACAATTCCCCTTTCTCTCGTGTCATCCAGACAAGGAAAACATTATACCATCAATCAAAATACTAATAATAACAATCACATAGCATGTGCATCACCCAATGGTGAAATAATATCAACTATATTAAGAAAAAGCAGAAAAATAATTATTAATTATGAAAGTATTAATTTACACAAAACGTTGGTTAGCTACATCCAAGAATGGCTAATAACTACGTCATATAGAATTTCTAATTTCCAATCTATTTCCTCTAAATAGTAATGAATAAATGGAACTCCTCTGATACAACTTTTAAACATCCAAAAATTAGGTTCCATTTAATGTTTCCCTGAGATGAGTTGTCCACAAGCCTCAAGTTCTTCTCTCTCAACACCTAATGATACCGAATAGAATCTAGGGATAGTTGTGTTCATGGGGATATTATTCACTCATTACCAAAGTGTATAACAATGGATAAATATAGTAAAAGTTAAATAGAGGAATGATTATGATAAATGATTGGATCTTACAAAGAATACAAGGATAATAAATAATAAAAATAGCTAATAGTAATATAAAAAAGATTATAATACATGAAATGTCTCTATATATTGGTAAAACATGGATACAAGGTTTCCAACAATACGTGATGTACAAAATTTCACAAATGAAACAAAAAAATATCCACTAATCCCATTTTCACAATCATTCATTTTCTAACAATCTTGGTCCTAGGAATGAAACAAATATCATGTGTCTATGGTGGGACACATACAATTATAAATACCTTCAGACATGAAGTCTTCCTAGGTACCTATGGTGGATCATATAGGATGTGAGATAAATCATATTTGGCCACCACCAACGATTTATATATAATCCAACACATGTAATAAAAATTTAACAAGTGTAATATAATAAATATAAAAAAATTTAGTATAGTTATGTAAATGAAAATATAATCGCTTCATCCTAAACTGGTGTATATGAATGTAATCATTTTTTTAGTTATTTATGTTCTAGTTTTTATTTTATGTCATGTAAAATATAACCATAACTTAAATCCTAAAAAAGTTAATAATAATGATTGATCCAATATATAACAAGGCATTCTGTATTGATAATAATAATGAGAGGATCCAAGAAATTAACCATGGGATATTTGACCTCAGGGGTCTCACCAACACTGTAATATATTTTTGGTTGGCTATAGGTGTAAGAGTGTTATCCATGGGTAATCACCCAAGGAATTTTAAAATAATTAAATTCTAACTGAGTTTGTGGAATTCATACTAGGTAAAAATGGATAGGTAATGTCTAGTCCAGGGTTGTATCTACGGGGCCACATGTCCGTAGAAGCCACGTTAGAACCATGGAGTCTATCCAATTCATCCTATTATAAAAATGGTGGCATCTTATGGTGACATACTGGGTGAAAACTTGTATAATGGTCTATGATCTAAGGTATGTATCTACCATAGAAACCAGCATATCTAAATTAGAATGTTGTCTACAAGTACTCAAGACATTCCCTCTCAAATTTTAGGATGAATCAAGACTCATTAATTCTATGATTATTTCTAGGTCCATATTCATTATGAAACATATAATCAATTAATTTAATTAATCAGTCCACATATTACTCATTCAATTTATTATTTCATAAATTCTCTAAATAAAATTCATTTGTGTTACAAGGATAATGGAGACAATCAATTTATTAATTCATATAAGTTATAATTAATTCATACCTTTACTATGATACCTTCAATTATACTTGGATGGGGGTTCTAGGAATGTTCAGCATAGAATTTAAAATTAAAATAAGTTAGGCTAGGTCATATGTATAATATAAATTCCATTTTTAATTAAGATTCATTAATTATATTGAAACACATACCTTTTAAGGGTCAAGTGGAAACTACACATTGTTGTCAATTTAGTAATACACAATTCAGTAAATTGAAGGGGATTACAATTTGAGGGGTCATAACACACACTTGAATGGAGGAGAAAAAAAAATTATAACAAACCATTAAGGCATAACTAAGGAAAAAATTTAACTTAGGGTGGATGATGTAGAGGTTATAACAACCAACAATGGATAGAATTGATGATAGGTTTCCTAGAACTTGATTCAAATGACTATAATCAAGGATCATGAATTTATTAGGACACACCTGATAAAATAAGCATGCACACAACTATAATAATTTATAAAACACTAAAAACTCAATGGATGAGTTATATACCACCTACATTTGTCTTGTATGACAACTATCATCAAGTATCAACCACTACATTCTCCTAAATCAGATGAGATTATAAGAATGGATAAATGTCCCAAAATAGGGCATATAATCATTCACCGCAATCACATTTTCGAGGAGAAGATAAGTGAAGAATAGCTAAAAATGAGTCATGATCTTACTGATTCACATTAAACATGATGAATTGGGAATGAATCTGAAATTAGATTTGTGATTAGGAGAAAAATCAATTATTTCAACACAATGGGGAGAAAAGGGAGTGGGATATCCTCTTGAATAGGTAAATGAGGAAGGCGTATGATGTAAATTTTTTATTAAATTCATTTAAATAAATTGTTCAATAAATGTGTTTTTTGATTTTTATGTATGGTTTCCCATAACATGACCCAACCGTGAACCATTTACTAAGATAAGGGGGCACCTTCATGGTTAGGCCACACTATTTGGGAAACCATGTTTCAACTATGTGGTTCTCATCTTCTAAAAACTACATATATTTTGAATAGGAGTGTGGCCCCTATAGCATGGATTGGTAAAATTATGCTCCATGATTCTCCTTATAGTCCAAACCTACATGATTTTGAGAGACAATGTGGGATGGGTCCGATGGTTTCTACTAAACATACCACCACATGTTTTTCTCCACCATCTAGGGTTCCAAGCATCAAACATGACCCTAATAGCCCAAATACCGTTATAACCTCACTAGTAATCCATATTAGGTAAAAAATAAATAATTAAACCAAATTTTAAATTTTCCATTCATGAGTGGAAAACCAAGATCATATATAAATATTGTCTTTTAGTCATATTCTGAAGGAATGTAGTGAGGAAAATAGAAGAAAAACAATTAATACCTAAAATAATTTTTTAATGGAGGATTCCTATGTTTCTTGAAATTTCATAAAATGAAAATACTTGTGATACTATAGGATATATTTTCTTTAAAGGATTTTAGTAAAAAACAATTTTATTGAGTCCTTATTAGTGGATTGGAAGATAAAAATAATTGTTCTGTAGGCATTGGTAATTTATGAACTTAATGGTATTTGAAAATAGACATTTCATGGTCTAAATATTTATTCCCATTAAATTAAAAAGATTATTCTAACTATATAATAAAATGAGAAATTATATATATGTTTCATTGGTCCACCTATTGAAAGTGTTATGGTTAATTAATGAAACCCAATGAAAATAACATACATGAGCATGATATGGATTTTTAAGTCAGCATCCTGGATATATATGATGATATGAGTGTATAAGTCAAATTTCTTAAAGAATGAAAAAAATGGGAAAGTATAGTAAGATTTGTAATAAATGATATTTTTAATTAATGAGGCAACTTAAAATGTATTGGGAATGGTAAAAGAATATTTTTACTCAACTGCAACATTGATGTACTCAGTTTTGATTGATTGAAAGGACATTGATGTTGTCTTGTTCATATAGGTAGAATTTATAAATAATTGGTTCCCATTATGCACTATGTATGTACATTTCAGTTACATGTGTGTTCATCATTTACTTATATACTAGTGGTAGGTTTGGATGAAGTATTGTGAGATGACATTCACTAGAGGGTGATAATAAAGAAAGATAGGGGATGATTTAATGTTGTATTTGTGGTTCCAGGACCTCCTTAGTCATTTGGATGGATCAATCTAATAGAGTATCTTCCGATGTTTGAAGTTTAATTTTGATATATATTTTAATGGGTGAAATTCATGTGATTAATATTTTATATCACATCTCTATCAAGTTGTACCAAATAAATTTTTTTATACTTATAGATACTTTTTTAAAGTAGTAAGAAATATGTTAAGGAAAGAACATTGACAATACCAAATGGATTTTGGGATCTCACAATACATTATTGTACAATCAAAATCTCTAGTTGGAGATGATCAACAGGTTACTTGATTCAGTGCATTATAATGGGGAATGATAGATGATACCGTAATGAGATGACTGGGGTTCAAAGACATCCTAGTCCTTGTATTTGTTGTTACAGTGATGGATATACCAGAAGGAGTATAATCTAATGGTTAATGTTATGATGTGACGAAGAATCGTATGGGAAATAATCTAATCACTATAACTATGCCTTCCATCCTCAGTAGTAGGTGATGTAACATAGGTGAGTATTGCAGCAATATTAATCACATAAGGCGTATTTTTTCCCAAAAAATTGTCCTCTTCTCCATGAAAAATGGATTCTTACTCATATGGTCATCGAGCCATCACATTTTATTGGGTTAGCATAATTGTGGGAATATCAGTGGTGGGGGGTCATATCCTTATTTGCCTTATGGATTGGTCTCAGTGTGTGTGTTTCTACCACTTAAGACCAAACATATTTTTTTCCCAAAAAATAGTAATAACATTATATATATATATATATATCTGCATGTATATAACTAATTAATAATATTTTGAAAATATTTTTATAGACATAAATATATGTTTATGTTAACTTGAATAATATAATTTTATATGTATCAAATCATATTTTGAAAATAAGTTTCAATTTTGATATAGTTGCTAAAACTTTTCATATATCTTTATATAATAATTTAGTAAATAATATTTTAAAATTTAATTCTATATAAATTTTTTTTATTAACAATATTTTCTAAATATAATTTTTAATTCTTCCACCCAATATCAATTATATAAATATCATATTTAAAATATCTATATAATTAAATAAATTATACATAATAATAATAAAATATAACCAAAATCATATAATCATTAAATTAAAATAAATTAATCATATAAAAAATTTAAAAATAAACTAAAAAACAAATATATGAAAAATGAAATTTTAAATTTGTGAAAATGATAAGAAAAAAATTTAGAGAGATATATCATTTTCTAGAGAAATATTTCAAAAATGGATGTTGGGAATGAGAAAAATGAAGGGGTACCCCCTTTAATTTAATTCATTATCTAGGAGGACTAAACATGGTTCAATCATACTATATAGATGAATTAGATGTTTGAATCACATTCGTGATTCCCTTCTACCACAGATGAGTGAACAAATTTCATGGTTCTATATACAAATTTTCATAAATACTTTTAACATACTCTGTTATTATTATTGTTTTACCCTAAACCCCATTTTAAAAAAATTAATATTATATTAGTTTTATAAAATGAAATATTTATTAAAAAACTAATCATGTCAATGTTACAATTTTGAATAATATATATGTCCATTTTTTGTACTAAATTATAATTATTTTAGTTGTTAATAATTAATTAATTTACATAATAAATAAATACATGAATTCTAAATAGTAAATTATTATGTTTTTGTATTAAATTGTATAACACTTAATTATAATGATGGTGCATTAAATTATAATCATTGTAATAAATTTTTAATATAATAAAAACGTCAATTAATCAAAAAAGAGAATCTTTTTAATGGTATTTATCATAAATGACTTCTTTACGTAAAATAAAATTGTATCTAAATATTTTAAATTGATATTAAACATGCCTTATAATTTAATTAAAAATATGATACATATAATTAATTTTCTTCTCATAATATTATAATTGGATAAAGTAGAGTGTTATATTGGATATATACTATTTTTAATATATTTACTCAATCAATTGTATTTATTGAATTGATAATTTTCAATTATGTCAATATTTTATTCACCTGGGGTTTTTGGCCTAGTGATTAAGGTTTCCAACTATAATACATTAGTTCAAGAATTCAACCCCTCATGACCTGCAATGTGATGTGTTTTTCTGCTCGATGATATTATATTTTCATATAGTAGTAGGGGTACTATAGGAACAGAAGAAAAATATATAAGGAATAATTTCTTACACAACCAATAAATACATGATTTATAACAAGGATTTAACTTTTTTTCAATTTCTTTTATATTTTTGGTGTATGGTTTTAGGTATGTAGGAAAACATGTTTCATATCAAACCCCAAAAGGTGTCAAACTATAATAAATTTTAATTATATCGACAAAAAATTATATTCATAAATTTTAATTCATATTTTATTAGAAACACAATCATGTATTTTAAGAATAATCTCAATAACCAAAATACAATCCATTCTATAGTCCCAACTAGTCCTTAGGCAATCTGTCAAACGTTTTAAAACACCGGATAAAGAAAAAAGGATCATTAAGGGATAGAATAATGAAATTAAATCTTTATTATAATAAAAAAACAATTAAATCTATAATAAATCTCTCCCCTTTTATAATAAAAATTGAGTTATAATATTTTTTTACTTACTTAAGAAAACATGTTTATTTCACAATGTTTATATTAAGAATTTCATATCAAAGAATTAAGGTAAAATTATACTCATGCAGGATTATTGGAAAAATTGATAACACATAAATATTTATATAATAAAAACATTCATTTCACCCTTAAAATGATAATAAATCTTCCAATAAAAAAAAGATGAATTGAGAATATTTCCATAAAACCAATTTTTCAAAAAATGAATTGTCATATAGGCACATTAAGGAATTATGAACATAAAAACCTTATAATAAACATTAAAATAATCCTTAAAAAGTAATAACCATCATGGTTAATTACAACATTCTTATAAGAGTATCTTATAATATATAACCCCATCACATTTCCCAAGACATAGTAAACCCTTATTGGGGTCACCGATTATCATTAGCTATATTGAGATCATTCATCATCATTAACAATGTAAAAAGGATCCAAATTACAAAAAATTTCAATATTACTTCATTTCTATCCTAAAATATCACTAAAAAATTGTTTTATAACTTATATTGAAAATTTTTCTGAAGTAAAAACAATAAGGAGAAAATCATTTTTCATTGAAAACAATAACTATAAAAATTTACTCTAAGAAATAGAAAAAATACATTCTTGGAAACCCCAATAATAAATTTAGGGGAATAATTATATTTAATAATAGGTATGATGGTGAGAAATGGTGGTAAGGTTGTATACCTAATGAATACATTATTTTTGGACTATTGTAAACTAATTCAAAATGTCTCACATAGTTAATGTTGCAAAAGCTCATATAAAGATATTTATTTAATGAAAAAAGTATTTGAAAATGAAAATTAAAAATATATAATTTATAAATATATTAATTAACATAATATTAAATATAACATTTACATCGGTGAGAAGGTGTTCAAATAATTAATGAATTTTTTTAAAGAAAAATATCTTAAAACCAATTCCACTTTCCATGTATAATCTTTAACTAATGTATAAAAAAAGTGTATAAGTAATTAAATTTCTTAATAACATTTTTAATATTTATTAAATTATCATAAAAAATTTTATTCATTTATTAACATGTTTTATATAATATCTAAATCGATTTAATTCATGTTGGAAGCTTTAATGACACTTAGTTCATTATACCAAAACAACATTGATATGTTTAGCATCGTAAATAGGATCATCATTTCAACATATCTATAGTATTAATAATTTTCAAATTTTTATTTTTATACATTAAATAAATTTTTATTCCTATACATGAACTGAGGAAATGATAAATGAGTCACATTGATTCATGGAGGTGGTAGTCCACACATATGTTTGAGGGAAATTTTTACTTTCCCTCTGATAAGACAGTAAGAATATAATTATTATATATGATTAATAGAGTTATAATAATTTTATTAACAAATTATATATTAATTTATTGTGTTTTCTAAACCACCATATCAAGTGATGATGAAAAATGAAATGCATTGGATCATGGTAGTGGTAGTCCACACATTCAGAAGAGTGAAGTGCCCATTTTTTATTGTGTGTAAAATGGAATGAAAAAATGAATTTACATAATAATAATAAAAAATTAGTTTACTATAATTTTTTCATTATATATTAATGTTTATGATAGGATATATGGAGTTATAATAATATAAAAACATAAAAGTATTTGGATAATACCCATACCTCCTCTTTTGATATCTTACATTTAATTGATCGTGAAGACTTTAAAGAAATGGTTTATCTTTATTATATGTTATTTTATCAAGTAAATTTATTTTTATAGAGTTATTTCCTTCTATATTTTTTACGAGACAAATTTATTAGATTTATATATTGAAAAGGAATATGTGAGTCTCTTTTTATAGGAAACCATCAATGGAATTTTCACAATTTTTTTATGATTAAGGGTATTGAATGTAATTTAAAAAATTACAAGTTGATTATACATGGAAGTTGAATTATATTCCAAAAAATATAACTTATATGTGACTGAAAATAATATTTTAATTTTTTTTTGAATTAAAATAATTCATAAATATTAAATATCATTTAAAATCGTTTTTATTACTTTTCAAAAATCTTGTAATTAAAAGATTCACGATTTCTATGTAATGTTAATATATATACATTAAACAAAAAAACTAAATTTTATATATCTATTAATTCATTTGAACCCATAATTTAACTACAAACTATTACATTTAATTATTTATAAATCATTTAGTTTATTTTTGTGCTAATTTTAGAAGTAGTTCATTACTGTTGTGTAAGCCTTCAATTTAATTAAACAATGAAAAATAATTGCAAATACATTTTTATTTAATAGAAACATATTTTTATTCAAAATATATATTTACAAACATCAATAAATTCACATTAAATTTATGAAAAAATATTATATATATTAAAATAAAAAATTGTTCATTTTGAAATTACTCTTTACATGAAATTATATAAAGGTCGCGGTAACATGGATCTATTATCTGATGGATATGTCCCTCTTGTTGTCCTTTAGGATTTACTCATTTTTTATTATTTACAAGTTCCACATCCACCAATATGGTTCCTTATACAAAATACTCTCACCTTATTTAATTTTTTTTCATCTCATTTTCTAAATCTCCGGATTAGAACATTATTGTAACTTGTTTTTCATGAGTCCTTTTGGAGTTCCCCTAATGGTGTTATTTTCAGTGTTTGGAAAATTATGGAAATATTATGTTTCTTTTTTTGTTCTTCTTTGGAATTTTCATTTGGTATTGTGGGACATGTCATTAACATCATAGAAGATATGTTCCTTGAGGGAAGATATGGGTTAAAATATTTTTCCCCATCCAAGATATGGTTGTTCATCCACTATAAATTGATTTCACCTATCTATGTTAGTCAATTTTCATATAGTTTAAATGAAAATATGATTAAACTATAGTATAGTGGGTGTTTAGGTTTTTGATTTATAGTTCCTGATTAAAGGTAATTGGGTTTGGTTTCTAGATTTGGTATGAGGTCGATTATGCCCTCTTCAACATATAGATAGATGACCCATTTATGTGTGTGACTACTGGGGATGAGTATTGTTTTGTTGTATAACTAATTAATCTAATTTTGTTTGGGGGGGGTAGTGGTGGTGGAATAATTTTTTCTTGGTGGCTACATTTATTATGGTTGATGACTCAAATCCATCAGTAAATGTGGTGTCTTGATGATGGTTGGTCTTCAGGCCAAGGGATTGGATGTGATCTAATATGCATTCAAGATATCAATTTTTCTTATCTTTTTTACTTATTAACTTTTTTTTCATGTTCTATTTCTCACTAGGCCCACTATCCATGTCACATCTTCAGTTTTTGGGAAAAATATCTTTATCAGGTTCCCTTAAACTTATTTTAAAGGTGTTTTCTTTTTCCATTATTTATAAAGTGGATTGAACCCAAAATTGTTATAATGTAATTGTAATAATCCGATTCATGTGGAACCAAAATTTCATATTTTAGAATTTAATTTAATAAGGTAAAATATAATCTCATAAAATAAAAATAAATATTTTATTTCGGTATCATATCAACTTTTTTAACCTCTATTAATTTGTTTTATCCTTTACCATGGTGACATCATTTTTCCATGGATATAATTCATTATGATAAGAAATTAAATTAATAGTTTTACTAATTTTGAAACTCATCATTCCAAATATAAAATAATTTTTTTTATATTTAATTTCTATAGTTATAAACAATTAGTTTTATTATATGTTCATAAAATGCAGGGGGAAAGATTTTTTCGAAAAATGCATGTCTTAAAGATAAGTATTATTTTTATACCAAAACAAGTGAAATTTTGATTACATGAAAATAATTGATTCATTTTTAATAAAATTATATTTTGAATTTAATAAAAATTTAATTCTATATTTTTCCTTGAAATTAATTTTTTTTAATTAATATATATGATTTCTTATATACAATCGACATTTTTTACTAATCACCCAAAATGATATTCTCTTTTCAGAAAAAAACCCCAAAATTCATCTAACAATATTTTCATATAATAATTTAAAAAATTATTTATATTTTTTCAAATATAATTAACTTTGTTGGAATCAATTATTGTTAATATCTATACATAAAATCCATTAAAAAAATTCTGATGAAAATATATTTTTTAATTATAAAATGAATTTACACTCAATATTTCTCTTGTAACTACCACTAGATTAATGTTATTTATTTTTGAACATATGATATTTAATTTTCATTAATAGTTAATTTATGCTGATTAACTTAATATTCATTAGTAAAAAAATAAATATAAATTTTTTTTCTAAAAAATATTCACTTTTATCATATATTTGATCTGATTTAAAATTGGTTTCTTATTTCATTGGATTAATATGTAAGTTTGTATTAATGAAAAGTTTCTTATATATATTTCATAGTGTTGTTACTCCAAATTATATTTTCTATTCGATAGATAGTTTATGAATATCATATTTAAATAATTGTAATTTAAAATTATATTATAGTTCATTATATGATTTTTATTCCTCTTGTATTCAAAATCAGTAAATGTATTATTTTTAAACTAAAATCCTAGGGTGCTATATTTTCCCCCTTATGAAAATTCTAGCATTTAAATTTTAATTTTATAATCTAAAAAATAATTTTTCAATACATTTTATTAAATTCAGATATAGATTTGATCATGAACAATAATATCTAGGTTAAAACCAGAAAACATATTATTTTATAAATGATTGTACCTATATAGGACTCCTACTTTCATTTTAGTTTAAGAAATTATACAAGATTGTTTTGTGTTTCTTTACATGTATGACTTTGAATAATTGAGAATTTATTTCACCATTGAGATATAGATTCTATCTAGTTTTTTGTGATATTTACATTCTTGGTCGAGGTGGTGGTATGAAGCTATTCTCTTGAAGATGGTTCCGAGTTCTGGTGTGTTTTAATTAATGGGTAATTATAAGTTTGGTGATGGTGGTTGGGACGTGGTGGTCAATGGATCTTCGTTCAGGGAATTTTTTAATATGGGATCCTTTTTAGTTCTGCCATTCGACATCAATGATGTAGTGATATAGCTTGGGGAAGGTGATAGTCAGTGTGCATGAATCTAAGCGGTTTGTAACACGAGACTTTGACGTTTTCTTACTTTAATGTGAACTATGTATTTTTGAAATTTTAATCTTAGTATTGCTTGAATGTGGGGGGTGGGTGCCTTTGTTTGAATTTTGTATTTGGTGTTTTCAATTTTGTGAGGTTCTCACTCAGTCATAGAAGTGATTCACTAAAAATACAAACATAAAGAATTAGAGATATATATATATTCTATAGAAACATACATACAATATTTATCTCCACTCTATTTTTTTTAATCCTTCATTTTTCCTTCGACCATTTTCGATTTCTATATTATCTATTACTCTACATAATTAATATAAATTATGACTTTTTTCATGCAGGAAGAACTTATATTGGATGAACATATATATAGAGGGATGATAAGATATTCATCCAATTTTTAACTATAACCCAAACCAAATATTATTTGAAAAAGCTAATGTGGCATCCATTATGAATAAACCATCATATTAATAAAATTTACAATAATCTCCAAATACTTAATAATAAAATCCAATATTAATCCAAAATCATTCTCGACATACTAAACCCTAAAAAAACTAAAAAATTTCCATACCAAAGTCTGAAACCTAATAATTTTTCTGATTTTATTACATATTATTCAAAAAAACATTTATGAATAATAAAACCAATTACACTTAATGTCACATATAAAATATTTATATTCATTAATCATATATTATCTCAAATATTTATTTTTCCCTAAATAACATGATTAAATATTAATCCAACACAATATTACAAATTTTACCAATGGATAAGTCAACATTTATTTCTCAAATAAATTCCCATCTTAGATAATTAAATTTCTATCAACATAATCGTAAAATGTTTCCAACATACAATAAACATTTAATCATAATTAAACACAAATACATCTAAATCAATTATTATATTATTCCTAATGTTTATAAATACCATTCATCGTATATATATTTATAATAAAAAAATCAGATTCAAATTACGTTTTACGAATGCATATTTCTAAATCAATGGGAACATAAACCACAATCATATATTAAAACTCAATCAATTCCACTCAATATATTACCATTAAAGAAAATATAAGGCCTCAACCATAATAATTATATTAATCGTGATTTCAGTCACGAATTTATATTCATTCACATTTAGTATCTTTTCAGGTTTATTGTTTTAGATAACTAGGACATTAAATTTAAATAACAACATAAATATTACAAAGTATACATGTCAAATAGCTACCAATTTTTATCATAATCTGATGAACTTTAACAAAACACATAAATTATTTTTCCGGATAATAATCTTCATAACGTTTATATTGACTTCATCCTTTATCTTACCCTTCATTATACATTGTGAAAAAAATATCTAAAACATGGGATGAGCACAAAAATGTAGAGTAAGGGGAATAAAAATAGGAAATAAACTATTAGTCCATGAATATTTCAAACTCATGAAAACATATTCAGAAAATAATAATTTTCAAACATAAAACATTAACCCTCTTTTCTTACCTCTTGAAATCTTATGATTCTTATAAAAATCACAGTCAAAATAAACCTTACATATAACTTATGGAACAAATATAATTCTTACATTTATTATTTCATGGATATATAGTGGTAAAATTCATAGATATATTTGGAATACCCATTAGGATATATTCCATTAATATCATTGGTGAAACCCAACCGGTTAACTCTGTATCCTTATTCACTGAATTAGAAAGCTAAAACGGGCTCACCCAAACTCATTTTATGACAGAACAACCCATATATATAAATAATTCCCAATAACCAAAACATAATATTAACATATAAAACAATCATAAAGGAAAAATATCATTTCAAAATCTCAATCAAAAAAATATTTCAATATTCTGATATAATAAATCAAATCTCAAAACAATTTTCAATACAAAAATACCTAAAAATTGAACATAGTATATATATATTTCTTTTAAAAACATTATGGATTGTTTGGGAATCCAAATATCAAATAATGGTCATGGGGGAAGAAATTTTCTTATTGTTTTATATGTTAAAAAACACCTTTTCTAGTTTAGTAAAAATATTCATACATAAATATTCATTTTGAAACCATTTATTGAAATTAAAATTCAAAGGTTTTGATTATTAAACTAATAAAATTAGGTGTCGTATAACATCAAAATATGCATCAATGAAAGTTGATTGTGACGAAGTCCCTTACCTAGAGATTAAATCATATTTTATGTTATTTATCATATTGAATAATAAACATAGGTTAATTTCATCTTTCTTGAGAACAATTTTCATTATTATTATTCCCTTTATTACACTTATTACAATTTTATAACAATTACTTAAATATTTGAACTCACATCAATAATTTTTTTAATATTTGGTACTTGATTTAAATATGACTTTTGTAAGATGTTATGAGTCAAAGTGGTCATGATTCTATAATATATTGAATAATATTCAGGACTTAATAATACATTTTCTACATAGATTATGATTTTAAATCCAACAATTTATGTATGATCATGAAAAATGAACAATCTTATAATCATGGAGATAGTTAGTTGTACATACAAATGACTAAAATTTACAATTTTCCATGATCATTATGAAAATATGGTTATTATTATTTTATATATACTCAAATACTAGAATATTATTAACATTATATTAAAAACATAAACATACTTAAATAATTACTTATGTTTATGTGCTGAATAAAACGAATCACATCGCTTTGTGGAGGTTTCTGTTTACATGTATATAAGAACATTGTTATCATTTTTATGTGCACGAAATTTAAGAACATAATTGATATATTACTCAAGTAAAAAGATAAATATGTCATTAATATAATATATTAACATTAATTTCATCATTATAACCAATCTTGAGAGATGGCAATGAAAAATGAAATTTATCGGTTCGTGAAGGGTATAGTTCACACATACACATGAATGATTAATTACATTCCCATTTCATTGAATAAAATAAATATTTTGGATATGGCATTAAAAACAATATATATATATATATTGGATACTATAGTTAATATTTCATCATGGTTGGATAATATTTGAAGGAAGTGGATGATGAAATAATATAGAAACACATACATTTCCTACGATTTATCGCCTTAAATCAACAAATTAACACCTCAATGTAGAGTTTTCAACAAAAACTAAGGACTATATAATGTGGGGAGGAATTAAAGGAAGAGTTTTTGTAGACCTTTGGTCATCCAAAAGGTTTTTGAAATGTATTTAATACAGATGAATGGTTTCTCCTTTGTAGGAGAGGGGAGGGGCTCTCTGGGAATTATTCAATGTAATAGAGTAATATATACATATATAATATTCCAAATGGGTCCAAAATGAGTTAGTTATAATATAAGATTATTATGGGTGAAAATAAATTCTTCCAATTAAAATTATAATTGTTAGAATTTTTATTTAATCGTTATCTTTTTGTTTCAAACCTTTTCAACGCTTACCATTTTATCAAGTAATTTCCACATTAAGGGTCATAATAATTACCATAACATGAAAAATGACCAATGAATGAGTAATTAATTACATTTTTATATAAATATAATCTTTTTAAAAATGTAAAATATTTTTAGAAATTATATATCATTTAATAAAAAATTTAATACTTTAAGATATTAATTATGTCAATTTTGTCACTATTCATTAAATGATTTTTTAAAAAAACAAATTACATGATTACTAAAAACAAACAGCATTAATCCATCCCTAAAATGTCAAAATAATCCAAAACATTTGTGGATGTCATCAATTATATCTTATTTTATTTATTTTCTTATAATTACTAAAATTTATTTAATTCTTTCACTAATGAAGCAATTACTGCATCATATTTGTGTTGTAATTAAATGTTTTTATTTAACTAATAAAAATTATAAATAATTTACCATGATGTAGTTACTAGTATTTTATTTCTAAATATTATTTATAAGCAAAAATACCCCCTTTATAACCCCATATTAAAAATACTTTACTTGTTAAAAACTAAAGTGTTACAAAAATAACTTTTAATTGAATATATTATTATTAATGTATTTATGTCATAAAAGTGGTCCTAAAATCCACCAATGGACTATTTCAATCAGAATAAACCAATAAAAATAAATCATTACAAGTTCTTGTGCAATTTTATAATTTATAATATAATTTTTACATTTGATTATTTTTTTAACCACTAACTATTGTAATAAAAATAATAAATCGAGTAACTATTCATAATTTCTATATTTAAAAAGGAAATATTTATAAAATATGTACATTCTAATTCAAATATTGAATCTATATTTATTAATAAAAAATAATTAATTGGAAAAAATTAGTTAAAACTTAATCTCATTGATGTAATAAGGAAAAAGTTTTTATAGTAAAATGTCCAAAGTTCACATAGTTTTTATATCCATTTTCAATTTCATATTGATTCTATTTATATAAATAAAATGAAATGAGAAATTTAATTCAGTTATAATTTTAATCCAATTAATATAGTAATCCAAAAATGTTTATAAATTATAAAAAATACATAGTTTTGAAACAAAACAATTTATTCTTCACCATTCATTTAAATATGAATATTAGCCGAAAAATACATAAAATTCAACCAATGTAAATTTTTTATGCCCCTATTCCAATTCAATTGTTTAATTCGTCAAATAAAAGGTATAAATTTGTTAAAAATTACATTTAATATGGTTTATCCCTCAAATGATGGTAAAAATTATGTATAAAAATATTTGAGCTTTTTATTCTTAAAATTGGATTTATTCTTTTTATTAGCCTATAAAATAAATTGAAATAAAGTAAAAACATTTAAAATAAATGATAAAACATAATATAGTTAGTTATATTAATTCCCAAAATTAATATTTCTTGTTGATATCAACCACATTAAAAAGTTATTATTAATAATATATTGTTTTTCAATATAATTCACACGTGGGTGTGATGTAAGATTTCACAGAAAGCCATTATTAAACATTAGGTATTCTATTAGACATGGAGTCTTAGTTAATGAAAATTTACCATATAATTCACTAATATTAATAGATACCAAATGTATCAATCTATTATTTCCTAAGATGTCACATTCTTCCCCTCATTTGGAAATTGCACCCTCACTATTTTATTCACTTATCAATTAAGTAGGGTTATTTCTCCGTCATATAATTTTCTGATTCCCATGTTTTCTATTCAAGTATATTTAATTCCATAAAAACTTAACATGATGAATCACCTTACTCTACCACACTATCTTTCTATGGTTAAGAACATTAATGGGATGTTCCTCATAAGAAATATTTTCTTCTAGTTGGGCTACCTCTGGACTCAAAAAATGATATGGATCGAACATATACATTATTAACATTAAAACATGAATAACACCATGTATATATTATACAATCATAGATAAATATATATAGTAATAAAAATATTTAAATATATCCAGGGTTTCATAGGGTCCAATGAACCATGGAATTAGCTTATCATCCTTACAAAACACATCACACTTTTGCATGGGGAAATTTTGCTGAAGACATGATTACCAACATCAATTAAATGATCCATACTCCAGTTATGCATATCTATTTTCATCCTACATTGAACTATTCTCATGTGTCTTTAAATAAAATAAACATTCTATTCCATTTCCTTTACATACTCTGTCCCCACCAACTTATTTTCCCTGACCACATCCCCAAAAGATAGAGTTAAAATAATAATTCTATATAATACCTTAAATTGTGGTGTCTGTATATTTGAATGAAAACTGTTATTATTAAAAAATTCATCAAAAGAATGATTTTGACACCATCTTCCATGGTAATTCATTGAATAATCATGTAGTATATCCTCAAATAATTAAATTTGTCATCATGTTTTCCCATCAAATTGAGGTTGAAAATCTGTACTAAAATTTAATTTAGTATCCAATGAAATTTAAAGGCCTTTTTGAAAAGATAAAATTGAACCTAGAATAATGATATATTATAATGGAAACTTGAAATCCATGTAACCTGAAAATCTCTTTATGATATAACTGATTAATTTAATCTAAAAATAGAGTGTCATGAATAGGAAATAAATGAGAATATTTATTCAATTATTAAAAAATAACCCCTAATTCATTGTTAAATTTAGATGTATTTGGTAATCCCAGTATAAAATCCATTGATATATTTTCTTTTTTATACTCTAGCATTGGAAAAGGAATAAGCATACCCTATAGAAGATGTATTTTTACTTTTACATACTGACAAGTCATACACTTAAATTAAACAATGTATCTTTTCATTTCATCACACCAGTAATACTTAATAAGGTCTCTATAAATCATTGTAAGACCAGAATGAAATATAAATTCATAACGATGTGCTTCATATAACAACTAGTTCTTTAATAGTGAATCACAAAACACAAAAAAATCTTCCTAAATATAAAAACAAAATCATCATCAATATTAAATTCATGAATCATCCTATTTCGAATGAATTACATATTTTTATACAATTCAATATGTTCCTTATATGATTTCATAATTCTTTGTGATAGAGACAATTTTGTTGAAACCTGAAACAAAAAAGAGGGATTTACAACACAAATAAACATACAAGGAAATGGTTACAAAATCATTAACCAATGGTTCATGTTCCAAACATATCATGGTTAATGTTTGATTACTTTTTTGGACCAAGCATCAGAGAATTTTTTTTCCAGGATTGTAATGAATCATGAATTCATAATACATGATTAGATATAACCATATTTTCTATATCAATTCCAACTCATTATGATTGAATATATACATAAAAATTATATAGGTAGTATATATTTCACATTTTACTCCTTATAGATGATGGATCAAAAATTATAAATAAATAATAATAATAGCTCATTAAATATCAATTGTAGCATAATTTTACTAATGAGGTTTCAACTACGATGAATCATAATAAATTATTTAATCATTCTACATTAGGAAAAAAAATGTCCTTTCAATGAGTCATAATTGTAAATAAAAAATTCACACTTTCTGAAAGGCTGGTCCAAAATTAGAGAATCCACAAACATTCTTTTAAATTAATGAAAATAATCATCACGTTATTTTTTTGTAGATGAAATTAAGACCTTTATAATTTATCTTAGTAAGTGGGCTAGTGAATCATTTAAAATATTTATCATACCTCTGGTAATATCCTGCTAACCCAATATAACTATGAATTTCCATTATATTTGTGGGTATTAGTTAATCATAAAAAACATTCCATTTTTTAGGATCCACATTTAGGAAATATATAGATACAATGTGACCAAGAAATGGTGTTTTCTTAAACTAGAAGTTACACTTCTAAAATTTCCAATAATTTTATTCTTTTAATATTTGTAAAAAAAACTTTTTTACTCTAATTCTTCTCTTTAATTTTACAATTTACAAATATGTGATAAATATACACAACCAAAAACATATCGAAGAACTCATGAAATATTTTGTTCATTAGATCCTTGTTTATTAGATGTGAATTATTTAACCCAAATAACATAACTAAAAATTCATAATGCCCATATCAAGTATGAAACACAAACTTCATAGTCTCTACTTCCTTTACATTTAAATAATGGTACGCAACCCTATAGTCATCCTTTGAAAAATATAATGCTCCTATGTACTGGTCAATTAAATCATCAAGATGAGAAAAATGATACTTTTTCTTAATAGTGATGTTATTCAAGTCTCTATAGTCAATTAAATGTCTCATGGAACCTTCGTTAGCTTTAATAAAAAAGAGAATAGCACCCCATGGTTATGAGTAAAGTCTAATGAAACATTTATCTAATAACCCCAATAATTGTTTCAACATGTATACAAGTTCAATTTATGACTTTTAATAGGGGGTTTTGGACATTTTATTAGAATCAGAAACATAGTCTATTATAAATTTAACTTCCCAAACTTGTATAATACCAGGTGGCTCATCCGTAAAAACGTCAAGATACTAATTTATCACTAGCACATAATTATTCTAAAAAGTACTTTTTTCAAAAATATGTTCAAGATAACATTTATTTCCATATTTTAATAGTTTATAAAATTCATGATATGTTATCAATTATAAGGATTCATTTTTACACACAAACTGAATCTCTTAATAAAAATTGACTTCTTATTATCTAAAGTCAGTATTTGCATTAAAAAAAGCATATCCAAACCCATACTAATATGAATATCTTTAATAGGAAAAATAATAATTTTTTTTTGGTCAATTAATTCCACGAATAATAAAATTAATATTCTTATTATTTATATTTTTCTCAATATTTCCCCATGGGTTTTTACAAATAGTTCTAGATTTATTTCTTAAGGTGGAATTTATAATTTACAAGAAAATTTATCATAAATTATACTATGTGTAGACCCCAAATCAAAAAACACAATTGTGAAATCTTAATATAAAAATAATGAACTTAATTCCACATCATTTTCTGGATCAATATCTGAAGATATAATTAAAACTATTTCACCACACCTTTATACTTATAGTATTCTTATTTCTTATTATCCATGTTATTAAATGGAAATTTGTTTCCATAATGACCCATCACAAGACACATAATGTTTTTTAATGAATGAAAATCAGATATAGAATTACCTATACCATTTTCTCTTTTATTACAGTTACAAGCCCTATGTCCCATTTTAATAGGTCATAATAACTTACAAGAATTCATAAGGAAATCTCAACTGTGTTTTTACCAAAATTTTCTTATCATCAATCCTTTTTAATGAATCTTCCCTTTCACCTTACACCCAAACCTCTTATGCTACTTGTTGTAAATGTACACATGATCATTAAAGAAACCCTTTTTCCACCATATTATCCAATAAAAGAAATTGATAACTTTTTACCACACAAGAATCCAATTCACTTAAATACATTGGCTTGAATCTAGATTAAACAATGATAGATTCTACTACCAAGAAAGTAGTTTCAATTTTGAGAGTTCATTTCTAGTATTGTGATTTTTTCTTTTTATTCAGCAATTGAATCCTTCACTTATATCAATTCCAATATTTTTTTATATCCTATGTTGAACACCCTTCAGAAAATAATTTTGACGAAAAATATTTTTTAATTCATCACACTCATGAGTATAAATACCCTCGATATCCCTGATATTATTAACAATAAAACAACACAGATCGACTTCACCATAAAAATGGTAAATAGTAATACCATCCTTTTTATTTTCCAAACACCACATGACACAAAAAAAAATATTTTGTAAGGATTTCATCCACCCTCCAGCTAGAACTAGGTAAGATGATTATCAGAATGAAAGAGTTTTTTTCCTCATGAAATGCTCAAAAACAAACATGTTACTATATGGTTGATAAATATGATCTCATGCATGGAAATCACCACTATTTATATCCTGATTCAAACGTGTCATCAATACAACATACTATTATGTTCCAATTCTGAATGTCTAAGGATGCTGATTTGGAAGGTTGTTTTCCTTTAACTGTCATCCCAGTACCGATGCCTTATTTCCATTGTCGAAAACAATTATGAATAGACATATCCTATAATAAGAAACATTTTAATATAAAAATTCACTAACATTTCAATTTTTTCATAAAGTAAAAATCACTTATTCATATTCTATAAACAATATCTTTTCCCCCTAAATTTATCTAAACCAAACTTTGATACCAACTATAAGGCCCCAACCTTAATCATCACATAATATAATGTTACGTTACAAATTTACATTCATTCACATTGAGGCTCTTTTCTAGTTTTGAGTTTTAGATAATTAGGGAATAACATTTACATAAAATCTAAAATATTACTATATAGACATGTCTACTTGAAATTCAACATTCTCATAATCTAAAATAGTTTAAATATAAAACATTATTTATTTTTCATGATAAAAATAATCATAACATTTATCTTGATTTATTTCTTTATCTTATCTATCCTTATACACAACTTAAAACATTTCAAAAACACGGGATTAGAAAAAAATATGAGTATGCAGTATAAAAGAATGAATGAATCCATTATTCCATGAATATTGTAAGCTCTTTATTTTTTGAAAAAATAATACATTTCACCCATAAAACATAATCCCTTTTTTATTACACCATTAAATCATAATATTCTTATAATACACATAGAAAAAATAAATCATAAAATTAAATTGTGGGATCCATATAATTTTAAATGGTAGTTTTCATGGCTACATTTGGAGTAACCTTCATAGTTACATTTAGAATAACCATCGCGATATATTTTCTAAATATCATAGGAGAAACCAAACTGGTAATCTCTATCTCATTAACCAATTCATTCTAGATTTATAAAAGGCTCAACCACCATCATTTTATTATAGAAAAAACCATATGAATAAATAATTTTCTTGAATTTAACATAATAACAACACATAAAACATGCATAAAAGAAAAGAGAATTTCCACATTGAAATATCAGGATAACATTTCAAGATACTGATAAAAGAAAACCATTCTCAAAACCATTTTTTGTACCAAAATTCATGATAAGGTAATAATTTATTATATTTCTTTTAAAAATATTACTTCTTGTAGGTGAATATGAATATCAAATAATTTTCAAGGCAGTGAAAATTTTTTTCTCACCATATATGTAACACCCCAGGTAAATAAAGAATATGACATTTTTATATTTATCCATATTTGTGAATAAAATATTAATATGACTTTAAGGTGGACGCTATGCTCGATGGCGTACCCAACACGCAACAACGAGTTTCTTGGGAATCTTACGATGCACTCTAATAATAAAATAATATTATTTTAAATGGTAGTTAACATGTAGTCGTTGTATTGGAGGGAATGGATAGAAATAACTAAAATATGATCATATATGTTTTTAAATGTTTTTAAATTTATCCAATAAAAGATAGAGGCTTAAAATACAGAAATAATTCAATTTTAGGCGTATAAGCCCTAGTTTTCACTAAAGGTTCACTTATCGCCTTTTGATGGTGAACCGTCATTAAATATAGTTTTTTTTCACTCTTATAAATTCTATTGGACCAAATATAACTCTTCTTAAGAATTGGGATATCAAAATTTACTTTGTGTAAATTTTTGGTATCTTTCCGATAAAGTTCATTTTTTAATGAATAGTGTAAAATGTTGTATTTTAATTCAAAACATCTTTTTAATCTAATTTATTTATATGATTAGATTATCTTTTTAATTGGTTTTAAAGTTAAATTAGAATATATTTTTACCATTAAATCCAATATTGGTCGTTGGAATTTTTTTCACTTTGAAATCAGACTTAAACTAGTGTCAATCTTTTGATACTTATTGTTTCATAAAAACACGCTATTTGCTCTGACAGCGGGAATTAATTATTAAATTAATTAATGTGACTTATATGTTTTTAATTTTGTAAAATAGACTTCATTTTGGAATTCGGAATATCAAATATAGCTTAGGGTGATTTTTTGGGATTTTTCTGAAAACTTCAATTTTTGATGAATAGTGAAACCACTAAGTGGTACTTATAAAAACTGATTTTTTCGTTTAAATGAAATTTTCCATCTTTGTGTTTTGAATTTAAAAAATCCAACATACATGGTTGTCATTAAGAAGTAAAATTTGGTTCAATGGGATTAAAATAATTTTTTGGTGAAAAGTAATTTATTAAGTTTTTAATCGCGATTAGAGGTAATTAGTGTAGTTTAAGGTAAGAATAATGTTTTAATAAAATGAAATGACCTATAAATATGTCCTACCCTCATTGGATGTGTCATGGCCCACCAATACAATCCATGTGTAAACTTGGGGACCCCATGGAGCCACTTTGGTTGGAAAATGACATAAATACCTATTTATTTAATGATAAAGTAAAAATGACACAAACATGAAATGTTTTACTAAAACAATTTTAACATGGGGTTATAAAAGTCATATTTTTAACTATATATATTAATTGGAAAGATAAAAATATTTCCAACACCATAGTATTTTTTTATAATTTTTAGACATTAAATAAATTAAATTATTTATGACATCATGATGATGCAGCGATGACCTCATTATTTAACGATTTAAATAAAATGGAAATATAATGTAATATATAAAACCTAAACATGTTCAAAACCAATTGGATGAGTGTATTTAGAACCCTTATCACCTTATCCTCTAAATACATCAATTTGGGACCTTTAAAATCCGAAACTCTTTTGAAAATATAGTAACATTTTGTAACTTTACAAGAGTGCCCCTCCTCTCCTCTTATAAAAGGCCCCCACCTCTACCTCCTTACCCACACTCCCAAAGCCTTTGGCTCGGCCAACCCCTGCCCATGTTGTCTCTCCACTTCCCTATATTACTCCTTGAAGCCTAAATTTGGGCAGAAGCCTTCCCAAGGAAGCCTTTGAGCTCAAACCAAAGGGAGTTGCCCGATTTTAAGGTAATGTCTTCACTTGAGTCCTTTTGTTTTATTTTGCTTCTCCAACCCCCCTAAACTCTTTTTATTCATTTCTTTTGTAACAACTCAAGTATCTTAAATATACTATGATGTTTTTATAATAAGGATTCTAGCTACACTTACACACACCTACATCTAATGTTTAAAGGACATACTGTTTCCGTGGATGGTGAATTTATGCCTCCCGAAACGATGATTGTTCAACATTCTTTTAACACCTTCAAAGGTGTCCATTAATATGTAACTATATTTATATATGATATATAATATGTTTATGTTTTCCTTAAGCTTCTGTATTTTTTATTTTGGGCATACCTTTATGGTTTCCATTATGGGTAAACGTGATATCTTCATTTAAGGAAGTGCGGACTACCGCCCCCTCAAAGTGATTTGATTCGTTAAATAACATATGTGGGATGTATAAAGGATGGAACTATAATATTATATATGATATTATACTGTAATTATAATATACCTTTATATAATTATGATTCCATTCTATAAAATATGAAATTGAAGTGAAAGTAGCATTCATGCGTACGTACGGCTTACCGTCTCCATGAACGGTGCATTTCATTTCTTAACTCTAAATGAGTATGTAGTATTATAAATGCATGAATTTACTGGATATATATGACATATATGATATGTACATCATGAATACCATTATGGATATAATGTATACATGAACAACTTGTAATTATAAAAGAATTATTTTTGACTCAAGTACCAATGATCGTTAAAATGACCGTTATTAACTTAAATAATTACATAGTGTTCATGACATGGAAATAAGTGATATAAAAGGAATAATTAACTTGAAAAAGGTTTTTAAACAAGTGGAAGTTTACTCAAGTTTATTATTCAGGAGATTAAAGAATGACCGAGTCAAGTCGGACCCGAGGTATGGGACTTCGTCTCAATCTCCTTTCATTGAGGCATATTTTCTTTTATACACAACCTTCTTTTATACGGTGTATAAACCCCTTTTACTTTTACGTTTATCCAAAAGGAATCTTTTTTATACGTAGCATTTTACTAAATGACAAAAGGGAATGTTTTTGTCGTACGTATGCGGCGACAATGACTTCTCCGCCGCCGTGACAGTTATTTGAGTTTCGACTTCCTCTACAAGGCATACATTTTTTTTAAAGAAAAATAAATACCATGTTTTACTTTTCTTTTATTTTGGTATTGAAAATGGTTTTCATAATGTTTTTATATTAATGTTTTGTATTGATATCTTGTGATTGAAAGGTGGAAATGTTATGTTTCCTTTATGCATGTTTTATGTGATACGATTATGTTGAGGTTCTTGGGAATTATTATGAAGATGGGTGGTTCCGTGATAAACTAAGGGCGGGTGAGCCCGATATAGCTCTCCCATGCATTGGGTAACGTGAAGGAGTGAAACGTTAAGGTTTCTCCAAAGATATTTAGGGAATATATTGTGATGGGTATTCCAAACGTAACCAAGAGGGTTACTCCCTACGTAAGAATGTTATGAATGCCTCAAGTTACCTTTATGTCATATGATTTCTATGATTTATTCATGATTGTATGAGGTTGTTAAAGTGCTTATGTTTTATGGGTAATGTATGATTTCATTCTTATGTATACATGTACTCATGTTTCCTTTCCATATTTTTATATCCCTTACTGAGATTTTTATTCTCATCCCAAGTTTTTGAAATGTTTTTCACAGGTCATGGGAAGGGTACATGAAGTGATGATAGTGTCAAGTATGTCAAGAAATAATCCATGTTTTATTTTAAATATGTTTTTGTTGATGGGAAGAACGAATACTGTCTTTTATGTAACCACTTTGTTTGAATGTAGAATGTAATGCAAGTTTCGTGATCTAATTCTCTAAAACCCTAAACCTGAAAATATCCTCAATGTGTAATCTTGTAATAACTCAAGATTAAGTAAGGTTTAAGGCTGGGGATTTATAGTTGGTATTATAGGTCGGTTTAGATAACTTTAGAGGTTAGGGTATTCTCTAAGCACAAGTGACATTACCATAATGGTTAGGATTTCAGAAAGAGTACTAGTTTTAGATAAAGTGAATGAGTAAGTATATCTTAGTGTTTATCTTCCTCATTATTACATGATGGTTATGTTGATATACTCACACTTACCTTTTTGGTTTTAATAAATGGCTGGATCTAGAAGGCACCAATGTGACAAGAGGTTTGAAGGAAACTGTGGTGGTTCTCTGATTAAGATACTAAATAAAATAGAGGATTCAATGAGGAAACTCTTGGTTGTTCTAAACCAACTATCAAGGAGTCATGATCAACCACTCTAACCTTGGTATGTTCTATAATTCATCATGTATGAGATGACCAATCGATGTGGAAGTTCAGGTAATAATTATAAAGGTAACCATTAGGGTTTATATAATCCTTACTTTTGAGGTAATTATTGGTTATTATATGTTATGATGGAAAATGAAAGGCATGAGATAAACTTGAGGTTAAAATATGTTATGATTATTTTTGAATATTTTATCTCGTTTTGGGGGATTTTTTAAGAATTATATTGTTTTGGAAAAAGGACAACACGCAGACCGTGTGACAACCCGTCGCGTCGGACAAAGCTGCGGGAATCGAACCCACAACCAAAGTGCAACTGGTATTTATCGCCTACCACTGGACTACGTGAAGTCCCTGGTTAGTTTGAATAATTCTTTTTAGTTACTATTATTTTAGGAATCAAGATTAAGTTTATTTTGGGTTATATATGGAAATGATTAACCTATCATCGAGGATATGTGATTAGGTTAATTACTTTTCAATATGAGAATTTAAGAGCAACTGATGTTATTTGGAGATAAAAGTTAATTTGAACCTTGGAAGACTATGTGACTAAATCCTTCAAATATTTGGGTTTCAATCTTAGTTTGGTATACTTTGAATAATGTTATGGACAATTTTTTTATCGAATGGTCCTCTTTGAACTTTGGGTTTTGTTGGACAAATTTTGGAGATTAAGCATAGATTTTCTTTTTAAAGGGTTATCCTTTTCTAGATTATCTGATCTTGTACTAACCTTTTTGGTTTTAGTTTTGGTTAAAGCCTAAATACATGGGAATTATATAGTTCTATTTGGTGGATTAGGTTATTCTCTAGAAGTTGATTATAGTACTCTTAATGCGAACAAGTCTTCCTAAATACTCGTCTTTTGGAAAAAAAAAATATGAGTTTGATTAAGGAATCTAGTAAAAGTTGAAAGTCAACATGATAAGTGATTATGTTTCCTTATGAATAAATTCCTCAATAAAAAGTAACTTAAAACAAAAAAAAAATCTATTAACTTTTCTTACCGGGGAATCGAATACTGTTTAACCCATCACAAGTTTGTGATTTTCTTATGGTTAACTTTCTCCTAGACATGTTTACTATCACTCTCCCTCAAGAACATGACCCTTTGCTTTTTCTTCCATGTCCATGTTTTTTTACATGGAATCCTGGTATGGGTTAACTCGGGTGACCTCTGTACTTATCTTCCTTTATTTTAAAGAGATTGTTTTACCGAATCTTGTTCCGATGTGGGACTTTCAAGGATGTTTCCAAGATCAATTTTAAAAATTGCGAGGACGCAATTCCCAAAACGGGGGAAGGATGTAACACCCCAGGTAAATAAATAATATGACATTTTCATATTTATCCATATTTTTGAATAAAATATTAATATCACTTTAAAGGGGACTCTATGCTTGATGGCGTACCCAACATGCAACAATGAGTTTCTTGGGAATCTTACGTTGCACTCTAATAATAAAATAATATTATTTTAAATGGTAGTTAACATGTAGCCATTGTATTGGCGGGAATGGATAGAAATAACTAAAATAGGATTATATATGTTTTTAAATGTTAATACATTTATCCAATAAAAGATAAAGGCTTAAAATTCGGAAAGAATTCAATTTTAGGCGTATATGCCCTAGTTTTCACTAAAGGTTCACTTATCTCCTTTTGATGGCGAACCATCATTAAATATAGTTTTGTTCACTCTTATACATTCTATTGGACCAAATAAAACTCTTCTTAAGAATTGGGACATCAAAATTTACTTTGTGTAAATTTTTGGTATCTTTTCGATAAAGTTCATTTTTTACTGAATAGTATAAATTGTTGTATTTTAATTCAAATCCTCTTTTTAATATAATTTATTTATATGATTAGATTATCTTTTGAATTTGTTTTAAAGTGAAATTAGAGTATATTTTTACCATTAAATCCAATAGTGGTCGTTGGAATTAATTTCACTTTGAAATCAGACTTAAACTAGTGTCAATCTTTTGATACTTATTGTTTCATAAAAAATGCTATTTGCTCTGACAGCGGGAATTAATTATTAAATTAATTAATGTGACTTATATGTTTTGAATTTTTTTAAATAGACTTCATTTTTAAATTCGAAATATCAAATATAGCTTAGGGTGAATTTTTGGGATTTTTCTGAAAAACTTCAATTTTTGATGAATAGTTAAACCACTAAGTGGTACTTATAAAAACTGATTTTTTCGTTTAAATGAAATTTTTCCATCTTTGTGTTTTGAATTTCAAAAATCAGACATACATGGTTGTCATTAAGAAGTAAAATGTGGTTCAATGAGATTAATATAGTTTTTTGGTGAATAGTAACTTATTAAGTTTTTGATCACGATTAGAGGTAATTAGTGTAGTTTAAGGTAAGAATAATGTTTTAAAAAAATGAAATGACCTAGAAACATGTCCTACCCTCATTGGATGTGTCATGGACGACCAATACAATCCATGGGTCAACTTGGGGACCCCATGGAGCCACTTTGGTTGGAAAATGACATAAATACCGTTTTATTTAATGATAAAGTAAAAATGACACAAACATGATATGTTTTACTAAAACAATTTTTAAATGGAGTTATAGAAGTAATATTTTCACTATAAATAATAATTTTAAAGATAAAAAGATTTACTACACCATAGTATTTTTTATATAATTTTTACACATTAAATAAATTAAATTATTTATGACATCATGATGATGCAGCGATGACCTCATTATTTAACGATTTAAATAAAATGGAAAGATAATGTAATATATAAGACCTAAAAATGTCCAAAACCTATTGGATGAGTGGATTTATAACCCTTATAACCTTATCCTCTAAATACATCAATGTGGGACCTTTAAAATCAGAAACACTTTTGAAAAAAAAGTAACATTTTGTAACTTTACAAGAGTGCCCCTCCTCTCCTCTTATAAAAGGCCCCCACCTCTACCTCCTTACCCACACTCCAAAAGCCTTTGGCTTAGACAACCCCTGCCCATTTTGTCTCACCACTTCACTATATTACTCCTTGAAGCCTCACTTTGGGAAGAAGTCTTCCCAAGGAAGCCTTTGAGCTCAAACAAAGGGAGTTACCCGATTTTAAGGTAATGTCATTACTTGAGTCCTTTTGTTTTATTTTGCTTCTCCAACCCCCTAAACTCTTTTTATTAATTTCTTTTGTAACAACTCCAGTATCTTAAATATACTAGGATGTTGTTATAAGAAGTATTCGAGCTACACTTACACACACCTACATCTAATGGTTAAAGGACATACTGTTTCCGTGGATGGTGAATTTATGCCTCCCGAAACGATGATTGTTCAACATTCTTTTAACACCTTCAAAGGTGGCCATTAATATGTCAATATATTTATATATGATATATAATATGTTTATGTTTTCCTTAAGCTTCTTTAGTTTTCATTTTGGGCATACCTTTATGGTTTCCATTATGGGTAAACGCGATATCTTCATTTAAGGAAGTGCAGACTACCGCCCCCTCAAAGTGATTTGATTCGTTAAATACCATATGTGGGACGTATAAAGGATGGAACTATGATATTATATATGATATTATACTGGAATTATAATATACCTTTATATAATTATGATTCCATTCTATAAAATATGAAATAGAAATGAAAGTAGCGTTCATGCGTACGTACGGCTTACCGTCTCCATGAATGGTGCATTTCATTTCTTACCTCTAAATGATTATGTAATATTATAAATGCATGAATGTACTGGATATATATGACATATTTGATATCTACATCATGAATACCATTCTGGATATAATGGATACATGAACAACTTGTAATTATAAAGGGCTTATTTTTGACTCAAGTACCAATGATCGTTAAAACGACCGTTATTAACTTAAATAATTACATAGTGTTCATGACATGGCAATAAGTGATATAAAAGGAATAATGAACTTGAAAACGGTTCTTAAACAAGTAGAAATTAACTCAAGTTTATTATTGGGGAGATTAAAGAACGACTGAGTCAAGTCGGACCCGAGGTATGGGACTTCGTCTCAATCTCCTTTCATTGAGGCATATTTTGTTTTATACACAACCTTCTTTTATACGGTGTATAAACACCTTTGACTTTTACGTTTATCCAAAAGGAATATTTTTTATACGTAGCGTTTTATTAAATGACAAAAGGGAATGTTTTTGTTGTACGTATGCGGCGACAATGACTTCTCTGCCGCAGTGACCGTTATTTGAGTTTCGGCTTCCTCTACAAGCCATACCTTTTTTTTAAAGAAAAATAAATACCATGTTTTACATTTATTTTATTTTGGTATTGAAAATAGTTTTCATAATGTTTTTATATCAATGTTTTTTATTGATATCTTGTGATTGAAAGTTGGAAATGTTATGTTTCCTTTATGTATGTTTTATGTGATACGATTATTTTGTGGTTCTTGGGCATTATTATGAAGACGGGTGGTTCCGTGATAAACTAAGGGCAGGTGAGCCCGATATATCTCTCCAATGCATTGGGTAATGTGAAGGAGTGAAACGTTAAGGTTTCTCCGAAGAGATTTAGGGAATATACTGTGATGGGTATTCCAAACGTAACCAAGAGGGTTACTCCATACGTAAGAATGTTATGAATGCCTCAAGTTACCTTTATGTCATGTGATTTCTATGATTTATTCAAGATTTTATGAGGTATGTTAAAGTGCTTATGTTTTATGGGTAAAGTATGATTTCATTCTTATGTATACATGTACTCATGTTTCCTTCCCATATGTTTATATCCCTTACTGAGCTTTTTATGCTCATCCCAAGTTTTTGAAATGTTTTTCACAGGTCAAGGGAAGGGTACATGATGTGATGATAGTGTCAAGGATGTGTCAAGAAAGAATCCATGTTTTATTTTAAATATTTTTCCGTTGAGGGGAAGAATGAATACTGTCTTTTATGTAACCACTTTGTTTAAATGTGGAATGTAATGCAAGTTTCTTGATCTAATTCTCTAAAACTCTAAACCTGAAAAGATCCTCAATGTGTAATATTGTAATAACTCAAGATGAAATAGAGTTTAAGGCTGGGGACTTATAATATATGTTAAAAAAAGTCCTTATATTTTTTAATAAAATGATTTATATAAAAATATTCCTTTTTAAATCAGTTGAATGAAATTAAAATACAATGGGCATGATTATACACCTTATAAATGAAGGTCGTGTATAACATCAAAATATTCATTAGTGAATAGAGATTGAGACAATTTCTCTTACCTAGAGTCCCACTCATCTTGTTTGTTATTTATATTCCTGAAAAATAAAAAATAGGTTATCATACAATTTTTGTGGGAACCATGATCACATTTATTATTTATTTTATATCACTTACTAAAATTTTATAACAACTAAATAATTATTTGAACTCATCCCAGAAATTCTCTAAATATTTTCTACTAGAGTTCATCATGACTTTGGGATGATGTTATTAGTCAAAGTGGTCATGATTAAATCATCTCCTAAATAATATTCATTAAATAAAAATCAATTCTGTTTATAAATTATAGTTTTATATCAAACTATTTACACATGATTATGAAAAATTAACAACAATATAATTGTGGAAATGGTTGGTCTGGCCTACACATGAGTAAGATTTACATTTGTCATTGATCATTATAGAAATAAGGTAATTATTATTTTCAATTTAAAGAATAATATTATTATTATTAACTTCATATTAATCATTTAAAATTACTTTTATAAGTTATACAAATTATGTTGTGAATAAAAATGAATCGCATTGCTTCATGGAGGTGATAGTTCACATGTACGCACAAACGACATTATCATATTTATGTGCAAAGAATGAAAGAAAATAACTTGTGTATTATTTTTAAAAAATGATAAATATATCATTTATATCATATATATACATTAATTTCACCGTTATAACTTATATTTAGTGATGGTAATGAATAATGAATTTTATTGGTTCATGGAGGTGATAGTTCACTTATAAAC
The DNA here is from genome assembly GCA_963277665.1 of Viscum album. NCBI lineage: Eukaryota > Viridiplantae > Streptophyta > Magnoliopsida > Santalales > Viscaceae > Viscum > Viscum album. Next base: position 265,807,238 of record OY728155.1, on the reverse strand, counting down.
ATGAACGATTAATTATTGTCCCATTTAATGGAATTTGATATATATTTTGGTGATGATATTAACTAAATAACATATCAGTATACTAAGGATACTAGAGTTATTATCTCATCATGGTTGGATAATATTTTAAGGATGTGTAATAAAAAAATTAGAAATACCTAAATAAAAACATTAACATTCCTTCAGACAAACACCTTTTCTTAACAATTGAGCAACTGTAAGGAGAGTGTTCTGCCTAAAACAAGGCCTCTAAAATGTGGTGAGGTATTATTGAAAAGGGTTTGGGTATAGATTGGATGAACCATAAGGTTTTTGATGTGAATGTAGTAGAGATGAATGAGTTTCGTTTTATAAGGGAGGGGATGGAAACACTTGGAATTATTCAATGTAATAAATTAATAAAAAATTTATTTTATATTCCAAATGGGTCCAAATTAATTTATTTATATGATAGTATGAGTATAAATCTAATTCCATTAATGAAATAAAAATTTGAAACGTATGAATATTTTTTAATCCTTTTCATTTTGTTTTAACCCCATTTAACCCGTTACATTTTATCAGGTAATTTATGATTTAAGAGTTAAAGTAATTAACAAAACATTAAAAACTATAAATTAATTACAAATTAATGAGATATTATAAAAATTTAAATTAATTATAAGTAAAATCAATTTTGAATGAAAACATAGTATTTTCCACTCTTCATTAAAATATGAAATTGATAAAAAAATACAAAAAATTCAATAGAAGTAAATTTTGATGTCCCACATACAAATAAGATTTTTATTGTATCAAATATAATGTATAAAAGTGTAAAAAATATTTTTTTTATATGGATTAACTATTAAAAGAGGGTAAAACAAACTTTTAAATATATTAGAGATTTTTATGATTAAAATTGAATGTATTCTTATTTAACACCTATATAATTTTTTTAGAAGAATGTAAAATCATTTAATAAACTTATTTAAACACAATATAGTTAGTTCTCTTCATTCCAACCAATAAAATAACTAGGTGATAACTAACACATAGAATAATAATATTCATAATATATTATTTTTCAATATAATTCACTCTTTTGTACAACCTATGATTTAGGTGAAATATATTGTTGCATGACGGGTATGCTATCACATATAACATCCACTTTAATGTAAAATTACTATATAATTAATAAATATTAATTGATATGGAATGTTATTATTGTATAATTTATTATGAAGTAACCAACAAAATCAAAGTAGAATTATGACATTTAAAATCTCCATCAAATATAAATTTAGTATGCCTTTAATAAAATACATATACATAATATATCTTGAAACAATATATATATATACACCTTAATCATTCAACATTTTATAGAATCCTTTAATAAATGAATATGGCCTTATTCCTTAACAATTATTTCCTAAAATAAAACATACAACTAATTTCCTATGACACATCATTCATTGTAAAATCATATTTCATACATTAAACAAGAGAAATAGTGTTAAAATAATCCATAAATTTTATATTTTATTTATAATTATTTCAGATTTAACATATGACCATGATAATCGTTTATTCATAGGGTCATTTTTATGTATCTAATGAACTTTACACGTTTTAAATTGATTTCCAAAATTCTTATGCTCTCATCACATGAATCATTTGCACATTTTTTTATGACATTTCCTTGGATTCTAATTTAAAAATACATGAAAGGTTTAATGTTATATCTTTTTAACCTCGTGATTATTATAACTATAAATTCTTTGAATGTCTATTTTTCTTTTATTTGGAACATTAGTAAACTCTCTTTGGATGAAATTTTTAATCATCACATGATATATTGGTTAGTATTAACCACAAGAGATTTCACTCATTCCCTTACATCATTCAGGTACTTGTCTAAAAAAACACCACATTGTTCTTTATAACCATTTCAAACATGGTTCATGCAAGATCCAATAATTTACCAAAAACAAAAATATTTTTTCATGTGTGTATTATGTAAAATAAAAATAAACTCTATTATGAGGAGGATAAACTTAAAAAATCCTTAAACATTTCATATTATATTCATTATTTTTTATTTAGTAAAAAATATTCATAATTATCTGCAGTGATCTAATATGTATGGTTATAAAAAACATCTAACTTATACTAAAATTAAAACCCAACCACAAATTATTTCTAAACAATTCCTTTAATATAAAATATAAGGACCTATTTCTTAGACATCCCATAATTACATGATTTATAAAATGATTTTCACTTTTTTTCCTTCTAGGATATTATTGGTTTAATGTTTTTGGGAATGTTTAAACATTATTATATATCAAAACGCTATACAAACTAGAATGTTCCAGTAAATAATTTTTTTTCTAAAAAATAATTCATAAACCTAAAATTGTCTTTTATTTAGTACACAATGGTTTCCATAAGATGAATCCCCATAGTAGAGTGATAGGCATTGTTACACGTAATCCTCATTATTAGGCCTTATAAAAAAATTGAAATTTCCAGAAGATAAGAAGATCTTTTACGGACATAAAAAGTATTGGAACCTCTTATTCCATTTGAAGAACTGTAAAATACCTATGACAATTTTCTCTTTTCCATAAAAAAATATAAAGTCATATATTCTTTTTCATACATACAAAATAAAAATTATTTGAATCATGGTTCCATAAAAGTGTAAACATATAATAGTAAAGGAAAAATTAAATTCATAAGCTATTAATATAAAACCTGAGTACCCATATAATAATTTTTCCTTGTAAAATATACCTTACACACATAAAATGATCATAAAAATGATAAAATTATAATCATTTTATTACTTTTAAAAAAAATATGTTTCTAAAACATCTTTTATAACAATAGATGGGTCATGTGGAAATAATGGGAAATCATTTTCACATAAACATTACAATTTCCCTCATAAGAACACATAAAAATTAAATTAACATCAGGGTAAATTACAACATTCACTTAGGATTAACTTACATATATTAACTCTATCACTTTATCCAATTCATTGGACAACAACATTAGGATCACCAAATATCATCTTTCAAAATATCCTCAGAAACAAATTCCAAAACAAATAACATACTTAACACATAATATTTCATTTCCATCATAAAATATAATAAAATATTATATTTAAAACATATATAGAAACACTCACTGATTTTATTTCAAAATAATGTCAAAATCATAATTTATTGAAATATATTATAATTAAAATTTCACATAAGAATAAGAAATAAGATATGATTATAAAAACATGGGGAACAATATAGTAATATTTATATTATATAATGTATGTAATGAAATTAATTTTAAATCATGTTATATATGTTAAAAAAATATTTTTACATTTTTTTTAAAAGAAGGAATGACATGTATGTTAAAAATAACAATCCTACCTTTTTATTTCACACGTAAACATGATTTATTACCGAAAAAAATCACATGATGCATCATTTAACATCATGATTTATAGTGTATTTTGGGTAAATGGGCATTACGTAACAACATAAATCAGGAAATACACATCATTATTGAAATATGTTTTTACATAACCACACACATTGCTACGTATATAACATTGTATGGGATAACCTGAAGAAAAGAATTATAAAAGTGTGAGCTATAAAGCCTAGAAAGGGTGTAAACATGGAATTAAAAGAAGAATATTGTACATGTTACACAATAGGCATATCAATTGATCATAAGTGAAATATGAACTTAAAGGAATGATATAGCAAGATTATCATAACATAGTAATGCGATAACAATATTTAACATTATATTAGCATGAGATAAGGAACATTGTGCCTGGAGAATGAGTAAAACATCATTGCACTTAAATTATCATGATTAAAACATCATATCACTTAACATATCATGAGTCTAATCTTTAACCAATGAAATGGAGTGCTATCAGGGCACACCCTTCTTAGTCATTTCATTTCATGTATATGTGTGCCACATGGATTATACAACATGAAATCATTCGTAATCATAATTTATTCCAAAATAATGGAATTTTTAATATATATATATGAAACTATATAATCAATAACTAAATGTTCATAAAGGTTATTATCGTTTTTAGAGAAATGGTCATGGTATCCACTACAGAAAAACTTTTTTTTTGGAAATTCACAGTGCAAATTTGGTAGCAAAACATCGTGACATAAGAATTCAGAAAAATGATTGATGAGAGAGAAATGAGTATCTCATTATATGTATATGAAATGGACCATAATGGGGTTATATATATACTTTTCCCAACATATATAATGGAATTTAGTCTTATAATACAAAAGAATAACTTGAATGTAATTGAGGAGAGAGAAATCGCTTTTGTAATTTTGGAAAATTATTGAGTGTAATGGGAGGCATTAATGAGAGAGAAATGGGTATATCATCATTCAAAAAATAAATATTTTAGTATGAGTTATTTTAGAAATCATACCCTCAAATTTTTAATTTAGAATAAAAGGTAATAACAATATAATGAAACTTCGACAAAAATGACACAAGAAGAAATCCCTTAGATGGAAGTGTGAACCCAAAGGCTTGGGAGAGGCATGAGAGATGATTATTGTGAAATTGGGGCCCCATGGAATGATTATAAAGAAACGACGGTAGATTTTGGTCAAGATGAAAAGTCATTTAGTGATAATTTAGTTGGATCTTGGGTGGGTTTATATAGGAAAAGAGAGGGAATTCATTATTATTTTGGTCTTGGACACCACACATTAAACTAATAAAACCACAAAATAACCCCCAATTTTGCCCTGGGTTTTTACCAAAGGGTATTGTAAAACATTATATTATAATTCCAATGGCCTAACTTCGTAAAATATTCAGCTTTCATAGGTGGTCGTGAGTCACACCATCAAAGAAATCATTTTAAAAGATAAAATGTTTTAAAAGTCTTGGGGGTGCACTAAAGTATTGTAAAATAAATCAAAAAAACCTTAAATCACACTATTTTAATGGTAAAGCAAATTTATTCTGAAAAACCCATTTATAGTATCGTATTACCTAACTATTTGGTTATTATGATTTCCTAAAACACATTATATATTTAAATGGTATTTATGTTTTAACCAAAAATTTGAATGAATCAGATAATTATAAAAAATTCAATGTTGGATAATATTTAAATATTAATTCCAAAAATAATATTCATTTTATCCAAATAATTTTTTAAATATGTGAATTTTTACATTTAAAATTTATACCGAAATTTATAAAAAATTCATGGGGTTTGAAAATAAGTCTTTCAAACCTTAATAAAAATTACAATTGTATTCCTAAAAATTATACCATAATTATATTTAATAAAAAGTAAATTAGTAATAATATGTTATTAAAATATTATTTAATTTAAAATTCCATTAATTTATCAAAATATATTTCTTAAATGAATATTAACATAAAATATTATTTGTGCTTTAAAAACTATTTACAAAGTGACAATAATAAAGTGAACGGATATTATTTATTCGATACAAAAATAATTCTCATAATAATAGTGCTAGGGTTTTGTTAAAAACCCCCATATAACACCCTTATATGACCTAAGGGTAAGGTTTGCGATGGTGACAGACTCTTGGGGTGGCTCGGATAACGTTTCTCAGGTAGTAATCTCTATCAACTTCCATTTCTTCATAGATGGTTCTGCTTGAGATTAATGTGTTAAATCTCAGCTTGGGATTTGTCAAGAGTGAAGCCCAATGATACCACCTCTTTTTTATGATATGACAAATGCGCTTCATATGGATTAATTATACTGGATGAGGCCATCGCTTCATTTGTCTATGTAAATTGGATTTGTTAAAGCCTTATATTTATTCAAATCATGTGATCACGGTTCAATGACTATATTAGAAACAATAAAAATTCTTAATGGTATTTTGAAATCCAAAATAATAAAACCAATGAAGTGGATATTTTATGTAACCATTTTACAAAATAAGACATTAAATTAGATTAAGAGGAAGTTTCATTAATAAAAGTTTGGGTCATTGCAGTAAACATTAACAAGTTAATTTTATTCCTTTTTAAATAAATTAACAATTATTTATAAAAGATATTTAAAAATAATTTATTTATAAATAATAAAATTCATAACATATTTAAAAGTACATTCACATGTTGGAAAAATAATTTTATACATTTCAAATTATTTTTTATAGAAAATCCCTTACATCAAGTCTAACTCACCACATTAATTATTTTACTCATATATAATAAACATATTTTTAATATTTATATTTCTATAAATTTTTTATTTATTATTCCTTTATCATAGTCACTTTTATTTAATTTATTATGTTTTATTATATATTTTCCAAATCGATTAAGTTCATGTTGGATGTTTTGAGGATTTTTGGTTCATAATCTGAAAAAGAAATTGAAGGTTGACCATCGTCATTGTGGTCATTGTTACATATTATATAAAATATTTATAATATCGTAACTATCATGTTTTTACTTTTAATACAATAATTGTATAATCACAACAAGGGGAAATCATAAATGAATCACATAGCTTGTTGGGGTTGTTAGACCACATAAATGAATGAGCGAAATTATCGCTTTCCAATGGATAAGAGGAGAGAAGATAATGATCACATAATCATTATTGAATCATAAAAATTAATTAAAAAAATTATATATTAATTAATTTTGTCATTATAACCATCAATTTCAGGTTCTGGAAAAATGAAACACATAAGATCATCAAGGAGGTTGTCAAAACATACACACAAGCGATGATTTAATATTTTATTGGATGGATATGTAGATTAAAATGGTTTATAAGTCAAATTATTAATAATTATATATATTTTCTATGCATATGAGATTATATATCAATATTTATGGCAATTTTTAATGAGGTAGAGGATGAAACAATCATAAAATAAGTCATTTTAGACTTATATATCATCACTTGATATCCCCCATTCTATTTATATTAATGCCTTTAAATGAGAGTTTTATCATCATCATAGGGGTTTGAAGCCATTGGGATGAAATTTTAGAGTTTTATTTTGGTAGTGGTTTTAATTGAAATTGAACATGAGTTGTATTTTTAAAAGGTTGAATTTAGTTTCTTTTTATAAGGAAAAATAAATGAAATTTTCACACATTTTCAATATGTAAGGTATATGAATGTAATTTTAAAAATTCCATGTGTATCATTCATGAAGCATGTATTAAATTCTTGTGAATTTTAATTTAAAAAAATTAAGGCAATATTTATTTATTTTATAATGATTAATAATAATTTTAAAATATTAAATATCTTTTAAAGTCATTTTTATAACTATTTAAAAAGGTATAAATTAAACGCACTAGTGTCATGAACCAACCCATGTCGAGCCTAAACAGGTCACCGAGACGGTCCACAACATGTATCTAGGGGCATTTCTAATCACAATGGGCTGGAAACTAGTACTGGGCATCGTCATACAAATGAGGGAACAATTTAAGACCAAGATATAAAACCATGACTAGAAAATAAATAGAACAAACAGAGCACATAGAAAAATGAAAACAGAATCTTAATTAAATATAGAACTGATATAGATACAAAGTACCACTAAAAAGAATAAAACTAGAAACCAGACCCCTCTACAACTATCTCCATGTGACCCCTTAGTCAAATCCAACTACAAACCCAAAATTTCTCCCACACGAGCATCCACTAAAGAAGATCCTGAACAATAGCTGAACATACAACTGAAATTGTAAAGGATAGGATTGAGAACAAAAATTCTCAGTAGGGATGCCAAAAGTAAACCACTGAAACCTAGTTTATTATTACCCAAAGATGTTCGATGACACGAGTTTTTGAATACAATTATAAAAATAAGGTTTTCCCATTTAATCAATATAACACCTCTTTCCTACTATAATAACCAACTCATGCCATTTATTATTTAAAAAAAAGTTCACCATATAATAAACAATACAAAACAAGTAATATCAAGAATGTGAAAAAGGGAGAAAGGTAAACAATAAAAGCTGCAAATAAACCACTATAGCCAAAAATAATCCACAAATTGAATATTTTCCCATGGGAGATCATAAACATCTCTAGAATACCCCCAGAAGAACTCGGATTGGAACCACCTACCGGTATATGGGGAATCCCTATAGTCAATAACCCATCGATCACCCTCATGAAAAAAATCAAGGGAAAATCCCACCTAGCCTCTCTATCTACCAGGGGGATCCAACAGAAATAATTAGGGTTCGTGAGTAACCATCACTCAATAATCTATAACAAGCCTATGAACCCAAAGTGGTTATAGTAATACTGTGTAATTATGAGGCCCTCGCACGTGTGACTAATCTCACTGCACTTGCCCACCCCAAACACAGACACCAATATACGATAACCCCTAAGGTATATACCCACTATAAAGGTGCTGAATATTTATGTGCATAGTCTTAGTATCACAAAAATTTCCAACCAGGCCTTCATACCATTAACAATAGAACCCATTTTATAAAATTCTCAATGATTCCAATAGGGCATCTAACATTGCCAAAACAAAATCCAATTGTAATGAAAGTACAAGAATTTCTCTTAGGTTAAAAGTTTCAAACATGCCTCTAAAACAACATGTCTAAATAAATATACCCAAAACGTCTTACCAATGCCGCTTTAAAATATAAAGTTTCCAATGATCACTTTAGAAAACATTAACCAGAACCAACACCAAGAACCAAATAGGCACATAGATTCAAGCACACATAGCAATGCATTTATCAAGTACAAATAGGCCAAAACCTTGAGGAATAAATTAATAAACATCCTTTGAAAATTCAAAAAAGAACACCCATACTTTATAATTTGAAGATCCATTTTATGGAACCATATTTTTTATGATTTTTTTTGTCACCATCTTCATTTGGAGGCATATCCATGAGTGCACCTAGTGCACCCATGTATGTGTTCACATATAATGGTGCATCACACATACAAAGGTTTATCCAAAACCATTACAATAAAACACAATTCTCTTTAAAACCATCTCCACACACACACTTTATTTTAAAAGAACAAAAACTAAAACCTTGAATCCATTAAATCCAAAACCAAATTGATTTAACACAATAACCAATCCATTACATATCCAAATAATATACACCAAAACATTTTCATTAAAAAAATTTCATTGCAACATAATAATGGATATACATTTCATACAATACCGAATTATTCATTAAAATATAAAATACAATTTGAACAAGCATTCTAGGTACCACAACCCTACGAAAATTATACAAAACTCACTTCAAACTAAATTTTAACAAACCAAATAATTTCAAAATTTCAATAAAAATTTAAACAATGACTCCATGGAGTTTTCATACAAGTTTAAAATTTTATTTAATATGGAATGAATCAATGTAAAGGCTTTAGAATAGAAAAACATGGAAACTCCTACTGAAACTAGTTGTGATTGGAATTAAAATTCAACAGAAGGAATAATGTTGCACAGTGGACTAATTGAACCCCTAAATCCAATGGAAACCCTAGATACACATTAAAACTAACTTTTAGGCTCTATAAAACAAGAACCCCCACATGAAAATTATAGAAATTGAGTGAGGATAAAATATTAGGGGGAAGAGAACTCACTAGAAGAAACTGATGGAGAGTGGAGTGGCCACAAAAAGGATCACCAAGGTGAGGAGGTCTGGATGGGGGGTAAAGGGAATGGGGTGAGTGAGGGAGTAATTAGGGATAAGGGGTTTCATAGGGATAATAGGGAAATATGGTTTGTGTGAGGGAAAATGGGGTAAATGGGAGAGTGTGCGTGAGGGATAAAAAAAATGGGAGGTGATGTGTGAGAGAGATGTGTGAGTGGAGAGAGGTATATAAAAGAGAAATAAATGGGGAGGGAGGGGTGTGTGAGAGACAAATGGAGGAATGGGATGAATAGAGATATGTGAAAAATAGGGAAAAATAAATGGCAGAGAGGGGGTGTGTGGGGAATAAAAAAGATATGGAGTGGTGAAAACCCCTCAAAAAATAATAAAAATAAAAAATAAAAATAAAATAATAATTATTATTATAATTATAAAAATTTAAATTACAGTAGCAATGAAAAAATTAATAAAAAAATTTATAATGATATTAAAAATTATATAATCATAACAACTCCATTAGTTTTTATAATTATAATAATATTTGTATTAATAATAAAAATAGTAATCATGATAAATAGTTTTTTTCTTCATATTATTTTTATTAATGAAAAAATTGAAAACAACCAAATAATTATTATATTTATAACAATTTTAAGGATAATAAGATCACTATGAATTTTAATTAATTTTTTTTAACTATACAATAATGTTATTATTATTATTAATATTGAAAATTTATTTTATTTAATTCTAATTTTTTTTTTAAGTAATGGGTAACTATAGGGGTATCTGGTCCGACTACATGGTTACCACTAACCTTGCGGTTCATGTGAACCATTCTGAGACACACTAAAAACATAAAATATAGAAACATTTAAACATATACTCAATCTGCACCTTAATGAGGGTAATTGAAGCTAAGAAATAATACTATAATATAATTTAAAAGTTATGTGGGTTCCAATTCGTCCCATGACAAAACTTTCTGCCACCATAAAGTCATTAAGTTGAAAGACATCCAAAACTCAGGAAAAAGCCCAACCCAAACTAAAATAATCCACAACATGAGAGAATGGGATAACAAAAAACTGTTCTTACCACCACAAGAACGCAATTAGTGAAGAAATTTAAAACCGAAACATACCACCTAGGAAAGGGGGCTACCGCGGGAAATCCAAACCGATCCAATCTAACTTCTATATCATGATAAAAACAACACCTCCTCTTGAGATTTTAACTCTTAACCGAGACCAAAAAACCCAACACTATAGGAAAACATCAATAATGTACATAAACCAAGTAGTGAACACAAGATTAACATCAAATATCAATTCTAACACATGAACCTACATCTCCAAATGCAAACAGCTAAACTGAGATCAACCCATACAAGCTCCGAGAACGCATTTATGTAAAACACAAAATTCAGAAAAACATTTCCACAAAATCATGACAGGTTGGATTATAATAGGATGATTCCATCATAACTTTACGATAAAACAATGTACTTACGACATCATAAAAAATTTAACTACTGAATAACAAGAACTAAAAGACATTAAATGTTCCAATGCCAACAAGGAACACAAAACATAGACCAAGGCATCACACACCCAGCAACTACTGATGTTAAGTAAGAATCAACCCAAGACTCACGAATAGGGCTTTGATAGATGAAGAATCTATTGCCTCACAGTAAGGCACGTGTCTTCCTCCGGTCCCAACATCTTCTACCAGTGATTCTCCCCACAAAACTTCTCCAAATGACCCAATCAACCATAATAATGACATATCTTCAGTGGGATGTGACATGAAGATTTCACATGCATAAACTTGAAACTTTGGAGACAAAGCACTATACAGTCCGAAGAAATAGAATCCATAACCACTATAAAGTAATATTTATGAATAGGCCCCTCTAGTACATCCGGATAGCCAGATGGGAACCATCACGAGCAGAAAAATAAGTTGTATTTCCAGCAATATGCGCTCTGGAGAACAACTCACCTAGGAACGCCTCATCCACTAGCTAATCAAAATGATGGACCTTTGAAGGGAGGACATGATCCATGATCTCTGGATTAAGACCCTTAAAGAAGATAGAATTCATCATCAAATCCTCTGATTCTAACTATAGAGAAAAGGACCCAAGTTCATTGAAATGGTCAACATAATTCTTCACAGTCAGTTTTTTTTGTTGAATAGACAAGGTTTCTTACCTAATCATCATATTCACCTCTTCAGGTATGAATAATCCGATGAATAAGAACCTAAAGATAAAACAATTTATCCCAACTTTCAATGAATTTTGTGAAAACACCAATCATTTTTCTAGAGCTGGAATATCGAACAAACCCAATACAGTATGAACTCTGACTGCTTTAGGAGTTCCTAATTTATTCAAGATGTGCTCGACCTCTTCAAGCCACTCTGCTACCTCTAATGGTCCCCAATCACAGTGAAGGACATGCAATTTCCAAGAAGGGAAAAAAACTGGGCACGACTTACTAGAAACCTTTGGGACCTTTTTGTTGTCATTTTATGAACTACATATGAAACACAAATCCTACATAAATATTAAACCAAATAAATATAAAAAAATCAATTCAATATAATAATCACTAAAAAATTAAATATAGACAAAACTTATTTCCTTTAAAAACAATATTACCAATACCCAAACCATTTAAAAAGAAGAATCATCAATTCAAAAATCCCTTTTCACGTTCAAATAACACACTGACACTAATTAGATCCATGAAAAAACAACACATATACAAAAAATATGGGAGAGAGGTACTAGTAGCTATGATTAGCCCGATGACATTGTAGTGAGCTATGAACCAAGAAATAATATCACCAAGAGGACCTTGAACCAGGTACCTGGGCTCCCCATGGGTCCCTACTCCATGTGATGTCATAGTGTGACACAGAGTCTCCTCTATTGTAATCCCTCAATTCAAAACAATGTCCAAAGACTCAAAACCCATACTACTTATGGAAAATATAGGTTCAGAACAATCAGGGGTTCATGAATCCATTCTCGTACCTATTTCATGAGTCGTGATAGTCCCAATATCCATTTACTGGACACCCCAAGTAAAAAGGTCCCCACTATGATAACATTTTTATCACAAACAAACCTGGTCGACCCTGAACAAGTCACCCGAGATGGTCCATGAAATTTCCTAAGGGATGTTCTAAATCCCCACAGGATGGAAACTTGAGCCATGCATCAAATTACACATGAAGGAATGGTTTAATCCTAAGAGATAAAACTAGAAAAAGATAAATAAATTAAACAAACAGAGCACACATAAAAATGAGAACTGGATCTAGAACAAACAATGAACCGATTTAGATAAAAAATACCGATAAAAAGAATAAAACATGAAACCATACCCCACTATAATGATCTCTATGTGACCCCTTGGTCACCTCCAAACAGAATCCAGATATTGATCCCACCCGAGCATCCAGTAAGAAAAATCTTGAACAAAATCTGAACTTGCAACTGTAATGTTGAAGAATAGGCCTGGGCACAAAAATTCTCAGTAGGGTTGCCAAAGGTAAACAACTAAATTTAAGTGTTTCCTTAAAAAAAATTCTGATGACACAAGTTGGTAAATATAATAATAGAAATAAATATTATGCAATTTAAATAAATAACACCTATTTCTAACAATGATAACTAACTCATGGCATATATAATTTCAAAAAAAATCTATTTTATAAACCAAACTAAACAAGTAATAACAGGGATGTGAAAAAGGTAGAATGGTAAAAAATAAAAGATGAAAATAAACTAGTGTATTAGAAAATAAACAAGAAATATAAGCTACGACAAAGAGAGAACCTGAACATCCCTAGAAAACCCCTGGACGCACTCGGTTTGAAACTACGTACCATCGTATCGTGAATTACCACAATTCATAACCCACTGATCTCCCTCACAAAAAATCAATAGAAATCTTACCTAACCACTATATATACTAGGGTCACCAACCATTCTACTGAAGGCTGGTGAGTAACCACCAATCGATAATATAAAATATTCTAATGAACCCAAGTTTGTTATAGTAATATTGTGTATGTATGTTTCCCTCGCACGAATGACTAATCTCACCACACTTGCGTACCCAAAACATAGAAACAAATATATTATAAATCCAAAGGGATAAACCTCCTATAAAGGATCCCCATATTTATATAAATAGATCTCATATCCCAAATAGGTTCCAAATGGGTCGTCATACCATTAAAAATTTAATCTATTTCATAAGAAATTCAATGTTTCTAACCAGGCATACACTTTCACTAAAACACAATCCCCTTTAAATGTTATTACTAACATTACTCTTAGGTTAAATAGTCAAAGGATACATTATATCAATATTTTTGAATATATTTACCCAAAATATTTTAGCAATACAACATTTAAATTTACAATGCCCAATGAGTGCTAAATAAAATATTCACAAAAACCCACACCAAGATCTAAATAGGAACACAGTTTCAAATCCACACACTAAATCATTTTTCAATTCCAATTTGACCAAAAACATAAATAATAAATTTAGACTCATACTTTGAAAATTTCCATAAGAACCCCATCCTTTATAATTCGAAGAGCCATTTTTTGGAACCAAGGTTTTTAAGAAAAACACCATTTATGTCACCATGGTAGTTCAGAGGCACAACCATGAGTGAAACTAATGAAGCCAAGGTTGTGTTCACATATAATGATGCATTAAACGTCCAAAGGGATATCCAAAAAACATTTACATAAAAAAATATTTGCTTTATAACCATCACCACTCAACCATTTTATTTTAAAAGAACACAATCTAAAAAATTGAATCCATAAATCCTTACCAAATTGTGTTAACACAATAACCAATCCATAAAATATCCAAATCATAGGCACCAAACTGAGTTCATTAAAAAAATGTCATTTACAAATAATAATTCATGTAAATTGTTTAAATTACCCAATTATTCATTAAAAGAACATAGTCAAATTGATCATGCTTCTTTGGTACCACAAACATAGGTAAATTATACCAAACTCATTTAAATAATATTTTTAAAGACCAAATAAATTCCAAATTGCTTTAATAACATAATCAACACTCCCATAGAGCTGTAAAACTAGTTTATATATTTATTTAAATTATAAATCATTATAGGAATGGATTTAGGAATTAAAAACATGTAATATCATTCTAAAACCTCATGCGATTGGAATGAAACATATACCGAATGAAAAAACAATGCCCGACTGAAAAATTACACCCCCTAAATCTAATGGAATCATAAGATACACATTAACCCTAACATTTAGGGATTGACCAACCAGAAACCCCACATGAAAACCAAAGAAATTGAGTGGGGAGAGGATAATATGGGGAAGTGAACTCATAGGTAGGAACTGCTGGAGAGAGGATAGGTTGTCGGATAGAGCAACAGAAGGGAAGAGGAATGCATGGGAGGTATGGGGAAGAGGGTTGTGTGAGGGAGGAACAGTTGGAGAAGGGTGTACATGAAGGATAATATGGATAGCAGGGGTTGTGTGATGGAAATGGAGTAAATGGGGGAGAGTGTGTGAGGGACAAAAAAATGAGGGGGAGTCAGTGATTGGAAAAAATTTAAAGGGGCGTGATTGGAGAGAGGGGTGAGTGGAGAGAGAGATTAAAAAGGAAATAAATGGTAAGAGAGGGGGTGTCTAAGAGATAAATGGGAGAGAGGGGTGATTGGAGATAGGGGAAAGGGGTGGCAAATCAATGGGATAGAGTGGTGTATGGTGGATAATAAAAGATTGGGATGGATTAAAAATCCTCAAAAAAATAATAACAAGAATAAAAAGGATAATGATAATAATTATGATAATATAAATTTAAAAAACAATAAAAAAATGTGATGACAACATTTATCATAATATTAATAATTATATAATCTTTACAACATCATTAGTATTCTTAATAATAATAATATTAGTAATAACAATAAAAATACTAAAAATGATAAATCATAATTTTATTTATTATAATTTAAATAATGAAAAAATTAATAACAACACAATCATAATTATATTTATAAAAATTTTAAGGATAATAAGATCATTAAAATTTTAAATAAAAATAATCATTTTTTACGACACAATAATGTTATTTTTTTATGTCTTAAAATTTTATTTTATTTTATTCTCATAAATATTTATTATTAAATGTAATGGGTAGCCGCAGGGGTATTCGGGCCCACTACATGGTTACTGCCAACATTTCATTTCCCGTTCCCTAGTCCATGACCCACCAAAAGCATCAGATATCAAAAAGTATAAATATTCACTCAACCCATACCTCGACAAGCCTAATCAAAGCAGTGAAATAATAAAATAAAATTATTTAAAAACTCTGGGTCTGAAAATCAGTATAAAAAAATTACAATATAAATAATTTCACCCCACATAATACCTAATAATTATCTATTAAATTATTTGAGCACCCTATGTCATCCAAAAAATAATACATTATGTGTGTTTAATTACATTTTCCTGATTTTAGACATGCCTGAATGTGAACTGCATCAGCGTTTCATAAGAATTAAAGCTGATTATACAATCAGATAAAACTAAAATTAAATTTAAATCATAAAACATTATTCACAACCAAAAGTACCATTTATAACCATTAATAACTTCTGTTTATCATTATGAAAATATGTTAAATATATAAAAAGAAGGAAAATGAAATTTTTTATGTCTAATTTACATAATATAATATATATGTTATAATCGGTATCATGTTGGAAAAAAATTCCATAATATGATAAGATTTTAAATCCACTCATAAAAAATTATTATGGTATTTATTGAACTTATATGAAGGTTATAACGTGAATTATACTCTTTTTTATCATTATTGTAATGAAAATTTCATTCGAAGAGAGCTATTCATTATTTCCTAGAATAAAATTCCTATAAATACATATTTTGAACCACCAGATTTGAAATATAAAAAAACTTTTTTCAGGATTGAATTTACAAAATTTTCTAAACCACCTCATTTCAAAAAATCAAATAAAAAAATTAGTATAATTCTAATTTTAAGCATAAAAATGATATTATAAATAATAATATATAATGTTGATTCCCTTGGAATTAATTGGAATATTTCTTTATATTTTAAATACCATTGTGATGTGAAATCAAATCTAAAAATTAAAACCTTGAAATTAAATTTATAATAATTAAATAAATGATAGTTTTTGATAATAATGGTATTTATCGATAATCACCAAAAGATAATCCTTTTAATGGAAATCTATAAATTTAATGAAAATATTTTTTAGATGATTATATAAAACAGTATGTCCATGTTTTAAAATATAGTTCCAATGAGTTGCATGATTTAATCATAATATCTGTGAAAATATTCAATGAAATCCATTTTTTGATTAATATTTATTTTTGTTGTATAAAATGAATTTAGTATTTCATTCACTAGTAAAAAATATTAGATAGATGTTAATGTATTTCATTAAATATATAATATATATTTAATTATAATCATTCTCTTAAAGATATTAAATTAAATTATATTGATAAAAATACATTGTATACATAAATATGTTTTCTAGAAAAATATCACTTATAGTCATATATATAATCATATATAAAAATGGGATTAAATTTCGTTGGAATTAACCAGTAAATTAATTTTAAGTAAATATTATCTTTATAAATTTCATAATGATGTTACTCTGCACTAATTTAACAATCAGATTAATATAGTAATGTTTAAGGAATATTGTTTTAATAGTATCTCCAAATTTATTTTAATTTTGAAATGGAACTTGGTACACATAGTTGAATAAAATATAGTTATTAAACAAAATTATTAGGTTCCTACACTATAATATATGTAGATACTATAGAAAATGTGCTTACCGTAACAGTATTATTCACCAATATGGCCTTTGTTTTTTTAAAAAATTATATCTAGGTAACAAAACTGGTGTTCATGAAATATGTCTTTCAAATTTGTGAATTGAAATGAATTATTTTGGATATGGGACTATCCTTAAGGTGATGTGGCTTAATGAATTCTAGATTAATGGGTGAATCTATTTTTTTCATTTTAACTCCTCTACCAACTCGTACATATATATTAATAAATATTTTCTTAAAAAATAATCTAATTAAACATAACATATATAATTTATCATTATATTAATAAGACTTTTTTTACCTCTAAGATGATTAAAAACGAAAAATAAAAGACATTGTTTATTTTTTTACTATACTGTAGTGAAATAATCAATTTTATTAAAGATAAGATCTAATATAATTTTTTTATTATGTGACGATTTATTGTATACTTGATATTGATTAAAAATTAATTTTTGATTTATATTTAATATAAAACAAATAAAAAATTAAATGATGCTTCATATGTATACCTATTGGATTCTAGATTGATCATCCCAAGGGATTTAATTTCCTCTTTGTGATGAAAAAATTCAGGTAAGATTTCCCCATAAGATGGAATTATTTCAACTATAAAATGGTTATTATAATTATGTAGAAATATAAAACCACGAATTTTTATCCCTTATTGTGTTTGTATTTAAATTTTCTTAAAATGTAGATCAGTTTCTCTGGAAGAAATGTCATAATTTCACTCCTAAATTAAATCAAAATATCCAAATATTTATATTTTACCTTGATTTTATGAAAAAGAATTATTTTTTTTGATGAATTAAACAAAAAAAAATTACAAATTTATAAAAAACAATTAAATTAAGAAATTTTTGTTAAACCAAAATGAATCAATAATATTTTATTCTATAATAATATTATATTTAGAATAGAATTTATTATAACAGAAAAATAAAATATTAAATTATTAAAATTAATATAACCAACCCTTCTAGTTTTATATGATATATAAATAAATTATATTTGAAATGTAACCCACATTTTATTGATAAATATTAGATATGAGTATTTCAAAAAAGTCATATGTCTAATTATATATATATATATATTTGTATTTATACCTGACAATAATTATTAAACCATTATTTTCTAAAATAGTAAAGACAATTAAATCTTGTTTGCTTTATTTTGATTATTAGTTTAAAAATATTATCTGAAATAATGTTTATAAGTGAGAATATAAAATATTTTTAATAATAATAGTGATACCTATGGTCTATTAATCATCATTTTGGTTATTAATGGTTATTTATTAATAAATAATCATTTTCTTTAATTCCAAAACAATACCAATGTTTTTTAATTATTTTTATTTCTTGATGCATAATGAAAACATAAATATTAGTTATATTTTTAAAAATACACATTTGACCATTCCTGTCGCATTTCATGTTAGGTTCAAATTTTAATCATTGATTTGGGAAAAATATAATCAAATATAATTTCTTAAATTACATTAAAAATATTAGTTAATTTACAATTTTTATTTTTAATTTAAAAATGAGCATAAATTTAACTAAAACAAAATCCAAAAATTAGATTTTAGACCATTTTTGGAAACACTAATAAATGATCGGTGTAATTTCTATTATTAATGGACATAAATTATATAATAATCATTTTCCAAAATGTTCACAATAATATAACCAGATTACCACAATTTTAATCCATTAACCCATAGAATGAAATTTTAATGTTTTATGCTTCAAAACTCATGATTTTGATAATTTCACAGACTTAATATAATTTATTCATATATAGTTTTATAATATTAGTTAAAAATTAATGTAGGATCATTATGAAAATCAATCATAATAATTTCAAATCATTTTATTAATTTATAACATTAATAACCCAGTGAACATAAATAAGAGTAATAATTTTAACCAATCATTTTTAATCATTCCATGAACACTACTCATCAAATGGATATGAGATTCATTTATATAAGTTGACAATTCTCTTATATTCGTATGATAATATGATATTATATACTCACATTAGTTCATTTGATCATTAATTTGAACTTATAAAATAGTTATAGTTATAAATATACATTATTGATCACATCATACACATCACACGTATGACTGAAGTGTAGATTATTCCTATATCTAAAAAATAAATTTTAAATAAATTTTTAAAAATATCAAGGTAATATATTATTTTATTCTAAATAAATATTTTTTAATATAATTTAATAAAAAAATAGTTACAGATCTAAAAAATAACAATTATAGTTCGAGATATATTTTATGTTAGAGTAATATAAAGTCTATTCCTATATTTCAAGAATTAATAAATTGTGATTGTCTTATATAATTATGATCTCCATAACTCATTTTTATTGTTTTGATCATTTTTTGTATTAATTCATCATTGAATATATTTTAATTATATTAATATGCATTTAATTAGTAAAACACATCACATGATAGGTTTAAATCGTTTTTTTTCAAAAATGTGAAAAAAGTATCATATAATGTCTTCTTAAATCATTCTAATAGTTTCACCACATTTTATTTTTGTTAATATTTTGATGAAAATATGTCAATATACAAATAAATAAATAATATAAAAATATTTCTATTTGATTTTAGATATATAATAGGTTGAATTTACTAGTTATTTATTCATACATGTCCAAAAATAGTTATATAATGATCTTATATGATTTAATTTAGTTGGATATTATATTATCATTTTTATCAATTTTTGTTTCTTTTGATCTTATAAATAATTTTTAGTTACAAAAAAATAATGAAATATCAAAACCCAACATGTTTTCTCCTTGTAATTTTATATTATATTTATATGTTATTTTTCTTAATGTATTAGGGTGAGAACCTTTAGATATTTGATTTATTTTAAAAAGTTGGGCCAATGCAATGTTCTCTTTCACAATCACCACATGGTTTGTTTAAAATTGTATGTAACCCTTTCATGGGGTTTCCTTCAGTATTTGGGTAACATAGATAGTTTACTAGAAACCATGTTACGACTATTTCATGATTATTTGTGACCATTATTTGTAGTTAATTTTAAATAAGAATGCTTCGAGGGAACATATAGCACTAAATTTGAACAGACCATGAATTTCTCAGTGTGAACCTTTATTTTTACCATTATAGAAGGGTAGCATGTACATTGGGATTTTCAAGGTTAGATTAATCGTCTAAATTACTAGTTATCCCTGTTCTCTATCCTCTAAAAAGGCTCCCATGTTTGTGTCCCAATTTTCCAAATTGTGTAGGTGGACCAAGGATTTTATTCCAGCACAGTAGAAATGAAAATATTCCGTAAATACTTCACTCTAAATTTTTACATATATTGAGACCATCCCATACCTATTCCCCTAAATGAAATATAACACCCATGATGGACTCTTCATCATGACTCCCCTACCTTTTATCTATCCCATAAAAATTTCATGGAATTTTATTATGATTTTTAGTAAGATTTCCAATTTTGAGGAAATGCTCCCAAATTTTCTCATATTCATTTTATTTTATTTTCTTTCCATCACTTACTCTCACTATAATAAACCCTATATAAGAATCTAGTTATAAGTGATATTTATTTATTTTATTTAGGATGATAAAATTTCTTAATATCCAATGTTCTCTTATTATTGAAAGCATTAAATCATCCACAAAATATTTATGATAGGTTTTCTTTTTATTGAATTTATAAAAATGATCTATAGTTTATTGTGATTTTAATTAGTCATTAAAAAACATAATATTAAAAATGAATATGGTTAATGATTATTTAAAGATAAAATAAATTTTTTAGTTTTTTTAATTAAATTAATTGCATGTTTATCAATTAAAAAAATGATAAATTATTTTTATTTAACCTTTAACACCAAGTGATTGTTATCTTTCTTCAATATCCCTTAGAAATGAATAATAACATTTTTAAATATCTTATTATACAGTAGGTAGTTATGAACATATATGTGGGTTTATGTATACACATTTATATTTATAAATCATTGGAAAATATATTAATTTTATCAATAGGAGTTACATATATTTATATCTATGTGCATAAAGGTATATGGTCATAATAACAAAAGAATGATTTTGTGAATTTTACATTTATAATTAATCATGGTTTTCAAAAAAAATATTAATAGTTTTTTTCTTAAATAAATTTTAGAGGACTGGTTAGACCCTTAAAATGTTTTCTCATATAAATAGTACTGATACCTAGAATCACTCTCTCACCCAGTAAAATTATGATGTTATTTTCTTCCAGTAAAGTAGGCATAAAATTTTCTATATTATTTAATTATATTTCCCCAATGTTCCTTCCCAATAATGGTTTAGAAAAAAACTAAAAAAATGAAATTTTAGTGATGTGGATTACGTGGGATGGATTCTATAAATGAGATTATAATATATGTTTCAAAGGGTTATATAAAATGAGACATGTTTTGTTTTATTGAAAGGAGGTTATGAAATGTTTTTTGTTATATAAATAAAAAATTATTTCTGATAAAATATTTTTACACAATCATGAAAAGGATCTTCTACTTAAAAACTATAAATGGTATCTAGTTCTTATTGAAATTCTAACTAAGACTTTATCAACAATACTTTTAATATTTTAGGTTCTAATTTAGATCTAGAATCCCTATGGATCATGTGATGTTTGAGGATTGATGGTGATGAGTACAGTCCTAAGGACAGAAGTTGCTTAATTTATTTTACTTAGTCTTGCTTCATCAAATCCTCAATATTAAATTTTATTCGTTCCAATTTCTAAATTCAAAAACATATATGTATATATATATATATATGGAAATTTGGATATTTAAATTGATTACTATTTTGTGTGTGGAATACAAAGTTAAGAAATCACAATTTCATTTATTGGTATGATATCATTAAAATAATTTATTTTATTTATTTACTTTCCATTTGATTTGGTGTAGATGTTGAACTAGCGGGTGGGTGATGCATATTTTCTACAATTAACACTATTTATTTTTTGGTAAAAACTATTTTCCAATATTAAATATTAATATAGTGAAATATTATATCATTAGGGGTGTTAGGATGCACCACGGGTATTTTGTTGGTCATCTGGAGAATCTAAATGAGGGATAACCTTGGTTGGTTTAGGAGAAACAAATATCAAAATCACATTTCCTTTATAAGGGCCCATGTTATTGGACCACCCTTTGTTTTTTTTGGCATTTCCGGTTGATCAATGAATATGTTTTTTATACATTATCGATAGATTCAGGAAGGGTGTAACATTCTCTTACTCATTAATGACATGAGTTACCATTGGTTTTTTGGGTAATGTCTTTATTTTTGGGTTCACTCTTTTTCCTTTAATTATTATCAATTATATTGTTTTTATTTGATATTATATCAATGTTTTATAGGAATTCAAGGGAAATTATTATTGTGTAGGTGAATGTGTAGAGATAATTAGATCAACCTGGTTAACGAAATATGGTTAATAAAATCATTTGGATAATGTGAAAATGGATTAATTTATTTCAAGTTGAATTTTTCATAGGTGGAACATGGTATTCCATAAAACATTGCTAAAACATATCCTTACTCTACCCAACCATCATTATTTTTTAAGTATGTACATTTGGTCCAATTTTTTTAAAATATTTATAAAATCTATTTTATATGATTTAAATGAGTTTCTCTTAGAGTGATGATGAACATTAATTTGAACGTTAATAAAACATTGAAATTGAAGATATGTATTTAAAAAAATGTTGTTTTAGAGGTCAAAGAAGTATATTTAGTTAAATAAAATTGAAAGAGCTAATTCCAATATACTATGAATGTTTAAATGATAGAATTTTATTATTTAATATTTATTTCATTTAGGAATTTAGTGTTTTGAATGAAGGATTAGAGTTTTAAATGGTTTTCAACATATGATTTTGAAATCAGAAATTTCAAATTACTGTATTTAAGACGTATTAAAATGGGGAATTTTATAATTGTGTTTAGTGATTTTTATTAATACATGATTTATTATTTTCAATTATTATTATTTTCGGAGGGTATCGATTGTGTTTGATTTATTATTGATTGGGTGTTGTTTTTCTTTGTTATTAGAGTATGCTTCTCATAAATGATATGATGAATTGTAAGGGTCCATGTGTGGACATTTCGTTTGGTCATTCCACCTAGAATCATAATAGGATAGAAACATGATTTATTATTTTATTTTTCATAATTGTCAAAATTATTTTGGTTCTATAGTGATTATGAATTACACTAAGAATGTTTAGGAGGATATCTAATTTTTAGAAAATCCTAATAAATTACGAGTGAGAGTTTTTTGGAGATGTATTAAGGGGTAACGTTTATATCAGAAAAGGATCAACATCCTAGCTTAGATAAAGGAGTGAAATATGTTGGATTTAATTTAGTGGAAATTCACTCAGTGGTTTCATCCTGAGGAGTTTAGAGTGTAGAAATTTTTTGAATTTAGTAATCTTTACTAGGTTCAATAATATGGTCTCCAATTCGGTATACTGATTCCAATTTATTATTGGTTGTGTCAAGTGATTCCTTTAAGAAACACCTTTTTATAATGGTTCATTGTATGAATCTCTATTCTATATAATTTGTATGATGATTGAACATGTTTGATGATTTGTTTTATGAGTCATTATTAGTGGATTCAGTTCTTAAAGTGTGAACCTTGAGGTGTAGAATCCCTATCTAATTCTATGTCCTCCAAGTTTCCACATATAATGATTAGTTTCAACTAGAATATCCCATTCATATAGATTCTAACATTTTATTCAATACAACTTGAATACCTAAGCATTGTCTTGTGTAATTTAAATACGGTCGGCTCTGGTATTCCAAGCCATATTGGTAAAATGATTCATTGAACAATGAAATTTTTTATCATTTAGGACACCTAGAAAGGTTTCACAAGAGAGGTAATAACTGAGGGGAGAAATCATTTCCAACCATAGACTCATGATGGATATCCCCTTTCTTTATTTTTAAATTTTCATCATTTTGTGTCACTGGGTTTTTAACTGTAGTATATATTTATGTGATGATAATTTCTTCATGTCCAATTGGAGAATAATGGAATTTTTTTTTGAATTTTTTGATGTATATTTTTTGTTTTTTCATTGATCATCATTCTCCACGACTTTAAGAAGTTCATGTATTTAATTATTTCTCTCCACCATGCAGTGAAATTTCAAAATGTAAGAGAGATCCATTATATATCTACATTTTTTTCATGTTGGAGTGGTCGAGATTGAGATATATGTTTATATATGGACTCATAAGTTTATTTTATTTCAAATTAAGTCGTTTTTATATTTATATTTAGCTTATTTTATCTTTTTTTAACACCCCATATTTATATTTTTTCTCTCATTAAAATGTGATCCCTTTGGGGGGAGCCCTATAGTGGGGATAATTTTCACACCCTTAACTTTTATCACCCATTTATTTTTTTCATTTTTTTTTATTTGACTTTATACTTGAGTTTTTGGTTATAAACATTTATATTTTTAATGTATCAATAAATTTCTTCTTGTACATGTTTTTTTTAATGGTCACCAAATAGTTTCTCAAACCATGTGGATGACCCTTATGTGGGATTTCCTTTATTTAATCCTTAGTAAATTAAGTTTAGTGGAATAAAATTTATGAATATTTCACGTAACATTGTAACCCTTACATGAATATAATTTTTAAATTACATGGTTGGAGATCATGGGAATGATACAATTCAAAACAACTGTACATGACCTATAAGAGACCATGTGGTTTAGCCTTACAAAAGGGCAGGCTATAAAAAGTGTTTTTCATGGTCAGTAAAACTATGTGTCACACTAGTATAACTTGATATAGTTCCTCTATATAGTATCATAATGTTCATTTATATTTTGATAAATCATTCAATTTTACTAGTTGTTCCCAAATTGAAAATTTACCAAAATATCCATGTCTATTTTTATAAATAAGTCGAGCCCCTCTCCATCCACTACCACGACATGTGATACACCACCCACAAAATCTTATACTTTGTATCCTAGCCTTAATTTATCTATGTCTAATCATTTTTCAATGGTGTTTCATTATATTAAGTATCGGGAATCGATGTATTGGGATCATATTTCCTCCATTCTCAAATTCCACTAAATTTATTTTTCTTACATCACTATGCATTACTAGACCAAACCATTTATGGGATTCAAGTTTAATATTCGTAAGACTTTTTTTAGGATGTTGATAAAACTTCAAAATCCCTCTTCCATCAAAATTTCCTTCTTTTGAAAATATGTGTTTGATTTAGTTTGGGTTTCCCCATGTATTTGAATTTAAATTCAAAAACTATTATCTCATGTCTTTTAAATTATTTTTCATGATACCTAATAATAAAAATAAATTTATGTAATAATTATTTAAAGGGATAAAATAGTTCAAATTTATTTTCAATTCAGTTTAATTTATTTTTATAAAATTGAAAAAATTGTACAAATCCAAATTAATAAATCTTACACCTGAAGTGGTTATTATATTTTTTGAATGACCTTATAAAAGAAAAAGGTGATTTTAAATTTTCTTCTGAGGTAGTTATTGGTTAATAATATTGGAATGTTTGAATATATATATATATATATATATATATATTATCATTTTAATGTTTTTATTTGTCAACATAAGTTATATATTGATGTTAATTTATATGGGTATTATAACAAAGAAAATCATTAGGGAAAAAATATTTAAAACTCAAACATTATATCCAAAAATGTTTCAAAATGTATTTTGTATAATATATTAAAAATTAATGGTAGTAAACAAAAAATTAATTATAATATAAGAATCTACCTCAATTAATTCCATGTCTTATATAGTTGGAATATGATTTTACTACATACTCTTAAATGAAATATGATTCATGTGTTCATAGAGGAGGGATTAGAAAATATGATGGATTATATTGATTTGTATTTGAGATTTTTTATGTGTTTTCGTTCCCTTACTTCCCATTTATTATAACCATTGGATGTTAGGAATTTCAGAGTGGGATGAGAGATGGCTATTATCTAGTCTCGATTAGACAGACTATATCCATTATTTTATCAAAGGTCATATAGACGTTCATCCAGCGAAGCTAGTTGAGGGTAGAAATTTCATTGTAAATTTCGGAATGTGTAGATAATATAGATTAGGGTTCCATTATGAGGGAGTATAGGGTATCTACATTGGAGTTTTTGGTGTTTCCCATTATTATTATTATATATGTGTTATCATTAGAAATATTTCAATTTACTCATTTACTCATGATTATTTTGTATAATAATAGAACTATATGATCAATTATATATATTATTCCTTATCACTTTTTAAATACCTTCCGATGTTTATATTTCATTATTTCATAACCTATATTTACTATTTACTTATCCTTTCATTTTTTATTCATTATTTTCAATCTCAATGTTGTTTAAACTAAAAAAATAATTTCAAGGTTATCTTTTACTAGGGTGATTTTTATAAAATTTATTTGTAAAGAATCCTTTTAGAAATATTTATAAAATGAATCTTGTAACATATTATTGTAATGAGGTTTATGATTTTGTTATTCCTTAGTGTAATTAAAACCCATTTTTAAATAATCTATTTTCAAAGGTATATGAAATATATCTTATATTTAAATACTATATATGAAGTGTGGTTTCTATCTGAACTCCCACTTGGACTTAATTCTCAAATATAATATGTTTTCATGTATTAGATATTGTCTGGAATTCAAAAACAATAAATTTGGTTTGATGTTGCATGACTACTATTGGAGTGACAATGATGTCTGTCAGTTAATTAGAGCTATATTTTTTATTTTTTATATCAAACATATCGGCCTTTTTCCATTAAAATTTATAATTAATATAGAATTATATATATGTTTTTCTTTTTATGCTAAGTCTGATGAATATTCTATTTCATGGAGTTGGGAGTAAGCAATGTATTTTTATAAGGGTTTTAATAAATTATTAAGTCATGAAATATTGTTTTTTTAATTATATTATGTTGTTTGGATGTCTGACATATAGATAGTCCATGTTAAAAAACATTTAATTTTAAGATAAATCATATTCATCGCTTATTAATTAGATTTTTTTAGATTTGTCTTAATCATAATATTAATAAAATCCTTTTTGGTTAAAAGTAAAAAAGTTTTGATTATATCCTAATTGGGTTTTCATGCAACATATGATTTTATTTGTAATATTAATTTCCTAATTATATAATTTTAACATGAAGACATGAAATTAATTTTTGTATATAGAATGCCAAAATTATCATTTGATGATTTTTTGAGAATTCTCTAAAAGATTTTATTTGTCAGTGAATAGTGAAAAATAAAAAAGTATATTGAAAAATGTATTTTATTTTCATTTATTTACAAAGTTAAATTATATATTTTATTATTTAAAAAAATTAATCAGTTCATTTTTTAAAATATAATTAAATAAATGTTATTTAAATCATCTTTATCTTTGAATATTGTATAAAATAATTTTAATCATAAAATGCATTTTTATTAAAAACAAATTTTATTAAACATTACAGGTTTACATATAAATTTAACTCTATCTCTTTTATGAATTAAATATGATAATATGAGTTTTATATTTTTAATCATCATGATGAAATTATATAATAATTTTGAAAAATATTTTTCATATATAATAGAAAAAAACTACAAATATATACCTTTATTTAAGGATAAAAATGTTTTACTTGAGTTAAATTAAAGAGTTAATGATTTAAAAGACCAAATTTTTCCCATGATATATTTTCTTTCCTTATTAGGATCTTATATAATTTTATATTCCTAAATGGACTATTTTGGTGCCATTTAGATTGAAAATGACCATGATATATTTTATTTATAAAAAACATCCCAGTGTTTCCACTCCCCACTAATTATACGAAACCCACCTATTATTTTATAGAAAAATATAAATCCATTTGTTATGAATATATATTCCAAAAAGTAGTCTCAACATCCCTACCCACCCAAGAGTCCCTATTTTAATGTTAAATATATGATAGTATAATTTAGTTATAACAACAATGAGTTGTCTAAATAAGTGGTAGAGTTTTTAACAATGATGTTTTATTTTATTTTTTTCAGATCCTTAAAATAAACATAATACATTCTGA
Organism: Viscum album; assembly: GCA_963277665.1. NCBI lineage: Eukaryota > Viridiplantae > Streptophyta > Magnoliopsida > Santalales > Viscaceae > Viscum > Viscum album. The sequence goes on along the minus strand of OY728155.1, from coordinate 265,778,351 downwards.
AATAACAAAAAAAACAACAACATATATATATATCTATGTGTTTCTATTTTAATGGTATAACATATGTCCCTTTCATTTTTCAATTAAATTGGAAATGAATCCATCATTGAAGTGTATCGAAGACTACTACCTAACAAGCCGATGTGATTCATTTTCCCTTATCACCACATATTATTGTTTATAATGATGGGTTTAATATATATATATACATATATATATATATATTAATGAACCATTTTTCATTAAATAATGAAATTAATCTTCTAATTTCTTTTAATTCCATCCATTGATAAATTATAACAATGTTTCTCCATATGTATGGGATTCCATTTTCACAAAGAGATGTTACTTTTTTTACGAAGTGGTAAAAAAGATTCTATATATAATTTTATTTAATAAAATTATTTGATATTTATTTCTTTATAGTTAATTTTAATGTTAAAATTTAACTTACATTATTTTCATCATATTATTTGAAAAATGCAAATTTTATTCATGGATACGTATGGCAAACCATTTCCTAAATTTTTACATAAATAATTTTTCATAATAAAGTTTTACAGGTTGTTTTATATGCATAATTGATACATAAAAATGATAATAATATAATTTTTATTATTTTGGATATGATGGAATAATGAATTCATTGAGTATTGTCAGCATGCCTAATTCATTTTCGTCATAAATCCTAATATCATCAATACATTTGAATTGAATTTAATTGATTTTGTAATTGTATATAACATGAAAATATTAAATGAAAAATATTATTGAAAAATTATTTTATGAATGTAAATAATTTAAAAATGTTTATTATTCATGAATATAAATATTGAATGTGATGAGTCATACTCATGGTATGTGACACTTTACGTTAAAAATAACATTTTAATTGTTTTAAAGATTTATTTTCTATATTTTCACTATCCACATCCATATTCTAAAAATAAATTTATTGATGATTTTATTTGTATTAAAATAAATTATAATGAAAATTTTGTGTCAAAATTTAATTTATTTCAATGGTTTTAAGAAATAAATAATTGTACATATTTTATGTTGATCATTTTGACAAAAAGAGAAAATTTAATTCTCTATTTTAATATAAATGGTATCAAGCATTTTCCACATTATAGTACTACATATTTAATATATGGATTCCTTTAAAAATACATATCATTTATTCATTAAATTACTTTCATCCCAATGTTCTAGTTATTTTTAGAATGGTTATTAAATGTAGTAGATATTTCAATATCTATGAATTTTTATCTTATGGGTGTAAGATTTTTTTAAAAAGTGTAGTTACGGAAATTAGATATTTCAATTTTTAATATTATATTCTATTCATAAAATTTTTTTATAATGAAGGTTGATCATGATATATATCTCTAATTAATAGTGTAAATGGATAAATTTAACCTATTAGGTTTCCTCTATGAGATTACTGGAATTTACCAGCATGGTTTTTGGATTTTAAAGAGTGATTATAAGAGTCATATTAAAATGATATTCCATGTATACTATATGATTCCTATATTCTTTATAATGGTTTTTATGGAAATATTATGATTTAAAAAGTTAAGATTATGTGATTTTTCTTAAAGTAATTGTTATTCTACTTCTTAAGGGAGAAATTTATAACTTTGGGAGAATTTTGTCTTCTATTTTTGATGATTTCAATGAAACCCGTATGGGTATTATTTGGAATTTATGCATTAAACAAAATATTTCTTAAAATAATTGTTGACTAGTATTGAGTTATGGGGTAGGAAAATGATTAATTTTATCCAATAGTTTGTATATAAAATATACATTTTCATCAGAATTCATGGACTGATGTTTTTTTATTTCTTTTTTTATACAGCTTACATTGATTTCAATGAGAATCACAAATTTTTGAAACAATTCCTCATAGGGATTTAAGAATTTATAGGGACAAGGATGAGGAAAAGATGATTATTCTGAAGATATGAAATAAGGAAAAATTCTTATATCATAAAATCTTATTATTATTGAAATAATGGGTACTGATAGAATGTTTCCACATTATGATTGGATATTTCTTTATTCAAGGGTAATGTCCAAATTCTATGCAACGTTAATAAAAATAATTTTAATAAAATAATAAAATTAATTCTTGTCTAAATAGTAAATAAGAAATATTATTTAAGGTCGAATCTATATAATTGCTATGGTATGACATATATTTTTCAAATTTAATAAAACATAAATATCTATAAGCATAAAAAAAATTAATTATTTTCTAATGAATAAATATTAGGAATTCATTAAGTCAATTTCAGTATAGTTAGTGTCATATAAAAATCGTATATAATATTTATAGTAAGGAAAAATAATATTAATAAACTTTAGAGATTATAATTTTAGGATACCATGATATATTATAAGATGATTATAATAATTATTCGTTTACATTGAATCAGTTAATTATATTTTTCTATAGTGGGAATAGGGAATATGAAATAGGATGACAACAACATGATAATATCCTTTAATATCAATATCCTACGATGGTTGGAATTAAAATTTAATATTTTTATCTTTTATAAATTAGTTTTTTTAGTCTATAAATGGTGATGGAATTCCATTATTGAGGGAAATATTATCTACCATGGAGGAACATGTCAATAGTGGATCATTTTAGGATACATTACCCTATATCATTCATTAGATTATATATTTCAGTGGTTGTTGTGTGATGGATTAATTATTTAACTAATGATTCTTAAAGTCAGTGGTTATTTATATAGTAAATATTTACATCATTATATTTATCATTTTTTCATGTGATATTGATCAAAAATGGTAAGCAGTTATGAATACATGATAATTTGAAGAGAATGATGCCATGGAATTGGATAAATTTATAAATCATTTCAATGAGTTGTATTTTCTTGGGGGTTTTTACTTTAGATAGAAAATCCTTTCTGGGGATTCAGAAATTAGGTGAAAGATTTAGTGGTCTCATATTGATAAACAATCATCTGATTGGAAGGGTAAAAACAATATATTATCTGAGATCATGATGGTAAAAATAATATTTTTTAATTATGATGGAATCCAATATATGGTAATGCATTAGAATCCAGTGCAATTAGATGTTATGATAAATATTTTCATTGTGATTTGAAGATATAAATGGATTTCATTATTGAATAGGTATTCCATGACAAAAAAAGTGAAAAATATTTATAGTGGTTGAAATATGAAATGATTACCTCAAATAAATAATAATGTAAGAAAATTATATTTTCAATTTCTGATATTTTTGTCCAAAAGAACCATGGGGAATGTCTTATAAAATTTGGGAAGTGCTTCTGATGTGGCAGATTTTTGTGCATGGATTGTTATTGAAAATAAACATGTAATAGTAATTGGATGAAAAATTTGGATAAAAATTTAGTAAATCTATTAATGTAAGTAGATGGGATATAATATTGATGTGTTTTTGAATAATAGAATGAATGTTTCTAAAGAAAAATACTATAATAAGAAGAGTGCATTGAAATACATTTCATATAATTTATATGTTAGTGGGTTGTTGAATGAAGTGGTAATGTGTACATTACTTGTGAATTCTTATTAAACTAATGTATTGTTTGATTCAATGTTGACCATTTATTTCATTCATGAGAAATGTTTCGGTAAAATAAAAAAGTTCACCACATAAAATGAAGAATGTAATTTTGGTAAAAGCATCTCGAGTAGTATTATGGAAACCATAATTAACAAAGATCATCATGTTCTCATATGTGGAAGATTTATCCCTATAAATAAATATATAATTCCCATTGTAGAATTTTTTTATTCTAGTTGTGGATTTCTTTTTTTATCATGATTAAAAATTTTGAAAATCCAATGAATTTATTTTCCAAAATTAGTTTTTTTTGTAATATAAAAATGAATTCATATCATTGATAAGATATCAAGAATATAAAAAACTATTACTTGTATCTTTTTCATATTTTTTAAAATAATGGATCTATTCAGTTATTTAATATTCTGATCGTAATAGAATATCAAAATATTTTTACTAATAAGATAACTAATATTATAACTAAATAATATTTTGAGTATACTATTAACATACCGCCTAATGATAAGATCATTTCAAAAACCCCTTACAAAATAGATAGATTATATTTTTTACAAATCAAAATTTTTTTATAAGTCTTTCATAATAAAGGTTTCATTCAAATTATAACATGACCATTAAATCATTTTTTCTTGTAAAAAGGAATAGTGGATCAATGATACATTGAATTTATTATGAAACACTAAATTACATCATTATTAATAATAATCTTCAATCACCTTATTTGGATGACTTGTTTGATTAGATCCACTAAATATAGTATCATTCAATGGATGATCTCAAGTCTAGGTACCATTATATGAATGTGAAGTAGGATGAAATCATTATGATGACACTCGATAATTGGCATATAAATTTTGAGTTTGTGGTTATTCAATATTTTTTAGGAATATATTTTCTATATTCATGGATCATATGAATAATGTATTTCATAATTAATTGGATATGTTTGTGGTTGTGTTTATAAATGATATTTTGGAATATCTAAAATGTTATGTGGATGATGAAAAAACAAAAGGATCATTATATAAACCATAATGATGAATAATTTATATAGGGAATTTATTAAATATATTTATTATGTTTATAATATTTTTCATTCCTTGGATTTATCATAAATAAAGGTGAGATAAATATTGATCCTATGATAAATAATGTCATTGATGAATTAAAAAAACTAATAAATGTTATTATTTTTCATAGAATTCATAGATTCGCTAGCTATTACTGGAATTCTATTTATTAATTTCAATTTTTATCTATCCCACTAAGTATGTCAACTAGAAATGATGTTTTATTTATCTAGAAAAGAGAATAAAATAAATATTTTATGTAATTGAATATAAGGTTCATGGATGACCAATGTTTTACCCTTCTATCTAGAAATGGTGACTTTTTTTATCTAAAGTGACTCTTCATTAATGGGATTATGTTTTCTTAATATATAATTATAAATTAATATATTATTCTATAGGATAAATAAAAAATCAGGGGAAAATTTATCCAACACTAGAAGTTGAATTAGTTGTAATATTTTTTTCTTTAAAAATTTAGAGTCATAATTTAAATAGAATTAATTGTTAAATGAATACAGATAAAAAATTTTGGAAGTATATATTAACTAGGAAATTTTATAAATTCGGAAGAGTACATGTATTTAATTGATAATGGATTATGCATTCACAACTATTTAACCCACATGCAAAGAAAATAGGGAAGTTGATATATTAATATAAAAATTAAATCTATATTAACTATTATATTTCTAGAATATCATCCATTGATTACTGATTTGATGGATGTATTTGTAGAAATCATGAATTAATGATGTTATGAAATTTTTCATAGGTGTCAGTACGATCATATTTTTTAGGAAAAGGTAAGCAAGATAAGAAGGAGGGGCGTGTTTTACAAGAAAAGATAACATATCTCAACAGGGGTATGTCTCCATATTTTAATGTAAGTGAAGAGTGTGTAATAATATTTGGGATGAGATATTGTGTTTCATAAATCCACTAGTTGATTAATTAACATTTGAGTAAAGATCACAGTTTTCCATTTTATATTCTTCTCGGTGGCACAAAACATGTATAATGAATATTGTTAAAATTTCTAATCATTGGGAATAAAGAAATATTTTGATGAATTTAAGATAGAATTTTTTACTTATCAACAGGTTAAAGACTAAATAAAATTAACAATGTGATTTATTATACACATTCCAGTTCTTGATTCTAAATTGATGAATATATCCATGGATTTATGGGTTGGATTTGTAAATAAATTTCATGGTAAAAGTGTGCTTTGGTTAATTATTGATTTGTTAAGAAAAGATTTTAATTTTTTCACATTAAAGATAATATTTATTTGGATAAATATTTTGGAGATTATATTAGATAAGTGATTAGAATACCTAAATCACCACTCCTCATTGTATATTACTTTGATACAATGTTTACCAATAATTTTTTGATGTGTTTTTAGAATTCATTGGATAATGAATTATATTTCAAGAAAACCATTCATCATAAATATGATAGATATTTAGAGTAAATGATTTATACGTTTGATTATATGCTTTATGATTTTTCTATTAAGTAATAGGGATGTTGGGATTAACATCTGGCATTGGTTATGATTTCATATTATATCTGTTTTCATTCAAGTATATAGATGGAACCTTGATACACATTAAAAGGAAAGCGGTGTGAAACACCCACTTGTATGGATGAAGTAGCTGAAAGGATGTATTTCGGACCGTACTAGTAGAAAAAATGATTTCGAAGGTGAATATGATTTATTAAGACAATGTGATAAAATAGAGAAGTTATAAAATATTTGAACATAACTAGAGGATATATTGTTCTCATTGAGGAATGGGATCATGTTTTCTTAATGTATCTCCCTGGAAAAGTGATAAGACTTTGGAGAAAATGGAATGTTAATTCCTCTATAAATGTTAGAATATGAAATCTATGAGGGGATTGGATTAGTTTCATACTGAGAGGCCTTTCCATCAAGTTTACCTTTGGAACCTGATGTATTTAATTTTTTTTAATTATGAATATAATTTCCAATTTCATGTCATGTTTTGATCCCAAAGGATATTTTGTTTAAAAAATATTCTTATGAGGAACATCCAATATATATTTTTTTACCGAATATAGAAGTATTTCAAGAATAAAATGATTTACCAGGTTATGGACTTTGGGAAAAATATATGATTTATGAAACAACATATGATTCAATAATTCCTATGAATGAAAAATATCACAACATGTTTATTTAATGATTACAAAAACAAGGATGCAATTACTATAAGGGGGATGAATATAGCAACACCATTATTGATAATAAAAATAACATTCATGTATAATCAATTTGATGTTATTGATTTATATTCACTATATTAATAATTAAAAATTCTTCAGCAAAAATAGGTAATCATTAATTATAAAAAAATTGGTTTTAATAAATAAAATGGTTTTAGTTAAAAGATTAATTCATAAATTATACAATTTTTAAATGAAAAATGAACATAATATTTTAATATATTATGTAGAATAAAATTATGATTAATTGTTTTATAATTTTTTGAAATGTATGCTTTTCAAAATAACAGTGACAAATTATTATTTTTATTGAAAACCTTATTTTCATTTCAATCATTTACAAAGTCCCATTATAAATTTAATAACAAAAAAATTAGATTATTTCATTTTAATTAAAAATATTCCAAAAAATTTATTAGAATCAATATAATACTTTAATTTAGTATAAAAAATGATGCTTAAAATATTTTTCGGAAAAAACTATTTTTATTGAATTTTGGGGGTTTTGGTTTAAATAAAATATTTTTACTTTTGGGATTTAAAATTCTAAAAATGAAATTATATAACTTAAATCAAATTATTTAATATTGTTAAATACTTTTTCAAAAACCTTCAAGAATAATATTTATTATATTAATATTAAAAACTAAAAATAATATGTAATACCATTTAAAAATTTTAATGTTAAAACATTAAAAAAATTAAGAAGCCATAAAATTGGTTAAAAATGAATATTAAAAATGTTAAATTTCTTTTTTGGAAAAAATTAAATATATAATAATTTTAACCATTTTCATCAGGTTTGTAGTTATACAAAATTGTAGATACATTTAAATTATTTTCATTTGGTTAAGTATTAAACAGGTTTACCTATAAGTTAATCAAAAGAGATAAGGATTACAAAGAACTAAAACAATTTTAAATTCCATTTTAAAGCCATAATTCGACTTGAAATATTTTCATATTATGTAATTATTTATTTTGGAGAATTTTTTATTGAGAATTCCATTAATATATCTTATTTTTTCAAAAATAGTTCAAGTGTGTCCCCCCACCCTCCCATATGTAAAATCGAACACACTGTCTCCACTTTTATCCACATTTAAATGAGATTTTGGTTTAGCCAATACGTACCCAAATCATATCCTAACAATAATACCAACATCCTAGAGTCCCTATTCTGTTTAGAAAAACAACCTAATAAGGAATTAGGTTAAAACATTAAATGGTTATATGAAAAAGTGGTATAGTTATTTACTCTGAATTTTAATTTTTTTCTATCTCTATATACATAAAATAATATTAATCCATGATGAAATAATAACAGAAGTATAAAACATATATTTTTATATGGTTATGTTATTTTCATAAGATATATCCCTCTTCATATTACATAAAATGGGAAATAAAACCATCATTTGTATTTACAATAGACTGCCACTTCAAAATCCAATATACTTATGAAAAACTATACCCATGATTGTAATGTAATTCCATTTTCATATCCATATTTCATGGACAGTTATAAAAGAGCAACTAATTAATAAAAATAAAAATTATTTTATGATTACCAATCAATATGTTAGAGAATAATTAATATTTTTACCATAGTTATCTTACCAAATTAATTTTGTTCATATGTGTTGAATGTCAACAAAACATTCAATATTAACAAAATTGAATTGTTTACTACATTTCATGTAATATAGATTGAATAATAAAGATGGGAAATTTTCAGAATAAATTATATAATTTTATTATTTTATAATTCACGAATATAATAATACAATGTGAGTATTTAGACTCAAGGTATGAGAAATATTACCTTAAAAACTCATTTCAGATGATTTATTGATTTATTTTAAAATATTTTTCTCCCTTGTACATATTCTTCAAATTATATTATTGATGTATTTATTTCAAAATAAGTGATATATAAAATAAATTTCATAAAACATTTGAGATTAATTAAATGGTTTTATATTGAAATATTTTTACATATTTTATAGAGAACTTTTTTACAAAAAGGCCAAACCAATGTTCATTTTATTTTCTACGAAATAAATGTGTTTTCCCTTTAATGTTAACATTATTTTATGTTTTGATTCCATTATAATATTCCATGTTTTATTCAATATTAACCTTATTTCCCTTTTTGGGTACACCAAAAAATGGTTATAAATGTAATAGGCATTTTGATATCTAGAGAAGTTTTTTTATTGGTGACAACTATTTTTTTATTATTATGATGGTGGAAATGAAATATATAAGGTATTATTATTATGTTAATTTTCATTGAAATTATTTATGATGAAGGGTGATCCTGGTTTCGATAATGAATATGGGTTATCCCAATATACACCATGATGATGGGGGTCACTGATACAACACTACATTGCCATGGGCAAATGGAATGAGGTAATCGGTGACAGTTCTCCAACTAGAATATTATAATTTACCTAGTTGTTTATTCCATTTGTATTAGTAATTTTATGTGTGATATTAATATTATCTATAATGTTATAATAATGATATATATATTATTTTTATGTGTTATTATGAAAATCACCTGATTTCATTAGAAAGCTAATGTGCTTCTGTTTAATGGAATACTAGGGATATTTTTAAAGGAGAAATGTATAACTTTTCATATAATATTTCATGATTTTTTCATTATATTATTTTAAAAAAATATGAGATTTATTTTCCTTAGTATTTACTATGAATTTTTTATGAAAATATTTTATAATTAGTTTTGATACCTTAGGTAATAAAATATTCCATTCGATTGGAATGTCTATTTTTAAAAAATCAATTTCTGAGTATTCATGGGATAATGATTTTCATTAATTATTTTTTATATGTATTTAACTAAGACTTTTTTCTCATTACAAATATTAATGTTATTTTCATATTATTGTAAGGATTTATAGGGGCTATAATAAGGAAAATTTTAAAATCATGAAGATATGTAATGAAATAACATCATGTTATATATTTATAGATTTTTAATTTGGGTAATATAAACATGAATTTTTAGTTTTCGTTATTTAATGTTGTATTTATTTATTTAATTGTTTTTGAAATATTAGATAAACCACTAAACCATAATGATCTGTGGGAATTCATGAAAATGAATTATTTTCTAATGAACCAATTTTTTCAAATTTTTAAGAATGAGTACAAAAACGTCATTAACATCTTTCTACTATAAACTTAATTTTTTGGGTAAAATTGTCTCTAATGATTGAATATTATTTTAATGTAATTGGAAATAATTTTAGAGGGATTGAGTATCACCCTTTGGTAAGTTAAGGGATATAATGAGTGTTTTATTGTGGGATGACCATAGTAACATCATTAATTTCATAAATTTAAGGAATATCCACTTTAGAGTATTATGATGTGGATTGATTATGCATAAATTAATAAATAATAATATAATGAAATTTTCAAAAAATTAGAATTAATTTTTATAAGGTTAATTCATTAGAATCAAATTATATTCTCTTATATGTTATTTTGTTTAAAAATCATTCATTATTATTACATAATATATTAGATTATAATTATATTCAATTATACATTTTATTAAGAGATTTTCATTGTCTTTTAATATTACAAACCTATAAACCCATTTTATTAGTTCTTATTTAATTATGAACATATAGAATATTGATAAGACATTAAATCATAAATAAGAATGTTTTAATTATGTTTTTTAACACAAATTCCCACACCCAACTTTTATTTCGGCAGATACCATCTTTCTATAGGCATGTTATTATTGAATCATTACAAATATTGTTTTTTTGTTATACTTTTAGTGGATGGGAATTTTGATCATCCCTTATTGGGTTTTAGGCATATTACAAGACACTATTAAAATGAAATACATTTTTTTGTATCATTTTCATTAATTATAGTACCCCGATTTAATTATTTGCAAAATTTCAACCAAAAACATATATATTAATTTTTGTTTCTATTATAATTTTAACTGATAGATCTTAAAAAATTTAAAATTTTCACCATTAATAAAGGTAATAGATATCATTGAGTTAGGGCCGATCCCATTATATTGAATTCTTATTATAAGTCCCCATCTGTAAAACATTACTTAATCTTGAGTTAAATAAAGAATTCACATTGAGAATCTTTTCAAGTTTAGAGTTTTAGAGAATTATGCTGTTAACATTACATTACATCCCAAAAATTACCTAATATACACTTTTACTCTTTCCAAAATTTTCACAATAATAAAACTCCTTAAATTAAACAAGATTTATTTTCTTGATATAAATATTCTTGAATAATTATTTTCTATTACCCTTACTTATATGATGTGAAAATAAATTCAAAAACAATGGATGAGCATAAAAAGAACATTAAGGGTTATAAAATAAGGAAAGAAAACATTATTCCATAAATACATAAAAATCAATGAAATCATACTTATTAATCATAAACCATAATCTCTTTAACATACCATGTGAAATAATAAGATTTATGAATAACACATAGAAATCATAAATCATAAAGGTAAATTATGGTATCCATAACATACTTTTATGATATATTTCACAACCACATAGGGAGTTTTGTTTGGAATACCCATCAATATATATTCATTAAATACATTAGGATAAACATTAATGTTTACCTCCATTACGTTTCTCATTGCATTATAGAGATATCATGGGATCACCCACTCGAGGTTTATCATGGAACCACCCGTATTTATTTTATCATGTCACTACCAATGAAATATCCATGTACGATTACATAATAATAACACATTAAATATTGTTGTTAACAATATTTCATTAATCAAACGCAATATAACAATTCAATATATTGAAATATTCTATTCAATTCCCAAACCATATAAAATTTTTAATATAGATATTTTTTAATCAATGTGCCTTGAACCAATTCAAAGAAATTAGAGATTTGTAATTTTAATACATATTTGTACATATAAATAAATCCATAAAACAATTTTAAAAAATGTGTAAACTTATGAGAAATACTTGGAAGAATAAATCACTAAAACATTTAAAATCACGTTTTACTTTAAGAGTCTTGTAACACATGAGATACAGTTGAATAAAAATAATTAAAGAATTACCTCAAAAAATAAAATATTAGGATATTATAGAAATACATGATATAAAATGTTAAAATGGTTATATATACACTTTATACGATATTAAATATGTAAAATATCAAGATATGCCTCATTGAAAGGAGATTGAGATGTAGTCCCTTTCAAAGATCATATCAATAGATTAAGGATAAATTAATGACATAATTATCTATGAAAAATATAAATAAACCCAATATAATAATATATTATGTGTAAAACAATCATAGGTCATTCACACATATTATTGGAAAAATAAACCTGTTGATATGGATATTTAACTCATTGAATGGAGATTGTGCTATGATTTCACTTACAATGTTTGTAGATATATTAGAATTATTTATCAATGGAGTGATTATGTGTTTAAAAAGTATATCCACACAAAGGGAAGTGTAAATTACAAAATAAATAAATAATCATTGATTCCACATATAATCCTTCCATAATATAATCAACATAGTATGCATTAAATTCAATGAGTAAAAATTGAGTTTTGAAATTCCCTTATAAAAATTCGGTTGCCTAACAACATCACATAAAAATTTTACAAATGAGTTGATGAGATATAAAAGGGTATCTAATCACATGTAAAAATAATTTACAGCATTTATGATATATAAAAACAAATCCCATTATAATAAAATTTAAATTCAAAGACAAAACATAAAATAAGTCTTTGATAAAAAAAGGAGGGTGAATGAATCCCTTATAAAGATCATTTTGTAAATAAAATAGATCAACTATGTGTATTCACTATAATTACAGATAAAGAAATTATAAATTAATGATAATATATATAAATTAATTACTCAGAAAATAAAAAACATGACATAAACATGATGTATAATATCAACCCAAAGAATGGAAATTGGGTTTAGAAGTTCCATAAACTAATATTTGGTAGCTAATTGGGTCATTTAAAAAATCATAAAAAGAGTTGATGAGAAAGAAAAGAGTCTCCCAAAAAATGGAAATAAAATTTACATCAATAAGGATATATAATTACATATTCCAACTTAAGAAAATTGAAATTTTAAGACATAACATAAATGAAGTCTTTGACTAAAATAAGAGGGTGAAAAGTTCCCTTACCTTGAATTCGACTCCTTAGGTATATTCCTTGTTCTTCCAAGGTCTGAATTGTTCGTTCTGATTTTCCATATAATTGAGGATGAAAATATGTACTAAATTTTAATTTAGTACCCCATGTCTTCTAAAGTCCCTTTCAAAAGATTGAATTTAACCTGTGATCAGGATCAGATACAATGGAAAGGGGAACATCATGTAACCTAACTATCTCTTTAATTTACAATAGAAAATTTTTATCTAGAGACAGAGTATATCCAATATTTTTAAAATGTGAAGATTTAGTCATTATATCAACAATAAATATATTTCATTGAAACCTTAAGATGTCGTTTGTATTCCCACTATGAATTCCATGGACACATTTTCTCATTTCCACACTAGAATTGAAAAGTGTTGATGCCTCCCTTTTGGTAACATCCTTTCATATTTAACATATTGGAAGGTTAAAAACATCACAGTAATTTCAGAAATATATCATTTTATTTCATCCCCCCAATAATACTCTAGAAGTTCTATATACATTTGTACTGCCATAATGAACTGAAAATATAGAACTATGATCTTCACATAACAACTCTTTCTTAAACTATGAATCAAAAGGAACACATAACCTCCTTATACAACTCAATACATAATCTTTATCAATGTTAAATTCATGTTACTTACCCTTATAAACCAATTATACCTTTTTCTACAACTCATTGTCCTCGTTCTCTACTTGACTAATTCTTTCTAATTGAGATGATTTCATAGCCACCTAAAACAAAATAGACAAATATCTTACACCAAATACTTCCAATCCTAAATTCATCAAATAAAAAACCAATGGATCTCATTAAAAACAAAGCGTGGTTAATATAACATCACTCTTTAGAATCAAATCATCGACCACTATATTTTCCTTTCTTGGATGGTAATGGATTGTGCAATCATAATCCTTGATTAATTATATCCATCTCTTCTAACTCTTGTTTAAATCCTTATGAGTGAATATATATTTCAAACTTTTCAGATTCATACATATTTCACACCTTATTATTTAAAAATGATACCCCCAAATTTTTAATGCAAAAACAACATATGTTAATTCCAAATCTTGTGTGGGGTAATTTATCTCATGATGTTTAAAATGATGTGACGGATAATTAATTACTTGATCATTATACATTAGGAAACAACCAAGTCCTTTCAATGAAGTATCCTCATTGTAACAAACTCATCATTTTTGGAAGGTAATTCCAATACTGAATCATTCACCGATCTTCTTTTTAAAATCCTGAAAACATTCATCACATTCTATTTTCTAGATAATCTTAACACCTTTTTGAGTTAACTTAGTGAGTGGTCTAGATAACTACAAAAACGTTTCAAAAAACCTCCTATAATAACCTTATAAACCAAGACAAATACAAATCTATATGATATTGGTAGTTCTTGGCAACTCTTAAACAAATTTTTTTTTGAATGGTTTATAGTTATTCCATTTTTAGAAATTATATTACCAAGGAATGAAATTTTCTACCACCACAACTCACACTTTCTAAATTTCTCGTATAATTTCTTTTCCTTTGTAACGCCCCGACCCTAGTTACCCAGAGTCGGTGCATTATTACATAACATTGGCATGATCACAAGAAATATCAAATCTCGAAAGACCGATTGGTTTAGTAGCCTTGGAAACACTAGATATATTCATAAGTTTTACATTACATCATAAAATGAAAAACTACTACAACAACATAATGTCTCCATAATCCACACTCATATCCCCCCATAATATCCCTGCAGGTCATTCATAATTTACTTCTTCACTTCCTGAGAAAAATAAAACATAGAAAAGGGGTGAGCTGAAATGCCCAGTAAGGATAACAATATAGCGGAAACTTTTATAAATGAGAATAAACATTTAAGGCAATGTATAACTAAAACAACAGCCTCTCAAACTTGAACTTTCAACATTGTATAGCATAAATAAAATGAAATAATGCCATTTACTCATTCAAATGGATATTCTACTAATCGAATAATCACATGAAAAATCACTAACCACTTTCATAATGTTGGAATGCATAATGCCAGACTATCATAACCACATAGCCAAGGCCTCGTGCCAAGACTACAAATACAATTTTGTCAAGGCCTTGTGCCAAGACACTAGTTTGTCTCATGAGACCTACCGATTCATCGAGGAGCTATAGCGGGCTCCACCCGTCACATATTAAGTCCAATGCATTCCCATATGAAAAGGTTTAAACATAACATTAACATTCGTATTAAAACTAGCATACAAAATGTTATAAACTATGAATGGTATAAAAATAGCACATCCACAGTCAAACATATCACAAAACATTCAATACAATATAAAAGTTTTGTATCATAATAAATCAACTTCAAATAAGCGTAAAATCCATCAAAGGATGTTGACATAGATGAAATCAAAACACTTTTTAGAGAAATATCTCTTTCTATTTTTGAAATCATTTAAGAGCCATATAAAATAAAAAAAATTCTTGAAAATATTCTTATAAGCTTGTAAGGAAAGCTTTGAATATTTTATAACGGCGGAAAATAATCGCTCCCGCCGTATAAGTTAAAAAACATTCTTACCTTAATTCTGTCGAAAAGGTTAAAAAGGACCTTGTTTTGAAAACGACAGAAGGATTCCTCTTATAAAAAGTAAAACAAGGGTATAAATGACTTTAACCCATATTCTTGTAAAAATGTTTTGAAATACATTTTTATGAAACATGGATGTGGATGATAACGAGATCCCAGTAGATTATTACGTGTAAACAACCTCGGATAATGAAGAGATTGTGAAATAACCCTTACCTTGTACTTTTCCTTGGTTGGGGTAGGTTAACCTCCTTTATAATGGTGAAATAATTGTTATTAAATTATAAAGGAATCATATAAATTAATATGATATCATATATGATCTTTTAATATTGATTTGATAATAATATCATAGTATTATCGTTGTTTCGGGTGTTAACTTACTTGTTTTCCTTTATATGTTTTGTTACGTAAGACATGTTTATAAAGGATAGGTTGTATATTATTCATATACAGAATGATATCAAGTCCTTAAACATTATTTTTTAAATCATCAAATGATAATTATACTTGAATGGATACGATGGAGAATGAATCTCATCGCGTTCGTGGAGACGGTAGTCCGTACGTACGCATGAGCGACAATATCATTATTTTGATATTAAAATAATATATAAATGGATAGTATATCATATATACAGAATCATTAACATGTTATATTTATTATTTACATGAGTTAAACATCATTATTATACCCATCCAAATAATATTATATTGAATAACAATTACACCACGACGTGGAGACGGTAAGCCGTATGTACGCACGTATGGTGACATATTATTCAAAGGGTGGATAGAATACTGAATATGGTTTTACCATATTTATAATAACATCACAGTATACATATGATACTGGAGTTATTATTTTAGAATGGTAACAACAAAGGAATAAGAAGTGGAAGAAGAAATGAACTTGGAAAAGGGTGGTGAAATCATTACCTCTTCTTCGGGTTCTTCCTTTTGATTTGATCAAAAGGGCTATTTAGGTTGGCTTTCTGATCAAACTAAGACCCCTAGGTTGTAGTGAGGGAAGTTGGGAGAGTATTTGGGCAGAGTTTGGCCGAATCAAAAGGCTTTGAAGGTGTTAAGAAATGAGAAGGAGGAGTGCCCTTTTATAAGAGGGGCGAGGGGCACCTTTGGAAAAGCTAGAAATATTAATTTATAATAAATACATATTCTGTTAATAATGGCTCCAAAGTTGATTATTTAAATTTTAAGGTGGGGATGGGTCGAAAACAACTCAACCAATAGAATTTATACAGGTTTGGGTACTTATATTAAACTTATCTTTAAGTATTAACTCTAAGTTAATTAGTTTCACTTTTACAATGTCTCTTTGTATTTTTATATAATATGGTTAATAAACATACTAAATACATCCAAGCGACCCCAAAGTGGTCCATTAATGATGCACCTATCATGATATAAGTCTCTTGGCCGAACCTTGGATTTTTAGGAATTTAATATCAATTAATAATATAATATTTGTTTTAAGAACTCTTTTATGTCAATTTTGACACTATTCAATAGTTGATTTTTGTGAAACTCATAAAAGATTGATTACTTAGAACAAAGTAAATTAAATAAATCCTAATACTTCATATTATCCTAGAAAATTAGTTTAATTCATTAAATGTTTCATATTATATTTATTTTGGGTATTTATAATATCAATTATTTTAATTTTTCACTATTATAGTAATTAATTCATCATCATTGTGTCATAAATAAATTAAATTATTTAATGTCTAAAAATTATAAATAAAATATCATTATGTAGGAAATCTTTTTAGATTTCTAATGAATATTTATAATCTAAAATAAAACATATATAACCCTATGTAAAAATTGTTTTTCTAAAAGGTATATGCTTGTGTCATTTTTGTATTCATTTTAACTTAATTAAAATAAAGTGTCCCTTTCACCTACAAGTGGCACCATGGGGTCCCAAAATCGACCCAAAGATGCCTATGGTCGAAAATGTATCAACCAATAAGGCTAGGACACGTTTTAGTGTAATTTAGTATTATTATAATATTATTTTTTAACCCTTATTTAACAGATTTACCCTTAACCATGGTAAATAAAATATTTACCACGGTAATTATTCAAAATGTCTAAAAATAAAAGTTACCTATTTACACAATTTGAAAATCCTGATTCCATATATGGAATCCATTTTTCTAAATTCAAAACACATAATTGGCAGAAATTAATTTAAAATTAATTCCCGTTGTTAAAACAAAAAGCGTGTTTTTAAGAGATAATAACTATCAAAAGATTGACACTTGTTTATGTTCGGTTTAATTGTAAAATTATGTCCAATGACCAAAATTATATTAAATGGTAAAAATATATTCTAAATATACTTTAAAACCACTCAAATTCATAATTTATTACTATTAATTATTTTGATTAAAAAAGTTGTTTTTAATTAAAATTTAGTAATTTTCACTATTCATCAAAATATTAATGTTATCTGAAATGTACCAAAATTTCATCTTAGGCTAAATTAGATATTCCGAATCCAAAAATTAAGTCCATTTTGAAATATAATATATATATATAATTTCAAAAAGTAGGTATTACTATTCATAACGGCAAGTTTGATTGGTTGTTAGAACTCGGTGTTGCGTACAACACACGCTATCGCATTATTCAAAGAGAAGTGTACCGTAGAAGCTTGGGGTGTTACATTCTCCCCTCCATCAAATAATTTCGTCCTCGAAATTTATAGAATACTACCGCATGAAAATACTCGGGTGGTTCTTCATCATAAGTTCCTCGGGTTCCCACGTTGCCTCTTCCATCTTATGGTTTCTCCACAAAACTTTTACCAGACGCGTCGTCCGGTTTCTCAGTACTTGTTCTCTCGTATCAAGAATCCTGACGGGCTCTTCACAATATGAAAGATCAGGTTCCAGTTCTAATTCCTCATATTTGAGTACATGCGTTGGGTCAGGCATGTATTTCCTCAACAGAGATACGTGGAACACATCGTGAACTTTGGAGAGACTTGGCGGCATTGCCAATCGGTAAGCTACAGCCCCAATTCGTTCTAGAATATCGAAAGGTCTGATGTACCTGGGACTCAATTTACATTTCTTACCAAAACGTATGACTCCCTTCCATGGATATACCTTTAGGAAAACATGATCACCGACTTGAAATTCCAAATCCTTCCTTCGATTATCGGCATAGCTCTTCTGCCTACTTTGAGCTGCTTTGATGTGATTTTGGATTACTTTCACCTTTTCCACCGTTTCCTCCACCAGTTCTGGGCCTACAAGTTTTCTTTCACCAACTTCATCCCAACAGGTTGGTGTACGACATCTCTTTCCGTATAACGCTTCATATGGTGCCATCTGAATACTCGAATGGAAGCTATTGTTATAGGAAAATTTTACCAGTGGTAAATATTGATCCCACACACCCTGAAAATCAAGTGAGCAAGATCTCAAGATGTCTTATAAGGTCTGAATAGTCCATTCTTATTGTCCGTCTGTCTGAGGGTGGTAATCAGTTCTCAAATGAAGTTCAGTATCCAGGGATTTCTGAAGACTTTTCCAAAATCTTGAAGTAAAACGGGGATCACGATCAGAAACAATCGATAGGGGTACTCCATGAAGTCTAAAAACTTCATTAATATATAGTCTTTCTAGACGTTCCAGGGGTAGATCTACTCTTATAGCAAGAAAATGTGCTGACTTGGTAAGACGATCAACAATAACCCATATTGCATCGTTCCTTATGGGAGTCTTCAGTAGCCCCATGACAAAGTCCATCATAATATTGTCCCATTTCCACTCCGGTATGGGAAGAGGTTGCATGACTCCTCCAGGCTGTTGCCTTCCAGCTTTCACTTGTTGACAAACCATACATCTTGACACAAAATCAGAAATCTCCCTCTTCATGTTGTCCCACCAAAAATGTTCCTTCAAATCTCTATACATTTTGGTGCTCCCAGGGTGTATAGAGAAATTGGAACTATGAGCATCATCCAGCAATTCCCTTTTTAGATCAGGTAAATCGGGAACACAAAGTCTCTTCCCGAATTTCAAAATTCCATCTTCATACACAAAGTCTCTCAATCTCCCATCATTCACAACTTTAATCTTCTTTTGAAATTCTTCATCATCGGTCTGAGAACTCTTAATCATTTCTAGTAAAGATGGTTTGGCAACCATTTGAAAAAGCATTGATGTTTCACCTTCCCTGGTTATTCCCATGTCCATCTTTACTAGATCCATGAAAATTGGATCCCTTTCAATTCTCATCATGTTCAAAACTCCATGGTCTTTTCTGCTCAAAGCATCTGCCACCTTGTTTGCTTTCCCCGGGTGGTAGTGTATCGTGAAATCAGAATCCTTGAGTAATTCAAGGCATCTCCTTTGCCTCATGTTGAGTTCTTTTTGTGAGAAAATATACTTCAAACTCTTGTGATCAGTATAAATCTCACATTTTTCACCATAGAGGTAGTGCCTCCATATCTTCAAAGCAAAGATCACAGCTGCTAACTCGAGATAATGAGTAGGATATTTTTGTTCATGAATTTTCAACTGTCGTGATGCATAGGCAATAACTCTATCATTCTGCATAAGGACACAACCAAGTCCTTTCTTTGATGCATCACTATAAATAACGAACCCATCATTCCCCGATGGTAGATTCAATATAGGATCATTGACTAATCTTCTCTTCAGTTCTTCGAAACATTCTTCACACTCTTTTGTCCAAAAAAATTTAACCCCTTTACGTGTGAGCTTCGTTAATGGGTTAGCCAATCGGGCAAAATTCTGGACGAAACGTCGATAATAACCTGCCAAACCAATAAAACTACGTACCGCAGTTATACTCGTAGGTGCTGGCCATTCTTGGATTGCCTTGGTCTTAGAAGGATCAATAGAGATTCCATCTTTAGAGAAAATATGTCCAAGAAAAGAAATCTCCTGAAGCCAAAATTCACACTTCCTAAACTTCCCATATAATTCATGCCTCCTCAGAGTCTTCAAGATAATGCGCAAGTGATTTTCATGATCTTCGTAGGTTTTGGAGTACACCAAGATATCATCAATAAATACCACCACAAATTCATCGAGATACTCCTTGAAAACTCTATTCATCAGATCCATGAATACGGATGGTGCATTAGTCAATCCAAACGGCATTACAGTAAACTCGTAATGCCCGTACCTGGTTCGAAATGCTGTTTTCGGAATGTCTTCCTTCTTCACACACAACTGATGGTATCCAGATCGAAGGTCAATCTTTGAAAAGTATTGAGCTCCATGCAGTTGGTCAAATAAATCATCAATACGAGTTAGGGGATACTTGTTCTTTATCGTTATAACATTGATCTCCCAGTAGTCAATACATAACCTCATAGATCCATCTTTCTTTTTAACAAAAAGAACAGGGGCTCCCCATGGAGAAACACTAGGGCGAATAAATCCCTTATTACTCAATTCTTCTAGTTGTTTCTTTAGTTAAACTAATTCTACAGTGTCCATTCTATAAGGGGTCTTCAATATAGGCCTTGATCCAGGAATCAAATCAATGGAAAACTCAACTTCTCGTTCTGGAGGATGTCCAGGTAAATCTTCCGGAAATACATCTACAAATTCTTTCACAACAGGTACATCCTCTATTTGAACATTCCTTTCCTCACCAACAGTTATTTCATTCTCTTCCTCCCCAATAATTGAATTAAGTTGAGCTACTGGGGGTGGATCTAAATAAGAATTAGGTGGTGACGATTCTGCTCTAAAGATAAGGTGTTCCTTATCATTATCATCAAGAATCGTAACCTCTTTCTTCTTACAATAAATCTTCGCATCATAGTCTGAAATCCAATCCATACCGAGGATTATATCAAACTCAATCATAGGTATGACGATGAGATCAGCAGATAACGAACATTTATGTGCTCTAATGGGGACTGATTCACAAAACTTTGTTGCAATGATACTTCCCTTAAGAGTTTTAACTGACAACTCCCTTATTAAATCAAATTGGAAATATCTAATTTTCTTAGCAAACTGGGAAGATATAAAACAATGCGATGATCCAAAATCAAATAATGCATTTTCTAAACTTGAGGAAACCATTAAATTACCTGCCACCACGTCTTTTGGAGCTTCTACCTCAGCAGTAGTGATAGCATAAGCCTGGCCTTGATCCCTTGGCCTTTTCTGAGGTAAGTTCTCCTGACGCTTAGGACATGAATTTTCATAATTCCCCATCTCCCTGCAATTGTAGCACTAAACGTTGGTAGCTTCCTTTTTCCCCTTGCAATCACGAGCTTGGTGTCCTTTTTCACCACACTTGTAACAGACTCCCATTCCCTTCAAGCAAGTACCAGGATGTTTTTTCCCGCATTTACCACAAGATGGATATTCAACCATTCCATTCTTCCCCTTCTTTCCATTCCCAGATTGATCAGCAGGTCTCTTCTTCTCTTGCTTTTCTTTAAAGTCATAAGACTTAGAGAATTCCTTTTCGGTCTTGATAGCACATGAGACAATGTCTTCGTACGATGAAAAGGATTGTGAGACTAATTCTCGACGGAGAAATGGTTTTAACCCATCAAAGAAACGATCAATCTTACTTCTTGGGTTGCGAATGTAATCTCTAGCATACCTCACTAACCTTGTAAAGTTAGCCTCATACTTTGTGACATTCTCATCCTCCTTTTGTCTCAGACTCAGAAATTGCCTTTCCATATCTGCTCGATGGTCGCGAGGAAAGTATTTTTCTAAAAACAGATCTTTGAACTCCCTCCATTCCATATTTGATACTTCATCATCTTCCTTCGTGTTTTGAATCAATGACCACCATTGATCAGCATCTCCAGTGAGGCGGTAAACTGCCATGACAACTTTTTCCCTTTCACTGCTCCCCAAAGCCTGAAATATTTTCTCTAGGGAATTTATCCATTGCTCATCTACTAAGGGATTTGTACTCCCATTGAACGTTGGTGGTTGTTGCCTCATGAATCGATCTATCATTGATCCTCCACGCTATGGATTAGGGTGCTCCATACGGGTAAGGTTATTATTCATAGCCTGAGTGAGTTGTCCCAGTATGGTGATTAGCTGATCGGCACCAGTTGCATCACCAGCTCCACTATAATTATCTTGAGCAGGAGGGCAATCCCTGCATGGAGTGCGTGCATTGATACGGTTTCCATTTCTTCCACTAGGCGCCATTTCTAAACAATGGCATAAACTAGATCAGTTTATGAATCAAAATACATAATCCCATACTTATAAAACACTTAACATAAATTGAACTATTTATGGATATAATCCATAATCATAAAAATGTTTTCTTTGAGGAATTATATACTCATAAACCCTTCATAATGATTTGTAAAGAAAATGAGAGTTATCCTAAGCATATCCCCCGAGAGTGTCGTAACCAAGAGTGCAGCAAGGCCCGTTGTCATGCACCAGTTCCCGTTCGAGTCTAGCCCAAAGCGGTGTTTTTGGGATTTACCCCTAGGTACATCTGTGCCAGAGCCGCCTCTACCTGCTCGTATCCAGACAGGGATGTGTTACTCGGAAAACTCACAAAATCTCTACAATACCAGAATTCTAGGAAGTTCTTCTATACTAATCCTCAAAGTTCATCTTAGGTCTACGTGCTCTAATCAGAGTTTATCTAAATCTAGCTTCCAAGGTTTGTACTAAACTTCCTTTGATACCAACTATAACGCCCAGACCCTAGTTACCCAGAGTCGGTGCATTATTACATAACATTGGCATGATCACAAGAAAGATCAAATCTTCAAATACCGATTGGTTTAGTAGCCTTGGAAACACTAGATATATTCATAAGTTTTACATTACATCATAAAATGAAAAACTACTACAACAACATAATGTCTCCATAATCCACACTCATATCCCCCCATAATATCCCTGCAGGTCATTCATAATTTACTTCTTCACTTCCTGGTAAAAATAAAACATATAAAAGGGGTGAGCTTAAATGCCTAGTAAGGATAACAATATAGCGGAAACTTTCATAAATGAGAATAAACATTTAAGGCAATGTATAACTAAAACAACAGCATTTCAAACTTGAACTTTCAACGTTGTATGGTATAAATAAAATGAAATAATTCCATTTACTCATTCACATGGATATTCTACTAATCGAATAATCACATGCAAAATCACTAACCACTTTCATAATGTTGGAATGCATAATGCCAGACTATCATAACCACATAGCCAAGGCCTCGTGCCAAGACTAAAAATAAGATTTTGTCAAGGCCTTGTGCCAAGACACTAGTTTGTCTCATGAGACCTACCGATGCATCGAGGAGCTATAGCGGGCTCCACCCATCACATATTAAGTCCAATGCATTCCCATATGAAAAGGTTTAAACATAACATAAACATTCGTATTAAAACTAGCATACAAAATGTTATAAACTATGAATGGTATAAAAATAGAACATCCAGAGTCAAACATATCACAAAACCTTCAATACAATATAGAATTTTTGTATCATAATAAATCAACTTCAAATAAGCGTAAAATCCATCAAAGGATGTTGACATAGATGAAATCAAAACACTTTTTAGAGAAATATCTCTTTCTATTTTTGAAATCATTTAAGAGCCATATAAAATAAAACATTTTCTTGAAAATATTCTTATAAGCTTGTAAGGAATGCTTTGAATATTTTATAACGGTGGAAAATAACCGCTCCCGCCGTATAAGTTAAAAAAACATTCTTACCTTAATTCTGTCGAAAAGGTTAAAAAGGACCTTGTTTTGAAAACGACAGAAAGATTCCTCTTATAAAAAGTAAAACAAAGGTATAAATGACTTTAACCCATATTCTTGTAAAAATGTTTTGAAATACATTTTGAAGAAACATGGATGTGGATGATAACGAGATCCCAGTAGATTATTACGTATAAACAACCTCGGATAATGAAGAGATTGTGAAATAACCCTTACCTTGTACTTTTCCTTGGATGGGGTAGGTTAACCTCCTTTATAATGGTGAAATAATTGTTATTAAATTATACAGGAATCGTATACATTAATATGATACCATATATGATCTTTTAATATTGATTTGATAATAATATCTTAGTATTATCGTTGTTTCGGGTGTTAACTTGCTTGTTTTCTTTTATATGTTTTGTTACGTAAGACATGTTTATAAAGGATATGTTGTATATTATTCATATCCAGAATGATATCAAGTCCTTAAAAATTATTTTTTAAATCATCAAATGATAATTATACTTGAATGGATACGATGGAGAATGAATCTCATCGCGTTCGTGGAGACGGTAGTCCGTACGTACGCACGAGTGACAATATCATTATTTTGATATTAAAATAATATATAAATGGATGGTATATCATATATACAGAATCATTAACAAGTTATATTTATTATTTACATGAGTTAAACATCATTATTATACCCATCCAAATAATATTATATTGAATAACAATTACACCACGATGTGGAGACGGTAAGCCGTACGTACGCACGTATGGTGACATGTTATTCAAAGGGTGGATAGAATACTGAATATGGTTGTACCATATTTATAATAACATCATAGTATATATATGATACTGGAGTTATTATTTTAGAATTGTAACAACAAAGGAAGAAGAAGTGGAAGAAGAAATGAACTTGGAAAAGGGTGGTGAAATCATTACCTCTTCTTCGGGTTCTTCCTTTTGATTTGATCAAAAGGGCTATTTAGGTTGGCTTTCTGATCAAACTAAGGCCCCTAGGTTGTATTGAGGGAAGTTGGGAGAGTATTTGGGCAGAGTTTGGCCGAACCAAAAGGCTTTGAAGGTGTTAAGAAATGAGAAGGAGGAGTGCCCTTTTATAAGAGGGGTGAGGGGCACCTTTGGAAAAGCTAGAAATATTAATTTATAATAAATTCATATTCTGTTTATAATGGCTCCAAATTTGATTATTTAAATTTTAAGGTGGGGATGGGTCGAAAATAACTCAACCAATAGAATTTATACAGGTTTGGGTACTTATATTAACCTTATCTTTAAGTATTAACTCTAGGTTAATTAGTTTCACTTTTATAATGTCTCTTTGTATTTTTATATAATATGGTTAATAAACATACTGCATACATCCAAGCGACCCCCAGGTGGTCCATTAATGATGAACCTATCATGATATAATTCTCTTGGCCGAACCTTATATTTTTAGGAATTTAATATCAATTAATAATATAATATTTGTTTCAAGAACTCTTTTATGTCTATTTTGACACTATTCAATAGTTGATTTTTGTGAAACTCATAAAAGATTTATTACTTAGAAAAAAGTAAATTAAATCAATCCTAATATTTCATATTATCCTAGAAAATTAGTTTAATTCATTAAAAGTTTCATATTATATTTATTTGGGTATTTATAATATCAATTATTTTAATTTTTCACTATTATAGTAATTAATTCATCATCATTGTGTCATAAATAAATTAAATTATTTAATGTCTAAAAATTTTAACTAAAATATCACTATGTAGGAAATCTTTTTATCTTTCTAGTGAATATTTATAATCTAAAATCAAACATATATAATGCTATGTAAAAATTGGTTTTCTAAAAGATATATGCTTGTGTCATTTTTGTATTCATTTTAACTTAATTAAAATAAAGTGTCCCTATCACCTACAAGTGGCACCATGGGGTCCCAAAATCGACCCAAAGATGCCTATGGTCGAACATGTATCAACCAATAAGGCTAGGACACGTTTTAGGGTAATTTAGTATTATTATAATATTATTTTTTAACCCTTATTTACCAGATTTACCCTTAACCATGGTAAATAAAATATTTACCACGGTAATTATTCAAAATGTCTAAAAATAAAAGTTACCTATTTACAAAATTTGAACATCCTGATTACAAATATGGAATCCATTTTTCTAAATTCAAAACACAGAATTGGCAGAAATTAATTTAAAATTAATTTCCGTTGTTAAAACAAAAAGCGTGTTTTTAAGAGATAATAACTATCAAAAGATTGACACTTGTTTATGTTCGGTTTAATTGTAAAATTATGTCCAATGAACAAAATTATATTAAATGGTAAAAATATATTCGAAATATACTTTAAAACCACTCAAATTCATAATTTATCACTATTAATTATTTTGATTAAAAAAGTTGTTTTTAATTAAAATTTAGTAATTTTCACTATTCATTAAAATATTAAAGTTATCCGAAAAGTACCAAAATTTCATCTTAGGCTAAATTAGATATTCTGAATCCAAAAATTAAGTCCATTTTGAAATATAAGATATATATATAATTTCAAAAAGTAGGTATTACTATTCATAACGGCTAGTTTGATTGGTTGTTAGAACTCGGTGTTGCGTACAACACACGCTATCTCATTATTCAAAGAGAAGCGTACCGTAGAAGCTTAGGGTGTTACATTATTTATGTTTGAAAAACAACCCTTAAATAAATTTCATTATCCTTTTCACTTTTAGAATATAAAAAAATATCATCAACAAACACAACCACTATTTATCAACTATTTCAATTTAACCATTACTGCAACAAGCTATTTTATTCTGATTCCAACCATCTCTGGTTACTGATTTAGAAGGATCTTTTCCTCTTGATGTCATCGGATCACAGTTTCCAAGTTTCCTCTGTGGAAAACCATTCTGTCCACATAAATATCTTAGGCAAAGCAACATGGTAATATTCAAATTCTATATTGATTCAATATTATCATAAATTAATTAATTTAACAATATCTTAAATACTAAAGATTTCTAAATTGACCTCTAATTCCAACAATAAGGCCCTTGCCTTAAAACCTTACTTAATCTTGAGTTAAATAAAACATTCACATTAAGAATCCATCAAGGATTTGAATTTTATAGAATTAGGTTGTAACTATTAAATTATATACCAAGAATTACAAAGTAGAAACTTCTACTCTATCCAAAATGTTTACTATAATAAAACTCCATAAAACTCCATAAAACCCCTTAAAATAGCTATTTTATCAGTATAAATAGTTTCGAAAACGTCATTTCTATTAAATTTCCATATACATTATGAAAAAAATTTCAAAAACATGGGATGAGAATAAAAATTTCAATAAGAGTTATAAAATAAGGAAAGAAAACATTAGACCATATACAAATAAAAATCAATGAAATCATAATTCTTAGTCATAAAACATATTATCTTTGACATAACTAATGAAATAATATGATTTATGAATAACACATTGAAATCATAAATCATAAAGGTAACTTGTGGCATCTATAACAATCTTACATTATAGCTATCACAACTACAATGGGAGTAAGGTTTCGAATACCCATCATTATATATTTTTAAATCAATTAGGAGAAACATTAACGTTTACCATCATTATGTTGCCCAAGGAATTGAAGAGAAATCTTGGGCTCACCCATCCTAGGTTTATCATGAAACCATCCATATTTGGTTTATCAAGTAACCACCTATAAAATTTCCACATACCATTACATAATAATAACACATAAAATAGTGAAGTTATCAACATTTCACTCATAAAACACAATAAATAAATTGAAGATATGGTATTATTCAATCCATTTCCAAAACAATTTAAAACTTTTAATTAATATATTTCTGAATCAAAGTGTCCCATACCAAATTGAAACTTTGAAATTAAATTTGAGGGTTAAAATTTTAAAACATATATTTCCATGTAAATAAATCCTTAAAACAATTTTTGAAACATGTAAAATAATGATAATGACTTAGAAGAATAAATATTTAAAACATTTAAAATGATGTTTCATTAAAGGGTCTTTTAACACATGAAAAACACTTGAATAAAAATAATTAAAAAACATTTTCAAACAAGAATTTAAATATCCCAAGTTTTTATAAATTCATTATATAAAATATTAAAAGGGTTATATGTAAACTTTATACGATATTAAAGGTGCAAAATTTAGAGATATTCAACAATGAATGGATATTGATACATAGTCCCTTAAAAATATCATATCATTAGATTATGTATAAAAAATGACATAACTATCTTTGAAAATTTTCAATACACCCATTATAAGTGCATATAAAGTGTAAAAAATCATAGGTCATTCACAAATAATATTGAAAAAACAAAACGAATGACATGGATATTTAACTCATTGAATGAATATTGAGCTATAATTCCCTTACACAGTTTGTAGAAATGATGTATGAATTCATCATGGGTGGGATTATGTGTTGAAAAAGCATATCCACACAAAGAAAATTGTAAATTATAACATAAATAAATGAGAAGTGATTGAAAACATAATATTGGAATAATATAATTAACGAAGTATGCATAAAACCCAATTGGTAGAAATTGTGTTCAGAAATTATCTTACAAAAAATTGGCATTCTAAATGTGTCACATAAAAATTTAAAAAATGAGTTTATGAGAGATAAAAGGGTATAGCATACCTTGGACATAAAATTTAAAATAATAAGGATATATAAAAACATATCTGTATAGAATAAAATTTAAATTAAAAGACAAAACATAAAATATGTCTTTGACTAAAAAAGGTGAGTGGATGGTTCCCTTATAAAGATCATTGTATAAATGAAATAGATAAATTATGTGAATTACCAATGAGTACACATAATTAAATTATAAATAAATCATAATATATCAAATTTCCTATCTCACATAATTATACCATGACCTAAACATGAAGTATAAGATCATGCCAATGAATGGAATTTGGGTTAATAAGTTCCCTTACAAAAATTTGGCAACGTAATGACGTTATTTAAAATTTCAGAAAATGAGTTGATGGGAGAAAAATGTTTCTGTCATCAGAATGAAAAAATATTTACATAAATAAGGATATAGGAGAACATATTCCAACATATAAAAATGGAATTTAAAAGACAAAACATAAAATAAGTCTTTGACTAAAAGATGAGGGTATTAAGATACCTTACCTTGAATCTGACTCATCTCGTATGTTACTTATTCCTCATGAATAATAAACATAATTTAATTTCAACATGCTTCAGAATCTTGTTTGTAACGACCCGAAATTTTGAATAAATCTTATTTCCTAATTTTGGGTGTTGTTTTATTTTATTTTTATACTCAACAAAAATGTTTCATTTGTTAACATGAGACCATTGGGTTTTTACTGTTATATGACCATTGGTCAATATGACCGCTGTAAAATAAACATTTCGATTACTGTCTCTAAATACAAGTAATCTTTGTTAATTAATATAGAAAGAAGATTCGATGGCCTCACCCAGTAGTCTTGGACCGATCGAAGCCCATCTAACAGAACTTGGGAAGGAGGTAGTACCACTGGGCTTTGCTCTGGACCAAACCCAAGATGAACTCCCTCGTGTGAAGCTAGAACAGAATCGCCTTTGCGAGAAGCTCAAATTGATAGAAATTACTACTCGTGCGATGTTGGCCGAGCCTCCCTCGGATTCCCTCGCCTTAGCACACCTTACACTTAGGTCCTATGCTGGTGTGATAAGGGTCTATGTTAGGAGACCGTAACTACCTTGTGTAATCCTTTATTTTAAATAAAAATTGGGATTTCTTCTTATGATAAAGTTTATGAATTTTTAAATATCCAGATAAATATAGTATGCATATTTTTTATGTATTTTAGAGAAAGGATATTTTAAAAATGTTTATGTAAACCTTAAATAAATAAAAATGTGTAATGATTTTCAAAAAATGGTCTTCTACAATTATGTTCAGTACGAAATTTTGAGTCTAATAAGATCAACTTGATTTTTGATGAATAGTAAATTATGAATAGTGATTTTATGTTTAGGATTAGTAATGTGACCAAATGGATTAGTAATTTCACTCAAAGAAAGTTTTAGTATAATTTAGACACCTAGATTATGTAATGAGATTCAATAAAATGGGTAAATAACAGTTTCATAAATTATTATTCACTTATTAGTTTTTTTCGGGTGAATAGTGTTTTTTAATTAAAAATTAAATTAAAATTATTTAGAAAATTATTTTTATGGATTTCATTTTTGAACTCAGAGCATCGATATTATGTTAAGGTAATTTTTGGGGATTTTTCTGAAAAAAATGAATTTTCGATGAATAGTGTGTTTATTAAAAAAATGAATTAAAAATATTTAGAAAATTATTTTTATAAAATAGAGTTCATTTTTGAAATCAGATCATTGATATTTGGTTAATGTGAAATTTTGGGATTTTTCTGAGAAAGTTGAATTTTCAGTAAAGAGTAAAAATACAGTTTTAGGGTTTCGGTATGTTTAATGACATCATAACTGTGTCATGATGATGTCATGAGATATTTTAAGGGTTGGTCGACTAAAGAGGATGCGATATTGTGTGGGGGTCCCCATGTGGCCTAACTCTATGGGAAGTACCATGGGAGGGCCAATGCTTTTGAGAAAACCACTTTTGAGGTGTCCCTTGGCCATTAATGCCTTGTCCCCTCACTTTCCCTATAAATACCAAGCCATCCTCTCATCCATTCGACTCCCCACTCTCCCCCAATGAATTTCTGGTATCATTACCTCCCAAGGAGTCCTCCCATGGTTCCCACAAGCCCTCAAGGTCCCAACCTTTGAGTTTTAAGAGTTATGTTTTAAGGTAAGGGATTTGATCTCTCTCTTTCTTTTCAAGAAATCTCTTTTATGTAATTTCTTTTATGCTCCAGGTTCTTTTGTTAAAGGGTGTTATTTTATAGTCCTATTACTTCCCTTTTCATGTTCACATAATTAGAGATCCTTTCTTACTCTCATTATTTCGTCTTATGAAGTTTTAAGTGGCGCCGTTAGGCTGCCGAAATTTTTGTAACGGATTCTTTCTCCCTTCCTATTTTTCAAGATCTATTATCATGTAAAGTCTTTCAAGTTCCTTTTTATTATGATGGGGTATGATCTCTAAATTTATCATACTGATCTTTTATGATCATATGATGAGAGACCCCATTTGATCTCTTCAATTCAGTATTTTGAAGTTTTAAGTGGCGCAGTTAGGCTGCCGAATTTTTAAGTGGTTCTTCACCCTTCTCATTTTGAAGTTCTACTTTCATGTCAATTCATTCAAGTTCCTTTTTGTTATGTTGGGTTATGATTTCTATATCTATCATACTGGACTCTTATTTTCATATGATGAGAGAAACTATTTGATCTCATCAATTCATTTTTTGTTGAAGTATAAGTGACGTCGTTAGGCTGCTGAATTTTTAAGGGATTCTTTCACCCTTCTCCTTTTCAAAGTTCTAATTCCATGTCAAGTCTTGAAAGTTCCTTTTTATTATGTTGGGTCATGATCTCTATATCTATCATACTGATATTTTATGTTCATATGATGAGAGACCCTATTTTACATCATCAATTCATTTTTGGTTGAAGTTTATGTAACGCTGTTAGGCTGTCGAATTTTCATAAGAGAAATCTTATGTTTTTATTCCTTTCATGTTCTTCATTTCATATGGTTTATTTTAAAATTTCATTACAATGTTCTTAAATCCCTTATATTATGTCCCTCTACTGTTTTATGGGTCATTTATGATTCTTTGACCCATGTCCCCTCTCTTTTCAACATTTTCTAAAACCTTGTAACATAGTCGTTGTGCTGCAGAATTTTCGTCTCAAAATGCCTCTCTCTTTTTCTCAAAATTACTTCATGTTATTAAGTTAATACTCGAATCTCTTATTTCTACATGTTTATTCACATATATACAAAAATTTTATATTTTAAATACTGGGATTTACATACATGAAACTCGCTCTCCCCTTCCGTTGGTTTAAAGTGGCGTAAAGATCATGTTCTTAAAGTAGTTTTTAAAACGTTATGATTATGAAAAGAAACCCATTTATTTTACGCTATATGGGTTATTTATGAAATGTTTGATGATGATATATGTGGCTCACATGATAATAAAGGCAAATTTAAGGGTGCGCCCTGATAGCGCTCCAATGCATTGGGTAATGATGTAACCACTAGAGATTACAATTTTCACGATACCTTGGTGAATAACCTTGATAATTTTCAAATGACACCTTGGGGATGGACCTTGGTGATATGTTCATGATTGTATATGTTAAATGATGTAGCCACATATTAAAGTTATGAAAAATGTCATTTTTATTATGAAATTCCTCATGATTTTTTTCTCATGCCTTAAAGTTCTTTTCTTGACCTTATTGAAGTATCTCAAATTCACATGTAAAATGTTTCTCTTATTTCCCTTACTGGGCCTTCTACTCACCCTTTCTTTTGATGTATGTCCCCAGGTTATGAGATGCAGTAATGAACCTAGGATGAACATAAAGAGAAGCCTTTCAAGTGTTTAAGAAGAATGTTGTTTTTTCATGTATTAAGTTTCTGGTTTCCAAGACACTAAACCTTAAAGATCCTCGGTTTTTTAAAATGTAATGAAAGTTTATGTGATTAAAAGGCGGGATGCTATAGTTGGTATCAAAGGATGTTTTATTTATTTTTGTAAATTAGGATATGAAAACTTTAGGAAGAACCCTATAGAAAAGTTTAAATATAGGAAATATTCCTGGTATTTTGGTGAGTATTGAGTAAGGGGTTGCCAAGCAAATACATCCCTGTCTGGATACGAGCAGGTAGAGGTGGCTCTGGTACAGATGTACATAGGGGTAAAACCCGAAAACACCACTTTGAGCTAGACTCTAATGGGAACTGGTACACGACAACATTTCTTTCTGCACTCTTGGTTACGACACTCCCGGGGGATATGATTTGGTAAATTCATAAGCTTAGTATGAACCATTGTTAAAGGAACAAAGATAAAATAAAATAAAGATTCACATAAGAATATATGATCATGTATAACCTAGATGGGAACCTAGTGGATCACAAGTTAGGGTATACTTTTCTTCTACAAGTTATCTTTATATGCTTTAAGTGCCTTTTCATGATTATTGGCTAAGTATTTAAGCCCCTAATTATACTTTCTCTTCTTAGTTAATTGTGGGAAATGGAAGAACATGTCCCACCAACCAATGTGATAGGAAATGCAATGATTGCCATATTAATATGATAGATATGATTAGGGGATTAAAATATGATTATTATTTTGGAAGATGTTCACTATTTTGGGGACCCTATATGATCGAGGTAAATAGATTACTACGGTATTTTAATTGAGGAGTAAGGTTGACTTATATTTTGAATAATCGATGAATTTAAGGTGGACTTATAGTAATTTAGGTTATTTATGGGAATGATTAACCTATCTTGGGTAAAATATGTTTAGGTTAGATACTTTTGTTATAAGATGTTAGGAGTGGTTGATGTTGTTTGAAGATGAACAATGAAGTTTATTTTGGAATACTATGGTATCAAATCCTTCTTGTATTTGTGTTTCAATCTTAGTTTGGTTTATTTTGAGGAATTTTAAGAACCGTTATTTATGGAATGGTCAATGATGAACTTTGGGTAGTACCATGGAACTTTGAAGATTTAAAATTAGTTTCCATTCCTATGGGATTATTTCTTTTTGAAGAGTTGTTTTACCTTACCCTTTCTATTTTTATGATAATGTTTAAAGATAGAAGAAATTGATAGTTAATCTTTTGTGGATTATGTGATTCTCTAGAAGATGATTCTTGTATTTTGATGAGACCAAGTGTTTTTTAATGCTCATCATTTGGAGAAAAGATTATTTTTGGGTAGAAACTTATTAAAGGATGAAACTCTACATGGAGGTAGGTATATTTTCTTATGTTTTTGTTCTATGTAGTAAATGAATTCCTCAAAATTATGAAAAGAAATTTAAAACAAAAATGTTTTTGGTTTAAGTTTCCTACTAGGTAATCAAATACCATTTACACACATCATAAGTTTGGGATTTTCCCATGGTTAACTTTCTCCTAATCATGTTTTCTATCACTCTCCCCCAGAACTTAACCCTTTTTTTTCTTCCATGTCCATGTTTTTCTACATGGGATCCTAATATGGGTTAACTCGAGTGACCTTTTTACTTCCCATTCTTTCTTTTGAAGTAATAATTTTACTGACTCCTTTTAGGATGTGGGACTTTCAATGAGATTTCAAAACCCATTTTTTTAAAAAATTGCGAGGACGCAATTTCTTAAGGGGGGATGATTGTAACGACCCGAAATTTTGAATAAATCTTATTTCATAATTTTGTGTGTTGTTTTATTTTATTTTTATACTCAAAAAAAATGTTTCATTTGTTAACATGAGACCATTGGGCTTTGACTGTTATATGACCATTGGTCAATATGACCACTGTAAAATAAACTTTTCGATTATTGTCTCTAAATACAAGTAATCTTGGTTAATTAATATAGAAAGAAGATTCGATGGCCTCACCCAGTAGTCTTGGACCGATCGAAGTTCATCTAACAGAACTTGGGAAGGAGGTAGCACCACTGGGCTTTACTCTGGACCAAACCCAAGATGAACTCCCTCATGTGAAGCTAGAACGGAATCGCCTTTGCGAGAAGTTCAAACTGATAGAAATTACTACTCATTCGATGTTGGCCGAGCCTCCCTCGGATTCCCTCACCTTAGAACACCTTACACTTAGGTCCTATGCTGGTGTGATAAGGGGCTATGTAAGGAGACCGTAACTGCCTTGTGTAATCCTTTGTTTTAAATAAAAATTGGGATTTCTTCTTATGATGAAGTTTATTAATTTTTAAATATCCAGATAAATATAGTATGCATATTTTTGATGTAATTTAGAGAAAGGATATTTTAAAAATGTTTATGTAAACCATAAATAAATAAAAATGTGTAATGATTTTCAAAAAATGGTCTTCTACAATTATGTTCAGTACGAAATTTCGAGTCTAATAAGATCAACTTGATTTTTGATGAATAGTAAATTATGAATAGTGATTTTATGTTTAGGATTAGTAATGTGACCAAATGGATTAGTAATTTCACTCAAAGAAAGTTTTAGTATAATTTAGACACCTAGATTATGTAATGAGATTCAATAAAATGGGTAAATAACAGTTTCATAAATTATTATTCACTTATTAGTTTTTTTCGGGTGAATAGTGTTTTTTAATTAAAAATTAAATTAAAATTATTTAGAAAATTATTTTTATGGATTTCATTTTTGAACTCAGAGCATCGATATTATGTTAAGGTAATTTTTGGGGATTTTTCTGAAAAAAATGAATTTTCAGTGAATAGTGTGTTTATTTAAAAAATGAATTAAAAATATTTAGAAAATTATTTTTATAAAATGGAGTTCATTTTTGAAATCAGAGCATTGATATTTGGTTAATGTGAAATTTTGGGATTTTTCTGAGAAAGTTGAATTTTCAGTGAATAGTAAAAATACAGTTTTAGGGTTTCGGTATATTTAATGACATCATAACTGTGTCATGATGATTTCATGAGATATTTTAAGGGATGGTTGACTAAAGAGGATAAGTTATTGTGTGGGGGTCCCCATGTGGCCTAACTCTATGGGAAGTACCATGGGAGGGCCCATGCTTTTGAGAAAACCACTTTTGAGGTGTCCCTTGGCCATTAATGCCTTATCCCCTCACTTTCCCTATAAATACCAAGCCATCCTCTCATCCATTCGACTCCCCAATCTCCCCCAACGAAGTTTTGGTCTCATTACCTCCCAAGGAGTCCTCCCATGGTGCCCACAAACCCTCAAGGTCCCAACCTTTGAGTTTTAAGAGTTATGTTTTAAGGTAAGGGATCCAATCTCTCTCTTTCTTTTCAAGAAATCTCTTTTATGTAATTTCTTTTATGCTCCATGTTCTTATGTTAAAGGGTGTTATTTTATACTCCTCTTACTTCTCTTTTCATGTTTACATAATGAGAGTTCCCCTATTACTCTCATTATTTCGTTTTATGAAGTTTTAAGTGGCGTCGTTAGGCTGCCGAAATTTTTGTAACGGATTCTTTCTCCCTTCTCATTTTTCAAGATCTATTATCATGTAAAGTATTTCAAGTTCCTTTTTATTATGTTGTGTTATGATCTCTAAATTTATCATACTGATCTTTTATGATCATATGATGAGAGACCCCATTTGATCTCTTCAATTCAGTATTTTTATGTTTTAAGTGGCGTCGTTAGGCTGCCGAATTTTTAAGTGGTTCTTCACCCTTCTTGTTTTGAAGTTCTACTTTCATGTCAATTCTTTCAAGTTCCTTTTTGTTATGTTGGGTTATGATCTCTATATCTATCATACTGGACTCTTATGTTCATATTATTAGATACCCTATTTGATCTCATCAATTCATTTTTTGTTGAAGTTTAAGTGACGTCGTTAGGCTGCCGAATTTTTAAGGGATTCTTTCACCCTTCTCCTTTTCAAAGTTCTAATTCCATGTCATGTCTTGAAAGTTCCTTTTTATTATTTTGGGGTATGATCTCTATATCTATCATACTGATCTTTTATGTTCATAAGATGAGAGAACCTATTTTACATCATCAATTCATTTTTTGTTGAAGTTTATGTAACGTTGTTAGGCTGCCGAATTTTCATAAGAGAAATCTTATTTTTGTCTTCCTTTAATGCTCTTCATTTCATATGGTATATTTTAAATTTTCATTACCATGTTCTTAAATCCCTTATATTCTGTCCCTCTACTGTTTTGTGGGTCATTTATGATTGTTTGACCCATGTCCCCTCTCTTTTCAACGTTTTCTAAAACCTTGTAACATAGCCGTTGTGCTGCAGAATTTTCGTCTCAAAATGCCTCTCTCTTTTTCTCAAAATTACTTCATGTTATTAGGACATCATGGACATTAACATTGTGATTCCTTTTATTTCTGTGAAATTAGGACTCAGGGATGTTACATTTATGTTCATGTGTCCCAAATTTAATATTTTTAGTTTATTTCGGTATAGAATGGTTTTTAATGATTATATTTTAATTTCATGAATATTGGAATATAGTGTAAAGGGTTCCTAGTAATGGATGGTGTACGACTTATACATGGGCGGGTGATTTTGGATCATCCTACATAATTGTAAATAAATAGGAGATGGTGTGGTTAGTGGTTATAAATGGAAGGAGGATCATAAATGTATGTATCCTTAATGTATTTTGGTATTAATAGGATAAATGTGGATGGGATTCATGGGGAATATAGTCTAATAAGGACAGGTTTCATAGAAAATGTTACTCAATGTGGGTAATTTGGGGATTAAACCTAGTTTGGTTTTTATATATCGATGTATGATTCATGTATGTTTTTAAATATAAAAGTATGATATAATTGAAATAAAATTAATATGAACTATTTTTGAAATGTTTCATGGGTAATTTGGGCCACTAAGGATGAGATTTATGGGTATATGTCAAAATGAGGATTGGTTTCATGGAAAATATGACCTAATGATGGTGGCTTAGTGATTAAAAATGTATGAGGAATATTTTAACACAACATGGAAGATGAATTTGGGAAATGTGGGTTTTGGGTATTACACCTTATTGGAGTCCCTAATAGTGGTTTGTGGTCCTTGACTGAACAAGGTATTACATAATCAATGAGGCTGAGGTTAGGGATTATACATAATAAGAGGCCAGTTTTAATCTCAGGATCATTATGTGGATGAATGAATGCGATTAAATTATTTTAGGTTATGGAAAATGGTTTTGGAGTGGATATAATGGGCATCATGGCATAGGGGAGGTTCCACCAATATTCTTATGGCCTGGACCCTTGTTATTAATGAAGTACATGATTTAAAAACAATATCTCTATCATATTTTAATATGTATAACCATTTAAATAAAAAATATATTAAAGATTGGTGTTGATATATTTTTCACCAATAAATGTTACTAATTCTAGGCCAGATATTTAAATGAAAAATAACTAAAAAAATAAATAATTTCATGAAATTTAATTGTTACTATTAAACTTCATACAATATAGTAATTGTTGAAACTATTTTATAAGTCATATATTTTTAGTAATTTAAATAAATTGGTGAAATGATGTCAATAAAATGTATTTATTAAATTTTAAAAAAACTAGTAAAATAAATTAATAACAACCATATAATGATAAATTAATGATAATGAATAATAATATAGTAATTCCTAAGAAAAAAATAATATTATTTATAGAAATTGTTTTTATTAAATAAAATATAGTTTATTTCAAAGCTAAAATTATCTTATTTGGTTTCTTATATTTACATAATATTATTTTATATATTATTTAATAATTATATAATCCTTAAAATGTTTATTATTGTTTGGTTTCAGATAATTATTAAATAATATTGTTGGTAAAAAGTGATATTTCTCAGAACACTATTTTTTAATTATTTTTTTCTTATCAAATTAAATTTATCATCAAAATTGATTTACCTTATTGAATTGTATATATAATATATTAAATAAATTAAATTTAAAATAAATTAAGGTTTTTGACTTGGAATTTAATGTGAATAAATTCTATTTTATTTATAAATAGTGATTTTTTAAAAATTGATTTTTTACTTATTATTTTCAAAAAAATATAAAATTACTTTTTATCTATTGTAATATTTGAATATTATAAAATAATTTACACATTTAGAATCATAATATTAATATTATTAAATTTTAAAAATGTAATTTTTATTAAAAATTTATATTTTATAAGGTTAAAATTCATTCACCACATTAATGGGTAATGGGTTAAAAAGTGGTTTTACAAATGTGTAATGAAAACAATAAAATAAAACCATTTGTAATTTATGGATTAGAGTATTTTCAACACAAATAGTATTATTATAAGACTATTGATGTTTTCTATCACATTTTGTTTACAATTAGATCAATTAAATTTTAAGTTTTTATTTATTTACAATATTTCCACTCCCATTACTTATAGAAGGATCCATTCATCACCTAAATTATCCAGACAACCAAATCTAAATAACACAAAAAACTATTCAAATCCTCTCTTATTCTCTATTATACATATCCATTAGGTCTTTTACTCACCAAAATACTAATATAATAATCCTTAAATAGATACACAAAGAAGGATATACATGGTATCAATAATTATTTTAATCAATCTCTTTAATGATTCTTTATATTTCCACCACAACCAAATATATGATATCCATTACAATAAATTTCAAATGTAATATACATATAAAAAATTTCATTATTTTAATAATGTATCATGTATCTCCCTTCTATCAATTTCCTTTATAAATGAAAACACTTCACATGTTACATTTACAATACATCCTCCATTAATAGTGAATATCATTTTTCAAAACCACATTAAGTAAATGGTATAAAAAGGTATTTAATTAATAAATATAAAATTTATAAAATTTTCATAGTTATAAGAAAATAATGTTATCATATTAAATTAATGGTCATTATAAACTACAACCACTAAAAACGTGAATTACAGGACATTTTGATAGTAATAACTCCAACCATTCCCTCAAATAACTCTTCATAAAAATATTTTATTATCATTTTAAAATTATTAAAAATTATTATTATATAATAGTGATATTATTATTATGAACTAGAATTTTTATGGTGCCTCATTGATAGAAACCACTAACCAGATCCCAAACTTATGATTAGTGTAACACTTTAGGTTCATCTCCCCAAACATTGGATGATGAAATCATGCAGTGAGGGTCTAGGGTAATATAGTGCGGATACTATTAAACCATATCCAATTTTGAAATATTAATTTAATAACTAAACATCATCAATTTTTATAAATAATCATACTATGTGGAAAAAATCAACATAATTCAATAGCTAAAATGTCATTCAGAATCATACAACCATATAGATTGACCGATTTCCCACTCAGTCAATCGCTTACCCAAAATAAGAAAAGGAAAAAAAACTTTGTCAAACTATATAATTGATCCAAACTAAATCCAAATATTAAAAAACATCAGAGTTATCCTTCTTGACCATGTAATTACAAGCCTAAAACCAATAATAACAAGAAACAAATAGGGGTTGCACAGGAATAGAAGTGGAATGGTGGAACAATCAATGTTTGAGAACATTAATCATATGGGATCCACCAATGCAGTATTTCAATATACTGATAATTTAGTGATGTTTCTAAATTGAGTTCATAAAATAAATTGATAAAATACTGAACAAAAATAAATTATATGTCCAAAAATACCTACGTTGGATAGTTCCAAGAAGTCTGTGAGCATGTCATATGGATCATGCCTACTATTATCAAAAGGGACACTTGGTCTTATACATATAACATTGGTCAAACACAACCACCATCATTCATCCTCAGGTCTACTTCCTTGATTGATAATACATACTTAAAACAATGAAGTGTTGTATCTGAGAATATTACAATGATCGTACTGAACAATATAATTCGAATAAATATCCTAGGTATAGAAATAAGTATAAATCCACCCCTTGTGGTACTTCCTCATCCAATACATATCTCAAAATTAACATTGACCTCCCCTAAAGGATTGTTTTAATACAAGGCTAAATCCCTATCTTAACAAGAACCTCCCTTATAGATCTTTTGTTTCCCACATATCTAAATCCTCCTCTATAAGAGTTATTATAGCCAATATGAATGACCTACAATAATTCAATCTTCCAAACATAATAAAAGTACAACATAATAAGTGTTTTAAATTATATAAATAAATTTATTCCCCAAAGGAATTTATTATTTCAGGTAATATCAACACATCTACAAATGGTGTTTTATAATTAAAATAATGTTAACCAAACCCAAATAGTGTATTCCATTTCATTTATAAAAATTAATTAATATTTGTGGTTGGACTATTTTGTATGCACAACATGACCATAAATACAGATACACACCACCATACTAAAGAACCCTATAGGGTATAACACGATACCACAAAATGCCCCCCACCACACTTTTGGTGCCCAATCTCAGTCAAGTGTCAGGTCATCACCTGTTTCATAGAGGGAATAATTCCAATAAAAATTGCATAAATAAGGATTAAATTCATAGGAAAAATGTGTCATAACACATTGAAAACTTTCATAATAGAATCATCACAACCCCTCCAAATTCCAAAAAGCATTCTAGGTTAACCCTCTCACCCATTCCAATTCAATCATACCTAATGTCTCCATGATTACATTGGGGTCTTCTCCGAAACTACTAGGACAAATAAATATTAATGTTGCCTTATAAAGGGACACTAAGTCTTTGATATCATTTTTTATTTGATTAGAACTCATTAAATAGATTAATTGGCATGACATACCACTATTCCAAGCCTTGAACATCGGTGTACATGGTGTTAATTAAGAACTAAGATAATGGTGTTCTACGAATTATTCTTCTCTTATTCTTAAATTTTAAAATGATTTTTCAATTTAATTTAAAATAAAATAATTTAATTTAATTTAATAATTTAATTTAATAATTGTATGTTCCTCTTAGTGGAGAGTATGACCATCCACATCCATGACAAAAAATCATATAACCACAATAAATGTACCATGGACCACCAAACACATTCAAGATGCCATTTAACTTGTCTCTCTAATATTGAAGCATTTTCTATGATAAACTTGTATTACCCATTTATTTTTGTATTTCCCCAACCATTGAAAAATTCATAACACAAGAACACATAGTAAAAATACAAAACCAATTCACAATAAATTTTTAAATTAATTAGACATTTTCATTAAATTTTTCCATAACATCAAGAAACACTCTAAACTAACTCGTTCCACCTAAACCCTTAGAAATTGCATGTCGAAGGCCACTAAGACACCAAAGGCATCAATTATAACAAATAAATAAACAAAATTAAATGATATGATACATATATCAACATAGAATTATATAAAACATTAATAATTGCATGGTTCAATATGCATTAAATGAATCAATGAGAAAATATGTCCATAGGTTTTCACGAAATTCCATATTGTAATGAAACCAAATGCCACATCATCCCTATATTATATCACCATTATATTGTGATACATTTCATGAACATTATAATGGGAGAAATGAAATTTGGGTTAGAAGATAGATGAAGAATAATAATAATGGATTCTATAGGTGAATCCATATATTAAATATTTAAATAATGGAGTTTGAACCATAAACAATTGAAGGGTGTAAATGGGGGGATGTTGATTGAGTAGATAAAGTTCATGATGAGAAAATTGAGGGATTTTAGGGATACTCGTCATTTTTGTGTGTAAAGTAGTAAGTCCCCAACCTAAA
This sequence comes from Viscum album, assembly GCA_963277665.1. Taxonomy (NCBI): domain Eukaryota; kingdom Viridiplantae; phylum Streptophyta; class Magnoliopsida; order Santalales; family Viscaceae; genus Viscum; species Viscum album. The sequence continues at coordinate 265,735,293 of OY728155.1, read as the reverse complement.
AGTCCCACAAGATTTCTTGTTACTAAAAGTGGAATGTTCGAAACATAGACACCACTGCCTTCTTCCAATGATTCAATAACTAGTTTGATTACCCCCATTCACATAATCCTGATCGAAATACTGAACCTAATATGCTTCGACCCTGAAAAGGTTATCTCAAAACATATTTTATTATTCCCCACATTTAAATAACAACAAAGGGAAATCTCTTTGTAAAGCTCAACAAGTACAGACATGAGGAGTTACAAACTCTCCACCATAACAATTATGGTCCCTATGAACCCAAAATAGTCATCCAATTGAATAACCCATCATACATATTTTAGTAATTACATTATAAAACATCGTAATATAGATTTTAATGTTAAAACATGATTCTAATGTTAAGAAATATATCTAAGGTTCCAAAAAATTTAATTCCTAAGTTTCCACCCATATCCACCCTCATTATAATGAGATAGTTGTTTTATGTTCCCATAAATGCAATTAAATAATGGTATTTTAATCCCATTTATCATATATATCATGTTTATACCCATTATATTCTAACACTTTTAATATAACAGTTCAATACCATGATCCTTCCACCATTGTATTTTTCAATAAAATTCAGATATAGAAGTTCAATTGATTCATAGGAAATAGTTTGAATATCACCATAAACAATCACGCATGAGACATTTTTAAATGTTGAAACTCATTATCATTTCATAATTTAATGTTATAATGGGAATGTAATCATATTCCCTATGTAATAGGAACAAAACAATATTTCTCAAGAATCAATTGTTTATTTCAATAGTTTTTTAATCATGTCCAATATTACATATTCAATATTATTATAATATCATTACATTAAATAAAAAATGGAATGAGTGTATGTCAACCTAGAGCCGAGGAACATTTAAAATATATGGCTATCACCATAAATGAATCTTTGATTTACCATATCATTATTCCTTTAAGACCATGAGTATCCCCATATCTCCCAAAAAACTCACTGAAGTCCTTACATGAGTCTTAGTAAATTTTCTAAATAAAATGACAACCGAAAAAACCATCATCAAACCCACACTTAAGCATCAACACATATATATCCCCGTATTTGGATAATCTAAAAACACTCATATCTCTATTATAATTCCTTAAATCAACCCATAATGATATCCAAACACATATGTATAACTAGTTAATAAATATCAGTTTATTAACCTTCATTCAGTTATAGATATTTAAAATTCCATTAAAAACATCAACTAAAAAGTTTGGAGAAACCACATACCTAACCAGAGATGGGTAATATTACCCATTTCTAGTAAGACATTCTCCACCAAAGGCGTGGCCATATCGTCAATCCATGGGGTCTAAACCCTAGTCTTTAGAGACCATACCCCATCTAACAATGAGTACAGTGGTTTGACATTTCCAAACACACTCAAACCTAATCCTTTAAATGAACACCAAACACCACTCATTAATATATCAACAAAACATCACCCTCATCATCTAATAGAGAATTATTCACAAAGATTGTAACAAACACCTACAAATGATGGTTCTCTCTCTACACTTATGACTCCACCATACTACTCCTTAATCAACACAAAAAAAACTAGTCCAACCTTAAATAGAATGTGTCTCATCTAGAGAAAAACTAGCACCATTATTCAATGACATCACATATTATACAGGGTTATTTCCCTTATATGTGAAATATTTCCATTTATATCAAATTAAAAATCAGTTAAGCCCACTTTTGAAAAACTAAATTCCATCTTTATTCAACCCCTACAAGAATACCCAGTTATTCTTAGCTCATTGTCTCCATAAGTAACTTGGTCATACTGCTTGATCATACAAAAAATGAATGGTTGAATTCCCTTTTACCACCCCTAATATCATCCTAAACCACACTCCCATGAGTTTTAAATTAATAAAACTAGGATTTGGTACCTATCCCCATACCATGATACTTATAAAATTTCAGTCTCATCAATATTAGACTTCCTATTAAATTTTAGGCACTTCACATGTGCCATAATTTATTATGTAACTTTATACCATAAAGTATTATATTAAAATATTAAGAGAATTTACTCAATCTCTCACAATGCATCAAAGAGTATTACTAATCAAAAATGGTAATGTACACAACAGAACCTGCCCTCAAATTTCCACTAAGATACCCAAAAGAAACCAACCATGAATATTCCAATCCTCACCAATCCCATAATCATCCAAATTCCTATACCATATACATACTATCACATATATTCACAATTATTATATAAAAATAACCTCCTTGTGCATCCTACCTATAAGAAATTAAAAAACATAAGCTCCCCTTCACATGGGTTACCCAATCACATTACTCATCAACCATGAATATGAACCTAATCTCTAATGACTTACGAAATATCCAAAAACATTGAGGATTCATTCCTAACTAAGAGATCATATCAAAAAATCAAACAGGTTCTTCTAAATAGCCTTCATGATATGTCTCATGAAGTGTCACATGTCATGTGACATCATCTATGATAGCGTCTCAACCAAAACACGATGTCTAACATGAAAAAAATAACTATTTGTCCCACAAAAATTACATCCATCACCCATAACTAATTTATCATCCGATTTAGGGAAATTTATTTAAAATAAATCCTAATATAGAAAATATCCCTCTGGAATTAAAAAACAATGATCAAATCCCCCATAATTGATGAAATTATCCTAAGGATCCATATCTTGGAAAACATATCCATTCACTTTGTTATGGAAAATGAAATTATAAACTATATAGAAAAACTCCAAATTTGTTAATTATAGAAAACTATGTATCTAACATTGTTTACTAATAAACCACCAATGGTTAATAAAAATATCATCTAATTCCTACATAGACTTACCAATGCCAGTGCACCTCCCATGTGCAGGGAACTACATCATTGGGCTCATCATATGGAGTCTCCCTAATAGTCTTCCAGACCATCAACCAGAAATAACTATATATATTCGTTTCCATCAACCTTTGATGAATACAACCAAATATTTATATAATAAAGTTACATATCATTGTTTTTGGAAATAGTAAACATATTTTCCTCTATCATTAGAGATAAAAATCACACTGTAACATGACTATATGTCATTTAAATCAAACATTCCAAATCATTATTTAGGATAAAAATCCTTCCTCTAAGTGTAAAGTGTTAAATACAAAATTAAGTTTCTTGGAAATGGAATAAGAGATAGAAATCTAATAATAATATATCAATCTATTGATCAATGTAAATCACTTGAGGTGGAAATCATATCAATCCTAACCTAACATAATAAGAACATCAATCCCCTCCCTGTTAACCTAGAATGGTTAACAGAATTGGTGTTAATGACAACCCAACCCGACACCCATCACAATAACCAAAGAAATTAAAATATCTATTTTATAATACATCCCAAATAAAAAGATAAATGAAAAAGAATTAGTTGATTCCACTTTGTAATGTACCACCACTATAGATCAGTAATTAGTGCTCGAACTCACTCTCAATACTATACCTTTATTATAACCAGCTATATGCAGGCTTCCAACTAGTTGTGGTATTATAGGGTAGTCTATTAGGGATACAAGAAACCCATATATGATTGAAAACTAATAATGTAATTACCAAAATTACAAAACATAATAAATCATTACCATTAACAAAAAAATCATTTAAATACTTCAGTATAAAAAACATTATCGAAACATAAAAATATATAGTAAGATTGATCACCCACTATCCCAATCACATATATATAATTAACGTTATAAGAAAAAAATTAAAAATACTACATCACCCAGCCAAAAAAAAACTCTATATCAATTCTAATATGAGTATTTCATGTGACCATGCAATCTTGGACCTCAACCCAACTTAAACAACAAAAATTAAGGGATTATAATATACCCAAATTAAATGGAATCCTATCCTAGGTGTCAGTACATAACATAGTAAGTAATGACTTATTTTTGTTTCATGCAATATTTATAATACAATGATAAGTTCTTGTGACATGCTCATAATAATGAGAGAAACTCTTGAAAAAATAATAACATATCCACCTAGAGTACTGGAAACAGCAAATTCCTAAATGTAACTGATTACATAACACGAACCATAAAAAAAATAACTATCAAATGGTTTTATGCAGATAAATTAGGACAAAATAGTATCCACAATTGTTCCATGGTTCCACATTCTAAATCAAACATACATTCTTCAACCAATGAATGGGTTTCTCTGGGAATATTGTGATGATGATTCCAACCAATATAATATCGTACGGTCTCCCCAGTATATAAATATTATCACATACCTCACAAAAAAGAGTTTTAGCATCCATTTAATCACACACAAATGTGACACAGACATCTGATACGAGAGTTTTATAAGCAAAAAGTAACACAGACCTCTCTTATAGGATGTTTCTCAGCTAGGAAGTATATACATCCATTATATGGATTTTCTCATCCACTATCGATGATCACCGTACATGTGTTTTCTATACAAACTAAAGGAAACACCTATTGGTGTCTAACTGATCATAAATTAATGAACTCCCTAACTGAATGAATCAATTCATGTAATATCAATAATGAATCCATGTGTGTTTTCAAAATCAAATAATGAAAACACCACCCCAATGGATTTTTTATAAGTCATTTATTTAAATAAAGGGAAATTGTGGTTAGTCGAATTTCTAAGCCATCTATCATAATAGATAAAAAAAATTCCCAATACTTCGGGTCAAAACATCACTAAAAACCCAATGTGGTACTTACTGTTTGAAAAAAATAGGGGCACCCCACTTGGGTCTGCTATTATTAGATATGTCATGGGTCATCACTCAGCTCATAGAGATCATAAAACCCTTTATAATTTTTATAAAATGGAAACAAACATTCATGACACATGGGTTAAAAATATATCAAAAACGGTCAAAAGAGAAGGACCATTCCCCCTCAAAATACTAAAAGACTCTCTATACAAGTCTTCTCATCAAAACCAAATCCATAAAACATAAGGACTCCATGTAAAACCCCTTGTTTTTATAAAAAAATATAAACACATGGAACTTTTTTTTGAGTATATATTTTTAACTAGCCTTTAAAACATAACTTTTCCACTTATATGTTTTGAATTTCAAGAAACATTCATCTACAATTGTGTTCAGTATGTTATTTGGAGTCTATTGGAACAAACTTTTTTTTTGGTGAATAGTAACATACCCTTATGAAAAGTAATATGAATAGTAATATGAACCTAAGGAATAGTAAATTTTATTATTATTTCATTTTATTAAGGATTTAAGATAATATCATCTTGGTTAATTTTTCACTATGATATAGAAGTAGTTACTGAATTAGAAATGCTAATTTCTTAATTAAGTATGCTATATTTAAAAATTTAATTATTAATATTTAGAAAACTATTTTCAAAAAATGGACTTTATTTTTGAAATCTACATGTTGATAAATGGTTAGGGTGATTTTTTGATATTTTTCTGAAAACAGTTGATTTTTTCAGTGAATAGTAAAAAATGCAGTTTTTAGTTTCGGTGTGTTAATGACATCATTAATGATATAATAATGATTTCATAAATATGGTAGACTTTTATATAGTTAAATAAGATTTGAGGTGTCCCAATTGGCTTATACCATGGGAAAATACCGTGCGCAAGCCAATGGTTTTGAAAATATCACTCATGAGGTGTCCCATGAAATTTATTAAAATAATCCCTCACTTTTCCTATAAATACCAACTCATCCCTTCATTTAATTCAATCTCAATGCTCCCTTAATGAATATATGGCCTACATGACTTCATATTAGTCCTCCCAAGGTTTCCTCAAGCCCCAAAGGTCCCAACCATCATGTTCTATGGGTTACACTACAAGGTAAGAAAATTATCAATTTCTTTCTTTTTCCTTTCAAATTCTCTTTTATGTGGTATAACTTTCAAGTTTCAATAACATGTTCTTATTTACTTCTTATTGTTGATATATTATTCATTATTATTAATTTTTGTATGGGTTACCCTTTTTCACTATCTTCTTAATGTTTTCTAAAACCCTGTCGCATAGCTGTTGGGCTGCTGACTTTTTTTAAGAGATTTCTCACTTATATTTTTTGAGTTCCTTCCTTATTATTTATTCATATATACTTAAACAAGAGGCATTAAATCTCCAGAAATCATGTATATTATGGATTTTACCATGTTTATGGAAAATTACTCACCATTATTCTTCTCCTCTCCCACTTATTTAAGGAATAAAAACATTGTTTGTTATGTGCCAAATTACCGACATCTTGGACGATGTGATTTCAATTTCCATTAATTTTTTCAAGTATGGTCATGAAACCATTTATATGGTTGAAACATGTTATAATATATTTTTTATGAATCACACATGGTTCTGTAATTCTTTTGTACTCATGGTTCTAATTTATAATAAAAAATGAGATTGTTATTATCAAAGAACCACTAAAATGATCTAAACGAACATCATTATTGTTTTAACTTATGATTCATCCTCATATTAAACATAAAAATGATAAATGGTATAAATTATGGTACTTTAAATATGTATATACATTTCCATTCTAATTCTGTAATTTCACTTCCAATCTATAAGAACATCCACCATGTACCAATCATGGATATCATGTTAAGAACTCACCCAAAAACAGTGCAAGGAGAAGAATACTAACAATTAAAGGTTGAAATATTGTTATGAAATGATAATATAAGATTTTATAAACATGAAAATGTTTCTGTATAATATTAATAACACTCTTTTAACCATTATACATGAATTTTAAACCATATTGAAGTAAGAAAAACCTGAGGTAAGGGAATTCTTTAACCGATTTCCATTCATTGGGTTATACTTCTACTTCATTATTTATGTGGTATTAAAAAAAATTTGATGAAAATTTTTATATTATCATTATTTATGTGTATTTAGAGTATATATACATATTCTATTCTCTCTATTAAGTATCACTTCAATTATATGATGTTTGTAAGGGAATTTTAAACCTGATTTTTGTTCGTTGGGTTATCCTTTTACTTTATTTTTTATGTGGTATTAAAATTTTTTGTTTGATGAAAATTGTTTATATTATCATGATTTATGTGTATTTACAGTATATATACAAATGTTATTCTCTATATTAAGTCTCACTTCAATTATATGATGTTTGTAAGGGAATTCTTAACCAGATTTCCATTCTTTGGGTTAAACGTATACTCTGTTATTTATGTCGTTTTAACATTGTTTGTGTGATGGTTTTTCTTTATATTATGTTTTATTATGTGTATTTACAGTATATATAAATACTCCATAAAATCTATTAAGTATCTCTTCAATTGTATGATATTTATAAGGGGATTTTCTTTAAAAATCATCTTTTTAAATTTGGTTTTACGAAATTACAAAGTAATGTTTTTATGGAATTATTCATGTTGTATGATTATGTTTTGGTTCTTGGGAATTATTTATGATTAAGGGTGGGACCTAAATCTCCCTCCAATGCATTGGGTTTGAGTAAGTTAGAGGTCGGACGTATGGTTACTCCATGTGTAACTGTGATGGTTACACAAAGTAAGGTTGCTGTGAGGGTTACAAATTATATGATAGCCAAGAATGGTTATAATATAATGTAAGTAATGCCCCTAGAAACCTTTTTTATTATATTTATGTTCTCATGTTTTGTGTGGATCATGTTTAATTCTCATGTTACACAAATTAAGTATATATGGGTGACAAGAATGACTCTTGAAAATGCTTTCATACATTACGAGTATTCAAGGACTATGTGATCTTTCCTTCTTTTTCATCCGTTACTATGCTTTTGTACTCATCCCAAGTTTTTAAATGACTTCCATAGGTTAATGGATGTGTAAGACAAGGGAGGAAGCCATGTTAAATGTTGAATATTTGTCAAGGAGTCTTGTTTTAAGTTTTAATGTTTTATATTTTGAAAAAAATGGAAACTGTTTTTATGGTATCCACTCTATAATAATGTGTAATGTTATGAAAGTATTTTCCAAATTCTCTATAGCTCTAAACATGAAAAGATCCTCAATGTAAAAGGATGTTTTTTTTCTTTACTAAATTCAAGATTATGCATGTAAAAACGTCGGGTCTGTAATGACCCGAATTTTTTAATAAATCTTCTTTCCTAATTTTGTGTGTTATTTTATTTTTTATACTCAACAAAACTGTTTCATTTGATAACATGAGTATAATTAAAATGAGACTGTTGGTTTTTGACTGTCATATGACCATTGGTCAATATGACCGCTGGAAACTAAACATTTCGATTATTGTCTCTAAATAAAAGTGATCTTGGTTAATTAATATAGAAATAAGATTTGATGGCCTCACCCAGTAGTCTTGGACCGATCGAAGCTCATCTAACAGAACTTTGGAAGGAGGTAGCACCACTAGGCTTTGATCTGGACCAAACTCAAGCTGAACTTCATCGTGTAAAGCTAGAATGGAATCGCCTTTGCGAGAAGTTCAAACTGATAGAAATTACTACTCGTGCGATGTTTGCCGAGCCTCCCTCAGATTCTCTCACCTTAGCACACCTTACACTTAGGTCCTATGCTGGTGTGATAAGGGGCTATGTAAGTAGACCGTAATTGCCTTGTGTAATCCTTTGTTTTAAATAAAAATGTTGATTTCTTCTTATATTGATGTTTATGAATTTTCAAAGTCCGGATAAATATAGTATGCATATTTTTGATGAATTTTAGAGAAAGGATATTGTAAAAAATGTTTATGTAAACCTTAAATAATTAAAAAATGGTAATGATTTTCAAAAAATGGTCTTCTACAGGTATGTTCAGTACGGAATTTAGAGTCTAATAAGATCAACTTAATTTTTGATAAATAGTAAATTATGAATAGTGATTTTACGCTTAGGATTAGTAATTTGACCAAATGGATTAGTAATATCACTTAAAAAAGTATTAATATAATCTAGGCACCTTGATTAAGTAATGCAATTCAATAAAATAGTTAAGTAACGGTTTCATAAATTATTAGTCAGGTATTAGTTATTTCGGGTGAATAGTGTTTTTTAATTAAAAAATAAATTAAAATTATTTAGAAAATTATTTTTATAAAATGGATTTCATTTTTGAACTCAGAGCATCGATATTATGTTAAGGTAATTTTTGGGGATTTTTCTGAAAAAAAAATGAATTTTCGATGAATAGTGAAAATACAGTTTTTAAGTTACGGGTGTTTAATGACATCATTAAATGATGTATTAAGTATGTAATCAATATGTTAGACTTATGAATAGTAATATAAGGTATGAGGTGTCCCAAGTGTCCAATACCATGGGTAAGCCCATGGTTTTTCCAAAACCACCAATAAGGCGTCCATTGGCCATTAAGGCCTTGTCCCCTCACTTTCCCTATAAATACCAAGCCATACTCTCATCAATTCGACTCCAAAATCATCCTCAACGAAGTTCTGGTCTCCTTACCTCCCAATTAGTCCTCCCAAGGTTCCCCCAATCCCTCAAGGTCCCAACCTTTGAGTTTTAAGAGTTACGTTTAAGGTAAGGGATCCGACCTCTCTCTTTCTTTTCAAGTAATCTCTTTTATGTCATTTCTTTTATGATCCATGTTCTTATGTTGGAGGATGTTCTTTTACATTAATATTACTTCCCTTTTCATGTTCATATTATGAGATACCCCCTATTTCTCTCATCAATTCGTTTTAAGAATGTTTAAGTGACGCCGTTAGGCTGCCGAATTTTTAAGGGATTCTTTCACCCTTCTCTTTTTTCAAAGTTCTACTTTCATGTCAAGTATTTCAAGTTCCTTTTTATTATGTTGGGGTATGATCTCTATATCTATAATAATGAACTTATATGTTCATATTATTAGATATTATATTTGATCTTGCCAATTCATTTTAGTTGAAGTTTAAGTGATGTCGTTAGGCTGCTGAATTTTTAAGCGATTCTTTCACCCTTCTCATTTTTCAAAGTTCTACTTTCTTGTCAAGTCTTTGAAGTTCCTTTTTATTATGTTGGGGTATGATATCTATATCTATCATACTTAACTTTTATGTTCATATTATGAGATCCCCTATTTTATCTCGTCAATTCATTTTTGTTGAAGTTTAAGTGACGCCATTAGGCTACCAAATTTTCATAAGAGAAATCTAATTTTTGTCTTTCTTCCATGTTTTTCATTTCAAATGTTATTTCCTTAAAATTTCATTACCATGTTCCTATATCCTTAATTTTCTGTCCCTATACTGTTTTATGGGTCATTTATTAATGTTTTACCCATGTCCCCTCTCTTTTAAATGTTTTCTAAAACCCCGAAACATAGCCATTATGCTGCAGAATTTCCGTCTCAAAATGTCTCTCTCTTTTTCTAATGTTATTTTATTTTTTTAAGTGAATACTCAAATCTCTCTCTTATATAGGGCTATTCAAATATGTACCCAGTTGTTATATTTTAAATTCTGGTATTTACATACATGTGACCCGCTTTCCCTTTCTGTGAGTTTAAAGTGACATTAAGATCATGTCTTTAAAGCAGTTTTTAAAACATTATGATTATGAAATGAAACCCATTTATTTTATGCTATATGGGTTGTTTATGAAATTATTGATGATTATATATGTCGCTCACATGATGATAATACAAATTTAAGGGTTCTCCATGATAGCGCTCCAATGCATTGGGTAAATACTTAATCTCTAGAGATGACCATTTAGACTGATACCTTGGTAAATAACCTTGGTAATGTTTATTGACACCTTGGGGATGGACCTTGGTGAAATGGAAATGATGGTATTTGTAAAATGTTGTGGCCACATCTTCAAGTTATGAAATACGTTATTTTTATTATGATATGCCTTATAATTTCTTTCTCATTCTTTAAAGTTCTTTTTCATGACATTGTTGATGTATCTCAAGTTCACATGTTAAATGTTTCCCCTTGTTTCCCTTACTAGGAATTTTGCTCACCCTTTATTTTGATGTATTTCCCCAGGTTATGTGATATATTAATAAACCTAGGATGAACATAAGGATAATACTTTCAAGTTTTTAAGAAGAATGTTTTATTTTTTCATGTTTTATGTTCTTGGTTTCCAAGACACTAAACCTTAAAGATCCTCGGTTTTGTAAAATGTAATGAAAGTTTATGTGATAAAAAGGCGGGATGCCACAGTTGTTATCAAAGGATGGTTTAGTTATTTGTGAAAATTATGATATAAAAACTTTAGGAAGAACCCTAGAGAAAAGTTTAAATAAAGGAAAACTTCTTGGTATTTTGGTAAGTATTGAGTAAGTGGTTTATCAAACAAATACATCCCCGTCTGGATACGAGCAGGTAGAGGCGGCTCTGGCATAGATGTACATAGGGGTAAAACCTGAAAACACCGCTTTGAGCTAGACTCGAATAGTAACTAGTGCACGATAATGGGCCTTTCTGCACTCTTGGTTACGACACTCTCGGGGGATATGTTTGGTTAATCACAAGATTTTTATGAATCATTATAAAGGAATTATAGAGAAATGTAATTGTCTATGTCTTGTTGTATTTTAGTTCGTGCTCTATGAGCATATATTTTATGTTTTCTAAGATCATCGTGTCACTACCTAAGATGATTTTTTATCATTAAGTAAAACATCTATTGTTATGTACCACATGTTGATGTAGTGAAGCTATTCTTCTTAAAAAAGGGAGATTAGGGGATTAAAAGATTATTATTATTTTGGAAGATGTTCACTATTTTGGGAACCCTATTTGATCGAGGTAAATAGATTACTATGGTATTTTCTTTGAGGAGTAAAGGTTGACTTATATTTTGAAGAATCAATGAATTTAAGGAGAACTTATAGTAATTTAGGTTACATACAGAAATGATTAACCTATCTTGGGGAAAATGTGATTAGGTTAGTTACTTTTTTTATAAGATGAGAAGAGTGGTTGATGTTGTTTGGAGATGAACGATAAAGTCTATCTTGGAAGACTATGTTATGAGATCATTCTTATAAATGGGTTTCAATATTAGTTTGGTTTATTTTGAGGATTTTTTAAGGATAGTTATTTATGGAATGGTCTATGATGAACTTTGGGATAGTACCATGGAACTTTGAAATTTTAAAAGTAGTTTCCCTTCCTATGGGATTATTTCTTTTTGAAGAGTTGTTTTATCATACCCTTTCTGATTTTTGGATAATGTTTAAAGATAGAATAAATTGATAGTTAATATTTTTTGGATTACGTGATTCTCTAGAAGATGATTCTTGTGTTTTGATGAGACCAAGTGTTTTTGAATGCTCATCATTTGGAGAAAAGATTAGTTTTGGTTGAAACTTATTAAATAATGAAACTCTACTTGAAGGTAAGTATATTTTTTGGTGTTATTATTCTATGTATAAAATTAATTCCTCAAAATAATGAAAAGGAACGTAAAAAAAACATTGTTGGTTTACGTTTCCTAATAGGTAATCAAAGACCGTTTACACACATCATAAGTTTGTGATTTTCTCGTGGTTAACTTTCTCCTAATCATGTTTTATATTACTCTCTCTCAGAACTTGACCCTTTGTTTTCTCCTCCAGGTCCATGTTTTCCTACATGGAATCCTAGTGTGGGATAACTCAGGTGACCTTTGTACATCACTTTCTTTCTTTTAAAGTAATAGTTTTACTAACTCATTTTCCGATGTGGGACATTCAATGAAATTTCAAAACCCAATTTTAAAAATTGCGAGGACGCAATTTCTTAAGGGAGGAAGATTGTAACAACTCGAAATTTTGAATAAATCTTGTTTCCTAATTTTGTGTGTTATTTTATTTTTTATACTCAACAAAACTGTTTCATTTGATAACATGAGTATAATTAAAATGAGACCATTGGGTTTTGACTTTCATATGACCGTTGGTCAATATGACTGCTGGAAACTAAACGTTTCGATTATTGACTCTAAATACAAGTGATCTTGGTTAATTAATATAGAAATAAGATTTTATGGCCTCACCTAGTAGTCTTGGACCCATCGAAGCCCATCTAACAGAACTTGGGAAGGAGGTAGCACCACTGGGATTTGATTTGGACTAAACTCAAGTTGAACTTCATCATGTGAAGCTAGAATGGAATCGCCTTCGCGAGAAGTTCAAACTGATAGAAATTACTACTCGTGCAATGTTGGCCAAGCCTCCCTCAGATTCTCTCACCTTAGAACACATTACACTTAGGTCCTATGCTGGTGTGATAAGGGGCTATGTAAGGAGATCGTAACTGCCTTATGTAATCCTTTGTTTTAAATAAAAATTTTGATTTCTTCTTATGTTGAAGATTATGAATTTTCAAAGTCTGGATAAATATAGTATGCATATTTTTTATAAATTTTAGAGAAAGGATATTTTAAAAAATGTTTATGTAAAACTTAAATAATTAAAATTGTGTAATGATTTTCAAAAAATTGTCTTCTACAAGTATGTTGAGTGCGAAATTTAGAGTCTAATAAGATCAACTTAATTTTTGATAAATAGTAAATTATGAATAGTGATTTTACGCTTAGGATTAGTAATGTGACCAAATGGATTAGTAATCTCACTTAAAGAAAGTGTTAATATAATCTAGGCAACTTGATTAAGTAATGTGATTCAATAAAATGGTTAAGTAACGGTTTCATAAATTATTAGTCAAGTATTAGTTTTTTCGGGTGAATAGTGTTTTTTAATTAGAAATTAAATTAAAAATATTTAGAAAATTATTTTTATAAAATGGATATCATTTTTGAACTCAGATAATTGATATTATGTTAAGGTAATTTTTGGGGATTTTTCTGAAAAAAATGAATTTTCGATGAATAGTGAAAATACAGTTTTTATGTTACGGGTGTGTAATGACATCATTAAATGATGTATTAAGTATGTAATCAATATGGTAGAATTTTTAATAGTAATATAAGGTATGAGGTGTCCCAAGTGGCCAATACCATGGGAAAATACCATGGGCAAGCCCATGGTTTTGCCAAAACAACCAATGAGGTGTCCCTTGGCCATTAATGCCTTGTCCCCTCACTTTCCCTATAAATACCAAGCCATCCTCTCCTCCATTCGACTCAAAAATCATCCTCAACGAATTTATGGTCTCCTTACCTCCCAAGGAGTCCTCTAAAGGTTCCCCCATGCCCTCAAGGTCCAAACCATTGAGTTTTAAGAGTTACATTTAAGGTAAGGGATCTGACCCCTCTTTTTCTTTTCAAGTAATCCATTTTATGTACTTTCTTTTATGCTCCATGTTATTATGTTGGAGGATGTTATTTTATATTCATATTACTTACCTCTTCATGTTCATATGATGAGATACCCCCTCTTTCTCTCATCAATTCGTTTTAAGAATGTATAAGTGACACCGTTAGGCTGCCAAATTTTTAAGGGATTCATTCACCCTTCTCATTTTTCAAAGTTCTACTTTCATGTCAAGTATTTAAAGTTCATTTTTATTATGTTTTGGTATGATATATATATCTATAATACATAAATTTTATGTTCATATTATTAGAGACCCTATTTGATCTCTTCAATTCATTTTTGTTTAATTTTAAGTGATGTCGTTAGGCTGCCGAATTTTTAAGGGATTCTTTCACCCTTCTCATTTTTCAAAGTTCTACTTTCATGTCAAGTCTTTGAAGTTTATTTTTATTATGTAGGGGTATGATATCTATATCTATCATACTTAACTTTTATGTTCATATGATGAGAGACCCTATTTGATCTCATCAATTCATTTTTTTTGAAGTTTAAGTGACGCTGTTAGGCTGCCAAATTTTCATAAGAGAAATCTAATTTTTGTCTTCCTTCAATATTTTTCATATCGAATGGTATGTCCTGAAAATTTCATTACCATGTTCCACTATCCTTAATTTTCTGTCCCTCTACTATTTTTTGGGTTATTTATGAATGTTTTACCCATTTCCCCTCTCTTTTCAATGTTTTCTAAAACCCCGAAACATAGTCGTTATGCTGTAGAATTTCCGTCTCAAAATTTATCTCTCTTTTTCTAAAGTTCTTTTATTTTATTAAGTGAATACTCAAATCTATATCTTATATTGGGGTATTCACATATGTACCAAGTTGTTCTATTTTAAATTCTTTGATTTACAAACATTAGACCCGCTTTCCCTTTTCGTGGGTTTAAAGTGACATTAAGATCATGTCTTTAAAGCTATTTTTAAAATGTTGTGATTATGAAATGAAACCCATTTATTTAATGTTATATGGGTTGTTTATGAAATGATTTATGATTATATATGTGGCTCGCATGATGATAAGGAAAATTTAAGGGTGCGCCCTGATAGCGCTCCAATGCATTGGGTAAAGACTTAATCTCTACAGATGACCATTTAGACTGATACCTTGGTGAATAACCTTGGTAATTTTTATTGACACCTTGGGGATGGACCTTAGTGAAACTGAAATGATTGTCTTTGTAAAATTTTGTAGTCACATCTTCAAGTTATGAAATACGTTATTTTTATTATGATATGCCTTATGATTTCTTTCTCATGCCTTAAAGTTCTTTTTCATGACATTGTTGATGTATCTCAAGTTCACATGTTAAATGTTTCCCCTTGTTTCCCTTACTAGGCCATTTTCTCACCCTTTCTTTTGATGTATGTCCCCAGGTTATGAGATGCAGTAATAAACCTAGGATGAACATAAGGATAATCCTTTCAAGTGTTTAAGAAGAATGTTTTATGTTTTCATGTTTTAAGTTCCTGGTTTCCAAGACACTAAACCTTAAAGATCCTTGGTTTTGTAAAATGTAATGAAAGTTTATTTGATAAAAAGGTGGGATGCCACAGGGTCCTTATAGTTCGTATCAGAGGATGGTTTGGATAACATTAGGGGTTAGGGTGATGTTAATAGAATACCATAAATGATGTTGACTCTATGTTTAATTTGAAATGTTATATCATTTAAAGATTACCATGTTTCTTCATCTAAGATATGTTTGTTCAGAATGGTTGTCCGTAGAAGGAACAAGGATGCTAAAGAGGAGAGGAATCGGCAGAATGAAATCCTTCCAGAACTACATCCCAGAATGGTACGGATTGGAACCAAAAAGTTTGTGATATTAATGGATCAGCGAATGCAGGAAATAAATGTT
Organism: Viscum album; assembly: GCA_963277665.1. Lineage (NCBI taxonomy): Eukaryota > Viridiplantae > Streptophyta > Magnoliopsida > Santalales > Viscaceae > Viscum > Viscum album. The sequence goes on along the minus strand of OY728155.1, from coordinate 265,719,072 downwards.
GGTGGCATCCATGCAAGAGAACTAATACAGCTACCACAAAAAAAAACATGAGAGTAGTGAATATTTTATGATACAACATCCTCCTACATTCAATGGATCTTCTGACCTAGTAGAAGTTGAAGGATGGATTCAAGCCCTTCAGAAGATATTTGATGTTATGGGATGTTCAGACATTAAAAAGGTAAGTCTTTCCATTTATCATTTTGAAGGAGAAGCTAATCGTTAGTGGTCAATGGTAAGGAATATCGGGGGTAGAGAATAATTTGATGCTTTTATGTGGGATGAATTTAAAAGTATTTTCATTGAAAAATATTTTCCTAAGGTGGTGGGACATATAATGGAGAAACAATTCATTGAATGGAAACAGAAGGAGGAAGACTCAGTGGCTGTGTATGAAACGAATTTCACCCAACTGGTGAGGTATGCTCCCAATCGTATTCTGGATCTTGATAGAAAATTCAACTGCTTTTACACAGGATTGAATCCAAGGTATCAAAGGGCATTGGACTCCCATAAATTCAAAAGTTATTAGAAACATGTCTAATGTGATGAGAGGGTAGAGATGGAGCTTACTGATGATCATGTACATTTTGGAAAAAAAGGGAAAAAGAGGTCGAGTTGGCATGAAATGGGTAAGAATCAATAAAAGAAATCTGATGGTAAAAAAAATTAATTTCTAGTTTGTTAAAAGTGTGGAATGAAATACCCTGGGGAATGTCTTAGAAAAATTGGGAAGTGTTTTAAATGTGGTATATTTGGACATATTGCCCGAGATTTTAGCGAAAATGGTCCAAAGAATAATCCTGATATGAAGACTGTAAAGTGTTTTAAATGTGGTGAGATGGGTCCTTATGCAAATGCATGCCCAAAGAGAGATCTGAATGATGCAAAAAAGCTAGATTACAAGTAGAAATGTGTATTGAGATCTTTTTTGACGACGTCAGCAGATGTCGGGCCGTCCAATGAAGTAGTATCAGGTACATTGTTTGTTCACTAAGATTTCTTTAATGTTTTGTTTGATATAGGGTCCACACATTCCTTCATCTCGGAGAGAATTTCTGGTAAATTCTAAATATCAGCTCAACAAATGAGACCCGAACTTGTTTTTAAAACACCAGGTGGAAATGTTATAGCCAATAGGAATTATAAGAATCATCCTATTGTGCTATATGGAAATAAATTACCTGCAAACATTGTTGTTTTACCGTTAGTTGTGTTTTTTGTTATTCTGGGGATGGACTAGCTTTCTGAATATCCTGCTATGATTGATGGTAGAGATAATGATGTTGTTTTTCAGAAAGAGTTTCAGTTGGTATACAAGAATGATCCCATATAATTGATAACAAATCAAGAGGCCTAGTAACTTTTGAAAGATGGAAATGAAAGTTATCTTGATCATATTGTTGAAAACAAGGGAAATATTCAAATTAATGATGTGCCAGTGGTAAATGAATACCTTGATGTTTTTTCTAATGAGTAACCTGGTGTCATACCTGATTGACAAGTCAAATTCACAATTGACTTAGTTCCTGATGCTAATCCAATTTCAAAACCCCCATATCGTATGGCTCTAATAGAACGTCATGAATTGAAAAATCAGTTTCCGAATTTTCTTGACAAAGGCTTCATTCATCCTAGCACTTCACCATGGGGAGCCCCTATTTTGTTTGTTAAAAACAAAGATAGTTCCATGAGACTTTACATAGATTATAGAGATTTGAATAAAATCACTATTAAAAACAATTATCTTTGGCCCCATATTGATGACTTGTTTGACCAGCTCTAGAGAGCTCAGTACTTTTCCAAGATTCACTTGAGACCCGGATACCATTAGTTGAAGGTGAAGGGGGATGACATCCAAAAAATAGTCTTTTATACTAGATATGGGCATTATGAATTTTTTTTTGCCATTTGGATTAACTAATGCACCTCATGTATTAATGAATCTTATGAATAGAGTATTTCATGAGTTATTGGATATGTTTTTGGTTGTATTTATTGATGAATTTACATTATTTTCTAAAAATAAAGGGGAGGATGAAAAAAATATAAGGGTTGTTTTACAAACATTAAAAGAACAGAAACTATATTGAAAATTAATCATGTCTGATTTTTGGTTGCAATGGATTTCATTTCCTGGGAACATTGTAAATAAAGTTGCAATAACAGTTGATCCTTCCAAAACAAAAGTAGTTGATGAATTTCCAAGACCCACAAATGTTTTAGAGATTCGTAGTTTTCTGGGATTAGCAGGTTATTACTAATGGTTTGTTAAGAACTTTGAATGGTTATCTAGCCTGATAACTAAGTTAACACAGAAAGGGGTTAAATTTGTTTGGATAGAATAATGTGATGTTTGTTTTCAGGAACTGAAGAAGATATTTGGGAATACTCTAGTTTTGGCCTTACCTTCCTGAAATGATGAGTTTTCCATCTACAGTGATGCTTCTTTGAAGGGACATCATTGTGTTATGATTGAGAATGATTAGTTAATTGCATATGATTTGAGAAAACTTAAACTTCATGAGATAAATTATCCCAAACATGATTTGGAATTTGCAGTTGTGGTTTTTTCTTTGAAAATTTGGAGGAATCATCTTTACGGAACCAAATTCCAAATATATAATGACCAAAAAAGGCTAAAGTATATATTCACTCAGAAGGAATTAAACATGAGGTATAGAAGATAGCTAGAACTGATGATGGATTATGACTACATAATCAATTACCATCCCAGAAAATCAAATAATGTAGTGGATTTCTTAAGTGGAAACATCATGCATCATTAACCATGTTATGTTTTCAAGATGATCACATGATTAATGATTTGATGAATTTTTCTTAGAAGTTGTTGGTGCAAGGAATACCTCTATTTTGTTTCAGGTTTCAGTGCACTCTTTGTTGTCAGATAGAATTAAGCAAGCACGGAAGGAAGAGTGTGAGCTACAAAAAAAGGTATAATTTGTTAAAATGGGTAAGATTCTAGAATTTAACCTTGACAAAGATTGTGTTTTACGATTTGGAAAATGGTTGTGTTTTCCTAGTGATTCTCAGTTGAAGAAATATTTGATGTGTGAAGTTCATAATTCTCTAATTTTTTCATCCTGGAATTAATAAGATGTACAAAGACCTTCGGGGGTATTATTGGTGGTATGGAATGAAAAGAGATATTGCAAATTTTACCATGCAATGTTTGACGGGTCAACAAGTTAAAGCCGCGCGGAAGTTACCAAAGGGTATGCGTCAGCCTTTTCCAGTGCCAGAGTGGAAATGGGAGAATGTATCCATGGACTTTGTGGTGGGACTACCAAATACTTATCAAGGTAACAATGCGATTTGGGATATTTTTGATTGGCTAAAAAAGTCTGCACATTTTCTTTCTATTTGAGATACAATGACATTAGATCAGCTTTCAAGATTGTACCTCAAGAAGATTATCAGGTTACATGGAGTTCCTCTTTCCATTGTATCTGACCAAGATGTCATATTCACTTCTATCTTTTGGAACATACTTAACAAGTCGTTCGTCTCAGAGTTAAATTTCAGTACAACTTTTCATCCTCAATCTGATGGTTGGTCAGAACAAATGATTCAAACTTTGGAGGAAATTCTTCGAGCTTGTTCAATGGACTATCAGGGATGTTGGGATTGACATCATTATTTAGTTTAATTTCATTATAATAATAGTTTTCATTCGAGTATTCATATGGAACCTTTTGAGGCCTTGTATTGGAAGTGGTTTTGGCATCTAGCGTTTTGGGATGAAGTTGGTGAAATAAAGTTGATGGGGCTATAATTAGTAGAAGAAGTGACTGAGAAAGTGAGGATGATCCAAAAAAACATGAGGACAGCTGAGAGGAGGTAGAAAAGTTATGCAGATAATGGGAGGAAAGACTTCTCTTTCGAGGTAGGTGACCATGTTTTCCTTAAAGTCTCCCCTTGGAAAAGTGTGATGTGTTTCAGTAAGAAAGGGAAGCTAAGTCCATGGTTCAATGGTCCTTTTAAAATATTGGAGAAAGATAGAACAGTTTTATACTATGTATCTCTGATTCGGATATTGTTTTAGGTACACAATGTTTTTCATGTTACGATGTTGAGAATGTATGTTCCAGATTCATCACATGTTTTGAGCCGAGAAACAGTTCAGTTGGAAGAGAACCTTTATTATGAAGAGAAACCAATTCAGATTCTTGATCGAAGGGAAAAAGTACTACAAAATAAGGTAATCTTCTAGGTAATGGTTTTTTGGTGAGACCACATGGTTGAAGAAGCAACATGGGAGTCTGAAAATGCTATGAGGGAAAATACCCTAAGGTGTTAAATAATTAAATAAAATCATGAGGATGCAAATTCCAGAAGGTGGAAATAATGTAACACCCAATGTTTTTCTAAAAATAAATAGAAATTCATGGAACATTGTTTTAAGAAGATATTTTTAACTAGCCTTTAAAACAATACTTTTCCACTTCTATGTTTTGAATTTCACAAACTGTCATCTACAATTGTGTTCAGTATGTTATTTTGAGTCTATGGGAACCAAATTGTTTTTTAAGTGAATAGTAACATACCCTAATGAATAGTAATGTGAATTATATTATGACCCTAATACATAGTTAATTTTTTTGTTATATTAATTTATTAAGGATTTATGATAATAATATCTAGGTTCATTTTTCATTGTGATATAGAAGTAGTTACAGAATTAGAATTGTTAATTTTTGAATTAAGTATGATTTTATTTAAAAATTAAATTAATAATATTAAAAAATTATTTTTGAAAAATGGACTTCATTTTTGAAATATAATCATTGATAAATGGTTAGGGTGAATTTTGGTAATTTTTCTAAAAACAGTCGATTTTTCGGTGAATAGTAAAAACAGTTTTTAGTTTCGGTGTGTTAATGGCATCATTAATGATATAATAATGGTGTAATAAATCTGTTATACTTGTCTATAGTTAAATAATATGTGAGGTGTCCCATGTGGCTTATACCATGGTAAAATACCAGGGGAAAGCCCATGGTTTTTCAAATACCACGAATGAGGTGTCCCTTGAAAATGATTAAAATTATCCCTCACTTTCCTATAAATACCAGCCCTTCCCTTCATTGAATTCATTCCCAATTCACCCTTAATGAAGATCTAGCCTCATTTACATCATATTAGTCCTTTCAAGTTTTCCTCAAGCCCCCAGAGTCCCAACCGTCAATTTCTAAGGGTTACACTTCAAGGTAAGAAAATTCACAATTTCTTTCTTTTTCCTTTCAAGTTCTATTTTATGTGGTATAGATTTCATGTTTCCATTCCATTTTCTTATTTAATTCTTATTCATGATCTATTCTATATTATGATTCATTTCTGGATGGGTGACCCTTTTCCCCTCTCTTCTGAATGTTTTCTAAAACCCAGTCTCATAGTTGTTGGGCTGCTGAATTTTTGTAAGAGATTTCTCACTTATTCTTTTATTTTCAGTTCCTTCCTTATTCTTTATTCTTATCTCCTTACAAAAGATGCATTAAATCTCCATAAATCATGTATATTCTGGATGTTATCATTTTTATGGAAAATTACTCATCATTATTCTTCTCCTCCCCCACTTATTTAAGGGAAAAAAACATTGTCCGTTATTTGTCGAATTACCGACATCATGGACGATGTGATTTGACTTTCCATTAATTCCTTCATGTTTTGTCATGAAACCATTTATATGGTTGAACCAGGTTATAATATATGTTTTTTGACTCTCCCATGGTTCTGGAATTTTTTTGTACTAATGGTTCTAATTTATAAGAAAAAATGAGGTTGTTATTGTCAAAGAACCACTAAAATGATCTAAACGAACATCATTAATGTTTTAACTTATGACTCGTCCTCATATTAAAAATCAAAATAATAAATAGTATAAATTATGGTACTGGAAATATGTAAATTTATTTCAATTCCAATTCTGTAATTTCACTTCCAATCGACAAGAACATCCCCCATGAACCAATCATGGAAATCTTGTTAAGAAATCACCCAAAAACAGTGCAAGGAGAAAAATACTAACAATTAGAGGTTGAAATGATGTTCTGAAATGATAAAATAAGATTTTGTAAACATTAAAATGTTTCTGTAAAATACTAATAACACTCTTTTAACCACTATACAGTATCTTTATACAATATTGAAGTAAGACAAACCCGAGGTAAGGGAATTCTTAACCCGATTTCCATTCATTGGGTTATCCTTCTACTTCATTATTTATGTGGTATTAAAATTTATTTTTTGAAGAAAAATGTTTATATTATCATTATTTATGTGTATTTATAGTATATATACATCTTCAATTCACTCTATTAAGTTTCAGTTCAATTATATGATGTTTGTAAGGAAATTCTTAACCTGATTTCCATTCTTTGGGTTATCCTTCTACTCCATTATTTATGTGGTAATAAAAAAATTTGTTTGAATAAAATTGTTTATATTATCATGAGTTATGTTTATTTAAAATATATATACTTATTCTATTCTCTCTATTAAGTCTCAATTCAATTATATGATGTTTCTAAGGGAATTGTTAACCTGATTTCCATTCTTTGGGTTAACCTTATACTCCATTATTTATGTGGTAGTAAAATTGTTTGTGTGATGGTTTTTGTTTATATTATGTTTTATTATGTGTATATACAGTATATATACATTCTCTATCCTGTCTATTAAGTTTATATTCAATTTAATGATATTAATAAGGGTATTTTCTTTAAAAATCCTCTTTTTAAATTCGGATTTACGAAATTACAAAGTAATGTTTTTATAGAATTATTCATGTTGTATGATTATGTTTTAGTTCTTTGGAAATATTTATGATGAAGGTTGGGACCTATATCTCCCTCCAATGCATTTGTTATGAGTAATTTGGAGTTCAACTATATGGTTACTCCAAGTGTAACTACGATGTTTACGCAAAGTAAGGTAGCTGTGAGGGTTACAAATTATAAGATAGCCAAGAATGGTTACAAGATTATGTAAGTAATGCCCCAATATACATTTATGTTAATATTCATGATCTCATTTTTGTGGGGTTCTTGTGTAAGTATCATGTTACACAATGTAAGTATATTTTTGGGAGAAGAATGACTTTGGAAAATGCTTTCATATGTTACGAGTATTCATGGACTAATGTGCTCTTTCTTGTTTTTCCATCCCTTACTGAGCTTTTGTGATCATCCAACATTTTAAATGATTTTAATAGGTTAATGGATGTGTAATACAAGTAAGGAATCCATTTTAAATGTATAATAATTGTACAGGAGTCTTGTTTTATGTTTTTATGTTTTATATTTTGAAAAAAATGGATATTGTTTTTATGGTATCCACTCTATAATAATGTGTAATGTTATGAATATATTGTCCTAATTTTCTAAAGCTCTAAACATGAAAGGATCCTCAATGTAAAAGGATGTTTTTTATTCCTGAATAAATTCAAGATTATGTATGTAACACGGTCAGTTCCTCCTACTTCACGGTGTCATAAGGGTCAAGTTATGGTCTTCTTGGTCCATCCAATCTTGTGGGAACCAACAAAAGGTCTAGTATGTCTTACCTATAATTATTCATTTGTATAAAAGCTCTAAATGTTAATTATGTTCCATGGAATACCTTTATCTGTATCCTTGAAAATCATTGGAAGATACATTTATCTGAAACTATGATTGAGGATTCTTAGTTATTATGATTATATTCCTCTTAAATCCATATGTGAGTTAAAAAATTCAACATAAATTTATATATTTAAATTAAATTAAACAATTTAGTTAAAAAAGTGTTTTATCGCCATAGTTTCATGACTGGACAACCACATACACCATAATAATGGAATAAATATCTAGGTAAACTACTATAGACTACCTTACTCATTCAATAATAAATTCAATTTAACTATATTTGATGGCATCAGTTCTATCAATCATCAATACTTTCTTATGGAAGTACACATTTCACTGAATATTGGAAACATTATCAAGGCCCTATTTTACCCCAAAAAATCCAAAATAAATTAATTATAACTATTAAAATTAATTTTTCAATTTAATTATCTTTATAATAATAGCGTGATAGTCAATAAACCTACCTATCTTGTTGAAACTATGACCATACACTTGTGATTGGTCCCCAATAGACCCAAAACATCAATTAGATCCAAATACCTAATAAATGACAATAATAAAATACTTAATTCAAATTAAATATCATAAAACCTAAATTAATTTGGTAGAGTGATTTACACTAAATAAATATGTAAGAAGAGATATATAGACAGGGTCTTATGATGGCCTCTTTTTATGTATCATGAAAACCCTATGATCTTGTGATGATTAAACCATTATTATGTGGAATTCTCTATGAAATGTAGCTTATGAAAAATAGTTTATCTTGGAATAGATTATTGGAATAAAATAGGTTTATATAGGTGAAACCATACCTCAAATCATCGAATAATAGATAATAATCCACAAAAAATGATTGGTGTTGAAAGGAAGAGGAGGCCCAGCTAATTGTAGTTTGTGTGCACAAAAGAGAGGGAGGATGGTGGATTCGCTTTAACAAACTTAAGGGTGAAACAATAATCTCTCCCCACACAATCTCACTAGAAATCTTGTATTAGTTCTCAAGATGGTTTTGGGATGATTAATATTATTTTATAGCATTTCAACACCTACCCACCTCCCGTGTTTCCAAAACACCTAAACTACCCATTGAACACCATATCATTACCAAAACCCAACTTTTAATAGTTTACAACTATTAAAATATCATTTTGAATCCTTTTTCATAATTTATCCCAATCATTTAAAAAATCTTATTTTTTCTTCACATTTCATCCCATATTGACATGGGATGTTATAATATCATAATTCATTTAGCTATTAAACCATGATATTGATTGGAATTTTTACCACATGTAATAGTTATTTTAAAATATCAATTTGAATCTTGGATCTCTTTTAACAGCAACATAATATTCTTTTGAAGAAGGTTGTTCTTCCAAATCAACATTCTTTTTCTAGATCAGACACTTCTTTCTCAGTTATGACTTGATGAACAGGTTCATTGTCCTCCTCATTTAGGACAGTTTCTGTTGTATGTGAAACAACCACTTCTTCTTCTTCTTCTTCTTCTTCTTATTCTTATTCATCATCATATTCTTCTTCAGTATACTCAACAAAATCATCTAGTTCTAAAACAGGATCAAAAAAATCATTTTGTATTGAAGGGTGTTCCACCGGATTGAACTTTTCTTAAATTATATAATTTTCTTCTACCCATGATTTTCTCCATGGATTCCATCTAATTTTCATCCTCTATACAAAAAGATTTTTTAAGAAATAATTCATAATCCTTGATAAATTCTTCATTTGGCACAACCAATCCTTTGGCATGATCCATGGTAGAGATAAGACTAGAATAAAACATTGAGGTTGACTTGGAGGTGGTCTTGATCAACTCACACATATGGTGAATAATATATTTGAAAATATTGATCATAGGTCCATTTTTCCTGAGATTTATTAAGAATAAATCTTGATACTTCACTATAGATAAATAACCTTTTCTTAGGCTAATCAAATTATAAACAATCTTAAACATGAGTCTGGTTTCTCTATTCATCTCTACAGTTATGGATCTTCTCTCGGTTTTATTTCCAATTAAACTTCTAAAAGTTTCTTCCAAGAAAAAAATCACATATGGAAGTGGGGGACCTCCCTGATAGTACCCATAAATACCTTCATGAGGTATCATAAGGAATGAAACCCATAACCATAGATAAAAAGTTCATCTTTGGCCATTTATCCAGCTTCTCACAACATATCCATCTTCCTTATCAAAAGAAAAAAGAACATACTGGTAAAATTGTGAAACTAATTTCGGTTAAATATGATGATATGCCTTTGTAAAAAAGTCTTAATATAATTTCCCTATTAATACATTCAAAACTAGAGACTTACCTGACATGATGCACTTGTTTAAAATCTTCTTTTCCAGTACCACTTCAATGTTCACAAGGATCAGATTCAGAGGGACATCGGGTGCTATCATCAGTTCGATTTTCCACATCTTTAGTGAACTACACTTCTCAAGAGTGGAAGATGAAGTTAATTACATCCTAGGAATTCACTAAAGGTTCAAGAGAGAGAGGGGTTAAATAAGAGTTATAGTTTGAGAGAAGAGGAGAGAGCTCGAGTGAAGAACAATTGAATCTTCTTTTATTTCATTATTTAGGAATATCAATCATTACAAAAACAATAGTGTGGGAATGTGAAAGGGTAAAATAATTAATTACCATGATATGGGATATAATTTATAAATAAAACAATAAGACATCTTTATGGTGAGATAGTAACTATCTCTCACAGTGAGACAGTAACAGGCGTTCATGGTGAGACCATAACTAGTGTTTATGGTGAGACCGTAACTATGTGATTTATAAATTGTGTGAATGTATAGATTGAGATATTAAGTGTCAGACACTATAAATATAGAACTATTGGTGTTAAACTATAATCTCAAGATATTGATTTTTTAAACCATAAATTGTGAACCAGGAAGATATGAAACTATAAGATAACAACTTAGGATTTATCGTACTCAATTCATGTATGATGTAATATATTCTTTTAGAATTTAGTTTTTTGGTGAATAGATCAGAAAGATGATATTCATTTCCAATGAATTCCAATGTGATGTCTCCTTTTTGATAATGAACTCTCAAAAAGTGAGGTCTTACATCAATATGATTCATCCTAGAGTGTAAAAAATGATTTTTTTGAAATGTTAATTTCACTAGTATTGTCACAATTTATTGGTACATGCCTGAATTGATATCAATAATCTAGTAATGTGTGTTTGATAAACACAATTTGTGCACAACAACTACTAGCAGCTATGTATTCAGCTTCTGCAGAAGATAATGCCACAGAATTATATTTCTTAGTACACCATGATACAAGTGACACTCCATGAAAGTGACATGTTCTAGAGGTGATTTTTCTATCTAACTTACAACCACCTAAGTACGCATCATAATAATTAGCTAATTCAAATGATTGTCCTCTGGGATAGAACTGTCCCAGATTGGGTGTTTGATTGAGGTATTTGAAAATTATCTTATCATCATTTAAATGAGATTCCTTAGTATTTTCTTGAAAATGAGCACACATACACACACTAAACATAATGTCAGGTCGGCTAGCAGTTATGTAAAATACACTTCCAATCATTCCACTATAAGTGGTTTTATCAACAGATTTTTTATCTTTTTCAAGATCCAACTTACAAGTGGTACTCCATGGAGTGTCACTAATTTTAGTTCCATCCAATCCAAAACGTATTTTATGGTCTCTAAAATATTAACAATGGGTTAAAGTAATACCATCATTATTTTGAAAGATTTGAAATCCAATAATAAATTTTAGTTCACCCATTAAACTCATTTCAAATTCGTTTTGCATCATTTTATAATATTAAACACATAATGAATTTTTTGTAGATCCAAGGACAATGTCATATATATAGATTTGAACAACTAAAACATCACTTGAAATTTGTTTTATAAAAAATGTAGGGTCAGCTATTCTTTTTGTAAAACCTTTGTAAATAAGAAAAGTACTTAATGTATCCTATCATGCTCTTGGAACTTATTTAAAACCATATAAAGATTTTGATAATTTAAAAATATGATTTGGATAATTAGGGTTTTTAAAAATAGGGGGTTTCTCAATAATGACAACCTCAACTATATAACCATTTATAAATTCACCTTTGACATCCATTTTATATAGTTTGAAATTCAGATGTGCTGCATAAGCCAGCAGAATTCTGATTGATTCATGTGTGGCTACTGGTGAAAAGGTCTCTTCATAGTCAATTCATTATTCATGACTATAGCCTTGTGCAACCAATCTAGCCTTGTTTCTAACAATGTTACTAGCTTAATCTACCTTATTTCCAAACACCCATTTAGTGCCTATGGTGAATGTGACTTTGGGTCTTTCAATTGGGTTCTGGACATTGTTCCTTTCAAACTGATTATGTTCTTCTGGAATTACCATTAACCAAAATTCATCATTGATTGAATCATTAATACTTTTATGTTCATGTTCTGAAAAGAAGACTTCATGTTCAACAAGTTTTCTAATAGAATCTCTAGTTTGAGTTCCTTTGTCTATGTCTCCTACAAAATCATCTACGGGATGGCTCTTAAGAGTTCTAACAACTGTAGAAAATGAAGGACTTGTGATTTCAGGTTCATCAACCAATTCAGGATCATTTTGAATTGTGTCTATGGAATTTCCAAAACTATATGTTTTCACAAATTCTTTCATAGGATGGTATTAGGATTTTGAAACAATGTTCATATTTGATACATATTCCTCTAGGTTCTCTAGAGTGGTCTTGGGATCCTGACTATATGTTTAATCAAATTTGACATGGGAAGACTATTCCACACATTTAGTTGTTTTATTAAACACTCTAGAGGCTTTACATGAAATTGAATATCCTAAAATAATTCCTTCATCACTCTTGGATGAAAATTTGTCATGATTTTACTGAGTATTGAAGATATATAATTTTCAAACCAAAAAATTGAAGTAGCTAACTTTGGGTTTTATATTGTTCCATTACTTATAATGAGTCATTTTCAGAATTGGTCTAATCAACACTCTATTGATTATTTAGAATGTTGTAATTACAAAATAATCCCAAAAATAAATAGGTAGGTCATATTCACTAAGAATGGTTAAAGCAATCGCATGCAGGGTTCTATTTCATCTTTCTAGAACTACATTCTGTTGAGGTGTTCAAGGGTCAGAGAAATTATGACTATAGCCATTTTTTGAGAAAAAAGACTCAAACTCTTGATTTTCAAACTCGCATACAGAATCAGTTCTTAAGGATTTAATTTTATGTCCACTATGATTTTCAATAGTTTTTTCTTATTTGGTAAAATGAGAGAAGGACTCACTTTTGTGAGCCAAAAATATAGTCCACATATATCGATAAAAGTCATCTATAAGAACATAAACCTAGTGCTACCCATTTAATCAAGAAACTATTGACGGTCCAAACAAATCCATAAGAACCAATTCGATTGGTTGAGAAATAGACACTTTTTTCTTTGGACTGAAGTAAATTTTGTGTTGCTTTCCTTTTTAAAAAGGATTACAGCTTACTATTTCAAAACTCAATCATGGGTAGGTCTTTGACTAATCCTTTTCTAGTTAACTTTCTAAGGGAGTGAGTGTCACGTTGTCCTAGTATCTATTTCCAAAGCTAGGACCCCTTGTGAAACACACATAAACATGAAACATTTTGAGAAGCTATATAATATATGTTAACATAATAAACATTTTGATTTCTTAATGCAGAAAACACTAATTCATTTTTAGAATTAAAAACATTGCAAGAATCATTTTATAATTTAACATGAAATCCATCATCACATAATTGTGAGATAATAAGCAGTTTATATTTCAATCCATCAACAAATAGTTCTTCTGAAATAAAAACTAACTTAGAGTTTCCGATTTGGTCAAGGCCAATAATCTTTCCCCTGTATTTTTCACCAAAGGTTACATTTCCTCCATAAATTTTTATTAAATTATTAAATCATGAGTAGTCTCTTGTCATATTTCTTTAACACCCACAATCCAAGTACTATATGATCCTACATGAACTCTTTAAGAAGATTTAATAAAAAATTGTCAAATAAAAACTGATTTTGGTACCAACACTTGTATGGGTCCAGTAATATTACTGGTATGTTCTTTATGAACCCATATCTGCCTCTTAGTTTTCCTATAATCATTATTTAATGTGTTTTAAAAATAAACACTATTATGTCCAGAAAATCTTGAAACAGTTGAAAGTGTATCATTACTTTAACTAGTTGAATATTTACCATAACTAGGTGTAAAGCTGTATGTCCTAGATTTGGAAACAAAATTAGTTATTCCAAAATTTCTGTTACCAGGTTGATATCCAATGCCAGTAGTATATTTTGGAGAAATTTTTTTACCTAGCATTTGAGTAAGGTTATTTTCCCCATTGGTAAACTTTTCATATGTCTTTATTTTGATTGCTTATTAGATAGTATTAATTCATTGTTCACTTTGAGATGATGAAAATATTTCTCCCTTTCTATAGTGAGGTCTGTTTTAATTTTTGATGTAAGAGAATGATGTTTGTTCAAATATTTGTATTTATATTTTAGTTCATTTCATGTCTCTTCAAGAATATTATAGTATTAAAATATTTAATCAGTATACATATTTTTAGAGTCACTCTCATCTCCATACTAGTATGAATTTTTTATAGTAGATTTCAGTGTTACCTCTGAAGTTTTTGTCATAAAACACATATTGGATTTTCATCTTATTAATCATGTGATGATTATGTGTCACATGAGCTATCCTCAGAAGCACTCCATGTTTCCTTCATTTCCTTTTTATACTTTTTATCTTTGTCCTCATATTTTATTTGTACATGAGATTTGGATAGTCAAACTTTATATGTCCTTTTCGCTTACATTTATAGCTGACAATCTCATCATACTTGTCACTTATTTTACAATAATTCTTCAATCTTCCTTTTTCATTATATTTTCATTGAAATTAAGATTTCTTAAAAAGTTATTTTTCATGTAAAATCGCTTAATCCTTTTATCTAGTTGTCCATATCCTTATCACTGTCAAGTGATGATTTTTCACTGCTATAACTTTCTACATAAACATCTAATTTCTATTTTTCATTGTGTTTAGAGGTGGTGGTCTTGAACTCAATTGATTTTATTTTGGATTCATCCTCCTCTTCCTTATTTACATTCAGGTGAACTTTAAACATCATCATCTTACCAATGAGTTGTTTTACATGTAGCTTGATGATATCACATGATTCTCTAATAGAGAAAGAGGTTCTTATCCATCTATCTGGTATGAATATGAGAATTCTCATGATTTTTTCCTTAGTAGTAACTTCTCTTCCAAGAAATATTATTGTGTTGACAATTTCATTGAACATGAGATACATGTCAGAAATAGGGCCATCAGGTTTCATTTTAATGTTATCTTATTTAACAGTATAAATATTAAGTATAATTTCTTTCACACTAGATGTTCCTTCATGTGAAAAAGATATGGTATCTCAAATTTCATGGGTAGTTTTATGAGTATAAATTCAATTAAATTACTCATCTCTTAAAGAGCAGTATAAAGAATTCACATCTTTCCAATTGTTAATTTATGTAGTGTTGGTATGTTCATCCCTATTGATTCTATCAGTAGAAAGAATTTTATAATCTTCTACAATTGAAGACCATATTTCAAAGTTCATACTTTCTAAATGAATTTACATTTTAATTTTCCATTGAGAATAATTGGTTCCATTAATAAATGGTGCTATGTTGGTTGAATCACCTTCCAATCTATTATCTGTGATAAAGAGATAAACATAATATAGAATTAAATTCAGAATTGACAAAAATTTATAGACCTTTACAGTAAAACTAAAATAAAAGTTGAATAAGGTTAAAAATAGAGTCTTAATAAGATTATAAACCCCAAATTTGATACCAAATGTTGGTTGGAGTAGAGTACTCAAGAGGGGGGTAAATTGAGTATCTTTTCCAAATATCTACTTAAAAGTGGTATTCTAGAAAGGTTTACCCATTTAAGTTAAATACATCCTAGTCAATCAAGGTTATATTTTTATGATGGTTGGACTATTTAAATAACTTCTTAAGAGATTGATTAATTATCTGTAATCTTACTATTGGTTATGAACATTAGTTTTAGATATTTTCTAATAAAGAAATGCAATTATAACTTCTTTCAAAGATTAACTATCAATGTAAATTTAGTTATTTCTGGATTAAACAGTAAAGTAAAGAACATTAAAGTAAGTAGAACAGCGGATATAAAACTCGAGGATCAGTCTCAAGCTATGACATAATCCACTCCCCTTGGTTATCTCCTCCCACCATGGAGTTTATATAAATAGACTTGATACATAGCCTGTATCAGGTTTTAAAACAGTACACAAGACTGTCCAGGTCACATGACCTCTTCTACAGTTCTTCATGGGTTTGAACAGCAGGTTACATAAAACCATTTCCACACATATTTGTGGGTATACGCAAGTGTAAAAAGGTGTTTGAGAAATTATATCTTGTATACCTCAGTTTAATGTAGGAGAGTGTGTGGGTTTTTTACAGACACACACACACTATTCAAAAGCATAAAATAGTACACAATAGAGCTGCAATATAGAAATAAGGTTAGAAGTGCTCTGATTGTTATTATAATCACCTCTGGAATTCTGATATAAAATAGATGCAGAAATTAAGTCCTCTCATGGAAAATAGAGTATCATAAGTCACCTAGATCTGGATCGTGTTCTTTGTGGTATTGACAATGCGACGATGTTCTCAACAATTATAATCTATTGTGTCCATATTTTTTATTCAAGAATTTTTTTTATGATCTTTAGGAAGGTTTAGTTTCATGTGTTAGTTAAATCTCAAGAAAAATCATATGTTTGTCATTGTTACACAGTCTGTGTGTTGCGATATATTGTTTCTAGGCCGCACTTTTCCTTTTATTATTGGAGTTCTTGTGTTGGAGCCGAAAGGTTTAATGTATTCTTCACCTCGTACCTCATACTATTAGATGATATTTCTATAATGAAACATTAATTATGGCGGTGCCATTAAAAGATTCAAATATGACCGTTATAAATTAAATGAAAAAACAACAAAATAGATTTTGAAACAGTATCACAATTTTTTTGTAAATGGTGTCTCCATGAAACGATGTCTCCTTGAAATGGTTTCTGGATGGCCACAGTGTATGGATGGTCAGGGTTTCAGGATGTTCACGATGTATTTATGGTCATGTTGTCCGGATGGTCATGGTGTCGGGATGGTCATTATTCCTGGAAGGTCATGGTGTTTTGATAGTCACGATGTCCGAATGGTCATTGTGTCTGGATGGTCACAGTTTCTGGATGGTCACTATGTCTGGATGGTCCCGGTTTCTGGATGGTCAAAATGTCTGGATAGTCACGATTTCTGGTCACGGTGTCTAGTTACAGTGTTTGGTCATGCTGTCCGGGACTTTTGTAAGAAAAACATAACCGGTGGCAGACTCACAGTGTCTTAGACTTAGCCAAATATCTGTATTCAGACTGAAGCAGTAATATTCATAGAAAGGATTAGACTTAATCATGCATCATATAAATAATTATAAAGAAAATATAATATAGTTTATAGTAATCAAACATAATGTATAGAAATTAAGATCTTGGACAACTTTACTTAATGTATAACGATATTAATCATCTATACGTGATTTAGGACAGATTACCCCGAATTAACAGAATTTATAGAATATATGTGGTTTGTGATCATTAAAATATGCTTAATACCTGAGGTGTCCAAAAATATTAAATTATAATGTTTTTATGAAGGATTCTAGATATAAAAAATATGTTGGGGATGATGTAGATATTCTATTTTCCAATTAATTATGTATCCATGTCTCAAATTACACTAAACATCTTCAATTTTTCATTGATCATAAATTTTTGGTTTAAATTTTCTTATAATAAGGTGTAATATTTTTTTATGAAAATAAAGGATTTATATACAAAAGAAACTCTATTCCCATAATTTTTTATTTGAAAAATACATTGAATCTTGTCTTCAATGGTTTAAGGATCCCAGATGAATTTCCTAAAATTATTCATGGTGTTAGAGCATATATATAAATACATTAGTGTCCTTAGTGAAAATAATTCTCATCCACTCTCTTACAAAAAAATTCTATGATTACTAAATATATATAAAATTTAATTATTTTTAAAATATTCTTATCTCTATTCATGAGTGTGTACAAATTGTATTATCTTCTCAACATTATATTTAATTGTTATTATCACACAACGTTATTCATTTTGTTTGAGATAATTGAGTCAATTTAAATAGGGATTACTTCTAAAAAATCCTTTCCTCACCATATTTTTAAAAATATAGTGATCACTACCAATTTAAATGAGGGACAAGGGTATTCTTACAATTTATAGTATAATTTATAGGGACTATTCTTCTTGATTTTTATTGAATTACTAATAATGTGATATTATCTATTGTATTTTTAAAATCATTTTATAACCAAAAAATTAAAATTAATGTTTTGGTGTCCTGGATAACATTAAAATTAAAGTATAAATGCATTAAATCTTCATGTTAAGATTGGTTATAGATGTAGGATTTCTATTATAAATGATAGAAAACACCTTTACAAAAAATGGTTTCTTATAAAATTTCCACAATTTCATCTATTTTTCACTTTTTTTCCAATTAATAAAGTTTTTAGTCTATAAATTATTGTTTATTGAATTTTATATTAAAATCACTATTGATTCAATTTTTTAATTTTAATATTATATATAATATCATAATTATTATGATTTTAAGGATATGTTGATTCACATGTATATGAAAGTCTTTGAGATAATCTTTATTAATATTAATGAGTCTTTCTTTGACATGTTTAATATATTTAATGATATTTTTTGGATGAATATCCCATGGTGTCTCTCATTATATGTAATTATTGGTCATGAATATCCTTTGGATTTTAATGAGTACTTGGGAACTAAAATTAATCATGATCAAATAAGATAATGTTTTTAGTAATATATTGGTTGAATAACTTATATGTTATCTCAACAAATATGATGCAACCATGGAGTGGAAATCTGAAAAAGAATATATTTATCTCATGGAATGGAAGATAAAAACATCTTTCATGGAGAAATATTATAATTCATATTTGACTGACATTGAAGTTTCAAAATATTAAATGATTGTGTACGTTTATAAGAAATGAAGAGATACATATAATACTTCAAAATTAAAATATAGAATTATAGGTTACTTTATTTAGTTACCAAATGATGAGCCACATAACGCTGGATTGTCCCATGAAAATTGAGTTAAAAGACATGAATAAAGATAACAAATCTAAATCTATTTTCACATCTATCACTAAAAATGACTCAATTTGAATATATTAATCAAAGGATGGGTCTCTTAAGTTTCTCATGGACACTCTGGAAGAAATAATTAATACCAAGAGAAAAAACATATATGATACATGGAATATAGAGATTAGTTGATAACGGAATGTTTATGGTGATTTATGTTTATTTATTCATCTCAAAAACATTGTTAGAGTACATGTTAGGTTTGTAGAAATTTCAAAATGAAAATTACTTGTATACATATGTTTGGTTTAGAAAAAACAACTATATCTAAAAAAAATATTGTTTAATGTCATGTAGAATAATTTACTATGATTTAATTAGTTATGTGACAGTGGATTAAAAATTAATTTTAGAAATTATTTTTGTAATGTTATTTATTTTATTTGAAATATTTTTTTTACATCATATAATATTTTAAAAAAAAATATAGTTTATATTTTAATTGCCTTCCAAGTAAAACATTGTATGCCTTTAAGTGAACAAGATATTTATTGTAAGTATTTGCATCCATTACATGGTCACTATATTATTCACTCTCCTATCAAACTCAAATATTTCCAAAAGGTATGAGATTTATAAAAGTTTTATTTGTAATATACCAAACTTTGTGGATATACTAAAAATGATGGATAATATAGATTTCTTTTTAATCAAAAGTTTTTTCCTCTTTAAAAAACATAAAACTATTATAAATTTACCTGCTTGGTTAAAATATTATTTATAGTATATATTATATAAATTAAACAAGTATAATTATTGATTAATATAATATAATTTCATTGGGTTTATTCCTAGATCCTAAGAATATGGTATTTAATGGAATTATCAACATTTTCAAGAAATTAAAAAATAGAAAAGGGTAAAAATTCATTTAAAATATAGGAAAACGAGTTGGATAATTTTTATCACATAATATTATCAGTTTTGTGATTCTAAAGGTTTTCATTGCCCATTTTATACTCCTATAACACTTTAACAAATGGGGTTGTAGAAAGATGGCATAGGACCCTCTAAGAAATTTCTTGGATTTTCATCAATGATTTTTTCCTTCATCAAATATCTTTGATAGAGGTGGTCAATACCATATGATTTATCTGTAAACATATTATTACCCATATTTTGAAAACCCCCAAATGAACTTTAAAAATGAAAAATTACAGAAGTTACCAGATTTCCCTTCAATTGTAAATTTTTAATCATCAATACCACATTTAACATTAAAATGTTTGAACATAAATTATATTAAAGAACCAATTATGTTTTATTAAACTCATGTAACTCATTAGGATTATTTAACTAGTAGAAAAAGACCCAAGAAGAATCTATCTATGTAGAACATGATGAGAATACTAGTAAAAAACATATCGAATGCGAGGATGATATTGGAAATCCTATTTAATACTTTATTAGACCTATGTGCATTAACAAAAATAAATTTGTACTAAAACACCTTATAATCATTTACCAAGGCAAGAATTAAATATATAATTCCATAATCATTATAATTTTATCAGTTAATTACAATCTAGGACATGTATAAGAAGTTTTGTAATAAATAAGCATTAACATTCTATTTTACCACCAACCTTGATCCAAATTCCCTTGATGACACTGTTAATGATGAGAATTTATTACAATATAAGAAAGATATGTTGAGCCAATTTCAAAGGAATAACATATGATTCTAATGTAATGTCATGATATTCCTCATATTATTGTCACTAAGTGGGTTTTTAGAAACAAATATCCCAATCAAGGAATTATAATTTGTAATAATTATTATCATGTTTATAAAGTATATACTAAAAAATTAGGTATTTATAATTGTGAAACAAATTTACATGTATCATGAATAGAATATATTTTAGTTTTTAGGAATTATCCACACTTTTTGATATTATGATTTTTGAAATGGATATAAGAGTTTTTTTTTAAATGGATTTATTTTTGAAATTTCCAGAGTGGACCCAAAAACCATTTTTGAGAATCCTATTTCTCTAAATAATGTTTAAAAATTCACTTTATGGATTAAAATATTCCCTTCAACCATAGTATGATTTGTAAAATAAATTTATTTAATCAATGTTTTTTAAAGTGGTAATAAAATATTCCACTATGATTTATCCAAAACATGTCAATTGAAATACTTTTCATTAAAATTTATTTTGATGTAATTTTTTCATATTAACTTAAGAAATAATTTTAAATGTATTTTCTATTTTAATAAATCATTTTGTTGAAATGAATTTTATCAAAGAAAATAAATTCCTTAATCATTTTCATATTTCCCAAAATTAAATATTATATTCATTCAACCAATGTAAATACACTAATGATATTCTAAAGAATATTTTGATGAATCATTATAAATAAATTAGAACACCAAATAGTACAAACTTTAAGCTTATGTTAGATAAATCTAGTCAATTTGATGGAAAATACAATTATTAAAGTATTCTTGGATTCCTATTTTAACTAAATTTGACCCATCAATACATCATTTTAAATTTATTACATTGTACTAATTTTAAATATAATCCAAATTGATAACATTTAAAATTATTCAAAATAAATTTTTTTATGGAACTAAAAACCATGGAATATTTTGTCCTATGGAATCTTTATTTGAACCTTCTTCTTTGGTTGATATGAATTTTAAATTACGTAGATAATATGAGAAGTTCATTAGTTGATATTTTCATCTATTACGAGTATCTTTGTTTTCATGGAGAATTATGATGATAAAATATATTGATATTTCTACTAATAGAGTGGAATACACCATCTGGGAGTTCCTGTCAAAAATTTATATGGATGGATATTATTTTCTTGGAATTTCAATTCACAAATTCTCCTATCACTATCCTGTGTGACAAGACTAATGTGGTTTGTATCACTTAATATCATTTCCAATATTCTCAAATGAAACACATTTCCATGTGATAACATTTCTTTCATATCACATTCAAAAACATGATATCATTATTAACATTGTTTTCATAAACCTATAAATTTTTTATATATCCACCAAACCTCCTACTGTTGATCACATTAAACAAATTAATGGTGAGTTCGATAAGATTATGAGTTGATAATTATATATTAATCAATGGTACTTTCTTTTAATTTTCATTTTTAAAAAAAGAATTTCAAATAAAATTATTTTAAAACATTTAAAAATTTCAAAAAAGTAATGATATTAAGTTACCAATAAAAAAACACTCATTTTTTGGATGAAAACAAGGGGATTTTTTTCCAGAATATATTCCTCAAGGAATTTTTCCTAATAACAGTTGAAATTTTTTTTGACCTATTCTCCATTCTAGGAATGGGGACGGGGCCATTACTACACACATAGATTTACCAACATGATGAAATTTATATGGATTATTTTTACTATATTTTATAAATGTTCATCATGTAAATATTTATAAATATTTTATAAGTATTTTATTTTATTTTATTGTTTTTTAATAACATATATTCTCTTTATATATCATCTTATTCATTGTTTTAGGAGGATATTATCATGTTTATATTTAAATGATCCTTGAGGATACAACCTTATTCAAATTTAATCTATCCAAAGGTATACTTTGAGATTTTTCAAAAACAAATCATTATAAATTATTTCAATATTCATTAATGATATTTTAATCATAATATTTATTAACTATATCACATTGTTAATTTTTTTTATAAAATATAAAATTAGGTCCTTTATTTTATTTTTATTATTTTATTTTTATTTTACTCGAATGAAAATTAATGATGATAAACAATGTTTTAAATTAAATCACAATTTTATCTTCAATCATATCTATGATTTCACTAATAGTATGAATCAGGGATATATGTTTTTTTATTTGGGAAAAATTATAGTTTTTGGTTGGTGATGTTCTAGTGGGGATAAATTTTATATTGTGGAGGTAGATTTAGGATGTATAATAATTCTATTGATAACACTTATTTAATGTAAATATTATTATATCCATAAAGTAAAACATTATTATATTTTGTGTTATTTTCTTATATTATTTTATTTATTTTATGATAGTGTTTTTTATAATAATTAGTTTTTTATTTATCACCTATTTTCGATATTAATGATACCAAACACATGAAAAAATGATTAATATTTTCATTTTAGTGATTTAAAAATGAACGTGATAAAATAATTTTATGATACTAGAATGACACATGAATAAGTATAAATAGAAATTTTTTACAATGGATTAATGTTATCATATCATTATAAATATTATGAATAAATTGGGGGTCTGCTTTGTGAATCCCTTAGATGTAGGAAATACTACCCAGCCAACCCATTTCCCTGATCTAGCCTTAGGCATGCCTAGTATATTCCGATGAAAGTGGGAGCCCATCCACAGCATGGTGGAAGAGTATTAGATATCTGATTGTAATAGACAAAACTAATCCATCCAAAAGTAAAACATTGACTATCCTATGGAGGTTAAAAACCAAATTATGGAACAAGAATAATTTAATTCAATATTATGTAGTCCAATAGCTTTCTAGTGAAAGCTATTGGGTAACCACAAGAGTCATGATAATAGCTCCCAGACTAACATTTATTATAGTCAAAATACATAGAATATAGTCATCAGTGAGATAAATATTCATAATCATTTAAATGAAATTACATAAAGTTTTAGAGGATATAAATATTTTATTTAGTGGCCTTATATTTGTATTTTCTCATAAAATGTCCATCGTTAATGTTATATGATCCTAAGTCTCCCTCTAAGAAAACAATATTCAAGGACGTCTCGTCTCAATTATAGTGTGTGTATGAATTGAAATATCTTATCACAACCCCATTTTATTCACATTCTCCCATAGATTTCAACATATTATTTATGATAATTGAGATAAATGTAAATTTTGATTACTTCATAAAAATCTTATCATCTTCCTATTTCTTATAAATTTGGTTCTCACATCCATTACTGTGGCATATTAGTTTTCCTCTCTATTTCCATTAACAATTTAATTGAATATTATTTTTTAGGTATCTATATTATTTATTAAGGAAATAGTTTCCATTTTAATTTAGGATTTATTATATAATATAAAGAGTGAGGGAATATTTTGGTATCTTGGATATAGTGCATGAAAAGGGACTAATATATTAAATCATCATTATATTGGGGTGGTAGATATATGGTATATTTTAGAACTATTTATGAAATTCATTAAAAACTATTTTTCCTAATTTAATTTATAAAATTTTAATTAAATTTCAGATTTTTCTTTAATTTAATTAATTTTTCAATAAATCAATTAACAGTTTGTCAAATTTATAATAGTATCATTTTTTTATATTTCAATTACCTTTATTCATTGATTATTTTATCATAAAATGTTTTTAATTT
The DNA here is from genome assembly GCA_963277665.1 of Viscum album. Taxonomy (NCBI): domain Eukaryota; kingdom Viridiplantae; phylum Streptophyta; class Magnoliopsida; order Santalales; family Viscaceae; genus Viscum; species Viscum album. Next base: position 265,694,590 of record OY728155.1, on the reverse strand, counting down.
CACAAATCATCTAAGAATATTTATTTTTAGATATTATTATTTTACTATGATTTGTTAATGGTAAATTCACCCCCCCCCCCTAAGTTCACTTTTACTCAACTCTGACTTAAACATAGTGGGATTTGATCATATGTTTGAAAATGTAGTAATATAGAATTTGAAATTTTAATAAGATATAATTTCTTATGGGATGTGGAATATGTTTTTTAGTCTATCATTTAAAAACAATGGATCCTATATTAAATAATTTGAGGCAATATTAGAAGGAATATTTTTCATCTTCATAGACCTGATACTCTCGCACGGAATATTTTATCGTTCCTTTATTATTTAGGGGAGTGAGAGAAGAAATAATTTTAATGAGAGAATAAAATTACCTTAAGATTGAGTACATAAAATATTTATAGTTGGATCCATTACAAGGGTTATAGGAATCACTATAGGTCCTAAAATAAAATGAATCAACACCAAAATAGTTTTTGTGTGGTTTATAAGAGGTGTTTCTCAACCTAAGTAAATTTTTATTTCTGGGAGATGTATGCCAACATAGAGAAGATGATGGGGGATGGGGTGTAAAATCATATGATGTAATAATTAATATTTTGGAATGGGTATCAAGAACAAGTGATTGAAATTAGTGGAATTTAAATATTATTATATGATATGATAATGGTATGTGAAAAACATCAATCAAAAAATATTAATCGAGAAAATATGGATGAAATAAAACATGATGAGGATGAGTAAAAATAGTTATTGTAATAATGGGTTCTCCAATAGTACTATTTTGGTACATATATTTAATGGATATTCTCATCTGAATGGAAACAAGACACTAATTAGAAGGCCATATATGGAATCAAGAATTCCATTACCAAGTGAACGTGCCCTTTTTTGAGCCCAATGACCTCATTGCTAATATATAATAAAAAATTAAGAAGATTAAAACTCCAATGATATGATGTGGTAATTATGGAGAAATTGATATTCAATTAGGGTTTGAATAACCTAAATGTGAAACCATTATGAATTGAAGACACACATGGTTTCATGAGATATAAAGAAAAATAGAATAATTATCAACCCAATGTAATAGGATTTTATTATTATTATTTAGAGATGTCATTTTAGTTAATTAAAATTTATTTATGTCATAGCATAAACTCATTCACTGGGGGGAAATGATTTTCACATACAGTTTCCTAGACTAGTGGGTCTAGTAAGAGTATCATGACTTTTTTAAGGATATGTTTTAGTCCTTAAAACATTTTATCTTTTTTTAAATCACTATACCTTTTTACTAATACATGGTTGTGAAAGAAATAGCATGTGAAGAGTAAAATATTTCATAGGAACCCCTCTATAGGTTCTAAACCAACTGAACAATTATATTTCATTCATTTGTTCTTCATGTACATAAAATATATAATATTGTTAGTGTTGTTCCCTTAAAATGTTTGATGCTACTGTTGTATTCATTAAATAATTTTTATTAATAAAATTAAATGTAAATCATCAATATGGAATAATTTTTTAAAGACTATATAAAAATTGATCTTGAAATAGATTAGTTATTTTTTTATGGAATGACTAAATTTTTTTGGAAGTTGATGATTGATATGATAGTGATGGAAAACATTTATAGTTATAAATTTCACGTGATAAAATATTTTCAACGTGGTTTATATTCCTTAAAGAAGTTACATGTATTATTCATATTATGTCAAAGCATAAAATATATTGAAGCTATTTGAATATACATTTGAATAAAATATTTATTAGGCCAATGTGACGAAGAGATAACAAAGAAGTGGAGTTCTATAAAAGTAAAACATGAGTATTTATTTACTAATATGTTCTTCATAATAATATAAAATGGTTTTAGAATTATTTTAGTAAATTAAATTATTATTTAGATGTATTCTAGAGTGGTTTTTCGTATTCTTGATGGATAAATATTGGTTTGAAGTCATTCAACGTTGTAATGAATTAATATTTTATTTGAGAGATAAAATTGAATAATTTATTACATTTTTAGATCTATGCATGAGGTATATAGGGGTGCATATGAGTAATCCAATGTAGTGTATAAATAATTTAGGGTTTTACATATGTGAATTCAAACTCTTCATATGTTTTAGTCATAGTTTCATATGATTTATTTTCCGCAATATAAGATTCATTTCAAATCATAAGCTAAAAATTGAAAATAAAATGAAATATAAATAAGATTATTTTGATAGTGTTCATTAGTAAATTGAATCTCCATACATGTAACAAAATAATTTGAAACGTTATATTTGATTCATGGCATATTTTGTATGAGACATATAAAACTACGTATGATTCAATAAATACTTATAACAATTTGGGGAATTGGTTTGGTGGAAATGCTATTTTATAGAAATACAAACTCTGAATAATAAATTATTTAAGATGATGCCAGTGTAGTTCAATAATATGGTAATATTCATGAATAATAGTGAATAAATGTTTAAATATTTATTTGTATAAGAATTAAGATTATAAATAAATGGAAAAAATAAATTAATGATTCTTCCAGAACAATACAGATATTCTTGAGTTGATACTTGAAGTTGATCATTAGATCATAATGCATTGTTAACTGAGCTAAATTAGTGAGGTAGAGATCTTAAATTCATAATTGGGGGTAAAATTTTAATGAAATGGAAATCGTTAAATTTATTAAAACATAAAATGAGCACCTTTTGAATCTCATTATATATATAGATATATTAGCTAAAATAATTTAGGAATTTCATATAAAGTTACCAAGTTTTTTAAATATAAAAATTTAATTTGGTAATCTAATGAAATAATTATGATAATGAAGTTTCTATTATGAAATTATAATTTAGAGAAAGATGAATGTTGTATTCAATTCAAGTGATCTATTATGATGTAAGGTGTGTTTCCACACTTGGAGTTATGTTGTTAGTATATATTTTATAAATAGATTGGGAGAATAATGAGTTCATGTTGTAGAGATATTTTGATAAGAAACGATCTACCATTATGATGTAGAAAATAAATGGATATTTATTCAGATTAGTATCAAAAAATTGAACAAAATTAATGAAATCTAGTATTGTTTTTTTGAGTCACTAATTTGTTAAAGGGTGGTAATGATGGATCATGGAATGTGAAATGTTCATGACATTAATTTATTATTCCTACCCGAATTCCTTAAATTTTACTTGTTTTAATAAATGTATGTAGACACCATTAAAATATAACAGGTGATTTATACAATTTTAGTATGCATGCATCTTGGGAGAAATGAGATTTGATATAGAAAATAAAACATAGAACTCTCAAGAAGATTGATATAGTTGTGAATTGAGGAAGTCAAGTAACAAAATATATAAAATAAATAACTCAATTAATAAGAATTATTTTATTATATATTAAAGAAAATATGAATTGAATTATCCGTATGAATAATGACAAATCATTTGAAAATTTGATAAGAACTATAGAAATGATTTCTAGTGATGGTGGTAAGATATCATCATTTTCTAGTCTCATCACTCATTGATTTTTTCATTAAACTTTTATTTTATTTGTGTTGACATAATAAAAATATTTTTTATGAATAATGGCATTCTTGGGTTCCAATGAAATCTAATAATGAGTTAAGAGTATCTACGAGGAGGGATTTGTTGGATAAAATGACAAAATATTCAGGGATGTAGGCTTGTTTGTTTTAATGAACTGAAGGAATAAATGGTTTAAATGTTTAATGAGTTCTTGCTGAGAATTATAAACATTAAAATTTGGTTGGATTATTTAAAATTAAAATGGGTAGAAAAATCAACTATAGAACATTTAAATGTCAAGTAATTTGACAAGGGGTTTAATTAAAAAAATCTGAGGTGATTGGATTTTCACTATATTCAATTAAGAACAATGACTTGACTTATACTCATATTAAAAAATGTTGAAATGTCTGACATCCTATTTTAAACATCCTTTGAGGGTGAATTATCATTTTTTAGAGGTATCACTTCTCCCCTCGACCATATGGATTTCTCCAGATGTTTTTTTTGTGATAACTCTCCTTCTGGATGTATTCTTTATATGAGTAATCCCTAGGAGTTCTATTTAGTTAGGTTTCATCATTATGTTCCTTCTTCTAAAACCATTGTGGTGAAATACGTTGGACAATTAAACTATTTGTATTGATCTTGAGCCGTTTTGATCTACTAATCTTTTTGAAATCATCGAAAACTTCTTTTTCATGGGTGGTGGGCATTGGAATCATTTTTTCATCAATTTTTAATGGTTGAGGTATAAATAATTACTCTATTTTTTGATTATTAGCATGATTTTTCAATATAGTTATTACTCCATCATTACATGTGCCGAAATTAATTAAATAAAGAAATATAATCATTCATTAATTACCATTGGTTTCAAATGGATTTTTAACTGGATTATAGATTCCCATGGGGTGAGAGAAATATGATTATAATTGAATTAGAAAATATATTAATGTTTCTTTAGCATGACATGTGACCAAGGGAGATTACTTGTTTTAGAATCCTTGGATTGTATCTTTATTATTATTGATTTAATTTATAATCATAATTGAATTAAATTGAATGTGACATATCAAAGAATAATTTTCATTCTCATAATTAACAATTCATTATTTTGTTGTTATATTATAATAATCATTCTGTATGATAGGGATTTTGTTCCATAATGTAATGGTTATATATCAATATCAACCATAGAACATTAACACTTAAATGTTGCTATACTGATATTGAGTGGCCTCTGCCTAGAGCCATTCTATAATTCCTACATAGAGTTGTACATGCCTTGTCCCATTATTTAATGCTTATTTGAAATTTTTTTGGATTCAATAATACTTATAGAGATTTGACTCAGATTATTGTTATTATAAATCGTTCATATGGCTATAGTAGGTATGATCTTATGACATTCTCATATATGTTTGGGTATGGCACTGAAGTAGTTTATATTACCTTGTCATATGGTCTTGGTTTTCACGGTCTTATGAAATGATCCAAGATATTCAAGCATGGTTCCTAAGAAAGTTGTTTTTTCTTTTTGATATGGTTATGGTTGTCTTGACCATCATACATTCTCAATGATAATTTGTCATATAGAAAAAATAGGTTTTGATGTATTTAATTAATTGTTATATCAATTAATAAACCTGGTAATCGATTTCTTATCTAAACATCTTATTAAAAAAAATTTGTTTATAAATATTGGTGTTATCCATTTGAGTTAATTCCCAACTTCTTAATATTATTATTTTGTAACACCCCAAGCTTCAAAGGTATTTTTACTTTTGAATAATGTAATAGCTTGCATTGTATGCAACTTCGAGATTTTAACACACCACGACCAATCAAACTAGCCGTTATAAATAGTGATACCAAATTTTTAAAATTATAAAAAATTTATTTTTCAAAATGAAATTCATTTTTGAATAAATAATATAAAAATTATCTTAGGTTTAATTTTTTGTATTTTTCTGAAAAGTTTCTATTTATGATGAATAGTGAAAAACACTGCATTATTGTTTAAAACCGAATTTTTATTTAAATAATTAATTATTTTATTTAAATATATTTTAGGTCAAAATAGATACATAATACATATATATGTTCAATGTAATTCATTTGAATCATTTTTTAATATTATTATATATATATATAAATTTAATTTAATTTTTCACTGTCTTTTACCCACCTCCTAGGAGAATTTGAAAATTCGCATAAAACATAATTTTACCACTCCTCTGAGTGGAATTTCAAAAATATGATAGAAAAAATTGATATCAGTAAGAAAAATGTGGTTCAATAAGATGAAAATATTTTTTTGTGATTAATAACATTTTACTTATATTTACCACGGTTAAAAGTAGATAGGGTAATTGAGGGTAAAAATTATATTATTCTTACCATGAAATGTGTACTAATTCTATTGTATAAGTTTAATTAGAACAAAAGAAACCTTAGGAATAAAATATGATCCTTTAGGTCAACATGGATTAGATTTGGGCATTTATTATTAGTTTATTTAAAGAAGAGTTAAAAGAGTTAAAATACAAGTTTAATTACTAAACGATTTATAATATAGGGTTATAGATATGATAAATTTGACTATAAACATTTATTTTAAAGATAAAAATATTTACTACAAAATGATATTTTATTTATAATTTTTAAACATTTTATAATTTAATTTATTTGACGTAGTAATTACCTTAATAATTAAATATTAAAATAATTGATATTATAAATGTCCAAATAAATGTAATTTGAGTCTTTTGATGAATTCCAAAAAATTTCTAAGTTAATATGACATGTTAGGATTGAACATATGAATTTAGTCTGAAGTAATAAAAAAATTTCAGACTTTTTAAAAAATCATTTATTTAATAATGGAAAAATTGACATAAAAGAGTTTTTCAAACAAATATTATATATTTAATTGATATAGTATTCCTAGAACTATAAGTATTATACAATTGAGTTATATAAGGTTATATATATTAATAATTAACCACTAGGGGTTCACTGGGCTTGTTATAGTAATTTTATTAACCATATAATGTAAAAATACAAAGAGGCATGGTAAATGTCAAACTATTTAACTAAGAGTTAAATCTAAAAGATAAGGTCAAAATAGTAACCTAAACTTGTCTAAAACCTATTGGTTGACAGGATTTCAACCCATCCCCACCATATCATCGAAATAAATAATTTGTTTCTATTATAAACCAAAAATTATTTAATTATAAAATAATATTTCAATCATTCCCTATGGTGCCCCTCACCCCTCTTATAACAGGGCACTTCCCCTTATCGAAAATTCACACCTCCAAAGCCATTTGGCTCGGCCAAACCCTTCCCAAATATCTTCTGAACCATCCTCCCTTCATTCTAGAGGCCTTATTTGGATCATAATGCCGACCTATGGATCCATTTTGATCAAATCAAAATGACGAAACCGAAGAAGAGGTAAATATCTCACTACCTCTTTCATGTTATTTTCTTCTTCCACTTCCTCTTTCTTTTTCATTTCCATTATAAAATAATAACTCCAGTATCTTCTATATACTATGATGTTATTATAAAAATGTTACAACATTATTCATTATTTTATCCATACTATGAATAACATGTCACCATGCATGCGTACGTATGACATACCGTCTCCATGTCATGGTGTAGTTGTAATTCAACACATTATTATTTGGATGGGTATAATAATTGATGTAAATAATTGATATAACATGTTAATTATTCTTTATATATAATATACAATCTGTTTACTTATGATTTTTATTACAAAATAATGATATTGTCACTCGTTTGTACATACAGATTATCATCTCCATGAACACGATGAGATTCATTCCACATTGTAATCCTTCAAGATTAATTTTCATGTGATGATTAACAATTGTTGGCACTAAAATTTTGGAAAAAGAAGAGGCCCAGTGAACTGCATCGCAAAGCCCCTTCATAGATTTCCACAGCACCGTGGCCACCGCGAAGCAAGGAAGCGGGAGGCTCCACTAACGCTTTTAACGTTCACGTCCCCACCGCAAAGCAATGAGGCGGGAGGCTCTGTGAACACATTTGAAGTTTGTGACCCCGCCACGAAGCAAGGAGGCAGGATGCTCCGCAAACTCATTTGACGTTTGTGAGCCCTTCACAAATCAAGGAGGAGGGACACTCCGCGACTGCTTTTGATGTTCACAAGCCCGCCGTGAAGCCACCATGCCCCTCTTCGCATCGTGTGAGCCCCGCTCTGCGACGCCTCTTGCCTATAAATACTGGGCTCCCTTGAGCTCCTGGGATGGAATATTTGACCTTTAGGCTTCCCAGATCACAAATCATGAAGCATCCTTCCGCTCTACGAACCATGAGCTGGGTGAGGTACTTCTGCTCCACGAAGTGCCTCCCCTTCATCCCGTTTTGATCCCCTCATCCGAGAGGGATGCCCTTCGTGAAACCTAAGGGTCTTCACGAAGGAAGGGGATCCCCAAGGGGACCCGGGTCATCACAGAGCGTTTATGCTTCACGAAACACCCTTTATGTACACATGGTCAACATGGTATGGAAGGGTCACTGTATTTCGTGAAGCAAATCGCTTCCTGACACCTTGCTTCGTGAGGCACCTTTGCTTCACGAGGATGTACTCCGCGAATTCTCATCCGCTTCGTGAATCACCTACCATTTTCACCTTTTCCCCTTGCTAAAGCTAAGGCACCCCATGTCTCTAAGTACACCCCTTTGCAAGTGCCCTCCTCCACGCGGAGCAACAGAGCCCCACAAGGCCCCATCCTATGGAACCCTCTGCTTTGTAAACCCTTTTCCCGTGTGACCATCCAGGTTTTCAAGATGTGACATCAATGTCCCTTAGAAGGTTATGTCCATTGCATTGTTTCGCCTAATTCTTCCTCGCATAGGCATGATAATGGCTATTGCTACTTCACATAACCACTCTAACGTGGACCCCTTGTTGTTTCACTCTGTGACACCCCCTCAGTACGGCATTTCCAGTGCCTTCCATCCTACAAGGAGCAGTTGGTACCGGTCATTTAATCCCTAGGGGTGTGGAGAAAACCCACCTTATTCGAGCTACAGGACGTTAAACTACCAAGCACCATTGTCCTCAGCAATGAAGTTAAACTGTGACTTGGCCATGTGCCTCACATGTAGGGTCCCTCCACCATGGACATTCTCTACACCCCCTGGTCTCCACAGGGATGACATCCTCTTTCATGGAGTTGCTTGTGTCCACGGTGAAGGGTAGCCATCTTGGTGTAAGCCCCTAGATTTTCTTGCAGGAGGCAGTACCCATGATCCTCCTAACATCCTTGGAGCCAAGTCCAGTGGAGGGCATGATAGGGAACGGGGCTCCTCCTTTCATCGGTCCCAAATACCTTTCCCATTGCACTTTGTTTCCATCGGGCCTCCATCTTAGAGCAAGACCCAATTTTTCTCTCCCTGGGTTTCCCCGTTCATAATCCCCTTTTCACATCCCACAGATGCACCCTTCACAACATGGTCGTCATTCCTTTGCTGCCTCTTGTTTCTCACACCAAGCATGACTCGCGTGGGCTTAGAGTAAGCATCGACCATGACATCACCCTTGTCCCTCGTGACATTAAACTGTATTTCACTTCTATCCTACTTGAAGTTAAACCGTATTTCACCCTGTCCTGCATGACATTAACTGTATTCCACCCCATCCCGAACTATGCGGACTTTGATCCATGTCATGGCATAATACGTAGGAATCCAAATGAGGATCAAGCCCACCATCTGGTTATTCTGACCATCGGTTCCCCACCACACCATTTGAACTATGTGTTCTTTGATCCATGTCAAGGCATGGTACGTAGGAAGCCTCAACAAGGTACAAGCCCAACAACAATTGGCCCCGACTGTCTCTGTGTCGGTGTGCCAAGACCCTTTCCCAAACTATGAGGAATTTGATCCATGTAAAGTCATTTTATGTAGGAAGCCTCAAGAGGTTCAAGACCAACACCCATTGGACCCACCGGTCCATCTTCATGTTGGTTCTCCGACACCCCCTATCCCGAACTATGAGGACATTGATCCATGTCAAAGCATGGTACGTAGGAAGCCTCACGAAGTTCAATCCCAACACCCATAGGACCCCTGATCCATCTTCATGTCAGTTCACTAGTATCTATTATGACTAATGTGGTATTTGATTCATGTCAAGGCATGGTACGTAGAGGCCTCCCTGAGGTTCAAGACCACCACTAACTAGTCGTTCCGGCCCCATTTATGTCATTTCACCAACACCTTGGGAAACCTAGAGTGTAAGCCCCACACCCTTCTAAACTACATGGACTTTGATCCATGTCATGTCATGGTACGTACGAATCCTACATGAGGTTCAATCCCACTACCCATTGGTCGCTCCGACCGCCCTCCATGTCGGTTCGGCCCGTCCCACATGACGTTAAACTATATTCTCCATCTAAACTACATGGTCATTGATCCATGTCAAGGCATGGTACGTAGAAAGCCTCCCTGAGGTTCAATCCCACCACCTGGTCATTACAACCTCCTTCACGGCCGTTCGACTCCATCTAGCCGTAATCTGTTGCAACCTCATTCGGAAGTATGCCATTTTCAACCTCATTCGACGGTAATTCGTCGCCAGATGAACTACGTAGACTTTGATTCCCTTTCACGGGGATACGTAGGATGTCTCTTCAAGGCTCGAGCCCAAAACCATCGTCCATCTTCATTCTTACTCGGGCCGCCACATCCCGGTGAGATCGTGCCACCTTAGTCCCTCCCACAACATTCGAGAATCCGCCCATGTGCGGGCTCTAACATCGGTGTTCCCTCCAGGGGGTTCCTCTATCTGATCCACTCAAATCAGTGTTCTTATCTATCCGATCTGTCTCAGCTGGACATTAAACTTGTTTCATACCCTATGTTAAACACATGAACTAGAGGAAAACCTCAGGCACATGCCTATGGTATATGATTCCCCATGTTCGATGTGGGATGCCTCGGGCTTCCGCGACCTCGAGAAGCCCTATAATAATGGATAGAAGAGAGACACACCAATCCCCAACATCCAGACATGCCATTGATTCCTAGCGTGACTACACCCCTAACCGAAGGATTCTTCCTGGACCGAACCCCTTAGAATGTCCAGACAAAAGTATCATAATTAACTGGTGTCCATGAATATATGGCTCCGAGAATAGTTTCACGAACCACGTGTTAAATCTATGAGGGATACCCGAACTAGATGAAGAGTTCTGAGGAGAAATCCATGGAAGGAAAAACGGACATCCCATCATCCCATTTTGATCAAGGAGAATACATCCCGGAACAAGGAACGGATTTCACCCACCTTTGGAAAGCTGGAATGATTGGTAACAATGTTGTGCATGTCGCACTCAAGCACACCGACGTGCACCCCCTAGTGAAAGCGTCAGAAACAGAAATGGTGAACGTGACAGGAATGTTCTTCTCCTTAATATGGATATTAGTAGAACTCGGGGAATCAATTGATTAACATGTCACTGAATCCAGCTATCCAACGCTGGGGCCCGCTAAGAAAATAGTGGGCTTGGCGTGAAACTCTCCAGAAGTTGGGGAAGTAGAAAGTAGGACATCCCGTTTTGCAATGTTGTCTGCGTGGATCCCTCTTTCCAGTCATGGAAGGCTGGATGGCACTAGGGCATTGGTCGTCAATTCCTTTTTTCCTTTCAGCACTGATGAGTTTATCTCTCTATTCCCCAGGAATCAGGTTTCTACCACATGAATGCGATCACCACCCGCCCACCTATGCAGGGGCAGGGGCAACGCCAGCACATCTGCTCCATGTGGCTTCACCACTTCCGCAATGTCTTCTGTGTCCACGACTGTGGGGTGACCATGCCCTATCACCCCATTGTAAGTTATCCAACGAAGTGTAATTTAAGAACTCGTACATCGTTACGAGGCGGAGGGCATAATCCCAACCCAGGATATGGCCCGCCTAGACATGGAGGCATCCAGGACCCGCCATCAACGCCACCCCTGAGGGCCGCACAGGGAGCCACCGCTCCCCACCCCAACATTCAATTGTTTCGAGAGCCTGTACTCAGAGTGCTTTGACAACTCCTTGCCTTACGCTGATGAGTTGGGTGACGTCTAGCCCAGCCAGGTAAGAGTCTCAATCCAGAGGCTCACAGTGAGGGCCCCCACCTGACCGCATCAACACCACCGCCTAGCCTTGCCAGAGGATCAGGTAAGCTAAGAACGTGCACCACTAGCACCGGCTCACCTGACCCAACGCCAGCGTCGGGCACAAGCTGAGGATGCCTGTCAAGGGTCGCCAACGTCGATGGCTATGGTGGACTGAGCCATCGCCGAAGCATATCATCATGTCGCATCAAACACTGAGCATGGGCACTCATACGGACAATCGGGATCAAGGCTCCAACAACCCCATGGGCAGGTTGGGTCAACTCTTCTGGTTTCAGGCATAAGCGGGGGTCACCGTGAACCAACCCGCAGTGATTCCACCCTCGTACGGAGGTCCTCCCCATACCACTAACACAGAGAGCATGGGTCTTCCCCACTTCTAGACTCATTATGGAGGACTGAGCCATGCTACCCCCAATCCGAATAAAGATCTACCCCGCGGCAGTGATGTTTGGTATGGAAGCCTCTCACGTGCCCATCACACTGGGTATAGAGCCCTTCCTCCTGCCCCCATCCATCGACATGGAGATGTTACCCATATGGTCCAATGTGGGGATCCTCCCTAAAACCTCTCCGTAGTTGGAGAAGGTCCTCCTCACCTCAGCAACCAGAGGGGTGAAGGCCAACCTCACTCCACCCACACCAAGAATAAAAGTCGTCCCCCTGCTCCCGCCAGTTCCGGAAGAGGTTCCACCCACTCAGGTTTTATTAATGGAGTTCCTCTCCATGTACCCTTCATCATTTGTCGCGGTGCTCCTTGCACTCCGGCTGTCTCATGTGGAAACTCTCTTCGCCCTGGCACTAGTGTGGCCGAAGGACCACATGTCAGAAATCAGAACCATCCTGAGGAGCCACCTAGGGGCTGGAAGGAAGGTCATCACTGCCACAAGAAGAATCCTGGTAAGGCCTGGACGGAGATCAAACTGTTCTGCTTCTCAGACTCTGAAGTAGAGTGCGACTCAGCTCACGAACCCTCCCCTCGCTCATCCGAGTCCAGGGTTAGGGTAGGGATGAGGCACATTAGCCTGGTGCTCCCGAAATGTGAGGTCTACAGTATTCCCGCCTCCCTCTACAGGTTTATCCAGGTGGAAGAAAATCTGGTGACCCCACAGGTTACGGTTGTGCAGTCACCACCATCATTACCGGAAGCGCTTTCTACCTCCACAAGAGATCATGAAGAGCTATTCTGGGGACCAATGGTGGGCTAATAGTAGTGCGATCTACCACCGGCAGCCCTGGCCCCTAATCCAGGAATGGTGGCTGTCGGCCCATCCTATCGTGACATTGCGGCCAGGTCCCTACACACTTCGGAGGACAGATCGAGAATCGGTGTCCAGTCAGCCCGTTCGCCGTATTCTCCATCGACCAACCTATTGTCCCAGGGGTCTTCCCTAGTACTGTTGCAAGTTCCTCAACCACCCCCAGTTGGAGAGTGGGAAATCAAGGGCCAAACCCTGAATTTGAGCCGAGGAGCGTCCGGAGCATCCTTGCAGCGGACCACTTCCCCGAGAAGTTCTGGTCCGCAGCAACGAGGGATTTCTACATACTTAAGTCCCACACATCATATGAAGTTGTTTGTTTCCGCTACACCCTATGGGAGACACATTTCAGTCTCTTTCATCAGTTCGTGTTATATCCAAGGAGCCAAGCACATTTTGATGACATCAGCGAGCAGTACCATCTAGTCGATCTGTCTGCACTCCCTATGGTCCGGTGCCCCGAGTCACCAGGCCATCGTGAGGCCCTCCAGCGGCAATGCGTTCAGAGAATTAAGGTAGTCTATAATATTATCAGGGAGGCTACCCCCCACGTGCAAGTCTATGGCTGGGGGCAGTCCCTCCTCTTCAGCCCTCTTCTACAACAGCCCGACTTGCTATGTGATATTGAGGGCATGCCCCCGGGAAGGGTCACAGTCCACATGGTTGATGTCATGGACAAGGAGGATGATATAGCATTTCTCGATGCATACATACCCTCTGAGGGTGTACCACAACTATTATACCCTTCAGGGAGGATTAGAAATCAGCAGAGGAACTTCCTGGGTCTCCCTGCGCCCACCAAGAAGTTGGTACTCATCCAGAATGATTGTAAGGGTAAAGAGCATGTCGGAGCTGTCAAGCACTCTGACCAGTCCCCCTTAGTGCAAAAGATGGAGGAGGATCCCGAGAAGGTCGCGTTGCACCAGAAAATTGATGAGCAGAATAATTTGGTCGACGAACTCCTAGTTGAATGCACTCTAGAGTGACGACCTGACTATGGTGATCCTAGGATGGGGCAGCAGGGGCAGGAACAACTTCCCCCCGGTGAGATGCCTCCGAGAAACCCTAATCATACCACTCCCATAGATAGGTCTAAAGCCGGAACTCACAAAAAGAGGGCTTAGTATGTCTCACTAAGCCCTCCCAAGTGGCATGACAATCCTAGGAATTTGGCCCGAGTTCCCCCAGCTTCCCCACAGGCCACTCCACTAGTCGCTCCACGAGCCACTGAACCCGTCTACCATGTCAAAGATCCCAGCAACACACTCGTGATTAGTGATGGAATCAAGATAGGGACCCCCACCCGGATGATCCTATGGCGGCACTCACAGTCTGACTTAAGGCATTGGAAACACGGATGGTGCCAATCCCACCAAATGGAAAAGCCATATCCGAACTAGGTGGATGATATGCCAGTGCCACAGGGTTTCAGGAATCCCACATTCTCCCCATTTAATGGGACAGGGGACCTTCCACAACATCTATCCTACTTTAACTCGAGTTTTGGGCCTATGTTAGGGACCCCAGTGCAGCAGGAGGCCACCAAGATCTGGTGTTTTGTTCAGATGTTGGAGGGTCCGGCAATCATCTAGTATAGCCAGCTCCCCATCGGATTTATGACCAACTAAGAGGACCTTTGCAGGAAATTTATCTACCAGTTCAGCTTTACCACCTGGAATACCAGCATCGAAGACCACTTCATGTTCAAGAAATGGCCTGATGAGCAAGTCACGGACTTAATCACCTGGTGGAAGGGGCACACATACTCCCTCGACATGCCACTAACACAGGAGAAATTACGAACGATGTGCATAGTAAATATCAGGACGAAACTGGTTCTCTCCCTGATCACTTAGAACAATATTTGAGGGTTACAAAACATCTTAGATATGGCTCAACGCCTTGAAGAAGATCTGTAACAGGATAGTCAAGCATGTCTACTGCCCCCTGTGATCCCAAAAAGGAGGGCTTCTAGAGCCGAGCCCTCCACGGTGGCCAAAATAGAAGCCCCTAGGCAGCTAGAATTTCTACCAGTAGCACCGGCCCCGTAGCCTCACAGATTCCCTCCACCTATGGCATAGCCTCTGTCACTACAGCGTCCTCAGAATTGGCAGGCGCTCCTGCGTAATGCGCTGCCACCGCCCAGGCGAGACAATCAGGGTCCACCTCCTCAACAGACCCCTCTGGGTCCTCGTTAAGGCCATCCTCCAAGGGCTCCCAAACCGGAAATAAGTCACCAAACTTACTTGATTAGTGAGAATGAGGTCCCCAGTTACTTCCATTGCACTGTAGAGCAGGGGATTTTACGCTTTCCTGAGTGTAGAAGGCCGACAGAAGTGAATCTCACCAATCACCCTAACTACTTCCCCTATCATCGTATTCCAGGGCACACCCTCAAACAGTGTAATGTATATAAGGGAGGGATCCAATACCAAGTCGATAACCACCAAGTCAGGTTGGTCCTGGACTCGGCACAAGTGGCGAGTGTCTTTGTGAGGTCAGATAGTAGTAGCGATAGTGAAGGTGAGTAGCAGCAGGTCCCCAGCCGCAGATCTGAGAAGTATGATGAATGGATGGCTCGCAAAACAGTTACTCTTACCCATGATATCATTGTTGAATTCCTGAATCAGATAGAGTCTTCAGAAGTTGTGAACCCCACCTCTACATCATCATCTCAGCTGGCCTCTTCCCAGAAGAGCAAGCATCATTAGCTCAAGAAAAAACAACGCACCCCACAAATTTCATCATCACCATGCACTCTCGGCGACTTCATACCCCCTGAGATGGGGATCCCCCACAGAATCTACCCAGTGGTGGATGATTTTTAAAGTTTTAGTCAAGGGTACTCTTCGGTTAACACCATCAAGTTGGTGAACCTCTATATGACTCCCGGCGAGGGGGAACACCAGGTGAACCTCCCCAACATCCCTAGTCGACGCCAATTTCAGTGGAGCCACGAGTATATGGGTCATCGGGGCATGCTAGTCGGCACCTCCAGCCAGTCCGTGCATGTCACCGAGACCAGACAGCAGGCCTAGTGCAGAGCTCAGCACTCCAAGCCTCTTCATCCAGCATCGTCAGGATCGCCTCCACCACCGTTTGTGCTACTAGATCAGTCAGAGCCACTTTGGCCATACCGCGACCAGCTTCGCCCCACTACAGGTCATCCTCAGTCGTTCAGACCTCATCCAGCAGCTACTCATCAGTTTTCGACTAGTGACTAGTGGAACGTGCCCAACACCAGCCAGTTGTCGGTCCGGTCGACAGGGCCCGCCATGCCACCAATCTTACTGTGGCATCATGTAATTAGAAGTTTGCTCCTGGAACAAAAGTATTATGTTCTCAAGAATCTCATTGGCATACATGTGATATTATCTATCCTTGAACCCCTTAGCCTATCATCAAATATGCATGAGGCCCTCGCTGAGGCTTCCAGGAGCCCCCTCCTGTTTGAGACAGAGGTAGAAGCTGCATAAGCCTTTCAGGATGAAGAAGTTGAGACTGCCAAATTCTAGACCATCATTTCATTCTCCGGTGAGGATGAAGGCTCTCCCATATTGGGTCACATCCAACCGTTGTATATCACCGGCCAATTTAACGGTGTGGAGGTTTTTCATTGTCTCATTGAAACTAGATCTGGCATCAACCTTATCCTGTCACAGACACTATGGAAGTCGGGGTTATCCAAGGATGACTTGACCCCCTCCAATTTAAGGATCCAGGGATATGAGAGGACAGAGTAGACCCCGGTTGGCAATATCTGTCTGAAGCCCCAGTTCGGTGGCCTAGTTGACAGCACCAAGTTCATGGTTGTCTCCCATGACAGCGTGTATAATGCATTGATGGGAAGACCATGTCTCTACTTGCATGCGGCGATCCCCTCATCATACCACCAATGCCTCATGTACTCCCTTAATGGTTGAGTATATGTACTCCATGGTGATGCATCTCCTTTTTCCTTTTGTGACGCTCGTTATCTGGATGATGACTATTATAAGAGTAAAGAAAAAGTAGACTCTTGAAAGTGAGGTTGACCCTATCCAGGTCACAAGTGACCCCTAGGCAGGTCTGGATGATGCCTACCTCTTCCCAATCCATCAATTAGAGGCCACGACTCCTGACACGGGGAAATGATTTTTTGTCTCTGATATGAGAAGACTGCATATTTCCAAGTCCAAGAGATAGTGGAAAATCACCTCGTACTCCAACACAAACTAGGAACAGGTGATCCTACGACTTCCTACCCCCATAAGATATCGGGACGTCCACCCCATGGAAACGGCAGTATGCCATACATGTCTATTCTTCCGGGGTGGAATTAACCGGCTCAATCCGATTCGCCACTATTTCTTTGATGTCATCAAGAGTGGCCCCTTGGGCCAAAGACCAGATGTGATCGGATCGACTGCCTTTGTCACTATGGTCTCAGCGGTGCATGAATCTCCTGATACATAGTCCACTATTGTCCAGGCTAGTAGGAGCCTCCAATCAGGTTCTTCTGACCTAGGGGAAGCTCCACACGCAGGGAATCCCTCCTCCACAAGTGAAGGAGAGGATCTGGAGGATTCTCCCCCCACCTTTGAAGAAGGCGTCTCTACCACGGTCGATGAACTGGTACAGGTGAACCTTGGTAGCAAGGTAGATCAGATACCCACATTGATCAGTGGTTCCATGTCCCTCGAGGAGCATCAGCGGTATGTGGACTTCCTTAAAACAGCACAGTGACATGTTCTCCTAGAGTTATGATGAGATTATAGGACTAGATCCTCAGGTATCCTTACACTGCCTCGGTCTCCCAACAGACCATTGCGGATTCAAGCAGCCTCCCAGAAAGATGCACCATTCTCTTTGTGCCATGGTTGAGGCTGATGTTGACAAGCTCATCAGAGCCAACTTCAACAAGGAGGTCCAGTACCCCAAGTGGCTAGACAACATTGAGCCAGTCAGAAAGAAGAACAGACATATCAGAGTCTGTATCAACATCCTAGATCTCAACCTTCACTGTCTGAAGGATGCTTTTCCCCTTCCGGTGACAAAATTGTTAATCAAAACTATGTCCAGGTTCCAAGCCCTCTCCTTTATGGATGGTTACTCTAGATATAATCAGATCTGGATGGCCCCCGAGGATGAAGAGTCCACATATTTCAGGGCGGCCCAAGGTACATTTTGTAACCAAGTTATTCCCCTTGTCCTGGAGAATGCAGGTGACACCTATCAACGGGCCATGTATCGCATATTCAAGCCAATCCTCAGGAGATTGGTGGAATGTTATGTGAACGATCTTGTGATAAAATCTCTCCAGCACCTGGACCATCTCAAGAAACTTTAGAAAGTTTTCGTCTTCCTATGTTCTTGCCAATTGAAGATGAACCCGTTGAAGTGTGCCTTCGAGGTCACTTCCGGGAAGTTTCTTGGCCATGTATTCAGGTACTGATGCATCGAGATCGACCTAGAGAAGATCAAGTAAATCAGCCAGATGCCTTCCCCGAGCAATATCTGAGAGCTTCGAGGTTTTAAAGGCCACTTAGCCTACATATGCCAATTCATTGCGTATCTGGCTAGAAAGTGTAAGCCTTTTTCTCGGATAATAATGAAAGGCTCTTCCAACGAATGGGACGAAGAGTTCCACACCGCGTTTGAGGAAATAAAGTAGTACTTTCTCTAGCCTCCGGTCTCAATTCCACCCATCTACGGTACACAGATAATCCTGTACATGACTACCCTGGGCTGATCCCTCGGTGCTCTTCTTGCCCAGAAGAACAACGAGGGGGCAGAGAACAGTCTCTCCTACCTTATCCGCATGATTCTCGATACAAAGACCAGATACTCCCCCATCGAGAAGAGTTACCTTGCGCTCATATTTGTTGTGCATAAGTTGCGAGATTACCTATAGCACCATGAAGTACATCTGGTCTCTTGGGTAGAACCATTGAAGTACACTCTGAATCACCCCATGCTGACCGACCATCTTGCACAGTGGGTGGTAATCCTCCAGTAGTTCGATATCATGTCCGTGCCTCTAAAGGATATCAAGGGGCATGCATTGGCATATGTTCTAGCTTCCCATCCAACCTAAGTAGGCTAGTCCCTAGACCAAGATTTTTTTGATGAGGCAATCCTCTCAGTCGATCAAGTTGTCCCATGTTGGCAAATGCACTTTGATGGTTCCTCCCGAAGCCCCAACGGTAGGAGGCTCAGTGATCCTAGGTTCAACATAGAAGGCATGGGTGTCGTCCTTATTACCCTCGTGCAACACATTATTCCGTAATCATTCCTATTTTCAAAAGGCTACACCAACAACGGACCAGGATATCAAGCTCTTATCACTGGCCTCGAGCAGGCTCTTGAGATCAATGTGCCCAATTTTCATGTGAAAGGGGATTCCAAGCTAGTTATCAAGTAGTTCAACAGTGGCTATATTGTCAGAAAGCCAGAGCTCACACCATTTTTGGAGCACACCATCCATCAAATGGGCCTTTTCCCTTCTCGAATGGAGGTTACCCATGTCCCTCGATCACAGAATGGTCGGGCAGATGCTTTGGCCAGCTTAGCTACATCACATGCAGTGCCCGAGTAGGATGATCTGATTATACATGTGGCACATCGGAGATTCATTTCCCCTGTCACCCCAGAGGATGGACACAGCCTGCAAGTAAGCCATCATACTACCGGATCCTCCGCATCAGGACCACCAGGCTCTTCAAATGCAGTGATTTAAGAGACACCCAAATGGAGATCCCCTTTTGTCAAATATCTCCAAAATGGTTTCCTCCCGGCTGATCAGGCCAAGCGAAAATGAATCTGATGTCACGCGCTGCATTTTACCCTCCACAGTTATGCCAGCCTTGATCCAATCTTCTATAAGCATGGGTTTGATGGTGTTTTCCTCCTTTTCATCCAAGAATTTGAGATTCCATAGGTCATGAAAGAGGTTCATGTGGGTTATTTTGGTTCCCACTAGGCTGAAACAAAACAATCTCACCAGATCCGGAGACTAGGGTACTTTTGGCCCTCTATGATCCATGATTGTATCATGTTTTCCAAGAGATGTAACGCGTTCCTTGTTCATGATAACTTCCTACATCAGCCGCCAGAACCTCTCCACTCCACCAAGTACTATTGGCCATTCGTGGTGTGGGGACTCGATGTTGTGGGACCATATCCATCGGCGATAGCTCGCAAATGCAGGTTCTTCCTGACCGCAACGAATTTCTTTTCCAAGTTTGCAGAGGCAATTCCACTAAAGGAAGTCAAGGCCTGTTCCATCATTTATGTTGTGAGTTCGAATATCATCCACCAATTTAGAGTCCCCCACACTATCCTCACAGATAACGGCACCAACTTCCGAGTAGCCGAGCTGAAGAAATTGTACGCCCAGTACATTATCCATTCGAACCATACCTCCTGCTATCACGTGCATAAAAATGGAGAGATATATCCATTCAACAAAACCCTCTCTAACATTTTCCACAAATGGGTTGTCCGGAACAAGAAGAGTTGGCCAGAGAAGCTCCCCAACGTCCTCTGGGCTTATCAGACGACGACTCGCAATTCCACACAGGTGACATCATATTCCCTGGTGTACGAGGATAAGACTGTCCTGCCCATTGAGATTTAGATACCATCGTTATGCACCAAAGTCTATGACCAGTAGGTTCCAGATAATGTGGCCGAAATCTATCTAGCTGAATTGGAAGCACTTGATGAGAATAGGCTTCGTGCCATGCACAATCTGGAAAGGCATCAGAATAAGATGGATAGAGCCTTCAATAAGAAGGTTCGCCTCTACTGTTTTCTGCAAGGTGATCTGGTATTGGCCCTCTGAGCACCAATGATCCCTGGAAGGAAACCACCCATGTTGGAGCCCAAATGGGAAGGACCTTACATAGTCCACAGGGTTTTCCCCAATGGAGCATACTCCTTGGTGACCACGAATGGTGAGTGCATAAATCCTCCCATCAATTCCAAGTTTCTAAATCAATAAATTGCCTTAGACTAATGGTTATGCATGACCTTAAACTGGATGGTGTTTCATGACCCTAAACTGCATTCCAGTCCTGCATGACCTTAATCTATCTAGTCCTTCATGACATCAAACAGCACATCGTCCAACATGATGTTAAACTGCATTATTAGAACTATGTATAACTTGATTCCCATCCACATGGGATACGTAGGAATGCTCAGATGCCTCGTCTTGAGCCTATCCCTAAGATTTTCTCTTTGACTATCCCCAAGGGTATAGCTCTCTCTAAGGAACCTTACACAATATGGTGAATGCTTCATTAGCCCCACTCATACAAGGGTTGTCATGGTTGCATCATGTGCCCACTCCCGTTCTTATATCCTCCCACATCTTCACCACACAACGTTAAACTGTATGTCCTTCAAGAACAACGTATGACTTGGTTCCCATCCTCCTGGGATACGTAGGAATGCCCAGACATTTTCTCTGTTGGCCCAACCAAAATGCCCGAATTTTCCCCCCAGGTCAATATGTATGGAAGGGGTGGAAACATTTTCCCCAATTCACATCGAGCTCTCCTCGATGCGGCCATGCATCCCACTCCCTGGAGACATTCTCCTCTTTTAGAGATGTGTACAGCTATGCTTCACCCACTCCATGAATAGGGACTCAATCATCTTCGTCGTCAGGAAGGGCCCCTGAATGGTATGGATGCCATCCCTAAGGGGTCTCTTAACACTTAGAGCCAATGCCCTCAAGGTTGTCGAGCAATAAGCTAATATTATCCCCATGTTTAAAATAGGGTCAGTGGTCAACGTTCCTTTGTTGCTCCCATTTCAGGTCACTATAGGAACGCTGGGTTTCGAACATGGTCAACAGTTGCCCTGGACCGTTAGGGCCACCCCAAGATGTCCCAAACATCAATTTTAGTGGTACATTCTACCATGTTGTATCTCCAAGCGACGAACTCCCTTCGGGAAATGCCAACCATCAGGCCCCTTGGCCTTTTCGGGTCCCCAGCCCAGGTTTTCTCTTATGGGAATGTGCAGTATGGTATGGGATTCTGTCCTCATTCACATCAGGTTGCTCACTGCGCTGTACACATACCCTAATAAGACACCTTATCCTCCGCCTCTTCCTCGCTGCAAGAAGTAAAACTGCAAACTGGCCAGGACTTTCTAACCAAGTCTGAGCCTCAGTCCCCTTGGCCTTGTTGTGCCCCCAACCCTCTTTCATACTGGGAGTGTATGGTGTGTCATTAGATTATGTACTTATTCATGTCGGGCTTGTAACGACCACTCCATGTGCCTCTCCCTCCTGAGCACCCTCGTCGACCCTCTTCGGTGGTTCACCAATGTGCCTAAGGGTACTCTGGTTTAATACCTGGAATTTCAAACTCTACTCGGACATGTTTCACCCGCTTTTCAAGCTTTATGTTCCCCTTTATTAGGGATTCCATCACCGTTCACACCCGAAGGGACCCCCAAGTGGCTTGGATGCTAGGAATAAGGACCATCCTAACATTACGGGACAACTTCCTTGAGGGTCGCGGACAACAAGTTGATACAAATCCCACGTTGCGAATATGGTCAGTGGTCGATGCTCATTTTTTGTTCCCATTTCAAGATAATGCGGTATGGATACTATGTTTCGAACTTGGTCAACAGCTATCCTCCACCGTCGTGAAAACCCTATTAAGCTCAAAATGTCGTTTAAAAGATTCACATCCTTATCCACCTTCTCATGTTCAAGTAGAACTTTGAAACTCTTGGTACTATTCTTCAGTGCGCATCCACGCGTTAGGAGGAACAAATCCACGATAGGGTCATCATTCGGTGATCCGCACCAATTTCTCTTTGGTGTGCATTCTAGGTATTGCAGAAGACATCTTCCTCCCTTGTTTCCCACACCGATTTTAACCCATATGGGCATAGGGATTGGGTTTAGGTCTGCACTTACTTGGAGGGTTTTCACTCCATCCATGGTTCGATCTCTAAGACCATAAACAAAGATCTCATCTAATAACTATGTGTGGATTGATTCCCATCCTTATGGGATACTTAGGATAACCGAGACTCTCATTTTCGTGTCCAGTTCAGTTGGGAGCTAGTTTCTCCTGCCCCTTGCCCTCTTAACTCTATGTAGACCCCTTGGCCTAAGGCTCTATTCTCGGAATTGCATACAGTGTAGTATATGATTATGTCCTCATTCACATCGAGTACGTTGTACCACATCATGCGCATTCCTACATGTCCAAGCCATACGACTTTAAACTATGTCGCTCGGTCATATCACATGACCCTAAACTGTGACATTATCGTCCTGGCCGCACGACAAAAAACGACACTGCATCGTGATGTTCTCACTCAAGGGGACACCATGTTTGGTATTGGTCACACTCCATGCCCTTTTTCAACGCCTTCTACATCTTGATTCTTGTGGCGACGTCAGGGCTTGCTACCCTAGGCCAGTCTCTTCACAAAAAAACAAGTCACCTTAAAGGCCAAACAAGATTTATCAAATACTGGTTCTCTTGGTGCGAGGTCCATGCCCACACACCCCTTTTTCTTGGCACTGGTACCCTACCGTGCCACCTCAAGAACTATGTGCAACTTGATCCCCATCCTCACGAGGTATGTAGGAACACATGTACACTTTGCCTTAGGCCCAACTCAACTCTTGTTTTTGGTCCCTCAACCTAATACATCTCCAAGGAACACATGGTAGTTAGAACCCCCGGTTCCCATTCACGTCGGGTTTTTGTTGTTATCCCACCATGTGTCTCCCATGTCTCCTATCATCTATGGTCCGAGTTCTATGACCCTAATCTAAGATCTCCATATGGGAAGGGACTTGACTCCCTCTATCGAATACACCTCATTGTCATATTTAGATGTGTTTGTAAAAGAGCATGAAGTGTGGAATTTTCATGGGGACATTCCCCACATTCCATGTTCAAGCTTTGTGAGATCTCTATTTGGATCCTCTTCCTCTTCCACATCTAAAAAGACCCCCGGATGGCATGGAAGCTAGGCCGAAGGGATCTCCTGCCATTTCGGGCCAACATCCCTAAGGATCTCGAATGACATTTATGACAGGTCCCATATTTCGAACCTGGTCAATGGTCGACCCTCATTTGTCTGTACCAATTCCAGGCAAATGCGATTTGGATGCTGTGTTTCCTCCACGGTCAACAGTTGTCCTCCATCATTACGCTTCCATTATTGTGGTCTATAATTTGATAGTCATGATTCACACATTTCCACTTCCTCGTGTTCAAGTGGAATTCTAGCATACTCATCATTATCTCTTCGCTCGTTTAGGTGCGCTACATGGACGTGTAAGCATCGATGGACCGACATTTAGCAGGCGTCCCTTCACCCTAACTTGTTCCATCAAATGTCGGGAAAGTCCCACCACTACTTATTATTTCCCACATCGAGCATGACTCATGTGGGCTTAGTAGTTTTTGTAGGATGTACACTGGCACAGCTAGGCTTCTGATCATCCTTCATGACGTTAAACTGTGCTTCTAGAACAATGTATGGCTTGATTCCAATCCTTATGTGATATGTAGAGACATCCCGGTATTTCACCCAGGGTCCATCCCCAGGAATCATAAAGGCATGTTCCTCCACATTTTTGGCCCCCTGGCCTGACCGCTTGTGGGGAAACATGTTACCGCAACTTTGCCCTGAACAAGTTCATAATGCCCCAAGATGAAATTGGGAAGCGATGGATCCCTTGCAAGATAGGATCTGTCTAAAAGATGTAATGACCCATGAACAAACTGATGAATCCATCTAGTGTGCTTCCACCACTGTGGCATAATTTCAAGAGTGTTGGATTCTGTTCAAACAAACAGTCACTCCACATTCCATGCTTTTAGTGTCCTTTATTTAGACCCTCATCCTCTTTCACGTCTGGAGGAACCCCCTAACAGTATGGATACTCAGCCTATGGCCCGCCTATTGTCCTGTGTCAATGTTCTAGAAGACTAACAGATGATATTCTGAGTCTAGTCCCGTGTTTCGAACATGGTCAATGGTCAACCATCATTTGTTATCCCAACTCTAGGCTAATCCAATAAGAATGATGTGTTTCGAATGCAATCAATATATATTATTTATTGTAACGCCACCTCCACAATGTTTCAAATCCTGGGTATTGTGATTCACACCTCCCATTACCATCAGTTTGTATTGATTTAAACACCCCTATAATTACTCCATTCATGCACGAGAGCACACTAGGAAAATGGTAATTCCGCTATTCTGAGAGATTCATTCTCCAGCCAGGTCTCTCATATTTCATCCCAGAAATCTAGACCGGTCGTCCAAACCCTAGATACCTGAATCATGGTTTTCAATCCTACGATAGGATGGGGTGATAATGTGGCCATCCCTTGTTTCTCACATCGGGCCTGACCAACATGATCTTAAGGAATGGTCGCTGGACACTCCGCGAACATCACAAGGATGCAGTAAACCAATGTAAACAATAGAACTCATGCATGCTACGACATTAAAACAATCAAAGCATGAATGTACGTTTAAGGGTTTGTAATCATTACAGTACCCGGTGGTCAACTCCTTCCATAGACAGATTGACCTCAACAAATGAGCGTAGAAGCTCCGCCACCCTCTAGCTAGTGCCGTCCAGGAGTTGTTGTTGCTTGTTTGGCTCCTGATCCTCCTCGGTGGCGAGAGGGTGCAATTCGTTGGTCATAGTCTGGGCCCAGTACACATTGGACCGGATGGTGTTCATCTCATCAGAAGCTTGCTTTATTCCCTCTTCATCTTCTTCCAGTTGATCCTTCAATCATAATATTAGCTCAGATAGCACATCGAGAGAGGTCAAGTGCTTGTCTGCCTGATTTTGCAGCCACTAGACCTCGTCGTCAACCTTATGGATCATCTTGATGTTTATCCCCTTCCTCCACTGCCATCCCATGCCATGGCCATGGTCATACTCCCGAATCTTTTCCACCATAAGATCTTAGATGAGCATATGGGGACGTCGGGCATCCACTCCCTCAGCACACAGTTTGCGCAGTCTTGAATGATGTTTGTCCATCTCAACCAATCTTAGCGCTTGGGGGTGTCATTGATGATGCGTGTGATCAGCTTCCACAATAGACGACAGACTATTTTGTTGTCCTCATCATTAGAGGTCGTCTTGTCCCAGTCTGAATTATTGGAAGGCTCGTATGCAGGGAATGCCCCCAGGAACGCCTCGACCGGGTCCACATATGGCGTCAGACCGGGCATGGCAGGTCCTGAATCGTCTGGTTGATCCTCATCATTGGATCCCACCTCGATAATATCAGGCGCAATCCCACTGGCACCCCTTCCAGTGATCAAGAGTGATGTAGTTCGGTCATGCTGGATGTCCACCTTCACAACCATTGGCATTCCCCTAGGAAGGGTGCTACCAGAAGCCCCAAACAACTTCCTCACAGTAGCCCAAGAAAATTGAAGGACTATACACACCAAGAAGGGGACGTAAATGTCAGTTAACCTGGTATGGGGATGGAAGTTTTGAATTCGGTATAGAACACTTATAGAGGGAAAATCCATGGTTTTTATCTTGGGATGATGTCGTCAGAACCCCGAGACGGAGCCCCCCGTATATGGTTGGTAGGTCTAGAGACTCCAGGGGAGCAGCCTTGACTATCCCAGCCCTACCATACATTGAAGTTGATGCAGCCATAGGTGCTGATCTAGGAGGTCCCGCATCGGCACCCACTGAGGGGCGGGAACGAGGTCTATGCACAAGGTCCTCTTGCATAGTGCAGACGCTGATAAGTAATCCAAAGTAACCTAAGGATAGAATCTGAAGAAGGAACTTGGGATTTTACCTCGAGAGCCTCCGTGAAATATTCATGATTCGAGGACTGATTGTCGACTTCTCCCTCCTCTGGTGGACTCTCTCTACCGGACAAATCTCCCCAAGAGGACTCTTCTGATTCTTCCAGAAGTTGGAAGCGCTCCCTTAGGTCAGGGGGTGACAGTTATGGAGGGATCGTGTGACATAGAAGCACCCTGAATCGGTCTTTTCATTGGGATAATTGCACCCCGGAAGTGGATGAAGTCTTCCATCTTGGCTATGTATTGCTCCGCCTCTGCCTGGGATACTGAAAAACCGACCCTAAGAGGGTCATTTTCAGGCAAGTACATCCGGAGGTGGTTTGGTGCTTCCATAACTCAGATGGGCTGAGTAATTTTCGGTTGACTTCCCAGATGTCCCAGGCCTCTGAGAAGACAACATCCTCTGGCATGTCAATGTGGGGCAGCCATTTCCCCGGGGCTTGAGTATAAATCCTGTGTAATCCCCTAAGTGGTCACCCCTCTAGATTACTCTGTCCTCTTGGGACCACCGACTCCGCTGCCACTGCCAGATTTTCTACCACTGCTCCACCATCGAATGGTGCGGGCATCTCCGCTATAGCAGCCCCACCACTACAGGATTCCCTTGTCACATTACAGCCTCAGCCCCGAGATTAGGGAACCTCAACTTCACCAACCTGGATGGTTGGCCACTTCAGCATCTCCCCTAGATAGGCCACCTCCCAGCTCTTGGCATATTCTTTTATCAGCCCATGGACGGCGGTCCACAGAGGCAATAAATTCCGCATGATCTCGTCTTTTAATGTGAACTTGAGCCACATATTTCTCATCACACAAGGGTGCTCCTCATAGCACACCCCTAGGTAGACCTGTGGGGTCGGCCAAAATAGGCACCATAATTGCCTGAAAAACTGGTGTGGGGTGTATGGCTCGCAGAGAGGCTCGTGGTCCTCCCCGGCCTCCAAGACCCCACCTCTAAAGGCCAGGACATAGACTCGGTGCTCTTCTATTCCCTGTCCATCATCTGTGAAGGCCCCATTGGCAGTGGGAATAGGTGAAAGTTGAATTCCTCCACCCTCTACACCCGATTCAGAACTGATGGTGCGGTCAGCTTAGTCGGAAAGATCCCCACAACGTTCAAGATCGAGGGATGGAATTTCAAACCTGGGGTCGAGATGGGGTTTAGATACTCATAAATCCCCCTGATTTTAGCTTCCATCCATCCATACAAGAGGTGGAATGTCCCGCATTCTCTCTGTGTATTTTTACCCTCGCTGATGTGCCACAACATTTTATACAACTTGAAGAAAATCAGGATCCCTAGGATGACCCTCCATCCTACCGCTAATGTGGATTCCATGCTGAAAGTTCTTGGCCGAACTCCAATGCTTGTATCCCTCACTGGCAGGATCCAACCACAGATGAGTGCTGCGATGAATGCTGCCAGCCTGACTATTGGCTGTTGTTCAGTGATAACACTGATTCCCCAGGTCTTCCACTGGCTATTCTCTAATAGCTTCCAGAATGAGTTTTCCTTACTCAGGGCCCTCGTTGGGCATGTTCATGGCCTCGTTGGGAACTGCCTATTCTCTAGGAAGTTAAAAAACTTCTTGAACCAGTACTTGAATGAACATCCCTGACAGCCTCCTTATCCTCATCGGGCACAAGCTCCATCAATTCCATCGCCAGGCGCGGCATCTACTCTGGATCCTCCCACGCACCCATAGCCTAGAGGAATTTTTTGTACATAACCCCCAGTATCGGGACCCCCGAGATCTGATGCACATCCCATAGGCTGATGTCGACCTCCCCATGATGCTGGTGGATGTTATTGGTCCTCGATGACCACCGGCTCAGCAGATCTGGCATTAACTGCTTGGAATGGTAGATATGGAACTGGGAAGCCCAATCTGCCTCTTACAAGCCTACTCTTCTCAGCTCCACTCTGAACTCCTTGCACGAGGAGCCTACCCAGTAGGCCCAAGCCCAATCATCCATATCGTTTCCACCCTATCATAGGTCCCATTCCTCGGACCACCCCTTCGTTGGGTTCCCCAGCGCCGCCTTGAGGATGGTTTGGTACAGAGGAGGGGACGTCTTCGCCTACAATGTCTTCCCATCGATATTGTTCAGATGATTGTGTAAACATTCATCAATTACAGGTAGGAAGGTCTCTTGGGAATGACCATCGGGCACCCTAAACCATCAGTGCTGACACGACATGCTCTGGAACAAGTAAGCTAGCTCATCCCTACCTGCTTCAGGGATGAAGACATCATCCCTCAGCACGAAGCCATACAAGGGAAACCTTCTACACAGCGGGTAGTTCTTCTGGCTCTTCGACAGTAGCTACTCCAAATAACTATGGTCTGAGAGGCTCCAGACTATCTCTCCTAGAACCATAAGATTCGCCATTTCATCCCTCCAGGCGGCATCCACAAGGACCCCCTGGGCAGCTTCATGGTGGGCCAATCATTCTAGAGTTGTGATGCTATTTTTCTTTGGACGGTTCCAAAATATCACCTGCAAATCATGTTCCCGAAGCTAGCTCATGAAGACTATTCACAGGGTGCTACCTCAGCATTCAAGGCTTGATCGCGGAGCGAAAACGCGGAGTCGAGGACTCACTGTGCGATGCGAAGACTCGATTCATAGACACCACTAGCGGAGTATGCCGAGATTTGTGAATCTACAGCGTAAGACGAAAAATTTGCGGAGGAGGGATAGGAAAAAAGAGAGGGCACACCCCCTATTTATAGGCGAGGGCCTTAGGAGCTTCGTGGTTGGTCTAGTTCGTGCGGAGCATCGCGACGCACTTTTCCCGCGCGTTCCCTATCTGCCTCGCGAGCCCTCTTCAAGAGTCAGCACCGCGAATGACTGAGGATTTTAGAGATTTACCTCAGACATCGATCCTTGATCTCTCCATGGCTCCTAGATTGAGGTTGGGTATTTGTTGGCGCTAAAATTCATGAAAAAGAAGAGACACAAAGGAGGCCCAAAGAACTACCTCGTGAAGCCCCTTCACAGAATTCCCCAGCACCGTGGCCGCCTCATTGCATGGAGGTGGGAGGCACTGCGAACGCATTTGACGTTCGCAACCCTGCCGCAATGCAAGAAGGTGGGAGGCTCCATGAACGCATCGGACGTTCATGACCCCGCCGTGAAGAAAGGATGCAGGACGCTCCGCGACCGCATTTGACATTCGCGAGCCTGTCGTGAATCCACTATGCCCCTCCTCAATCCACATGAGCCTCGTTGCGCGGTGCCTCTTGCCTATAAATATCGGGCTCCCCTGATCTCTAGGGACGAACAATCTAACCTTTCAGCTTCCCAGCTCCCGAATCTTGAAGCATCCTTCCGCTCTGTGAACCATGTGCTGGGTGAGGAACTTCTACTCCGCGAAGTGCCTCCCCTTCATCCCGTTTTGACCCCCTCTTCTAAGAGGGACACCCTTCGTGAAGTATAAGGGTATTCGTGAAGAAAGGGGATCCCCAAGGGGACCCAGGTCATCACAGTGTATTTATTCTTTATGAAACACCCTTCAAGTACAAATGATCTAGATGCTTAGGAAGGGTAACTATACATCATGAAGCACATCGCTTCCCGACGTCTTGCTTCGCGAGGCACCTTTGCTCTGTGAGGCTGTGCTCCGTGAATGCCCTACCACTTTGTGAAGCACCTCCCATTTTCACCACTTCCCTATGCTAAGGCAAAGGCACCCCACTTCGCAAAGCACACCCCTTCACAAGTTCCATCCACCATGCGGAGCAACATAGCTCCACAACGCCCCAGCCTATGGACCCCTCTGCTTAGAAAACCCTTTTCCAGTGCAACCCTCTAGGTTTCCACGATGTGACTTAAATGTCCCTTGGATGGTACAGCCCGTTGTGTTCCTTCACCTAATGGTTCCTTGCATAGGCACGATAATGGATATTGCTTCATCACATAGCCACGCTAACATGGACCCCTCGATGGTTCTCTCTGCGACACCCCCTCAGTACGGAATTGCTGGTTCCTTCCCTCCCACAAGGAGAAGAGGGTACAGGTCATTTTAGCCCTAGGGGTGCGGAGAAAACACACCTCATCTGAGATGCAGGACGTTAAACTTCCAAGAACCATCATCCTCAGCACATGACGTTAAACTGAGACTTGGCCCCGTGCCTCGCATGCATGGTCCCACCGCCTTGGTAATTCTCCACGCCCCTGGTCACCACATGGGATAATATACTCTTTCTTAGAGTGGCGTTTGTCTGCAGGGAAGGGTAGCAACCTTGGTGTAAGCCCCTAGCTTTTCTTGCAGGAGGAAGCACCCCTACTCCTCCTCACTTCCTCGGTAACAAGACCAGTGGAGGGTTCGATAGGGAACACAGATCCTCCTTTATTCGGTCCCAAATCCCTCTCCCACTGCACTTTGTCGCCTTTGGGCCTCCATCTCGGAGTAAGTCCCAATCTTTCCGTCCCTGGACTACCCCGCACGTAAGCCCCTTTTCACTCCCCACAGACGCACCATTTGCGACGTGGTCGTTTGGCCTTTGCTGCCTTTTGTTTCTCACACTGAGCATGACTGACGTGGGATTAGAGTAAGCATTGACCATGACATTGCCCCCATCTCGTATGATGTTAAACTAAATTTTGCTCCCATTCTACATGACGATAAACTGTATTTCACCTCTTTATGCATGAAGTTAAACTATATTACACCTCTTCCTGAACTACGAGGACTTTGATCCATGTCAAGGCATGGTACATAGGAATCCACACGAGGTTCAAGGCCACCATCCAGTTGTTCCGACCATCAATTCCCCACCACACTATTTCAACTACGTAGTCTTTAATCAATGTCAAGGCATGGTATGTAGGAAGCCTCCATGAGGTTCAAGCCCAACAACCATCGACCCCAAACATCTCTGTGTCGGTGTGCCACGCCCCTTTCCCGATATATAAGGACTTTGATCCATGTCAAGGCACAGTACATAGGAAGCCTCACGAGGTTCTAGCCCAACACCCATCGGACCCCCGGTCCATCGTCACATCGGTTCGCCGACACCCCCATCCTGAACTATGAGGACTTTGATCCATGTGAAGGCATGGTACATAAGAAGCCTCATGAGGTTCAAGCGCAACACCCATCAGACCCCCAGTCCATCTTGATGACAGTTCACTGACATCCATTCTGAACTACGTGGACTTTGATCCATATCAAGGCATGATACGTAGGAAGCCTCCCTGAGGTTCAAGCCCACCACCACCTGGTCGTTCTGACCCCATTCACGTCGGTTCACCAACCCCTTGGGAAGCCTATATTATAAGCCCCACACCCTTCTAAACTACATGGAAATTGATCCATTTCAAGGCATGGTATATAGGATGTCTCCATGAGGTTCAATCCCACCACCTATTGGTCACTCCAACCCCCCTTCACATCAGTTTTCCACGTCCCGCATGACGTTAAACTGTATTCACCATCTGAACTACATGGTATTTGATCCATGTCAAGGAATGGTACATACGAAGCCTCCCTATCGTTCAACCCCACCACCTTGTTGTTCCAACCTCCTTCACGTCGGTTCAACCCCATCCAACGGTAAGCCGTTGCAACCTCATTAAGCGGTAAGCCATTGTCAACCTCATTCGATGGTAAGATGTCGCCAGATGAACAACGCGGACTATGATTACCTACCATGGGGATATATAGGAGGTCTCTTAAAGGCTCAAGCCCAAAACCATCGTCCATCCTAATTATTACCCAGGCCGCCACATCACGGTGAGATCATGCCACCTCAGTCCATCCCACAACATTCAGGAATCCTCCCATGTGCTGTCCATAACATCGGTGTTCCCTCCAGGGGGTTCCTCCATCTAATCCACTCTAATCAGTGTTCTGATCAGTCCTATCCATCTCCACTGGACGTTAAACTTGTGGCATACTATGTGTTAAACATAGGAAGCTGATGAAAACCTTAGATACATGTCTATGTAATATGATTCATTGCGTTCGATGTGGGATGCCTCGGGCTTCCGTGCCCTAGTGAAGCCCTATAATAAGGTACAAAAGAGAGGACACACCAATACCCAGCATCCAAACACACAAGTGATGCCCAGCGTGACTACTCCCTTAACCGAAGGTTGCTGCCCTGACCGGACCCCTTGGAATGTCCTGATAGAAGCAGTGTAATTTACTGGTGTCTATGAAAATATGGTTCCGGGAAGAGTTTCACGAACAACATATTAAATCTATGAAGGATACCCAGACTAGGTGACGAATTCCGAGGAGGGATCTGCAGAAGGAAGAATCGACAACCCATCATCCCATTTCTATCAAGGAGCAAACTTCCCTGAACATGGAACAGATGCCGCCTGCCTTTGGAAAGTGGGAATGCGGGGTAACAAAGTCGCGCCTATCGAAATCAAGCAGACAGACGTGTGCGCCCCGGTGAAAGCATCAGAAAAAACAATAATATCTAAAGAACGTAATATAATTCTATATATGAATAAAAAACATCCTATCCATAATAATCATGGCTTACGTAACTATGAATATAAAGGAAAACAAATCAGTTAACACCCGAAATGATGATACTACAAAAATATCATTAACATAACAATATTGGAAGATAATATTTGATATCATATTAATGTATAAGGTTCTTTTATGATTTAATAACAATTATTTCACCATTATACATGAGTTTAAACAAACCTTGACCAAAGAAAATTACATAGTAAGGGTTAATTTTACAATATCTTCATTATTTGAGGTTGTTTTTATGTAATTGTCTATTGGGACTTCTTTATCATCCACATCCATGTTTCTTAAAAATGTATTCCACATTGTTTTTACTATTTATTAGAATATGGTTTAAAGTCATTTATACCCTTGTTTTACTTTTTATAAAATCAATTGAAAGGAATCATTCCGTTGTTTTCCAAACATGTTACCATATGACCTTTTCAACAAAATTAATGTAAGAATGTTTTTTAACTTATACGGAGGGTGTGGCTATTTTCCGCCATCATAACATCGTCGAAAATTCCCTTAAACTCTTTTAAGAATATTTTAAAAATAATTTTTTTTCTTTCATACTTATATGACCATTAAATGATTTCAAAATAGAAAAATATATTTCTCTAAATAAATTTTTTGATTTCATCTATGTCAACATCCTTTGATGGATTGTGAGTTTTTTTGAATTTGATTTATTATGATACAAAACATCCATATTGTGTTGAAGGTTTTGTGATATGTTTGGTAGTGTATGTGTAATTTTTATACCATTCATGGTTTATGCATAAAGTATTGACATTTCATATTCTAGTTTTAATATGAATGTTTATGTTCTGTTTAAACCTTTTCATATGAGGAATGAATTGGAATTAGTAAGTGACAGGTGGAGCCTGCTATAGCTCCTTAATGAATTAGTAGGTATGATGAGACAAACTAGTGTCTTGGAATAAGGCCTTGACAAAATATTATTTGTAGTCTTGGAACAAGGCCTTGACTATGGGGTTATGAAGTCTGGAATTATGCATTCCATCATTACGAAATTGGATATTGATATTGCATGTGATTATTAGACTAGTAGAATATCTATGTTAGTAAATAATGGTATTATTCTGATTTATATTTTCCATATTATGATGAATTTTATGTTTAAAAAGGCATTGGTTTTAGTCTTATTCATTTACTTAAATTTTTATGCTTATTTAGGAATGTTTCTGATATATTGTTATCCTTACTGAGCATCTGAGATCACACCTTTCTATATTTTATTTTATCTAAGATAAGAAGAATTATATTATGAATGACCTGCAGGGATAGCCTAAGGGATATGAGTGTCTCTTATGGAGACTACGTTGTTGTATTTTTTCATTTTATAATGTAATGTAAAACCTATAAATGTGTCTAGTATTTTTCCAAGGCTACAAAATTAATCGGTCGTTCAATGCTTGATATTTTGTGATCATGCCAATGTTATGTAATAATGAACCGACTCTGGGTAACTATGGTTGGGAGTTATAGTTAGTATCAAAGGAAGATTAGTACTATCCTTGGAAACTAGATTTAGAAAAACTCTGATTAGAGAACATTACCATAAGATAGACATTGAGGATTAGTATAGAAAAACTTCCTAGAATTTTGGTAATGTAGAGATTTGGTGTATTTTATGAGAAATTCATCCCATTATGGTACGAGAAGGAAGAGGCATCTCTGGAACAAATGTACCTAGGAGTGAAAACTCTGACAAGGAGTTTTGGACTTGACCTATGGTATCCTGGTACATGACAACGGGCCTTACTGCACTCTTGGTTACAACACTCCTTGGGGATATGCTTATGATAATACAGATTTTCTTTACAAACCATAATTAAGGATTTATGAGTATATACCTCCTCAAAAAAACTTTTTTATGATTCGGTATTATATCAATAAACTATTAAATTTATGTTAAGTATGTTATATGTTTGGAATTTTGTATTGAAACTCATAAATTATCTAGTGTATGACATTGTATAGAAATGGCGCCTAGTGGAAGGAATGGAAACCCTATCAGTGACATACTCCATGTAGAGATTTACCTCCTACTCAAGATAATTATAGTGGATCTGGTGATACAGCTAGTGTTTAATAGCTTATCACCATACTGGGACAACTCACTCAGGTTGTGAATAATAACCTTACCCGTATAGAGCACCCTGATCCACAACACAGAGGATCAATGTTAGACCACTTCATGAGGCAACAACGACCAACATTCAATGGGAGTACAAATCCATTAGTAGATGAGCAATGGATAATTTCATTACAGAAAATATTTCATTCATTGTGGAGTAGAAAAAGGGAAAATGTTATCCATGGAGTTTATCACCACATGGGAGATGCAGATCAATGGTGGTCATTGATTCAAAACACAAAGGAAGATGATGAAGTATCAAATATGGAATGGAGTGAGTTTAAAGGGATTTTCTTAGAAAAATACATTCCTCCTGACCATCGATCAGATATAGAAAGACAATTTTTTAGTCTGAGGAAAAAAGAGGATGAGAATGTCCCAAAATATGATGCTTACATTACAAGGTTAGAAAACCATGCAACAGATTATATACGTAACCCAAGGAGTAAGATTGATCGATTCATTGATGGGTTAAAACCCATTTATTCATCAAACAATAGTCTCAGAATCCTTCACATCATACGAATATATTTTCTCATGTGCTATCAAGACAGAAAAAGAATTCTTTATATCGTACCACATTAAAGAAAAGAAGAAGAATAAGAGATCTGCTGAACACTCTTGAAATGGAAATAAGTGAAAGAAGGGAAAAGTTGAATATCCATCCTGTTGCAAATGTGGGAAGAGACACCACGGTACTTTCTTGAAGGGAATGGGGTTCTGTTAAAAGTGTGGTGAAAAAGTCCACCAAACATGTGATTGCAAGGGGAAGAAAGAGGCAGTCAATTTTGATAGATACAATTGTAGAGAATAGGGGAATTTTGCAAATAAATTTCTTAAGCGCCAAGGTAACTTACCTCAAAAAAGGCCAAGGTAGAAAGGCCATGATTATGCTATCATTATTGCTGATGTTGAAGCTCTGAAAGACATAGTGGAAAGTTATTTAATGGTTTCCTCAAGTTTATAAAATGCATTATTTGATTCTGGATCATCGCATTGTTTCATATCTTCCCAATTTTGTAATAAAATTAGATATTTTAAATTTGACTTTACATGGGTTTTGTCAATAAAAACTCTTATGTGAATTATCATCGATACAATGTTTTGTGAATTAATCCCAATTAGACCGTATAAATTTTCATTACCTGCTGATCTCATCGTCATACCCATGATTGAATTTGATATAATCTACAAAATGGATTGTATTTCATACCATGATGCAAAAATTTATTGTATGAATAAGGAGGTCGCAATTTTCGATAATGATAAGGTGTACCTTATCTTTAGAGTAGAATCGTTGCCTCCTGATTATTATCAAGATCCACACTCGGTAGCTCTACTATGTTCAATTATTTGGGAAGAATAAAATGAAATAACTGTGGGTGATGAAAATAATGTTCGTATAGAGGATGTACCTATTGTGAATGAATATGTTGACGTGTTTATAAAGGATTTACCTGGACATCCTCTAGAATGATAAATTGAGTTTTCCATTGATTTAATCCTGGGTTCAAGGCTCATATCGAAGACCCCTTATAGAATGGAAAATGTGGAATTAGTGTAACTAAAGAAACATCTAGAGTAATTGATTAATAAGGGATTTATTCACCCTAGTGTTTCTCCATGGGGAGCCCCTTTTCATTTTGTAAAGATGAAAGATAGATCTATGAGGTTGTGATTTGACTATAGGGATATCAATGCAATAACAATAATGAACAAGTATTCCCTACCTCGCATTGATTATTTATTCGACCAACTTCATAGAGCTCAATATTTTTTAAAGATTGACCTTTGATCTGGATATCATCAGTTGTGTAAGAAGAACAAAGTCATTCCGAAAACATCATTTCAAACCAAGTACGGGCATTACAAGTTTACAGTAATGCCTTTTGGGCTGGCTAATGTGCCCTCTATTTTCATGGATATAATGAACAATGTTTTCAAGGAATATCTTGATGAAATTGTAGTGGTATTTATTGATGATATCCTGAAATACACTAAAAGCTATGAAGAACATGAAAATCACTTGCACACCATTCTAAAAACCCTCATAAGAAATGAATTATACGATATGTTTAGAAATTGTGAATTATAGCATCAATGGATTTCTTTTCATGGCCATATTGTCTCTAAGGATGGAATATCTGTTGATCCTTCATTGAGAAAGGCAATCCAATAATGGAAATCACCGATGAGTATAATAGAGGTAAGCAGTTTTATTGGTTTAGCAGGTTATTATCAGCATTTTGTCCATAATTTTTCCTGATTGGCTAATCCATTAACCAATCACACATGTAAAGGGGATAAATTTGTTTTGAAAAAAGTGTGTGAAGAATGTTTTGAAGAACTAAAGACAAGACTATACAATGCTCCTATATTTACTCTACCATCAATTAATGATGGGTTTGTTATTTATAGTGATTCTATAATGAAAGGACTTGGTTGTGTCCTCATGCAGAATGATAGAGTTATTCTTTATGCATCACGACATCTAAAAATTCATGAGAAAAACAATCATACTCATGATCTTTAGTTAGCAGTTGTAATCATCTCTCTAAAAATATGGAGACACCTTCTCTATGGTGAAAATTTTGAGATTTATACTGATCACAAGAGTTTGAAGTTTATTTTCTCACAAAAAAACTCAACATGCGGAAAAGGTGATGGATGGAACTACTAAAGGATTATGATTTCACAATACACTACCACCAGGGGAAGGAAAATAAGGTAGTAGATGATTTGAGCAGAAAGGATCATGGAGTTTTGAACACGATGACAGTTGATAGGGATCCTATTTTTAGTGATCTAGTGAAAATGGATATGGGAATAATCATGGAAGGTGAAACACCAATACTTTTTCAAATGTTTTCCAAACCATATTTACTAGAAAGGATAAAAAGTTCTCGAGCTGATGATGAGGAGTTTCAGAAGAATATTAATGTTTTGAATGATGGGAGATTGAGTGACGTCATATATGAAGATGGGATTTTGATGTTTAGTAAGAGACTTTGTGTTCCTGGTATACCGGATCTAAAAAGGTAATTGTTAGATGATTCTAATAGATCCAATTTCTCTATAAACCTTGGTATCACCAAGATGTATACTGATTTGAAAGAATATTTTTGGTTGGAAATGTGAAGAGGGAGATTTCTGATTTCGTGTCAAGGTGTATGGTTTGTCAACAAGTGAAAGCTGGAAGGAAACATCTTGGAGGAGTCATGCAACCTCTTCCTATACCTATGTGGAAATGGGATAATATTATGATGGTCATTGTGATGGGGATACCAAATACTCCTAGAAGGAATGATACAATATGTGTCATTTTTTATCTTCTTACCATGTCAGTACATTTTCTTTCTATAAGAGATGATTTACCACTTTAACGTCTAGAACGACTATATTAATTATGTTGTAAGAATTCATGCAGTACACTTATAGATTATTTCTAATAGTGATCCCCGTTTTACATCAAGATTATGCAAAAGTGTTTAGAAAGCCCTGGATACTGAACATCATTTGAGCATGGACTATCACCCTAAAACCGATGGACAATCAGAATGGACTATTCAAACCTTAGAATACATGTTGAGATCTTGCTCACTTGACTTTCAATGTATGCAGGATCAATATTTACCTCTGGTAGAATTTTCTTATAACAATAGCTTCCATTCAAGTATTCAAATGGAACCATATAAATCATTATATGGAAAGAGATTAAGTAGAATAAATTTTTGGGATGATGTTGGTGGAAGAAAACTCGTCGGCCCAGATCATGTTGAAAAAACAATAGAAAAGGTGAAGGTTATCTAAACCTACATCAAAGCATCCCAAAGTAGGAAAAAGAGGTATTCCGATAACTGAAGGAAGGATTAAGAATTTCAGGTAGGAGATCATGTTTTCATGAAGGTATATCTAGGTAAGGGGGTTATATGTTTCACTAAGAAGGGTAAATTGAGTCCAATGTACATCGGACCATTTGAAATTCTGGAACGAATTAGAGTTTATAGCTTATATTTTGGAAATTCCCCCAAGTCTCTCAAATTTTCATGATGTGTTCCATGTATCACTGTTGAGAAAATATATGCATGACCCAACACATGTACTCACCAATGTGAAAATTGAAATAGAACCTGATCTGTCTTATTGTGATGAGCCTATTAAAATTATTGATACAAGAAAACAAGTTTTGAGAAACTGGACGACCCGTCTGGTAAATGTTCTATAGAGAAACCATAAGATGGAAGAGGCAATGTGGGAACCAGAGGAACTTATGATGAAGAACCAACTAAATCTTTTTGTGTGGTAGTATTATAGAAATTTCAAGGATTAAATTATTTGATGGAGGGAAGAATGTAACACCACAAGCTTCCACGATACGTTTCCCTTTGAATAATGAATTAGTTTTCATTTTACGTAACTTAGAGATTCTAACACACCGCGACCAATCAAACTAGCCGATATAAATAGTAATACCCACTTATGGAAAATTTATAAATTTTATTTTTCAAAATGGATTTCATTTTTGAATTCAGAATATCAAAATTTTCTTTGGGTGAATTTTTGGTATTTTTCTGAAAACATTCAATTTTTGATGAATGGTGAAAAACACTGTGTTATTGTTTAAAACTGAATATTTAAATAAATAATTAATTAATTTATATATATTTATTTTAGGTCATAATATATACATAATACCTATATATGTTCAATGTAACTCATTAGAGTCATATTGTTATAATATTAGATATAAAAATTTTTATTAAACTTTTCACGGTCTTTAACCCACCTCCTAAGAGAATTTGTAAATTCGCATAAAACATAATTTTACCACATCTATGAGTGGAATTTCAAAAATCAGAGATATATAATTGATATCAGTAAAAAAATGTTGTTCAATAAGATGAAAATAATTTTTGATGAATAGTAACTTTTTACTTTTATTTACAATAGTTAAATGTAAAAAGAGTAATTAAGGGTTAAAATGATTTAATTATTACCCAAAAACATGTCTTAATTCTATTTTATATGTGTAGTTCGACCAAAAAAACCATAGAAATAAAATATGATCCTTTATAACCACATGGATTATATTAGTACATTTATTATTATATTATTTAAAGAATAGTTAAAAGAGATAAAATCAACGTTTAATAACTAAAAATATTTAATATAGGGTTAAACATAAGATAAATTTGAATATGAATATTCATTGGAAATATAATAATATTTCCTACATAATGATATTTTATTTATAATTTTTAGACATTAAATAATTTAAGTTATTTATGACACAATGAGGACACAGTAATTACATTAATAATGAAATATTAAAATAATTCATATTATAAATATCAAAATAAATATAATTTGAGACTCTTGATGAATTACAATAACTATATAGGTTAATATTAGATGTTAGTATTGAAAATATGAATTTATATCTAAGTAATAATGTTTTAGGACTTTAAAAAATCATTTATTAAATAATGTAAAAATTTACATAAAACTGTTTTTAAAAAAAATATTATATTATTAATTGATATTGCATTCCTAAAAATTTAAGGTTCAGACAAATGACATAGATAAGGATATATATATTAATAATTAACCAATTGGGGTTATCTTCGCTTGTTATAGTAATTTTATTATCCATATAATATAAAAATACAAAGCGCCAAGGTAAATGTCAAACTATTTAACTAAGAGTTAAATCTAAAAGATAAGGTTAAAATGGTAACCTAAACTTGTTTAAACATTTTTTTTAGGGGATTTAGACACATCCCCACCTTATATTCAAAATAAATCAATTTTTATCCATTATAAACCAAAAATGATTTTATTATAAAATAATATTTCAATCTTTCCATAAGGTGCCCCTCACCCCTATTATAAAAGGGAACTTACCATTCTCCCAAATTCACACCTAAAAAGCCATTTGGCTTGGCCAATCCCAACAGAAATATCCTCCAAAATATCCTCCCTTCATCTTATAGGACATAGTTTCATCATAAATCCAACCTATGGATTTTTTTGATCAAATCAAAAGGAAGAACCCAAATAAGAGGTAAATATCTCACAACCTCTTGCAGGTTATTTTCTTCTTCCACTTCCTATTTCTTTGAAGTTTCCATTATAAAATAATAAATCTAGTATATTCTATATAAAATGTTTTCATTATAAAATTATACAACCATTGTCATTATGTTATCCAACCTATGAATAACATGTCACCATATGTGTGTATGTAGGGCTTACTGTATCCACGTCATGGTGTAGTTGTTATTCAATACATTATTATTTGGATGGTTATAATAATTGATGTAAATAATATATATTACATTTTAATGATTTTGTATATATTATTTTGCATCCATTTACTTATGATTTTAATTACAAAGGAATGATATTTTCTCTCGTGCTTACGTACTGATTATCTTCTCCACGAACGCAATGAGATTCATTCCTTGTCGTAATCATTCAAGAATAATTTTCATGTGATGATTAAAAATAATATTTAGAGAACATATTTTCATTCTTGATATAAATAAAATACATCCTATCCATAACAATCACGGCTTACGTAACTAATCATATAATGGAAAACGAATCACTTAACACCCGAAACGATGATGCCTCTAAAATATCATTAACAAATCAATATTGGAAGATCATATAGGATATAATATTAATGTATATTGTTCTTGTATAATTTAATAATAATTTTTTAACCATTATATTTGATATTAACCTTCCCTCTACCAAGTAAAATTACAAGGTAAGGGTTAATTTCACAATCTCTTTTTTATCTGAGGTTGTTTTTACGTAAGTGTCTACTAGGACTTCTTTATCATCCACATCCATGTTTCTTAAAAATGTATTACAAAACATTTTTACTATTTACTGTACTATGGGTTAAAGTAATTTATAGACTTTTTTTAATATTTATAAAATGGGTTGAAAGGAATCTTTCTTTCGTTTTCCAAACAAGGTACCTTATGACCTTTTCGACAAAATTAAGGTAAGAATATTTTTTTAACTTATACTGTGGGTGCATCTATTTTCTGTCAATACATCGTCAAAGTTTTCTGTAAAATATTATAATAATATTTTCAAATTAAATGTTTTCTCATATAATTATATGACTTTTAAATGATTTCAAAATAGAAATAAATATTTCTCTGAAACAAAGTTTTGATTTCATCTATGCCAATATCCTTTGATGGATTGTGAGTTTATTTGAAGTTTATTTATTATGATACTAAACTTTGATATTATATTGAAGGTTTCATGATATGTTTGATTGTGGATGTGTTATTTTTATACAATTCATTGTTTATAGAAAATTATTTAAATTTCGTATGCTAGTTTTAATACGAATGTTTATGTTATGTTTAAACCTTTTCATATGAGGAATGAATTGGACTTAGTAAGTAACGGGTGGAGCCCGCTATAGCTCCTCATTGCATCGGTAGGTCTCATGAGACAAAATAGTTTCTTCGCACAAGGCCTTGAAAAAATCTTATTCGTAGTCTTGGCACAAGGCCTTGACTATGTGGTTATGAATTCTGGAATTATGCATTCTATCATTACGAAATTGGTTATTGATATTTCATGTTATTATTTGACTAGTAAAATATCCATGTGAGTAAGTAAATGGAATTATTTTGATTTATATTTTTCATATTATGATGAATTTTATGTTTAAAAGGGATGTTAATTTAGTCTTACACATTTCCTTAAATGTATATTCTTACTTATGAATGTTTCTACTATATTTTTATCATTACTGGGAATCTGAGCTCATCCCTTTCTAAGTATTATTTTTCCCAGGATGTGAAAAACTATATTATGACTGACCTGTAGGTATAGTCTAAGGGATATGAGTGTGGCCTATGGATAATATGTTGTTGTA
The DNA here is from genome assembly GCA_963277665.1 of Viscum album. Lineage (NCBI taxonomy): Eukaryota > Viridiplantae > Streptophyta > Magnoliopsida > Santalales > Viscaceae > Viscum > Viscum album. The sequence continues at coordinate 265,651,170 of OY728155.1, read as the reverse complement.
GTTTTTTATTTTATAATGTAATGTAAAAATTATTATTGTATCTAGTATTTATAAGGCTACTAAACTAATCTGTCTTTCGAGACATGATCTTTTGTGATCATGCCAATGTTATGTAATAATTAACCGATTCTAGGTAACTAGGATCATGGTGTTACATATTTGGTACTTGATAAGATTACATGGATGGTGGTTTGGACAAGTGAAAGAGATGTTTTAGTTGATTGATTGTTTGCATATGGGATGATGTTTGTATAGGTAAATGACATAGGGTTTGAGACCCGAGTTTTGAGTCTTATAGTCTTCTTTTTATATTCTATCTTGACATTTAGTTACATTTCATCACATCATTTGACTATTATTTATTTATTTATTTCATTATTTAGTTGTATATTATTGTTTTCCTCCTCTATATCTTCAAATTGATTATTTATGTTTTATTATGAATTGTTTCTACTATTGTGGCATTTCATACCATGGGTTATAGTATCCCCATTATATTTATTAGATCCCCTCTACTAGTTAAAAACCTCTAACATATAAGGATTCATTCTTGAGGTCTTAGAAGAAACACTTTTAGGCCACATCAGAGAGTTCCAGATTGGGGGATGATAAAATGTAGTATTAGAGCACTAGGTTTCATCATGTTCTTCTCTTCTTTTTGGTAAATATATAAATGAGACTAGGATGAGTTGGTACATGGTAATGGACTTATTCATATGAGTAGATAACTCATGTATGAGGGAAAATCTGAGTACCTATGAATGTGATGTAGTTGAGTTGGGTCCTTTTTATATTTGATATTATTTCACCTTGGATGGTTCACAACTTGTGTGTGGTTATTATTATAAGATGTAACTATTTCTAAAGATTTTACTAATGTCTTGTATGGAGATAGATATGAATAAATAGATCATAATAGACACAAAGGTCTATATTGACATGCATTGTTCCTGATAGGGGTATATCTATTTATTGTAATGTGATTTATACATTCCTATAGAACATCAAAATGGGATTTCATTTTCACTACATAAACCAAATGAGTAGTGTTTTCATTCTAAAATACATGTATTCCATGCCTAGAGAGACCTAGAGTTAGTCGTTCGTAGTTGTAGTAACATATTTGGTTGGTCATTTTTATTTTCATTTCTCTTAGGTGTGTCTTTGTCTTGTAGAGAAAATTACTCATTGTCATCATCGACTTGATCTTCAGGAGAGTGTAATAAGCACGTTCTAAATGTAGATAAGTTAGATCTCTATGTAGTTATTGAGGGGAAGATAGATGTTCACCACTACAAAATCATATTGAGGGTCATGTGGTTCAGCAAAATGGATCCTATTCATACTGTTCCATAGATTTATAATTTGACAACAGATTTGTTACATCAGCATCCGCCTATGTTTACTATAGATGGGTAGCACCATGCACCAGAGTTCTAGATTAGGTGATTCAAGATGATCTTCACGCATCATGAGACACCATCAGATAGGAGGGTGAATCTTTGATATTTATATACATTTTAAAACCTCCACGATTTATTTGGATATTCTAGGGGAAGCTAGTTATCTGGATGAGCTATCTTGGAAGGATATCGGGACAAATTTCCTAATCCATTTTTTTCTGAGGCCCTGAGGGATGATAAACCTCAATATTTCATGAATATAATGGATGAGTGATTGTCATTTCTGGACTATGTTGGATGTTTTACAAACCTATAATGTTTTGTTTCATCTTTAACAGCTCAAGAGATCTCCTGGGAGAGGCATTTCCAGGATGGTCTTGGTTATTATATATAGATTCATGTAAATGATTTTCATTTATGATTATTTAAATATTTTATGCAATAATAAGTATCGAAGAAAGGAAATTTGAGAGAATCCTTGAGTAGACTCCATGATATTTTAGCATAGTGATCTGGGAGTACTTCTTCAAGTTGTAAGAAGCAATGTTATAATAGTTTCTACCAAATCAATACTTGTCAGAGCAGTCAGGGATTTGAACAACCATATCATGACCATTTTTTGTTTGATTTCTTTTAGTGTGGAATTTTTTGACACAAGTTCCTATAGTGTATTTACATCATAATCGAGTATCATATATGGGAAAAATTATGTTATCTTAAGAAGTTCATTGTTATATTTCAACAACATACTAGTGGAAATGGATTAGGACATGCAATATAGTAGGAAAAGGGAATAGATACACCTTATTAGGTGAGTAGGTCGATTTCCACATGACATTCAGGCCAAGGCTAGGGACATGGTACCCCAGTTTATGGGAAATAGTACTAAGAAAGGAAAATAACAATGGGTAGTGATCATAGATCCCAGGGAATAAGTACAATTATGTTGTACATTATGTTGGCTACTTCGACTAATTCACACGCATGAAAATATACTATCATATGTATAACTCTTGTATCATCTACCTTAGCATATGTTTCAGTTGATACCTCAGCATTTCATTCTTTTCTATCCTCATATTTTGAAAATGGTTTGGTCTTGTGTGTGAATATCATAGATTTTTTAACCACTGACTAACTATTGGGAGTGCAACCAAAGAACATCAAACAATGGAAGACTTGTTCTCTCTAGATTTGAGGCCACCATTTATTTTTGGTAACTCTCCATGCTATAAATTATATTCTTCTTCTTGACTCTATGTATGGATTATTGAGGTCTATTCCACGATCATATTAATTATTATAGGAGGAGTTTTACCTTCCAATCTCTCAAAGGATACTATTATTCTCACCAGGGTGAGTGGGATCCTCAGGGTAGTCATGCATGAAAAATAAAGTTTATATTGGATATCCATATGAATCATATCACCATTAATACACTAGATAACAGTGGAATGTATCTAAAATGATTTCCTCCGATGGTAGAAAATTTTTAGGATGTTTTCCCAGATGAGTACTATAGATTACTGCTTGAGAGAGAGATTGAGTTCATGATCGATTTGGTTCTAGGAGAAGTGTCATTATCAATCCCACCATACCAAAATTTACCAATAGTAATTTGGGAGTTGAATGGTTATTTGGATGATCTAGAATCTAAAGGCTTCATATGATCTAGTAAAAATCTTGGGATTTCTCAAGTTTAATTCTCCATAAATTCTGATATATCATTATGAATATGTTTGAATTATAATGGGTTGAAGTATATGAGGATCCAGAAATGATATCATATCCCATGAATTGATGATATTTTTTATCATCTTGGTGGATCTACGATCGTATCCAATATTGAGTTGATATCAAGATATAAAAGTTACGGGTGAGATTATAATACATCCCTCAAACTTCTTTTAGGATCTTATATGGCTGGAATGAATTCATTATGGTGATGTTTCAGTGAATTAATTCCCCTATGGCATTCATGGACTCAATGAATAGGATCTTCTATCCTTTTTTGGATTGGTTTTTAGTGGATTTGTTCAATGATATATTATTTTATTCCCAATCAATATACAATAGTGAAATTTTTATTAACATTGTCTTGAGTACATTGAGAGGGAATCAACATTAATCAAACATAACCAAAAGATTTTTATGGATTAATTAAGTGTACGTCTTAGACAATGTCATATTAGATGTAGGAATGTCAGTGGACCAAGATAATGTTTAAACCATGATATCATGAGAACATCAAAATAACATACGCAAAATTTTGAAATTTTAATAAATAATGGTTTCTTATTGGCATTTTACCCATGATTTCTACAATTTGGAATCACCCATGTCTGAGCTGACCAAGAAAGGGGTGAAGTTTTTTTTTTATGATAATTTTGAGAGATATTTTTAGGAGATTACTGGAAGTCTGACCATAATACCTATCCTCACATTACATGTTCTAGGTAAAGCATAAACTATGTATTTTGGCACATTAGAATTTCATCTCAAATATGTTCTAATGCAAGAGGATTTAGTGATATATTATTGATCTTGGAAGCTCATGCCATGTGAGATGAATTATCTATCTCAAAAATTATATTTAGTTGTAGTGGTCCATGCTCGAATATTTTGGACACACTATGTCATGGGTGAGAGGTTTTTGGTATGCATAGATCAGAAGATCCAAATATTGATCTTCTCTAAGTGAGACCTGAACCTTGGATAGAGAAGGTGGGTTGAGTATCAACAATCATTCGACATTGAATTTTCTTGTACACTAGGAAAGGGAAATGTCATTTCTAGAATATTGACCCCAAAAACACAGATAGAAGTAGTACAGGAGTCTTGGGATGAGTGGGTGAAAATTTCACTCTTTCTATACATGCATCTAGATGGTCAAGAATCTTAGGGGCTGGATTCTCTAACACTAACATCTATTATACCAATCCTTTTATACTATATTAATATCAAGTAGTTTTTTTGATCCAATGTTATCAATTTTAATAGAAATTTTATGCACTGGGGACAGGCTATCAATGTGGTCAATCTACCATGGATATTTATTTCTTTTTTATGGCCGAGTATGGCTTCGTAAAGGCTTGTGCAATTAGGTGATTAGGTATTTTCATGAATAATGATGGGCGGTGAATTATAGTTTAACATAGATGTATCATAAGAATTGTTGGTAGTAATAGTTATCCTGAATGTATATGGAGGGTTCAAGATACCAAGCTAGATGCTTCACTTGTTAGCAGGATATTGTTGAGCATGAGATGCCAGCTAGACCTTGTCAGGAATTACCCATTATATAGTGGTAATGGTATGATTTCAAAATTGATTTTTTTTTACATAACTACCCCTGACGACCCATGTGAATGATATAGTTTGTGTTGATGGGAATAGTTTGACTAGGGTAGAAAACTTAATACCTATTAAGAAAACCTTCACTATTTATAATCTGGGAAATATATGTGGGTGTGAGATGGTTGGGTTTCATAGTGTAATGAGGAGTATTGTTTCAGATAGAGATTCTCATTTTATATATTATTTCTAGAAGGGTATTTATAAATCCATTGGTTCATGAGTTATTTTAGTAATATCCTTTCATAGAATGAATAACAGTAAATCTTATGGAACTATTCTTGGTTTGGAGGATATGTTATGATTTTTTTTGGATTTTACTGGTTTATGATAGAATGACACTGAAATCATGGAGTTTGAATATCATAATATCTTATATCCATTAATAAAATGATCCATTTTTTGGTTTTGTATGGTAGGTTGTGTCATTCTCTTCTTTGTTAGATGGGGGAAAGTGAGTCCACACTTGTTGTTCTTTGTCTCAATATGGAGACATCTGAACATGTTGAGTTAATTAGACAACGGTTGGTGACCATGATGAGTATTCATTAATCATATACTAACCAATATATATTGCCTCTGGAATTAAATTTTGGTCATTATTTTTTCCTTCTGGTGTCACGCACATTGGGGAAACACCATATTTGGAAACTGGGAAAGCTAGTGACCACATTTTTTAGGCCATTTGAAATTTTGTAAACATCCAGTCCTTTGGGATATCGTTTAGACCATCCAAAGGGATAAAATTCCATTCATGATTTGTTCCAAATGTCGCAATTATGATGATCACATTTAGACCAATCCCATTTGAAAGACATAATAGAATTTAGGATTTGTGATAATGTGTCCTTTGACGAGCATCTGATATGAGTTATGGATCATAATGAGTAATATATTTGGGGTAAGAGTATATTTTTGGTTTGGGTGTAGTGGTAGTATGGGTGAGTTCAGGATGAGACTGGGGAGAGGGACTTGAATATACAAATAGAGTTGCTAAAATAGTTCACTAAGACCTCACATAGATGTTTGTAGCATCTCAGGTATGACATGATATAAGGTGGGGAGGTTTTTAGATCACCAATTTTTTTAGGTATGTCCTTATTAGAGTTTTTCAATTAAACTTCTCATTCATTTTTGTTATCATTGGGGATGTATGTTTTTTGAAAAAATGTAGTATTGTGTTGCAAATAATATTGGGAAATAACAATGATTATCTATGACGAGATCATTGCTAGAGAAAATTAACTAATGTTTTGGAATGTTTAATTTTTTAAATTAGTGGATTTTGGGTTTAAATTAGACAAGTGTTTAATGGTATCATGTTGATGATGATAAAATTTAAAATTGTATTATATTATGTAAAAGAATAAAAGAGATGAAAAATCAACTAAAGAACATTTAAACATCCTTTATCAGATTACATGTTGTGTAATTGTTCGATGGTTTAAATTAAAAAAACCCTTAGTGATAGGTATTTCAAAATATTCCATTGAAAACATTTACAAGACGTTTAATCATATTACATGAAATTAAAATGTGTGACATACATTTTAAAACATTATATGTGGTTGAATTCTCATTTCTTTGGCTACAGCTCTTACCCTCTTTGACCTATGGATCTCTCTAAGAGATTTTGGTGTGAAAACATTCCTTTTGGATGTCCCTTTTGTGTGATTTATCCCTAGTTAGTCTTTTGGGTTAGATTTTATCCTTCTATTCTATCTTCTCCAACAACTACGAAAAAAGCCTTTGAAAAATTGTGTTTTTGGTATTGATCTTGATCAGTTCTTATATATGAATATATTTTTAATCATCCCCACATTTTTCATCATGGACATTGGTCATTGAATGCACTACTCGATCATCAGTTAAAGTTATGGGTCTAAATCATAAATGTATTGTTTGATAATTTTAAATATTATGCAAAATTGTTATTGTTCCATCGTTGTGTGTGTAGAAATTAATTAAATATAAAAATAGAATTATTAAATATGGTCCATTGGTTTCAAATGGAATTTTTTAACTAGAAAATGTTATTCCAAAGGGGTGAGTGAACCTATTTATAACTTAATTTTCATATGTCTTAAAATATGCTTAGCCTGAAATGTTATATATGGTGATTTCATATTATAGAATCTCAAAATGGTTTCTTATTTATTATTGATATAATTGTTAATCAATTGTGAATTAAATTTTAAGTATCATATGAAAAGGAAATATAATTGAAATAATTAAACATTGACTGAAGTGATGTGATAATGTGATATCAATTCTTTATGAAATGGATTGTAATATATTCTTTAATTCTTATATATCAGGATCGGACCTAGAATTTGCACTCTTATATTCTATAATACTGATATTTAGGGGGATCCGCCCAATATAATCTTATAAAGATTATTTATAGAGGGAAATGCCTACTCTGATTCTAGAATGATTATTTGGTTTTTTCGAGGTCATAGTAATGCTTATAAAGTTTTTTCCCAAAATGTGGTGTCTATACAATGGTCATATGGTTTTTACTCGAATGGTCATAAGGAATGATCATAGATAATCAAGCTTGTTTTCAAATCATGTTATTTTACATTGGTGATATGGCTGTTGTAGGCATGGTCATAATAAAAGCTCATAAGTATTCCAAAATGGGGGTGAAGAAGGTTATTTTAAATTTGTCTTCTATTTGTGGTGAGAATGGTCTTGAGATATGCTAATTGATATTCCATCATAGAGCTGAAGAATGGTTTTGTTGTGTTTTATTAATTTTTAAATTAATTAATACACCTGGTTATCTCTTTGTTGTATACACTTCTTATCATATATGTTTTTTAGACATAGTGTTGTTATTCTTCTGAGTTATACTAACACCATATTTAGTCCGACATTAGGTACCCAAGAAGATTATGTGGATGTAGGGTTAGATAAGGTAAATGGACCTTTTAGTTGATTTCTTTTTTTTTGGATGGGATACTGTTTGGATATGGTACGGATGTGATGTTAATGACCCAATATATAAAGTATGTTATTCTTTTTCTTGTATTGTTCTAGAATGACATTTAATTAAATTGTAACGTGTCATTACATTATTCTATACTTATTTATTACGTTATTCAGTTGAATTTTATCGTTTTTTTACACTTTGTATTTCCATTGATTATTTGGTTATTATGAATTAATTCTACTGATGTGACACTTTATAATGGGGTTATAGTATTCTCAATATACATATCACACCCTTGTTTATAGTCTGAAGCATCTCAAAAATGCAGACGCACCCCAGAGGTATCATATCCTACCCTTTCATGCCACGTGAGAGAGTTCCAGATTGGGGAATGTTGCACTGATTCTGTGAAAAATTTATTATAAAATGTTTTATAATGTTTAAGAATAATAAGATTGAATTTGAATACCTTACATCAGTTACATGTTGTGAGAATGAATAAATCAATGTTTTGGGTTCTACCACCATGAAATATTTTTTGACCCTTCATTAATAAAAAAATATTCAAAATGTATGATTTTTTTGAATTAATTAATGGAAAATGAGATTGGAATCCAATGGGTGGAATTTCGATAAGATCTTGGAATCTGTGTAGAGATGTATGTGTTGAGCTGAATGAGTAGTTGTTGAAGACATTAAGGCAGTCAGAAACACTCTCTTTTTTAAATCATAGGATAATATTTTTAGATATAGTGGAATCCCAAGTCAAATGTTAATCTACTCCAATAGATTGAAGGAATGTGGAGAAAAAATTATTAACATATTCTATATTAATAATATTCATTGGTATTTTTGAAATTATAAATACATGGTGGTAATTTATGTTAGTGTGTGATGCATAGTGAGTTAGTATTTGAATTTCCCACAACCAGTAATAATTTATAACAAAATTATTTTCAAATAACCATGGACACAACATAAGATGAAATCAAATTTAGTAGCACTCTCAAGAGGGAGAAACAAAATAGAAATATAAGTTTCAATATAATTATTATGTGCATACATTGAATATCAGTGCATACATTGACAAATAAAAAAAATATACAATATAATTCACCATTATTAGAGGTCCAATTTTTAAGGTTTTGAAATGTCTAAAATAGAATTTATAATTTGGAAAAACTGGGACCACACATAATCCACCCCAAACATTTGTGTGCTAGTATCAATTCTCCATGGTATCTTAAGTTGTATTAGAGAAAGTGTTCCTTATTGTTTCTTATATTGAATGAAGAACTTTAATTTTTTATATAATTAGTTGAAATATATATTTTAATTATGTTTCTTAGTTCATATATTTTGAAACTTATAATACATCCTTTTCAAAAATTTATTATGAGGATTTAGAGAAAAAATATATAATATAATGATCAAAGAAGAAATAAAAAAATTAAAAATTAAAAATAAGTATATGGATGAACTATTAGTGGAAAAAAATTACAATGATGAATTTTCTAGCTAAATATGTAAAATAATATTCTTTTAGTTTTACAGGTACAATATGTGAGACAATATTCATGAATATGTTGATGAACTCTCCATTGGGGCTCGATATTATCAGAAGGATTTCACTATTGATCTAGTTTCTAAATTATTAAATCTATTAAGGTATTGATTAATGAAATTTCATGGTTTCAAGAAGTATAATAAATAATTGATGATGCATTAATAATTTTTGTATAAATTAGACATACTCTCACAAAATTGGTTGAATCAAATGCAGAATTATTCAAAAAAATTGTGGGGTGAGTCTATTTAATTAATAAATAATTATGAATATATATTCTTGGGGAGGATATTCAAGAATATGTTTTAATGAATTTTTCCATTAAATTTAATTATTCCATTCATTATTTATGAATGTAATGGAATTTCACTTGAATTTTACAAAAACAAATAAAGGATATATAATGTTCATTATTAGTGGAATAACTGATGAATGGAGATCAAACTCAAAAAATGAAGAAGGATTAGAATTTAAGGGAGATATATATTAGAAATAAGGATAATATTATAAGTAAAATGATTCTTATGATGAAAGTGATATTGATAATAATATATAAATAGTAATATATGGGAGTTAATAGTCAATTTGAATGAAAAAAACATCCACTGGTACATCTGAAATGACTCTCTCATTAATAAAGACCACAAAGTTAGGTAAAAATAGCATGATATTATCTTGATATCCTGATATTTCAAGATGATGGAAAATAATTCCACATAAAACTAAAAAAACCCATTCATAATAAATTTATTATGAGTTCTAGTACAAGATAATGGTCAGATTCTATACATTTGGGGATAGAAAATGTAATATCTAAGACCCTAAAAATAATGGTAAATGATATTTTATAAAACTATTTCACATTTGAATCATTAATTATTATTTATTTATTATTAAATATTATTTTTAAATACTATAGTTATAGATTTTATATTCAATAAAAAAGCTGTAATGTTTGGATAAATCATATCTAAATTTTTTATGGTGATTTTCTAGGATTTTCCTAATATAGTTAATTTTCAGATGAATGGTGTGAAATATAAATTAAAAATATTATGAAAATTTTATGACGTCATCCTAAACTCATTCTAATATTAAATCATTTTGAATAATTCTTAGGATATAAAATTTATTTAAATCCTAAAATGATTCGTTTTTAAATACAATTTGGAAATTATATTACACATGTTTGAAATTGTTTTCATATGTAATAATAATTTTATTAAAAAATAATCATTTTTTATTTTATTTATTAATTAAATATATTTATTTAATATCTATGATGAATTGAAAAAAACACTAATAATATTTTTTTTAAACAATTTATTTTCATGGAAATCAACAACCTTTAGAATTTTACCTATACATATATATTATTCATAAAAAATCTATTTTTATATTTTTTATCACATGATAAACATAATAATAGTAAAATTAACATGTATCATTTATATCCATTTTATATGATAAAATTATCTCCATATTTGAAAATGGATTGTCCAAATTAGTTTTTAATGTATTATCATTTTATTCATTAAATTAGTTACTATGTATATAAATGGATTTACAAAAAAAATTGTAAATTAATGTAAAAACCTTTTATGAAAAAACACTAAATAGGTTACCTAGACATGGTGAATACATTATTACATTGTAATAGATACAATATATCTCAACAAAATGGGTTGATCAGCTTAGGAGTTTTGAAAACTAGATACTTTTATGATTCCAATATTACATTAAAAATATAAAATTCTATGAATGAAAAACATTTCTTATTCTTAATATTATTTATAATATCCTTCTTCATATCACGTGGAACGAAAAAAAATAAAGGGGTAAGATCAGATTTTTAGTATGGGTTATTTAAAATTGAAACAATCATAAGAAAATTAGGCCTGATCATTTTGAAACGGTAAATAACTAGTAGCACATTCCATTAAATAAATAAAATGAGGAAAAATGAATACATGGATAATATCAATTCCATAATATAATTGATAATTGTAATTGAATTATAAATAAAGGAAATTTATACTATTGGACAAAAAAAATTATATATCATGATACCTATACCATTTTTACCTTTCACCCATAAAGATTAATCATATTGGTAATGTTCCATCGAATTTGGCCAACAAATTTGACTAAAGATACATTTCGATACATCAAGGGGATATTAAATTTTAAATCACTCCAATTTATTCATGTCTAATAAATTTATCATATGTTGGAAATACAACCAATTTTTTAAAAAAATATTTTTTAACAATAAATTTATATATCTATAAATGAATAATTATTTTTATTAACTCCTCAGTTAATCATACAAAATTAAAATTAAAACAACATATGTTGAAAAAATATATAGATTAACCCATAAGATTATTCATGATTCAAAGAATATGGTTATTTAAGGGAAATTCGATGTACTATGAATAATTTAATTAAATATATAAAATTGGTAATATATAAAAATTTTAAACCAAATAATGTTTATAATATTAAAATATGACTCAATAAAAGGAAATTAAGATGGAATCCCCTTACCCAATTTTTGACATGCATCATTAGTTTTTTTTATATGTTAAAAACCTAGAAATATTATAATTATATTGAAGAACCATATATTTTTTTAATATCATATATACAACATTTATAAAATTTTATTAACCATTTGTTAACAATATTCTTACTGTTATCATTATTTCAGGTGTAAACTACTTCATCCTTTCAGGTGTTTATTAATTTGGAAGGTCTAGTAATTTTACATTTACAATGGTTATATAATCCCAATAATTTATTCAAGATATATATATTAAATATATTCAATATGTAGATATTTTCTGTCATCCATAAAATATTTTGATACTAAAATAAATTACATTGTTCAAGGATATGGAAGGATGTACGTATTCATGAATGTTTATATCAAATTTAATCAGATAGAATGAATGAATGGTAAAATAATAAATCCTTAATGAATAATTATTATATCATATATATCATATATATTCATCAGTGTTATATTTATAACTATCAAAGTAAAAGGGTGATGGAAAATGAATTATATTTCTACATTGAGATGGTATGCCTATGTATGCAAGTGTGATGTTATCAATTTTCAAAGGATGGAAATGGGATTAAACATGGTTTCACCGTAAAAATGATTACATATCATTATATTTATGATGTTGGATTTATTAAATTATAATGTTTACAACACATTAATGGTATGTACTATTAGAAGTAAACTTGAAGGGCATGGTAAAGGTGATTACATCTTCTATTGTCGAATTATGTTAGATATAATATTTTGGGTCTTAGTGAAGGACTTCATATACATCCAGAATGTGGATAAGGTTGTTTATAAGAGGAATTTTTTTGGAATTGTTGAGTTAAAAGGATAATAGTGGTGTGATGAATTGATAGAATTGGTGTCCAATTATATGATATGAGAGAGGATTTTATGAAATTTCATAAAGTATTTAATTAATATAAATTATATTTTATCTAAAAATCTCACATTAGATATAATTTGAAGTAAATATTAGTATCAGTTAAGAAACACTCATAATGTAAATTTTGGATAGGTTTTATTTTTTGTTTTTTGCCTTGTATTTTGGTTTTAACCCCTCATTAACCCTGATTAAAATTAATAAAATATTATGGATTTCTTCAAAATAATGGTAAAGAATGTTACTCTAGAAGGGTGGGTAATGTAGTAGGTATTGTATCTACGTACTGTAGACGTAGTAATATTCATTCCTAATGGACTTTCAGGCTACTAAGACTTCGTTTCATTAACCTAGTGGTGATGTTGGCATGTCATGCAGGTAGTCGCACAAGAATGATTCAATAAGGGTCTTCGGGCCTTCTAGTGGTGGGCATATGTGCCACATAAAAGGATTCCTTACCACTAAGCCTTTGGGGAAAAAATATGTAATGTAAATAAAGTGGCTAGACTGGTATATTATTCATTGGTATGGCTATGACCTTTCTTTCAGGCATGTGGGTGTGTGTGGGTGTGCATGTGTGGTTTAAAGTAATTATACCACCAACCAGATATTATAATATAATTTAACTAAAAAAATCAATTAAAAGTTGTAATTCAATAATATATTTTTATAGAATCTATAATATTTCATATATATATCCAACACATTCTTGGTTCACTCAAACTCTTCAAAATTAATCAATTTTTTTGTTTTTTTGAGACTTTTGTTTTCTTCTTTTATAAATTAAATTACTACTATGGTGGTTATGTGTATGAATTTATGGTAATCATTTCACAACATGAAATTAGAACTAAACAAAAATCATAAAAAAAATATTTATTTGTCAAAATGAATAATTATAACCCCGTAGAAATTTTTTAATTACCGTATAAAAAATTAAATATATAATAAAATGAAGATAATGTCAATTTTTATTATTTTATATAAAATATATCATAGGTCAAAATCATGGAGAAGTGGAAAACAATGTTCATATATTTGTATTTTGGATTATTATAGATGACATATAATGATCTAGTAAAATTTTGGTAGTTGTTATAGTTAATTTTTATTCTTTATCTCATTATTTTTACCTTCAATTAACCCATTTTAAATTTATCATGAATTTTTTAATTGTGAATACTATTTATAAAGTCCATAAATAACTATGAAATATTTAAAAAAAATTCCCCCACTTAATATTATTCAATAAATATTTTATGATTCAATTTCTATCTTTTGTAGAAGAAATTAATGTTTAAAACACAAAACAAAATGAAAAATAATCTTTTAGATAAATGAATTTAAAAGTGTAAATTGGTTTTTATTCAAAATTAAATAATAAATTTTATTCCAATTAATGTATTTGAATAATAATATTATTAAATATATTATTTTACATTTCAAACATATAACAAATATGGGAAATTTAAAATTCGTGAAACAAAAATATTATTTTTGATAAAGAGTTTTATTTTTCACTATTCAGACCAAAACGATTCTTCTTAGAAAAATCAAAATCATCAACTTAAGCCAATATTCAAATTTTTCCTTGAAATTTGAATTTAATTTTAACAATTATATTTTCTAAAAGTGAAAAATCTTATTATATTATATTCTAAAAATTAATTAATTTTTTTGACAAAATAATAATTTCATGAATAAAATTATGTTACTAATAAAATTGTGTGTTATTTTTTATGGATTAATTGATATTATTTTATGAAATAAAACCATAATAAAATTGTGATAAAATGGTTATTCCTATTCATACCTGAAAATTCAATGAAAATTTTATAATAATCATATTTAAATAATAATATCTTATAGTTCATTTGAGAATGATGTTTCTTATCTTATATATAACCAGATTCTAAATTTTGAAAGGAATCAAGATATTAAATTATTACCTGATAAATAAATTTCATTCTTGTAATTTTCATGGGTATAAGATTCCAAATAAAATATTTTATTTATACATAAATTTCAATTTAGTGAAATTATTTGATAATTTAATAACAAACACCTTTTAAATTATTTTAATCTAGTTATTTCATGATCATACAAGTTTTTCCTTAATATTCCACACATTAAGTAATCATGAAACAAAAAAAATTATTTTTAATGAAAAAATTAATTTATTTTTCATATCATTCAAAATTAATTTTTATTATATATTAATTTTTCTTGCCATATCATCAAATATTATTTATATTCTTCAATTATTATTTAATTAAATTTTAAAACTTTATTTACTATTGGCAGAAAAATTTAAAGGGAAACTTCATATTGTTTTTTGAATTTTGTACATTTCCCTTATTACCAAAATTGTAAAATGAATCTCTATTTTAAGAAAGAGGACATGAATTTAATTAACTTCCTTTTGTACATATGAATGATTTAAATACTCCTTTATATGTTTCCAGGGTTGTGTTCAATGAATAATTATTACTTAATATTGTGGAGGTTTTTAGATTGTATTTCATGATTTATAAATAAAATCTATATTTTCTTAAAAAAGGATCATAGTTATATTTTGACGTAATGTTTTCATGTATAAAAATGTACATTGATGTTACTCTAGATTTATTGGTGGTATATTCTAATTAGATCATATTTATGATTTTTATAGATTTATTGTGGTAATGATGAATAAATATCAATAAAACCCATTTAACTTTCCACTAGTTGAGTTATGGTGAATTGTTTTAAGATCTTGTGGAATACATATGAGTGGATTGATGACTATTAAATGGGTGGGAACATGACTATATATACCTACAATGAATTGGATAATGATTAAAATTCTATTTCATTAAATGTTACACATGAGATTACCTCAAGATAGAAAGAGGGTACACAAGAGGATACCCCATACACAAAAGAGAGCACATGAGAGGTTTCACATTATCAAATTAGGTACATGTATGCTAAGACTAAAGGAGAAATGTTATGAATGTAATAGCGTGTATTTATTAAATAATATTTCTATGATTATCATTATTACATAGTTTAAGAATATATTTTATGATATTATATTATGAGAACATTATATCTCATATCTAATGTTTTGTGATTCAATCATGATTAATAAATTATGATATACCTATCTTATTGATATGCATCATTTTTATGGTCAAACAGTTGTTTGATATGATTTTAAATGGTTAATCTCATGTTCTCATTCCATTTATGCTCATGTTATTTTTAAATAATATTTTATTTTTCTCTTTTTCCCCTAGTTAGCGTATGATCACACAATTAATTATGTTTTTTCCCAAGGATATAAAAAAATTCTATGAATGATGTGTCTATGACGAGTGGGGATATGAATAAATAAGTGGGAGGTGATGTAGATATTTTATGAAACATTTATTTATGTATCCATGTTGTCAAATATACTAAACCAACATGATTATATAATTATTTGTAATATTTTTAATTGAATATTATTCTATTATGATTTATTATTTATATAAATAATTATGGGTATCTATAGTTGGTACTAGGGAATGATTTAGTTACTTTTAGATACTAGGATGTTAAAAAACTAGTAAGAACCCTGTGAAAAATACAATATTTATAAGAACATCTGTAGGTATGGTAATGAATAATGTTTATTTTTTCTAATGGAACATCTATGTCTGGATACTACAAATAGACATTCTTTTGGAACAAATGCAACTTGGGGTAATCACCCTGAAAAGTGTTGGTAAATTATATCATGACCTTCATTTTAATGTGTTATGGGTTTACCTTTTCTGAATAACTAGTTTGAAACACAATGGTGATATATTTCGTTTAATTCTCATTTTATCTTTGAACCATTAAGAATGATTTAAAAATGTTATGATCATAAACTACTTAGGTAAAACATGTAGTTTCATAGATTAAAAATAAGGTGTCCAAATTAAGATACAATATTAATTATTTTTCCTGACTGATCACTCTAAATAATGATGACTAATTTACATTATAAGAATTTTGGATTTATCAAATGATTAATGATATAATAATAAAGATAAAGGGGTGATAGGTAAATAAAAAGGTTTTATAATGTTTTTAAAAAAATATAGTTTTAAAAAATTTCTAATTTCATCAATAGTCTATTGGAATTATTATTTATAACATCAATGATTTTATGTTGAATTAGAAGTGAAAACCATAATAGTATGATGGTCACATCATATGAATCATCTTCTTAGATGGAAATTTTGGGGAATTTTCATCCTAAAAAACTCATTATTATCCATCTATTTTAATTAGATGTTATATGAGGCATTGATTGGATTTCATTACACACACAAGACATCAATTTATAAATATGGGGATTCATGTTTGGTATTCCAAAGAATCCTATGATCCTATGTGAGTGCAATGATAAATATATTTTTATGATGGAAATTACTTCCATTATATTTTTTCTTGAATCTTATTTTGAAGAGGTGTTTATGTCATATTGTTTGGGAGAAACACAGCATTGAAGATATATCATTTTTATGAGAGTTCTGATGATTTTTTTTAAAAAATTATATTATATTATTATTCCAAATTAGGAAATTGAGTTTTTAATAGAGCACACACTTGATTGTACACCTATTTCAAGGACTTCATATATAATGGCCTTGATGGAGTTATATTAATTTAAGAGGAAACTCCAGGTTAATTTTGATAAGGGACTATGTTTTCCATGTTCATAACATTAGGGTGAACATGATCATCTATTTTAAAATAAATATAGATCACATTGAATTGACAATGATTACTGTGAACTTAAAATGATCAAAATCAAGAGTTAGTGTCCTATTCAATGTAATGATGAATTTATTGATCGACAAAATAGAGCTCAAACAATTTCCTTGATTTAAAATCTTTTTCGATATCACTAACTTAGATTAAATTATTAGGATATACTAAATACATCATTTTTATGAGGTATGTACACTATGAATTTTTTGTGATTCAATTGTTTCTTTCTAATTCTCCTACCATCTTATAGATTTTAATGAATAGAGTATTTATAGATCCCCATGATTAGTTTGTTGAATTTTTATATAGATTATATTGTTATATATAAAATCTGAATTTAATACCATGATCATCATTTGAGGATTTTATTAAGGAATATAAATATGGATATGTTTTATAAAAAATATCGATGTGAAATTTTTTTTATATATGTTTAGTTTTTAGATTATAAAATCTCAAAATATGTTGTATTAGTAGATCTATCAGAGGCTGATGTTATTGAAAATTGGACCAGACTAAACACTATGACTTAGACATATGGATTTTTTTTGAATTGATATTATAAAACAATTATGGAAACGTTTTCTTAGGTACCTAATATACTCACCAAGGTATCCCCGTCGGTATCAAAGTTCCTTTCGATAGAGTATTATGAATGATCAGGGAACTAAAGATAAGTTTAGTTAGTGAATCCACACATACATTTCCCAATAATAGATAAGTGATTTTGATATATTTTTATGAATGAAAAAAGTTTTTTGAATGAAAAATCGTGTAGAATTCTATATTGATATATTTTGCCTCAATAAAATTCAGATTTCACGAGAAATGTTCCCAAAATTATGATTTATAGTTAGTTATGGATTTTTTTCTTTAATGATATAGATGAATTATCATTGTAAATATATGTGTGATTTATACAATTAACATAATATATTAAATAATATATTTACATAGAAATTTTATACTAAGTGCTCAAGAAGATTTTTTGGTTGATTAATAATTATGATATCTCAATACATTACAATATTATAAGGATAACATGATATAATATTATATGTGTCAAACGATCATGCTATCAAATCTATTAAGAGGAGGATAATAAGTTTAAATATTTTTATATTTTGAAATTATTGAATTGAAAATATTGCTAAAATGCATAACCATTTTCTTTCTCTAATGAGTATTCCACCATCTATCCATCTGAGGATTAAAGAGATACTATAGGAACATGTGGAAGTTTAGAAGAAGGTGATAATTAAATTGAGTTCAAACTTTATTGAAGTGGAATGATATATTTATGTAACCTTATATTTCACACATTAATACTATACATGAAGAATGATCTATTAGAAATAGCTCAAAATTCACTATTCTTTATTCCTCTTGGATGAATAATGATATATATATCTAGTGGGACAACATGAAGATATATATTATAGAGTATGTATCTTAGTTCATGGAATGAAATGGAGTTAAGGATAAGAGATTAAATTGTAAGTGGTTGTAACAACCATTACCCCCACTGGAATGAAAATGGTAAAACATCACACTATATTTTTTTCATTATACTCCCCAAAACAACTAAATGCTATATGTGTTTTGGTCTATAGTCAATAACTACATGATTTCAGAAAAAAAATAATTGATATCCAATGATATTTATCTCTTCATAATTTTTATAGTTTATAAATTAATGTATTTTAGGTATTTGTGTATTACAAAATTATATTTTATTTGAGTAGGATCCAAGGTATAACTTGATGTTCTGTCAAATTCTTCAGCCAGATATGGGTATATAGTTGAATTTAAATAAATATCATCATTATTATATTTATTGTAAGTATTTTAGATCCATTAAAAACATATAGTATTTGTTGAGGCCTTGATATATGTATTTCACATGTCTGTGGGATCAACACATTCATATGGTAGTGTTTTATAACAATAATAGATTTGACTTGATTACTCAAGTATACATTTATAAATCTATATAAGATAAAATTGTTGATCACCCTTGTTTTGGGATGATGATGGGGAACAAAATATTTTGTGTCCTAATCTTGTAGAGTAAAAGGCATAGAATTTTATATGTATTCAACATCATTTTAAGGCAGCTCAGAGTTGACTAAAATGTTATGTCGACATTAGTCATCAAAATTTGGAATTTAAATATGGTGAATATGTATTACTATGAAATATTTCATAGAAGAATATTATGAGATTAAAAATGAATTTAATGTTGGTTCTACGGTATATTTTCCCCATCAATGTTCTTAATTAAGTAGGGATGCTATCTCTCCACTTGGATGTTGCCCTAAACCTCTCTCATATTAATGATGTGTTCCATGTGTCTCTCCAAAGTATATAAAAAAATAATCCAACATATTTAATAAAATCATAATTTATAATATAATATTATTGTAACACCATAAGCTTCGATGGTACACTTCTCTTTGAATAATACAATAGTGTGTGTTGTATGCAACTTTGAGTTCTAACACACCACAACCAATCAAAATAGCCGTTATGAATTGTAATACCCACTTTTTGAAATATTATAAATTTTCTCTTTCAAAATGTACTTCATTTTTGGATTCAGAATATCAAAATTAGCCTAGGGTGAATTTTTGGTATTTTTTTAAAAACATTCAATTTTTTATGAATAGTGAAAAACACTGAGTTATAGTTTAAAACAGAATTTTTATTTAAATAATTATTTATTTTATATAAATTTATTTTAGGTGAAAATAGATACATATTACCTACATCAGTTAAATGTAATTAATTGGAGTTAGTTTATGATAATTTTAGATATATAAAAATTTTATTGAACTGGTCACCGTCTTTTACCCACCACATAGAAGAATTTGAAAATTCACATAAAACATAATTTTACTACTTCTGTGAGTGGAATTTAAAAAATCCGAGAGACACAGTTGATATCAATAAGTAAAATGTGGTTCAATAAGATGTAAATAATTTTTGGTGAATAGTAACATTTTACTTTTATTTACCACGATTAAAATTAAATATGGTAATTTAGGGTAAAAATGATATTATTGTTACACTAACACATGTCATAATCCTATTGGATAACTATAATTTGACTTAAAACAAGCTTAGAAATAAAATATGAACCGCTTTGGCCCACCTGGATTAGATTTGGACATTTATCATTATTTAATTCAAAGAAGAGTTAAAATAGTTAAAATCAAAGAATAATAACTAAAACATTTTTAATATAGGGATACGCATAAGATAAATTCGACTATAAATTTTCATTATAATTCTAAAAACTATTTCCTACATAATGGTATTTTATTTATATTTTTTAGACCTTAAATAAGTTAATTTATTTATGACACAATTGTGATGCAGTAATTTCCTAATTAATGAAACATTAAAATAATTGATATTATAAATATCCAAATAAAGGTAATTTTAGACTTTATATGAAATAAACAAATTTTATATGTCAATATGACATATTAGGGTTATTTATATGAATTTTATGCGAATTAATAATGCTGATATGAATTTAGGAAAAACAAAATACCTAATAGTGTCAAAATTGACATAAAATGGTTTTTTAAAACAAATATTATATTATTAATTGATATTATATTACTAAAAATATAAGGATTGTCCAAACGACTTATATAATGATAGTTTTATCATTAATTTTCCATTTGGGGTTATCTTGGGAGTATATAGTAAGTTTATTAACCATATAATAGAAAAATACAAAGAGACATGGTAAATGTCAAACTATTTAACTAAGAGTTAAATCTAAAAGATAATGTTAATATAGTGACCCAAACATGTCTAAAACAAATTGGTTGAGTGTATTTCGTCCCCTACCCACCTTATCCTTTATATAATCCATTTTGGAGGCATTATAAACCGAAAATGAATTTATTATAAAATAACATTACAATCTTTTCCTAAGGTGCCCCTCACTCCTCTTTTAAAAGGGCACTCCCCCTTCTCTCTAATTCACACCTTCGAAGCCATTTGGGTCTGCCAAACCCTACTCAAATACCCTGTAAACTATCCTCCCTTATTCCTAAAGGAATAAATTTAGTCAAAAAGCCAACCTATGGATCCCTTTTGATCAAATCAAAATAAAGAACCCGAAGAAGAGGTAAATATTTCATCACCCCTTTCAAATTCTTTTCTTCTTCCACTTTGTTTTTCATTGTTGTTTCTATTATAAAATAATATATACAGAATAATATATATACTATGATGTTATTATAAATATGTTACAACCAAATTTTTTATTCTATCCATCCTTTGAATGACATGTCACCATACGTGCATAGGTACGGCTTACGTCTCCACGTCGTGGTGTAATTATTATTAAATACATTATTATTTGGATTGGTATAATAATGATGTCTAATTAATGTAAATAATAAATATAACATGATAATGATTCTATATATATGAGATTACATCCAATTATATATTATTTTAATATCAAAATAATGATATTGCCGCTCTTGCGTACGTGCAGATTACCGTCTCCACGAACGTGATGAGATTCATTCCCCATCGTACCCATTCAGAACTAATATTCATTACATGATTGAAAATAATGTTTATAGACTTGGTATAATTTGGGATATGAGTAAGTTACATCCCTTCCATAACAAATATGACTCAAATGACAAATAATATATGGTAAAACGAATCTCTTAACACCCAAAACGAAGATAATACTAATATATTATTAACAAAACAATATTAAAAGATCATATATGATATCATATTAATGTATATGATTATTTTATAATTTAATAAAAATTATTTCACCATTATATAGGAGGTTAACCTACCCTCAATCAAGGATAAGTACATTGTAAGTGTTATTTTCACAATCTCTTTATTATCTGAGGTTGTTTATACATAATTATCTTCTGGGACCTCTTTATCATCCACATCCATGTTTCTTAAAAATTTATTCCAAAACATTTTTAATATTTACTAAACTATGGGTTAAAGTCATTTATACCCTTGTTTTAATTTTTATAAAAATTTTTGATGGGTATCTTTCCGTCATTTTCCAAACAAGGTACTTTTACCCTTTTTGACAAAATTAAGGTAAGAAAGTCTTTTTTAACTTATAAGGCAGGTGCAGCTATTTTTTTCCATTACAACATCATCAAAGCTTCCCTCACAATCTTATAATAATATTTTCAAAATAAATGTTCTATTTATAAATTATGTGACTTTTTAATTATTTCAAAATATAAAGAGATATTTCTCAAAAAAATGGTTTCGATTTCATCTATGTCAACATCTTTTGATGGATTTTAAGTTTCTTTGAAGTTTATTTATTATGATAAAAATATCCATTTTTTACTAAAGGTTTTGTGATATTTTTTACTATGGATGTGTTATTTTTATACAATTTATGATTTATGGATAAATTATTGACATTTCATATTCTAGTTTTAATACGAATGTTTGTGTTATGTTTAAACCATTTCATATGAGGAATGAATTGGACCTAGTATGTGATGGGTGGATCCTACTACAGATCCTCGTTGCATCGGTATGTATCATGAGACAAACTAGTGTCTTGGAACAAGGCCTTTACAAAATCTTATTTGTAGTCTTGGCACAATTCCTTGACTATGTGGTTATGATAGTCTAGCATTATGCATTCCATCATTATGAAAGTGGCTATTGATATTGCATGTGATTATTCGACTAGTATATAATATGAATGTGAGTAAGTAAATGGAATTATTTTGATTTATATTTTCCATATTATGATGAAGTTTATGTTGAAATAGATTTTCATTTAGTTTCATACATCACCTTAAATGTTTATTCTTATTTATGAAATCTTCCACTATATTGTAATTAATATTTAGCATCTGAGCTCACCCCTTTCTATGTTTTATTTTTCCTAGGATGTGAAGAAGTATATAATGAATGACATACATGGATAGTCTATGGGATCTCAGTGTTGTATATGGAAACAAAAATTTTGTTGTTTTCCATTTTATGATGTTACGTAAACCTTATGAATGTATCTAGTACATCCAAGGCTACTAAACTAATTAGTATTTCGAGACATGATCTTTTGTGATCATGCTAATGTTTTGTAATAATGCATCGAATCTAGGTAACTGGGTCGGGGCATTACAGTTGGTATCAGAGGAAGTTTAGTACAAACCATGAAATCTAGATTTAGATAAACTATGATTATATCACATTACCATATGATTGACTTTGAGGATTATTATTGAAGAAATTCCTAGAATTTTTTTAATTTAGAGATTTTGTGAGTTTTCCATGAAATACATCCTTGTCTAGATACGAGTATGTAGAGGAGGATTTGACACAGATTTACCTAGGGGTAAAACCCAAATACCCCTATTTGAGCTAGACTCCAACGTGAACTGCTCCACGACAAAGGTCCTTGCTACACTCTTGGTTACGACACTCCCATGGGATATGCTTAGGATAATTCTCATTTTATTTACAAACCATTCTGAAGGGTTGATGACTATATACTTCCTCAAATAAAACATTTTTTATGATTATGGATTATATCCATAAATTTTTCAATTTATGTTAAGTGTTTTACATGTTCGGAATTATGTATTTAGATTCATAAACTAATCTAGTTTATTCCATTGTTTAGAAATGGTGGCTTGTGGAAGAATGGAAGCTATATCAATACACAAACTCCCTATAGGGATTTCCCTTTTGATCAAGATAATTATAGTGGATCAGGTGATACAACCGGTGTTGATCATCTTATCACCATACTGGTACAACTCACTTAGGTTATGAATAATAGCCTTACCCGTATGGATCACCCTGATCCACAGTGTGGAGGATCAGTGTTAGATCACTTAATGAAGAAACAACCACTAACAGTAAATGGGAGTACAAATCCATTAGCAGCTGATCAATGGATAAATTCCGTAGAGAAAATATTACACGCCTTGGGGAGTAGTGAAATATGAACAGTTGTCATGGCATTTTACTGCCTCACTAGAGATGTTGATCAATGGTGGTCATTGATTCAAAACCCTAAGGAAGAAGTTGAAGTATCAAATATGGAATGGAGTGAGTTGATAAAGATTTTCTAAGAAAAATACATTCCTCATGACCATCGATATGATATGGAAAGGAAATTTATGAGTCTGATTAAAAGGTGGATGAGAATGTCGCAAAGTATGAAGCTAACTTTACATGGTTAGCGAGGCATGCTGCAAATTATATATGTAACCCAAGAAGTAATATTGATCATTTCTTTGATGGGATAAAATCATTTCTTCATCAAGCATTAGTCTCAAAATCCTTCTCATTTAATGAAGGTATTGTATCATGTGCTATCAATACAGAAAAATAATTCTCTATGTTTTATGACTTTAAAGAAAAGCAAGAGAAGAAGAGATCTACTGAACACTTTGGAATTGTAAATAAAGGGAAGAAGGGTAAAGTTGAATATACATCATGTAGTAAATGTGGGAAGAAACACCCAGGTACTTTCCTGAAGGGAATGGGAGTCTATTACAAGTGTGGGGAAAAATGCCACCAATCTCGTGATTTCAAGGGGAAGAAAGAGACTGTCGATGTTTAATACTACAATTATAGAGAAAGGGGGCATTATGAGAATTAATGTCCTAAGAGTCATGGGAAAATTCCTCAGAAAAGGCTAAGGGATCAAGACAATGATTATGCGATCACTACTCCTGAGGTAGATGCTCTGAAAGACGCAATGCAAAGAAATTTAATGGTTTTCACAAGTATAGAAAATGCTTTATTTGATTCTGGAGCATCAAAATGTTTCATATCTTCCTATTTTTCTAAGAAAATTAGATATTTCCAATTTGATTTAGCAAGGGATTTTTCAGTCAAAACTCTTAAGGGAAGTATCATTGCTACAATGTTTTGTGAATCATTCCCCATTAGTTCATATAAATGCTCTTTATCTGCTAATCTCATCATCATACCCATGATTGAATTTGATATAATCCTCGGTATGGATTGACTTTCTGGCTGTGGCGTAAAAATTTATTATAGGAAGAAGGAGGTTACGATTTTTGACGATGATGATAAAGAACACCTTATCTTTAGAGCAGAATCGTCACCACCTGATTCTTATCTAGATCCACCCCCAGTAGCTCAACTAAATTCAATTATTCGCGAGGAAGGGAATGAAATAACTGTGGGTGAGGAAAGGAATGTTCAAATATATTATGTACCTATTGTGAAATAATATGTTGATGTGTTTCTAGAATATTTACCTAGAAATACTCCAGAATAAGAAATTGGGTTTTCCATTGATTTAATTCTTGGTTCAAGGCCCATATCGAATACCCCTTGTAGAATGCTCACTATGGAACTAGTGGAACTAAAGTAATAGCTAGATTAATTGAGTAATACGGGATTTATTTTCCCTAGGGTTTCTCAATGGGGAGCCCTTGTCCTTTTTGTTAAGAAGAATGATGTATCTACGAGGTTGTGCATCGACTATAGGAAGATCAATGCTATAACAATAAATTAAAAGTATCCCATACCTCGCATTGATGATTTATTCGACCAAATTAATGGAGCTCAATACTTTTCAAATATTGACCTTCGATCTAGATAACATCAATTGTATGTGAAGAAGGAAGACTTTCTGAAGACTGCATTTCAAACTAGGTATGGGCATTACAAGTTAACAATATTGCCTTTTGGATTGACTAATACACCCTCTTTCTTCATGGATCTAGTGAATATAGATTTCAAGGATTATATCGATAATTTTGTAGTGGTATTAATTGATGATATCTTGGTATACTCCAAAAGCTTCGAAGATTAGGAAAATAACATGCGCATTATCCTGATGTCTCTTAGAAGACATGAATTATATGGGATGTTTAGGAAGTGTGATTTTTGCTTCAATAGATTTCTTTTCTTTTCCATATTGTCTCTAAGGATGTAATCTCTATTGATCCTTCTAAGACAAGAGCAATCCAACGAAGTACAGCACCAATTAGTATAACTGAGGTACATAGTTTTATTGGTTTGGTAGGTTATTATCGACGTTTCGTCTAGAATTTTTCCCGATTTGCTAACCCATTAACAAAGCTCACATGAAAAGGGGTTAAATTTGTTTGAAAAAAGAGTGTGAAGAATGTTTTGAAAAACTGAAGAGATGATTAGTCAATTCTCCTATATTGACACTACCATCGAGGAATGATGTGTTTGGTATTTATAGTGATGCATCAAAGAAATTACATGGTTGTGTCCTTATGCAGAATGATATGGTTATTGTGTATGCATCACGACGGATAAAACATCATGAGAAAAACTGTCCTACTCATGATCTTGAGTTATCAGCTGTAATCTTTGCTATGATTATTTGGATACACCATCTCTATGGAGAAAAATGTGAGATATATACCGATCACAAGAGTTTGAAGTATATTTTCTCACAAAAATAACTCCACATGAGGTAAAGGTGATGGCTTGAACTACTCAAGGATTATGATTGTACTATACACTACCACCTGGGGAGGGAAAATAACATGGTAGATGCTTTGAGAAGAAAATATCATGGGGTTTTCAACAAGATGAGAGTTAAAAAGGATCCTATATTCATGGATCTAGTATAGATTGATATGTGAATAACCATGGAAGGTGAAACATCATTTCCTTTTTTCAAATTGTTGCCAAACCAACATTATTAGAAATGATAAAGTGTTCTGAGACTGATGATGAAAAGTTTCAAAAGAATATTAAATCTTTGAATGATGGGATATTGAGTGTCTTTGTGTATGAAGATGGGATTTTGAAATTTGGAAAGAGACTTTGTGTTCCTGATATACCTGATCTTAAAAGGAAATTGTTGGAAGAATCTCATTGTTCCAATTTTTCTATACACCCAGGAAGTACAAAAATGTATAGATATTTGAAGAAACATTTTTGGTGGGACAATACGAAGAGGGAGATTTAAGATTTTGTGTCAAGATGTATGGTTTATCAACAAGTGAAAGCTAGAAGGCAACAATCCTGGAGGATTCATGCAACCTCTTCCCATACCTGAGTGGAAATGGGATAATATTATGATCGACATTGTCATGGGACTACCAAAGACTCCTAGAAGGAACGATGCAATATGGGTCCTTTTTTATCGTCTTACCATGTCAGCGCATGTAACGCCCCGACCCCAGTTACCCAGAGTCGGTGCATTATTACATAACATTGGCATGATCACAAGAAAGATCAAATCTCTAAAGACCGGTTGGTTTAATAGCCTTGGAGACACTAGATATATTCATAAAGTTTTACATTACATCATAAAGTAAAAAACTACTACAACAACATAGTCTCCATATTCCACACTCATATCCCCACATAAAATCCCTGCAGTTCATTCATAACTTACTTCTTCACATCCTGCGAAAAATAAAACATAGAAAAGGGGTGAGCTCAAATGCCCAGTAAGGATAACAATATAGCGGAAACTTTCAAAAATAAGCATAAACATTTAAGGCAATGTATAACTAAAAAAAACCTATTAAACGTGAACTTCAGCATAGTATGGAAAAAGTAAAATGAAATAACACCATTTAATTATTCACATGGATATTCTACTAATCGAATAATCACATGCAATATCAATAACCACTTTCATAATGATGGAATGCATAATGCCAGACTATCATAACCACATAGCCAAGGCCTCGTTCCAAGACTAAAAATAAGATTTTTCCAAGGCCTTGTGCCAAGACACTAGTTTGTCTCATGAGACCTATCGATGCATCGAGGAGATATAGCGGGCTCCACCCGTCACATATTAAGTCCAATGCATTCCCATATGAAAAGGTTTAAACATAACATAAACATTCGTACTAAAACTAGCATACGAAATGTCAATACTTACTCCATAAACTATGAATGGTATAAAAATAGCACATCCATAGTCAAACATATCACAAAACCTACAATACAATATAGAAGTTTTGTATCATAATAAATCAACTTCAAATAAGCGTAAAATCCATCAAAGGATGTTGACATAGATGAAATCAAAACTCTTTTTAGAGAAATATCTCTTTCTATTTTTGAAATCATTTAAGTGTAATATATTTATAAAATAAAACATTTTCTTTGAAAATATTCTTATAAACTTTTAAGGGAAGCTTCGATGATTTTATAACGGCGGAAAATAACTGCACCCGCCGTATAAGTTAAAAAAAACATTCTTACCTTAATTCTGTCGAAAAGGTTAAAAGCACCTTGTTTGGAAAACGATGGAAATATTCCTTTATAAAACTATTATAAAAAGTCAAACAAGGGTATAAATGACTTTAACCCATATTCTTTTAAATAGTAAAAATGTTTTGAAATACATTTTTAAGAAACATGGATGTGGATGATAAAGAGATCCCAGTAGATTATTACGTATAAACAAACTCGAATAATGAAGAGATTGTGAAATAACCCTTACCTTGTACTTTTCCTTGGTTGGGGTAGGTTAACCTTCTGTATAATAGTGAAATAATTGTTATTAAATTATATAAGAATCATATTCATTAATATGATATCATATATGATCTTTTAACATTTCTTTGTTAATAATATCTTAGTATTATCATCGTTTCGGGTGTTAACTTACTCGTTTTCTTTTTTATGTTTTGTTACATAAGCCATGTTTTTCATGGATAGGTTGTATATTATTTATATACATAATGATATAAAGTCCTTAAACAATATTTTTAAATCATCAAATGATAATTATACTTGAATGGATACGATAGAGAAAGAATCTCAACGCGTTCGTGGAGACGGTAGTCCGTACGTACGCACGAGCGACAATATCATTCTTTTGATATTAAAATAATATATAAATGGATGGTATATCATATATACAGAATCATTAACATGTTATATTTATTATTTACATGAGATACACATCATTATTATACGCATCCAAATAATAATATATTGAATAACAATTACACCACGACGTGGAGACGGTAAGTCGTACGTACGCACATAGGGTGACATTTTATTCGAAGGGTGGATAGAATACTGAATATTGTTGTACCATATTTATAATAACATCACATTATATATATGATACTGGAGTTATTATTTTATAATGGTAATAACAAAGGAAGAAGAAGTGGAAGAAGAAAGGAACTTGGAAAAGGGTGGTGAAATCATTACCTCTTCTTTGGGTTCTTCCTTTTGATTTGATCAAAAGGGCTCCTTAGGTTGGCTTTCTGATCAAACTACGAGCTCTAGGTTGTATTGAGGGAAGTTAGGAGAGTATCTGGGCAGAGTTTTGCGGAACCAAAAGGCTTTGATGGTGTTAAGAAATGAGAAGGAGGAGTGCCCTTTTATAAGAGGGGTGAGGGGCACCTTTGGAAAAGCTAGAAATATTAATTTATAATAACTTCATATTCAGTTTCTAATGGCTCAAAAGTTGATTATTTAAATTTTAAGGTGGGTATAGGTCGAAAAACATTAAACCAATAGAATTTAGACAGGTTTGGGTACTTATATTAACCTTATCTTTAAGTATTAACTCTTAGTTAATTAGTTTCACTTTTACAATGTCTCTTTGTATTTTATATTATATAGTTAATAAACTTACTATATACATCCAAGCGACCCCAAAGTGGTCCCTTAATAATACAACTATCATGATATAAGTCTCTTGGCCAAACCTTAGATTTTTAGGAATTTAATATCAATTAATAATATAATATTTGTTTTAAAAACTCTTTTATGTCAATTTTGACACTATTCAATAGTTGATTTTTGTGAAACACATAACAGAATTATTACTTAGAACAAAGTAAATTAAATCAATACTAATATGTTATATTATCCTATAAAATTATTGTAATTCATTAAAAGTCTCAAATTATATTTATTTGGGTATTTATAATATCAATTATTTTAAATTTTCACTATTATGGTAATTACTGCATCATCATTGTGTCATAAATAAATTAAATTATGTAATCTCTAAAAATTATAAATAAACTATCATTATGTAGGAAATACTTTTATCTTTCTAATGAATATTTATAGTCGAAAATCTAACATATATAACCCTATGTAAAAATTGTTTGTCTAAAAGATATATGTTTATGTCATTTTTGTACTTATTTTAACTTAATTAAAATTAAGTGTCCCTATCACCTAAAAGTGGCTCCATGGGGTCCCAAAATAGACCCAAAGATGCCTACGGTCGAAAATGTATCAACCAATAAGGCTAGGACACGTTTTAGGGTAATTTTGTATTATTATAATATTATTTTTTAACCCTTATTTATCGGATTTACCCTTAACCATGGTAAATAAAATATTTACCGAAGTAATTATTCAAAATGCCTAAAAATAAAAGTTACTTATTTACACAATTTGAACATCCTGATTCCTAATATGGAATCCATTTTTCCAAATTCAAAACACTGAAGTGGCAGAAATTAATTTAAAATTAATTCCCACAGTTAAAACAAAAAGCATTTTTTTAAGATATAATAACTATCAAAAGATTGATACTTGTTTATGTTCGGTTTAGTTGTGAAATTATGTCCAATGACCAACATTGTATTAAATGGTAAAAATATATTCTAAATATACTTTAAAACCACTAAAATTCATAATTTATCACTATTAATTATTTTGATTAAAAAAGTTGTTTTTAATTAAAATTTAGTAGTTCTCACTATTCATCAAAATATTAAAGTTATCCGAAAAGTACCAAAATTTAACCTTAGGATAAATTCGATATTCCTAATACAAAAATGAAGTCCATTTTGAAATATAAAATATATATAATTTCAAAAATTAGGTATACTATTCATAACGGCTAGTTTGATTGGTTATGGTGTGTTAGAACTCGGTGTTGCGTACAACACACGCTATCACATTATTCAAAGAGAAGCGTACCGTAGAAGCTTGGGGTGTTACATTCTCCCCTCCTTCAAATAATTTCATCCTCAAAATTTCTAGAATACTTATCACATGAAAATACTCAGGTGGTTCTTCATCATAAGTTCCTCGGGTTCCCACGTTGCCTCTTCCATCTTATGGTTTCTCCACAAAACTTTTACCAGACGTGTCATCCAGTTTCTCAGTACTTGTTCTCTCATATCAAGAATCCTGATGGGCTCTTCACAATAAGACAGATCAGGTTCCAGTTCTAACTCCTCATAGGTGAGTACATGTGTTGTTTCAGGCATGTATTTCCTCAATAGAGATACGTGGAACACATCGTGAACTTTGGAGAGACTTGGCGGCATTGCCAATCGGTAAGCTACAGCCCCAATTCGTTCTAGAATTTCAAAAGTTCCGATGTACCTGGGACTCAATTTACCTTTCTTACCAAAACGTATGACTCCCTTCCATAGAGATACCTTCAGGAAAACATGATCACCGACTTGAAATTCCAAATTCTTCCTTCGATTATCGGCATAGCTCTTCTGCCTACTTTGAGCTGCTTTGATGTGATTTTGGATTACCTTCACCTTTTCTATCGTTTCCTCCACCAGTTCTAGACCTACAAGTTTTCTTTCACCAAAGTCATCCCAACAGGTTGGTGTGCAACATCTCTTTCCGTATAACGCTTCATATGGTGCCATTTGAATACTCGAATGGAAGCTATTGTTATAGGAAAATTCTACCAGAGGTAAATATTGATCCCATATACCCTGAAAGTCAAGTGAGCAAGATCTCAACATGTCTTCTAAGGTTTTAATAGTCCGTTCTGATTTTCCATCTGTCTGAGGGTGGTAAGCAGTGCTCAAATGAAGTTCAGTATCCAGGGATTTCTGAAGACTTTTCCAGAATCTTGAAGTAAAATGGGGATCACGATTAGAAACAATCGATAGGGGTATTCCATGAATTCTCACAACTTCATTAATATATAGTCTTGCTAGAAGTTCCAGTGGTAGATCTTCTCTTATAGCAAGAAAATGTGCTGACTTGGTAAGATGGTCAACAATAACCCATATTGCATCGTTCCTTATAGGGGTCTTTGGTAGCCCCATGACAGAGTCCATCGTAATATTGTCCCATTTCGACTCCGGTATGGGAAGAGGTTGCATGACTCCTACAGGGTGTTTCCTTCCAGCTTTCACTTGTTGACAAACCATACATCTTGACACAAAATTAGCAATCTCCCTCTTCATGTTATCCCACCAAAAATGTTCCTTCAAATATCTATACATTTTGGTGCTCCCATGGTGTATATAGAAATTGGAACTATGAGAATCATCCAGCAATTCCCTTTTTAGATCAGGTATATCGGGAACACAAAGTCTCTTCCCGAATTTCAAAATTCCATCTTCATACACAAAGTCTCTCAGTCTCCCATCATTCACAGCTTTAATCTTCTTATGAAATTCTTCATCATCAGTCTGAGAACTCTTAATCCTTTCTAGTAAATATGGTTTGTCAACCATTTGAAAAAGTA
The DNA here is from genome assembly GCA_963277665.1 of Viscum album. Taxonomy (NCBI): domain Eukaryota; kingdom Viridiplantae; phylum Streptophyta; class Magnoliopsida; order Santalales; family Viscaceae; genus Viscum; species Viscum album. The sequence continues at coordinate 265,618,205 of OY728155.1, read as the reverse complement.
TTGATGTTTCTCCTTCCCTAGTTATTCCCATGTCCATCTTCACTAGATCCATGAAAATTGGATCCCTTTCAATTCTCATATTGTTCAAAACTCCATGATCTTTTCTGCTCAAAGCATCTACCACCTTTTTTTCCTTCCCTGGGTGGTAGTGTATCGTGAAATCATAATCCTTGAGTAATTCAAGCCATCTCCTTTGCCTCATGTTGAGTTCTTTTTGTGAGAAAATATACTTCAAACTCTTGTGATTGGTATAAATCACACATTTTTCACCATAGAGGTGGTGCATCTATATCTTCAAAGCAAAGATCACAGCTGCTAACTCGAGATCATGGGTAGGATAGTTTTGTTCATTAATTTTCAACTGTCGTGATGCATAGGCAATAACTCTATCATTCTGCATAAGGACACAACCAAGTCCTTTCTTCAATGCATCACTATAGATAACAAACCCATCATTCCCTGATGGTAGAGTCAATATAGGAGCATTGACTAATCTTCTCTTAATTTATTCAAAATATTCTTCACAATCTTTTGTCCAAACATATTTAACCCCTTTACGTGTGAGCTTCATTAATGGGTTAGCCAACAGGGCAAAATTCTGGACAAAACGTCGATAATAAACTGCTAAACCAATAAAACTACGTACCTCAGTTATATTCTTAGGTGTTGGCCATTCTAGGATTGCCTTGGTCTTAGAAGGATCAACAGAGATTCCATCTTTAGAGACAATATGTCCAAGAAAAGAAATCTCATGAAACCAGAATTCACACTTGCTAAACTTTCCATATAATTCATGTCTTCTCAGAGTCTTCAAGATAATTCACAAGTGATTTTCATGATCTTCATAGCTTTTGGATTATACCAAGATATCATCAATAAATACCACCACAAATTCATCAAGATACTCCTTGAAAACTCTATTCATCAGATCCATAAATACAGAGGGTGCATTAGTCAATCCAAAAGGCATTACTGTAAACTCGTAATGCCCGTACCTGGTTGGAAATGTTGTCTTCAAAATGTCTTCCTTCTTCACACACAATTGATGGTATCCAAATCGAAGGTCAATCTTTGAAAAGTATTGAGATCCATGCAGTTTGTCAAATAAATCATCAATGCGAGGTAGGGGATACTTGTTCTTTATTGTTATAGCATTGATCTCCCTGTAGTCGATACATAACCTCATAGATCCATCTTTATTTTTAACAAAAAGAACAGGGGCTCCCCATGGAGAAACACTAGGGCGAATAAATACCTTATTACTCAATTCCTCTAGTTGTTTCTTTAGTTCAACTAATTCTACAGTGGCCATTCTATAAGGGGTCTTCGATATAGGCCTTGATCCAGAAATTAAATCAATGGAAAACTCAACTTCTCATTCTGGAGGATGTCCAGGTAAATCTTCTGGAAATACATCTACATATTCCTTCACAACAGGTACATCCTCTATTTGAACATTCCTTTCCTCACCCACAGTTATTTCATTCTCTTCCTCCCCAATAATTGAATTAGTTGAGCTACTGGGGGTGGATCTAAATAAGAATTAGGTGGTGACGATTCTGCTCTAAAGATAAGGTGTTCCTTATCATCATCATCAAGAATCGTAACCTCTTTCTTCTTACAATAAATCTTCGCATCATAGTCCGAAAGCCAGTCCATACTGAGGATTATATCAAACTCAATCGTAGGTATAACGACGAGATCAGCAGACAAAGAACATTTATGTGCTCTAATGGGGACTGATTCACAAAACTTTGTTGCAATGATACTTCCCTTAAAAGTTTTAACTGACAACTCCCTTGTTAAATCAAATTGGAAATATCTAATTTTCTTAGCAAACTGGGAAGATATGAAATAATTTGATGATCTAGAATCAAACAATGCATTTTCTAAACTTGAGGAAACCATTAAATTACCTGCCACCACGTCTTTCGGAGCTTCTACCTCAGCAGTACTGATAGCATAAGCTTGGCCTTGATCCCTTGGCCTTTTCTGAGGTAATTTCTCCTGACGCTTAGGACATTTATTCGCATAATGCCCCATCTCCCTGCAATTGTAGCACTGAACATTGGTAGCTTCCTTCTTCCCTTTGCAATCACAAACTTGGTGTCCTTTTTCACCACACTTTTAACAGACTCTCATTCCCTTCAAGCAAGTACCGGGGTATTTCTTCCCACATTTACCACATGATGGATATTCAACCTTTCCCTTCTTCCCCTTATTTCCATTCCCAGATTGATCAGCAGTTCTCTTATTCTCTTGCTTTGCTTTAATGTCATAAGACTTAGAAAATTCATTTTCGGTCTTGATAGCGCATGAGACAATGTCTTCGTACAATGAAAAGGATTGTGATACTAATGCGCGATGGAGAAATGGTTTTAACCCATCAAAGAAACGATCAATCTTACTTCTTGGGTTACTTATATAATATCCAACATACCTTTCTAACCTTGTAAAGTTAGCCTCATACTTTGCGACATTCTCATCCTCCTTTTGTCTCAGACTCAGAAACTGCCTTTCCATATCTGCTCGATGGTCGCGAGGAAAGTATTTTTCTAAAAACAGATCTTTGAACTCCCTCCATTCCATATTTGATACTTCATCATCGTCCTTAATATTTTGAATCAATGACCACCATTGATCAGCATCTCCAGTGAGGCGGTAAACTTCCATGATAACTTTTTCCCTTTCACTACTCCCCAAAGCCTAAAATATTTTCTCTAGGGAAAATATCCATTGCTCAGTTACTAAGGGATTTGTGATCCCATTGAATGTTGGTGGTTTTTTCCTCATGAATCTATCTAACATTGATCCTCCACGCTGCGGATCAGGGTGCTCCATATGGGTAAGGTTATTATTCATAACCTAAGTGAGTTATCCCAGTATGGTGATTAGCTGATCGACACCAGTTTCATCACCAGCTCCATTATAATTATCTTGAGCAGGAGGGAAATACCTACATGTAGTATGTGCATTGATACGGTTTCCATTTCTTCCACTAGGCGCCATTTCTAAACAATGGCATAAACTAGATCAGTTTGTGAATCAAAATACATAATCCCATACTTATAAAACACTTAACATAAATTGAACTATTTATGGATATAATCCATAATCATAATAATGTTTTCTTTGAGGAAGTATATACTCATAAACCCTTCATAATGATTTGTAAAGAGAATGATAGATATCCTAAGCATATCCCCCGGGAGTGTCGTAACCAAGAGTGCATCAAGGCCCGTTGTCGTGCACCAGTTCCCGTTCGAGTCTAGCTCAAAGCGGTGTTTTCGAGTGTTACCCCAAGGTACATCTGTGCCAGAGCCGCCTCTACCTGCTCGTATCCAGACAGGGATGTATTACTCGGAAAACTCACAAAAACTCTACAATACCAAAATTCTAGGAAGTTCTTCTATACTAATCCTCAAAGTTCATCTTAAGTCTGTGTGCTCTAATCAGAGTTTATCTAAATCTAGCTTCCAGGGTTTGTACTAAACTTCCTCTGATACCAACTGTAACTCCCCGGCCCCAGTTACCCAAAGTCGGTGCATTATTACATAATATTGGCATGATCACAAGAAAGATCAAATCTCGAAAGACCGATTGGTTTAGTAGCCTTGGAAACACTAGATATATTCATAAAGTTTTACATTACATCATAAAGTGAAAAACTACTAAAACAACATAGTCTCCATATTCCACACTCATATCCCCACATAAAATCCCTGCAGGTCATTCATATCTTACTTCTTCACATCCTGGGAAAAATAAAACATAGAAAAGGGGTGAGCTCAAATGCCCAGTAAGGATAACAATATAGCGGAAACTTTCAAAAATAAGCATAAACATTTAAGGCAATGTATAACTAAAACAAAAGCCTTTTAAACTTGAACTTCAACATAGTATGAAAAAAGTAAAATGAAATAATGCCATTTACTTATTCACATGGATATTCTACTAATCGAATAATCACATGAAATATCAATAACCACTTTCATAATGAAGGAATGCATAATTTCAGACTATCATAACCACATAGCCAAGGCCTTGTGCCAAGACTATAAATAAGATTTTTCCAAGGCCTTGTGCCAAGACACTAGTTTGTCTCATGAGACCTACCGATGCATCGAGGTGCTATAGCGGGCTCCACCCGTCACATATTAAGTCCAATGCATTCCCATATGAAAAGGTTTAAACATAACATAAACATTCGTACTAAAACTAGCATACGAAATGTCAATACTTTAGCCATAAACTATGAATGGTATAAAAATAGAACATCCATAGTCAAACATATCACAAAACCTTCAATACAATATAGAAGTTTTGTATCATAATAAATCAACTTCAAATAAGCGTAAAATCCATCAAAGGATGTTGACATAGATGAAATCAAAACTCTTTTTATAGAAATATCTCTTTATATTTTTGAAATCATTTAAGAGTAATATATTTATAAAATAAAACATTTTATTTGAAAATATTCTTATAATATTTTAAGGGAAGCTTCGATGATTTTATAATGGCGGAAAATAACCACACCCGCCGTATAAGTTAAAAAAACATTCTTACCTTAATTCTGTCGAAAAGGTTAAAAGCACCTTGTTTGGAAAACGACGGAAATATTCCTTTATAAAACTCTTATAAAACGCCAAAAAATGGTATAAATGACTCTAACCCATATTCTTTTAAATAGTAAAAACGTTTTGAAATACATTTTTAAGAAACTTAGATGTGGATGATAAAGAGATCCCAGTAGATTATTACGTATAAACAACCTCGGATAATGAAGAGATTGTGAAATAACTCTTACCTTGTACTTTTCCTTGGTTGGGGTAGGTTAACCTCCTATATAATAGTGAAATAATTTTTATTAAATTATAAAATAATCATATACATTAATATGATATCATATATGATCTTTTAACATTGCTTTGTTAATAATATCTTAGTATTATCGTCGTTTAGGGTGTTAACTTACTCCTTTTCTTTTTTATGTTTTGTTACATAAGCCATGTTTTTAATTGATAGGTTGTATATTATTCATATACAGAATGATATCAAGTCCTTGAAAATCATTTTTAAATCATCAAATGATAATTACACTTTAATGGATACGATGGAGAATGAATCTTATCTCGTTCGTGGAGACGGTAGTCCGTATGTACGCACGAGCGACAATATCATTCTTTTGATATTAAAATAATATATAAATGGATGTTATATAATATATAAAGAATCATTAACATGTTATATTTATTATTTACATGAGATACACATCATTATTATACCCATCCAAATAATAATATATTGAATAATAATTACACCACGACGTGGAGACGGTAAGCCGTACATACGCACGTATGGTGACATGTTATTCAAAGGGTGGATAGAATACTGAATATTGTTGTACCATATTTATAATAACATCACAGTATATATATGATACTGGAGTTATTATTTTAGAATGGTAATAACAAAGGAAGAAGAAGTGGAAGAAGAAAGGAACTTGGAAAAGGGTGGTGAAATCATTACCTCTTCTTCGGGTTCTTCCTTTTGATTTGATCAAAAGGTATCCTTAGGTTGGCTTTCTGATCAAACTAAGGCCTCTATGTTGTATTGAGGGAAGTTGGGAGAGTATTTGGGCAGAGTTTGTCAGAACCAAAAGGCTTTGAAGGTGTGAAGAAATGATAAGGAGGAGTGCCCTTTTATAAGAGGGGTGAGAGGCACCTCTGGAAAAGCTAGAAATATTAATTTATAATAAATTAATATTAGGTTTCTAATGGCTCCAAAGCTGATTATTTAAATATTAATGTGGTTATAGGTCGAAATAAATTCAACCAATAGAATTTAGACAGGTTTGGGTACTTATATTAACCTTATCTTTAAGTATTAACTCTTAGTTAATTTGTTTCACTTTTACAATGTCTCTTTGTATTTTATATTATATAGTTAATAAACTTACTATATGCATCCAAGAGACCCCAAAGTGGTCCCTTAATGATACAACTATCATTATATAAGTCTCTTGGCTGAACCTTATATTTTTAGGAATTTAATATCAATTAATAATATAATATTTGTTTTAAAAACTCTTTTATGTCAATTTTGACACTTTTCAATAGTTGATTTTCGTGAAACTCATAACAGAATTATTACTTCAAAAAAAGTTACTTAAATCAATCCTAATATGTCATATTATCCTAGAAAATTATTTTAATTCACTAAAAGTCTCAAATTATATTTATTTCAGTATTTATAATATCAATTATTATAAATTTTCACTATTATGGTAATTATTGCATCATCATTGTGTCATAAATAAATTACATTATGTAATCTCTAAAAATTATTAATAAACTATCATTATATAGGAAATCGTTTTAGATTTCTAATGAATATTTATAGTCGAAAATCCAACATATATAACCCTAGGTAAAAAAAAATTTGTCTAAAAGATATATGCTTATGTCATTTTTGTACTTATTTTAACTCAATTAAAATTAGGTGTCCCTATCACCTACAAGTGGCTCCATAGGGTCCCTAAATCGACCCAAAGATGCCTATGGTCGAACATGTATCAACCAATAAGTCTAGGACACGTTTTAGGGTAATTTAGTATTATTATAATATTGTTTGTTAACCCTTATTTACCAGATTTACCCTTAACCATGGTAAATAAAGTATTTACCGAAGTAATTATTCAAAATGTCTAAAAATAAAAGTTACCTATTTAAACAATTTGAACATCCTGATTCCAAATATGGAATCCATTTTTCCAGATTCAAAACACAGAAGTGTCAGAAATTAATTTAAAATTAATTCCCGCTGTTAAAACAAAAAGCGTTTTTTAAGATATAATAACTATCAAAAGATTGATACTTGTTTATGTACGGTTTAATTGTTAAATTATGTCCAATGACTAAAATTGTATTTAATGGTAAAAATATATTCTAAATATACTTTAAAACCACTCAAATTCATAATTTATCACTATTAATTATTTTGATTTAAAAAGTTGTTTTTAATTAAACTTTAGTAATTTTCACTATTCATCAAAATATTAAAGTTATCCGAAAAGTACCAAAATTTCACCTTAGGATAAATTAGATATTACGAATCCAAAAATGAAGTCCATTTTGAAATATAAAATATATATAATTTTAAAAATTAGGTATACTATTCATAACGGCTAGTTTGATTGGTTATGGTGTGTTAGAACTCGGTGTTGCGTATAACACACGCTATCACATTATTCAAAGAGAAGCGTACCGTAGAATCTTGGGGTGTTACAGCGCATTTTATTACTATAAGTGAAGATTTACCACTTGAATATTTAGCAAGACTATATATTAATGAAGTTATAATACTTCATGGAGTACCACAATCGATTGTTTCTGATTGTGATCCCCATTTTACATCATGATTCTAGAAAATTCTTCAAAAATCCATAGATAATGAACTTCTTTTGAGCACTTCCCACCACCATCGAACTGATGGGAAATTAGAACAGACTATTCAAACCATAGAAGAAATGTTGAGATAATTCTCACTTGACTTTCAAGGTATGTTGGATCAATATTTACGTTTGGTAGAATTTTCCTATAACAATAGATTCCATTCAAGTATTTAGATGGAAACATATGAAGCGTTATAAAGAGAAGTCGCACACCAACCTGCTGGGATGATGTTGGTGAATGAAAACTCATAGACCCAGATCTTGTGGAGGAAACGATGTAAAAGTTGAAGGTATTCCAAACCCACATCAAAGAAGCTCAAAGTAGCTAGAAGAGTTATGCCTATAACTGAAGGAAGGATTTGGAATTTTTGGTAGGAGATCATGTTTTCTTCAAGGTATCCCCCTGGAAGGGTGTTATAAGTTTCAGTAAGAAGGGAAAATTGAGTCCCTGGTACATCAGAACTTTCAAAATTCTAGAACGAATTGGGGATGTAGCTTACTGGTTGGAAATGCTACCAAGTCTCTCCAAAGTCTACGATGTGTTCCACGTATCACTGTTGAGAAAATACATGCCTGACCCAACACATGTAGTCACCTATGAGGAATTAGAACTGGAAACCAATATGTCTTATTGCTAAGATCTTTTCATTGTTCTTGATACAGGATAAAAATTGCTGAGAAACTAGACGACTCGTCTGGTAAAAGTTTTATTGAGAAACCAAAAGATGGATGAAGCAACGTAGGAACCCAAGGAACATATGATGAAGAACCACACGAGTCTTTTTATGCAGTAATATTCTAGAAATTTCGATTACAAAATTATTTGAAGGAGGGGAGAATTTAACATCCCAAGCATCCATGGTACACTTCTCTTTAAATAATACATTAGCGTGTGTTGTATGCAACTTCGTGTTCTAACACACCAAAACCAATCAAAATAGCTGTTATGAATAGTAATACACACTTTCTGAAATGTTATAAATTTTATCTTTCAAAATTTACTTAATTTTTTGATTTAGAATATCAAAATAAGATTAGGGTGAATTTTTGGTATTTTTCTGAAAATTTTCTATTTTTGATTAATAGTGAAAAACACTGAGTTATAATTTAAAACCGAATTTTTATTTAAATAATTATTTATTTTATTTAAATTTATTTTAAGTCAAAATAGATATATAATACATATATAAGTTCAATGTAATTCATTGGAGTTAGATTATAATAATATTAGATATATAAAAATTTTATTGAACTTGTCACCGTCTTTTACCCACCTCTTAGGAGAATTTGCAAATTCACATAAAACATAATTTTACCACTTCTTTGAGTAAAATTTCAAAAATATGAGAAACATTTTTGATATAATTAAGTAAAATGTGGTTCAATAAGTTGGAAATAATTTTTTGTAAATAGTAACATTTTACTTTTATTTTACACGGTTAAATGTAAATAGGGTAATTTAGGGTAAAATGTATTATTATTAACCTAACACATGTCCTAATCCTATTGGATAAGTATAAATCAACCAAAAAAGACCATAGGAATAAAATATTAACCTTGTTGGTCAACTTGGATTAGATTTGGACATTTAACATTAATTAATTCAATGAAGAGATAAAAGAGTTAAAATCAAATTTTAAAAACTAAAACATATTTAATATAGGGTTACACATAAGATAAATTCGACTATAAATATTCATTATAAAGATAAAACTATTTCCAAAAAAATAATATTTTATTTATATTTTGTAGAAATTAAATAATATAATTTTTTATGACACAATTATGATACAGTAATTACCTAATTAATAAAATATTAAAATAATTAATATTAAAAATATCCAAATAAACGTAATTTGAGACATTTTTTGAATTAAACTAATTTTATAGGTTAATATGACATATTAGGGTTGGTTAGAAGAATTGTATTTGAAGTAATAATGCTGTTATGAATTTAGAAAAAACAAAATACCAAATAGTGTCAAAATTAACAGAAAAGAGTTTTTTAAAACCAATGTTATATTATTAATTGATATTATATTCATAAAAATATAATGTTCGGCCAAAATAATTATATAATGATAGAGGTATCATTAATGAACCATTTGGTGTTCTATTGGGAGTATATAGTAAGTTCATTAACCATATAATATAAAAATACAAAGAGACATGGTAATTGTCAAACTATTTAACTAAGAGTTAAATCTCAATGATAAAGTTAATATAGTGACTCAAACCTATCTAAAACATACTGGTTGGGTGGTTTTTGACCCATCCCCAACTTATCCTTTAAATAATATAAATTTGATCTATTAGAAATCGAAAATTATTTTATTAGAAAATAATATTTCTAGCTTTTCCAAAGGTGCCCCTCACCCCTCTTATAAAAGGGCACTCCCCATTCTCTCTAATTCACACCTTCAAAGCCATTTGTCTCGTCCAAACCCTTAACAAATACCATATCAACTATCCTAACTTAATCTTAGGGGCCTTACTTTACTCATAAATCCAACCTAAGGATCCCTTTTGATCAAATCAAAAAGAATAACCCGAAGAAGAGGTAAATATTTCATGACCTCTTTCAAGTTCCTTTCTTCTTCCACTTTCGGTTTCTTGGTTGTTTCCATTCTAAAATAATAAATCCAGTATATTCTATATACTGCAATGTTGTTTTTAATATGGTACAACCAAATTCATTATTCTATCCATCCTTTGAATAACATGTCACCATACGTGCGTACGTACGGCTTACCGTCTCCATGTCATGGTGTAATTGTTATTCAATACATTATTATTTGGATGAATATAATAATGATATATAATTGTTGTAAATAATAAATATAACATGATAATGATTCTTCATATATGATATTCTATCCAATTATATATAATTTTAATATCAAAATAATGATATTGTTGCTCGTGCGTATGTATGGATTACCTTTTCCACAAACGCGATGATATTCATTCCTCATCGTATCCACACAAGACTAATTTTAATTATATAATTAAAAAAAATTAAATACTTGATATCATTCTATGTAGGTATAAGATACATCCCATCCATAAAAAATATGACTCAAATAACTAAGAATATAATGGAAATCAAATCTATTAACACCTGAAATGACGATAATACTAAGATATTATTGACAAATCAATGTTAAAAGATCATATAAGATATCATATTAATGTATATGATTCCTGTATAATTTAATAACAATTATTTCACCATTATATAAGATTTTAACCTACCCTTGACCAAGGAAAATTACATGCTAAGGGTTAATTTCACAATCCCTTTATTATATGAGGTCGTTTATACGTAATTATCTACGGGGACCTCTTTATCATCCCCATCCATGATTCTTAAAAATGCATTCCAAAACATTTATACTATTTACTTGAATATGGTTTAAATTCATTTATACCCTTTTTTTACTTTTTATAAAATGTTTTTAAAGGAATCTTTCGGTCATCTTCCAAACAAGGTACTTTTAACCTTTTCGACAAAAATAAGGTAAGAATGTTTTTTTTTAACTTATACGGCGGGTGAGACTATTTTCCACTATTATAACATAATCAAAGCTTCACTTACAATCTTATAAGAATATACTTTAAAAATAAATTTTCCCTTTATAAATTATGTGACTTTTAAATGATTTCAAAATAGAAAGAGATATTTCTCAAAAAAAGGTTTTGATTTCATATATGTCAACATCCATTGCTGGATTTTAAGTTTATTTGATATTGATTTATAATGATACAAAACTTCCATATTTTATTGAAGGTTTTGTGATATGTTTTACTATGGATGTGTTATTTTTATAGCATTCATTGTTTATGGATAAAGTATTGAAATTTTGTATGATAGTTTTAATACAAATTTTTATGTTATATTTAAACCTTTTCATATGATTAATGAATTGGACTTAGTATGCGACGGGTGGAGCCCTATATAGATCCTAGATGCATCGGTAGGTCTCATGATAAAAACTAGTGTCTTGGCACAAGTCCTGGACAAAATATTATTTGTATTCGTGGCACAAGGCCTTAACTATTTGGTTATGATAGACTGACATTATGCATTCCATCATTTTGAAAGTGGTTATTGATATTGAATGTGATTATTCGACTTGTAGAATATCCATGAGAGTAAGTAAATGGAATTATTTTGATTTATATTTGCCATATTATGATGTATTTTATGATGAAAAGGCTTTTCTTTTTGTTTTTTACATCACCTTAAATGTTTATGCTTATTTAAGAATGCTTCCGCTATATTTTTATCCTTATTGGGAATCTGAGCTCATCCCTTTCAATGTTTTATTATTCCCAGGATTCAAAAATGTTTATTATGACTGACCTGCATGGATAGTCTATGGGATCTCAATGTTGTCTATGGAAATAATGTTGTTGTAGTTTTCAATTTTATGATGTATTATAAACCTTATTAATGTATCTAGTACTTCCAAGGCTACTAAAATATTCGGTCATTCGAGACATGATCTTTTGTGATCATGCCAATGTAATGTAATAACGCACTAACTCTTGGTAATTGGGGCTGGGGAATTACAATTATAATTTTAACAATGATGAAAATAGTTATAATTTAGAGAGCACTGAGTAAATGATCTAAAAAATAATTATGATCAACTGGTTATGGTTCCCTAGAGGAATAAAAATTATAAAATATAATTAGGAAAAGGAGGATGTGATGATACAAATATATAATCATTTTTTTCATTTAATGATGATTTTTTAATTTCTCAATTCATTTTACATGGGTTATAATGTAATACCATAGTATTTTACCTTAAATTTACATTAAAATGATTTTAATTTCATTGATAGTTTGAGATACGTGAAACCCAAAGTATAAATGAACCAGAAATATAATATAACATTATAAACTTGTAGTCAAATTTGAGATATGAATGTGAATAAAAACATTTAGAATATTATGAATTGAATTATTTTGTAAATAATATATTTTTTTATAAATATATACTCAATTTTAATTAAAATAACTATTTTTATTAAGAATATAATTTTCTTAAAAATGACTTTTATTGTTTTTTAAGAGAAAATAATATAAATTATTTCTACCAAATAAAAATATGTGTGTATCAAAAAATTAACATAATTTTTTAAATAATAATTTCATAATTTTCTTGAGTCATATTTTGATAATTTTATGAAATGATTGATTTTTCGAGGGATTGTGAAAAATATAGATTTTTTTCATAATTTTATTTTCATATAGGTACTTAAAAAGTACCATTTTATTTTAAATGTTTTTAAAAGTTTAGATAGTACTTTTTTATTGTTAATAATTTACTTCATTTCAATGGAATTAATTTTATGTTTTATTTTTTGTATAAAAACATTTTATCCATGATAAATTATTTTTATCAAGAAAATTTTATTTTATCTTGTTTTGAGGGTTTAGTTTTAAATTAAATTCTTCCACATATATGAATTCAATCATGAAACAAAGATTACATAAATGAAATAAAAATTAATATTTTTTAAATGGGAACTTCATATCTTATGAATAATAGTAACCTTAGTAAATATTGTTCACCATAACAAGTGTAAAACTGGCAAAATTGTTTTAAAACATTGCAATAATGCAATAAAATTTCTCCAAAACATAACTTTATTAGAATATATTAATCAACTATGACCATTTATATAAAATTATCTATTATATGGACACTTTGTTTCATTTTCCCTTTATTTTGACCTGTATATTTTTAGAAGAAATGAATAAACACAAAATTTCACTCTCTTGAATTTAACAAATAAAATTTTTTACCAATTGGAGAAAAAGAGAATAATTTCAACTCTAAATGTTTATCTGATAAATAAATTATTTTTTATTAATGGTAAATTATTTATAATCTGTAAATATTTAAAAATTACCTTAATTGAATACACATAGATAACACAGTATCTATTCAATTAATATAAAAAATAAAATAAATGTTTTATAAAAACTGAAAATCATTAATGCTGGGTTTCATTATTATTTACAAATAATATTATAGATAAATATAACATATTATGAATCTGGGAATGGTTTTTTTAATTTATTTTTTTCATGTTTCCATTAAATTAAAGTTAAATAAATATTTTCCAAAATGTCACCAATCATATTTTATGTTAAATAATATTTTATTATGTTATTTATAAATAATACATATATTTACAAAGGAAATGTAGGGTAATAAATTCTAAAAAATCTAAACACTTTTCCATTTACGTGGTAATTGTAGTGACCCAACCCCAGTAATCCCAACTCAAGATACTTTTATCAATTATATAGTCAGAAGATATAAGTCTATCACATGCCAAATGACTAAAATATATAGTATTCTATTTAAACCAGATACATACATGACTCGGGTTTAACAAATAAGAAATGTAATTATATCATAATTATTATTCTTCATTGAGGATAATAAGTTTTTTCCATCTAGAGTATATTTTCAAAAATTTCTTAATAATATTTTTGGAATTATATGGAAGGGTAATCAAAAAAAAATTAGCTCAAATTCTCAGTAAGGTTATGGTATAGGAAAAGTAATAATAAAACAATGATTATAATAATTATGGAATTATAAATAATTTAAAACACATTATCTGTAATAAAAAACTAAAAGGAATTACATAATATTTTTGAGAGGTAATCACCAGGAACATGTTCTATTTCAATAACTATTTATGCAAAAATCAAAATCAAAATATAACATATTTAATCACATTCCCTTATATTAATGAACTAAGAATGAAATGCATCCATAGATATGTTGACAAAAATTCTCATGGATAAATAATAACTCAATCAAAATGAAGGAAATTCAAAATTATTGGATGTCACCTTTTTAGAACATGAACCATTATGCCATCATGATCTATGCTCAAGACTATTTCATCCTACGGGTATAAACCCATCTATCCATTTTGAAATAAAAAATGGAGTGTTTTTCACCAAATAATTTCATCTAATGAGACTTTTGATACATTGATGGGATATCATTTGACGATCACCAACAAATATGGATTAAAATAAATTGTCCCCAAACCCTCTTTTTTATAACACAATATAATGATAATGTGTTAAATGACGAAATTAAATGACTCATGTCAACAAGAAGCATCAATTTTTTCAAGATCCAACCTGATTATAACTTCATAGTTATACATTCTTGGCCCATATTAGTAATCATCATTGGTGACATCATGGGATTCTTCCTAGGGACTGCCCAATTGAAGTCAAATCACATAAGAAAGAAGATGTGTTGTACAATGGAAACATTCATTAGTCAAATGAAACATTCAGGAACTTGGGTGGGCCCCATGGAGGGGATCACATGACATCTGGGAGAATGGTGGTACTTTAAAAACTAGGAGTTGAAATCAAGTTTAAATGCATTGAACATATGTTATCACTAGATCCCATTTATTACATTGGTATTAGAGAAAGAACCCAACCTTATGTGTGTTGAACTACTTCGATTGAGATTTTGGGTCCATAATAAGGACATTGTGCTTGGTGGGGGGGATTGTAACACACAAAATGATAAAAGGTGATGTGAATAATTTATATGACTAATTTAATCAAGGTGAAAATGTCTTTTTAGTTCCCTAACTAATTATAAATCCAAATTTAAGCATGATTGTCCTAGAGTAGTGATTAGGATGGGTGACCTCATGGGATGTCACTCAAGGTGTTTTTGAGTAATAACAAAACACACTGGAGAGAACATGTGTTGGAATTTGGGGAAATTCATTAGTCAAATGAACTTTTTGAGAATGTGGTGGGCCCCAAAGAGGGTAACCTGTGTCTACGGGGAAACTAGTTGTACATGGAAGGTCATGGCCCAATGACCATGTGGAAGGCGGGGTGCTTGTGCTCTTAGTGGTACAAGTTATTACATCTTTCATCTCCCTATAAATCCTCATATCAAATTAAATATACAAATTATCAAATATCCTTATCTAATAAAGTACATTTATTTTTAAAAATTTCACAAAATAATCAAAAAACATCGAAAGTAAATACTATATGGAAAAATGAATATAGTGTAGGATTTAATCATATAAATTAAAACTGATATGGATATATATGGGAAATTCAATGTAAAATGGTCACAAAAAAATGGAATATTTCTAGCAGACAAAAGTAACTAATTAGGTGAATGTCAATATTACCCTTTTCCAAATCAAGTATAATCCATCTGGAGGAGGAAAGAGGATAGTATCAATATGACATATCACAAGTGGATTAAAAAAATGTGTTGTTTTAGTTGATGAATATAAATAATATAAAAGGAAATTTTAAAAAAGTTAGCTAGTAAAGCATCCATTTATTTTAAAAAACATTTGGTGTAGCCAATTCTTTTAAAATGAATTTTGATAACCTTGTTTTGAAAACATGGTTTTTGGATGAAAATAGGTTCTCCAACTAATGATATGATGATGTTGGGTTTTCATTAAAATATATTCTAAAACCTTTTGAGAACCAAAGATGGAATAAATGACATGAATACTTCAAAAAGGACATTAATAACCATAGTGTAGAAAAATAGATTATTTTCTTAAAAATTATTATAAAATTGATTCAACATAAAATGAAAGATGATTAATTTTTTTGGCGGAAATAAGATTTAAACACTCCAAAGTGTCCCATACCTGTTTGAATCTTTTTAAATAATAACCATCTTGAGGGAATAACATTAAATGAATTTTTTAAATAACTTGAAGATAAAATTTTTAATTATATAATATAACAAAATAGTAAATAGATAGAACACAAAAATATATATGTGGTGAATATAACATTTATCTAAAAGTTGTAAAAGGTGAGATGAATATCATTTACATTGTGTTTCCATTCAAATGATATTTCTCTAAATTTCAATATAATATTAGTGAAAATGTTACTAACTTATTCCATAAAAATATTAATATTTATGATATCAAATATTATTTTTATATAATATCTTATTACCAATTTTTATCAATATTTCAATACTTCAACAATCTATGTTGTTAATTTGCTTGTTTGTAGGGTATGTTTTGACTTGTAATTTATTGTTCATTTTAAATAGATCATGATTTCATCATCTAAAAAATTTAACCCATGCTTTTATAATCGTATAGATAAATAAAACCATTATATATGTATTTATAATAATTAATATTTTTTGGAGATGAGATATAAATTGCACCATTAATGGATACAGTACATCAAAAGTAATCATGAACCCTACTTCAATTTATTAGTCATATTAAAAGAATTAAATGTAAATGAATTATATTTATAGTATAATTAATGTTTAATATTTATGACATATATATAACATAGGGTTATTTAAAAAAATTTATATATTCTATGTATGTTGTGAAAAAAACATAGCACTTTGAGTGTGATGTCGTGCACACATCAACAAATGATTTTTTCATATTCCTAAAAGATATAGTGCATAATAGTATGTTATTTAAATTAATTTCATAGTTAAAAAAATTTAAATATTATTTATTAAATATATAAATATATTTTCTATCTTTATTCCCTACTATGTGAGGTGGTAAAGGAAAACTGATCAATATTGTCTAGTGAGGTAGCTGTTCATTGTACACAAAACGGTAAGTTATTTACCAATTAGATGGATGTTCATGTAAGTATTGGTTTACCCCATAACACACAAAAATAATTATAGTTAGGATTATGGTTTTATTATATAATCATGGAATAATAATAATTGAATGAGTGGCATGAGAAATAAATATATAGATCTCAAGAAATGATGTTACCTTTTAAATAGGTAAGTAAATATAGTTTGAACCAATGGGATTATATGGATGAATTTATAATCATAATGAGGATTATAGAATTATGATAGGGATTAGGAGGAGATATTTTTCATGATATTTTGGATCCTAAGTTTCTTTAGAGTTGTGGGTAAGTGGTAGAATTGAGTGAATTTTTACAGTATAGGAGGAATGTCAAACTTGTAAATTTAGGATAAAGCAATTACACTCTTATTTATCCCATGTAAATTAGAACCATTAATGGTCCATAGTTAACAAATGGGAAAATATGGTTTAAATATGTATATATAATGTATTTTTGACTATTTTATAGGTCATTTTACCTTCTATAATATTGTTTAGTTCCATGTAAAGTATATTTTTTCTTATTCATTGTAATTAATTTAAATCAAATTATATAATATTATTATTTAAATAATAAGTTGAAAAAATTAGTAATTATATATTATGATTATTCTAAATATGGACTCCAATTTTAAAAATTCAAAACATATGAGTGGAAGAAATTAATTTAAATTTAATACCATAAATGGGATGACATTGCTTATTTTTAATCTAATTAAACTTTAATACTAGTTTATTATATACTTTATCCTTATAAATAAATTATATGAAAAAAATTTGGAATTAAAATTCAATATTTTTTCACTATTCATTTAAAAATGAAACATAAACAGAAAATACTAAAAATTTACCCGAACCTAATTTTTTTGATTCCCTTTCGATGAATAATTTTATTCTGACATATATGGTTTATATAATTTTTAAATGTGTTTTTGAAAATAGGTTCTCTATTAAAATGGGGTAAACATGAATTTAGAGAAATATTGATTTTTATGTGAAATATTGGGTTTTTATTATCTTATTAATATAATATCAATAAGCTGATGGTATAATATATTTTATTTAATATATAACATATATATTTCATTAATATCAATCAATAAATTTAATAACCTAAATTTATTAGAATAAAATGAATTTATGGTCCTATAAATAGTTTTCCAATAAAAACATTCCCTTTATATTCAAAAGTCTCTTATATTCATTTATAATTAATCAGTCCCCAATGAATTTATATCATATTTTTTAAGTCATATATTTAAATAGTTTAGTAAAAAATATTCACAACCAAAAATTTAATAGCTCTTTAATAACTAAGTATATTAGATAATAATATTTTAAAAATATATTATTATTCTATAAGGCTCGATCTTATGTGTAATTAAGTGCATTGAAGAAACTCTTCATTTCATGCGACATAAAATAACTCAGTTTCACATGTATTGAAAGCTATAAAACATATTTAATTTAAATAAAATAGAAAATATATTAAAAATTATGGTGATATTATATTCCCTTATGAATTTGGTGTTGTTTTTCATAAACACTGTCGAATTAAATGTTATAACATTAGAATTTTGGGGCATCACATTCTCCCCACCATTAATAAATTACATCTTATAAATTTTAACTAGATATTGGTACTATATTGTTTGATATTTTTATGCTTTAAATCCCAAATTATGATAAGGTTTCATAAAACATAATTTATAATAGATATCGTGGGAGGTATAAAGGATACATGCAATAACATATAATTATATCTCTATGTAGGAGGATATTAGTGGAAAGTAAGGATATGTAATTGGATAAAAAAATAAATATTTATAGAGACTGATTGAGGTAATCAATAAAACAATGAATGATCAATGAAAGGATGAGGGCGTCAAATCGATAAATCAATGATAATTTATTAGACCATTGGTTTAATGATAATTATGGTTTTAGGAAAACATTTTTTTAATATCATTTTTTTCTTGCTGAGAAATTCATTTACTACCTAGAATATAATGAAATTAAATTACATTATATGTTGTAATTTCTTATGAACAATTCCATATTTATGTTAGGCATCAATCAAATTCTATTTTATATATTTCTTCATCAAATGGGTATCCAAAAATTTACATTGATCCCTAATGTAATAAAATAAAACATTAACGGATCATAAGGCCCGTAAAAGTGTAAAAAGTCTATAAATTTATCTCCAACAACTCTTTATAGACAATATGGTTACAACATTAGTCTCTAAAACCAAAAATTAACACCACTACTTCATCATTAAAATTTATTTGTAAAATTATTTAACTAAAAAATAAATGACATAATAAATATGAGATTGTATATGTCAATGGTTAGTGTGATACACTTATCATCCTACAGTCATGAGTTCAGGACCCGTGACCTTTCCAGACATGATTGTTTGTCGACTAACATACATATTATCCTTTTTTGAAACCATATAAATGTAATTTCATAAATATATATTACATCTATCCTTAAGATAGGGTAAATCAATAAATATCTTTTTAACTAAATTTTTCTATATAATCTCAATTATTAAATAAAACATCCATGTATTTCCACATATGACCTTAGAAAAAAGTTTAACCTTGGATATTTACCTTTTTCATCTATTCAAATCCTTCCATAATATTTTGTAATGATAATTTGAGCTATCCAAATAATTTTACATAGGATTCCAAATATATGTTTTTTGTAAGGCATATCATCTTGTACTAGGTTACGTTGACTCAGGACCAACACACCTTGTCTGAGTCATTACTCATAGGTTTAGGCACGCCATAACCGCAATCACTATTATTATTCAAAAAAAAGATTTATTTCTTTGAATATCCACGTAATATCAACCTTATCAAAATTATTGGATGTTATTCAACACTTATCCTAAAATTTTATCACGGGTCTATTCTCATTTATCAATGTTTTCAAAAACCTATTTCGCAATATTGCCACAAAACATGCTCTGATACTAAATATAACAACTCAAACAGAGTAAGTGTTGAGCTAATATTAGCTATTACTAAAATTGGAATAAGATACAAGTAAATCATTCTAATAAAGGACAAAACATTTTTTTTATAAGACCCCATCCTTAAACCTTACTTAATCTTGAGTTATTACAAGATTACACATTGAGGATCCTTTCAGGTTTAGAGTTTTAGAGAATTACATCATGAAACTTGCATTGCATTCCACATTTAAACAAACTGGTTACATAAAAGACAGTATTCATTCTTCCCATCAACGGAAACATATTTAAAATAAAACATGGATTCTTTCTTGACACATCCTTGACACTATCATCACATCATGTACCCTTCCCTTGACCTGTGAAAAACATTTCAAAAACATGGGATGAGCATAAAAAGCTCAGTAAGGGATATAAAAATATGGAAAGGAAACATGAGTACGTGTATACATAAGAATGAAATCATACTTTACCAATAAAACATAAGCACTTTAACATACCTCATAAAATCATGAATAAATCATAGAAATCATATGAAATAAAGGTAACTTGAGGCATTCATAACATTCTTACGTAGGGAGTTATCCTCTTGGTTACGTTTGGAATACCCATCACAGTATATTCCCTAAATCTCTTCGGAGAAACCTTAATGTTTCACTCCTTCGCGTTACCCAATGCATTGGAGAGCTATATCGGGATCACCCGCCCTTAGATTATCACAGAACCACCCATCTTCATTATAATTTCCAAGAACCATAACATAATCGTATCACATAAAACATGCATAAAGGAAACATAACATTTCCACATTTCAATCACAAGATATCAATACAACACATTGATATAATAAAAACATTATGAAAACCATTTTCAATATCAAAATAAAAGAAAAGTAAAACATGGTATTTATTTTTCTTTTAAGAAGAAGGTATGGCTTGTAGAGTAAGCCGAAAATCAAATAATAGTCACGGCGGCGGAGAAGTCGTTGTCTCCGCATACGTATGACAAAAACATTCCCTTTTGCCGTTTAGTAAATTCTTCGTATAAAAAAGATTCCTTTTGAATAAACTTAAAATTCAAAGGGTTTTATACACCGTATAAAAGAAGGTTGTGTATAAAACAAAATATGCCTCAACGAAAGGAGATTGAGACGAAGTCCCATACAAAGACGGTATCCTTGGTTTAAGGATAAATCAATCACATAATTATGTGTGTCAAACGAATACACCAAATATAAGTGGATATTAAGTGTAAAATAATAAAAGGTCATTCACCCATATACAAAGGATGACATATTCAATAACTACATGTTGAACCCAAAGAAATCGAAATTGGGTTAAGAAGTTCCCTTGACAGCCTAACGGTGTCACATCAAAAAGAGTTGATGAGAGATAACAAAAAAGGGTATCTCATCACTTGGACATAAAATTTACATCAATAAGGATATATGAGATAATATCCCAACATAACAATATGTAAATTAAAAGACCCAACAAAATAAGTCTTTTAAAAAGAGGAGGGTGAAAGGTTCCCTTACCGACATGGGTATCTTTCGAAACATACACCTCGTGAAAGAAGGACAATACAACATTGATGTAAATACTCATAAAAGAAAGTATATTACACAATGATTAAATTAATGGTCAGTACATACACCACTCAAAGGAAATTGTGGAAAATGTAGCATAAATCTCATGGGAATAAAAGTGAGATGAAAATCCCTTACGAAAACTCGGCAGCCTAACGGCGCCACTTAAAACTTCCAAAAAATGGATTGATGAGATAAAATAGGGTATCTCATCACATTAAAATAAAATGTAAAGCAAGATGAATATAAAATAACACCCCCCATCATAACAAAGAGGAGCTTAAAATAAGTGACATAAAAGAGTGTACTTAAAAAGAAAGAGAGGTGTAGGATCCCTTACATCGGGTCCGACTTGACTCGATCGTTCTTTAACGTCATGAATAATAAACTTGAGTTAATTTCTATTTGATTAAGAACCTTTTTCAAGTTCATTATTCCTTTTATATCACTTATTTCCATGTTATAAACATTATGTAACCATTTAAGTTAATAATGTTTGTTTTGTCGATATTTGGTTCTTAAGTCGAAAGTGGACTTCTTACAATTACATGTTGTTCATGTGGTCAAAGGTTCTTTATATCCATAATGACATTACTGATTTGGATATCATATATATCATATATATATAGAATATAAATGTATTTATAATATCACATAATCATTTGGAGGTAAGAAATGAAATGCACCGTTCATGGAGACGGTAAGCCGTACGTACGCATGAATGCTACTTTCATTTCTTTGTCATATTAATGGAATTAAAACTAAATGAGAGGTATGTATTTTTAATTCCAGAATTATATTAATCATTTATATGTATCATTAATCATATATATCTATTATATACATGTACTTATTATAGTACATTACATTTGGGGATAAGAAATGAAATGCACCGTTCATGGAGACGGTAAGCCGTACGTACGCATGAACGCTACTTTCATTTCTATCTCATACTTTAATGGAAAGAAATAATAATGATATAGAGTTATATTATAATTCCAGTATAACATCATATATAATAACATTAAATACATCCTTTATACCTCCCACGTATGGAATTAACGAATCACATCACTTTGAGGGGGCGGTAGTCCGCACTTCCTAAAATGAAGATATCGTGTATACCCATAATGGAAGCCATAAAGGGAAGCCACAAATGAAAAATACAGAATCTTAAGTAAAAAATAAACATATTATATATCATATATAAATATAGTGACATCTTAATGGCCACCTTTGAAGGTGTTACATGAGTGTTGAACAATCATCGTTTCGTGAGGCAGAAATTCGCCATCTATGGAAATAATATGTTCTTTAACCATTAGATGTAGGTGTGTGTAAGTTTAGCTCGAATACTTATTATAACAACATCCTAGTATATTTAATATACTGTAGTTGTTACAAAATAAATTAATAAAACGAGTTTAGGGGGTTAGAGAGGCAAAATAAAACAAAAGGACTCAAGTGAAGACATTACCTTAAAATCGGGTAACTCCCTTTGGTTTGAGCTCAAAGGCTTCCTTGGGAAGACTTCTGCCCAAAGTGAGGCTTCAAGGAGTAATAGAAGGAAGTGGAGAGACAAAATGGGCATGGTTTGGCCGATACAAAGGCTTTGGGAGTGTGGGTAAGGAGGTAGAGGTGGGGGCCTTTTATAAGAGGAGAGGAGGGGCACTCTTGTAAAGTTACAAAATGTTACTTTATTTTCAAAAGAGTTTCGGATTTTAAAGGTCCCACATTGATGTATTTAGAGTATAAAGTGATAAGGGTTCGAAATACACTAATCCAATAGGTTTTTCACATGTTTAGGTCTTAGATATTACATTATTTTTCCATTTTATTTAAATCGTTAAATAATGAAGTCATCGCTCCATCATCATGATGTCATAAATAATTTAATTTATTTAACCTCTAAAAATTATAAAAAAAATACTATGATGTATGAAATAGTTTTATCTTTCTAATGAATATTTATAGTCAAAACTCTGACTTGTATAACCCCATGTAAAAATTGTTTTAGTAAAGCATCTCATGTTTGTGTCATTTTTACTTTAACATTAAATAAAAAGGTATTTATGTCATTTTCCAACCAAAGTGGCTCTATGGGGTCCCCAAGTTGACCCGTGGATTTTATTGTTCGGCCATGAAACATCCAATAAGGGTAGGACATGTGTCTAGGTCATTTCATTTTATTAAAACATTATTCTTACCTTAAACTACACTAATTACTTCTAATCGCGATTAAAAACTTAAAAGTTACTATTCACCAAAAAATTATTTTAATCTAATTGAACCACATTTTACTTCTTAATGAAATCCATGTATGTTGGATTTTTGAAATTCAAACCATAGAAGTGGTAAAATTTCATTTAAACGAAAAATCAGTTTTTGTAAGTACCACATAGTGGTTTCACTATTCATCAAAAATTGAAGTTTTTCAGAAAAATACCAAATATTCACCCTAAGCTATATTTGATATTCAGAATTCAAAAATGAATTATATTTTACAAAATTAGAAACATATATGTCAACTTAATTAATTTAATAATTAATTCCCGCGGTCAAAGCAAATAGCGTGTTTTTATGAAACAATAAGTATCAAAAGATTGACACAAGTTTAAGTCTGATTTCAAAGTGAAATTAATTCCAATGACCACTATTGGATTTAATGGTAAAAATATGTTCTAATTTAACTTTAAAACATATTCAAAAGATAATATAATCATATAAATAAATTAGATTAAAAAGAGGTTTTGAATTAAAATACAACATTTTACACTATTCATTAAAAATGAACTTTATCGGACAGATACCAAAAATTTACACAAAGTAAATTTTGATATCCCGATTCTAAAGAAGAGTTTTATTTGGTCCAATAGAATATATAAGAGTGAACAAAACTATATTTAATGATGGTTCTCCATCAAAAGGCGATAAGTGAACCTTTAGTAAAAACTAGGGCATATATGCCTAAAATTGAATTCTTTCCGTATTTTAATCCTTTATCTTTTATTGGATAAATGTAAAAACATTTAAAAACATATATAATAATATTTTAGTTATTTCTATCCATTCCCTCCAATACAACGGCTACATGTTAACTACCATTTAAAATAATTTTATTTTATTATTAGAGTGCAACGTAAGATTCCCAAGAAACTCGTTGTTGCGTGTTGGGTACGCCAACGAGCATAGCGTCCCCTTTAAAGTCATATTAATATTTTATTCACAAATATGGATAAATATGAAAATGTAATATTCTTTATTTACCTGGGGTGTTACATCCTTCCCCCCTTTTGGGAATTGCGTCCTCGCAATTTTTAAAATTGATCTTGGAAACATCCTTGAAAGTCCCACATCGGTACAAGAGTCGGTAAAACAATCACTTTAAAATAAAGAAAGATAAGTACAAAGGTCACCCGATTTAACCCATACGAGGATTCCAAGTATGAAAACATGGACATGGAGGAGAAAACATAGGGTCATGTTCTGATGGAGAGTGATAGAAAACATTTTTAGGAGAAAGTTAACCACAAGAAAATCACAAACTTGTGATGGGTTAAACGGTATTCGATTCCCCAGTAGGAAAAGTTAATAGACAACATTTTTGTTTTAAGTTACTTTTTATTGAGGAATTTATTCATAAGGAAACATAATCACTTATCATGTTGACTTTCAACTTTTACTAGATTCCTTAATCAAACTCATATTTTTTTCCAAAAGGCGAGTATTTAGGAAGACTTGTTCGCATTAAGAGTACTATAATCAACTTCTAGAGAATCACTTAATCCACCAAAGAGAACTATATACTTCTCATGTCTTTAGACTTTAACCAAAACCAAAACCAAAAAGGTTATTACAAGATTAGATAATCCAGAAAAGGATAACCCTTTATAAAAAGAAAATCTATTCTTAATCTCCAAAATTTGTCCAACAAAACCCAAAGTTTAACGAGGACCATTCTATAATCAATTTGTCCATAAAATTCTTCAAAGTAAACCAAACTAAGATTGAAACCCAAATATTTGAAGGATTTAATCACATTGTCTTCCAAGGTACAAATTATCTTTTATCTCTAAATAACATCAGTTTCTCTTAAATTCTCATATTGAAAAGTAATTAACCTAATCACATATCCTCCATGATAGGTTAATCATTTCCATAGATAACCCAAAATAAACTTACTCTTGATTCCTAAAATCATCTAACTAAAAAGAATCAGTCAAACTAACTAGGGACTTCACGTATTCCAGTGGTAGGCGATAAATACCAGTCGCACTTTGGTTGTGGGTTCGATTCCCGCAGCTTTGTCCGACGCGATGGGTTGTCACACGGTCTGCGTGTTGTCCTTTTTCCAAAACTATATAATTCTTAAAACATCCCCCAAAACGAGATAAAATCTTCAAAATGATCATAACATATTTTAACCTCAATTTTATCTCATTCCTTTCATTTTCCATCATATCATAGAGTAACCCATAATTACCTAAAAAGTAAGGATCATATAAACCCTAATGGTTACCTTAATAATTATTACCGGAATTTCCACATCGAGTTGGCCATATCGTACATGATGCATTAGAGAACTCACCAAGGTTGAACTGGTTGATCATGACTCCTTGGTAGTTGGTTTAGAACAACCATGAGATT
Organism: Viscum album; assembly: GCA_963277665.1. Lineage (NCBI taxonomy): Eukaryota > Viridiplantae > Streptophyta > Magnoliopsida > Santalales > Viscaceae > Viscum > Viscum album. The sequence continues at coordinate 265,591,835 of OY728155.1, read as the reverse complement.
CCTCATTGAATCCCCCATCTCATCCAGTCTCTTAATTAGAGAACCACCACAGTTTTCTTCAAACCTATTGTCACTTTGGTGCCTGCTAGATCCAGCCATTTACTAAAACCAAAATAGTCTGTGTGAGTATATCAACATAACCATCATGTACTAATGATAAAGATAAACACTAAGATATACTTACTCATTCACTTTATTTAAAACTAGGACTCTTTCTGAAATCCTGACCATTATGGTAATGTCACTTGTTCTTAGAGAATACCCTAACCTCTAAAGTTATCTAAACCGACCTTTGATACCAACTATAGGGCCCCAGCCTTAAACCTTACTTAATCTTGAGTTATTAAAAGAATACACATTCAGGATCTTTTCAGGTTTAGAGTTTTAGAGAATTCGATCATGAAACTTGCATTACATTCCTCATTTAAACAAATTGGTTACATAAAAGACAGTATTCATTATTCCCATCAACGGAAACATATTTAAAATAAAACATGGATTCTTTCTTGACACATACTTGGCACTATCATCACATCATGTACCCTTCCCTTGACCTGTGAAAAACATTTCAAAAACTTGGGATGAGCATAAAAAGCTCAGTAAGGGATATAAAAATATGGAAAGGAAACATGAGTACATGTATACATAAGAATGAAATCATACTTTACCCATAAAACATAAGCACTTTAACATACCTCATAAAATCATGAATAAATCATAGAAATCATATGACATAAAGGTAACTTGAGGCATTTATAACAACCTTACGTAGGGAGTAACCCTCTTGGTTACGTTTGGAATACCCATCATAGTATATTCCCTAAATCTCTTCGGAGAAACCTTAACGTTTCACTCCTTCGCGTTACCCAATGAATTAGAGAGCTATATCGGGCTCACCCGCCCTTTGATTATCACGGAACCACCCGTCTTCATAATAATGCCCAAGAACCATAACATAATCGTATCACATAAAACATGCATAAAGGAAACATAACATTTCCACATTTCAATCACAAGATATCAATACAACACATTGATATAATAAAAACATTATGAAAACCATTTTCAATACCAAAATAAAAGAAAAGTAAAACATGGTATTTATTTTTCTTTTAAGAAGAAGTTATTGCTTGTAGAGGAAGCCAAAACTCAAATAATAGTCACGGCGATGGAGAAGTCGTTGTCGCCGCATACGTACGACAAAAACATTCCCTTTTGTCATTTAGTAAACGCTTCATATAAAAAAGATTCCTTTTGAATAAACTTAAAAGTCAAAGGGGTTTATACACTGTATAAAATAAGGTTGTGTATAAAACAAAATATGCCTCAACGAATGGAGATTGAGACGAAGTCCCATACAAAGACGGTATCCTTGGTTTAAGGATAAATCAATTACATAATTATGTGTGTCAAACGAATACACCAAATATAAGTGGATATTAAGTGTAAAATAATCAAAGGTCATTCACACATATTCAAAGGATGACATATTCAATAACTACATGTTGAACCCAAAGATATCGAAATTGGGTTAAGAAGTTCCCTTGACAGCCTAACAGCGTCACATCAAAAAGAGTTGATGAGAGATAACAAAAAAGGGTATCTCATCACTTGGAAATAAAATTTACATCAACAAGGATATATGAGATCATATCCCAACATAACAATATGTAAATTAAAAGACCCAACAAAAGAAGTCTTTTAAAAAGAGGAGGGTGAAAGGTTCCCTTACCGACATGGGTATCTTTCGAAACATACACCTCGTGAAAGAAGGACAATACAACATTGATGTAAATACTCATAAAATAAAGTATATTACACAATGAGTAAATTAATGGGAAGTACATACACCACTCAAAGTAAATTGTGGCAAATGTAGCATAAATCTCATGGGAATAAAAGTGAGATGAAAAATCCCTTATGAAAACTCGGCAGCCTAACGGCGCCACTTAAAACTTCCAAAAAATGGATTGATGAGATCAAATAGGGTATCTCATCACATTAAAATAAAATTTACAGAAAGGGGAATATAAAAGAACATCCCCCATCATAACAAAGAGGAGCTTAAAATAAGTGACATAAAAGAGTGTACTTAAAAAGAAAGAGAGGTGTAGGATCCCTTACCTCGGGTCCGACTTGACTCGATCGTTCTTTAACGTACTGAATAATAAACATGAGTTAATTTATATTTTCTTAGGAACCTTTTTCAAGTTCATTATTCCTTTTATATCACTTATTTCCATGTTATAAACATTATTTAACCATTTAAGTTAATAATTTTTGTTTTGTCGATATTTGGTTCTTAAGTCGAAAGTGGACTTCTTACAATTACATGTTGTTCGTGTGGTCAAAGGTTCATTATATACAGAATGAGATTCCTGATTTGGATATCATATATATCATATATATCTAGAATATACATGTATTTATAATATCACATAATCATTTAGATGTAAGAAATGAAATGCACCGTTCATGGAGACGATAAGTCGTACGTACACATGAACGCTACTTTCATTTCTTTGTCATATTAATGGTATTAAAACTAAATGAGAGGTATGTATATTTTAATTCCAGAATTATATTCATCATTTAGATGTATCATTCATCATATATATCCATTATATACATGTACTTATAATAGTACATTACATTTGGGGATAAGAAATGAAATGCACTATTCATGGAGACGGTAAGCCGTACGTACGCATGAACGCTACTTTCATTTCTATCTCATACTTTAATGGAAAGAAATGATAATGATATAGAGTTATATTATAATTCCAGTATAACATCATATATAATAACATTAAATCCATCCTTTATACGTCCCACGTATGGCATTAACGAATCACATCACTTTGAGGGGGCGGTAGTCTGCACTTCCTAAAATGAAGATATCGCGTATACCCATAATGGAAGCCATAAAGGTAAGACACAAATGAAAAATACAGAAGCTTAAGTAAAACATAAAAATATTATATATCATAAATAAATATAGTGACATATTAATGGCCACATTTGAAGGTTTTATATGAGTGTTGAACAATCATCGTTTCGTGAGGCAGAAATTCGTCATCCACGGAAACAGTATGTTCTTTAACCATTAGATGTAGGTGTGTGTAATTGTAGCTCGAATAATTATTATAACAACATTCTAGTATATTGAATATACTGGATTTGTTACAAAAGAAATGAATAAAAAGATTTTAGGGGGTTGGAGAGGCAAAATAAAACAAAAGGACTCAAGTGAAGACATTACATTAAAATCGGGTAACTCCCTTTGGTTTGAGCTCAAATGCTTCCTTGGGAATACTTCTTCCCAAAGTGAGGCTTCAAGGAGTAAGAGAGGGAAGTGGAGAGACAAAATGGGCAGGTTTTGGCCGAGACAAAGGCTTTGGGAGTGTGGGTAAGGAGGTAGAGGTGGGGGCCTTTTATAAGAGGAGAGGAGGGGCACTCTTGTAAAGTTACAAAATGTTATTTTATTTTCAAAAGATTTTCGGATTTTAAAGGTCCCACATTGATGTATTTAAAGGATAAGGTGATAAGGGTTCTAAATCCACTCATCCAATAGGTTTTTGACATGTTTAGGTCTTAGATATTACATTATCTTTCCATGTTATTTAAATCGTTAAATAATGAGGTCATCGCTGCATCAACATGATGTCATAAATAATTTAATTTATTTAACGTCTAAAAATTATAAAAAAATACTATTATGTAGGAAATATTTTTATCTTTCTAATGACTATTTATAGTCAAAAATCCGACTTGTATTACCCCATGTAAAAAGTGTTTTAGTAAAACATTTCATGTTTGTGTCATTTTTACTTTAACATTAAATAAAAAGGTATTTATGTCATTTTCCAACCAAAGTGGCTCCATGGGGTCCCCAAGTTTACCCATGGATTTTCTTGGTCGGCCATGACACATCCAATTAGGGTAGGACATGTGTATAGGTCATTTAATTTTATTAAAATATTATTCTTACCTTAAACTACACTAATTACTTCTAATCGCGATTAAGAACTTAAAAGTTACTATTCACCAAAAGATTATTTTAATCTCATTGAACCACATTTTACTTCTTAATGACATCCATGTATGTCGGATTTTTGAAATTCAAAACACATAAGTGGTAAAATTTCATTTAAACGAAAAATCAGTTTTTGTAAGTACCACTTAGTGGTTTCACTATTCATCAAAAATTGAAGTTTTTCAGAAAAATCCCAAAAATTCAACCTAAGCTATATTTGATATTCCGAATTCAAAAATGAAGTATATTTTACAAAATTCAAAACATATAAGTCACATTAATTAATTTAATAATTAATTCCCGCGGTCAGAGCAAATAGTGTGTTTTTATGAAACAATAAGTATCAAAAGATTGACACTACTTTAAGTCTGATTTCAAAGTGAAATTAATTCCAACGACCACTATTGGATTTAATGGTAAAAATATATTATAATTTCACTTTAGAACCAATTAAAAAGATAATCTAATCATATAAATAAATTAGATTAAAAATAGGTTTTGAATTAAAATACAACATTTTACACTATTCATTAAAAAATGAACATTATCGGAAAGATACCAAAAATTTACACAAAGTAAATTTTGATGTCCCGATTCTAAAGAAGAGTTTTATTTGGTCCAATAGAATATATAAGAGTGAAAAAAACTATATTTAATGACGGTTCGCCATCAAAAGGCGATAAGTGAACCTTTAGTGAAAACTAGGGCATATACGCCTAAAATTGAATTCTTTCCGTATTTTAAGCCTTTATCTTTTATTGGATAAATGTAAAAACATTTAAAAACATTTATAATCATATTTTAGTTATTTCTATCCATTCCCACCAATACAACGGCTAAATGTTAACTATCATTTAAAATAATATTATTTTATTATTATAGTGCAATGTAAGATTCCCAAGAAACTCGTTGTTGTGTGTTGGGTACGCCATCGAGCATAGCATCCCCTTTAAAGTCATATTAATATTTTATTCACAAATATGGATAAATATGAAAATTTCATATTCTTTATTTACCTGGGGTGTTACATTTGTATCCTTGGTGAACCAGATACATAAATGTGTCTCTTTTAAAAATAATTAAACTAAAAAAACATTATTTTTTCTTTCGTTGGGGATAATAATTTTAATCCATCTAGCTTATATGTTCATATATTTCTTAGAACATGTTAAGGAATCCTAGGGAAAGGTAATCAAATATGTATGAGATAAAAATCTCAATAAGTGTAAAGTATAGAATAAAAAACAATGAATCAATTAGTTAATATTTAGGGAATGGTAAATAACTAAACACAAAAATCATGTAATCAACATACTAAGAAGACAGTGCATAAACAATATTAAAAGGTAATATCTAGAAACAAATTCCATCCAAGTAAGTAGATAAGGTAAAATAAATATGTAAATGTAATACACTAAATAAAATTCCATTTAGTTATTGAATAGAGAATTAAATGAAATAATACATATGTCGATGAAAAATATCATGGTCAAATAATAACTGAATCAAAATGATGGAAATGAATAATTATAGGACCTCATTCAATAACACATGAACCATTCTACCATAATGATCTATCCAAAATATATTTTACATATATGTGTAGAAGCCCATATATTATTCTACAAAAAAACTAAAATGTTTTTTTTCAAATAATATCTTTTTGAAAGAATACTGATGCAGCAAGGGACTTTCATTAATTAGTCCACAACCCATAGGGCTTACCTTCAACTGTCCACAGCCAGTGTATTTCAAGTACTATGAATTCCATATATCATATAAACAATGTGACTTATCAAAATTATATATTGAATAATGGATAGAGATTTATAAATGGTTCTAAAAATAATCAAATAACCTTCAATGTAAATATTGTATAAAAATTAGTATATAGTTCAGGAAACAATCATTTCGATAAAATATGATGTGAATATTTTTGAGAAATTAAATGTCAAATTATCATAGGAAATTAAATATTTCAAGGGGACTGAATGTAGAAAAGTATGTAAATATGAATACTATCATAGTAAAAATTGATCATAAACCCTCTTGGGTTTGAATTATGATGGAATCATTACAACATATCCCAAGTGAAGTAAATATGAATAGTTGATCTTGTCGATGAATAATAATACTTTAATGGGATAATTTGAAATCATTATTGGTAAAAATATCCTTTTTATTTGAAAACCCATTTGTAAAAACAAATATTTAAATATCACTTTTGAAAAACTTTTTAGAAAACATTGTTTTCTGAATAAAATATTTTCTCCGACATAAGTGTTAATGATATATAGTTTTCTTAAATAAAATTTCAATAATATTTTCAGCATCAAAGGGTGAAAATGGATATAATACTTGAAAAATTTCATAAATAACCTAATAAGAAAAAATAATAAGGTTTCATCAAACAATTTTCATATACAAAACTCAAATTTAAAATTAAATATCAATAATATTAGTTTTGAGGAAAATAATCTTTATGAGTTCCATATTTTCCCATACATCATTGAAACATTTTAAATAATAATACTCATGAAGGAAAAAATTAAATTAATGTTTTCAATAAAATTAATATAATAAATAATATATCAAAAAGGGTATTATATACACCACACAAAATATGAAATTACTGAATATGACATTTATCTTGTAAATGTAAAATAGTGAGAGGAAAACCACATACCTTGTGTTTCATATGGGGTGAACATCTAATAAATTCCTGTTAAATTATTTGAAACATGTTAATAGATTATTCACAAACAATATTCTTATTTATTATTACTTATATTATCTTTATATAATAACTTATTAAATATTTGTTAACAATCTGTTGTTATTTTAACTATTTTGGGTGTTAATTTCCGAGTTTGTCTCATATGTTTTGACAGGATATTTTTTTATTAATATTACATAAGATATTTAGAAAATTAGAATTAAATTCAAGATGTTATTATAATATAATATATATATATATATAATGTTTGGTGATAAGAAATAAAATGCACCTTTTTTAAGAGATGGTAGGTTGTATGTACACATGAACGCTACAACCACTTCATTTTCATATTAATAAATTCAGTCTTAACTAATATATATGTATTTTATAAGTTTGAAATCATATTTATTCCATTTATCTCACCTAGTTTTATTATGATGATAATTTATATATTTCATCTTTAATTTGAAATAATCATATCACTTTTATGGGGTAGTAGTCCACACATCCCCAAATGATGTTATCACATTCCCAAAAAATAGAGTGAAAACATCTATATAATATAACATAATAGAAGAAGCATAAACACCATATTAATATCATTTATGAAATAGTTAAATATATTTTACATCAAAATGATCAACCATGAGAGGTGGTAAAGGAAAACTGAAAAACATCATTTCATGAGGCGATATCTCACCATAAAAATAAACGGTATATATGATACCCAAGAAAAGGAAATGTGTGAAATTATAGGCCTAACACTTAATATAACAATATCTAAGTATATTCAGGATACATTGCTAAATATATACTCATGGAATAAGAATAATTGAAAGTATGAGGACTGAAATAAATCTAAAATGATTGAGGAAGGATGTTATCTCTTAATCATGTAACTCATTTTGGTTTTCACGAATGGGATTCTGTGGATGGATATATTATAAAGGATGGGATTCTATTTTCAATATATGCATTTTAAAGATTTATTTTTGAATATATTATTCATGAGAAAGTGGAATGAGAGGTGTGAGGAAGTGCGATGCCTAAGTAACTTTTTTTAGTGTAGGAGGAGTGACACTCTTGTAAGTTTTGGAATAGGGAATTCCAGCTAGGTTTTTCCATTTAAGAAGGATTCAATAATAGTAAGTAGTAGATCCAGGGAGTATACTTTGAAAATATGTCCCGAACATTTATTTTGGATAAATATATAGTCCATTGTATTTCTTAATAATAATGATTAGTCCCTTATGAAACTATTTTTCCATTTATTTTCGTAATTAATTTTCATTAAATGCACAAAAAAAATAAAAAACTAAGTTGAACATATTAGAAATTATAAATTTCACCTATTCTATATATGGACTCATTTTTCTGAAATTACAATCACAAAAGTGGTAGAAATTATTATAAATTTAATACCATATTTTGGACAACAATGCATGTTTTTAATGTAAAACGTTCAAATGTTTGCTTTTTTATCATATCAAATTTCAAATTGAAATAAATTAAAATTACTTAAATTGGAATAATTGATTAAAATTAATCTAATCAGACATTAATATAAATTTAAAATAATATTTATCCATATAAATAAATTATATGAAAAAGATGTTATGAGTTAAAATACAACATTTTTCATTATTTGTTAAAAATGAAACGTCGTAAAAAATATTAAAAATTCACCCTAAACTAATTTTTATAGTATTATTTCAAATATTGATATTATTTGGACGTATATTATTTATTAGAGTTAAATATATTTCATTTAAAATATATTATCTATTAAAAGGTGGTAAAAGTGCCTTAAAAATATTGATTTTTATGATAATAAAATACATTGGATGAATGTAAAAAATATTTTATACTGAATATATAACCTATATATTTCATTAATATAGTTAGGTAATTGTAATTAATTTAATTTTTATGATAAAATAAATTTTGAGAATATAATTAGTTTTCTATAAACACATTCCCTTTATATTTAATTGTTTATATGTTCAATTATAATTAATTAATAACAAATGATTTCAATTAATATTTGTGTAAACCAGATATTATAATAAGTATGTTAATCCTATTCATAACACCTAATTTAAATACATCATTATATTTTTTTATGCTAAATAATAATATTTTCATAATATATTTTTTTTGGAAAAAACTCAACCTTGTGTGTAAAGGAACCCATTGAAGAAATTTGTTGTTTCATATGACATGATCTAACAAATTATCATGTGTATTGAAATAAATAAAATATATTGAATTTATTTTAAATAGTAAATATATTATTAATTATCAAGATATTAATTTCTATCATGCTTAGTATTTCCTATCACACAAAACATTGAATAAAATGTTCTTACATTAAACTTTCCGGGAATTATAGTAGTTAATACCCAATTCCTAAAATTATAAACCTTTAATAAAAAAATCATTAGCACTTTTATGATTAATATTTTTCAAATAAAAGGTAAAAATATGTTTAAAATGACATAAGAACCTATTTAATTATTATTTTCTGATTGAATTAAGTCCATATAACATTATTATTATTATTTCTATTCATTTTAAATAATTTTTATTAGGAATTATATAAATATATTTTAATTTTTTTTATTAATTGTAGGTTTTTCCTTTCCCTCACTTATAATATGACACCCTTCTCTCTTTTCATTAAATCATAGTATGACATCTAATTTGAAACAATCTATCCTATTCACTTATAAACATCACTATCAATAATAATTATGTTCATTTATTCTTAAAATAATGTTCTAAGGGACCATAATAAAGTATCAATAGTAGGTACTATGATGGGGAGATAATCATTGTACCCAAAATCTTTCTGTTTATATAAAATTCAACAACATATAATTGATTTTTATTTATCATAAAATTATAAATATAGTTTCCTCAATATACATAAATAACTTCTTAATAATTAAACTACCACTATTTATCCATTTTTCCATCAAATGGTAAGTGATTGAATCACTCATTTGTATATGTGGACTACCACGTCCACATAGAAAAACAATTAATTTTCCATCCCTATCTTCATTGAATTTTTATTATGATAGGAATAATTTTTATACATGATATTTATTAAAAAAAATATTTTTTTATTATAATATCATATCTACTATATTTCCTTTTAATTCGTTGGAAAATGAGGATGTTTCTTGTGTATATAGGTGTACTTCCACCACCACATAGCGATATGATTCTATTTTTCATATTTTATTTATGTGGTTGATATGAAAGATATATTTGATGAAGATATATATGATTTATGATATAATAATGATAATGTAAATGTGAATTGTTTTTTACCTTTGTTTCATTCCTTTTGTGGAGAGGTTTAAAAATTATTCATGTGTGCATATGACCTAATATATCATCATATAATGTTATTCATATTCTTATCTATACCATTTATGTGAAGTTATAAATATGTATATAATTGTTAATATAATAAATAATATTCAGGAGATGATGGAACCATGATTAGATTAAAAAAACAGAAACCACCAAACAAAAATTCTCCTGATTATTGAAACTATTAACACCCAAAACAACAATTTTAATAAGTTATTATTAATAAATGAATGTTAAAATATTATATGTTGATCATATGTATTATTATGAATATTTAAATTAATCTAGGATATAATAATAATGATTTCAAAATTATTATTTAGGAGGATAACATTATTTCAATGAAAGTAAATGTTGAGTTAAGGGTTTTATGTTTTAGTCTAATTATAACAGGGAATGATTATGAAAGAATTTTAACTGATGAAAATTATAATAAATTGTACTATTTATCACTGTAGTTTTATTCTCCTCAAGTTATTTCTTTGGAATTCATCTTTTCCATTCATTTTCTTCACCAAAGGTAATCATGACACCGAAATAAATTTTTAATGAAAAAAACATTATTTCTCTCTTCAGTTAAAAATTAATTTTCCCCATCTTCCATGTTTTCTATAATTTTATAAAAAATGATTTTATTTTATTATGATATTTATTAATTTGATTTTTCCCATGATGAAAATTTTTAATAAATTATTTTAAATGAATCTTCGTGTAGCGTTCCAAACAACGTAAATTTTACATTCTAATAAAAAAATGAAATGAATCACTGTTTTAACACAAATAAAATAAATTTAATTTACCACCCTCATATATGATCAATTATTTAAATTATTAATTATATGATTACATTTTAGTTTTAATATAGAAATATTTCCATAATAATAGATAATTTTTTTATATTTTACTATTTATTTTAAAAATATAATGGGTATTCTCCCCATGAAATATTTTAGTTCTATTGTAAATGATTTCATCATGTATGATAACATTCCATCAATTTTAAATAAGATACACTAGGTATATAATCACCAAATTTTTTATTTTTTCTTTATGTAGAATTATAATGGTTTTGATAATTAAATTTCAATGAATATAATTTACTTTCACAAAGATTATGTTATGAAGAATGTTTTTATGATCCTGTGTCATACATTTTAGTAGATTTTTTTATTTTTTAATGGGTGGGACTAAAATTTTATATCCCTATAATTAATGTTTTATTAAATAATGTAATATTTCATATAACTATACACATGAGTTTTCCCCAAGCCACAAATATGATACAAAATAGGTTATACATTTCCAAAAAGAGGGTACATAGATGGATATTCCTATCCCAAAGCATGTATATTAAAAATTATACCAATAATAACACAGTTAGAATGTCTTGGGGGGTAACCTAAACATATTAATCTTTTAAGTATGATTATAAAACACCTAATTCCACTATTTTATGAAATTGTCTTATAAAAATATTTTTATCTCTTAGGTCATGTTTTTTAAATAATATATGATTATTTTCTTTTAAACTTAATTGATTTATTCCAAGACTCATGTTTATGATGATAGAATTTATGTGTTTAATTTTATAAGTTTAGAATCATGTTATCATACCCTTTATTTTCAATTTATGATTTAAAAAATTGTTATCTAATGTGTTTTCTTTTACTAAGAATCTAATATGATGATTTATTTTGTTTTCCAATACCTGGGATATAAATACAAGTTTTATGTATGACATGTCTATTAAGGTTGGTATATATGAAAAACTATGTAGGATATGATATAGATAAATTATGAATCAGTTTTTATATATCCTAGTTTTGAAAGTCAGCAAACCTATGTGAATTTTCAATAGATCATAATTATATATATTGGATATTAATATAATAAGATTCAATATTTATGTACAAAATGTGTGGGTTTCAATGTGAATGTAACTCTATCCCATCATTTATTAGGATAAAAACACATTGAGTCTGGTTGTCAATAGCATAAATAGCCTCAGTGAATTACAAAACATTACTCATCGTTTACGTTCCTATAAATAAATGCATTATCATCCATGGTAGAGTATATTTTCCTCTAATCTCTTACACCAATGCGAATCAATTTATAAAACTATCTTGAAGTGATTTATTTTCCCAATAATCATATATCTCTTATGGATTGTGTAAATATGTAAATAAATTCTCACTCCCTTATTTTATTCTCATTATTCCCTAGTATTATTTATTTTGTTTAGGATAATTTAGACCAAGTAGAAAATTTGATTTTTTTTCTAAAATCATATACCCTTTATATCTTTTCAAAATTGAACGTTCAAAACATATTAAAGGGATGAACAATAGTTTTAATAAAATTTATGTTATAAATGTTAGATAATATTCTTCTTGTGGTTTATAGAATTACTATTGAAGATATACTATCAATTGTATTAATATTTTCAATCAGTAACATAGAATGAAATGGAATGTTTTCGTATCATGGATACTATTAATTAAAATGGAATAATAAAATAAATACATAGGAAATTAGTGTTATAGATGTAGGGGTTTCTTTGGATCTATTAACAACATTATTTACCAAATATTGTGCCTTATTTTGTTTCCTCAATTTCAATTATTTTCCACAATTCATATACATTAAATAAATTGTTTAATATGTTAATATTCCCATAATTTTTTTTATATTTGAACTAATAATTCTTTATGAATTTATTTCATTGTGATATATCATTATATCATTCTATTTTCAGATTTTTATCTTGTATCTTTCAAATATTTTAATTTACTCTATTATTTTTGAGAATTTTTTTAAATTTGATTATTTTCTATTTAATTCCTTAAAGGTAAATTTACCATAGTTAATGATATTTTACTAGAATTAGTCTAATATTTGGTATCTGAAGTATTTTTAACTTCCTAATTACTCAATCATAAAATACATTGAAATACTATTTTATAAAAATGCCTTTAATTGGGTTTTCTATACAAGATATATTTTATAAATTCATTTTAAAAAGACACCACAGTGGTCCAAACGGGATATACCATGTTGGGTACTAATTATTGATGGTATTGATTATTTTTATTAGAAATCATGTATCATTAATTTTGTTAGATATATTGGATGTCATATTAATAATTGTTTAATGTATAGATATAATTTTTTAACAAATAAAGTCAAAAAATGGACCCTAGAAAAAATATATTCGATTAAAATTTATGGTAAATACATGAATGAATTAAATAATATTTTATATAGTAATTAGTTTGGTATACATTCTACCTGGAAATCCTCACATCCTATATGGAATTTTCAGACGTTATGTACGATGTTAAAAATAATGATTCGGAAAAAAGGATTTATTGGTATAAGATATTCCTTGATAGTTTATCTATAAATTTTTCAGTCAAACATTATAATTATGAATAGATTTAATTAAATTTTTATTGTATTGAAATCTTATTATGTGACTTATTTTATATAATTTTTGGTCAAGATAATCCTTATCATATTTCTAATATGTTGGTAATGAAAAGTCACGATAATGAAAAAAGATATAGATGTTAAAAATATTGTAGTTGAGGAAATTATAGGTTCTCATGATAAATTTATGATAAACATGAAGAAAAAATATGAAAACAAATCTACGTAGGTTATGGAAATGAAAAATAAAAAATTGATTTCACGGAAATTAATGACAACTCTTCTTTTGCTGACAATGAAGTTTCATCCATTTCCATGATGATAGGTATGTACAATTTAAATAATATATTCTATCAACATATCAAAAAGGTAAATAATGAATTTGATTTCACTTAATTTGGTTACAAAATATGATCTATAAAAATATGTATTTTCCCTATAATAAGAAAATTCAAAATACAAGAATATTGTTATGAAACCTCTAAATGTTTTAAAAATATCACTAAGAAGGAATTAATTTCAACTTAAAAATCATGGGATGAATATCCTATGTGTATAATGGAACTTTTTGAAAAAGGAATTGATAATAATAGAAAAATTCATGAAGATACATGGTATATGGTTAATGGGTGATGACCGAATGTTTATTCTTATCCTTCTAAATTTAAGTATCTTTATAACTTTTATGGAAGGACTATCACTTTTAGAGATGATTAAAAATGAAAAATTGCTTTTATAGGAATGAATATTTTCTCCAACACTACTCTAAAAATGATTTTATATTTTAAAAATTCAAGAATAATGTTTTAATAATAATTAATCAGTTTTTTGATAGCGGTTTTAAAAAATTAAAATGATTTCTATAATGTTATTAATTATAAAAAAATAATTTTCATTATCTAATATATTTTTTGAAATATCTATATTATATCTTTAGAATATCATTAAAGATAAAATTTAAATTTTTTAAAGTGATAAGATAATAATTCATTTATTTATTATTAGTGCAAAATCCACTCTAATCTTGAATCTCTTATCATAATCAATGGTTACCAACTAGTATTAAATTTTTTGAAATTCTATTTTAAAGAAAAATTAGTTGCTTGATCTTCTTGTATGGTTGTTAATAAAATAATTATTTTTAATCTAAAATAATATCCCCCTATTCCAAATCCTTGGAACTAGTCTACCATGACCATTTTTACTGTCCCATTTCTCTAGTATTTAAATAAAAAAAATGTTCCTTTGTAATTATTGATGTCAATACTAGATTTACATGGGGTTTCTTGTTGGCTCATCTGAATGAGTTTGTAATTTATCTAAAAACTTTTTAAAAAATATACAAAATTTGATGGGGTAATAAATATATTACTTTATAATTAACATTTTTGTATAATTTTATAATAAGGAATTTGATTATTTTTTTGAACCTCAAGTATATAAATACTCATTTTTAACTCCAAAAATACCTCCAAAGATATGGGGTTATAGAATGATTAAATATAACTTCTAATAAATTTCTAATACCTTTAATAATGTTTTTTACTATCCTAAATTATTTTGGATAGAAGTTATTAATAAATCATGGTTTATCCTTAAATTCATATTTTTATGACCTTGTTTTGGATAAACCTCACATGAAATCTAAAATGGATAAATTAGATAAGTTTAATTCCCAAAATTCATCAATTATAAATCATTTATCTTTAATACCATATATAATCTAGGAAATTATGAACCAAAGTTATTTGTGAGAATCATTATTCGGAAATCATACTCATTAAACACCTTTTGAGTCTTCATTATGTTTACCAAGATCCTTGAAGAATCTACTCACACAAAATTTCATTAGAATAATTTTAAGTCACATCCTCTAAGGGATTATGATATTGGTCATTCTAGTTCAACCTATCTAATAGTTAAATATTATAATGAAATAAATGATCTATTAAATCCGCATTATACTCCTTTAACCAGTGCTTAAATTCAATCCAATGTCTATCCCCATGATAATGTTACAGGGGAATTACAATCTAGATATTGTATTAGAATGTTTGTCTTAAATGGGGTTAAACATTTTACTTTTATCTCTCACTAAAAACATAATTCACTTTATGAAAATATTAATGATGAGAATTGGATAATTTTTATACAAGTGGACATAGACCAATTAAATTAGAATTAATTTTGGACAATCATCGAACATCTATTTAATCATCATATTATTAGCACTGATGTGTTTTTCAAAATAAAATTGTTGATTAACGAATTATAATTATTTAAAATAAAAAAAATAATTTTGAAAGGATATAATCAAAATTAAGGAATTGATTATAGTGAATCCATTTAAACTACATAATTATTATAATATTTTATAATCATGATTGTATTAATCACTCATTTTAAATTAAACATTTTAAAATCGATGGGAAAATTTAATTTTTATATGGTTTTATTTTTGGGAAATGTTTTTGGGATTGACGACCCGGTTATGAAAATTATTTTATACCAAATAATTTTTTCAATTTAATTAAAATATTTATTTTGTTCATAACAATCCACTTGAGCTTGGTATAGGTAATAAAATAATTGAATTTTATAAATTGAATTTAAAATGTGAATAGACAATTTAAATATTTTTAATCAAAAAACATTTATATGAATTAATAATAATTCATATTTTTTTTAATGGTATTATTTTCATATGCATTGATGAACCTCTTAGAAAGGTATTATATGATACAATGAATAATGTTTTTTCAACAAGTTTTATAGAAGATAGTAAGATATTCCATGGTTTGTTAATTTATAAAAATTATATTTGAATACTTTTAAACCAAAGTAAAAAAATAATGAAATTCTAAAGAGTATTTTCATGGATCATGATAAGTAATCTAGATCACCATGAGTACCAATTTTAGTCATAAATTTTATTAATCCTATTAAATGGTTGAAAAAAACATTATTGATATTTTATTGGAGTTCTAAAATACCTTTCTTTGACTTGTTTATACATCATTATCAATATATTATTATCTAACTGTTTGACATGAAATATAAATTAATCACATTTAAAATCTATCATTTTTTACGAACTAAAAATCATATATTATCTTTTTCTAATGTAATCCTATTTTAAATTTACATGTTTTTTCAGGGATGATTTTTGTAGTGACCAACTATATAGGAAACATACTAGTGGTATTTTTAATCTACTAATAATATCCTTATTATTTATGTGTAGTTTTATGTAAAGATATTTTTCTTTGTGTACATATATAGTGTTATACATAACCCCATGGGAGTTTTTGTACCCATGATATATGGATTAAACCTAGTATCTTGTACATTACACTGATATATTCTTCGGTCACTATAAATAATGAAAACACTAAGGTGATTAATATATCTAATAATCATATCCAACACTCTCATATAGAAAACATTATCTTCTGACATCATATCCTATGATTTTACATTCAAAATGTTGATATTATTCAAGATTTTATTTCATATAGCAACAAAACCCCTTCGAATAGATTACATAGACTTCATTAATAGTGATTTTGGTGTGATTAACATTTGATAAATACATTTAATAAATAAAAATATTAAGAATTATATTTTTTAAAAAATGGATTTAAAATAATTTTTTTTCAAAACCGTAGATAATTTTGGAAAAGTTAGCTATTTATTAACTCACTAAAACATTATTGGTTGGACAAAAATGGATTTCATTAAAGATTAGATACTCCAAGGTATTTTATTTGGAAATAGTTGACTATGTTTTTATCCAATTCTCCATCTTCGGTGTGGTGAGTGGTCCATTAATACAGACCTAGTTTGACACTCTTTTGTAATTTTATATGGTTTATCAATATTGTTATTCCTAAAGGTTAATCTTAAAATGATTTATAAATATTTTATAATTATTAAATTTATTTTTTAATATTTTAATTGACATATATGATACCTTAATATAATCATTATAATTAATTTGCGGGTATATAATCTTTTTTATTTTTAAATGATTATTGAGGTGACTATCATTTTGAAAGTTATTTTTTCAGAAGTTATGTCGTGAGATTTTCACAAAAAACATTAAAAAGTATTTCATAGTTTTTTATTATTAATTTCCACTTAAAATTTATTGAAAATTTTAATTTGATAATCATTATTTTAAAATTTCATTTTTTGTAATTCAAATTTTTTTCAATATTTTTTAACTCGAAAGAACGTTAATGATGATTATAATAATTTAAAATTATGTTAGTCATTATTGTCTAACTATATCTCGGAATTAGTTTTGACAATCTCAGAGGAGGATTAATATATGTTTTCATGTGGGAGAAAAATCTATTTTAATCATGACGAAGATTGTGTTGGGTGAAATTATATATTGAGGGGTGATGTTAGGTATTGAAACAATTATTTTTATAGAGTTTTTTCAATGTAAATCCTAAATTCCAAAAAATTAGAAATTAATTATCATTATTGTTATATTATTATATTTATTAAATTATTGAATCATATGACTGTGTGAAAAAATGGGTGATTCTTGTTCTTCTCACCATTATTAGATATTAATTGTCCCAAACACTCAAAAATTATTTTAGTGTTCCAATTAAGTTATTTTTAAATATCCAAAATAAAATAATTTTATAACACTAGAAAGATCCTTGAATAATAATTAATAATATTTTTAATTTCATTGAATGATATTTTAGGATCCTTGGAATGCTTTTGAATAAATTGGAGGAGCCACATTGTGAAGTCCAAGGTAGAAAATAGTTCTTTTCTAGAAGTTTAATTTCCATAATTTATTTGGAGGCATTCCATGTTTATTCCCATAAAACTAGGAGTCCATGTGCTACAAAGTAGAGGAGCATTAACTTTCCAGTAAAGATGGGAGAAACAGATGCATCCAATAGTTAACAATTTACTATATGGTAGAAGTGCACTATTCAACAATAGAGAAGAAAAATTAAATTCAATAGTTTGTTGTCGATAGGATACATAGTGAAATCTAATTGGTAACCAATGGATTCAAAATAGAAGAACCCAGACAACCAATTATTATCATAAAAATATTTTAGATATGGTCTTCAATGGTTAAACTTATTATAGATAATTAATTAAAATTAATTATCATTATAGTGGATATAAATAGTGACACTGGTTTTCTTATCAATATACTATCTCATTTACTTTCTAATTACAATGTATCAAGATCGCTAAATCTCCCCAAATGTGGGGTCTTTTATAAATATTATTTTATAAATTATAGAGTGCGTAAAAATTTTAATATATTCCCACTCAATTATTTTATTCACATTATCACATAGAGTTTATAATACATGTTGTGATAATTTAGAGAATTTAAAGAAATATTTATTCCTTTAAATACTCTCATCTTCATCACTCTTATAAATTTGGTGTTCAACACTATTAATGTGAGGGTCTTATATTTTCCTTCCATTTATGTCAAAAATTCAAGATAATATTCTTCAAGATGTCTCTATATTTACTGTTAAAGGGATAACTTCTATTTTATTTTCAATTTCATTATATAAACAATATTTCAAGGGAATGTTTAGTTTCCATATCTATCGATAATGAAAATGGGTTAATACATTAAATCCCTATAAGATTTAGGTGTAGACATAGGTTTTCATTTAGAGGTATTGATAGAATTCCATATCTAATATTTCTTTCATTATTTACTTCCTATAATTTTATTTATTTTTTAATTTATTTATTTGTACACTCTATTGTTTAATCCATTAATTAAATCTTGATTATTTTAATTTTAGAATCATTCCTTTTTCCATTCATTCATTGGAATTTTGATTTTTATTCTTCTTTTATCAAAATTCATTAATTTATTCAATATTTTAAATATATATTTCTAAAAAAGGATTTTTTTTCATTTGTTATATTAGAGGGAAATTCACCCAATATGTTCCATTTAATCCAATATGACCTACAATTAGATAATTTAGATTTCATATATGAAATATTAGATATATATAATGTACATATATAAATATTTATAAGGTATTATATGGTGATTTATATGATATGTAGTTTATGATCCAAAAATAATAACCCTGATATTTTATAGTTTGAGGTTATAAGGGAAGGGCCACTGTTCATATTCATAGACCTGACTCGCATACCATGTAATATTGTATAATTCCTTCGTTGTATAATTAAATTAGAGACAACTCAATGTGAATGACGAAAAATATTACACTGGTATAGAGTGGATAAAAGTCCTTCTAGTAGGGTACATTATAAGGGATCTGAGAATAACTATATAGGCTGAAATAAACCGAATCGATCCAATAATAGATTGTGTATGATATAGAATTTGGGTTTCTCATCACATTTAATTTATTATTATTGTGTGATGTATACCCAAATATGGGGGGTAAAATCAAATTTTTTGATAATTAGGATTTGAGAATGGGTATCATTCATAAGTGTTTGGAATCAGGTTAATTTAAATGTTCTTTAATGGATGTATTATAATATGGATAAATAATAAATCAAAAAATATGAATTGAGAGAATATGGGATAGATTAAAACATCACAAATATGGGAACTGATCATTATTTGATCAATGGGTTCAATAAGAGTATTTTTTCGGTAAATATTGTCAAATAACATTCTCCTCAGAATCAAAACACGGATGAAGTTGTAAATCTATATAAGGTAGCATCAAAATCATTACCAAGAGGCAGATTACTTTTTCTATCATAATTTCATCATTATTAATTACTAGGAATGATTTATGGGGGCTCGAACACCTTGGATATAAAGAAATAATTATCGGGAAAATGATATTCAATATAAGTTTTAGAAACCTAATGTCAACACCACTTTTTATTGAACACACGCATGGGATGAAAATATATGATAAAATATTGTGTATGTATCCATCATCCTTATTGAAATTTTTTTATTGATGTTATGATATTGACTTTTCATGGATAAAAATTTAGATATGGAATATATTAAACTCATGAACATGGGATAAAAAAGATCATACCTAATTTTTTCCTACACTAGTGGATCTAGTGTGTGTGTCATGAAATTTTCTAGGGAGATCCTTCATCCCTTAAATGATTTTATGTGCCATAATTTTTCACCCTTTATTTTTATAATACTTAGATTCTAATATAATAGATCATGGAGACTGAAATTATTCCTTTCAAACCCTCTACGGTTTCTGAACATGACAATCCAATATATCTATTTCATTTTTTGTTTTCTATTTCAAAATATACACTACATAGAGTGTGTTTCTATACAATTGTTTGTGGATAATGTTTTATTTTTTATAAATTGGTGATCAATATAATGAATAATAAACTCTCAATAAAAAATAATTTCATTAAGATATTCATATAATTGAACATGAAATGGATAATTTTTTCTTTGTTTGAAAATGTAAATTATATTGGGAGTGGAAAATTGAGATGTTAGGGATGAAAAAAATGTATTTTTTTATTTCAATATTTTTAAAATATATTTAAATTGATTGAAATAGATAAATTATTTTTTATGTATTTATCCTTATTTTCCATAACATTCATTGAATTGAAATTAGCTGATAATAAATTTTAGTAAAATATTATAACGGAGGAAGTGAAAAACAAATAATAAATAATAAAAGATATAAGAATTCCCTACCATCTGTATTTATTTACTAAAATGTTCATTAAAAAATATAATGTGGTTTTAGAATTATATGAATAAATTAAATAATTATTTGATGTATTCAAGAGGGGTTTCAGTGATTTTATAAGGATCAATATTTAGTTGAATTCATTCATAAATTATTTCAATTAATATGAAATTATAGTGATAAAAATGAATAATAGAATATATTTTGAGATCTATTTATGAGTTTTATAGGGGTAAGTATGAGTGGAAAAATTTATTATATGATTCATTTCGGATTAAATTTAAGATTCATCATACTCGAAAAAAGTTTCAACCATAGTTCCATATGAATTTTTCCCCCAGATAAGATTATCTTTAACTCTTCAGGTAAAAATGGAAAATACAAGAGATCTATATAACAATAAATTTAAGGTGTGTATTAGTATATTTAATGTTCATATGTGTCATTATGTCCTATATATAACTTCATATATCCCATTTGATATATTGTATGATTCATATAAAAATACATATAAGTCATACAAGAATTATAAATGTTTGAGGTGTCTAGTGGGTTAAAATGTGAGTTTCTAGAATTATGTATTATAACTAAAAAAACATTTTAGTTGATGACAATGTTATTAAATCATATTGTGAATACCATAAATCATACGGAATAAATGATTCTATATTTATTTTTATAAATATTAAGAGGATTAAAATCTTCACAAAGAATCATAAACTAACATGTTTAGAAGAATAATGGTGATATTATTATTTTGATTCATAAAATTGATTGTAAGATCATTACATTATGTTAGCTGAGAAAAAATAGTGATGTGCATGTATTCAAGATGAATATATAGATTAATAATGAATGATATATAATAGAGTTAATTTAATCGGTAAAAAATAACTTGCTTCAAAATTTAATTAAATGTAGAAATTCACCTGAAAAAATTATTTTGTCGATACATGTGATATTCTCTACTGTTTAAAATATAAAAAACCATTCTGATACTTATAAAGTATCATATAATATGAGGATGATAAGATATTTATAGAGTATATATATCAATAATATAGTTTGATTGTGTTCAGGGGATCAATTATGTTTTAAAGTTATTTTTCACCCCATGATATTTGATGACACTAATTATTTTATATACAGTTAAGGATATTGATATATTTTTTCTACAGAGAAGCTTTGAGAGAAATAAATCAACCTTTAGAGAATAAAAATAAAAAGAAATTTTTATAGATTTTTTTGTAAATTTAGAATAATATTAATGAAGTATAGAGTTGTTTTTTGAGGTTCCTGTTTGAAAAAGAGGAGATCTGGGGGTCATTGGGTATGAAATGTGAATGAGGTTAATTTTATATAAATTGGGATATTACAAAAATAATTCTGTATTAAAATATATGATTATCCGATTAAAATATTTGAATTAACCTATACATATGTTTTGTGAATGCATATTGAGGAAAGTGATCTTTATATAGAAACCAAAATAAATCCATCTCCAAAATATTATGGTAGATGTTAATTAAGGATGTCTATAGAGAAAGAAATCATGAGGAAGAAAAAGAATAAGTGGGATTCATTTTTTAGTGTAGTAAAAAAAATTATAATAACCATACACTTATGATCCACGAAAAGTCTTTTGGGTATCAAGGAAAATGTATAAGAAGGATTTTTAGTGAACATGTGATGAGTCATAGGTTATTCAATGAGGTAGAAGTTTCAATAAATATAAAACTGAATTTTAAGACTAGAAATGGGTTAAATGACATGAAAAATAATATAACAATGTTTTTATTTCAATCACCATTAAATATTTTCAGTTGATTCACTTTTGATAGTATTTTCCTAATGATAAATGATTTGGTTTTTATTCTTGTAGATTGAATTGAGGATCCAATGAGTAATTTTTTAGATGATCCTGTAATCTTTTTTTTGTGAATTAGAGGATGAGCTATATCAGTTGTTTTTTAAGACATTAACATATTTATAAACAGAATTTTTTTTGAGAAAGGATATCAATATTATTATATGTAGTGAAATCCATATATATATATTTTTCATCTTCAAAAGTTTAACGAAAATTTGAGAAACATTTCTCAATATATACCATATTAATGTATTATAATGAGATATTCATAATTAGAGATACATGGTTGTAAATTATATGACTGTGGGATGTAATGTGGGTTAATGTAAAAAATATCTGACAACCATTTAAAATAGACAATAAAATTGTTAGTATATAATTCATGATTTAATTGGAGTTTACAATACATAAAAAAGGATTCCCTAGATAGAAAAACACATTAAAACATGATAAAATTTTATAATTTATATACATTAAATGATTGTGTATTAAATGATAAATATTAAAAATAACATATTCTTGACTAACATAATAGTTTAAATATCTGAGGGTGTTTAATGGTTTCAATAATATATTTTCTTTTTGATAAAATTTAGACCACACCTAAGCAACCTAACTTGTAGGTGGGTTTGAATCATCCCTATATGGGATCCCATGTTACATTGGAGCCATGGTTCCCTATGTTTTCTATTAATGATTGAGATCATAGTATTTTTTCTATAATTACATTAATTTTAGATTTTCTGAGTGTTTATAATTTCGTTAATTGCAAATTTTAGAGTCCATCTTTAATATAAAACATTACATGGTTATTGAAAAAAAAATTATAAAATTGAAATACCATATCGGAAAAAAAATAATGGAATATTTATAATTTTAAATTTGACAAGCCATTAGAATAAAATAATTCGAATTGTAATTTTTTAGTTAAATATTCAAATTTTTATTCCTCCTGTTATATATGTATGTTTTTTGAAACAATATGCTTTCAATATGTTGATGATCTAAATGTTGTGTGAAAATATTATGCAAAGAAATCCAATAACTATCAAGTGACATATATATTCTAATACATTATGAGACTCATTGTTTAAAAATAAATATATTACAATGAAAAAGGAGAAATTGAGGATGTATTATGAAGAATAATAAATAGTAGAATGTATCCCATAAAGATGGTTGAATTAAATATAATAATCATAAATTTATTAATTTAATGACTCTCTTTAATTGATGAATAATTTCAAGACACTAATTTTGAGAATGTTCATATTGAAATTTTTTATAAAGAACTGATCCATTCATAAGAAAAATATTAGGTGGCTAAAAATGTTTTGAATTTCATCAAGACTATTCAAAAATAGGTAATTGTGTAATAATGATCATTGTTATTGGTAGAGATGACGTTGTGGATCAAATACATTAATCAATGAAGTATTGGTATATTTCAACAATAAAAAATATTCCTAGTGTGAGGTTTTTAGGGTTGAAATTCATGTCAAATCAATTCAAGGGATAGTAATATTTGGGCTTTCCCAATCTAAGAGAATGAAAAATGACTTCATTAGTACATCTTAAAGGAGTCTCACATCTATAAAGATATAAAAAGGTATAAAAATAGATTTAGATCTTCTAGATATCACTTTGTTTGATTATCATGGAAAAATTAATCCCATAACTCTGTAAAATAGTTTAAAATAAATTTATTATGAGTACTGCTGGTAGATAATGGTCAGAATGTATACATTTGTTAATGGAGAGTTTATTACCTAAGACCCTACAATTAATGGTAGGTGTTGGGTCCCAAAACTATTCCACAAAGCACACTTTAGTGGGAAATTATCTTTCAATATATTTTAATGGTGAATTCAAATTTTCTGGATTTCAATTTTGATAAAAATTATGTCATTATTGGATTAGTGATGTCAAAATTAGCTTAGAGTGAATGTTTAAGATTTTAAAAAAACATTTATTTTTAGGTGAACAATGAAAATATAGATTATACATAAATATATAAATTTTTATGAAATTATCATAAACTATGTCTAAAAATAAAAATATAAAATATTATTCTTGAAAAAAATGTTTTTAATGGGAAATGTTATTCATTTTTAATATACTATTTCGAATTTATAAACCACATGTCGAATATTTTGAAACAAAAGAAAAAAAAATTAGAAAAATTAATCTTAATTTAATTAAATTAATAATTACAAAAATTAATTAATTAATAGGTTTAGTTTAATTCTACAGAAATATTATTTTGATAATAGTAAAAAAATTAATGTCATGAAAATCAACCACAATAAAAATTTGAACCTAAATGATTATTTTATTCTTAAAAATAAACCATTCAAAAATATGTTTTTTACACATTATATATTAAAATATTAAAATTAACATGTCTCAAATATGAAATAATGTTTCATAAAATAGTTTCCATTTTTGATACATGAGGGTCCAAATTATTGATTTGAATTATTTTCATTTTAGTCATAAAATTAGTTCTCTGGGATAAAAATGTAGTTACTACAATAAAGAAAAATTAATGTAAATATTGTTTATGTAAAAAACCTAATTGTGTAACACAAATATGGTTTACACATTATGACATTACTGTACATTAAATATATATTTACATGAATGATCGATCATATTAATTTTCATGGAAAACAAGATAAACTCGTGATTCTAATCATACATTAGAAAAATAAAATACATAAAAATGAAAAAATAATTCATTCTGGATATTATTTATAATACGTTTCTTCATATATTTACGAATGGTTAAAAACATAATATGGTGAGATCGTATACATAGCAGGGGTTACTCACAGTGGTTACTATAATGAGTTAATAAGGTATAATGAATATTGTAAGGTAACTAAATGGAAGCACATACATATTTATCAACAGCATTAGATCAGAAGGAATCAATGGATAATATGACTATAGTAACCTCATGGATAATAATAATTGAATTATTTAAAATAGTATGTATACTATTGGAAGTAATGGATTTATATATTAGGATATCTCTACCATAAAGGCATTTCGTCAATAATTTTTTAAATTTTGGCAATAACCTATCTAATTTTGTAAATTGATTTTTCTAAATAGACATATCAATATATTAAAGTCCTATATAATTTCGGGTCCCAACAATAAATGAATTTTTAATTAATTACTAATTTGTTTAATGATTAACATAAATTCATAAGAAATATTTCTTATAAATAAATCATTGTATCTGGTAAGGAATTCATATTATCAATAATTTCTAGATCGATCAAATAACATTAAATGTAATAAACCAATTGAAGAAATCATAAATATTTTCACTAAAAACATTAGGTACGATACCAAGATCATGTATAATTAAGGAAAATGTGATTCCCATTGAATAATGAAAATAAATACAAAAACATTACTATATACACAATATTATAAAACCAGTTGAATAGTATTAAAATATGTTTTAATGAAATGAAATTGATACTGAATCCCCTTGCCTCAAGTTTGAAATTCTATATAAGTTATGTAGATATCAAATATAATAAATTTATATATATTATATATAAATACCATAGATATATATATAATATCATATATAATCCCTTTAAAACATTTTATCACTCGTTTCTGAACAATCTTATTACTATTATCATTCTTTCTGATGTTGACGAGTTCATTTTTCTTATCTATTTTGATTCAATAGTTATGATAAATATAAATTTATATTGGTTCCACAATATATATAATGTATTTAATGATATAAATATTAAAAATATTAAATAATTAAATATTTAGATTCATTCATAAATCATAAAGATATAAAAACACATTACACCATTCGTGGATATGGTCGGTCGTACGTATACATGAATATTGTCTTCACTATTCAAAAGATGTAAAATAGAAAGGTTATTAATAATAAATCCATATTTAATCATTATTATATCATTTTTATCATATATATTCATTAGTTTCACATTTATAACCATCCTTATGAAATTATGATGAAAAGAAATTACATCATTATATGGAGATGATAAGACATATGTATTCATGAGTGATGTTTTGGTTATCATAAGATGAAAATGAGGCAGAATATTGTTTTAACATTATCGTAATAAAATATCATTATGATGATGTTACAATATTTATTATAGTAGGATGGGTACAACACCTTAATAGGATGTCTAAAAATAAATAAACATAATGGATTTTGTAAATATTATCACATATTCCATAGAAGACAACTGTTAGATATCTTCTTAAGAGGAATATGGTATGTATAATAGAACCTATAAAACAATGTTATGGTTTTGGATGAGGTAAATTACCTGGTTTTCTTCAAACTCCATCGTTGTCATTTGTGTTAAAAATTATGAAAAGTGGAATCCTTTTATATTAGAGGGTATGGGAATTCAACAAATTTCATTAAGTTTTAAATTAATATAAATTATATTTCATTTCAAAATGGATCCAAATTGAAATAATTTAAATATAATATGGGTATGAGTATAAATACCCTTATATATAAATATATTTTACATGTTTTAGTTGGTTTTTCACTGTTATCATTTCATTTTAACCTCTCATTAACCATTTGATAGTTACTGCAATATTAAACATTTCCACACTATAATGGTTAATAATGTTATCATATGGGAAACACTATCCTATAAATATACAATGGTTAATATATTCTAAAATAACCCATTAATTTAGTGAAGATAATATTTTTAGGATTTTGAGATCATTGAATAATATATTATTTATTATACAATACATTTAATGTTATTTTTAACATTATTCATTTAATTTCACAAAAAATAAATCCTGAAATATATAGAATTAAAACAAATAAATTTATAAAATATATAGTATATCGTATATATATATAGGTATAAAAATAATGGGTCACACTACCTCACTCATATTATACAACATTTCTTATTTTCATAATATAAATATTTTTATTTTTTAATTTAATATATATTTCTTCAGTGCTCCTTATATATTTGATGTAATTATTTGACACTAAAATTTTTATAAATAAATTAACATAATAAAAAATAATTTCTATATAAAATGAATATTTATAACCAAAAATACATTGTTTTTATCCATATATAAATTTTTTTAACAATAACAGACCAAAGATAAATGCATTTATTAATTTTCAATAAATAAAATTTTAAAAATTTAAAAAACATGGAAAAATACAAAAAAAAAGTAATATAATCTAATTTTGGATGACTATATATGACATATAATCATCCAATAAAATTAATGTATGTTTTAATGTATCTATTTTGACATTATCACATTATTTTGTCCTTTAATTAACCAATTTTCCCTTTATAATGAAAAAATTACAATTATTATTGACAACAAGGAAATAAAATTGTTGTGAAATATTTTCCAAATTATGATACCGTTTTATGAAATATGGATTAAATTAGTAAATACTTAATTTAAATAATTTGAAGATAATAATTTATGATTTAATAAAAAACGTAATAAAAATAGTTTTTCTAAGAAATTGTTTTTTTAATTTAAAAATGTTTTTATGCTACATTAAGTCATAAAATATATTTGAATTAACATATTTCAATTATTTAAATAATTAAATAAATATATTACTTTTAAACCATTTAAAATCAAAAAGTGACTTCATAATTCTTTATAACAAAAAACCAGTTTTCATAACAAGTGGTAATTTCCAATATTTTACTAGAAAATAAATTTTTAATGAAACCTCATAAAAATTAAATGTATGAAAATTTTCATTTGATGATTTAAAAATTAAATTTATTCTTATCAAAAACATTTTCTATTAGAGGGAAATATTAACTAAATTATTTTTTCAGAAAATTAATGAATACTTTTTGGACGAAAAAAATATTTTTGATGAATAAAATGAATTTAATAAAACAATTTATTGTTTATTTCTTATAAATAAATTAATAAACATTTATTCAGTACGAACTTATTATATTTTCCATATTTTGATTTTTAATATTCATACCATCTAATTCAACAACTTGGTTATACCTATAATATTTAAATAATAATATTTTTGGTCCTTATCTCATTGATGATGTGTGTCATATATGCAATCAAACACTATTTATTTTAAAATATTATGTTATTACATTCACCCCCCTTAAAAAATATCACTAAAATTTATAATGATATCAACTTGGAAAAAATGAGGGTGTTTATTCATCTTCACATCTTCATTTTCCCACATTTCTTCTATTATTTTCTGAATCTTTCAAATTACCATTGTGGGTTAATTCGTTCAATTAATCAGTCCCTACTATATTATGTCAAGAATCTAGACATTCTCTCTAAACTAAGATATACCTGGTTCAAATTTTATTTTTTCATAGCTAAGAACATTTCTTTACTTTGGAATATACTTCCTAAAAAAGGGTATTTGAATCATATCACTAACTATAGAGAGGCATAGTGGGATTTTAGATCGATAGGATACAATGATCTAGTTCATACAACTAGAATGGTTGTGTCATAATCATTGAAGTGACTACATAATGATTTAGTACAAAACACATGATGTGTGATTCCAGTCACCACATAAATACCATTTAATGTTCCACATAAATAAAAGAGAACATAATTCATGAAAGAATGAAAACATACAGAATAAATAAATGAATAAAAACTAAGGCATGATAGAATTTGAGTCCACATCATGAAAAAATGACTATTATCTACAATAGCATATTTTGGGTATAGAAATTAGGTTAATTAGTTTTCTATATTATGAATCATAGACCAACCACATAAAGGGTTCTAAACTGACTGCCTGAATAAATGTGGATCTACATCATGAATAATGCAATCAATTGTCTGTATGCATGATATTCATTTGATCATGGAATCATATGATTGATAGATTGTATGAAAGATCATTGTTATTAAAGATCAATAAGAATATTATGTTTTTCTTTTGCAAAAATATGAATATTTTGGCATGTAATTTTCATTATATTACATGAATGTAGATAAGGATAGGGAGATATATGAATTATGTCGATGAAAGGTGATATGTTCTTCAATTATGGAATTATCTTGAAAAGTGTTACCATCATCATTACACAATAGAGAAATATAATAATGTAAGTTTCTTTTCAATCTTCAAGGATGATGTCGAAGAATTTTAAGATCATCCAAATAAAAAAAGAATTAATCCTTGAAAACAATGTGGAATTTATGAACCAAAAATAAAGGAGATGATTTCGTGAATATAATTTAGTAATCTAGACAACTATATTGTACAGATTGTAATCAATTAGAAATCATGTTGATATTGTGATTCTTGAAAGTTTGTTTACGAAAAATTAATGGTGTGTGAAAAATGAAATGTTATTGTTGTATTTGAAGAATACAATAAGTAAATGAAGCTAAGAATATGACAATGGGAATATAACTTCACTGGGGGAAATGAACAATAATCTTTTAAAATTACTTCATTGTGGTTGATGGAATTAAAATGGAATGATAATAAGAATAAGAATATGATCATATATCAATAAGACTATGTTTAGGTCTCCATGGTCATAATACATCATGAGTGTATAACATAAAAAAGGTTGAATAATTATGAAGGCATTATAATAAATATAGTGACTCATACCTTTCATACATAAGTATTAAATCACATTAGATGAATATTAAATAAAAAATATATGAAACAAACCATAAATATAATTCCTTAATGTCACTGGATACTAGGATGATAGTTCTCATATTTTGTGAATAAATTGGCATCATTTCCCTCATATATTGTTTCATAGGTATACACAACATTAAATAATTATTCAATAAATGGAGAAGGAAGAACATAAGATTTGGTGATATTAGATTAAATTAGTTAAACATAGCAGATATCAATTAAGGATCAAATTCAATTATATGGTAAGATTAGGGTTATGATATCATGATCCTACATAATAAATTTTCCCAAAATATTTCATATATCAAAAACATGAGATGTGGAATAAAACATTATCATAATAATAGAAAAAAAATCATTATAGTGTGGAATCATAATTAATTCTTCAATAGATATGAGGTCATATGATAGGAAAATTAATATGGTATGAAAATTAATCTTATATCATTGGGATTTGGTATAAATGTAAGAACCTGGGTCTTCTTTTTAGGTATTGATATTGATTTATAGGGTTTATGACAAAAAGATGTTTTTATGGAAATTTAAGAATTACATGCCATGTACAGAAGAGTACTGGTTTTGTACCTAGTAGCCGCGAGTAGTTGTGTATTGGACATGTAATGGTCAAGTACATGGTTGTGTGAGGTGGCCTTGAGACCACCTAAAATGGGTCCCAGTAAAGGCATATACATGCCATGTATCTTTAAAGAACACACCATGTATTTCTATTTTTAATTGCTAAATCAGACAAGGGTTGCTTCTAATTGACAGAACCTTATTCTTCTGGCTTCATTTCATCCAGGACCGACAGATATCATAGAATCATCTTTGAGCCCCTGCTCGACCATTTGTGCTCCAAATCTAACTTTGTATATTGCATTGGAATCTCATTGGTGAGTTCTTCCTTCTTCTAGATCTTATCATCTTGATTTATCCTCTTACATGAGTTATTCAAGTTTGAACATTTTGATGTTTTTGTAGATCAATAATGTTCTAGGTCGATTTAGAGGATTAGGTTCACCTATATTGATCATACAATGTCGAGGTAGGGGTTTGTGTCTTTCCATTGTTTGTCATTGAATTATATGTGAAAAAAGTTCCCAATACCCTAGTTTAGGGTATTTTGTGTTTAGGTAATTTAACCTTGTTAATTATTTACATTCCATAATTAATTAAGTATATGTTATTGATTATAAACAATGTTATTTACCTTATTATATATGTGTTTCCCATGTTTGATCTGATATTGGCCATTTGGTCTTGGATCTCTTTTTAGGCTGCTCTGTTTTCAGTGCCTAGTGTTGTTAGGATGGAGTGATATTATCTGAAAAACTTTTGTTATGATTTTTAGTCATTTAGCCATGTAGTATTGGAGATTTACATTAGTTTCCGAATATCATTTTGAATGATTTCTTACCTATGGTTATGGGAACCTAGTGTTGTAAGACCACAGGGGGAATTGATATTTACAGCTTCCCAAGAGTTTATGTTGTACTTTCCACACTACAAGACAATATGGGGGATTGACATTGAGTGCTACCTCAAATTTTCTATAGTTATCATTATGATACTTCAAGGGTAATTGATGATTTTTCTTCCTTAGAGAGTGTTTAGTTTATCGTTAAAAGACTATAGGGGGAATTTACGATGTGTGCTTCCTCAAAGAGTCCTTTTTGGCATGATATTGAAGTGGTTATACTATGTGAGTTATCCCAGGGGGTCGTTATATCATTATTAATAAATGATATGTTGAATAATAGGGGTTAGTCTATGAGAACATTCCTTCAGGGTTACTTGTGGATTATTGGTTGAATAATTAATAAATTTTAATGAATGTAGTAGAAACTATAGTATTGTTTACATTGTAGTACTTCCATGTTTATTTAATAATTTGTAATTTTTTCCTACTATATATCTTCACTGATAGTTAGGCACTGATCATTGGGTGGTTTCCCACTGGTATTTGTCTCACACACTGTATGGGTCATACTTCTAGGCCCAAATATATTATATTTTTGTAGTTATAGATAAACCAAGCACCCATCTACTTCAGGTACTTGACAGATGTGGAGGTGGGGAGCATATGTCCTTACTGAGGCTTGCAATGCTGTTGAATTTTACATGTTTTATTTTTCCATTTTGTTTAGTACTATATTTCATCATTGTGACTTGTTTGGATGATTTCCTAGATACTTGTGACATGCATCATTATATATATATATATATATATATATATACTGATGTGGTTTATTTACTATCAGTGTTCTAATGATTATGTATTGTATGGTATTACGACTTCGGATATTATTATACATTTTTTTATAATGTGTTACTCTACCAATGAGTGCATAGTTTCCTCAATATCACACCCAAGGCCCTCACTGCGAGTCGACAACCTCTAGCACTTGGGGAAATGCCATTGAGTCCATGTGACCAACTGGGTACAATACACCTTTGGCAGCACCTGGAACCGGGTCGTTACAAAGTGGTATCTGAGATATTGTTTTCATCTTGACTTACTATTTGGAGCCTATATATAGTAATAGAAAAGAATATGTATTTGTTAATAATTTGTTCCCAGGATTAGAAAACTCATGTACAAGGAAAAAACAATTTACCTGGATTATTGCAATTTTTATGGTTTTGAAATTATTACAGTTGATTTGATTTCCCCATAGGGTGGTTCACATGTGTTTTTCAATTATATTTGATGTTATTGAGATTTATTTCTATTGAAACCCAATGATATGTGAGTAATCCATATCATGCATCATATAGGAACTTTATAGAGATCACATGTCATGTATACTTGTCATGCCTTTTAGGGTGAATAACTTATTTCATGTTGTTGTGATAGGTGTTGGGATAAATTTTCATGTTGTTGTGAACGATTATTTTATAGAAATCCATCATTTTTTATATGGTATTTGAATATTTAAATAATTAGTTGAATGGACACCAAACATCAATTCTTAAGGTGTGATGGGATCTCATGGATCCTAATTTTGTGGATTATGTGTTGGATTTCACTTTATACTATGATATATATGAATAAGATTCAAAACATTGATTCACGGGGAGTATGGGACCCCACAGATCAAAATTTAGAACTTAAATGTTTGTTTTAGTATTTTTATGTGTTCCGTTTTAGTTTTTGAGGCTCACTTTCTGGAAAAACCAAGAATGTAGAATGTGTATTGATGAATACACACCATGTATCCTTCTATTCAGGAACAAACTGTTTTTCATAAGTACACGCAATGTACTATATGTACACGACGTATAGTCATTAAAAGTGTGACTGACTATGTGGGCAGAGAAATAGGGTGGAGTTTTGATTGGTTGAACACAGTATGTACTAGACATACATGCCATGTTGTAGAGGTCTTGTGTCGATCCTTATGACAAATTACACTGATGGATGACTATCAGGTTATACATGACATGTTGTGTTCTTACATGCCGTGTAGAGTTGACTATGTCACCAACCATGTGACTAATGACATGGTTGGTTATGACTTAAGGGATAAATGTCATGTCTAGGGAGCACACGCCATGTACTGTTTCCCTAGTAGGATTCATGTTTATAGCTATGTAGTGGAACTCGAGTGGCGTGGGGGGGAATGATTCAATTACATGTCGTGTTTCAAGGAGAACATTCCATGTGTGTGGGGGATACATTACCAGGGTTAGAAGAAGTGCATTCCCATGTAATGGTCTAATAGAACACACCATGTAGGGGTAGTACACAACATGTATCCATTTTTTAAATAACTAAAATGTTCTCTTCTTCATGTTCTATTCTTTCACTTCTATGTTTTAGTCCATGATAATCTGGAACTGAGGTGTATGCTTGACCTTGAAGAGTCATGCCACCGTGATATCCTAATGTTGTTTTCTAGATATAAGTAAATAATCAGACACCATACATGGTAGAATAAGGACTACTACTAGACCCTTCATGGTTGTCTTAGCACCATCCATCATTTCAGATAATGGTGTTATTACATTGTGCTAAGAAGGATTTATGAGGTTTATGAAACCTTCAAGGGAGCACCACATCCTTCCCCATCTATGGAAGTGTTGACTCATGTTTTTCAGCAGCAATATCCTCCCAATTTCTCAAGAGATAGAGGACCTCGGGCTACAAAATCATTATTAGAATCCATGCTATCTATATTTGAAATTTTGGAGATGCCTCTAGAAAGGAGGGTAAAACATGATACCTATATGTTTTAGAATTCCTTCAAGAGATAGTAGGATGTGATATCACCGACAGGTCGCCATCAGGTTATGTCTTGGGATGAGTTCCAGCGTACCTTTTATGACTACTTTTACTTGGATACATTGAGGTCTGATAGAGCTAGATAGTTCATGAGTTTGGAGTAGGGTACTCTCTCGGTCATAGAGTATTATTCTCGTTTCACAATGTTACAACACTTCACACCAATTCTAGGGGTGATGAGTTATTCCAATATAAGATTTTTGAGGATGGTATCTATCATGACATTCGATCTCAGGTGACCATCTTCAGTTTTACGACCAAATCTTCCATAGTAAATTAGGCTCTAATCACATAGCGCAACCTGAGGGGTTCTAGAGTTGTTGGCTATGGTGGTTTAGCATCCATTATTGGTGATTCTATGGCATGTAGTAGGAAGAACGAGTGGGATTATACATGTATATATCTGAGTAGTCAGGATATACCTTCAGGTAGCTAGGTAGTATGCTACTAGTGTGGTAAGGGAGTTCATATGAGGCCACATTTCCATATAGACGCAGTTGAATTCCAATATTGTTGCTAGATGGGTCATATTTAGTGTTTCTATCAGTTTTTCTCACTACCAGTTGGTGACAGAGGTTCTTCTAAGACTACATGTATTGACGTAGAACCACCAGTCTCTCATCATTCTGGGAACTAGAGTTCATCTGCCTATTTAGGCTGAGGTGTAGGTCTTGGCCATGGTATCCAGTCGCCAGGCTTTCTACGACAATAGGGTGGATCAG
Source organism: Viscum album (assembly GCA_963277665.1). NCBI lineage: Eukaryota > Viridiplantae > Streptophyta > Magnoliopsida > Santalales > Viscaceae > Viscum > Viscum album. The sequence continues at coordinate 265,555,982 of OY728155.1, read as the reverse complement.
CTCATAGTGTCCATGTAGGGTCACTGGGTTGCTATACAGGTTACACTTTTGTAGTGTAGAAGACCCAATAGAAGCATGATCCCAGACCCTCTATAGTTAGAGGTACAATTCTATTTTCCTCAGTTTTAGATTCTACCCTTTTTGATATTGGGGATTCACAACGTTTCATATCTGTTTTTATTTTGGATAGACTTGGGATATGTATCTTTATTTCTACTAATATATTTATGTGAGACACTCCTATGGGGACCACAAAATCTTGTGTACATCAGTTCAAGGAGTTCCCTCTTGAGATTGGTGGGTGTCACTTCTTAGGGGACCTCTATGTATTAGAGATGACAGGCTACGATGTAATTCTCAAAACAGACTGTTTGGTTCCCAACCAGGTTATTGTCAAATTCTATAATTGTATGGTGAGTTTCACATCACCAGAGGGTGGTTTTTTTCTAAAAATGTGAATTGGATATCCATACAAGCAGAGCGGGAATCGTGCATCATGGGTTGGGAGAAGTTATAGCCCGGATTGGTAGTCTGTATTTGGATGACCAAGGAACTTTGTAGATGGACTTTCCTATAGTTGAGGATCGTTTCAAGGATGTCTTTACATAAAAATTCTCAGGTTTTCCTCTAGAGTGAGAGGTATACTTTTCCAATGATCTTTTTCTAGGAGCGGCCCTGGTTTCTATTCCTCCATAGAGGATGGCTACACTAGAATTATAGGACCTCAATAAGTAGTTAGAGGATTTATAAGAAAACGGTTTCATTCAACCCAATACATCTCCATGGGGTTCACTTATCCATTTTGTGAAGAAAGAAGAAGGTACCCTCATACTCTATGTGGATTATTAGAAGCCAAACTAGTTGACATTCATAAACTGATATCCCTTGTCGAGTATTGATGATCTCTTTGATCTGCTTCGAGGGGCCCGTGTGTTCTTCAAGAATGACTTGAGATTTGGTTATCATCAATTGTGTGTTAGTCCATCTAATAAACCTATTATATCCTTTCGTAATAGGTATTGTCTATAAAAGTATGTAGTTATGTCGTTCGGTCTAATAAATGTGCCTTTAGTTTTCATGGCACCGATGAACTGAGTGTTCCATCCATACATGGATTCTTTCTTGGTGGTTTTCATGGATGATATCTGGGTGTACTCTCACACTTGACATGACCATTCTAGCCATCTTGAGATCATTTTTTTTACACCAAGAGCGGATCAGTTATATGGAAAGCTCTCAAAATTCCACTTTTGGATGGACCTAATTCACTTCTTTGGAAATTTTATCTCAGATACATGAGTATCGGTAGACCCATAGAAAGTGAGTGTAGTGGTTTCCTAGGAGCATCCAAAGAACGACTTTGAGGTTTGTAGTTTTCTTGGGTTTTCTGGTTAATACAACTATTTTACATAAGACTTTCCATGTTTTTCAATGCTACTGATGGGCCTGACTACAAAAGACGTGATGTACATGTGGGAAACTTCTTGTGAGTCATCCTTTCAGAAGATGATGGGGAGGTTGAATTCAGCACCGATACTAATTTTTCTAGTGCTGCGAAAGAGTTATACAGTTTACTATGATGCATCTGGTATTGGACTTGGAGAAGTTATTTTGTAGGGGGAAGGAGCCATTGCATTCTGTTCTTTCCAGTTGAGGACACATGGGAGTAATTACCCAATACACAATATTGAGTTGGCTGAAATTGTTCATTCTTTATGTGGTTTGAGACATTATCTTTTGGGAGATCATTTTGTGTGTTTCACTGACCACAAAGGTATCAAGTATATCTTCAATCAGAATGAACTGAATTTGAGAAATCGAAGGTGGGTTGAATAGCATAACTCCATTGAAATTGAGCATGCCTACACTCCTGGGAAAGGAAACACAGTTGATGAGGCAATGTGAAGGAGGAATCAAACTCATTCAATCCCAGAGGCCAGTATTTAATGGAAGATTATGGATCTATTCTATGATATGCAGTTGGAGGTGAAAACATACAAGGATAGACATTTCTTTCTTCTATAGTTGTTACCTCTACTCTACTTTGAGTGAGTGAGAGTGAGGAAGCTATCAGATGTTGAAGGCCTAGTACTACGGGAGAGAGTGTCAGTAGAGAAACCAATTCCCGAATGGACTATAGGTGAGGATGAGATCTAGAACTTTCATGGGAACATAAGGGTGTCAGTATACATACGCGAGGAGCTGATTCGGGATTTTTATTCCATAGATGGGGCAGTTTGTCTAGGTGTCACCAAGATGTATAAGGATCTACCCCATCAGTATTGGTGGCCACACATGAAGATATATTTCACTAGTTTTTTTATAAGGTATTCCACTTGTCAGTAGGTGAACATGGAGCATCAATGACCAACAAATATTTTGAAGCGGTTTTCCATTCCAGAGTGTATGTGGAATGATGTCGTGATGGACTTTGTGACAGACATACCTACATCGCCTCGAGGGAATGATGCAGTTTTGGTTTTCATTGAAAAAATCACAATGGTTTCACAATTCTTACCAATCAAGGATGCCTTCAATGTTGATGATTTGGGAAGGTTGTATATCCAATAGATTGTACATTTCATGGGGTTCTATAGTCTATCTTTTTTGATTGAGTTTCATGTTTTACTTCTCGGGTCTTCCTGGGACAAAATAGGTCTTAGGGTATATACGTACTTCTGAGTATAGATTATCATCCATAGATAGATGTCTAGTTCTTGTGTATGACTCAGGTGCAGAATCACATGCTTCGAGCATGCGTCCTAGATTTTGGAGGATCTTGGTAGAATCACATAACTCTGGTAGATTTTTCCTATAATAATAATTTTCAAGAAACTATTCATATGAAAACTTATGAGGCTTTGTATGGTAGTCCATGCCTATCGCCCCTATATTGGTTGCAGGAAGGAGAAGCAGCTGTGTTGGGACCTCGTCTTGTCTATGAGACCACCGAGTACATATATTTAATTCAAAAGAGAATGGATATTTCACATTAATGGAAGAAGACTTATGAAGATCAATGGAGACGACCTGTGGAGTTTGAGGTCAGTGATCGGGTTTTCATAAGTGTCACATCGATGTAGGGAAATAGAAGGATTAGGATACCATGTAAGCTTTTTCTAAGATACATCAGGCCATTTGAGGTTTTGGAGAGAGTTGGGCCAGTTTCCTATTAGTTGCAGTTATATTAGAGGTATCGAGGTATGCATGATTCCTTCCAGGTTTCATAGCTACGGCGCTACATCTCAAACCAGTCACATTTTTTTCAACACGAGGAAGATGAGTTAGAGTTGGACACATCGTTCGAAGAGAATCCTATCTGGATTATTGATCACATCATGAAGGATCTCTGTGGCTGGTTTGTTCCTCTAATATGGGTGCTACTACAATAAGGGAAAGTACAGGATGAGACATGGGAGTGGGAGGTCGATGTACCACCATAGTGGCCAGAGTTGTTCATGTATTCTTCTTACATGTCTCCTCGTTAAGAAAATTCAGGGGAACTTTTTTGAACAGGGGAAGTTTGTAAGAACCTGGGCCTTTTTTTAAGTATAGATCTTGTTTTCTGGTGATTTTAAGAAAAAATTATATTTTTTAATTTAAAAATTACACACCGTGTACCAGGTTATCGTGGGTAGCCATGTATTGGTCGTGTAACGGCCGATTACATAGCCATGTGAGGTGACCTAGAGACTATCTAAATCAGTGCCCTATGAAGTCATATACACTCCATGTATCATTCATGAACATACCTTATAATTTTATAAATTGATAAATCATACTAGATTCAAATCTAATTGAGATAACCTCCTTCTTCTTGCATTGTCTCATTCAGAAGCGAGAGATATTGCTGATTTTTCTTTGATCCCGTAATCGACCTACTGTGTTATGAATCAAACACTTTTGATATTATTATAATCACATTGGTGAGTTATTCATTCTTATGGAGCCTCTCCTGTGGATTTCACCACTTATGTGAGTTATTCGAGGTTTAATGTTTTTGATTTTTTTGTAGATCTATGGGATTAAATGTTAATTTAGAGTCAGAGGTTCAACTATATCAATCGTACAATATCGAGGTAGGTGGTTTGTGCCTTGCCATTGTTTTTCTTTGAATTATATGTGAAAGAAGTTCCAAATACCCTAGTTTAGTTTATTTTGTGTTTAAGGAATTCAACCATGTTAATTCCTTCCAATCCTTAATTTCTAGAGTTTAGGTTTTTTATTGTAAATTGGGTTTTTATCTTGTTATGGATGTGTTTTCCCTTGTATGATCTGATATTGGTTATTGGGTCTAGAATTGCATGTTAGTATGCTCTGTTTTCCAAGCATAATGTTATTTGGATGGAGTGATATTATCTGGCATGCATGTTCTATTCTTTGTATCCATTTATCCATGTATTATTTGTGATTTAAATTGGATTCTGAATATATATTGTTCATGATTTCTTACTCCGGGAAGTGAAAAATTGGTATAGTGGAACCATAGGGGGAATTGATGTTGAGGTCTTCCCCAGGGTGTCTGTTATTCTTTTCACACTGTGAGACCATGGGGGTGGACATTGAGTACTCCTTTATAGTGTGTATAGTTATAATTATGAGACCACATGGGGAATTTATGTTTAGTTCTTCCATAAAGATTAGGTATTTTTTCATTAAAAGACTATATGGGGAATTGATAGTGAGTGCTTCCTCAGAGAGTATTTGTTTGCATGAGACCAAAGGGGTTATACTGTGAGAGCTATCCCAGGGGGTTGCTATATCATTTTTGTTAAATGATATGTTGAACCAGAGAGTTTAGTATGTGAGAACATTCCCAAAGGGTTACTGGTAAATGATTGGTTGAATAATTAATAAATGATAACAAATGTAGTTGAAACTATAATATTGTTTACTTTTGAGTACTTTCTTGTTTATTACTTCATTTTTCATTTTTTACTATTATATATCTTTACTAATAGTTAGGAATAGATAGTTGGGTGGTTTCCAAATGGGATTCATCAAACATAATGTTTGGTTCATTCTTTAGGGCGTAAACAGATTATAATGTTTTAGGTATAGATAAGGGTAAGAGCCCTTCTAATTCGGGTACAAGACTGTTGTGGAGTAGGGAACATGGGGACAAGCTGAGGATTGCGATGCTGTTGGAGTTTAATTGTTTTCATTGTACTTTTTTTAGGACAATATTCTAGCATTGTGAGATTTTTGGCTGCTTTACAAGATACTTTTGACATACATCATTACTTACACACACACACACACATATATATATATATATATGTATTGCAGTTGTTAATTTATTGTAAGTCTTCCATTTTTTATTTATAGTATGGTATTATTGCTTCCACAATTGTTATACATTGGATTCTGCTATGTTACTCTTCCAATGAGGTCATTCTTTCCCCACTATCACACCCAAGGCCCTTTCTGCTAGTCAGCAGCCTCTGGAATTTGGGGAAATACTCTTTAGGCTAAGTGACCAACTGGGTATGAGGCACAATTGGGAGGCACCCAGAATCAGGACATTACAATAAATATAAATATGTTCACTCACCATGTTAATTACATTCAATAGTACCATCGTTTAATTTTCTGAACATGAAACTATTTATGTGAATAATATTTTGGAAATGGAAACTAGGTCCTAGAAGCATCTAATGGACAACAAAAAATGTTCCATAAATAAAATTATTAATATGAATTCAAGTACATAGATAAAATTTTCATCTCATTATTTATCAATCATTATAGAAATCATTATAGGTATATTTAATTATAGTCCAATTAATCACATAAACATTATACATCTATGTGTGTGCCACATGAGCCTAAATAATTCATCCTATATAATAAATTATATAAAATAAACATGATTCATAATTAGATCATCATTAGAAACATAAAACATACCGGGAAAATTTTTTATGCAAAAATATAGGATCTTATATCTAGTAAAGAACACATAAAATCAAAAAAATTCATCGTAGATGAAAACTCATTTACTAAAAGATCATTTAGATAATTCCATGAGAAATATACCCTTCTAATTATGTAACCAAATTTTAAAAATATAAACAATCAAATAAATATATAGTATACATTTTCAATGAATGAGATCATTGATACTTTTTATGTACCCTTCAAATCATTGTATGATCAAGGCGGAATGACATTCTATTTGTGTCATGTGTGTTAAAACTATGATTAATTTCCCATTATTGGAAAAAATTAAAAAGTTCCTTATTTACAAAATCAAAATAACATTACCTTATAAAAATTTAAATATAAAAAATGTGTAGAAATTTAATTAAACAATCATAGAAGAGTAGTACAAAAAATAATTTGAACACTTTTTGAAAATAAAGGATATGGATTAATTTTTTTTAGAGAAATGAAAGAAGTAAATATATATTTCATAAAATTTTCATTTCACCTCATTAGTATATTAAGTGAAGAAAATGAAATAAAAAATGAATTATTAATAAATAAAAATAGGATTATAAAATACATGAGATTATTGACACATAGATAATGAAATTTCATCATCATACTCTCAATAATTAAAATCCTGGTACGAGATTGAAACATATATCATATACAACATTTCTAACTATTGATCCATAAGCCCCATGACATAAATATACCCATATCAGTGTGTGTATATATATATATCTCCTAATAATAATAATAATCATGAATGACATTCATGTGTACTATATACATCATATAAAATTTACAAGTGTTGAATATGGCACGTGTCTCATAGAAAAAATGGGAAAAAATCCCTTACTTCAAGTTCGACATGATTTGAATATTTTTTAATCTCCTACATAACAGATTCAAAACTATTATACTTCTATAATAAAGACATTTAAATACTTATAATGTCATATTTGATCCAATTATAAATATTTGTAACCCATTTATTAAAAATATATTATTACAATCAGTATTTCTAGGTATTCATTGTTTCATCATTCATTAGACTTTAGGTTTGGTGGTTGTGATCTTTGTACTTGAATCATGAACCCATTATCTCAAAATTCATTAAATTATATAGATATAATATATATATATATTCCTTATATATATATATATAAATTTATAAAAGGTATTTATAATCAAATGAAATACATCATTCATGGAGACGATAGAGCATAGGTACGCAGTGATGTTGATTTCAATTTTTGATAGATCGAATAAAAAATATATATATAATAATTAAAATTTATTGAATAATTTTTATATATTAAATATCATAATTATTTTTTAATGTATCCTTACTACCATCATTGTAAATCCAAAATGAACAACTATTTACATCTCATCAAGGAGGTGGTAATCACCACATGCACATGAGTAACATTATGGTTATCCAATGGATTGAGAGGTAATCAGGTACATATGATATTATAATTAAATGAGAATAAAATTTTAACAGATATCGTATATATAACATAAATCCAACATAATAACCTTTCATGAAATATGTTGATATAAAATCAATTTTATCGTTGCATATAGGAGACATACCACACATGAACATGTGAAATATTTTCAGTTACCATTTGATTGAATAGAGGATGGATATTGGTGGTTATATAATAAAAATACAATTTTAGAATATTTAAAAAACTAAATTTTTTATTTTTTTATGAATAAAATAGGTTTACAGCAGGTATAATAAAAATTATTTACAATGATTTTGGTAAGGAAGATTATATCTTGTTCGGCATGCATTATATAGATTTCTTCCTAGGGACCATTGGAATGATATTTTAAGAAGAATAAAACCCATAATTCATTTCTAGGTAATTTGAGATAATAATATGTCTGGGGTTGGTCAATCTATATGGCTCAATGTGGTGTATTTAAAAGATATAGGTGGTGTTTTTTTAGGGTGGGAAACGATAAACATGGAATTACAAAAAAAAATATTAAAATATAATCAATTCACTCTCAAAAAAATGATTCCCAAAATCCAAATTCTAGAAAAAAATCAGATATAGAAAATATAACGTTAGGAAATGAATTTTATATTGGTTTTGGGTTAATTATAAACCATATCATCTTGTTTAACCAATTCATTAAATTATTTTAACCTTATCCATGATAAAATATTTTTCAAAACTAAATTGTCATATTATTAATACTATAACAAAAATTTATTACATTATTATTTAATAGATTATATTTTTTACCATTAATAATTTAAATTGTTCTATTTTAGTTTTTTTTTTAAAACATATAATAAAATCAATTTTTTCATAAAATATCATGAATTACAATTCTTGAGATATTAAGTTACTATGATGTTAATGTAATCATGGTTGTTAGTAAATTTAAATATAAACCATTCAGACAACTCTAAAATATCAAATTTTTATATATTTTTTTCTATAATTAAATGGAATATTATTACTACTAAAAGATTTAAAAAAGATTATTTTATTGTTCTATAAATTGAATAAATATTGTGTTAGGGTTATATAAGAAATTAATGTAATTAAAAAGTAAATATAAATTATATATTAATTACCATGATTAAAAAATTAATATATCAAAAAAAATTATTATTGAAATTTTCCTCCTTTATGTCTATGAATAATTTAGAGACATAGAAGCCAAAAGATTGACATTTTGGATTTTTCATTTCTTAAAATAACATTACATTATTTTTAAATTTAAAAATACAAAAAAAATATAAATATTTGGGATGTATATGGTCTTATATCTTACATACAATGAAATAAGGGAATTATGTAGGAATGTTTTTAGACTGTATCTCATGAATTTTAACATTCTTTTCTAGTTTTACCCTTATAGAGGTAATAAATATTTTTCACTCATACAATCAATAATGACATAAAATAATTGGAAATATTTTTCAAATTTGCAGATCCTGATATAGAATATTGAATCCATAATTCAATATCAATAATGGAATAGCCCAACTTTAATAAAATTTAATAAAACAAACTAAAATAGTGTTTTAGAAAAATATATTTTTTCAATATTGAAAAATAAATGATATCAAAATCATTAATCTTTATCATTTAAATGGTGTTTATTAATGATGAGGAATAATATGTATCATATATCACTTTATAGAGAAATATAAAATATAATAGGCCTTTAAAAAAAATTTATTAAATGAAAAGGAATTATAGTATTTAAAAATTTGTATTTTAAATATTCAATGAATAATAAATAATTTCAGAAAAAATTGATAAAAATAATCCTAGAAATATAATTTTTAATTTAAATATAATGTTTATTATAAAATTTATTTCTTTTAAATATTCATAAATTTAATAAAATTTCCATTAAAAAAATATACAAATTTTAATTTGGAAGAAAATGAATTATTAAAATATAAAATGGATTCACTAGAAAGTTATTGTTTTTTCCCAAAGATTTAGTCAATAAATTTTTTATTTTATAGTTATATTTTATATACATTTCCTAATTTGGTTACTCGTATTTGTATCCTCTAATTCAGCAACATAGATATAATTGTAATAGTTAAATAATTATATATTTATAATATAACTCAATGCACTTGATGCTCACGGTTGAATGTTTTGAAATATATTGGAATTATTATTCAATTAAATTAAAATATTAGGATTTTAAATTCCCCACCCACACATAAATAAACTATCCCCCCAAAATTGTATATTTTTTCTCAATGGTTTAGTTTTTAAATATATATTCATTTAAACCCAACATCATAAAATTGTATTCAAAATAATACATGAAATGGAATGGTGGGAAATATATAGGATACTTAAAATTTCACAAAATCAAGTTCCTAGAATAGGATATCATTGGTAGGAAGTTAAATTATATACATTGAGGAGAAAAATAGTTTATAAGGACTAATATATAATCATAGAGAACATGGTCATTATATTGTTAATGAAAAAAATACCATAAAATATGATGGGTGGAAAGGTCATTAATTTCTTGGAAATTAGGGAAAATGATAAATTTTTTATTTTTAGATCATTTTCATAATGATGAGTTATTAATTCGTTATAAGGATAGAGAACTTGATAAAATGTTCTTACTTGTTTTATATTTATTTTATAATCAAAATTTCATCCTTTAGATCGACTTACATGAATTCCCACTTCTATATGGACTTAGATGAAGTGGATATTCAAGAAGAATTTTTCATGCGTGAAGTACTAATATTTACTTTTAATTGATCATATGGAAAATAGTATAATGTCTAAATATCCAATATTTTTCTATATATATAAAAAATACAAAATAGTTAGCACGTGTTATCAAATAAAATATATTAATATTTTAATCTTAAATAACAACTAGAAATATTCATCTTGATCTATTATATTTTTTTTCTCAAGGCTCTTGCAAAACCAGTTTGATAATTATTGAAACAAAAAGACTCAAAAATATTTGATCTCATATCCATCAATAATTAACATAAGAATTATCTTTATATATTTTTAGTCCCTCATAAAGTCTCATACATAATTAAATAAACCATAATCATATATTTTCTAAAATATTCTAATCAGTTCACAATATAAATCCATAATAAAGTCATATACGATTCCAAAAGATAGATAAAACATTATTATATAAATATTCTTTTATCATATGAAAATGTTTTTCCATTGGTTGTTTGAGTTCATATATGAGTGATATATGATAATATGTTTATTCATATAATTAAATATTGTTTCCTTATCGTGTAAATTTATATAAAATATATGTTTAGAGGGATAATGAATTCTAAGAAACACATATTATTAAAATAAACGATAATATTTTCAAATGGATTACTCATATAAACATCAATGTGGGAACTCCTACTATGGATTGGAGGATAAGTTATACATAACTATCATGATTCACATTAGCTATGTTTATTTCATAAGATTCTCTTTTTTCCTCTTACATCATCTATTGTTGTGTCTTATTATCCACAATATCCATCAGATTATGAAATTGATTCTCCTAATTCCAAATATCTTAACATGTATAGAACTATATGACAGAACATTTTTTTATTACGATCTATCTATATTCATTTCATTGAGTTTCCTTTTAACATCAAATTTATTTTTCCCGTTTTCTGGGCATCTCACACTCGAAACATCCTAGTGTTTTTATGAAAAAATCAGCTTAGATCTATATCCAAATTTTAATAAATTAGGTGGTTGAAAAATTAACATCCCTCAATGCATCATACCACTATAGAATCCATGAAAATATATCTTCATTTTCATATCACCATATATATGATTTTTCAATATTTTTTCCACTTTGAGTGCACATCGTACAAATTATTCATTGCATCAAAACACTCTTATAGATAATTATTTTTGAAAACATGGTTTCATAACTATAAAAATTTGATCTTTTTTTCATTTAGGGGTGATGATTATACCAAAAGTAGATGTTTGAAGTCAAGTAAAAGTTTCTTTATATGTACTAATGGATTTATTATCTTGTTTATAAAGCTTGGAGAATTCCTATTCTATTTTTTTATGTAGATTAAGAGGGAAATACAAACTTAAAATTTTCATCTTAAAATCATCTAATTAAATATAATCAATGTTATCCCATTAAATTATTTTCTTAGAATGAATACAACTTTTATATTCTCCACCATTCAAATGATAAATTTATAGAAAAACTTTTTCAGGGTCTAAGTATTGAATAATGTAATATAACATTTTTATTACATTGAATTATTTTTTAATAACCAATAGATTAGAAGAGGCTTCAATGGAGATTGGAAATTATCATATAAAATATTTAGTGTTATGTTACTTCTTCCATGGTGAATTTGAAAGTTAAATAAAAGATCATTCATGAGCATATTTCAAATATAAACCTATGAGATCATGATCCAAAATTACAATGTTCATACCAAATATTTCATATTTTATAATCATGATTCAATGAAAGAAACATTATCATAATATTTGGAAATGTTCGTTATAGTATAGAATAATCAATAATCAATTATAACCAATGAGAGCATAAGATAAGAATATAAATATAGAGAGTAAAACAAACTTATAAAATTTTATAACTGTATAAATATAAATAGTATCAACCATGAATTTGGAGACATAAAATCTGAACCTTTCTTAAATTATCAAATATGAAATTAGTTCTACACATAGTCTTCCAAAAATGAAAAATATGTCCAAGAATAATCACATGTACATGAAAACCATGCCCAAACATAAATTTTTGGACATGAAATCAGGTACATACATGACATATAAATATCATGATTTATAAATCATATTCCAATGTATTGAAGTGTATGTAATTTTGGGACCACCTTTCATATAATCATAATCCATTCATATGTGTGCCACAAGATAATTAATTAGTTAATATATATCATTACATGAGTAAAAGATGTGGGATTCAAAAACATTTCATCATGAAAATTAAAAAGCTATATTAATATGTGGGATTATATTTATGGATTATATTCCCAATAAACCATAATTAATAACGAAGGATTCCATATTAGATAAAAATTTATTTAAAATATCACTTGGAACATTTCTAGAAGAAGATACACTTTTGATTTTGAAAACACATTTTGTGAATATAATAAATTTAGAAATATTATTGAAAAAACATTATTTGATTACTAAATTTGATTCTTTTAACGAATGTTTAATATGTTGAGTTGTTATAATGATAGGATGTTTCCAAGGTAGTGCCTATTAAAATAATTATTCTATTCATATTTTCAACAAAAATAAAAAATTACATCCTTCAAAAAAAAAATAAAAAAATTCATTTTAAACATTTATTTAAAAGTAAAAAAATAGAAAGTTTACTTTTTTATTTTGTCTTAAATGACTATCTCCTAAACAAAATTTTTCATAATTATCATGTTAAAATATTCTATATGAAAACAAAATTAAAACTACCCATGTTTCATTTTTTTTGTTTCATGTTCTATCATTATTGGAGTAAATAACTTTTAATATTTTAATGGATAATGGGAAAAAATATTTTTGAAAACAAAATTACAACTACCTATGTTTTATTATTATTGTTCATGCTTTAACATGTTCAAATACTCTATTAGATACACAACATTCATATCGAGTCATGGAAATAGAACATTATTTCCTAACATAAAATTAAGAACTAAAGATGTTATATTATTATATTTAATTCTATATCATGATCGAGATAAGAATTATTTAATCATATCATAGCTTAAGAAAACATTCTTATAAACTGAAATATCATTATATTATTCTACTTAATTTTTAAATATAACATATTGCAACTGTTATATGATCAAATCATTAATATCATAATTTCCCTAGTTGTCACAAAAATGATTTCATCATTACATTTACTTCCCATAAGAGACTACTAATGACATAAAATTTAAGGTATGGTTATTTAAGTAAATAAAATACAAATTAATCATTAAATAATAAGATTAAACATTTAAATAGTTCTATGTCTCAGAAAGTTACCATAATGCATGCTATAATTTTAAAAAAAATTATAAATAAATGTCACATGGATTTCAACCCTAACACCTGCTTACAATATATGGTGATATTAATCCAATTTAATGTCAATCCAGGGAAAATAAGATAGAAGTTACTATGTCTAGGGATTCTAAATTCTAAATAATTACCAATAAATATGATGTGAATTTTAATTAATTTTATAATTTAAATGTCTAATGCTACATATTGAAACTAGTCAACAACACATGATTATGACAATGTTATATATAGAAAGAAATATAACAAAACAATTGTCACATTTTAACTAGAACACATCAAATCATTATTCTATAATAATTACATGAATTTGGAAAAAAATATGGCATGTTATAAATTTCTAATAATGAAATAAAAATTCAATTAATTAAGAATCATGGTATAATAGAAAAGGAAACAAAAAATTAAAGCCTCTAGAAGGATTCATGCGAACAAATCATGATAGTTAACAATAATATTACTCATTACTTTTGCTTATAAAAATAATTTATAAATTAATACATATTTATTAACAATATTACCATGAGATAATGTTAAAGAATCAAATATAATTTTTCTTCGTTCAACTATTTCAGTTTAACATCAAGACATCAAAACCATAAAATGAGAACCCAAGTCTTCATCATGCATGTACCTCTCCTAGTTATCTACCCTACAGGTAGTGATTCCTCACTTGGTAATTCGGTAGGCTCAGATTCCTTACATAAGATCATAGGTTGCCCTAATATCCATTTTCCTAGCTAGTCTTCCATAACCTATGTCACGTACCTGGATCACGGGAAATTTTTACCCTATTATCTAGTGCATTACTCCCTATCCATAAATTTGAACATCACCCAATCCATTAACAACCTACATATAATACCACTTTGTCTTGACCCCCTCCCTTCATAAATACCCATCCTGGGCTAGAAATGAAGAATGTTATATAATGATCCCCTGAGTACCACCTCCAGTACAACCTGAGTTGGAGAGTAGTATCAATGGTGTAAAAATATCACAATATGAGAGGAATTAACCATTATTTGAAAAATAGATCAGGATAAAGGATTAATAAAACAAAAATACTCCATGAAATATTATAAAATAAATCCAAGACATCCCACAGTTCCTGAATAAATCACAAATTAAAAATATTATAGTCTCTAAAAGAAATCATGAAAGTATAAATGATAAGGTACTGACATAATAACATCTTTAATGGTCCCAACTAGAAATATCATGCATTTTATACTATGTGCTTCAGGATGTCTTAATTTTGTATTTATATATCTATGTTGAGCATATCTGTAGACTTAGTAGGAAAACCAAATTCAGTCGTGCACATGTGAAAAGATAATAATAGTGAACCCGTGTTAACGTAGAAGAAGAAAACAACACCTAAACATTTATACCATCCAAAACCCTAAACTATCCAAGCATCACTCACCAAATAACTCATCCATGTAATATAATATATAATAAAAAAATTATGATAGGGTACCTGTACCACATTCCCACTCGTATGCTACTCTTCCCCAACTACATTCATCCTGGTGTGACCATACCTTCGGTATACCACATCACATCCTACTAGAACACACCTTAGACTCATAAAAAATCCCTCCCATACACACCTGGTCCAAAAAACAAATCACATCACATCTCATATTGATAAAACCTATGAAATCACACCAAATTTCATCTCAATGACACTGGGGAAACAAGCCACCTCTCCTACAGACACCTAGACTAACACATCTTCCCCAATGAAACCTAGACTATCACAACAAAAATCTTGGGAACTAGAAAACCATTTTACTTCACATCTATTCCCATACATACCTCTCTTTGATGATAGAATGGAAAATAACAGGTAACATTCCATTCGTACTCCCCTCCGTATTTTGGGAAAAACATCTTCCCCCATGACGATGGGGGTGTTCTATAGAAGGTTATCAACTTGGGTGGGGTGTTTATAAAAATCAAAAATAATATATAAATATATATATATATAATATCAAACAATAACTCCCAATATATGGGTTCACATCCAAAGTAGACAACTCAAAAAAACACAGAATCACCACCACCACTAATTGTATAAAACACACAAACAATACACTAGGCACAATTCATATCATTAGTCATTATGACACTTTCAAGAGTCTGTATTTTATCAAAAAATATCACATTATCATACCCTTTGAATTTTGTAATAAAAATTCCTTTGAAAAAAAAATTAATTTTAAAATAATCTTATTTAATATTTCCAACTCATTAGTTTATATATTAGAACCATCTTGTTAAAAATTATCCCATCATCCACATCCCCATTAAACATTCTCATTTGAAATGGAATGTATGGTATCAAGAGAAGAAATAAGGAATGAATGATGGGAAGTCCCATAGCATAGAAGGATTATATAAAATACTCATGATATATGAAATGGTTTGGAATTTCCATTAAATCCAGATCTAGAGAAAACCATTTGGTTTGACTATTTAAAAATATATATTTTTTAAAAATAAATTATATGTTTTATAGCCCGTTAAATAGCTTAGAACCCACTTAAATATTTCATTTTAATCCTTTATCATCAAATAAATATGTTAAATGAGAAAAATATGTAAACTAGAAAATTATACAAAATGGAAAATTGTTGGAAATGTCTCATTGTTGGTAATGTATTGTCATTTAAAATGTCACACCATTGAAAATGTCTAACCATTGGAAATGTTTCACCATTACAATGTCTCAAAATTTGAAATGTATAACTATTTAAATGTCTCATAGTTGGAATGTATCACCCAAGGTAATGTCACATTTTTGGAATTTCTCGAAAATAAAATTTTTCACCATTGGAAATGTATCACTATTGTTAATATCTCACCATTGGAAATGGAAAGATATTGGAAATTTTGGAAATGTATCACCCTTTTTACCTTTATATAAAAATGGAAAACTTTTGGAAATGTCTCATTGTTAGTAATGTATCATCATTGGAAATGTCTCACAATTATAAATATAACTCCACTAGAATGTGTCACAATTAGAAATTTGTTACCGTTGGAATGTCTCATTGTTTGAATGTCTCACCATTTATAATGTGAAACCATTGGAATGTCTCACCAATAGAATGTCTCAGCATTGGAAATATCTCACCATTTGAAATGTATCACCTTTATAAATGTCTCAATTTTGAAATTTCTCTCAATATGATGGTCTCACTATTGGAATTTCTCACCATTGGAATTTTTCACCATTGGGAATGTCTCACCATTGTAAATGTATCACCAGTGGAATGTATCACCATTGTAAATATATCCACATTGGGAATGATTCAAATTTTAAATGAATCACCATTGGGATACTAGAAATTTATAAAACTCTTTAAATAAGTCACCATTGGCTGAATCACATTTCCCAAAAACACCTCAAACTACCCCCAAAAACCTCAAACACCAGATTCCTCATAATGACATAGAAAAAAAGTATGTGAAACTACAAAATTCATAATTAACACTTCTCTAGGGGATTATCCGAATGTTCATTTGTGCCACATATCCATCTATGCTCCATTTTCTATATAGGGGTATATTTTCTAAGAAACCCACATACTAAAATCAATGAAAACAATTTATGATTTTATCTAATACATAATATTATATCATATGGGTTTCACTAAGGATTTATATAAAAGCATTAGATTATATTTTATATATCTATTAAATGAAATTTAATTTCCTTTATAACCTTCGATACATGCTACCCCGATCTAAATTTAAATGTAATATAGTATACAATTAAATAAATTCCCTTAAATTATAAAAAAGAAATACCAATAACCACATTTGGAAAAATATTTATGAAATTTTGTGTTAAATAAAACATAATGATAATTTTCCCCCCTTTTTTAGTAAAGTCATTTTATTCATTCAAAATAATGTATTCCTATTAGATGGGTTTTATTTATTTTTTGGGAAAATAAAATAAAAAATCTAAGATAGTTTTAAAAAATTTATGTTGGAAATTTAACATCATTTTTTATATGATAATTTCAAAAATAGGAGAGATTAAATTATTATGAATTCTAGAAAAATTATTTTTTATGAATAGTTTAAAATAATTATTATTATTATAAATTGATTTTTTACAAGAATTTAACAATTTATATTTTTTTAAAATGATTTAAAAAGTAAATTTAATTGATTTATATTATAATAATTGAAATTAATTTCATTAACATTAATATTTTGTTAAATTTTTTATTAAGAACATTTAATACTTATGAAAACAATTTTTCTGATAAAATAGATTTTCATCATGTTTTCTAGGTTTAATTTTAAATTAAAATTACCACATCAGTGAAGTGAATTTGTTAAAAAAAAATTCCATATTTGGAATCATTATTTCTATAAATTTTAATGATTCCAAATTCTTATTTTGATCAAAATGGATATTTATTCTTATATATTTTTCTCCACTTTTATGATTAAACGTGTATACTATGGGTAGTTAGACTAAGAGATAAGGGAATATTTTCAAATTAAACTGTTCTAAATCCTATTTTATTGAAATATTATGATCTAATATGATCTCAACATAAAACCTTTACTAATTTTGAATCAATTTGAATGAGTGTATATTTATTATATTTTAATCATTTATGAAATTTCAATTATGTCTGATTTCCCTCTATTAAAGGACACCAACCATTATATTATTTAGACTATATTTATCTATCTATCCCAACATAGTCCTACTGAATTTTATTTTCATCAAAATAAATATGAATTAGTGATGATTTTATCATTTAATGAATATTCCAAGGGGAATTTATTAAGGATCTAGTAGAGGAATTTTTAAAGAAGTTGTAATCTTCTTATCCACCATCATTGAATTTATGTCCACTTATACCTACATTAAATATATATTATTAATGATAATGTATCATTTTCAGAATATGAAATATAACTAAAGGTAATTATGATTATATAACCACCCTTATAAACCATATTTTTTATATAATGTTATGTGAATGTTTCACTCGTGCATACATATAGACTACCACCTGTATGAAGCGATATAAATCATTTTCTATCATCATATTTAATGGATGGTTATTATGATAGGATTAATGTTTATACATTTAATTTTAGAACTAGATTTTCATCTGTCATTTTAATACCTTATCTACCTTCTCATTATAAAATCCATTAGTAAAAAATAATGTCACTCATGTGTACGTTTCGACTACCACCACCATAATGCGGTGTGATTAGTTTTCATATTTTGTTTTTTATTGAAGGTAAAATTGTTAGATTAATTATTATATTTTAAATATATTATTGAATAATTATTCAATAAATGCTAATTATTTTTTACCATTCTTCTATTATATCTGTTAAGAAGTGAAACATGTTTTTATGGGTACTTATGACCTATCATCTCTCTGAATGGAATTATTAATTTTTTTATATATAAATTCTATATATTATTAAAAAATATTAATATATAAAAAATAAATGGAATATTCATAAAATTATAAACATTAGGTAGATAATAGAACCATGATCAATTTATATGTAATGAAACTACCAAAACAAAATTCTCATGAAAAACAAAATAGATAACACGTATAAACGATGATTTTAATAAGAAATTATAAATAAAGGGTGTTTAAATTATAAATATGGAACATATATTTTAGTATAAGTATGTAAATTATTCTAGTGTTTAAATATAATAAATTTATATTTATTTTAAAAAATGATACATTAATTTCTAAAAAATTCAAACTCGAGGTAATGGATTTATGATATTATCTGATTTTTTTTTGGGATTATTTATGACAATGTTGAGGATGATAAATATTTGTTACCTATATCTATAGATTACCTTGAATTATAAACATATATGGATATTTTTGTATATTTATTGGTATCCATTCATTTTCTTCTCCTTAGGAACTTAAGATACTAAATGTTTTTTTAATGTAAACAACACATTATTTCACTCTTCAGTTAAAATTTTCTTAACATCTATATCCATGTTTTCTAAAAATGATTTCAATAATTTTTTTAATATTATCCTATAATTTTTTTATTATTATTTTTTTGACATTGATTTCATATTTTTTTATTTTTTTTATATATGGAATAATCTTGTCATTTTTGGAAAGTTTTAATTTTGACTCCCTACCTAAAATGAAAAAGGAATCATTATTTTTTCAATCATGGAATGAACATAATTTTAAACCAAGATAAAAAATAAATTATTTAACACTCACATTAAAATTTTTTATGGTTAATTTATATTTAAATTTTTTTCTTTAATATTTGGATGTTTTTTAGATTTTATATATTATACTTCAATGTGTAATGGGTATTTTCCTCTTTAAATGTTATCATGATATTAGAAAGGAATATTTCATCTATGATAATATCTTTTTTGTTACTCATGATTTATTGGGTATATGATCAAATAATAAATTACAATTTCATTTTTAGTATGTAATGTGATGATTAATAATGTATAACTATTTGAAACATTATTCTATCCAACGGTTTAGTGATGTTATGATGAAATATTTACCAAAACAATTTATTTTCCACATTTTATGATATGAAACTCTGATGAGTTATTTATAAAACCCATTTCCTTTCTAGAGGTTATAAAATGATGACTATTTTATGATCTTGGAGAAAACTTAGGTTGTATTACAAATACTTGATGAGTGGTATTATAATTATATAGGATTCCAAAAAATTGAGTAATTATTGATATCTCATTAGAAAATAAATACCATAATGTAGATTACACATAATTTAATTAGGGACTCCTTCCAATAAGATAATCTTAACTGTGAATATTAAATAATGATATGATGTAATGGGGAGTATGACCAATCAACTATGATAGTATTTAATGTTTCGATTAACTATGAATGTGATTTTATATTCATATTTTTATGCCAAAAACATATAACTTTTGGTGTTAATATGCTCCCATGGATTATGTTCTTTGATTCATTCCATTACTTCTAATTTTATTCAATGATATGTTTTTTATGTATTTCAAATGATAAACATATATGGTTTTACACTTATAATAATGTGATTTTAAAGTGATTACGAATATATCGCTTGTTTACCCATAATGAGAATCTAATATCACCCATTTTATATTCATTTTTCACTATTTCTGATGATGTTTTTAAATTATTTTATATATAACAAGGGTAAGAGTTATTAAGAATTTAGTGGTAGATGCTATATATATTTTACGAACAATTTATTTATATATCCAAGTTTCCACCATCACTAAACCTACATGATTTTGGAATTGATTTAAATGTTATGTATTTACTATTAATATAAAAAGATGAATTATTAACCAAGAAAAATTATGAGTCACAATAGTTATAAATATAGTGAGGTTGTGCTTCTTTATAAAACTATGATAAAACATTTTAGTGTTAACCCTTAGTAAAACCAATGAATATTCTAATATCTTATGTTATTATAATGAACGAACTAGGTTTTTATTAGAAAAAATCCATCTTTCAATACAAAAAGTTTCCATGATTTTAAAACTGTTAAATCTTGGGTTAATTACCCTTTAAAAGGTTGGTTGAGTATATATCAACAATCATTCTGGTACATGGTAATTGTACCCTTATATCACACCTGGTTTGACACTTTTATAAGATATTTATGGGTAAATCTGTATTTTCTTCATGAAAAATTATAAATAATTTGAATATATGGTGATCATATATGACATTAGAAAAACATAAGTAGTAATTAGATGAAAACATTATTTCATGATTTATAAATAATATAATTTATTTTTATTAATTATGTGGTTTCCTAATATGATTTTTCATTATGAGGAAATTGTGTTTATTATTCCTCACACTATAATTTTTATGGGTGTCGGGAATAAAAATCATTTTTATTATACACCTTTATCAATGTATGAATCATTTCAGGATTCTAAATGACCAAATGATGGAGCAAAGTTCTGATAGGTCCATTATGAGGTAACAGCAACATACATTTAGTGGGTTAGATGATCTACTAGTGGCTAATAAATTGACCAATACCACAATAAATATATTTTCCATTATCTATTTTTCATTGCATAAAAAATTTATTCTATCTATTTATCATTTGGATGGTGAATCAGATAAATAGTGGAATCCTGTCAGGAACTTGAGGTAACATGAAGAAATTAAATCCATATAGTTGGCTGAATTTTATATATTATTTCGGAAAAGTAGATTCCACCTATTCTACCTATTAAAATAAAGAAGGATTTCATTGAGATAATATACACGGATGATGAATAACTGAGTAAATGTGTGGAAAATTAAAAAATATTTTTTTTGTATTATTCTAGTACTATTATCTAACAATAATGTAACATTGATCAATTATTAGTAGCATATAACCATTTATTTTATTGATTTTATCCATAATAAAAATCTATAGCTATGATAAAATCATTCTATGTGCTATCATGGTAGAGATGGATATTGTATTTACAAAAAAAATCTCATTGTATTGATTAAACAATAATAATGGAATTAAGAGGAAATGATATTAATAAAACCATTGTTTGGTGATGATGAGTTTTACTTTACTCTAAAAATGTCAAATAAAACATCAATGAAATTATCTTAAGGGTAATGGTAATTTTTCTATGGGTTGAAAGGAAGGTCATAGGAAAATTGAATTATGAAATGTTGGGAAGATTATTTTAGAAAATAATTGAGAGATAAAAACACAAAATAAAACACCTATACAGTAGGGTTTCAAATTTATTGATTTTTGTAAATTTTCAAATGTGTTCTTAAATATGATTGTTAATGAAATTTAATGACATCATCAACCTTTAATTCCAAAAAAGGAAAACCATTTGTAATAACCAAATTCAATATGGAAATATGATAATGAAGTTTTGAAGGGTACATGTAGTATCCAATCTAGAACATACAATTTATATTTTTATTATCCATTTACCAACTCTTGTATATCTTCATAATTTTAAATTGGTATCATTGAACCACTATAATGAATAGATGTTGAATTATTAATGAAATCACATCATGGAATAATTTCATCATCTCAAGTGTATGATTCTTCATCAATTGTGTGTTTTTTGGGATGTTCTTCCAATAAATATTGTTCTATCCATGTTGCTGAATTTTTTATTATCATATACTTGGAGTAGGTTTATTTTCATAAATCCAACATCAACTGGTGAGGAAGGGATGTTATGTTTAATATTATGAACCAATCTATGATCATTTATTATTTTGGTAGTAAATATTAATATATAATGGAAATTACAAACATATTATGGATCTCTATTCTCATTCAAAAGAGGTGGTTATCATAGATGGTTAGTGATAATATGAAAATTGTTGATATTACAATTTATATGACTTTATTTATTTTGTAATAGAAAAATTTCATATTAATCTTCCAGTGCATGATATTGAGTGGCCAATAGAACTCATGCCTGGTGATACACTTATTTCAAATAATCCATATAGATAAACCCCAATTTATTTCTATAAATTAAATAATAAACTGTGGGTTAATCATAATATGGGGTTCATTGGTCCATGTTCATCATATTAGGTAGTAACCTTTCTTTTTCATATAAAGGTGTATGGATCAATGTGACCCAAAATTAATAATCCTGAGCACAAAAATTTAACAATCAATAACATACATCGTATACACAATAGTGATTTCATTTTTGATAGTCCATGTAGAGATCGATAAATTTCTATGTTGACATTAATTAATGAAAATATCAATTTAGTGTCATGACAAGTGATATGCTCAATAAATTATATAGTAAAAGTTTTAGAAAATATTAATTTGTATTGATTTTCTTTGGTTTTTCTGGTTCTCCAACCATCATCCAATACTAAATTAGTTAATCCTTTAGAAATTACCTAGATATGTTTCAATGAGTCTTTATAGATGATAATATCATAAATTCAATATGCAATGAAGGGTCTAAATATCACCAAGTGATTTTATTTAAGGACCTTATAATTAAAAAGTTGAATATAATATTTAATGAGTGTAGATTTTAGATATATAGGGTTTCATTTTTTGTTCATATAATATCAAGTCATATAATATCTTTTGATCCATAAAATAAGGAAGTTATTTTACATTGTCCTAGACCAATAACAATAACTAGGATCCATTGTTATCTTGGTTTTTTTCGATATTATAAATGATATTTGCATAATATATAATGTATTTCTAATCCAATAACAATGTTAACTCATAATGGATTAAATTACCTTTGGTAAATAAATGTGGGAAAACTTTTAATGAACTGTAGAGATGATTAGTCAGTGCACCTATGATTACCCAACCCTAAAGTTGAGAAGGGTTTATGTTATATAGTTTTTTATCGAATAATGGACTTGGATTAAGCCTCATACATAATGATTTACCAATATCATATACCTTATTATAATATATGGTCTAGAATAAAAATTAACCAACTCAAGATGTGGAGGTAGCTGTAGTATGTTTTTCATTATTTTTTTGGAGGAATTATATTTATGGAGAAATGTGTGACATATATACCGATAATGAAAGTATAATTTTATTATCAATCAAAATAGATGAATATCCTTCTGATATGATGGATATAGTGGATTAAATATTATTATTTCATGATATAATACCACCATGTTAAGGAAAACTAGTTAGAAATTCTCTGAGTGTTAAGGTACGTACTTTCTTTTCTATGTTGATGATCACAAAAGATTAAAAATATATTCATTTGAAAATGATGGATTATGATATATAAAAGGAAGGAAAAAATATTATTTTCTCAAATTAGTTTTTATAATATATTATGTAAAATTTAATGATGATAAAATTAATGATATAGAATTGGTAAATGGTCTATAAATGTTACCATGTTCATCCTTGATTATGAAAAAAGATAAGGTTTTAAAACCATGTAGGTGTTCAATAAATATTATATTTAATAAATATATTTTTAGAAGGTGATAATTAATCATTTACAATTCATTTAGTAACTATGAAGAAGTATATATAACTGAAAGAGTTTTTCTGGTAGGACAACAAGAAGATATATATTGAATAGTACATATAATGTTACCTAGTATGTCAATCAGGTAATACATGGAGAAAAAATTATAATGGGATGTTATAATAATTAAATATACCTATATTAAAATGGGAAACCATCACCATATATTTTCACACTAGACTTTGAAAAATAAATAATTTCCATAATTCTGTTTGGGTTATTTTTGATATCATTACAATGTAATCACACTTTATTAAATTCAGATATTTTTTATCTATTGACCAAAATTATAGGATATACATTATTGAATTGGTACACTTTCATGAAGTATCACATTCTATCATATATGATTGCGAATTTAGGATTAATTCAATGTTCTGGTGATTTCTTTAACATGATATGTATTCTATGTTTCCTTTCATTAGTTATTATCATCTTAATATTGATCGGTAGTCTTAAATAACCATTAAAACCCTAAAGGATATCCTGATAACATTTCTAATTGATTTCAAAGGCTGTTGGGACCAACACCATCCCTTGATAAACATTATTATAATAATGTCTTTGACTCCTACACTAGGAATTCTACATATGAATCACTCTATAGAAGTAAGAATACAGTTCTAATTTTCAAGGATGAGGTTGGAGAGTGAAAGCTATTGGGTATTTAGAACTCTAAAGAAATAAATGATAAAATTAGGCCCCTTTTTATGAACCACAAGGAATCACATAGTTGATAGTAAAGGTATGCTGAAAATCAATAAACAAATTATATAAATAAATGCTAGAGATAATTTATTCCTTTTAATTTCTTAATTCAAAAAGGATATTTGGTTCAAAAAAATTTGAAATCATAATTGTAGGTATATTGACCACATCCTTATTCTAAATTGAGTAGGTGTGGTAGTGTCATGACATGTCGCCTAGATCTCGTGTCGTGACTACCTCAAGACCACCTCTATAATTCCAGAGCTGGAAATTAGGGCTGAAGGCACAACCTACATGTGGTGGAATTTTCCTAAGTACCTATATTCACACTGTAATGCCCCAAACCCAGTTACCCAGAGTCGGTACATTATTACATAACATTGGAATGATCACAAAAGATCAAATCTCGGAAGACTGATTAGTATAGTAGCCTTGGAAACACTAGATACATTCATAAGTCTTACATTACTTCATAAAATGAAAACTACAACAAACTAGTCTCCATAGTCCACACTCATATCCCCTCATACTATCCCTGCAGTTCAATCATAAAATACTTATTCACAACCTAGGAATAATAAAACATAGAAAGGGGTGAGCTTCAATTCCCAGTAAGGATAACAATATAGCTAAAATTTTCATAAATAAGAATAAACATTTAAGGCAATGTTTAACTAAAACAAAAGCCTTTTAAACTTGAACTTCAGCATAATATGACAGAAATAAAATGAAATAATTCCATTTACATATTCACATGGACATTCTACTAGTTGAATAATCACATGAAATATCAATAACCACTTTTATAATGATAGATGCATAATGCCAGACTATCATAACCACATAGTCAAGGCCTTGTGCGAAGTCTAAAAATTATATTTTTTCAAGGCATTGTGCCAAGACACTATTTTGTCTCATGAGACCTATCGATGCATCGAGGAGCAATAGTGGGCTCCACTTGTCACTTATTAAGTCCAATGCATTCCTCATATGAACATGTTTAAACACAACATAAACATTCATATTAAAACTAGCATAGGAAATGTCAATACTTTCTCCATAAACCATGAATGGTATAAAAATAACAAATCCACAGTCAAACATGTCACAAAACCTTTAATACAATATGGAAGTATTGTATCATAATAAATAAACTTTAAATAATCTTAAAATCCATCAAAGGATATTGACATAGATGAAATCAAAACTATTTGAGAGAAATATCTTTTTTGGAAATCATTTAAAAGTCACATAATTATAAAAAGAAAACATTAACATTAAAAATATTCTTATAAGATTGTAAGGTCAGCATCAACGATTTTATAACGGTGGAAAATATCTACACCCTCTGTATAAGTTAAAAAATACATTCTTATCTTAATTATGTCAAAAAGGTTAAAATGACCTTGTTTGGAAAACAAAAAAAATAATCCTTTATAATCATCTTATAAAAATTCAACAAGGGTATAAATGACATTAACCCATAGTATGTAAAATAGTAAGGCTTATTTGAAATACATTTTTAAGAATCATGTATGTGGATGATAAAGAGGTCCCAGTAGATAATTACGTATAAACAACCTCGGATAATGAAGAGATTGTGAAATAAACCCTTACCTTTACTTTTCCTTTGTCGAGGATAGATTAATATCATGTATAATGGTGAAATAATTGTTATTAAATTATTCAAGAATCATATACATTAATATGATATCATATATGATCTTTTAACATTTCTTTGTTAATAATATCTTAGTATTATCGTCATTTCTGGTGTTAACGTACTCGTTTACTTTTATATGATTTTTTACATAAGCCATGTTGGTTATGTATAAGATGTATCTTATTCACATATAGAATTATATCAAGTCCTTAAACATTTTTTTTAATCATCAAATGATAATTAGACTTGAATGGATACAATGGGGAATGAATCTCATCGCGTTCGTGGAGACAGTAGTCTGTACGTACACACGAGCGACAATATCATTTTATTGATATTAAAATAATATATAATTGGATGGTATATCATATATAAAGTATCATTATAATGTTATATTTATTATTTATTTCAATTACACATCATTATCATACCCATCCAAATATTAATGTTTTGAATAACAATTACACCACGACGTGGAGACGGTAAGTCGTACGTATGCACGTATGGTGACATGTCATTCAAAGGATGGATAAAATACTGAATATGGTTGTACCATATTTATAATAACATCACATTATATAGAATATACTGGATTTATTATTTTATAATGTAAATAACAATGAAAGTTGATGTTGAAGAGGAAAGGAACTGGAAATATGGTGGTGAAAACATTACCTCTTCTTTGGGTTCTTCCATTTGATTTGATCGAAAGGGATCCATAGGTTGGATTTCTGAACAAAATCTGGACTCTAGGGTGAAGTTAGGGAATCTTAGATAATATTTTAACAGGTTTTGGCCGAGCCAAAAGGCTTTGAAGGTGTGAATTGGAGAGATGGGGTAGTGCCCTTTTATAAGAGGGGTGAGGGGCACCTTTGGAAAACCTAGAAATATTATTTTATAATAAATTCATATTCAGTTTCTAATGGATCAAAATATGATTATTTAATTTTTAAGGTGGTGATGGGTCTATATCCTTTCAACCAATAGATTTTAGACATGTTTGTGTCATTATATTAACCTTATCATTTATATTTAACTCTTAGTTAAATAGTTTGACATTTACGATGTCTGTTTATATTTTTATATTATATAGTTAATAAACTTACTATATACCTCCAAGAGACCCCCAAGTGGTCCATTAATGATACACCTATCATTATATAAGTCCTTTGGTAGAACCTTAGATTTTTATGAATATAATATCAATTAATAATATAATATTTGTTTTAAAAACTCATTTATGTCAATTTTGGAAATATTTAATAATTTATTGTTTTTAAAGTCTTAACAACATTATTAATTCAATAAAAATTCATTTAAGAAATGTTAACATGTCATATTAACCAATAAAATTCTTTTATGGCATCAAAACTTTTAAATTATATTTATTTTGACATTTATAATACTAATTATTTGATTCTTTAATTAATAAGGAAAATACTCCATCATTATTGTGTCATAAATAAATTTAATTATTCAATGTCTAAAAATTATAAATAAAATACCATAATGTAGGAAATAGTTATATATTTCTAATGAATATTTATAGTTGAAAATATAACATATATAACCCTATGTAAATTTTTTTTCTAAAAGATATATGCTTATGTCATTTTTGTATTTACATTGACATAATTAATATAAAGTGTCATTATCACTTACAAGTGGATCCATGAGATCCCAAAATCGAATCATGGATCCCATGGTCGTATTTGTAACAACAAAAAGGAATAGGATACGTTTTAGGGTAATTTAGTATTATTATAATATTATTTTTTACCCTTATTTACTAGATTTACCCTTTAACCATGGTAAATAAAATATTTACCGAAATAATTATTCAAAATTTCTAAAAATAAAAGTTACCTATTTACACAATTTGGACCTTTTGATACTATATATGGAATCCATTTTTCTAAATTTAAAACACATAAGTGGAAAAAATCAATTTAAAAGTAATTTCTGCTGTCAAAACAAAAAGCGTGTTTTTAAGAAATAATAACTATCAAAAGATTGACACTTGTTTATGTCTAGTTTAAATGTGAAACTACGTCCAATGACCAAAATTGTATTAAATGGTAAAAATATATTCTAAATATACTTTAAAATCACTCAAATTCATAATTTATCACTATTAATTATTTAGATTAAAAAAAAAATTTAATTAATATTTAGTAATTTAAACTATTCATCAAAATATGAAAGTTATCTGAAAAGTACCAAAAATTCACCCTAAGTTAATTTTGATATTATAAAGCTAAAAATGAAGTCAATTTTGAATGATAAAATGTATAAAATTTTAAAATGTGAGTATTACTATTCATAACGGCCAGTCTGATTAGTTGTGGTGTGTGTTAGAACTTTAAGTTGCGTACAAAACATGCTACTGTATTATTCAAAGAAAAGCGTACCGTGGAAGTTTGGGGTGTTACATTCTCCCCTCCTTCAAATAATTTCGTCCTCGAAATTTCTAGAACATTACTGCATAAAAAGACTCAGGTGGTTCTTCATCATATGTTCCTCGGGTTCCCACGTTGTCTCTTCCATATTATGGTTTCTCCATAGAACTTTTACCAGACGAGTCATCCGGTTTCTCAGCACTTGTTCTCTCGTATCAAGATTCTTGATGGGATCTCGCAATAAGACAGAATGGGTTCCAGTTCTAATTCCTCATATCTGAGTACGTTCTTTGGGTTAGGCATGTATTTTCTCAACAATGATATGTGGAACACATCGTGAACTTTGGAAAGACATGACAGCATTTCTAAACAGTAAGATACAACCCCAATTAGTTATAGAATTTAGAATGGTCTGATGTACCTGGGACTCAATTTTCCCTTCTTACCGAAATGTATAACCCCATTCCATAGAGATAACTTCAAGAAAACATGATCTCCTCCCTGAAATTCCAAATCCTTCCTTCAGTTTTTAGCATAGATCTTCTGCCTACTTTGAGCTGCTTTGATGTGGTTTTGGATCACCATCACCTTTTCCATAGTTTCCTCCACCAGTTCTGAGCCTATGAGTTTTTTTCACTACTATCATCCCAACAGGTTGGTGTGTGACATCTCTTTCCATATAATGCTTCATATGGTGTCATCTGAATACTTGAATGGAAGCTATTGTTATAGGAAATTTCTACCATATATAAATATTGATCCCACATACCCTGAAATGAAAATGAGAAGGATCTCAACATGTTTTCTAAGGTTTGAATATTCCATTCTGATTGTCCATTTTTTTGGGGGTGGTAAGAAGTGCTCAAATGAACTTCAGTATCCAGGGATTTCTAAAGACTTTTCCAGAATCTTGTAGTAAAATGGGGATCATGATCAGAAAAAATCGATTGCGGTACTCCATGAAGCCTCACAAATTCATTAATATATAGTCTGGATAGACATTCAAGTGGTAAATCTTCCCTTATAGCAAGAAAACATGCTAAATTGGTAAGACGATCAATAATGACTCATATTTCATCGTTCCTTCTAGGAGTCTTTGGTAGTCCCATGATAAAGTTCGTTATAATATTATCCCATTTCCACTCAGGTATGGGAAGAGATTTCATGACTCATCCTGGTTGTTTCCTTCCATCTTTCACTTGATGAAAAACTATATATCATGACACAAAATCAAAAAATCTCCCTCTTCATGTTGTCCCACCAAAAATGTTCCTTCAAATCCCTTTACATTTTGGTGCTCCTATGGTGTATAGAGAAATTTGAACTATGAGAATCATCCAACAATTCTCTTTTTAGATCAGGTATATTGGGAACAAAAATCCTCTTCCCGAATTTCAAATTTCCATCTTCATACACAAAGTCACTCAATCTCCCATCATTCACAGCTTTAATATTATTTTTAAACACTTCATCATCAGTATGATAATTCTTTATCCTTTATAGTAAAGATGGTTTTGGGAACCATTTGAAAAAGTTTTTATGTTTCACCTTCCATTGTGATTCTCATATCTAACTTTATTAAATCCATGAAAATAGGATCCCTTTAAACTCTCATATTGTTCAAAACTCCATGATCTTTTCTACTAAAAGCATCTACAACCTTATTTACCTTCCCCGGGT
The DNA here is from genome assembly GCA_963277665.1 of Viscum album. NCBI lineage: Eukaryota > Viridiplantae > Streptophyta > Magnoliopsida > Santalales > Viscaceae > Viscum > Viscum album. Next base: position 265,524,908 of record OY728155.1, on the reverse strand, counting down.
GGTAGTGTATCATGAAATCATAATCCTTGAGTAGTTAAGTCCATCTCCTTTGCCTCATGTTGAGTTCTTTCTGTGAGAAAATATTCTTCAAACTCTTATGATCAATATAAATCTCACATTTTTTACCATAGAGATAATGTCTCCATATCTTCAAAGAAAAGATTATATCAGCTTACTCAAGATCATAAGTTGGATATTTTTTCTCATGAATTTTCTGCTGTCCTAATGCATAGGCACTAACTCTATCATTTTCCATGAGGACACAACCAAGTCCTCTCTTCGATGCATCACTATAAATAACAAACCCATCATTCCCCGCTGGTAGAGTCAATATAGGATCATTGACTAATATTCTCTTCATTTCTTCAAAACATTCTTCACAATCTTTTGTCCAAAAAAATTTAACCCCTTTACATGTGATATTCGTTAATGGGTTAGCCAATCGGGCAATATTCTGGACGAAACACCAATAATAACTTGCTAAACCAATAAAATTGCTTACCTCAGTTATACTCATCGGTGATGGCCATTCTTGAATTGCCTTGGTCTTAGAAGGATCAACAGAGATTCTATCTTTGGAGACAATATGGTCAAGAAAAGAAATCTCCTAAATCCAGAATTCACACTTGCTAAACTTCCCATATAATTCATGTCTTCCAAGAGTATTCAGGATAATGCGCAAGTGATTTTCATGATATTTGTAGCTTTTGGAGTATACCAATATATCATCAATAAATACCACTACAAAATCATTTATATATTCCTTGAAAACATTGTTCATTAGATCCATGAAAACCGAGGGTGCATTAGTCAGCCCAAAAGGCATTACTGTAAAATCATAATGCTCGTACCTGGTTCGAAATTTGGTCTTCGGAATGTCTTCCTTCTTCACACACAACTGATTGTATCCAGATCTAAGGTCAATAATTGAAAAGCATTGAGCTCCATGTAGTTGGTCAAATAAATCATCAATGCGAGGTAGGGGATACTTGTTCTTTATTATTATAGCATTGATCTCCCTATAGTCGATACATAACCTCATAGATCCATCTTTCTTCTTAACAAAAAGAACAGGGGCTCCCTATGGAGAAACACTAGGGAGAATAAATCCTTTATTACTCAATTCCTCTAGTTGTTTCTTTAGTTCCACTAATTCCACAGTGGCCATTCTATAATGGGTCTTCGATATGGGCCTTGATCTAGGAATTAAATCAATGGAAAACTCAATTTCTCATTCTGGAGGATGTACAGGTAAATCTTCTAGAAACACATCAACATATTTTCTCACAATAGGTACATCCTCTATTTGAACATTAATTTCCTTACCCATAGTTATTTCATTATCTTCCTCCCAGATAATTTAATTTAGTTGAGCTATTAGGGGTGGATCTAGATAAGAATAAGGTGGTGGTGATTCTACTCTAAAGATAAGGTGTTCCTTATCATCATCATCATAAAAAATAGTAGCCTCCTTCTGCTTACAATAAATTTTCACATCATGGTCTGAAATCCAATCCATACCGAGGATTATATCAAATTCAATCATGGGTATGACCATGATATCAGCAGATAAAGAACATTTATATGCCCTAATGGGGACGGATCCACAAAACATTATAGCAATGATACTTCCCTTAGGAGTTTTAACTGATAACTCCCTTGTTAGATCAAATTAGAAATATCTAATTTTCTTAGAAAACTGGGAAGATATGAAACAATGTGATGATCTAGAATCAAATAATGAATTTACTAAACTTGAGGAAACTATTAAATTACCTACCACCGTGTCTTTCATAGCTTCTACCTCAGTAGTAGTGATAGCATAAGCTTGGACTTGATCCCTTGGAATTTTCTGAGGTAGTCTCCCTTGACACTTAGGACATTCATTTTCATAATGTCCCATCTCCCTGTAATTGTAGTACTGATCATCGGTAGCTTATTTCTTCCCTTTGCAATCACAAGCTTGGTGGCCTTTTTCACCACACTTGTAACAGACACACATTCCCTTCAAGCATGTACCGGGGTGTTTCTTCCCAAATTTACGACATGATTGATATTCATCTTTTCCATTCCTTTACTTATTTCCATTTCTATAGTGATCAACAGATCTCTTCTTCTCTTTCTTTACATTAAAGTCATAAGACTTAGAGAATTCTTTTTCTGTCATGATAGCACGTGAGACAATATCTTCGTACGAAGATAAGGATTGAGACACTGATGCTCGATGAAGAAATGGTTTTAACCCATCAAAGAAACGATCAATCTTACTTCTTGGGTTACGTATATAATCTCCATCATACCTTGATAACCATGTAAAGTTAGCCTAATAGTTTGCGACATTCTCATCCTCCTTTTGTCTCTGACTCATAAATTGCTTTTCCAAATCTTCTTGATGGTCACGAGGAAAGTATTTTTCTATAAAAGCTCTTTGAACTCCCTCTATTTCATATTTGATACTTCATTATATACATTTGTGTTTCAAATCAATGACCACTATTGATCAGCATCTCCATTGAGGCGGTAAACTTCCATGATAACTTTTTCCCTTTCACTACTCCCCAAGGCATTGAATATTTTCTCAAAGGAAATTATCCATTTCTCAGCTACAAAGGGATTTGTACTCCCATTGAATGTTGGTGGTTGTTTCCTCATGAAGCGGTCTAACATTGATCTTCTACACTACAAATTGGGGTGCTCCATATGGGTAAGGTTATTATTCATAACCAGAGTGAGTTGTCCTAGTATGGTGATTAGATGATCAGCACCAGTTGCATCACCAGCTCCATTATAATTATCCTGAACAAGAGGGAAATCCCTACATGGAGTGCGTCCATTGATATGTTTTCCATTTATTCCACTAGGCTACATTTCTAAAAAATTACATACACTAGATTAGTTTATGAATCGCAAATCATAAATCCAATCTTGTAAAACACTTAACATGAATTGAATAGTTTATGGATATAATCCATAATATTAAAATGTTTTTTAGGAAGTATATACTCATAAACACTTCATAAGTGTTTGTAAATAAAATGATAATTATCTTAATCATATCCACCAGGAGTGTCGTAACAAAGAGTGCACCAAGTCCTGTTGTCATGCACCAGTTCTCATTCGAGTCTAGCTCAAAGCGGTGTTCTCGGGTTTTACCCCTAAGTACATATGTTCCAGAGCCGCCTCTACATGCTCGTATCTAGACAGGGATGTATTTCTTGGAAAACTCAAAAAATATCTACAATAACAAAATTCTAGGAAGTTATTCAATACTAATACTCAATGTCTATCTTAGGGCTATGTGTTTTAATCATAGTTTATCTAAATCTAGTTTCCAAGGTTTGTAATAAACTTCCTATGATACCAACTATAACACCCTGAACCTAGTTATCCAGAGTCAGTGCATTATTACATAGCATTGGAATGACCACAAAATATCATGTCTTGAAAGACCAATTAGTTTAGTAGCCTTGGAAACTCTATATACATTCATAAATCTTACATTACATCATAAAATGAAAACTACAACAACATAGTCTCCATAATCCAAACTCATATCCCCTCATACTATCCTTGCAGTTCATTCATAAAATACTTCTCCACATCCTGTGAAATATAAAACATAGAATGGGTGAGATCAAATTCCCAGTAAGGATAACAATATAGCGGAAATTTTCATAAATAATCATAAACAATTAAGGCAATGTATAACTAAAACAAAAACCTTTTAAACATGAACATAAGAATAATATGGAAGAAATAGAATGAAATAATACCATTTAATTACTCACATGGATATTCTACTAGTTGAATAATCACATGCAATATCAATAACCACTTTCATAATGATGGATGCATAATGCCAGACTATCATAACAACATAGTCGAGGCCTTGTGCAATGACTACAAATAAGATTTTGTCAAGGACTTGTTCTAAGACACTAGTTTGTCTCATGAGACCTACCGATGCATCGAGGAGCTATAGTAGTTTCCACCCGTCAGTTATTAAGTCCAATGCATTCCTCATATGAACATGTTTAAACATAACATAAACATTCGTATTAAAACAAGCATTAGAAATGTCAATACTTTCTCCAAAAACCATGAATGGTATATAAATAATACATCAACAGTAAAAAATATCACAAAACCTTCAATACAATATGGAAGTTTTGTATCATAATAAATAAACATCAAGTAATCTTAAAATCCATCAAAGGATGTTGACATAGATGAAATCAAAACTATTTGAGTGAAATATCTATTTTTAGAAATCATTTAAAAGTCACATAATTATAAAATAAAACATTTACTTTTAAAATATTCTCATAATCTTGTAAGGTAAGCATTGATGATTTTATAATGGCGTAAAAAATCTGCACCCACTGTATAAGTTAAAAAATACATTCTTACCTTAATTCTGTCAAAAAGGATAAAAAGGACCTTATTTGGAAAATGATAGAAAGATTCCTTTATAAACATCATATGAAAATTCAACAAGGGTATAAATGAATTCAACCCATATTATGTAAAATAGTAATAATTATTTGAAATACCATTTTAAAAACCATGGATATGGATGATAAAGAGGTCCCAGTAGATAATTACGTATAAACAACCTCGGATAATGAAGAGATTATGAAATAAACCCTTACCTTGTACCTTTCCTTGGTCGAGGGTAGCATAAATTCCTTTATAATGGTGAAATAATTGTTATTAAATTATTAAATAATCATATAAATTAATATGATATCATATATGATCTTTTATACTTTCTTTGTTAATAATATCTTAGTATTATCGTCATTTCGGGTGTTAACTTACTCATTTTCTTTTATATGTTTTGTTACATATGTAGTGTTGGTTATGGATAGGTTGTATCATATTAAAATATAGAATGATATCATGTCCTTAAACAATATTTTTAATCATCAAATGAGAATTATACTTGAATGGATACGATGGGGAATGAATCTCATCGCGTTCGTGGAGACGGTAGTCCGTACGTATGCACGAGCGACAATATCATTATTTTGATATTAAAATAATATATAATTGGATGGTACATCATATATACAGAATAATTATAATGTTATATTTATTATTTAATACAATTACACTTCATTATCATACACATCCAAATAATAATGTTTTGAATAACAATTACACCACGACGTGGAGACGGTAAGTTGTACGTACGCATGTATGGTGACATGTCATTCAAAGGATGGATAGAATACTAAATATGGTTGTACCATATTTATAATAACATCACAGTATATATAAGATATTGTAGGTATTATTTTATAATGGAAATAACAAATAATGAAGAAGTTGAAGAAGAAAGGAACTTGAAAGAGGGTGGTGAAAACATTACATCTTCTTCAGGTTATTCCTTTTGATTTGATCAAAAGATATCCTTATGTTGGATTTCTGATCAAACTATGGCCTCTAGGTTGAAGTGAGGGATGTTGATAGAATATTTCAGCAAGGGTTGGCCGAGCCAAAAGACTTTGAAAGTGTGAATTATAGAGAAGGGGGAGTGCCCTTTTATAAGAGGGGTGAGGGGCACCTTTGGAAAAGCTAGAAATATTTTTTATAATAAATTCATATTCGGTTTATAATGGATCCAAAGTGGATTATTTAAAGGTTAATGTGGGTATGAGACTAAATCCTTTCAACCATTATAATTTAGATAGGTTTGGGTCACTATATTAACCTTATCATTTATATTTAACTCGTAGTTAAGTAGTTTGACATTTACCATGTCCCTTTGTATTTTTATATTATATTGTTAATAAACATACTATATACCTCCAAGAGACCACCAAGTGGTACATTAATGATACAAATATAATTATATAAGTCATTTGGATGAACCTTATATTTTTACGAATATAATATTAATTAATAATAGTATTTGTTTTAAAAATTCATTTATGTCAATTTTGATAATATTTAATAATTTGTTTTTGTTAAAGTCTTACCAACTTTATTAATTCGAACCAAATTCATTTAAGAAATAATAACATGTCATATGAACCAGTAAAATTTTTGGATGACATCAAAACATTCATATTATATTTATCATAACATTTATAATACTAATTATTTGATTCTTTCATTAATAAAGAAAATACTGCATCAATATTGTGTCATAAATAAATTTACTTATTCAATGTATAAAAATTATAAATAAAATACCATTATATATTAAATCGTTCCATATTTCTAATGAATATTTATAGTCTAAAATATAACATATATAACCCTATGTAAAAATTTATTTGCTAAAATATATATGCTTATGTCATTTTTGGTATTTACTTTAACTTAAGTAATATAAAGTGTCATTATCACTTACAAGTGGATCCATGGGGTCCCAAAAATGACCCAAAAATGCCCACGGTTGGAAATGTATAATCCAATAGGGTTAGGACATGTTTTTGGGTAATTTATTATTATTATAATATTATTTTTTTCCCTTATTTACCGGATTTACCATTTAACCATGGTAAATAAAATATTTACCGAAGTAATTATTCAAAATGTCTAAAAATAAAAGATAAATGTTTACACAATTTAGACCTCCTGATTCTAAATATGGAATCCATTTTTATAAATTCAAAACACAGAAGTGGCAGAAATTATTTTAAAATTAATTCCCGCTGTCAAAACAAAATGTGTGTTTTTAAGAAATAATAACTATTGAAAGATTGAAACTTGTTTATGTTCGGTTTAAATGTGAAATTACGTCTAATGAACAACATTGTATTAAATTTTAAAAATATATTCTAAATATACTTTAAAATCATTCAAATTAATAATTTATCACTATTAAATATTTCTATTAAAAAAGATTTTTTAATTATAATTTTGTAATTTTCACTATTCATCAAAATAAGAAAGTTATCTGAAAAGTACCAAAAATTCACCCTAAGATAATTTAGATATTCCGAATCAAAAAATGAAGTCCATTTTGAAAGATAAAATGTATAAAATTTCAAAAAGTGGGTATTACTATTCATAACAGTCATTTTGATTGGTTGTGGTGTGTGTTAGAACTCGAAGTTGCGTACAACTCATGCTACTATATTATTCAAAGAGAAGCGTACCATGGAAGCTTGTGGTGTTACGCATACACTCCCAACCACACCCCAACACACTGAAAAGGGGAAACAAGTACTACTGAAACAAAGGTGAGTGCAAGTACAACTAAAAGTAAGTGGGATAGTATACAAAGCCAACAATGAACATAAAACAACAAGTACAAAAAGAAAACTCTGATGTCCATTTGGAAAAAACCCCACCAGATCATTAGAGTAGTCAAGCTTTTGGAATATGAAGAAGTATGTCATTTTTGTCTCGTCCTACTATGCCCCACCTGGTCCTAGGACACTAAGTCCACCGTCGTAGCGTCTGTTAGTCTCATCTCCCTGAGTTCCCTTGTCATAACATTAGTCTTCTGCACTAGACACAACATGTGTAGGAGAATCTCATGCAAGGTTGAGTAATACATTACTCAGTAGGGACCCAAAAACCAAAAGAAAAAAACCTCACAACAATTTCTCAATGTGAAGCACGAAACACAAGACAGATTACACCATGTATATTCTAGGGTATTAACTGTAGAATCATATGTCATATCTTCAAACACCTTAGTTTCTAGAGAACTCCGCCTATTAGGGGTACAACGAGCCTTCTATGCCACGAATAGGTTCATCCCACTAACCATGGAATGCTTAAGTACTTTTCCCCCATCACGTACCATGGTCCTGCAAATTCATAGATAGGTGCTTCCCACTAGCCACAAACAACTGACATACTCATCCAAATTGTATACCATGGGCCTGCAAATTCCAAGTGAGGTTCTTAAAACCATGGGTCTACCAAGTCACAGAGAGTTGATTCCTACTATGCCAAAAGTTAGCAGTCTTGATATCTCAGCCAGTCACAGGGTTCTATATGTAGCTTTCAATGGAGAATCGTTGATCAATCCCTTAGTTGCATATCAACATCCACTTAAGTTACCATAGAAAAATCTAAAAGATCTTCCTCATCGAGAGGGTCCCAACACTGGAAACGGCTAGTCAATACGACACATGGTTTGCATGATATAAGAATTTTAGTATTTAAGGGACCGGTTGCGACGGGGCCCGATCTGACTCGGTCAGGCCGACCTGACCAACCCGGCCTGAGGTTCCCACATACCCCAGTTTATTCAGATGGACTCATCCAGACAAGGTGCGGGTCGTGGTCCATCTAGTCCGGCCTGGCTAGTGGGCCCAGCCTAATAGGCCTCGATGGACCCGGCCCAGTTGACCAAGGGACCAGCTCGCCGAGTCGCCCAGCGACTTGGTCTAGTCTGGCCCGACCGAAAGAGAGTGTGGGTTTGACCCGATGGGTGTTGTTCAATCCTACTAGAGTGGCTCCAGAGCGGTGATTCGTGTGTCCAACCTGCTGGGTGGTTTGTGCCCCGCCCAGTCCCCAAGAGGCGGATCGGTCTGCCTCGGTGGACAAGGCCATATTCCATGTTCGTCCACTGTCATCGCCATGCGGGTCACTATGGGGTGCCTCCTCTTCCATGGTCAAGTGACCATGTCCTTTCAAGTGGAACGCATCTCGATATCGCATCTATGGCCCTCTGATGCAGTCGAGCATGTGAGTATTCTTCCTTCAGCCGATGATGCATTAGACAGCTTCTTCTAATGCGCTACAGCCTGGTGAGCCACTTCCCTTTCTCTAGTGCGCCATCATGGTGTGTCCCCTCCCACCCGCGGCCACTAGTGTGTGCCATATCCGGCCGTCAATGAAACCACCACTGATGTCGGCATGCTGGTGGATTCTTCAATGGACCACCGGGTCCACACCGGTGATCTGTTCTTCAGGACTCTTACTCCTACATTCTCCCAAGAATGTATTCTCTCTACCATGAAGGTATCCAATCTATCTTTCCATTGATTCAAGAGTTTGGACACAAATAACACCCACTATAGATGAAATTGGTCCTTATCCGTGTCAGTCTTCACCCATTGTGTTATATGTTTACACCACAATGGAGGTCTATGGATTTTAATTTGAAAAAAAAATATATTTCAATCCCAAGTAAAGAAACCATAAAGAAGTCACCCACCTACAAGAATGCACAGTCTGTGGATTAACCAGTATGTGGGTTAATCTGCATTCGTCATTTTTAAGTAATGACAGGGAAAAAATTAAAATCACATAAATCCTACCTCTTATGATGTTTTATTTCGTGGCGTTCATCCTTGAGGTATTTAAGACATCGATGTCACATCTCAACTCTGATCATCAAAAGGCATCGAAGACGTTGAATTTCTGCTAGCGGCTGTCATTCATCGCTTGGGTGTATGTCCATTAGAGTTTTGGCAGAGAATCCTCCAAATTTTTATTCCTTATTTCCCCAATGCATCGAATTATAAATAGGATCACATCACTGCATTCCCATTATGATGCGTCATTGCATCATTACACAATTTAATTTAAGAAATAGTGTCTCTATTATATAACATTAAAGTGTTGTTATGCTTCATGCTTAATGATCAGGTAATGAGCCTCATTGTTGTTCATCATCGATTCCCTATTGCTACCCCGTAGCCTCACCGTCCACCACTCAAAAATGAGGAAGAAATTAAAATACTTATTTTAAATCATTTTGTTATTTTTCTCAAAAATTCATACAAATAACATTCCACTTGGGCCTTACCTACCAATGTTATATAATTTCTAGTAAAATATCAGTGTTCTGATTTGAACAGTTCCCTCATATTTTTTATCTGAGAAACGGTTCAAATGATAGAAAATCTTGATATCTTATTTATTGAACGTTCTGTAAAAAAAGTTCCAAATTCTCTTCAGATCTCTCCCGACCTCAGAGTCCTGTGTCATCAAATTTCATGTTCCCAAGATAATTCCATATAAAAACAATTACATGGTAATTTCATGAGGTTACATTCTCCCCAACATAGGGATCAATTTCCCCGAAAGGCAAAACAACAACTATGCAAAAACAATGGGTTACTGAGCATGAATCTAATCCTCCCTCTATTGTGTGCTCTCCAAGATATTCTCATGCTACCATCGGAAACACACTAGAGGAATCGACCACCCACAGTGGACATTATCCTATCGATCCTCTATCTCAACTAGGAACTCCACAAACGTCACCCCATCATCAATGCCCAGATCACCCCAGTCAATGGCGTGGGAATGATCATGCACAAACCTCATCAGATGCAACAAATGGAAAGCATAATGCACCTAGTACATTAATGGGGGAATAGCTGGGTGGTACACCACCTTGCCTACTCTGGTCAGGATCATAAATGTTTCCCTGAACCATGGCTATAGCTTGCAGCCCCGACCAAATCTCGGCAATCCTTGTTGGGGAATGACCCAAAGGAATACATAATATCTATCCTCGAACTCCATGGGTCTCTATATCTTATTGTCATAAGAATTCTGCCTACTATGTGTAGTCCTCATCTACTCCTGGATGATCTGAACCGTCTTAGTGGTAGCATGTACTAACTATAGACCCATGATTGTTAACTCCCTAGGTCAATCCTGCATAATGGTGATCTGGAAAGCCACTCGTACAATCCCTAAATTGGTTCCATGATAATTTTTGAGTGATAGATGTTATTATATGAAAACTCAACCAGTGTTAGGTGGTCCTCACAGTAATGAACAAAGTCTAGGACGCAAGCATGAAGCATGTCCTCCATGGTCTGTATGGTTTTCTCTGTATGTCCATCAATCTAGGGATGAAAAGATATCCTCAAATGTAGTTGTGTCTATAATTCTTACTATAATCCCTTCCAAAACCAGAATTTAATGTGGTAGTCATGATCTGAGATGATCGTTGAAGTCACCCTATGAAGCCTCACTAACTCATGTATGTAGAGGCATCCCAATTCCTCTACCAATCCCTACTCCTGGATGGGTAGAAAGTGAGCTGATGGGGTGAGTAAGTCAATGATTACCCAAAAAGAGTCATCACCACTAGATATATATGGTAACCCCATCATTAAGTCTATGTAGATTCCATCCCATATCCACTCTTGTACATCGAGTGGTTGAGTCAAGCCTGCTAGAACCTGGTGCTCAGCCTTCACTTGCTGACTTGTGGGGAATCTTGAAACAAACTCGGCCACTAATTTCTTCATCCCTAGACACCAGTATTCATATTAGAGTTCTTGGTACATCTTCTCCACTCCAGGATGTACTGACAAAGGAGATTTATGAACCTCCCTCAAACCCTCCTCCCGCAACTCCACGGGTACTAAGGTGCACCCTTTGAAAAGTTTTTTGAGCACCCCACCTATCCAAAATCCATTGTGAACCTATCCTGAGAATATCTGAGCATGTAGGGCCTCACAATCCAAATCCCCCAGCTATGCCTCCTAGAATCATTGTAAAATTGTGGGAGTAATTGTCATCGACATGAGGTAATAAGCCTCACCATCATAACCAACAGATATCAGCATCGCAGCTAGCAGCTCTGTCGCCTCAGTTAGCAGCTACAACCCGTTCCTTCTATTGAGTGTGTCTGACACCACGTTCACCTTTCTAGGAGTATAGACTATCTCAAAATAATCATCCTTGAGGAACTCTATCCATAATTGAGGTCTCGTATTCAGGTTCTTTTAGAGAAGATACACCTGATACTCTTGTGGTCGGAGTAAACTATAAACTGTTATACCATCATGTAGTTCCATTACATCATCAAGGCAAAGACCACCACTGCTAACATCAGGTCATGGGTCAGGTAGATCTGCTCAATCTTCCTCAACTGTCATGAGCCTTAGGTGATCACCACATTCTTCTGCATTAGGACATTTACGAGCCCAGTCTCTAATGTGTCGAAGCAAACTACATACCCAATGCCCTTCCCTGGTAGTGTCAAGATGGGGGAACTAGTCAGTCTCTGCCTCTTCTCCTAGAAACTCTATTGTAATTTCTCTTATCATATGAAGGGATATTTCTTCCGTTTGAATGATGTTTATTGTGTTGTTACCCTAGAAAAATCAGGCACAAACCACCAACAGCAACTAGAAAACCACAAGTATCTATATATCTCAATCATGCTCATGTGTTGCTCCCAAGAAAAAACCACCTCTTTCTTTTTTGGATCTACTACAACTCTAGGATCTGAGATAATGTTTCCTAGTAAATGGATCCTGAATCCCAAACTGACTCTTCATAAGAATACCGAATTTTGGTTTTCTTGTTGTGTATCCATGACTACCCGTAGGTGTACAATGTGCTCCTCCACCGATGTTGAGTACACCAATATGTCATCGATGAATACCACGGAACACCAGTCGATATAGGGATAGAAGATATTGTTCATGAAGACCATGAAAACAGTTGGGGAGTTTTTCATGATGAAATTCATCACCATGAACTCATAGTGTCCATACCGGCACTTGAAGGATGTATTTGGAACATCCTCATCTCGTACTAGGAGCTATTGATAACATAATTTGAGGTATATCTTGAGAACCAATTTTATCCCTTCATCTAGTCAAAGACATCATCCATTCTTAGTAGTGGGTACTTGTACTTCATGGTCTCCTAGTTCAGGTATCGAACGTCCATGCACAACCTCAAACACTCATCTCCCTTCTTGGAAAAAATCATAGGGGCTACCCATTGTGAAAAGATGGGCATTATAAACCCATTTTCCTTCAAGTCCTCCAACTATACCCGCAGCTCACAAAGCTCTGTGGGAGCCATTTGATATGCCGGTGTGGATATCAGTGTCGTTCTGGTGAATAGGTCAATACAGAAGTAGACCTCTCTATGAGGATGTAGCCTTGGATCCTCATCAGGGAAAACATCCTCGTACTCGTCCACAACTATAGCAAATCTTTGACTCTTCTCTTCCACTACACTCAAGGTGAGGCTCGCCAACTTGTGAGTGATTGGTTGTACCCTCTTATGAGAGATTTCATCCTACGCTACCACCGTTTCCTTCTCCCCGATGAATGAAAACATGCTTTCATCTCCACAGACACACTCCACTGTATGCCTAAAATAGTCAATCAAAGCATGGACTATAAATAACCAGTCCATACTCAAGATGATGTCATAAGACATCTACGCTGCTTCTAGGATATCCCAACAAAAGATATCTCCACATTGAGTTAGCTCACATTTTCGTCACTAGTGTGTAATCGTAGAATACCCTCTTGTATGTGTCTCTAGCCATAAGGATCGAGCAAACACCTCAACCATATTATTTGATATCCTAATTCGATTCGTGGAAAGGATGGAGTGACTACCACATGTCTATATAAGTTCTGCATATTGGGTGGAGAAGACATAGATCTTACCTCAAATCATCTCTGGAGAACCATGGTCATAAGCCTCTACTGCCTGGAGCTGAGCCCGCCCATGTCTGCATGCTTCCTAAGGTCGGGGTGGACCACTTGGGGGTCATGGAAGTAAAACAACCTGAACTATCTCCCACCACCTTCCTCCCATCCTTCTCCCCTAAAACGCCTTTCTCCCTACAGACCTCCTCACTAGAACCATTGTCGTTGCCTTAGAGACCCCTTGACTATCATCCGGTACTCTGTATGATGGGTCAGGAAGTCGTGATCCCTATGTCCATTCCTACCACACGAGTAGCAATGCATGGCCCCGTGTAACTCCCCATGGCATGGTAGCCTCGCACTTCAGAATATGAGTCCATGGGTCAGCCTCTAAAAGACATGGCCTACTTTGGTGCACGTGTCTATTTCTTGTTTCCTACTAAACACTCTGATGAATGGATTTTGCTGGTAGCTCTAGTTATGGGTGCCTTCTCCACCATGAATCTCTCCATCATAAGGTCTCTCTCTAGTACCTCGTCTTGGGTATGGATGCTGAGAGACACCATTGATGACTTGATCTCCCACTTGATTCCATTATCAAAGTCCTAGGCACTGAATAAAGGTTCTCTCACCATATATGTAGAGTAGCAAGAATTCTATGTGAACGTTACTGAGTACTCAGCCACCGTCATGTTGTCCTACTGTATGTCGTGAAACTCATGAATGCACACAATGTGCAAGTTCACGGGAAAAAACACCTCCCTAAAAGGCCTCTCAAATTCATCCCATGTGAGGGTCACCTCATCGTGAGTGTCAATGGTCAAACTCCACCATTTCCTTTTTGAGCCCTATAGAAGGATCACTGCCAATATCACCATCTGGTTAGGTGTTGTTCATATTAAGCCTAAGACCCATGTCACAGTTTCCATCCATTCCTTAGTGACCTGAGGTACCATCTATCCCCTGAACCTGGAAGGTCTTTTTCTTGGAATATAATGTAGGGAACTAATCCAATGAACACCCTCTTCCGAAACAGCCGGCAGTTGATGTTGAGCATCGGGTGGTTGTAGCACTGGTGCACCACCTAGTGGGGCCATCTATAGAACTACTCCCTATATGAATGCCTCTTCACTAGGTGGGATATCCTCAAGACCATGTATAGGGATCTAGGATGGTCATATACGTGGATGAATCCTAAGGGAGATCAAGATGGACCACAGTTAGAAAGTTATACCTGGTGAGCTGACTCTTATTCCAAATAAGGAGAAACATATGTAACTAGTGTTTTCATGTATTGTACTAAAAATAGAATTCAATGTCATAGTGTATGGATACATTTGTCGTCTCACCAACACTAAACTCCCTGAATCATAAAGTCAAACTTGCAACACTTAACACTATTTTTCCCAAAATAAATCATCAGACTCCTGGTCATTGAAGGTGAACTGACCTCCCTATGATACCACATTGTCATGACATGTCCCCCGGGGACCATGTCATGACTATCCCATGACCACGCCTTAAAGTTCAGGGGCTGGAGACTAGCACCAAAGGCATCAACCTGCATGTCGGATTCATTTTCATGGGTAATTGTATGCACACACCCGCCCAACCACATCCCAACACACTAAAAAGGTGAAACAATTACAACTAAAACAAAGTTGGGTGAAAGTACAACTGAAATTAATTTGTATAGAATACAATCCCAATAGTGAACTGAAAATAGAAAGTACCAAAAGGAAACTCTGATTGTCATCTGTAGAAAACCCCACCTGATCATGAGAGTAGTGAAGCTACTAGAAGTTGAAGTAGAACATCCTATATACCAAGTCCTACTAATCCATGCCTGGTCCTTGGCCACTAAGTCCACTATCGTAGAATCTGTCAGTCTCATCTACCTATGCACCCTTATAGTAGCATAGGTCCTCTACATCAAACACAACACGTGCAGGCAATGCCCCTATAGGGGTGAGAAACACAGTACTCAGTAGGGACCCCAAAACAGAAGGAAAAACCACACATAAATTTCTTATATTAATGAATGAAACACAAGACGGATCACACTGGGTATATTCTAGGTTAGTAATAGTATAATCATCATTCAAATTCTTGAATAACTCGACAACTAAATAACTCCTCCTCCCAATCCTTGTACAACTTATGAACTCCCCCCTATCATGTATTTTTGGCCTGCCTAGTCACAGGGAGGTGATTTCCACTAGCCCTAGATAACTGAGGTACTCATCCTAATCACATACCATGGTGCTTCTATTTCACATAGAGGTACTTCACACTGTGGGTTTTCCATGTCACAGAGAGGAGCTTTCCACTATGCCAAAACTTAACAGTCTTCAGTTCCTAACCAGTTACAGGATTATGTACATAATTCTCTTGGGATAACCACTCCTCATGCCCTTCGTCACCTCTAACCATTCACTAATTTCACCATATAGTGCTCTAGATGATCCACCTCATCGAGAGGGTCCCAAAGCCACAAACAGCTCATCAATCATACACGCAGTTTGCAAGATAGAGCCATTTTAGTAACAGGAGGGACTGATTGTGACTAAGCCTCATCCGACTCAGTCAGAATGACCCATCCAACATAGCTCGGGGTCCGACATACCATGGTTAATATAGATGGACATGACCTGACCCAGTGCAGGTTGAGGTCTATCTGTTTTGACCTGGCAAGTGGGCCAGGAACCATAGGCCTCGCTGGACACAGCCCAGTTGGTCAAGGGTCACGCCTGCCATGTTGCCTAGTGGCTTGGTCGATTCCGGCCCAACATGAAGTGGGTGCAGGTCCAGCCTACTGATACAGGTCAGGCATTTTGTGTTCATGTCCAGCACGATAGTGCGGGTTCGTCCCGATGAGCTGTGGGTTTGGCCCGTAGTGTGGGTCCATCCCGCTGGGCGGTTCTCTTCCCACCTGGTTCAGAAGAGGCCGACCGGCCCACTTTGCTGGATGCAGCTGGATGCTGCGTCTGTCTGACGCCATCACTCTATAGGTTTCCTCAGTGTCCCTCCTATGATTTGGTAGAGCGATCACTTCCAATCGCGTGGTACATGGCTCGGTGTTGGGTCTTCAGCCCTCGGAAATGGTTGAGCAACCACATCTTATGCCCCCAACCGGTGGCTTCTTCCACTGGGTTGCAGCCCTTCCTTCGACGTACCATCATGGAGTGCCGCCACCCACCTGCGACCTCTGCCACTGACCACAAGTTCTGCACCAGTTGTATTTTCTTTATGCCACTGGCACCTACATTATCCGGGGAACATTCTCTCCAACGTGAAGGTCTCAAATCTATCTTACCATCAGTCCAAGAGTATGGCCACAAATAACACCCATGATAGAGGGGCTCAAACCTCGTTCATGTTGGCCCATTCCCTCCAGGTTATAATTTTACAACGCAAGGGTGGTTTGTGGATCTTAATTCAAAGAACATTGATAATTCAATCAAGTATAAAGAACCCCCAAATAAGTCATCATCCCACAAGAATGCTCATTCCACATATGAACCAGCACATGTAGGCCATGTTTCAATGAATTCCTTGATGATCCCATATGTTTCTCGGAGGAGGCATTTGGATGATGGAAATAATCTTTTCTATGTCGATCTTGATGAATCTTTTTCTTACCACACAACTGAGAAACATCCTAGAGGATCCCCCTAAATCACATTTCAAATATTTAATCTTAAAAATCTGGTTGTAGTGGAAGAAAAACTCCTTCCTAGTATATCTATGATGGTCTTAAAGATAGATATATTTTACCATAAATTAATACACATATCATTCCAATTATATATCAAGGATTATTTTGAAGATTATGTGTAGGGTTTACTACTATGTGGCTCCTACATTATTCCTAAAAATATGAAAATACTGATAATAGAATTTACTATGTAGTGCTCTGAAGTCCATAAACTCCTCATCATTAGGGGCTATCATGATTTTTTTATAACCAATGAATTTATCCTTGAAGAAGAGATCATGGATGCTTATTATGGAATCAATTAATTTTTCAGTCACCTGATGGGTAAAATCATCCTTTGGATAGTGACTATTGAGATCTCAAAAGTTAATAAAGACTTAAATCTACCAATTCTTTTTCCTAGCTAGGAATCTTTTGGCATGCCAAATTTGGTAATTTACTTCATTGATGAATCTAGCGTGGATAATATTTTCAAATTTGGCCTCAAACCCAAAACCATGAGAGGGGTTTACTTTTAGGGGTGGCTTCTTGATCCCATAATAACTCACCAGAAGAATACAAATAGTGGATTGTGACTTGAGTGTATAGACCTATCATCTCATCACAGATCCCAGAAGACACATCACATTGCTATATCAAGATGTCCACATAATGAAGATGTTTCTATATGTGCATGGATAAACCAATCAACATCGGTGTCAAATCTACCTTGGTACGATGGTTCATAAGAACCAACCCATAAACGGTGTTAAAGACACCCTATTTGATGGAGGGAGTAGTATCTTCCTAATCATCATCATAATTTGAGGCATTGGAAACAATGGGTGGATATGGTTCTTCTAGAGTGAGAAATTATATGGGAATAATGATGCCCAATTGGGTTGTGGTGGAATATTCACTATAATACTCCCACTCTACTGAAACCACGATTAAATAACCAACCATACCAATTACATAATACCTTCAACCACAATGTCCATGCTTGATGTAAAGAAATGGTGATTGGTCAACCTTTTTCAGTTCAACTCGGCTCGGTGGAACAAAAATGTATGATGTATAATGGTATCTATTGGGAAAACATCTTGATAAAAAAAATAGGGGTTGGGTGTTCTGGTATGATTCCAGCCTAGCCTGTATAAGAGTATTTGGTCATATAATGACATACTTTGAAATTTGGGTTGTATAATTCATTTCCCCTAGAAATGAAAAATAAATTTCCCATGTCTGACGTTGTAGCCTCCAACTGGTGAACCTATAAGATGAATCTATCATCCAAATCTATCCATGGGTAGGGTGAAATGGTGGTTTTCTTGAAATCATTGGCCAAAACCTACTTTTATTCTCCCTTTTAATTGTCAGTGTCCATATAGTGGGCTTTACATGAGTTGAAAGGGTACACATCTTCTTGAAGAATTCCAAATCGACCGTTGATGGAGTAATTGAGGCATTGGTGATACTATGTGGGGACTTTTGCATCTTGGATGGGAGAATACCTACCCATCAATGTTTTTTATGTGATATACTTTGAGAAAAAAATGAATTCTATGTTTTTTACCAAACCACTACACATGGTCTTCAAAATAATGCTACCACATGGTTTTTCCCATTCATGTTATAAATGTGAATCTTAAGGATAGAGGGACTCAGATCTACTTTAGTTAGTCTATGATTTTAGATTCTCAATATAAGGATGAGATTGTTCTGGGAGCCTATGTCAACTTGACAATGATATAAATTCATCACATTCAAATGGATGGTGATGTACAATGGAAATATTTTCTCTGGCATGGTAGATCAATCATCTCCTCCAGAGAGTTAGATGATGACATGAAATTCTTATCACAATAATTTCATAGAATATTAGGTCTCATTGTCATAAAATTTTATTTGAAACTAGATAGAACTTATCAATTCTTTTGTGAGGGTAACTCGTACTTCCTCTATTAGGCGGTGGGAATCAATGATTGAGAGATTTACAGGAACGATGTTGATGAGATCCAGAACATTGTATATCTATGTCAAGTGCACATTTAACCATGAAAACTATTTATATTTGTTAGGACTCCTGATGGACACTACTGGATGAACCACTAGATTTTGACTGGTGCTGGAAACATCTTGATGTTTATCCCTAATTACACCATGAACTACCACTAGACGATTTTCAGCTAGCTAAGGCCTGACTCTAGGATAACATGGACAATAATGTTAATGTCGTGGAAGTTATTCCTGGTCAGTTATAGAGGTATGTGGTAGCAGTGAGTCTAACATAATAGGCTAGGTGGACTATTCATATTTAGTTCAATGTAGAACCAAATGTTCGGTATCAGTTTTACGCCCAAACTGTCTTGCACTAGACTGAAAATTATATTGATTTTCAGTCACTCAGTTAATTCATCGATATTGCCTATTAGGGAGTATTTAGAAGACATTCTAGATATTCCTCATCTTTCTTGACCATGTTGGCATCCATTAGTTCAATAGTCATCATAAATACAAACTCTAGACTATTATCAGAGGAATCGTCTAGTGATGGACTTACCCTAGGAGTGATTTCCATTTTGAGAGGCATGAAATCCCTAATTGTTTAGGAAGAATTTAGAACATACAGGGGACTTTTACAACCCTTTTCACTATAGGTACCTACTATTTTTAGATATGGAAGGCTATGATGAAGACACAAAAGTAACATGTGGAGATGGCGCATCTATATTAGGATGTTCAAGCCTACCCAGATGCAAAGGGATGGTGCTACTGGTACGAGAAACTACCATGTGATCCAACCAATAATCATACATATGATTCCCACAATGGAAACCTACTATAATTCAACAAAAACCTTCACTGTCACTATTAGGATCAGTGGAGATGTCCACTTCCATTGTAGGGATGTGGCCCAACCTTATCACCCCATTATCAATATGGATTTGGATCCAATATTTGAACACATATAATATCATGAAATTATTTCCAATGATTATATGGTATGGTAATTTGATAGGGGGATTAGTGAGATCTCCCTCATGGTGTCTCTTTTACTCTAGATGCTTTATAAGAACCTGCTCCATGGCATTGTAGATGTAAGAAGGTACATGTGCTTATGTGATGGAGTATGTTATGTTTCTTCTATATAATAAGGAAGCATAAATATTTTTACCCTAATTAGTATTTAGGGAAAATTGAGGGTCTGGAGCCATATTATCTCACTTATGCGTTGGTCTGTGATGTTGAATATCATACTTATTTTTCTTTAGGAGAGGCTAATATTGATGGGGATATTTCACTCTATAAGGCTGGGCTTGGTGATTCTCTTTTAGAAATATATCTTACTACTCTAGGGCTTACACTAGAAGAATAACGGTGATTCATAAATTATATGATCTTCATAATGAACGTGGAAGTGTGAATTGATGTGACTACATGTCTTTCTACAAGGATTCCACTAGGTGATGAGACATGTGATTAAAATCACAGAACCCTCCATGGATGTTTTGAGTGATAATGTTAGGTATAATTTTAGTATTGATGTTCCTAGTACACATCGTCAAAAGATAACATTGACATAGTGGAATGTCGAGCGAGTATGTGCGACCCTTCCATGTAATGAAAAACGCTATGATGTGCTCATCTGAAAGTTGATCTAAAATGAATATGTCATGAATAATTGTCTTGCATGCGGTGGAGATGAACATATTAAGAAACTACAGGTGATAGTCTTCCAAACCAATTATGGTGAAATAGTTAACTTATCATACCAGACAAACATGGTCCCTCAAAATTTTTTAATGTGACATCAGAGAATAGATAATTCATTCTACACTAATGTCCCCAAAATGGGTCTGCATTGTGATTTGATGTGGCCCAAATGCTACTAATGATCACCCAACCTAGTTAATTGTTTGATGGTAGGATTTCCAAAATCTTGGGGTCTCTCATATCATCATTACAATAAGGGATATGGATTTCCCTTAGGTTGAATTTCCAATTGTTAACTCTCTTGGGAATCAAGGTGAGTGGTGGAACAAGGTATCCTATCATCTTGGTAGGGAGGTTTATCTTGATGAGTATTCTTAACCACTAAGGCATTGATGTTCTCATCAACACAGTAATTAGGCTTATCAGCTCATGGAATGACCAATGGAGTGGCTTGATCCCGATCCCCATGTGGGTTATCATGCTAATCAGGTTGATAGGGAAACACATAACAAGAAATTTTCCATAAACCCGAGCCTCCACTCTATTTTTTATTCAAGATCATTAGGCTCCACTAGGGTGTTCTATATAAGAAGGAACTCGGGTTTCCTCTGCATATCTAATAGGGGAGGAAATCATCCGATAAAGTTGTTCCATAATCTAGGTTCCAATCAGTAAGGAAATCATATATGATCCTTTTTTGATTTTTGATCTGCATTTACAGGGATACGATAGCTAGTTAGACATGTGTCTTCTACATGCCATTGGGCAGATCCATGGGCTCGATCTATCCATTGATCTTGTAGTGATTTTTACTTGAGGGAAAAAATATGGATGGATCCATGATACAGAGTTCCTCCCTTAGAAGTTGGGTTTGAAAACTTCTATGAGGATCCTCCTAATACTATTAAACTATAGTGGGTAGGTTTTCTCCATTGGATCCTATGCCACTGTCTCCATCCATATGCAAAAAATGGTTATCCATATTGACCATGACTATAACAGAGGGTGTATCTGAAATATCACTGGGTAACTCGGGATTCCATAGGATAGGGATGAATTGGATAGCAGAGTATTGTCTCTATCCTTATATACGCACATGTAAAGACACATATTCAATGATTATTTGGAGCATTATAAAGTGGTATACACATCACTATTCAAGGTTCTGGTAGATATAAGGTGATGTAGGATGATGAGCTACTGATAGTGATGTCAACTCAACAATGAGACAATATTGATCTATTGGGTTAGTGTTATTTTTTCTCTTTTTATGTAAAAATTTCTGCTCACAAGGAATAAAATTCAACACCAAAATGTTCTAGAAAAAGAATGTGACCTGGTCATAGGTGAGGGTATCAGAAATGTCAAAGTCGGAAAAAAATTTGGATAGAACCCCATACAGAAAAGTTCCTCAACTCGAGTATCCCATAATATTTCTTATTCTAAAGCAGGTTATGGCACTTGGTTGGCCCAAGATCCAATCACTGATGGCCAAGGAATTTCTGGTGGCACAGATGTGGATCAGTGCAGAAATGAAGGAACTAGTTGATGAACTACTCTATGACATGATGCATCATTGCATGTTAGTTCATCTATCTGGGAAGTGTCGACCACATCACCACGACCCTATATGATTGGGTGATCACCCCTAACTCATGTAAAGGTATAGAAGAAGAAATATTAAGGGATACTAGTTTCTATTCATCTATCATAATATGTAATAACAATTCATGATCATAGGTAGAGGCAGATAATGAAATTTATTATGAAATGGATGACTGCAGTATAATACCCAGGAAGGGAGACAATTATTCCACCACCTACATGTACCTGTGTAGGTATTTGATAATTTTATATAACTAACCTTCCATGATTGTGAAACTCATCCTTTGGATCCTTCCCCAAACTCTTAGGAAAATAGCTTAGGTGAAGGTTCCCTCATCGAGTCACATTTTTCTTTAGATTTTGAGAAGTGAATTGGATTCAAAACAACATAGAGCTTTTTGGATTCCTTCCATTGGTTGTGAAAGTTCAACCTTTGACCCTTGTATGGTTATTATAGAGTTATAATATCTTCAACATGTGTAGCACATCCATGTGTGTGGGTGAATGAATAACGAGAACCTCTAATTTGGTTAGTTGGGATATGAATAAGACAATTGTATCTATTGTTATTGGTGTGGGTATGATAACCAATTTGATCACTGATAGAGTGGGTAGGACCCCAACACTGATGGGACCCTTTGTGGTGAGAACCTTCATAGTGGAAGGTATTAGATAAGGGAGGACCTTTGCATCAGTAATGAATGGATAGAGTAGGACCTTATAACTGATGGTGTGTGACATGGGTAGAACCTAAATGTCATGAATCAAAAGTACTAGGAGGACCTCTGCATTGTGTGTCGATGAACCGGGTAGGACTCCACATTGATCAATGTTGGTAAAATAAGGATGACCTTCATATCAATTGTAAGAGATGGGAGTGCCCCGATTTGGATATAAATATCGTGGGGCATAAACTAAGGATAAACATTATACTAGAGATTTTCATCACACACCTATCCATAATAGTTGCTAATGATTCTAGGAGAAAATTGAGTCATCCTAACCAATCCATGGCACAATTGAGGCATAAATGAGTCCTTAATTTGTAGTATAAGGGGCATGATATAATGAACCAGTGGTGGACAGAGTCACATGATCTATTGAATAAAATTCCCCATTTTGGCCATCCTACTAAGAATACAACAAAAGTTGTTTTTGAGACATTCATACTAGGTATTATAAAGAAGGGGTGTAGACCACATGTTCCTCGGAAAGGAGGATCCTTTGATGATGGGACTAACGAGGCTTGGTGGGAGTTCATTCTTTTGTCTTCGAGGAGATAGTCATTATTTGGGTGACTCGATCTTCACATACCTCTTCATTACAGATGAGTGCATACTTGGATAACTCTAGTGAGAGGATCCCAAAGAGGCGCATCATTAGAGTGGGTTGTTGGGGCTCCCTATGAAACCCTTGGGTGAGGCGGAGTCCGAAAGGTGAAAAATACCTGAGGTCTTGGAAAACCATATCCCTCATGGGAATGACACATTCTTATTTGCACCATTATATGTCGGCGTCGATATCCCTCCTCCGAATGATCTCTTGGGGTGAGACGGGGCATGGGTGCTCGGTAGATGATGGCGTAGCAGAGGTTTTGGTATAGAGAGGGTCATGTGGTATTTTCACATTGATATATCTCTTTCCTAGGCATCATCAGGCATTGGGTTGTTGGTTTCCTATAGTTATATTTGTGTAAAGCATGAATATTTTTCGATCCATATGAATAAAAGGAAATCAATGTCCAATTCCCCAATAACATCCAATATTACATAGTTTGAGAGAGAGATCTATTATAAATAAGTAACAGGTTCGAATTCCCAACATCTAACTACCCCCAATTACATTGAGTTCCTCATCGATCCAACTATTTTTTTAGTTAGTCCTAGCATTTGAGAGACTGTTTTGGGGACATGATATTCATTTGATGTCTTGAACTATGCTAGTCTCTACATTGAAGATAAGATTTTCAAATTGAGTTCACCATTTATATTTATCATGCATTCACTTGGGTGACCCACCTTGTGTTCTATTATGCGATGGACATCATTGTTACCCTAAATTCATACATTCCAAATTTAGGCGGCATTCGTCATTTTCATTATAGATGTCTTCTCCGTGATCGAAAGGGGATGATGATATGTTGGTTCCTCTATCCATGGAATCCCCACTGTAAATCATATGCTATTATGGGTCTCTATAATAAATTATGAAGTGTTTGTGAAACTCATTCTTGGTGCGATCTCATTTTGAATGCTTGTAAATAATGTTTCTTACATAGAGACATTCAAATCCATCTAAATAGGGAATAATATTTCAGTTATGAGAAAAGTCACATTGGGCATCACTAACACGCCCGGATGATAGAAATATTGGACAAATATAAAGATAATTCTTAAATGTGGATCCTGATTCCTCCCATGATAATGATGAGTTATTTGATTCCATAGTCATATATTTCATGGCTTTCAACTAAATAAACACATGATTATAATGATGTAGGTAACTCAATATGTGAATTTATTCTAAAGTTTTTACCATAGTAATCCCCTGATTAGCATGATGTAGCATCATGAGACAGTTAAAATGTTCAATGAATTTCAGAGAAGGAATGATAACGATCCTAATTACCTTTTGAAATATGATCAATGAGATGTGTACCTATTATTGAACTATAGGAGTGTTTACTGATTGATGGATGAAAACACCTGATAGAGTCATATATGAGAGTTGTGTACCATAATGGGAATATGTCTCACAAGGAAGGTTGATTAGAAAAACATTAGAGGCAGATTAGGGAGGCACATTCCTAATAGGGGGCACAAAGTTTTACTGTTGGTCGGGATAGAAACAAATAAACGATTCCTACATACCTTATTTAGAATACATGGATCTAAAACCACATAATTATATGATATATGTTAAGGGTATTTTTTAGGAAAGCATTCATTTAGTGTTATATCATATGGATTAGTTTTGTGTGGGATTACACATTTATGTTCCTCGATGGTGGTAAGATAATGGATAATGTTGATGGAGCGTACACATAGGATAGGATTGGGTGGATGACATGATTTTATCGGGATGTGGAAGACATCGTATCATTGGGATTGATATGGAAGATTTAATTGGTTGATGGAATGTATGGAGTAGATGGAATGCTATTTTTGGTCCCTAATTTGGCTTACTACATATCTCTATTAGTCATAAATTAAATCTCACCTATTTTGATAAGGGAAGTTGGGGATTACACATGAGGGGGAGGCCCACAGAAGTGAAGAAAATGGTTGGTCTTATTCGTGGAAGCTTCCCAATTATTTTTGAATTGCACATGGAAGATCCCTAGGAGTATGGGTCTGATTTTAGCTTACACATATAGAGGAGACCCTTTGGATGGGGCATGGTGGGGCTTACATATAGGAGATGACCAACAAAATGGATGTTGGATATCATGGTCACTATTAACCTCTATTAAAATTTGATTCATTCTCAGTGTAAGAAAGAAGAGGGATAACTTTACAAGATGTTTGTTTTAAAAAGTATTAATTAAAATGTGATTGTGTGGGATTTAAACATGAAAGATACCCATGGAGGATACTAATATATATGTGTAGGATCTCATTCTATGTGAGAAAGATCTCATTTACATTCCCTCATACACAATGAGTCATTTCAAGGGTGTTTGGGGATTACATGTGGAATATGACTAAGGTGGAATGGTCATACCATGGTGGTATTCCATGAGGGTCACAAATAGCAAATACCATGTTCATTTCATGGGGTGATACTACTGTTTAATGTCATGTGATGAGGACGTTGTTGCGTGTTTGTTTTATGTCGTGCAACATGGACATGGGGGACTAATTCCTCATCCCATAGGATTACATAACTTCTTTTAATAAACTTCAATTAAGGGAATGGCTTTATCCATGATAGGTTTCAATGGTATGGAGGAGTGTTCAGTCACAAAGTCCTTGTTAGTGTCCCTATGATGAGAAAAAGGGGGAATTAGTGAAACTATGCTAAGAAGAAAACGGTATGAAAACACATGACGTAGAGGAATTGGGGACACCTCCTACAAGACCATGAAATTGTCCCAATCAACATTAGAGGGTTTTGCAGAGGAGGTAAACAAAAGGCATAGGAGATTTATTCTAGAGGATCTCATATGTGATTATTTTTATGGACCCATGAAATTAAGCATAATAGAAGGGGTGCACAAAAGAATAGATGTTTTTCTACAAGAGGCTAGGGATTGTACATGATAGGTTTTCACATAATAATAGGCATGTGTACTAGAGGATTATTTTCATGCAAACAAAAATGGGATGAAATAGGCTGGTCGAGGATTACACAACTATGGCCCCACTCAACGGATGAACAAAAGGTAACATTTCACTCAAGATATCCACAATGAAGGTTCTATATATTTCATAATGTCATGGATGATAATTCTTACATAGACCAGAGTATTGTTTTAGTTCTAGAGGATCACCCTAAAGAAGTGGGGGTGAACTTATACATATAGAAGAAATTAAAAGTGATAGTGTAGAAGATTGGGTCATGGAGGAGGTCTTTCATGAAGTGTCTTTTGTAGAAAATCTGTGTGAGAGCACAAGGGCTATATTGATGTCATATTTCATGTGATAGGGTCTTGAACACTATTAGACCTGTTGCATGTGGTGAATTATTCTTGCTCACACGTTCAGTATTAATTTTTAAAGGGCCTCAAGTAATCGATGTGACATACCTCATATCTATATTGAATGTGTCTTCCACGTGTATATCAATTTTTACATGGAATATGATAAATGGGAACGCTTTCCTTTGTGTTCTCATTATGTTCAATCAAGTCATATATTGTCTTTGGTTCACCCAAAAATGAATCTCTTCGGCTTCATGTGGAATTCATCACCAAACCATCATTTTTTATGTGATTGTCCGTATTGATGTTTAAATTATTATTCATTTCATATTAAATAATCTTATAAAAATTAGAAATTACCTTGGGTCTGTTTCAGACATAGTCAAATTTTATTCCCCCTTAATCCTCACTACATCCATTAGGTATATCATGGAATATTTACTGGGTATGGAATATTATTGAATAGTAAAATGTTTGATTTATTTGATAGTTGATTAAAAATAAAACATATTTTTATTTTTATTACTTTTTATTTCTTTATAACTCTGATGAAAAAATTATTGATGACGTTATTCCAATTATATGTTGATATATTTAATAGTTTCATAATCTATTTATATGTATAATGGAGTAATTTTACCTGGTTTCACAACAAGAACATGTCAATTTACTCAAAAGTCCTTTTTTATGTAGTCTCACAAGAATTTCACTGAAATGTCCTGTTATATCTTGGTACATTTCTGATGGATAATGAATGGTAAGAAATGTGCTTCTTCCAAAAAATCATTCATTATCTCAACTGTTAATTACATACAGCGTCTTATTCCAAATAAAACAAATCTATGTTTTCCAATTATTTTAATATTAATATTACATTCATTTGTTTTCCCCACATATATTTTCAACACAAAAAAGCCCTTATGTGCCTACTAAATCATTAAATAAATAGATTGTAGGGTAATAATTTGGGAAACATAGGATTTATTATCTATTATTTTAATATCATTTTCCAGATTTTTATATATATAATGATATGATCATTATCATTACTATTCATTGATACAGTGGATGGTACCTTTATTCAATGAGAATCAACTACCATATTCACCATTCTAGGATAGTAGGGAATCTATAAATAATTATCATTGATTATCTCTAACAGACATTGTTGATTCTTGTTTAACACCTTCAATGTGCATGTACTTTAAAATATGGTTATTATTATATATCTCATCATCTAATAAATATAGATAGTGACTCTAAATTTTCAATGAATATATCACAATTTCTAATGCGAGATCATGTTTTTGGTAGTTCTGATTATGGATCATTATAACAACACAATATTTTATGGAATGAATCTTCTAAAATAAATTAAATTTATTTGATAGCTTATGTTGGACATAACATCGATCTTAAACAAACAGTGATATAATAGTAAATATTAACATAACCATTAGAAAAGTAATATAACCATTATGAATTGTAATATGCCCATTAAAATAATAACTTATCCATTGAAACTATAAATATAATTTACTCATCTCATAAATAAAAATACGATATATTTATATAATGAAATAATTAAATAAATATTTTAAAAATGATAAATTAATTGTTGGTATTTTTCGGACATGAAAATGTTTATTTAATATTTTATAAATAAAATAATAATTTTAAAAAATTTATTTTCATAAACTAGATTCATAAATTAATTACTTTTTTCATTATAATTTTACTATAGTTTTATTTGACCATAATTAATTTTTCAATGTGTTATAAAATCAGTTAAAATATTAAAATCGGTATTTTTTAAATAAAAGATGATTTCATTAATAAATTAATTTTCCCATATTTAGAAAATTATTTTAATAAAATGGATTTCATTTTAGAAATCTACATGTTGAAAAATAGTATGTTTCTTTTTTTTTTAATTTTTCTAAAATATTTTTTTAATGAATCATGAAATTCGATAATTTGCAGTATTTAAGATTATAAATTAAATTCATGATGTTTTGCGTAATTGATGATGTATGAACCAATTATTTAGAACTCACATAAAATATTTAATATAAATAGTCATATTAATCAATACTATTGATTACCTTGATCCATAATAATGATAAGTTAACAATACAATCAATAGTCACCCCTCTAGTTGCCTATAAATAACACCAACAAAAGCCCATTCTATTCAAACCTTTCTAGACAAAAATATTATTTAAATTCTAACCAATTCAATTCCAAATACTCTTACCCACATACCAGACCTTCTTGTCTTGAAAAAAGACAAAATTCATATTTCTAAAGGAGGTTCCAAAAGAGATGATATTCAATAGGTGAAATACTCTTTATTTCTCAATATATTGATTTTAGTTTCTCATTGTACCCTCACCTCACTTATAAAAAGTTTCATGGTAAATCCAGTATCATATATATATTATAATTATAATTTTATTCTTTATAATCCATCATCAATTCACTTCTCAACACTTTTTATTTGAAAATGAAAACATCATCTGTGATGTCCCAATTCACCGCCTTCATGGATAATGAGTTTTCATTTTACATTAATAACTAAAAGGATGGTAATAAAACCTTTATTATTGTTAAGAAATATATTTATAAAATACTATAAGTTATATCAGGTTTTTTAACCAATTTATAAACAGAAATAAAATGACACAACTTCAAGATGGTCAAAAAAATAACAAAATAAATTGATACATTTTAATCAAAAATATATCCAATGAATCATCCTCATACCATATAACCAAATTATTTATGATACCATTTAATTGTATGAAAGAAAATTAATTAAAAATAATTTCACTTAAAGAGGTTTTATTCCTATTTTACAAGAACTCTTTAATATATATATTAGGGAAATAACCATAAAAAATAAAACAAACACTCATCAGACAACAAAATTAAATAGTATAACTCATTGAAATATCTGAAAATGAACATAAAAAATTAAAATAAATATAATATATGATTACTAGGATCGTGATTATGTAATTAATGAATCTAATTTTATTTTCCATGATATCTAGTACAAGCACAGAACACATTTGGACATAAAGTAAGTGTTTCTTGTCTAACTTTTACTTATGGGTGATATATTCCTTATTCAAACATTATAAATTGTGTGTGGGGTAAATTATTACCTTTAATATATCTTATAATTAATATATTTATATTCATGGAATTAAATTTTCCATTTTCTGTTTATCAATTTTATGGAATATACGGTTCAAATATTTAATTATTTTATGTGAATTCATAACCAAATATATATTCATTGGGTTAAACTTATACTCCATTAATTATGTCATTATATGATTATATTTGAAACTAATTTTCATAATCAAATTAATTCTTTACACTTATTTTATGTCAATTTACTCCTAATAAACACAATCAATTGATTTGGTTTATATCCACACTTTCTTCTAAAAATATGCTTTTAAATGTATCATTTTCAATATTTAAAAGGCTTTTTTTACTTATACAGCATGAGGGGACATTACTACCTTCATGATACCATAATTTCTTGAGGAATACTATAAACTTTTACAGGTATATTTTCAATGAAAAGTTTTCTTTTTATAATTACACATCATTTTAAATCAATGATTACAATGTAAAGTGGTATTTCAATAAATAATTTTTTAATGATTTAATTAGAGTATTTTAATCTATGTCAACAACATTTATTATATATTTTACATAATTTATTTTTCTTTATTATGATATCATCTACTATTCTTTATTAAATTTATTATCATCGGTTAGACAAGTTATGTTCCATTTTGTTACCCGTCAACATATTACATTGGATAGTTTATGATTATGTTTAGTTCCAGGGTAATGTTATTTCATAAGATATATTCAATATGAATGCATGTATTGATTATATTTCACCCATTTCATTTGATAAATTCGTTTTACATTATATATAATTATATTTTCCAGCAATAACTCCTTGACTCATCAGTATGACTGTTTAGACAAACTAATTTTGGAATTGGATGATGTTTTACCTGATTATGTATGGTTCCTTTTCTGAAGCCTTCAATATATATTTATGATGACCCTTATTATGAATTACCTAATTATGATATTATTTATTCCAAAAAAAATTTGAATATTCAAAAATTATTATATCAATGTTTATGTTTTATTCTCATGTGATTATTTATATGTAATTATTTGTTCATATTTTATTTCAACCATAATATCATCAGGATTATGATTTAATGGGATGTCTTTTTAGTTATTCACCTTACCATTTTTTTTATAACAATTATGATAGATTTTACTATATTCTAACCATTACTGAGAATATGATATCACACATATATTATTTTTAATTTTCCCAGGATTATAAGATGTATAATATGATTGTCAAGCATGGATAATCTAGGAGAATAAGGGTGTTTAAAATGGAGTTTCTATGTTATATTTCATTTAAATTTTAAATTAATACTTATGTTTGTATCTAGTTTTACAATTATAATAAACTACCTGGTTCTTTGTGTCGTGATCCATTAAACTTAGTAACATTGTAATAATCTAACCACAAACTATGGGAATCTAAGAAAGAGTAATTTACAGTTGGAATCCGAGAAAGATTAGGGGAAAAATTGTAAACCAGATTTTTCGAAAACATAATTTAGGGAAATATAACCCTATTAATGACTTTGAGAATATTTCCAAGGTAATAAAGTGCATGATTTTGATATTAGTTATAAAAAAAATTTAAGTGTTTCACTAATTTTAGAATTTCATAATCTAATATATTGTATGCCATTATTTAGAAATGAACCATAGAGGAAGGAATGGAAATTGTATAATTTCCCTTATTTCATATAGTGACATCCCTCCTATGAATGATAATGATGTTGGAGATGTATTTGAGGCTTGAATGGAGTAACTTATACCATTACAAGGAAACTAAATCCTGTTATGAGAAATATAATTACTCGCATGGGACATATCAATCCACAATGACATGTAACAATGTTAGATTTCTTCATGAAACTACAACCCCCCATCATTAAATGGGACTGAAAACCAATTTGTAGCTAATTAATGTATATGTTCCATTGAAAATATATTTTTCTCATTGGTATGTATTGAATAGAGAATGTTTATCATGATAGTTCTGAGTCTCTTTGGATATGTGGATCAATTATGGTCACTAATTCCAAACACAAAGGAGGAGGAAACATGTTATAATATTTAATGGAAGGAATTTAAGGAAATTATCTTGGGAATACATTTCCCATGTGAATAGTGACTCATATATCGAGATATAATTCTTGAGTTAGAGATAGATATAGAATTAAATCATTACTAAGTAAAAAAGACAACTTTATAAGGTTATAAATTCATTCATCACACTACATATTCCATCCAAAGAGAAATAGTGACTATTTTATTGATTTTATAATGATAATTCTATTAATGTAACTAGTATCCCAATTATTCTCATAAGAGTAGGAAACAGTATCATGTACCGTAAAGATGGAGAACGAATATTCCAATCAAAATTAATTTTATGGGAAGCATGTAAAGAAGAGGTATGATGATTACTCATGAAAAGGAAATAATTAAATGTGAATAAGGGATAAATAGAGTTTAAAACATGAAATAAATGTGGAATGAAACATCATAGAATATGCCTATTAGGAATGTGGATTTGTTATATGTTTGTAGAAAAAGGACCCTATGTGGGTGATTTAAATGGAAATAATGATTTCTATAATATTCAACACTTCATCTCTAAGGATATGGGATGCTACACATATCATTTACATTGATGTTAATGGAAACTGGTTCAGATATTGCCATGGAAACAAGGTTTTGGTTATGAAGTCACAATAGCATTGGATGGTTTTTTAAATGATGTGGTGGTATGTACTTTAATCATCTCTTCAATTTAGTTAAATATGTATTTTATTCTGGATCATCAAATTCATGTATACCTTTCCCATTAAAAAATATATTTCAATTCACCTTAACTGGGGAGCTATAAATCAAAACTACAAGAGAAATCATTATTGCAATAATGATGTTTCCTGAAATTTATTTTATAACCCATAAATGTTCTCTAATTTTATATGTTGTTATTATTTATATATATATATATTATTTTGATATAATCCTTCATATGGACTATATTTTAAAATATGATGAAAAATTTTATTATAAAGAGAAGGTAACTATGTTTCATGATAAAGATATGAAACATTTCATCTATAGAGGGGAGATATCATAATCTGAGTTATATTTGGATCCACCTCTTATATATCATCTAAATTACATTATATGAGAAGAATATTAGATAAAACCCACTAATGAAAAAAGTGATCTTAAAATTTAGGATATACATATTGTAAAGAAATACATTGATTTATTTACAAAGGAATTGCATGGACCTCCTCTAGAATAGGTATATTAGTTTTTTGTTGTCTTAATCCATGTTGAAATACATATATCCACAACTCACTAAAGAATAGCCATATAAGAGTTAATATTTTCAAAAATGCTAGAGGAATGGACTGGTAAGGGATTTATACTACCTTTTGATTAACCATAGGGAGCTCCTATTATTTTCCTTAATAATAAATAAGGATCATTGAGGTTGTGAATTTAATATATATATATAAATGATATTAAAACAATTAACAAGAATATTTTTCGTCAAATTGGTAATTTAATTTTCCAAATTCACAAAGTTCATTATTTTTCAAAGGTTGATCTGAATTTTGGATGTCATAAATTTCATGAAATGAAAGAAGATATTCCAAAGACAGAATTCTAAACAATTTATGTAAATTTTTCATTTACATTAATACTATTTGGACTGACTAATGAACCCTCTATTTTGACAAACTAATGAATAAAAAAATTAAGGAATATGTAGATAATTTTTTGTTGTATTTATATGATGATATTATGCAGTAATCTAAATGATTTGAAAAAATTGAGATCCACTTTAATATTTTTCTATAGGGTCTTATAATAAAATAGTATGATGAAAAGTCTAGAACTATTTAATTTTAGATTATAATAGTTTTTTTTCATATTAATAGTTTCCCAAATGATTGAATGCCAGTTAATCTTGTGAAAGAAAAGGCTTTCTAGGAATGGCCTACTTCGACAAACATAATTGAGGTATGTAGTTTCACCAGTTTCATATGCTAATATCATCATTTTGTTAATAATAACTCCCAAATAGCTAACATGTTAATCCTTCTTACTCATAATTTGATTATGATTATTTGGAAAATGAATTTTAAGAATTATTAGAAGAATTATAGTGGATATTAGTGAATTCTCTGATCTTGACTATATTATTTGGAAATGATGTTTCGATGATTTATAGTGATGTGTCAAGGAAAGGAATTTTTCAGGTCATTATGAATAATTAATGGGTTACTACCAATGCATAAATGTAGTTAAAAACCCATGAATGGAACTATAAAACTCATGAACTTTATTTTGTAGTTATAATGTTTTCATTGAAGATATCAAGACACTAACTCTATAATGAAATATGTGAGATATATATAGATAAAAAGAGATTGATATATATCATATTATAAAATTTATACAACAGTATGAAAGGGTGAGAGCTTGATCTACTCAAGGATTATGATTTTTCAATACATTTCCACCCAGGGATGGAAAATAAGGTAGCATATACTTTAAATAAGAAAGATCATAGAGTTCTAAAATGAGGATTGATAAGGATAAAATGTATATGAATGTAGTAAAGATGGATATGGGAGTCATCTAGGATGTTTAAACATCATAACTTCATCAATTCATTTAAAAATATATTTTTTGGAAAAAATAAAATGGTCTCATTATAAAGATAAGAATCTTCAGAAGAAAATTAAAGCTATGAATGATGTGAAATTGGTAAATTTTGTAAATGATTATGGTATTATTGAAATTTTGGAAGAGGGTTTGTGTTCCCTATATAACTAATCTAAAAATGGAATTATTGGATGATACTCATTGATATAATTTCTCTATATACTCTTCTATCACTCAAATGTATAGAGATTTTAAGGATAATTTATGGTTGGACCAATGAAGAGGGTAACTTCTATTAATTTATCAAGATGATTTGTTTTTTAATAGATGAATGAAGAAAAAAACCTCCTATAGGATTAATTCACCCTCTACAATTCCTACACGAAAATGGGATGACGTTAATCTGGATTTTGTTAATCTGTTAACAAATATCCAATGATCCAATATGGGTAATTATTGATCCACTTACCAAATCGTTAGTTTTACTTTCAATACAGGATGATATTCCAATGGATATCCTTATATGAATCTATAATAATAACTTTATAAGACTTCCTAATGATCCTAGAGAGATTGTGTCTGATCAAGATCAATGTTTTACATGAATTTTATGGAAGAGTTTTAAAAATGTTTCAGATTCATAGATTAATTTGTGCACTGCTTATCATCCTCAAACTGATGGACTTTTTGAAAGAACAATTGCAACATTAGAAGACTTCTCTTTATCATTATCACTTGACATTTAAGGTATATGGGATCATTATTTACCCTTGATATTGACTTTTGTAAAATAATATTTTCTATTCATTTATTCATATGGTTCTATATTATGAATTTTTTGGCATCATATTTCATACACCAACTCATTGAGATGATGTTGGTTGGAGGAAACATATAGGCTCATAACTTAATAAATATAAAACAATAATGGTAAAGACAATAAATGATTATAATAATGTTTATCAATGTATAAAAAGGGTTATGTTGACAACCTGAGAATTGATTTCATGTTTAGTTTGGGAGATCATATATTTCTGAATGTATCTCTATGGAATGTTTTCATAAGGTTCAGTACGAAAGGGAAACAGATCCCCAAGCACATCAAAACATTTGAAATTATATAATTAATTCGATATATGTAATATCATTTGGTAATACTAGTTATCCATTCTAAAGTACAAGATGTGTTCTATATATATTTTTAACGATGTAAATGCTAGGCATAGTTAATGTACTCACATATGAAGATATAGAATTAGAACCTACTTTTTCATTATATGAAGAAAATATAGATATTCATGAAACTAGAGATAAATTATTGATAAATATTATGACTTAATTATTAATAGTTACTTAGATAAGCTATAAAATGGATGAGGAAACATGGAAACATGAGGATGCAGTGAAGAAGAACTGCCCTCATCTATTTAGAAAGTAATAGTAATGAATATTTTGAATATAGATTTTCTCATTGTATGGAATAATATAACCACTTCCCCAATATTTTATGGTATGTTTCTTCTTAAATAAATTTAATTTATTCAATAACTTAAGTTACACACAATACGTAGATTAAAAGAACTGTGAAATACTATTAAATAGTAACATAAATATTAAAATAGTAACTAGACAATTTGGAATATTTATCAATGCGTTATAATATTCAACTAACCTATGAAAGTATAAATAAAATTTTGGATTATCATAAATTATAATATTTAATATTTATATCATTAAATAATTAACTAAATGTTTTAAAAACGATAAATTAAGCATTGGTATTTTTGTGAAATGTAAATGATTATTTGTTATTTTATAATTTTTATAATGACATAAAAAATATATTTTTATAAAATAGATTCATTAATTAATAATTGTTTTTAATTTTAATTATTTTATAAATTTGTTAGACTAAAATTAAATTTTCATGGTTTTTTATTATTAGTTGTAATATTAAAATTAGTGTTTTTAAAATAAATGATGATTTTATTTTAAAATAAATTTTCTCATATATAGAAAATTATTTTCATAAAACCGAGTGAATATTTCAAATTTATACATTGAAAAAATAATATGGAGAATTTTTTAGAGTATCAAATAATAGAATAATTTTTTATTAATAGTGAAATACGGTAATTTATGGCATTTAACATTATAAGTAAAATACATTAATTTTTTAGTTATTTGTGATGTAATAACCCATTATTTCCAACAGACTTGACTTAGTTACTATAAATAGTCACAATATTCAACCCTAATTATTTTTATGATCCCAAATAAAAAAAATGAATAAAATATTAAAAATAAATCCCTCTTCTCCCATATAAATACACCCCTCACTACCCTATTTCCTCACACCATACAAGCTAGGTGGCATGTATAAATTCTACCCAATCCCCTTATGAATCCTCTATCTCATTTCAAATACCTGATGCTCTTATGTAAATAGCAAATCCAGGTGTCTTAAGGAGGTTCCCAATGAGGTGATATTCAATAGGTAAAATCCTCTTTCTTTCTCTTTTAATTATTTCATTATCATATTCCCACATAACCTTCCCTATCCAAAGAGGAATGTTAAATTAAATATCATTAAAATAATTTATTTTTTAATTGATTATCCATCTTCAAATACCTGCCCCTTTCTATTTATTTTAGAAATGAAAACATCATCTATGACATCTTAATTCACTGCCTTCATGGATAATGATTTTTCATTTTACATTACCTTCTTCAAGGATGGTTATAAAAATATAATTATTAAAAAAAATATTTTATATATACATATTATAAGATTATTAGGTTCTATAACCAATATATAAATATAATATTATATAAAATTACACAACTTCATGATGGTCATAATAACCGTCAAAATAAATTAAGACACATTCCTAAACATTACATCTAATAGATCATACCCATACCATACAACACAATGATATATTATATCATTTAAACATATATAAAATCATTATTACTAATTATTTTCACTTCTGATGAAGTTATTCTCACCAGAAAATATCCCCCATATTTATACTCACGGGAAATCACCATAAAACCTTGAAACAGACACTCTAGGAAAAATGAAATTAAACCATATAACTCATATAAATAGCCATAAATTATCATCATGAAATTAAAATAAATAAAATATGTTTTTAATATGTTGTAGAATTATTATTTAAAATATATAATTTTATTATTCTAGACATTTAGAACACATGGAGAACAGTTTCAGATATATGGTAAGGGTATCTCATCTCACTTTTACTTATGTGAGAAATATTTCTTATTCACACCATATTTATTGGGTATGCTGTACATAATTCCATTTAATATATCCTATAATGAATCAATTCATATTTTTGGAATTACAATTTTTATTTTATGATAATTAATATTAAGGGTAATATGGTTTGACTGTTTACATATTTGTAAATTAATTATTAACCAAACATATATATTTTGGTATAAAATTATACTCCTTTGATTATTTCATGCTATGATTATTTATGAAACTAATTTTTAAAATATAATGTTTTATTTACACTTTTATTGTGTGTTTTTATATCTTAAACACGTAATTAATTCATTAGGTTGACACTAACACTTTCTTTTAAGAACAATATTTTAAATGAATGTTTTCCAAATTTGTAAAGCAATGATTCTTCACATATATGGAAAGAGCATATTGTAACACTTTTAAGAGGCCTTGAGGTAATGATGAATCCTTTAAATTTTGACATGGTTATTTTTAAATCATATTTTTTCTTTTAAAATTATAAATCTTGTTAAATAAATGGTTTTAAAGTAATGTGGTATTTCTATCAATAATTTCTCAATGATTTTATTATACTATTTCCATCTATATCAATAACCTCTGTTGGATATTATGCATAATTGAGGTTGATATCGTATATACCATCAACCATTTTATTTGAAATTTTTTCTGGTTTTTTTGGATTTTGATGTTCTATTTGGATATCATTCATCATTTTATACTTGTTGGTTTATGATTATGATTATTTCATAGGGATTTTTTTTCATTTTCCTATTTCAATATGATTTTATATTCTAATAGGGTTTCCAAACATTCATATCATGAAAGAGATGGTAGGGGCATGCTATTGCACCTCAATGAATTGATAGGTCTCATGAGACAAAATAGTTTTGAAAATGGAAGATGTCTTATAGGATTCTGTATGGGGTTTTTGTCGAGGCCTTGATGGTATGTTAATGATGTCGCACATTATGTATTCCATCATTATGAGATTAGTTATTGATAATCTATTTTATTATTTGACTATTCTAATATGCATGGATATGATTTATTCTCATGTGATTATTTATATGTAATTATTTTATTATCTTTTATTCCTACTATATTATGTTATAGATAATGTTTTAATTTCATTTATTTTATTATTAATATGGCCTGATTATTTATATTTTTATAAGTTAGATTTCACTATAATATTTTCCTAACAAATTTATTGAGATCACCCCGTTATTATTTTCTTTTATTTACTAGTATTCCAATATGTATATTATAATTGATATGAGGGGTAATATTATAGGATATGGGTGATTCTAATGTAGCTAATTTGTTTTATTTCATTTAAAGATGTATTGTACTACTTCTTCTTGTATCTCATTTTCTAAATATTATAAACTATTCTATTCATTCAGATCTGATTCCTTATACATAGTTTTAATGTAATAAATTAAAACCCAACTTTGGGAAACTAGGGATGGGGGCTTTATAATCATAATGAATTGTAATGGATTTGATATCATCTAATCACATTTTTTGATTACATAACCAAGATATTCATTAATTTGTTTTTATACATTATATACCCTTATCTAGTTATTGGGATTGTGGTTAAAGATTCAAGGACAATACTCTTTTTTGAGACTTATAAATACTTCCACTAAGAATTCCCTCCAATGATACATTACCTCTATCATTTATAACTAGGATAATGAGATACCTAATCCTAAAACATTTATCTCAAATCATCATTAGTACCTATGTAGTAGAATAATACTATGGATCTTCCTAAAATATTATTTTATTATAAATTTATTACTTTTTATTTACTATTAATGATCCAAAAAATTTACTTCTCTCATGATCCAAATATTTTGACTTGATGAATTCAAAATACACACACTCTAAACTGTGTACACGTTCTCCTTGATTAATTTATTTATCATACTCTTTAGATACTCTTCATGTTACTCTTTCCATTAGAAAATATGTTAATATCCCCAAAAAATATCAACAACATATAATAGGATATATTTATCAATTAAGTCTACAAAAATTCTCTTCACTAGTTCTAAGAATATTTTTTTTGTGTTCTGGTAAATCACAAATGTGTTAATATGAACTCATAAGGTCCATTCACTATATTTAATGGTTCTATTTTAATACCTTATATCTTAATATTAAGTTAATGATATCAAAAATTATTTTTTTCATTATATATGTATTAATCCCCTCAAGGTTGGTTGAACTAATTACCAATCTTTGGTAGTGGTTACTTATTCATTCGAATGATATTTTTGGGAACTTTTTATTTGATAAAAATTATTATTTACACATCAATATACTTTATGAATGAAATTGATGCACTAATTTTTCCTGAACTAAGAATTATGGAAAATTTATCTTAATTAACATTCAGTTTCTTTTTTAACTCTTATAGTTTATCAAGGAAATCTTAAAGGGTCTATTTGATTTAAGTGTTTCTATTCTTACGTGTTACATTGGGAATAGTAGCTCATGATTTGGGGGAAGGATTGGAAATATATTCATACATAAATTTTTAAATTCCTTTTTAATGGTAATATAGTAAATGTTGATTATGTACTTTGACTTATCCATTTTATCATGATATTATTATTCATTTTGTATCATCCACATGTCATTCATGGAATATCAAAAAGATATTCTGATTTATTTTTACATTTGTTTAATATAATGGGACACTGTGGGATATAGAACAATTGTTAATTTTATGATTTTTTTATGGGAGCTCAATATATATTTATTCAATATACACCTAATATAATATCAAATTCCACACAAATGAAGGATTAAAATATTCATTAGAAATATCTTACCATAGATACTAACTGGGGAAGATACCAATACATGGGTTTCCAAGAATGAACCACTAGGTGTTTTCACATATATATCTTCTTCGAAGTATCAAGGTGTTTAGTCAATATTTATAGAAAACCAAAATAATATAAATGAATGTATAAAACATCAATTAACGTAAACATTCACTATAAATTTGTTAAAGTTATGTATAAACTTCATCATCTCTTTCCACAAATTTATGTTCCCACTAGAAAAATTAAAATTAAAAGACTAAAAAATATTTTTTAATAAATTTTTTATAAATAAATAATTCACCTATGTAAAAATTCAAATGAATTTAACTGTTGGATCATTTGTATTTTCATAGTTATCTCTTACTATCATAAATATAAAATTCTATAATACATTATATATTAACAATTATAGTGCCTAGGGTCATTCATATATGATTAGTAAATCATTTTCACGATAAGAAAAATTAGAATAATAAAATTTGAAATGGAATGATTTTTTTCTTCAAAATATTTTGTTTGTTACATTCTAAATTTAATATTTTATTTAAATTTGTTAAAAATGTCATCCTAAAATACTTCATGGTCCTCTTAATACATCTAACCAACCAAGGGTACATATAAGAAAATTATATCACTAAAATATTGTTACATGGATGAAAATTATTTAGGGAACATGAGGTTTGAATAAGTATTTTACCAAATATGATTTTTCCATGAATCAGTTCAGAATATCAATTGGATTTTATTGAACTAGCCACTGAGATGAAGTGAGATTCTGAATCATGGTGAGCCTATAATTATTTTCTGAAATATATTAAATTTATTAAATTAATGTGAATATTGTATTCTTAAATAATTTATAATGACTCTTAAAGGAGTAATTACACCAAACATTTGGGGCTTCTATTGTGTTCTTGGTGTTTGTTTTACCCTAGGAGTTACCTAATCTAAGAGCACGTTAGCTATTCCGGCGAAACACAACTAATATATGACCATTAAATGAATAATATAAATTATATATTTAATTTAATGTATTCACCATGTCATTTTATTGGTAAATAAACAAGCTTCTAGGACCTTTTTTTCAGACAATCTCATCATGCTACAAATTGAGAGAGAGAGTTAGTAGAGAATGTTCTTGGTGAACAACATTGAATCAAAACCAGTATCTATGATCAATGTGCAGTGATATTTGAGTAAATCACTAATGAAAATGATATATATTTCTTATTCATTAGTGTTTGATCCATATTGAGGTAGGATGTTTGTTTTATGTGGATTTATCCTTGAATGATTATTATTATGATGAAGGCAAAACAATCGACCAATGGATTGATTCGTTGATCAATCATATTATTTGATCAATTTTATTTGTTTTGTAATTTGAAAGAAATTAGTTGGTTTATTTATCTCTATTTGTAGTCTTTATTGAATCTTCTCAAGCCTAATCTAGAGATGGTTAAGGTTTGTTCCTCTCTCTTGTTTTAGGGTTTTCTCTCACCATTCTTTATTTAGTCATCAATTGTATCTGTTTTGGGAAATGATTAAATGAAGAAAAGATAAAAAAATTCACCCATTCCTTGGAGAATAAAAATGATATCCAAGATCTGGTTCCGTATCGATGAGATAGTGAAATTTCAATAATGGTGATGATGGATTGAGACCAAAATGGGTACCTACATGTTGGGTTTTATGGCATGTGATGATGATGAAGCATTCCGAAAAGTAATCCTTTTCATAATTGGATTGATGTGTTCCCAAAAGGGGTAATATCCTAGATTGACTAGACCACATCCGTGAACTAATGGTTAGATTGGTGGTGAAACAATATGTGATGGCAGTTTGGGCATTCATGGAGGATGAACCTTAGATTATGGAATGTTCCATCATACAAGACATGTAATTCAAAACAATGTGACATGGAGGCTGTTAGAGAGGTGGAAAAATTTTCCTTATACTGAATAGGATCACATGTCATGTGGTCCCAACCATGCTCCATGAGACCCCTTTCTAGACATCTCGTTGTGAACATGGTGAACATGGCCAAGAATATGGGTGGAGTTACATGCTATGTGTAACACCCCAGGTAAATAAAGAATATGAAATTTTCATATTTATCCATATTTTTGAATAAAATATTAATATGACTTTAAAGGGGACGCTATACTCGATGGCGTACCCAACACTCAACAACGAGTTTCTTGGGAATCTTACGTTGCACTCTAATAATAAAATAATATTATTTTAAATGGTAGTTAACATGTAGCCATTGTATTGGCGATAATGGATAGAAATAACTAAAATATTATTATATATGTTTTTAAATGTTTTTACATTTATCCAATAAAAGATAAAAACTTAAAATACGGAAAGAATTCAATTTTAGGCGTATATGCCCTAGTTTTCACTAAAGGTTCACTTATCGCCTTTTGATGGCGAACCGTCATTTAATATAGTTTTGTTCACTCTTATACATTCTATTAGACCAAATAAAACTCTTCTTTATAATTGGGACATCAAAATTTACTTTGTGTAAATTTTTGGTATCTTTCCAATAAAGTTCATTTTTTAATGAATAGTGTAAAATGTTGTATTTTAATTCAAAACATCTTTTTAATCTAATTTATTTATATGATTAGATTATCTTTTTAATTGGTTTTAAAGTGAAATTAGAATATATTTTACCATTAAATCCAATAGTGGTAATTGGAATTAATTTCACTTTGAAATCAGACTTAAACTAGTGTCAATCTTTTGATACTTATTGTTTCATAAAAACACGCTATTTGCTCTGACGGCGGGAATTAATTATTACATTAATTAATGTGACTTATATGTTTTTAATTTTGTAAAATAGACTTCATTTTTGAATTCGGAATATAAAATATAGCTTAGGGATAATTTTTTGGATTTTTCTGAAAAACTTCAATTTTTGATGAATAGTGAAACCACTAAGTGGTACTTACAAAAACTGATTTTTCGTTTAAATGAAATTTTACCACTTCTGTGTTTTGAATTTCAAAAATCCTACATACATGGTTGTCATTAAGAAGTAAAATGTGGTTCAATGAGATTAAAATAATTTTTTGGTGAATAGTAACTTTTAAGTTCTTAATCGCGATTAGAAGTAATTAGTGTAGTTTAAGGTAAGAATAATGTTTTAATAAAATTAAATGACCTAGACAAATGTCCTACCCTCATTTGATGTGTCATGGCCGACCAAGAAAATCCATGGGTCAACTTGGGGACCCCATGGAGCCACTTTGGTTTGAAAATGACATAAATACCTTTTTAATTAATGTTAAAGTAAAAATGACACAAACATGAGATGTTTTACTAAAACAATTTTTACATGGGGTTATACAAGTCATATTTTTGACTATAAATAGTAATTGGAAATATAAAAATATTTCCTACATCATAGTATTTTTTTCATAATTTTTAGACGTTAAATAAATTAAATTATTTATGAGATTATGATGATGCAGCGATGACCTCATTATTTAACGATTTAAATAAAATGGAAAGATAATGTAATATCTAAGACCTAAACATGTCCAAACCATATTGTATGAGTGTATTTAGAACCCTTATCTCCTTATCCTAGAAATACATCAATTTGGGACCTTTAAA
Source organism: Viscum album (assembly GCA_963277665.1). Lineage (NCBI taxonomy): Eukaryota > Viridiplantae > Streptophyta > Magnoliopsida > Santalales > Viscaceae > Viscum > Viscum album. Next base: position 265,480,312 of record OY728155.1, on the reverse strand, counting down.
ATCCGAAACTCTTTTGAAAATAAAGTAACATTTTGTAACTTTACAAGAGTGCCCCTCCTCTCCTCTTATAAAAGGCCCCCATCTCTACCTCCTTACCCACACTCCCAAAGCCTTTGGATCGGCTAAACCCTGCCCATTTTGTCTCTCCTCTTCCCTCTGTTACTCCTTGAAGCCTCACTTTGGGCAGAAGTCTTCCCAAGGAATCCTTTGAGCTCAAACCAAAGGGAGTTACCCGATTTTAAGGTATTGTCTTCACTTGAGTCCTTTTGTTTTATTTTGCCTCTCCAACCCCCTAAACTCTTTTTATTCATTTATTTTGTAAAAACTACAGTATCTTCAATATACTAGGATGTTGTTATAATAAGTATTCGATCTACACTTACACACACCTACATCTAATGGTTAAAGAACATACTGTTTCCGTGGATGGCGAATTTCTGTCTAACAAAACGATGATTGTTCAACACTCATATAACACCCTAAAAGGTGGCCATTAAGATGTCACTATATTTATATATGATATATAATATGTTTATGTTTTACTTAATCTTCTTTATTTTTCATTTTTGTCTTACCTTTATGGCTTCCATTATGGGTATACGCGATATCTTCATTTTAGGAAGTGCGGACTACCGCCCCCTCAAAGTGATGTGATTCGTTAATGTCATACGTGGGACGTATAAAGTATGGATTTAATGTTATTATATATGATGTTATACTGGAATTATAATATACCTCTATATCATTATTATTTCTTTCCATTAAAGTATGAGATAGAAATGAAAGTAGCGTTCATGTGTACGTACGGCTTACCCTCTCCATGAACGGTGAATTTCATTTCTTATCCCCAAATGTAATGTACTATTATAAGTACATGTATATAATGGATATATATGATGAATGATACATATAAATGATTAATATAATTCTGTAATTAAAATATACATACCTCTCATTTAGTTTTAATTCCATTAATATGACAAAGAAATGAAAGTAGCATTCATGCGTACGTACGGCTTACTGTCTCCATGAACGGTGCATTTCATTTCTTACCTCTAAATGATTATGTGATATTATAAATACATCTATATTCTAGATATATATGATATATATTATATCCAAATCAGGAATTTCATTCTGGATATAAAGAACCTTCGACCACACGAACAACATGTAATTGTAAGAAGTCCACTTTCGACTTAAGAACCAAATATCGACAAAACAAACATTATTAACTTAAATGGTTACATAATGTTTATAAAATGGAAATAAGTGATATAAAAGGAATAATGAACTTGAAAAAGGTTCTTAAGAAAATATAAATTAACTCAAGTTTATTATTCAGGACGTTAAAGAACGATCGAGTCAAGTCGGACCCGAGGTAAGGGATCCTACACCTCTCTTTCTTTTTAAGTACACTCTTTTTTGTCACTTATTTTAAGCTCCTCTTTGTTATGATGGGGGATGTTATTTTATATTCCTCTTGTTTTACATTTTATTTTAATGTGATGAGATACCCTATTTTATCTCATCAATCCATTTTTTGGAAGTTTTAAGTGGCGCCGTTAGGCTGCCGAGTTTTCGTAAGGGACTTTTCATCTCACTTTTATTCCCGTGAGATTTATGCTACATTTTCCAAAATTTAATTTGAGTGGTGTATGTACTGCCCATTAATTTACTCATTGGGTAATATACTTTCTTTTATGAGTATTTACATCAATGTTTTATTGTCCTTCTTTCATGAGGTGTATGTTTCGAAAGATACCCATGTCGGTAAGGGAACCTTTCACCCTCCTCTTTTTAAAAGACTTCTTTTGTTTGGTCTTTTAATTTACATATTGTTATGTTGGGATATGATCTCATATATCCTTATTGATGTAAATTTTATGTCCAAGTGATGAGATACCCTTTTTTGTTATCTCTCATCAACTCTTTTTGATGTGACGTCGTTAGGCTGTCAAGGGAACTTCTTAACCCAATTTCGATTTCTTTGGGTTCAACATGTAGTTATTGAATATGTCATCCTTTGAATATGTGTGAATGACCTTTGATTATTTTACACTTAATATCCACTTATATTTTGTGTATTAGTTTGACACACATAATTATGTAATTGATTTATCCTTAAACCAAGGATATCGTCTTTGTATGGGACTTCGTCTCAATCTCCTTTCGTTGAGGCATATTTTTTTTATACACAACCTTCTTTTATACGGTGTATAAACCAATTTTACTTTTAAGTTTATTCAAAAGGAATCTTTTTTATACGAAGCGTTTACTAAATGAAAAAAGGGAATGTTTCTGTCGTATGTATGCGGCGACAACGACTTCTCCTCCACCGTGACTATTATTTGAGTTTCGGCTTCCTCTACAAGATATACCTTCTTCTTAAAAGAAAAATAAATACCATGTTTTACTTTTCTTTTATTTTGGTATTGAAAATGGTTTTCATAATGTTTTTATTATATCAATGTGTTGTATTGATATCTTTTGATTGAAATGTGGAAATGTTATGTTTCCTTTATGCATGTTTTATGTGATACGATTATTTTATGGTTCTTGGGCATTATTATGAAGACGGTTGGTTCCGTGATAATCTAAGGGCGGGTGAGCCTGATATAGCTCTCCAATGCATTGGTTAACGCGAAGGAGTGAAACGTTAAGGTTTCTCCGAAGAGATTTAGGGAATATACTGTGATGGGTATTCCAAACGTAACCAAGAGGGTTACTCCCTACGTAAGAATGTTATGAATGCCTCAAGTTACCTTTATGTCATATGATTTCTATGATTTATTCATGATTTTATTAGGTATGTTAAAGTGATTATGTTTTATGGGTAAAGTATGATTTCATTCTTATGAATACATGTACTCATGTTTCCTTTCCATATTTTTATATCCCTTACTGAGCTTTTTATGCTCATCCCAAGTTTTTGAAATGTTTTTCACAGGTAAAGGGAAGGGTACATGATGTGATGATAGTGTCAAGGATGTGTCAAGAAATAATCCATGTTTTATTTTAAATATGTTTCTGTTGATGGGAATAATGAATAATGTCTTTTATGTAACCACTTTGTTTAAATGTGGAATGTAATGCAAGTTTCATGATCTAATTCTCTAAAACTCTAAACCTGAAAAGATATTCAATGTGTAATCTTGTAATAACTCAAGATTAAGTAAGGTTTAAGGCTGGGGCCTTATAGTTGGTATCAAACGTTGGTTTAGATAACTTTATAGGTTAGGGTATTCTCTAAGCACAAGTGACATTACCATAATGGTTAGGATTTCAGAAAGAGTCTTAGTTTTAGATAAAGTGAATGAGTGAGTATATCTTAGTGTTTATCTTCCTCATTAGTACATGATGGTTATGTTGATATACTCACACTGACCTTTTTGGTTTTAGTAAATGGCTGGATCTAGCAGGCACCAAAGTGACAATGGGTTTGAAGGAAACTGTGGTGGTTCTCTGATTAAGAGACTGGATGAGATGGGGGATTCAATGAGGAATCTCATGGTTGTTCTAAACCAACTATCAAGGAGTCATGATCAACCACTTCAACCTCGGTGAGTTCTCTAATGCATCATGTATGATATGGCCAACTCGATGTGGAAATTCAGGTAATAATTATTAAGGTAACCATTAGGGTTTATATGATCCTTACTTTTTAGGTAATTATGGGTTACTCTATGATATGATGGAAAATTAAAGGAATGAGATAAACTTGAGGTTAAAATATGTTATGATCATTTTTGAAGATTTTATCTCATTTTGGGGGATGTTTTAAGAATTATGTAGTTTTGGAAAAAGGACAACACGCAGACCGTGTGACAACCCGTCGCGTCGGACAAAGCTGCGGGAATCGAACCCACAACCAAAGTGCGACTGGTATTTATCGCCTACCACTGGACTACGTGAAGTCCCTGGTTAGTTTGACTGATTCTTTTTAGTTAGATGATTTTAGGAATCAAGAGTAAGTTTATTTTGGGTTATCTATGGAAATGATTAACCTATCATGGAGGATATGTGATTAGGTTAATTACTTTTCAATATGAGAATTTAAGAGCAACTGATGTTATTTAGAGATAAAAGTTAATTTATACCTTGGAAGACTATGTGATTAAATCCTTCAAATATTTGGGTTTCAATCTTAGTTTGGTTTACTTTGAAGAATTTTATGGGCAAATTGATTATAGAATGGTCCTCGTTGAACTTTGGGTTTTGTTGGACAAATTTTGGAGATTAAGAATAGATTTTCTTTTTATAAAGGGTTATCCTTTTCTGGATTATCTGATCTTGTACTAACCTTTTTGGTTTTGGTTTTGGTTAAAGTATAAAGACATGGGAAGTATATAGTTCTCTTTGGTGGATTAGGTTATTCTCTAGAAGTTGATTATAGTACTCTTAATGCGAACAAGTCTTCCTAAATACTCATCTTTTGGAAAAAAATATGAGTTTGATTAAGGAATCTAGTAAAAGTTGAAAGTCAACATGATAAGTGATTATGTTTCCTTATGAATAAATTCCTAAATAAAAAGTAACTTAAAACAAAAATTTGTCTATTAACTTTTCCTACTGGGGAATCGAATACCATTTAACCCATCACAAGTTTGTGATTTTCTTGTGGTTAACTTTCTCCTAAACATGTTTTCTATCACTCTCCATCAGAACATGACCCTATGTTTTCTCCTCCATGTCCATGTTTTCATACTTGGAATCCTAGTATGGGTTAACTTGGGTGACCTTTTTACTTATCTTTCTTTATTTTAAAGTGATTGTTTTACCGACTCTTGTTCCGATGTGGGACTTTCAAGGATGTTTCAAAGTTCAATTTTAAAAATTGCGAGGACGCAATTCCCAAAAGGGGGAAGGATGTAACACCCCAGGTAAATAAAGAATATGAAATTTTCATATTTATCCATATTTGTGAATAAAATATTAATATGACTTTAAAGGGGACGCTATGCTCGATGGCGTACCCAACACACAACAACGAGTTTCTTGGGAATCTTACGTTGCACTCTAATAATAAAATAATATTATTTTAAATGGTAGTTAACATGTAGCCGTTTTATTGGCGGGAATGGATATAAATAACTAAAATATGATTGTATATGTTTTTAAATGTTTTTACATTTATCCAATAAAAGATAAAGGATTAAAATACGGAAATAATTCAATTTTAGGCGTATATGCCCTAGTTTTCACTAAAGGTTCACTTATCGCCTTTTGATGGACAACCGTCATTAAATATAGTTTTGTTCACTCTTATATATTCTATTGGACCAAATAAAACTCTTCTTTAGAATCGGGACATCAAAATTTACTTTGTGTAAATTTTTGGTATCTTTCCGATAAAGTTCATTTTTTAATGAATAGTGTAAAATGTTGTATTTTAATTCAAAACTTCTTTTTAATATAATTTATTTATATGATTAGATTATCTTTTGAATTGGTTTTAAAGTGAAATTATAATATATTTTTACCATTAAATCCAATAGTGGTTGTTGGAATTAATTTCACTTTGAAATCAGACTTAAACTAGTGTCAATTTTTGATACTTATTGTTTCATAAAAACACGCTATTTACTCTGACCGCGGGAATTAATTATTAAATTAATTAATGTGACTTATATGTTTTGAATTTTGTAAAATAGACTTCATTTTTGAATTCATAATATCAAATATATCTTAGGGTTAATTTTTGGGATATTTCTGATAAACTTCAATTTTTGATGAATAGTGAAACCACTAAGTGGTACTTACAAAAACTGATTTTTCGTTTAAATGAAATTTTACCACTTCTTTGTTTTGAATTTAAAAAATCTTACATACATGGTTTTCATTAAGAAGTAAAATGTGGTTCAATGAGATTAAAATAATTTTTTGGTGAATAGTAACTTGTAAGTTCTTAATCGCGATTAGAAGTAATTAGTGCAGTTTAAGGTAAAAATAATGTTTTAATAAAATGAAATGACCTAGAAACATGTCCTACCCTAATTGGATGTATCATGGCCGACAAATAAAATCCATGGGTCAACTTTGGGACCCCATGGAGCCACTTTGGTTGGAAAATGACATAAATACCTTTTTATTTAATGTTAAAGTAAAAATGACACAAACATGAGATGTTTTACTAAACAAATATTTATGTGGGGTTATACAAGTCAGAGTTTTGACTATAAATAGTCATTAGAAAGATAAAACTATTTCCTAAATCATAGTATTTTTTTATAATTTTTAGACGTTAAATAAATTAAATTATTTATGACATCATGATGATGCAGCGATGACCTCATTATTTAACAATTCAAATAAAATAGAAAGATAATGTAATATCTAAGACCTAAACATGTACAAAACCTATTGTATGAGTGGATTTAGAACCCTTATCACCTTATACTCGAAATAAATCAATGTGGGACCTTTAAAATCTTAAACTCCTTTGAAAATAAAGTAACATTTTGTAACTTTACAAGAGTGCCCCTCCTCTCCTCTTATAAAAGGCTCCCACCTCTACCTCTTTACCCACACTCCCAAAGCCTTTGGATCTGCCAACCCCTACCCATTTTGTCTCTCCACTTCCCTATATTACTCCTTGAAGCCTCACTTTGGGCATAAGTCTTCCCAAGGAAGCCTTTGAGCTCAAACCAAAGGGAGTTACCCGATTTTAAGGTAATGTCTTCACTTGAGTCCTTTTGTTTGATTTTGCCTCTCCAACCCCCTAAACTCTTTTTATTCATTTATTTTGTAACAACTCCAGTATCTTAAATATACTAGTATGTTTTAATAATAATTATTTGAGCTACACTTACACACACCTACATCTAATGGTTAAAGAACATACTGTTTCCGTGGATGGCGAATTTCTGCCTCACGAAACGATGATTGTTCAACACTCATATAACACCTTCAAAGGTGGCCATTAATATGTCACTATATTTATATATGATATATAATATGTTTATTTTTTACTTAATCTTCTGTATTTTTCATTTGTGTCTTACCTTTATGGCTTCCATTATGGGTATACGCGATATCTTCATTTTAGGAAGTGCGGACTACCGCCCCCTCAAAGTGATGTGATTCGTTAATGCCATACATGGGACATATAAAGGATGAATTTAATGTTATTATATATGATGTTATACTGTAATTATAATATACCTCTATATCATTATTATTTCTTTCCATTAAAGTATGAAATAGAAATGAAAGTAGTGTTCATGCGTACGTACGGCTTACCGTCTCCATGAACGGTGCATTTCATTTCTTATCCCCAAATGTAATGTACTATTACAAGTACATGTATATAATGGATATATATGATGAATGATACATATAAATGATGAATATAATTCTGTAATTAAAATATATATACCTCTAATTTAATTTTAATTCCATTAATATTACAAAGAAATGAAAGTAGCGTTCATGCGTACGTACGGCTTACCGTCTCCATGAACGGTGCATTTCATTTCTTACATCTAAATGATTATGTGATATTATAAATACATTTATATTCTAGATATATATGATATATATGATATCCAAATCAGGAATGTCATTCTGGATATAAAGGACCTTTGACCACACGAACAACATGTAATTGTAAGAAGTCCACTTTCGACTTAAGAACCAAATATCGACAAAACAAACATTATTAACTTAAATGGTTACATAATGTTTATAACATGGAAATAAGTGATATAAAAGGAATAATGAACTTGAAAAATGTTATTAAGAAAATATAAATTAACTCAAGTTTATTATTCAGGACGTTAAATAACGATCGAGTCAAGTCGGACCCGAGGTAAGCGATCATACACCTCTCTTTCTTTTTAAGTACACTATTTTATGTCACTTCTTTTAAGATCCTATTTGTTATGATGGGGGATGTTCTTTTATATTCCTCTTGTTGTACATTTTATTGTAATGTGATGAGATACCCTATTTTATCTCATCAATCCATTTTTTGGAAGTTTTAAGTGGCGCTGTTAGGCTGCCGAGTTTTCGTAAGGGATTTTTCATCTCACTTTTATTCCCGTGAGATTTATGTTACATTTGCCACAATTTCCTTTGAGTGGTGTATGTACTTCCCATTAATTTACTCATTGTGTAATATACTTTCTTTTATGAGTATTTACATCAATTTTGTATTGTCCTTCTTTCACGAGGTGTATTTTTCGAAAGATACCCATGTCTGTAAGGGAACCTTTCACCCTCCTCTTTTTAAAATACTTCTTTTGTTGGGTATTTTAATTTACATATTGTTATGTTGGGATATGATCTCATATATCCTTATTGATGTAAATTTTATGTCCAAGTGATGAGATACCCTTTTTTGTTACCTCTCATCAACTCTTTTTGATGTGACACTGTTAGGCTGTCAAGGGAACTTCTTAACCCAATTTCGATTTCTTTCGGTTCAACATGTAGTTATTGAATATGTCATCCTTTGAATATGTGTGAATGAACTTTGATTATTTTACACTTAATATCCACTTATATTTGGTGTATTTGTTTGACACACATAATTATGTAATTGATTTATCCTTAAACCAAGTATACCGTCTTTGTATGGGACTTCGTCTCAATCTCCTTTCGTTGAGGCATATTTTGTTTTATACACAACCTTATTTTATAAGGTGTATAAACCCCTTTGACTTTTAAGTTTATTCAAAAGGAATATTTTTTATACGAAGCATTTACTAAATGAAAAAAGGGAATGTTTTTGTCGTACGTATGTAGAGACAACGACTTCTCCGCCGCCGTGACTATTATTTGAGTTTCGGCTTCCTCTACAAGATATACCTTCTTCTTAAAAGAAAAATAAATACCATGTTTTAATTTTCTTTTATTTTGGTATTGAAAATGGTTTTCATAATGTTTTTATTATATCAATGTGTTGTATTGATATCTTGTGATTGAAATGTGGAAATGTTATGTTTCCTTTATGCATGTTTTATGTGATACGATTATGTTATGGTTCTTGGGCATTATTATGAAGACGGTTGGTTCTGTGATAATCTAAGGGCGGGTGAGCCTGATATAGCTCTCCAATGCATTGGGTAACGCGAAGGAGTGAAACGTTAAGGTTTCTACGAAGAGATTTAGGGAATATACTGTGATGGGTATTCCAAACGTAACCAAGAGGGTTACTCCCTACGTAAGAATGTTATGAATGCCTCAAGTTACCTTTATATCATATGATTTCTATGATTTATTCATGATTTTATGAGGTATGTTAAAGTGCTTATGTTTTATGGGTAAAGTATGATTTCATTCTTATGTATACATGTACTCATGTTTCCTTTCCATATTTTTATATCCCTTACTGATCTTTTTATGCTCATCCCAAGTTTTTGAAATGTTTTTCACAGGTCAAGGTAAGGGTACATGATTTGATGATAGTGTCAAGGATGTGTCAAGAAAGAATCCATGTTTTATTTTAAATATGTTTCCGTTGATGGGAAGAATGAATACTATCTTTTATGTAACCACTTTGTTTAAATGTGGAATGTAATGCAAGTTTCATGATCTAATTCTCTAAAACTCTAAACCTGAAAAGATCCTCAATGTGTAATCTTGTAATAACTCAAGATTAAGTAAGTTTTAAGGTTGGGGCCTTATACTATGTGGGTTATAACACATGGTTTTTACACAATAATATGAGGATTGGTGTGTATAATCATTACACGCATAGGAGACCATGTGTACCAACACACCATTTGTGGTGGGCCACAATCCATTTTTTCAAATATGGACACATACATGGCCATTGACTATGTTATGTTCATTAAACCCAATGTTGGATAGAAACTTCTTGTTATTCCACAACATGTTATATACTTCTCAAATGAAATCTTGGAGACCTTATCCTTTTCATCAGGGAAACACTAAATTGGTTACCTTCCCTTCATAATATCCATAAATTTTGTTAATAATTGTATCTTGGGCATTAGATGGTGATCTCCTCTAAGGAATATTCATATTAGATAGATTTTTTGTAATACTTCCATGAGTCCCATAGTGATATATTAAATCACCATCCCCATTTCCCCTAGGTTGGGTTCATGATATCTTCTTGAAATACACTATATGGGTTTCGATCCCCTGCTAATTAGGTTAATCTTGATTGAGTAGTTGGTATATGACCTAAAATAGGTTTTTATTCCCATTTGTGTGTTGATCTCTTCAGATGTCTATTGTGTACTTATTTTGTTGAGACCCAACCCACATGACTTTACATGTTGTATTTTATCAATTATATTTGTCTTGTGGAGTTTTTTCTCATTTAATACTGTTATGTAGAATTTTTATAATGAATTTTATGTTTGATTTTCTTTTTTTACCTTACCATGAGATTGTGTGTCTTTTAAGAGTATATGTAGATGTTCTTATTTAATATTTCATTAACATATACCTTAATTGATTTGTCTTTTATTCATGATGATATTTTCCTAGAGATTACATGGTCTCCTATAGGTTATTGTTATACTCACCAATTCCTAGTAATTTCACACAAATTTTGGGTCTTATAAATAATATATTCCTTTTTATGTAGTTATAGTGGGACTATTACCATGTGAAACTTTTTGAGGTATACAAACTAAGGTTTGTTATGATGGATCCATTTATAGATGTCCCTTCATACTTCATTTGTATTAATTCATTTTAGTTTCATTTTTTGGACTTGTAATTGGAAATTTTCATTCTAGTTTTATGATGGTGTATTGTGATAGTGTGATTTTAGATGTATTCAGGAACAATCATTGGTTTCATTACATTTCAGACTCTTATATTCATATATATATGTTATTGTGTTCATTAAAATTAGAATAAGGATTCCCATGTTTGTGATATACATACTCAATTATGGTTTGTATCCCCTATATTTTTGGTGTTGGGATTGAAATTCATTCAACTCAGGCACTGTTGGGATGGGTCATGATAGAGTGGTAATAAAGAACTCTGATATCCCTTAGGGTCAGAGTTTGTGATATTGGTTTTTGTTTTATGGAAATCATGTTATGTGTTTTGAGATTCTATTTTATTCTATGGACTTTAGTGTTAGTTCTAAAACCAATGTATCCATTCACCATGACATGGACAACCTACTTGCCGACTCGGTTCTTGTAGACACTTGTTACAGGGAAAAAATTTGTACATACATCAAATAAAATTGGGTTTTCATTTCCATTTTCAATGTGATTTAGCTCTCTATAAATACTCATTGGTCGGGGTACATGTTGTCTATTTTAGGGCCTATAAAAACATTATTAGATTAGACACAACAAAAATATCATAAATATGTTCCCTTCAATGTTGAGGCTTTGATATAAGGAACTGTTCAGGAGAAGTTAGCTCTGGTGGTACACTTTTCTTACAACCACACATCAATTAGGAGATATTACCAGTTGTAATAATGGATGAGGTTATTATTGTGAGATCACATCATGATTTTCATAAAAAATTAGAAATTATGATCCAATATGCATTTGAAACATTAGTTATCTAAGACTAGATTTGGGTTGTGACTTCAGTCTTTTTTATCACAAGGAAAACTACTGATCAAATGTTGGCCATAATAGTGAGCATTTTATATTTATCAACAAGAATTTGTTGTGTCCTAGTTACCCAATCCTACAATTAGGTGACCCTTTAATGGTTAGTGTTAAAATTTATTTGTAGAGTGGAATCATTTATATCTTTTATAATGGTTGTGTACATCTAGTATCATTTATAGCTTCATTAGGGAAGTAGACTAGGGAGGAGTATTTGAAAAAGTTAATCAATCTCTCTGGAAAGATTGTGGATATGGTTCGTGATCTATTCTTTCGATATAAGATATATAATGTTGTACTAAACTGATAAATCTGATCTACTATCAGAATATTTTTCATTATTACCAATGTTGGGGTTCTAGAGTGTGCTTCAGAGGATAAATGCTTCATTTCTTAGGAGACACTCATAGTTGGAGTTAGAAATGGTCACATTGGAGTTGAGACATCAGCAGTAGGGATATGATGATAGACACAGAGATATGGACTTGTGATACATTTTAGGAAGGGATCTAATTCTAGAGTTTCTTTGGATTTTGTCTTACATGATGGATCTAGTCATCATAGATAGAGGTGGGGTGACTCTAGTGATATTTGATGATATGTTGTACACTATTTCCCAATCCAACATACAACTAATAGAGAGATAGTGGATGATCCATCTTTGTAGTGGACACAGAAATAGAATTATGGTCTTTAGGGTAGTGGAAATGGAAGAGGAGTTGGGATAGTAGTCGGAGTTGTAAAATGTTATGTATTATTATAGCCCCCACCCCCATGTGGACTGTGATAGGGTCAATAAACTTGGGGACATGGGAGAGGAAGCTAGATGAGGTTTTGGATTATGAACTAGAAGCTACGAAGATAATAAAATGTGTGTTTGGTGTCCTTTTTTCATTAACATAATTATTGATACACATGGGTGTAATAGACTCCTTTATTTCCAATTAAATAATTCATGAATTAGTGATCTAGGTTGATCCCATGGCATGATGCATGTACATAGAGACTCCCATTGGGGGATAGATAGATATCCCACACATATGATAATGGATTTACATGATTTTTGTAGGTGATAGTTTTTTGGGATCAAATTATAGTAGTGATGATCCCTTATGATGTTATCATAGGTATATAATAGTTATCTACAGCTTATACCTAGATAGACTATATTATGCAAAGGATTCATTTTTTTTGTATCAATGGGAAGATGTTTTACTTTATGGATGAGAAGTAAACCAAATATGAGAAGGATAAACTCATGCATTGCAGGATGAAAAGTATTACCCATTAGTCATCTAGAATTCACCTTGGTTCCATGGATGCAATGAGTTTTCAGATTCCCACAAAGGTGGTGCAATATGAAGACATCATTCCCAAGGATGATCCATCATTTCCACCCCGCAGAGAGATAGACTTCGGTAATGATCTACACCCAGGAAAATCTCTAATATTTGAACCACCATATCATATCGACCCCCATATCATCATGAGGGGTTTTAATTAAAGGACTTATAGATTAAGGGCTTTTGGAATACACAGTTCTTAACACTGGTCATCCATAATTTTTTTCTCCAAGAATACATATTCGATATTAAGGTTGTGTGTGGATAAAAATCTACTAAACCAAATTTCCATGAAGATAAAATATCCAATTTTGAGGATCAATGAACAAATTAATCAGTTGAAAGGGGAATGATGAATGTCAATGATTATCCATAGATCAGGATATCACCAGTAGTGAGTATGGGTACATAAAATTAAATTCTAATGTCATTATAGTTCCTATGAGTACTTGGTGATTCCATTCACCTTGAAGAACTCTGTAATATTTTTCATGGGACTCTTTAACTCTATATTTAATAATTTCTTAGACTTGGATGTGTTGGTCTTATTTGATTGTATCATAGTGTACATGGATTTTGAGGAAGAGGATGCAAAATAGTTGTGGGTAAACATGGATGTACTCTGACATAACTTGATATATGCTATTCTCGTGAATTAGTAGTTCAAAAACCATGAGTTCCACATTATTGTACAATCTTTCTTAGAAGACAGTATAGTATTGGACATGAAAAGGCTCAAGGTGGTATTATTAGAGGAGCCACCCAAGAGTGTGATGGAGGTAAAAATATTACTTTGCACAGTAGGATACAATTAAAGATTCACGCCTAATTTATCAAATATATTTGTTCCCTTGAAGGCTTTGAATTGAAATGAATGACTTTTCTGGGATAGAGGGGTCTTACCAGGATTTCTAGGATTTGAGGTTGGGATTGATGAGTGGTCCCATTTATATATTTCCAATGGGGGGAGTTGAGTATGTAGTGATATAAGATGCATTAGGAACCAAGACTGGTTGATTCCTGGTGTAGATGAAGGAAGTGATTGCCTAAGGATCATGTCAGTTCAGACCACTTGGAAAAAACAATGCAACCCATTATATATTTTTCATTATTGGAGTATTTTCACTAAAAATGATGTGAAACCACTTCAATAGTGAGTAATTTATTTTCTATTATTACCAATAGTCTCTCATATATATCTTCTCTCAGAATGATCTTACCTAGATATAGAGGTGATTATTTGAGTAACTCCATGATTTTTACTTTGAAATTGTCAACACTCATGGTTAGGGTAAAGTCATAGTAGACACTCTCCATAAGAGATCTAGTTCACATCTATTATGTAGGTATTCAGAGTCGTTGGGCTCATATATTTATTCTTTGTGGATGGGGATGAATCAATGTAACACCATTCAGTGGTTGTTACCCATTCTCTCTGACATGAATTTAGGGACTCGCATCTTGGGGATACCGACTATAAGAACCAACATATATAGATATATAAGGGCCACGATCCTTCATGTTTATGAATTTGGGGAGCATTTCTTTCTTTTTATAAGATTGAAGATGGTACTGGTTTCTTTGGGAGAGTAGGTGAGTATGTTGTTTCATACTTCGCCCTTATAGGTTCATATAAGTGCGGAGAAGATGTAATTGGATCATTTTCATAATTATTGCTAGACTAGAATAATGATATGGGTTCATGAGTATGTCTCTCGATGCCTTAATTTTTAGTATTTAAAGGTTTAACACCATGTTCTATGAGGATTATCTCATTCCATTGAGGTTCTTTAGTGGAAGTGGGATAGGTTATCCTATGACTTTGTGAGGGGCTCACCATATATTTCTAGAAAACATGTTTCCATCTGGGTAATCATAGTCATACTCAATATGTTAGAAAAATTCCATGATATTGGAGATAAGAGGTTAGTATAAATATAAGGACACCCATATGTGTAGGAGAATTTCTAGATCTATAATTTTCCCTTGATGATTGTTTCTAACCATGATTCTCACATCACATTGCAGTTATAGAAGGTACTTATAGATGATTTTGGAAACCAGTTGTGCTTGATCAAGGATATTCAGCCTCATACTAATGACTAAAAATGTGGACTATTTAGGCAATGGAGGCAGTTTTTTTAGAATACGTGTATAACTGTGGATAGAGATTGTGGGATCATTATTATTGGTGGATTTTTCATAAAAAACAATAAACATTACACTATCAATTTTGAACCAATTGATTCTTTTTATAGGTGAAGCAAGATATCACTACAATGACGAACTGATCCAAGAGAGTCAACTCATATTAACATAGAGTTGGTCCAAGACATGAAATAGAAGGTGCATACATCCCAGAGTGGATGAGGAATTCATAGATCTATCAGAAGTCATATGGAGGTAGATGAAATAAGAATTTAGAGTTTGATAAGGGAGACTGTGTTTTCTTTGGGGATTCTCCTCAATATTGGGTGATGAAATTTTTTTGTGGTGGTAATAAATATAAAAAATTCAATGTAACTGTCTAGATTATACATAGATTCAATGAGGTGGAGTACCCCTTGGCTCCACCCCAACTATTCTATTGGGTAGGCAATGGATTCCATGTGTTTTAGTTGAGGAGGTAGGTACATGACATATTGCTTGTTATATATTGGGGAAAGCTAGACATTGAGAATGGAGGAATTATTATTGAGTACCCGATAGATATTGAGGATCAAAAACAGAGGATCCTCAATGTGAATGTGATTTCTTTAGTGTTTGGCTAGTGGGATAATGGGAATCTTCATGAGTATAAATGGGAGAGGGATACCCAGATACAATTTCACTACCCACATCAATTTTATGACCATTTGTCTTAGATTTCAAGGATATACTACCTGAAGACAGGTATAATTTAATGACTCTGATATTCCATTTATTAATTTAGTAAATTTAATGTATTATCTTCATACATAGGTCGTGATAAGAAATGAAATTCTAAATCATAGTGATCGTGGAATTAATTTTTAAAATATATTAAATATATTAAATGCATGGTCAAACATGTATCCTAAAAATGGAATAACTATTAAATGGATGTTGAGATATGAAATATGTGTCTATATTTGAGTTCAAATTGGGGATTTTAACCATGGTGTGACATAACCTTGTGAGAGGAAAATTTTTGGGTTGGTCACCATTGAGGGAAGATCGATAAATGAATAAAATTATTTATTTATTTAAATTAAATTTATTATTTATTAATTAGAATTGGTTAATAATAAAACTAATGTGACCAACTTTCAAGGATAGTTGTATAACCCTAAAAACAAGAGTTAGAGAAATGGATGAGAATGTTCATTGAAAATAACATCAAATTAGATTGAAATTGTCGACCTGTGACAAACATGATTTGAGGATCTCATCGATGATAATGAAACATGTATGTTTTTGTGTCAGTGACTAATCTATCATTATGTAGGAGACTTTAATTGTGGTTTAATCATATTTTGACTATTCCTACATCCTTTTTAAGTCAATCGATGAATGGAATTATTCTATGATCGATCATATTGTGGGTATGGGTTTATTATCATGGAATTTAATAGAAATTGTATATTCTTTTGGATCTTCCTTAGTTGATCAACTGACAACCAATCAAGGCCAATCTAAACATATTTTAGATTCCATATTCTCTTCTGTTTTTTCTAATTCTCCCACCAATCATTGTTAATTCATTATGAGTATCTATTTTTCATAGTTGTTTGACAAATACATGATAAAAAATAGATGGGCACACATTTTTTGGGGAAAAATATTGATATCTCATATCCTAGTTCAGTTTGATGATGGGATTGAGTTGTGATGGTTGTGATGATGGATTGAGATAATATAACAGACCAACATTTATGGTTTTGGGTTCTGAAATAGTGATAACACATGATGAAAATTTATCCCCGTGTTAATTTTATGGCCAGAATTAATCAAATCATTAATATTTGGCTCAGTCTTAAAAAATCAGTGATTTTGGGGAAAGATCTGCAGCTAAAACCAAGGTGATGGGTAGGTGGGTGTATAAAAAGTAGGAACGAAGAATTATGGAATGTTTCATCTTAGATTTCATGTAATCTGTGAATATGCACTATGTGGTCCCTCAATGTGGTTGTTGCGGTTTCTATAGAGTGTTTTGAATCATACACCATGTGGTCCCTAACACACACCTTGTCACCCGTAGCTAGCCAGATTGAACTTTACATTATGTACACACCAATAATATTAGGTTTTATTACATACAATGTGGGTTATGAAACATGTCGTGTAGACACTAATATTTTTTTCAGTGTGTATAGGTGGTACACATCTAAATTATCATTCGACCCCACACTCCATGAACTCGGGCATAGAGGTTGACCCGAGCACAAAACATGTTACATGGGTAGAACCTGATTCTAGTATAATAATACATTTAATTCCAATACAATCCATGAAATTTATTAATGAATTATTGGATCACATTTCCTCTTAATCAGGGACATGTTTTGTGAGGTTACATTCTCTTGATCTTCTCCTTGAGTGTTATTATGAAATCACATCATGTGAATAGTGTGGTGATCCCTTCTAGAGAACATCAGTATTATATATAGTTATTGGACTACTTACAGGAATCCCATGTTAAGATAATCTATCATCTTATTCATTTTTTTACTTGGGGTTATTTATATCATTCTTTCCATCACTATACTTGAGTCGATACTAAACATACCAGGTTAACATATATTTGGTTATTGGTGTACCTCTTGGCATTGGGTTCCATCCCTATCTATTTGTTGAACACATCAGAATTCCAACATGAACATATTATGGTTTTAACCGATGAGAAAGGCATCTTAGTTGGACACCATTATTGAAACTTGACTTGTGGAGCATTTTATCCTTGATGGGTGTTACATGGAACCTTTGAGTAGGAATCTGAGGCACACATTATGGATATGACCCTTCCTTGATAATGTGTGACTACTATGATCATATATATAAATTTGTGTTATATATTCCATTAATATATTATATATTACATTAATATATTCCTATGATGCTATGACATTTATTCTTGATGTAATTTTCATAGTGATTAAAAGTTATCAGACTGGGTATTGTTATCAGAACCCATGGAAGGGATTTTCTGACATTTGTCTTGTTTGATAACAATGACTGAAATTTAATGGAGTCTTATATAGTCTAGGATTAGTTGGATCATAGTAATATAGAGAGGTAAAGATGTTTTTTTATGGTTAAATTGATATTTATTCCTTTCAACTTCATAGGTTGGAATTATTTTCAATTTAATTTGGTGGGCTTGTATTTGGACCTATTATTTAAATTACAATGTTTCCATACTATAATTGGGGATTTTAGATGTTTTCATTCATAAGTATTACAAGTTTCTAATTTAATAATTACATCAACTTTGATATGTTTGTGATTGTATATATATTTTAGGCAATGGGCACACAGGTTTATGATATGAAAACATGGCAATAGTCTCCAAACCTATGCCTATTAGAGGCATGATAGAGGTTGCCGCGGCTTGGGATCCATTGTGAAAAGTCATGAAAATATATTACAAGTGTGAGCATGATAATCATGATCATATAATAAGAAAAATCTCATTATTATAAGAATGTTGACATCTTTTGAAAAAGAAATTGAATATCTGATATGCAAAATAAAGAAACATCATAGAATTGTTTTCAAACCCCAAAAATAAGTTTTGTAAAATATAACATCTTGAACATATATAATATATGTGTTCAAATAATTAATTAATGAATTTGGAAATAAGATAACATGAATTTCACACATATTACACATAATCTTCTACAATATATCACAATGACCAATAAATTTAATAGATATATAATTCTAGGGATATATATTAAAATTTTAATTTTACATAAGAATGTGTACCACATTGAAAATACACTTATATCAATCCCACACATGAAGTAAATCCAAAGAGAAAGTATGTTTTTAATAATGATATAATTTTTTTGATGAATTATAAACGGATGTTCCTACATAAAATATGGAAAAAATATATTTAGATAACTTTTTTGAAAGTAATTTATCACATTTTATAGATTGGATATGAAAAAACACAAGTGGAATCAATGTGTAATTTTAGAGCATAATATATTTTTCAAAAATAATTGTACAATATGTTGAAATAATATCAACAAAGTCGATGTATTCATTTTACATGGAAAATAAAATTTAATAATAGTGAAATAAATTTTTTAAGGATCTTGATAATAATCATTATAAAATTTTTGGGAAATGGAGAAAACCTAAAAGAATGTTTCATGTTTTAGATTTACCAATACAATAAGTCACATTATATTCTGTAACATCTATGACTAATGTATAATAAAATATTAATTATAAAATAATGGATCTAATAGTAAATTAAATTCATATGTATATATAAATATTTATTAATTAAAATATTTATATTTTCTTTATGAATGTTCTTTGTTAATGGTGATGTGGTTTACTGTTACAATGTATTTGTACATATTTAATATTTTTTTGATCTCATTATATTGAGAATATTAAATTTATAAATTAGTGAAATTAATTATAGAATCTTAAAAATTCATATTATTATATTTTTATATATTATAAATAATATATTCTAACTATAAATGAAGGAGACGATCAGTAATGTTGGGATAACATCCCCTTAGGCTGTTAATCGGCCATTAATAGGACATTGTTAAACAAGAATGAGAGATGTGCATAATTTATAAAAATACTGTAAGTAATATTTTTATCGGATAATGAGACCATTAATATCAAGAAAACATAATTAAGATAACTTAATAATCTATGCATTAAAAAAGAATAGAAGCATAAAATAATATAAGATGAGTAGTTAATGGAACAAATAATGGAATCTCACCACTTTCTTCAAGTTGTTGATTTTCAATGATACTTAATGCATGGAAGGATTAGAGTTGTTTGATATTAAAAAAATCCATATGCTTCAAATGAAAAATAGGTTGAGGTTTTTTGGAAAATATTTGACTATTATATTCTTTGAAAATGACTTTCCCAGAGAAGGGTAAGGGTATATTCATAGTTTTTGTAAGGGGGTTTTAGGGTCTAAATATTGAATAAATTATTATTTGTAGTGTAAAAAATCTATCGTGATATATTTCTCCTGATAAGTAATATATTATGTAAATTATATGTTTTTTGGTCTTTATAATCCCTTTAAAATAATATATTTTTATATTATATAAAATTAATGTAGAAACAAATGAAAATACACTTTTATTGGAATACTTTGTATTTTTAATTATTGGAAATTATATATTTTTTGGATTTAAAAATTATTTTTATTATTTTCAAATTATTATTTTATATCATTAGGTTAATTTTGAGTCTATATAACCATTTAATGATTTATTAGTTCATTATTACATCAATATTATATTGTTAAATATGGATTATTTAGAAAACATTATCTTCACTATTCCTGAAAAAATGTTTTTAAAATATTGCAAAAAAATAACCTAAATAAAATTTGTACTCATTTCTTTTAAAAATAAAAATAATTTTATTAAAAAATTTATAAAAAATATATATATAATTAATTCCGTAAAAACAATATTTTAATGAAATATATTGAATTAAAATTTATCAAAAATACACTAATACATTATTTGAAATTTGGATTTTAATATTTGTTTAATCGTATTATAAAATTTATATTTTTTTGGTTTTATTTAAATTTTATTTACAATTCATTAAAATATTTTATTTTTTTATTTTACAAATTTAATGTTAATATTTTAATGCAAATGATGAGGTTACTATTCTTAACATAAATGTTACGATTCCAAGCTATCTAGTTATTATTTCAATTTTGAAATATTTTTATAATTATAATTATCAACACTTTTATCTTTATCCATCATTCAAATTAACTCTTTTCATGATTATATATTATTAATTTTCAAAATTTTGATTAATTTCTCTCTTTTTTGTGTTTTTGGAATATTATTTTTGGATGTAATAAGTCATAGATATAAAAATGATAAAAAATTTCTATTCTATTTCTGTTAATATTTTTTTTTCCCATTGTATTACATTGAATGTTAACTATTATAGTTGTTCTATTAATACAATATATTAAATTATTATAAGAATCTGATTTTTGGTTAGTATTATGGATTTTTTTATGATACTATATTCCTAATTATGATTCACATAAATTTGTTTAAATAAAAAAATTGACATAACTAAAAGTCTATTCCATTATAATCCATATCCATTTGGGGCCACCATGAATCCATCTTCTTCTATATCCTTTTCCCTAATTAATGGAAATGAAAATAGGTTGATATATTATAACTCTATAATGAAAGGATCTATAAAATAAATTACATTTATTTAGTTTTTTTATAACCAATCATATGATGAATGTCCCATTATTTTGGGTGGTTCCCATAATTTCCATGATTCGTGAAATAAGTCAAGAAGATTATCGGTGGGCATGAGCACCAAGGTGACTCCTTTTATTCTCATTTCCTCCATCAGTTATGATTACATTGAATTTAAGACTGTTTAAATGATAATTATAACTCATATGATTTCATAAAAAAATATATGGTTTTAAATTAATAACCCAGTTGTTCCCTAGGTATTAAATTCACCTACATAAATGATTTCTTGATAATCTAGTAATGATAGTTAATTATTTTTCAATATAGGAAATCACATTAACCACTTTCATATTTTAATTGTTATAATCAGACACATGTCTCAAAATTGTTTCAATATCCAACATTACCTATTCAGATTCATAAGTCATCTAGAATATATAAATAAAAAATAAGTTCTATAGATTGTAGTTTGCCTACATTGTTTGGTAGGGGATGTCTTCATGATGCTCATTTAGAAGAAAATATGAAGGCTTATTAAAGTATTTAGTATAAAATATTTCATGATCTAGGGTATTTATGAAGAGTATCAATTTATTTTTGAAATATTTGGATCATATTACTTTGATATTAGAACATTGCAAGACTATTTTACCTCTTCATTTATGAACATGGGAATTGATGACCCAACTATAGGCTATTATCAGAATAAAATATTATTGAGATGTATTATGAATGAAATTTGGAACTACTATAAGAATGAGGATGAAATTCATTGTTTCTAAAATACTATACTTATTCTAATGTGTTAACGTCATCATCTATGCCATTATATTAGAGCATAAAATAACATCTTCCAACCATTGTACAATTATTATAAACACTTAAAATAATCAAGGGTAATTAATATAAATTTGTAGTGTTTCAATATCATCTTATACATTTTATATTCATATGTACATTAGTTTGTATTTGTTATTATATATATTCAAGGACTATATGATACCTACCTACTAAGTGATGATGTTTAAAATAGTTTCATTTTTACTCCACATGCAATTGCAGCTTTTAATTCGTTAATAGAGAGATGGATTGATAATGAAAAAATCTCCATGGATCATTTAAATATAAAATAGACCATGTTTTAATGTTTTTTTAATAGAAAAATATAGGACCCTATATGATCTATAAAAATCACTGAAGAATATTCTCTTATTTATTCATTGGTGTTCCCATATTGTGGTTGCAACAAGATATAAAATTTATGATATGTTTATTCAAATGAAAAATACCAATGAATATTTGATTATTGGATTTACCATGTCATATTGAAGATGATTTAATTCCACTCATTCTTGAAAAGTATTTTTTTTAACCAGTTTTCATCTCCCATCCTTGGATTCCATTTTGGAATCATGATACATAGTGTAGTCAATAAGTAATAAAAAGAGTATATATTAAACCAATTCCAAAGGTTTATTGTGATGATCGTATAATAGTCATATTTCTTACTCTTTCTTCTAATATTTAGATTGAATCAATATTTTAATAATTTCATTAAATTTTAATTTTTCTTTTTCCATAATATAAAACTATTAGTAGTCCATTATTGTTGGCGTTAGATATGTTATTTGTGTTTTTCCCAGACTGTTTAGTTTGATATAATCTAATATCATTGGATGATTTGTTTCCTAATTTTGGTTAATATCCCCTAATTATTACATTTTGAACCCAATTTAATATTTCACATGGTAGGAATAATTTCCCTTGAAAACCCCACATTTAATTTTCTTAACATCTCATATTCACGATTGAATTATAAAATTTTTACTCATGTGAGATTATATCATCCTCTTTGAGTTATTGGAGGAAAATAAACAAGGCCCCACTATTCCCTTAATCTTTAATAGAATTCCTCTTAGTGTATGGTAAATGAATTTTTTATGAACACCATGATCAAGAGTACATCTCTATTGTTTGGTGTACCCACCATCTTTATAAATAGTGGTTAAAACTGCATTTCAAAAATATATTTCCTTATCATGTTAATTGGTTTTAATGTCATGCACTCTATTAATTATGGTTCTATATTCAATAAAATTTAATAATCTAATAGATTAATTGAAAACCATATTCACATTCGTTTTTGAGAGATATGAGAAATTATTATCCTCTGAACATATACCTAGGGACGATTCATAATAATCCATGATAGATTCCTTATTAGTTAATATTTTTGGCTAATAATCCCTATAAGACTCCACATGAACCCTTCAATAGTCGCATAGAATTGATTTATGAATTGATATATTGATATTTTATATAGTTGATTATATAGAATAATATCACAATGAGATAGGTGGGTCATGAAATAAGAGAAACCATGATTTTGATTCTTCTAAAACAACTCTAATATTTGAAAATAATGACTTCCATGGGGAATTTGGAGGTAACAATAACCCAATCCTTATTGGTTTTGCTGGATTTTATTTTACTACTATAGAATGTTGGATCTGATGTCGGTTTTATCATCGTAAGGGTAGTGGTAGTGTTCATAATGACATTATCCCTATAATACGGGGTAAATCCTATTATGATGTTAAAGAAGAAACTATTATGAACTTATTGTCCTATTATGCCTCTATTAAATTATGAGGAACAATTATAACCTATTTTGGTTTGGTAATTATTTTTATTTAAGGTATCACTATAACTGTAGGCTTTCATTTCTATAGATAGGAACCCAATAGCAACATTTCGGTAACCTGATACATGATTCATTCAATGGATTTATCCCACCAAGTACACCGCTTTTGGTCCTTGTGAGTTATAGTATTCTAAAAAAGAGACCAATTTTATATATGGATATTTGGTCTAAGAACAGTGGTGAAGTGATTTCATTACATGTTACATTCCTCATTGTACTTGGTTGGCCTATGGTTTGGGTGAAATAGAGATCTATATATTTCCCCCACTAATTGATATGTATATTGGATATGGAATAAATAACTATATATAAAAATTATTTACATAAATGATTCATGTATTTTATAGATAGTTTCATTACTCCCTTGACTTAGGGATCTGTTCCATAGAGAAGGAATTCAGTCCGACTTTCTGAAATAACTCATTTGTCACTATGACATGGATAGATTACTCCGTTTACGATATATATTTTCTCATTATGTTTTAGAGATTCATCCATTGGTGCATTGAAATAAAAATATGGACTCAATTTTTTTGCATTTAGTACATTATATTCAATATTGGGTATGATATTAAAATTGAAATATATTATGTACTTGGCTATCTCATCCTATATGGCCATATAATTCATATTTTCTACTATATGGGGTTTTATAACATGATTTGACTATAATTATTGTTTCTATGTTTCCCTATCGCAATGAGTGAGATCATATAGAAACTCTTATTTTTTCAATGGTTGAATGGTCTAGGGGAGACAAATATGATCTCATATTCCATATATAATATTTTGATTAGGATGAGATGTCTATATTTAGAGATGAGTATCTAGATGTAGTTCACCATAATTTCTTAAGAGATTTTCAGTATGAGTGTAATGATAGTGAAAATTTAAATTGGGAAAGGCCAATTTAATTTTAAATTAATTCATTATTTTAAGGCACTTCAATACAAGAACCAATAGGAGAGATTCTATGGATGATAGTTAATATTAACTGATGATGAGGACCTTCATTTTTTGTTTTATTCACCCTTTGAGGAAGAAAATCAAAAAATTATTCCATAGGTAGGACCTTCAGGGTTAGTGAAATTGATTTCATAGGGAGGAATCCCATTTCAAATAGTAGATATTTTTTAGAATGGCTATTATAAGCATTCCAATTGACCATCATGCTTCAAGGTGGACATTCTAAACCTATACTATGGGTAGTACCCACAAGGTTTTTTGTTGTTATAGTACATAGGGGAACTATGGGGATATGATATTTTTTGTATTGGGGAGTACCTCCATAAAATAATATCTAGGTAAAACTTATAGAGATACTAATTATTGATCTATAGGGTGGATCACTACTGACTGATTGAAAATTAATTTTTTATTAAAAAAGGTTGTTGAAACCAACCCATGACATGAAAAACAAGTGACACATCTTAGGGTCCTAAAGTGATGAAGACTGAGGGAATACCATAGAATAATGTATTTATAATGAACTAGGAGGGAACCCAAACATGAGTAGATGGTAATATGGACACCTCCCCAACCCCCTCTTAATAAAACAATTGCTACAGAGTTTCCTTTTCTCCAAATAGGCCTAATAGATACCTGAGGATCCATATCACTTTTCCACCCTCAAACAAGATACACAAGGTATTTGTTTGAATCAATATTCCCATGTAAAATTATCATCATAACCTCTATATCATATTCTACTTATTTGACAAGAATAATAATCCTTTTTCATAATAAAAAGACTACGTGAGGTGCTCTCACATCTGCCCCCAAGCAGTTTCCCAGGCTAAAAAATGTGCTAAAGTCTTAAATGATCAACCCTCTATGAAATATGATTATACCACCTCCCTTTATCTACACATTTGTAAAAGAACCATCCATTTTTTATTTTAATCCATTACTATAATGGTTCCATTTCAGACACCACCCTCGGTAACTCGCCACTACAATTGGTCTTTTGAGAATGCTACAAAAAGGGTGGGAACGTTTTCCATCATTGAGTAATGAGAATAGCTCTATTAACAAGGATCTTGCTATAAACTGTATTTATATCATTGAATGATGCTATACCATTCTAGATTGATTCCTTGCATCCCATTTGGTCTAGAAAAAATAAGTAATGAGGATGATGTGAAATTTCCTCTCCATGTCCTATTGATTCAACCTATTAAACATGTTGTCGATCTACTCATGCATGGAATCATCATCATTAATAATACTATTATTGTGGTTCATTCAACCCCAAATGAATCACGCTCATTCAATCATAAATAAAAAGTGAATTATAGATTCAAAGCTCATGTATTCACGAAACTAGCATCTCGATTATATAGAAATATCCTTCTTTCTGGATATTATCATTTGTTGGAATAGCATGATTCCTCAACCTCCAAACAATAAATTACATTTATGATGGAACTTCACTTCACCAAAGATTAGCAGCATGAATCTCACATTCACTATCTACAAGCAGTATCACTCCGTAGTCACGCCCATAAAACCTATCAGAACTCAATCCTCTAAAGCATCATTTATCATTCACTTCATTGAGGACAGCATTATCAAAAAATGCCTTCATCTCACTACTCTGGATCACAACCATCAACATAGGGTACCTTTTGGCCTCCCTGAAGTTCATTTAGGAATTAGGAATCCTACGAGAATATATTATCACAACTACAACAAAAATATCATTCACTAATAGATACTGATCCATGAAATTATTAGTTTTATGACATAATATGATAAATAACTTAAATATTTTTAATATTATTAACTGCGGGAATATAATATTACTTTATGATTTTATATTTCTAATAAATATATTTCTTAAGGACCTCTATTTTATGATCATAAATAGAAACTAAACACATATGGGATAAAATGAAGTGTTAAAAACCCCTCATGAGTTGTAGAAATCCTAGGAGTCTCCTCAAATATCATAAAGATATGCCTATGAGTTGGAGTCCTCAATGTATTATTCAAGAGATAGGGTAGTGTGGAATTATTGAGAATAAAAGCCAAAATGAGGATTTCTTGGATAAATAGAAGATAGTATATGGAATGTGAATAAATATATTCAACTCCATTATATAGGATATATAAGTTTTTAAAATCTCTACATGTGGAGGATCCTAAAATAGTTATTCATGTACATAATAGAAAATATATTCATCATCAATAATTATATATAGGAGATTTGGTGGGATTATATTCTATACAGACTCTCATGATACACCTCTAGAGTCAATATAGAGTCCTTCATATGACATTCTTAGAAAAATAACTCAAAATATATTCAACCTGTACTAGGTTAGTGAGTGGTTCATTTTTGTCTAAGTGTATGAATTGTTAATCATTACCATGGTGTATATTCTATAATGGACCAGACCACTCCAGTATATTTCATTGAAAAAATATGTTTTTTGAAGTGTTCTATGAGGTCACTGTGACTCATTTCAAGAGATTACTAGTTTTTACTATTTTCAAAGGTGGTTCCTGATAGTGACTCGAACCAATGATTCAGAATAGTGAGTCATATAAGTTTCACACATAGATGAATCACCCTAAATTATTGACACCGACAGCTAGCATAGGTAACTTGCATAGTTATCTTGACATTGATATCTTGCAAATGGTGATGTTCAATGGTAGTTTTCTGCTGGTATCTTTTCATCATTGACTAGTAACAGTATCATTCCCCCATTGGCCCACAAACAGTTACTCGCACTGGTATCTTTCTACTGGTGACTCGCACCAGTGTATTTTCTCTGGTCCCACACACCAGTGACTATCGATGGTGACTCACATAAAGGTAAATAATTTATAACGGTTGTTCAAAATTCATATTTTCTAATTTTTTTAAGTTTCTCCCCTTTAAAATTTTCTTTGATGTGAAATTAATTTATTACCACCTTTAATGGTTTCTGAACCCCTTTTAAATCATATATATATTATAAAACATGGAAGCATCTTTTTACTTTAGAAACATGTGGTCATATTCAAGATCCACTATTAATAGATTTTTAAACAATTATTTCTTCTGACTTGGGATATGGACATTCCAAGGATGAGATCTCCTCTTTTTGGAGTACTTATATTTATATGGGTTCACCATGAACCTTTCTTCCCTAATGATTTGTGGATTGCGCTATAGCTTTTGGATCACATTTCCCTAGATCATTCTTAGGCTTCATTCTCACCCCCTGCTTTTCCAAAATAAGGAAATGTGATCACTTCTTCTTCTTATTTGAGATCCCTTTATATCTATTATTTGTTTATCGTGCTGGGTAGGATTACTAATGTTTCCATGTGGAGATAGTCTAATTCAAACTAAAGGAATATAATTAAATCAGGTTTAATCTAATAAATAGGTCACTTGGGGAAATTGAAGAATTATTTTATTTTATTTTATTGTTGTGTTTTTTATGATATTTTCCTACTAAAAATCAGGGTTATTAGGGGTCCTTGTATGTAGACAAGATATTCATTGGATGTATTTTACTTTTTTACTTGACTATATTATATATGTAAATTTTTAACAACATACACCCATCTACAAATTGGATGCCCTATGATAAAACTGTATATGATAACCCCAGGAGTTAACAATCGTTATTGAGTAAGGGATTCCTTATTAAATCTGAATATAATTTCCTTGGTTCATATAATGATGTGTTGTGTGTGGGGTTGTTTTGAATTTTGTTATTGTGGGGTCATAGGAATGGTCATGTGATATGGGGTGGATCATGTGGTAAAATGGATCTCAAGTTGAGATATTGTTTTTTGTGGAATGGATGATATTTTTTATGCAACATGGTTACTGATGAGTTGAGCTATGTTTGTTTTGGTGGGTGTTTTGGGGTGGTGTGGTTATGTAGTGGGGCTACAAGGAATGATTATGATGAGTTGATTCGTTTGTTGAGGTAGTATGTTAGGGGTTGGTTTTCTAGAGAGGATATTTCAGGAGGAATGATAGTGATGAATGATGATGGAATTGGTTGGTATGGGTGGTTACCTATTTATAGCATGTATTACGATGTGTATTATTATGAAGTGTGTAAATTTTTCAGGATATTTTCCTTCTGAAATGAACATAGTGGTTTTGACTGGTTCTTTGTTTTTTGGTTTTCTTTTGTGCTAGGTAGTTTCCTGGGTAGTGATGAAAGGGATAAATAAATTTTCTAATAAATAATGAGAAATAGATAAATTAATTTTTTGGGGATATGATTGAGTTTATGTATTATTTGGTGATTGAACATTTTAGAGGTAGCATCAAAGGGATTTTTGTGATTTGATTGTTTGTTTAGAACCCATTGTTTGGGCTGAGTTCTCGGAAATATATATACTTAAATATTTTATTCTGATTTCAATATACACCCCACCATTATAGTGAACTATGTGTCGAACACCCCCATCGTCACATGGGATAATTTCTTTCCCAAAAATCCTAGTAGGATGATGGATGGATGGCGACCCATTCTTCCATACTCCCAATTCTCGGTGGTGAAAGCTTGTGACCCTTCGAGCAAGTTTTGTCCTGTGAGGCCAAGGTCTTTACGGACCAGTTTTACCTTCAAAGGAGTTTTTGAGATAATGCTTGGTTTTTTTACAAGTGTATGGGAGCGAGCATTGGTGTTGCTGTGGCCCAAGAGTTAGGAGACGTGATGTGATATGCTTCATTTTCCTAGGTGATAGGACTAGCTATAAGGCTATGTGTCTATGGGTTGGATGTGACATGATTCATTTTCCCAGTTGATAGGATTATATATGAGGCCCGTGTGTGAGTGGGTGGTTTGTGACATGGTTATTTCAGAAGAGGTGGGTGTGCGAGGATGCGTTTCATTATGAAATAGCATTTAAACCAGTGGGAAGTGGTGTGTTGTAACCAATTCATCGATGTTCTTACTATATTAATTTAAATGGATTATATTATTTGATGAGAATACCTTAGTGAGGTTGTGGATGGTCATTCTATCTTGTTATGTGTTGTTTGGTTCTTCTATTTTCTCATAGGGGCATTATTATTCTTCCCCCACTTGTGCACGAGAGACATTGTTTTTCCTACTAAGTATAAATGTATGATGCACCTATTTTTATAAAATTTCTTTAAGATTTCTAGCTTGATTTCATGGACTATTATGGAAATTACTAGCTCAGAAATTGGGATAGTTGTCGTGTCATCGGTTATATTGCTACTGGAATTTACATTGGAGTTTCCTTATATTTGTAACAGTTTTTTTCATATACATGCATGTGGGGAGGATTTTATCATAATATATATATTTATAAATATATATATTTATTGGAGTTTTTTTGTATGAACCATCTTATCTCCCTATTTTGTTTCTTTAAAAAGGGAGATGCCTCCCATTTTTTGAGATTGTTTACCCTTGATGTTGGTTCCCACCACAGGGCATACTGGAGGAGGGACTCGAGGGTCATTATTAATCTTCATTCACCATGAAAAAGTAGTTTCGTGAAGAAATAGTATCATAGGATGATGGTTGATGGATATGATGGATTTTGGTGTTAGGAATAGTGTCAATTGAATGGGTTAGTAGAGAATCAGTGTCAGGTGACCAGAGTGAATGACATAGGCTATGATATATTTCCTTGAGAATGGGATTTTATGGCCCCCCATGATCTGATGGGAGGACTCAGAGACAACCTCATTACCATGTGATTCAACACCACTTTTAGGGAAGATACCCTTGGAAAATTACATTCATCATAATGAATTGTTTTGTTGTTTAAATTGGGGGTTTTTTCTGCGAAATTGAAAATTAATAATGAGTTAAATGATTTAAAGTGGATCTTAATGAAAATTCAATACTACACAGTCTTAGTAATTTATTATTTACCTTTTTAGTTATGGCCCCTGGACATCTGCTGCATGTATCATGGGAAGTTGAGGATCAGTAGGCCATTCATTTGATCGGAGTAGGGTTGATCAAGTAGATGACGATGACCAATGGTAGAAAACAATACATTATTTCCAACGAAAGGCCATAGGATAGTAAAAAGAAAATTTTTCAGACATGGAGATGGAGTTCTATTTATTGGATCATGATATCACCTTCAGTTGGATATGGGCTCCCATAGAGTACTGATTTCCTTGCGAAGTGATCCAGATTTGGGGACCTTCATGTTAACGTAGGATTATTTATCTAGGGGAAATGGGTGAGGTATACATGTTGTGTGTTGACATCCAGAATTAATACAGAAAATAATTCATTTCATCGACCAAGAAGGCTCAGAAGAGGCATGAGTAACTCTCCCTATAGAAATGGAGTTTGTCAGTACAGGAGCTGGGGATCAGTTTCAAGGATTTACTTTGTTTTTCTTTGATATATTTTAGTAAGAATATTCTTTAGTGGGACACTTAGAAGAGCCACATAATCCTTCTATATAGTACAATTTTACTCCCTTTACCTTAATGATGTACTTGGATATCCAGATGAAGGAAAAGTTAGTTGATCATATGCACTTGCAAGGAGTCCTACTGGGAGAGGGGAGTCTATAGAGTTCTTTTAATGGAATGTTTACCAGTTGTAGGTATCAGGTTCCAGGGCCATAATGGTTTTGAAAGGGGGTGATTTGACCTCAGCAACATCCATTCTGAACTTCTGGTCCTTCTTCCCATCCATTAAACATGGTTCTGAGGTGTTCCACCAATGGATTCTTGGTCCATATTCAGATTTAGTTACTAGAGTCCTTTTAATCTCATTATGGTTGACATGGGAAGGTCTAGTTCCCACCATATAAGTAGTAACAATCTAGGTCGTTTCAGCATCTAGAATAGCAGGTTCATGCTCCACCATGGGGAGATGGAGCAGGTAGTATCCATCCTTAGGATTTTCCTCATGTACCTCGACATGAGCATATTCATATAGGTGGTTATCAGTAAAGTGGTAAAGAATTTGGGCATGGTTAGTTGCATACGGCATATGTAGTGGTTCCATAAGGACCAAATAACATCTTAAGTACGATTTGTTTTCTAGTACCATTTCATGTGCCCTATTTTATTTAGGATCCTCACACTCCTTTATTTCACCTACTCTAGGTCATGATATGGGTCTAGAAATAGAGAGTATTCCTAGTCACTTGTTGTTGAGTATGCCAGTCAGAGGTCCGACAATGGGACCATATTAGTCCTATATGGATCTCTTCTTTCTATATATGAAATCATATGATATCATTGTCATCATAGAATTGTTGTATTCTATACACGCTGTTATGTACTGCATCCAAAGGATATTTTGGTTTTCATACATGGATGGTCGACATGTGTTTTTTCGTTGGCGAGAAGAGATTTCATTTGGGTAGTTGGCGTATATATAATCTTCCATCCATGTTGTCCAAGCTATCAATGAAAAAAATGCAGGGATGGTGGAGGTTCCTAGTGTTGTTGGGGAATTCCTAGAGGTTTTCTATGAGTAGGTTGTGACACTACCCCCTTGAAGTGAAGTGAGATCGCGATAGAATTATAACCAATTCCTTTTATGATTTTTATGGATCCTTATCGGATGGATCCTTCTGAGTTATAGGAGTTGAGTGTTCGGATTGATGACCTAATGAAGAATGGAATTATATGGCCTAGTTTATCATTGTGTGGTGCTCCACTCTTATTTAGGAAAAATGAGGATGATGTTTTGAGGTTGTAAATAGACTGTTAAAAGTTGAATAAAGTGATTGTCAAGAACTGTGACCCTCTCTCGAGGATTGATGATCATTTTGACTAGCTGAGAGGGGCAAGTTGGTTTTCTATGATCGATCTATAGCTGGGGTGTCACCATCATTGGTTGAAGGAGTTCAACATGTTAAATAATAATTTCAGGTGTAAATATAAGAAATTTTAGTTTATATTAATTTATTTCATCATTTATAATGTTCCATCTATGTTTATGTGGATTATGAACACAATCGTTCATGATTTTTAGGATCAATTCATCATCTTATTCATCGATGACATTTTGATCGAGTCGATGTGATAGGAGGATCATACCAAGTATCTTAGGACTATATTACATTATCTTTGATGCCACCAGCTCTATATAAGGTTGTCCAACTGAAAATTATGTACATGAGAGGTACATTTCTTTAGACTTTGGGGTCCCAAAAGGGTGTGGCAATGAAACTATTGAAGGTTAAAGTAGATGTTTCTAGGGCAGAAACAATGAATGTTGAGGAATTTCATATATTTATATTTTTATCTGGATATTATCATATTTTCCCCCCTGATTTCAGTCAAGATGAAACCTGTTTTATAATAATTACTAGAAACAAACAACCTTTTGTGTGGGGAATAAAATTCCAGGTAGCATTTGGCAATTTGAAGGGAATTCGGTTAGTTCTCTAAGGATCTGTTTTCCAGAGGAATGGGAGATGTTCGAGGTGTTTAGTGATTCTTCACATCTAGGTTTGGGATACATCCGGATGATGAAATAGGTAGAGATATTTTATGGATCTATATAGATATCTACATAAGAACCTAAATATGACACCCATTATATAAAGGTAGTAGTGGTCGTGTTTGCATTAAATTTGTGGTGGAACTACCTAATTGGGTAGTACTTTTTGGTATTCACAGATCACAATAGATTAAGGAATATATTTTCCTAGTGATATATCAACTTCCAATAGAATATGTTTATGGAGTGTATTTAGGACTATGATTTTGAGATCCCCTACACCTCAGTAAAGGGGAATATCATGGATGATTATTTGAGAAAAAAAATCTCATAGGATGGTTGTTCAAAAGTGTGGGGAAGCTTGTAAGATAATGTGGGTGTTTTCATCCTTGAACCTAGATTAATAGGTAGATTATGGAAACTTTTGTATGTTTCATATGACTGTTTAGACTTATCTGATGTAGTAGGTGGTGGAATCTTAGTAGGGAGGCTCAATGGTAGAGGTGATGCATGATTTCATTGGTCATGGTTATGCTCTGAAGGGATGTTTGGAGGATGATAAATATTAAAATATGTTCTAAAAAAGTTTGGTATTACCATTGGTGATGATTTTTGGCAGTGTTCT
Source organism: Viscum album (assembly GCA_963277665.1). Classification (NCBI taxonomy): domain Eukaryota; kingdom Viridiplantae; phylum Streptophyta; class Magnoliopsida; order Santalales; family Viscaceae; genus Viscum; species Viscum album. The sequence goes on along the minus strand of OY728155.1, from coordinate 265,446,222 downwards.
TAGGGAAAATTCTTGAGGCCAGTTTTTATCCTTTCATGTGCTGTATATAGAACAAGTTATATTAGTCAGTTACTAGAGAGTGATTCAAAATATAAGACATCTCTTGAGTGTTGATATGAGTATGAGGAGAATAATTTTTAGGGATTGTTACTAGAGTATAACAATTTGGTTCTTAATAGTGGGAAGGAATATGAGATTTCTCAAGGGCCTTACAATGAACACAATAATTTTCTTTATACATATGATAAGCGATATGATCATGGTCCTTATTTTCTCATAGGATGTGTTGATAAAATACCCAAAATGAGAGTAGTGATACAAAACATATCCAATACTTCCATTAGAATAATTTTAGTAGATTCTTATTTGAGATCTGAGATATGAGTCTACGTCATTATTTCCCTTTGGATATTCCAATGAAATTTGTAAAAACAAAAAAAAATTATTGGGTAGTTTTTTTATTGGGAAAAAATATTCCATGTACATTGTTGTTTCTTTATAGAAACATGGATATATTATTTTCACAAAGATATTTGAAGGATACGATAATAGGTTTCACGAGTATATGTGGGTATATTTATATGATCATTTTCATAAAATTCATTAGTCTATCACCCCTAACAAGTACACGTTATTGGTGTCCTGGGTAAAAAAAAATGTAAAGACCTCTGTGTTGTAGTCCCCAATGTATTCATGAGGAGATAGTGTTGTGTGGAATTAGGGATAATATATTTTGACATGATAATTACTTGGAAAAATATAAAATAGTATATAGAATATTAATAAATACCTTCACCTTTATTAAGTAGGAGTTATAAGTATCTAAAAGATCTAGGGATGAAGGATCCTAAAAGAAGTATTCATGGACGTAATGGAAAATTGATTCTTCATCACCCATTAAATATTGGATATTTGGTGGGGGTTTTATTTCATAAAGTCTATCATGGGACACATTTAGAGTCAATATGGAGTCATTTAGATGATACTCTTATAAAAAATCAATCACCAACATTTTCAAGATTTAATGGGTAAGTGAATGGATTATTTTCTTCTATGTGTCTGTAGATGTCATCATTACCATGGTTTATATTCTGTAATGGCATGGACCTTTCCCTTCCATTACATTGTGAAATTCCAGTGTTTGATGTGTTCTGAGAGGCCATGGTAACTCATTTCAACAGTTTACTATATTTTCACGTTTTCAATGGTGTGTCTCGACGGTTACTCACAACAGTGACTCGCACTAATGATTTGTAATGGTGAGTCATAGCATTAGCTCACACCAGTGAATCACACCATATCTTGACACTAATATCTTACTCTAGTAAATTTCATTGGTATGTTTCCACAAATAGTTCTCCAATGGAGACTTGCAATAATATCTTTCTATAGATGGCTATCAAATAGTGACTCCCATTGGTAGCTTTCCATGAGTAGCTCACTAACAGATACTCGCACTAGTATATTTCCACTGGTGTCTCACCAATGGTGAATCACATTGGTATCCCTCTACTGATGACTCCCACCGGTGGATCATAACCATGCCTCACACCAGTGACTAGCGACGATGAATCACCTAACGGTGAGTCATTTCTGACAGTTTTTTCAAATTCATGTTCTCTCCTATTATTCCAGATTCACCCCTCTAGCATTTACATTGACATAAAATGAATTTAATACCATATTTAATGGTTTTGGAACCCATTTCAAATCATATATATCTTCTAAAATTATAAATCTTCATTTTACTTCAAAACCACATGGTCTTGGTAAATATAAACCTTTAATTTATTTTTAAATAATTCTTTCTATTTATTAGGGATATGTAATTACCTAATATGTGATCTCCTATTTTGTGAGATCTTCAATTTTATATTGTTTCACCCTAAACCATTCTTCCCCAAGGAGTCATTTTTTGTGCTGTAGCTTTTGGATCGTGTTTCCCTAGAGGATTTTCTTACAGCTTGTGCACCCCCTACTTTGGTGCAATAAGGAAATTCTGATCTCTTCTTCTTCTTAGTATGGATATGATATTATTTATAGTTTTTTATCATTTGTGGTGGGTGTATTAATATTTCCCTTTTAAGATATTAGAATTTAAACTAATGAAATATAAAGGGATCGGGTTTAAAATATTAAATAGGGGACTGGGGAAAATTGATTCATGATTATGTTTTATTGTTTTTTTGTTATCATGTTTTTATATGGTATATTCTTACTAAAAATTGTGTTCATTGTGGGTCCATGTTTGTGCTCAAGATTTTAATTGGATTTATTTTACTGGTTTCCTTGAACAAATTGTATATTAAAATTGTTAACAACATATTTCTGACTAATAGTTGGATGCCCCAGGATCAAACCTGTTGTGATAACCCTATAAATTTACAATTTGTATTGAGTAAGGGATGCCTTATTAAATCTTAATATGCTTCCCTTAGTTAATATGATGATGTTAGGGTGTGGGTTTATTTTGAATTGTGCTATAGGGGGTCGTGGAGATGGCTATGTGATATGGTGTGGATCGGGTGGTGTAATAGATATCAGGTAGAGAGATTGTTTGTTTGTGGAATGGATGGGTAGTGTTATGTATTAGGTTTAATATAATGTTGTTCTATGTTTTCCTTTTTGGGTGTGTTGGGTGTGGTGCGGTTATGCAGTGGGGTTTCCAGGAATGATTGTGATGAGTGGTGTTGTTGGGTGAGGATCTATATTAGGGGTGGTTCTATGGAGAAGATATATTGTGTCGAATGAAATTGATGAATGATGATGGAATTGGTTATTATTGGTGATGATCCATTAATAACATGTAGTATAATGTGTCTTATTTTGAAGTGCATTAAATTATCAGGATCTATTTCTTCTAAAATCAATATAGTGGTATTGACTAGTTCTGTGTTTCCTGTTTCCTTTTGTGCTCGGTAGTTTCTCAGGTAGTGATGAAAGGTGTAAATAAATATTCTAATAAATAATGAGAATTGGATAAATGATTTGTTTGGGGGTATGATTGAGTTTATGTATTGTTGTATGGATGTACATTTTAGAGGTTTCATCCAAGGAAATTTCATTAGTTCAATTTTTTAGAAAACACACATTTTTGGTTGATTGTTTGGAAATATATAAATTCATTTATTTCTTTATTTATTTATGATCCCCACCATAGTTGATCACTCTATTTCAAACACCCCCATCATCACGTGGGAGGGTGTCAATCCACAAAATTGTGTTGGGAGGATAGATTGTAGGTAACCCATTATTCCCTATTTCCACTTCAAGGAAGTGATTTCCCAAGACCCTTCGGCCAATTTATGGTATGTGAGGCCACGGTGTGTGTGGGTGAGTTGTGATATCACCAGTGTATTTTGGAAATCATGTGTTTTTTAGTCCAGGTGTATGTGGGGGATATTTTGGGTTGTTGTGGCCCATAATATTGTAGGTGGGATATGACATGCTTCTTTTTCCTAGGTGATAAGAATAGCTTTGAGGCCCGGGTTTTTGTGGGTGGTATGTGATATGCTTCATTTTCCAAAGTGATGCGAGTATCCATGCGGCCCATGTGTGTTTGGGTGGGTAGTGACTTGGTTCTTTCGGAATTAGTGGGAGCACGATTATATTTTCCATTAAGAAGTAGTGGATAAAAAAGTTAGAAGTGGTGTGGGGTAACCAAATCATCATTGTGCTTTCTTTATTATTTTACTTCACTTACGTTATTTAGTGAGAATAACTTGGATTGGTTGGGTATGGATAGCCTATCTTGTTATGTGTTTTTTCGTTCTTCTATTTTCTCACAGGGTCATTATTATGCTTCCCCCCTTGTGAAAGAGAGACTTTGGTTCTTCCTACTATGTATATATGTATGATCTCCCTATATATGTAAAACTTATATTTTGATTCCATGAGGGTTACATGGAATTTGATGGACTATGCTAGCTCAAACATTGGGATAGTTTTCATGTCACTTCCTAGATTACTATTGGAATTTACCTTGGACATTCCTTATATTTTTAACAATTTATTTTCTTAAAAATGCATGTGGATGGATTTTGGAAATAAATAAATAAATATATATATATATATTTGAAGGAGTTTTAATAGGATGAACCATCTTATCTCTTGATATTGTTTATTTAAAAATGTATATGCCTCTTATTTTGTGAGATTGTATACCCTTGTGGTTGTTTTCTACCCCAGGGTATGTAGGAGGATAAAAACGGGGGGACATTATCTCTCCTTATACATATTTATGAAAGAGGGTAATGATAGAATGGTATCAGAGTATGGTGGATGATTGATATAATGTAGTATTGAGTTAGGCATAGTGATGATAGCATGGTTCGGTTGGGAACCCATTTTAGTTAACCTTGTGCACGACATTGGACTGGGAAGATCAGCTAGGGTATGGGATTTTAGGTCCCCCCATGATCCAATGTGAGGACTCTAAGACTAACTAATGACCAAGTGAGGATACAACATTTTCAATGTAGAGACCCTAGGAAAGGTACATTTATCATAATGACTTGTATTCTTTTTTAAATTGAGTGTTTTGGGGAATTTGAAATAAATAATGTGTTAAATGATTTAAATTGAATGTTAAATAAAATTACATACTAAATAGTATTTGGAATTTCTTGTTTACCTTTTCAATTATAGCCCCTGGACATCGTGTATATGTGGTACAGGCATTAAAGTTTTAGCAGTCGGATCCATCTGATCGGTTGGGGGTTGATCAAGTATATGAGGATGAACAATTACAGAAAAAATTATATTCTATCCATCGATAGGACTTGGGACACTGTGAGGGAAGTGTTTCCAACATGAATATAGATAGATATTTTGAGGAGCTTGATATCACCTTCTATTTGAACTGGGCTCCAATGGAGTACTGCATTCCTTTGGATGTGATCCAAATGCAGGGAGTTGCATGTATATGATGGACGATTTATCTGGGGGAATGAAGGAGGTAGATTTTTTGTGGGTTGAATCCAAAAAATAATTCTTAGAATAATTACATTAATCGACCATGAATTTAGAGAATAAAGAGTAGTTACTCTCCCTCTATTATGGGATTATGTCGATATAGGATATCGATATCATGTTCATGGATCTCCTCCATTTTTTCCCAAATATTTTTTCAAAAGAGGAATCTCGTGCGGGGTGCATAGAGGAGGTACTTTTTACTTCAATATAGTATATGGTTATAACCTTTACCTTTATAATGTACATGTAGGTATAGAAGAAGGTGGAGGTAGTTTATTAGATTTAATTTTGAGGATGTATACTATTAGGGGTGAGTCATTGGATTTCTTCAAAAGGAATGATTACCAGTAGTAGGTCTCATGTTCTTGGACTTCATGGTTTCGAATGGTGGTGATTCGACCTCATCTGTTTCCTTTATGATAATATGGTCTGCCTAGATTTTCTTTGAACTTGTGACCTATGTTTTTCACCCATGGAGTCCATGGAAATATTCATATTCAATTCTCAGTGGTTGTTCAAGATCAATATGGTAGAGTTGATTAGGCCCAACACTCTCTATAGAACAATTACCATCAAATTCGTTTCACCAGAAGGAACAACATGATCATGCGCTACTGAGGGGATATGGAGAATGTAGAGTCCAACCTTAGGATAATTCCCATGTACCTTGACCTGAGTATGGTCATGGAGGTAGTCGTCAGAAGTGGGGTAGATGAGTTAAGAATAATTAGTTGTATGTGGAAAAGGTCGTAGTTCTAAAGATACTAGAGATCATTTCAGGTTTGATTAGTTTGTATATTGCCCTTTCCCATTACTTGTTTTATTTATGATCCTCAAACACTTTTATTATACCCTCTTTATCTCATTCTCTTTGTCTATAAATAGAGAGGATTCCCATTACCCTATTGTTGAGTACACCAGTTAGAGGTATGACTAGCATGTTTTATGTGTGCGGGGGATGTATACTGATGATGTGACCACATCAGTCCTATTAGGATCTCTTCTTACTATAGATGAAATCATATGATCTCAATCTCAGCATTGACTGGTTGTATTCCATACATGCTATTATTGACTAATTCTAGAGGAGAATCTATTTTTTGACAGGAATGGTTGACATGTGGTTATCGATTGTGAGTAGAGAAGTCAGGTCGGTAGTTGGCATGTAGAGTATCTTCGTTTTGTATTTGCCAAGATGTCAGTAGAATCAATAGATGTTAGGACTATGGAGGTTACCAGGTTTTTTGGGGAATTCCCCGATTTTTTTCTCTAAGGAGGTTGTGATACTACCCCCTCGGGGTGGCATTTTGTTCAGGATATGCACATCAACTGGTACTTGTTTGATTTTGATGAATCCTTATATAATGGCTCCTTTAGTGTTGAATGATTTGAGGATTCAGATTAATGACATGATGAAGAAGGGATTTATCCGTCTTAGTGTATCATAATGATTGATGATCATTTTGACTAGCTGATATAATAACGTTGGTTCTCTTAGATAGATCTACAGTCGAGATGTCACCAGCTTAGGGTGAAGGATAAAGATATCCTAAAGACTTATTTTAGGTGCCAATATGGGTACTTTGGTTTTTTAATCTTGATGTTCAATGTTACAAATGCACCACCCCTGTTCATCAGGCTTATCAACTCCATATTTCCTGAGTTCAAAGAGTGCTTATTTTTCATATTCCTCGATGAAACTTTGATATACTCGATGTTAGAGGAGGATTATACCAAGCATCTCAGGACTATATTATTGTTTTTTAATTCCAAGATCTCAACATAATTTTTTCCAAGTTGAAATTATAAACACGAGAGGTACATTTCAATGAAAATATGGTGTCCTAGTAGTGTGTGGTAGTGAACCCGTCGAAGGTTGAAGAAATTGTTTCATAGTCAGCATCAAATAATATAGAGGATTTTTACAGCTTTTCTAGTATTGCAGTATATCATTTCATGTTCATACCTGATTTCAATCGACCGGCCTCTCATTTGACAACCTTAACTTGAAAGGACCATTATTTTGATATTATTGAACAATGTCAGGTATCATTTGGCTATCTGAAAGGGATGTTGGTTAGTGCCCTATTTTCTAATGTAAGGGTGATGTACGAGGTGTTTTGTGATTCTTCCCATTTTTTTCAGATGTGTCTTGAATAAGAAATAGGTAGTGACCTTTTATGGGTATAGGAAGTTTTTTCCCCATGACCGTAACAATTCATCCGATGATATTGAGGCAGTGGTGCTCATGTTTTCACTAATGATTTTGTGGAATTACCTCATTGGAAAGAGATTTGTGGTCTTCATAGATCACAAGATCTTGAGGTATATCTTTTCCCAGTGAGAACTAATTGTCCGATAGTGGAGGTGGATGGTGTTTCTTCCAAACTATGATTTTGAGATATCCTAAATCTCAGGAAAGGTGAATTTCATGATTTTTTCTTAGCTAGAAATCACATAGGAAGGTTTTCTGGGAGTTTTTGGTCACTCAGAAGGCAATGGAGGAGTTGGAAGTCATGCACCTATATTCATGGTGGAAGATTTAAAATGATATTTGTTTCATATTACTATGTTGTATTTTTCAGTATAAGGTTTTGTATTTTTACAGGGGAGACTCAGAGGAAGAGTTGATGTGCAATCACATTGATCTTGGTGATACTTCAGAGGGGTGGTTGGAGGATGTTTAGAATATGATGATGTTCCACGGAAAGCTATTTGTCCTAGTGGAGATGTGTGAGGGAGTCCTCCATAAGTTCCATATCTCACCCTTAATGGTACACCCAAGAGTTTCTATGATGTATCAGTGCATATAGATTCAGTTATGGTGGCCCAAAATGAAGAGTTATGTGGTGGAGTTTGTGTAAAATTTCATAGTGTTCCAATAGGGGAAGGATGAGAATAGTGTTCCATGTGGTTTTCTTAATCCCTTAGATATCCATAAGTATAATTTTGTAGGTTTCGGGAGTAAAATAAGCACATGGATGGGTGTATCCAACTTTAATTTTATTGTCAACAATGATCAATCAGAGATTTTTCGTGACGATAAAATTCCAGATCATTGGTATAGAATGAAAAATGAAAAAGGAAAGAGCAATGTCCCAAAACCATAAATATGATCATCATATGTTGGTTATAATTAATTTAATTAAATTAAATAATTACCTTGATGAAAGTTCTCTTTAAGTTGATGCTTCCGGTCACAATCCAAGGTGATCTGTCATTGCATTGCAAAATCCAATTGTAGGCTCCCTCTAACTGTGAACTACATATGATTCATATATTTATGAACATAGTTGAATGGATCTCTATGTGATATCATGTAAGATAATCACTAGCATTCTTCACCTTCTATCGCCTTGAGAGACACTTCCAAAGAACTCTCCTTGATCTGGGGGAGGAGGATCCCTCTCATAACGTGAGAGAGTTCTTGGAGGAATGACATTCTCTCTTTGCATGAGAGTGTACTATAGATCTGTTGTGCATTTCCACAAAGAATGTATAATCATAATTATAATATTGTAATTGGTATTTATATAACATATAATAATAAAAGAATGAAATAATTACCCAAAATAATTTATTCATTTAATTTAATTCTTATTAAGACCTAATGTCAAATAATAACATTTGACTATTATTATTACATTACATGCACCCATCGATTTAAAACTAATATTATTTAATCAAATAAATAATATGATTTCTCATGAATTCACAAAAAAACCATATGATTTGTACATTAAAATACATGTCATGTACTTTTGTTTTTCTAATTTCGATTATTTCCTTCACCACATTTATTAGACCTTAAAGAATGACTATTTATTTCATAAATAAATATCAATACATTATTTTCTAGTAAATATATTATTTTACCCACAATATATTTTCTAAAATAAATAGTATCAAAATAAATGTGATTAGGCATCCTTGAATAATTATTAAACCACAATAGGGAATAATATTTATTCAAATTGTTAATTAAATATTTAACTGAGGAACTTAGGTACACCTAGTGTGTGACCCTCTAGGCCTCTTTTTCAATGGAATTAGGTAGATCCAACCTAAATTCCACGGTTAGTATCTAGAAACAACACTAGGCACCCATAGAGAAAGAGGTTAATGTCATAATGATGTGTCACCTCAAACAAACACTTACAATGTAATGTAATCCCTTGGTCTTGATATAACTGAGCAGGGAGGTAGCATGCTAGTTCCATCAACCCATGTGATCAATTTTTCATTATTTGACTTCTTGAAATTGAACATGCCCATTCCTCACATGTACATGGATTTATTTAGGCTATTTCAATTCCATAAAAGGGCCTGAGATATCAACTTCCATTATGGAATAGAATTGTAAATTTATTTCTTGCATTATCTATTAATGCGGTATTACTCATGACGCAGCCAACATATCCTACCTTGTTGTGAAAAGTTTGTCATCCTAGTTTTTTCCAATACATCTAAGTGCAACAGGTTGTAAGAACTGTTAATGATAATAATAAAGTCTATGGAAGAATACACACATATAAAGATCTTAACATCCAATAACCCTAAGAAATGTGGATTTCTTAATAGAGGGTCTCATTCTCATAATATCCTTCTAGATATTACCAAGGGCGTAGACCATGAGATGGTACCTCGATGTTTTATGAGTCCTCACACCTAATATCACGTATTATTTGTTTCCCTAAAATAACATCATCCGGACATATAAAATATAATAAATAATAGTGTTGTGCAACTTCTTGGTTGTCATCATAGTAGGGATTCTCTAGGACCCTTTTTTGTAAAAACTATCATTGGAAATTATCACCTTCATTGACACACAGAAGAACAATATAATCAAAATACAAAAAAAATAATCAAAAAAGAATCAAAATACAATCAATAACATGGTATCTCAAGGCTTAATGAGATAAAGATCTAGAAGGACTCTCATTGTACTTACCTATTGAGTGCTTATTGTACCCACATGGACTGAAGTTGTATTTTTTGTAGAACCCCAGAACAACCTGATAGAGAAGGGGTGAATTAGGGTTTCAACTTTTTCTTTTAATGTGAAGGATATTGTTCCCAAGTTGTTAGGAACTTGTTAAACTGGTGTGAAGGATTCATTCAGCAATCAAACATTCACATGCATAAAGACAACACAACAGTTTTACATGGTTTACCACTAAGGGATAGTCCAAGGATCATATGCTAAAAATGTTCTGATCATTCCAAAATTCACTAATATTCACTAGTTGTGAAATTAACAAGTTTGGACATAGTCACTCTGTGCCAGGAACACTGCCTTTACAAATTTTTAGGGATATTATACTCCGTCCCTCAGAGCACTTTCATTGACTCCCCCTATCTCACTGCCTTGGGTGAAGTCTTAACCAGTTTATTGACTTGAACTTATCTTCTCTATATTGGCATTGAATTATTTTTCTCTGTCTAGAACAAGACTATGCTTGCATCAAAGAACTGAATTGATGCACTTCAATGCACTGATCAAACAAACCAGATATCTAAAACATGTTAGAAGCTCAACACTGCACTTGCGCATAACACTTGTTCTTATGCACAAGTTTTGGAATTCTCACACAATATTTTCTTCCACTCAACCCCTATCTTTCATGCAACCACACCATGGGGTTCACTTGGCCCGAATTGACTCAAGGGTCACCTTTAATGCAAGATTTACTTCGCATAAATCATCCGCATGCAAATATTTCTCACAGCAGAGAAACCAGATATTCATTGGAAAATTTATTCTTCTTGAAGGGGGATATCCACCTATTTATAGGCCTCGATGACACTACATTGAAGATTCTCGATGAATGCATAAAATAAATTTTTATGTCTTAATGGGTGAGTAAGTATCTTCTACGCAACCTCCTCTTTCACACATGTTTAAATATTTCACGCACTTTTTTCATTTTTCATATTTTGATGTGATGATCTTGAAACATGCCTTGCATGGAACTTTCCTAACAACCTTCAAACTTGCGTGCAACTTCCTTTTCCAAAAACACCTTTCTCCATTCTCCGATTTTTGGACCCAAAAATTTGGCAAACATTGGGAAACAATTCCACCTTCAATAATGTTGTTTGGTTGAACACTAAGATCCCTTTCCTTGAAAAGTCCATGATCATACATGTGAGGATTGAAAAAAAACACAGACTATACTCCATTTTCAGTAATGAACAACCTTAGTTCCAACAATTTCTGTATATAAGTTTTTTGAAGAAGTTAATTCAAATTTATTGAATTAATAAATGAATGAGGTTCTTCCTTATTAAATGGAAAATGGAGTTTTGAGGCCACTAGATTTAAGAAGTCATGATTTTATTCAAGAAAAAATATCAAATATAATTTTGATAATGTTTTCACTAAAATTTATGAATATGACATGTGATGTAACCTTTTCTATAAAATTTTATGGACAATGGATAGACTTGTTAGTGATAGAGGATGACCTATGGTATTCTTGACTTGGAATTATTACACGAGTAAGGGAAAATTAATAATTTCATTACCAACATAATGGTAAATTCATTTTGTTTAGGCTATGAAATGTTAGTTTGAGAAATGAATTACCTACATAAAGGAAGATTTTACATTGTATAAAAAATGATAAATTAAATGTTCTATGTAATGGTAATTAACTATTAGACTATGGTATGAAAATGTAATAGGTGTAGCCTAAAGGTATATCATAATGATTTAAGTATACAAAATTATTTAATGAACCATTTAATGTTCAATGTGAGATGTGTGAAGTTCAATTCAAGGATCAAGTGGCTACCTAAAGGTAGGAAGAAGCTATAAAAAGGTAACACACTACCAATGTAATAGTAATGAAAATGTGATTTTATTTTAAAATGAATATTCTATGTATATTGTGAGAATAATTTTGATGAATGGAAAATTAAATATTCAGATGATGTGAAGATATTTTCTTTATTTTTTAAAAAAATTGATCAATAAAATTATCATAATTAAATCCATAAATAACGGATAATCATATGAAGAGGAATATTTTAATACTGAGAGTATTCCATAATAAAATTGATTGGGATTCGCTATATATAGTTCTGAAATAAAGAGGTAAATTCACTGATTAAATATACCTAGGTGTTCTAGTCATCTTAGAAGTGTCGAAGAAAAAAAAATAAGGATTCTTACATGACTTAGTATAACATCTCTTGTAATTTTGAATCCCATGTGAGTTTTTAATCCACTTGTGAGAAAGAATGACTCCTTACATTCCATATAAATGACTATGGTAATTTATAAATTCATTCATTGATGGAATAAAATACATGTAGAATTATTTTAGGAGATGATTAGGTCACAATTATTAAAATACCATGTGACAAAAAAGCTCAAGTCTTCAGGTGATTTAAAATAGGAACAACGTGGAGATTTGATAACTGTATAAGAGGAAGGTGATCCTGCCAAAATTTATCATATGATAAATAAAAAATAATATCAACAAATAATTAGGACATTGTTAAATTTTCTATTTTGGTGAATAAATATTGTGTAGGTACCGAAGAATATATGGGTTTGAGATTATTTTGAACTCAGAAACACAAATTCTAAGAGATCATTGAGAGACTGATACATCACTATATCATGGAGAAAATAAGAAGAGATGGAGATCTACTCATTTTAAGAAAGAAAAAGAATTTTTTCCCATGTATTTTTGAATAATTAGAATAACCATATCACATAAGATCTAAAAAAAATCTTGAGACCAAAAGAACTATGTAAGAAGTTGTTAATGATCTTGATGAAGTCGAAAATGAGAAAACCTGATCCTTTAGGATCCTAGATAAGGGTAAATCTTCAAGGAGTGTGGATAAAATCCAAATGGATGAGGAGAGATTTTAACTATTGGATCAAAAACAAATGATCTTATGACATGGCCTCTAACCTATCACTAGATACTTTTGATTGATGTTTATAACAAACCACTAAAGAATTATTGTTGGGGTGTCTAACCAATTTTTAAGTGTTCTTTATAACTAGGGTGCCTAACTAGATTCTAGATATTGTTGTTGGTGTTTCTAATCAAATATTTTTATAATCCCCCATTTCTATAGTCATTAATCAATTTTGGGGTTTCTAACTAACATGGAATAGATTAGACTTTAATATTGAACCTTATAAATCCTTTTCTGATGCTATTATTTTTTATCATCTGAACATAAGGTGAGATTAAGAGGACACATTGTGTGGATATAGGCCTTAACATGAATAATTTGTTGAGTTATAAAATAATAATTTATAAAAAGTTATTATCGATTAACCACCCCCACACTTCGTGTTCTATATTTGCCTCATAAATTCAATTGGTATCATATAATAGGTTCCCTATTATGATACTATAAGGATGTTATTGGGTAATGGAGAATATAAATTATATGGATAGTAGGAGTGTTCCTAAATTTGTTGAAAAAAACTACAATATCATGACAAATGGGATGTTTCCTTACCAAATATCTCGTGATCTATATGTATGAGATACTTCCATAGTTGGTTTTACACCTATTTCTTTCGATGATTCTATTACATAGGTTGATAAGAAAAATATGGTGTTTAATGGAAAAGCACAAAATTTATCTTCACATGTTTATCATAAAATTTATACACAATGGTCATGGGTCTCTAGACTTACATGGATATCTATGAAATATTGTGAAGAATCTATGAAATATTGTGAAGAATCTATGAAGGTAATGTTTAATTTAGAGAATAAATTTTACAAGGTTGGAGTAGAATATTTGAATATATTAAAATTATTTATTAATATAATGTGGATGATTTTTTTAGAAGGGTTAATTAGATAGTTAGAAACATTCGAGTGTTCAGTGATATGCCTGAGTACCATTCCATTATAAAGAATCAGATGATAAATTTTACAGATAGATAAGATACTAATGTTTTAGATTTAGAACATATGTAATATCATTCACTTCAAGAGCATCACAACATTCAAAAATCATATAAGATGAGAAAGGAACTTGGCTTCATGAAAATGGTAAAACATTTTATATCCTTTAATTCCATGATAAAGGGAGGAATAAAAGAAGAAGTTATAAAATCAAGTTATTCTGGTAAAGTTGGGGAGGATCTGATTGAATTCATTTCCCTTTTATCCAAAAAAAATCAATAAAGTAATGTGGATTGAAAAATGAAAGAAACTTACAAATTTCTATATTTTTGGTGTAAAAATTAATTTTTACTATAATTTTTCAAATAAAATTTTTTTTGGATTACATTTAGATACATAGGGGAAATCCCCAAAAATAGAAAAGGTATAAGAGGAAGAAGAATAATTCGGACAGTATAAAGATAAATTTGATGATTTAAAGGGAGAATACTAATTAATTATCATGTATCTCATCATATGGTAACGTTAGTTTCCTTGTTCATGTAATGAATGGTCTTGATTCCTTATGTAGTGATAATGATGATGTAGAAATGACAACATTAGAATGGATTCAAAATGAGTATTTTATAGAATCCCTTGAAAATAATAAATAAATAAAGAAATTAAAGATAAAATATGAGAGATATAACAAAAATATTTTTTCTAAGAATAAGTAATTTAATAAGAAATAAAAATCTATTTTTTATTAGAATAAGAATAATTGGATAAAGATGGAAGAGCATGAGAAGTTGGTGGTTGATCTCAAGTTAAATTTGGGAGCTAAAGTAGAGGAGTTTTCTAAGATAAATACCATCTTAATTTCATCATAAAATGAGTTATATAATAGTAGGTAATAAATTACAAAAAAAATTGTGGTTAATGTTGAATCTTACCAAAAATTATAAATAATGAAATCTAATAGTCAGTGAAAATCAAGTCCTATTAAATCTCAAACCAGAACAAATATTTTTGATAATTCATGTCTCAAAAAGGATTATGAAATAATGTATAATGAGAAGAACAAAAAGTTATCATCTTCTAAATTAAAAGGAGAAAGTAATATATTTTTGGTGTTGTAGTACCTATGGTTTTTGGTAGGTAACCCTTAATTCTTTTCATTGTTATAAAGTTTAAGGGTGATGGTTGGGAGAGTTGGGAGAACGTTGGAGGTGTTTTTGGGGTGAGTTGGAAGTCGCACGAGAGGCGCACAGTTTGTCTAACCATGCATAGTAGGAACTTTTGCGGAAGATTCTTCAGCATGGTTGGAGCATGGTTCGGAAGACCATGCAAGGGGGAACGCAAGGGTCTTTTGAGGGAGTGTCTAATTCACAGTTAGCACACGGTTTTTCTAACTGTGTGAACTAACCATGCGGGTACTTAAGTGAGATCCTAAAAAAGTGGATCTCACATGTTTTTACCTCTAAGTGGCTCGTTTTTTTCTCTTAAGCGACCATAACTCGGGATTTTTCTCCTCCTTAGGCCAAAGAAGGTTCTCCCATCATTCCTAAGGCTATCTAAAGTCTTACCTTGGTGAATCGAAGCTAGATTCTTGTGGTATGTGATTGTTCTTCTTCATTCTTTTTCGGTTCCTTAGATCTACTTAAATCTATTTCTCCTCTTCTTTTGTTTTTGTAGATCTACACCTATTATAGTTAGTTATAGGTTTTTGGATTCCAAATATGATGAGATTTGGTCTCATTATTTTTTGGAGAAGAGATCTAAGGCGGGTTCCTAGAGAATCGACACGGTTTTCTTGAGTGTTCTTTGTTCGTTGTGTTTTTTGTCAAAACCTTCATGGTAGGAGGATTCTTTCTCGACTCCACGTAGTAAAACTGATTTTCTTACTTTGAAATTGTATGTGTGGTGTTGAATTTATTGTGATTTGGTTGTTGAAAACTTATTGGAAACCTTCTTGAGTGATGGTTGGCAAATCTGGAAAATTGGAGATTTTGAATGAGTGCTTTGGTTCTTGATTTTAAAATGTGGATTTTAAAAAGGGGATTTTCCTGGATTGTTGGCACATGATTGGGATTAGTTGTTTTCAATAAAATTGGAAAGTTTTATTGAAATTAAATGTTGCTTTGAAATTGTTTGTGCTTTGGTTTTCAATAAAAGTTCAGTTTTATTCAAATGGTTTATTGTAGAAATGGAAGTATTTGGCATAAATGGTGTTGGTGTGAGTTCATTCTTAACGGGACCTTATTATGGGACGGGTAACATTGGGGTACAAGGGAGGTGACCCTAGATCGGGGGCGTGTGTCATTGGGACACAAGGTAATTGGACAAGAGACCACTCATGAGTATGGAACTGTCATAACGTAACATGCATGGTTAGTTGCATGGGTTTGAGGAATAGTTGGGTATGTTAATAAAGGGATATTGTGAAATGGTTGTAAAGATTGTTTAGTTATTTTTCTGAAAATATATATTGCTCGGAAAATTGGTTTCAATCACACTTGTATTATTTTGGTAATGAATGGTTTTGAAAACTTGTTTATATTTAGTTATAAACTATTTTTGAGAAAAAAAATTATATAAACTATTTTATATAATTGTTTCTAACTCTTCTATACTAGTGTCATGAGTAGGTAAGTCATTGTGGAAAAACCTAATGAGTTTTATACTCACCCATGCTTTGGTACTTTGGTGCTTTTTCAGATGTTATCTTCCGGGACAAGGGCAAAGGTAATGTTTCACATGTGTTTACCACTACCTCATGATGTTTGGGTTGTTCGGAGATTTTGGAGCTTGGAGCTAGTGGAGTATGGAGTCTTGAGGTCTTTGGAGAGTCCTATGTGGTTTATCTATTGTATACTTTGATACTTGGTTATTCTTCCGTTCTTGCTTACTTTGATGTGGTTGTGAGATACATGAAGTTGTTGAGTTGTCTTTCGTTTTTTCATGCATCATATAGTAAATGTTTGGTTATGTTTGGTAAGTTTATTGGTTTATTTCTTTAAGGGTAAATTGTCTCCCACTTGTATTTGAAACCCTTCAGCATTTATTACTAGCCTTTGGCGTCATGGTGATGCCTCTTAAGGCCTAGTAATGACTCGTTGAACTCTCAAGACAATGATAATTGATGGGTCATTACAAATGGTATCATCTTGTTTGGTCCTTGCCTAACAAGTAGTCATAAATGTTCCTAGTTTTGGAGATGAAATCCCTTCTTGTATATTCCTTGTGTTGGAATCATATAAAGGAGTAGGATTGTTGGAACTTGAAATGTATAGCATAAAAGAATGTATCTAACCCTTTTATGCTAAACTTCAAGTTACCAGGGAGTTGGGTAAATAAGTGTTTGGAGAAACTTTTAGGATTTTGAAATCTCATTGTCCTGGGTTTAGACAATGAGACGAGCATGACATGCATTATAGAGGAATAACTTCCCACTAGAAGTGCATACATCATTTCGAGAAATGATTCATGTTGTGAAAAAAAGTGTTCATTTTTGAAGTATGGAATTGGTTTTCAAATGAAAATTTTTGAAAAGGTGAATGATTATCATATTTTGAAAATGGTTTAATTTTCAAAAGCATGTGAAGTGGTTTCAAAAATAGTTGAACATGGGAAAAAGGATATTTTGGAAAATAATGTTGTGATAGATGATGTGATATAATTTGAAATGATAAGCCAACAGTTTCTAGAGAGTGAGATTAACGGAGTTTGTTGTTAGTTTAGAAAATGGCACCTGGTAGGTGTTGTCAAAACCAACCTGAAGAAGCTGCAGAGAATGTGGTTGTACCTGAACCACATGTGAACCAAGAGTTGGTTCAGAGTATTGTCCAAGCTTTTCGAGCTATGGACATAGGTAACTGGAGGAATGAGCCACGACATGTGGATCATACCATCCAGTTCTTGAAGTAGAATCCACCTAATTTTTGAGGTGATTCCAAACCCGAGAAGGCGGAGGTGTGGCTATTTAGGATGAATTGTATCTTCGACTTCATTGGCACATCAGTAGAGATAAAGGTCAAAGTGGCGATGTATATGCTCACGGATATTGCACGTCAGTGGTGGGATTTAGTGGTGCAAGCTAAATTGGATGAAGGACATACATGGGAGTATTTTGAGGAATTGTTCAACCAAAAATTCTATCATCACACGTTCAAGATCTAGAAAACGATGAACTTCTTCAACCTAAAACAAGAGAGTCTCTATTTCACATAGTATGTGGATAAGTTCATGAACTTAGTACATTTTTCACCAGAAGTTGCAAAAAGTGCCTCTTTAAAGGCACACATCTTCGAATCAGGGCTACGACAGGAGATTCGATCAAAGATTTCAATAATTTGTATTACAGAATATACAGAGATGGTGAACAGAGTGACTATGACTAAACGTGATATCTCGGGATCTAAGGGAGGAGGCATTATGATACCTACAGAAAACGTTGGGAACTCAACCGCTGGGAACAAGAGGAAAAGGGACACCTATTTCCAAGGTGCAAGTGGAAATCAGAATCAGACTGTTGGATCAGTAAACCTTCCTCCATGACCCTAGAGAAAAGCAGGTTGTTTTCAATGTGGTTCGCTTGACCACATAAAGTGAGATTATACGGCACAACCCAGATCATGTCATAATTGTAACAATATGGGACATCTTCATCGCTATTGTCACAGTGCTCCAAGGTCAGGTGCTCGAGACACTTCTCAGTTGTCGCAAGCATCATATGCTACAACTGGATGAGGATAGCAGAATCGGTCTTGTAAGTAGAGTAGATCTAGCCATGGTGATTCTAGAAATACCATGACTCCTCAACCATGGAAACCTCAGCAAGGAAACAAGGAGAAAAATATAGAGAAGAAGCAATTATATAGAGATAATCAGATGATTGTTGATGATGAGGCTGAACCATCTATAGTGAGAGGTACAATTATTCTGAATTTTACCTTTATGCAAGTGTTTTTTGATACTTGTGAATCACATTCCTTCATTTATTCTCATGTTGTTGACTTGTTATGTTTAAAACTGGAAATGATGCCTTCTGTTTTGAAACTACAAACTCCTCTTAGTGAAAGAGAATGTCAAGCCTTTGTGTGTAGAGTGTGTGCTATAACGTTTGATGGAGCTGAGCTAAAATGGGACTTCTCGATGTTGGATATGGATGTCTATGATGTAATCTTTGGTATGGATTAGATGAAAATGTTCAAGGCTCAAATAGGCTGTTATAGGAGAACAGTTAGTTTCATGACTAAGGACGGCATCGAGCATCTCTTTAGAGGAGAGAGGATTGTAAATAAGGGTACAAAGAGCTTGTTGGAACCAATGGTGGGAACAATATCTTAACAATTGGTAGATTTGACTTTGGAATCAATGGAATAGATCAAGGAAAATATTTTTCCAACTGTTTTGGATCAATTTCTAGATGTCTTTCCCAAGAACTTCTTAGGGTTACCACCTCTAAGGGAAGTGGAGTTTACGAATGATCTTCTTTAGAGGAATATTTATATTTCCCTTTCATCTTATAGGATGGAACCAATAGAGTTACGGGAATTGAAAGTGTAGTTAGAGGAGCTGGAAATCAAGGGTTTCATTTGACCAAGTACGTCTCCATGGGCAGCACCAGTTTTTTTATTGAAGAAGGAAGACGGAACTCTTTGTCTATGTGTTGATTATCGTAAGCTTAACCAAGTTACGATAAAGAACAGATATCCACTTCCACACATTGATGATCTGTTTGATCAATTAAGGGGAGCTCAGTGGTTCTCCAAGATTGAATTGTGATCATGATATCACCAATTGAGAGTTTGGAACAAGGATATTCCAAATATAACTTTCAAAAAGTAGATATGGCCACTGTGAATATATAGTCATGACTTTTGGTCTAACGAATGCCCCAGCATTCTTCATGGCATTGATGAATCGAATATTTCAAAAATATCTAGATTCTTTTGTTGTGGCCTTTGTGGGCGACATTTTGTTCTATTCAAAGACAAGGGATAATCATGAGGTTCACTTGGAAACAGTGTTACAAATATTGAGAGATCATCATCTGTATGAAAAATTATCAAAGTGTGATTTTTGGATATAGTAAGTACGTTTACTTGGCCATGTCATTTCTGAGAAAGGTGTTTCTGTTGATCCTGAAAAGATAGAAGTCGTTATCTCTTGGCAACCACCGAAGAATGTGTTCGAGATACGAAGTTTTGTTGGTCTAGCTGGTTACTACTGACGCTTTGTACATGATTTATCATGAATAGCTTCACCAATGATAGCTCTGACAAAGAAGAAGGCTTCATTCTAATAGATGGAGGAATGTCAAATTTCTTTATAGGAACTGAAAGTTCGGCTTACATCGACACCTATCTTGATCTTTCCAGAATCAGGACAGGGGTATGTGGTGTATTGTGATGCTTTGAGATATGGTTTGAGTTGTGTTCTCATGCAAAGAGATCACATGGTTGCTTATGGTTCAAGTCAGTTGAGGGTGCATGAGAATAATTACCCAATACATGATTTGAAGATAGATGCAGTCATCCATGCTTTGAAAACATGGAGACATTATCTCTTTGGTGAGAAATTTACTGTGTTTACGGATCACAAAATCTTGAAACGCATTTTCTCACAACAAGATTTGAATTTGAGGAAAAGTAGATGGATGTAGTATCTCCAAATGTTTGACTTTGACTTGATGTACACACCAGGGAAAGGAAATTTGGTGGTAGATGCATTGAGTAGAAATTCATATGCTCAGTTGGAGAAAGAAGCTTCAGATGAATGGCAGTTGATTTCGGTCTTAGCCGACATTCATGTGGAATGTGAAGACCAAGGTGATGTTGCGGTTTTATTTTCAGCTACACTTGTTCCTGATTTAGTAAAAATGATCAAATAGGCACAAACATCTGATGTAGAATGTATGGTTGTAAGTTCAAAACTCAATGTTGGGGAGACCATCGAGGGCTGAAAACTTGATGGGGTTTAGTTTTGTGTTTCAGATATCGGATGGTTGCACCTATGGTTTTTCAGGAACAACTCCTTCATGCTTACCACCATTCGAGATGGGTTGTACATCCAGGTACAGAGAAGATGTATAAGGCATTTAAGGTGTAGTTTTGGTGGAGCAGCATGAAAAGGAAGGTGGTCGAGTTTGTCTCGCGGTGCTTAACTTACTAGAAGGTTAAAGCAGAGCATCAGAGACCAGCTAGTATGTTACAATATTTTCCCATCCAAGTGTGGAAATGGGATCAGGTAGCAATGGATTTTGTTACAGGTCTTCCAAGAATGGTCCGGAAATAGGATGTCATTTGGGTGATAGTAGATCTTCTGACAAAGTCGGCCCATTTCATCCCTATTCGTGAAACTCATATGGTGGAGGATCTTTTAAAAATCTATATTCGAGAAGTGGTAAAGAGGCACGGTGTACCATTTTCAATAGTCTCAGATAGAGATCTGAGGTTCACATCTTGTTTCTGGAAATCATTACAACAAGCCCTTGGGACTCAGTTGACTATGAGCATGGCGTATCGTCCTCAGATGAATGGGAAATCCAAGCGGATGATACAAACGTTGGAAGACATGTTGCGGTCTTATGTAATGGATTTTGGTGGTTCATGGGAGGATCATATACCCTTAGTGGAGTTCTCATACAATAACATCTATCAAGCCTCGATATGCATGGCTCCATTTGAAGCATTGTATGGGCGTCCTTGTCTTTCTCCACTATGTTGGGTGGAAACGAGTGAAAATTCACTAGTCAGGCCAAGATTTGTCCAAGATACAATAGAGAAGTTCCAATTGATTAGAAAGAGGATGGAGACGACTCAGAGTCTTTAGAAATATTATGCAGATCATTGTCGAAGACCGTTGTCATTCATTGTGGGTGATCATGTCTTCTTGAGGATCTCTCCAAGGCTTGGACATCGTCATTTTGGG
This sequence comes from Viscum album, assembly GCA_963277665.1. Classification (NCBI taxonomy): domain Eukaryota; kingdom Viridiplantae; phylum Streptophyta; class Magnoliopsida; order Santalales; family Viscaceae; genus Viscum; species Viscum album. Next base: position 265,424,440 of record OY728155.1, on the reverse strand, counting down.
AAGTAGGGAAAGTTATCTCCTAGATACATCAGCCCTTTTGAGATACTAGAATGGGTTGGAGAGGTAAAATATCAGTTGTCATTACCACCATGGTTTAGTCCGGTGCATAATGTGTTCCATGTATCCCAGTAGAAAAAGTATCACCCTGATCCTGACCATGTGATCAGATGGGATCACGTTGAGCTAGAACCGAATGCATCACTGATACATATCCCAGTGAGGATTTTGGATAGTCAAGAGAAAGTCTTGAGGGGAAATATAATCAGTCTATTGCGGTTTTTATGGTAGCATGGCCAGATTCAGGAAGAGATTTGGGAATGTGAGAAGCAAATGAAAGAGCAGTGGCTAGAACTCTTTCAGTTGGGTGAGGGTTTTCTACTTTCTGAGGATGGAAATACCAATGGTGGGGAGAATGTAGTACCTTTGGTTTCTGGTATGTAACCCTTAATGCTTTTCATTTTTATAAAGTTTAAGGGTGATGGTTGGGAGAGTTGGGAGAACTTTGGAGGAGTTTTTGGGGTGAGTTAGAAGTCGCACGAGAGGCCCACGGTTTGTATAACCGTGTGTAGTAGGATCTTTTGAGGAATTATCTCCTAAAAAATTGGAGCACAGTTTGGGAGACCGTGTGAGGGGGTCGTGCGAGGGTCTGTCGAGGCAGTGGCTAGGGCACGGTTAGTGCACAGTTTGTCTAACTGTGCAGGCACTTAAGTGAGATCCTAAAAAAGTGGATCTCACATGGTTTTACCTCTAAGTGGCACAGTTTTCTACTTAAGTATCCATAACTTGGGATTTTGCTCCTCCTTATCCCAAATAAGGTTCTCCCATCATTCTAGAGGAGATCCAAAGGCTTGCCTTGGCGAATCGAAGCCAGATTATTCTAGTATGTGATCGTTCTTCTTCGTTCATGTTTCGTTCCTTAGATCTACTTAAATATGCTTCTCCTCTTCTTTCAGTTTCATAGATCTATGACCGTTATGGGTATATATAGGTGTGTGGATTCCAAATATGAGGATATTTGGTTTCATTCTTGTTAGGAGAAGAGATCTAAGGTGGGTTCCTAGAGAATCTACCCAGTTTTCTTGAGCGTTCTTCATTCGTTGTGGTTTTTGTCAAAACCTTTAAGGTGGGAGTATTCTTTCTCGACTCCACTTATTAGAACTGATTGGATTACTTTGAAATTGTATTTTTTGTGTTTAATTGATTTTTATTTGGTTGTTAAACACTTATTGGAAACCTTCTTGAGTGATGGTTGTGAAATCTGAAAAATTAGAGATATTTAATGAGTGCTTTGGTTCTTGATTTTAAAATGTGGATTTTAAAAAGGGGATTTTCTTGGATTGTTGGAACATGATTGGGATTAGATGTTTTCAATAAAAGGGTAAAGTTTTATTGAAATTAAATGTTTCTTTGAAATTGTTTGTGCTTTGGTTTTCAATAAAAGTTCTGTTTTATTGAAATGGTTTATTGTGGAAATGGAAGTATTTGGCATAAATGGTGTTGGTGTGATTTCATGCTTAATAGGCCCTTATTAAGGGAAAAATACCATTGGGGTACAATGTACGTGACCCTAGATCGGGATAATGTGTCATTGGGACACAAGGTAATTGGACAAGAGACCGCTCATGAGTATGGAATTGTCATAACGTAGCATGCATGGTTGGTTGCATGGGTTTGAGGAATAGTTGGTTATAGTGATAAAGGGATATTGTGAAATGGTTTTAAATATTGTTTAGTTATTTTTCTAGAAAAATATATTGCTCGAAAAATTGGTTTCAATTGAACTTGTATGCTTTAGGTAATTAATGGTTTTGGAAACATTTTTATATTTAGTTATAAACTGTTTTTGAGAAATTGTTTTATATAAACTATTTTATATAATTCTTGCTAACTCTTATATCCTAGTGGCGTGAGTAGGAAAGTCATTGGGTAAAATCTATTGAGTTTTATAATCACCCCTTCTTTGGAACTTTTGTGCTTTTGCAGATGTTATCTTCTGGGATAAAGGAAAAGTTAATGTTTCAAATGTGTTTAGCACTACCTCATGATTTTTGGGTTGTTCAAAGATTTTGGAGCTTGTATCTAGTGGATCATGGAGTCGTGGGGTCTTTGGAGAGTCTTGTGTGGTTTATCTACTGTGTACTTTGATACTTGGTTATTATTCTGCGATTGATTACTTTGATATGGTTTTGAGATACATGAAGTTTTTGAGTTTTCATTCAGTTTTTCATGCATCATATAGTGAATGTTTGGTTATGGTTAGTAGGTTTATTAGTTTATTTCTTTAAGGGTAAATCATCCCCCACTTGTATTTGAAATCCTTCAGCATTTATTTCCAGCCTTTGGCATCTTAGGGATGCCGTTTAAGGCCTAGTAATGACTCGTTGTACTCTCAATCCAATGAGAATTGACGGGTCATTACAGGTACCATGACTTGTAAGAATAAAATAAGGCTTATGTTTCAATATGATAACTTCGATATAAATCTGTACATACCTAGTTTCACTATGGAAGATCCAAATATCATGCATTCTATTGGTGTTATGGAAGGCATAGACAAATGTATTTCACTTTCTAGTATAATATGTCTTTAATAGGGAAGAGGAAAGAACCATGGGGGGTTTTTTAGGGAGAAAAATAGAAGAAAAAATTGTTGGAATCAACTTGTGACAAGAACAACATCAAATCTATCAACCTAAAACAAATTTGAAAATTTTTAAGGATGTGTCTTGAATAAGTTTCCATGAAGTTCAAAAATCTCCAGAATGGATAACCATGATAGCTAGAGAGGTTAATTGTAGTGTGAATGGGATTAAAATGTAGAATATAGAAGAAGAAAAGTCATGAAAGGATGACTAGGCTATGATACCATGTAAGAAACCTATGAAGGAAATATTTTCAAGGAGTTCTTAAATATTTAGATAGATTGATATATTAAAGTTATGGATATGTAGAAATCTCTGCGGGATGTTATAGTGAAAGGAAATAAAGTTATTTCAGTTTTATAAGAAATGAATGAGATGGATGAGGAGTCATCTATCTGTGGTTTCCTAAAAAATACAAAATAAGAAGTGTAAAAGTTGTGAGTTAATTGGGAATAGGTCAAAGTATTAATGACTATAATACTAGATAAAGAATAAATTTGGAATAATAATTTACAATAACGATCAAATGAAATGTCCCTGGATTTCTAGATTGAGGAAAAAAACATTGTACAAAAAATAATTTCAAGAAAGATAAATTTTGTAAACAACAATCTAAGGATGTTGGCAGTATGAAAAGTTATGATAATTGAGGCACTAAGAAGTTTATATTGAAAAATAAATTACTATCATAAATAATTATTCTAAAATGAACAACAGGATCCTCTTTATTCTCTCATATTCTCCTAATTATGAATTAGTTTTCATGGAATTGAAGGAGTTATTATATACATTCACTTCTTGATAACATGAAGAAAAGAACCTTCATTGAGTATCCCATCTACCTTAAATAGGAGGATGTGATTAAATATCAGGGGGGTGGAGCTTATATGAGGAGAGACTGTCAAAAAAATCCATAAAATATGGAATTTTTGGATAGAATTGAAAAATTATGAAATATGTATCACAATCATACTTTTATCCACTAATTTTTAAGGTATCAATTATTTTTAATCGGGGTGTGTTGGCTGATAAAAGGATGAGTAAATGTGTAACACCATGGACTCTAAAAACCCAAAGCCAATATTTATATTATAATATTGGAACAACATAAAAGATTTCCTAAAGTATCCAAATGTTTTGTAGACTTGGAGGAATATATATATAAATACAATATATTTAAAAAAATAAGACACAACATGAATATATTGTGATAAAATATTTACCCATTCCATCATATCCATAAAAATTACAAATATTTCTCCTATAACTTTCCTAGGAAAAGGAAGAAAAATAAAAGTGAGAAAATATTATTAGTAATAAGTATCATTCAACCAAATATTTTCATATAAAAACATGGAAAAGTGATATGGTGTGAAACATTTGACAACAGGAAGCTATAATCATCTAAAACTAAGAAAATTCTATATCCATTAAAATAAATGAAAACATGATAACAATAATCATTGATCTCAAACCGATAAAATTCATAATAATAAACATTAAAAAAATGTTGTCAAGGCCTTTTTCAAAGAAACTTTCCTATCATGGGATATGGTATACACAAAAACCCAACATGTTATGTAACATCCTACCCCATATCATTGGATTGAGAGGGTGGAGGAATGTTACTTGGCCTTAAGCAACATTCCTAAGGTGCTAAAGGCTAGTAATAAATTCCAAGGGCTTCGAGAATAAATTGGGGAATGATTTTCCCTTGAGATACAACCAACCAACCAAAAAATCCACCAACAACAAACTATATGATGCATGTCGACAAAACAACCAAACCCATAAAATACCAAAAGATAACCAACTAATCCATAACAATTCCACATGCCAAATACAACCAATCAAAAATCAGAGTACCAAGCAGAAGAGTACAAAAAGACTCTAACAGAACTAGGACACCATCCATATCTCCACACCAAGCTCTAACCTACAAGCACCACAACATCACCAAGGCATCATGCCGAACCGCTAGCAAAATGAGATGCCTTAGTCTTAACTCTGTCTTGGAATACAACATATGCAAAAGAATCCAAGTGACAAAGTAGGGGTTGAGTACAAATACTCAGTAGGTTTTCCCCAAATGGCTTCCCTACACATGCCACTAGGATAAAATCATTAGCACATTATATAAAATAGTTTATATAAAACATAAAATAGTTCAACCATTACCATAAGCCAAACCTACCCTTACCAAGCCATGTCAAAGAAGTAAAAGCCACAACCATACTATAAGCCATATCCCCATCATGCATTAGCACAACGAATTCCAACTTTTTAAAACAACACACAACAAAACAACCATTATTATGGGACTTCATCCCATCCCATTCACCCCATTCCCAACTAGCGGCACTTCCCGACCACTATCCATAATGGTGGTTATTCTAAACCCTATCCATCACCTTTTATAGTGAGACTTCCAACCCACCTCTGCAAAACCAACATGATCCATAACATTTAACCAACCAACAAGCACAAAGCACCAAGGCCTCATAATAATCACACCATCATTCCCATTACATGGAAATTCACTTCAATAAATAAATCATTTATTGAAAACACCCTTTAACTAATTTTCCATGCCCAGCCATATTTTAGTAAACATCATATTTATTGAAAACCATCTTTCAAAAAACATTTTTCATAATTAACCACTAACAATTTTAAAATCAACATTTTAAAATCACACAACAAAGCCACTTTTTGCAACAATAACCCATTTTCCCCAAAATCCCCAAATCACCACCAAATGGGTTTCCAACAAAATTCACACATCATTATCACAATTAATTTCAATAAAAAAAATTAATCATACAAAAACTACTAGTTATAACCAAGTGGAGTTGAGAGAGAAGCCACCTACCTTTAGGGTTTTGGTGAATTCGACCCACAAGCAACTGCACCCCAAATCCGGCGAATGCATCACCGAAACCGCTCTAGATCCCCTTCCCTAACATCCACAAGCCTTAAAATCAACACCCAAGGAAACCAAAACCCTATATATACATGAAACAGATATAGATCTAGAAAACCAAGAAAGGTAGAAGAGTATATCTAGAGAAAACCAAAGAGAACCCAAGAGACGAGACTTACTGAAGATGAACTGCCTTCAAGCCACCTTAAAACCCCTTTCAATACCTTATAAAATGAGTGGGAGAGCCCCTACAACCCTTGAGAATTGAAAATCTCGATTGAGGCTCTAGTGGGAGAGAGTTTGGGGTGAAATAGGTCAAGCTTGATGGAGCCTAGATTTAAAAACACCATTTTTAAGTGGTTGCACGGTTAGCCCGCATAATTTGGAAAACCATGCGCTAACTATGCACATGCCACTGTCTTGAGATAAGGGGTCCGCCTGGTTGCCTCACACAGTTTGGAAAACCGTGTGCAATCCATGCGAAGCCCACTGTCTCCCCCTACATGGTTTCTTGGAGAACCTAAATGGTTTCCCTTAAACGTGCTCAAACCGTGCACCCATAGAAAAGCCTCCAAAATTATTCAAAACCCTTACAAACTCTCCCAACCTCTTTCCAACTCATCCCAAGCACTTTAAACACATGAAAAGGAATAAAAAGGGTTACATACCACAAACCATGGGTGCTATATTCTCCCCACCATTGGACTTTCCATCCTCAAAAAGTAGAGAACCGTTGCTTTGACGAAAGAGTTCAGACCATTACTCTGTCATCTCTTTCTTCTGTTCCCAAGTCTCCTCTTGAATCTAATCATGATGCCACAAAAACTAAACTAAGATGATGCTTTTACCACGTAAAACTTTCTCCTATCTATCCACAATCTGCACTGACACATGCACCAAGGAATCATCTGGTTCTTGCTCAACATGATCCCAACGAATCACATGGTCACGATCCGACTGATACTTTTTCAACTACGACACATGAAATTCAACGCCCCAACCCCAGTTACCTAGAGTTGGTGTATTATTACATAATATTGGCATGATCACAAAATATAAAGTCTCGAAAGACCGATTATTTTAGTAGCCTTGGAATCACTAGATACATTCATAAAGTTTACATTACATCATAAAATGAAAACTACAACAACATAGTCTCCATAGTCCACACTCATATCCCCACATATTATCCCTGAAGGTCATTCATGAAATACTTCTTCACATCCTAGGAAAAATAAAACATATAAAGGGGTGATATTAGATGCCCAGTAAGGATAACAATATAGCGAAAACTATTATAAACAAGCATAAACATTTAAGGCAATGTATAACTAAAACAAAAGCCTTTAAAACTTGAAATTCAGCATAATATGGCAGAAATAAAATGAAATAATGTCATTTACTTATTCACATGGATATTCTACTATTCTAATAATCACATGCAATATCAATAACCACTTTCCTAATAATTGAATGCATAATGCCAGACTATCATAACCACATAGTCAAGGACTTGTGCCAAGACTACAAATAAGATTTTTTCAAGGCCATGTGCCAAGACACTAGTTTGTATCATGAGACCTACCAATGTATCGAGTAGCTATAGCGGTCTCCACCCGTCACATATTAAGTCCAATGCATTCCTCATATGAACAGGTTTAAACATAACATAAACATTCGTATTAAAACTAGCATACGAAATGTCAATACTTTATCCATAAACCATGAATGGTATAAAAATAACACATCCACATTCAAAAATATCACAAAACCTTCAATACAATATGGAAGTTTTTTATCATAATAAATAAACTTCAAATAAGCTTAAAATCCATCAAAGGATGTTGACATAGATGAAATCAAAACTATTTGAGAGAAATATCTCTTTTTTTTAAATCATTTAAAAGTAAAATAATTATAAAATAAAACATTTACTTTTAAAATATTCTTATAATATTGTAATTCAAACTTCGATGACTTTATAATAGTGGAAAATATCTACACCCACTGTATAAGTTAAAAAGACATTCTTACCTTAATTCTGTCGAAAAGGTTAAAAAGGACCTTGTTTGGAAAACGACAGAAAGATTCCTTTATAAAATTATTATAAAAATTCAAAAAGGGTATAAATGACTTTAACCCATAGTCTGTAAAATAGTAAGAATTATTTAAAATACATTTTTAAGAAACATGGATGTGGATGATAAAGAGGTCCCATTAGTTAATTACATATAAACAACCTCAGATAATGAAGAGATTGTGAAATAAACCCTTACATTGTACATTTCCTTGGTTGAGGGTAGGTTAACCTCCTTTATAATAGTGAAATAATTGTTATTAAATTATACAAGAATCATATACATTAATATGATATCATATATTATCTTTTAACATTGATTTGTTAATAATATCTTAGTATTATCATCGTTTCGGGTGTTAACGGATTCATTTTCCTTTATATTCATTGTTATGTGAGCCATATTTGTTATGGATTATATGTATATTATTCATATCCAGAATGATATCATGTCTCTAAAAATTATTTTTAATCATCAAATGAAATTTAGTCTTGAATGGATACGATGGGGAATGAATCTCATCGCGTTCGTGGAGACGGTAGTCCGCGCGTACGCACAAGCGATAATATCATTATTTTGATATTATAATAATATATAATTAGATGGTATATCATATATACAGAATCATTATCATGTTGTATTTATTATTTACATCAATTACACATCATTATCATACCCATCCAAATAATAGTGTTTTGAATAACAATAACACCACGACGTGGAGACGGTAAGCCGTACGTACGCACGTATGGAGACATGTCATTCAAAGGATGGATAGAATACTGAATATGGTTGTACCATATTTATAATAACATCATATTATATATAAGATAATGGAGTTATTATTTTATAATGGAAATAACAAATAAAGAATAATTTGAAGAAGAAAGTAACTTGAAAGAGGGTGGTGAAAACTTTACCTCTTCTTCGGGTTCTTCCTTTTGATTTGATCAAAAGGGATACATAGGATGGATTTATGATCAAACTAATTCATCTAGGTTGAAGTGAGAGAATTGGAGAGAATATTTGGGCAGGTTTTGTCCGAGCCAAAAGGATTTGACAGTGTGAATTAGAGAGAAGGGGGAGTTCCCTTTTATAAGAGGGGTGAGGGGCACCTTTGGAAAAGCTAGAAATATTATTTTATAATAAATTCATATTTGGTTTCTAATGGCTCCAAAGTGAATTATTTAAAGTTTAAGGTGGTTATGGGTCGAAATCCTTTAAACCAATATATTTTAGACAGGTTTGGGTCACTATATTAACCTTATCATTTATATTTAACTCTTAGTTAAATAGTTTGACATTTACCATGTCTCTTTGTAATTTTATATTATATAGTTAATAAACTTACTATATACCTCGAAGAGACCCCCAAGTGGTCCATTAATGATAAAACTATGATTATATAAGTCCTTTGACCGAACCTTATATTTTTAGGAATAGAATATCAATTAATAATATAATATATATTTTTTAAACTATTTTATGTCAATTTTGACACTATTGGGTATTTTGTTTTCGATAATTTCATAACAGCATTATTACTTTGAACGAAATTTATATAACCAATCCTAATATGTCATATTAACCTATAAAATTAGTGAAATCCATAAAAAATTTCAAATTAAATTTATTTTGATATTTATAATATCAATTATTTTAATATTTCATAAATTAGGTAATCACTACATCACCATTGTGTCATAAATAAATTAAATTATTTAATATATAAAAATTATAAATAAAATACCATTATGTAGGAAATATTTTTATCTTTCTAATGAATATTTATAATCGAATTTATCTTATGTATAACCCAATATTAAAAAAATAGTTATTAAACTTTGATTTTAACTCTTTTAACTCTTCTTTGAATTAAATAATAATAAATGTCCTAATCTGATCCAAGTGGATCTAAATGATAATATTTTATTACTAAGGTTTTTTTTGGTCGAGATACACTTGTCTAGTAGAATTAGGACATGTGTTAGGGTAATATTAATATAATTTTTACCCTTAATTACCCTATTTACTTTTAACCGCGGTAAATAAAAGTAAAAAGTTATTATTCACCAAAAATTATTTTTATCTTATTGAACCACATTTTATTCCTTTAAATTAACCGTATCTCTTGGATTTTCAAAATTCCACTCACAGAAATGGTAAAATTAAGTTTTATGTGAATTTCCAAATTCTCCTAGGAGGTGGGTAAAAGACGGTGAAAAGTTCCATAAAATTTTTATATATCTAAAATCATTATAAACTAACTCCAATGAATTAAATTGAACTTATATATGTATTATGTATCCATTTTGACCTTAATTAAATTTAAATAAAATAAATAATTATTTAAATAAAAAATCGATTTTAAGCTATAACTCAGTGTTTTTCACTATTCATCAAAAATTGAATGTTTTCAGAAAAATACCAAAAATTCACCCTAAGATAATTTTGATATTACGAATCCAAAAATGAAGTCCATTTTGAAATAAAAAATTTATAAAATTTCAAAAAGTGGGTATTACTATTCATAACGGCTACTTTGATTGATTGTGGTGTGTGTTAGAACTCGAAGTTGCATACAACACACCCTACTGTATTATTCAAAGATAAGCGTACCGTGGATGCTTGGGGTGTTACATTCTCCCCTCCTTCAAATAATTTCGTCCTCGAAATTTCTAGAATACTACCCCATTAAAAGACTCGAGTGATTCTTCATCATAATTTCCTTGGGTTCCCATGTTGCCACTTCCATTTTATGGTTTATTTATAGAAATTTTACCAGACGAGTCGTTCGGTTTCTCAGCACTTGTTCTCTTGTATCAAGAATTTTTACGGGCTCTTCACAATAAGACAGATCGGGTTCTAGTTCTAATTCCTTGTAAGTGAGTACATGCGTTGGGTCAGGCCTGTATTTTCTCAACAGTGATACGTGGAACACATCGTGAACTTTGGAGAGACTTGGCGGCATTGCCAAACGGTAGGCTACAGCCCCAATTCGTTCTAGAATTTATAAAGGTCCGATGTACCAGGGAAACAATTTACCCTTATTACCGAAACGTATAACTCCCTTCCATGGAGATACCTTCAAGAAAACATGATCTCCTACCTAAAATTCCAAATCCTTCCTTTGGTTATTGACATAGCTCTTATGCCTACTTTGAGATGATTTGATATGGTTTTGGATTACCTTTACCTTTTCCATCGTTTCCTCCACCAGTTCTGGGCCTATAATTTTTCTTTCACCAATGTCATCCCAACAGGTTTGTGTGCGACATCTCTTTTTGTATAACACTTCATATGGTTCCATCCGAATACTTTAATGGAAGCTATTGGTATAGGAAAATTCCACCAGAGATAATATTGATCTCACATACCCTGAAAGTCAAGTGAGCATGATCTCAACATGTCTTCTAAGGTTTGAATAGTCCATTCTGATTGTCCATCTGTTTGAGGGTGGTAGATAGTGCTCAAATGAAGTTCAGTATCCAGGGATTTCTGAATACTTTTCCAGAATCTTGAAGTAAAACGAGGATCACGGTCAGAAAAAATCAATAGAGGTACTCCATGAAGTCTCCCAAATTCATTAATATATAGTCTTGCTAGACCTTCCAGTGGTATATCTTCTCTTATAGCAAGAAAACGTGATGACTTGGTAAGACGATCAACAATAACCCATATTGCATCGTTCCTTCTAGGAGTCTTTGGTAGTCCCATGACAAAGTCCATCATGATATTATCTCATTTCCACTCAGGTATGGGAAGAGGTTGCATGACTCCTCCAGGTTGTTTCCTTCCAACTTTCACTTGTTGAGAAACCATACATCTTGACACAAAATCAGAAATCTCCCTCTTCATGTTGTCCCACCAAAAATGTTCCTTCAAATATCTATACATTTTGGTGCTCCCATGGTGTATAGAGAAATTGGAACTATGAGAATCATCCAATAATTCCCTTTTTAGATCAGGTATATTAGGAACACAAATTCTCTTCTTGAATTTCAAAATTCCATCTTCATACACAAAGTTACTCAATCTCTCATCATTCACAGCTTTAATCTTCTTTTTGAAATTCTTCTTCATTGGTCTGAGAACTCTTTATCCTTTCTAGTAAAGATGGTTTGGCAACCATTTGAAAAAGCATTGATGTTTCACCTTCCATGGTGATTCCCATATCCATCTTTACTAGATTCATGTATATAGGATCCTTTTCAACTCTCATCTTGTTCAAAACTCCATGATCCTTTCTACTCAAAGCATCTACCACCTTATTCTCCTTCCCTCAGTGGTATTGTATTGTGCAATCATAATCCTTGAGTAGTTCAAGCCATCTCCTTTGCCTCATGTTGAGTTCTTTTTGTGAGAAAATATATTTCAAACTCTTGTGATCAGTATAAATCTCACATTTTTTACCATAGAGATAATGTATCCATATCTTCAAAGAAAATATCACAGCAGCTAACTCAAGATCATGAGTAGGATAGTTTTGCTCATGAATTTTCAACTATCATGATGCATAGGAAATAACCCTATCATTCTACATAAGGACACAACCAAGTCCTTTCTTCAATGCATCACTATAAATAACAAACCCATCATTCCCCGATGGTAGAGTCAATATAGGAGCATTGACTAATCTTCTCTTTAGTTCTTTGAAACATTCTTCACACTCTTTTTTCCAAAGAAATTTAACCCCTTTACATGTGAGCTTTGTTAATGGGTTAGCCAACCGGGAAAAATTATGGATGAAATGTCGATAATAACCTGCTAAACCGATAAAACTGCATACCTTAGTTATACTCGTTGGTGCAGGTCATTCTTGGATTTCCTTGGTCTTAGAAGGATCAAAAGAGATTCCATCTTTAGAGATAATATGGCCAAGAAAAGAAATCTCCTGAATCCAGAATTCACACTTGCTAAACTTTCCATATAATTCATGTCTTCTAAGAGTCTTGAGGATAATGCGCAAGTAATTTTCATGATCTTTGTAGATTTTGTAATATACCAAGATATCATCAATAAATACCACCATAAAATCTTCGAAATATTCCTTGAAAATTTTATTCATTAGATCCATGAATACAGAGGGTGCATTAGTCAATCCCAAAGGCATTACTGTAAACTCGTAATGCCCGTACCTTATTCGAAATGTTGTCTTATGAATGTCTTATTTCTTCACACACAACTAATGGTATCCAGATCGAAGGTAAATCTTTGAAAAGTATTGAGCTCTATGCAGTTGGTCAAATAAATCATCAATGTGAGGTAGGGGATACTTTTTCTTTATTATTATAGCATTGATCTCCCTGTAGTCGATACATAACCTCATAGATCCATCTTTCTTCTTAATAAAAAGGACAGGGGCTCCCCATAGAGAAACACTTGGGTGAATAAATCCCTTATTACTCACTTCCTCTAGTTGTTTCTTTAGTTCAACTAATTCCACAGTGTCCATTCTATAAGGGGACTTTGATATGGGCCTTGAACCAGGATTTAAATCAATGGAAAACTCAATTTATCATTCTGGATGATGTCTGGGTAAATCTTCTGGAAACACATAAACATATTCTCTCACAATTGGTACATCCTCTATTTGAACATTCCTTTCCTCACCCATAGTCATTTCATTCTCTTCCTCCCCAATAATTGAATTTAGTTGAGCTACTGGGGGTGGATCTAGGTAAGAATTAGGTGGTGATTATTTTTCTCTAAAGATAAGGTGTTCCTTATCATCATCATCAAAAATAGTAACCTCCTTCTTCTTACAATAAATTTTTTCATCATGGTCTGAAATCCAATCCATACCGAGTATTATATCAAATTCAATCATAGGTATGAAGATGAGATCCACAGATAAAGAACATTTATGTGCTCTAATGGGGAATGATTTACAAAACTTTGTTGCAATGATAATTCCCTTAGGAGTTTTGACTAACAACTCCCTTGTTAAATTAAATTGGAAATATCTAATTTTCTTAGCAAACTGGGAAGATATGAAACAATGCAATGATCCAGAATCAAATAATGCATTTGTTAAACTTGAGGAAACCATTAAATTACCTACCACCACGTCTTTCGGAGATTCTACCTCAGCAGTAGTGATAGCATAAGCTTGGCCTTGATCCCTTAGCCTTTTTTGAGGTAAGTTCCCCTGGTGCTTAGGACATTCATTTGCATAATGTCCCATCCCCCTACAGTTGTGGCATTGAACATCAGTAGCTTCTTTCTTCCCCTTGCAATCATGAGCTTGGTGGCCTTTTTCACCACACTTGTAACAGACTCACATTCCCTTCAAGCAAGTACCAGGGTGTTTCTTCCCACATTTACTGCAGGATGGATATTCAACTTTTCCCTTCTTCCCCTTATTTCCATTCCCAGAGTGATCAGTAGATCTCTTCTTCTCTTTATTTTCTTTAAAGTCATAAGACTTAGAGAATTATTTTTCTTTCTTGATAGCACATGAGACAATATCTTCGTACAACAAGAAGGTTTGTGAGACTAATTCTCGACGGATAAATGGTTTTAACCCATCAAAGAAACGATCAATATTACTTCTTGGGTTATATAATCTGTAGCATACCTCGCTAACCTTGTAAAGTTATCCTCATACTTTGCAACATTCTCATCCTCCTTTTTTCTCAAACTCAGAAATTGCCTTTCCATATCTGCTCGATGGTCACGAGGAAAGTATTTTTCTAAGAAAATATCTTTTAACTCCATACATTCCATATTTGATACTTCATAATCTGCCTTTGTGTTTTTTATCAATGACCACCATTGATCAGCATCTCCGGTGAGGCGATAAACTTCCATGATAACTTTTTCCCTTTCACTACTCCCCAAAGCCTGAAATATTTTCTTTAGGGAATTTATCTATTGCTCAGCTACTAAAGGATTTGTACCCCCATTGAACATTGGTGGTTGTTTCCTCATGAAGCGATCTAACATTGATCCTCCATGTTGCGGATCAGTGTGCTCCATACGGGTAAGGTTATTATTCATAACCTGAGTGAGTTGTCCCAATACGGTGACTAGCTGATCAGCACCAGTTGAATCACCAGCTCCACTATAATTATCTTAAGCAGGAGGGAAATCCCTACATGGAGTGCATTCATTGATACAGTTTCTATTTCTTCCACTAGGTTCCATTTCTAAACAATGGCATAAACTAGATTAGTTTATGAATCAAAATACATAATTCCACACTTGTAAAACACTTAGCATAAATTTAACTATTTATGGATATAATCCATAATCATAAAAAAATATTTTCTTTGAGGAAGTATATACTCATAAACCCTTCATAATGGTTTGTCAAAAAATTAGAATTATCCTAAGCATATCCCTTGAGAGTTTTGTAACCAATAGTGCAGCAAGGCCCATTGTCGTGCACCAGTTCTCGTTAGAGTCCAGCTCAAAGTGGTGTTTTCGGGTTTTACCCCTAGGTACATCTGTGCCAGATCCACCTCTACCTGCTCATATACAGACAGGGATGTATTACTCAGAAAACACACAAAATCTCTAAAATACCAAAATTCTAGTAAGTTCTTCTATACTAATCCTCAAAGTCTATCTTAGGGCTATGTGCTCTAATCAGAGTTTATCTAAATCTAGCTTCCAAGTTTGCACGAAACTTAATCTGATACCAACTATAATTCCCCAACCCCAGTTACCCAGAGTCGGTGCATTATTACATAATATTTCCATGATCACAAAATATCAAGTCTTGAAAGACCAATTAGTTTGGTAGCCTTTGAATCACTAGATACATTCATAAAGTTTACATTACATCATAAACTGAAAACTACAACAACATAGTATCCATATTCTACACTCATATCCCCTCATACTATCCATGTAGGTCATTCATAAAATACTTCTTCACATCTTGGGAAAAATAAAACATAGAAAGGGGTGAGCTCAGATGCCCAGTAAGGATAACAATATAGCGAAAACTTTCATCAATAAGCATAAACATTTAAGGAAATGTATAACTAAAACAAAAGCCTTTTAAACTTGAACTTCAGCATAATATGGCAGAAATAAAATGAAATAATTCCATTTAATTATTCACATGGATATTCTACTAGTTGAATAATCACATGCAACATCAATAACCACTTTCATAATGATGGAATGCATAATGCCAGACTATCATAACCACATAGTCAAGGCCTTATGCCAAGACTAAAAATAATATTTTGTAAAGGACTTGTGCCAAGACACTAGTTTATCTCATGAGACCTACCGATGGATCAAGGATCTATAGCGGGCTCCACCCATCACATATTAAGTCTAATGCATTCCTCATATGAACAGGTTTAAACATAACATAAACATTCATATTAAAACTAGCATACGAAATGTCAATACTTTCTCCATAAACCATTAATGGTATAAAAATAACACATCCACAGTAAAACATATCACAAAACCTTCAATACAATATGGAAGTTTGGTATCATAATAAATAAACTTTAAATAATCTTAAAATCAATCAAAGGATGTTGACATAGAAGAAATCAAAACTATTTGAGAGAAATATCTCTTTTTTTAAATCATTTAAAAGTCACATAATTATAAAATAAAACATTTAATTTGAAAATATTATTATAAGCTTGAAATGGAAGCTTCTACGACTTTATAATGGTGGAAAATAGCCACACCCACCGTATAAGTTAAAAAGACATTCTTACCTTAATTCTGTCGAAAAGGTTAAAAAGGACCTTGTTTGGAAAACGACAGAAAGATTCCTTTATAAAATTCTTATAAAAAGTCAATAAGGGTATAAATGAATTTAACCCATAGTCTTTAAAAAATTAAGAATGATTTTAAATACATTTTTAATAAACATGGATGTGGATGATAAAGAGGTCTCAGTAGATAATTACGTATAAACAACCTCAGATAATGAAGAGATTGTGAAATAAACCCTTAACTTGTACTTTTACTTGGTTGAGGGTAGTTTAACCTCCTATATAATGGTGAAATAATTGTTATTAAATTATAAAATAATCATATACATTAATATGATATCATATATGATCTTTTAACATTGATTTGTTAATAATATCTTAGTATTATCATCGTTTCGGGTGTTAACGGATTCATTTTCCTTTATATTCTTTGTTATGTGAGCCATATTTGTTATGGATGATATGTATATTATTCATATACAGAATTATATCATGTCTCTAAAAATTATTTTTAATCATCAAATGAAATTTAGTCTTGAATGGATACGATGGGGAATGAATCTCATCGCGTTCGTGGAGACGGTAGTCCGTACGTACGCATGAACAACAATATCATTATTTTGATATTATAATAATATATAATTGTATGGTATATCATATATACAGAATAATTATCATGTTATATTTATTATTTACATCAATTACACATCATTATCATACCCATCCAAATAATAATGTTTTGAATAACAATTACACCACGACGTGGAGACGGTAAGTCGTACGTACGCACGTATGGTGACATGTCATTAAAAGGATGGATAGAATACTAAATATGGTTGTACAATATTTATAATAACATCATATTATATATAATATAATGGATTTATTATTTTAGAATGGAAATAACAAAGAAAGAATAATTTGAAGAAGAAAGGAACTTCAAAGAGGGTGGTGAAAACATTACCTCTTCTTCGAGTTCTTACTTTTGATTTGATCAAAAGGGATCATTAGGATGGCTTTATAATCAAACTAAGGCCTCTAGGTTGAATTGAGGGAAGTTGAGAGAATATTTGGGCAGGGGTTGGCCAAGCCAAAAGGCTTTGAAGGTGTGAATTAGAGAGAAGGGGGAGTGCCCTTTTATAAGAGGGGTGAGGGGCACCTTTGGAAAATCTAGAAATATTATTTTATAATAAATTCATATTCAGTTTCTAATGGATAAAAAGTGGATTATTTAAAGGTTAAGGTGGGGATGGGTCGAAATAATTTCAACCAATATATTTTAGACAGGTTGGGGTCACTATATTAACCTTATCATTTATATTTAACTCTTAGTTAAATAGTTTGACTTTTACCATGTCTCTTTGTATTTTTATATTATATAGTTAATAAACTTACTATATACCTCCAAGAGACCCCCAAGTGGTCCATTAATGATACACCTATAATTATATAAGTCCTTTGGCTGAACCTTATATTTTTAGGAATGGAATATCAATTAATAATAAAATATTTGTTTTAAAAACTCTTTTATGTCAATTTTGACACTATTGGGTATTTTGTTTTTGATAATTTAATAACAGCATTATTGCTTCGAAAAAAATTTATATAACCAATAATAATATTTCATATTAACCTATAAAATTTTTGTAATTAATAAAAAGTCTCAAATTACATTTATTTTGATATTTATAATATCAATTATTTTAATATTTCATAAATTAGGTAATTACTGCATCACCATTGTGTCATAAATAAATTAAATTATTTAATGTCTAAAAATTATAAATAAAATAAAATTATGTAGGAAATATTTTTATCTTACTAATTAATATTTATAATCGAATTTATCTTATGTATAACATTATATTAAAAATGTTTTAGTTATTAAACTTTGATTTTAAGTCTTTTAACTCTTCTTTGAATTAAATAATAATAAATGCCATAATATAATCCAAGTGGACCTAAATGATAATATTTTATTCCTAAGGTTGTTTTTGGTCAAGATAAACTTGTCCAATAGAATTATTACAAGTGTTATGGTAATATTAATATCATTTTTACCCTTAATTACCCTATTTACTTTTAACCGTGGTAAATAAAAGTAAAAAGTTACTATTCACCAAAAATTATTTTTATCTTATTGAATTAAATTTTACTCCTTGATATTAACCATGTCTATTGGATTTTCGAAATTCCACTCACAGAAGCAGTAAAATTAAGTTTTATGTGAATTTCCAAATTCTCCTAGGAGGTGGGTAAAAAACGGTGAAAAGTTCCATAAAATTTTTATATATCTAAAATTATTCTACACTAACTCCAATGAATTACATCGAACTTATATAGGTATTATTTATCCATTTTTACCTTAATTAAATTTAAATAAAATAAAAAATTATCTAAATAAAAAATTGGTTTTAAACTATAACTTAGTGTTTTTTCACTATTCATCAAAAATTGAATGTTTTCAGAAAAATACCAAAAATTAACCCTAAACTAATTTCGATATTCCGAATCCAAAAATGAATTACATTTTGAAAGATAAAATTTATAAAATTTCAAAAAGTGGGTATTACTATTCATAACGGCTAGTTTTATTGGTTGTGGTGTGTGTTAGAACTCGAAGTTGCGTACAACACACGCTACTGCATTATTCAAAGAGAAGCATATCGTGGAAGCTTGGGGTGTTATATGAAACACATTGTGCGCCACACTAAACTGTGTTGGAAAAGATAGATGGAAATCCAACTCTCTAATCCTCTCAAGTATCTCAAAAGTCCCAATATAACTTGGAGATGACTTTCCCTACTTCCCAAACTGACGATTTCCTAACCTAAGAGAGATTCTCAAAAACACCTGATTACCCACCTTGAATGATAACGGTCGTCAAAAATGGTACGCATAAGATTTCTGATGACTTTGAGCCATATCTATACACTTCCTGATTAACTTGATATTTTATGTAGTCTCTTGGACAAGGCTCCGTCTGATCATCGAAGTCTTGTCCGTTTCCACCCAACATAGTGGAGAACAACACGGACGCCCATAAAAAGCCTCAAATATATCCATATGTATTGAAGCCTTATAACTTTTATTATAGTAGAACTCCACCAACGGTAAGTGCTCCTCCCATGAACTAGAAAAATCCATCACATAATCCCTTAACATATCCTCCAAGGTTTATATTTTCCTCTCAGATTGGTCATCTGTTTGAGGTTGATATGTTGTGCTCATCGTTAACTGCGTTCCAAGGGCTTGCTGCAAGGATTTCCAGAAACGAGATGTGAAACTCAGATATCTATCTGATACAATAGAAACTGGAACACCAGGCCTCTTTACCACCACCTAGATATAGATTTTAGATAGATATTCCACCTTATGAGATTCACAAATTGGAATGAAATGGGCCGACTTTGTGAGTCGATCCACAATCTCCCATATGGAATTGTGTTTCCTAGTCGTTCTTGGAAGACCTATCACAAAATCCATTGTCATATGCTCCTATTTCCACACTGGGATAGGTAAAGACTGCAACATGCATGTTGGCCGCCGATGCTCTGCCTTGACTTGCTTACAATTCAAGCATCTCGAGAAAAACCCGACCACATCCCTTATCATACCAACCCACCAAAACTACACCTTCAATGCCTTATACATTTTCTGAATTCTATGATGGATAGCCCACCTGGAATGATGATAATCCATAAGATGTTCCTCCTGAAAAGCCACTGGTACCACCATCCGATTTTGAAAACAAAATACTGAATTCCCATTCAGTTCCTAGTTCTCAATGGTCTCTCCACCATTGAGTTTCGACCTCATATCCATACATTCAGAATCAGGTGTATGTTCCTCTTTAACCAAACCAGACAAGTCAGGAACCAACAAAACCATAAAGAGGACTACTCTTCCACCTTGTTCCTCACATTCCAACCGCATGTCGGCTATGACTGACATCAACTACCATTGATCTGATACATGTTTCACCACTTGAGCATATTATTTTCTACTTAATGCATCTGCCATCGAATTTCCCTTAGTTGGTGTGTACATTAAGTCAAATAAAACATATGGAGATATTCCATCCATATCCTTTGCCTCAGGTTCAATTCTCATTGTGAGAAGATATTCTTTATTCTCTTATGATCGTTAAACACTGTAAATTTCTCACTGAAGATATAATGAAACCACATTTTTTAATCATGAACCACTGCTGCCAACTCCAAATCATGTGTTGGGTAGTTCTTCTCATGCAACCTCAACTACTGTAAGCCATATGCAACCACATGATCCCCCTACTTGAGAACACACCCAAACCCTAATCCCAATGTGTCACAATACACCACATACCCTTTCCCTAGTTTTGAAAAAACCAAGATTGGTGTTGATGTAAGGCGACCCTTTAACTCTTCAAATCATTTCTAACACTGCTCATCCCATTGAAATGGGATATTCTTCCTTATCAAAGCTATCATCAGTGAAGCCAATCATGAGAAATCATGAACAAAACATCAATAATACCTAGATAGACCAAGGAATATCTGTATCTCTAAGACGTTATTTGGTGGTTTCTATGAGATAACCACCTCTATCTTTTTCAGATCAACAAAAACACCCCTCTCAGAAATAACATGGACAAGGAAATGAACCTCCTGAATCCAAAAGTCACACTTTGACAATTTGGAATACAATTGATGGTCCCTCAAGATCCCCAACATGATCGCCAAGTGTTTCTCATGCTCTACCCTTGTCCTCAAATACACCAGTATATCATCCAAAAATCACTACTAGAAATGAAAGGTATACCAACGGTTGAAAACCGTTGGTATAGGATGTAAAACCGTTGGTATAAATTATACCAACGGTTTTACAAACTATAGCCAAGTAAGTCATGAAAATAGACATATACCAACGGTTTCAAAGAAACCATTGGTATATGTGAATAAATCTACACTATACCAATGGTTTATGTAAACCATTGGTATATAGGTTAGATATTCTAACAGTTATGAACCGTTGGGATAAACTTTTTCTAGACTTGGTAAAAGATTTTTACCAATAGTTCTCTTAGAACCGTTGGTAAAAATTCCATATAGAACCAATACCAATGGTTTAAAACCATTGGTATAGGCTTAGATGTACAATTCACACAGAAACATGCTGCTCTGTGTGCTTCTATGTGAATTTTACAGTAGTAAATGCAGAATCACAAAATAAGGATACATAATACAATAATCAATTATCAATACAATAAATTAAAAACTGAATATGTAATTATATGTGATATAGAATTAAGAATACATAAAAAATTGCATTTTGTATAACACATACATGATTGAGTTTAAAAATTAGAAGCTAATAACCCAAAATAAGGAAATAAATAAATGAATTCAACCAAACACAAATATAATGTCCCATGGTTTGGGGCGGGTGTCTTTGAACTTAGTGATGATGATAATGGGTGTGTATCAATGAGCTTGTGTGACTTAGGGAATATAATTGTCCTTGGCATATTAAATGTTAAGTGTTTTATATTAGGGGTAGGATTTACTCATATGAGAAGTGTATTGTGTGAGGCTGGACCATGGATCGTTGTGCTAAAGTATCAACACAATCCAAATACTTTTGGTCGGTTTTCCATATGCCTATTGTTTTTACTTAAAATGATGTCTCTTTTAAACAAAAGAGATACAGTTATAGTAATACCACCAATATTGTGCCTCGGATTGAGGTGGGGTTGACTCGTACATGTCACATATGACCCATGGATCGTTGTCCTAAAGTATCAACACAATCTGAATCCGTTTGGTTGGTTTTCCGTCTGCCAGTTGTTGTTTTTTCTTAAAATGTTGTCCATTTCAAATAAAATTGAGACACTTTGAGTGGTACCGGCCACACCAGGCCTCAGATTGAGGCTCGGTTGACTCATACACGTCATAAATGACCCATGGATTGTTTTTATAAAGTATCAACACAATCCAACTACGTTTGGTCAATTTTACATATGTCAGTTGTTTTTACTTAAAACAGTGTCCATTTTAAACAAAAGAGAGACACTTAGAGTGCTACCGGCCATATCATGCCTCGGATTGAGGTAGGTTTAACTCATACACATCACAAATAACCCATGTATCATTTTCCTAATGTATCAACACAATCTGAATGGGTTTGGTCAGTTTTCTGTATGTCAGTTGCTGTTTTCATTTAAAATGTTGATCATTTCAAATAAAGGTGAGACACTTTGAGTGGTACCGGGCACACCGTGCCTCATATTGAGGTAGGGTTGACTCTTACTCATTAAAAATGATCCATGTATTGTTTTCCTAAAGTATCAACAGAATCCAAATGCGTTTGGTCAATTTTCCGTATGCCAGTTGTTGTTTTCATTTAAAATATTGATCATTTCAAATAAAGGTGTGACACTTTGAGTGGTATTGGGCACACCGAACCTCGGATTGAGGTGGGGTTGACTCATACACATCACAAATGACTCATGGATTTTTTTCCTAAAGTATCAACAGAATCCGAATACGTTTGGTTAGTTTTCTGTATGCCAGTTGTTTTTACTTAAAATGATGTCCATTTTAATCAAAAGAGAGACACTTAGAGTGATACCGGACATAATGTGCCTCAGATTGAGGCAGGGTTGACTCATACACATCAAATATGACTCATAGATCTTTTTTCTGAAGTATAAACACAATTCGAATGTGTTTGGTCGGTTTTCCATATGCCAGTTGTTGTTTTCACTTAAAATGATGTCCATTTTAAACAAAAGAGAGACATTTAGAGTG
Organism: Viscum album; assembly: GCA_963277665.1. Taxonomy (NCBI): domain Eukaryota; kingdom Viridiplantae; phylum Streptophyta; class Magnoliopsida; order Santalales; family Viscaceae; genus Viscum; species Viscum album. Next base: position 265,401,310 of record OY728155.1, on the reverse strand, counting down.
GTACCGGCCACACCGTGCCACGGATTGATGCGGGGTTGACTTTTACACATCACAAATGTCCCATGGATCATTTTCCTAAAGCATAAACATAGTCTGAATACGTTTGGTTGGTTTTCCATATGCCAGTTGTTGTTTTCACTTAAAATGTTGTTCATTTCAAATAAAAGTGAGACACTTTGAGTGGTACTGGCCACACCGGGCCTCGGATTGATGCGGCGTTGACTCCTACACATCAAAAATGTCCCATGGATCGTTTTTCTAAAGTATCAACACAATCCTAATACGTTTGGTCAGTTTTCTATATGCCAGTTGTTTTTACTTAAAAGGGTGTCCATTTTAAACAAAAGAGAGACACTTTGAGTGATACCAGCAACACCATGCCTTGGATTTATGTAGGGTTGACTCATACATGTCACATATGACTCATGTATGATTTTCCTAAAGTATCAACACAATATGAATGAGTTTGGTTGGTTTTCCATATTCCAGTTGTTGTTTTCACTTAAAATGGTGTCCATTTTAAACAAAAGAGAGACACTTAGAGTGGTACCGGCCACACCATGACTCGGATTGAGGTAGGGTTGACTCATAAAAATCACAAATGACCCATCTATCATTGTCCTAAATTATCAACACAATCCTAATGCGTTTTCTCAAAGTATACCAACGTTTTAAAACTGTTTGTATTGTGTGTTTCTAGAACTATTGTGCAACATCCCCTCCAGTAGCCCCTCCAGTATAAACCTGCATAAGAAATAGCACAAAAAACACATACAAATAGACTTAAAACAGCATAAAAAACACCTACAATAGCACAAAAAACACATAAACCCATAAAATTCTTCCAACCATGTCATGTACTACAATTCCCTATTTCAATCTTCATATGACAACAATATTTCAGTAGAGTTGAATTACAGTTTCAATAACTCAAAAATTATTTACACCCATTTCAATATTCATATGACAACCACTCTTCCAGTAGTAATTCACCTCACCCCTGCACAACCCCCCCAACCAGAACAGCCCCCCCACATCCCCATCAAATTCTAATAGATATAATAGTCTGAGAAATACTTATTAGAGTTGAATAAGAGTTTGAAATTGGCTCAAATCCCAATTTTTTTTTCTGATCCTAGATTTGGGTATGTAATGATTTGTGATGCATTTTTCATTGAACTTGTATTTTTTATAATATATGGTGAAAAGGTATTTTCTTAGGAGTCTCATCACTTATGACCCCATGAGTGAAACTACCCAACTCATGAAAAAGAGTTTGCGACTATCGTTGATGAGTGTAAATTTCAGAGACACCACCTCTTTGATTAGATACAGGTTATATATACAAACTGAATGTCATATTAATATAATTTATTCTAATGTGAACTAAATAATTTTCATATGTGTTGGATAAAATACATGTAGGTGTTTATATTTGAAATGGAATATGTTCTTTGTAAAGGAAATGTCAGTTTTGATGCACTAAGAAGGAATATGAAGGAGGTAGGGGTGTTAATGTCAGATATTGGGTGAATGGTAATGGATTTGTTGGTAGACTCTATAGTGGTAAAAACATAATATACTTGGGTATTGGTTTTTATACGAATAGTGATCATGTCCAAATTGGTTGAATAAGTTGATGCTGAACATGTGTCTGATCCAGAGTTTTTCATGATGTATATGAGGTTGACAAAAAACAGTCCCCTTCCAGGATGGGTTATAGTCATACATGGTGTACTACTGGTTAATTTAAGGGAGACACTTCTTTATTCCCTGATAAAAATAATTGATGAGACCCTCTCATGCTTAATAGTGAGAATAAAAGTGACGACACAAAATATCCTCAAAAAATTGGATCCAACTGAATCATGCCCCAAATACCCTCTTTAACCCAACCATCCTACCATAGGAATTTGACAAGTGGCAGCATATTCCCTCACTACACTTTCTTGATGTTGTGAAATAAAACCCCTCAATTTTTGAAATTTTTAGGTTTTTTAGGATCATAATAATATCTTTTGACAAAAAAAGAACACCCAAATATGATCTATCCTCAAACAAAAGAAACATTTATAGAAAATGAAAAATGTCTGAAAATGGATTTTACCTGGGAGTTGTTTTCTTCTTCCTAAATATAAATAGAATGTCTGATGATGCATTCTATGAAACTAAATTTGAAAATGGGGCATTGAAATTGACCCATGGTTCCATGGTCATTACAAAAGGATTAAAGTATGGAACTATTTACTTGATTTAAAATTCAAGCAGAACTGAAATGATCAGAAGTTCAACTTGTGATGGTTTAGAAGAATGGAACTGTATGTTTATTGACCTTAGTGAGAATAATATTAATTTTCTTAAGGCTATGAAAACTAAATGGTACAAGTATGGTGTGATCTATTTATAAAAGTATGATTCCATCACATCATGCCTTGGATTGAGGTGGGGTTGACTCGTACATGTAAAAAATGACCAATGTATCATTTTCCTAAAGTATCAACACAATACAAATACGTTTGGTCAGTTTTTCGTATGTCAGTTATTGTTTTCACTTAAAATATTGTTCATTTAAAAAAAAGTGAGACACTTAGAGTGATACCGGTCACACCGCGCCTCGAATGGAGGTGGGGTTGACTCGTACACGTCACAAATGACACATGTATCGTTGTCATAAAGTATCAATACAATCTGAAAGCGTTTGGTCATTTTTATGTATGAAAGTTGTTGTTTTCACTTAAAATCATGTCCATTTCAAATAAAATAGAGACACTTTGAGTGATACCGGTCACACTGTGCCTTCGATTAAGGCGGGGTTGACACGTACACGTCAAAAATGACCCATATATCATTTTGCTAATGTATCAACACAATCCAAATGCATTTGATCAGTTTTCTGTATTCCAGTTGTTGTTTTCACATAAAATTTTGTCCCTTTCAAACAAAAGTGAGACACTTTGAGTGATATTGGTCACACCATGCCTTGAATTGAGGCAGGGTTGACTCGTACCTATCACAAATGATCCATGGATCATTGTGCTAAAGTATCAACACAATCTGAATGCATTTGGTCAGTTTTCTGTATTCCAATTGTTGTTTTCACTTAAAATAATGTCCATTTCAAATAAAAGTGAGACACTTTAAGTGATACCGGCCACACCGTGCATCAGATTGAGGCGGGGTTGACTTGTATACATCAAAAATGTTGTCCTGGGTACCCGGTTTCCCTTAGAATGTGGCACAGTTTCACTGGACTATGTTCCAACCATGAACCACATATTGTTGGGTAAAAATACTATATTTTCTATAAAAACACTAAAGTAAATACAAGGGAAAAATAAAATACCAAAAAAATAATAAAAATTACCTCATAATTAAATAATGGTTGTGACACTTGGCCAACCATGGACCCACCTGGACAGCCCAGCCCACCCACCCCCCCACCTGGACAGCCCCCACCCCATCCCCCACCCCACCTGCACACTCCCCCTTCCCACCCTGAAAACATGAAATTTAAATTAAAAATACCTTAAATATGATTTTTTTTTCTTCGAACAAACGCAAATATTATGCCTCTACTCCAAATTCTAAAAACGATGACATATTTTTTGCAATTCCGATGTTGTTCACGACCTTCAGGGATGAAGAAAATAAAGTTTTCCTATGTAATAAGACTCTTCAGAGTGTTCTGAAATTAAATAGGTGGGTTTAGAAAAAAAAATTAAAGTATTATAAGTAGTATTTTTATGGAGGGTTTTGAAATTTCTAATTAAATAGCTCCAACTCATATAAAAGATAAAGATTTCAGAATATCCTATAACCAAAACATAATTGTAAATGAATAGATGCCTCAAAGTGGTGTTAAATGAGGATAATTGAATTTGAAATCCAACAAGGGAGGTATCAGTAGAACACCCTAATGAATTAAGAATTCCTAAGGAAATCTATTAATGATACTGATATGAATCACCATTTATATATTTACATTGGTTTTATTGATGGATAATGATCTTATTTTTCATGTGTGGAGTTAGGTTGACCTCAAAACACCGAATGGGGTTTCACTCTATAGTTATGAGAATATATTATCCAAAGCTATGAATATTCCACCTGTAAACATGACAACTTTATATCAGTGCCTACTAGAATTTCATGACATTTAAGGGATATGTGTTTTGTGAAAAGCTTATGCATTATAGGGATGTCCGTGAATGATGGTTTTTTGTCCATATTTGAATGGAATTCAGTAACGAGGATGGGTTATTTCATTTAACCAATGTTATAGTGTATGTTTAGGATGAGTTATTTCATTTAACTAGTGTTCTAGTTTATGTTTAGGTGAGGTGAGTTAGAAACCAGGTTAGGCATGTCATTAGAACATGGGTTCTTCCATTTAACCATGTAGTCTTGGATTTCAGGGATGAAAGTGTTTTAGGTGAGATAATTACTACCCAATATATAGTATGTCCAACACATCATATGGGCATACCCATGAAACAAAGGCATGTTTAAATGGGACGTTTTCAGTACCCCATTTGGCCAAATATACTTTCCACCATAAGGGATTGGCCATTTATATTTACATGGCTATCCAAGTCATCTACTCTGTGTACATTCCCAGGACACTAGATTATCTTAGACACCATGTGAACCCTTATACAAACCATATGAACCCTTATACCATATAGTCATTATTACAACCATTAAAAACAACTGATTAAACAGCATAATTTTTCAAAGATAATCAAATTGAACATAAATCAATAATACTATTGGATATATCAAGTAAAATGAAGGCATACTATATTACATCCTAAATGACCACCCAAAACCATGATTAATGTCCATATAGCTCTCCTTTCTTCCAGATCAAAAGACAAAAAAAATAGTTGCAGAACAACAAAACCAAGGTATAAAAAATAGTTGTAGAACAACAAAACCAAGGTATCACTTACATATTTGAAGTGTAGAAGAAACAATTTCCTTTATTGAAGATGGATCGATCAGTGGAAGAAGTTTGGTAGGCTATGGAAGAGGGAGATTTGATTTAGGGCACCAATCGGGCGGAGGGGGGCCAGTAATCGAGCGGAGGGGTAACTGGATTCCGGATGTGAATTTAGGGGAAAACTTTCCCAACAGTTTTTAAAAACTGTTGGGAATGTATGTATAGTAAGGACTATACCAATGTTTCATACAAACCGTTGGTAAAAATCCAACATATACCAACGGTTATGGATAACCGTTGGTAAAAGTGCCTACACTAAGGCCTATACCAATGGTTCTAACAAACCGTTGGTTGAAATATTTAAAAAATCTTCTATGCCAACAGTTTTAAGAAAACATTTGGTATACATATCCATTCCCAATGGTTCATCTAAACCGTTGGGATATAAGAGTTGGTAAAAGTGGGATTTCTAGTAGTGAATACAGCCAAAAAAGAATCCAGATATCTCTGAAATATCTGATTTATCAATTCCATAAACACTACTGGTGCATTTTTTAGACCAAAGGGAATAACCAAATGTAAAGACCCATAAAATTCAAGGTAAATTTTTTTCTTAATTTTCTTTTTAATTTTACAAGAACGCAGTTTCTGACGATGCCTGATTCCGAGGCCCGGTGTTCCCGGAATTAATTTCCGATGTTTAGCTCGGGTACGTTCAGTGAACGAATGAGCAGATTTTTATAACTTTTGAACCGGTGCTCGGAATCAACTTCTGAGGGCACTTATGGATTCGCAGCACTGGTAATTTCTTAAGAAGATCTTTTTCGGAGTTGCGTTGTCATGGGAGGAGTTGTTAAAAATTTGTGGAAGATAAAATAAAAATTGAGTTACAATTTTTATTTCTTTTAAGTGGTTTATCCATTGAGTGGAAGTTGGGGTAACCACCCAACTTCCCATTAGAGGATTAAAGGTGAGGTGGGGCCCACACAAACCCCACCCCTTTCACCTTCCCTAAACTCCCTTAAACCTCTCCTCTCATTAATTGGTAACTCTTCTCAACATGTTTAACCCCCCCCCCCCCTTAATGTGAGACCACTCACCTCCCCCTCTCTCTTCTTTAATTCATGTCACCTAAACATTAATTAATTTGACAACTCAAGATCAATTAATTAAGTTTGTTGGTTTTGAATTTTTTAATTTTGAATGCATGGAATGGGTAAATAAAATAAGGTGGAGCCTTATTTTATTTTGGCAAGAATTTTTGTGTTAAGAGGAAGGTAAGAGAGCTTTTGAGTTTTGAAGAACTTCCTCCTCCGAAGAAGAACGCTTCATCTCCTTGTTGAAGAACGTGAAGAACACCGAAGTTTCGACGAAGAACGCCGTCTCATCTTGCACCTTATCTCCATGTCGAAGGAAGCGAGACGCCGGATTCTTCATCGGGCGATCACTGACGACGTGCCTTCTCCTCTTCTTCCTCCGCGTCAAGGGAGGAGACACCACCGCGGGGAACGTCACCTTTGACGACGACTCACCCTATGACGTCAACGGAATCGGCACCGATCTTTCACGACGTCCGATCATCACGATGCTTTCCTCTTCCGAGGCTCAACGACGTGTAACGTCTTTCGAAGGTAGGGGTTTGGTTTTTATGTCGTGAATAATTTTTTTGACGTTCTTCGATATTGACGGCCAACTGTTATCAAAATAATGGAGGAGGTCGGACCGCACAAACACGGCCTAACCTCCTCCCCTTTATATTTTGATGGTTATCTACGTGGATTGAATGGAAGCGACGTAGTGTCGTCACTCCGTGCGGGAATTTAGAGAATCATGACAAAGAAGCGCGGCGTCGTCGTACCGCGCCTTGAGGCTGAACGAATCCGCGGTCAGAGTCGGGCCACGGCGAAAGGGGTGCCGCGCCGAAAATCCACGAAGACGGCGTGATTTGTTTTTTTTTTTGACGTTCGGATCGACGGGCGACGACAAATCAGGCCAAAATGTCGTTTGAATTCCTTCGCAGTAAAGATCGGGTCCCGGGAGGACTGTTGGCGAAGGCGGTAGGTGAAACGGACCACCGGAGAGCGTCCGGTGGTCCGCAGAAGGCGGCGGCGGCGCGCCACGCCGACGCGGCGGCGCCGGCGACCGGAGAAAATTTCCGCGGCTAATCCGCGGCGGTGGTACATGAACCGGAACGGTCGGGCCATTCCGGGTTTGAGGCGGCGCAGCTTTAAGTCGCGCTAGGTTTACAACCGGGGGGTTTGTAACCCCCCACACCCGTCGCACCGCGCCAGCGCGAGGCCAGCCGACTGCCCAGGCCGGGCCGGGCCGCGCCTAGTTGGTCCGGACCCGGACCCGATTCGGGTCGACCCAGTTCGGCCGACCCAGGGGGGTTGGGCCGGGCTGGGCCGGGCCCTGACCCCCATTTCGGACTATCTACGGTCTTTTGCCCATAACTTGGGTTGTGGACCTCCGATCGATGCACCGTCAGCGGTGATGCGATCCTTGAAACGAGATGGTCGTTTTGATATATTAAACTCAAGGTTTCAGAGAACTTTGAGTACGGCCGGGTTGGTTCGGATACGAAACCTACCGGGCCCTCGGAGCGGAAACGCTTATATCTTGAGCTCCAGACGTCTGATTGACGTGCCGTCTGTCTCGTTGAATTCCCCTTGATGAGACGGAACTTTTGGCTTACTCCGATCGAGGTTTGTACGCCGTCAGAGTGCGGTCGGGTTGGTTCGCTCACGAAACCAATCGGGCCCCTGGAACGAAAAAGCCAATAACTCACAGACCGGGTGTCCGATTGACGCGTTGTTTGTCTCGTTGAATTCCTCTTGATGAGACATAACTTTTGGAATACTTCGCCTGAGTTTTGGATGCATTTGGAGTATGGTCGGGTTGGATTGTACCCGAAATCCAACCGGGCCCCTGGAACGGAAAATCTGATATCTTTCAGACCGGACGTCCGTTTGACGAACCGTCAGCGGCGTTGGTGATCACGTTGAGAAACGGTCCCTATGAGTATACCCTATGAGAGTTTGGGGTGCAGTTGAGATACGGCCGGGTTGGTTCGCACATGAAACCAACAGGGCCCCTAGGACGAAAAGGCTAATAACTCACAGACCGGGCGTCCGATTGACGCGCCGTCTATTGCGTTGAGACCCCTATGATGAGGCAGTCCTTTGAGATACTTCTTCATGGGACTTGTGATACTTGGATTATCGACCTGTAGCTCGTGGATCGGACCCTCCCGGAGACGATCATACAGAGTACGGAGACCGTGTAGCTGGCTATGACCAATGACTGCTTGTCCGATTTGATTCGAAGTGAATAGCATAGCCCAGTGGGGAGCACTACTTTGTGAGGTGGCAAACCCATGGCAGAGGAGAACTACTGTGTGAGGTGGCAGACCGCGGTACTCGACAGGAGGAGTACCTCTATAGGCTATGAGGGGGAGCACTATTGTGTGAGGTGGCAGACCCATGGCGGAGGAGCACTACTGTGTGAGGTGGCAGACCCGCGGTACTCGACAGGAGGAGTACCTCAGCAGTCTTAGGTTAGTGAGCAGTACCTCGGAGTCGTGACAGGACCACTGTACACTCCAAAGATGGGGCTCTTCAGCAGTTACGGTTTCGATAATGAAAATCCTGGTTTGGGCTGAGACTATGACCTTTGTGTTTACCTCATGATTGAGATGGGTCACTTGATAACTTAGGTATATGTATGGGCATATACCTGGGTAGTGGTTTTCCGTTGATTTCTTAATCTTTGTGTTTCCTCATTATTGATATGGGTTACTTGATAACTTAGGTATATGTATGGGCATATACCTAAGTAGAGGTTATCTATTGAGATATTCTTTGTGGTTATCCATGTTGGTTTTTGTGAGACCTTGAGGGTTTCAGGGTCCCTACTGAGTATCGTTATACTCACCCCTGCACGGGCTATGTCTACACCTCATTGTGTTGGTTGTAGATGACGGGCAGTGCTGATGGAGGCCGAGTGTTTGAGGACTAGATGGTACCTAGAGGTGGACCTCACGACGAGTCAGTATCCGGAGGTGGACTTCAGGACGAGACGTCACACGGAGGAGGTTGACAGGCGAGAGCGTTGTGGAGGCTATCTGTACCTACCATTCAGGTAGGATCCATGGTGGACGATCCAGGAGCTACGCTATCTGTACCTACCCTTCAGGTAGGATCTGAGTAGGATGATCCAGGAGCTGCTTCCTTTCATCCAGGTGTTATCTTTTTCTATTGTACTTTTGTTCAGTTGTATCTGTACTTTCGATTGGGTTTGTATTTTGGCCCATTTACTTTTCAGCACTTACTTTGGTACTTAGTGTTTTACTTACGCTTGTACTCTGTGGTGTTTTGTTTACTTTTATAAAGGAAATGCCTTCCTAGTTATCGGGATTTACGCCTTTGGTGCTAGTCGCCAGCCCCTGACCTATGAAGGTGGGATTGGGGTAGTCACGGCACGGGCCCCGAGGACGGGTCGTGACAAATTGGTATCAGAGGAGTTCGGTTCTACCGCAGAACTCATGACTCTGATCTTTTTCTTTCTGTGAAGCAATAGTGTTAGGGCAAATGAGTGTGGTTTTCAGTTCAAGGAATCCAGTATTGGTGCGGTGGCCGACGTATCCGTACACCAGGACCCTGACTTCTGATTTCCAGCTTTGTGCATGAAAACACTGATTGCGTGTGTGTTTCCAAAAGTTTTAAAGTCAGCTCAAACCAGGTCAGCTCACCAGATATAAATCATTTGACTGTGTCACGTTGTTTCTTTCAGGATGCCTCCCTGCGAACGACCAGCTAAGCCCCAAGAGTTGTTCGTACTGACAGCCCGCCGAGCGACGTGGCCTCAGTACAGGGCCCTATCCCAGTTGAGGCACCAGCGGAGGCACCAGTGGTACTACTACCCATTGGGACACCGATGCCACCAGCCCCAGCAGCAGAGGGTGCACTTCACTTGAGCGCACTGCACGAGTTCTAGTGCCAGAGGCCACCCAGGTTCAGGGGAGAGATGGACCCGCAAGCGGCTGAGGATTGGATGGAGGCTGTGGTGAGAGTCTTCGGGCTAGTGGGGACGCCAGCAGACTTCATGGTGATCCTTGCTGCCAGCCTTCTTCAGGCAGCAGTAGGCAGATGGTGGAGCCTGATGCTCCAGATGCATGACGAGGCAACACTTCTGTGGGCAGACTTTGAGATCCTGTTCTGGACAGAATTTGTACCAGCCACCCTTCGAGTGGTGCGTATACAGGAGATGCTTCATCTACAGCAGGGTAGCATGATGGTGGCGCAATACTCAGTGAGGTTCACAGACCTCTCATGCTACTCCACAGATATGGTACGGGACCCATTCTTCAGGGACCGAACCTTAGAGCAGGGGCTCATGTGAGAGATTAGAGCTTCTGTTGTTTCTCACAGCATCCCGACGCAGACAGGGGTGTTGGAGAGAGCCCTCTTAGTGGAGAGTTTTCTTGCTAATTAGTCTCCAACAGTAGGACCCACCACTAGCCGGCATGCGGCAGAGTCTTCTGTAGCAGTCAGTAGACAGATGACGCAGAGGTCCAAGAGGAACAGACCTACAGGTGGCTGACCGCATGACTCAGGGTCGGTAGTGCGAGGCACCAAGGGAAATGATAGAGCCAGACCCGCCATGCAGTGTTACTCCTATGGAGGGATTAGTCACATGGCATGTGACTGTCCGACCCGCCATGCAGATGACCAGCAGTTAAATGAAGAACCTCCCAGGCAGAGGCAAAGGTTCGATCGAGGCGGACCGCTAGGAGTTGGTCGTGCAGCTGGAGGTGGACGACGCTTCGAGGTGTTGCCACCACCACCACCAGGAGATCCACCCCGACTGCAAGGAACATGTGGACATGGTAGATCTCAACTTCAGGCAGCAGAAGCATATGACTACGGAGCTCCGGAAGCAAGTGGACAGGAGAGGAACTAGTGGTTTCCTTTTTTTCTTCGTACTTCTAGTTCCATGTTGTTGTTACATTTGTGTCTTTGTACTACAAGCTGCAATAATATAAAGACACTTACCTTTGTGACATTTGATTCCATCCTTTTTGTGTACTAAGAGATTCCGGTTTAAACTGTTGACTTGACCCTCACTTTTGAGATTTCTACTAGAGGAGACCCAGTGACCTCACACTGATGCCGATAGTGTGACTCGACCCTTGGAGGCGAGAGTGACAGTTGGATCTCTTGGTAGTAACGTCGAGGCATTACGACGTCATCCATGGCATGAATACATCATTCATTTCTGAATTGACTGTATTAGGCAAAGAACGTAGTTCATCCAGGGGATGAGACCGGATTTCTCTTATCGGAAAAGAAGAAATCATAGCAGCTCTTGTGGGACCAGAGATGGTCCAAGCCACGACAGAGTAGGTCCAGGTCATCCAAGAGTGGATGAGTACATCTTAGAGCCGACAGAATCCTTATGCTGACAAGAGGCAGAGACCACTAGAGTTCGATGATGGCGACCACGTTTTCTTACGGGTCTCACCTCGACATGGAATTACGGAGATTTGGCTGAGGTGGCAAGTTATCTCTGCACTTCATCAGACCCTTCAAGGTCCTCAGCAGGGTAGGAGAGGTGGTTTATCGCTTGACCTTTCCACCTTAGTTGCATCGGGTGTATGAAATCATCCGCGTACCTCAATTGAGAAGATACGTGGATGATCCTACACACATCATCGACCTCAGGGAGTTGGATGTCGATGACATGGAGACTTGCGCGAATATTCCAGTGGAGATCGAGGATCGATAGGAGCGACTCCCACGTGAACGATCGATTCCTCCGGTGCATTTTCACTGGCAGCACAGGAACCTCCAGGGGAGCACCTGGTAGCGGAAGGCTCAGATGCGTGCTCAGCACCACTTTTGTATCCCTAGTTTGTGTTAAAGCTTTACAGGGACGTAAATCCCTAAGGTGGGAGTAATGTAAAGACCCGTAAAATTCAAGGGAAATTTTTTTCTTAATTTTCTTTGTAATTTTACAAGAACGTAGTTTCTGACGGCGCCTGATTCCGAGGCCCGTTGTGCCCAGAATTAATTTTCAATGTTTAGCTCAGGTACGTTCAGTGAACGAACGAGCGGGTTTTTCTAACTTTTCAACCGGTGCACGGAATCGACTTCTGAGGGCACCGATGAATTCGCAGCGCCGGTAATTGCTTAAGAAGATCTTTTTCGGAGTTGCGTTTTCACGGGAGGAGTTGTTAAAAATTTGTGGAAGATAAAATAAAAATTGAGTTACAATTTTTATTTCTTTTAAGTGGTTTATCCATTGAGTGGAATTTGGGGTAACCACCCAACTTCCCATGAGAGTATTAAAGGTGAGGTGGGGCCCACACGAACCCCACCCCTTTCACCTTCCCTAAACTCCCTTAAACCTCTCCTCTCATTAATTGGTAACTATTATTAACATGTTTAACCCCCCCCCCCCTTTAATGTGATACCACTCACCTCCCCCTATCTCTTCTTTAATTCATGCCACCTAAACATTAATTAATTTGACAAATCAAGATCAATTAATTAAGTTTTTTTGTTTTGAATTTTGTAATTTTGAATGCATGTCATGGGTAAATAAGATAAGGTGGAGCCTTATTTTATTTTGGTTAGAATTGTTGTGTTAAGAGGAAGGGAAGAGAGCTTTTGATTTTTGAAGAACTTCCTCCGAAGAAGAAGAAAGCATCATGTCCTTGTTGAAGAACGTGAAGAACACCGAAGTTTCGACGAAGAATTCCATCTCATCTTGCACCTTATCTCCACATCGAAGGAAGCGAGACTCCGCATTCTTCATCTAGCGATCACCGACGACGTGCCTTCTCCTCTTCTTCCTCCGCGTCAAGGGAGGAGACACCACCGCGGGGAACGTCACCTTTGATGATGACTCACCCTCCGACGTCAACAGAATCGGCACCGATCTTCCGCAACGTCCGATCATCGCGACGCTTGCCTCTTTCGCGGCTCGACGATGTGTAACGTCTTTCCAAGGTAGGGGTTTGGTTTTTATGTCGTGAATAATTTTTTTGACGTTCTTCGATATTAACGGCCAACTGTTATCAAAATAACGGAGGAGGTCGGACCGCACAAACACGGACGAACCTCCTCCCCGTTTTTTTTTTATGGTTATCTGCGTGGATTGAATGGAAGCGATGTAGTGTCGTCGCTCCGTGCGGGAATTTAGAGAATCACGACGAAGAAGCACGGCGTTGTCGCACCATGCCTTGAGGCTGAACGAATCGGGGGTCGGAGTCAGGCCGCGACGAAAGGGGCGTCGCGCCGCCGTGCCGCGCCGGAAAACCACGAATATGGAGCAATTTGTTTTTTTTGACGTTAGGATCGACGGGCGATGACAAATCAGGCCGAAATGGCGTTTGAATTCCTTCGCAGTAAAGATCGAGTCCCGAGAGGACTGTTGGCAAAGGCGGCAGGCGAAACGGACCACCGGAGCGCGTCCGGTGGTCCGCAGAAGGCGGCGGCGGCGCGCCCCGTCGGAGAAAATTGTCGCGGCTGAGCCGCGATGGTGGGATGTGAACCGGAACAGCCGGGCCATTCCGGGTTTGAGGCGGCCCGGCTTTAAGTCGCGCCAGGTTGACAACCTGGGGGGTTTGTAACCCCCCGCACCCGTCGCATCGCGCCAGTGCGAGGCCAGCCGGCTGCCCAGGCCGGGCCGGGCCATGCAGCTGGGCCGGGCCACGCCCAGCTGGGCCGAACCTGGACCCGGTTCGGGTCGACCCGGTTCAGCCGACCCAGGGGGGGTTGGGACGGGCCAGGCCGGGCCCAGACCCCCATTTCGGACTGTCTACGGTCGTTTGCCCATAACTTGGGTTGTGGACCTCCGATCGATGCACCGTCAGCGGCGACGTGATCCTTGAAATGAGATGGTCGTTTCAATATATTACACTCAAGGTTTCGGAGAACTTTGAGTATGGCCGGGTTGGTTCGGATACGAAACCAACCGGGCCCTCAGAGCGGAAACGCTTATATCTTAAGCTCCAGACGTCCGATTGACGTGTGTTCTATCTCATTGAATTTCCCTTGATGAGACAGAACTTTTGGCTTACTTCGCTCGAGATTTGGATGTCGTCGAAGTGCGGTCGGGTTGGTTCTCTCACGAAACCAACCGGGCCCCTGAACGAAAAAGCCAATAACTCACAGACCGGGCGTCCGATTGACGCGCCGTCTGTCTCGTTGAATTCCTTTTGATGAGACGGAACTTTTGGCATACTTAGCCTGAGTTTTGGATGCAGTTGGAGTATGGCCGGGTTGGATTGTTCCCGAAATCCAACCGGGCCCCTGGAACGGAAAACCTGATATCTTTCAGACCGGACGTCCGTTTGACGAACCGTCAGCGGCGTTGGTGATCACATTGAGAAACGGTCCCTATGAGAGTTCGGGGTGCAGTTGAGATATGGCCGGGTTGGTTCAAACACGAAACCAACCGGGCCCCTGGGACGAAAAGGCTAATAACTTACAGACCGGGCGTCCGATTGACGTGTCGTCTATTGCATTGAGACCCCTATGACGAGGCGGTCCCTTGAGATACTTCTTCGTGGGACTTGTGATAATTGGAGTATCGACCTGTAGCTCGTGGAGCGGACCCTCCCAGAGACAAGCATACAGAGTACGGAGACCGTGTAGCTGGATGTGATCAATGACTGCTTGTCCGATTCGATTCAGAGTGACTAGCATAGCCCAGTGGGAAGCACTACTTTGTGAGGTGGCAGACCCATGGCGGAGGAGCACTACTATGTGAGGTGGAAGACCCGCAGTACTCGACAGGAGGAGTACCTCTGTAGGCTATGAGGGGGAGCACTACTGTGTGAGGTGGTAGACCCATGGTGGAGGAGCACTATTGTGTGAGGTGGAAGACCAGTGGTACTCGACAGGAGGAGTACCTCAGCAGTCTTAGGTTAGTGAGAAATACCTCGGAGTCGTGACAAGACCACTGTACACTCCAGAGACGGGGCTCTTCAGCAGTTACGGTTTCGATAATGAAAATCCTAGTTTGAGATGAGACTATGACCTTTGTGTTTACCTCATGATTGAGATGGTTCACTTGATAACTTAGGTATATGTATGGGCATATACCTGGGTAGTCGTTTTCCGTTGATTTCTTAATCTTTGTGTTCCTCATGATTGAGATGGGTTACTTGATAACTCAGGTATATGTATGGGCATATACCTAAGTAGAGGTTATCTGTTGAGATATTCTTTGTGGTTATCCATGTTGGTTTTTGTGAGACCTTGAGGGTCTCAGGGTCCCTACTGAGTATTGTTATACTCACCCCTGCACGGGATATGCCCGCACCTCGTTGTGTTGGTTGCAGACGAATGGCAGTGCTGACGGAGGTCGAGTGTTCGAGGACTAGACGGTACTCGTAGGTGGACCTCACGACGAGTTAGTATCCGGAGGTGGACTTCACGACGAGACGTCACAGGGAGGAGGTTGACGGGAGAGAGCATTGTGGAGGATATATGTACCTACCCTTCAGGTAGGATTCGTGGTGGACGATCCAGGAGCTGTGCTATCTATACCTACCCTTCAGTTAGGATCTGAGGAGGATGATACAGGAGCTGCTTCCTTTCATCCAGCTGTTATCTTTTTCTGTTGTACTTTTGTTCAGTTGTAGCTGTACTTTCGATTGGGTTTGTATTCTGGTCCATTTACTTTTCAGAACTTACTTTGGTACTTAGTGTTTTACTTCTGCTTGTACTCTGTGGTGTTTTGTTTACTTTTATAAAGGCAATGCCTTCCTAGTTATTGGGATTTACGCCTTTGGTGCTAGTCGCCAGCTCTTGGCCTATGAAGGCGGGCTTGGGGTAGTCACATCATGGGCCCCGAGGACGGGTCGTGACACCACATACTCATAATGGCCATATCTACTTCTAAAAGTTGTTTTCGGAATATCCTCCTTCCTCGCCATCAATTGGTGATACCCTGACCTCAATTAAATCTTGGAGAACCACTGATATCCCCTTAACTATTCAAAAAAATAATTAATGCGTGGAAGTGGATATTAGTTCTTTATCGTAACCTGATTAAGTCTACGATAATTGAAAAAGAGCTGCAAGATTCCATCCACCTTTTTAACAATCAAAACTGGAACTGCCCATGGAGACGTGTTAGGCCAGATGAACCCTTTGTTTTCTAACTCTTCCAACTACACCTTTAATTCCTGCAATTTTTCTAGTGTTGTTTGGTAAGACGAAAGTGAGATAGGACTGGTCCCAGGAATGAGATCAATTGTAAACTCCACTTCTCTCACAGGTGGAAGCCCTGAGAATTATTCAGGAAATATATCCATAAATCGATCCACAACTGACGGAAGAACACTCTACTCAACACCTTTCACCGATACCAATGGAAAATCCTCTAACCGATATGAGATCGTGCCAACAGCTAGTGCCAAAAAATCTATTTCAACCAAATTTCCATTCTTCTCCCCTCTAAAGAGATGTCCAATGCCATCCTCTGTCGTAAAACTAATCATTCACGCATAGCAATCGATGTGGTCATTAAACATCACTAACCAATCCATTCCCAAGAGTATATCATAAGAATCAATCTCAAGCACTGAGAAATCCCACATCAATTCAATGCCATCCACAAATAAGCAAGATACTCTATAGAGGAAAGCTCGACACTCTCTTTGACTCAGAGGAGTTTGTATTTTTGAAATAAAAGGAATCATTTCCATGTGTAAACCCAAAAAATAAATTTTGCAAGAAGCAATAAAAGAATTAAAAGAACCCGTATCAAACAAAGATTGCATCAATGTCGAATTTAAAATAACTATACCTCGCACTGTGGATGGTCCCAACTAATCATCCATCACTGCCAGCTCGGTTCCAAACAACTAATTACTTGTCAAAATCTACTCCTTATTACCCTACTAAGGTGTCGTGGTATTCTGAGAATCACCATGACCTACTTTACTCTATTTCTGAGGGGTATGCTATTGCACCCATCCCGTCGAGGAATAAGACCCATAAGACTCCTGAGGAGTGTCAAAAACACCCGACCTTAGATAATTCTGATAATAACACTGCATATGCCCCATCTTCTTACAATTATGACATGCTCAAGGTTGTGTTGTACAATCCTACTTGATGTGGATCATAGAACCACACTGAAAACATCCCGACTTTCTTTGAGGATTTGGAGGAAGATTCACCGATCCTGCTGTCAGATTTTGAGTCATACTCCCACCTTGGAAATAAGTGTCTCTCTTCTTCTTGAACCTAGTGTTCGAGTTCCCACTATTTCCCATGGATACCAATATACTTCCCCCACCTATAGCCCCCACAAGATCCCGCTCAGCCACCATAGCTCGGTTCACCATTTCTCTGTAATCATCTATACACAACACCTCTATCTTGGAATGAATTTACAGGTTCAACCCAGCTTCAAAAATTCATGCCAACAATGATGTACAACCCGCCACCTCAGGTGAAAACTGTAATAAGTTCATAAACTTAGCCACATATTTCATCACCGCCATGTTCCCTTTCTTCAAACTGAATAAATATGTTGTACATTGAATTCTGAACATATGAGGGTAGAATTGTTTATTAAACAATTCCTCAAACCCCTCCCATGTCACACTTTGGTTCGTCCCAGATTGGACCGCCATCTCCCATTACTAAAGGGAAAGATATTCCAAATAAAACCAATATAAAATTAGAGTACCAAGTGGAAGAGTACAATAAGACTCCAAAAAAACTAGGAAACCATCAATAGCTCCACACCAAGCTCCAACCTCCAAGAACCACAACATCACCAAGGCATCATTCCGAACTGCTAGCAAAATGAAATGCTTTACTCTTACCTGTTCCCCGGAATACAAAATTTGAAAAAGCACCCAAGTTCCAAAGTAGAGGGTGAGTACAAATACTCAGTAGGTTTTCCCAAAATGACTTCTCTACACAAGCCACTAGGATAAAACCATTGTCACATTATATAAAACATTTTATATAAAACATTCAATAGTTCAACCATTGCCACAATCCAAACCTACCCTTACCAAGCCATGTCAAACAAGGAAAATCCAAAACCATACCATAATTCATATCCCCATCACACATCAGCACAACAAATTTCATCTTTACAAAACAACACACAATAAAACAACCATTACGGTGTAACTTCTGCCCATCCCGTTCACCCCATTCCCAACTAGCGGTGTTTTCCGACCACTATCCATAATGGTCTTTCTTTCAACCACTATCCATCACCTTTTATAATGAGACTTCCCACCCACTTCCACATAACCAACACAATCCATAACATTTAATCAACCAAGAATCAAAAATCTCCAAGGCCACACAATATGCACACCATCATTCCCATTACATGCCAATTCACTTTAATAAATCACCCATTTATTGAAAACACCCTTTAACCAATTTTTCATGCCCAACCACATTTCAATAAACAACATATTTATTGAAAACCATCTTTCACAAAACATTATTCATAATCAACCACTAACGATTTTAAAATCAACATTTTAAAATCACACAACAAAGCCCCTTTTTGCAATAATAACCCAGTTTCCCTAAAATCCCCAAATCACCACCAAATGGGTTTCCAACAAAATTCACACATAATTATAACAATTAATTTCAATAAAAACAAATTAATTGTACCAAAACCACTATTTATAACCAAGTGAAGTCGAGAGAGATTCCACCTACCTTTAGGGTTCCGGTGAATTCGACCCACAAGCAACCACACCCCATATCCAGTGAACGCACCACCGAAACTACTCTGGATCCCCTTCCCTAACATCCAAAAGCCTTAAAATCAACACCCAAGGAAACCAAAAACCTAGATCTACATGAAACAGATGTAGATATAGAAAACCAAGAAAGGTAGAATAGTATATCTAAAGAAAACCAAAGAGAACACAAGATACAAGACTTACCCAAGATGGACCTCCTTCAAACCACCTTTGAAACCCCTTCAAATCGCTTCCAAAATGAGTGGGAGAGCCCCTATAACCCTTGAGAACTGAAAATACTGAGTGAGGATCGAGTGGGAGAGATTTTGGGGTAAAATAGGTCAAGCCCGAGGGATCCTGAATTTAAAAACCCCGTTTTTAAGTGGTCGCATGGTTAACTTGTACGGTTTGAAAAACTGTGCGTTAACCATGAATACGCCATTGTCTCGAAAGAAGGGGTCCACATGGTTTTCTCACATAGTTTGGAAAACTGTGCACAGGCCGTGCGAAGCCCCCTGTATCCCCCTGCACGGTTTCCTGGATAACCCGCACAGTTTCTCCTAACTGTGCTCAAACCGTGTGCCCTTAAAAAAGCCTCCAAACTTATTCGAAACCCTTCCAAACTCTCCTAAACTCTTCCCAACTCATTCCAATCACTTTAATCACATGAAAGACATATAAAAATGTTACATACCTCAAACCAGTGGTGCTACATGTTATGTCTCTTGAGACCTATAAATTCATCAAGGGGTTATATATTTCTTAAAATAACCCTTCAGTAGATTAAATTCATTGAATTCAGTATAAGAGTCATCAATATCATTCGTACCATTCCCTAAGGAAATTATTACTAAATAAAACATGGCTATATGTATAATGATAAATATGGAAATAAAATACTTCCAAATTCACTTGAATAATGTATATTTTGAGGATAAAATCCCCTAATCAACATAGAATCCATGTGTTATCATCAATGTAAAATTAACTACCCTTATCAATGAAATATTATGGAGTTGGAATATACAATGTGCTTGGATATCTATTGAATATTTTAATTGGATACAATAGTTTTAATTAGTAGGAGACCAAGGAAATGGTACGAAAAATCCTTCATCATGGTTCAGAAAGAGCACAAAAATATTCAAAAGACTATCCCTTAGAAGTGTTTATCCTGGTGTACAGTCTTAAGCCCATTGATTGTACTAGTCTCATAATAGTGGTGTTCATATTCATTATTCTTCCAAATTTCATTATTACTAGGTCGTTAAGATTACTTTTAGGGTCCATTTATAATAATTTCAGATATTTAAAATTTATTTGATGAGTATTATAGTCATTATCCTTGAATATGAAATCGATAACATGGGTGTTTTAGTGATTTTTGACAATTAAAGTGTTTTTTCATTAATAATGAATTATTTATTGATATAAAATATCCAGAACCAAAAAAATTTATATAGACATTTATATCATATTATACATATCCTTATTTTACTATATTCATTCATGATATAAATTCATCGTATTGTTCAATTCAGTGGTTAAACCAACCCAAACATGAACATACTTGGTTTTAAGAAATGATTATGAGGTGGTTTTACTATAATATCATTATACTAGATGCATAATAATGTTATTTTGTGTTTATTATTTTGATATATTAGAATTTTATGGATATATTAGAAGATGTGATGCGAGAGGGCCTCCTCCGTCCTCCTCTGGTGCTTGGCCTACTTCCTTTTTTCCCATTATCTAACCCAGATTTCCTTCTATCATTCCCTAAATTTGTGATCATCCCTAATTTTTCAGATTTATCTGATGGATTTCCTCATCTTGTGATCTTTTTCTCAAATTTATCAGAAGCATCGGACCTCCTGAACCTATCCTTGGTGGCTAGCTTTAGACAGAATCTTCCCTCGGTTGATTCTTTGGATAGATTTGCATTTGGTTCTTGGGGATTAAAGGAGTAGGCGACGATCATTCTAGGGATCCTCACATCTACAAAAAAATTCCATTTCTGCTCTTTAGATGGTCCTATGACTTCAACATGAAGTGTGACACTCCAATAATGGAACTATGGGTAAGTTTACCCAAAATTTATATAACTTCCCAAAACCCTTCGATTATTAGAATTCTTGGAAATATGGTTGGTCGTTTTCTGTTGCAGACAAATAGTGGTCTACGAGACTTGGAAGGACTTTTATTGATCTTGTAATCACTAGGATCATTTGGTTTCATGATGCTGGTGAATTTTTAGGGAAAAACATGGAGAGATAATCCCTCCCACTCTCCAATCATTTGGCTCTGATCCTCACATTGTTCTCTTTGCTGATCATTTGGATACTAATGAAACAGCCGTTTCTAATCCTCTTCAAAAAGGCTCGAGACCTGTTAATTCTAAGATGAAAGTTTCGGATTTTTTTCTAACCTAAGACATGATTTGAGTGATTTAAAGTTGATGGTATAGGTCATCGCTGGCCCGAACCTTCCCTCAACCTCTCCTTTTTTAGATAATTTAAAGACCAGGGGAGTGCATAGTGGACAGGAGCTCGATCAAGTAGCCGATACTAGGGTTGATTGAAATTTAACCCAATTTTTTTCAAGGACTCTCCCCTCGATATAAGTTTCCCCTGGTCTGCATGGAACAACCACTTTGGGATGGTGGTTTTCTAGAAAAAGTGACTCATCAAGATCAATTTAGCTTCAAACCTGTTTTTCATATATAAAATGAATGAGAATGAGAATGTGGATCCTGAAGGATGGAAAAAATATATTCCAAGATGGAAAATAAATCATACCGGGTCAAGATCCCTCGATGATATTGAATCAAGCTTAATAGAATTAGACTCCCAACCAAGGACGTACTATGAATAGGACCACCACATGATTATGAGCATTGGGTCGGGATTGAAGAATAGAAAGCAAAGTAACCTTATTTTTGGAAATTTTCTTGTCAACAAAGGAAAGAAAATAGGGCTAAGAAGGGGTTACTCAAATTTACTAAAACAATGTGGTGACCAGATCCTAGTTAAAGTAAAGAAAACTGGGGCAGGGGCAACGTCGGTTGAAACAGCACTAGTAGAAGAAGTGAAGTAGAAGCTTGGTAAGATGGGCAAGCAGGATACAACTCCTGGTGATGGGGCCGAGGAGGATCAAGGGTATAAGGATGTAGAATCCTTGCAGGAAAGGTTGTTATTTAATGTTGATTGAGAGAAGGATGAAAGGGATGAATGTAACACCCCGAGATTTTATGAGATATATTCTTTTTAATTTATTTCATATCTTCTATTGTACGCTACACCAATATTATCTTGCACTATACACAACACTGTATTAGCTTGCAGTATACGCAACATTATTCTTGGACTGTGTTACGCACAATTTCAAGTTCATTTGATAGTAGTTATTCTACGCAACATTGTGTGTATATATATATATATATATTCAATATATAAATGAAATATTATTGGATTTTGTTATATGCAATAACAAATGAGTCTTTCACTACACGCAACCCTGACTTGGCTTACATTACACGCAATCGCGACCTTCCTCGATAGCATGTGTTGTATGCAATATCGGGTTTCACTAAACAATGATATATTGTCATAATATTACTATGGACTAGAAATTATGAATAGTATTAACTAAATTTTGAATTTTATAACATTATTATTCATCTTACACATTTTATAGAACATGTTATGAGAACAAAATAAATTTTTTGGGTAAAATAAGTATTTTTCAAAAAAATGAAGTTTTGTCGCCTTTTGATGGCGCACCCACATTAAATATAGTTTTTGACATGTTTATAAGTTCAATTTGACAAAATAAAATTATTCTTTGGAATCAGGATATAAAAATTTACTTTGGATAAAATTTTCATATTATTCTGATAACTTTCATATTTTAATGAATAGTAAAAACACGCTATATTTTTATTAAAAGAAACTTTTTTCATCACAATAATTTATATGGTTAAATTATAATATTGAATGGTTTTAAAGTATAAATAGAATATATTTTTACCATTTAATATAATGTATGTCATTACCATTAATTTTACATTGAATTCATAGGTAAAAACATTTCAATCTTTGGCAATGTTTTAACTTTTAAAACTCATTTTCTTAACGATTGGATTAATTTTAAATTAATTACTGAAACTTATGTGTTTTGAATTTTTAAAAATGGATTCCATATTTTAATTCGGTGGGTCCAAATTATGTTAATAGGTTACTTTTATTTTTTTTGATATTATGATTAGTAACTACAGTAATTTTTATTTACTGCAGTTAAAGGTAAATCGGGTAATTAATGGTAAAAAATAATATTATAAAATTACCCTAACACCTACAAAAATTATATTGGATGAATAAAAGTCGACCCATATCACCTAAGGGTCTAAATAGATTAATTTCATGGACTTTTGACCATGAAAATGATGTAATTATTATTAAAACCAAAGAAAGTGACAACATGTCACTCTCTTAAAAATTATAAGTATAATAATTTTGATTTAGTGATAAACTTCATGAAAATTCTAACATGAATAGTCTACAGAAATATAATAAAACTATATACATCATGAGAATTTATTTAGAACTTTTAGGGATTAAATAATTGTCATTAATGGTGACACAATAGTGATTCATAAATTATTTATTTAGTGAAAAATAAATAATATAGTTTTTATTAAACTAATAGTGACCATAAAAGGCACAAAAACCTGACCAAAACTTATTTTTCACATACATGTAAACCATAATCATACATTTGTAGAATATTTGACCATTTGGATCCTTATAAAATAGATTATGACACTTATATTATTTTATTTTAAATGATGTCAAAGTTGTCACCTTCAAAATTTAATAAATATAAAAATTAAAATGTTATGATTTTAAGCTGATAAATTTGAGTAAAATATTATTATGAAATTTATTATATTTATATTCATTATAGTATTTTATTTTTAATTTTTATGCAACTAATAAGTATATTAAATGATAATACAAAAATGATGTAGTAATTTTTTTATTAAGAGAAATATCAAATAAATGGTTTTATAAATATTAAAATAAATATTATATTAACTAATTAATGTTCTCCACAAATTTTATAGATTAATATGAAATGTTAGGAATCTATTAAATTTTTTTTGAATATTTCCTCTGTGTGGATTTTATTTAAATTAAAATAAATGAAAGTGTAAAAATTAACACTATTGTTATTTTATAAAAATAACATATTACTAAATTTTTTAAAAATCACATAAATATTTAAAAATTATAATTTGAAATTTATATGGTCCAAAATTTCATAAAGTACCCAATTATTGATAATTAACTACACAAAAGTAATTATTTATAACAATTTAAAATTTAGAATCTTATAACCACAAATAAGATTAAATATATTAAATAAGGATAAATCAAGTTGATAAGGTTTAAAATAAATTTCAAACTTGTATAAATTTTATTTTTTGATGAGATTATAACCCTATATCATCTAATATTATAATATGAGTCATTTTTTGAGGTTTTTAAGTGGGGTTTGATTTATTATAAATTAATATTTTTGAGGTTTCCAAAAGTGTCCCTCTCCTCCGTTATAAAAGGGAACCTTCTCCCTCTCCTCTTCACAACACTTTGAGCCTTAAATATCAGCCAAAACCTACCCATTTCTCTTCTAAACTTCCCTAGAAACATTCTGTAGGTTCTGTTCTTCTCAAAAGACCAACTCTAGTCCCTTAAGAGGAAGCTTAAAGGAGGTGCGTCGAAGAAGAGGTAATCTCTTCTACCGATTCTTTCAAGTTTCTTTATTCTTAAACTTCTTCTTATTTAGTTGTTTAATTATAAAATAATAAAATCAGTATCACTAATATACTTATGTGTTATTATAAGTATTAAAAAACCTCATTTCACCTTCTATCCATCCTACAGAAAACGAAATCATCGCGTGTGCGTACGTACGGAATACCGTCTCCACGCCATGGTGTAATATGTTTTTCCACCACCACCTTACTTGGATGGGTAAAATGGTGTATATAATAACTATATATGGATATTATAACATCATACTAATTCTTAGATATTATATCATCCACTCCAACTCCATTCAATAATTATGGGAACGATATCATCGATCGTGCGTACGTACGGATTACCGTCTCCACGACGCGATGAGATTCAATCTCCATGTTAACCATTCAAAAATAATTATAAATTATATATAATGAATAATAATGGTATATATAACATAATAATACCACTTTATTTATTTATATTTTATTTACTTACTTCCATTCAAGTCAATAAGAAAAGGAAAACAACGTTCATGCGTACGTAAGGCCTACCGTCTCCATGAATGGTGTGTTTCATTTCATTTATCTATATATTTTATATATATATATACAGAATATATATGATATATAAATCATGTTTTACATTCTAGAAGTTAGTAGATAAATATATAAGTAATAATAATATCAATAACAACAAGTCCAAACACGGACGATAAATGTAACGATTTCACCCAAAACGCTGCTTTAACATGGAACTGAAAAATGAAAGGGTAATATAAAGTCTTAAGTGAATCATATATGATATCATAAATATTATTATGGTTCTATTACAATTTAATAATATGTTTAAACCCACTATATAGGAGTCTCAGACACATACAGAAGAAATTGGACATAAGGTCAGGGATAATTATTCTAATCTCATTCTTATCTGAGATTGTTTATTCGTAAGTATTTACTGAGGTTATATTTATCATCCATGTACCTATTTTCTAAAAAAAATTAATGTATTTCTAAAGTCCTTTTTACCTATTTTTGACTTTTAATACATGTTATGTAAGGAATCTTTCTTTTTTTCACCATATGAGGTACTTTTTGACTTTTCCGGCAAAAGTACGAGAATTTTTTTTTTAACTTATACGGCATGAATGGATATTTATGATTTTATAATGACTTATTTTAATGAAGCTTACTATAAAATATTTCATGGTTATTTTCAATAAAATCATTTTCTTTTAAAATTTTGTGGCATTTTGTGAAAATAAAATTATTTTTAAGAAGAAAGGATATTTTCCTCAAGAATTCATTTCAAGTATTTTATCAAAACTATTTTCCATCTAAGATAAAATTATTTAGCATTTGTATGTTTCAAGTATAATGTATCTATTATTTACATGGTTTGATTTTTATTAAGATGAAATGATATCCATTTGTTTTATATGAATTATATCATGATGAGATGATGTTTATGAAACCCATTTTATTCTTTGGGTTATGATGAATGATTTATGTTTATTTTGTGGCACAAGTAAGAATGATTTCATTATGAGATGGGTGGGACCTATATCTCCCTCCAATTCATTGGGTAAAGATTTATATCTCATGATATAGACATGGCTGGAATGGTAAGTTAATCCAATTCAGTGATACAGGACTGGAATGAGGAGTGAACTCAATTCAAAAATGGACTTTGTCCACTAAGATGGTCTTGGAAGAAATGCCTTGGCTACTATGGAAATAATATCATGTGATTAATGGTTTTCCACAATTATATTTTTTATTCCCATTATATTTTATCATGATTAATGTTTCTTTATGAACTATTCCTTATGTACTGCCAAGATTTATTTCTCAAGATTTTTATGTTTAAACTTTATGTTCATGTTTTTCTTAAGTTCAAATGTATATGATTTGTTTTATTTTCTCCATTCTTACCCTTACTGAGCATTTAAGATCACCCTTTATATGTTTTCTTTTCCCCAGGATTTAAAGAAAGGTTTTAGTTAAGAAAACCAAAGGGGAAGATCTTTATGGGAGATGTTGAAGATCTTTCACCATGATTAGAAGATTTTGTTCCGAGTTTCCGAAGACACTAAACTATTACGGTCCTTGAGTGTTGGTTCTTGTTATGTATTAATTATTTTTAAAAACTAATGTAAAGTCCATGTACATCAAGTTTGGGGTCTCTACAGTTGGTATCAGAGGAAAGGTTTAGTTAACCTTTGGAAACTAGGATGTGAAAACTTTAGTGAGATCCCTAGAGATATTTCTAAGGTATGTCTAGGGATGTCCCTAAGGTTTAGTCTAACTGCAGGTTACAGTCCTATAATAAAGTTGAAAATCATGAATAACCTAGGGTGAACCTAATTTGTCAAGGATTAAAGAATGTGTGATATGTTAGACATCCCATAAGTGACTTTTTATGATTATGTGGTTCCTCATTATTTTAACTGTTTCTTACACCATGGTTTTTGGTTTTAGTCAATGAAGGGAACCAGAAGGAATTGGGTCAACATTGAATCTAATGGAAAAATTGGTGATTATGAGCAATGAAATTGCATAATGCCTAGAAAGAGAGATATTGTGATTATGTCGAATTAGTCATCGCGATATATGATTAACAAGGTGAACATTAGTGGTATTAATAATTCATCAAATAAGAGGAAGATGGACTTTTATGCATGTTAGCATGGTGAGGATCATAGATAAAGGAAGATTGAGATTTCTAAATAAGGGAAGAAGAACCTTGATGAATACATCGAATGGATGGGAAGATGTTATCTGTGTGGGGAGAAGGGTTATAGACTGACAGACTGTTATGGAGTTCAATGTCTTATATGTGGAGAACAAGGGCATTACCTAACTCAATGCCCTGACCTAAGAGGTTACTTCTAAATTGAGGAAGGACCAATTCCATTCCAATAATTGAAGAGGATGTAATTAAGGTCTTATGAATTGGAATTCAATAATAATGTTGTTAAGGTACTTTTATGGTATATTGAAATATCTATGTATTGGTCCATTGTGGTTTTCCATAAGAATATGGTACCGGTAACCATGAAAAGTGATTGAAATATTTTTAGAAAGCAGATGAAATTCACATAATGAAGGGATAAGGAGAAAATAATATGTATGATAGTATTCATGAGCTCATGATTGATATAAGGACTAAGTGATATCATGGTTTGAGTATATATAATTTTTGAGATTTTGGTATGTGGAAAGAGTTAACTTTTAACTACATTCATGTTTTCACTAAGGTTTAATGGGTATTCATTTTTCAAGAGAATACATTATTAAGGCATTCTAATGTTTGGAATGTGACCAACAAGACATATCTTATAATATATGGGGATAAATGACGATATTTACATGCTTGGTAGATGACCTCTTTATCAATATTTTTCCCTATACTGTGAGTTTGGGTAAGCCTAAAGATTGGAATAGATTAATTTATACATCAAATAGTATTGTTTAAGGATAGAACTTTTTGATATTATTTTTGGATTGTTATAATAGTATAGTTTTAGAAAAAGGACAACATGTAGGATGGGAGAAAACCCATCGCATCGGACAAGGCTGTGGTAATCGAACCCACAACTGAAGTGCGACAGGCCTTTATCACCTACCACTGGCCTACAGGAAGTCCCTGGTTAGTAGAAATTAGTTTTATATTATAGAGCGGTATGATAGATGAAGTATAAGTTCATTTTTGGAACCATATACGATTAATCTCACCATAGATGGACTTATGTATATAACTTTTGCTAACCTTATGTTTGAGAGAGATGGAATGACCTATCATTCTATCGCATGATCTGCTAACACTTCACAGAAGACAAATTCAACTTCATTTCTTTAAGAGATGAAGTGTAAATTGTTCAAGGCACAAACAACAGTGATATTGTACCAAAATCAAGTAAGTATTTCTTCTAATTCAAATATTTCAACTTTAGGGAAAGGATATTGAAAACCAAAAATGTTTTCCTAGTGCCTTTATATCCGATGAATCAGATGGAACCTTATATCATCACAAATTTAGGGCTTTGTGATTGTTGTCTTTTTCATAGCCATGTTCTCTACCACTCTCCATCAGAACTTAATGGTTATATTTCTCTTCCATATCCATATTTTCACCTATGTTCTACTATGTGGGAACCCAAGTGATGAGTTACTTTGGGTATCTGTTTTGTTTCTAACGTTCATTTTTAAAATTATGTTTTAGCATTCCTTTTTATGATGTGGGTTTCTATGAAATAAACTCTCAAGTAATAAACCATTTATAACCCCCGATGAATTTTGAGGGCAAAATTCATTTTAAGGGGGGTAGAATGTAACATCCCAAGATTTTATCAGATATATTCTTTTTAATTTCTTTCATATATTATGTTGTACGCTACACCAATATTATCTTGCGCTATACACAACACCGTATTAGCTTGTAGTATACGCAACATTATTCTTGGATCATGTTACACACAATTTCAAGTTCGTTTGATAGTAGTTATTCTATGCAACATTGAGTGTATATATATATATATTCAATGTATAAATAAAATATCGTTGGATTCTGTTATACGAAACAACAAAGGAGTCTTGCACTACACGCAACCCTAACTTGGCTTCCATTACATGCAACCGTGACCTTCCTCGATAGCGTGTGTTATATGCAATACCGGGTTTCACTAAACAATGATATGTTGTCATAATATTACTATGGACTAGCTATTATGAATAGTATTAACTACATTTTGAATTTTATAACATTATTATTCATCTTACACATTTTCTAGAACATGGTATGAGAACAAAATAAATTTTTCAGGTAAAATAAGTATTTTTCAAAAAATGCAGTTTTGCCACCTTTTGATGGCGCACCCACTTTAAATATAGTTTTTGACATGTTTATAAGTTCAATTTGACAAAATAAAATTCTTATTTTGAATCAGGATATAAAAATTTACTTTGGATAAATTTTTCATATGATTCTGATAACTTTCATATTTTAATGAATAGTAAAAACACGCTATATTTTTATTAAAAGAAACTTTTTTCATCGCAATAATTTATATGGTTAAATTATAATATTGAATGGTTTTAAAGTATAAATAGAATATAATTTTACAATTTAATATAATTTATGTCATTACAATTAATTTTACGTTGAATTCAGACGTAAAAACATTTCAATCTTTGGCAATGTTTTAACTTTTAAAACTCGTTTTCTTAACAACGGGATTAATTTTAAATTAATTAATGCAACTTCTGTGTTTTGAATTTTGAAAAATGGATTCAATATTTGAATTCAGTGGGTCCAAATTATTTTAATAGGTTACTTTTATTTTATTTTTTTGATATTATGAATAGTAACTATGTTAATTTTTATTTACTGCAGTTAAAGGTAAATCGGGTAACTAAGGGTAAAAAGTAATATTATAAAATTACCCTAACACCTGAAAAAATTCTATTGGATGAATAAAAGTCGACCCATATCACCTAAGGGTCTAAATAGATTAATTTCATGGACTTTTGACCATGAAAATGATGTAATTATTATTAAAACCAAAGAAAGTGACAACATGTCACTCTCTTAAATCTTATAAGTATAATAAATTTAATTTAGTGATAAACTTCATGAAACTTCGAACATGAATAGTCTCTAGAAATCTAATAAAATTCTCTACATCATGAAAATTTATTTATAATTTTTAGGGACTAAATAATTGTCATTAATGGTGACACAATAGTGATGCAAAAATTGTTTATTTAGTGAAAAATCAATAATATAGTTTTTATTAAACTAATAGTGACCATAAAAGGCACAAAAACCTGACCATGACTTATTGGTCATGTACATTTAAACCATAAGCATCCAATGGTAGAATATTTTACCATTTGTAGCCTTATAAAAGCGATTATGACAATTATATTATTTTATTTTAAATGATGTCAAAGTTTTAACCTTCAAAATTTAATATAAAAATTAAAATATTGTTATTTTAAGATGATAAATTCGATTAAAAATATTATTATGAAATTTATTATATTTATATTCATCATAGGATTTTATTTTTAATTTTTATACAAATAATATGTATATTAAATGATTATAAAAAAATGATGCAGTAATTGTTTTATTAAGAGAAATATCAAATAAATGGTTTTATAAATATTAAAATAAATATTATATGAACTAATTAATGTTCTCCACAAATTTTATAGATTCATATGACATGTTAGGAATCTATTAAACAATTTTTTTCAAATATTTCTTCTGTGTGTATTTTATTTAAATTCAAATAAATGAATAGTGTCAAAATTAATACTATTGTTATTTTATAAAAATAACATATTATTAAATTGTTTAAAAATCACATAAATATTTAAAAATTATAATTTGAAATTTATATGGTCTAAAATGTCATAAAGTACCCAATTATAGATAATTAACAACACAAAATTAATTATTTATAACAATTTAAAATTTAGAATCTTATAACCATAAATAAGATTAAATATATTAAATAAGGATAAATCAAGTTTATAAGGTTTACAATAAATTTCAAACATGTCAAAATTTTATTGTTTTGTGATATTACAACCCTATATCATCTAATATTTGAATATGAGTCATTTTTGGATGTTTTTAACTGGGGTTTGATTTATTATAAATTAATATTTCTGAGGTTTCCAAAAGTGCCCCTCTCCTCCCTTATAAAAGGACACCTCCTCCGTCTCCTATTCACAACACTTTTAGCCTTCAATCTCGGCCAAACCCTGACCATTTATCTTCTCCACTTACCTAGAAAAATTCTGGAGGTTTTGGTCTTCTCAAAAGACCAACTCTAGTCCCTTAAGAGGAAGCTTAAAGGAGGTGCGTCGAAGAAGAGGTAATCTCTTCTACCGATTCTTTCAAGTTTCTTTCTTCTTCAACTTATTCTTCTTTAGTTGTTTAATTATAAATTAATAACATCAGTATCACTAATATAATTATATGTTATTATAAATATGAAACAACCCCATTTCACCTTCTATCCATCCTACGGAAAACGAAATCATCGCGCGTGCGTACGTACGGAATACCGTCTCCACGCTGTGGTGTAATATGTTTTTCCACCACCACCTTACTTGGATGGGTATAATGGTGTATAGAATAACTATATATGGATATTATAACATCATACTGATTCTTATATATTATATCATCCACACCAATTTCATTCAATAATTATGGGAACGATATCCTCGCTCGTGCGTACGTACGGATTACCGTCTCCACGACTCGATGAGATTAAATCTCCTCTTAACCATTTAAGAATAATTATAAAGTATATATAATGAATAATAATGGTATATATTACATAATAATACCTCTTAATTTATGTATATGTTATTTACTTACTTCCATTCAAGTCAATAATAAAAGGAAAACAGCGTTCATGCGTACGTACGGCCTACCATCTCCATGAATGGTGTGTTTCATTTCATTTATCTATATATTATATATATATATATATACTGAATATATATGATATATAAATAATGTTTTAAATTCTTTAAGTTAGTAAATCAAGATATAAGTAATAATAATATCAAGAACAACAAGTCCAAACATGGACGATAAATGAAACGATTTTACCCAAAACGCTGCTTTAACATGGAATTGAAAAATGAAAGGGTAATATAAAGTCTTAGGTGAATCATATATGATATCATAAATATTATTATGGTTCTGTTACAAGTTAATAATATGTTTAAACCCACTATACAAGAGTCTCGGATACACACGGAAGAAATTGGACATAAGGTAAGGGATAATTATTCTAATCTCATTCTTATCCGAGATTGTTTATTCATAAGTATTTTCTGGGGTAATATTTATCATTCATGTCCCTGTTTTATAAAAATGGTTTCATGTATGTTTAAAGTCACTTTTACCCATTTTTTACTTTTACTACATGGTGTGTAAGGAATCTTTCTTTTTTTCACCATACAAGGTACTTTTTGAATTTTCCGGCAAAAGTACGAGAAAATTTTTTTTTAACTTATACGGCATGAAAAGATATTTAAGGTTTTATAACTCCTTATTTTCATGAATCTTACTCTACAAGATTTTATGGTTATTTTCAATAAAATCATTTTCTTTTAAAATTGCGTGGCATTTTGTAAAAAGAAAATGATTTTTAAGAAGAAAGGATATTTTCCTCAAAAATTCATTTCAAGTGTTTCATCAAAACTATTTTCCATCTAAGATGAAATTATTTAGCTTGTTTATGTTTCAAGTATAATGTCTCTATTATTTACATGGTTTGATTTTTATTAAGATTAAATGATATCCATTTGTTTTATATAGATTATGTCATGATGAGATGATGTTTATGAAACCCATTTTATTCTTTGGGTTATGATGAATGATTTATGTTTATTTTGTGGCACAAGTAAGAATGATTTCATTATGAGATGGGTGAGACCTATATCTCTCTCCAATGCATTGGGTAAAGATTTATATCCCATGAGATAGACATGGCTGGAATAGTAAGTTAATCTGATTTAGTGATACAGGACTGGAATGAGGAGTGAACTCGATTCAGAAAGGGACTTTGTCCACTAAGATGGTCTTGGAAGAAATGTCTTGGCTACTATGGAAATCATATCATGTGATTAATGGTTTTCCATAATTACATGTTTTATTCCCATGCTATTTTATCATGATTAATGTTCCTTTATGAACTATGTCTTATGTACTTCCAAGATTTATTTCGCAAGATTTTCATGTTTAAACTTTATGTTCATGTTTTTCTTAAGTTAAAATGTATATGATTTGCTTTATTTTCTCCATGCTTACCCTTACTAAGAATTTGAGCTCACCCTTTATATGTTTTCTTTTCCCCAGGATTTAAAGAAAGGTTTTAGGTAAGAAAACCAAAGGGGAAGATCCATATGGGAGATGTTGAATATCTTTCACCATGATTAGAAGATTTTGTTCCCAGTTTCCA
This sequence comes from Viscum album, assembly GCA_963277665.1. Taxonomy (NCBI): domain Eukaryota; kingdom Viridiplantae; phylum Streptophyta; class Magnoliopsida; order Santalales; family Viscaceae; genus Viscum; species Viscum album. Next base: position 265,367,816 of record OY728155.1, on the reverse strand, counting down.
AAGACACTAAACTATTGCAGTCCTTGAGTGTTTGTTCTTGTTATGTATTAATTATTCCTCAAAAGTAATGTAATGTCCATGTTCGTCAAGTTTGGGGTCTCTACAATGAAGGTGGAATAGAAACATAATGGTTGATTCTCATACACTCCAATGAAGAAATGTTAGAGAAGTATTTCAATGTTTATGTACCGATATAAGAGGCAGATAGAATGTATATGAGGACTCCATGAGTTGGTCAGATTAATGAGAAAATATTCTTGATTGGAAATAAAGATAAGATTTTGGAACATGGAATTAATTAGGTGAAAATAAATCCTAAGGAGTATATACATACATGGGAAAAGATGGTGGACCTTTTTAAAGACAATATCAAGGCTGATCTAGAAATCAAGGTAACAACTTTTGATTAGAGTATTTACATGGTGAAGGATTCATGCTCCTTCAAATTTCTTTGGAGTGGTAATGTCATTTATTATCTGGTTTGAGTTGAAATTTTTGTCTTTTCTGGTATCACACTTATCCCTTAAAATTTTTTCATGAAATAAAAATTTAATTTAGTAGTATAAAGTCATAAAAATTACATGTTTCGTGATGACCACATTTTACAACTAAAAATTGACATTTAGAATAATCTAAAAAATCATTCTATGATAATTTTGATATATATATTTAAAAAAAATTAAGTTAGTTTCGCCAATTTCAAATTTCAAATTTAATTTTCAAATAATTTATTTAATAAAGTATCATTAGTGTGATAGTCACACATTCAGTGTATACATGATGCAGTAAGGTTATAGGTTCTACATTCTACACCCTAAATTTCTTCATCATCAAAATTGGTATATATATATCTTATATTGAGAAAATCTGGTTAATTATTCTTCATAGATTATTTTGGATCCTAGGTTTTCTCTAGTTTTTTATGTATCAAATATACTTTTTCCATTCAAGTTTTCATATTCCATGATAATTTCTCTTTTTCATGTATCTGGACTGCCTCCACATTATAAGACTAGTGAGACTCCAACTCTATTCCGTCATATGCGGGAGCATGTGTTGGATTTTTCATGTATTTCCTTAGTAGTGAATCATGGAAGATGTTTCTTACTTTAGAAAGGTTGGGGTAGCATCTCTAATCGATAAGATACAACTCCTATTCATTATCATAATTCAAAAGGCCTGATATACCTTGGGTTTAACATCCACTTTTTACTAAATCTTACAATACCATTTAATGGTGAAACCTTGAAAAATACATTATAACAAACATAAAATTCCATGTCCTTCATTTGATTATCACCATAGCTCTTTTGCCTATGTTGAGTTACTTAAATGAGATCATGAATATCTTATACTTTTATTGTTACTTCTTCTATAAGCTCTAGGCTAACTAACACCTTTTCTCCAACTTCTTCGCAACCGGTAGGAGTATGAAACCTCTTCCCAGATAATGATTCACATAGTTTCATCTGAATGATCTAAAGGAAGATATTATTATATAAAAATTTCACAAAAGGTATATAGTGATCCAATATACATTCAACTTCAAGAAAACAAGATCTCATCATGTCTTCTAATTTCTAGAAAGTCCTTTTAAACCACCCATTAGTCTGGGGATGATAGGTGGTGCTTAAATAAATCTTAGTTTCAAGATCCTTAGATGACCCTTTAAGAATTTTGATGTAAAATGAGGGTAATGATAAGATATTATTGATAGAGGATCCTCATAAAGCCTTATGATATCATTGATATAATTTTAGGAAAGTCTCTCAAAGGGTTAATCAATACATATATCTAGGAATTGGTAAGAATTATTAAGGTTAATTTTGACGACCTATATAACATTGTTCATCAATTGAGTCATTGGGAGTCTAGTGAAAAATTCCATTATAACAATGTATCACTTACAAATAGGTATCTAATGATTTCTCATGACTCCATAGTGTGGTTTCCTTTTAGCATTCACCTGTTGGCACGTAATAAGAATCTCGACACATTGTCCACAATTTCTTTCTTCTTACAATGTCACTGGAAATGTTCCCACTAATACTTATAATTATTTTTGTTATCTAGATGAGTGAAGAATGCTTATTTATGTGCTTTATCAAGTAGTTCCCTTTTTATCAATGTTATGGAAAGAATGGATAACCTATTTTAAAACATCAACACTTTTTCTCTATAGAAAAATAATATCATTATCCCATCAGGTACATCTTTAATCATCCTTTGTATGTTATCTTCATCCTATTGTGACATCACTATCTTTTATAGTAAGGATGGTTTATAAATTTCTTGCAAAATTAATGATGGTTCACCTTTTCTAGAAATCACCATATCTATATTTACTAGATCTCTATATAAAGGATCTTTGTTAATTGTCAATATTGTTATAAGTCTGTAGTTCCTCTAACTCAATGCATCACCTACCTTATTTGTCTTCCCATAGTGTTAGTGTATTGAGAAATCATAGTCATTGGGTAGTTATAACCATCTTATTTTACTCATATTGATCTCTTTCTAAGAGAATATATACTTCAAACTCTTATGGTTCATGTATATATCATATATTCCATTATATTGGTCGTGTCTCCATATTTTCAAACGAATGAATTTTGTTACCATCTTCAGGTCATGAGTTTGATAGTTCTATTTATGGATTTTTAATTTTCTTGATTCATATTCAATCACCATATCATTATACATAAGGTCACAACCATGCCCTTTATTTTATGCATCTCTATACATTGCAAATCCTTCTTTAACTGATGGTATATTTTATACTGGTGCATTAATTATTATCCTCATAATCTTAAAAAAAATCCTCACTTTCCCTTTCCATGTGAATGTAACCCCTTTACTTGTTAGCATGTTTAATAGGTTGGAAACTAGGAAAAGTTTAGAAAAAACAACCAATAGTAACCTATTAATCCTAGGAAACAATGGATCATGGTTATGTTCTTTTTATAGGACATTATTTCACTACAGTTGTCATTTAAGGGTCAATAGTAGTCCTTCATGGGTATATTTCCATGAAAATAAATTTCATTAATCCAAAATTCGCACTTGCTCTACCTCTCTTAAATTTTTTTTATATGGTTCTTAATAATTCTTTGATGATGACACTCATGCTATTCATATCTCTTATTTTATATTAAGAAATCATCAATGAATACCACTATATTTTTATCATGATTCTCCTTTAATACTCTAATCATCAGATGAATAAAGAAAAAAGGTGCACTATTAATTCAAAAAGGAATTACAGTTAACTCAAAAAACTATTCCTTGATCAAATGTATTTATTAGTATATTATCCTTATTTACCCTTTACTAATGATAACCAGAGAGAATATCAATCTTTGAAATGTATTGGGATAGCTAATTTTGATCAAACAAGTCATCAATGTGTTGTAAATGATACATATTCTTTCACTATAAAATATTTCACTTTTTCCAACAGGGGTATATCTATTGGTAAAAGTATATTTTCTATTGGTAAAATGTTTTACCAACATATGTCCCTATCATTAAACTATCAGTAAAAACTCTATCGCTAATTTTTTTTTTGATAGATAAAATAATTATGTTACAATTATAATAATATCAACAGATAATATATATCTTGGTTAAAGTGTTTTATGGCAGGTTCTAATAACAAATTTTTTTGTTGGTAATAATATTACCAACATATAATATATGTTTATAAATTATATTTGAATAAAAATTATAATTTTTTATTACTAGTAAAATTTAATATTATATTAATTAATTAATTTATCATATATAATACATTTGATTTAATTATTAAATCGAAGATGATTTTAACACATGTTCAATCTTAGAAAAAAATAATTATATTAGTAATAAAATTTAATACAAGGGGATCTATCACACCCCACCCACACAACACCCACACCCACACCCCCAACCCATCTATACTTGCACAACCAGCTAGCGAGCCAGCTCCCATCCATTCCGGCAAGCCATATCCCATCCATTCTAGCGAATCGGCTCGAGCACTAGCCAATCCATAGCTCCAACACTAGACCATCCATGCCAGCGAATTATCTCCCATCCATGCCAGTGAATCAGCTCCTATCCTTGTTATTGAATTGTCTTGAGCACTAACCAATCCATAGCTCCAGCACCATACCATCTATTCTAGCGAGCATCGGCGGCCCATCCATGCCAACGAGCACTGAAGACCTATCCATGCCAGCGAGCCAGCTCCAGTGAATAGTGACCATCAGGGACCCATCCATGCCCCAGAACAAGCGATCCAGCTCCAACACAAATTACAAACCTCAAGTCACTGCTATACCACAACCCTCAACTCCAAGATATCCACCGCACACAACCAAAGAGCATACCCAAATCGGAAAAACTCCAATAACATTGAGAAACCTCAAGTCGCTAGTGTGCCACACCCTTCAGCTCCAATATCTAAATTAGAATCAACCAAAAAGAATTCTCAAAAATTTGTGCAAAATATCTTCTCGAATTGAAAATGAAATATTTTTACCCTACTTATCTCTAATTTCATCAACAATCCACTAAAAACCCTAAAATGCCACTGAGTAACACTAGTAATGAAATCACCTATAATGTACCTGACTTGTAAGTTTATGCTCTACCCAATATGAATCAGCCAGAGAAGCCACACACACCAATGATCATACCCAAAAATCAGTGAAAACTATCTACATGATTTGAAACCAAAATAAAAATAAATTAAATTATAAAAAAAGATATGCATAGAATGAGCATTTTTTACCACACTAACCCCTATTTTAGCAATAATCCCCTAAAAAAGAGCGTGAAATGCCCACTGGGTAGCCCTAGTAATGAAACCGCCTGAAATTCTCACTTGATAAAGATAGTGTGAAGAATGTATTGAGACAAGATGAGTCTAGAAGTGTTTGTTGGATATAGGGTAAGGAGGACGACATTTTTGGTATTGTCAGTGATGAGTTAGATGATGTTGGATCTACTGGTCAAAGCCTTGGATTTCAAGGGTTACAAAGCTCCGGTTTGTTGTTTCTGGAAGGAAGTGTTAGGCACAAGGTCTGAAATGGAAACTATGGTGCTCAATTAAGATCAAATTTCATTGAAAATTTTGGAATTACAAAGGCTCAGAGAGTGGATGTAGATTTGCCAGAGTTTGAGGGTTAACAAAGGAAATATTCACATCAAAACAGGTATAATTATGAGGGAAGTTCTTCTTTGGTGCTCAAAAGTTCACACTTCAAAAAGCAGTCTGATAAGGGGGATCTCTGTCAGCTTCTAGTTTCACTAGAGTGCATTGGAATGTTTCATGTTGTAGAGAATAATAATAGCTTGAGAACCAATATGGTCTATTATAGCTTCATGCCAGACAACTCAAACCCTCTATGGGAATTCACCTAGGACATCAAGAACTTTTAAACAACAATTGTAATCTGGACAGAAATGATAAACCAAGACCAACAATCATTTAAACTTAAGCATAAAATTCTATTTTTGGGCTATGCAATCAATTTTGATACTCATAGATTTCAAATACTTATAGTAAATTATAGTAAACCATACCAGAGATCCATATGCACCATAGCTAGGAAGAATAACTCCAAAAGAGGGGGGAATTTTTTCTCTCACTCTCACGCCTTCGGTGGATCCCTTTCCTTTCGAAGATGTCCTTACCGCACTCAGTTATCTCAACCTAGATCAATTAATAGCAAGGTAATAAGTAGAGATAAAGATAAGTAAATTTTTACCTTTTTTCCCCAGGTCACACTTGATGAAAATTTCAAGAATTTTGAAGAATTCTTCCCGCAGTATGCTTATCAAGGTGGCAACACTAAGGACAATGAAAAATAAATAGAAGCTGAGAAAATAAACAAAAGAAAAAGGAGGTCAAATCCACTCACTGTTAGTCAGAAGTGAAGCATGGGGTAGAAAATGATGACTTCAGATAACACATGGCAACATCCACGCCCTCCCTATCGTCTTCTCCAGGAAGACCATTCTCATGATCCATGGAGGGTGCTGTTAATTTGCACATTGCTCAACTGCACAAGTGGGGGTGTAGGTCAGGAGGGTCTTGAAGAATCTTTTATATCTGTGTCCTGATGTGAAGACTGCAACAATGGTTGACACACAAGACATAGAGAATATGAAAAAATCCTTGGGCATGCAGAAGAATCGGTCCAATATGATTAAGCATTTTTCCGATGAGTGTTTGAAGGACGATTGGACCCATGTCACTCAGTTTCCTGACATTGACAAATATGGAGGTGATGCATATGCCATATTTTGAATCGGAATGTGTAATCTTGTTGAACCCGATGATCATAAGATTTTCAAATATTGGCGATTTTTCCATACTCGTACCCACCATCGATGACTTCCATCCTCTCATTTTGCAACCCTTTTGGAGATTTCTTGGTACCCACTGCTGATGACATTCTTCTCATTTTGCAATCATTCTGGGTCTGGTCTCTTAACTTTTGGGCGTCATGCCCACATTTTTTTGGCCCGTGTTTCCTTTATATTGATGTTTTATATAGTTGGGATCTGCTAAAAAAACATATTCTAGATTTATTGAAGCTGTGATTTCTCCATTGAGCTTAATCCAAAAGGTCATTGTGGATCAATGATAAAAGCAACTGTACAAACCATTGACTTTATAAAACAAGAATTAACTAGAAATAATTAGTATGATCTGTCAAAGATGGTAAAAAACATTACATATTCTCAGATCTTTAGACAAATGGAACAAAACTGTAATGGAAATATATTATCTGTAGATGAAACAATCCGTGAAGCCCTAAATCTCCCACACTCACTCACCAACGGTGTAGAAAATAATCACCGCACCAAATAATCTCCTTGAAACTTTCTAATTCCATCCCACATATATTTGATGGAGGTTGTTTTTCTAGTGTCACTCTTGCACATTGTGTAGCTGGGTGGTGTTCGGTTTGATTTTTCATCAGTCTTGAATCAGTAAGTTTCAAGGAATTTATCTGGTGTAGTGATTATTGTATGTGTCATTGGTGAGTGAGAGTGGGAGATTTAGGGATTCTTGGATTGTTTCATCTACACATATGAGATTTCCATTACATTTTTGTTTTGTTTGTCTAAAGATATGAGAATATGTAATGTTTTTCGCTATATTTGACCGATCATACTAATTCTTTCTAGTTAATTCTTGTTTTATGAAGTTGAGGGTTTGTGCAGTTGCTTCAATCATCGATCCGCATGAGCCTTCTTTTAGAGTTAACTCAATGGAGAAATCCCAACTTCAATAAATCTGGAATAACTTTTTTTAGCAGACCTTTACCATATAAAACATCACTAAAAGGGAACCACAAGCCACAAAAACGTGGGCATGATGCCCTTAAGTTAAGAGACCAGACCCATAATGATTGAAAAATTAGAGGGATGCCATCAACAGTGAGTATCGAGAAATCAATAAAAGGGTTGAAAAATTAGAGGATGGAAGTCATTGATGGTGGGTACATGTATGGAGAAATCGCCAGTATTTGACTAGCTTATGATCATCAGGTTCAACAAGATCACTCATTCCAGTGCAGAATATGACATACGTATCACCTCCATATTTGCCAATGTCAGACAGTAGAGTGACATGGGTCCAGTCATCCTTTAAATACTCCTTAGAAAAATTCTTAATCATGTTGGACCGATTCTTCTACATGCCCAAGGATTTTGTCAGATACTCTATGTCTTGTGCGTCAACCATTATCGCAGTCTTCGCATCAGGACATAGATCAAAAAGATTCCGCAGGACCTTCCTAACCTACACCCCACTTGTGCAGTTGAGCAGCATACATATTAACAGCACCCTCCATGGATCATGAGCATGGTCCTCGTAGAGAAGAGGATAGGGACAATGTGGAGGTTGCCATGTTTTATCTGAAGTCATCCTTTTGTACTCCATGCTTCGTTTCTGACTAGCAGTGAGTGGCTTTGTCCTCCTTTTTCTTTTTTTTTCTCAGCTTCTATTGATTTTTCATTGGCCTTAGTGCTTCCTCCTTGATAATCATACTGTTGGATTAATAAATCAAAATTATTGAGATTTTCATCAGGTGTGGCCTCAGGAACAAAAGGTAAAAATTGACCTATCTTCATATTTTCTTATTTCCCTGCTATTAATTGATCCACCTAATGGAAGCCATTTTGAGTTGGTGGCTTGAAGAAAGGTTGAGATAACTTAGTGCAGTAAGGAAATTTTCATAAGGAGAGGGAATCTCCGAAGGCGCGAGAGTGAGGGAAAAAAAATTGCCCCCTTCTTCTAGAGTTGCTCTTCCTGGCTAGGATGTCTATGGATCTCTGGTATGGTGTACTATAATTTATAATAAGTATCTGAAATCTATGAGTATAAAAATTGATTGCATACCCCAACAATATAATTTAATGCTTAGGTTTAAATGATTATTGGGCTTTGTTTATCAATTCTGTCCAGATTATAATAGTTTAGAATTTCTTGATGTCCTAAGCGAATTCCCAAATAGGGTTTGAGCTGCTAGACCTGTAGTTATAATAGAACACATTGGTTCTCAAGCTATTCTTATTCTCTACCACATGTATCATTACAATGCACTCCAATGCAAGTAGCAGCTGATGGATATCCCCCTTATCAGATTTCTTTTTCAAGTGTTAACTTTTGAGCACCATAGAAGAACTTCCCTCATAATTCTACCTATTTTGATGTGAATATTTCATTTTCCAACCCTCAAACTCCTGTGAATCTACATCCACTCTCCCATCCATTGCAATTCCATAATTTTCAATGAAATTTGAACTTAATTGAGCATCAGATTTTCCTTTTCAGACCTTGTTCCTAGAACTTTCTTCCAGAAATAACAAATCAGAGCCCTGTAACCCTTGAAATTCAAGGCTTTGACCACTAGATCTAACATCAGCTAACTCAGCACCAACAATTACAAAAAATCCATCCTTCTTACCCCATATCCAACAAACACTGCTATACTTCTTTTGTCCCAATACATTCTCCACACTAGCTTTATCAAGTGAGCATTTCAGGCAGTTTCATTACTAGTGCTACTCAGCGAGCATTTAAGGTTCTTTTTTAGTGGATTGTTACTGAAATTGGGGTTAGTAGTGTAAAAATGTTCACTATATGAATATATTTTTTTGTTCTTTAATTTATTTCTACTTTGGTTTCAAATCATGAAAATATTTTTCACTGATTTGTGGGTATGATCATTAGTGTGTGTAGTTTCTATGGCTAGTTCACATCAGATAGAGAATATAGTTTCAAGTAAAGTCCATTACAGGAGGTTTCATTATTAGTGCTATTCGGTGACATTTCAGGTTCTTTTTTAGTGGATTGTTGCTGAAATCATAGGTTAGTAGGGTGAAAAATGTTAATTTTATGCAGATCATTTTTTTATACTTCTATTTATTTCTATTTCATTTTGAATTCATGCAGATATTTTGCACTGATTTGTGGGAATGTTTTTTGGTTTTTTATTATGTATATATTAGAGTTGAATGGTGTGACATACCAGCGACTTGAGGTTTCTCGCTTTTATTGGAGCTGACTCAATTTGGGTATGATCTTTGGTTGTGTGTGGTGGAGATCTTAGAGTTGAGGGATGTGGTATAACAACGACCTGATATTTTTCATTTGTGATGGAACTGACTCGATGGTCCTGGGGCAGGGATGGGTCCCTGATGGCCACTGTTAGCTAGAGAAGGCTCACTAGCATGGATGGGTCATTGGTGCTCGCTGGCATGGATGGGTCGTTGGTGCTCGCTGGCATGGATGAGCTGGTGATGGAGCTAGGGATTGGCTGGTGTTGGAGCTAATTAGTTGGCATGGATGAGATCTAATTCACTGGCAGGGATGGGATCTGGCTCGTTAGCTTGGATGGGCTATGGATGCGCTAACATGACATGGATGAGTTGTTGGTGCTGGTCATTGGCTCACTAGCATGGGTGAGTTATTGTTGCGCAGACCTGGATGGGTCCGGGGGTGCGAGTGTTGTGTGGGTGGGGTGTGATGGATCCCATTTTATTAAATTTCATTATTAATATAATTTTTTTTTAGATTGAACATGTGTTAAAATCATCTTTGAATTAATAATTAAAGTAGATGTATTATATATGATAAATTAATTAATAAAACTTTATAATTTTTATTCAGATATAATTTATAAACATATAGTGTATGTTGGTAATATTATTACCAATAGAAAAATTTGTCATTAGAATCTATTTCAGAACACTTTAACCAACATATATATTATCTATTGGTATTATTATAATTGTAACATAACTATTTTATTTGTCTCAAAAACATTTAGCGAAAAAAAATTTACCGACGGTTTAGTGATAGGGAAATATATGTTGTTAAAACATTTTACCAACAGAAAATTGTACTTTTACTAAAAGATATGCCCCTTTGGAAAAAGTGAAATATTTTGTAGTGGTTATTCCTATCCATCATAACTGAAAATGATTGAAACATCTTTGTTTCCATAATATTTCAACTTAGTGTCTTAATTTATAACTTTCTTACTAGTGTGGTAGGGAAGCATCTAGTTTTTTTTAACATGGAAAATATAAAAGGGTTCAAAGATCTGGAATCTAATAAAACATTATCCAACTAGGAGGTAATTGTCAATGTACCTATCACTACATCATTAGGAACTTCGACTTAAATTAAGGTAATCATATAATCTTATAATTAATCCATTTTCCTTTTATGTGCTAAAATACCTTGAAGTTTGGGAATTTCCCTTCTCTCTATAGTTAAAACATTGAACAAAAATAGCTTTTTCCTTTCCCATGAATTTGTGTTTTGGTGGCCTTTTTATACACTATTATAATTAACTCTTATTCCCTTCCTGTAAGCCCCTAGGTATTTATTCCCCCAAGTATCACATGTGGGAAATCCCATCCTTCATTTCTTCCCCTTTTCTGTAATGATCTTCCTATGATTCTTACTTGTTATATTCTTTTATTGATTTACCATAAATACATGTAGAACCCTGGAGCACCCTGAGAGGAGAGGAGTGAATCAGGGTGTCAACTTTTTTATTCTAATGTGTTGGATCTTGTTCCCACATTGGTAGAAACTCGTTATACCTATATGATGGATTCGATCAGTAATCAAACATTCACATGCAGAAAAAACAACACATTGTTTTTACTTGGTTCACTACTAAGGGCTAGTCCAAGGAGCATACACCGACAGTGTGTCGATCATATCTAAATCCACTAATCTTCACTAGTTGTGGAAAAAAGATGTTCAGACACAGTCACTCTGTGCCAGACACGCTTCTTTTACAAGATTTTAGGGATATCACACTGCATCTCTCATAACACTTCTATCGACTCCCCCTAGCTCACTACTTTGAGAGAAGTTTAACTCAGTTTATCAACTTTAAGGTCGCTTCAATGTACTAGCATTAAAGTTTATCTCTATCTAGAATGAGACTATGCTTACACCATAGACCTGAGTTGATGCACTCTAAAATCATTGTTCACTAAAAACTAGCTATTCAAAACTGTCTTTCATGAAGCTCCTTCGCGAAGCTCACTCCTTCGCGAAACACCTCTACCTTCACGGAACAAACTCCCTTACGAAGCTCATAGAGTTAACACGGAATACCCCATCATTGTGAAGCACCCTTTAATCAAAAGTGTTGACATCAATCAATAATTATAGTCTTTTCACGATGGTCAAGATCACATAGAAATCCAAATTCACGAAGTTACCTTAGCTTTGCAAAATCATAGCATTTCGAGATTTTCCTAGAAAAACTCGTATCAAATGAAGAGGGGTAGCTGTATATTTATAGTCTCGGTCGTTCATGATGCTCCACCACCAATTAATTTTTCAGATCTTTCAAAAACATCTTCACGACATTTATTTCTTTGTGATGATTCACTCATATTTGACGTAGTTGTAGAGATCACTGTCACCATTTGCGACGCTCCATTCTTCGTGGTTCACGATGCTCATCGTTGTCATGTAGATCACTGTCAACTTTCTTTGATCCTTTGAGAAACACCATTCACGAAGACCAACTTCACGAAACTCATGCCTTGGCTATATTTTATTAAGGCCTTCAAGAAAATCTACTTTTCGTGATGCAATCCATCCTCCAAATTTTGGACTCAAAAAATTTGCAAACGCTGGGAAATGACGCCGCCTTCAATACTGTTGTCAGCTTGAACTGTAAGATCCTTTTCCTTGAAAACTCCCCAATCTTCTATATGAGGATTGACAACAAACACAAACTATATTCCATTTCTAGCAAAGAACAACCTTGGTTCTGACAATACATACATTCTAGAGAACTAATTTTCCAGGTAAATTGTGCTTTAGTTAGTATCCAAATATAATGAAATGGTCAGAGATACCAACTCTCTTTAAAGGATCAGAATTAACCCATCAAAGAAATGATAAATATTTCATTCAGATCTTTGTACATAATTTTCAACATGCATTGATAACATTGTAATGTGAGCCTCGTATTTAGAAAAATTCTCCTATTTTTTCTATGAATGTTGAACTGCCATTCAAATTCTACTCTCTACTCATGAGGAAATTATTTTTCATATAATACCTCCTTAACTTGGGTTTACTACAAAAATATATATATGATCTGATTAACCTAAACCCTAATTCCATTAACTTGTTCAAGTTAAATATACCTCTGTTGAATACGTGTGTTGATACACTTCCCATTCCTCCCATTAGTCACAATCATTTTATAATTGAATGAACACAATTTCATTATGATATTGAATTGTAAAATATAATTCCTACTATGTTTTCCAAGCTATTACCTATAAATCCTGGGGCCTTTTCAAAGTACATCACATATCGAATCTAAATGTTATCTCGAAGTTTACTACTAAAATTCTTTGATCCTAACTGTAAAATCCTAAACACCAAAAACACTGAGCTGATAGTTAAATTACAATTTTAGTATGAAATACAAGAGTTCTCAAAGAATACAAATGTTTAGTAGTTTTCTAAGACATGATACATACATACAATAAATTTCAAAAAATTATATAAAACATTAACATATTTTGAGAACATAATTATCCCTTTCTTCACATCCCTAAAAACTACATGGAGTCCTTCCCTAGGATTCCCAGGGAAAGGAAAACTAAAAGGGGTGATCTTTTATTCTCAATAAGGAGTAGAATAATGTATATTATTTCTTAACATAAACATTTCATAAGTGATATGGATGTAAAAAATGAAAACATGAAGTTATAATCGACTAAAAATGAGGGAATTATACATCCATGATAATAAATGAATACATGGATAACAATAATCATTGATATTTTACTGATGGAATTCATATTTTTAGACATCAAAAAATAATTTTTCAAGGCCCTGTCCTAGGACACATCCTATCATGGTATGAGGTACACACAAAAAAGCCAACATATTTAATCTCATGATACCTGTTGATGCATCTATATAATATTAATCCCCACTCATTCACCATAAGAGTCATTGAGACCTTTCATACCATTCCTTGAATAATCTCATGCAGAATACAACATTTCTATAAGTATAATTACACTAGTAGAATGAAGACCTTTAACGATAGCCAAAAGCCTTCGCAAAAGGTCTAGAGAAACCTCCTAGCGTCTTCCAAATGGTGGACGCTTTAGGCCTATCACTTTTTCTAATAGCATCTGCCATTTGGTGGACGCTGTAGATGATTCACATGGCCTATAGCAACTTCCATTTTGCAGTCTCTATAGGTGATTTCGGCGGCACTGATAGCGTCAACCAAATGGCAGACGCTATAGACCAGTTCAGCTTTGGCATCACCGCAGTCACACAACACCTTCGATTGACATGTCATCTGTATGACCATTTCACAATTCACTCACTAGTAGTTTTATTATGATTTCATGACATTCTGAGGTCGTTCAGTCGGTTTTGACCACCCCACGCACCTTTTTCAAGCCCACCAAACGCTTAAAAAACACATATTCAGTCGTACCGCACAAACCATGCATCTGATTGACGTTCCGTATATGTTTACACATCAGGAATACTATTTAGGATGTTTTACTATGATTTCAAGTCATTCCGATGTCTTTTTATATGCATTTGACCGTTAAACATGTGTTTTGGTCGTTTATGGCATCAGAAGTATGTTTTCGGTCACCGCAGTCACGCGACACCTCTGATTGATGTGTTGTTTGTCTAACCATTTCACAATTCACTCTCCGGTTGTTTTGGTTTGATTTTAGGGAATTTCATGGTCATTCTTCTAGTTTTGACCACCCCACGCACCTTTCTCAAGCACGTCAACGCCTAAAAAACACATATTCAGTTGTACCGCACAAACCGCACGTCTGATTGACGTGTTGTCTCATCGTACATGTCACCAATAATAATTATACTATTGTCTTCTGATTTCATGTCATTCTGATGTTGTTTGGTATGAATTTGATCGTTAAATGCGTGTTTTTGGTCGTTTATGGAACCAGAAGTGCGTTTTTGGTCACCGCGGTCATACGACACCTCCGATTGGCATGTAATCTTTCCGTCCATTTCAAAATTCCCTCACCGATTGTTGTCGTCTGATTTAATGACATTTTGAGGTCGTTCGATTGGTTTTGACCACCCCACCCACCTTTCTCAAGCGCGCCAAATGCCTAAGAAACACATATTCAGTCGTACCGTGAAAACTGCACGTCTGATTGACGTGTTGTCTACCCTTACACGTCACAAATAATAATTAGACTATTTTCCTATGATTTCAAGTCATTTCGAGGTCGTTCGGTATGCATTTGACCATTAAATGCATGATTTGGTTGTTTATGGCACCAGAAGTGCGTTTTCGGTCATCGCAATCACCCAACACCTCTGATTGATGTGTCTTCTACCCAATCATTTCACAATTAACTCGCAGGTTGTTGTCTCCTGATTTCATGGCATTTCGAGGTCGTTCGGCCGGTTTTGACCACCCCACCCACCTTTCTTAAATGCGCCAAACACCTAAAAAACACATGTTCAGTCGTACCGTACAAACCTCACATGCGATTGATGTGTCATCTACCTATACACATCACGAATAATAATTAGATTGTTGTCCTGTTATTTCAAATCATTCTGATGTCGTTCGGTATGTATTTGACCATTAAATGCATGTTTTAGTCATTTATGGCACCAGAAGTGCATTTTTGGTCACCGCGGTAACACGACACCTTGACGTGTTGTCTGCTCGTACATGTCACGAATAATAATTAGCCTGTTTTTCTATGATTTCAAGTCATTTCGATTTCGTTCGATATGCATTTGGCTGTTAAACGCCTGATTTGGTCATTTATGGCACTGAGAGTGCGTTTTTAGTCACCGCGGTCACACGACACCTCCAATTGACGTGTCTTCTACCCGACTATTTCACATTTCACTCGTCGGTCCATGTCCCCTGATTTAATGGTATTTTGAGGTTGTTCGATCGGTTTTGACCACCCCGCGCATCTTTCTCAAGCGCGTCAAACGCCTAAAAACACATATTCAGCCGTATCATGCAAATCACATGTCTGATTGAATTTTCATCTACCTATACACGTCACAAATAATAATTACTCTATTTTTATATGATTTCAAGTCATTTCGATGTCGTTCGGTATGCATTTGACCGTTAAATGCTTGTTTTGGTCATTTATGGCACTAGAAATGCGTTTTCGGTCACCGCGGTCACATGACACCTATGATTGACATGTATTCTACCCAACCATTTCACAATTTACCTGCTGATTGTTGTCGTCTGATTTCATGGGATTTTGAGGTCGTTCGGCCGGTTTTGACCACCACACGCACCTTTCTCAAACGCGCCAAACGCCTAAAAAACACATATTCAATCATACCGTGCAAACTGCACGTCCAATTGAGGTGTCGTCTCCTCATACATGTCATGAATAATAATTATACTATTTTCTTGTTATTTTAAGTCATTTCTATATCGTTCGATATGCATTTGATTGTTAAACACGTGTTTTGGTCATTTATGGCACCAGAAGTGCATTTTCGGTCACCGCGGTCACACGACACCTCTGAGTGACATGTTGTCTGCCTAACCATTTCACAATTCACTTGAAAGTTGTTTTCATCTGATTTCATGGCATTCTGAGGTCGTTTGATCAGTTTTGACCACCCCACGCACCTTTTTCAAGCGCATCAAATGCCTAAAAAACACAAATTCAGTCGTACCGCACAAACCGCACATCCAATTGTTGTGTCGTCTACCCGTACATATAAAAAATAATAATTAGACTGTTTTCCTATGATTTCAAGTCATTATGAGGTTTTTTTGTATGCATTGGACCGTTAAACATCTGATTTGGTCGTTTATGGCATGAAAAATGCGTTTTTGGTCACCGCGGTCACACGACACCTTCGATTGACGTGTCTTCTAACTGATCATTTCAAAATTCACCTGTAAGTTGTTTTCATCTTATTTCATGGTATTTTGAGGTTGTTCGGTTGGTTTTGACCACCCCACACACCTTTCCCAAGCGCACCAAACGCCTAAAAAACAAATATTCAGTCATACCGTGCAAACTGCACGTCCGATTGACGTGTAGTCTACCCGTACACATCACAAAAAATAATTAGACTGTTTTCCCGAGATTTAAAGTCATTATGAGGTCGTTAGGTATGCAATTGACCATTAAATGCGTGTTTTGTTCGTTTATGGCACTGAAAGTGCGTTTTCGGTCACCGCGATCACACGACATCTTCGATTGATTTGTCGTCTACCCGACCATTTCACAATTCACTCACTGATTATTGTCTTCTGGTTTTATGGAATTCTGAGGTCGTTTGGCCAATTTTGACCACCCCACACACCTTTCTCAAATGTTCCAAACACTTAAAAACACATATTCAGCTGTACTGCGCAAACCGTATGTCCGGTTGACGTGTCGTCTTCCCGCCATTTCAGAATTCACTCGCCGGTTGTTGTCATGTTAATAAATTTAAGTTTTATGTAATATATCATAATTAACAATCAGGTAAAATTTAAAAGAATGAATTAAATCACAATAATTAAAACAATAAAACATAGAGGTGTAAATAAAACAAAAATTTTAAGAATAATTATTAATTCCTAATTCATTTATGATATTAAAATGGTAATGTAAATTACCTCATGCATGTTCATCCTCATCTGAATCACCAATATCACTACGATGTCCACCAATTATATCTTGAGCTTACAATATATATCAATATTATGTATCTTAAACATATCAATAGAAGTCAATATGAGTATGGTTTGTTTCATTGTTTACCTGTGGTGCCACTGTGTACCATAAACAAAATGTTTTGTCGTCACTTCATCGATACGTCTTGACATCTGTGATAATCTCTCCTCATACTCTGCAGGTAACTGCTGAAACTATGCATTCATATTGTGTTGTATAGCCTACATGACAGCATTTATCATAGTTTGTGTGCGCATCCCCGCATCTCTGCATGCACTCATCGCCTCTACTCTAAAAATTTCACGATATGGGACACCACCACCATAAGTCAAGGGATAACCATGACCGTCACGCCCCACGACACACTGAAATATCTCATCTCTACGCATAGTATTATGACGTTTCTCCTCTGGAAGCTCTGTTAAATGAGCGTCAAACTGATCCTGTAGCATATAATTAATCAATGAACAAATATGAATAATTTTTATAAAATAAAAATACATTTATTAGTAAATAATTTTCTTACTATAACACTGACAACATCGATATCTCCCGCCCTATGAGTCCTCACCCATATGGACATCTGATCGATCAACTCACCTATTTGGTGTAACTATAATAAAGAGATTCATCATTTTATACTACATTATTTTTAATATATGAATGAATAGTAAATTCTAAACTTACATCATGTCTGAGTTGTGACACATGTCGAGTGCCAAGTCTGGAAGGCATGCCCTATATCGCCCGATTACGTGAATGACGAGAAGAATATATCTACATTAAATGTATTCAGTTAATAGACATGAAAAATTAGTCATTTATAGATTAAAAGCAATAAATCTTACCATCATCGCCTCACTCAACCAAAATGCAATTGAATCCTTCCACTGAACAGGAATAATGCCCAAAGGGACTCACTGTAGAATGTCTGGCACACCCGCAAATGGTATCCAATTATCTCTCTTCACCCTTCCCTTGTAATCCTTCCAAAAATTTTGGCATTTGGCCATACATACGGCTCAAAACTCATCTGGATAGGA
The DNA here is from genome assembly GCA_963277665.1 of Viscum album. NCBI lineage: Eukaryota > Viridiplantae > Streptophyta > Magnoliopsida > Santalales > Viscaceae > Viscum > Viscum album. The sequence continues at coordinate 265,349,544 of OY728155.1, read as the reverse complement.
TGTCAAATTATCCTATTAAAAAATAGTCAGTAGATGCAACAGCAATAAAAACAATATCATAAAAAATTAAACATTGAATTTACCTGAACCTCCCTCCATAATCTTTCAATCGTATCCTAAGGAAAAGAAGTCCAATCATGATTCATCAAGGGGAATCTATGTGGGTCTCATATCATATGACCAAACTGATGAATCAATACAGTAGCACCTTCTCTGACTGGATAAAATGTGTCATCAAATAACACATCTAATTGGGTTCCAGAGTTCTAGGATCGAACCCCACTACTAAGACCCCTACGTCTGGTGGAAGATGCACTAGATCCTGATAAACATAAATTCATAATTCAATTATAATATAACCAAATTTTTAATTGAAAATTAGAAACAGGTAGAGAAATAAACACAAAAAATTACAATCAATTAATTTAGAAAAATGAAGACATACATACCGACAACATCAGGTGAACCACTCTGATCGCCCTGTGACATACCTATATTAAAAAAATTATAGTTAAATCAATAAATTTTTATACATATATAACTCTTAAATATTTTTACAAACAATATGGGGAAATAATTACAATTTTCACCAATCATGAAAGTCTATCATATATTTTTCAATTGTCTCTCTGGCCCATTGTATATCTTTATATCGCACAACTACTATTGTTTGGTCAAGTGTTTTATTAAGAAATGTGACAACATCAGGTTCCTCTAGGTCAATTAGAAACACCCCTCTTCTAGATATTTTCACCACAACTTTCCAATCAGAATCAATGTCGACAAAGTAAACTTTCTCTATCTGCGATGTCAGTATGAAGGGCTCATTACTTACTCGGTCATCTTTATATAGAATATTGTTAAATTTTACTGACGTAAATTGAAATTTTTCAACCGTCGTTCCATGAACCAGATCGACCCAATCACACCTTAACAATGTGTTTTAAGCCACGACCATAAGTAACCTCAATAATATCCCTCAGCAATCAATAATAATAACCTACACCAACAAAAGAACAACCAACACTACTATTTTGTGCGGCTCGATTCATGTCAACATCGCTAATAAAAAATAGGAATCTGTTAGCAACCAAATACTTGTAGTGACGAGATGTAATAAATGGGTCATCAGCTAGTTGGTTGAGTTCTTCGCTCACGATATGGGTACTTAAATCACGTATCTTTTGAATCATCAAATTTCACATAGTTCAATGGATAAAATATTGTGAAAATACAACTAAGTTTCACTATAAAAATATTAAATCAATTATTTATATGTATATGAGTCTTGAACCACTCATGAAATGTGTTGAAATGATGTTTTTGGATTTGATAGTCAGTTGCACGGGGCCTTTAATGTTTCAACTCAGCGATATGCATCCTAAATCATAGCACAATAAAAGGTAAGTAATAAAATAAATATAGAAATAGAAGACACATCAACTATGAAACTTACTGTATCAATGACATAACTGATAGAGTGTTGAACAACACATATCGATGAGATTGAACCCACTCATCGTTGTTCATACCAAACATTATTCCTTCTCCAATTGGACCCTCGTCATTCTAGGAGGGTTTATATCTATCTTTATTTCAACCTCATTAATATATGTAGCATAAAAATTAGTACACGCATCCATTAAATATCTCTTGGCGATTAAAGATTCCAGATGAGCTTTGTTGCACACATACTGTTTCAATGTATTTAAGTATCACTCTATTGGATACATCCATATGAATTGTACAGGATCTCCAGTAATGACTTCACCAGTTAAATGCACAGTCAAGTGAACCATGACATCAAAAAGGGATGGAGAAAATAGTTTCTCTAGGTGACATAGTGCAAGTACAATCTTATCGTGTTGTTTTTTCAAATCACTCATGTGGTGATTTCTTGAACAGGGTTGTCTGAAAAAATTGGAAACTTCAATCAACGGCTCAACAACCTGGGTAGGTAAGGAATCAAAAATTGCTATAGGAATTAACTGTTGAAGCAAAATATGATTATCATGACTTTTCAACCCATGTAATGTCATTCTCGTCATATTGACACACTTGGAAATATTATATAAATAACCATATGGTACCTTAACGGTCTTCAAAATTGATAAAAATGTTTATTTCTCTTTTTTACTCATTGTGTACTCTATAGCAGGCATGTATGCCCGATTACCTTCACCCAGTTATAAATGTAAAGGTTTTCTCAATCCCATTTCTTGCAAATCACATCAAGCATTAGCATTGTCCTTTAATTTCCCCTTGACGCCTAAAATGGTGCACATTATATTATCACATACATTTTTTTCAATGTGCATCACATCTAAATTATGTCTTAAAATATTATATTTCCAATAAGGCAATTCAAAAAAAATACTATGTTTCTTCCAATTATGACTATGTTGTATATTTGCAGCAGGAATAGAAGGAAATGTAGGAGCCAATAAATATTAAAAATCATAAATTGTACGGATGTTTTCTTGATCAAGTTGTGCAAAAATTTGAACCCCATACAGTATTTGTGGTGATGGGTCATACTCCCTATTCCCATCAAACAACAGATGGTCTTTTATGAACCTGTTCAATGGAGGAAGAAAGTGTATGTGACCAAGATATGCCCACTTTCTACAGTGATTAAGCCATATATATTTCTTACTCTTATTATGGCAGGTGAATTATCATTTTGTACTCCACCCTAATAAGTTAGCATATGCTGTGAAATCATTAATTGTCCATAACAAAGTGGCTCGGAGTCTAAACATTTCATTATCTACTGAGTTAAAAGTCATTACACCATCGACATAGAATTATTGTATCTAGTCAATCAAAGGTTGCATATAAACATCAATTTTATCGCTACTTCATCTCGATCCATAAATTAAAATCGATAGTAACAAAAATGGTTGCTTCATACATACCCATGGGGGAAGGTTGTATGGAACCAACACCACTAGCCACGTACTATGTGTCACACCAACCATGGGCCTAAATGGGTTAAAACCATATTCTTCCAAACCCAGTCAAACATTACGATCATCCCAGGAAAAGTCTGGTTGTATTTGATCAAACTCTTTCCATGCCAAAGAATCTGTCGGGTGAGTTAATTTATCAACCTCTTTGTTTCTCTCTGAATGCCAAGTCATCAATTTAGCAATTTTAGTTGACATGAAGAATATTTTCAGTCTTAGTTTTAGTGGGAAATAACGCATCTGCTTAGCGACAACTTGTTTCCCTTGATTAAAGACTCTGCCAGGATGAATCTGACTACCTTGATTAATCTCATTGGCCTTCCACCTGGATGTATATCAAACAGTAAAAATATTTAATTGTGCATTCTCTTTTCTGAACAACATATAATTATTTTGTCACGCATCAATGATACCATATGTAAAACAAAGATCATCGGTCAACTGGTGCATCATACCATTGAGCATTATGTTCATCAAATCAACTATTATCGAATCAACATCCATATGAATACTTTCTGATTGATCATATGAAACATACTCTTCTCCATGACATGTCCATGTTTTATGGTTTTTCAAAAACCCATTCAAAAACAGATGTTCTCCAACACTATCTTGTTTGAAGATATTTCTATTTGCACATTTTCTACATGGACAACTAATCAAATCGCTTGGAAATCCGTTGGTGAAATCCATAAATCTCTTAATCCCCTCATAATATTCAGCATAAAACCCATCTTTCATATCAATCCAGATCTTATCCATATCTATATTTAATAGAAATAAAATAATTGAAATATATTATTTAAATTATAAAAAAACTAATATCATTAAAACATAAAAACCAATGCGTTCAAATATATTTTTTTGGACAAAAAACCTATCTTGAAGGTTTGGTCATGAATCAAAAAATATTCCCTCTGAGAGTTCTATTTGGCCAATACAATTTTCATAAATAACCTACATAACGGATTGTGGAAGCCAAACAACAACTTACTTGCAGAGGACTCGACCATGAGTAATGGGGTGCGACTCGATTGCGGATCTAAGATGGTGCAACGACTTAACGACAGGGGTTCGATGACTGGACTCAAAAGGGTTGGAACTGCTGGATAAAGCACGGGAGAGTTCTACAAGGTAGGGAAGGATGGGCCAGAAGTGTTCAATGGAGGCGGGATGTGAGGACTCACTGGAGGGGTGCAGTGGGGTCGGGAGGGAACGATTGCGGTAGGACTGTCTGAAGGAGAAGCACAAAGGTGGGGGTGGGGTTCACCGGGTTTTGGGGTTGTCAGGGTCACGGGGGGTGCAACGCGGAGGCAAGGGGGTGGGGGTCGCCAGGGTGTCTCGGGGGAACAGCGTGGAGGCAAGGGGGTGGGGGTCTTCGGGGTCGCGGGGGTGTCTCGGGGTCGTGGGGGGCGCAGCGCGGAGGCAAGGGGGTCGGGGTCACCGGGGGTATCAGGGTTGCCGGGCAGGTGAACAGGGGAGAGGGTCGTGGGGTCGGGGAGGGAAACATGAGGGAGAGTGGAATTGGGTCGCGGGTTCGGGGGTGTCTCGGGGTTGTGGGGGGCGCAGCGCGAAGGCAAGGGGGTCGGGGTCGCCGGGGGTATCGGGGTTGCCGAGAGGGTGAAAGGGGAGAGGGTCGTGGGGTCGGGGAGGGAAATGCGAGGGAGAGGGGAATTGGGTCACGAGGTCACGGGGGTGTCTCGGGGTTATGGGGGTGTCTCGGGGTTATGGGGGTACAGCGTAGAGGCAAGGGAGTCGGGGTCATCGAGAGGGTGAATAGGGGAGAGGGTCATGGGTTTGGGGAGGGAAACACGAGAGAGAGGGGAATTGGGTTGCAGGGTCGGGGAGGGTAAACGAGGGGGGAAGAAAAAATTGGGTAGGGTAGTAAAAATATAGCTACCGCCATTTGGCAGTCGCTATTGATATTATTAGTGACCACCAAGTCGATGACTAGGAACTATAAAAAACAACAAATTAGTAGCGGTTATTTTGAGGGTGTTATGCATAACCCTCTGTAAATTAATTTTATGTATAAGTTAGAGAGGTTTATACACAAACCCCGTTAATCATCAAATTTAGAGGGGGTTCACAACCACATCTAATTTTTTTTATAATTTTTTTATATTTGGTTTGATTTTAGAGACAATAATATCAAAACCGTCGCTAATTTAATAATTAGTGGTTCTATATATTCTGTTGGATTTTAGAGGCGCTATGTATATATGTGTGTGTGTGTTGGATTTTAGAGGAGTTATATATATATATATATATATATATTATATGTGTGTGTGTGTTGGATTTTAGAGGAGATATATATATATTATACATATTAACCAGGTCATCACATAGGCTAGTGGTAGGCACTAAACCCTTATCGTTCTTCGGTTGTGGGTTCAAGCCCCATTTCCTTTCCAGACACATCAGGTTGTCACTCAAAATGCAGGTTGTCCTTTTTCTAAAACCATATTAATATAATTTCTATAATATTATAAAAAAATATGTAATGGACATCCTTGAAATAAAATTAATCATTAAGTAACCTTTTTATTATTTTTTTGAATACAATTTATTTATTTTCCATAAAGTATAATAATCTTATTCCTCTATTATTTCAATGTCATTAATGATCATATTAACCCTAAATTCTATCAATACCTTTAAACTTATGTCTATAAAATGTAAAGAAATTATTCCTTAAAATATCTTTTCCATTGAAAAATAAAATTTCCTTAAATTACTCCAAAATATCCTTAATCTTGGTAAAATCTTATCACATAAAACCAACAAAATAGGTTTTTAATACAATGAACTTATGATAAATCTTAAACTCATTATCCCATGATGGTATCCATAATCTTAAATTAATGCATACATAAATGTTTATAACATTTAATAGAATCCTTATATGATTCATGTTTTTTATAACCAAAATACCATTGGTAAAATATTTCTATGATTTAATTCTTGAATCACAATACACAAATACTTCATCTATTTTATTTCATCATAGGTCCTTCCATGGTCTATAGGTTAACCTTGGTCATTCATTGTCATTATCTAATCAAATCCTTTATAATGATTTATAAATAAAATGTGAATTATCCTAAGCATATCTCCCAGGAGTATCAATCTAGGTGCATAGTAAGGCTAGTTGTTGTGTACTAGGTGACGATTGGGTCGATTCCAATGTACCCTTTTCATATTTATTACCCCTAGGTGCCTCTGTTTCAGAACCAAATCCATGTTTAGTATCCAAAAATGGATTTATTACTAGGAAAAACAACATAATTTCTTCCTTTCTAAAACATTTGGATATTCTTCTATACATATCCTCAATGTCTATCACATGGATATGTTCCCTAATCAATATTTTCCTAAATGTAGTTCCCAAAATTTCTACTAAAATTTCTCGCATACCAACATTAGTGACCCCAACTCTTGTATCCCAAATCTGGTGCCTACTTTAATACATTGGCATAAGATACAAGGAAATCACATCCTGAAGGAACAAATTGTTTAGTAGTCTTTGTAAACTATATACATATATTATTCCCATATTACATTTGAATACAAAAATTTCGACGTACATTGTTTCAATAATATCATTATTCCCTCAATAATATTATTTCATATATTTCTTAGTGCAATTCATGGATTCTTGGGAAAGGAAATAAAACAAGGGTGAGCTCAAATATTCAGTAAGGGTTAAGTACAAAGGAAGCTATCAGGAATCAATGATCATAATCAACATGGAAAGGTAAATAACTAAACACACATTCCATTTAAATAATGTGAAAAGAATAATCAATATGGTAAAGTAAATAACTAAAAGTGCATTCCATTAAATCAATAATATTACGATCATAATTGGATAAGGAATAATCAATATGGAAATTTTAATAACTGAAAATACATTCCATTTAATCAATAAACATAGAATGAATTACATCCAAAGATAATATTATAGAGAAAATATCAAGGATGATAATAACTTAATTCCTAATGAAGTTAAATCTTAATTATTAGATGCCAAGTTTCATAGGAACATGATACCTTTACCATCAAGATCTATCCTGAAGAAAATTTAAAAACGATGGGTAAATACCCATTTAACTAAGGCTAGAAAACTAATTTGTCCCATGAAAATACTAATGCATTGAGTTTCTATCTATAACCATGCCCCAACCACGTATTTCATATCTAAATTATTCCTCATATGTCAAATAATCAATTTAATTCATAAACATTGTAGCTTATTATTAAATATCTGTATTGAGTAAAGAATACATATTTATCAATATTTCCCTAGATAAAAAAAATGACATTCATTATAGAACACTGTATGTATAAATGATATATGTTTTATGAAATAAAAAAAATACATGATAAATAATATGGATATTTAGAGGATATTTAATGTCCAATGATCACAGGAAAGTGAACATTCCAAGGGAAAGTTATTACCTACAAAAATGAATTAAGGAAGTGAATGTCAATGTTATACTTGGTCAAAATAATCATTAAAAATCCCTAGAAATAATAATTATGATATCAAAATAACATGTCCCTAGTGGTGTATATGTAAAATAAATGTTTATTATGATTGAAAAATATAAATACCATAAAATATCTTTTAAAAAATTCTTGAGGAAAATATCTTTTTCATTTTGAAAATCAATTTTTAATACTAAATGGTCAAAAAACATTTTGAAATTATTTTTCTTCAAAATAATACTTTGAAACTTATAAAGAATGTTTTAAAACATTTAATTTTCACCACTATAGGAAATTCCATACAAGTCAAATATGTTAAAAAAAGATTCCTTTCACATTTTCGGTAAAATACAAATGAGAATGTTTTTGAAAAATACGTAAATATTCATTTAAAAAAATTATTAAAAAGAAAAAATGGGTAAAATTACTTTAGTAAATCATTTTTAAAAGGTTGAAAATATTTTTGAAAACATTTTTAGAAAACGTGAGTTTTGATGAAAAAATGTTCTCTAACCAAAGAGAGAAATAATGTCTGATTTTATTAAAAACATCCTCTCAATTATTTTAGGTATGAAAGAGTGAAAAAATGGTACTATTACTTTAAAAGGTTCATGATGGTTTATTATATAATTATAAAATAAATATCTTTAAATGAAATTCAATAATAAACAATATCGATGAGAATGAGATTGTGAAATAAACCCTTACGATTATCATAATATTGAAGTGATAATTAATCAATGAATTGATTATGTGTAATAACTATAAATTTACATAAAAATTTGAAATAAAAAATAAGATAGTCAAAATTAATTGTACACATAATATTAAAATCTCAATGATAACAAAGAAGTAATCTAACCCAATGAAAAGAAATTGAGTTATGAAATTATTTACCACTTGGTAAATTTTAATTAAAAACCCTTTGGTTTAAATAAATCAAATTGAAACTAAAAATACCATAAATTTATAAGGAATCATGATATTTTATTTCAAAGTGTAAGTATGAGAACCATAAAAAATAAATTATGTGCATAGCATTAAAATATGTCTCAATGAAGGTAAATTGATTCAAAGTACCTTACCTCATGCACCATTTTGTGTGAACATATTTTAAACTCATGTATAGTGGTTTTAAACATGTTTTTAACTTATAATAGAAGCCTATTTATATTTATAATATCATATATGATCCTTTTATAACATCTTTTCATCTTTTCATTAATACTATTTAATTATTTTTATTGATTCGGGTGTTACTTATTTTCTCATTCGTGCTTTGTTAAGGAAGTTATAGTTATTGTGAAAATTATTTAGTTCAATAATATACATAATAATAATCATTAAAAAATTATCATATTAATGCATCAATTATTCATTTAAGACCAATGATAAAAGATGATTTTATAATTTTAAGTACTTTACGATCATGTTGACGGTAGGTCATACATATGCATGAGTAACATTTGTTTTTCACCGATCTATATATAAAGGAGATAAGTAATATTTTTTCTTTATAGAATGATAATAATATCATAAATACCATATAAATTATTTGTTTATACTTATATATATCATCCATGTGGTCTGGTGATGAAAATAGATCCACATCGCTTCATAAAGACGGTAGTCCACACGTACATGAATGATGTTATTAAGTGAGTGAAATGTTAAGAAATAAAATGATATATATGTGTGTATATATATATATATTATCTTTCAATAATTATAATTATGTCACTAAAATAATATTTATTTCCTATATATCACATAAATTTATTAACATTATCCTTACCACTTTCCATGTAAAGCATTGATGAAAGACAAATCACATCGCTTCATAAGACGGTAGTCCTCTAAACACAAGAGCGGTGTTATCGTATCCAATAAGGAATGGAATTTAAAAAGTTATATATGATATAATGACTCCATATGTATAATTATTTTATAAATATAAAATATATATATTTTACATTCATCATCATACCCAACCGTGAAAGGTGGTAATGAAAAAAATGAATAACATCGGTTCGTGAGACGGTAGTCCACCCAACACATGAACGATGAATTTGTAACACATTTGATGGAAGAAGGGATTGTTGTTGGTAATTACCATAACATAATAATATCTCATTATATCGAATATACTGAGTTTATTATGTCATAATGGTTTAATAATAATTTAAAGAGGTGGTGGAAGAAATAAAATTAAAACACTCATTGAATAACGTTACCTCTTCTTCGAGTATCCTCCTTAGGTTTGCACAAAAATATTTACTAGGATTATTTTATTCCCAAAATCAGGATTATAGGATGATTTCAGGTAATTTGGTAAGTTTTTTGTGCAGGTTTTTTCAAATCAAAAGGGTTTGAAGGTGTGAATAATAGATGAGAGAGAGAGCCTTTTATAAGTGAGGTGAATGACACACTTGTAATTATTGAAAAATTCAATTACACCCATGATTTTATCACACCAAAAGACTAAACAATGGGCTATTATAGAACATAGAAGATATGTGGTGGATCAATTTCCATCCAATGTGAGTTAGATAACTTGGTTGGTCATTTTTAACCCTTATCATTTTAGTTTAATCCCTCATAAATACATTTTTAGATTAACCAGGGTAAATAATTTTTATTGTTTTCACTATTAATTTTGGTCAAAAATTAAGTTGAAATTATTAGACCTTATAAATTATTATTATTAAAAACATGTAATATATTTTTCCAAATTAAATTCATAAAACTATAAAATTTTAATTTAAAATTAAATCCTGCAGACGCATTGAGAAAGCAAAATTTTAAAGAGATAATGTTTAAAAGTTTACAAAGTTTTTATATAAAAAATCAATATAAAAATGATTCTAATGACCTAAATTGGATTAATTGAAATAAAATTGATTTAATTTTAATTTAAAACAAATTAAAAATATAATTTAACATTATAAATTATTTAAATAAAAATGCATCTTTCAATTAAAATTTTGTATTTTTCACTATTCATCAAAAAAATAAAACTTTTTTAGAAAAATCTAAAAAATCCACCCAATGCTAATTTTAATATTATGATTTAAAAAATTTGTTTACTTTTTCAAATAAATTTTCTGAATGTTTTAAAAATTAATTTTAATATATGAGAACAAAGTGTGACTAAACTGTCCTTTAAAAAATACAGTTTTTCAGAAATCATTTATTTTTCTTTTAAATGATTCTGATTTTATTTATAATAAAATGATCACCATGATTTTTATAATTTAGTTAATTCTATTCATTCCCACCATTATAATGGCTAGGTGATAACTATTATATAAAATAATATTATTTTAATAATATTTCATATTTCGTTTAAACTCGGTGTTGCGTGTAACGTAAGCTAAACTTTGTGTTGCATGTAACGCAAGTTGAACTCAGTGTTTCATTTAATGAAAGATATTGATGATATTGAAATTATTTAAAAATAAATATATCGTAAAGTATCTGGGTGTTATATTATCTTCTAATCTTGGTGTTGTGTGTCATATATGCTATCAAATATAATGTTATTCTTTTAGAGTTTCAGGGTGTTTCAAAATTTATCATACTTAGAAAATTATTTTTATAAAATGGAAATCATTTTTAGAATCTACAAGTAATATAATGGTAATGATGATGTTTTGATATTTTTCTAAAAGTGTTTAATTTTTAGTGAATAGTGAAATATGGTTAAAAATGGTATATAACATTCTAAGCTAAATAAATGAATTTTTGAGTCATGAATGATGTAAATACCCAATAGTTAGAAACCTCATGCTCCATTTACTCTATAAAATCACAATTATGAATCCTAATAATGGTCTTTAGTGAAAATAATAAACTAATGTGAAAAATATTCAAAACACTCCTCTCCTCCCCTTATAAATATCACCCCTCACTCCTTCTACGTTAGGGAGCTTTCCAAATTTCTATACAAGTCCCCTTCTAAACCTCTACCTTCTATCCTTGTTTTATCAGCCTCGCTAAATGTCCAGTTCCATGTACCCTATGGACTATTTCAAGGAGGTGAAATTTAAGAGGTAATATTCCAAATTTACCTCTTATAAATTCATTACATCTTCTACCATCTCCTAACCTCTATTATACAACAATACATAATAACTGTAGCATCATATATATACTATAATTTTATCTTTATAATAGAATATATACCTAGAACGGTCCATACTTTTCATACATAGATATTACATCTAAATGGAAGAATATTCATTACATAACATAGAAAAACCATGCTAGAACCATATAGGTTTAGTGTATTTGGAAACTGGAAAACATAAAAGATTGGTTTGTAAAACATCTACATCATCTCCCTCTTATTCCTTCATAACTAGAACCCTTTTTACACATCTTACTTAACACCCTTCTTCATATCCTATAGAAAGAAAAATAATAAATGGTGATGTCAGATGCTCAGTAAGATATATATCAATTATATCATAATCATAAGAATATCAACAAAACATTAAAAAATTATTTTTTGCATATTAAATAATTATTATATCATGTCATGAGATAAATCATAGATTTTCATAAAGAACATATTTCATGAGATCATAACATAAGACATAAAATTTTGGCACACATAAGTATAGAAAATCACTTCCAAATTAGTCAAGTCTCATTTCCAGGAACATCATGGTGGACAAAGTCCTTTATTGAATCAGATTCACTCCACGTTCCAACCCTGTGTTACTAAACTGAGATCAATTTCCAATCCAGTTATATTTATCTCATGAGATATAAATCATTACCCAATTCATTGGAGAGAAATATAGGTCTCACCCATCAAATAATGAAAACTATACATATGTGTTCCATAAGAACATAATTGATTCATCATATCATAACCCATAAAAAGAAAAGGGTTTTATAAACATCATTCTATGATAACATAACCTATGGAAAATAAATGGGTTTCATAAATAACGTACCACCATAAACATAAAAAAACTATGTAAATAATTTTATCTTAGATGAAAAATAATTTTGAAAGATCATTTGAAAATAATTCTGGAGGAAAATATCATTTCTGCTTGAAAATGTTTTCTTTTCTTAAAACACCACACAATTTTAAAATAAAACAACTTATTTGAAACTAAACTTGAAAGATTATAATGGAAGCTTCAAAGAATTATGGCGTCATGAAAGTGAAATGATCTGTCCATGCTTTATAAGTTAAAAAACATTCCTTTCATTCTTTTTCCAAAAAAGTCATAAAGTATCTCGTTGGGAAAATGAAAAAAAAGTTTCCTTTCAAATCATCTAGTAAAAATTTATACATGGGTATAAATGAAATTAAAAATTGTAAAATAATAGTAAAAATATTCTCAAAAACATTTTTAAGAAACATGTACATGGAAGATAAATATTATCCAGAAGATACTTATGAATAAACAACCCCAAATAATAATGAAATTGTAAAATTAACCCTTACCTTAGGTTTGATTATCTTTGTACATATTTTAAAAAATTGTATAATGGATTAAGTAATTTTATTAACTTATTCCAGAACAATATTCATATTTATGATATTATATATGATCATATTTTCATTTTTTAATAATATTTTATTATAACTCTTCTTTCGGGTGTTAACTACTTCATTTTCTTATTCATGTTTTGTCGTATAAGTCTCAATTCTTGTGTATAGGATATAGCTCCTTAATTTCCAAAATAATATGATGGTAATATATATCAAATTTATTCATTATATACATTTATACAATCATTATTTAATGGTGAATATGGAAAATTAATTTCATCACGTCGTGGAGATTGTAAGTCGTACTTATGCACGAGCGACGATATCATTCACTTAATGGTAAAAGGTAAGGAATCTGATGATATTTTTTTCCAAAATCAATATAATGTTATAATTATTATATATATCTATTATATCCATCATTATACCCATCCAAATAATTTGATGATGAAAAAAATATTACACCACGGTGTGGAGAAGGTAAGTCGTACATACGCACACGTGGTACTTTCCTTTTTGTAGGATGGATAAAAGGTGGAATATGGTTATTACATAATCATAATAACATATAATAATATAGTTGATACCATTTTTATTACTTTAGAATGGAAACAACACATGAATAAAAAGTAGAATAATAAATAATCTTGGAAGTGTCGGTAAAAATGACTACCTCTTCCTTGGAGAACTTTCTTTAGATCTTCTCTTAGGGACACTAGGGTTGGCCTTTTGAGAAGATCAAAACCTCTAGAATATGGCTAGGGAAATTTATAAGGAAAAATTTTAGGTTATGATTGATCTTCAAGGCATAATGTGATGTAAAGAAGTGATAGAGGAGGTACCCTTTTATAATTATGGTGAGGTACACTTTTAGAATCTCCAAAAATATTAATTTATAATAAATTAAATCTCTATATATATACATCCAGAATGAAATGTATTAGATGATATGATGAGATAAGGTTGTAATATCATCATCCAATATATTTTAAACAAGTTTTTGTGTAATTTTTAACCATATCATTTTGATTAACCCTTAGGTAACCTATTTTAATTTTAAATAAGGTAACAAATTTTTCAATATCCAAAGGTTATACTGACTGAAAGTTATTTTTTATTAAGAGGGCAGGAAACTCTAGGGATACAAGTCAAAAAGGGTGAAAGTAGTGAAGGCCCAGTGATTCCTTTCGGATCACATTGGCACACTCGCAAGGAAGAGAATTAAGACTTTCATACACTATTAGAGTCTCTTCTGGCCTACCCCCGCGGGCCAATGCATCCGCCGCAAAGTTGGATTCTCTCACACTATGTTGGATCAACCTGCCCTGATTGGTCTCCATTTTTCACCTTCTAAAAACATACACCAGATTCCAAGCCACGTCACATGCACCCTAAAAAGATCTAACCAGAACCTCCGAATCTGATTCAACCTCCGTCACCCGGAGACCTCTTCTTCTGCACAGAGTGAGACCCATAAGGAGGGCTCTAAACTCCACACCTGTAGAAGTGAATGGCCCATAATAGGCACTGAAAGCAATGTGCACTGACCCCCAGTAATCTCGGAGAACACCACCGCCCCTCATGATCCCCCCCGAGCAAGAACCATCCACATTCAATTTTAAACCGTCAACTGGGGGTTGCCATCTAACCCATCTCCCTCGCTGTAGGGTCTGATCACACTGTCCACCCACAAAGGACCCCATAATACCCACATGCAGACCTTTCTTGAAAAGAGTAGACAATTCTACAATGAGCAATCTCATGCAGACTTGAAGTGCTAAAAATGATCTCTTGCCACCTAGCCTTACCTGAATGCGAGCTTCCCAAAGTGTCCAGCATATAGAAACTAGAATGATCATACCTGCTGAACGATCCTCCACCCTCCTGCCGAAGCCCGAAAACCATTCCAGGAGATACTCACGAATGGAAAGATGCTCCTCATCCGGAACCCTGTACTAGGAGAACTGAGACCAAAGGAACACTTCCCACCGCCCCTGAAAGAACAGATGTATCGTTGTTTCTTCCCTTGGACTCTCGCAACAGAAGCAGTGTGACGCCATGCAGACCCCCCTCTTCTGAATGTTCTCCTCCGTGGGTACCGCTCGATTCTGAACCCGCCACACCAGAAAGTTCATCCGCGTTGGGATTGGCTTGCACCACATGGGTCCCTGCTCTGTTTCTCCGGTAGTAACCCTCTGACCAATTCTCCTGTATCTATTCAAGCTGAATCGCCCCGACTCAACAAGAGAAAAACAACACCTGTCCGGATCGTTGCTCATGACAACACTGTTAAATGTATTCAGTTGCGATGGATTGAGGTTCTCATGCACAAAATCGTACCTCTCACACGCCTCCCTGAAAGAGATATCAGGGGAAGGGCAGCCCGTATATCCAAGCCTCTCTTCCAACCAAGCATCCTCCCATAAGCTGATATCCCCACGACCAATCACCCATCTGACATAACCATACAGAACCTCCAGGTGTGATACAATGCACCTGCCGAGAGCAGTTGCACCATGAATGTTGCGATCACCATGCCCTCCATATCGCATTCTGAAAAACGTGGCCCAGAGGGACTTACCTGCTATCACCTCCCAAGCCAGTCTTCCCTGCAGTCCCTGAATCGTTCCATGTATATCCCGAAGGCCAACCCCACCCTCTTCCACTGGTCGGGCCATCCTCTTCCAAGACGCCCAGTGGCATCTCCCCTCCTTTTTCGCATCCCAAAGAAATGACGAGAGTATGCGCTCGATCTTCTCCATTGTTCCCTTCGGGGGTTTTATGACATCAAAAACATGCATGGGAATCGATAGAAGTACGTTGTTGATCAGCATGATCCTACCCCCAAAGGATAGTAGCCTATTCTTCTAGTTGAATATCCTTCCCAGGATGCGGTCCACAATCTCGTTGAAGTGGACCTTCAAGACTCTCCCACACGATAGAGGAACTCCTAAATAAAGAATAGGGAGTTGTCTCTATCCACAGCCCAAAACCTCCTGAATACGTTTGCACCTCTGCCCCGGGCATTTGTTGGAGATGAACAAGTGGCTCTTCGACCGGTTGATTGCCTCCCCGCTTAGTTCCCCATACTCAGACATAATTCCCTTAAGGGTATTCAACGATCTCCTCCCTCCATTCAGAAATATCAAAATGTCATCAGCAAACATTAAGTGAGAAACTCTGAGCGAGTTCCTTCGACCAAGGAAAGGCCTCAACCTCCCCTCTGTTAAGCCCTTCTTCAAGTTTCTGGATAAGGCATCATGAGCAAGAACAAACAGAAAAGGAGATAGTGGGTCCCCTTGGCGGACTCCCCTCACTGATTTGAAGAAGCCGAAGCATTTCCCGAGCAGTGATATAGTGATCTAGGGAGACGCAAAGCACCGGAAACACATATCACAAAAGAATTCCTGGAAACCAAACCCTCTCATTACCCGTAGGATGAAACCCCATTACAGATTGCCGTATGCTTTGTTCATATCCACCTACCAGATAATGTTGGAACCCACAGACCGCTTGTTCAAATCATGCACCAACTCGCTCGCTATGCCAACCGCTCCTTGTATACTCCTCCCTTGAATGAAGCCATGTTGTTCTTCAGAAACTAGCTTCAGAATCACATTGGCCAATCTTCTGCTAATGATCGTTTCCAGAATCTTGTAAGAAACGTTGCACAGGCATATCAGTCTGAAATGGATAACCAGAGTGGGATCTTTAATCTTCGGAACCAGCACCACCCTCGAAGAAGAAATCCCCCTACTTAGAGGAGCTCCACGAAAGAAATCACTAATTGCCTCCGCAACACATGGCCCCACAACATCCCAAGTAGCACTGTAAAATGACACTGGGAAGCCGTCAGGACCAGGTGCGCTCTCCTTCGGCATGCTCCCCAGGGCCTCTTTAATTTCCCTCTCATCTGGGATCTTGGACATGCATGCATTCTTAGAATGGGAAATCAAGAAGGGTAGACCCTCCAAAAAACCAGAGTCCCTTAAAGACTCTCTACGAAATCTAGATGAGACTTCTCCTTCCCACATACCCTCAAAGTGCTTTAACGCAATTTTCCCAGCCACCATTACATCCGAAGTAAACTCTCCATCTTCACCTTTAATGTTGATCTTACAGCTCCTCCTTTCTTTGATACAATCCTGAAAGAACGCATTGTTGTGATCCCCTTCTCTCATCCAACGCACATGGGAACGTTGCAAATACACCCTCTCCATCTCCAAAATTTTCTCCGCCAGCACCGCATTTTTATCACAAAGAGTAGTAAAAGTGCTCTCATCCCAGGATGCCTGAAGCCTTTCCTCAAGTCTGCCAACCTCCTCCTGTAAGCTGGTCACCCCATTGTGCCAGTTGGGTTTCTCCACAATCCATCACTTAATGCTCTGTTTTAGCCTCCTGAGATGATTAGCCAGCCCTCCCCATGACTCCTCTCTCTCCTCCAGCATCCAGGTTGCCTTAACCATCTGCATGAAAGCCGAGTCCCTATGCCATTCACTCGAATAATAAAAACCCTGTCCAACCACAGCCTCGCGTCTTAACTCCAACAATATTGGTGCGTGATCCGATAAAATGCGAGGAAGATGGGTGACCGAGGACTTTGAGAACATATCGAGTCCATGCAAGTTGGTAAGCCACCGGTCCAGAAGACACCAGATCCTATTCTGGCATCTCCTATTATTACACCATGTGTATCTCGACCCTTCGTAGACTAAGTCCAGCAGCCCCGCATGCAACAGGCACTCCTTAAATTCCATCATTCCATTCAGAGAAACATCTCTCCCTCCTCTCTTCTCAGACACCTCCACAACCATGTTAAAGTCACCTCCCACGAACCACGACAACGTATCAGCTTGAACCAACTTTAAATAGGACCAGAGCTCCCTTTTTTCCAGCTCCTTGTTACTTGCATACACAAATGAGAAGAGGACGAAAAAACTGTTCAACTTGATCTTTAGGTCAATACACTGAGTGGTCACGCTAACGACCTCCACCGTAAGATTCTTCTTCCAACCCACCCAAATATGATAATTAACAGGTCCGCCATGAAAGGAGTTCAGAAAGCCTAGTTTCCTCACTATATACGGTATCTTACAAGCATCCTGCTTCAGCTCCAGAATCACCAACAGGGAAGCTTTGGCTTTCCTACCCTCTAACGAAATAAAGGCCTTCTTCGCCTGGGCACCAAGACCATGAGCATTCCAAAAGATAGAGGAAAACATCACTGGATGAACTTACGCACTTTCTGGACCGCTGGAGCGTCCTGACTGTGGTGAACCATCAAACCCTTTCCCTTAGCTCTCGAGTGAGTGATCGGCCCCGACACGCCATCCAGAATCCTCCCTCAAGCTCCTGCTAGAAGCCCTTCATTACTGAAAGCATCCAACTCCTCCAGCCTCGGTCTCTTACCTGACTGACCGCGAGGAGTATCTCCATCTCGCTCTCCCTGGCACAAAGACATCCATACCCTTCTCTGAGGAGACCAGCGTGAAGCCTCCACTTCCTTCTCCACACCACAGACCCCATCAACCATCTCCACACAGCTGCTCGGGGAAACCAGAAGCTTGTTCACAAGACAACTCCGGATCGACCCTGGAGAAAGCTACTTCGAGAAACCAAAGGAAGACGGAGGAGGCGAAAGCATCCTGACCGGGCTTCCCAAGGTGAAAGGTAACTGTACCTCAAACCCACTTGGTGAAACGATTAACCTTTCACTGACAGAGACTGTCCTTGGAAGCACCGGACCCGGGGACCAAGAGATCAGGTCCCTCTCCCCAGAAGAGGAAACCGGCCGCGACCCAGCGTTGTCAGACGACGTTTCCCCAGAGGACTTTCCCAGCATGACTCCACCGGGTAAATTCAAATTTGAATCCCCTCGATGAGAAACGGTCTGATCCAGAGATCCATCTTTACCCGATCCCAACGGGTCCTGACCCGAAACCTCCTCCAGAGCACCACCGGGAGACTCTGCCACCCCCCTCCACTGCCGGCAGTTCTTCTCCTCATGGACATGCAGACCGCAGAGCACACAGAAA
Source organism: Viscum album (assembly GCA_963277665.1). Classification (NCBI taxonomy): domain Eukaryota; kingdom Viridiplantae; phylum Streptophyta; class Magnoliopsida; order Santalales; family Viscaceae; genus Viscum; species Viscum album. The sequence goes on along the minus strand of OY728155.1, from coordinate 265,330,531 downwards.
CGGTGAAACCTATGGTAAAATAACCTCTGGTTCCAACTAAACCCATTCTCAGATTCAAGCTGCACCAAGGAGGGTCTCTTCAACGTAAGATCCATTTCCACGCAGATCCGGGGACACGCCGCCGCCTTGAGACTTCTCGTGTCCTCATCCGCACATAAAAAGGAACCTAAAGAGTTCCCAATTTCTCTCAGAATCTCCGGATTCTGGAACGGGAGAGGGAGGCCAGGCAACGACAACCATACCGCCTCAAAAGGGGATTCTCTCCCTCTATGACAGTCCCACGACCACCTGGATAGCGAGAAACTCCAAGCACCACACCTGCGAGCTCCCCAAGCCCAAGCTTTCACAAAGTCTTCCCTAGAGGCCAGATGAATACAAAAGGCCACTCTAGTCAAGTCGGACACCAATGCTGGCTGGGACATCCCCCACGAAGCAACAAAGCTACTGAAGAAACCCAGGGACGGCTTGGAGCGCCCAAAACAAGCCACCAGTGTGAGCTCGTGAAAATATGACGCTTCCTGAAGCTCCCTCGATGAGAAACTCACAACAGGGACCTCCAAAATCTTCCTCGGGACCTTTGGTTCCACCATGATCGGAGGAAAATCCAGGCCAGACCAAGGTTCCGACGAAGCGCACGCACCTCCTCCTCCCGAAAGACCCTTACATAGAACATCCTTAAAAGAAGCCCCAGGCGAAACCCCACCCCCACACCCTCGAAAACAGCCTCCGAAACCCCTGAGGAGATCATCACTGAAGCCCCTCCGCCAACCCCTGCAGAGACCACCGTCAAAACCCCTCCGCCGAGAAGAGCTGCAGAAGCCATTTGATACGGTTCCGAAGGTTATAATTTTTAATTATGTGATGTCAATTAAATAATAAATGAACAATGTATAAAATTTTAGACCATACAATATTTTTTGTATTTTAAAGTTATTTTATGATTTTTAAATAATTTAATAAAATATTATTTTGATAAAATATCATTAGTGTCAATTTTGTCACTATTTATTATTTGGACTTTTACAAATATCAAGATAACAAGTTAACTTTAAAAATAATATTTTATTATATCTATAAGAGGTCAAGGTCAACTATAAAATTTATTTATCATTTTAATTGTCTCAAATTATATTTATTTTAATATTTTTTTAAAAAAATTATTTGATATTTTCATTAATTAAATAAGTACTACATCAGCATTGTGTAATTATTTATTATACTTATTTCTTTATCGAAAATTAAAAATAAAATATCATTATGAAGATAAATATTTGATATTTCAAAATAATATTTATAATCTAATATATCTTCTGGTTGGACTTTTATTAAAAATGTTTTATTATTTAAAACATGAATGTGACATCTTTAATCTTTATTAAATAAGATTTTATAAATACCATAATCTCATCTAAGTGACCCAAAAAGTCAAAAATAAATTCACATTATGAAAATATGTTTATAAAGTTAATAATATACAGTTATATTCATTTATAAAATAACTTTTTCCCAATGTGGACACATAAGGGATGTTAAAGACAAAGAAAGCGACATTTTTTGTATTTATTTGATTTTAATATTACATCTGTCATTTCATGAAAAAGTGTACAATAAATGACTAAATTTATATACTTTGGTGTTAAGGGTCAAATTTTATTTATCCAATAAATTTTTGGAATATATTAGGATCATTTTATTGTCTTTATAATTTCATTTTTAACCTAAATGACTAAATTTACCTTTTATCGTGGTAACAAAATTTACCAAGGTTACTATTCATATTGGAAACAAATAAATGATCCTTATTCATTAAATTTGGACCTTTTGAATTTAAATTTATCATTAATTTTTCAAAATTCAAAACATAGATGTTGCATAATTTAATTTAAAATAAAACCGGTAAAATGTCATGAAAAACATTTTTTCAAAAAAAAGCTCTTTTAAAACCTAAAATGTTTTTATAATAAATTCATGTATAAATTACTTTTCAAAAACTATAATTGGATTATTTTAAATCAAAATGAACTAATTAATATTTAAAAGTATCAAAAACATAATTTTACTTTGTAAAGACTTTAAAAGAAAAATATTTTTTTCAATAAAAATTTGTATTTTCACTATTCCTTAAATGTTTTTAAAAAATAATTTTAAGATAATTTTGACGTGATGAATTCAAAAACGAAACTCATTTTATCAGATGAATTTTGTAGAACTTTTAAAATAAGATAAACACATTTTTAAAGATAACTTATTTTTGAATAATAAGGTGATTTTACTAAAAATTGTTTGATCATTTTTTAAGCACTTAATATATTCATATTGAGTTATATTTATTTCATAAATTATTTCTTCATATTTATTCCCTCCAAATTATCATCTAGGTTATAACGTTCATTGTATAATAATATTGTCTTATGGTTCATTTGAAACTCATGATTGAATGCAATGCAAGATATTAAAGAATTAAAATTATTTAAAGAGAAATATTTCATAAAAATATCTTAGTGTTACATTCTACCACTCTTAAAATGAATTTCCCCTTCCAAATTATTCAATTGGATACAAATAGATGAGGATACCTCTACCTCATCACATTTTCAAGTTTCCACATAACTTTCTCAAATTGGTGGTTCCACTATAAAACAATAACCAAGCGATTGGTCTTGTTACGTAGAACTTTCTCTCTATGATCCAGAATCTCAATCGGTTGTTCTTCATAAGAAATATCTTGATCCAACGGTACTAGTTCTAAGTTCAGTACATGTGAAGGATCATCTATGTACATTCTTAAAAGAGGTACATGGAACACATCATGAACTTGAGATAGATTCGGTGAAAGAAAAAATCAATAAGCTACCTTCCCAAAATGATCCAAATTTTCAAAAGGATCGATATACCTAGGGATTAACTTTCCATTCTTTCAAAATATCATCACTCTTTTTCAGGGATATATTAATAGAAATACCTTGTCACCCACTTCATACTCTAGGTATTTTCATCGATTTTCTGCATAATGTTTTTGTTGACTCTTAGCTTCTCTTATGTGTTGTTGAATAGATCTGACATTCTCTTCCATTTCCTCAACTAGATTAGGTCCAATAGCTTTCTTTTCCCAACTTCATTCCATCATGTTGGATTTCTGCACTTCTTATCATAGATTTATTCATAAGGAGCCATCTTTATACTAGATTGAAATCTATTGTTTTAAGAAAACTATACCAAAGGTAGGTGTTGATACCAACCATATTTGAAATCCATGGAGAAAGATCTCAACATGTCTTATAGTTTTTGAATTGTCCTATTAGACTAACCATCTATCTGAGGATGATAAGTAGTATGGAAACATAACTTTGTATTGAGAGCCTACTAAATAATTCTCTATAACTTTGAGGTAAAAATCGTATCCCGGTCAGAAATAGTGGAAAGTAGTAATCCATGAAATCTTACCACTTCCTTAATATATATTCTGGAAATATGATCAAGAAAGAAGTCATATATGATAGTAATGAAGTGTTCCCTCATAAGGTGATCAAATATAACCCATATGGAATTATGGTTGTTGGATGTTTTGGGAAGTACGATGAAAAAATACATGGTGATTTTTTCCCATTTCCATTCTAGTATGGGTAATAGTTGTGACATCCCCTTAGACTTCTGTCTCCCAGCCTTAACTTGTTGGAAAATCAAGCACCGAGAAACATATTCTGCAATATCTCTCTTCATGCCATCCCATCAGAAATACTCATTCAGGTCCTGATACATCTTTTTGCTTCCAGGATGAATAAAGAATGATAAACTATGATCCACATCCAATAGTTCCTTCTTTAATTCTGGCATGGGAGGAATAAAAACACGGTTCCTAAACCTTATTATTCTATCATAGTCAATGTTGAACTTAGGAACATTTCTCACCTTCTTTTGTAGCTCTATATATTTCTTTTGTTCCTCCTTAATCTTTACTTATATAGATGGTTGAACATTAATTTGATCCAGATAATATTTCTCTCCTTTATTTATAATTTCCAGATCCATATTTTTCAAATACATAAATATTGGATCTTTTGTGATCCTCATCATAGATAAGCTAGCATGGTCCTTTCGACTCAAAGCATATGTCACCTTGTTCGCTTTCCTAGGGTGGTAAAGTATTGAGCAGTCATAATCTTTAATCAACTCCAACTATCTCCTTTGGCGCATATTCAAATCCTTTTGAGTGAAAATATACTTTAAACTTTTATGATTAGTATATATATCACACCTTTCTCCATAAAGATAATGCCTTTATATCTTTAATGAAATAATTACCGGAGCTAACTTCGAATCACAAGTTTGGTAATTTTCTCATGGATCTACAATTTTCGTGAGGCATAAGCTATCACCATATCATTTTTCATGAGAACACATCCCATAAATTTCTTGGATACATCACTTTAGATCACAAACCTCTCTCCACTATAGGGTAGTGTCAGCACAGGTGCACTAACTAACCTTATTTTCAGCTCTTTGAAATTATCTTCACATTTTTTTTTCAAATGAACTTAACTCCTTTTCGAGTCAACTTGGTGAGTTTATTAAAAAATAAAGTGAAATATTTCACAAAACATAAATAATATCCATCCAAACCAAGAAAATTTTGAATCTCAATTACCATTGTTGGTCTTAGCCAATATTCAATAACTTTCATCTTTTCTAAATCCACATATATCCCATATCTTGAGATTATGTGACCCAAAAATGAAACTTTCTAAATCCAAAATTCACACATGGTAAATTTTTCATAAACCTTCTCCTTTCTGAGGGTATTCAGTACAATCCTCAAGTGATCTTCATGTTCTTCCTTTCTCTTTTAATATACAAGAATATCATCTATAAAGACTACCAAAAATTGACCAAGATAGTCTCTAAAGACTCTATTCATTAAATCCATGAAGATATTGGGGGAATTAGTAAGAACTAAATACATCACTATAAATTCATAGTGTCCATAAATTGTATGAAATGTTGTCTTGGATATATGCACCTTCTTGACCCTTAATTGATGATATACAAAATGAAGATCAATCTTAGAAAAGTATTGAGATCTGTATAGTTAGTCAAATAATTCATCAATATAAGGTAGAAACTATTTTTCTTGATAGTGATCTTGTTAAGTTATCCATGATAAATATAGAGTCTCATTGATTCGTCTTTATTCTTAACAAACAGAATAGGTGCACCCCAAGGTGACGTACTAAGGTGTATGAATCTCTTGTTAAGTATCTCTTGGTGTTTCTTCTTCAATTCCTACAATTCAATTGGGGCTATTATATAAGGATTATTTGAAATAGGCGTATCACTCAGAATGAGTTCTATTGAAAACTCAACTTCACAATTCCGTGGAAGACCTAGAAATTGTTCTAGAAATACATCAAAAAACTCTTGTACAATAGGTTTATCCTTAATGGTGAGTTTCTCCCCAACCATATGAGATAGATAACATTCCTTTATAGGAATTAATACCCATAAGATGAAATTAATTTACATTGGATGTTCATATTTATCCTTGCATCGATAGATAATCATAGATTCATTCAGGATATGAAATTTGGATTCCCTTCCTTAGCAATTGATATGAGCTCATATAGAGAAATCCAATTCATACCAAGAATCACATATAATTCAACTAAAGGAAGGATCTCAAGATTTTTAAGAATCAAATTCCCACAAACTTAAACCAGAGAAGAATTATGAACTTGTGATGAAACTATTGTGACATTAAGAGTTTTTTGTCATGACCCATACCCCGGGGCCCGTGTCGTGACTACCCCAAGCCCGTCTTCCATAAGCCAGGGGCTGACGACTAGCACCGAAAGGCATATTCCGTAAAACTGGGAAGACATTGCCTTTATATCCAGTAAACACACTCAACCAAGCACACAGTAAAATAAAAACACAAGTAAACTGTATAGTAAAAAGAGTGTGTACAGTAAGTAAAAGGGGCCAGAATACAAGCCCAACTGGAAAGTACAAGAAAACTAGAAAGCTCCTGTGAACACCCAGCAAGGATCCTACCTGAAGGGTAGGTACAACTCTTGAATGGTCATCTCTGTGGTACACCTTGTCTAAGGTCTAACTCTGAGCTACCTCCAGTCCTGGTACTCTCGTCCTCAGTCAGCGATGTCCATCGTCTGCACGTAAACACAAAAAGGTGCGGACGTAGCCCATGCAGGGGTGAGTATAACGATACTCAGTAGGTACCCCGAGACCCTCAAAGGTCTCAAAAAATTCACAAAGGATAAACCACAAATCATGAAAACAACTGACAACCCTAGTTAGGTATATGTCCATATATATACCTAAGTTATCAAGTATACCTATCTCATTCATGAGGAAACTCAAGGCCCAAATCCTTAGCCAAAGTACAACTGTCCCACGAAGGAATGAATACCACGAAGGTAACACTAAAAAATTAAGTACCACAAAGGTAACGCCACACAAAATAATACCACAAAGGTATCACCACGAAGGTAAGTACCATGAAGGTAACACCACAAAGGTAAGTACCACATAGGTAACACCACATAGAAGAATACCAAAAAGGTATCACCATGAATTTAAGTACCACAAAGGTACGCCACACAGAAGATTACCACAAAGGTAAAGACTCATATCACACCAGGTATAACATAGGTATGGTAGTCTTGATGGTTAGATGTAACTACTGAATCATCTTACTATATTAAGAGGCAGACCCACGTAGGATCCTAAATTATCAGACCCACGTAGGATCCTAGATCATCAGACCCACATAATATCCTAGTACAGCAGACCCACATAGGATCCCAGAGTAGTCCCATGTGGATTCCTAGAGTGGATCCAAGAGGTATATTGGAACACAGACCCATGTAGGATCCCAAAACACAGACCTACATAGGATCCCTTTCTCATGTTACAGCCAGTTATAGGGTTCCCGCACTAAGCTCACTTGATTCCGAGAGGATCCGCTCCCCAATCCATAGTTCGATACTCCAACTACCACTAAGTCCCAAGAGGAAGTATCCCAAAGGACTTCCATGTAATAGGGGTCTCAACTCAATAGATGGTATGTCAATCAGACGCCCGGTTTGTAAGTTATTGGCCTTTTAGTCCCAAGGGCTCAGTTGGATTCGTGTTCATTACAACACAGACATACCCTAACTTTATCCAAAACTCAAGTGGGGTATATAAAATAGGCCATCTCGATCCAAGGTTTCTGGCACCATAAACGGTTCATCAAACGGATGCTCGTAGCTCAAGATATGGATGAAAGAGTGAAAAGGGTTGAAACTGGTCTGGGTCCGGTCTGACCCGGTCTGTCCGATATGACCTGGCCCTTCAGAGTAGCCCGTGATGGATGGCCCATGATAGTGGCCTGCTGGGCGGTCTGCTCGGCTCACGGCTTTCTGAACGACCAGCCCTCCTCCGCATGGCGCGGTCGCACGTCACGCCATCACCAGCGGCTGACAGCAATCTGGTCGCCCCTCCGTCGTTGTCGCGGCTCCTGCACGCTGGGCGGCGCAGACGCGCGCCCCCACCACCGTCACATGGTCGGTCATGCATCGGCCGTCGCCCTCACTCTTCCATGTCCAAAGTGTCGCAGCCCTTCTCTGGTGGTGCGGTTGAACCACCACCTTCTTCGCGGTTGGTTAGAGTGTCGTTCGTCGCTTCTGAGCCCCACTGGTGTCGGTCACCGGCACGGGTCGTCAGCGACATTCCTCGGGTCACCGGGCGCACCCCGATGGACCGTTCTTCATTCTGTAGACTTCCTCACTCATCTCGGTATGTCACCATTGATTTAAAACCACCAAAATCCACAAAGGTTACAGAGAGGTCAGGTCGTGTTCATTTGGCTCGAACCCTCCACGTTAGAATGGTAACAAGCGGCTTATTTGTTCTTGAATCATGAAGAACGTAAAGAATGGGTAAGGGGTATTCAAAAAAAACCCTACCATGTCGTTCTTTGTAGGATTAGAGAGGTGGAAGATGAAGTCGTTGAAGAACGTCGGTGTTTGTTGCTTCCGCAAAGCTCTTTCGATCCGGGGTCAAGGTCGGTTCCTCATTCTTCATTGGAGAGGAAAAGTTCTTCGTTGGAGATAACATTTCTCCACAATTTTCCTAATCTCCTTTTCCAATGAAATCCTCCAACCCAACAAAAAAATGAAGATCCAACTTATTAAAAATAATTCTAACAATTAATTAAAGTTGACATATTTAATTAATTGTAGTTGGCTCAATTTATTAATTAGAGAGTTGAGAGGTTTTCCCCCATTAAGAGGGGTTCGGGTGGTCCCCACCACCAAGAATTTAAATTGGTGTTTTTCTAGATTGGGTGGTCCCCACCTATTTAATTTAAAAAGAGGTTATAAAAATAAAATAAAATCTGTTATTTATTTTATTTTTATTTCCACAAAAAACAAGAAAACTAACTTTCACCCTTGACCTACTGCGGTCGAGGTGAATGTCTCTTTAAGCGAATAACGGTGCTGCAAGTTCAACGATGTCCTTAGATTTCAATTCTGAGCACTGGTTCAAAAGTTACAAAAACCCGCTCACACGCTTATTGAACGTACTATGAAAAAGTTCATAAATTCATTCTGGGCACACCAGGCCACGGAATCACGCGCCGTCAATTTTCGTGGACTCATAAAATTCCCATATACTTAAAAAAAATTACATGGAATTTCCGAGTCTTTAAATTTTCAAAGATAAATAAACATCTAATTTTTGAGGAAATATATTGATACCCTTAGAAAATTATTTAGAAATAAAAGAGTGGGTGGATAAAGAATCAAATAAAACATTAACTTCTTTAGAGTGGATGGTAGGTGTACTTTTCACAACTTCATTATCTTACTCTACATCTCCAGCAGTGATCACTTGTTATTTTCCTTTGTATTTGGCCTTAATATGTTGCTGACGTCGATCATCATTAATAACCCTAGGATTAGGGAATTGATTAGTATAATGCCTATTTTCCTTTCACTTTTAACATTGAAGTGTGGGAGGTGCATTTTGTGTATCATTTTCTCTATTTTCATCATTAACTATATTTTTCCCATCACTTTAGAATTCACTTTCTCAATGACCTTCTTTCCCACACTTAAAACATTTACTAGTCCCCTTAAGATAGTTTCTTCCATGTTTCTTTCCACACTTTGCGCATAAAGTAAAGATCATATTCATTTCACTATGGTTTTTGAATTTTCCCATGAATTCTATTTTTCTCTTCTTATCAAACCCATGATATTGATGGGTGACCCCAACATCCATCTCAACCTTGATATAACATCGAATGATTTCCTCATATCTACTGAATTCCCTTATGGATAATTCCCTCTGGAGACTTGGTTTTAATCCATTGAAGAATCGATCAACCTTAATCTTAGGTTTAATGATAATTCCAGAAGTGTACCTTTCAAGTCTTGAAAAAATTACTTCATAGGTAACAACAGATTCATCATAATTTTGCTTAAGCTCAAGGAACTCCTTCTACATCTTCATACAAAGAATAAGAGGAAAGTAGTTATTGAAAAATAAGTTATTGAACTCATTCCATTCAATAGTTTCAATTTCAACTCATTGGATCATACTCTTGATAATATTCCACCATTGATATGCTTCACCTTCCAAACGATAGACTTCCAAAATGACTTTCTCATGTTCTAAACATTGAAGAACCAGAAGTATATTTTTAGTTGCACTAATCCATTGTTCAAGCACTAGTAGATTAGAAGACCCACTGAAAGAAGGTGGAAAATATCTCATGAAGGATTCAATAGAATGTTGTCCCTCCTTTTCTCATTTGAAAGTCCATCATGAATCATAGTTTGAGAAATTTGTGTGAGCATAACAATAAGATTTTTCATTCCATCTCCCATAACATTCGATTGATCAGTAGGAAAATCATTACATTGCCCATCACATTAATCATTAATGTGGTTCCCTTAAGTTTCATCCATTGACTAAAACTAAAAATAATAGTGTGAGAAACAAGAATCACAATAGAAAAAACACATAATAAAGGAAAATTACTTAATTTTGTTTATTCTAGGCATCTCATGTTTTTTCATAGGCTATTTATGTCCACCAATAAAACTCTAGGATTTTATCCTATACTTAGACTAATCCTTAGGGTTATTACTAAGGATTTCTCATCCTAGTTTCCAAAGGTTAACTAAACCTTGCTCTGATACCAACTATAATGACCCATAAATTTCATAAATTGATATTATATCTAAATGGAAGAATATTAATTATATAACATATAAAAACCATTCCAAAACCATATAGGTTTAATGTCTTTAGAAACTAAGAAACAAAAAAATTGGTTCATAAAACATCTACATAATGTTCGTCTTATTCCTTCATAACTAGAACCCTTTTGATATATATTACTTAATACCTTTATTTATATCATGGAAAAATAAAGAAAATAAAGGGTGAGCTCAGATGTCCAGTAAGGGAGATGTTAATCATACCATAATCATAAGAACATAAACAAAACATTAGAAAATTATTTCCCACATATCAAAGAATCCTGATATCATCTCATGGGATAACTCATATAAGTTCATAAAGAACATATTTTAGGAGATCATAACATAAGACATAAAATTATTACATAAAAATAAGCATAGAAAATCACTTCCATATTAGCTAAGGATCATTTCCAAGAACATCATAGTGTACAAATTCCTTTACTAAACCGGGTTTACTCCCTATCCCATCCCTATGTTACTTAAATGAGATCATTTCCAATTCTAGTACTGTATATCTCATGAGATATAAATCTGTACTCAATTCGTTAGAGGGAGATATAGGTCCCACCCTTCATATAAGGAAAACCATGCATATGTGGTCCATAAGAAAGTAATTCATTCATCATATCAGAACCCATGAAAAGAAACGGGTTTCATAAACATCATTACATCATTACATAACCCATGGAAAAGAAATGAGTTTCATAAATAAAATTACATCATAAAAATAAAACAAATATGTAAATAATGTTATCTTATATGGAAAATAATTTTGAGGGATCACTTGAAAATAATTCTTGAGGAAAATATCCTTTCTACTTGAAAACATTTTCTTTTCTTAAAAAACATGCAATTAAAAAAATATTTGAAACTAACCATGAAATATTATAAGGTAATATTCAAAGAATTATAATGCCATGAAAGTGTAAAATTTTTTCACGCTGTATAAGTTAAAAAACATTTCTATCGTAATTTTTTTAGTAAGTCATAAAGTACCTCATTAGAAAAATGACAAAAAATATTCCTTTTAAATAGACAAGTTCAAATTTACACATGGGTAAAAATGAAATTAAAAAATGTAAAATAATATTAGAAATATTTTGTAAAACATTTTTAAGAAAAATATACATGGAAGATAAATATTTCCCAGCGGATGCTTACGTATAAATAACCCCGAATAATGATGAGATTGTGAAATTAACCCATACCTTAGGTTTGATTTCCTTTACACGTATTCGAAACTCCTGTAGAATGGATTAAATAATTCTATTAACATATTCTAGAACCATATTCATATTTATGATATCATATATGATCATATCATCGTTTCTAATAATAGTTCATTATTACTCTTCTTTTGGGTGTTAACTGCTTCATTTTTCCTGTTCATGTTTTTTCGTATAAGCCCTAATTCTTGTGCATAGGATATAGTTCCATAATTTAAAAAATTATATTAAGGTATTATATATCATATTTATCTATTATTTACATTTTTACAATCATTCTTGAATGGTGAATATAGAAAATTAATCGCATTGCATCTTGGAGACGGTAGGTTGAACATATGCTTGATCGATGATATCATTCCCTTAATGGTTAAGGGGTAAGAAATTTGATGGTATATATTTTGTTACAGAATCAATATCATGTTATAATTATTATATATATCTATTATTTCCATCATTATACTCATCCAAATAAAGTGGTTATGAAAAACAGATTACACTACGACATGGGGACGATAAGTCGTACGTACGCGCGCGTGATACTTTCATTTTGAGTAGGATGGATAAAAGGTGGAATATGGTTGTTCCATAATCATAATAACATCTCATAATTTAGGTGATATTGTATTTATTACTTTATAATGTAAACAACACATTATGAGGAAGTATAAGAAGAAATAATATTGAAAGAGTCGGTAAAAACGATTACCTCTTCATTGGAGAATTTTCCTTTGATCTTCTCTTAGGGACACTAGAGTTTTTCTTTTGAGAAGATAAGAACATATAGAATGTGAATAGGGAAGTATATAAGAGAAATTTTAAGGGTATGGGCGATCTTAAAGGCTCAATGTGATGTGATGAATTGAGGGAGGAGGTTCCCTTTTATAATTTAGGAAATGGACACTTTTGGAATCTCCAAAAATATTAATTTATAATAAATTAATTCTCAATAAAAATAACTCAAAAAGTAAATGTATTCTTAGATAATATTATATGGGGTTGTAATATCATTATAAAATATATTTTAAACAAGTTTTGATATAATTTTTAACCTTATCATTTTGATTAACTCTTAGGTAACCTATTATAGTTTTAACTAATGAAACAAATTTTTCAATATCAAAAGGTTATAATTTTTACCCTTATGATGTCAATTAAATGATAAATGTAAAATTTATAATATTTTAGACCATATATTTTTTTTATATTTTTAAATATATTTTATTATTTTTAAATAATTTAATAAAATATTATTTTGATAAAATGATATTACTATCAATTTTGACACTATTCATTATTTGGACTTCTAAAAATATCATGATAACAAGTAATATTCAAAAAAAAAATTTATTATATCCCTAAGAGGTCAAATCCATTTGAAAATTTTATTTATCACATTAATTACCTAAAATTATATTTATTTTAATATTTGTAATAGCATTTATTTGATATTTCTGTTAATTAAATAATTACTACATCTGCATTGTGTAATTATTTAATATAATTATTTATTTATTAAAAATTAAAAATAAAATACCATGATTAAGATAAATCTTTAATATTTTGGAAGAATATTTATAGTTGAATATATCTTTTGGGAAACCTTATATTAAAAATGTCATCTTATTTAAAACATGAATATGATATCTTTAAATCTTTATTGAATAAGATTTTATAAATACCATACTCTCATCTAAGTGACCCAAAAAGGAAAAATTAAATTCTTATCATGAAAGTATGTTTATTAAGTTGAAAAGATACAGTTATATTCGTTCATAATATAACTTTTCTCCATGTGGAAATATATAGTATATTAAAGACAAAGAAAGTGACATTTTGTGTCTTTCTTTGATTTAAATATTATATATGTAATTTTCATGAACAAGTGTCCATTAAAAGACTTAATTTAGATCCTTATGTGTTAATGGAAGAATTTTTTTCATCTAATAATTTTTTTGGCATATGTTAGGGCCTTTTTAAAGTCATTATAAATTTATTTTTAATCTAAATAACTAAATTTACCAAGATTACTATTCATATTGACAAAAAATAAATGATACTTATTCATTAAATTTTTACCTTATTAATCTAAATTTGGAATCCATTTTACAAAATTCAAAACATATAATTTTTAGAATTTAATTTAAAATAAAGCTAGTAAAATTCCATGAAGAACAATTTTTCAAAAAAAATATTTTTTAAAACATAAAAAAATTTTATAATAAATTCATATATAAAATACTTTTCGAAAACCATAATTGGATTATTTTAAATAAAAAATTATCAAATTAAAATTTCAAACTAATCCAAAACATAATTTTACTTTGTAAACACTTTAAAATAAAAATACAGTTTTTAATAAAAATCAGTATTTTTACTATTCCTTAAAAGTTTTCAAAAAATAATTTTAAGATAATTTTGACATGATTAATTCAAAAAAAATAATTTTATCAGATCAATTTTCTATAACTTCTAAAAATAAGATAAAGTAATTTTTAAATAAAATGTATTTTTGAAGAATAAGGTGATTTTACTAAAAAAATGTGTGATCATTTTTTAAGCACTTAATATATTCATATTGAGTTATATTTATTTCATAAATTTTTTATTCATTTTTATTCTTACTTAATTAATGACTATGTTATAATGGTAATTGTATACTAATAGTTTCTAATGGTTATTTGAAATGCATGGTTCAGTGCAACACAAGCTATTGAGGAAGTAAAATTATTTAAAGAGAAATATTTCATAAAAATACCTAGGTGTTACACTACCATTCACCCATTTCTAATCCCCTCTTATTAAATGAAAAATGAAACCATTGTCCATATCATGATGGTTTACTATCATAATGGATAATAAGTTTTTGTTTTCCACTACCACCTTCATGGAAGTAATAAATTCACATTTAATGGTTGAAAATGAACTAATTATGTATATTATATATTGTTCACACTATGGAATAAATATATAGTCCTAATATTATATAAAATGAAACTATTTCATTATAGTTATTAAAAATGGCTAAATGAACTAACATTACAATCATAACATTTTTAGTAAAGGAATCATTACTATATCAGAATAAATATGAGTTTTTGGATCTGTTTCAATTTATAGGAGTAAATTAATACCATTACATTTAACTTATTTATTTTTAGTCCTATTTTACAAGAACATAAACACTTATCAACAAGTGATCCAACCTTGGAATAATGAAACAAATTACTTATGTCTCTATTTGTGGCTATAAATTGCATCTAAATTCTATATATACATCTCTTATATATATACCTAGATTAGATTCACTTCCTCATAATGGGTAATATGTGTCATAATTTCTTTTCTCAAATGAAACCCATTTCGTTCCAGTGGTAATATTTATGTTTATGCCTTAATATTGATTTTTATTTATGGCACGCATAAGCATGTACTTGTTGTGAATGGTGTTCCCAGATAGTCCTCCAATGCATTGGGTACTTTTTTTGTCTCATGTGAAATTATTTATGGGATTAGAGTAGTAAAACAAATAACTTATAGGACTCTATTCACCATGTGATATTGGATTGATAGTTATCCTTGACTCGTGTTTAGGATATGTTATACATTTTTACCAAATTCTCAGGTTTCTATGATGTTATGGTACCAGTTTCCTTATGTTATTCTCCCCTGTGATTATTCATTATTATTCTATTTTATGATATAATGTTATGCCTTTTGAATCATATTTTATCTTTTATACCTTATCTATTCTCTTACTAGGATTTATAGTTCACCCTTTTCATTTATACACTCCTTATAATATCCTATATAGTTTTAGGATTCCATTATGTAGAATAAATTAATGATGTTATTTGTTGGATTACATTGGATGTATTATGAACCTAGTCTCTGAAATAAACTAGGCCTCATGATCATTGGGTTGTAATTATTGGTTATTTATGTTAAATATCACTTGATTATATATATGTAAAAGTTATGGGTCTCTATAGTTGGTATCAGAACAAGGTCGAGTTATTTTTTGGGATAATGACTGGATTGATTTAGTGGGAACCCTAGTGGTAAGTCTATGCATATAAAAATATCATGGTATTTTAGTGAATTATAAATTGGGTGGTTTCCAAGGAATTACATTCGTGTTTGGATACTACATTTGAATGTTGCTCTGGAATAGTTTTACCTAAGGGTAATAACCCCGAAAAGGTTAAACTCTAACTTGACGGTCACCTGATTCAAAACAAAGAAGTCTTTTTGCACACCTAGTTTGACACTCTCAGTGGATATTATTTTAAAATTCATAAAACATTTTCAAAACTTTATTATGTACTTGAAAAAAAAATAGTTTAGAAATACTAATAGTAAAATTATCGTTGATAACCTATATTGATACCTAGAGACTCAGAATTCATTATACACTTTTCATTTCGAATTTATTCCTTTTAAGATCATTGTTTCCAATATATATTTATTATTCAATTTATTATCATACCATTTCCCCTTTTTTAGTTAATGATGAGAGATAGGTAGAACCCTACCAGAACTAATTTGATAGAAATTGTGATGATTTCCTTAATAATATGCCTATACTTATGGTAGTGGGATATGTGAACTTTATTGAAGCACATGCTCAGATGAAAAGATCTATTAATAATACCATGAATCATGTGGAACACCCTAATTCTCCTAACAATAACTAAGTTGTGGTCTATTCCTTTGTATTATAAAGGCTTCCTTAATTTAGTGGATCCTATGATTCCCTCATCATGGAACAATAGATTAACTCAGTTGGGAATATATTATTTGTTCTCCAATGCTTATAATAATAGAAATTCATATTGGTTATCAAATTTTTTGAAAGGAAAGACGATCAGTGGTAGACACCAATCAAGAACATGAAGTCAATAGAGGAAATTTATTCCAAGGAATTGGAAGAATTCAACAAAATATTTTTCAATAAATATTTTCCCCAAAATCTCCATATTATAGTGGATAGGGAGTTCCTTGGAATTAGGAAAAATGAATATGATTCTAGTGGGGTGTATGAGGAAACCTTCACAAGGATGGCACAAAACAATGTGATAATTTCATCATCACTTAAAGTAATGTGGACCTCCTCTTTAGTGTGTTAAAATCAAATCTATGAAAAGCTTTAGTGATTTGAGCCTTTTATAGAAATGAATAGATTTTCATTTTTTAACTCGTAGTTGAGATGGTGATTGGAGACTCTCCATTGTCTATTAGGCCTAGAGATAATAAGAATAATATGGAGTATTCTTTGGTAGGATCCATAGATAAATCTTATAGTGGAAAGAAAACTAAACATCCCACATGTCAAAAGTGTGGGAAGAATATTCCCAGAAACTATCTTAAGGGAACATGGAGATACTTCAAGTGTGAAATTTTTGGGTGTTTGGATAATAAATGCTAAAGGAATATGAAGAACCCCACTAATGTGGAATAAGAAAACAAGGTTCAGATCGAAATTCTTCCTATGGTATATTGTTTCAAATGTAAAGAACATGGGAATTATGATATAAAATACCCTAAGAAAAGGGTTGTCATAGAAAATCAATGAAAAAAACCTCCAAGGCCTAGAAAGGAATGAATGAAATATGTTTCCAATACTCCTGAGGTGAATCCTGACAACTATGTGGTGACAGATATGTTGGTTATTTATTCAATAATTGTAAACACACTCTTTGAATCTCATTCTGCGCATCCTTTCATATATTCCATGTTTAGTAGAACTATTCAAACACTATAAAAACAAGGGTATTGAGAAATCTATGAGAATAGTAGATAGATAAATTATTGCATCCCAAGTATATAACTCCTCCCCATTCAATTTTTGTGGAATGAACCCTCCACAAAATCTTTTCTTACTTCCTTTAGTAAAGTATGATGTTATATTTGGCATGTATTAGGAGTAATAATATATAAGAAACATCAACTTTTGGGAGAGGGAGATCACAATTCACTTCCCAAGTCATCCTATGATTATGTATAAGTTTAATGATGAGGATGAATTACTTTTGGAATCTTATTCTCATGTTTGGATATTATTTCCCAATGATAATTCATATCTTTCCTAAATGATTGAGACAATGGAGAAAATCAGGCTTAAAGACATGGCCATTGTGAGGGGTTATAAAAATTTATTCCTTAAATAATTGTCATTTTATCCTCTTTATCAAGAGGTTGAACTCTCAATTAAACTTATACCAATATTTCTACTCAATTTAATGACTTTCTATAGATTATTGAACATTGATATGGAGAAAATGAAGAATCAGTTACAAGAGAATCTAGAAAAGGGTTTTATACACTCTAGTTCTTCACCATGGGGTACGCCAATCCTATTTATCAGAATAAGGATGAGTCAATACACTACTGCATTGATTATTAGGAATTATAAAAAATCACAATAATGAGAAAGTGTCACCTACCATAGATAGATCACTTGTTCAATCAACTTCTTATATCCCAGTATTTATCTGAGGAACTTCAGTCGGGATATCGCTAATTAAGGGTGATGAAGGAAAATAATCCCATGACCACCTTTCAAACAAGGTAAATACACTAAGAGTTACTAGTGATTAACTTCAAAATAACTAATGATTAAAAAGTATTTATGGAAATAATGAATATATTATTTATATATTAATTTCAGACATTTGTGTTCTTATTTATATATTATATTCCGATGTACTCTAAAATCAAGGAGGAGCATACACTACTAGAATTTTACCCTTTACCAAAGGTTCAGAACCATTAGTAAAGGCTGGGAAACCGTTGGTATATTATATACCAAAGATTTCCCAAACCGTGGCCAAGTAAGTCATGGTTATAGGCTTATACCAACGGTTCTGTGTAAACTGTTGGTATATTTGTTAAAGTAAGAGATATACAAATGGTTTCACAAACCGTTGGTATATGTTACCCTTATACCAACGATTTAGAACCGTTGGTATATAGTGTACAATATACATCCAAAGGATATACCAACAATTTTGAAAACTATTGTTAGAAGTTTATACCAACAGTTATAACAAAACCGTTGGTATAATATACATCAAAAGGCTATACCAACAGTTTTAAAATTTGTTGGTATACATATGTTGCAGATCCACAGCAGCCATCAGCCACCTCCAACCTGCAACTCTCCATGACCTACAAGAACACATACATCGAGAATCCAAAATCCTACATGGAATGTTTAAAATTCATCCAGAATTTAGAAATTTAGAAATTTAAAATTCATTCCTCACTCAAACCACAACACAAGAGAAAAAATCCAGAATCCAATACATCCACAATCCAATACATCAAGAATTGAAATACAATAACACCCATAACACCAATAAAAAATTAAAATCCAATACATCCAGAATCCAATACACATAACAGTATTCAAAATTTAGAATTCATTACCAATACAGCCAGAATCCAATACATTCAGAATTCATAAATTTAGAATTGAAAATCAATAACACCCATAACAGTATTCAAAATTTATAATTCACTCCTCACTCAAACCACAACACCAATACACACAAGAGAAAAATCCTACATGTTATAGGAAGCACATGGGATGCTTACTCATGGTCTTGGGTTGACTATCTTAAAACCAACAGAAAAACTTGGGTAGAGTGGATGAGGATCATGATACACATAAGATAGAAAATGGTAGTGTTCATGTGCTTAGACCTAGGATGATTTATAGAAAGCACATGGGATGTTTATATTCCTCTAATGACTATGTATCCATGTATAAATGGTTCATGATGTGTTAGTGGGAAACATTGGCCAATCTCGACATATGAGATGGGTTACCATAATAGCCTACATGTTTTTCATGTACTTTTCAATTGGAATAAGGGGTTATGTGGCTAATTGTAATTTTGTCTCTTGGGTGTGATGTGAGATGAATCCCCATTTTGGGTAGTGGGTATGAATATTCAATTATGTCTTTGGTATTGGGTTCCCAAAGGGACTTTAGTTTGGTCTTAGAACCCACTGTTTGAGGATGGGATTGGCGTATTAAATGTCATGTGTTTTAGAATAGCGGTATGAGTTACTCACATGAGAAGTGGATTGTGTGAGATTGGACCATGGATCCTTTTTCTAAAGTATCAACACAATCCAAATACATTTGGTCGGTTTTCGTTATGCAAGTTGTTGTTTTCACTTAAAATCATGTCCATTTCAAATAAAAGTTAGATAGTTTGAGTGGTACTAGCCACACCGTGCCTCGGATTGAGGCGAGGTTGACTCATACACGTCAAAAATGACCCATGGATCATTGTCATAAAGTATCAATAGAATTTGAATGTGTTTGGTCGGTTTTCTATATGCCAGTTGTTGTTTTCACTTAAAATGTTGTCCATTTCAAATAAAAGTGAGACACTTTGAGTGGTACTGGCCACACCATGACTCATATTGAGGCGAGGTTGACTCGTACAAATTACAAATGACTCATGGATACTTGTTCTAAAGTATCAACACAATTAGAATATGTTTGATCAGTTTTTCGAATGTATGTTGTTTTTACTTAAAACAGTGTCCATTTTAAACAAAAGAGTGACACTTTGAGTGATACTGGCCACAACGTTCCTCGGATTGAGGCGGGGTTGAATCTTACATGTCAAAAATGACTCATGGATCATTTTCCTGAAGTATCAATACAATCAGAAAGTGTTTGGTCAGTTTTCCATATGCAAGTTGTTGTTTTCACTTAAAATCCTATCCATTTCAAATAAAAGTGAGATAGTTTGAGTGGTACCGGCCACACTGTGCCTCGGATTGAGGCTGGGTTGACTTTTACATGTCACAAATGACCCATGGATCAGTTTCCTAAAGTATCAACAAAATATGAATGCGTTTGGTCAGTTTTCCGTATGCAATTTGTTTTTTTCACTTAAAATCCTGTCCATTTCAAATAAAAGTGAGACAGTTTGAGTGGTACCGGCCACACCGTGCCTTGGATTGAGGCGAGATTGATTTGTAAACATCAAAAATGACCCATGGATCATTTTCCTAAATTATCCACCGAATACAAATGTGTTTCATCATTTTTCCATATGCTAGTTGTTGTTTTCACTTAAAATGTTGTCCAATTCAAATAAAAGTGAGACACTTTGAGTGGTACCGGCCACACCGTGCCTCATATTGAGGTGGGGTTGAATCATACACATAAAAAATGAACCATGGATACTTGTTCTAAAGTATCAACACAATCCAAAAATGATTTGTCGATTTTATGTATGCCAGTTTTTTTTACTTAAAAGGGTGTCCATTTTAAAAAAAAGAAAGATACTTCAAGTGATATCAGTCACACCGTGCCTCGGATTGAGGAAGGGTTGACTTGTACATGTTACATATGACCCATGGATCGTTTTCCTAAAGTATAAACACAATCCAAATGAGTTTGGTCAGTTTTCTGTATGCCAATTTTTGTTTTCACTTAAAATGTTTTCCATTTCAAATAAAGGTGAGACACTTTGAGTGGTACCGGCCACACTGTTCCTCGGATTGAGGCAGGGTTGACTCTTACATGTCACAAATGACCCATGGATCCTTTTTCTAAAGTATCAACACAATCAGAATATTTTTGGTTAGTTTTCCATATGTCTATTGTTTTTACTTAAAACAGTGTCCATTTTAAACAAAAGAGAGACACTTTGAGTGATACCGGCCACATCATGCCTTGGATTGAGGCAGGGTTGACTCGTACATGTCACAAATGACCCATGGATAGTTTTCCTGAAGTATCAATACAATCAAAAAGCGTTTGGTCAGTTTTCCGTATGTAAGTTGTTGTTTTCACTTAAAATCGTGTCCATTTCAAATAAAAGTGAGATAGTTTGAGTCGTATCGGCCACAATGTACCTCGGATTGAGGCGGGATTGACTCATATACGTCAAAAATTACCCATGGATCATTTTCCTAAAGTATCCACATAATCTGAATGCATTTGGTCAGTTTTTCAATTGCAAGTTGTTGTTTTCACTTAAAATCCTGTCCATATCAAATAAAAGTGAGAAAATTTGAGTGGTATCGGCCACACTGTGCCTCGGATTGAGTCGGGGTTAACTTTTACACATCATAAATGATCCATGGATCATTTTCCTAAAGTATCAATAGAATACAAATGCGTTTGGTCAGTTTTCCATATGCTAGTTGTTGTTTTCACTTAAAATGTTGTCCAATTCAAATAAAAGTGAGACACTTTGAGTGGTACTGGCCACACTATGCCTCAGATTGAGGCAGGGTTGACTCTTACATGTCAAAAATGAACCATGGATCCTTGTTCTAAAGTATCAATACAATCCGAAATCGTTTGGTCAGTTTTACATATGCCAGTTGTTTTTACTTAAAAGGGTGTCCATTTTAAACAAAATAAAGATAGTTTGAGTGATACCGTCCACACCGTGCCTTGGATTGAGGCAGGGTTTACTCTTACACATCAAATATGACACGTGGATCATTTTACTAAAGTATAAACACAATATTAATGTGTTTGGTATGTTTTCCGTATGCCAGTTGTTTTTTTCACTTAAAATATTGTCCATTTCAAATAAAGGTGAGACACTTTGAGTGGTATCGGCCACACTGTGCCTTGGATTGATGCGAGGTTGACTCGTACACGTCACAAATGACCCATGGATCCTTGTGCTAAAGTATCAACACAATCATAACCCATTTGGATGGTTTTCCGTATATCTGTTGTTTTTACTTAAAACATTATCCATTTCAAACAAAAAAGAGATAGTTTGAGTATTACCGGCCACACCGTGCCTCAGATTGAGGTTGTGTTGACTCGTACACATCAAAAATGACCCATGGACCGTTTTCCTAAATTATCAATAGAATCTGAATGTCTTTGGTCAGTTTTCCATATGCCAGTTGTTGTTTTCACTTAAAATGGTGTCCATTTTAAACAAAATACAGACACTTCGAGTGATACTGGCCACACCGTGCCTCGGATTGATCCGGAGTTGAATCATAAATGTCACAAATTACTCATGGATCATTTTTATGAAGTATAAATACAATCCAAATATTTTTGGTCAGTTTTTCGTATGCAAGTTGTTGTTTTCACTTGAAATATTATCCATTTCAAATAAAAGTGAGACAGTTTGAGTGGTACTGATCACACTATACCTCGTATTGAGGCGGGGTTGACTCCTACACGTCAAAAATGACCCATTAATTGTTTTCCTAAAGTATCAACAGAATCCGAATGTGTTTTGTCGGTTTTCTGTATGCCAGTAGTTTTCACTTAAAATGTTGTCCATTTCAAGTAAAAGTGCGACAATTTGAGTGGTACCGGCCACACTATGCCTCGGATTGAGGCGGGGTTGACTCATACATGTCAAAAGTTACCCATGGATCTTTGTGATAAAGTATCAACACAATCCTAATATATTTGGTCAGTTTTCCGTATGCCAGTTGTTTTTTACTTAAAAGGGTGTCCATTTTAAACAAAAGAAAGACACTTCGAGTGATATCAGCCACACCGTGCTTCAGATTGAGGCGAGGTTGACTCGTACACATCACATATGACCAATAGATCCTTTTCCTAAAGTATCAATAGAATTCTAATGCGTTTGGTTAGTTTTCCGTCTGTCAGATGTGGTTTTCACTTAAAATGTTGTCCATTTCAAATAAAAGTGAGACACTTTGAGTGGTACTGGACACACCTTGCCTCGGATTGAGGCAAGTTTGACTCATACATGTCACAAGTGACCCATGGATCCTTGTGATAAAGTATAAACACAATATAAATACGTTTGGTCGGTTTTCCGTATGCTAATTGTTTTTACTTAAAAGGGTGTCCATTTTAAACAAAAGAAAGACACTTTGAGTGATATCGGCCACACCATACATCAGATTGAGGCGGGGTTGACTTGTAAATGTCACATATGACCCATGGATCGTTTTTTGAAAGTATCAATAGAATAAAAATGCGTTTGGTCAGTTTTTCATATGCCAGTTGTTGTTTTCACTTAAAATGTTGCCTATTTCAAATAAAAGTGAGACACTTTGAGTGGTACTAGCCATATCGTGACTCAGATTGAGGCAGGGTTGACTCATACACATCAAAAATGACCCATGGATCCTTATGATAATGTATTAACACAATCCTAATAATTTTGGTCAGTTTTCCGTATGCTAGTTGTTTTTTACTTAAAAGGGTGTCCATTTTAAACAAAAGAAAGACACTTCGAGTGATATCGGCCACACCGTGCCTCGGATTGAGGCGGGGTTGACTCGTACACATCACATATGACCCATGGATCCTTTTTCTAAAGTATAAATATAATCCAAATGCATTTGGTCAGTTTTCTGTATGTCAGTTGTTGTTTTCACTTAAAATGTTGTCCATTTCAAATAAAAGTGAGACACTTTAAGTGGTACCAACCACAACATGTCTCGGATTGAGGTAGGGTTGACTCGTACACATAAAAAATGACCCATGTATACTTGTGTTAAAGTATCAACACAATCCAAATACATTTGGTCAGTTTTCTGTATGCCAGTTGTTTTTACTTAAAAGAGTGTCCATTTTAAACAGAGCTTAGATTGGGATCCAAAATGTCGAATTAAGAGTGTGATTATCTCCAGAATCAAGGTATGTGATCCTTAGCCTTTCTTGAATTGTAATGATGTTTTATATATGCCGAATCTCCACTCACCCAATGTTGGGATTTCGGGTCGGGGGGCTGTCAGGGGTCCAGGGAGGAGGGTGGGGGGGTTGTCCGGGGTCTAGGGAAGAGGGTGGGGGGCTGTTCAGGGGGCTTTCTGGGGGCTGTCCAGGGTCCAAGGAGGAGGTGGAGGTTGTCTAGGGTCCAGGGAGGAGGAGGGGTTGTCCGGTGTCCAAGGAGGAGGGCGGGGGGCTATACGGGTCCAGGGAGGAGGGTGGGGGGCTGTCCGAGGGGCTGTTCGGGGTCCAGGGAGGAGGGTGGGGGCTGTCAGGGGGGCTGTCTGGGGGCTGTTTGGGGTCCAAGGAGGAGGGTGGGGGGCTGTACAAGGTCCAGGGAAGAGGGGGGGATTTCCGGGGTCCAGGGAGGAGGGTGGGGGGGTTGTCTAGGGGGGGCGTCTGGGGGGCCATTCAGGGGCTGTCTGGGGGGATATCAGGGGGGCTGCGCAGGGGCAGTTCAGGGTCTAGGGAGGAGGGTGGGGGGATGTTTGGGGTCCAGGTAGGAGGGGGGTTGTCCGGGGTCCAGGGAGGAGGGTGGGGGATATTCGGGGGGTTGTCCGGGGTCCAAGGAGGAGGGTGGGGGCTGTCAGGGGGGCTGTACGAGGGGCTGTCTGGGGGGCAGTTCGGGGGGGCTGTCTGGGGGTTGTCTGGGGTCTAGGGAGGAGGGTGAGGGGCTATCCGGGGGGCTGTCCAGGGTCCAGGGAGGAGGGTGGGGGGGCTGTCCGAGGGGCTGTCTGGGGGGCTGTTTGGGGGACTATCTAGGGGTTGTCCGGGTTCTAGGGAGGAGGGTGGGGGCTGTCCAGGGGGCTTTCCGGGACACATGGGATGGTATTTACATATTTTCTAAGCAAATTATTTCAAGGTTAAAAATATAATTTCAATATATCAACTTCTAATCAGACCATCAATTTTCTAAATTCCACTAAAAATTTAAAATTTCATTGAAATAGATAAAAAATAAAGATAATGTGACCTGCCTAATCCCACATATATTCAGGAACAAAAAAATCAATAAACATCAAAGGTCAGTAATATCAGTAAAAAAATGTAACGGATCAATTTGTCCCTCATAACCATCACTATCATCACCATCATCATCACCCTCACCCTCGTCCTCATCATCGTCTCCATCATCATCCCCTCCCTCCTCCTTGCCCTCGTACTCAGCCTCAGCCTCCTCATATCCCTCCTCCTCCACCTCGGCCTCCTCCTCCGCCTCAGCCTCCTCCTCTACCTCATCCTCCTCCTCGTCATAATCTCGACCACCACTAGAACTGCCACCTAGTGCACCCTATATAGAACAAATCGATGAAATATATTCATTACAAGTAGTGTTGGCCTCTAGTGGAAGTGTTGGACGTAAAACTTCCATTAGTTTCATAAATGCAGTGTTTGCCCTAGTAGACTATTCTGCCGTCTTTGCAGCCCTTTTTTCAGCCTGTTCTGCCTGTGCCTTAACCTACTACAACTTGGTGGCACTACAAATCATACCTGAGGAGGGCCAATACCTTGTCAGAATTATAATCTTCCTAGGTCGGCAGCGTACTCTACCAGGGTGCTAATCTCCCAACACCTGATGTAAGTGACTGTTTGGCCCAAAATTGTCAGGTTCTTGAGCATCAAGGGCCTCTAAAGCAGCCTGTTACAAATATAAATTGAGTATTAAGTTAAAAAATCTAGATTAAAATTTTAAATCTATAATGTAAAACTTACAATCTGCTGCTGAGTCGGTTCATTAACCGCACTTCCATCTTTCTTCTTTCTACTCGAGCAAAACAGTTTTGCTCGAGGCACACGTCCCTCTATATTCAATTTATGCCTCTACAATGAAATTGAATGTAGGAAACCATAATTAAAAATAGGATACCAAAAAAACATAGTAATTACATAACTAAAATTATATAACAACTTTAGAAATCGAATAAATTATGGAGAAAGCAATAGAAAGTGCAAGTCGTAAAGAAAGATTATAAACTGTCATACCTACTGTCTCTCATGATCTGGCATCGTAGTACATCCCAATGTGTGGATGTATTTCTTAGCATCAATATTTCTTTTATTTCTTCCAAGTGCATCCTAAATAAAATTCAATAATTAGTATTAACAAAAAAACATGAAACTTTTCATTTAAATATCTCTAATTCGATTAATACCGTAAATTGTCTAGTCATCCAATGAGTAATTATTTGTCGGTACTGTTCTAAAGGACAATCATCCATGACAGGGACCGCCTCTAACTCTGTGCTCACTCTAGCACACCAGCCAATGTACAACTCGTGCTTATAAGCTCTCCAAAGCTCGCCTAAATCCTTTAGATGTGATGGCCGTGCACCCTCACCATCGGGGAAATTAAAACACAGCTGACACCAAAATATTAATTCATATAAATACAAAAATTAATATATTTCATTAAATACAACATATTTTTTTACCCATATTTATTCCCATGCTTTATCCTTGACTTCATTTGGAAACTATTTTCATGAGAGCGGGCTGATAGAAATGATTTCGGAGTATTTGGAAAGCGTCGCCAAAAAACTTCGACATTACTGCCCTGATTTTTCAATCATCTGACTATCTTCATTGTAGTCCGCCATCAACTGTGTGTGGAAGTTTCACACTGAACACATGCGTGTACGCCCCCACCCTTGCCTCCTAGTAGTAGATGTATCTGTTATGAAAGAAAAAAAATATTTTATCAATACATGTTATAATGAAACTAAATAATGGTGTAACAATTTGTTAGGGTTATATAAGTATACATGCAGTAGTTTGATCAATGGGCACCACTGGATCCGTAGAAACTGATGGAACACCCTGTACAGATGGAATGGGTCCCAATGTATACTCTGCAGCGACAGACCCTGGAGGAGCAGTAGTCGAAGAAGATGGAATATAAAAGCCCAGAGAGAAGGATGTAGAAGTAAAAGAAGATTACAGGGGTGGTTGGCCAAATTCTAGATGGGGAGTGGGAATCATCATCGGATATGGTATAGATGGGTGAGGAGGCTCAGATGTAAAGGGTGGTGAAAACATGGGAGGGCTAAATATCTTGTGTGTCCCTAACGGCACACTGAGATTAGAATGTGGTATGGATGGTATGTCAGTGGGAGGGGCAAGGTCTAATCAAGTACACTGACTAGATCATCTAGCTCTCATACCACCCCCCTCGTACGAACACCCCAAGTACTGGGACCACTACTAGGCTGCTCATCAAATAACTATCGCCTAATAGATGGATCCTGAAAAAAATGTTTAAAAAAATTAATCACATGACATTATATATTATTTAAATAAATATATTTGAAATAAAATACCCACTACAGGCACTAGTGGTGGAATGCCCAGCTCATCCATGCGACGACTGTTTTCCATAATCTATTTTCGTTGCCTCTCTTCAATTGGTTTCATTTTCCTGCATTTGAAAACAAATATGAAATTAAATAGAAAATGATAACTAATGTGTAACCCAAAAAACAAAATAAATGATAGGGAATATGGGGATTCATGGATAATTTAACTAACCATTGTTTTAGGTGATCTTGAACAAATATATAATGAAGTCAATAAATCGTACAAGATGTAATAAAGAAAATTTAATTTTTATTAGGATGATTATTTACTAAGTGTCATCAGTCTATTAAAATCATGGAAAATTGATTCTACCAGATTCATAAGTGGTGAAGCAGTTTTCAAAATTAAGGAAAATTTTAATTTCTTTAGTTCAGGTTGATAATGCGGGTTTCAATACATGTTTTGCAGAAGAATAAAAACCATCATGTTCATTACCTGATAAAATGTTAAAGAGGGGTCTTAGAGTCATACAAATTTTATACAAATCACATTTGAAGCATTGAAATTTTCACCAAGTTAGAAATGTTGGTTTCATAGGTTTAAATACAGTTCAATTCCAAATTAAAAAATGAAATTCAAATAAAAATTCCAACCAATAAACATTGAAAATGCACATAACGGTCAAATCGGATACAACATATTTATAATCAATATTAAATAAATTTGAATAGTACCAACCTTAACAACCCAACTCTAGGTAAACCAAAAGAATTGAGAACATGGATGGACTCTATAATAACCCAAATTTTCAAATCGCGGTCTACTATCTGATGCACTAGCATAACAATATGTTATGGCAGTAACCATAACACCATCATGTTGTGTTCTCGTGTTCTTTTCTCGTTCGGTGATAATAAATTTATACCCATTGATAACAATTGATTTATATTCACGAACCACGGTATTAGGACCAAAATCCAAAGCTCTTATTTCCTCAGAGAAAGAGTCAGCAGGAAAACTCAATACCTGCAATATAAATAAATATTAAACTTAATTAAATATTGATTTAATTATTTTAAACAGTAATATATTTATCTTCAATGTTAACCAAGTAGAAAACTCTTTGCTATGCAAAGCCTCCCTCCTTATCAAAGATAACGAATGATGCTTTCTATTTATCATTGTTTTATGTTCCCTATAGATAAAAAATATGAATATATTAACAGATATATATGTAAGATATACATATTAAATTTAGTTACCTGATGTAGTCATCGAACAAATCACATTTGAACAAAACTATATGATGTGTCATCTTCCAATCTTCAAGGATTAATGTCTTCAATGTATATGATCCAGGAATTACTCCTGTTTGAGGAAGTGATGGAAAATTGGGTTTAATTTTCTCATACCGTTCTTCTTCATTTCTCATTGGTATGTTCATTATTGTAGTAAGATTAGACAAATATATTGAGCAGAAATACATACATTCTTGAGCCAAGTAACCGTTCATGATAGAACCTTTAGGATGATTCCTATTTCAGACATAAGACTTTAATGTGTATATATTTCTTTCAGTTGGATACATCCAAAAATAAATAAATAAGTCCTCCAAGAAGTATTTCAGTGGTAATATTGACAGTCAGATACAGCATGCATGTGAAAAATTATAGAGGAAATATTTTCTCCAACTCACACAAAATTAATGGGACATTTTTCAACATTTTTTGCAAGAAAGACTTGGACAACTTCTTAGCACAAAGATCTCTAAACAAATGGCACAAATGAATAACAGTCACCCTTACATTATTTGACAAAAGATGATGGATTTATATTGGAATCAACTCATGTAGAATAATGTGATAATCATGAGTCTTCAAAGATTTTAACTTCAACTCTCTTCTGTTGATCTGTTTAGATATGTTGCTTGAATAGACATCAGGAACTCTAATAGTCTCTAATACTTCTAGAAAAAAAAATTCGTAGGTGTCATCACATAAGAAGCACATGGAACTTGCCATTTATTTTCACTGATACGCACAAGATGCAATTCTGGTCTGATGCCCCAATCCACCAAGTCATACCAAGACCATAAATCATCTTTTGTCTTTCCCTTAACATTTAGAAGTATTGAAAGCAACATTTCACATATATTCTTTTTAATGTGCATTACGTCTAAGAAATGACATAAAAAATTGGTTGACCAATAAGGGAAATCAAAAAAGATACTCCTCTTCCTCCAATTGTAACAGGTTTCAGTGGAAACATTCCTTCTCTTTCCAGATTTCATTTGACTCTTCCCAAATGAAAAACTGAAATCTTTATATTCATTAAGCACATCAGTTCTAGACATATGATGAGGTGGGTCATCAGTCTCTATGGTATTATCAAATCTTCAACGATTATTTCTATATAGATGATCCATTGGAAAGAATCATTTATGTCCCATAAAACTGAAACTACAGTGATGTTTCAGTCTTCTGGATCGTTTATTCTTCATACAAACAGGACATGATAGTTTTCCCTTCGTGCTCCATCCAGACATCATTATATAAGCCAGAAAATCATTGATCATCCACATAAACGCAGCACGTATCTGAAATATGTCTTTCGAATATGCATCATATGTGCGCACACCCACATCCCAATGAAGTTTCAAATATTTTATTAAAGGTTTCATGTATACGTCAATATTAATGTTGGTATCAGAAGGGCTAGATATGAGTATACTCATGAAAGTGAAATGTTTTTTAATACACAATCATGGTGGAAGATTATAAATGTGTATAAAAACTAGCCATGTGTTGTGCAAAGTAAGCATCTACCCAAATGGATTAAAACTGTCACATGAAAGACCCAACCACACATTACGCATGTCAGCTTCAAAATTAGGATATCGAGCATCAAACCTCTACCATAAAAATCCATATGTAGGGTGAACCAAATCATCATTAGTCTTCTTTCTCTCAGTATCATGCCATCTCATTTTTATTGATATTTTATCAGACATAAAAATATTATGGAGTCTGTGGATCAATGGAAAGTGCCACATTACTTTCTGTGGCACACGGGATGGTGTTCCATCAGATTTTGACTTCCAGTAGGATGTGCCACATTTTATACAATCATTTCATTCAGCGGTTTCCTCCCATAATAAACTGCAATCTTTCGGGTAAGCATGAATTTTGTTTCTTGAAAATCCAGGTTCCTCAACTAACTTCCATGACATATAGTGGTTTGAGGGAATATCTGAATAATCTGGAAGTAAATCCTTCAAGAAGGTAAGAATTTAATCGATTGTTGTATTATAAATCCCATACAAATTTTTCCCATGAAAGAATTGGATTAAAAATTATAGCATTTTCATTTTATTGCATTGTCGATATGCTGGAGTCGTGGCAGTATCAATCAATTTTTTCACCCTAATAATGTCATCATTTTCATTAGATTCATCATATTTCCTCATATCGAAGTCTTCTTGATTCGAAATCCTTTCTTTTTCATGATGACGAATAAACAGAAACCGGTCATCTAACAAATTCTCCAATCCAATCTTTTCATTTCGATCATCAGCAATCTGAGATTTCAGTTTATCCCCATTGTGATACCACACATAGTAGTTTTCTTGAAAACCATATTTTTTTATGTGGTAGATGACTTCTTCACGGCTCAACCAAGGTCTTCCAACACAATTGGAACATGGGAAGTGTATGCGACCACTATCTAAAGCATTGTAAAATGAAAAATCTAAAAAACTCTCCAAATTGTTTTGAAAATCACTTGATATTCGATCGGTTTCATACATCCAACTTCTATCCATTATGTAAAAATAATTGTTATAAGTTATTTCATCATAAGAAATTGAATAAGATTGAAGTTTAATTGAAAATATATTTAAGGAATAATAACAGTGATCTTTCTAGATAGTGAAATAAATGGAGAAAAGTTGAGAATAGAAGGATATCCTTATAACTAGCTCTAGGGGGTGGGGTTGTCCAAAGGGGTGGGGTGGTGTCCAGGGGGGTCTATCCAAGGGGGTGGGAGGGCTGTCCAGGGGTGGGGTGGTGTCCAGGGGGGTTGTCCAAGGGGTGGGGGTGTCCAGGGGGCGGGGGTGTCCAGAGGGTGGGGTGGTGTCTAGGGGGGGTTGTCCAAGGGGTGGGGCTGTCCGGGGGGGGTGTTCGGGGGGTGGGGGTGTCCAGGGGGGATGTCCAGGGGGTAGTAGGGTTGTCCAGGGGGTGGGGTGGTACCCAGGGGGGTTATCCAGGGGGTGGGGTGGTCTGGTGTCTAGGGGGGTTATCTAGGGGTGGGGGTTGTCCAAGGGGGTGGGGTGGTGTCCAAGGGGGTTGTCCAAGGGGGTGGGGTGTGTCCACGGGGTGGGGGTGTCCAGGGGGTGGGGTGGTTTCCATGGGGGTTTTCTAAGGGGGTTGGGGGCGGACAACTTCCCTCCCTCCCTGGACAGCCCACACCCCCTCCTAAGTGAAATTTGTATAAGCAAATCATCATCAATTTTCTTATCCCATCCAACCATACCATACCACCCAAGGAATACCCTATAACTCACAAATATCCTAATGTTATACACAATCCCATAGGACATAATCAATATATAGCCAATCTCATCAGCCACCCTCATCCACATCCCAGTATAACACCCCTCTAGTTGTAACCATACCCCATAGGCCATAAGGAACTCACATAACAATTTCCAACTTACCCAACTCACTCAATAATATAACCCCAAAGATTCACTCAGACCATTATCCCTTTCAAACACATTCCATGTACTACATGAATAAAAAAACTAAGGATGTCACCATATATCTTCTTATGAAGAGGTGTCACTACAAAAAGTCTACCAAAACAAAACCATACTAAGGCAACATCTTACATTTATCAATAGTGATAGCAAGATAAATAATACAAATCAACAAAACAGGTTATCACATTATACATTAAATCGATGAATCATATTTCCACTACACTATACATGAAATCCCCCATAAAATTAGATTCATTATACAACCAATACCTCTCATAATTGAGATAACATAAGCCACAAAAAATAGAACCACAGTTATTCAACACCTCAAATGGGTTTTCACTATCCACATGGCACACTAGAATGCCTTACTGTACAAATGGAAAGGATTACCACTAGAAGGAACTTCTACCCAAGGCCCCCATCACATTAAATAATATAAAACCTCACTCTCATGATTAGATCTTGCAGAAGGGTCTTGTGGTAAGGGAACATGATAGGAGAAGTAGAAATACAGGAAGAAGCAGACCACGCGGATCTCGTTTAGGCGAAATCAAAATAGATAACAAAAAAAAATAGATGAAATACATTCCACTTATAGATTAGAAGTGTATAAGTAAATAATTACCTGATTGATTGCAGAGAGAGCTTCATGAGATACCTTGGGGTGAATAGAGATTGTCGGGAGAGCGTCGGGAGTGATTAGGTTTATGGATGCAATCGTGCGGAGGAATTCTAGATATACTGCTATTTGGGGGAAACTTTCCCAAGGGTTTGTTAAAACTGTTGGGAAAGAGTGTATTTACCAACGGTTTTTAAAAACCGTTGGTATATATATATCTTTTCCCAACAGTTTGAGTAAACCGTTGGGAAAATCTTGTTCTCATCCCATTATCCCAACAGTTTGAAGAAACCGTTGGGAAAAATTAAGTATACCAGCGGTTTATTCAAACCGTTGGTATACAAGTGTTGGGAAAACACAATTTTCTAGTAGTGATAAGGAGAATTTTAATAATGTGCTAAAAACTTTTCGAAAGGATAATCTATATGAAAAGTATAATAAATGGGAGTTTTGGATAGAGGAAGTATAATTATAGGGGAATTTTATTACCATTAAAGGGATATATTTGGATCCTTATTATAAAAAGTTAATTAAATAATGTACTATAGAAAAAACTATAAAAGATATCCATAATTTCCTTATACTATCAGCTTATTTATTGAAGATATGTGAGAAACTTTGTGTGACTGTCAAACCAATTGATTATGCTAACTTGAAAGGTAGTAATGTTTTTCTAGATTGATTAATGTGAATAAAGATTCAAAAAATTGAAAAAGAGGATTCTCAAAATCCATTTTTTGTTATTTTCAAATCCACTTTGTGGATAAGTGGTAACCTTACATACCACTGAATTCAAACAAAAAACCACCCAAAACAAAATTCAAAATCAATGAGACATCCAAAAAACCAAATTTTAAACTCAAAATCCTCATGCATGGACCCATCACCACCTAAAAACATCGATCCATGTGATATCGAGCATCGAGCCACCTTGAGTCGCGTCCCCAGATAGATCTCACTTTCATCATCCTCGGTCGCCGGTGCGAACTAGCTGACGTCCCAAAACATCATCAAACCACCATTAAAGGAGAAAAAACCTCATAAAAATCCACCAACATCATATTTTCACCGTCAAATACCATCTACATCCACCACCACAACCATAAATGACACCCAAAACCAAACACAATTTGACAAAATCCCGAACAAGAATCAGCAAGAACAAGCGTTGTAGAAAATAAAACCTATAAACTTTTACTGATGGCATATGAAGAAACACCAAACAAAACCAACGATCCAAAAACAAAATTATGATGAAGACTATGTCAACTCCTTTGAACCATCATCAAAAGGCTCGTGCTTGGAGTTCCACTGTCTACTGTACCGCACAACCAAAACCTCTTCGTACTACCACTCCTGATCTGCGTTGGAGAGTCATAGAGGATCAAGAAGTCAAAGCAAGGAAAGGGCAGTTGTGTAATGTCCTAGAATTTCCATGTAATTTTTTTTATTTATATAGAATTATTTAGAGACTATGAAATTCGAAGACACTTGATTCCGAGGCCTGAAGTGCCTGAAATGATCCGTCGAAAAATATTAAGCTTTAAATAGCACGTGTGAGTAGTTTTCTTGAAAAAGTGGAATAACTCCTAAACGGTTGCTCAGATCAGAAATATAAGGGCACCATTGCATTCATGATGACAGGTTTACTCTAGGTGTGACTTATGTTTAGTCGGTGCATGCCCCCAGTAAGAAAAAACAAAAATAGCATAACCGTAAATAAAATAATTAAATTAAATAATTTTATTTTTCAAATGCTTATAACTCACGAACGGTGACTCGGATTAAAAATCCGAAACCACCATTGAACTCGTGAGGGTAATGTTTTCTTAGGAAAACCCTAATATTAGCTAGCGCAGGCCAATAGTGGAACTTAGTTTTTGGTCGTGAAAAAAATAATTAAGTTACAATTATTTTATTTTCAAATCCTAATAACTCCTAAACGGTAACTCGGAATGAAAATCCGAGAGTACCGTTTAACTCGTAGGGACATGTTCCCCTTAGGTGGAGCATAACCTCGACCGATTCGGGTTGAGGGTGAAAATTAATTTTTTTTTGAACTTTTTTAAGGTACATTCACTAAACATGTGAGCGGGATTTTCTATCTTTTGAACTGATGCTCAGATTAAAAATCTGAGGCCACCGTTGAATTCGGAACGCTGCGATTCACCTAGAAATTACTTAACCACGACCAGTAAGGGCCGAGTGAAAATGTTATTTTTTGGACTTTTCAAGAAAAATAATAAAAGAATTTAAAAGAATTATTTTATTTCTTTTCTCACCTTTGAGTGGTGGACGACGACGTTGTGGGGCAGCAATGAGGCGGCAACGATGCACATTACTGTGGATCATTAATGGCTCGTTAACTTGTTTCGTAACAATGCTTTAATGTATCGTAACAATGACATTGTTTCTTAAATAAAACAGCATAACGACGCGACGTCGCATCATAATGGAGATGTTACGACATGCTCCTATTTATAGTTCGACGCGCTGGGGAAATAAGGATTAAAAATTTGAAGGATTCTCTAGCGAACCTTTGAAGGACTTCCACCCCATTGAAAAATGACAAACACCGACAGAACTTCATCATCTTCGATGCCTTTCGAAGAACAGAGTCGGGAAGCGACGTTGATGTCTTAATCCCTCGAGGATGAATGTTGCGACATCGGATGTCATAATAGGTAGGGTTTTTTATTTGATGTTCTTATCCATCCTTTTCTAAAAATGAAGAACACATATCAACCCACGAACAGGTTGATCTATGATTTGTGCGTTATGTGGGAGTGTGTTTTATTCTTTGGGTTATTTTATTCGGGGTCCAAATCTTGGCATGGAAAGATTGAACGGAAAATCCTCGAACCTCCCCCGTCTTTATACCTCTAACACGGAGGCTCCAGGCTGACACGAACAAAGCTCAAGCGCCTCCGCATATGCTTTCTTGGTGGTCGTACCCTCTAAATGGCGGCAAGACAGATTTGGGATCCTTGTAGTGAATAGGGTGCTCCTTGAAGGCCACATACATAGACGACTCAGAGAACAGACCATTGGAGTGCATCTGATGGTTCGCTAAACATTATTCCAAAACCGAAGATGGAAGTATCAACGACCAGCCATGCCGGCCACGTGGAGGAGGCGGCCCGTACTAGCAGCCTGCATTGATCAGGAGTTCATGACTCATAAGCCTCTACGCACTGGAGGATGCGGGGCCAAGTGGGGCACCACGTGGAGGGATGGCCCACATCCGGGATGTTTGGACAAGATGGAAGTAACAGTCCTTGACCGTGGTAGACTGAGGATCCCCGCACATCCGTGGGGCAGGAGGGAGGTCGTGGCCCGTTAGCCGCAGCAGGAGCTTGACACGACATCGGGCGGTTGCTGCGTAAGAGGTGCGGCCCACCTCTTGGGGTCCGCATTCAGATAAGGAGGGGACGCAACTGATTATCTATTGTATGATAGAACTTCATAATTATTTATTTCACATTAATTTCTCTTGGTAAAAGATGATACTTTGAGTTTAATCCTCCTACCATTTTAAGTATTATGATATCATTAGACGAGTTAGACTTTTTTTAGAAGAGAATTTATATCATCAAATGACTTTTACTTCTATTTGAAGACTTCTTCTTCAGTCAGTTGACTTTTGAAACCATCAAGAGAGTTATATGTTTTTTATGAGGATATTATACATGATTACATGCAATATATAGTGAAGAATTATCTTCTACTATGAATTTAAATATTCTATCATTGGTGTATTTTGTTCCATATAGAATTATACTTTCATGAGATGTTATGTTTTTGTGCATGACTTCTACCTCCATTAAGGGTTTTTCTTCCATTCCTATTAGATATTGAATTTTAATTAAATTATATTTTCTAGTTTATGGAATATATTTAATGTTAGATAGTTTCTCTTTATTAGAATTTAATAATGATTATTCTTAAATGGATACTCAAGTTCATTGAACATAAAGTCATCATTTCTTTGATTTTATGCTCATTGCGAGTATTTATTTTCATAAAATCCTATAATGGATAATTGGTGTCTTGAAAAAGTATAAATATAAGAAAATTATCATTAATAAAATCAATAATTTGGTTGGTCAATTTTCTGGTTTGTGTGATAAGTGGATGTGTATGCTAAAGTGTTTATATGTACCTACTAAAAAGAAATAGGATTTTATTTTCTTTCTATGACACTCCATTTTACATGAAAAATTATATCCTTATGAAATAATTGCAAAGAAACTACAAATTGACACTAAGTACCAATTTAGAGAAAGTACAGTAAAATAATAAGATCATTAATGATCATCTCAATAAATATTAGAGAAAGAAAATATTATAATATATTCATATTCTTTCTCTCTTCTTCTCTGTTGTTATTTGATTTCATGTTGTGCTTGAATTACTTTTCTATATTTTGAGTACAATGTCATAAACTATATTGGAGATTAATTTGATACTCTCTTGTCATTTTTTTACATCTTTCATCCCACAGATAATAGTAGAAAAGTATGGTTATAGCATAGACTACCTTGTGTGTAGTTGTTTTTGTATACCTGATCTAGGTTGTGTGTAACTTGGTTTATTTCAATAATGATGCTTGATAGTGTAAATTTGTTAAGTGGAGAGGATTTATTCTCATTTTTATATTGAACCTATTATTTTATAACATGTTGTATGTTTAAATTTATTTTTCATTCTCTATTTTTAATTATGGAATTATTTTTTAAAAATACTCTAATAGTTAGGTTTTAATTTTGATATAATTATTATTTTTGTGAGTAAAATAATTTAAAAATAGTATAGCTAAATTTTTACCAAAATTTTTATAAATTATTTCAATGTTTCGATATATTTACACCAAAATTATTAATTTATTATGCTTTATTATCATAGAGTGTTTAAATTTTTAATTTGAAAAAAAATAAAAGAATTTTTTTAACACTCAATTAACCCCCTCTTAATTAATTCACTTAGACCATAATTTGGTATCAAAGATATTTTTTTTTAAATTTTTCAATTTTATATATTGAAAGAGATCATGACTCTCAATAAGACAACTTTTTATTTTAATTTGATCTATTTTTTATCATAGATTCTCTATGAAAGGAGATTATGCTTCAAATAGACCTCCATACATTAATTGATGAACTATTATCTATTGATAATTAAAATGAAAATATATCTTGAGAGAATGGTTTTTAATATCTTTATATAAATATAAGATAAATATAAAAAAACCAAAATCTCCCAAATCTAATAGGATTGATACTAAAAAATCCACTTATGAATATAAGTATAAATATATAAATCTCTTACACTCTAATTTGGGTGAGGGAAAGTTTAATAGAATTTTTTCATGTGATAATGTTGGTCAAATATGGGTTACACTTTTTTTGTTTCATAAAGGTATGAAATATGATAATAAAATTTATAAAAATAATTCAATAATTAAATATGAAATTTTTCTGAATTAATTTCTAAAATTTATCTCAGGTTCAATGAAATGTTCAATAAAATTCATGATATTTGATTAAAAATATAAGATAATGATAAAGTGATGAGAATCATCCAATGTCTACCAGATCTATGTATATGAACTTCTATGTCACAACCTGACCCACTAGGGTCTGAACTGCGACTACCCTAAACCCACCTCTAATAGGCCATGGTTGGCGACCAGCGTTGAGTAGGTATATCTCTGACATGGGATTCATTAACTTAATGTAACTATATGAATGCACACATATCCTAGTCCATAGAATTATGAAATGTAAAATAACTAAAATTAATGCATATATACATCTATGATCCCACAAACTGAGTATGATGGTAAAGTAATGAAAGTGAAAAAGGGTCCAAATACAAGTCTATCCAAAAAACTATAGAGAGTCCAACCTACTTTATTGGGGAGGAATGTGATTAAATTAAAGCTCTTGTAAACACATCATCCTACCAATCTATGCTCCACATGCTCCATATCATCCCAAGACACCATCAAGTAAGAATTCATCTACATAAGACATGACACATATGGGAAGAGCCCATGCAATTGTGGGTATAACAATACCCAGTAAGACACCCTGAAAATACTAAACATGAAGCATCAAGAATAGTCAACTCATAAAAATGATGTAGAAAACAATGGATAATAAGAAGAACCTATAAATACTTAGAAAAGACATTACACCACCAGGTCATCACAACTAATTGCTAACCACATGATTCTTCTTGAAGTAGTGCTCATTCTTGGAGAATCCACTCCACAAGACATTTCATCAATGGAGACACTCATCCAAGAGGTTAATATAATTTATACCTACCCTATAATGCTCATTGGTATCATAATACCTTGATACTCAGATAGAGGGTCACACCCAGGACCATTGGGGGCACCAAAAACCCAATCTGGATCAATCTGCTACGTAGGGGATCATACACCAATGATACTGTGAACTCTACTGATACAACCTTATAGATGGGGGATAAAATCCCTTCTCAAGTATGTTATGACAATTACACAAACCACACCTAGGGTATAAAAAGGATATAGGATCACACAATAGTCTCATGGAGGGACACCACGAACTCTATCTGAGACTCATCCTCTAGAGGTGATCACAATCTTGGGATGTGGACATAATTCTGCACTACTTCCTTGAGGTAAAATGGAACAAGGGAACACACCCAACTGATAATAGTACATACTGAAGAAATAAAGGGATACAAAGACCCCCACAAGGGATACACGGTGTGTACTGGGTGTACACAACATTTACAACCAACCCCTGGTCTACTCATGTGGTGCTTCCACTCATGACATGTAAATCTCCATATACATGACATATAGAGATCACCTGACACATTTCCCATGTTGTCTTCCCATTCCAGTGTATTTTTGGTTGTGCCCATGTATAACTGGTTGTTCCCATTTACTTAGCCTACTAGTGTCCATGTATCCTTTGAGATACATGCTGAGTCTTCAATAACATGTCACATAGCGTGTGATCTTTTTCTCCTCCATGGAAACCCTAGCACTACACACAGGGCCCCGCATAGTGTGTGATCCCAGATAACATGTCGTGTAACATGGGATTTCATATATCCTATGCCTGGTTAAAATGTCACCTATATCTTCCGCCTCCACCTTCAATCACACCCAGGAACTTCAGATATGGGGATTATCGGCCATGTTTTCATCCACTCTCTATATTCCAGCCACTAAAACGAATCGAGAACCATCCTCTATTGTTCATATCATCATGTTTCACTTGTGAAAAAAATACGAACACTCCATTCTCATTTCTCCTTGAATCACCCTCTATCTTCATTAATCCTAAAATTTAAACTGACATCACAAGTTGTACCCATGGTATTGATCTTTTACGTCCAAGAATGGTCACATAATGAACAATTAGCAGGTAATCATTGAACCATGGTCTGAAGGAAATATCCACAATGAAAACTCTATGAAACGTGGGATAAATCCATAAGACACGTGATTTGAGGAATGAACCTTATCCTTTGTTTGTTTGGTCTCAATCTATTTTTGTAGAATTGATAAAAGAAGAGGGATAAATAAACAAAGAACAATAAAATAAATACATGAATTTATATCGACCATTGATGAACGAATAAATTCATGTTCATGGAATTGATATACGTTTGACTGGGATAAAATAATGGGATGAAAATCACAAATAAACATCCTACCTAGTTTGGATCGATCACTGACAAAGAACACTCATGCATTATCATCACTGGTGAGATCCAAAGACTCTAATGGTGTAATGATCCTTATTCCCGATCTGATTTGGTGTCATCTTCTAATAATTATCTCCAATGGTCTTCTAGGTCTCAAGGGTTTATCATCCAACACTAAGACAAATCTATAACCATATATTTATAGAATATATCTGTATCCTCGTCAAAACAAATAAAATAAATAAATACCTTTATTTTTTTATTCATTTTTTCCCATGATAACTTTTTTACAAATTCCTCACACTGAAAAGGGTTATATTGTGCCTAGGATAAATCCAAAATTATGAACTCAACAGTTCCCTCTAATTTCTGATTCAAGCCCCTGTTTGGGATTTATTCCCCTTTTTCAGGAAAACTATGTGCACGTGATATTAATATATTTAATATATTTAAATCATTTATTATAGGCTCACTAGGACTCAGAATATCACATTATTTTAGCGCATCACTAAATAAATAATCCATATAATATTCAAAAAATAATACATGGAACATCAGAGTCGTTACATTTTATCTCCATTCAAGAGACATGTGATATAAGAAAACTACCAGTGAAGGATATTTTTGGAAAACTAATTATGTATGAGTAAGAATTTAAGGTGAATAATGAATATGACAAACCAAAAATAAATTTATTATATTTCAAAAAAAAATAGTAGTGGGTTATAGAAAAGAATAAATGAAAATAGCTGAAGTGAGGATAAGTCAACTTATGATTTTGATATCGAGATGGATAATATAGAAAGAAGTTTTATGAAATTCAATAGAATGAAGATATTATTACAAAAATAAAACTATTGAGGATGGTGTGAAAAAAGAGTAAGTT
Source organism: Viscum album (assembly GCA_963277665.1). Lineage (NCBI taxonomy): Eukaryota > Viridiplantae > Streptophyta > Magnoliopsida > Santalales > Viscaceae > Viscum > Viscum album. The sequence continues at coordinate 265,289,054 of OY728155.1, read as the reverse complement.
GGAATAAGGAAAACCAATCGGGATATGTGACTTGTTATGAGTGAAAGAGAAAAGGGGATATCAATGATAAATGTACGGAATTGATTTACAAGAATAGAAATGATGATATGTGCATAATAACCAATAAATCTATGAAGTCATCCTCTAGTTCCTCTAAATACAATTTCAATAAATATGATTCAAGCATGGAAGACAATAATTATTAGGATAATATGTGTTTTATGGAAAACACAACTGAGGAATCATGCTTAATGACTACCCATAAACAATTATGGTATTTAAATATTGAATGTTATTGTAATGTTACTTGAGACTACTTAATATTTAAAAATCATAAAAAGTTGGATGGTCGACATATCACATTTGGTGACAATACTGAAGGGAAAATAATTGGAATTTTTCAAATTAGTAAATCTATTTCTATTTTAATTTCTAATTTTTTGTATATTGATGAATTAAAATACAATTTTATTATCATATAAAAATAATTGTATGGTGGTTACCATGTTATGTTATATAATAAGGCCCTTAAAATCTATGATTATAATAATTATTTAGTTTTTACTACTCTACACAATGATAATTTTTATATAATTGATTTAGATTCATAATTTTTATATAATATTTCTTATTTAAGTGCCTTTTATAAAGAGTGTTTGTTGCGGAATAGGAGACTATGACACTAAAATAATCAATCATATCAAAAACTAATAACGGGAGGATTATATATGGATCATCCTTAAACTACAAATCTTTAAAGGTAATGTATGTAATTCCCATTAAAATGGAAACCAAATAAAACTTCTTTAAAACTAGAGAAAAATGTTTCAACATATCAATGCCAAGAGTTAGTTGGAAAGGATTTTTTGGACCATCTATAGTTTCTATCATATATAGGAAGAAATATTACTATGTTATTTTGGATAAATTTTATAGATTTACTAGATTATTTTATTTCTAAAAAAATAAATATTTCTAATATTTTACAAAATATACAGAAAATTTAGAAAAACGAAGTGAAAATTCCATTTAAAATTGATGAGTGGTCATGACTGTGTTTTTGAAAATAAATAAATTGAAACTTTTTACTTATAATATGGTTATAATAACAAATTCACTATTCCTTAGAATCCCCAACAAAATAGAGTGGTTAAATGATGGAATATGCTTCTTTAAGATATAATCTAGACCATGCCCAATGAGTAGGAGTTACTAGTTTTTTTTTCAAGAGTTATTCATATATATTGTTATGACATCAATAGGGTTCCTATAAAAACTTTCTTAAGGGAAACCATATTTGAGTAATGGAATGGATAAAAAACAATGGTCCATTACATTAGAGGTTTTTTTTATAATGTCTTTATTCTCAACAAAAAAGAGAGTCCAGTTGAATTTTCAGCCAAAATCGATGAATAAATTATTATTTCTTATTTGACCTATAATAAATTGTATATGGTTTTTAGTAATAAAAGTAATGTTTTGAATTAATGATTATATTTCATGTTTGATAAAATAGATCAATATGCACCTAAAACTCCTATAAAAACCTTTAGAGTGATTTTTATAACTATAATTTCAATACACAATTCAATTTAAGTGATTTATCTATTGAACACATTATATGATTACCAAAAAATTCACCCAGTATTGAGGAATTAAATGAACCAGAACATGGGGATGAAATGGTAATAGAAATTACTTCTCTCTTGAGGTCTATTAGAATAAATAGAGACTTTCCAAGAGATTCTATTGTTGGAGATATAAATAGAGGTACTCAGACTAGAATTTCTCCTAGAAACCATGTTTAACATTAGTCCTTATTATCATATATTGAATATAAAAAACTTTAAGGAAGAAATAAATGATAAATTTTGGGTTATATATATGAAAGAATAGTAAAATTATATTGATGGAAACAAATTATACAAACTTTTGGAAAGAACTAAAGACTACCTAATCATCGACATTAAATTGGTTTTTAGAAATACATTTGATTAATCAGTAAAAATAGTTATAAATAATGATAGACTGGTTGTGTAAGGTTATATTCAATAAGAAGGGATTCATTATGAAGAAACATTTACACCTTTATCTATACATGAGGCATTCATAATACTTCTTTCCTATAAAGATCATTTGAATTAAAAAATCTATCAAATTCATGTCAGTAATTCATTTAATAACAATTATATTGTTTAGGATGTTTTGGTTGAACAAATCACCATATTTCAAAACCCTTATTTTACAAATTTTATTTCTAAATATTATAAAGAACTTTATGGTTTGAAACAAGATCTTGGATCTTGGAATTATAGGCTCAATTTTTTATTGTTTTCTAATGGTTTTTCAAAATGGGTAATTGATCCATCCTTATTAATAAAAAGGATTTCCAAATATGTTTTAGTAGTTACAACATATGTTGATGATATTATTTTAGGATCGTCCAAAAACTTATGTGTATAGAATATTTAAATATAAAGGGAAATGAAGTTTAAATTATTTTAATGGGTAAGTTAATATTAATCATTGGTTTTTATATTTTATAAAATAATAATGTAATTATTTTAAATCAATATAAATTAAAAAGGATCTTTCAAAATGTTTTGGTATGGGTAGAAAAAAGGAAGTGATACTCCCATGAGTATATCCTATTAGAAGTATTTGGATGATACTAGGAAGTTATTTAATCAAACCACTTACATATTTATGATTGGATTTTTACTTTACATAACTACAATCGGATTCAATATTATGCATTATGTGTGAGATTATGCATGTTTTCAATCAAACTATAGGTAATCTCATTTGAATGCTATAAAAATTATTTTCAAATAGATGATGATTGTAATTTATTTTGGAATTTTTTAATATTGAATAAATACCTTTTAATTAGTTAGTTATTTAGATGTAGATTTTGGTAGTTGTATGTTAGATAGGAAGTGCACCTCTATAATGCATCAAATTTTGGGAAATTTTGGAGTATCGTGTTTTATTAAAATTTTGAATTATATTGCATTATACTATACTAAACTAGAATAAATAGCTACACGTAGTTACTGTACACAAATTTTGTGGATGAATCACACAATTCTATATTATGAATATCAATTTAGACATGTCCCTATAAACTATGATAAAAAAAATTACTATTAAAATTTATACCAATCTTGTATCTCATTCAATAAAAATACACATTGATAAAAGATATCACCTTTTGGAAGATCCTTTTATAAAGGATGATATAACTCATCAATTCATTGGAACTAAAAAACATCTTACTGAAATTTTTAAAATCCATTTAATATTGAGAGATTAAGTTATTTCAAACATGAGCTTGGTATGATAAATCATTCTTCATCTCTTATTACCTCAATAATTTTTGAATATGATAGATTTAAGTCCTAATTAATGTGATATATTGATATTTATACCATTTGTATGATATTATTTTTATGATATCATTATGATGTTACAATTCCAGTTCCCTTGTTGGGTGTTATCATTTTGGTTCTACTATTCAACTACTATCATTCTAGACCTACCATTTGGTGTTATCATTTTAGTGATATCATGAAAGTGATAGTGTGATTGTGTTACAGTGAAATCTTGATACCATGGACCATCTTCCTTGACTTTCTCTAACATAACTAATTTATTTATTCAATTATTATATTTTTTTTATTTTAATTAAAATCCCATTTATATTAAAAACTAATTTGTTCCCAAGATGATCAAAATCCCTATTTATAATCTGAATAAAAACTATTCTCTCATGATTCTTTCAAACTTCCTCTCCATTTATCTCTTGATCATAACCTACACTCTTCAATCCTTTAAATATCTACTACTACGGTGAATAAAAAAATATCTATATTCTAGTTCTCCTAATGAACCTAGACCATGTAAGAAATTGAATAGAGGATCTATTTAACCTATCATTCTGTATAATATCCTCATATTGTATTGTGGAGTTATTTATAAAACTAAATGGATGATTCTTGGTTGGAAACTAGTATATCACTTGAGTAGAGAGTAGTTTAAGAATAAATCTAGGAAACATGGTTATCTAAGGGATCAAACTCTTTATCCTTGACTGGTTCATGATTTTTATGTTCATGTTAATTATTAATTTAGGGAAGAGAATGATTTCATATGGCCTTTAGTTGATTTATATAAGATAGGTTTATCATTGAAGCATTGAGATAATTCTCGAGAGTTCTCCACAGTGGAATTTATGAAGATTATCATGGATCCTACCCTATTGGCCATTCAAAGTTTTTTATTGAGGAATACCATCTAGAGATTATTGGAGATGCTAACCAAAGATGATCAGTTGTTACACTACTTTATGGTGAATGATAATTTATTTTTATGTTCTTCTAGTACATGATATGTACCTAAAAGTGAGTCATTACTATTTTGATGTTCAAGGATTTTTTATTTTTATACATTATGAAGAATATTACTATAGTAAATCTTTGTAGATTTCATATTGTTCAGATGATGGAATTCTGTAAACCGTTCTATAAATAAAATTCAATATAATATTGTAACACCCCTAGTTTTTATGAACATTTTATTTGAATAAATTAAATTTATCTGATGGATTTCATTTCAGGCTATGGCATGTTAAGATTACACTACACACAACACCAGGTTTAACTTTAATTATACACAATACAGAGTTTCGACAAAATAAAATTTTATTATTATAATTTTTTAAAAAAGAAAGTTATAACCTAGATATTAATCTTAGTAATATGAATATTAATAACTAATTTTTAAATTTAATGGTTTTATATAAATAAATCATAATCAGAATGAAATATATAATTTTTGATAAATTCTTTATATGTTTTTAAAATACTATTTTCTTAAAAGAATTGTTTTTACTATGTCCTTATGTGAACAGTAATAAAATTTATTTGGTAAAATTTATTTCCTAAAATAAATATTGTTTTTTAATTCACAATTTTAAAATTATCTTAGGTGTAATTTTATGATTTTTCTAAAAATTTTTGCTTTTTTATGAATAGTGAAAATACTAAATTTTAATTGAAAACTACATTTTCATCTAATATATTTATATAGTTAAATTATATTATAAATTGGTTTTAAATTATAATTAGTTAAATTATACATCAATAAATATTTTTTTGGTCACTGTAATCAATTTCATTTTGAAATTGTATATAAAAACATTTTTGGCTTTTTAACTTTTCCACATTAGAAACTTATTGTCTCGTCCTGTCTGCGGGATTAAATTTTAAATTAATTTCTACCACTTCTTTGAATTGGATTTAAAAAAATGGAATCCATATTTAGAATTAGAATAATTTATATTTTCTAATGTGTCTATTTTAATTTTTGACCAATGTGATTAGTGAAAAACATTAAAATTAATCACCGTGAATAAGAGAAAAACGTGTTTACTATGGGACTAAACATTAAACCTAAGGGTAAAAATGACCTAAAAAAATTCAACATACATTTTATATCTATATTTAGATCTTATAATTTTCAACTTTAGAATTTGATCTATTTTTTATAGTTTTTTCATATGAAAATTGTGGGTTTAATTCTCTCTTTTAAAAATTTACATGTTTTCCACTCACCTCCCTTATAAAAGACCACCCTTTCTTCCCCTACCTTCACACTTATAAAGGATTTTTTTCTCATCCCAGACCTATAAAAATATCTTCCTAACTTCCCTTTCATCATCCTAGAATCCTTATTTTGTCATAAATCCAACCAAGGGATTCCTTTTGTACAAACCAAAATGATATACTCAAATAATAGGTAACGTTCATCAACAAACATTTTTTTTTATTTCTTCCTCAAACCCCTTTAATTATTTTTATATCATGATTAAATAATAAAAACAGTATCTTCAATATATTTGTGATTTTTTTATGTTAATGGGATGATCTAAAACTATACAGACTTCCATAAAATGGGTTACAAAATCATCATTTGTTTATACGGTGGATTACATCCTCATGAACCGATGTTGATCGTTTTTCCATTGCCACCTATCAAGGTTGGGAATTATAATGTAAATAATATTTATATATTATTTTTATTATTTTTATAACTTTTTTATGATTTTTTAATTTTTATATCACACATACCTTCATGCTTTCCATTTTTTGGGAATACGATAATGTCGTTCGTGTGTTTGGCGGACTACCGCCTCACGAAGCGGTATGATTCATTAAAACTTTACATTGAATGTGTTAATGATGGTTTTAATAACAATATGTGATATATATGATGTTAGAATTTTTCCTTAATGATAATATATCATATAATTTTCTTTCTTTCAATCCGACAAGAAAATAAAAACATCATTCATGCGTACGTACGGCCTATTGTCTCCATGAATGGTGTATTTCATTTCCAATTTCTATATTTTATAGGTTATTATTATTATATATATATATAATGAGTATATATGATATTTATATAATTTTTATCATTATAGATATTATGAAATCATGATTAAGGTAAGAGAACCAAAAATATAACGAATCAAAACATTTATAAAAAACAAAGTGGTTATTATTTGAAACGTAACTTTAACATGAAATTATTAAAATAAGAGTAATATAAAGCCATAAGTAAGTCATATATGGTATTATATATATGAATATTTTTATTTTATACGTTTATAATAAACTTGTATTTATTATATAGGATGTTTCAATGAGTACGATGGAAGTCAAGACTTAAGGCAAGGGATTTCTATATCACTTTTTACTTTTGGAAGACACATACTATATTCACAGCATCTTTATTATATGTGGTGTATATACTGACCATGAGTATATTTTATGATTATTGTATTTAATTTTATTTGTATTTACATATCCATTTGTCGATCTCTCTATCATGGGGTTTACAGTTCAAATTTTACCAAATCAATAATGGATTTCTGTCTCAATTTTCCTTCTTTGAGACGTATGTTATGTTGTGCCCATATATTCTTTCATGAGGTGTAAATAAAGCCCAATTAAAATATAATATCATTAATTTATTCATCCTAAGGATATTTTAAGTTTAATTTTATGTTATTCCTTCATGGGTCTTATGATTCAATGTTACCAAATCCATAAATATTTTATGTCACAATCTCATAATTTATTAGGATTGTTTATGATGAAGTCTAAAATGTTAAAATATCATCGTATACCTCTCAATATTTATCATGAATTTTATTATCTTATATTTATTAATGATATATTCAATTAATGGTACTATTTTTTTACTCCTTGGTACATAAGATGCTTAAGAAAATGTTTTTAAGAAAATCCAACTTTATCACTCTTTAGTCGGAAATCTCTATTCATTCAATAAAATATTTTCTAAAAAAGTTTTCCAAATGTTTTTAAATTATATTTTAAGATAATATTCAAGGAAATATATTTTAAAAATGTTTTATGTTTTAAAAATCATTTTTCAAAGCAGAAAGAATATTTTCTTCAAAAATTGTTTTAAATGATCGTTCAAAATTATTTTACATATAAGATGACATCTATTGGTGTTACTAATGCCTTACTATGAATATTATCTAAGGTTACCATTCATATTATTTATGTTAATGGTTTAATATTTTATGGCATGATGTTAATGAAATCTGTTTCTCTTCCACATGTTATATTCTTATGAAACCCTCTTCTTTTCAAATTTTATGCCATTATGAAATGAGTATGAAACCTATCTCATTACCATATGTTAATATATGATGAAATGTTTATGATACCCATTTCATTAAAGGGGTAATGACAATATGAATTTTTATGATATTGTGGCACATTTATGTATGATTTCATTATGAGATGGGTGGTACCTATATATCCCTCTAATGTAATGGGTAATGATTAATATCTCATGAGATACATATGACTGGAATGGGTAGTGAACTCAATTAAATGATACAGGGCTAGAATGGGAAGTGAACTTAGTTCAGTAATATAGGGCTGGAATTGGAAATGAACCTGATTCAGTAATACAGGGCTAGAATGGGGAGTCAACCCAATTCAGTAAAGGACTTTTTCCACTATGATAGTCTTTTCAGTGATCCTAGGCCAATATAAAATTATTTTCTATGCTAATTTGTATTCCTAAAATTCCATGTCTTATAAACTCATGGATCATGTTCTTTTAATTCCTTATGATTCATGTCTTATGAAATTCCAATCATTATTTCATGATTCAAGATTATGATCTTTGATATGTAGGGTATTCTTTTTAGTTGTTTTTCTCATGTTTGTATACACTTATTATCATTTTATTCTTATGTATATCCATTTTTTATCCTTATTAAGAATCTTATATCACCATTAATTATGTTTTCTTTCCTCATATTATGAATATATGTATTATGTATGATATGTCTAAGAATGGTGCTAGTTTTGAAGAACAAAGTGAGAGATGATGTAGCTCATCCATGATCCAATGTTTATTCTTCCATGTTTCCAATGACACTAAACCATTATGGTCCTCATGTATGTGTTTGTGTAATGTAACAAATATTCTGCAAAAATGATGTAATTTTTATGAATGTTAAGCCTAGGTAATTAAAGTTGGTATCATAGGATAGGTTTAGTTAACCTTTGGAAACTAAAATGAGAAAATCATAGTGATATCCTTAAGTATATACCTAAATACATGTCTAAGTATAAGTATAAGGATGAGTTAATGTATAGTAAAATGTCCTGGAATTTTGGTAAATGATAGAGAAAGTGGTTTCCTATCAATATGACCATATGTAGATGCTACAAGTGGATTTTTATCTCCCATAGATGTATATAGGGGTAACAAATTCGAAAAAAATGTATTGAGAAAGAATCGTTCGGGAAATGGTGCACAACAACGGGACTTGCTGCACACCAGGTTTGACAGTCCTAGGGGTATGCTTTGGAAATTCACAAACTCATTATAAACTATAATGAAGGATTTAAATAGAATATGTCTATGAATGAACTAGTATTAACATAATATGTAATATATTAGAGAAGGTTTCATAATTTAGGAATCCTATAATTGATTTTCAGGATTATGTTCTATCTCATTATAATTAATGTTTATTACTGTTGGGAAAAAATCATTCAAGGTAACATTAAAGCATTTTTGGGTTGATTTTGTTTGTTGACAAAGTAGGTTTCCTTGATAATTTGTGGAGTTCCAAATATATTTTTGATAGGCTGTGTTGACAATGATCCAAGACAAAAGAATGGATACTTTGGAGGTGGTAAAAAAATATTGTATATAAGGTGGTGTTGTTTCCCAGTGTTTTCCAAAAAAATTGGTCCAAAAATTGGAGAATGGAGAAAAGTATTTTTGGAAAATAAATTTGCACGTAAGTGTTAAGGAGGTTTAGAAATTTGCATGTAAGGATTTTTTTCAAGGTCATTACATCAAAATATGGAAAAGGAAATAAGTGTGCACAAGATATGGATTTGCGAAAAAGTTGAGTTTGTGTGAAAGAGACTTGCACTAATAAGACTTGTGTGCTTGATGATAAGTTGTGTGAGTTACACAAAGGGTTAGCAATTCCTGTAAATAGGCAGTTATCCCATCATTTGATCATGTTGAGCACTTAGAGAAAATCGGAGATCTGGATCGTGCAAGTAGGGAGTTGTCATACAGGTAGGGAGTTGCATGCAACAAGGGAGTTAAGCGCAAGAAGTGAGTTGCATGTAAGAAGGGATATGTGTTCAAGTAAGAAGTGGCACACAAGTTTTTTTTCCATGACGAAGGAAAAATTTGTGTGCAATTCATTAGAGGTGCGTGAAAGTCACCTTATGGTTGCATGAAAATTTTGAAGTTGCACAGTACATCTGTGGTAAAGCATAATTCATCAACTGGATGAAAGTGGAATTCAATGATACACTAAATGAGGTGTAAAACATATTGATTCAAGAAATCAAAGGAGGGTATTCTGAAGAAGCAGTGAGCGCACTTCAATTAAGAGAGTAGTGAGCTTTCAAATTGTGATTGGTTGTAAACCAGGTGGTATAGTGAGTCCGTTCCAAACTTTGTAAACATAAATTCACTTTTAGTGGATTTAGTACATTGACACATTTTCGTTATATTCTCCTTGGATGTATCCCAGTGAGGGTGAACCAAGTAAAATTTTTATGTCTCATGAATTTTTTACTTTATGTTCACACTTTTTTGTGGGAAAGAGAGAGAATAGAGTTTTGTTTAACAACAAAATAAGATTATAAGCGGTAGCTGTTTTAATATTTCATACCCTAATTCACCCCCCACCCCCTCAGGGTATTTGACCTAGTGGGACTAACAATTACTCTATGATTTTTGTTTTTATTCAATGGATAGAACATAAAGGAACCACAATAATGCTAAGTGTGATGGATAATGCAATGATTTTCTTCCTGAGAACCCAAATTTTATGAGAGATGTAATGAAAAATCTCATTGTTATGCTCACAAAACTTTCTCAATATACGAATCATACTGAAATTCCAAATGATAAAAGGTGGGAACAACATTTTTTTGAGTCCTTAATGAGAAAATTTACACATTATTTCATAGGGTCTTCAAATCCACTAGTTTCTTAACAATGGATCAGTACCACTGAAAAGATATTTTCTATTCTCCGGTGTTCGGAATATGAAAAATTAATTTTGGATGTCTACTATTTGAAAGGTGAATTAGATCAATGGTGGAATCTTATCAAGAATACGAGGAAACATGATTAAAATGACTTCATAAATTATGACAAGTTCAAGAACTTATTTTTCTATAAATAATTTCCTCGTATTCTTTGTAAAAATATGGATAAGGACTTCCACGAGTTAAAGAAAAGAGATGTTTAATCCTTTGGTACCTAAGCGGATAATTTTACAAGATATTCAAGGTACGCTTTTGGAATTATCATCTCGCCTAAAAGTAAGTTTGATCGATTTTTCAGTGGCTTAAATCTAAGTCTTCTTAGGGAATTTTCCATAAGATACTTTAGTAGTTATGAAGATATTTTTCAATGTGATATCAAGGTGGAAATGGAGGTTTGAGTTACACATTAATCTCTTAGTTTTTATAAGAAATGGAAGATAGAGTTCAAAGAAAAATCTAAAAACCATGGAGATAAGAAGATTTTTTTTCCCTTTTTTCTCAAGGTGTGAAAAGAAATATGGAGGAAATTTCATTAGGGGGGCTGGTAAATGTTTTATGTGTGTAAGAGAAGGTCACCAAGAAATTGATTGTTAATGTGATTGTGATAAGTTGTATAAATATTCTAATAGAGTGAAAGATACACAGAATGCACCTCCCCCACTTCAGTACTTCAAGTGTTTGGAGAATGGGAATTATGTTAACCAATGCCCAAACCCGAGGGTTAATGATGTTGATCGATGTCAGCAAACTCTTAAGTCGAGGGACAAGGAAAAATCTCATTTGATCACTATTTATAATGAGGGGTGCGATAATTAAATGGTGAAAGGTACACTTACCATCCACTATAGAACTGCTAATGTATTATTTGACTCTAGATCTATACATTCTTTCATATCTAAAGAATTTTATAAGGGTATAAAAATTCCACCCAAATGATTAGATGTGGAATTATTAGTGAAAACCACTAATGGTACGATGGTAACATATCATGTCTATGATTTCTCTTCAGTTGAGGTTGGTGGGAATTTTCTTCCCACAAATATTTTCATTCTTCCTCTGGTTGAATTTGATATCATCCTAGTCATGGGTTATATTTCTATTCATAAATCCCATATAAATTTTCAAGTAAGGTATGTTATGTTTGATATTCCAAACCAACCTATGATCATATATCAATGTGATGATATGTATTTACTTCCAATGGAGATTACATCTAGTGTATGGGTCTTAATTTCTATTCAGAAGGGTTGTTTATCTCAAATGGTTGGGGAGAAACTTGACATCGATGATATGATTATTGTTCATAAATTTTTTGATATCTTTCCAAAGGAGTTTCCTAGAATTATACCAAAACTTGAAGTTGATTTATTAATAGAAATCATAACTGGTGCCACACTAATTTCAAAGAATCTCTATAGAATGGCCCTGATTGAGTTTCATGAATTGAAGAAGAAACTCAAGAAAACTTTTACAAGGGATTCGTTCATCCAAGTGTGTCACCTTGGGGTGCACTTTTTCTTTTTTTGAAAAATAAAGATAAATCAATTTGACATTTCATTGGTTATCAGGATCTTAAAAAGATAAAAATTAAGAATAAGTATCTTATTCTCTGTATTTATGACTTATTTGATCAACTACGCAGATCCCAATACTTTTCTAAGATTGACCTTCAATCTGGTCATCATCAATTAGGGGTTAATAAGGATGATATACCCAATAATTCATTATGTACAAGGTTTGGAAACTATGAATATATAGTGATTCAATTTTTTCTTACTAATTCCCATTCTATCTTCATAGACTTAATGAATAGAGCCTTTAGTGATTAGATTGATCAGTTTGTGGTTGTCTTTATAAATGATATTCTTATTCATTCAAAGTGAAAGTAAGAGAATGAAGACCACTTGAGAATTATACTAAAGACCATATGGAAATAAAAACTATATGAGACATTTATAATGTGTAAATTTTTGCTACAAAAGGTTTAATTTTTAGGTCACATAATCTCAAGAGAGGTTATATCAGTACATCCATCAAATACAGAAGCTATTTAATGTTGGACTAAACTAACCATGGTAACTGAGATCCATAGTTTTCTTGGTTTATCTGGATATTATAGATGGTTTTTGGAGAATTTATCATAAATATATAATCCTCTGACTAAGTTAACTTGTAAGGGATCCAAGTTCCTCTTGACATATGAATGTGAGGAAATTTTCAAGGAACTAAAAGGAAGGTTAGTTAGTGTGCATGTACTTATATTACACTGTAGTGGAGAAGGGTTTGTAATCTTTAGTGGTGTATCCAAGAAGGTATTGAGATGTGTTATTATACATAATGACATGATTATATCCTATTAATCACAATAATTGAAGGTTCGTGATAAAAATTACCCAACTCATGATTTGGAGTAAGCCATGGTAATTTTTTCATTATGGAGGCATTATCTTTATGGAGAAAAGTGTGATATATATACTGATCCTAAAAATTTAAAATATATATTCACACAAAAGAAGTTGAACATTATCCTAAGAAGATGGTTAGATATAATTAAAGATTATGACTGCTTAATACATTACTATCCTAGGAAATCGAACAAGGTGGATGGTGCTTTGAGTGGAAAGGATCATTCAAGATAATTTATGATTAAGATCACCAAAGATCTAATATTTATGGATTTGAAAAGTATGTATATATAAATGCTGATGTAAGGGGAAAATATTATCTTTATCAATTGAATTTTCATCCATCTATCTATGTGAATATTTAAGAGGCACATAAGGAATATTTAGAGCTCCAAAATAAGATCACCAATATTCCTGAGTTTATCCTTCATCATGATGGAATGATAAAGTTCATAAACTGTGTATGTGTTCCTTCCATAGTAGACTTAAATAAGGAGTTTTTAGAGAAAACTCATAGTTTTTCATTCTCTATTCATCCAGAAAGTATAAAGATGTATATATATTTGAAAGAATTATTATGGTGTGATGGAATGAAGAGAGATATTGTAGAGTTTATATTTTGGTGCTTGGTTTTTCAATAATTTAAGGGTGAAAGAAAAAATTATAAGGGTATGTTGCATCCATTAACAATACAAGAATGGAAATGGGAGAACATCACCAAGGATTTTGTTGTTGGACACCCCAAAGTATCTAAAGAACATAATGCAATATGGGTGGTAGTTTATTACCTTACTAAGTTAGCACACATCATAATTAACAAAGAATACTTCTCTCTAAATCATATTCCTAGGATATACATTATAGAAGTGGTAAGGTTACATGGAGTACCACATTCCATTGTATCTAATCAAGATCTGAGTTTCACCACAAAATTTTGGTGATGTCTTCAAAAAGATCTTGATACAGAATTGATTTTCAACACTGATTATCATCCTCATATGGATGGTCAGTCTGATATGATTATTCAAACCCTAGAAGATATGATGCGATATTTTTTTTTTGGATTTGAAATTTGGTTGGTATCAACACATTCCTCTAGTTGAGTTCTCTTACAAAAACATATTTCAATCAATCATTGAGATGGATCCTTATGAAACCCTCTATGGAAAGAAATATAGAGCTCCAATGTGCTGGAATGAAGTTAGAGAAATATAGTTATTGGGAACTAATATAGTTAAAGAAATGGTTTATAAGGTTAGATCCATTCAGAAGAATATTAAGGTAGCTCAAAGTCATCAGAAATGTTATGCTGATAATTGTTGGTGTGATCTAGAATTTGAAGTTGGTGATAAGGTGTTTCTAAGAATTTCTCCATGGGAGAAGGTTATTATATTTTGGAAGAAATGGAAACTAATGTCAAGGTATATTCATCCCTTTGAAAGTATTGATCATATAGGAATGTTATTCTATCACTTGGAGCTTCCACCAAACCTCTCTCAAGTCCATGATGTGTTCCATGTATCTCTCCCAGGGAAGTACATACGTGACACTTCACATGTACTGAACTCATATTTCATACCGCTAGAGCAAGATCTTTCTCGTGTTAAACAACCAGTGGAGATTATGGATCATACAAAGAATGTTCTAAGAAACTAGACCACTCACTTATTCAAATTCTTATGGAGACACATCCGGTTAGAGGAAGTTATGTGGGAACTTGAGGATATGACGAGGTAGAATTATCCTAATTTGTTTATATTAGAGTGATGAATTTCAAGGGATAAATTCATTTGAAGGGGGGTAGAATGTAACACCTTGATTTTTTATTAAATTTTTTCAAATAAATTAAAATTATAAAATTTCTTATGCTTCATGCTACACCAATTTAGTCTTGCGCTATAGGAAACACTAATTTTAACTTGCGTTACACGCAACACAAAGTTTCTACAAAACAACATTTTATTATTATAATTATTTAAACAAGAAAGTTATAACATAGCTGTTAAACTTAGTAATATGAATAGTAATAACTAATTTTTAAATATAATGGTTGTATATAAAGAAATTAAATTCATAATGAAATATATAATTTTCAGTAAAGTCTTTATATGTTTTGAAAATACTATTTTCTTAAAAGAACTATTTTTACTATGTCCTCCTATGAAAAATAATAAAATTAATTTTTCAAAATTTTATAAAATTAATTTGATAAAATAAAATTTATTTTTTTATTCAAAATTTTAAAATTATATTAGGGTTAATTTTTTGTATTTTTCTAAAAAGATTCATTTTTTGATGAATAGTGAAAAATACTGAATTTTAATTAAAAACCGCCTATTAGACTAATTTTTTATATAGTTAATTTATATTATAAATTGTTTTTTAAGTATAATTGGTTAAATTATACATCAATAAATCTAATTTAGTTCATTAGAATCAATTTCACATTGAAATTGGATATAAAAACGTTTCAAACTTTTGAACTTTTTCACATTAAAAACATGTTGTCTCATCCCATCGGTGGGATTAAATATTAAATTAATTTCTACCAATTATGTGAATTTAATTTGTAAAAATTGATTCCATATTTTTAATCATAAAAATTTATAATTTGTAATAAGTATAACTTAATTTTTTACCAAAGTTATTAGTGAAAATATTTAAAATTAATCATGGTGATTAAAAGAAAAACGATATTACTAAGTGACTAAACATTAAACGTAAGGGAAAAATAACCTATAAACATTTCCAAAACCTATTTTATGGTTATATTTTAATATGATGATATAATTTGAGACATTTTTTACCCTTTTTCCATTTGAAAAATGTGGTTGGAATTCTCTCTTTCAAAAATTTACAAGTTTTCCACTCACCTCCCTTATAAAAGACCACCCCTCTTCCCCTCTTATCACACATATAAAACGATTTTTCTTAGACAATAAATTTAAAAATATCTTCCTAACTTTCCTACCCTATTCATAGTATCCTCAATTGGGGAATAAATTAAACCAACAGAGTTGTTTGGTACAAACCAAAAGAAGATACCCGAAGAAGAGGCAAAGTTCATCAACGAACGTTTTTGTTTTATTTCTTGTTCAAAACACTTTAATTATGTTTTTATCATGATTATATATTAATATAATTATATTAAGTATAATTAGATGATTTTATGTTAGGTTTATTACAAAAAACTACACACACTTTTATCAAATGGGTTACAAAATCATTGTTCGTGTGTACGGTGACTACCGCCTCGCAAACCGATGTTGTTCGTTTTTCCATTACCACCCATCAAGGTTGGTAATAATGATATAGATAATATTTATATGTTATATTTATGATATTTATGATGTTATTATGATTCTTTAATTGTTACATCACACATAACTTCATACTTTCTATTTTGTGGGAATACGATGACGTCGTTCGTGTGTATGGCGAACTACCATCTCGTGAAGTGATGTGATTCGTTCACGCTTTACATGGAATTTATTAAGAATGATTTTATTAAACATATTTGATATATATTACATAAATATTATTCTATAATGATAATATATTGCATAATTTTATTTATTTTAATCTGAAAATAAAATGAAAACAACGTTCATTCGTGCGTACGACCCACCGTCTCCATGAACGGTGTGTTTCATTTACTATTTCTACCTTTTATAGATTATTATAAAT
Source organism: Viscum album (assembly GCA_963277665.1). Taxonomy (NCBI): domain Eukaryota; kingdom Viridiplantae; phylum Streptophyta; class Magnoliopsida; order Santalales; family Viscaceae; genus Viscum; species Viscum album. The sequence goes on along the minus strand of OY728155.1, from coordinate 265,272,322 downwards.
ACATATATATACTTAGTATGTGTGATATTTATATATTTTTTATCATTATAAATATTATTAAATCATGATTAAGGTAAGATAATCAAAAATATAACGAATCAAAACATTTATGCAAAACAAAGCGGATATTACCCGAAACGTAACTTTAACATATATTTGTTAAAATAAAAGTAATATAAATTCATAAGTAAATAATATGTGGTATTATATATATTAATATGGTTATTTTATATATTTCTAATAATCTTGTATTTATTATAAATTAAGTTTAAATGAGTACGACAGAAGTTGGGACATAAGGTAATAGATTTTTGTCTCACTTTTTACTTTTGTGAAACACATGCTACATTCATCACCTATTTATTATATTTGATGTCTATAAAACACATGAATTTATTTTATGATTTTTATCCTTATATTTATTAGTATTTACTTATCTGTTTTAGGATCTCTCTTTCATGGGGTATACGATTCAAAAGTTGCCAAATCAGTAATGTATTTTTGTCTCAATTTGCCTTCTTTGACAGGTACGTTATGTTGTGAACCTATTTTATTTCACGAAGTGTACATAAATAACCATTAAAATATAATATCATGGATTTATTTATCATTGTGATATTTTAAGTATGATTTTATGTTATTCTTTCATGGGTCTTATGATTCAATGTTACCAATGTTGTAAAGATTTTATATCACAATCTCATCATTTATCGGTATTTTTATGATTAAGTCTCAAATGTTGAAATATCATGATATACCTATCAATATTTTTCATGAATATTATTATATTCTATTAATTGATTATAACTTCTTGTAATGGTGCCATATTTTAACTCGTTGGTACTTAAGATATTTAAGAAAATGTTTTTATGAAAATCTGACTTTATCACTCTCTTCGGTCAGAAATCTATGTTGTTTCTAAACAATGTTTTTTAAAATTGTTTTAAATATGTTTTTAATTGATAATTTAATATTATTTTCAATGAAATTTTTTTTTAAATGTTTTATGTTTTAAAAAGTGTTTAAAAATATTTTCAATGATTCTTTTATAAGTTTTCAAAGGTTATTTTCAAATAAAATGATTTAAATGATTTCCAAAGAATCCTTTATAAGTTTTAGAATTTTTTTAAAAGAAAAGGATTTTAATGATTTTAAAAGCTTCATTTATAGGTTTTTAAAGGTTATTTTAAAAGAAAAAGTTTTTCAAAAAATTTTATGTCTTAAAAAGATTTTTTCAAAGCGGAAAGGATATTTTCCTCAAAGAAATGTTTTAAATTATGTTTAAAAATTATTTTCCATATAAGATGACATATGTTGGTGTTACTAATACCTTACCAGGGATATGATATGAGGGTACTATTCATATTATTTCTTTTAATGGTTTATGTTTTGATGTCATGATGTTTATGAAACCTGTTTCTCTTCCATGGGTTATATTCTTATGAAACCTACTTCTTTTCAGGGGTTATTCCATGATGAAATGATTGAAAAACCTATATATTTCTCATAGGTTAAGATATGATGAAATTTTTATGATACCCAATTAATTTCATGGGTTATGATATGATTAATTTTTATATTCTTGTGGCACACATATGTATGATTTCATTATGAGATGGGTGAGACCTACATCTCCCACCAATGCATTGGGTAAAGACATATATCTAATGATATAGATAGGACTGGAATGGGGAGTGAACCCAATTCAATAATATAGGTCTGGAATAGAAAGTGAACTTATTATAGTAATTTAGGTTTGGAATGGGAAGTGAACTTAGTTCAGTAATACAGAGCTATAACGGGAAGTGAACCTGGTTCAATAAAGGACTTTATCCTCTATGATGGTATTGGAAGTAATCATTGACTAATATGAATTGATTTTATATTCTTCTATGTGTGTTATAAATTTTATGTATTATGCTCTCATAGATTATGTTCTTTAATTTCCTTACCATTATTGTCTTATAAACTACCAATAATTATGCCATGATTCAACATTAAGATCATTAATATGTAGCTTATGATTTTCAATTGTTATTATCTTGTTCTTATACCCTTATGCTCATGTTATGATTATGTATATCCCTTTTCTACCCTTACTGAGCATCTGAGATCACCTTTTCTTATGTTTCCTTTACTTGGGTTATGAAAATATTTATTATGTATGATATGTCTAAGAAGGGTTATAGTTGTGAATTACATAGTGGTAGATGATGGAACTCACCAATGAACTAGTGTTTATGTTCCCAAGTTTCTAAAAAGGTTAAACTGTTGTGGTCCACATGTTTATTCTTGTGGAATGTAATAAATATTCTGAAAAATTGATGTAATTTCAATGTATCTTAATCCTAGTTCATTATAAATATCCCAAGATGACCTCAAACATGATGGAATCTAGAGTAATGGTTTATATTGGATAATAATGGGTTATTCATTACGATGGATTATGTTTAAACTAAGACACCTTTATGAGGATGAAGTTGAATTAGAACCCTTAGATTAAATAGTGGGTTGTTTACATTGAATGGATATATAAAATTTCAAATCCTTTTAGAAACCTCACCATACCTAGAGATATTCTTAATCCCATTTTTAAAAAAAATGAGGTTATGTCATATTATTTAGAAGAATAATTGGTTGATTCAAATATTGATGTTGAGGAAGAATTAGTAGTCTTAGTAGTAGAATCTGGTTGTGATCCTAATATAGTGAGGAGTTATAGTGTATCTTATATACCTCCCAATTCTTCTCTTTCATTACCTTGTAAGGAAATATTTTTGGATGATTATGAGATCTTAAACATAGAGGTTTCATATGCATTTCACTTTTAGTATTCTGACTATGAATTTCTAATGGATGTAATTGTGATTAGATGATTATTTACATGATATTTATATATATGATAAAGATTAGGTGGCTAATACATTCATATATATCTATAATTTTGGAAGGACTGTTATTAGTGATTAGGAAAGTAACTACTAATTATATTATATAGTAATTGTATTTGGAAGCCTATTCAGATCAGATGAAGAGGATATAGTGACTAAGGGTGAGATATAACTTGGATCAGTAGTTCATGGCTTAGATTACTCAGATTAATAATATGATCATGGTGGGGGTGATAGAGGTAATCCATATGAATATGGTGTACCTACCATCTATTCTCTTTATAAGTATCCAAAGGGTTCATTAGTTGATAGGATTAATCATGCTAAGATGCTCTAGATTTATCCATCAGGTGTGCTGGATAGAATTGTAGATGAATTCGTAGGATCATTGTATGATGTGGGCAATAGTATAGATGTTTATGGCTAAGGATCTCCTTCTATCTATGCTAAACCATTACCTTGATATGAAAGGTCTTCACCTCATCCTCACTATATTTATTTCTCTCGAGCGGAGTTGGATACCTTTAAGGATGATATTATGTATGTTCTTCTTGAATTTCATGTAGATTATTCCTCCAAGGATAAGTCTCTTAAACAATATTACATATATTTGATAGTTTCTCTTGTTTTCTAATGTATCCTATCTAAGATGTCTCTAATGATTGGTAATTTGAAGGTATAGAATCATAATCTTGTTGATCATATTTATGTCATTCACACTTCTTTGGAGGATATTAAGTTCAACTTGACATGGATAGATATCACTATTATTGGAAAGTGTGAGTCTATTTTTAATAATTATGTTGTATACTCCTCATTATCTCCACCTCCTTTCATTCCTTTTACATTGGATTCTAACTTAGTTAGGATAATTGTTCATGAAGATTTGCAATATGCGTTGATGGATTCATCCCCTTCTCATCAAGAAAATATATGGTGGATAATGTGCCATGGCCCACATATTTATAAGCTTATTTTAGAATTTCTTAATGAGGATAGGGATTATAGGTTTGTGATTACCAAATATATCAATTATTATTTTCCTATGATTTCCCACAAAATTTTTCTTAATAAAAGTTTTTTGTTCTTCACTAAAAATATTGGAATTCCCCAGTCACCATGGCCTTCATTGAATAATTAGATCACTTGAATATTATATATCCTTTTTTGATGTTGTTTATAAATTAAAATAAGTAGTTATTTCATGTTATAGAGCATGGTGGTGGAGTGATTACTTAGTTTGTTGAGTTTATGGATCTTTATCTTGACACTACCAGGAGTATGGTGATTTCTCCTATTGTAGTGTCTATGAATGCATCAATTTCATTTCCTATTTCTACTATATTTTGGACCACATGCATTTAATTCATCCCCTTTAGTCTTACACCATTATAATTAATGAATCATATCATTTAAATGTACTCAAGTATTGTCTTTAGGACTCATGCAGCACCATCTTCTTCAACTCCTCCTCCTTAATCCTCTAAGGACAACACTCCACTTATTATGGATTCAAATTCAAACTTTGTTTGGTATATGAATGTGATGATTTATAATGTATTTTGATCATGTATACTTTTTAAAATTATATTAATATATATTCATTATTCTTATATTTTCATCTATGTTATCTACAATTGGGACATACTTTTCATTTTATGTTCCTCATTCCATTTATATCTTTTTTATAATCCCAATAGTGGGAGAAAAAATATGTGGCGTATATTTTTTAAGGATTTATGAGAATTTTTTGAAATATTTAGTGGTTGATTACTTCTTATTCATAAAGAGATACTGAGTGGAACATTATTCATATTTTTTACCTAATATAATTATACTTTATAAATCATTAAAACTACTATTTTGAATTTACTTTCAACCATAATTTGTGATCATCAAAAGGGGTACATTGTTGGATCAATCTAGAAATTATTTGTTTTAATGCCAAAAAATCACTCTTACTTTAGCACAAAAATTTTATATACTTTATTATAGAACATTATAATTATAGGTTTTACATGAATTTATCTAAGTACAAGATACTATCATGATTTTACTCTTGTTACCATCACAATTATTTTTCTACCATAAGAAGACCTATACTTCCATTGAATAAGATCTACAACCATCAGAAGACTTTTTCTTCTATATAAATACTTATAATTACTACATTTTACTTATGATACTTTCAATATAGTTCTTTATTTGTATCAAGGATCTTCTACTAAGAAATGAGATCTGCTGCCATGAAGCATGACTAGAGACCATGAAGGAATATCTACTTTTGATGATGTATTTTCATTTATTGAGATATCTTCTTCTATGAGATGTTTTGTTTCCTTTCTAGACTTCAACCTCTATAAAGTTATCTTCTTTGTTTCCAAATTTTGAATAAATTTAAATTAAATTCCAATAGTTAGTTTTTCAAATTTAATAAAAGTCAAACATTTTCTCTATACAAGGATTTAGGAATGATTATTCTTAAATTAATACTCTAGATAAATGAAGACAAAGTTATCCTTTACATGATTTCCATATCTATATGTGGATTTAATTAATTCATATCATACAATGGATAATTTGAGATTTGAAAAATTATAAATATGAAGAATCACTCATGAAAAATAGTCAGTAATTTGCTTTGTGTATTTTTTAGTTGGTGAGATATATGGAGGTTCATTATAAAGTGTAAAGTTGTAACTACTAAAAGAAAGAGGATTGTCATTTTCTTTATAAGGCACACTATTTTTCATTTTAAAATTAAAACCCTATAAAATCTTAGTGAATATCATTTGAAGTTACAACAAGGAATTATTTATAGATAATCTAATAGAAGAATAATATTATTGTTGATAATATCAATATTGATCAAAGAAATAGATCTTTATAACATATCAATATTCATTATTTATTCTTCTCTATTGTTATTTACATTCAATTTTTGCATGATTTACTTTTTTTATATTTCACGTTCAATATAATTTACTACATTAGAGAGTAATTTGATAAAATTTTATCATATAATTTACATCTTTAATTCATTAGATAATAGTATAAGTGGATGGTTTCAGTTTGGGCTTACTGGTGTGACATTGTTTTTGTATACTAGATCTAGGTTGTGGATCAATTTGTTTCTTTTAGTAAACCATCTTTATAGTGGACTTATGTCAAGTGGAGAGTACTATGTCTTGGTATGATACCAAACCTATTTTTCAAATCAACTATTTGATTCAGTTTAATTGTCTCTATGTATTTTTTATTATAAAATTATTCTTTATAAAATATTCTAATAGGAAGATTTCAATTATCGTATAATAATTTTTGTGTGAGAAAAATAATACAAAATTTTATATTTTTTCAAACGATTTAGCTGAGTTTTTATCATACATTTGAGAAATATTTTCAGATATTTAATGATTTTATACCTGTATTATTAGTGAACTTGGTATTATTATCATTACGGTGTTTTAAATTTCAATTTATAATATATTTTTAATATAAACATTTGAAAACTCATTTCACCCCACCTCTTGATAACTAAATTGGAACGTAAAAACAATATCATAAATATAGTTTCAAAAGAAAAAAAACATTCATTTCCTTTAAACTGCACACTTTCTAAATCATCTTGGAATTCAGATTAAAAATAAACAAAATAAAAATGAAGTTTTGAAAAAATGATGATCACTGAGATATAAAGGGTGAGTAAAAAGAAAAAACAATATGAAAAAGGTCACCATATAATATAATAAAATTCTAGGGTATACAAACAATTTATGTAGAAGAATCCCCAAAATAATCCTTAATGAAAACTAGGCATCATCAGAAACTCACAAGGCTCCAACAAGAATAACACTAGACCCGGATCTCCAATCATTGGGCCCCTATGGGTCCTAAAAATATACCTCATCCGGTATCCCCCTTAGTAAATATTGGGTACCATCCAAACCCTAGAATATTTCAACTCTTATAATGTACTAGCCAACTAGCGCATGCTTGACTAGTGAAATATTAATTTATAATATCTATTAGTTATCAATAGATCCCATGATATTAATCAAGGGAGGTAAGTAAAAAATGAGTAGAATATACTCCCACATATCAAGGAAAATAAATTTCAAATAAACCAAATCTCACCTCCCACATCCTCTCAAGAAACATCCCCCTTTTCTATATCCAAACAAAGGTAATAATGGTGATGATATTAAAATATAAATAATACACCATGGGGTCACAATACATTATAATCATGATATAATCAAATGGGATATAATAAATTCATCTCTATTTTTATAAAACTCTTTTCCATAAGGTTCCTAATAGACCATTTGAAATAAGTGTGGAATTACAATATGTTCTATACCATTTAAAATTTCATTTTAAAAAATTTCTTGAAAATTAGTCTTCAATACATAAAACAAGATGCACTTTGGAAATAAAACATTCTCTTAGAAATCGTCATTAAAACCAACAAAAAACTACAAAGTCTTAAATCCATTTAACAGAGTCCAAATGAACCAATTTTATTAATCAACTCTCTAAAATAATCAAATCATTCTTTAGAAATCGACTTGTGCCAAGAACCACTTTAAAATAACCAATTTCTCCTTGATAAACAATTTAGACATTTCATCAAACATGTGGAATCCATAAATATTTCATTTGTGAAAAAAGTAAAGGAAAATCATAAATCTTCTCTTATTACAAGTGTGTAAAAGCCATCAATTTTTTTGAACAAAATATAGATATCACATATGCATACTATTTTATATTAATGAATTTTTGAAACAATTATTCCGTTATTGACATGTTGTATAAATGGAAATTCATAGAAACACCTACCTCAAAGTTAGAAGTAATTATTAATCAATTTATTTAGTTGAATAATGTACAAATAGTCTATACACGACTTTAACAAAAAAAATGATCCATTATTATAACCTACTCAAGCCCAAAATTCACCAAACACAAAAAAATTAGGTTTCTGGGAGAAAGAGAACCTCTAGAGAAAGGTAGATTGAATAATAATAAGAGAGAAAAAGGAGACCTTCCATCTAATACTATTGAATGTCAAGGGAGAGGAGCATCAAATCAAAGGAGGTGGGGGGGGAGGAGACTATGATGATTCCTATATAATATTTATGACATGAATGAGAGGGGAAGTGGGATCCAAAACCCCTAAAATACAATGAGGTTAGAACAAGAAAAAAAAATTAAATGACCCAATCAGACGGTTCACAATATTATAAATGGTTAACAGAATAAACAACTGATTCATCTCTTTCGATAGTCGTATCACCATGGTTAACAACATTCTCTCCTCCATACCCATGCATGTCTTGACTACTCTCATTATCCCTAATAATATCATCGAGATTATTGAAAAAATCAATTTCTAGCTTCACTTGAGATGCACATGGTGGAGGTAAATGTCATTGGGAATCATGGCATATGATGGAACGTGATTTTGAGTATGGAGGCATTGGAATTAAAAGTTTCAAAGAAACCATGGATAGTCTCCAATCAAGTTTATCATAGGATTTTATGGAAGGAACGTCTTTGTGGAAAAATTTTATTTATAGAAAATACAGGGAGGGTCTGGATAATTTAGGTGGTAGGAGTTCCCAGCTATGAAACTCGATCCAGCGGCACCTTCCTACCCTTCATCTCAATTCACGTTGGATCATTGGATGTAGATCTATAAAATACTAGAATACTAACTAGATGGGGAAGGTTCTAGCTTTTCTAGGATTCTTAGTACCAGATATATCCTTCACATGGTCCAGTAATTATCCCCCTTTTATCAATGATATTCTCAATCATCAAGATTAGGAAATCTACAATATTATTATGACTATTTTGGATCCCAAAAGGATTTTCTTTAATGCCTCCTCATTTGGACTCTTCTCAACGAAGGATTATATGTGGATAGTGTAAGGTGAACATGACCACGATACCTGGGGGGTTACGTTGTGGTGTAAGGAATTACCTGTTAAACTCAATTTCTTGTTATGGAATATTAATAATTGAGCCATGTCAATAGATGATCAGGTGTTATGTGTGGGAGTCTCAATTTCCTCCCAGTGCATATGTTGTCGTCAACCTAAATAGGATACCACTACGCATCTCTTCTTTGAAGGGGAATGGGCATCCTCTGTGTGTCTTGGAATCAACGCGTACAGTGGCCAGACTAGTCAGGTTCTTAATATCAGCAATTTCCTTCATGCCTGGTTTCACAATTTGATGGAAAACATACAGAAAAGCAAAGTTATGGGACTATTCATGGTCATTGGATGTTGTATAGTATGGAAATCTTGTAACAAGAGTCAGCATGAATGGATTCTGAGTTCAAACCTGGTGGTTATGGTCAGATCTCCCACTATGGTGGTTGAATTGGCCTCTCTGGCTAAGCATCGGTGTTGGGACTATAAATGATTGACCCCCCAGTGTAGCGATAATAACGAGATAAAATAAAGTAAAAAATGTGGAAATAAAAAGGACACCATATGTAATGTGGAAAAAACCCCAATTGGAAGGGGTAAAAAACCATAGTCAAATAGAAGGATCTCACTATGGGTGAAAGAGGGTACACACTACCTCACTATTACAAGGAGAAAACCCTCATAAAATCTCTCTTGAATAAGCGGGGAAATAAACCTCAAAAATACCACACTCAAAGATGGATCACAGGTGATGATATGGTGAAGCTTCAAGTGATGCTGACACTGGTGGGAGAGGGCCCTTTATATAGGATGCCTCTCCCCCTGCCTTCCTTTCTCCCACTGGATGAATTTGGTGGGGTTTGACCACCCACCACCTACCACCTTCCCACCTCCTTTGACAAACAAAAGGGGCGGCACCGTCCTCCAAATAAGATGCTACCAATGCATCTCCCACTTGGAGATTTGATTGAGAATCAATCATATCTCCACACATCCTTTCTATCTTCCAAACATGCTGCTCAAGTCTTTGCAAGGCCGCTCAAGGATCTGCACCATTTGAACTTATCAGAGTTAATTTCCTTCGTCAGAAAATATACCAAATTTTCTTTATTATGAATCTTCTGCATATCCACACTTCCTTCCTCCACCACATCTCAGACAAAGTGATATTGTACCCCAATGTGCTTCATCCTGGAATGAAAAGATGGATTCCTTGAAATGTGCAAGGTGCTTTGACTATCACAAAACAATGGAATCTGCATTTGTTTGTGCCTGATCTCCTCTATTAACTTTCTCATCAAAATTGCATCTTTGCAAGACTATGTAGGTGCCATGTACTTTGCCTCTATTATAGATAAAGCCACAACTGACTGTAACTTTGAAATCCAGATCATAGCTCCTTCTGTAAGAGTAAACACATAACCAATAGTGTATTTCCTCCGATCAGAATCACCTACAAAATCTGAATCAAAATAGCCTATGATTGTAAAATTTGATCCTCTATAACATAATGCAGCATTTGAGGTCTCCTTAATGTATCTTAAGATCCTCTTCACTGTGATCCAATGCTCCCGTCCTGGATTCACCATATACCGACAAATTTCTCCCATTTCATGTGCAATGTCTGGTCTAGTATAAACCATAGCAAACATTAGACTACCCACTGTTGATGCATATGGTACTTGAGATATTTTCATCCTCTCTGCTTCACTGCTAGGACTCATCGTGGAGGATAAATTGAAATTAATGGAAAGTGGGGTAGATATTGAATTACAATCTTTAATGTTGAAGCATTTCAAGATTCTCTATAAGTAACTCTTCTGTGATATCCAAATCTTCCCATTATTTCTGTCTTGGTAAAACTGTATCCCAAGAATCTTGTTTTCTAGTCCCAAGTCCTTCATATTAAACTCCCTATCCAATTGTGCCTTTGTCTCCTGGATCTGATCATTATTGGGGCCTGCAACCAACATGTCATCCACATTCAACAGAAGAATGATGAAATCATTTCCATCTAAATCCTTGAAATATTCACAAGGATCTGAATATAGTCTGTCGTATCCAAGGCTCGTGATATAGGGATCAAATCTCTTATATTAACACCTCATCGCCTGTTTGAGATCGTACAGAGATTTGTTCAAGCTGCAAACCAAGTTCTCTTTACCTTATTCTGAAAAACCTTCTGGTTGGAGCATATAGATCTCTTCATCAATATCACCATAGAGAAAAGTAGTCTTTACATATAGCTACTCTAGATGTAAGCTATATGTAGCACACATCTCTAGAACTAACTGAATAATCATCAGTCTAAAAACAAGAGAAAATATTTCATTGAAATAAATACCTTCCTTTTGATAAAATCCTTTGAACACAAATCTTGCATGATATCTTTCCACCTGGTGTTTTCCATCCCACTTGATCTTAAAGACCCATTTGTTTCTGATAGCCTTCCTTCTATGAGGTAATGGAACAAGATCACAAGTCTTGTTCCTGTGCAGGGCTTCAAGTTCTTCCTATATCACCTCCATCCAAGGGATACATCTGGACTCTGGGTCACCTCCATAAAAGAATATGGCTCTCCATCTTCTTTCAATAAGAAGTATGCAATATTGCTCTTAGTGACATAGTTTGAGTGTCATACTAGTGCTCTTTTCTCCCAAGTTGATCGTCGTGGTCCATATTCAACCGGTACTTGATCATCATGCTCTAGTAATGTCTTAGAGGAAATTAGTTCTTCCTTGTATTTTTCCTCTACTTCAACTTTTGTAGTTTCTGTATTCTCCTTCTCCGTGTCTTGATCAGTTGTCATCTGCACATTATCTTCTGCAAAAATGACATCTCTGCTAATGATAAATTTGTGGGCAGTGGGATCCCACAAACGATACCCCTTCACACCATCAGTGTACCCCAAGAAGACACATTTCCTAGATCTCAAATCCAACTTAGATCATTCCTAGTCATTAAACAATGCATATACAAGACTTCCAAAAGTATGTAACTGAGAATAGTCAGCGGGTTTACCAGTCCAAATCTCCATCGGTTTCTTCAGCTCAATCACCATTGAAGGAGATCGGTTGATTACATAACAGGAAGTATTCACTACTTCTGCCCAAAATGTTTTAGCAATTCCTGTAGTCTTCAACATTGCCCTTGTTCTATGCAATAGGGTTCTATTCATCTGCTCTGCCACTCCATTCTGCTGAGGAGTGTATGCCACTGTGAACTATCTCTTGATTCCTTCTTGTTAACAAAAAGTATCAAATTCCTCGCTTGTATATTCTCCACCATTATCTATCCTTAGACACTTGATCTTCTTTCCGGATTCAAGCTCCTTTCGTGCTTTTAATGTTTTTAAGACTTCAAAAACATCTGACTTCCTCTTGATTGGGTACACCCAACATCTCCTGTAATAATCATCAATGAATGATACAAAGTACATTGATCATCTTAGGGATATAACTGGTGCTTGAAAAACATCATAATGGATCAACTCCAAGATCTCTTTACTTCTTGTTGTTGACATCCCAAACTTTAACCTATATTTCTTTCTCGAAACACAATGATCACAAAATGGTAAGGATACCTTTGTAAGACCAGGCAACAACTTCTGATTCGCAAGAATCTTTAGGCTTCATTCTAACATATGGCCAAGCTTCTGATGCCATAACGCCATCAACTCTTCAGTCGAGTTAGTTGATGCAACAAATTTCTCCACCTCCTTGTATGTTTCACCCATAAGCATGTACAATTTTTTCAAGATCTTCTTCACCTTCATTACCATAAGCGCACCCTTTATAATTCTCATCACCCCATTCCCGGTGTGATTCTTGCATCTGATGTCATCAAATTGTCCCAAAGACAATATGTTCTTCTTCAGGCCCTTCACATGACGTACTCCTTGGACAGTCCATACTATGAAATCATGCATCTTCAGTTTGATGGTACCGATTCCAACGATCTTCAGAGTGTGATCGTTCCTCATGTACACAAGTCCTTTCGGGATGGTTTTATACTATTCAAACCATTCTCGGCGAGACGTCATGTGCCATGTTTCTCCTGAGTCGATAATCCATGCATCGTCGAGATTCTGCCTGCTTCCAGTAGTCATTGCCACTTCACTGACTAGTATATCTCCTTTTCCAGAAGTACTCGCCACATTCCCCTAAGAGTTCTTTTCACCACTCTTCTTATTCCAACAATACTTCTTGATGTTCCCCTTCTTTCCATAATTGAAACATGTGATATTCTTATTCTTAATCCTTGATTTGGACCTAGCATGATTTTGGATCCCACTGGAACCATGATCCATTATCCTTCCTCTCTCCATTGACAGAGCCTCTGCTTGGTGCGAAGTTGTATGTCTGTCCTCCTTGTTCTTACGCCGACTTTCTTCTTCAATAACTGTGGCTTAAACATCATTAAAGAGCATCATATCTGTCAAGATATTATTGGTGAGTTTGATGATGAATTGGTCATATGAATCTGGAAAACTCTGGAGTAGAATATCCGCACGTTCAGTATCCACAATTTTATTGCCCAACATCACGAGCTGAGTGATTAGAGTATTGAGGTTGTTGATGTGGTCGGTCACCGATGATGATGACTCCATCCGAAGAGTGTACAATTTTCTCTTTAGGAAAATTTTATTGTGCAGTGACTTGGTCTCGTATAACTTCATCAGAGTATCCCATATTTCCTTTGTCGTCTTTTTCTCTTTATGCTCAATAGGACCCTGTTTACCAAATCCAAATGGATGTTGGCAATAGTATTTCTGTCCATATCATTCCATTTCTCCTCCATCACACCCACCGTCTTTTTTCCAATTTCAAGTAGACAATCATCCTTCCATAGCACTACCTGCATCTTTATTTTCCATAACGAAAAATTATTCCTGTTGAATTTTTCAATCTCAAATTTCACTGCCATCTAGACACGTCATCAGTCTAGAAACTCTTCCATTGCACAACGACGTATTTAATAATATTAATGAATTTTTTTGATGTGACAGATAAACCGGAGTTGCAATCACAGAGCATACTCAAAACTACGAGAATTATTAATACCCGAAAACGTGAACAACACCAACCTAGAACCTCACCTCTAATACCACTTATTGGGACTGTAAATGATTGGACCACTGGTGTAGTGATAATCCTGAGATAAAATAAAGTACAAAATGTGGAAATAAAAAGGACACCAGATGTAGCGTGGAAAAACCCCCAATTGGAAGGGGTAAAAAAACATACGTAAATAGAAGGATCTCACTATGGGTAAAAGCAGGTACACACTCCCTCACTATTACAAGGAGAAAACCCTCGTAAAATCTCTCTTGAATAAGCGGGGGGGACCTCAAAATACCACACTCAAATATGAATCATAGGTGATGAGATAGTGGAGCTGTAATTGATGATGAAGCTGATGGGAGAGATCCCTTTATATAGGTTGTCTCTCCCCCTACCTTCCTTTCTCCCACTCGATAAATTTGGAGGGGTTTGGCCACCCACCACCTACCACCAGCCCACCTCCTTTGACAAAAAAAAAAGGGTGGCACCATCCTCCAAATAAGCTACTTCCAACAATTGGTATGCTTCCCCTTACCTTCATAGGCTCGTTCTTGGTAAGGTTTCTTATATCATGGCTCATAGACCTCCTTTGAAAGGAAAATGGGTTCGATGGATTCATCCTGGTTATGGTCTCAAAATGAATATTTATGGGTCATGTACCAATGGTAACATGAGGGTGGCAGATTTGTTCACAACCAAGACGAATATGTCATATTTTCTATCAGTGGTTCTTTTGGCTGAGGAGATTCACTTATTGTTGAAGCTTTATCCATGACCACGAGAATGGAATCGTGCCTCTCTCATGATATCTCACCGATAGGGGTTGAAACAAATTCATTCATTCTTCACGGATATATCACAGTGTCTATTTCAATATCGTGGGCTATCACCTATCTGATTCGTAGATGTAGGAGTCTCCTCTCCAGTCACATGGATATCACACACACATGGTGAGAAGGTAATATGGTTGCGGACTTCCTGGCCTCTTGGGATACCCCTATTAATTTATGTACCAACTTTAATACCATTGGATCCCTTCCCATGGAATGTGTAAATCTTTTCATAATTGACGCTCTTGGGCTCCACTATTTTAGGCCACTATGAATTTTTTTGTGCTCTTCCCCCTATCAATAAAATCTCTTAATGTCAGATGGATTGTTAATGGAATAAAAAAAGTTATGAGACACCCTTCATGGTGTGAAATCCCTTTCATAGTGTGAAATACCCTTGTGATTCAATTTATGGTGTGATGGAACTCATTCATAGTGTGAATGACCACCCCTTAAAATATGAATTGAAGTCATTTATGGAATGATAGCTCCCATTCATGATCTGAACTACTACTGGTTGATTCATGAATCCACCTAGGACCTTAATTCCAAAATTGGTATAGTGACATGCGGATTTCACAATTATTCTCACCATGCCACCTTTTCCCCATATAATATTGTTGAAAATGGTAGAAATATAGAGATGAAATCTTTTCACCCAATCATAAGAGGTGATAGGTTCGGGAAAACTATATATGAATTCTATATAGGAGAAAACACCAATCATTAACCAACACCAATCATTAACCAACACCAATCATTAACCAACACTGATCATTAACCAACACCAATCATTAACCAACACCAATCATTAACCAACACTGACCATTAACCAACACCCAGAAATCAATAGATTAATTCTCCAATCATCCTCAAACATCCTCAAAACAATACAAGATACGGGATCACCCAACATGAAGTTATACAAAGAAGTAAGTCTAGCATAGGTCTCCCCTCTATTTTTAATCAATGTGAAGTTGTTAGATAAATGATAGACACATACAAAAGTATATATATCACTATGAAAAATAGTCACCAAAAAACATTCTGTGAAACATCAATTCTTTTTCGACCATAAAAAATATTTAATCCACTAACTCCAAATATCTAAAATGAGAATACAACCCATGAAACATTCAAAATACCATAATACAAGGCCAAAAAATCCATGAAATATCCAAATCATGAAGGAACGCTTCATTTTAAGTCATTATTTAACTAGAACAACAATAATTCATCCTCGGGTCACAAGTAAGAAGTTTAAGTAATCCAATACCATGCTCTAGGAATACTAGCCATGGTGAACATATCCGACCACATAACCTGATAGTACTCTCAAGCTAATAAAAAATAAACTTATTCCATTTAACCAAGCATGTTTCTAATTTTTAACCATCAAACCCTCAATAAAAATTGAAATATAATAAGGCATTAAAGTCTCAATAGATGACCACTCACTAAAGAGAAACCAAGATGTATCTCAATGAATACACCAAGTGAAAATCACACTAAATCCTTATTACCCAATACTCAACCATAAATATCAAAAAAATATCACCATGAAAATCCAAATACATAGAATAAAGTATTATATAGAAATTTCTACACAATCCAACTAATATGAACCATCCAACAATATCACTACCACTCACTCACTATAGTAAAGACCAAACATGACCATAAAGCACATGAGAGATCTTGCTCCACCACTCGACTTATAGTTTGAGGAGAGTCAAAAAATAGGAAAAGGAAAATCCCAAGGGAAAGAAGAGACCATTCAAGGTTCAACCCTAATGATAAATATCCCACAATTAATTGAGACATTTTGGATAGGCATATAATGAATTACATGAAACAAGAACAGAACTCACTCACGCTTCACAATAAAATCAAGTAGAACAGCACCAAAATGGGGGGAAATCAAAAAAAATTAATCCCTAAAATACATATATCTCATAAATTATTTTTTAAATTAAACTCACCTAATTTGGAAAATAGTATAAAAATAACATTACTAGATCAAACATGATTAAAAAAATAATCCCTTTTAAAACATTTTAACTCATTTTAAAATATTCAATTTACTACTGAAAAAGTAATGTATAACCAAGTAACAAAAAAGATTTGGAAACTCTATTTTTAAAGGATATACACTTTTAAAAAAATTCCAAACATTCCAAAAAAAATCACACCTTTCATTATAAATTCAAAAAATACACTAAATTAACATTAATTTAAAAACATTTTTGGGTTTTAATTTTATAACCAAAACACTAATTATATCTAATAATGAAATCTATATCTTCTAGAACATGTAATATAAACCATGTCCACTTTACACCCAATCCCTATTGACTCTTTTCAAAACCAAAATTATTTTTTATAAAAAAAAATAAACAACCACATAAGTAAAGACACACTACAAACACCAACCAAAATCTATTCTGTATTAATATATCACAAGACCCTACTTGATTACATTTCCATTAACCAAAAAACACCCATGGAAAATCCATGAATCAATATATCTAAATAAAAAACCCACACATGAAGTGACTTTATGCTTAATATGGACAAATTGTTCATGGGTCATACACCAATCAAGAAAGAGCCTCAATAACATTTATAGATGCATGATATTGGTTGCAGCATAGTTTTCTAGGACATGAAATCTAACCTCATGTCTTTAATTCATTCCATATTCTCATCTCTAAATTCCATGGAAAATCCATAAAAGTATGCATATAATTTCAATGAGGATAAAAACAAAACTATATAAAATAAAAATACAAAAAAATAATCACAACAGAATCAAAATACAATCAATAACATGGTATCTCAAGGCTTAATGAGATAAAGATCTATAAGGACTCTCACTACACTTACCTATTGAGTGTTTATTGTACCCACATGGACTGAAGATGTATTTATTGTAGAACCCCAGAACACTCTGATAAAGGAGGGGTGAATTAGGGTGTCAATTTTTTCTTTTAATGTGATGGATCTTGTTCCCAAGTTGTTAGGAACTCATTAAACCAGTGTGAATGATTCAATAAACAATCAAACATTCACATGCATAAAGACAACACAACAGTTTTACATGGTTTACCACTAAGGGATAGTCTAAGGATCATGCGTTAACAATGTTCCAATCATTCAAAAATTCAATAATCTTCACCAGTTGTGGAATAGAAAAGTTTGGACTCGGTCACTCTGTGCCAGGAACATTGCCTTTACAAATTTTTAGGGATATTACACTACGTCCCTCAGAGCACTTTCGTTGACCCCACTAGCTCAATGCCTTGGGTGAAGTCTTACCCAATTTATCAACTTGAATTTCTCTTCTCTATATTATAATTTAATTCTTTTTCTCTATCTAGAACAAGACTATGCTTGCATCAAATTCATGAATTGATGCACTTGAAAGCACTGATCAAACAAACCAGATATCTAAAACCTGTTAGAAGCTCAACACTGCACTTGTGCATAACACTTGTTCTTGTGCACAAGTTTTGGAATTATCACACAAGATTTTCTTTCACTCAACCCCTATCTTTCATACAACCACACCATGGGGTTCACTTGATCCGAATTGACTTAGGAATCACCTTTTATGCAAGATTTACATCACATAAATCTTCCGCACGCAAATCTTTCGCACGACAGAGCAACCAGATATTAATTGGAAAAGTTATTCTTCTTGAAGGGGGGTATCCACCTATTTACAGGCCTCGATGACACTACATGCAAGATTCTTGATGAGCGCATAAAAAAAATTGATGTCGTAATGGGTGCGTAAGTATCTTCCACACAACCGCGTCTTTCACGCACATTTAAATCTTTCACGCACTTTTTTCATTTCCCATATTTTGAAGTGATGATCCTGAAACATGAATTGCATGGAACTTTCCAAACCACCTTCAAAATTGTGCGCAACTTCCTTTTCCAAAAACACCTTTCTCCATTCTCTGATTTTTGGACCCAAAATTTTAACAAACATTGGGAAACGATTCCACCTTCAATAATGTTGTTTTCTTGAACTATAAGATCCATTTCCTTGAAAAATCCATGATCATACATGTGAGGATTGACAAAAAACACAAACCATAATCCATTTACAGTAATGAACAACCTTAGTTCCAACAATTTTTGTATATAAGTTTTTTGAAGAAGTTAATTCAAATTTGTTGAATTAATAAATGAATGAGGTTCTTATTTATTAAATGGAAAATTGAGTTTTTAGGCCACTAGATTTAAGAAGTCATGATTTTATTCAAGGAAATATATCAAATATAATTTTGATAATGTTTTCTCTAAAATTTATGAACATGACATGTGATGTAACCTTTTCTATAAAATTTGATAGACTATGGATAGACTTGGGAGTGATGGAGGATGACCTATGGTATTCTTGAGTTGGAATTATTACTTGAGTAAGGGTAAATTAATAATTTCATTACCAACATAATGGTAACTTTATTTTGTTTAGGCTATGAAATATTAGTTTGAGAAATGAATTACCTACATAAAGGAAGATTTTACATTGTATAAATAAAATGAGAAATTAAATGTCCTATGTAATGGTAATTAACTATTAGACTATGGTATGAAAATTTAATAGGTGTAGTATAAAGGTATCTCATAATGATTTAACTATATAAAAATATTTAACGGACCATGTAATGTTCAATGTGATATGTGTGAAGTTCAAGTCAAGGATCAAGTGGCTACCTAAAGGTAGGAAGAAGCTATAAAAAGGTAACACACTACCAATGTAATAGTAATTAAAATGTGATTTTATTTTTAAATGAATATTATATGAATATTGTGAGAATAATTTTGATGAATGGAAAATTAAATATTCAGATGATGTGAAGATATGTTCCTTATTTTTAAAAAAAGTTGATCAATAAAATTATCATAATTTAATCCATCAATGAAGGATAATCATATGAAGAGGAAGATTTCAATGCTAAGATTATTCCATAATAAAATTGAATGGGATTCACTCTATATAGTTATGAAATAAAGAGTTAAATTCAATGATTAAATATACCTAGGTTCTCTAGTCATATTAGAAGTGTCACAAAACAAAATAAATAACGATTATTACATTAATTAGTATAACATCCCTAGGAATTTTGAATCCCATGTGAGTTTTTAATCCACTTGTGAGAAACAATGACTCCTTACATTCCATATAAATTACTATGGTAATTTATAAATTCATTCATTGATGGAATAAAATACATGTAGAATTATTTGAGGAGATGATTAGGTCACAATTATTCAAATACCATGTGACAAAAAATCTCAAGTCTTCAGGTGATTTAAAATAGGAACAACATGGAGATTTGATAAATATATAAGAGGAAGGTGATACTTCCAAAATTTATCATATGATAAATAAAAAATAATATCAAGAAATAATTAGGACATTGTTAAATTTTCTATTTTTGTGAATAAATATTCTTTAGGTACTGAAGAAGATATTGGTTTGAGATTATTTTGAACTTAGAAACACTAATTCTAAGAGATCATTGAGAGACGGATACATCACTATATCATGGATAAAATAAGAAGAGAAGGATATCGACTCATTTTAAGAAATAAAAAGAATTTTGTGCCCATGTATTTGTGAATAATGAGAATAACCATATCACATAATATCTAAAAGGAATCTTGGGACCAATAGAACTATGTAAGAAGTTGTTAATGATCTTGATGAAGTCAGAAAGGAGAAAACCTGATCCTTTAGGATCCTAGATAAGGGTAAATCTTCAAGGAGTGTGGGTAAAATCCAAATTAATGAGGAGAGACTTTAACTATTGGATCAAAACCAAATGAGCTTATGACCGGGTCTCTGACCTATCACTAGATACTTTTGATTGATGTGTATAAAAAATCACTGAAGAATTGTTGTTGGGGTGTCTAACCAATTTTTAAAGGTTCATTCTAACTAGGGTGCCTAACAAGATTCTAGATATTTTAGTTGGTGTTTCCAATAAAATACTTTTATAATCCCCTATTTCTATATTCATTAATCAATTTTGGGGTTTCTAACTAACATGGAATGAATTAGGCTTTAATATTGAACCTTATAAATCCTTTTGTGATGCTATTCTTTTTTATCATTTGAACATAAGGTGAGATTGATAGGAAACATTGTGTGTATATAGGCCTTAACATGAATAAGTTGTTGAGTTATAAAAGAATAATTTATAAAAATTTATTATTGATTAACCACCCCCACACTTAGTGTTCTATATCGGCCTCAAAAATTCAATTGGTATCATATAATAGGTTCCCTATTATGATGCTATAAGGATGTTATTGGGTAATGGAGAATCTAAATTATATAGATAGTATGAGTTTTCCTAAATTTGTTGGAAAAAACTATAATAGCAAGGCGAATGGGATGTTTCCTTACCTAATATCTCGTGATCTATATGTAAGAGATGCTTCTATAGTTGGTTTTACACCTATTTCTATGGGTGATTCTATTACATAGGTTGATAAGAAAAATATGGTGTTTAATGGAAAAGCACAAAATTTATCTTCACGTGTTTATCATAAAATTTATACACAATGGTCATGTGTCTCTAGACTTACATGGATATCTATTAAATATTGTGAAAAATATATGAAGGTAATGTTTAATTTAGAGAATAAATGTTACAAGGTTAGAGTAGAATATTTGAATATATTAAAAATTTTGATTAATAGAATGTGGATGATTATTTTAGAAGGGTTAATGAGATAGTTAGAAATATTCAAGTGTTCAGTGATATGCCTGAGTACCATTCCATTATAAATAATCAGATGATAAATTTTACAGATAGATAAGATACTAATGTTTCAGATTTAGAACATATGGAATATCATTCACTTCAAGAGGATCACAACATTCAAAAATCATATAAGATGAGAAAGTAACTAGGATTCATGAAAATGGTAAAACATTTTATATCCTTTAATTCCATGATAAAGGGGAAAATAAAATAAGAAGTTATAAAATCAAGTGATTCTGGTAAAGCCGGGGAGGATCTGATTGAATTCATTTCCCTTTTATCCAAAAAAATTGATAAAGTAATGTGGATTAAAAAAGTAAAGAAACTAACAAATTGCTAGAATTTTGGTGTAAAAATAAATTTTTCCTATGATTTCTCAAATAAAAATTTTGTCGGATTACATTTAGATACATATGGGGAAAGTCCCAAAAATAGAAAATGTATAAGAGGAAGAAGAAGAATTTGAACAGTATGAAGATAAATTTGATGATTGAAAGGGAGAATACTAATTAATTATTATATATCTCATCGTATGGTAACGTTATTTTCCTTGTTCACGTAATGAATGGTCTTGATTCCTTATGTAGTGATAATGATGATGAAGAAAGGAAAACATTTGAATGGATTCAAAATGAATATTTTATAGCATCCCTTGAAAATAATAAATAGATAAAGAAATTAAAGTTAAAAGATGATATATATAAAAATAATATTGTTTCTAAGAATAAGTAATTTAATAAGAAATAAAAATCTATTTTTTATTAGAATAAGAAGTATTGGATAAAGATAGAAGAGCATGAGAAGTTAGTGGTTGATCTCAAGTTAAAGTTGGGAGCTAAAGTAGATGAGTTTTCTAAGACAAATACCATCTTAATTTCATCATAAAATGAGGTATATAATAGTAGGTAATAAATTAAAAAACAAATTGTGGTTAATTTTGAATCTTACCAAAAAGTATAAATAATGAAATCTAATAGTCAGTGAAAATCAAGTCCTATTAAATCTCAAACCAGAACAAATATTTTTGATAATTCATGTCTCAAAAGGATTATGAAATAACATATAATTAGAAGAACAACAAGTCGTTGTCTTCTAAATTAAAAGGATAAAGTAATATATTTGTGGTACTATAGTACCTCTGGTTTCTGGTATGTAACCCTTAATTCTTTTCATTGTTATAAAGTTTAAGGGTGATGGTTGGAAGAGTTGAGAGAACTTTGGAGGTGTTTTTGGGGTGAGTTGGAAGTCGCACGAGAGGCGCACGGTTTTTCTAACCGTGCGTAGTAGACACTTTTGAGGAAGTGGATCCCGCACAGTTGGAGCACAGTTCAGGATACCATGTGAGGGTCTGCCAAGGCAGTGGCTAATGCATAGTTAGCACACGGTTTGTCTAACCGTGCGAACTAATCATGTGGTCGCTTAAGTGAGATCCTAAAAAAGTGGATCTCACATTTTTTTACCTCTAAGTGACACATTTTTCCTCTTAAGCGACCATAACTTGGGATTTTTCTTTTATTTAGTTCAAATAAGGTCCTCCCATCATTCCTGAGGTGATCTGAAGGCTTCCCTTGGCGAATCGAAGTCGGATTCTTGTGGTATGTGATCGTTCTTCTTCGTTCTTGTTCAGTTCCTTAGATTCACTTAAATCTACTTCTCCTCTTCTTTCTGTTTCTTAGATATATAGCTATTATGGGTATATCTAGGTGTGTGGATGCCAAATATTATGAGATTTTGTCTCGGTCTTGTTAGAAGAAGAGATCTAAGGTGGGTTCCTGGAGAATTGACTTGTTTTTCTTGAGCGTTCTTCGTTCGTTGTGGTTTTCATCAAAACCTTTAAGGTAGGAGGATTCTTTATTGACTCCACTTAGTAGAAATAATTGTCTTATTTTGAAATTGTATGTGTGGTGTTGAATTGATTGTGATTTGGTTGTTGAAAATTTGTTGGAAACCTTCTTGAGTGATGGTTGTGAAATCTCTAAAATTGGAGATTTTGAATGAGTGCTTTGGTTCTTGATTTTAAAATGTGTATTTTAAAAAGGGTATTTTCCTAGATTATTGGAACATGATTGAGATTATACATTTTCAATGAAATGGGAAAGTTTTATTGAAATTAAATTTTGCTTTGAAATTGGTTGTGCTTTGGTTTTCAATAAAAGTTCAGTTTTATTGAAATGGTTTATTTTGGAAATGGAAGTATTTGGCATAAATGGTGTTGGTGTGAGTTTATGCTTAATGGGCCCTTAGTAAGGGATGGGTACCATTGGGGTACAAGGGGCGTGACCCTGGATCGGGGGCATGTGTCATTGGGACATAAGGTAATTGGACAAGAGACCGCTCATGAGTATGGAACTGTCATAACGTAGCATGCATGGTTGGTTACATGGGTTTGAGGAATGGTTGGGTATGCTGATAACGGGGTATTGTGAAATGGTTGTAAAGATTGTTTAGTTATTTTATGGAAAAATATCTTGCTCAGAAAATTGGTTTCAGTCACACTTGTATGCTTTTGGTAATGAATGGTTTTGGAAAATTGTTTATATTTAGTTATAAACTGTTTTTTAGAAATTGTTTTATATAAACTATTTTATATAATTGGTTCTAACTATTCTATCCTAGTGGAGTGAGTAGGGAAGTCATTGGGGAAAGCCTACTGAGTTTTATACTCACCCCTGCTTTGGCACTTTGTTGCTTTTACAGATGCTATCTTCTGGGATAAGGGAAAGGTAATGTTTCACACGTGTTTAGCACTACCTCGTGATGTTTGGGTTGTTCAGAGATTTTGGAGCTTGGAGCTAGTGGATCATGGAGTCTTGAGGTCTTTGGAGAGTTCTGTGTGTTTTATCTACTATGTACTTTGATACTTGGTTATTCTTCCATTATTGCTTACTTTGATGTGGTTATGAGATACATGAAGTTGTTGAGTTGTCTTTATTTTGTTCATGCATCATATAGTGAATGTTTGGTTATGGTTGGTAGGTTTATTGGTTTATTTCTTTAAGGGTAAATCGTCCCCCACTTGTATTTGAAACCCTTCGGCATTTATTGCTATCCTTTGGCATCTTGTGTATGTCTCTTAAGGCCTATTAATGACTCGTTGTACTCTCAAGCCAATGAAAATTGATGGGTCATTACAGGTACCATGAGTTATAAGGATAAAATAAGGCTTACGTTTCAATATGATAACTTCGATATAAATCTGGACATACCTAGTTTCACTATGGAAGATCCAAATATCATTCATTCTATTGGTGTTATGGAAGGCATAGAAAAATGGATTTAACTTTCTAGTATAATATTTCTTTAATAGGGAAGAGGAATGAACCATGGGGGGGGGGGGGGTTGGGCAGAAAAATAGAATAAAAAATTGGTGGAATCAACTTGTGACAAGAACAATATCAAATCTATCAACCTAGAAAAAATTTGAAAATTTTGAAGGATGTGTCTGGAATAAGTTTCCATGAAGTTCAAAAATCTCTAGAATGGATAACCATGATATCTAGAGAGGTTAATTATAGCATGAATGGGATTAAAATATTGAATATAGAAGAAGAAAAGTCATGAAAGGATGACGAGGCTATGAGACCAAGTAAGAAACCTAAGAAGGAAAGATTTTCAAGGAGTGCTTAAATATTTAGATAGATCTATATATGAAAGTTATGGATATGTAGAAAGCTCTATGGGATGATACAGTGAAAGGAAAGAAAGTTATTTTAGTTTTATAAGAAATGAATGAGATGGATGAGGAGTCATCTATATGTGGTTTCCTAAAAAATCCAAAATAAGAAGTGTGAAAGTTGTGATTTAATTGGGAATAGGTCAAAGGATTAATGACTATACTACTAGATAAAGAATAAATTTTGGAGAATAAGATACAATCACAATAAAATTAAATATCCCTGGCTTTCTAGACTGAGGAAAAAAAATCCTTGTACAAAAAAGAATTTCAAGAAAAAGAAATTTTGTAAACAACTTTCTAAGGATGTTGGTAGTATAAAAAGTTATGATAATTTAGGCACTAAGAAGTTTATATATAAAAATAAATTACTATCATAAATAATTCTTCTAAAATGAACAATAGGATCCTATTTATTCTCTCCTATTCTCTGAATTATGAATTAATTTTCATGGAATTGAATGAGTTCTTCTATACATTCACTTCTTGATAACATGAAGAAAAGAACCTTTATTGAGTATCCTAACTAACTTAAATAGGAGGATGTGATTAAATCTCGTGGGGGAGCTTATATGAGGAGAAACTGTCAAAAAAATCTATAAAATATGGAATTTTAGGATAACATTGAAAATTTATGAAATATATATCACAATCATACTTTTATCCACTAATTTTTAATGTATCAATTATTTTTAATGGGGGTGTATTGGTTGATAATTGGATGAGAAAACGTGTAACACCATGGACTCTAAAAATCCAAATCCAAAATTTATATTATAATATTTGTACAACATAAAATATTTATTGAAGTATCCAAATGTTTTGTAGACTTGGAGTACTATATATATATACAATATATTTCAAAAAATAAGACACAACATGAATATATTGCGATAACATATTTACCCATTCCATCATATCCATAAAAATTACAAATATTTCTCTTATAACTTTCCTAGGAAAAGGAAAACAAATAAAAGCGAGAAAATATTTTTAGTAAGGAGTATCATTAAACCAAATATTTTCATATAAAAACATGGAAAAAGTGATATGGTATGAAATATTTGACAACAGGAAGCTATAATAATCTAAAACTGAAAAAATTCTATATCCATTAAAATAAATGAAAACATGGATATCAATAATCATTGATCTCAAACCGATCAAATTCATAATAATAAACATTAAAAAAAATGTTGTCAAGGCCTTTTTAAAAGACACTTTCCCATAATGGGATGTGGTATACACAAAAACCCAACATGTTATGTAACATCCCGAACCATCTCATTGGATTGAGAGGGCAGAGGAATGCTACCTGGCCTTAAGATATGTTTCTAAGGCTCCAAAGGCTAACAATAAATGTTGAGGGATTCGAGAATAAATTGGGGAACGATTTTCCCTTGAGATACAACCAACCAGCCAAAAAATCCACCAACAACAAACTATATGATGCATGTCGACAAAACAACCGAACCCATAAAATACCAAAAGACAACTAACTAATCCATAAAAATCCCACATGCCAAATACAACCAATCCAAAATCAGAGTACCAAGAGGAATAGTACAACAAGACTCCAATAGAACTAGGACACCATCCATACATAGCTCCACACCAAGCTCCAACCTCCAAACACCACAACATCACCAAGGCATCATGCCGAACCGCTAGCAAAATGGGATGCTTTACCCTTACCTATGTCCTAGAATATAACATATGAAAAAGCATCCAAGTGACAAAGCATGGGGTGAGTACAAATACTCATTAGGTTTTATCCAAACGACTTCTATACACACGCCACTAGGATAAACCCATTAGCACATTATATAAAATAGTTTATATAAAATATTCAATAGTTCAACCATTACCACAAGCCAAACCTACCCTTACCAAGCCATGTCAAAGAAGTAAAAGCCACAACCATACCATAACCATATCCCCATCATGCATGAACACAAAATATTCCATCTTTTCAAAACAACACACAATAAAACAACTATTACGGTGGGACTTCCGCCCATCTCGTTCACCCCATTCCTAAATAGTGGTGCTTCCAAACCACTATCCATAATGGTGGTTCTTACGAACACTATCCATCACCTTTTATATTGAGACTTTCCACCCACCTCTACACAACTAACACGAGCCATAACATTTAATCAAACAAAAATCACAAAGAACCAAGGCTGTAGAATAAGCACACCAGTATTCCCATTACATGCCAATTCACTTCAATAAATCACTCATTTATTTAAAACACCCTTTAACAAATTTTCCATACCCAACCATATTTCAGTAAACAACATCTTTATTGAAAAACATCTTTCAAAAAATAATTTTTCATAATCAACCACTAATGATTTTAAAATCAACATTCTAAAATCACACAACAAAGCCACTTTTTGCAACAATAGCCCATTTTCCCTAAAATCCCCAAATCACCACCAAATGGGTTTCCAACAAAATTCACACTTCTTTATCACAATTAATTTCAAGAAAAATAAATTAATTGTACCAAAACCACTAGTTCTAACCAAGTGGAGTCAAGTGAGAATCCACCTACCTTTAGGGTTCTGGTGAATTCGACCCACAAGCAACCACACCCCAAATCCGGTGAACGCACCACGGAAACCGCTCTAGTTCCCCTTCCCTGACATCCACAAGCCTTAAAATCAACACCCAAGGAAACCACAACCCTAGATCTACATGAAACAGATGTAGATCTAGAAAACCAAGAAAGGTAGAAGAGTATATCTAGATAAAACCAAAGAGAACCCAAGAGATGAGACTTACCCAAGATGAACCGCCTTCAAGCCACATTGAAACCACTTTGAATCCCTTCTAAAATGAGTGGGAGATCCCCTCCAACCCTTGAGAACTGAAAATACTGAGTGAGGATTCAGTGGGAGAAAGTTTGGGGTGAAATAGGTCAATATCTATGGATCCTAGATTTAAAAACACCATTTTTAAGTGGTCGCACGGTTAGCCCACACGATTTGGAAAACCATGCACAAACCGTGCACACGCCACTTTCTTGAGAGAAGGGGTGTGCACGGTTGCCTTGCATGGTTTGGAAAACCATGTGCAAGCCATTTGAAGCCCACTGTATCCCCCTACATGGTTTCCTGGAGAACCTGCACAGTTTCCCTTAACCGATCTCAAACCGTGCGCCCTTAGAAAAGCCTCCAAACTTATTCAAAACCCTTCCAAACTCTCCCAACCTCTTCCCAACTCATCCCAAGCACTTTAAACACATGAAAAGGAATAAAAAAGGTTACATACCTATAAGGACCTAACACCAGTTACCCAGAGTCGGTGCCTTATTGGTTACATTGGCATACAAATAAGGAATAAGCATCCCAAAGGACTAAATAGTTTAGTATTATTGGAAACAAGATACATACATAAGTTCATCATTACAACTTGAAATGAAAAACAACATAGACACTCTTTAGACAACTTCCATAACTCCTAGGTTATTTCAGCATGTCATTCATAATATAATTCTTCTTGCCCTATGAAAATGAAACATAATAAATGGGTGAGCTCAAGTGCTCAGTAAGGGTAAGAAATACAGTGGAATATAACATAAACATTAGACATGGTGAATAATTGAAAACACATGCCTTTAGAAATAAACTTGAACATAATATGGTAGAAATATGAGATGAGTAAATATTGTCATAACATAACATAATCATAGGTATTCTACTAGTGGAATAACCACATGAACCAACAATACTACATTCGTAATTAGGGAATGCATATTGTGGGACAACATATCTATACCGTCAAGGCCTCGTGCCAAGACCATAAATAATCATTTTGTCAAGGCCTTGTGCCAAGACCATAGTTTGTCTCATGAGACATACCGATGCAACGAGGGGCTATAGTGGGCCACACCCAACACTTAATATGTCCAATTAATTCCTCATATGAATGGGGATAAACATAAATAACATACACATTAATATATTAAATGTAAATAGATTTCCCCAAACATTAAGCCAAAACACTAACCATTCAAAGTAAACTGATGAATGGTTTAAAGATAGCTCATAAATAGAAAAAATAATCATAAACCATTAAATTTAATATGGTAGATGATAATATGGAATAATAATCCCAATAATACATAAAAATCAATAAGTGTGTTGAAATAGAGGAAGATACCCTTATATA
Source organism: Viscum album (assembly GCA_963277665.1). NCBI lineage: Eukaryota > Viridiplantae > Streptophyta > Magnoliopsida > Santalales > Viscaceae > Viscum > Viscum album. Next base: position 265,242,950 of record OY728155.1, on the reverse strand, counting down.
ATCTTTGAGTAATTCTTGAAATAAATACTCTTTTACATTGAAAAGAAGAGTTCTTTTGGAAAAATAATTGTATAAAACCAGAAGTGAAGTAAGCTATTATTTTCATAAAAAAATGAGTGATTTTATAGATATAATGATTTCCAAAAAACAGATTAGGGATTTCCCCTAAAAATAGGTAAGAAATTGAGATATTCCCTTGAATCGGTCTTGTATTTCGGAAACGATTTGAAAGATCCTTTTAAAGAATGTAACTAACCATAAAATAAAGAAGTATTATGGTTTGTGTAAATATATAGAACACTAAAACAGAATTTATGATGAGTATATAATAATACATAATAATTTCATTGTGGTAATTTAGAAAATGAAAATAACCCGAATGGAAATGGAAGTTCGGGTGGAAAAACCCTTACCTTAAATCTAAATGTGTTCCCATCTTGAACTTAAGGTCCTGGAATATGAAATTATACATATCAATAACTTATTTAAGAACCTAATAGACATGTATTTAGTTTATCATAATTTTTTTTAGTTCATTTGTGTTATTATTTATAAGTTATTATATTGAATTTCGTTGTTCTGGAGTGTTTGTTTTCTTGATTTTCATAATCTGTTCACTTGTTTTTAAGTAATGAAGTTCATGTGGAATGGTTGTAAATCTCTATAATTGAAGTTAAATATTATTTATGAACATCCAGAATTGTTAATGGTCATTTTTATCATTTTGTTACATGGAATGAGGATGAATCATTAGATGATAACCACTTAGATTATTTGGCGGTATTTGGATTATTATGAACTAGTTTTGTCATATGATTTAATAATATGTAAATATACTGGTTTATGAATATTAATTAGGTTATGATACATTTATTATAGTCTTTTTAAACCATTAAAATGGTTTCATGAACATTAATGAAGTAGAAATTGAAGAACAAAACTTCGTCGTCTACGAATGTTATAAATTGGAACCTCATGGACGTTGATTTCGTTTATAAAAATAAAACGAAGGGAGTAAGAATATTGATGATGGTTCTTCCATTAACATGATATAAATCTAGTATATAGATGATACTGGAGTTATCATGGTCATTTTGATAGATGAGTTGAGGAGAGGATAACAAAAGAAGATAAATTCAAATGAAACTCAAAGAAAAAGAGAGGTGTTTTACCTCTTGAAATAACTTCCTCGAGAACCTCCTTAAGGGAAGGGATTTAGGTCTTTTGGAAATAACAAGAGCTTACTGGTCATGGGGAGTGACTACGGAAGGGTATTTGGGCAGAACTTTGAGGATTTTCAAGGCTTAGAGGATTGAAGAGAAGAGGGAGTAATGAGGGGTTTTATAGTGGAGGAGAGGGGTAAATTTTGAATATTTAATTCATTATTTTATTATTTCCCTCAAGACAACCAATAGTGTTGTTTCATGTGACCCCTAATAGTAATAAGTGCATGTGAGTTCGAACCAAGTGGCCTTGCATCACTTGTGATGTCATGAATAGTGTATTTAACTGATAATTTGTATATACGGTATTTTATCGTATTTCACTATTCATAAAAAATTCTAGAATTTCAGAAAAATCCCAAAAATTTACCCCTACCATTTTTCGATGTGTAGAATTCAAAAATGAACTCCATTTTTCAAAATTAATTTTCTAAATATTATTAATTTAATTTTTAAATAAAGTCATGGTTAATTTGAAAAATAACAATTTTAAAGGTGCAATTAGTTTTGTTTCACATTAAAAAATTAATTAAGATCTCATTATCTTATTGCCTTAAGAAAATAAAATATTATTATTATTTACTATTCATAAGGGTCATATTACTATTCATATTACTATTCATAAGGGTATGTTACTATTCACCAAAAAACAAGTTTGTTCTATCAGACTCCAATTGACTTACTGATCACAACTCTAGATGACCGTTATTTGAAATTCCAAACACAGTAGAGGAAAAGTTGTGTTTAATGGATAGATTATAAAATTCATTTAATATTTATTTTCAAAATCATGGGGTGTTACAGTCTCCCCTCCTTACAAAAATTTCATCCTCAAAATTTCATTTTATAATTTAGGATAAAAACAGGTGGGGGTAATTTTCCTTAATTGCTTCCTCCAATTCCCATGTTGCCTCTTCGTACTTTTGGTTTCGCCATAGTACCTTGACCAGATGAGTAGTATTGTTGCGTAGAACTTTGTCTCTATGATCCAAGATTCTCACTAGCTGCTTCTCATAGGAAAGATCATCCTCCAACTGTACCACCTCTGAAGAGAGTACATGTGAAGGGTCTGGTATGTACTTTTTTAAGAGGGATACATGAAAGACATCATGTACTTTCGACATGGTATGTGGAAGTGCCAGTCGATAGGCCATAGCTCCGACTCGATCGAGGATCTCAAAGGGGCCGATATACCTGGGACTTAACTTTCCTTTCTTTCCAAACCTCGTGACCTTCTTCCATGGAGATATGCGTAGAAATACCTGGTCTCCAACTTTGAATTCAAGGTCTCGTCGACGGTTATCTGCATATCTCTTCTATCAACTTTGGGCTGCCTTGATATGCTGCTGAATGGTTTTCACCTTCTCCGCCATTTCTTCAACCAATTCAGGTCCTAGCAACTTTCTCTCACTGACTTCATCCCAACACGGCGGTGTTCTACACCTTTTCCCATAAAGGGCTTCATATGGTTCCATTCGGATTCTCGAGTGGAAACTATTGTTGTAGGAGAATTCAACTAGTGGAAGATGTTGGTCCCATCCTCTTTTGAATTCCATAGAACATGCTCTCAACATGTCTTCCAGTGTCTGAATAGTCCGCTCAGATTGGCCATCAGTTTGAGGATGATAGGCCGTACTAAAGTTCAATTTAGTGCTTAGAGCATGTTGGAGGCTTTTTCAGAACTTTGAGGTGAATCTAGGATCATGGTCGGATACAATAGATAGTGGTACTTCATGCAGCCTTACCACTTCTTTGATGTAAATCTATTCTAGTTGATCCAATGAGAAGTCCTCTTGAATCGTGATGAAGTGAGCAGTCTTTGTAAGATGATCCACAACGACCCATATAGCATTGTTTCCTCTGTATGTCCTTGGAAGTCCAGTGACAAAGTCCATGGTAATGTTCTCTCACTTCCATGTTGGTATGGGTAGTGGTTGCATCATCCCCTTAGACTTTTGTCTCTCAGCCTTCACTTGTTGACATACCAGGCACTTTAATGTATATTCAGCAATCTCCCTTTTCATATTGTCCCACCAAAAGTTTTCTCAGAGATCTCGATACATCTTTGTACTACTAGGGTGTATGGAGAAATTAGAGCTATGTGCATCATCCAATAGTTCTCTCTTTAGCTAAGGAATAGCGGGAACACAAAGCCTCTTCTTGAATTTCAAAATACCACCTTCATAAGAAAATTCATTCAACTTCCCATCATTTATAGCTTTAATTTTCTTTTGAAAATCCTCATCATCAGCCTGAGAACTTTTTACCCTCTCTAGTAAAGAAGGTTGGGCAACCATTTGAAAAATTAGTGATGTGTTACCTTCCTTGATAATTCCCATATCCATCTTTACTAGATCCATGAACAAAGGATCCCTTTCAACTCTCATCTTGTTCAGAACTCCATGACTCTTTCTGCTCAAAGCATCTGCTACCTTATTTGCCTTCCTTGGATGGTATTTTATTGTGCAATCATAGTCTTTGAGTATCTCAATCCATCTCCTTTGTCTCATGTTGAGGTTTTTCTGTGAGAATATATATTTCAAACTCTTTTGATCTGTATATATCTCACATTTTTTTCCATAGAGGTAATGTCTCCAAATATTCATAGCAAAGATTACCACTACTAACTCAATATCATGAGTTGGATAGTTTTGTTCATGAATTTTTAGCTATCTAGATGCATAGGAAATCACTCGATTATTGTTTATAAGGACACAACCAAGTCCTTTCCTTGATGCATCACTATAGATAACAAACTCATCATTACCCGATGGTAGGGTTAGGATCAGAGCGTTCACTAACCTCCTCTTCAATTCTTCAAAACATTCTTCACATTCCTTTGTCCATATAAACTTAACCCCTTTCGTGTGAGCTTGGTCATTGGGTTGGCTAAATGAGCGAAGTTCTGAATGAAATGCCGATAATAACCTGCTAAACCAATAAAACTATGTACCTTAGTTATGTTCGTTGGAGTAGGTCATTCTTGCACAGCCTTTATCTTCACAGGATCTACAGATATTCCATCCTTAGAGACAATGTGGCCCAGAAAGGCAACTAATTGGAGCCAAAAATCACAATTTCTAAAATTCCCATATAATTTATTTCTTCTTAGAGTCTTCAGAATAATGCACAAGTGATTTTCATGTTCTTCATAGATTTTATAGTACACCAGGATATCATCAATAAACACCACCACAAATCATCAAGATATTCCTTGAAAACTCTATTCATCAAATCCATGAAAACAGATGGTGCATTAGTTAGTCCAAAAGGCATTACTGTAAACTCGTAATGCCCGTACCTAGTTTGGAATGTTGTTTTTTGAATGTCTTCTTTCCTTAAAAGTAACTGATGATATCCAGATTGAAGATCAATCTTTGAAAAATATTGTGCTCCATGAATTTGATCAAATAAATCATCAATTATTGGCAGAGGATACTTATTATTTATTGTAACAGCATTGATTTCCCTTTAATCAATGCACAACCTCATAGACCCATCTTTCTTCTTAACAAAAAGAACAGGGGCTCCCCATAGAGAAACGCTAGGGAGAATAAATCCTTTATCACTCAATTCTTCTAGTTGTTTCTTTAACTCCAATAACTCCACGGTGGCCATTATATAAGGGGTCTTTGATATAGGCCTTGAACCAGGAATTAAGTCAATGGAAAGCTCAATTTACCACTCTGGAGGATGTTTAGGTAAATCCTCTGGAAAGACATCAATATATTCTTGCACAACAGGTACATCTTATATCTAAACATTCTTTTCTTCACCCATAGTTATTTCATTCTCTTACTCCCCGATAATTGAATTCAGTAGAGCTACTGGGGGTGGATCTAGATGAGAATCACATGGTGAGGTTTCTACCCTAAAAATAAGGGATTCTACACCATTATAGAAAATTATAACTTCCTTCTTCTTGCAATTGATCTTCACATCATAATTTGAGAGCCAATACATACCGAGAATTATATCATAGTCATCCATTGGTATGATGATAAGGTTAGCAACTAAAGAACGTTTATGTGTTACGAGGGGGACTAATTGCCACTCCTTTGTTTGCAATGATACATCCACTAGGAGTTTTGACTGATAACTCCTTTATTAAATCAAATTGGACATATCTAATTTTCTTGAAAAATTGGGAAGATATAAATGAATGCAACAATCCAGAATCAAATAAAGTATTGGCTAAGTTAGATGAAATAATCAATGTACCTGCCACTAATTCATTAGGAACTTCAACCTCCACAGTTGTAACCACATAAGCTTGTCCTTGCTCCCTTGGACTTCTTTGGGGAACATTTCCCTGACACTTAGGACATTCATGTGCATAATGTCCCATCTCCCTGCAATTTTAGTACATAAAATTGGTAGCTTCTTTCTTCCCCTTACAATCTCGAGATAGGTGGCCTTTTTCTCCGCACTTGTAAAAGACTCACATTCCCTTCAGGAAAGTGCCAGGGTGTTTCTTCCCACAATTACTACATAATATAAATTCAACTCTTCCCTTCTTCCCCATCTCCTTATTTCCTTTCCCAGAGTTTTTAGATGCCCCCTTCTTCTCTTTCTTTCCTTTAAATTCATAAGACTTAGATAATTCATTTTCTGTCTTGATAGCACTTGAGACTATATCTTCATATGATTCAAATCTTTGGAAGACAAGAGCCCTTCGGAGGAATGGTTTTAAACCATCAAAGAATCGATCAATTTTGCTCCTTGGATTACATATGTAGTCCACAGCATGCCTTTCCAGCATTGTAAAGTTGGATTCATACTTGGCAACATTTTCATCCTCCTTCTGCCTCAGATTAAAGAATTGTTTATCCATATATGCTCGCTGTTCTTGAGGGAAATACTTTTCAAAGAAGATTTCCTTAAAATATCTTCATTCTATCTCTTCTATTTATTCCTCCTCCTTTGTATTTTGGACTAAGGACCACCACTGATCTGCATCACCCGTTAGATGATAAGCAGCCATGACAACCTTCTCTCTTTCGTTACATCCCAAAGCGAGAAATATCTTTTCAAGGGAACATATCCACTTCTATGCTACAAACGGGTTTGTAGTCCCATTGAATGATGGAGGTTGTTGTCGCATAAAGTGATCTAACATAGCCCCTACACGTGGTGGATCTGGATGCTCCATACGAGTAAGGTTATTATTCATAACCTGAGTAAGTTGTCCCAGTATAGTTATGAGTTGCTCAACACTAGATCCAACATCATTATCTTGCATCGGAGGGAAATCCCTACAGGGAACACGTGCATTCGTGTAGTTTCCATTCCTTCCACTTGGTGTCATCTCTCGATAATGGAATACACTAGATTAGGTTATGAATCATAATGTATAATCTTAACTTAGGAAAATACTTTGAAAAAATTGAGATCCTACACATGGCCAATCCCATATTCAAAAATGGTTTCTTTGAAGAAAATTTTACATTTTAATCCTTCATAATGGCTTGTAAAGAAAATGTGAATTATCCTAAGTATATCCCTCAGGAGTGTCATAACCAAGAGTGTAGTAAGGCTCGTTGTCGTGCACCAGTTACGGTTTGAGTCTAGCTCAAAGCGGTGTTTTCGAGTTTTACCCCTAGATACATCTATACCAGAGCCCCCTCTACCTTCTCGTATCCAGACAGGGATGTATTGCATGAAAGAACCACATAATATATTCCTTACCAAAATACCAGGACATTATTGTATGTATATCCTCAAATACTAACTTAGGGACTCTTCCATAATTATACATTTTCTAAATCTAGTTTCCAAGTATTCTACTAAACTTCCTCTGATACCAACTGTAAGGACCCGACCCCAGTTACCCAGATCCGGTGCCTTATTGGTTACATTGGCATACAAACAAGGAATAAGCATCCCAAAGGACCGAGTAGTTTAGTACTTTTGGAAATAAGATACATACATAAGTTCATAATTACAACTTGAAATGAAAAACAACATAGAAACTCCTTAGACAACTTCCATAACTCCTAGGTTATTTCAGCATGTCATTCATAATAGAATTCTTCATGCCCTATGAAAATGAAACATAATAAAGGGGTGATCTCAAATGCTCAGTAAGGGTAACCAATACAGTGGAATATAACATAAACATTAGACATGGTGAATAATTGAAAACAAATTCCTTTAGAAATAAACTTGAACATAATATGGTAGAAATATGAGCTGAGTAAATATTGTCATAACATAACATAATGATGGGTATTATACTAGTGGAATAACCACATGAACCATCAATACTACATTCATAGTGAGGGAATTCATAATGTGGGACAACATATCTATACCGTCAAGGCCTCGTTCCAAGACCATAAATAATCATTTTGTCGAGGCCTTGTACCAAGACTGTAGTTTGTCTCATGAGACCTACCGATGCACCGAGGGGCTATAATGGGCCCCAACTAACAATTAATATGTCCAATGCATTCCTCATATAAATGGTGGTAAAAATAAACAACATATACATTATTATATTAAATGTAAATATCTTTCCCCGAACATTAAGCCAAAACACTAACCATTCGAAGTAAACTGATGAATGGTTTAAATATAGCTCATCAATAGCCAAAATAATCATAAACCATTAAATTGAATATGGTAGATTATAATATGTAATAATAATCCCAATAATACATAATAATCAAAAAGTTTGTTGAAATAGAGGAAGATACCCTTATATAATCTTCGAGTAATTCTTGAAATAAATACTCTTTTACTTTGAAAAGAATAGTTCTTTTGGAGAAATCATTGTATAAAACCATAAGTGAAGTAAGATATTATTTTCATAAAAAATTAGTGATTTTATAGATATAATGGTTTCCAAAAAAAATAGATCAGGGATTTCCCTTGAAAATAGGTAAGAAATTGAGATATTCCCTTGAATCGGTCTTGTATTTCAGAAACGATTTGAAAGATCCTTTTAAAGAATGTAACTAACCATGTATTATGGTTTTTGTACATATATAGAACACTCAAACAGAATTTATAATGAGTATATAATAATACATAATAATTTCATTGAGGTAATTTAGACAATGAAAATAACCTGAATGGAAATGGAAGTTCGGGTGAAAAAACCCTTACCTTAAATCCGAATGTGTTCCCCTCTTGAACATAAGGTCCTGGAATATGAAATTATACATATAAATAAATTATTTCAGAACCTAATAGACGTGTATTTAGTTTATCATAATTTTTTTAGTTCATTTATTTTATTATTTATAAGTTATTATATTGAATTTTGTCGTCCTGGAGTGTTTGTTTTCTTGATTTTCATAATCGGTTCACTTGTTTTTAAGTAATGAAGTTCATGTGGAATGGTTTTAAATCTCTATAATTGAAGTTACATATTATTTTTGAACATAAAGAATTGTTAATGGTCATTTTCATCATTTTTTTACATGGAATGAGGATGAATCATTAGATGACAACCACTTCGATTATTTGGCGGTATTTGGATTATTATGAACTAGTTTTGTCATATGATTTAATAATATGTACATATACTGGTTACCGAATATTAATTAGTTTATGATACATGTATTATAGTCTAGTTCAATCATTAAAATGGTTTCATGACCAGTAATGAAGGAGAAATTTAAGAACGAAACTTCGTCATCCACGAAGGTTATAAATTGGAACCTCATGGACGTTGATTTCGTTTATAAAAATAAAACGAAGGGAGTAAGAATATTGATGATGGTTATTCCATTCACATGATATAAATCCAGTATATATATTATAATGGAATTATCATGGTCATTTGGATAGATGAGGTGAGGATAGGATAACAAAAAAAGATAAATTCAAATGAAACTCAAAGAAAAAGAAAGGTGCTTTACCTCTTGAAATAACTTCCTCAAGAACCTCCTTAAGAGAAGGGATTTAGGTCTTTTGGAAAGACCAAGAGCTTAATGGTCGTGGGGAGTGACTAGGGAAGGGTATTTGGGCAGAACTTTGAGGAGATTCAAGGCTTAAAGAAGTGAAGAGAAGAGGGAGTGGTGAGGGGTTTATAGTGGAGGAGAGGGGTAAATTTTGAATATTTAATTCATTATTTTATTATTTCCCTCAAGAAAACCAATAGTATTGTTTCATGTGACCCCTAATAGTAATAAGTGCATGTGATTTTGAACCAAGTAGCCTTGTATCACTTGTGATGTCATGAATAGTGTATTTAACTGATAATTTGTATATAAGGTATTTTATCGTATTTCAATATTCATCAAAAATTCTAGAATTTCAGAAAAATCCAAAAAAATTACCCCTACCATTTTTCGACGTGTAGAATTCAAAAATGAACTCCATTTTTCAAAATTAATTTTATAAATATTATTAATTTAATTTTTAAATAAAGTCATAGTTAATTCGAAAAAAAAAACAATTTTAAAGGTGCAATTATTTTATTTCACATTGAAAAATTAATTAAGATCTCATTATCTTATTGCCTTAAGAAAATAAAATATTATTATTATTTACTATTCATAAGGGCCATATTACTATTCATATTACTATTCATAAGGGTATGTTAATATTCACCAAAAAACAAGTTTATTCTATCAAACTCCAAATGACTTACTGATCACAACTCTAGATGACTGTTATTTGAAATTACAAACACAGTAAAGGAAAAGTTGTGTTTAATGGATAGATTATAAAATGAATTCAATATTTATTTTAAGAATCATGGGGTGTTACAATACCTCAAACCAGGGGTGCTACATTCTCCCCACCATTGGACTTTCCATCCTCGGAAAGTAGAGAACCGTCGCTTTGCCGAAAGAGCTCAGGCCATTGCTCGGGTATCTCTTTCTCCCATTCCCAAGTATCCTCTTGAATCTGACCATGCAGCCACAAAAACTGAACTAAGATGATGATTTTACCACGTAAAACATTCTCCTATCTATACACAATCTGCACTGGCATTTGCACTAAGGAAGCATCCAGTTCTAGCTCAACATGATCCCAAAAAATCACATGGTCGTGATCCGACTGATACTTTTTCAACTGTGACACATGAAACACATTGTGCACCGCACTAAACCATGTTAGAAAAGTAAAATGGTAAGACACCTCTCTAATCCTCTCAAGTATCTCAAAAGGCCCAATATACCTCATAGATGACTTGCCCTGCTTCCCAAACTGACGATTTCCCAACCTAAGAGAGATTCTCAAAAACACATGATTACCCACCTCGAACGACAACAGTCGTCAACAATGGTAAGCATATGATTTCTGACAACTTTGAGCCATCTCCATCCAATTCTTTATCAACTTGATCTTTTCTGTAGTCTCTTGGACAAGGCTCAGTCCGATCATCGAAGTCTCGTCCGTTTCCACCCAACATAGTGGATAACAACACATACGCCCATAAAAAGCCTCAAATAGAGCCATATGTATTGAAGAATGATAACTGATATTATAGGAGAACTCCACCAATGCTAAGTGTTCCTCCCATGAACTAGAAAAATCCATCACACAATCCCTTAACATATCCTCCAAGGTTTGTATCATCCCCTCAGATTGGTCATATGTTTGAGGATGATACGTTGTGCTCATCGTCAATTGTATTCCAAGGGATTACTGTAAGGATTTCCAGAAATGATATGTGAACCTCAGATATCTATCTAATACAATAGAAACTAGAACACCACGCCTCTTTACCACCACCTGGATATAGATTTTGGAAAGATTCTCCCCCGTATGAGATTCAAAAATCAGGATGAAATGGGCCGAATTTGTGATCCAATCCACAATCACCCATATGGCATCGTGTTTCCTGACCGTTCCTGGAAGACCTGTCACAAAATCCACTGTTATCTGCTCCCATTTCTACACTGGGATAGGTAAAGACTACAACATGCATGTTGTCCACTGATTCTTTTCCTTGACTTGCTTACAATTCAAGCATCTAGAGATAAACCCGACCACATCCCTTTTTATACAAACCCACCAAAACTGCACCTTCAATGCCTTATACATTTTCTGAATTCCAGGATGGATAGCCCACCTAGAATGATGATAATCCCTAAGAAGTTCCTCTCAAAAATCCACTGGTACCACCATCCGATTCTTAAAACAAAATACTGAATTCTCATTCAGTTACCAATTCTCAATGGTCTCCCCACCATTGAGTTTCGACCTCATCGCCATACATTCAGAATCAAGTGTTTGTGCCTCTTTAACCAAACCAGACAAGTCAGAAACCAACAAAACCAAAAAGAAGACTGCTCTTCCACCTTGTTCCTCACATTCCAACCGCATGTTGGCTATGAACGACATCAGCTGACATTGATCTGATACATGTTTCACCACTTGAGCATATAATTTTCTACTTAATGCATTTGCCATCAAATTTTTCTTAGTTGGTGTGTACATTAAGTCAAATCAAACATATGGAGATATTTCATCCATCTCTTTTGCCTCAGGTTCAAATCTCGTTGTGAGAAGATATTCTTTATGCTCTTATGATCGGTAAACACTGTATATTTCTCACTGAAGAGATAATGACACCACATTTTTAAAGCATGAACCACTGCTACCAACTCCAAATTATGTGTTGGGTAGTTCTTCTCATGCAACCTCAAATACTGTGATCCATGTGCAACCACATGACCCCCCTGCATGATAACACACCCCAACCCTAATCCCAATGCATCACAATACACCACATACCCTTTACATGGTTCTGGAAAAACCAAGATTGGTGTTGATGTAAGGTGACCCTTTAACTCTTCAAATCATTTCCAGCACTGCTCATCCCATTGAAATGGTATATTCTTCCTTATCAAAGTTATCATTGGTAATGGAAATCATGATAAATCACGAACAAAACATCAGTAATACCTAGCTAGAATTAGGAAGCTCAGTATCTCGAAGACGTTCTTTGGTGGTTTCCATGAGATAACCACCTCTATCTTTTCCGGATCAACAAAAACACCCATCTCAGAAATAACATGGCCAAGGAAACGAACCTCATGTCTCCAAAAGTCACACTTTGACAATTTGGCATACAATTGATGGTCCATCAAGATCCCCAACATGATCGCCAAGTATTGCTCATGCTCTGCCCTTGTCCTCAAATACACTAGTATATCATCCACAAATACCACCACAAAAGAATCCAGATATCTCTGAAATATCTGATTCATTAATTCATAAAAACTACTGGTGCATTCGTTAGACCAAAGGGCATAAACACATACTCGTAATGGACATATCTACTTCAAAAAGTTTCTTTTGGAATATCCTCCTTCCTCACCTGCAATTAGTGATACCCTGACCTCAAGTCAACCTTGGAGAACCAATGAGATCCCCTCAACTGTTCAAAAAAATCATTAATGCATGGAAGTGGATATGGGTTTTTTTATCATAACCTGATTAAGTTTATGATAATCGACACAGAGCTGCAAGATTCCATCCACCTTTTTAACAAACAAAATCGGCACTGCCCATGGAGACGTGCTAGGTCGGATGAAACCTTTGTTTTCTAACTCTTCCAACTACACCTTTAATTCCTATAATTTTGCTAGTGTCATTTGGTAAGACGAAAGTGAGATAGGACTGGTCCTATAAAGGATATCAATTGTAAAATCCACTTCTCTCACAGGTGGAAACCCTGAGGATTATTGGGAAATACATCCATAAACTGATTCATAACTGCTGAAAGAACACTCTACTCAACATCTTCCACCGATGCCAATGACAAATCCTCTAACTGATATGAGATCGCGCCAACAGTTGGTGCCAAAAAATCTGTTGCAACCAGCTTTTCATTCTTCTCCCCTCTAAAGATATGTTCAATGTCATCCTCTATCATAAAACTAACCGTTCATGCATAGAAATTGGTGTGGGCCTTAAACATCACCATCCAATCCATTCCCAAGATTATATCATAAGCATCAATCTAAAGCACTGAGAAATCCCACATCAATTCAATGCCATCCACAACTAAGCAAGATGATCTACAGAGGAAATCTCAACACCCTCTTTGACCTAGAGAAGTTTGTATTTTTGAAACAGAAGGCATCATTTCCATGTGTAAACCCAACAAATAAACGGTGTGAGAAGTAATAAAAGAATGAAAAGCACCCGTATCAAACAAAGATTGCATCAATATTGAATTTAAAATAACTGTACCTCGCATCGTGGATGGTCCCGACTAATCATCCATCACCGCCTGCTCAGTTCCAAACAACCACTTACTTGTCAAACTATAATCCTTATTACCCTACTAAGGCGTCGTTGTATTTTGAGAATCACCATGACCCAATTTACTCTATTGTTGAGGGGTATGTTGTTGCCCCCATACCATCGATGCATAAGACCCCTACGACCCCTGAGGGGTGTCACAAACACCCAACCTCAAAGTATTCTGATAACAATGCTGCATATTCCCCATATGCTTACAATTATGACATGCTCAAGGTTGTGTCGTAAAATCCTACTTGATGTGGCTCGTAGAACCACACTGAAAACATCACAGCTTACTTTGAGGCTTCAGAGGAAGATTCACTGATCCTGCCGTCAGATTATAAGTTTTAATCCCACCTTGGAAATAAGTGTCCCTCTTCTGCTTGAACATAGTGTTCGAGTTCCCACTATTTCCCATGGATACCAACATACTTCCCCCGCCTGTAGCCCCCACAAGATCCTGCTCAGCTACCATAGCTCGGTTCACCATTTCTGTGTAATCATCTATACACAACACCTCTATCTTGGAATGATTTTCCTGGTTCAACCCAACTTCAAAAATTCATGTCTTCAACAATGTACTACCCACCACCTCGGGTGAAAACCGCACTAAGTTCATAAACTTAGCCGCATACTCCATCACCTCCATGTTACCTTACTTCAAACTGAAAAAATCTGTTGTATGCTGAATTATGAACATATAAGGGTATAATTGTTTATTAAACAATTCCTCAAACCCCTCCCATTTCACACTTTGGTCTGTCCTAGATTGGACCGCCATATCCCATTACTAGAGGGAAAGATATTCCAAATACAACCAATCCAAAATTAGAGCACCAAGCGGAAGAGTACAACAAGACTCCAACAGAACTAGGACACCATCGATAGCTCCACACCAAGCTCCAACCTCCAAGCACCACAACATCACCAAGGCATCATGTCGAACCGCTAGAAAAATGAGATACTTTACTCTTACCTATTTCCCAGAATACAAAATGTAAAAAATCACCCAAGTTCCAAAGTAGGGGGTGAGTACAAATACTCAGTAGGTTTTCCCCAAACGACTTCTTTACACATGACACTAGGATAAAACCATTACCACATTATATAAAATAGTTTATATAAAACATTCAATAGTTCAACCATTACCACAAGCCAAACTTACCCATACCAAGCCATGTCAAACAAGTAAAAGACACAACCATACCATAATCCATATCCCCATCACACATTAGCACAACAAATTTCATCTTTGCAAAACAACACACAACAAAACAACCATTACGGTGGGACTTCCGCCCATCCCGTTCACCCATTCCCAACTAGCAGTGCTTTCCGAACACTATTTGTAATGGTTTTTCTTTAAACCACTATCCATCACCTTTTATAATGAGACTTCCCGCCCACTTTCACACAACCAACACGATCCATAACATTTAATCAACTAAAAATCACAAAGCACCAAGGCTACACAATAAGCATGCCATCATTCCCATTACAGGCCAATTCACTTCAATAAATCACCCATTTATTGAAAAAACCCTTTAACCAATTTTTCATGCCCAACCACATTTCAATAAACATCATATTTATTGAAAACCATCTTTCACAAAACATTTTTCATAACCAACCACTAATGATTTTAAAATCAACATTTTAAAATCACACAACAAAGCCCATTTTTGCAACAATAACCCATTTCCCCTAAAATCCCCAAATCACCACCAAATGGGTTTCCAAAAAAATTCACACATCATTATCACAATTAATTTCAATAAAAACAAATTAATTGTACCAAAACCACTAGTTCTAACCAAGTGGAGTTGAGAAATAACTTACCTTTAGGGTTCCGACAAATTTGACCCACAAGAAACCACACCCCAAATCCGGTGAACGCAACACCAAAAATGCTCTAGATCCCCTTCCCTAACATCCACAAGACTTAAAATCAACACCCAAGGAATCCACAACCCTAGATCTACATGTAACAGATGTAGATCTATAAAACCAAGAAAGGGAGAAGAGTATATCTAGAGAAAACCAAAGAGAACCCAAGAGACAAGACTTACCCAAGATGGAACGCCTTCAATCCACCTTGAAACCCCTTCAAATTGCTTCCAAAATGAGTGGGAGAGCCCCTCTGTCACGACCTGTCCCCCAGGGCCCGTGCCATGACTACCCCAAGCCCGCCTTTCATAGGCCAGGGGCTGGCAACTAGCACCGAAGGCATATTCCCTAAAATTGGGAAGGCATTGCCTTTATAACTTGTAACTCATGCAACCAAGCACACAACACGATACAAAAACAAGTAAACTGAATAGTAAAAAGAGTGTGTACAGTAAGTAAAAGGGTCTAGAATACAAGACCAACTAGAAAGTACAAGAAAATTGGAAAGTACAAGTAAACTGAACAGATCCTGTGAACACTCTCCAAGGATCCTACCTAAAGGGTAGGTGCAGCTTTCGAACAGTCATCTCTGTGGTATGCCTCGTCTATAGTCCACCTCCGAGCTACCTCTAGTCCTCGTACCCTCATCCTTAGTCAGCATTTTCCATCATCTACGCCATACACAACAAGGTGCGGGCATAGCCCATGCAGGGGTGAGTATAACGATACTTAGTAGGGACCCCGAGACCCCCCAAAGGTCTCTCAAAATCCACAAAGGATAAACCACAAAGCAAGAATTCAACTGAAAACCCTACTTAGGTATATGCCCATACATATACCTAAGTTATCAAGTAAGCCCATCTCAATCATGAGGAAACACAAGGTCCAAATCAAAATCCCAAAGATCATTTGTTCCATAAAGGAAGGATTACCACGATGGTAAGTACGACATAGGTACGCCACACAGAAGAATACCACCAAGGTATTACTACGAAGGGAAAGCACCACACAAGTACGCCACACAAAAGAATACCACCAAGGTATCACCACGAAGGTATAGACCACAAAGGTACAGACTCAGCTCACACTAGGTATAACTTAGGTACAGTGGTAGAGATGATTAGATGTAACTACTAATTAATCTTACTCTGTTATGAGGTAGACCCACGTAGGATCCTAAATCATCATCAGACCCACAGAGGATCGTAGTACATCATCAGACCCACACATGATCTGAGTACCTCGTCAGACCCACACAATATCCTAGTACATCGTCAGACCCACACAGGATCCTAGTACCTCGTCAGACCCACAAAGGATCCTAGTACATCGTCAGACCCACACTGGATCCTAGTACCTCGTCAGACCCACACAAGATCCTAGTACATCGTCAGACCCACATAGGATCCTAGTACCACATCAGACCCACACAGGATCGTAGTACATCGTTAGAGCCACACAGGATCCTAGTACATCATCAGACCCACAGAGGATCCTAGTACATCGTTAGACCCACACAGGATCCTAGTACCTCATTAGACCCACACAGGATCCTACTACATTGTCAGGCCCACACAGGATCCTAGTACATCGTCAGACCCACATAGGATCCTAGTACAGAAGACCCACGAAGGATCCTAGAGTAGTCCCGCATGGATTCCTAGAGCGGATCCATATGGGACCCTTAATCACAGACCCACGAAGGATCCCAACGCACAGACCCACATAAGATCCCTTTCTCATGTTACATCCAGCTACACGGTTCCTACACTAAGCTCGCTTGATTCCGAGAGGATCTGCTCCTCAAGCCACAGGTTGATACTCGAACTACCATGAATTCCCACGAAGAAGTATCCCAAAGGACTGCCACGTAAAAGGGGTTTCAACACAATAGACGGTGCGTCAATCAAACGCTCGGTCTGTGATTTATAAGTGTTTTAGTGTCGAGGGCCCGGTTAGATTCGAGTACGATCCAACCTAACCAAACTCCAACTTTCTCTGAAAGTCACGTAGAGTATCTCAAAAGGACCGCCTCATCTCAAGGATTTCAGTGCCATGAACGGTTCGTCATTTCGACACCATATAAGGGAGATAAGTCGAATACAAGATCCCGCAATATTATTAATATTATTATTGGGTATTTCATGGACCCGAGCCACGAACTAGAATTTAATATTCAACATTAGACTTAAATCGATCATCTTAATGTTAGGATCACGTCGCCACTTACGACAAGTCAATCGGACGTCACACGCAGGAGTTATAGAGGGTCGAAGATTTAATAATAATAATATATTATTATTATTATTAGATTGTTTCGGGTACCCAATCCAAAAACCTGAAAAAGACATCCAATATTAGACTCATAATTTCTGTCTCGAAGTCAGGGTCATACTACCACTGACAGTTCATAAAACTGAGGTCACATGGATAAGTTACAGTAAAAAAAGTGTTTTATCAACAAAAGTAATAATAATAATATTTTATTGTTATTTTTAATTACTTATTTCATTAACTCCAAATTCAATCACGCATGGGGCATTCATTTGGTGAACGTGACTTCCACATGGCGCCTCCTCCACTCTTCCATGATTTTTGATTTTTATTATTATTTCATCTCCTTAATTTTCTCTCTCCAATCAACCCTTTCTTATTCCATGGTTTTCTCACGCTCTAATTAACTCCTTTCCCAAACGGTTGGGTTCCTCCGCACATCCAGACCTGAAACCACCACCTCTGGCTAGACGCACCGCCTAGACGATGCCTTCCGACTGTCCTTCGTTGTCGCACATCGCACCCTTTACCTCGCCCGGAGTCGCGCCCTAAACACACGCCGGAAATCACACCGCTATGTCGCCCCTTCCATGGGCCGCCACATCTTTGTTCTAAACCCAAAAAATATGCCGACCACATATTCGCGATCCTCGGGTCGAGGGCTCCGCGTCCATATGTTTCGCTAAACACAATATTGTGTTTCCAGCGCGCTTAATTATTTGGCGTTGATGAACGCACGAAGAACGCGCGAAGAACAAAAGAAAAATGGGCAAGGTATATGTGTGGGACGATGACTATGTTAGTTTGTCCATTGTCATTGTGAATCCAGAATATGAAGAATTAACAAATAAATTCAATCATATTTCAAATTAGAACCCCTACCTTGATTGCTCGTTGGTGTCGGTGTGAGGAAGGAGATGATGTTGATGACGTCGGTGTTCGTCGCTCCCACACCACGCTCCCGAAGTTGGTTCCACGTTCCTCGATTCAGAGAATGCTTCTTCGTTAGAGAGGTTCTTCATTTGGAGGATGTTCGTCCCAATTCTCTAAGGCTCTCCCAAATCTCCTTTGCCAACGATCTCCACCAAAAGGATGAAGAGCCAATTTTAATTGAGTTAAGTCTATTGACTCAATTAATTGTTGGCACATTAATTAAACTAAATTTGGAACATTTAATTTGGGGGAGAAACCAAGAGTTAACTCACATTAAAGAGGGAGTTCAAGGGGGTCGGGTGGTCCCCACCACTACACATACAAATTGGGAGGTTTTAAAAATAAAATAAAAGTTGTTATTTATTTTATTTTTATTCTTTTAACTCTCCCATGAAATTCACAAAAACCAAATTTCACCCTCGACCTACTGCAGTCAAGGTGAAGGTCTCCTTAAGCAAATATCGGCGTTGCGAGTTCAATGGTGCCCTTAGATTTCAATTCCGAGCACCGATTCAAAAGTTATGGATTTTATAATAAAATAATTGTCACCCTCAACCCGCGCCGGTCGAGGTTAGGCTTTGCCTAAGTGAAACACGCCCCAAAGAACCCAACGGTACTCTCGGATTTTTAATCCGAGTTACCGTTTAAAAGTTATGGATTTTACAATAAAATAATTGTCACTAAATTATTTTATTTACGGCCAAAAACTAACTTTCACTGGTGGCCCGCACCGACCAATGTTAGTATCTGCCTAAAAAGATAATACCCTCACAAGTTCAGCGGTGGTCTCGGATTTTCAATCCGAGTTACCGTTTTTGATTTATAAGCATTTGAAAAATAAAATAATTTATTTAATTATTTTATTTATGATTATGCCATTTTTTGGTTTTCTCACAGGAAGCTCGCGCCGACTAAACTTAAGTCACACCTAGGGTAAATCCGTCATCCTAAATGCAACGGTGACCTCAGATTTCTAATCCGAGTTACCATTTAAGAGTTATTCCACTTTTTCAGGGAAACTGCTTACACACCTTAATTAAAACTTAACTAAACTTCGACGGATCATTCAGGGCACTTCGGGCCTTGGAATCGCGCACTGTCAGATTTCACGATCTCGAAATAATTCCATATGATTAAAAAAAATTACATGGAATTTCCAGGACATTGCACCCTCTAACCCTTGAGAACTGAAAATCCCGAGTGAGGCTCAAGTGAGAGAGAGTTTGGAGTGAAATAGGTCAAGCCCGAAGGAGCCCGGATTTAAAAACCCCGTTTTTAAGTGGCCGCATGGTTAGCCTGTACGGTTTGAAAAACCGTGCGTTAACCATGCGTACGCCACTGTCTCGAGAGAAGGGGTCCGCACGGTTGCCTCACACAGTTTGGAAAATCGTGCGCAGGCCGTGCGAAGCCCATTGTCTCCCCCGGCACGGTTTCTTGAAGAACCCGCACGGTTTCTCCTAATTGTGCTAAAACTGTGCTCCCTTAGAAAAGCCTCCAAACTTATTCAAAACCCTTCCAAACTCTCCCAACCACTTCCTAACTCATCTCGAACACTTTAATCACATGAAAGAGATAAACAAAGGTTACATACCTCAAACCGGGGGTGCTACATGTTATGTCTCTTGAGACCTATAAATGCATCAAGGGATTGTATATTTCTTAAAATAACCCTTCAGTAGATTAAATCCATTGCATTCAGTATAAGAGTCGTTAATATCATTCATACCATTCCTTGAAGAACTTCTTACTAAATAAAACATGGCTATATGTATAATGATAAATATGGAAATCAAATACTTCCCAATTCACTTGAATAATGTATATTTTGAGGATAACATCCCCTAATCAATATAGAATCCATGTGTTATCATCAATGTAAAATTAACTACCCTTATCAATGAAATATTATGGAGCTGGAACATACAGTGTACTTGGCTATCTATTAAATATTTTAATTGGATACAATAGTTTGCATTAGTAGGAGACCAAGACAATGGTATGAAAAATCCTTCATCATGGTTCACAAAGAGCACAAAAATATTCAAAAGTTTGTCCCTCAGAAGTGTTTATCCTAGTGTACAGTCTTAAGCCCATTGATTATACTAGTCTCATAATAGTGGTGTTCATATTCATTATTCTTCCAAATTTCATTATTACTAGGCCATTAAGGTTACTTTTAGGGGTCATTTATAATAATTTTGGTTGTTTCAAATTTATTTGATGAGTGTCATAATCATTATCCTCGAATATGAAATCGATAACATGGATGCTTTAGTGATTTTTTACAATTGAAGTGTTTTTTCAATAATAATGAATTATTTGTTGATGTAAAATATTCAAAACCAAAAAAAAATTATATAGACATTTATATCATATTATACATATCATTATTTTACCATATTCATTCGCGATATAAATTCGTCGTATTGTTCAATTCAATGGTTAAACCAACCCAAACATGAACATACTTGGTTTTAAGAAATGATTATGAGGTGGTTTTCCTATAATATCATTATACTATAAGCATAATGATGTTATTTTGTGTTTATTATTGTGATATATCAGAATTTTATGGATATATTAGAAGATGTAATGCGTATGAAAACATTACACAATTTGAATAAAAGACATTCCCTTTTAGTACGTTTTTTTTAAATGAATAAATTAATGATGGTCATTTTTTGATCATATCATTTATAGGTTCTCCAGTTTTTCATATCAATACCATAATGATATCATTAACATAATATTTATCATTTAATCTCATCCTTAAATTCAACCTTGTATGGTGGTAAACGAAAAAGAGACACATTGCTCTGTGGAGGCAGTAGTCCGCACAATGCACGAACGAAGGTTTTGTTTTTCATAATGTATAGGGTATATTCATAAGTAATGATAACAACCATAATATATAAAAATTAAAGTATAATAATGATACTAATATAATTATATTATCTTGGGTAGAATAAATTTCAATGCATGTAATTAAGAGTAAAAACTATGTGGTTGATAATATTAATGTCGATGACTTGAATTCTTTGTGGAAGTCTCCTTGGAAATGATGTTCTTATGCTAACTAATGACGAGAAAAAGAATTTTAACATGGAAGAGGGTTATAGGAGGAAAAATTTTGAGTTTCAAGGTGAAATTATAATTAGTGGGGAGTCCTGAAGTGGTGATGATGTTACCCTTTTATATGTGAAAGGGAGGTTAGTTTTGGGAATAACCCATGCATTTTCAATAATTTAATGTTAATATTCAAGTGAAAATGGAAAAAATGGAAAAAATGAAAAAAAAAGCATAGGAAAATGATTTTGGGTAGAAACACACCTCAACCACTCCATCTAGAGATAACTTTAAGGGTTTCATGACTCTTTATTAACTTTTAGATTTTACCGTAATTTTCTTTTACCATGATACATAATTTATAACCTTAGAAATGAATTTAAATTGAAAATATTAATATTTACCTCTTTACATAATTTGAGACTTTTATTTTCAATTTGAAATCCATTTTATTAAAAAAAATGTAATGGTGTGAAATGTTAATTTTATAATAAATACTCTTAATAGTTTTGAAGGAAAGAAACAACTGATCCCCCATGACAATACTTGATTGTAATAAAAAACTAAAATTAATTGTTTTATTAAAGTGACATTTTAATTAGTTCTAATTTTTTTTTACATAGGATTTATAATTTCAAAGAATATTTTAAAATATATATTTTTATCCATTAAATTAATATTTGACGAGCCCACTAGCTGCTCCAGTTCTGCTATCGGCGACGCCCTAGGCGACAATGGTCTCGCCGCTTCGTTCCCTCCCATGTGAGAGGTCCTCCTCCGTCCTCCTCCGTCCTCCTCCGTCCTCCTCTGGTGCTTGGGCTGCTTCCTTTTTCCCACTATCTAACCCAGATTTCCTTTATCATTCCCTAAAATTGTGATCAGCCCTAATTTTTCTGATTTATCTGATGCCTTTCCTCATCTTGTGATCTTTTTCTCAGAGTTATCAGAAGCACCAGACCTCTTGAACCTGTCCTTGGTGGCTAGCTTCAGACGGAATCGTCCCTCGGTCGATTCTTTGGATAGATTTGCGTTTGGTTCTTGGGGATTAAAGGAGTAGGCGACGGTCGTTCTTCTAGAAAAGCGGCACATCGAGGTTAGATTTTAATTGATGGATGACCTGATTATTTCTCTGTCTAGGGATCCTCGCATCTGCAACAAATTCCATTTCTTTGTCCATGGGTAAGTTTTCCCAAACTTTCTATACCTTCCCAAAACCCTTCGATTATTCGAATTCTTGGAAATATGGTTGGCCGTTTTCTGTGTTCAGATAGTATAAAAAATTCCGTCTGTCACCCTATTTCACCATGTATTTGTGTCGAAGTTGACGTTTCGAAACCTCCAGTGGAGTGGGTCTGGATTACGGTTAGGGAAGTGTTCTGTTGCAGACAAGCGGTGGTCTACGAGACTTGGAAGGACTTTTGTTGATCTTGTAATCACCAGGATCATTTGATTTCATGATGCTGGTGAAGTTTCAGGGGACAACATGGAGAGATCATCCCTGCAACTCTCCAATCATTTGGGTCTGATTCTCCCACTGTTCTCTCTGCTGATCATTTGGATACTAATGAAACAGCCATTTCTGATGCTCTTGGAAAAAGGCTCGAGACCTGTTAATTCTAAGCTGAAATCTTGGGATTTTTTTTCCAACCTGAGACATGATTTGGGTGATTTTAAGTCGACGGTGTAGGTCCAGGGGGTCGATGGCCCGACCCTTCCCTTAGCCTCTCCTTCCTTTTTAGATAATTTAAAGACCAGGGGAGTGCATAGTGGACAGGAGCTCGATCAGGCAGCTGGTACTAGGTTTGATTGAAATTTAACCCAATCTGTTTCAAGGACTCTCCTCGATATAAGTTTCCCCTGGTCTGAATGGAATAGCTACTTTGGGATCGTGATTTTCTGGAAAAAGTGACTCTTCAAAATCAATTTAGGTTCAAACCGGTTTTTCATATATAAAATGAACGAGAATGTCACGACCCGTCCTCGGGGCCCGTGCCGTGACTACCCCAAGCCCGCCTTCCATAGGCCAGGGGCTGGCGACTAGCACCAAAGACGTAAAATCCCGATAACTGGGAAGGCATTGCCTTTATAAAGAAAACAAGCACCACAGAGTACAAGCGGAAGTAAAACACTAAGTACAAAAGAAGAGCTGAAAAGAAAAAGGGGCTGGAAATACAAGCCCAACTGTAAAGTACAACTCGAAAGGGAAAACAGCGACTGAAAGGTAAAGCTGCTACGCTGAGATGTCCACTGGAAATCCCACCTGAAGGGTGGGTACAGATAGCTCCTCTGCTCCTCGGGTCCCGCCATCCGCTCCGAGTATGTCCCGCCCAGTGTCCACCTCCGGGTACCGCCTCGTCGTATAGTCCACCTCCAGGTACCGTCCAGTCCTTGAATCTTCGGCTTCTGTCAGCACTGTCCGTCGTCTGCAACCAACACAACGAGGTGCGGGCATAGCCCGTGCAGGGGTGAGTATAACGATACTCAGTAGGGACCCCGAGACCCTCAAGGTCTCACTAAAACCAACAAGGATAAACACAAGAAGATCTCAACAGATAAACTCTACTTAGGTATATGCCCATACATATACCCAAGTTATCAAGTAACCCATCTCAATCATGAGGAATCACAAGAATTGTGAAATCGACGGATAACCACTACCCGGGTATATGCCCATACATATACCAAAGTTAGCAAGTATCTCATCTCAATCATGAGGAAACACAAAGGTCAAAAGTCTCAGCTCAAACCAGGATTTTTATTATCGAAACCGTAACTGCTGAAGAGCTCCGTCTCTGGAGTGTGCAGTGGTCCTGTCACGACTCCGAGGTACTGCTCACTAACCTAAGACTGCTGAGGTACTCCTCCTGTCGAGTACTGCGGGTTTGCGGCCAACTACCTGGCGCTCCGTCCGCTGAGGGTCTGTCGCCAAATACCGGGCGCTCGCCCAAATAGCCTACTGAGGTACTCTCCGGACGAGTACCGCGGGTTTGCTGCCAACTAACAGGCGCTCCGTCCGCCGTGGGTCTGCTACCAACTACTGGGCGCTCCGTCCACTGGGCTAGTCGACTCACTCCAAGTCGAGTCGGTCAAGCAGTCGTCAGGTCTCAGCCGGCTACACGGTCTCCGTACTCTGCACGCTCGTCTCCGGGAGGGTCCGCTCCACGAGCTACTGGTCGATACTCCAAGTATCACAAGGTCCCGCGAAGAAGTGTCTCAAAGAACCGTCTCGTCACAGGGGTCTCAACGCAACAGACGGCGCGTCGATCGGACGCCCGGTCTGTGAGTTATTAGTCTTTTCGTCCCAGGGGCCCGGTTGGTTTCGAGTGCGAACCAATCCTGGCCATATCTCAACTGTACCCCGAACTCCCATAGGGTATACTCAAAGGGACCGTTACTCAACGTAACCACCAACGCCGCTGACGGCTCGTCAAGCGGACGTCCTGTCTGAAAGATATCGGCTTTCCCGTTCCAGGGGCCCGGTTGGATTTCGGGTACAATCCAACCCGGCCATACTCCGACTGCATCCAAAACTCGGGCGGAGTATGTCAAAAGTCCCGTCTCATCAAGAGGAAGTCAACGAAACAGACGGCGCGTCAATCGGACGCCCGGTCTGTGAGTTATTGGCTTTTTCGTCTCCGGGGCCCGGTTGGTTTTTAAGGCAAAACCAACCCGACCGTACTCCACCTGCGTCCAAACCTCGGGCGGAGTATGCCAAAAGATCCGTCTCATTAAGAGGAACGCAACGCGACTGACGGCGCGTCAATCAGACGTTCGCGGCTCAAGATATGAGCGTTTCCGCTCAGAAGGCCCGGTTGGTTTCGTGAACGAACCAACCCGGCCGAACTCAAAGTAATCCGAAACCTTGAGTGCGATATACCGAAACGACCGTCTCGATCCAAGGATCGCGTTGCCACAGACGGTTCGTCATTCGGAGGTCCGAGGCTCAAGTTATGAGCGAAAAACCAAAACTGGTTCGAAACGGGGGGGTCCGGGTCCGGGCCGACCCGGCCCGACCCCACCCTGGGCGGCGGCCGGCGGCGGCGGCGGCGGCGCGGCGGCGGCGGTGCGGCGGCGCGGCGGCGGCGGCGGCGGCGGTGGTGCGGCGGCGCGGCGGCGGCGGCGGCGGTTCGCGGTGGCGGCGGCGGCGGGCCGCGGTGGCGGCGGCGGCGGGCCGCGGTGGCGGCGCCTGGCGCCGCACGTGGTGGTCACGCGGGGGGCTTGATTGCCCCCGCTGTTTTGAAGCGGCGCGGCTTTGCCGCGCCGATTTTGAAGAGACGGCCCCCGCACGTGGGGGCCGCTTGGTCACAAACCGGGGGGGCTGTTGCCCCCCCCTCCTTAAAGAACCGCCCCCCCCTCACGTGGGGGGGGCCTGCTGGCGCCGAACCAAAGGGAGGGGCCGGTTGCCCCTTCCCTTCAAAGAACCCCCCCCTCTTAAAGAGGGGGGTTTTCAAGGGGGTTGGCCGGGGAATTAAATTCCCCGGTTTTTAAAACATCCGGCCGGCCAGCTGGCCGACCGGTTTTTACCAACGGGACCGGAAATTCCGGTCCCGCCTTCGACTTCCGACGCCGGCGGCCCGGCCGCCGGTCTCCACTTCCGCCGCGGCCCGGAACCGGCCGCGGCGTTCGTCGTCCGGCGCGGTGCGACGGCACCGCGCCCCTTTGCCGTGCTTTGATAATCATCCAACGCGGCGCGACGGCGTCGCGTTTCTGTTGTTTCTACCATGGTGCGTGCGACGGCATCGCGAAGATACTTGCACGTTCATCCGCGTGGTGCGACGGCACCACGCCACTTGCTTCCTCCCGCAAGATAAAATCAACATAAACGTTGGAGGGGGGGTTCGGCCGTGTTCATGCGGTCCGGCCCCCCTCACGTTAAATAAAAACTCAACATGAACATTTCAAGCCTCATGTTAGACATGCCAGATCCATGTTCAAGAAATGAAATAATTTAAGAATGAAACAACAATCCCCTACCTCGGGTATAAGTTCGAGGATTTTACTATGTCCGCGGAAGTCGACGTCGCGGAGATCGGGCGTCGCGGTGGTCGTTCGTCAATTCCGTTGACGAAGAGACGCGTCCGAAGAGGCACGTCGTTGGCGAATCCTTGTACGCCGACGAAGGTTGCCCGAGGAAGGTGCGGTGTTCTCTCTCGTTGACACCGAAGACGAAGAAGAGCGGTGCGGCGTTCTTCGTCGGAAAAAGGGTGTTCCTCGTCAAGTCTTGAGGAAAGTCAAATTATAAAGAG
The DNA here is from genome assembly GCA_963277665.1 of Viscum album. NCBI lineage: Eukaryota > Viridiplantae > Streptophyta > Magnoliopsida > Santalales > Viscaceae > Viscum > Viscum album. Next base: position 265,216,105 of record OY728155.1, on the reverse strand, counting down.
AACAACGAACTCAAGAATCTCTACCTCGATAGTCGCACGGTGACGGAGTCGTGGAATATCGGTGTCGATTCCTTTGACGTCGGAGGAAGAGTCGTTATCGAAGGCGTTCGTCGCGGAAAACCGTCGCGGAAGAGATGACGCGGAAGAAGTACGTCGCGTCGCGGACACGGCGTCGCGGATGGATCGTGTTCTTCGGCGGAGAAGTTCTTCGTTGCAGAACGACGTTCTTCGCGTTCTTCGTTCTTCGAAGGTTCTTCGTCAAGGTTGAAGAAGAAGAAGAAAATCTCCCAAAAGCTCTCAAGCGCATAATAGCCAGAGGTTAAGCGTTGGTCTTATTTTATTAATACGCCAACGAATTTGAAAAAAAAGATTAAGAAACGATCCATCAATTCGTTGAATTAATTCAACGAAAGAAACGACTCATTTAATTCACGAAAGAAACAGCCCATTTAATTCACGAAATAAACCGCCCAATTAAATGGTCTGTTAAGAATTTAGAAAACGCGTCGGTTGACTCTCATTAAGACGGGTTTTCACGGATGCGTTTCTTAACGGAAAGAAACGGCGGGGCTCGTGCGGGCCCCACCTCACAAATATCCTACCAAGGGGTAGGATATTTCTGGATAGCATCCTATCCAGTTCAACTCAGTTCAAGCCGCCTTTAAGTGGCTTCAAGTGGATTCCAAGTGGCTTAAGCGAAATAAAATAAAGTCGTCGCAAAATTATTTTATTTCTTAACCTTAAGCCCGAAAATTAAAAACCACACCCGAGCAAACGCAACTCCGAAAGAGGCGTTTCTAAGCGAATACCGGCGCTGCGATTTCATCGGTGCCCTCAGAATTCGATTCCGGGCACCGGTTCAAAAGTTAGAAAAACCCGTTCGTCCGTTCACTGAACGTACCCGAGCCAAAACTTCGGAAAATGATTCCGGGCACACCGGGCCTCGGAATCAGGTGCCGTCAGAAACTGCGTTCTTGTAAAATTCCAAAGAAAATTAAGAAAAAAATTTCCTTGAAATTTACGGGTCTTTACATTACTCCCACCACAGGGCTTTACGTCCCCGTAAAGCTTCACCACAAACTTAGGGAAACAAAGCGGTACTGAGCACGCATCTGAGCCTTCCGCTCCCATGTGCTCACCTGGAGGTTCCCGCGCTGCCAAAGAAAGTGCACAAGAGGAATCGACCATCCTCCTAGGATCCGTTCCTGTCGATCCTCGATCCCCACAGGAACCTCCGTATAAGACACTCATCGCCACCGTCTAGCTCCTCATGGTCGATGATATGCGAAGGGGGGTCGAGCACGTATCTCCTCAGCTGGGATACGTGGAAGACGTCGTGCACCCGGTGCAACTGAGGTGGCAGAGCCAGGCGATAAGCCACCTCACCAACCCTGCTGAGGACCCGGAAGGGTCCGATGAAGCGCGGAGATAACTTGTCGCCTCGGCCAAATCTCCGAATACCACGTCGAGGTGAGACCCGCAAGAAGACGTGGCCACCATCCTCGAACTCTAGTGGCCTCCGCCTCCTGTCAGCGCATGACTTCTGCCGGCTCTGTGCTGTCCTCATCCGCTCCTGGATGACATGGACCTCTTTTGACGTGGCACAGACCATCTCTGGTCCCACAAGAGCTGCAAGATTTCTTCTTTGCCGATAAGAGAAACCTGGTCTCATCCCCTGGATGAACCACATTCTTTGCCTAAAACAGTCAATCCTAACATGGATGATACTAATCCATACCAAGGATGACGTCGTAAGGCCTCGACGCTACTACTAAGAGATCCAACCGTTACTCTCGCCTCCAAGGGTTGAGTCACACTGTCGGCATCAGTGTGTGGTAACTGGTCTCCTCCAGTAGATGTCTCACAAGTGAGGGTCAAGTCAACAGTCAACTGGAACCTCTTAGTAACATCACAAAAGAAGACAGGAATGAAAACATCGCAAAGGATGCGTCTTTTATTATTGCAGCTCATATTACAAGACGCTACACAAAAGCAACATCAACATGGAACTAGAAGTACAAGAGACGTATCCACTAGTTCCGCTCCTGTCCACCTGCTCCCAGAGCTCCAGCATTTGTCGCTGCCTCAACCTCGGTGGCTCCCTCCAAGCCTGCGGATCGAGGAGTTGGACAGTCACGTGCTAGGTGACCCTTTCCGCCACAGGAGTAACATTGTCCGTTTCTGGCACGCCTGGCTCTGACCCCACCTCGGGTGCCCCGCACCACCGGTCCTAAAACCCGAGATCGCCCAACTGCTGGTCTGGTCCTCCTGGACCTCTGCATCATCTGTCTACTGCCCACAGATGACTCGGCTTCTGTTCGAAAAACACGCGGCAAAGGCAGAATCTCCTGTAGACGCTCGGGGTGTAGAGATACTGACACAAACTCCACCCTGAAGAAGGTCTCGAAGTCTTCCCATGCGAAGTTCATCTCATCGCAAAACTGAAACAAGTGGCTCCACCACCTACCTGCTGCTGCGTGTAGTAGGCTCGCAGCGAGGATCACCATGAGGTCTGCTGGTGTCCTCACTAGCCTAAACACTCGTACCACTGCCTCCAGCCAAAACTCAGCCGCCTGCGGGTCCGTCTCTCCCCGGAACCTGGGTGGCCTCTGGCGCTGGAACTCGTGCAGCGCGCTCAAGCGTCGTGCATCGCCTACTGCTGGGGCTGGTGGCATCGGTGGCCCAACGTATGGTAGTACCGCTGGTGCCTCCGCTGGTGCCTCAACTGCAAGAGGGCCCTGTACCGAAGCCTCGTCGCTCGACAGACTGTCAGCACGCTCATCCCTCCGGGCTCTCGCTGGTCGTCTGAGAAAAGACATCCTGAAAGAAACAACGTAACACGATCAAACGATTATACCTGGTGAGCTGACCTGGTTTGAGCTGTTTTAAGGGGAAAAACTTTTTTGAAAACACACACGCAATCAGTGTTTTCGTGCACAAAGTCGGAAATCAGTTGTCAGGGTCCTGGTGTATGGATACGTCGGCCGCCCGCACCAACACTGGACTCCCTGAACTGAAAACCACACTCGGTACTCTCAACACTATTGCTTCACAGAAAGAAACATCAGAGTTATAAGTTCTGCGGTAGAACCGAACTCCTCTGATACCAATTTGTCACGACCCGTCCTCGGGGCCCGTGCCGTGACTACCCCAAGCCCGCCTTCCATAGGCCAGGGGCTGGCGACTAGCACCAAAGGCGTAAAATCCCGATAACTGGGAAGGCATTGCCTTTATAAAGAAAACAAGCACCACAGAGTACAAGCGGAAGTAAAACACTAAGTACAAAAGAAGAGCTGAAAAGAAAAAGGGGCTGGAAATACAAGCCCAACTGTAAAGTACAACTCGAAAGGGAAAACAGCGACTGAAAGGTAAAGCTGCTACGCTGAGATGTCCACTGGAAATCCCACCTGAAGGGTGGGTACGGATAGCTCCTCTGCTCCTCGGGTCCCGCCATCCGCTCCGAGTATGTCCCGCCCAGTGTCCACCTCCGGGTACCGCCTCGTCGTATAGTCCACCTCCAGGTACCGTCCAGTCCTTGAATCTTCGGCTTCTGTCAGCACTGTCCGTCGTCTGCAACCAACACAACGAGGTGCGGGCATAGCCCGTGCAGGGGTGAGTATAACGATACTCAGTAGGGACCCCGAGACCCTCAAGGTCTCACTAAAACCAACAAGGATAAACACAAGAAGATCTCAACAGATAAACTCTACTTAGGTATATGCCCATACATATACCTAAGTTATCAAGTAACCCATCTCAATCATGAGGAATCACAAGAATTGTGAAATCGACGGATAACCACTACCCGGGTATATGCCCATACATATACCAAAGTTAGCAAGTATCCCATCTCAATCATGAGGAAACACAAAGGTCAAAAGTCTCAGCTCAAACCAGGATTTTTATTATCGAAACCGTAACTGCTGAAGAGCTCCGTCTCTGGAGTGTGCAGTGGTCCTGTCACGACTCCGAGGTACTGCTCACTAACCTAAGACTGCTGAGGTACTCCTCCTGTCGAGTACTGCGGGTTTGCAGCCAACTACCTGGCGCTCCGTCCGCTGAGGGTCTGTCGCCAAATACCGGGCGCTCGCCCAAATAGCCTACTGAGGTACTCTCCGGACGAGTACCGCGGGTTTGCTGTCAACTAACAGGCGCTCCGTCCGCCGTGGGTCTGCTACCAACTACTGGGCGCTCCGTCCACTGGGCTAGTCGACTCACTCCAAGTCGAGTCGGTCAAGCAGTCGTCAGGTCTCAGCCGGCTACACGGTCTCCGTACTCTGCACGCTCGTCTCCGGGAGGGTCCGCTCCACGAGCTACTGGTCGATACTCCAAGTATCACAAGGTCCCGCGAAGAAGTGTCTCAAAGAACCGTCTCGTCACAGGGGTCTCAACGCAACAGACGGCGCGTCGATCGGACGCCCGGTCTGTGAGTTATTAGCCTTTTCGTCCCAGGGGCCCGGTTGGTTTCGAGTGCGAACCAATCCCGGCCATATCTCAACTGTACCCCGAACTCCCATAGGGTATACTCAAAGAGACCGTTACTCAACGTAACCACCAACGCCGCTGACGGCTCGTCAAGCGGACGTCCTGTCTGAAAGATATCGGCTTTCCCGTTCCAGGGGCCCGGTTGGATTTCGGGTACAATCCAACCCGGCCATACTCCGACTGCATCCAAAACTCGGGCGGAGTATGTCAAAAGTCCCGTCTCATCAAGAGGAAGTCAACGAAACAGACGGCGCGTCAATCGGACGCCCGGTCTGTGAGTTATTGGCTTTTTCGTCTCCGGGGCCCGGTTGGTTTTTAAGGCAAAACCAACCCGACCGTACTCCACCTGCGTCCAAACCTCGGGCGGAGTATGCCAAAAGATCCGTCTCATTAAGAGGAACGCAACGCGACTGACGGCGCGTCAATCGGACGTTCGCGGCTCAAGATATGAGCGTTTCCGCTCCGAAGGCCCGGTTGGTTTCGTGAACGAACCAACCCGGCCGAACTCAAAGTAATCCGAAACCTTGAGTGCGATATACCGAAACGACCGTCTCGATCCAAGGATCGCGTTGCCACAGACGGTTCGTCATTCGGAGGTCCGAGGCTCAAGTTATGAGCGAAAAACCAAAACTGGTTCGAAACGGGGGGGTCTGGGTCCGGGCCGACCCGGCCCGACCCCCCCTGGGCGGCGGCGGCGGCGCGGCGGCGGCGGTGCGGCGGCGGCGGCGGCGGCGGCGACGACGGTGCGGCGGCGGCGGCGGCGGCGGCGGTGCGGCGGCGCGGCGGCGGCGGCGGCGGTGCGGCGGCGCGGCGACGGCGGCGGCGGTCCGCGGTGGCGGCGGCGGCGGGCCGCGGTGGCGGCGGCGGCGGGCCGCGGCGGCGGCGCCTGGCGCCGCACGTGGTGGTCACGCGGGGGGCTTGATTGCCCCCGCTGTTTTGAAGCGGCGCGGCTTTGCCGCGCCGATTTTGAAGAGACGGCCCCCGCACGTGGGGGCCGCTTGGTCACAAACCGGGGGGGCTGTTGCCCCCCCCTCCTTAAAGAACCGCCCCCCCCCTCACGTGGGGGGGGGGGGGCCTGCTGGCGCCGAACCAAAGGGAGGGGCCGGTTGCCCCTTCCCTTCAAAGAACCCCCCCCTCTTAAAGAGGGGGGTTTTCAAGGGGGTTGGCCGGGGAATTAAATTCCCCGGTTTTTAAAACATCCGGCCGGCCAGCTGGCCGGCCGGTTTTTACCAACGGGACCGGAAATTCCGGTCCCGCCTTCGACTTCCGACGCCGGCGGCCCGGCCGCCGGTCTCCACTTCCGCCGCGGCCCGGAACCGGCCGCGGTCTCTTCGTCCCGCCGCGGCCCGGAACCGGCCGCGGCGTTCGTCGTCCGGCGCGGTGCGACGGCACCGCGCCCCTTTCCCGTGCTTTGATAATCATCCAACGCGGCGCGACGGCGTCGCGTTTTTGTTGTTTCTACCATGGTGCGTGCGACGACATCGCGAAGATACTTGCACGTTCATCCGCGTGGTGCGACGGCACCACGCCACTTGCTTCCTCCCGCAAGATAAAATCAACATAAACGTTGGAGGGGGGGTTCGGCCGTGTTCATGCGGTCCGGCCCCCCTCACGTTAAATAAAAACTCAACATGAACATTTCAAGCCTCATGTTAGACATGCCAGATCCATGTTCAAGAAATGAAATAATTTAAGAATGAAACAACAATCCCCTACCTCGGGTATAAGTTCGAGGATTTTACTATGTCCGCGGAAGTCGACGTCGCGGAGATCGGGCGTCGCGGTGGTCGTTCGTCAATTCCGTTGACGAAGAGACGCGTCCGAAGAGGCACGTCGTTGGCGAATCCTTGTACGCCGACGAAGGTTGCCCGAGGAAGGTGCGGTGTTCTCTCTCGTTGACACCGAAGACGAAGAAGAGCGGTGCGGCGTTCTTCGTCGGAAAAAGGGCGTTCCTCGTCAAGTCTTGAGGAAAGTCAAATTATAAAGAGAACAACGAACTCAAGAATCTCTACCTCGATAGTCGCACGGTGACAGAGTCGTGGAATATCGGTGTCGATTCCTTTGACGTCGGAGGAAGAGTCGTTATCGAAGGCGTTCGTCGCGAAAAACCGTCGCGGAAGAGATGACGCGGAAGAAGTACGTCGCGTCGCGGACACGGCGTCGCGGATGGATCGTGTTCTTCGGCGGAGAAGTTCTTCGTTGAAGAACGACGTTCTTCGCGTTCTTCGTTCTTCGAAGGTTCTTCGTCAAGGTTGAAGAAGAAGAAAATCTCCCAAAAGCTCTCAAGCGCATAATAGCCAGAGGTTAAGCGTTGGTCTTATTTTATTAATACGCCAACGAATTTGAAAAAAAAGATTAAGAAACGATCCATCAATTCGTTGAATTAATTCAACGAAAGAAACGACTCATTTAATTCACGAAAGAAACAGCCCATTTAATTCACGAAATAAACCGCCCAATTAAATGGTCTGTTAAGAATTTAGAAAACGCGTCGGTTGACTCTCATTAAGACGGGTTTTCACGGATGCGTTTCTTAACGGAAAGAAACGGCGGGGCTCGTGCGGGCCCCACCTCACAAATATCCTACCAAGGGGTAGGATATTTCTGGATAGCATCCTATCCAGTTCAACTCAGTTCAAGCCGCCTTTAAGTGGCTTCAAGTGGCTTCCAAGTGGCTTAAGCGAAATAAAATAAAGTCGTCGCAAAATTATTTTATTTCTTAACCTTAAGCCCGAAAATTAAAAACCACACCCGAGCAAACGCAACTCCGAAAGAGGCGTTTCTAAGCGAATACCGGCGCTGCGATTTCATCGGTGCCCTCAGAATTCGATTCCGGGCACCGGTTCAAAAGTTAGAAAAACCCGCTCGTCCGTTCACTGAACGTACCCGAGCCAAAACTTCGGAAAATGATTCCGGGCACACCGGGCCTCGGAATCAGGTGCCGTCAGAAACTGCGTTCTTGTAAAATTCCAAAGAAAATTAAGAAAAAAATTTCCTTGAAATTTACGGGTCTTTACAGAGAATGAGAATGTGGATCCTGAAGGATGGAAAACATATATTCCAAGATGGGAAAGAAATCATACCGGGTCAAGATCCCTCAATGATATTGACCGGTTGAAACAATGTGGTGACCAAATCCCCAGTTAAAGCAAAGAAATCTGGGGCAGGGGCTAGGCTGGTTGAAACAACACTGGTATAAGGATGCAGAATCCTTGCATGAAAGGTTGTTATTTAATGTTTATTGAGAGAAGGATGAAAGAGATTAAGCTGGAATAGAAACAGAATGGGTCTGATCCTCTTACTGTTCTCTCTGCTGATCATTTGGATATTAATGAAACAGCCATTTCTGATCCTCTTCGAGAAGGCTCGAGACCTGTTAATTCTAAGCTGAAAGTTTCGGATTTTTTTCCAACCTGAGACATGATTTGGGTGATTTTAAGTCGATGGTATAGGTCGTCGCTGGCCCGACCCTTCCCTCAACCTCTCCTTTTTTAGATGATTTAAAGACCAGGGGAGTGCATAGTGGGCAGGAGCTCGATCGGCTGGTACTAGGGTTGATTGAAATTTAACCCAATCTGTTTCAAGGACTCTCCCCTCGATATAAGTTTCCCCTGGTCTGAATGGAACAACTACTTCAGGGTGGTGATTTTCTGGAAAAAGTGACTCATTAAGATCAATTTAGCTTCAAACCCGTTTTTCATATATAAAATGAACGAGAATGAGAATGTGGATCCTGAAGGATAGAAAACATATATTCCAAGATGGAAAAGAAATCATACTGGGTCAAGATCCCTCGATGATATTAAATCAAGCTAAATAGAATTAGACTCCCAACCAAGGACGTACTATGAACAGGACCACCACATGATTATGAGCATTGGGTCGGGATTGAAGAATGGCAAGCAAAGTAACCTTATTTCTGGAAATTTTCTTGTCAAAGGAAAGAAAACAGGGCTAAGAAGGGGTTACTCAAATTTACTAAAAAAAAATGTGGTGACCAGATCCCCAGTTAAAGCAAAGAAATCTAGGGCAGGGGCTACGCCGGTTGAAACAACACTGGTAGAAGAAGCGAAGCAGAAGCTTGGTAAGATGGGCAAGTAGGCTACAACTCGTGGTGATGGGGCTGAGGAGGATCAAAGGTATAATCAAGGGTATAAGGATGCAGAATCCTTGCAGGAAAGGTTGTTATTTAATGTTGCCTGAGAGAAGGATGAAAGGGATGAAGCTGGAATAGAAACAGAATGGGTGCTGCTCATACACTCCAAAGAAGAAATGTTAGAGAAGTCTTTCAATGTTAATGTACCGATATAAGAGGCAGATAGAATGTATATGAGGACTCCATGAGTTGATCAGATTAATGAGAAAATATTATTGATTGGAAAGAAAGATCAGATTTTGAAACATGGAATTAATTAGGTGAAAATAAATCTGAAGGAGTATATACAGACATCAGACAAGATGTTGGATCTTTTTAAAGACAATATTAAGACTGATCTAGAAATTGAGGTAACAACTTTTGATTGGAGTCATTACATGGTGAAGGATTCACGCTCCTTCAAATTTCTTTGGAGTGGTAATGTCGTTTATTATTTGGTTTGAGTTGAATTGTTTGTTTTTTCTAGTATCACACTTATCCCTTAAAAGTTTGTCATGAAATAAAAATTTAATTTAGTAGTGTAAAGTCATACAAATTACATGTTTCGTGATGACCACATTTTACAACTAAAAATTGACATTTAGAATAATCTAAAAAATTCATTCTATGATAATTTTGCTATATATATTTAAAAAAATTAAGTTAGTTTGGTCAATTTCAAATTTCAAATTTAATTTTCAAACAATTTCTTGAATAAAGTATCATTAGAGTGTGATAGTCACACATTCCGTGTATACATGATACAGTAAGGTTACAAGTACTACATTCTATACCCTAAATTTCTTCATCATCAAAATTGGTATATATATATTTGCTATTTAGAAAATGTGGATAATTATTCTTCATAGATTATTTAGGATCCTAGGTTTTCTCCTCTTTAGTTTTTTATTTATCAAATATACTTTCACCATTCAAGTTTTCAGATTCCATAATAATTTCTCTTTTTCATGTATTTGGACTGCCTCCACATTATAAGACTCGTGAGACTCCAACTCTATTCTCTTATTGTTACTTCTTCTATAAGCTCTAGGCTAACTAACACCTTTTCTCCAACTTCTTCGCAATCGGTAGGAGTATGAAACCTCTTCCCATAGAATGATTCACATAGTTTCATTTGAATGCTCGAAAGGAAGCTATTATTATATAACAATTCCACAAAAGGTAGATATTGATCCAATATACATTCAACGTCAAGAAAACATGATCTCATTATGTCTTCTAATTTATAGATTGTTCTTTTAAACCACCCATTAGTCTGGAGATGATAGGTGGTGCTTAAATAAATCTTAGTTTCAAGATCCTTAGACGACCCTTTTAGAATTTTGATGTAAACTGAGGGTAATGATCAGATATTATCGATAGAGGATCCTCATAAAGCCTTATGATATCATTGATATAATTTCAGGGAAGTCTCTCAAAGGGTTGATCAATACATATATCTAGGAAATGGGAAGAATTATTAAGGTTAATATTGACGACCTATATAACATTGTTCATCCATTGAGTTATTGGGAGTATAGTGAAAAATTCCATTGTAACATTGTATCACTTACAAATAGGTATATGAAGAGTTCTCATGACTCCATAGCGTGGTTTCCTTTTAGCAATCACCTGATGGCACACAATAAGAATCTTGACACATTGTCCACAATTTCTTGCTTCATACAATGTCATCGGAAATGTTCCCACTAATACTTAATACTTCTTTTTGTTATCTGGGTGAGTGGAGAATGTTTTTTTATGTGCTTTATCAAACAGTTCCCTTTTTATCAATGTCATGGAAAGAATGGATAACCTCTTTTGAAACATCAACACTTTTCCCCTATAGAAAAACAATATCATTATCCCATCAGTTACTTCTTTAATCATCCTTTGTATGTTCTTTTCATCCTATTGTGACATCACTATCTTTTATAGTAAGGATGGTTTAGAAATTTCTTGCAAAATGAATGATGGTTCGCCTTTCCTAGAAATCATCGTATCCATATTTACTAGATCTCTATATAAAGAATCTTTGTTAATCGTCAATATTGTTAGAAGTCTGTATTTCCAACTCAATTGGGTAGTTAGTGTATTGAGAAATCATAGTCATTGGGTAGTTACAACCATCTTATTTTTCTCATGTTGATCTCATTCTAAGAGAATATATACTTCAAACTCTTATGGTTCATGTATATATCATTTATTCCATTATAGTGGACGTCTCTCCATATTTTCAAACTAATGAATTCTGTTACCATCTTCAAGTCATGAGTTTGATAATTCTATTTATGGATTTTCAATTTCCTTTATTCATATTCAATCACCATATCATTATACATAAGGTTACAACCATGCCCTTTATTCTATGCATCATTATACATTACAAATCCTTTAACTGATGGTATAGTTTATAATGGTGCATTAATTATTATCCTCATAATCTTCAAAAAATCCCTCACTTTCCCTTACCATGTGAATGTAACCCCTTTACTTGTTAACATGGTTTATTGGTTGGAAACTAGGCAAAATCTAGAAAAAACGACCTATAGTAACCTATTAATCCCAGGAAACAATGGATCATGGTTATGTTCTTTTTATAGGACATTATTTCACTACAATTGTCATTGAAGGGTCAATAGTAGTCTTTCATGGGTATATTTCCATGAAAGGAAATTTCATTAATAAAAAAATCACACTTACTCTACCTCTCTTAAAATTTCTTTTTATGTGGGTCTTAAGAATTATTTGATGATGTCACTCATGCTCTTCATATCTCTTATTTTATATTAAGAAATCATCAATGAATACCACCATATTTTTATCATGATTCTCCTTCAATACTCTATTCATCAGATGAATACAGAAAAAAGGTGCACTATTAATTCAAAAAGGAATTACAGTCAACTAAAAAAATTATACCTTCATCCAAATGTCTTCATTAGTATATTATCTTTATTTACCCTTTGATGATGATAACCAGAGATAATATCAATCTTTGAAATGTATTGGGTTCGTTGATGTTGATCAAACAAGTTATGAATGTGTTGTAAATGATACATATTCTTTCACTATAAAATATTTCACTTTTTCCAACAAGGTATATCTATTGGTAAAAGTATATTTTCTGTTGGTAAAATGTTTTACCAACATATGTCCCTGTCATTAAATTGTCGGTAAAAGCTCTGTCGCTAAATGTTTTTGCGACAGATAAAATAATTCTGTTACAATTATAATAATATCAACAGATAATATATATTTTGGTTAAAGTGTTTTGTAGTAGGTTCTAATAACAAATTTTTCTTTTGGTAATAATATTACCAACATATAATATATGTTACTGTCACACTCTGACCTGGTTGATTTATTATTTTTAATGGTTTTAATTATTATTTTGAGTTTTGGTACCAGGTGGGTCGAGTTTTAAAATTTTGGAAGCTCTTTTCACTATCGTGCGGTCAGCCCGCATGGATGCCCAAGTGCATTGGGTTGTGGCGCGCGACTTGCGCGTGTTTTTTTTTAAGCCGTGTGACGAGCGTGTGACTCAACATTGTAAGCGGGCAGTGTCGGGTGACACGGGTTGAGCACGACTCACTCAACCGTGCGTCCGGCTGCAGGTAATCGTGCACGGACCACGGGGTTACCTAGTTTTTAGAATAAATAATACTATTGCGTTTAAAATAAAATAAAATAAGAATGGGTTAAATAAAATGAAATAAATAAATAAATTTTTGATAATAATAATAATAATAATAATAATAATAATTCCCCCTGTTCGTTCTCCCTTTTGCGCACCAGGACCCCCGCCTCCAATCCTCCTTCCCTGCACGAAGCCAGCCGCCCCAGCTCCTCCCTGCACGAAGTTGCCTCCCGTCGCTGCTCCTCTTCCCTGCGCGAAGCCCGTCACCCCCTTCCTCCTGGTCCCTCGCGCGCATCCACCCACCTCCTGGTTTTCTCCCCTGTACCGTTCAATTTTCATCCTCCTCCCTGCGCCGTCCAGCCGTCCGACCGCCGCTCCGGCCACCCCGCTGACGCGTGACCCCAGCCTGCTGCGCGACCTCAGCGCCCCCACCCCGTCCCTGTCCAGCCAGCGTGAGGCCGACCCCTTCCCTGTCCAACCGACACGAGAGCCCCCCTGCCCCCTTCTGCTTGGCGCGACCCACCGGCAGCGGCCCACTCCCTCCTCTCGGCCAACCAGCTCCGGCGAGAGCCCCTTCATCCGGTGGTTTCTCTGTCCCGGCGCGACGACCTCTTGGTATAACCTCATTTCTTTATTTTGGTGTTTTCTCTTCATTTTTACCCAAATTCTAAAAGCTTCGGGTTGTGTTCGCGCGTCTTGTTTGGTGTCTAGGGTTTGCAATTGGCCCGTGGAGCGATGCACTTTCCTCTATTGTGGTTCTGTCACTCTTGCACGTGTTGAGGTAGGCGTTTCATTCCCTTTACTCCCAATTTCAAGTCATGTGGTGCTTGTGTGTCGTTATTTAATTTCTAAAACATGTTTCACACTTTTATTACATACTTAGTTAATTTTTAGTAGGGATTTCATATTGGCGGAAGTGATCGCAATTAGATTTTTTTCTTTTTTTTGATGTCGTTCTTTCATGCGCATGTAAATGCCTCACCTTTTGGTCTTGAGTAATTGTCATTTTCTTTTAAAATGGTATTGTTGGTTATATCAGGGTGTGTTTTGGATATAAATCATTTTGGCAACATTTGATTGTGTGTTATGACGTGTGCATTTGGTTTTTGTGAGTCCTTGGTACTCTTGGTCATGCGTTGGTCCTTGCCGCCTTATTTTTGGGTATCTTTTGTTGTTATAGTGAATTTATGGTCAACAACCGAGGACGCGCACACATACACCTATGGTATGTATATATATAATATATATATGTCCTCCAAGTATGTAGTCCCCCCTGGCGCGAGGAATACATGCATTGGATTATGGATATATGTATATATATATATATAGGTATGTGCGTGCGAGTGTAGGCTGATTTCGAGTGGTTGCCGCCCTTTTTGTCAAGTTCCAAAGTGTTCGACATGACCTGGTTCTTCCTTGGTAGGCGAATTCACATTTCCCCTTTTTAAAATAAGTCCATTTAATGCTTGCATGTTTTTAATAAATTCTTTTACTAGATTAATATCTTTGAAAAATAATTGGCCAACCTGCTATAGTGTTTTCAAGTTTTCTTTTGGGCTTGTTAAAAAGTAGTTTGCTACATTATCTTCTATTTTGTGTAATTAGTCTGATTTGTTAATATAGTTTTTTAACTAACTGTTTGATTTGTTTATGGAATGACTTGCAAACCGTTTGTGTTGCTTTAAGTGTTTTGGAAAACATGGTTTTAATGGGTTCTTTAAGGTTTAACCATTGGGTTCGAAACATGTTTTGGTGTTTAGCGTTGTTTCAAAAATGGTTCGTAAATGTTTATTGTTTTGGCATGTTTTGGTAAATGCGTGTTTTGGTAAATGCATGTTTTCGTGAAAGGATGTTTATTACTGTTTTGGAAACATTCCTAAATGTTTTGGTAAATGGTTGATGAGGTAAACCTAAAGGCTCGTTTGATATTTTAGATTGGCTGTTTACAAAAGTTTTGATGCGTGTGAATTGTATGAGGCCCGTTTGGCATATTTGAAACTGTGTGTTTGGAAAACCCCTCTTTGGTTAGGCCCTTTGTCTCGTCTGTCGATCAGGTGACAGGAGGGTCCTCGGCATGGGCCTCCTTTTGAGAATTTTTATGTTAAGGCATGAGACTAACCTTGAGGTGGTTGGGGTGGTGCCAGTTTGTGTCGCGTGCTGGATTATATTTATATGGCCTGTTATTTGAATGTGTGGCACACCTCTTTGTGAACATAGCACATAAACTTAGCATAACAAGGAGGTTTACTGAGAACGATTGCTGCACTAGTTTAGACTACGCACTGGCTAGTGGCTCTTAGTACGGATTATACTCTGCTAGGGGATTGAGCCCCTCGGTTAGGCCAGGTAGGGCAATACTGAACGTTTGGGCGTTATGACGTCATCGAGAGTTAGACATGCCTTCAGGATAAGTCACATGTATAGTACGTTCTGGTCTTCCTCTGAGTTCTTAAGTTTTTCGTGATTCTTTGATACGAGCACTATTAGTACCATTGCCCGTGCTGTGTTTGGAATCATACCATTGAACTTGGTTTTGGTGTTTTCTTGGAAAAGTTTTGTGCGTATGATTGGTTTTAAAATGAACTTCAAAGTAGCTGTTTTGGAAAAGTTTGTGTGAGCCCCTCTTTTGTTTTCTTTTCATTGTTTTTGAATTATAAGGGCAATGAAATTGTGATTGTTAGTTTTCGAAATGCAGTGTAAATATGAAAACCTTATTTTTATAACTGTAGTTCAAACTAGTATTTTTGGGCTGTTTTGGAATTGAAAAATGCATGGATTCTGTGGTTCACTTTTGGCATTCGTACTGAACATTTTAATGCTCACACCTATCTTACCTTTTAAGGTGCAGGTTCAGCTGTTTGGTTCAGGTTCTTGTTTCGTCTGCCTGTGCGAGGCAGACTGTTAGTTGTTGGAGGTGACCAAGAGGTCACATGGAGGTATGTGCAGTCTTGTTTTCTTGCCGCTGTTAGTTTTCTCTCTTTGTTTAGTCTATTAATTTATGTCTTCCTTTTATGAGCCAAATCGTTCCCACCTGTTTAGTTTTGATGCCTGACACTGGTTGTCAGCCCGCGGGGATCGGGAACGCCCCTCAGGCCATGCCGCGGGCCGACTCGGGTGACCGGTTCAGGGTCGACCCGGGTTGGTTCGTGATAAAATGGTATCAGAGGAGACCCTTGTTATTTGGGGTGTTTGGTAGAAGGAGATTATGACTGTCGGGGCTCATGAGGTAGGTTACGGGTCGGTGCCTACGAGACCTGAGTTACCAGAGGTAGTCTGGGATTTGAGTCTTTTGTCTTTGGTTGTTTTGGATTGAGGGATGACAATGAGGGCGAATCGGTTCACGTTGCGGCCTCACATGGGGTGGTGACCCATGTGGAGTCCAAGTGCTGGTTTAAGGTCCTCTTAGTGTTATTTCTTATTTGGGGCATGACTCACCACCATGTCGTCGGGTTAGACATAGACACTAGTTTCTCTTTCCGATGGTTTATAGTTGGTTTTGTTTCGTTTTGAACTCAGTCGATGTGAGTGTGTTGAAAATGAAAGTGATTTCTAAATGAAAAAAAGGGGGTTTCTTCCGAATTGTTTTTGAAATTAGTAAAGTGGGTTTTTAAAGAGAAAGTGTATCGGTTTGGAAAAACTTGGTATGTGTTTGGATTTGGTAAGAAAAAGAATTGTTTGAACCTTGACACTCCTTATGGAGGGTCACACGTGCGTGGGTATGACGGAGAGTGCGTGGGGGCACTTGTTTGCAGATGATATGAGCGAGATTGAATGAACGCACATGTGACGTTTCATAAGGTGCCATAGGTGGGTTTTAAATTTTTAAAGAAATAATGGTTTTTGAAAAGTGATTTATACTTGTGTTTGTATATGTTTGGCTTATGGGCCTATTGCCCTTGGCTTGCATTGTTGCTCTGATTGAGTTTTGCCTTGATGCCGGTTTTGATTGTGTTTTTCGTGTTGTTTTGAATATGCTGCCCAAAAAGCCTCCAAAAGTTGTTAATGAGTTATGCCCAGTTCCCAGTTCTTTTTGTCTGTTGCCTTCTTATTGAGGTAATTAATGTCTGTTAAAGGCAGTTGTATAGTTTGGAAAGATAGCGTGTCTTCGGGTTGTTGGGAACTCTCAGGGTAGTTAAGGTTCGTACCATCTTAGAATTATTTGAGGGTTCAGTTCTGGACTAGTAATGATGAGATGTGTCATCGTCAATAGAGTTTTGGGTGTGATTAATAGTGGTCGACTTCCGTGGAGGTTCCCCTTCTCGCGAGAAGTGCGGGCTGATGGAACCTGTCTCCAAGAAACCATCCTCTTCTGTACCGACTCCTAGATTGTTGGACCGTTCTCTCGCATGCCACTAGTGTGACCAGTTCAGGCATTCTAAGTCGCCTTGTCGGATCCCTCCGAAGTCTTCCTACCGTGCTACTGTTCGGGCCATCAGGGAAAGTTCTGAAAGAAGCGTCGTTCGAGAGGAAGGAGTTAGGGACTGGAGGATGCAAATGTCTGACTGTGAGGCAGAAGATGCTTTAGCCATAAGGGCCCCTGCAACAGGTTTCGGGGTGAAGCTCGCGCACAGTCAGGAGTTGCCGAGGGTGTGTGGAACCTCGGTCCGGATAATGTTTTCAGCTTTGGAATGGAAATATCCAAAATTTTCTTGTTCTATTCTTATCACTGTCGTAAGCTCATCCTTGTTGTGGGGACGTGATGAGCTCGTTGCCCCACGATCTAAGCGGTCTTATATGCTCTTAGTGTGGTTTTTAAATTGTTCGGTCTCTTTGAATGGTGTGGGCCGTGATTGAATGAACCTGTTCTGATATTGAGTTGGTTTCAGCTGTGTTCGTTAGGGGGATGTTCGTTTCGTGAAATTGATGGGAGATGTTGAGTTAATTCTTCATCCTTAAGTTGTTGGGTTGTTTTGTAGCAAGTTTTCCGACAAAGGCTCAGGTGTGTTCTTTGGTCCATGTTGGGAAAATGAACGAGTTTGGTTTGGGAGTTCCCGCGTTGGCCCCCCTGGGGGTAGTGTGTTCGAGTTTCGAGGGTTTCCATATTAGTGAATTCTTTTGGTGGGGAGAACCCTCCCATGTTCTCCCCTCAACTTCGGGCATTGATTGTTCAAGAGTTGGTCGGGTGTGACATGTGTTGGTAATGGTCACCCCGAGCCTCTCGGTTTCTTCTGGTTTGGTTTGGTCATGGACTCTAGTTATGTCAACTGTTGGCTTGATGACTTTCTGAGGGCAGAAAGTGTCTGTAGTGGGGAGAATTGTCACATCCCGACCTGATTGATTTATTATTTTTAATGGTTTTAATTATTATTTTGAGTTTTGGTAGCAGGTGGGCCGAGTTTTAAAATTTTGGATGTTCTTTTCACTGTTGCGCGGTCAGCCCGCATGGATGCCCAAGTGCATTGGGTTGTGGCGCGGGACTTGCGCGTGTTATTATTATTATTATTATCCTTGGTTTTAATATTATTTTTATAATAAGATAAAATGAAAAAATATAGAATCCCTATTCTACCCGGCGACGCCCCCCCTTCCCCCTGTTCGTTTTCCCTTTTGCGCACCAGGACCCCCGCCTTCAGTCCTCCTTCCCTGCACGAAGCCAGCCGCCCCAGCTCCTCCTTTTCTGCATGAAGTCGGCCGCCCCAGCTCCTCCTCCCCGCACAAAGTTGCCTCCCGTCGCTGTGCCTCTTCCATGCGCGAAGCCCGTCACCCCCTTCCTCCTGGTCCCTCGCGTGCATCCACCCACCTCCTGGTTTTCTCCCTTGCACTGTTTGATTTTCATCCTCCATGCGCCGTCCAACCGTCCGACCGCCGCCCGACCTCCGGCTGCCTCGCCGACGCGCAACCCTGGCCTGCTGTGCGATCTCAGCGCCCCCACCCCGTCCCTGTCTAGCCAGCGTGAGGCCGACCCCTTTTTTGTCCAACCGACACAAGAGCCCCCCTGCCCCCTTCTGCTTGGCGCGACCCACCGACAGCGGCCCACTCCCTCCTCCCAGCCAACCAGCTCCGACGAGAGCCCCTTCATCCGGTGGTTTCTCTATCCCGGCATGGCGACCTCTTGGTATAACCTCATTTCTTTATTTTGGTGTTTTTCTCTTCATTTTTACCCAAATTCTAAAAGCTTCGGGTTGTGTTCGCGCGTCTTGTTTGGTGTCTAGGGTTTGCAATTGGCCCGTGGAGCGATGCACTTTCCTCTATTGTGGTTCTGTCGCTCTCACACGTGTTGAGGTAGGCGTTTCATTCCCTTTACTCCTAATTTCAAGTCATGTGGTGCTTGTGTGTTGTTATTTAATTTCTAAAACATGTTTCACACTTTTATTACATACATAGTTAATTTTTAGTAGGGATTTCATATTGGAGGAATTGATCACAATTAGTTTTTTTTCTTTTTTTGATGTCGTTCTTTCATGCGCATGTAAATGCCTCACCTTTTGGTCTTGAGTAATTGTCATCTTCTTTTAAAATGGTATTGCTGGTTATATCAGGGTGTGTTTTGGATATAAATCATTTTGGCAACATTTAATTGTGTGTTATGACGTGTGCTTTTGGTTTTTGTGGGTTCTTGGTACTCTTGGTCATGCGTTGGTCCTTGCCGCCTTATTTTTGGGTATCTTTTGTTGTTATAGTGAATTTATGGTCAACAACCGAGGATGCGCATACATACACCTAAGGTATGTATATATATAATATATATATGTCATCCAAGTACGTAGTCCCCCATGGCGCGGGGAATACGTGCATTGGATTATGGATATATATATATATAGGTATGCGCGTGCGAGTGCGGGCCGATTTCGAGTGGTCGCCGCCCTTTTTGTCAAGTTCCAAAGTGTTCGATATGACCCGATTCTTCCTTGAGGTAGGCGAATCCACATTTCCCCTTTTTAAAATAAGTTCATTTAATGCTTGCATGTTTTTAATAAATTCTTTTACTAGATTAGTATCTTTGAAAAATAATTGGCCAACCTGCTATAGTGTTTTCAAGTTTTCTTTTGGGGTTGTTAAAAAGTAGTTTGTTACATTATCTTCTAGTTCGTGTAATTAGTCTGATTT
The DNA here is from genome assembly GCA_963277665.1 of Viscum album. Classification (NCBI taxonomy): domain Eukaryota; kingdom Viridiplantae; phylum Streptophyta; class Magnoliopsida; order Santalales; family Viscaceae; genus Viscum; species Viscum album. Next base: position 265,196,798 of record OY728155.1, on the reverse strand, counting down.
GTTAATATAGTTTTTTAACGAACTGTTTGATTTGTTTATGGAATGACTAGTAAATTGTTTGTGTTGCTTTAAGTGTTTTGGAAAACATGGTTTTAATGCGTTGTTTCAAAAATGGTTCGTAAATGTTTATTGTTTTGGCATGTTTTGGTAAATGCGTGTTTTGGTAAATGCATGTTTTCGTGAAAGGATATTGGAATGTTTTGGTTCGTCTGGCCATGTTTGTAAGAAATGATGTTTATTAATGTTTCGGAAACATTCCAAAATGTTTTGGTAAATGGTTGATGAGGTAAACCTAAAGGCTCGTTTGACATTTTAGATTGGATGTTTGCAAAAGTTTTGATGTGTGTGAATTGTATGAGGCCCGTTTGACATCTTTGAAACTGTGTTTGGAAACCCCTCTTTGGTTAGGCCCTTTGCCTCGTTTGTCGATCACGTGACATGAGGGTCCTCGGCATGGGCCTCCTTTTGAGAATTTTTATGTTAAGGCATATGACTAACCTTGAGGTGGTCGGGGTTGTGCCAGTTTGTGTCACGTGCTGGATTATATTTATATGGTCTGTTATTTGAATGTGTGGCACACCTCTTTGTGAACATAACACATAAACTTAGCATAGCAAGAGGGTTTACTGAGAACGATTGCTGCACTAGTTTAGACTACGCACTGGCTAGTGGTCCTTAGTACGAATTATACTCTGCTAGGGGATTGGGCCCCTCGGTTAGGTCAGGTAGGGAAATACCGAGCGTTTGGGCGTTATGACGTCATCGAGAGTAGGCATACATTCAGGATGAGTCACATGTATAGTACGTCCTAGTCTTTCTCCGAGTTCCTAGGTTTTCCGTGATCCTTTGATACGAGCACTATTAGTACCATTGCCCTTGCTGTGTTTGGAATCATACCCTTGAACTTGGTTTTGGTGTTTTCTTGGAAAAGTTTTGTGTGTATGGTTGGTTTTAAAATGAACTTCAAAGTAGCTGTTTTGGAAAAGTTTGTCTGAGCCCCTCTTTTGTTTTCTTTTCCTTGTTTTTGAATTATAAGGGTAATGGAATTGTGATTGTTAGTTTTCGAAATGATGTGTAAATATGAAAACCTTATTTTTATAACTGTAGTTCAAACTAGTATTTTTGGGCTGTTTTGGAACTGGAAAATGCATGGATTCTGTGGTTCACTTTTAACATTCCTACTGAGCATTTTAATGCTTACGCCTATCTTACCTTTTCAGATGCAGGTTCAGCTGTTTGGTTCAGGTTCTTGTTTCGTCTGCCCGTGCGAGGCAGACTGTTAGTTGTTGGAGGTGAAGGTATGTACAGTCTTATTTTCTTGCCGCTGCTAGTTTTCTTTCTTTTTGTTTAGTCTTTATTAATTTATGTCTTCCTTTTATGGGCCAAATCGTTCCCACTTGTTTAGTTTTGATGCCCGCCACTAGTTGCCAGCCCGCGGGGATCGAGAACGCCCCTCGGGCCATGCCGCGGGCCGGCTCGGGTGACCGGTTCAGGGTCGACCCGGGTTGGTTCGTGACATTTATAAATTATATTTGAATAACAATTATAAATTTTTATTACTAGTAAAATTTAATATTATATTTATTAATTAATTTATCACATATAATACATCTGCTTTAATTATTAAATCGAAGATGATACACATCACCGAAAAATAATAATTATATTAGTAATGAAATTTAATACAATGAGATCTATCACACAACACCCACACAACACCCACACCCACACCCACACCCCCGACCCATCTATGCTTGCCCATCCATGCCAGCGAGCCATCTCCCATCCATGCCAGTGAATCGACTCGAGCACCAGCCAATCTATAGCTCCAACACCAGCCCATCCATGCCAACGAATTATCTCAATCCATGTCAGTGAATCAGCTCCTATCCTTGCCAGTGAATTGGCTCAAGCACCAGCCAATCCATAGCTCCAGCACCAGCCAATCCATAGCTCCAGCACCAGCCCATCCATGCCAGCGAGCACGAGCGTCCCATCCATGCCAGTGAGCACCGACGACCCATCCGTGCCAGCGAGCCAACTCTAGTGAATAATGACCATCAGGGACTCACCAATGCCCCAGGACCAGCGATCCAACTCCAACACGAATGAGAAACCTCAAGTCGCTGCTATACCACAACCCTCAACTCCAAGATATCCACCACACACAACCAAAGAGCATACCCAACTCAGACCAACTCCAATGTCATCGAGAAACCTCAAGTCGTTGGTGTGCCACACCCTTCAGCTCCAATATCTACATCAGAAGCAACCAAAAAGAATTCTCACAAATTAGTGCAAAATATCAGTCTGAATTGAAAACGAAATATTTTTACCCTACTTACCTCTAATTTCATCAACAATCCACTGAAAAAAAAACCCTGAAATGCCACAGAGTAGCACTAGTAATGAAATCACCTATAATGGACCTGACTTAGAACTTTATGCTCTACCCAATATGAATCAGAGAAGCCACACACACCAATGATCATACCCACAAATCAGTGCAAACTATCTGCATGATTTGAAACCAAAATAAAAATAAATTAAAGTATAAAAAAAGATATGCTTAGAATGAGCATTTTTTTACCATACTAACCCAAATTTTAGCAAGAATCCACTAGAAATGAACCTGAAATGCCCACTGGGTTGCCCTAGTAATGAAATCGCCTGAAATGCTCACTTGATAAAACTAGTGTGAAGATTGTATTGGGACAAGATGAGTCTAGAAGTGTTTTTTGGATATAGGGTAAGGAGGCCGACATTTTTGGTATTGTCGGTGCTGAGTCAGCTGATATTGGATCTGCTGGTCAAAGCTTTGGATTTCAAGGGTTACAAAGCTCCAATTTGTTGTTTTTGGAAGGAAGTGCTAGACACAAGGTCTGAAATGGAAACTCTGGTGCTCTATTAAGATCAAATGTCATTGGAAATTTTGGAATTACAAAGGCTCATAGATTGGATGTAGATTCGCATGAGTTTGAGGGGTCGGCAGAGAAAATATTCACATCAAAACAGGTAGAATTATGAGGGCAGTTCTTCTCTGGTGCTCACAGGCTCACACTTCAAAAAGCAGTCTGATAAGGGGGATCTCCATCAACTGCTATTTGCATTAGAGTGCATTGGAATGTTGCATGTTGTAGAGAATAAGAATAGCCTGGGAACCAATGTGGTCTATTATAGCTGCATGCCAGACAACTCAAACTCTCTTTGGGAATTCACCTAGGACATCAAGAACTTCTAAACTATTGTAATCTGGACAAAATTGATAAACCAAGCCCAACAATCACTTAAACTTAAGTATGCAATTCTATTGTTGGGCTATGCAATTAATTTTGATACTCATAGATTTCAGATACTTATATTAAATTATAGTATACCATACCAGAGATCCATATGCATCATTGCCAGGAAGAACAACTTCAAGAGGGGGGGAGGGCATTTTTGTCCTCACTCTCACGCCTTCGGTGGTTCCCTCCTTCCGATGACGTCCTTCTCGCTCTCAGTTATCTCAACATTTCTTCTAGCCACCATCTCAAAAGGGCTTCCATGAGGTGGATCAATTAACAACAGAGGAAGTAGAGATGAAGATAAGTCAATTTTTACCTTTTGTCCCCAGGCTGCACTTGATGAAAATCTCAAGAATTTTGAAGAATTCTTCCAGCAGTATGCTTATCAAGGTGGCAACACTAAGATCAATGAAAAATCAATAGAAGCTGAGAAAACAAACAAAAGAAAAAGGAGGTCAAAGCCACGCAGTGCTAGTCAAAAGCGAAGCGTAGGGTACCAAATGATGACTTCAGATAACACATGACAACATCCACGCCTTCCCTATCATCTTCTCTAGGAGGACCATGCTCATGATCCATTGAGGGTACTGTTAATATGCACGCTGCTCAACTGCACAAATGGGGGTGCAGGTCAGGAGGGTCCTGAAGAATCTTTTTGATTTGTGTTTTGATGTGAAGACTGCGACAATGGTTGACGCACAAAACATAGAGAATTTGTCAAAATCCTCGGGCATGCAGAAGAATCAGTCCAACATGATTAAGCATTTTTCTGATGAGTATTTGAAGGACGATTGGACCCATGTCACTCCGCTGCCTGACATTGGAAAATATGGAGGTGATATGCCATATTTTGCATTGGAATGTGTGATCTTTGTTGAACCCGACGATCATAAGCTGGTCAAATATTGGTGATTTTTCCATACCCGTACCCACCATCGATGACTTCCATCCTCTCATTTTGCAACTCTTTTGGTGATTTATCGGTACCCACTGCTGATGACATCCCTCTCATTTTGCAATCGTTCTAGGTGTGGTCTCTTAACTTATGGGCGTCATGCCCACGTTTTTGTGGCTCGTTTCCCTTTTAGTGATGCTTTATACAGTGGAGATCTGCTAAAAAAACATATTCCAAATTTATTGAAGCTGTGATTTCTCCATTGAGCTAACTCCAAAAGGCCCATGTGGATCGATGATCGAAGCAACTCTACAAACCCTTGACTTCATAAAAGAAGAATTAATTAGCAAGAATTGGCATGATCTGTCAAAGATGACGAAAAACATTACATATTCTCAAATCTTTAGTCAAACGGAACAAAACTGTAATGGAAATCTCAGATCTGTAGATGAAACAATCCAGGAAGCCCTGAATCTCCCACTCTCATTCACCAACGACGAAAACAATAATCACCGCACCAGATTACCTCCTTGAAACTTGTTGATTTCATCCCACATAGCTTTGATGGAGGTTGTTCTTCTAGTGTTACTCTTGCACATTGTGTAGTTGGGTGGTGTTTGGTTGTTTGATTTGTCGTCAGTCTTGAATCAGCAAGTTTCAAGGAGGTTATCTGGTGCAATGATTATTGTCTGCGCCGTTGGTGAGTGAGAGTGGAAGATTCAGAGTTTCTTGGATTGTTTTATCTACACATATGAGATTTTCATTACAGTTTTGTTCCGTTTGTCTAAAGATCTGAGAATATGTAATGTTTTTCGTTATCTTTGACTGATCATATTAATTCTTGCTAGTTAATTCTTGTTTTATGAAGTCAAAGGTTTCTACAGTTGCTTCGATCATCGATCCACACGAGCCTTCTTTTGGAGTTAGCTCAATGGAGAAATCCTAACTTCAATAAATTTGGAATTGGTTTTTTTAGTAGACCTCTACCGTATAAAACAGCACTAAAAGGGAAACACGAGCCATAAAAATGTGGGCATGATGCCCTTAAGTTAAGAGAACAGACCCAGAACGATTGCAAAATGAGGGAGATGTCATCAACAGTGAGTGTTGGGAAATCACCAAAAGGGTTGCAAAATGAGAGGATGGAAGTCATCGATTGTGGGTACAAGTACGGAGAAATCGTCAGTATTTGACCAGCTTATGATTGTCGGGTTCAACAAGTTCACACATTCCAGTGCAGAATATGGCATACGCATCACCTCCATATTTGCCAATGCTAGGCAGTAGAGTGACATGAGTTCAGTCGTCCTTCAAATACTCCTCACAAAAACGTTTAATCATGTTGGATCGATTCTTCTACATGCCCAAAGATTTTGTCAGATACTTTGTCTTGTGCGTCAACCATTGTCGCAGTCTTCGCATCAGGACATAGATTGAAAAGATTCTGTAGGACCTTCATGACCTGCACCCCACTTGTGCAGTTGAGCATTGTGCATATTAACAACACCCTCCATGGATCATGAGCATGATTCTCCTGGAGAAGATGATAGGGACAATGTGGAGGTTGCCATGTGTTATCTGAAGTCATCCTTTGGTACTTCATGCTTCGTTTCTAACTAGCAGTGAGTGACTTTGACCTCCTTTTTCTTTTGTTTGTTTTCTCAGCTTCTATTGATTTTTCATTGGCCTTAGTGCTACCGCCTTGATAATCATACTGCTGGATTAATACATCAAAATTATTGAGATTTTCATCAGGTGTGGCCCTGAGAACAAAATGTAAAAATTGACATATCTTCATCTTTGCTTCTTTCTCTGCTGTTAATTGATCCACCTCATGGAAGCCTTTTTGAGTTGGTGGCTTGAAGAAAGGTTGAGATAACTTAGTGCGGGAAGGACGTTGTCGGAAGGAGAGGGAACCGCTGAAGGCGCGAGAGTGAGGGAAAAAATGAATCCCCCATCTTTTGGAGTTGTTCTTCCTGGCTAGGATGTCTATGGATCTCTGGTACGATGTACTACAATTTACTGTAAGTATCTGAAATCTATGAGTATCAAAATTGATTGCATACCCCAATAATAGAATTGAATGCTTAGGTTTAAGTGATTATTGAGCTTTGTTTATCAATTTTGTCCAAATTATAATAGTTTAGAATTTCTTGATTTCCTAGGCGAGTGCCCAAATAGGGTTTGAGCTGCCTGTCCTGCAGTTATAATAGACCATATTGGTTCCTAAGCTGTTCTTATTCTCTACAACATGTAGCATTCCAATGCACTTCAGTGCAAGTAGTAGCTGATAGAGATCCCTCTTATCAGATTGCTTTTAAAAGTGTTAACTTCTGAGCACCATAGAAGAACTTCCCTCACAATTCTACTTGTTTTGATGTAAATATTTCCTTTGCCAACCCTCAAACTCCTGTGACTCTACATCCACTCTCCCAATCATTGCAATTCTAGAATTTTCAATGACATTTGAACTTAATCGAGCACCAGAGTTACCTTTTTAGACCTTGTTCCTAGCACTTCCTTCCAGAAACTACAAACTGGAGCCCTGTAACCCTTGAAATTCAAGGTTTTGACCAGCAGATCTAACATTAGCTAACTTAGCACCAACAATACCAAAAATGTCAGTCTGTTTACCCCATATCCAATAAACTCTGCTGGACTCCTCTTGTCCCAATACATTCTTCACACTAGCTTTATCAAGTGAGCATTTCAAGCGGTTTCATTACTCGTGCTACTCAACGAGCATTTAAGGTTCTTTTTTAGTGGATTGTTACTAAAATTGGGGTTAGTAGAGTAAAAATGTTCATTCTATGCATATCTTTTTTTTGTACTTTAATTTATTTCTACTTTGGTTTCAAATCATGGAAATATTTTGCACTGATTTGTGAGTATGATCATTAGTGTGTGTGGTTTCTATGGTCTGTTCACATCGAATAGAGCATAAAGTTCCAAGTCAGGTCCATTACACAGGAGGTTTCATTACTAGTGTTATTCAGTGGCATTTTAGGTTCTTTTTTGTGTGGATTGTTGCTGAAATCAGAGGTTAGTAGGGTGAAAAATGTTCATTCTGGGCATGGATGAGTCCTTGATGGCCACTGTTAGCTAGAGCTGGCTCGCTGGCATGGATGGGTCGCTGGTGCTCGTTGGCATGGATGGGTCGCTGGTGCTCGTTGGCATGGATGGGCTGGTGCTGAAGCTATGTATTGGCCGGTGTTGGAGCTAATTCGCTGGCATGGATGAGTGCTAATTCACTGGCATGGATGGGAGTTGACTCGTTAGCATGGATGGGCTGCAGATGCGCTAACATGACATGGATGAGTCGTTGGTGCTGGTCATTGGCTCATTGCATGGATGAGCTGCCGCTGCGCAGACATGGATGGGTCAGGGGGTGCGGGTGTTGTGTGGGTGGGGTGTGATGGATCCCATTGTATTAAATTTCATTATTAATATAATTATTTTTTTAAGATTGAACATGTGTTAAAATCATATTCGATTTAATAATTAAAGCAGATGTATTATATATGATAAATTAATTAGTAAATATAATATTAAATTTTACTAGAAATAAAACTTTATAATTTTTATTCAAATATAATTTATAAACATATAGTATATGTTGGTAATATTATTACCAATAGAAAAATTTGTCATTAGAATCTGTTGCAAAACACTTTAACCAACATATATATTATCTGTTGGTATTGTTATAATTGTAACAGAACTATTTTATCTGTCACAAAAACATTTAGCGACAAAGTTTTTACTGACAGTTTAGTGATAGGGAAATATATGTTGGTAAAACATTTTACCAACAGAAAATGTACTTTTACCAACAGATATGCCCCTTTGGAAAAAGTGAAATATTTTGTAATGGTTATTCTGATCCATCATAACTGACAATGATTGAAACATCTTTGTTTCGATAAGATTTCAACTTAGCGTCTTAATTGATAACTTGCTTGCTTGTGTGGTAGGGAAGTATCTAGTTTTTTTTTTGAAAAACATGGAAAATATTAAAGGGTTCAAAAGATCTGGAATCCAATAAAACATTATCCAACTAGGAGGTAATTGTCAATGTACCTATCACTACATCATTAAGAACTTCGACTTAAATTATGGTAATCATATAATCTTAGCCTTAATCCATTTTCCTTTTATGTGCTAAAATATCTTGAAGTTTGGGAATTTCCCTTCTCTCTTCAGTTAAAACATTGAACAAAAATAGCTTCTTCCTTTCCCATGAATTTGTGTGTTTGATGACCTTTTTATACACTATTGTAACTAACTCTTATTCCCTTCCTGTAAGCCCTTGGGTATTTATTCCCCTAATTATCACATGTGGGAAATCCCATCCTTCATTTCTTCCCCTTTTCTGTAATGATCTTCCTATGATTCTTACTTGTTATATTCTTTTATTGATTTACTTTAAATACATCTAGGACCCTGGAGCACCCTGAGAGGGGATGAGTGAATCAGAGTGTCAACTTTTTTTCTTCTAATGTGATGGATCCCTGTCCCCACATTGGTAGAAACTCGTTATACCTGTATGATAGATTCGAGCAGTAATCAAACATTCACATGCAGAAAAACAACACATCAGTTTTACTTGGTTCACTACTAAGGGCTAGTCCAAGGAGCATACGCGACCGTGTGTCGATCGTACCTAAATCCACTAATCTTCACTAGTTGTGGAAAACAGATGTTCAGACATAGTCATGCTGTGCCAGACACACTTCTTTTACAAGATTTTAGGGATATCACACTGCATCCCTCAGAACACTTCCGTCGACTCCCCCTAGATCACTGTTTTGAGAGAAGTCTAACTCAGTTTATCGACTTGAAGGTCGCTTCAATGTACTAGCATTAAAGTCTATCTCTATCTAGCACGAGACTCTGCTTGCACCATAGACATGAGTTGATGCACTCTGAAAGCACTGTTCACTAAAAACTAGCTGTTCAAAATCGGCTTTCGTGAATTTCCTTCGCGAAGCACACTCCTTCGCGAAACACCTCTGCCTTCACGGAACAAACTTCCTCACGAAGCTCATAGAGTTAACACGGAATACCCCATCATTACGAAGCACCCATTAATCAAAAGCATTGGCATCAATCAAGAATTATAGTCTTTTCGCGACGGTCAAGCTCGCATAGAAAGCAAGATTCACGGAGTTTCCTTAGCTTTGCGAAATCAGACCGTTTTCAGACTTTTCTTGAAAAACTCGTATCAAATGAAGAGGGGTAACTTTATATTTATAGGCTCGACCGTTCGCGTTGCTCCACCGCCTCCAATGCATTTTTCAGATCTTTCAAAAACATCTTTCAAAAACATCTTCACGACGTTGCTTCCTTCGCGATGCTTCACTCAGATTTGACGTAGTTGCGGAGATCATCATCACCGTTCGTGACACTCCATTATTCGTGGTTCACGATGCTCGTTGCTGTCACGTAGATCACTGTCAACTTTCTTTGATCCTTTGCGAAACACCATTCGCGAAGACCATCTTCACAAAACTCATTACCTTGCTATATTTTCATAAGGCCTTCAAGAAAATCTACTTTTTGTGATGCAATCCATCCTCCAAATTTTGGACTCAAAAAATTTGGCAAACACTGGGAAACGACGCCGCCTTCAATATTGTTGTCAGCTTGAACTGTAAGATCATTTTCCTTGCAAACTCCCCGATCTTCTATATGAGGATTGACAACAAATACAAACTATACTCCATTTCTAGCAAAGAACAACCTTGGTTCCGACAATACATACATGCCAGAGAACTCATTTTCTAGGTAAATGGTGCTTCGGTTAGTATCCAAATATAACGAAATGGTCGGAGATACCAACTCTCTTTGAAGGCTCAGAATTAACCCATCAAAGAAATGATCAATCTTTCATTTAGATCTATGTACATAATTTTCAACATGTATAGATAACATTGTAATGTGTGCCTCGTATTTAGCAACATTCTCCTCCTTTTTTCTATGAATGTTGAACTGCCATTCAATTTCTACTCTCTACCCATGAGGAAGTTATTTTTCATAGAATACCTCCTTAACCTGGGTTTACTACAAAAATATATATATGATCTCATTAACCTCAACCACAATTCCATTAACTTGTTCAAGGGAAATATACCTCTATTGACTATGTGTGTTGATACACTTCCCATTCCTCCCATTAGTCACAATCATTTTATAATTGAATAAACATAATTTCATCATGATATTGAATTGTAAAATATAATTCCTACTATGTTTTCCAAGCTATTCCCTATAAATTCTGAGGTTTTTTTAAAGGGCATCACATATTGCATCTAAATGTTACCCTGAAGGTTACTACTAAAATTCTTTGATTCCAATTATAAAATCCTAAACACCAAAAACACATAGCTGATAGTTATATTACAATTTTAGTATAAAATACAAGAGTTCTCAATGGATACAACTGTTTAGTAGTTTTCTAAGACATGATGCATACATACAATAAATTTCAAAAAATTATATAAAATAACATATTTTGAGAACATAATTATCCCTTTCTTCATATCCCTAAAAAACTACACGTAGTCCTAACCTAAGATTCCTAGGGAAAGGAAAACTAAAAAGGGTGATCTCTGATGCTCAATAAGGAGTAGATTAATGTATATTATTTCATAACATAAACATTTCATAAGTGATATGGATGTAAAAAATGAAAACATGAAGTTATAATCAACTAAAACTGAGGGAATTCTATATCCATGATAATAAATGAATACATGGATAACAATAATCATTGATATTATACTGATGAATGCATATTTCTAGACATTAAAAAATAAGTTGTCAAGGCCTTGTCCTATGACACATTCCTATCATAGTATGAGGTATACACAAAAAAGCCAACATATTTAATCTCATGATACCTGTTGATGCATTTATATAATATTAATCCTCATGCATTCATCATAAGAGTCATTGAGACCTTTCATACCATTCCTTGAATAATCTCATGCTGAATACAACATTTCTATAAGTATAATTACACTAGTAGAATGAAGACCTTTAGCGACCGCCAAAAGTCGTCGCTAAAGGTCTATAGTGACTGCTTAGTGCCTGCCAAATGGAAAACGCTTTAGGCCCGTCGCTGTTGTTAATAGCATCCGCCATTTGGCGGACGCTGTAGACGAGTCAGCATGGCCTATAACGGCATCCATTTGGCGGTCATTATAGGTGATTTCGGCGGCACCGATAGCGTCGACCAAATGGCGGACACTATAGCCCAGTTCAGCTTTGGCGTCATCGCAGTCACACAACACCTTTGATTAACGTGTAATCTGCCTGACCATTTCACAATTCACTCGTCGGTTGTTGTTGTCTGATTTCATGACATTCTGAGGTCGTTCGGTCGGTTTTGACCACCCAACGCACATTTTCCAAGCCCACAAAACACTTAAAAAACACATATTCAGCCGTACCGTGCAAACCGTACGTCCGATTGACTTGTCGTTTACGCGTACACGTCACAAATAATAATTAGGATGTTGTCATGTGATTTCAAATCATTCCGATGTCGTTCGATATGCATTTGATCGTTAAACACGTGTTTTGGTCGTTTATGGCACCGAAAGTGCGTTTTCGGTCACTGCAGTCACTGCGGTCACACGACACCTTCGATTGACGTGTTGTCTGCCTGACCATTTCACAATTCACTCGCCGGTTGTTTTCGTTTGATTTCATGGCATTCCGAGGTCGTTCGACCGGTTTTGACCACCTCAAGCACCTTTCTCAAGGGCGCCAAATGCATAAAAAACACATATTCATCCGTACCGCGCAAATTGCACGTCCGATTGACGTGTCGTCTCCTCGTACACGTCACGAATAATAATTAGTCATTCTGATGTCGTTCGGTATGCATTTGACAGTTAAATGTGTGTTTTGGTCGTTTATGGCACCAAAAGTGCGTTTTCGGTCACCGCAGTCACACGACACTTTCAATTGATGTGTCATCTGCCTGATCATTTCACAATTCACTCGCTGATTGTTGTCGTCTGATTTCATGACATTCCGTGGTCGTTCTGTCAGTTTTGACCATCCCACCAACATTCTCAAGTGCACCAAACGCCTAAGAAACACATATTCAGCTGTACTGTGCAAACCGCACGTTCGATTGACGCGCCGTCTGCCCGTACACGTCACGAATAATAATTAGACTGTTGTCCTATGATTTCAAGTCATTCCGAGGTCGTTTGGTATGCATTGGACCGTTAAATGCATGATTTGGTCGTTTTTGGCACCAGAAGTGCGTTTTCGGTCACTGCGGTCACCCAACACTTCCGATTGACGTGTCGTTTGCCCAACTATTTCACAATTCACTCGCAGGTTGTTGTCGCTTGATTTCATGGCATTCTGAGGTCGTTCGACCGATTTTGACCACCCCACCCAGCTTTCTCAAGCGAGTCAAACACCTAAAAAACACATATTCAGCTGTACCGTGCAAATCGCACGTCCGATTGACGTGCTGTCTGCCCGCACACGTCACGAATAATAATTAGACTATTGTCCTGTGATTTCAAGTTATTCTGATGTCGTTTGGTATGCATTTGATCGTTAAACGAGTGTTTTGGTCGTTTATGGCACCAGAAGCGCGTTTTTGGTCACCGTGGTCACACGACACCTCTGATTGATGTGTTGTCTGCCAAACCAAACACTTAAAAAACACATATTTAGCCGTACCACGCCAAACACATAAAAATCACAGATTCAGCCGTACCACGCAAACCGCACGTCCGATTGACGCGATTGACGTGTCGTCTGCCCGACCATTTCACAATTCACTCGCCGATTGTTGTCCTCTGATTTCATGGCATTCCGAGGTCGTTCGGTCGATTTTGACCACCTCATACACCTTTCTGAACTGCGCCAGACGCCTAAAAAACACTTAGTCAACCGAATCGCACAAACCGCACGTTCGATTGACGTGTCGTCTGCCCGTACACGTCACGAATAATAATTAGTCTGTTGTCCTGTGATTTCAAGTCATTCTGATGTCGTTTGGTATGCATTTGACCGTTAAACGCGTGTTTTGATCGTTTATGGCACCAAAAGTGCGTTTTCGGTCAATGCGGTCACACGACACCTCCGATTAACATGTCGTCTGTCCGACCATTTCACAATTCACTCGCCCGTTGTTGTCGTCTGATTTCATGGGATTTCGAGGTCGTTTGGTCGGTTTTGACCACCCCACGCACCTTTCTGAAACGCGCCAAACGCCTAAAAAACATATATTCAGCCGTATCGCGCAAACCGCACGTCCGATTGACGTGCCGTCTCCTCATACACGTCACGAATAATAACTAGATTATTGTCTTGTGATTTCAAGTCATTCCGATGTCGTTCAGTATGCATTTGACTATTAAACAAGTGTTTTGGTCGTTTATGACACCAGAAATGCGTTTTCAGTCACCACGGTCACACGACACCTCCGAATGACGTGTCGTTTGCCCGACCATTTCACAATTCACATGCCGATTGTTGTCGTCTGATTTCATGACATTTCGAGACCGTTCAGTCGGTTTTGACCACCCCACACACCTTTTTCAAGCGCGCTTAACGCCTAAAAAACACATATTCAGCTGTACCACTTAAATCGTACGTCCGATTGACGTGCAGTCTTCTGATGCACGTCATGAATAATAATTATCATGTTGTCCTGTGATTTCAAGTCATTGCGACGTTGTTCGGTATGCATTTGACCGTTAAACGCCTGATTTGGTTGTTTATGGCACTAGAAGTGCGTTTACGGTCACACGACACCTCCGATTGACGTGTCGTTTGCCCGACCATTTCACAATTCATTTGCCGGTTGTCGTCGTCTGATTTCATGGCATTCCGAGGTCGTTCGATCGATTTTGACCACTCCACGCACCTTTCTCAAGCGCGCCAAACCCTTAAAAAACACATATTCAGTCGTACCGCACAAACCGCACATCCGATTGACGTGCTTTCTCCTCGTACACCTCACGAATAATAATTAGATTGTTGTCCTGTCCATCCAACGACCCGAAGGCCTTTAATTTTTTTTATTATTTCAACAGAAACACAAACATAAACCCCCTTTTAAGCGAAGAGGGGGGGGGGACCCACGACATCATCGACTTAAAACAATTCACGACCCGAAGGTCTAGCGAGACAAACCAAACTGACACATGAAGCTACCCCTCCCCAGCATATGAACATGGAAAAACACTCAACCGTTGCAAGGCTTAACAGCAAGCAAGTGCCCTGTGTCAAAGCACAAACCCGATCCGATGACTGTCGTCATACCTTCTCAACAACCACATCTGAAAAACACTGCAACGATGAAGAGCAGCTCTGGAAAACCTCCTTTGGGGCATGATCCACGAGTCGAGTCCGGGTGCATCACCATACCAACAGACCTCGCAATAAAAAACCATCCGCCCTTCTGAAATGACCATTCCAAGCGTCACCATCAAAGGTCATCCTAGACCAACACCGCTGCCCTCCTCAAACCCCCCAGCCACCATTGTCACATAAGTCTGGAAGGCAACCCTAGAGGCACGAGAACATGCCATCGTCACCTAGGACTGGGTGGCCTGACCCCGCACCAAGAGGGCGCCACTGATGAGGGGATCAGGGTCGTCCTGAAACAGAAGCGCCGCTATGTGCATGAGTCTGCTCCGATCAGAACCACAGATGTACCCTTACCATATTCTGAGATCTCACAACAACGAGAATGACAACATGAAAAGGCAGAGAGGAGCCAGCGAGATTGAACCTAGACAAACAATACTGAATTCAGCTAGATAGAACAAATCACAACATACCCAATCACACCATACCAATAAAAAACCTGCAAAACCCAGAGAAGCCGCAACCCAATACCTTCCCCCTCGAAAGCGCTGCAGATCTGACCAGAGACTCGCACCTGATCGCTCCACATGAGCCAGGAAATCCAGACCGCCCGACGAAGCCGGAGAGCGCACACCGAACCTCTAAGAAACCCTGGCACCTGACGAAGCCGGACGAAACAACCAAGCCGTGAAGCCGATCACACACTGAACCTTGTCGTCGACAGAGAGGGATGAGCCACGACACTGACGCACCGCCGTCGCGCCAGACGAGATTCAACCGCACCGAGCCACGCCGAGCAACATCGTCGCACCGCTGTCGCGCCAGACGAGATTCAAGCCACACCGCCGAATTCGAAGTCGTCAACACAGGGGACGAACCACGCCAGATCGAACACATGAGGCATGACGGCGCCCACGCCGGACCGAAACCAGATGCAGAATTCACGAAGACCATCTTCACAAAAACTCATTACCTTGCTATATTTTCATAAGGCCTTCAAGAAAATCTACTTTTTGTGATGCAATCCATCCTCCAAATTTTGGACTCAAAAAATTTGGCAAACACTGGGAAACGACGCCGCCTTCAATATTGTTGTCAGCTTGAACTGTAAGATCATTTTCCTTGCAAACTCCCCGATCTTCTATATGAGGATTGACAACAAATACAAACTATACTCCATTTCTAGCAAAGAACAACCTTGGTTCCGACAATACATACATGCCAGAGAACTCATTTTCTAGGTAAATGGTGCTTCAGTTAGTATCCAAATATAACGAAATGGTCGGAGATACCAACTCTCTTTGAAGGCTCAGAATTAACCCATCAAAGAAATGATCAATCTTTCATTTAGATCTATGTACATAATTTTCAACATGTATAGATAACATTGTAATGTGTGCCTCGTATTTAGCAACATTCTCCTCCTTTTTTCTATGAATGTTGAACTGCCATTCAATTTCTACTCTCTACCCATGAGGAAGTTATTTTTCATAGAATACCTCCTTAACCTGGGTTTACTACAAAAATATATATATGATCTCATTAACCTCAACCACAATTCCATTAACTTGTTCAAGGGAAATATACCTCTATTGACTATGTGTGTTGATACACTTCCCATTCCTCCCATTAGTCACAATCATTTTATAATTGAATAAACATAATTTCATCATGATATTGAATTGTAAAATATAATTCCTACTATGTTTTCCAAGCTATTCCCTATAAATTCTGAGGTTTTTTTAAAGGGCATCACATATTGCATCTAAATGTTACCCTGAAGGTTACTACTAAAATTCTTTGATTCCAATTATAAAATCCTAAACACCAAAAACACATAGCTGATAGTTATATTACAATTTTAGTATAAAATACAAGAGTTCTCAATGGATACAACTGTTTAGTAGTTTTCTAAGACATGATGCATACATACAATAAATTTCAAAAAATTATATAAAATAACATATTTTGAGAACATAATTATCCCTTTCTTCATATCCCTAAAAAACTACACGTAGTCCTAACCTAAGATTCCTAGGGAAAGGAAAACTAAAAAGGGTGATCTCTGATGCTCAATAAGGAGTAGATTAATGTATATTATTTCATAACATAAACATTTCATAAGTGATATGGATGTAAAAAATGAAAACATGAAGTTATAATCAACTAAAACTGAGGGAATTCTATATCCATGATAATAAATGAATACATGGATAACAATAATCATTGATATTATACTGATGAATGCATATTTCTAGACATTAAAAAATAAGTTATCAAGGCCTTGTCCTATGACACATTCCTATCATGGTATGAGGTATACACAAAAAAGCCAACATATTTAATCTCATGATACCTGTTGATGCATTTATATAATATTAATCCTCATGCATTCATCATAAGAGTCATTGAGACCTTTCATACCATTCCTTGAATAATCTCATGCTGAATACAACATTTCTATAAGTATAATTACACTAGTAGAATGAAGACCTTTAGCGACCGCCAAAAGTCGTCGCTAAAGGTCTATAGTGACTGCTTAGTGCCTGCCAAATGGAAAACGCTTTAGGCCCGTCGCTGTTGTTAATAGCATCCGCCATTTGGCGGACGCTGTAGACGAGTCAGCATGGCCTATAACGACATCCATTTGGCGGTCATTATAGGTGATTTCGGCGGCACCGATAGCGTCGACCAAATGGCGGACACTATAGCCCAGTTCAGCTTTGGCGTCATCGCAGTCACACAACACCTTTGATTAACGTGTAATCTGCCTGACCATTTCACAATTCACTCGTCGGTTGTTGTTGTCTGATTTCATGACATTCTGAGGTCGTTCGGTCGGTTTTGACCACCCAACGCACATTTTCCAAGCCCACAAAACACTTAAAAAACACATATTCAGCCGTACCGTGCAAACCGTACGTCCGATTGACTTGTCGTTTACGCGTACACGTCACAAATAATAATTAGGATGTTGTCATGTGATTTCAAATCATTCCGATGTCGTTCGATATGCATTTGATCGTTAAACACGTGTTTTGGTCGTTTATGGCACCGAAAGTGCGTTTTCGGTCACTGCAGTCACTGCGGTCACACGACACCTTCGATTGACGTGTTGTCTGCCTGACCATTTCACAATTCACTCGCCGGTTGTTTTCGTTTGATTTCATGGCATTCCGAGGTCGTTCGACCGGTTTTGACCACCTCATGCACCTTTCTCAAGGGCGCCAAATGCATAAAAAACACATATTCATCCGTACCGCGCAAATTGCACGTCCGATTGACGTGTCGTCTCCTCGTACACGTCACGAATAATAATTAGTCATTCTGATGTCGTTCGGTATGCATTTGACAGTTAAATGTGTGTTTTGGTCGTTTATGGCACCAAAAGTGCGTTTTCGGTCACCGCAGTCACACGACACTTTCAATTGATGTGTCATCTGCCTGATCATTTCACAATTCACTCGCTGATTGTTGTCGTCTGATTTCATGACATTCCGTGGTCGTTCTGTCAGTTTTGACCATCCCACCAACATTCTCAAGTGCACCAAACGCCTAAGAAACACATATTCAGCTGTACTGTGCAAACCGCACGTTCGATTGACGCGCCGTCTGCCCGTACGCGTCACGAATAATAATTAGACTGTTGTCCTATGATTTCAAGTCATTCCGAGGTCGTTTGGTATGCATTGGACCGTTAAATGCATGATTTGGTCGTTTTTGGCACCAGAAGTGCGTTTTCGGTCACTGCGGTCACCCGACACTTCCGATTGACGTGTCGTTTGCCCAACTATTTCACAATTCACTCGCAGGTTGTTGTCGCTTGATTTCATGGCATTCTGAGGTCGTTCGACCGATTTTGACCACCCCACCCAGCTTTCTCAAGCGAGTCAAACACCTAAAAAACACATATTCAGCTGTACCGTGCAAATCGCACGTCCGATTGACGTGCTGTCTGCCCGCACACGTCACGAATAATAATTAGACTATTGTCCTGTGATTTCAAGTTATTCTGATGTCGTTTGGTATGCATTTGATCGTTAAACGAGTGTTTTGGTCGTTTATGGCACCAGAAGCGCGTTTTTGGTCACCGTGGTCACACGACACCTCTGATTGATGTGTTGTTTGCCAAACCAAACACTTAAAAAACACATATTTAGCCGTACCACGCCAAACACATAAAAATCACAGATTCAGCCGTACCACGCAAACCGCACGTCCGATTGACGCGATTGACGTGTCGTCTGCCCGACCATTTCACAATTCACTCGCCGATTGTTGTCCTCTGATTTCATGGCATTCCGAGGTCGTTCGGTCGATTTTGACCACCTCATACACCTTTCTGAACTGCGCCAGACGCCTAAAAAACACTTAGTCAACCGAATCGCGCAAACCGCACGTTCGATTGACGTGTCGTCTGCCCGTACACGTCACGAATAATAATTAGTCTGTTGTCCTGTGATTTCAAGTCATTCTGATGTCGTTTGGTATGCATTTGACCGTTAAACGCGTGTTTTGATCGTTTATGGCACCAAAAGTGCGTTTTCGGTCAATGCGGTCACACGACACCTCCGATTAACATGTCGTCTGTCCGACCATTTCACAATTCACTCGCCCGTTGTTGTCGTCTGATTTCATGGGATTTCGAGGTCGTTTGGTCGGTTTTGACCACCCCACGCACCTTTCTGAAACGCGCCAAACGCCTAAAAAACATATATTCAGCCGTATCGCGCAAACCGCACGTCCGATTGACGTGCCGTCTCCTCATACACGTCACGAATAATAACTAGATTATTGTCTTGTGATTTCAAGCCATTCCGATGTCGTTCAGTATGCATTTGACTATTAAACAAGTGTTTTGGTCGTTTATGACACCAGAAATGCGTTTTCAGTCACCACGGTCACACGACACCTCCGAATGACGTGTCGTTTGCCCGACCATTTCACAATTCACATGCCGATTGTTGTCGTCTGATTTCATGACATTTCGAGACCGTTCAGTCGGTTTTGACCACCCCACACACCTTTTTCAAGCGCGCTTAACGCCTAAAAAACACATATTCAGCTGTACCACTTAAATCGTACGTCCGATTGACGTGCAGTCTTCTGATGCACGTCATGAATAATAATTATCATGTTGTCCTGTGATTTCAAGTCATTGCGACGTTGTTCGGTATGCATTTGACCGTTAAACGCCTGATTTGGTTGTTTATGGCACTAGAAGTGCGTTTACGGTCACACGACACCTCCGATTGACGTGTCGTTTGCCCGACCATTTCACAATTCATTTGCCGGTTGTCGTCGTCTGATTTCATGGCATTCCGAGGTCGTTCGATCGATTTTGACCACTCCACGCACCTTTCTCAAGCGCGCCAAACCCTTAAAAAAACACATATTCAGTCGTACCGCACAAACCGCACATCCGATTGACGTGCTTTCTCCTCGTACACCTCACGAATAATAATTAGATTGTTGTCCTGTCCATCCAACGACCCGAAGGCCTTTAATTTTTTTTATTATTTCAACAGAAACACAAACATAAACCCCCTTTTAAGCGAAGAAGGGGGGGGGACCCACGACATCATCGACTTAAAACAATTCACGACCCGAAGGTCTAGCGAGACAAACCAAACTGACACATGAAGCTACCCCTCCCCAGCATATGAACATGGAAAAACACTCAACCGTTGCAAGGCTTAACAGCAAGCAAGTGCCATGTGTCAAAGCACAAACCCGATCCGATGACTGTCGTCATACCTTCTCAACAACCACATCTGAAAAACACTGCAACGATGAAGAGCAGCTCTGGAAAACCTCCTTTGGGGCCTGATCCACGAGTCGAGTCCGGGTGCATCACCATACCAACAGACCTCGCAATAAAAAACCATCCGCCCTTCTGAAATGACCATTCCAAGCGTCACCATCAAAGGTCATCCTAGACCAACACCGCTGCCCTCCTCAAACCCCCCAGCCACCATTGTCACATAAGTCTGGAAGGCAACCCTAGAGGCACGAGAACATGCCATCGTCACCTAGGACTGGGTGGCCCGACCCCGCACCAAGAGGGCGCCACTGATGAGGGGATCAGGGTCGTCCTGAAACAGAAGCGCCGCTATGTGCATGAGTCTGCTCCGATCAGAACCACAGATGTACCCTTACCATATTCTGAGATCTCACAACAACGAGAATGACAACATGAAAAGGCAGAGAGGAGCCAGTGAGATTGAACCTAGACAAACAATACTGAATTCAGCTAGATAGAACAAATCACAACATACCCAATCACACCATACCAATAAAAAACCTGCAAAACCCAGAGAAGCCGCAACCCAATACCTTCCCCCTCGAAAGCGCTGCAGATCTGACCAGAGACTCGCACCTGATCGCTCCACATGAGCCAGGAAATCCAGACCGCCCGACGAAGCCGGAGAGCGCACACCGAACCTCTAAGAAACCCTGGCACCTGACGAAGCCGGACGAAACAACCAAGCCGTGAAGCCGATCACACACTGAACCTTGTCGTCGACAGAGAGGGATGAGCCACGACACTGACGCACCGCCGTCGCGCCAGACGAGATTCAACCGCACCGAGCCACGCCGAGCAACATCGTCGCACCGCTGTCGCGCCAGACGAGATTCAAGCCACACCGCCGAATTCGAAGTCGTCAACACAGGGGACGAACCACGCCAGATCGAACACATGAGGCATGACGGCGCCCACGCCGGACCGAAACCAGATGCAGAATTCACGAGTTTTATCAAGATTGTATTGGGACAGTACTACGACGTTGCTCGCCTGAAATCGCCTGAACTCATTCGTTGTATGCATTTGACCGTTAAACGTCTGATTTGGTCGTTTATGGCACTCGAAGTGCGTTTTTGGTCACCACTGTCACACGACACCTCCGATTGACGTGTCGTTTGTCTGATCATTTCACAATTCACTTGTAGGTTGTTGTCATCTGATATATTTGTATTCTGAGGTTGTTCGACCGATTTTGACCACTCTACACAGCTTTCTCAAACGCGCCAAACACCTAAAAAACACATATTCTGTCGCACCGTGCAAACTGCACGTTCGATTGACGCGTCATTTGCTCGTACACGTCACAAATAATAATTAGATTGTTGTCCTGTGATTTCAAGTCATTCCGAGGTCGTTCGGTATGCATTTGACCGTTAAACGCGTGTTTTGGTCGTTTATGGTACCCAAAGTGCGTTTTCGGTCACCGCGATCACACGACATCTCTGATTGATGTGTCGTCTACCGACCATTTCACAATTTACTTGCCGGTTGTTGTCATCTGATTTCATGGCATTCTGAGGTCGTTCGGCCGGTTTTGACCACCCCACACCTTTCTCAAATGTGCCAAACATTTAAAAAATACATATTCAGTTGTACCGTGCAAACTGCACGTTCGATTGACGTGTCGTCTGCACACCATTTCACAATTCACTCGTCAGTTGTTGTCGTGTTAATAAATTGAAGTGTTATGTAATATATCATAATTAACAATCATGTAAACTTTAAAAGAATGAATTAAACCACAAGAATTAAAACAATAAAACACAGAGGTGGAAATAAAACTAAAAGTTTGAGAATAATTATTAATTCCTAATTCATTTATGATATTAAAATGGTAATGTAAATTACATCATGCATGTTCATCCTCATCTGGATCACCAATATCCCTACGATGTCCACCAACTATAATTAATATTATGTATCTTAAACATATCAATAGAAGTCAATATGAGTATGGTTTGTTTCATTGTTTACCTGTGGTGCCACTTGTGTACCATCAACAGGACGGTGCGTCGTCACTTCATCGATACGTCCTGACATCTGTGATAATCTCTCCTCATACTCTGCACGCAACTGATGAAACCGCGCATCCATATTGTGTTGCATAGCCTGCATGACAACATCTATCTCAGTCTCTGTGCGCATCCCTGCATCTCTGCATGCACCCATCGCCTCTGCTCTAACAATTGCACGTCATGGGACACCACCACCATAAGTCAAGGAATAACCATGACTATCACGCCCCACGACACACTGAAATATCTCATCTCTACGCACAGTACTACGACGTTGCTCCTATGGAACTCTGCTAACTGAGTGTCAAACTGAACCTTTAGCATATAATGAATCAATGAACAAATATGAATAATTTTTATAAAATAAAAATACATTTATTAGTAAATATTTTGCTTACTATAACACCAACAACATCAGGATCTCCCGCCCTACGAGTCCTCACCCATATGGACATCCGATTGATCAACTCACCTCATTGGTGTAACTATAATAAAGAGATTCACCATGTTATACTACAGTATTTTTAATTTATGAATGAATAGTAAATTCTAAACTTACATCATGTGTGAGCTATGACACATGTCGAGTGCCAAGTCTGGAAGGCGTGTCCTGCATCGCCCGATTATGTGAATGACGAGCAGACTCTGTTTACATTCAACGTATTCAGTTAATAGACATATGAAAAATTAGTCATTTATAGATTAAAAGCAATAAATCTTACCATTGTCGCGTCACTCGACCAAAACACAACCAAATCTTGCCACTGCACGGGAAGAATGTCCGGAGGGACTCACTGTAGAATGTCTGGCACACCCACAAATGGTATCCAGTGATCTCTCTTCACTCTTCTCTTGTAATCCTTCCATAATTTTAGGCATTTGGCCATACATACGGCTCGAAACTCATCTGGACAGGATGTCAAATTATCCTTAAAAAAAATAGTCAGTAGATGCAACAATAATAAATACAATATCATGAAAAATTAAACATTGAATTTACCTGAACCTCCCTCCATAATCTGTCAATCGTATCCTGAGGAAAAGAAGTCCAATCATGAGTCGTCAGAGGGAATCTGTGTGGGTCTTGTATCATATGTCCAAATTGATGAATCAATATAGTATCACCTTCTCCGACTGGATGAAATGTGTCATCAAATAACACATCCAATCGGGTTCCAGAGTTCCAGGATCGAACCTCTCTACCAGGACCCCTGCGTCTACTGGAAGAAGCACTAGATCCTGATAAACATAAATTCATAATTCAATTACAATATAATTTCATTTTTAATTAAAAATTAGAAACAGTTAGAGAAATAAACACAGAAAATTACAATCAATTAATTTAAAAAAATGAAAACATACATACCGACAACATCAGATGAACCACTCTGATCACTCTGTGACATACCTACATTAAAAAAATTATAGTTAAATCAAACAATTTTTATGCATATATAACTCATAAGTATTTTTACAAACAATATGGGGAAATAATTACAATTTTCACTAATCATGTAAGTATATCGTATCTTTTTCAATTCTCTCTCTGACCCATTGTATATATTCATCTCGTACAGCTACTATTGTTTGGTCAAGTGTTTGATCAGGAAATGCGACAACATCTGGTTCCTCTTGGTCAATCAGAAACACCCCTCTTCTAGACATTTTCACAACTTTCCAATCAGAATCAATGTTGACAAAGTAAATTTGTTCTGCCTGCGATGTCAGTATGAATGGCTCATTGCTTACTTGATCATCTTTATATAGCATATTGTTAATGTTTACTGACCTAAATTGAAAGTTATCAACTTTCGTTCCACGAACCGGATCGACCCAATCACACGTTAACAATATGTGTTTTAAACCACGACCATAAATAACCTCAATAATATCCCTCAACAATCCATAACAATAACCCGCACTAACAAAAGAACAACCAACACTACTATTTTGTATGGCTCGATTCATGTCAACATCGCTAACACGAAATCAAAATCCGTTACCAACCAAAGACTTGTAACAATGAGCTGTAATAAATGGGTCATCGACTAGTTGGTTGAGTTCTTCGCTCACAGTATGGGTACTTAAATCACGTATTTTTTGAATATGCAAATTTCACATAGTTCAATGGATAAAAGATTGTGAAAATACAACTAAGTTGCACTATAAAAATATTAAATCAATTATTTATACGTACATGAGTCTTGAACCACTCATGAAATGTGTTGAAATGATGTTTTTGGATTTGATAGTCAGTTGCACGGGGCCTTTCACGTTTCAACTCAGCGATATGCGTCCTAAATCACAACACAATAAAAGGTTAGTAATAAAATAAATATAGAAACAGAAGACACATCAACTATGAAACTTACTGTATCAATGACATAACTGATGGAGTGTTGAACAACACATATCGATGAGCTTGAACCCACTCATCGTTGTGCATATCAAACATTATTCCTTCAAACCCATCTTTGTTTCAACCTTATCAATATATGAAGCACAAAAATTAGTACACTCATCCATTAAATATCCCTTGACAATTGAAGCTTTCAGACGAGTTTTGTTGCGCATATACCGTTTCAATGTATTTAATTATCGTTCTATTGGATACATTCACCATCAATGACTTTACAAGTTAAATGCACAGTCAACTGAACCATGACATCAAAAAAAGACGACAGAAATAGGTTCTCAAGGTGACATAGTGCAAGTACAATCTTATCCTGCCGTTTTTTCAAATCACTCATGCAGTGATTTCTTGAACAGAGCTGTCTGAAAAAATTTGAAACTTCAATCAACGACTCAACAACCTGGGTAGGTAAGCAATCACGAATTGCTATAGGAATTAACTATTGAAGCAGAATATGATTATCAAGACTTTTCAACCCCTGTAATGTCATGCTCGTCATATTGACATGCTTGGAAATATTAGAGCAGTAACCATCTGGTACCTTTAACGGTCTTCAAAATTGATAGAAATGTTTGTTTCTCTTTTTTACTCATTGCGTACTGTGCAACATGCATGTATGCCCGATTACCTTCACCCAACTGTAAATGTAAAGGTTTTCTCAATTCCATTTCTTGCAAATCACGTCGAGCATTAGTACTGTCCTTTGATTTCCCCTTGACGCCTAAAATGGTGCACATTATATTATCACATACATTTTTTCAGTGTGCATCACATCCAAATTATGTCTTAAAATATTATATTTTCCATAAGGCAATTCAAAAAAAATACTCCGTTTCTTCCAATTATGACTGCGTTGTTTACTTGCAGCAGAAATAGAAGGCAATGCAGGGGCCAATAAATCTTGAAAATCATACATTGTACGGATGTTTTCTTGATCAAGTTGTGCACAAATTTGAACCCCAGACAATATTTGTGGTGATGGGTTATACTCTCTATTTCCATCAAACAACACACGGTCTTTTCTGAACCTGTGCAATGGAGGAAGAAAACGTATGCGACCAAGATATGCCCACTTTCTACAGTGTTTAAGCCATATAGATTTCTTACTCTTATTACAACAAGAGCAGACAAATTCTCCTTTTGTACTCCAACCTGATAAGTTAGCATACGTTGGGAAATCATTTATTGTTCATAACAAAGCGGCCCAGAGTCTAAACATTTCATTAGCTGTCGAGTCAAAAGTCACTACACCATCAGCCCAAAATTCTTGTAGGTCATCAATTAAAGGTTGCATATAAACATCGATTTTATCACCAGATCCTCTCGATCCATCAATTAGAATCGAGAGTAACAAAAATGGTTGCTCCATACATATCTATGGGGGAAGGTTGTATGAAACCAACACAACTGACTACGTACTATGTGTCGCACCAACCATGGACCTAAATGGGTTATAAAACCATCTGCTTCCAAACCCAGTCGACCATTACGATCATCCCGAGAAAAGCTTGGGTGTCTTTGATCAAACTCTTTCCATGCCAAAGAATCTTCCGGGTGAGTTAATTTATCAACCTCTTTATTTCTCTCTAAATGCCAAGTCATCAATTTAGCAATTTTAGTTGACATGAAGAATCTCTTTAGTCACGATTTTAGTGGGAAATAACGCATCTGCTTAGTGACAACTTGTTTTGCTTGATTCAAGGCTCTGCCAGGATGAATCTGATTATCTTGATTAATCTCATTGGCCTTCCACCTGGATGTATAACAAACAGTACAAATATTTAATTGCACATTCTCTTTTCTGAACAACATACAATTATTACGACACACATCAATGATACCATATGTAAAACAAAGATCATCGATCAACTTGCGAGCTTGATCGAATGACTCTGGAATCTTCGCTACAGCAGAGAGTACCTTCTTCAACAATACCAACAACATGTCGAATGAGGTGTCTGACCACTGGTTCAAGGCCCTTTAGGTGTAACAATTCAACGATGAACGACAATTTACTAAATTTAGTGCATCCATGATATAACGTCGTCATTTACGACATTATTGTCTTCAGGTTGAAACTGACACATCATATCATTGATCATTATGTTCATGAGATCAACTGTTCTCGAATCAACATCCATATGAATACTTTCTGATTGATGACATGAAATAGACTCTTCTCCATGACATGTCCATGTTTTATAATTTTTCAAAAACCCATTCAAAAACAGATGTTCTCTAACACTATCTTGTTTAAGAGATTTTTATTTGCACATTTCTGCATGGACAACTAATCAAATCACTTGGAAATCCGTTCGTGAAATCCATAAATCGCTTAATCCCCTCATAATATTAATCAGAAAACCTATCTTGCATATCAATCCAACTCTTATCCATATCTGTATTTAATATAAAGAAAATAATTGAAATATCTTATTTAAATTCTAAAAAAACTCATATCATTAAAACTTAAAAACCAATGAGTTCAAAGCTATTTTTAAGAACAAAAAACCTATCTTGCAGGTTCAGTCATGAATCAAAAAATATTCCCTCTCTGAGAGGTCTCTTTGGCCAATACAATTTTTATAAATAACATACATAATGGATTGCGGAAGTTAAACAACGACTTACTTGCAGTGGACTCGACCGCGGGTAATGGGGTGCGACTCGATTGCGGATCCATGACAGCCCAACGACTTGACGATACGGGCCGGGAGTGTTCAATGGAGGCAGGATGTGAGGACTCACCGGAGGGGTGCAGCGGGGCTGAGAGGGAATGATTGCGGCAGGTCTGTCCAAAGGAGTAGCACAAAGGTGTGGGGTGGGGGTCGTGGGGGTGTCGGGGTCGCGGGGGGCGCAGCGTGGAGGCAAGGGGGGGTGGGGGTCGCCGGGGTGTCTCGGGGTCGCGGGAGGTGCAACACGGAGGCAAGGGGGTGGGGGTCCCCGGGGTTGCGGGGGTGTCTCGAGGTCGTGGGGGGCGCAACACGAAGGCAAGGGGGTCGGGGTCACTGGGAGGGTGAATAGGGGAGAGGGTCGCGGGGTTGGGGAGGGAAATGCGAGGGAGAGGGGAATTGGGTCCCGGGGTTGGGGAGGGTAAACAGGGTGGGGGGGAATTAGGGGTAGGGGTAGTAAAAATACAGCGATCGCCATTTGGCAGTTGCTATTGATATTATTAGTGACCATCAAATGACGACCGCTATAACTAACCTTCCTCAAAAGCTAAAAATTCTAGTAGTGTTAGAAATGTGGAAAAAATACTTCCCTATATAATAGAATAATGTCGATGACTAGACACTATAAAAAACAATAGATTAGTAACAGTTATTTAGAGGGTGTTATGCATAACCCCCTGTAAATTAATTTTATGTATAAGTTAGAGAGGTTTATGCACAAACCCTGCTAATCATCGAATTTAGTGGGGGTTCACAACCCCCTCTAAATTTTAGATTAGAGGGGTTCAAAACCCCCTCTCGCATAGGAGATCAGAGGGGGTTTAAAATCCCCTCATTTAAGAGATTAGAGGGGGTTGTTAACCCCCGATATTTTCTAAAAAAATCATCAATATATATATATATATATATATATATATATATAATTACAATGTAATATATAAATGTATTTAAATATATTATATGAACATATTATATATATATATATAAATAATTTATATGACTATTTAATCATATTTATATGTATACATAAATATAATTATATAATGTGTACATTAATATATATTTATTCGTGTAAAATTGTATTTCACATAATATTAATTATAATATAAAAGCATAAATTTATTATATATATATACATAAATATAATTTATTTAAAAAACATATAAAAACCCTTTTTATAATTTATATAACAATAATATATTATAAAGACACGTGTATATAATTAGAGGAAATTCATAATCGCACCTAATTTTTAAGAATGGGGGATCCCCTCTAATGTTTTTTATTTTTTTTAAAATATATCAAATTATATAATGTGTATAAACACACATAAACACACATAAACACACATTATATAATTTGATATATTTTGATATAGACACATAAACACATAAACAAACACATAAAAAATACATATATGTATTTATATTATAAACATATTATAGACATTATATAAATACATTAAATAAACACAAATATATATAAAAACGTAACTGTAAGTCTATACAAATAACTGTATAAATATATATTTTATATTATATTACACACACACACACACACATATATATATATTAAATTAAATTAAATTATATATATATATATATATATCCTATTATTAAATATGTAAATACATTATATATATATATATATTTACAAATAAATACATTTATATTAATATACATATAAGTATTCAAATTGATAAATTAAATATGTGTGTATACATAATATAACTATATATGTATATATATATATAAATAAATGTATAGATATATTCATATATAAATATTCCTATATATATGTATTTACAAATAAATACATTTAAATTAATATATATATATATATATATATATATTTGTATAATATATTTGGATAATATATAAATATATAAGATGTAATATATTTGGGTAAAATATAAATATATAAATATGTAATATATACGTGTATGCAAATAAGTATTTTACGAATAAATATATAAATATATGTAAATATATAATTTATAGAGGTGTGCATAATATATATATATATATATATATATATATATATATTAATATACATATATGTATTTAAATATATGCATTAAAACAAATATACACTTATAAATCTATAGTTTATATAAATGTCAAAATATAATACAATATAACTGTATTATAATTTAAATACATAAATACATAATATAAACATGAATACATTAATTTATATATATGTATATATAGTTTATATATTCAATGTATTTAAATATATTATGCAAATTATCCTTTAAATATATATAAAAAGCAGGATGTGCATTACATTAATTGAATTCAATTCAGCGGAGTGGTATAGGGTGTCTGCTCATTTCCAAGAGAACAACGGTTTGATTCTCGTGGGCCTCTATTTGACATGGGCGTTGGTGGGGGAGTATGGGACAACCGAAAGAAATTGAGGTGGGAGGGCCCACATGGGTGATAGGCAGGGGAGGGCGCATGCTGACGATACAGGACATGGGGGGACACCGAAGATGACACAAGACACAAGGGGGTCCCTGTAAGAGGGACATGGGGCACACCTGCACAGGAGGGGCAATGGAGGGGGGAGGGTTGCCGCATAACACATGATAATGACTGGGCACAGGAGGGGAGGATGGATAAGTGGGTTAAAAGAAAGATATGAGCAATTCTGAAAATCGCCCCTAAATTGGTCCGCATTAGGGGCTGTTAAAACCGCCCCTACAATTCTCTAAAACTGAATTAGATGTGGTTGGGAATCGCCTCTAAATCTCTAAATATATTAGGGGTTGTTCCATCTTCCCCTGTTTCATGAAAATCTATGCTGAAATTAGAGGCGTTTAAACCTCTAATTTAACCGTCGCTAAATTCCACGTCACTTTACCAGCGATTCCTCAAAACTGCCCCTAACACTACTAGGCGGACACATTAGCAGATGTTCTTCATAATAGCCACTAATGTGTTTAGAGGAGGTTATAAACCGCTCCTAATTCATGAAAATCTAGGTCGAAATTAGAGTGGGGTTAAACCCCATCTAATTTAACCATCACTAAATTCTCCATCACTTTACCAATGGTTCCTCAAAACTTCTCATAGAACTACTAGGAGGGCACATTAGCGGCGGTTCTTCATAACCACCGCTAACGTGTTTAGAGGGTGTTATTACCCCCTCTAAATACTGCATTTTTTTTGGTGAGGAGAATATCCCTTTCTCAACTTAAAATCAATGAGTTATCCTCAAGGTAACATTAGTTTCCCTTTTCAATGAAATATAGTGGAATTGATACTAACAATGTTCTAGGTTATCCATGGAAGATATTAATTTGATTCAATAGCTTGAGTTCCTAGGATACCAAAGAATTAGTAGGAAAAGTCCTCTACTATTTTTTATAATGAGCATATGAAAATTCAAAAGCATATCCCTTTAGAGCGTCTAGCTATGTGTTCATTCTTAATCTCATTCCTCGTGCATTAGAGTGATGATTGAGTAAATGAAAACCCAACACTATTTAGGGTGATTACCCCTATGTACATCTATGCCATAACTTTATAAATACATAATAGAAATGTATTTAAATATATTATAAACATATTATATAGACATTATATAAATACATTAACACAAATATATATAAAAACGTAAATGTAAGTATATACAAATAATTGTATAAATATATAGTTTTTATTATATGACATATATATATATATATATTAAAATTATATCATGTATATTTTATATTATATATATCCTATTATTAAATATGTAAATACATTATATATATATATATTAAAATTATATCATGTATATTTTATATCATGTATATTTTATATTATAAATGTATTTAAATATATTATAAACATATTATATAGACATTATATAAATACATTAACACAAATATATATAAAAACGTAAATGTAAGTATATACAAATAATTGTATAAATATATAGTTTTTATTATATTACATATATATATATATTAAAATTATATCATGTATATCTTGATTCAAAAGAACACGATGAAGGGATACAAAAAAATATACAATAAGTTCCCTTAAATTTCATGTGTAATATTGTAAACAGTCTTACATTTTAGTGTATGCACCATAAAAAAGGAAATATGTGGTTAGTATAACATGAGACTTGAATAATGGAAATTCAGTCAGAATACCCCACTTATGGATTGGGTAACAATTCAATCATAACCTCGTTAAAGAGAGGAATTCATATTGATCTCAAAATTCAAGTAATAAATTCATGTCCTAATATAACATCTCACATTGGAAATATATATACACAACCTAACATCCAAAAACACACTTTAGCATCATGTATTAAAAACATATCTATATTAATCTATTAATTATGAATCTTATTCATATCCATTTTTATTTATAGTCTTCATAATTTGTTATTCTCCAGGTGAATTTTTCTGATTTTTCACATCAGTGTTTATAGTTTTGATCGTTTGTACTAGTTTCATAATAGAGTTTTTTGTATTCATTCTTCTTCTAATGTTCATTATTACTAGGTCATTAAATTTATAGTCTATGAAGATTTATAATAAGTTATGATGTTTCATAATCCTTTCATGAGTGTTTTAGTCTTTATCTTTGAGGACGAAATTGACAACAATCATGTTTTGTTCATTCATTATGATTAAAGTTTGTTTTCTTAATTAATGAATTAAATTTTGATATAACATCTAAATAACAAGAAAATAAATTATTTACATGTTTATATAATATTATACCTTTAATTTTCTTCCCAAATTCATTCATGATATTTATTCAATGTATTATTCAATTAGGTTCTTAAACTGACCCAAACATGAATATACCCGATTCTAATGAATGATTATGAAGTGGTTTTGTTGTAATATCACTATACCAAAAGCATAATGATAATATTTATCATTTATCCATGTGATATATAAGAATTGGAAGTATTCATAAGAATCATTAATGGATATGAAAACATTACACATTTTTAATAAAGATTATCACGCGAGTACACTTATTTTGAAGCACAAAATTAATAATGATCGTTTGTTGATCATATCATTAATAGGATTTTAATGTTTTCATAAAAAAAACTAATTATATCATAAAAATTAAATTCATTCTTTAATCTCATCCTTATATAAACCATGTAAGGTGGTGAAGGAAAATAGAACACATTGCATCACGGAGGTGATAGTTCTCACAATGCATGAACAACTGTTTTGTTTCTCTTATTTGATGGGGTAAATGAATAAAAAATGAAAATAACATTTATATTTTAACATTTAAATATATAAATGATACTAAAATCATTATATTATTGTTTCTAGAATAAATTTTAATGATGATTAATAAATGTAAAAACAAAGTAGTTGATAATACCCACCCCATGAACTTGAATTTTCCTTGGAAGCCACCTTAGAAATGAAGGCATTATTCTATCTAATGGTGACCAATATCTTTTGAATATAGAAGTAGGTTGGTTATATGAGGAGTAAATGGACTGGTTTTAAGGGGAAATTCAAATAATTGATGGGTTTTGATGTGGTGAAGATGTTATACTTTTATAACCGAAAGGAAGGGTAGTTTCGAGAGTAACCATGAAATTTTTAATAATGTAAGGTTTATATTCAAGTGAAAAAGTCCAAAAAATTGTCAAGAGGAGGTGAAAATGATTGTGGGTCAAAACAAACCTCAAGCACTCCTTTTTTAGAAAATATTTTTTGTTTTTGTTTTTTTTAACTTTTAACATTAGTTTGTTCAATTTTAAATTATAAAATTGAATTTTAAAAAATGTCAATAATGTCTCTTTAGAGTGATAGTCCATGATTTTGTGTTTACCATCTAGAGTAGGGTCTCTAATATTACACATAGGGGGAGTTGTATACTTTTCACTTATACTTGTGTGTTTGTTGAGATGTGTAGAAGAAACAAAAAATTATATATATATATATATATATGCTCATTCCTTGAATTAGTTCTGATCAAGGTATCACCTGAATGATATTTTATAGAAAACATTGCTTGGCTTGGTTATCTCTCTCATGTACTCTACACTGGACCACATTGACTTAGAGACGATTAACTAAAAACTCATTGAGAGGAGAAACATTATTTATCATCCGTCCTTTAGGTGCCTAAAGATTTTTTTTTTAAATTTTGAGAAGGGAGAAGAGTGTGTTATTTTGAGAGTTTTTAAGGGATGAAAGTGTGACGAGAATCCCCCCATGGTCCCTTTATATTTATTATCAATAAGGGGGAGGGGGGAATATAAAGGGGAGATAATGCACAAAATTTTCATTAAAATATGGAATGATATTAACAAATCCAGAAGGGGAGATTATAGGTCCCGCTTGGATGGAGAGATGAATAAGGTGCCTTCATATGAAATGGAAAAGGGAGTTTTGGGGCTAGTTTCTTGAATATATAATGTATTTATCCATGAAAACATAAAAAATAATATTTTGATGATTATATCATTGATCTTCAAGCATATGAAAAGTGATGGATCATTGAGTAAAACATTTGATGGATGCTAAAAGGCCTCATATATGATTGAGGAAGACATCAAGCGTTCTTGAGTTTGAATTGTTACTTGTGTAAGGGTACTTTGAAAATTACATTAAATTGGTAACCCCATTTTGTGCATGCTGTATATGTGATGACCCATAATTATATAAATGGAATTTGTCTTTTGGTCATATAAATGTTTCATATTTAGTAAATCACATGAACCACATGATAAAACCAACATTAGATTTTTATAATAATTTGAGCATTACATTTAGAGAACAAATATACACATTAAAATTGAATGTATTACAATGGGACACTAAATATAAAATAAGACAATAAGAATAGTAAAATTCAGATCTTTATCCTCAGAATAATCACACTCATGAATAACACTATTGAAATAAATCATAATGTTGGTAATGAAAAATGAATTTTGAAAATGATTATATATATATTTGTAGGAGTTAGGGAACCCATATCACCCTTTCAAATATGATCATTGGTATAGTAATCTTATAGTTGTAATAATAACCTAACCATTGGAATATTAATTTGAGTGTTTGGTATAGTAACCTGATTGTTACAATAGTATCCTCTCCAATGTAAGTAAAATAATATCTGGGTATTTGATAAAATGAAAATATGACATATTTATATCATTTTATAATTAAAATAATTATTTTAAAATGGCAAATTAAGTCTCTTTATTTTTGTAGTATATTAATTTTTTAGTTTCAATTTTATAATAAATAAAATTATATAAGAGAACGTTTATTTTCATAAAATGGAATAATAAATTAATATTAAGATTCTATTATAATGTTAAGATAATTTTATGTGACCTTAAATAATTTCTTAATGGTTTTGAAAATTGATCGTATTTATAAAATTGGTATTTTTCAAATAAATGAAAATTTTATTTAAAAGTTAAATTTGTATTGACCCCGACCCTAGTAGCCAATAGTCGGTGCATGCTTTAATACCTTTACATAAGATAAGAGAAATTACATCCTGAAGGACCGAATAGTTTAGTAGTCTTGGTAAACTATATGTATACATGATTCCCATATTACATTTCAATACAAAAATCACAACATAATTTTATTTGGAGAATATCATTACTCCCTCTAGAATATTCTAACATATCTTTCATAGCACACTTCATGAATTCTTGGGAATGTAAAAAAATAAGTGTGAACTCAAATACCCAGTAATGGTTATGTACAATGGAAGGTATCATGAATCAATGAGTATAATCAACATGGAAAGGTAAATGTGTAAACACACATGCCATTTAAATAATTTGATAAGAATAATCAATATGGAAAGGTAAATAACTGAAAACAAATTCCATTAAATCAATAACAAAACTATCATAACTGGATAAGTCATAATAAATATTGTAATGTACATAACTAAGAACACATTCTATTTAATCAACAAATTGAGAATGAAATACATTTAGAGATAATGTCACAGATGAAATATCATGGATAATAATAAATGAATTCTTAATGATGAAAAAACTTAATTATTGGTCGTTATGTTTCCTAGGAACATGATACCTCTACCTTTAAGATCTATCCACATGGTAGTTTAAAACTGAGTAGTAGAAACCCATTTAACTGAGGTTATCCAATTGAATAATCCCATGAGACTGCTGATGCAACGAGGGACTATGTATAATCGGGCCCCATGTATGTTTTTTTATTTCAAAAGCATTTCTCATATATTGAATAATCGATTTATTTTATAAACAATGTACCTTATCCTAAAATACCTGTATTTAGTAAAGAATAGGGATTTATTAGTATTTCCACCAATAAACAAATGACTTTCAATGTAGAACACCTTATGTATAAATGATGTATGGTTTAAGAAATAAACATTTACATGATAATTATATGGATATTTAGATGAAATTTAATGTCCAATGATGACGAGAAAGTGAACATTTTAAGGAAAAGTTATTGACTACCAAAAGTAATCAAGAAAGTGAACGTCAATACTATTTTTGGTGAAAATAATCTCAAACCATTTAGAGTAAGAATAAGGATGATATTAATATAAAAAAAATTGAAGGCCTTCGGGCCGTTGGATGGATAAGGATGATATCAATACAACATATCCCCGGTGGAGTATACGTAAAATAAAGGGTTGTTGTCATTATTGAATAAAAATACCATAAAATATATTTTAAAAACATTCTTGAGGAAAATAAACTTTTCATTTTGAAATCAATTTTTAAAACTAAAATTTCACAAAACATTTTGAAAATAATTTTCTTTGAAAATATCCTTTGAATATTACAATGGATGTTTTAAAACATTTAGTGATCATGAAAACATGAAATTTCATACATGTCGAGTACATTAAAACAATGATTGCTTTCACATTTTCAGTAAAATCTAATTGGGTATTGTTTTGTAAATGACATTAAAATTCCTTCAAAAAAAATTATTAGAGTAAAAATGTGTAAAAATTCTTTTGATAAATCATTTTGAATAGGGTAAAAACATTTTCAGAAACATTTTCAAAAAACATGAGTTTCGATGAAAACAGTTTTCCGACCGAAGAGAGAAATAATCGCATTTTCTTAAAAACATCTTCCCAGTTATTTTAAGTATCAGAGAGTGAAAAAAATGGTATTATTAATTGAAAAATTTCATGAATAACCATAGGAGAATAAAATTATAGGGTTTATTAGACAATTATAAAATAATTTCCTTCAACTGAAATTCAATAATAAACAATCTCGATGTGAATGAGATTGTGAAATAAACCCTTACAATTATTATATCGTTGAAGTGAGAATTAAACAATGAATCGATTATGTGTATCAACTGTAAATCCACATAAAAAGCGTAAATAAAAAAATAAGATAATAAAAAGTAATTATACACATAATCTTATAATATCAATGACAATGAGGAGGGTAATGTAAACCAATGAAAATAAATTGGGATATGAAATTTGTTACCACTGTAAATTTTAGGTCAAAACCCATTGGATGAAATAATTCATATTAAAACTTAATATACCATGAATTATTAAGTAATAATTATATTACATGTAAAAGAGATTGTATTTTAACCATATAAAATAAATTAGGTGCATGACATTACGATATGCGTCAATGAAGAGAATTTGAGGGAAAACCCCTTACCTCACACTTTTTAGTTGAATGTGATTTAACCTCATATATGGTGGTTTTAATCATGTTGTTAACCTAATCTAAAATCATATAAATATTTATAATATCATACATGATGCTTTTATAACATCTTATCACCTGTTTGTTAATAATCTTTCATTATTTTCATTGATTCAGGTGTTACTTGTTTTCTCATTCACGCTTTATTAAGAAAGTTATGGATCTTGTGCATATTATATAGTTCCATCAAATAATCATGACATAATTATTATATTCATATTTCAATTAGTTTTTAAGATCAATCATGAAATATGGTTTTGAAAAATAAAGTACGTTACAATCATGGAGACGGTAGGCCTTGCATACGAATGAGTAACGTTTCCATTTTTCAACGCTTATTATGGAAAGGAGGTATGTAATTTTTTATCTTTTCAGAATGATAATAATATCATAAATACCATGTTATTTCTTTATGTATACTTATATATATATATCATCAATGTGATGTGGTGATTAAAAGAGTCACATCGTTTTGTGAAGGCGGTAGTCCACATGTACACGAGGAATGCTATCATCTTTAAGTGAGTGAAAATTTAAGAACGAAAATGATATATATATATATATATTATCATTACAAAATTATAATAATGTCATAAATATAATATTTATGTCATGTATATCACATATATTTAATAACTTTATCCTTGTCACCTTCCATGCAAAGCGTTTGTGAAAGACGAATCAAGTCGCTTCGTGAGGCGGTTGTCCTCCATACATAAGACCGACATTATCATTTCTCCTAAGTAATAAAAACTAAAAAATTTATATATGTTATAATGACTAAATATGTATACGTATGTTATAAATATCAAATATATACTTTATATCCAACATAATACCCAATATGAAATGTGGTAATGGAAAAATGAATGACATCGGTTCACGAGCTAGTAGTCTGTCGTACATAAGAACGATGATTTTGTAACCCATTGATGGAAGATTCGATGGTTTTAGGTCATGAAAACAACATAAAAACATTTCAGTATATGAAAGATACTTAGGT
Organism: Viscum album; assembly: GCA_963277665.1. Taxonomy (NCBI): domain Eukaryota; kingdom Viridiplantae; phylum Streptophyta; class Magnoliopsida; order Santalales; family Viscaceae; genus Viscum; species Viscum album. Next base: position 265,158,643 of record OY728155.1, on the reverse strand, counting down.
TATTATATCATCATATTTTAATATTAATTTAAGGAGGTGTGGGAAGAAATAAAAAAACGCTCGTTGATGAACGCTATCTCTTCTTCGAGTATCCTCTTTAAGTTTCCACCAAAAGACTTCTTAGGTCAAACTTTATTCCAAAAATGAAAATTATAAGATGATAGGAGGGAATTTGAGAAGTAATTTAGGCATGACATGTTCGAAAAAAGAGTTATGGTTTATAGAAGAGATGAGAGTGGGTGACCTTTTCTAAGTGAGGTTAAATGACACACTTGTAATTTTTGAAAAGATGCAATTAAACCCATATTTTTATCATGCCAAAAGTCTAAGAATGGTTTATTTGTGATCCTAGAAGAGATACGGTGTAAATATTTCCATAAAATGAGTGTTGGAAAAGTTTTTAGGTCATTTTTAACCCTTATCCTTTTAGTTTAACCCCCGATAAATCTAATTTTACCTTTAACTACGGTAAATAATTTTTTCTATATTTACTATTAATATTGGTAAAAAATTAAGTTGACCTTATTCAACATTATAAATTACGACGATTCAAAATATTTAATCTATTTCTCTAAATTAAATTCATAGAAGTGTCAAATTTAATTTAAAATTAATCCAGCCGACGTAATGATAATGAAGGTTTTTAAATAGAAAATGATCAAATACTTACGATGTTTTATATAAAAAAACATTATGAAAATAATCCCAATGACCAAAGTTGGATGGATAGATATAAAATTGATTTTTTTTACTTTCGTACCAATTCAAATTATAATTTAACATTCCATTTTTTTAAATTAAAATGCAGTTTTCAATTAAAATTCATTATTTTTCACTATTCATCAAAAAAATGAAACTTTTCAGTGAAATCTCTAAAATTCACCCTAAGATAATTTTGATATTATGATTTCAAAAATTAAGTTCATTTTTTAAAATAAATTTTATAATTTTTTTAAAAATTACTTTTATTTTATGTGTGCAAAGCACAACTAAACTATTTTATATAAAAAATACAGTTTTTTAGAAAATATTTCTTTTTTTCTTTTAAACTATTCTTATTTATTTTATAATCAATAGATAACCATAATTTTCTTATTTTAGGTAATCTTATTCATACCCACCGTTTTAATGGCTTGATAATAACTATTATTTAAATAATAATATTTTAATAATATTTCACATTTTGTTTAAACTCGGTGTTGCGTGTAACACAAGCTAAAATCAATGTTTCATGTAACACATGCTAAACCAAGTGTTGAGTGTAATTAAAGACACTAAAGAGATTGAATTTATTTAGAAATAAATATATCATAACATATCGAGATGTAATATTTTTTTCTAGGCTTGGTGTTGCGTGTCGCATCCAAAATCAAATATAATGCTATTCTTTTAGAATTTCAGGGTATTACATTCTCCACACCTTAAACAAAATGCATCATTGTAATTTAAACTTGATCTCGATAATAAAGGTTTTCATATTTGAAAATTCATTTTTTGAAAACCCACATCGTAAAAAGTGTTAATAAAACATCCTCTTAATAAGAGAGAAATGAGAATACAAAGGTCATATGACACATAACTAGGTTTCTAAGTAGGAGAACATTGGTGGAAAATGAAGATATGGTAATGGAATAAAAGTTCAAATAATTATAAAGATTGATAGAGGAGATTGATCATAAGATGTTGAAGGATCAATGGAAAGTTAAAGGCCTAAAAGCCACAAATCAATGATGATTTTAAAGGCCATCAGTTCAATATAAATTAAGGCATTAGGATAACATTTTGACTCAATACCATTTTTCTTGAGTTGATGAATTCTTTTACTACCTAAGAAAATATGGAAGTATACTTGATATATTTTTATTTAAAAAGAAAAATTTTATCCTTTGGTTATACTTTGATTAATTTTCAATTCACCCCTCACTGTAAGAAATTAATATCCAATATAATAAATTAATCTCTAAACCTAAAAAGTAACAACACTGGTTCATCTTTAATATTTATTTTTTCAAATCGTTTAACTAAAAACAATGACATATTAATCAGGCCATCACATAGGCTAGTGGTAGACGTTAAACCCTTATTTGATCATAGGTCCTTACATGGTCTATAGGTTAACCTTGGTCATTCATTGTCATTATTTAATCAAATCCTTTATAATGATTTGTAAATAAAATGTGAATTATCCTAAGCATATCTCCCAGGAGTATCAATTGAGGTGCATAGTAAGGATAGTTCTTGTGTACTAGGTGACGATTAGGTCAATTCCAATGTACCCTTTTCAGATTTATTACCCCTAGGTGCCTTTGTTCCAGAACCACATCCATGTTTAGTATCCAAAAATGGATTTATTACTAGGAAAACAACATAATTTCTTCCTTTCCAAAACATTTGGATGTTCTTCTATACATATCCTTAATGCCTATCACATGGCTGTGTTTCGTAATCGATATTTTCCTAAATGTAGTTCCCAAAATTTCTACTAAACTTTTCTCATACCAACAGCAGTGACCCCAACTCTAGTATCCCAGAGCTGGTGCTTACTTTAATACATTGACATAAGATACAAGGAAATCGCATCCTGAAGGAACAAATAGTTTAGCAGCCTTTGTAAACTAGATACATATATGATTCCCATATTATATTTGAATACACAAATTTCAACGCACTTTGTTTCAAGAATATCATTATTCGCTCAATCATATTCTTTCATATATTTCTTAGTACAATTCATGGATTCGTGGGAAAGGAAATAAAACAAGGGTGAGCTCAAATATTTAGTAAGGGTTAAGTACAAAGGAAGCTATCACGAATCAATGAGCATAATCAACATGGAATGGTAAATAACTGAACACACATTCCATTTAAATAATTTGACAAGAATAATTAATATGGTAAAATAAATAACTAAAAACGCATTCCATTGAATCAATAACATTACTATCATAATTGGATAAGGAATAATCAATATGGAAATTTTAATAACTGAAAATACATGCCATTTAATCTATAAACTTAGAATGAAATACATCCAAAGATAATATTATAGAGAAAATCTCAAGGATGATAATAACTTAATTCCTAATGAAGTTAAAGCTTAATTATTAGATGTCATGTTTCACAGGAACATGATACCTCTGCCATCAAGATCTATCCTCAAGACAATTTAAAAACGATGGATAAAGACCCATTTAACTAAGGCTAGCAAACTAGTTCATCCCATGAAAATACTAATGCATTGAGTTTATCTATAATCAGGCCCCACCTATGTCTTTCACATCTAAATTATTCCTCATATATCAAATAATCGATTTAATTCATAAACAATGTAGTTTATCATTAAATATCTGTATTGAGTAAAGAATACATATTTATTAATATTTCCCTAGATAAAAAATGACATTCATTATAGAACACTATGTATAAATGATATATGTTTTATCAAATAAAAAAAATCCATGATAAATAATATGGATATTTAGAGGATATTTAATGTCCAATTATCACAAGTGAACATTTCAAGGGAAAGTTATTGCCTACAAAAATGAATTAAGGAAGTGAATGTCAATACTATCCTTGGTTAAAATAATCATTAACAATCCATAGGAAGAATAAGGATGATATCAAAATAACATGCCCCTAGTGGTGTATATGTAAAATAAATGGTTATTGTGATTGATAAATACAAATACCATAAAATCTCTTTTAAAACATTCTCGAGGAAAATATCCTTTTCATTTTGAAAATCAATTTTTAAGACTAAATGGTCAGAAAATATTTTGAAATTATTTTTCTTCAAAATACCCTTTGAAACTTATAAAAATTGTTTTAAAACATTTTGTTTTCACGACTATAGGAAATTCCATACAAGTCGAGTACGTTAAAAAAGATTCCTTTCACATTTTTGGTAAAATCCAAATGAGAATGTTTTTAAAAAACACATAAATATTCATTTAAAAAAATTATTAAAAAAAGGGTAAAATTACTTTAGTAAATCATTTTTAAAAGGTTAAAAATATTTTTGAAAACATTTTTAGAAAACATGAGTTTTGATGAAAAAATGTTCTCTAACCGAAGAGAAAAATAATGTCGGATTTTATTAAAAACATCCTCTCAATTATTTTAGGTACGAAAGAGTGAAAAAATGGTACTATTACTTGAAAAGGTTCATGAATAATCATAGGAGAATAAATTTACATGGTTTATAGATAATTATCAAATAATTATCTTCAACTGAAATTCAAGAATAAACAATCTCGATGAGAATGAGATTGTGAAATAAATCCTTACAATTATCATAATATTGAAGTGAGAATTAATTAATGAATTGATTATGTGTATTAACTATAAATCTACATAAAAAATTGAAATACAAAATAAGATAGTCAAAATTAATTGTACACATAATATTAAAATATCAATGATAACAAAGAAGTGATCTAACCCAATGAAAAGAAATTGAGTTATGAAATTTTTTACTACTTGGTAACTTTTAATTAAAAACCCCTTGGTTTAAATAAATCAAATTGAAACTAAAAATACCATGAATTTTTAAGGAATCATGATATTTTATTTCAAAGTGGAAGTATGAGAACCATATAAAAGAAATTATGTGCGTAACATTAAAATGTCTCAATGAAGGGAAATTGATAGGAAGTACCTTACCTCATGCTTCATTTTGGCCGAACATGTTTTAACCTCATGTATAGTGGTTTTAAACATGTTATTAACTTATAATAGAATCCTATTTATATTTATAATATCATATATGATCCTTTTATAACATCTTATCATCATTTCATTAATAATATTTCATTATTTTCATTGATTTGGGTGTTTCTTGTTTTCTCATTCGTGCTTTGTTAAGAGAGTTATAGTAATTGTGAAAATTATTTAGTTCAATAATCTACATAATAATAATCATTACAAAACTATCATATTAATACATAAATTATTCATTTAAGACCAATCATGAAAGATGATTTTGTAAATTTAAGTACTTTATGATCATGTTAACGGTAGGTCATACATATGCATGAGTAACGTTTCTGTTTTTCACTGATCTATATAGAAAGGAGGTAAGTAATATTTTTTTCTTTCTAGAATGATCATAATATCATAAATACCATGTAATTTCTTTTTTTTATACTTATATATATCATCCATGTGGTCTGGTGATGAAAAGAGAGCCACATCGCTTCATAAAGACGGTAGTCCACACGTACATGAATGATGTTATCATCTTTAAGTGAGTGAAATAGTAAGAAAGAAAACGATATATATATATATATATATATATTATCTTTCAACAATTATAATTATGTCACTAAAATAATATTTTTGTCCTGTATATCACATAAATTTATTAACTTTATCCTTACCTCTTTCCATGTAAAGCATTGATGAAAGTCAAATCACATCGCTTCGCAAGACGGTAGTCCTCTATACACAAAAGCGACATTATCATATCCACTAAGGAATGTAATTTAAAAAGTTATATATGATATAATGACTTCAGAAGTATAGTTATGTTATAAATATCGTATATATATTTTACATCCATCATCATACCCAACCGTGAAAGTTGGTAATGGAAAAAATGAATGTCATCTGTTCGTGAGGTGGTAGTCCACCCAACACATGAACGATGATTTCGTAACACATTTGATGGAAGAAGGGATTGTTGTTGGTAATTACCATAACATATTAATATCTCATTATATTGAATATACTGAGTTTATTATGTCATAATGGTTTAATAATAATTTAAGGAGGTGGTGGAAGAAATAAAATTAAAGCACTCATTGAATAACGTTACCGCTTCTTCGGGTATCCTCCTTAGGTTTGCCCAAATTTTTTTCTTAGGATTATTTTATACCCAAAATCAGGATTATAGGATGATAAGAGGGAATTTGGTAAGTTTTTTGTGCAGGTTTTTTCAAACCAAAAGGGATCGAAGGTGTGAATAATAGAGGAGAGGGAGAGCCTTAAGTGAGGTGGGTGACACACTTGTAATTATTGAACAATTCAATTACACCCATGCTTTTATCATGCCAAAAGACTCCAAAATGGGCCATTATAGAACATAGAAGATATATGGTGGATAAATTTCCATCTAATGTGAGTTCGATAACTTGGTTGGTCATTTTTAACCCTTATCTTTTTAGTTTAAGCCCTTATAAATACATTTTTAGATTAACCATGATAAATAATTTTTATTGTTTTCACTTTTAATTTTGGTCAAAAATTAAGTTGACTTTATTAGACCTTATAAATTATTCTTATTAAAAACATGGAATCTATTTTTCCAAATTAAATTCATAGTGTGACTAAACCGTCCTTTAAAAAATACAGTTTTTCAGAAATCATTTATTTTTCTTTTAAACGATTCTGATTTTATTTATAATAAACTGATCACCATGATTTTCATAATTTAGTTAATTATATTTATACCCACCATTCTAATGGCCAGGTGATAACTATTATATAAAATAATATTATTTTAATAATATTTCATATTTCATTTAAACTCGGTGTTGCGTGTAACACAAACTAAACTCGGTGTTGCATGTAACGCAAGTTGAACTCAGTGTTTCATTTAATGAAAGATATTGATGATATTGAAATTATTTAAAAATAAATACATCGTAAAGTCTTGGGGCGTTATATTATCTTATAATCTTGGTGTTGTGTATATGCTATCAAGTATAATGTTATTCTTTTAGAGTTTTGGGGTGTTACAAAATTTATCGTACTTAGAAAATTATTTTTATAAAATGGAAATCATTTTTGGAATCTACAAGTCATATAATGGCAATGGTGATGTTTTGGTATTTTTCTAAACGAGTTTAATTTTTAGTGAATATTGAAATATGGTTAAAAATGGTATATAACATTCTAAGCTAAATACATGAATTTTTGAGTCACAGATGATGTAAAAACCCAATAGTTAGAAACCTCATGCACCATTTACTCTCTACAATCACAATAATGAATACTAATCACAGTCTTTAGTGAAAATAATCAACTAATGTGCATAATATTCAAAACAGTCCTCTCCTCCCCTTATAAATATCACCCCTCACTCCATTTACGTCATTGAAATTTCCAAATTTCTATACAAGTCCCCTTTCAAACCTCTCCCTTCTATCCTTGTTTTATCAGCCTCGCTAAATGCCCAGTACCCTTTGGAGTATTTCAAGGAGGTGACATTTAAGTGGTAACATTCCAAATTTACCTCTTATAAATTCATTACATCTTCTAACATCTCTTAACCTCCATCATACAACAATACATAATAACTGTAGTATCATATATATACTATAATTTTATCTTTATAATGAAATATATATCTAGAATGGTCCATACTTTTCATACATAGATATTACATCTAAATGGAAGAATATTCATTACATAACGTAGAAAAACCATGCCAGAACCATATAAGTTTAGTGTCTTTGGAAACTAGAAAACATAAACAATTGGTTCATAAAACATCTACATCATCTCCTGCTTATTCCTTCATAACTAGAACCATTTTTACACATCTTACTTAATACCCTTCTTCACTGGGATAGGTAAAGACTGCAACATGCTTGTTGGCCGCGGATGCTCTGCCTTGATTTGCTTACAATTCAAACATCTCGAGACAAACCTGACCACATACCTTTTCATACCAACCCACCAAAACTACGCCTTCAACGCCTTATACATTTTCTAAATTCTAGGATGGATATCCCGCTTGGAATGATGATGAGCCCTAAGAAGCTCCTCCTGAAAAGCCACTGGTACCACCATCCAATTCTGAAAACAAAATACTGAATTGCCATTCAGTTCCCAGTTCTCAATGATCTCCCCACCATTGAGTTTCAACCTCATCGCCATACAATCTTAATTAGGTGTTTGTGCCTCTTTAACCAAATCAGACAAGTCAGGAACCAACAAAACTAGAAAGAAGACAGATCTTCCACCTAGTTCCTCACATTCCAACCGCATGTCGCCTATGACCGACATCAATTGCCATTAATCTGATACATGTTTCACCACTTGAGCATATGATTTTCTACTCAATGCATCCGCCACTAAATTTCCCTTAGCTGGTGTGTACAGTAAGTCAAAATCAAACATATGGAGATATTTCATCCATATCCTTTGCCTCGGGTTCAAATCTCGTTGTGAGAAGATATTCTTTATGCTCTTATGATTGGTAAACACTGTAAATTTCTCACCGAAGAGATAATGACACCACATTTTTAAAGCATGAACCACTACTGCCAACTCCAAATCATGTGTTAGGTAGTTCTTCTCATGCAACTTCAACTACTGTGAGCCATATGCAACCACATGACCCCCCCCTGCATGAGAACACCCGCCCAACCCTGATTCTGATGCGTCACAATACACCACATACCCTTTCCCTAGTTCTGGAAAAACAAAGATTGGTGATGATGTAAGACGACCCTTTAATTCTTCAAATCATTTCTAGCACTGCTTATCCCATTGAAATGGGATATTCTTCCTTATCAAAGTTTTCATTAGTGAAGCCAATCATGAGAAATCACGAACAAAACGTCAATAATACCTAGCTAGACCCAGGAAGCTTCGTATCTCGAAGACGTTCTTTGGTGGTTTCCATGAGATAACCACCTCTATCTTTTCTGGATCAACAAAAACACCCCTCTCAGTAATAACATGGCCAAGGAAACAAACCTCATGTATCCAAAAGTCACACTTTGACAATTTAGAATACAATTGATGGTCCCTCAAGATCCCCAACACGATCGCCAAATGCTGCTCATGCTCTACCCTTGTCCTCAAATACACCAGTATATCATCCACAAATACCACCACAAAAGAATCTAGATATCTCTTAAATATCTGATTCATCAATGTCATAAACACTACTGGTGCATTCGTTAGACCAAAGGGCATAACCACATACTCGTAATGGCCATATCTACTTCTAAAAGTTGTTTTCGAAATATGCTCCTTCCTCACCTGTAATTGGTGATACCCTGACCTCAAGTCAATCTTGGAGAACCACTGATCTCCCCTTAACTATTCAAACAAATCATTAATGCGTGGAAGTGGATACCAGTTCTTTATCGTAACCTGATTAAGTCTAGGACAATCGATATAGAGCTGCAAGATTCCATCTGCCTTTTTAACAAACAAAATCGGCACTGCTCATGGAGACGTGCTAGGCCGGATGAACCCTTTGTTTTCTAACTCTTCCAACTACACCTTTAATTCGTGCAATTCTACTGGTGTCATTCGATAAGACGAAAGTGAGATAGGACCAGTCCTGAGAAGGAGATCAATTTTAAACTCCACTTCTCTCACATGTGGCAACCCTAAGAATTCTTTGGGAAATACATCCATAAACCGATCCACAATTGCTGGAAGAACACTCTACTCAACACCTTCCAACGATGCCAATGACAAATCCTCCAACTGATATGAGATCGTGCCAACAGCTGGTGCCAACAAATCTCTTGCAACCATCTTTTCATTCTTCTCCCCTCTAAAGAGATGTTCAACCCCATCCTTTGTCATAAAACTAACTGTTCACGCATAGCAATCGATGTGGGCCTTAAACATCACCAACCAATCCATTCCCAGAATTATATCATAAGCATCCATCTTAAGCACTGAGAAATCCCACATCAATTCAATGCCATCCACAAATAAGCAAGATGCTCTATAGAGGAAAGCTCGACACTCTCTTTGACCCGGAGGAGTTTGTATTTTTGAAACAGAAGGCATCATTTCCATGTGTAAACCCAACAAATCAAGGTGCGAGAAGCAATAAAAGAATGCGAAGCACCTGTATCAAACAAAAATTGCATCAATGTTGAATTTCAATGAACCATACCTCGCACCGTGGATGGTCCCAACTAATCATCCATGACCACCTGCTCAGCTCCAAACAATTGCTTGTCAAACTCTACTCCTTATTACCCTGCTAAGGCGTCGTTGTATTTTGAGAATCACCATGACCCACTTTACTCTATTGCTGAGGGGTATGTTGCTGCCCCCGTCCCGTCGAGGCATAAGACCCCTGTGACCCCTGAGGAGTGTCACAGACACCCGACCTCAGAGCATTTCGATAATAACGCTACATATGCCCCATCTGATTACAATTATGACATGCTCGAGGTTGTGTTGTACAATCCTGCTTGATGTGGTTTGTAGAACCACACTGAAAACATCCCAGCTTGCTCTGAGGCTTCGGAGGAAGATTCACCGATCCTGCTGTCAGATTATGAGTCGTACTCCCACCCTGGAAATAAGTGTCCCTCTTCCGCTTGAACCTAGCGTTCAAGTTCCCACTGTTTCCCATGGATACCAACATACTTCCCCCTATGTAGCCCCCACAAGATCCCGCTCAGCCACCATAGCCAGGTTCACCATTTTTGTGTAATCATCTATACACAACACCTCTATCTTGGAACACATTTCTTGGTTCAACCCAACTTCAAAAATTCATGTCTTCAACGATGTACTACCCACTACCTCAGGTGCAAACCACACTAAGTTCATAAACTTAGCCGCATATTTCATCACAACCATGTTCCCTTGCTTCAAAATGAAGAAATCTGTTGTACGCTAAATTCTGAACATATGAGGGTAGAATTGTTTATTAAACAATTCCTCAAACCCCTCCCATGTCACACTTTGGTCCGTCTGAGCTTGGACTGCCATCTCCCATTACCGGAGGGAAAGATATTCCAACATATATGTGGATAACTTCACTTTCAGCTCTGTCGGTGTTCTTAAGAAGTCATATATCCTATTTATTCTGTTCAACCATGCTTCATCCCTTTCTGGCTCCGAATCACCCCTAAACATGGGTAGATTCTTCCTTTGAAAATGAACCGCATGATCCACATGTTTTGGTTCATCCACTTTATTCTCACTTTCCACAGCTTGGAAAGTTTTCACTATACTCCGCACTAATTACTGGTTTACCTGGGGCTCAGGTGCAGCCACATTTTCAGTAGGTTCTTTCGGTTGGTCTCTACAACGCCTACTCGATGTCATTTCCATCAACACAAAAACAACCATAAGTCTCACTCCCTTAACAAGAAAGTGTTGGATTGGTGTAGCCCGATCCGGTTGGGCCGAATGCTTGTGGCCCGCCACTGTAGCGCTTTTGAAAAAGCTGGCCGCCGTTCACTGTAGCGACGAAGACTCACTTTTCAAACAGTGATCATCTTCTCCATTGTTTTATAGCCCATTTTCGGGTTAGGGTTACTACTGAAAAAAAAAACCTCTGTAATTTGTGCTCCTGATATAGTGAAATTCTGCCTCTCCCATGGACGTAGGGATTATTCCTGAACCACGTAAATCGCTGTGTTCTTGTTGCTTTCTTTCTTTCATTTTCTCATTTCTGTCGTTGCGTCTCCTGACGATTCTGCAACAGAAAGGGTATACAATTTTCAATTTCAATACATTGAAACTATCACAACCAGGCTTTCCACAAGTTCACATTTCCCATGTTGCACTATTTTGAAAAATCCACCATGTTTTGAAAATCGACCCATTTTTAAAATACCACAAGATTCCATGTTTCAAACCCTTACGTTTTGAAACCCGATTCAGATTTTCCAAAATCTACACATTCATACCACACTATAAATCATTATACCCCAATGAAATATGCATCCTAATGGGAAGTCATTTCTACCATGCATGTCATGCTCATCTCATTGGCTACACCCACGACAATGAGATCTCCAATGCCTATAAGTGTCTCCAAACACTTATGTACCCAACTTCTTGGTAACTTGATGTTCAACATAAAAGAGTTAGCTATGTCCTTTTATGCTATACGTTACAAGTTCCGACAATCCTACACCTTACTACCATCTCGACTTAAGGAATAGACCAAGAACGAATGTCAACACCAAGACCAACAATCAATGCCAAAGAACCAAACAACTGTTCTCACTTGAAATCCAAGGACCGAACAAACTGATACCACTTGGAACATCCCACCCCATCTCATTGGCTTGAGAGGACGGATGAATTCTACTTAGCCTTAAACGACGTTCCCAAGGCGCCAATGACTGACAATAAATTCAGAGAGATTCGAGAATAAATTGGGGAATGATTTTCCCTAGAGATACAACCAAACAACAACAAAAATCCACCAACAACAAATTATATGATGCATGTCGACAAAACAACCAAACCCATACAATACCAAACGACAACAAACTAATCCATAACAATCCCACATGCCAAATACAACCAATCCAAAATTAGAGTACCAAGCGGAAGAGTACAACACGACTCTAACAGAACTAGGTCACCATCGATAGCTCCCCACCGAGCTCCAACCTCCAAGCACCACAACATCACCAAGGCATCATGCTGAATAACTAGCAAAATGAGATGCTTTACTCTTACCTGTGTCCTAGAATACAAAATCTACAAAAGCACCCATGTGCCAAAGCAGGGGGTGAGTACAAATACTTAGTAGGTTTTCCCCAAACGACTTCCCTACACATGCCACTAGGATAAAACCATTAGCACATTATATAAAACAGTTTATATAAAACATTCAATAGTTCAACCATTTCCACAAGCCAGCTCCAGTGAATAGTGACCCATCCATGCCAGCGAGCACCATCCATGCCAGTGAGCACAAGCCAGCTCCAGTGAATAGTTCAACAATTTCCACAAGCCAGCTCCATCTATGCCAGCGAGCACCGATGACCCATCCATGCCAGCGAGCCAGCTCCAGTGAATAGTGACCATCAGGGAACCATCCATGCCCCAGGACCAGTGATCCAACTCCAACACGAATGAGAAACCTCAACTCGCTGCTATACCACAACCCTCAACTCCAAGATATCCACTACACACAACCAAAGAGCATACCCAACTCAGACCAACTCCAATAACATCGAGAAACCTCAAGTCGTTGGTGTGCCACACCCTTCAGCTCGAATATCTACATCAGAAGCAACCAAAAAGAATTCTCACAAATTAGTGTAAAATATCAGTTTGAATTGAAAACGAAATATTTTTACCCTACTTACCTCTAATTTCATCAACAATCCACTAAAACCCCCCCTGAAATTCCACAGAGTAGCGATAGTAATGAAATCGCCTATAATGGACCTGACTTGGAACTTTATGCTCTACCTAATATGAATCAGCCACAAAAGCCACACACACCAATGATCATACCTACAAATCAGTGCAAACTATCTGCATGATTTGAAACCAAAATAAAAATAAATTAAAGTATAAAGGAAAGATATGCATAGAATGAACATTTTTTACCACACTAACCCCAATTTTAGCAATAATCCACTAGAAATGAACCTGAAATGCCCACTGGGTAGCCCTAGTAATGAAATCACATGAAATGCTCACTTGATAAAGCTAGTGTGAAGAATGTATTGGGACAAGATGAGTCTAGAAGTGTTTGTTGGATATAGGGTAAGGAGGACGACATTTTTGGTATTGTCGGTGCTGAGTCAGCTGATGCTGGATCTGCTGGTCAATGCCTTGGATTTCAAGGGTTACAAAGCTCTGATTTGTTGTTTTTGGAAGGAAGTGCTAGGCACAAGGTTTGAAATGGAAACTCTGGCGCTCGATTAAGATCAAATGTTATTGGAAATTTTGGAATTACGAAGGCTCAGAGATTGGATGTAGATTCGCAGGAGTTTGAGGGGTCGACAAAGGAAATATTCACATCAAAACAGGTAAAATTATGAGGGTAGTTCTTCTCTGGTGCTCACAAGTTCACACTTGAAAAAACAGTCTGATAAGGGGGATCTCCATCAGCTGCTACTTGCAATTGAGTGTATTGGAATGCTGCATGTTGTAGAGAATAAAAATAGCTTGGGAACCAATGTGGTCTATTATAGATGCATGTCAGGCAAATCAAACCCTCTTTGGGAATTCACCTAGGACATCAAGAACTTCTAAACAACTATTGTAATCTGGACAGAATTGATAAACCAAACCCAACAATCACTTAAACTTAAGTATGCAATTCTATTGTTGGGCTATGCAATCAATTTTGATACTCATAGATTTCAGATACTTATAGTAAATTATAGTACACTATACCAGAGATCCATATGCATCATTGTCAGGAAGAACAAATCCAAAAGAGGGGGGTATTTTTGCCCTCACTCTCATGCCTTCGGTGGTTCCCTCTCCTTCCGACGACGTCCTTCCCGCTCTCAGTTATCTCAACATTTCTTCAAGCCACCATCTCAAAAGGGATTCCATGAGGTGGACCAATTAATAGCAGAGGAAGAATTAGAGATGAAGATAAGTCAATTTTTACCTTTTGTCCCCAGGCCACACTTGATGAAAATCTCAAGAATTTTGAAGAATTCTTCCAGCAGTATGCTTATCAAGGTGGCAACACTAAGGCCAATGAAAAATCAATAAAAGCTGAGAAAACAAACAAAAGAAAAAGGAGGTCAAAGCCACTCACTACTAGTCAGAAGCGAAGCGTAGGGTACCAAATGACGACTTCAGATAACACATGACAACATCCACGCCTTCCCTATTGTCTTCTCTAGGAGGACCATGCTTGTGATCCATGGAGGGTGCTGTTAATATGCACGCTGCTCAACTGCACAAGTGGGGGTGCGGGTCAGGAGGGTCCTGAAGAATCTTTTCGATCTGTGTCCTGATGTGAAGACTGCACCAATGGTTGACAAACAAAACATAGAGAATCTGACAAAATCCTCGGGCATGCAGAAGAATCGGTCCAACATGATTAAGCATTTTTCTGATGAGTATTTGAAGGATGACTAGACCCATGTCACTCCGCTGCCTGACATTGGAAAATATAGAGGTGATGCATATGCCATATTTTGCATCGGAATGTGTGATCTTTGTTGAACCCGGCGATCGTAAGCTGGTCAAATACTGGTGATTTTTCCATACCCGTACCCACTATTGATGACTTCCATCCTCTCATTTTGCAACTCTTTTGGTGATTTCTCGGTACCCACTGCTGATGACATCCCTATCATTTTGCAATCGTTATAGGTTTGGTCTCTTAACTTATGGGCGTCATGCCCACGTTTTTGTGGCTCGTTTCCCTTTTAGTGATGCTTTATACAGTGGAGATCTGCTAAAAAAACATATTTCAGATTTATCGAAGCTGTGATTTTTCCATTGAGCTAACTTCAAAAGGCCCATGTGGATCGATGATCGAAGCAACTATACAAACCCTTGACTTCATAAAACAAGAATTAATTAGTAAGAATTAGCATGATTTGTCAAAGATGGAGAAAAACATTACATATTCTCAAATCTTTAGACAAATAGAACAAAACTGTAATGGAAATCTCAGATCTGTAGATGAAACAATCCGAGAAGCCTTGAATCTGCCACTCTCATTCACTAACGACGCAAACAATAATCACCACACCAGATAACCTCCTTGAAACTTGCTGATTTCATCCCACATAACTTTGATGGAGGTTGTTTTTCTAGTGTCACTCATGCACATTGTGTAGTTGGGTGGTGTTCGGTTGTTTGATTTGTCGTCAGTCTTGAATCAACAAGTTTCAAGGAGGTTATCTGGTGCAGTGATTATTGTCTGCGCTGTTGGTGAGTGAGAGTGGAAGATTCAGGGTTTCTTGGATCGTTTCATCTACACATATGAGATTTTTATTACAGTTTTGTTCTGTTTGTCTAAAGATCTGAGAATATGTAATGTTTTTCGTTATCTTTGACTGATCATACTAATTCTTGCTAGTTAATTCTTGTTTTATGAAGTCGATGGTTTCTACAGTTGCTTCGATCATCAATCCATATGAGCTTTCTTTTGGAGTTAGCTCAATGGAGAAATCCCAATTTCAATAAATCTGGAATTGGTTTTTTTAGTAGACCTCTTCTGTATAAAAGATCACTAAAAGGGAAACACGAGCCATAAAAATGTGGGCATGATGCCTTTAAGTTAAGAGAACAGACCCAGAATGATTGAAAAATGAGAGGGATGTCATCAACAGTGGGTGCTGAGAAATCACCAAAAGGGTTGCAAAATGAGAGGATGAAAGTCATCGATTGTGGGTATGAATACGGAGAAATCGCCAGTATTTGACCAGCTTATGATCGTTGGGTTCAACAGGATGACACATTCTGGTGCAGAATATGGCATACGCATCACCTCCATATTTGCCAATGCTAGGCAGTAGAGTGACATGAGTCCAATTGTTCTTCAAATACTCCTCAGAAAAACGCTTAATCATGTTGGATCAATTCTTCTACATGCCCAAGGATTTTGTCAGATAATCTATGTCTTATGCGTCAACCATTATCGCAGTCTTCGCATCAGGACATAGATTGAAAATATTTTGCAGGACCTTCATGACCTGCACCCCACTTGTGCAGTTGAGCATCATGCATATTAACAACACCCTGATTGGATCATGAGCATGATTCTCCTGGAGAAGATGATAGAGGCAATGTGGAGGTTGCCATGTGTTATCTGAAGTCATCCTTTGGTACTCCATGCTTCGTTTCTGACTAGTCATGAGCGTCTTTGACCTCCTTTTTCTTTTGTTTGTTTTCTCAGCTTGTATTGATTTTTCATTGGCCTTAGTGCTGCCGCCTTGATAATCATACTGCTGGATTAATACATCAAAATTATTGAGATTTTCATCAGGTGTGGCCCTTGGAACAAAAGGTAAAAATTGACCTATCTTCTTCTTTGCTTCTTTCCCTGCTGTTAATTGATCCACCTTATAGAAACCCTTTTGAGTTGGTGGCTTGAATAAAGGTTGAGATAACTTAGTGCGGGAAGGACGTTGTCGGAAGGAGAGGGAACCACCGAAGGCGCGAGAGTGAGAGAATAAATGTGTCCCCCCTTCTTTTGGAGTTGTTCTTCTTGGCTAGGATGTCTATGGATCTCTGGTATGATGTACTATAATTTACTGTAAGTATCTGAAATTAAGGAGTATCAAAATTGATTGCAAACCCCAATAATAGAATTGAATGCTTAAGTTTAAGTGATTATTGGGCTTTGTTTATCAATTATGTCCAGATTATAATAATTGTTTAGAATTTCTTGATGTCCTAGGCGAATGCCCAAATAGGGTTTGAGCTGCCTGGCCTGCAGTTATAATAGACCATATTGGTTCCCAAGCTGTTCTTATTCTCTACAACATGTAGCATTCCAATGCACTCCAGTGCAAGTAGCAGCTGATGAAGATCCCTCTTATCAGATCACTTTTTCAAGTGTTAACTTCTGAGCACCATAGAAGAACTTTCCTCATAATTATACCTGTTTTGATGTGAATATTTCCCTTGCCAACCCTCAAACTCCTGTGAGTCTACATCCACTCTCCCAACCATTGCAATTCTAGAATTTCTAATGACATTTGAACTTAATCGAACATCAGAGTTTCCTTTTCAGACCTTGTTCCTTGCACTTGCTTCCAGAAACAACAAACCGGAGCCCTGTAACCCTTGAAATTCAAGGTTTTGACCAGCAGATCTAACATCAGCTAACTCAGCACCAACAATACCAAAAATGTCAACCTGGTTACCCCATATCCAACAAACACTGCTAGACTCCTCTTGTCCCAATACATTCTTCACACTAACTTTATCAAGTGAGCATTTCAGGCGGTTTCATTACTAGTGCTACTCAATGAGCATTTAAGGTTCTTTTTTACTGGATTGTTACTAAAATTGGGGTTAGTAGGGTAAAAATGTTCATTCTATGCATATATTTTTTTTGTACTTTAATTTATTTCTACTTTGGTTTCAAATCATGCAATTATTTTGCACTGATTTGTGAGTATGATCATTAGTGTGTGTGGTTTCTATGGTTGGTTCACATCGAATAGAGCATAATGTTCCAAGTCAGGTCCATTACAGGAGGTTTCATTACTAGTGCTATTCAGCGGCATTTCCGATTCTTTTTTGTGTGGATTGTTTCTGAAATCAGAGGTTAGTAGGGTGAAAAATGTTCATTCTATGCAGATCATTTTTTTATACTTCCATTTATTTTTATTTCATTTTCAATTCGTGCAGATATTTTGCACTGATTTGTGGGAATGCTTTTTGGTTTATTATTTATATATTGGAGCTGAATGGTGTGACATACCAACGACTTGAGGTTTCTCGCTGTTATTGGAGCTGACCTAATTTGGGTATGCTATTTGGTTGTGTGTGGTGGTGATCTTGGAGTTGAGGTCTGTTGGTCGGAGTAGATTACTCAAGAGGGGAGTGGTGAATTGAGTAACTATAAAAATTTCTGTAAAATATTATTTCTAAAAAGGTTTCCCCAAAGACTAAATACAGCCCAGTTAATCAAGGTTATACTGTTATAAGAGTTTGACTGTTTAAGCAACTTCTAAGAAGATTGATTAATTCTCAGTAATCTTAATTTTTGTTATTAATATCACTTTTGAAGTTATTCTACTAAGACAAGCCAATTATAACTTCTTTCCAAGACTAACTATCAAAGTAAAATTAGTGATTTCTGAATTATATAGTAAATCAATAAAACAGAAAAGACTAATTTAAGAAGCACAACGGATATGAAACAAGTGGTTTAGTCTCAAGCTGAGACGTAATCCACTCCACTTAGTGATCACCTGCCACCAAGTAGTTTATATAATGAACTTTGATCTACACCCTGGATCGGGGTTAACAACAGTACACAGACTGTCCAGGTCACACAGGGACCTCTTCCACAGTTTTCGTGGGTACAAAATAACCAGGCCACACATGGACCTCTTTCACACTTATCCGTGGGTATACACAAGAGTAAAAGAATGGTTGAGTAAGGATATCTTATAACCTTCAGTTTAATGCAGGAGACAGAGTGTGTTGTTCTACAGGTACACACACTGCTCGAAAGGTAATAAACAGATACACAACATAGCACAAATATGAAGATGAGTTTAGAAGTGCTCTGAGTGTTAGTCTTTGCAGCTTTGGACTTCTTGAGATGAAGCAGATGCAGATCTCGAGTCCTCATTTGTAAAATAGAGTGTCACGATTCAGCTTGTGTTCGTCGTGAGATTCAACAGAGCGAAGATGTTATCTAAGTTTCAAATATGCTTCGTGTGCTCTTCAGCAGTGTCAAGTTGCATGCAGTAGGCCTTTTTCTTTTGAAACTTGCTCTAATTGTGTTCTTCGTTATGGTGCTCACGACCTTGCTTTTTGTTTTGTATCGCGCACTTTGATTCTTGGCCACACTTCGCTTTTATCTTGGAATGCATGTATTGAAGCCGACATGTTGCATGTATTCTGCACCTCGTACCTCGCACTGTTTGATGATATGTTTACAAAGAAACATTAATTATGTCAGTGCATTAAAATCTTCAAATATGACCGTTAGAAATTAAATTAAAAGACGACAAAATAGTTTAAGAAACAATGTCTCCTTTTCACGGTGTCTAGATTGATCACGGTGTCTGAGTGTCACGGTGTCTCATGGTCACGGTGTCTTGCGGTCACGGTGTCTCATGGTCACAGTGTCTTGTTCATGGTGTTTGCTTCACGGTGTCTTGATTCACGGTGTCTTGTTCATGGTGTCTGCTTCACGGTGTCTTGCTTCACGGTGTCTTGTTCACGGTGTCTACTTCACGGTGTCTTGCTTCACGGTTCCAAAAAGACATAACCAATGGCAAACTCACGGTGTCTCAGACTTTTCAAAGTAACTTTGTTCAGATTTAAGCAATGATGATAATAAAATGGATTAGACTTAAACATTTGTCAAAGAAGGTATTATGAGAGTAGATCAAGGATAATATAAAGTAAGTAAACTAAATGTAGAGTAATTAAGATCTTGAATGACTCTTCTTAAAGCATGAGAATACTTTAAACATTAATACACATGATTTGATGTAATTTACAAGAATTAACAAGGTTGAATAAAATTTGTGATCATTAAAACATGATTAATACACGAGGACTCCAAAAATCTCTCCTTTTTTGATGATCACAAATCATGTAAAGTTAATGTGTATATTGGATTCAACTATATAGATAAATGGCTAACATATAGAAATTTCTCCCCCTTTTGGGATTATCAAAAAGATGGAATAAGAGAAGTCAAAAATGCACATTCCAGTAATATCAAATAAGGTTTAGTACAAAAAAAAAAGAGCAATACAAAAGCAATAACATCCCTATCAAAAAAGAGTAATAAATGTTCTTCTTCATGGGGTGACCTTCTCTTTGCCTTTAGCTGCAGTGGCAGAAGAGGAAGCCATAGGGGCAGATGTCGAGGTAGAAGAAGGCAGTGAGGTGGTTGATAGAGGGTAAAAGAAGGCCTTTAAAAACTGATGGACCGAAAGTAGGACCAGTAGAAGATCTAGACAGTTGTTGATCGAGAATCACAGGTCTGATCTGACTTAGTGCTTGGCCGACAGACATAGTGGTTAAGGCTAGGGCAGAGGTGAAGGTAGGCAGCCCAGGTCTTAGAGGTGCAGCCGATGGAGCAACAATGGTTGTACTCTGGACATGAAGATAGGGCCTCAGGAGTTTGATGAAATCTGTAATGATCTCTCCACCATATTGCATGGCTTTATCAAAATCATCCTTGTTATCCATAAACTTGTCCAACAATCAAGTAAACTCTGTGAGCTTTTGGACTTGGGTCTTGAAAGCTTGAGTCACAGGAGGAATCCATAGATTTTCTACAAGATACTTGAAATGGTTTGTCATATCGGTCTTGGAGAAGATTTTGTTGAAGTAGAAATCCACTTTCTTGGTAATCTCTTGCTGAGCATCATTAGCAATTTTGGAGTGGATTTGTACTAGGTCAAGAACTCTATCATTGTTCTTGACAACTTCAGATAGAGAAGCCGTATTGAAACCACCGAGTACATTATGAAGATCTTCTTTGACTACAGTTCTGAGCAGATCACTATCCAAGGAGGGTTTAGAGGATTGACCAGATGCTTTAGAGGCATTGATAGTTGTGGTCAGAGATTTGAGTTGATTCAACACCTTTTAAAGACACACTGTATACTCATCAATGAGTTTATTAAGATTGGAAACAAGCTCTCTCATTTCCTTCACAATTTGTTTGTTTCTTTCAGCGATCTTTTCATCTGAGGAAGCTAGATAAGCTTGAATATGAGACACAACAACCTGTGGGATTTGAGGAGCAACATGTTCTACAGGAGAAGCGACATGCTCAGATCTCGAATGCAACTCTCTCTGCATGTCTTCAACCATACTTCTTAGGGTCTTCACTTCATTACGAATCAACTTATTTTCAAATCTTACTTCTTGAATCTCATGAAACATCTTCGGTTGTATTTTTCAAATAATTTTCTCCAATAATAGTGAGACATCTCTCTCACTTAAATTGGTTACAGGAAGAGGTTGGGTATTCATGAGTTTCTCAACTCCAGACAATAGGGTAACACCAAATTCTTTCAGATCATCCTTACTCACAAAAGATGGTTGTTCAGATAAAGGTTCAGGAATAGGGACTGGTACAGGCTCAGGTTCCTTCTCAGGTGCAATATTGGAGACAAACTTTAACTGGAATATAGAGGAAAGATCAAGTCCGGTTGCTGTAACCTATTGAGAGTCATCCACATCATAGAAACTGGGAAACTTATACTGAGTGTCTACAGGACTTGACTCAGTTGGATGTGAAGCTTCAATAGACTCAAGATGGGGTTTGCTCCCCCTCAACAGGTGCCTCCTTCTTAGGACTGAGAGGCTTAGGATCTCGGTCTAATTCCACAGACTCAGCTCTAAGTTCCTCACTTATTTCCTGTCTAGCCAACTGAAAAGCTACCTCCATCCGTTCTTCAGCTGAAGGGATGATTTTAGGAACAAATTATTCTACTGGGAGTTTCTCAAGATTGACTTGTTGCAAAACAGGCAGCTCTTCCACTATAGGCTCTTCCATGGCATGCTTTTCAGATTCTTTGACAACTGATTCTATTTTAGCCTCGGGTTGAGTTTCCAAATTAAGAGTTTCTTTAGGAGCATAGACTTCTTCTTCAAGAATTTCATGAGGAACAATAGTCATGTCTTCCTCAACAATAACAGCTTCCTGAGGTGGCACTTCTTCCTCTTCTTCCTCTTCTTCAGGATACTCAACAATCTCATCTGGTTCTAAAACAGGATCAGAAATATCTCTTGGTCTTGCAGGTAATCCACCAGATTGAATTTATCATAAATTCTATCATTGTCTTCCACCCATTCCTTTTTCCAAGGATTTCAGTTTATCTTCATTCTTTTGATAGTGGCTTTTGAGAGACAGAATTCACAATCCCTTATCACTTCCTCATTGGGTCCAACCATACCTTTGGCAAGAAGCATGACTAAGATTAGCCGAGAGTAAAACAGAGAAGTTGACTTAGATGTGACTTTGATCAGCTCACACATATGATGTATGATATACGTGCATAGGTTGATCTTTTGCCCTTTTTTCATAAGGTGAATCAGAAACACATCTTGATATTTTAAAACAGCAAAATCACCTTTTCTAGGACTAACCAAATTCTGTATAAACTTGAACAGAAGCCTTGATTCTCCATCTAATTCAGCAGCAATGACTCTCCTCTGGGTGCCATTTCCAGTTAAGGTTTTCAGGGCATCTTCTAAATCAAAGAATTCGGTTGAAGGTGGAGGTCCTCTCTGATAATCCTCACAGATGCCTTCATGAGATATCCTAAGGCATGCATCCCATAACCTCGAAGAGAATGAGCATCTCTGGCCATTGAACCGACTTCTTACAGCATAACTATAACCAGAATCAAAAGAGAACTGTACGTACTGGTAAAATTGAGCCACTAACTTAGGGTAGATGGGTCTATATTTCTTTGAGAACCACTCTAATCAGCCTTGCTGTTCTAACACTTTCAATACCAGAGACTTATTAGATAGAATCCATTTATGGCAATTATCTTTCTCAGGTACAACAACGCGGTTTACCAGATTCGGATTTAAAGGTCATTCAGGTGTTAGCTTAGGTGCAATCTTCTTCTTCTTCAAGATGCGCTTCTCAGGTGTTGATGATGAAGGACGTTTCATTCTTGGCATTCACTGAAGGTTCGAGCGAGAGAAGAGTTGCATGGATGAAGAAGGGTTTGAAATGAGTAAGTAGAAGAAACCCCGAGTGAAGAATCAAGTGATACTTTATTTTATTTTATCATTTAGGAATACCAAATGTCGCAAAAATAAAAACACGGGAAAATAAGGAAGGGAAAAGAATAATTACCGCGATTTAGGTTTTTACAAAAAAAAAATTATAAACAATTTTTACGGTGAGGTCGTGTCTGGTCATTACGGTGAGATAGTGAACGAATTTCTCAGCGTGCGTTAAGGCGAGACAGTAACTGTCAGACAATAATCACAGAATACTAACTGTGAGACCGTAATCATGAAATAGTTAAGTATAAAACAGTAAGATATCGAACAATAAGACCTGAAACAGTAACAAGGCATCTATTTGAGATTTATCATGCCTAGTTCATGTATGATGTTGTATATTCTCTCATAATTTAATGGTTTGGTGAATATATCAGCAAGTTGATATTTAGTAACAATGAGTTCCAAAGTGATATCACCTTTTTGATAATGATCTCTCAAAAAGTGATGTCTTACATCAATGTGCTTTGTCCTAGAATGTGAAACAGGATTTTTTGAGATGTTAATAGCACTCATGTTGTCACAATTTATAGGTACATGTCTGAATTGATATCCATAATCTTGTAATGTGTGTTTCATCCACAAAATTTGTGCACAACAACTGCCAGCAGCTATGTATTCAGCTTATGCAGTAGATAATGCAACAAAATTTTGTTTCTTACTACACCATGATACTAGTGACTTGCCTAAAAGGTGACATGTTCCATATGTGTTTTTTCTATCTAACTTACAACCACCGAAGTCAGTATCAGAATAACTAACTAATTCAAATGATTGTAGTTTAGGGTAAAACAGTTCTAAATTGGGTGTATGCTTGAGGTATTTGAAAATTCTCTTTACAACATTTAAATGAGATTCCTTAAGGTTTGCTTGAAAACAAGCACACATACACACACAAAACATAATGTCAGGACGACTAGCAGTTAAGTAGAGTAAACTTCCAATCATTCCTCTATAAGTGGTTTGATCAACAGATTTTCAATCTTCATTAAGATCCAACTTACAAGTGGTACTCATGGGAGTGTCACTACTTTTAGTGCTATCCAATACAAAACGTTTTAGAATATCTCTAGTATTTTTACTTTGGGTTAAAACAATTCTATCATTATTTTGAAAGATTCGAAATCCAAGAAAGAATTTTAGTTCACCCATTAAACTCATTTCAAATTCATTTTGCATCATTTTAGAAAAATCAACACAGAAAGAATTCTTCGAAGATCCAAAAATATTGTCATCTACATAGATTTGAACAACTAAAACATCATTAGAAATTCGTTTTATAAAAAGGGTAGGACCAACTATTCCTTTTGTAAAACCTTTGGAAATAAGAAAAGTACTCAATCTATCATACCAAGATCTTGGAGCTTGCTTTAAACCATATAAAGCTTTTGATAGTTTAAAAATATGATTTAGAAAATGAGGGTTTGTAAATCCAGGGGGTTGTTCAACAAAACCATCCTCAGCTATATACCCATTTAAGAATGCACTCTTAACATCCATTTGATATAGTTTGAAATTCAGATGTGCAGCATAGGCAAGCATGATTCTGATGATTTCAAGTCTGGCTACTGGTGTAAAGGTCTCCTCATAGTTAATTCATTCTTCCTGACTATAGCCTTGTGCAACTAATCTAGCCTTGTTTCTAACTATATTACCAGCTTCATGTACCTTATTTCTAAACACTCATTTAATGCCTATGGTAAAAGTGTCCTTGGGTCTTTCAACAAGTTTCCAAACTTTGTTTCTTTCAAACTGATTAAGTTCTTCTTGCATAGCCATCACCCAAAATTCATCATTGATAGCATCATTAATGTTTTTAGGTTCAAGTTGTGACAAGAAGACTTGATGTTCAACCTGATTTCTAAGAGAAGCTATAGTTTGAGTTCCTTTGTCTAAGTATCCTACAACAGCATCTAAGGGATGGTTTTTAAGGGTTCTAACAGTTCTAGAAAAAGAGGGACTAGTAATTTCAGGTTCATCAACAGATTCAGGTTCATTGTGACTTGATTCTAAGGAATTTCCAGAGTTGGAAGTTTTCACAGATTCTTTCGCAGAAGAATTTGGGGATTTTGAATTGATGTTTAGATTTGATACATCATCCTCCAGATTCTCTAAGATGGTTTTAGGCTCATGTGGATTTGTTTCATCAAATTTGACATGAACATATTCTTCCACACATTTAGTTCTTTTATTAAACACTCTATAGACTTTACTAGACATGGAATATCCTAAAAAGATACCTTCATCACTTTTGGATGCAAATTTGTCAAGATTTTCTTTGGTATTAAGAATATAGACTTTGCAACCAAATTTTTTGAAGTAGCTAACCTTTGGTTTTCTATTGTTCCATAATTCGTAAGGAGTCATTTTAAGAATAGGTCTGATCAACACTCTATTGATTATGTAGCACGCTGTATTGACAGCTTCATCCCAAAAATAAATAGGTAGGTCATATTCACTAAGCATTATTCTAGCAATTTCTTGCAGGGTTCTATTTCTTCTCTCTACAACTCCATTGTGCTGAGGTGTTCTAGGGGCAGAGAAATTGTGACTATAACCATTTTGTGAGCAAAATGATTCAAACTCTTGATTTTCAAACTCACGAACACGATCACTTCTTAATGATTTAATTCTAAGTCCACTAAGATTTTCTACAGACTTGACATACTTAGTAAAATAAGAGCAAACTTAACTTTTGTGAGCCATAAAGAAGGTCCAAGTATATCTAGAAAAGTCATCTACAAGAACATAAACATAGTGCTTCCCATTTAAACTAGAAACTCTAGACGGTCCAAACAAATCCATGTGAACCAGTTCAAGAGGTTGAGAAGTTGACACTTCTTTCTTTGGTTTGAAGGAAACTTTGTGTTGTTTTCCCTTTTGACAAGGATTACACACTTTGTCATTTGGAAACTCAAGTTTGGGTAAGTTTTTAACTAGCCTTTTTCTAGTTAGTTTTCTAAGGGAGTGAACATTACAGTGTCCTAGTCTTCTATGCCAGAGTCGAGATTCTTTATGAAATACACTTAAGCATGAAGCATTTTGTGAAACTAAAGAATCTAAATTAACAGAATAAACATTTTTATTTCTTAATGCAGAAAATACTAATTCATCTTTAGAATTAAAGACATTACAAACATCATTTTCAAATCTAACATGAAATCCATCATCACATAATCGTGAGATACTAAGTAGATTGTATTTTAAACCATCAACAAACAATACTTTAGAAATTAAAACTGAGTTAGAGTTACCGATTTGGCCGAGGCCAATAATCTTTCCCTTGGCATTGTCACCAAATGTGACATGTCCTCCATCTATCTTTATTAGGTTGTTGAAACATGAGTAGTCTCCTATCATGTGCCTTGAACATCCACTGTCCAAGTACCATAGACTTTTGTAGGAGCTCTTTAAGCAGCTTTCCTTCAAAAAGATTAAGCAAAAACAGATTTTGGTACCCATACTTGTTTGGGTACAATAATATTAGTAATAAGTGCTTTAGGAACCCATATTTTCCTTATAGGTTTCCTATAAACATTGTGTAAAGTATTTGAAAAATAAACTGTCTTTGGTCCACAAAAACTTGAAATAGTAGAATATGTATCATGGATTGAATTAGTTGATTCGAGTCCAGAACCGGGAGTAAAACTGTATGTCCTAGATTTTGAAACAAAGTTTGTTCTACTAAGGTTTCTTTTACCAGGTTGATAACCAATGCCAGTGTTGTATTTAAGGGCAATTTGTTTTCCAACATTTGGGTAAGGGTATTTTCCCCATTAGTAAACCTTTCTAGGTCACTTTTTAATTGCTCATTAGACATTTTTAATTCATTGTTTTCTTTGAGCAGTTGAGCATTTTTCTCCTTTTTCAGTTGTGAGTTCAGATTTAATAGTCACGGTAAGAGCATGCTGTTTCTTTAATGATTTATATTTGTCTTTTAGTTCATTGCATGTTTCCTCAAGTATGTTACATTATTCAAACATTTATTCATTAATCATGTTTTCAGAGTCACTTTCATCTTTAGAATAATATGAGTTATGTACAGAAGAGTCCAGTGTTACCTCAGATGTGTTTTTCATGAAACACATATTGGCTTTGTTAGCCTGTTCATCATGTGATGTCTCTGAGTTGTTTGAACTGTCCTCAGAAGCACTCTAGGTTGCTTTCATTGTCTTTTTGTACCTCCTATCCTTTTCCTCATATTTCTTTTTGTACTTGACCTTTGGACAATAAGCCTTTATATGTCCTTTGCGCTTACATTCATAGCAGACAATTTCATCAGTTTTGTCACTTCTTTTCCAGTCCTTCATGTTTCCTTTTTGGTTATATTTTCCCTTGAAGTTATGCTTTCTGAAAAAGTTATTCTTTTTGTAAAATCGTTTGAATCTTCTGGCTAGTTGAGCCATCTCCTCATCACTGTCAGATGATGATTGTTCACTGGTGGAGCTTTCTACAGAAGCTTCCAGTTTCCCTTTTTCTTTGTGCTTAGAGGTGGTGGTCTTAAATGCAACAAATTTCCTCTTTGGTTCATCATCCTCTTTATTGACTTTCAGCTCTTCCTCATACATCATCAGTTTCCTAATGAGTTCTTTTATAGGTAGTTTGCTGATGTCGCACGATTCTCTAATAGAGGCAGAGGTTCCCCTCCATCTGCCAGGTAGACATATAAGGATTCTCATGATCTGTTCCTTGGCAGCGACTTCTCTTCTAAGAGAAATCATTGTGTTGACAATCTCATTGAACCTAAGATACATGTCAGAAATAGGCTCACCAGGTTTCATTTTAAAATTATCATATTTTATAGTATAAGTATTAAGTCTCATTTCTTTTACACTAGATGTTCCTTCATGTGAGACAGACAGGGTATCCCAAATTTCATGGATAGTCTTACAAGTAGAAATTCTATTAAACTCTTCATCTCCTAAGGAGCAGTATAAAGCATTCATAGATTTGCAGTTGTTATTGTAGGCATTTTTGGTAGGTTCATCCCATGTGATTCTATCAGTAGCAGGAATTTTGTATTCATCTATAATGGATGACCAAATTTCAAAACTCATACTCTCTAAATGCATTTTCATTTTAATTTTCCATTGAACATAATTGGTTCCATTAAAGAATGGTGGTTTGTTGGTTGCAACACCTTCCAATCTGTTATCCATAATAAAGTATTATTTTAAAAGAGTTAGAAATTTAGAATTAACAAAAATTTACAGATCTTTAAGGTTCAACTACAATCACAGTTGAATAAGATTACACAGAGTCCTAATAAACACCCTCTGATACCAAGTGTTGATCGGAGTAGATTACTCAAGAGGGGAGGGGTGAATTGAGTAACTATAAATTTTTTTGTAAAAAATTATTTCTAAAAAGGTTTCCCCAAAGATTAAATACAACCCAGTTAATCAAGGTTATACTGTTATAAGAGTTTGACTGTTTAAGTAACTTCTTAGAAGATTGATTAATTCTCAGTAATCTTAATTTGTGTTATTAATATTACTTTTGAAGTTATTCTACTAAGACAAGCCAGTTATAACTTTTTTCAAAGACTAACTATCAAAGTAAAATTAGTGATTTCTGAATTATATAGTAAAGCAATAAAACAGAGAAGACTAATTTAAGCAGCACAACAGATATGAAACAAGTGGTCCAGTCTCAAGCCGAGACCTAATCCACTCCACTTGGTGATCACCTGCCACCAAGCAATTTATATAATGAACTTTGATCCATACCCTGGATCGGGGTTAACAACAGTACACAGACTGTCCAGGTCACACATGGACCTCTTCCATAGTTTTTTTGGGTACAAAATAACCAGGCCACACAGGGACCTCTTTCACACTAATCTGTGGGTATACACAAGAGTAAAAGAATGGTTGAGTAAGGATATCTTGTATCCTTCAGTTTAATGTAGGAGACAGAGTGTGTTGTTCTACAGGTACACACTCTGCTCGAAAGGTAATAAATAGATACACAACATAGCAAAAATACGGAGATGGGTTTAGAAGTGCTCTGAGTGTTAGTCTTTGCAGCTTTGGACTTCTTGAGATGAAACATATGCAGATCTCGAGTCCTCGTTTGTAAAACAGAGTATCACGATTCAGCTTGTGTTCGTTGTGAGGTTCAACAGAGCGAAGATGTTCTCTAAGCTTCAAATATGTTTCGTGTGTTTTTCAGCAGTGTCGAGTTGCATGCATTAGGCCTTTTTCTTTTGAAACTTGCTCTAATTGTGTTCTTCGTTATGGTGCTCACGACCTTGCTTTTTGTTTTGTATCACGCACTTTGATTCTTGTCCACACTTCGCTTTTATCTTGGAATGCATGTGTTGGAGCCAACAAGTTGCATATATTCTGCACCTCATACCTTGTACTGTCCGATG
The DNA here is from genome assembly GCA_963277665.1 of Viscum album. Taxonomy (NCBI): domain Eukaryota; kingdom Viridiplantae; phylum Streptophyta; class Magnoliopsida; order Santalales; family Viscaceae; genus Viscum; species Viscum album. Next base: position 265,129,143 of record OY728155.1, on the reverse strand, counting down.
ATATGTCTACAAAGAAACATTAATTATGTCAGTGCATTAAAATCTTCAAATATGACTGTTAGAAATTAAATTGAAAGACGACAAAATAGTTTAAGAAACAGTGTCATAGTAAGTCATGGAAATGGTGTCTCCTTTTCACGGTGTCTAGATTGATCACGGTGTTTGAGTGTCACGATGTCTCATGGTCACGGTGTCTCGCGGTCACGGTGTCTCATGGTCAGGTGTCTTGTTCACGGTGTCTTGTTCATGGTGTCTTGCTTCACGGTGTCTTGTTCATGGTGTCTGCTTCACGGTGTCTTGCTTTACGGTATTTTGTTCACGGTGTCTGCTTCACGATGTCTTGCTTCACGGTGCCAGAAAGACATAACCAGTGGCAGACTCACGATGTCTCAGACTTTTCAAAGTAACTGTGTTCAGATTTAAGCAATGATGATAATAGAATGGATTAGACTTAAGCATTTGTCAAAGAAGGTATTATGAGAGTATATCAAGGATAATATAAAGTAAGTAAACTGAATGTAGAGTAATTAAGATCTTGAATGGCTCTTCTTAAAGCATGAGAATACTTTAAACGTTAATACACATGATTTGATATAATTTACAGGGGTTAACTAGGTTGAATAATATTTGTGATCATTAAAACATGATTAATACACAAGGAGTCCAACAATCTCCCCCTTTTTGATGATCACAAATCATGTAAAGTTAAGGTGTATATTGGGTTCAACTTTAGAGATAAATGGATAACATATGGAAATTTCTCCCCCTTTTGGGATTATAAAAAAGATGGAATAAGAGAAGTCAAAAATGCACATTCCATTAATAGAAAATAAGGTTTAGTAAAAAACAAAAGAACAATACAAAAGAAATAACATCCTTATCAAAAAAGAGTAATCACTGTCCTTCTTCATGGGGTGGCCTTCTCTTTGCCTTTAGCTGTAGTGGCAGAAGAGGATGTTATAGGGGCAGAGGTCGAGGTAGAAGATGGCAGTGAGGTGGTTGATAAAGAGGGTAAAGGAAGGCCTTCAAAAGCTGATGAAGCCAAAGTAGGAGTAGTAGAAGATCTAGGCAGTTGTTGATCGAGAATCAAAGGTCTGATCTGACTTAGTGCTTGGCCGACAAAGATAGTGGTTGAGGCTAGGGCATAGGTGAAGGTAGGCAACCCAGGTATTAGAGGTGCAGCCGCTGGAGCAACAATGGCTGTACTCTGAACATGATGATAGGGCCTCAGGAGTTTGATGAAATCTGTAATGATCTCTCCACCATACTGCATGGATTTCTCAAAAATCATCCTTGTTCTCCATAAACTTGTCCAACAATCGAGTAAACTCTGTGAGATTTTGGACTTGGGTCTTGAAAGCTTGAGTCACAGGAGAAATCCACAGATTTTCTACAAGATACTTGAAATGGTTTTTCATATCGGTCTTGGAGAAGATTATGTTGAAGTAGAAATCCACTTTCTTGGTAATCTCTTGCTGAGCATCATTAGCAATTTTGGAGTGGATTTGTACTAGGTCAAGAGCTCTATCACTGTTCTTGACAACTTCAGATAGAGAAGCCGTATTGAAATCACTGAGTACATTCCGAAGCTCTTCTTTGACTACAGTTCTGAGCAGATCACTGTCCAAGGAGGGTTTAGAGGATTGACAAGATGCTTTAGAGGCATTGACAGCTGTGGTCAGAGATTTGAGTTGATTCAGCACCTTTTGAGGACACCCTGTATACTCATATGTGAGTTTATTAAGATTGGCAACAAGCTCTCTCATTTCCTTCAAAATTTGTTTGTTTCTTTCAGCGATCTTTTCATCTAAGGAAGCTAGATAAGGTTGAATCTAAGACACAACAACCTGTGGGATTTGAGGAGCAACAGGTTCTATAGGAGAAGCAACAGTTTCAGATCTCGAATGCAGCTCTCTCTGCATGTCTTCAACCATACTTCTTAGGGTCTTCACTTCATTACTGAGCAGCTTATTTTCAACTCTTAATTCTTGAATCTCATGAATCATCTTAGGTTGTATTTGCCAAATAATTTTCTCCAATAATAGTGAGACATCTCTCTCACTTAAATTGGTTACAGGAAGAGGTTGGGTATTCATGAGTTTCTCAACTCCATATAAGAGGGTAGCACCAAATTCCTTCAGATCATCCTTAGTCACAAAAGATGGTTGTTCAGATAAAGGTTCAGGAATAGGGACTGGTACAGGCTTAGGTTCCTTCTCAGGTGCGATATTGGAGACTGACTTTAACTGGAATATAGAGGAAAGATCAATTCCAGTTGCTGTAACCTGCTGAGAGTCATCCACATCATAGAAACTGAGAAAATTATACTGAGTGTCTATAGGACTTGACTCAGTTGGATGTGAAGCTTTAATAGACTCAAGATTTGAGGTTTTCTCCCCCTCAACGGGTGCCTCCTTCTCAGGACTGAGAGGCTTAGGATCTCCGTCTAATTCCACAGACTCAGCTCTAAGTTCCTCACTCATTTCCTGTCTAGCCAGCTGAAAAGCTAGCTCCATCCGTTCTTCAGCTGAAGGGATGATTTCAGGAGCAGATTGTTCTACTGGGTGTTTCTCAAGATTGACCTCTTGCAAAACAGGAAGCTCTTCCACTATAGGCTCTTCCATGACATGCTTTTCAGATTCTTTGACAACTGATTCTGTTTCAGCCTCGGGTTGAGTTTCCAGATTAACAGCTTCTCTAGGAGCATGAAATTATTCTTCCAGAACTTCATGAGGAACAGTAGTCCTGTCTTCCTCAACAATAACAGCTTCCCGAGGTGGCACTTCAGCCTCTTCTTCCTCTTCTTTAGGATACTCAACAATCTCATCTCGTTCCAAACCAGGATCAGAAATATCTCTTGGTCTTGAGGGATAATCCACCAGATTGAATTTCTCATAAATTTTATCATTGTCTTCCACCCATTCCTTTTTCCAAGGATTCTAGTTTATCTTCATTCTTTTGATAGTGGCTTTTGAGAGACAGAATTCACAATCCTTAATCACTTCCTCATTAGGTCCAACCATACCTTTGGCAAGAAGCATGACTGAGATTAGCCGAGAGTAAAACAGGGAAGTTGACTTAGATGTGACTTTGATCAGCTCACACATATGATGTATGATATACTTGCACAGATTGTTCTTATGCCCATTTTTCATAAGGTGAATCAGAAATACATCTTGATATTTTAAAACAGCAAAATCTCTTTTTCTGGGACTAACCAAATTCTGTATAAACTTGAACAGAAGCCTTGATTCTCCATTTAATTCAGCAGCAATGACGCTCCTCTGGGTTCCATTTCTAGTTAAGGTTTTCAGGGCATCTTCTAAATCAAAGAATTCAGTTGAAGGTGGAGGTCCTCTCTGATAATCCTCACAGATGCCTTCATGAGGTATCCTAAGGCATGTAGCCCATAACCTCGAAGAGAATGAGCATCTCTGGCCATTGACCCAACTTCTTACAACATAACTATCACCGGAATCAAAAGAGAACTGTACGTACTGGTAAAACGGAGCCACTAACTTAGGGTAGATAGATCTATCTTCCTTCGAGAACCACTCTAACCAGCTTTGCTGTTCTTCCACACTTATCTGTGGGTATACACAAGAGTAAAAGAATGGTTGAGTAAGGATATCTTGTATCGTTCAGTTTAATGCAAGGGACAGAGTGTGTTGTTCTACAGGTACACACTCTGCTTGAAAGGTAATAAACAGATACACAACAGAACAGAAATATGGAGATGGGTTTAGAAGTACTCTGAGTGTTAGTCTTTGCAGCTTTGGACTTCTTGAGATGAAGCAAATGCAGATCTCGAGTCCTCATTTGTAAAACAGAGTGTCGCGATTCAGCTTGTGTTCATCGTGAGGTTCAACATAGCGAAGATGTTCTATAAGCTTCAAATATGCTTCGTGTATTCTTCAGCAGTGTCAAGTTGCATGCAGTAGACCTTTTTCTTTTGAAAATTGCTCTATGTGTGTTCTTCGTTTTGGTGCTCACGACCTTGTTTTTTGTTTTGTATCGCACACTTTGATTCTTGGCCACACTTCGCTTTTATCTTGGAATGCATGTGTTGGAGCTGACAGGTTGCATGTATTCTGCACCTCGTACCTCGTACTGTCTGATGATATGTCTACAAAGAAACATTAATTATGTCAGTGCATTGAAATCTTCAAATATGACCATTAGAAATTAAATTGAAAGACGACAAAATAGTTTAAGAAACAGTGTCACAGTAAGTCATGGAAATAGTGTCTCCTTTTCACGGTGTCTAGATTGATCACGGTGTCTGAGTGTCACAGTGTCTCATGGTCATGGTGTCTCGCGGTCACGGTGTCTCGCGGTCACGGTGTCTCATGGTCACGATGTCTTGTTCATGGTGTCTTGTTCACAGTGTCTGCTTCACAGTGTCCTGTTTCACGGTGTCTTGTTCACGGTTTTTGCTTCACGATGTCTTGCTTCACGATGTCTTGCTTCACAATGCCAGAAAGACATAACCAGTGGCAGACTCACGGTGTCTCAGACTTTTCAAAGAAACTGTGTTCAGAGTTAAGAAATGATGATAATAGAATGGATTAGACTTAATCATTTGTCAAAGAAGGTATTATGAGAGTAGATCAAGGATAGTATAAAGTAAGTAAACTGAATGTAGAGCAATTAAGATCTTGAATGGCTCTTCTTAAAGCATGAGAATACTTTAAACATTAATACACATGGTTTGATATAATTTACAGGAGTTAACTAGGTTGAATAAGATTTATGATCATTAAAACATGATTAATACATGAGGAGTCCAACAAAGGCTGTGGTATAACAACGACTTGAGGTTTCTCATTCGTGTTGAAATTGAATCGCTGGTCCTGGGGCATGGATGAGTCCCTGATGGCCACTGTTAGCTAGAGCTGGCTTGCTGGCATGGATGGGTCGCTAGTGCTCGCTGGCATGGATGGGTTGCTGGTGCTCGCTGACATGGATGAGCTGGTGCTGGAGCTATGTATTGGCTGGTGTTGGAGCTAATTTGCTGGCATGGACGAGAGCTAATTCACTAGCATGGATGGGAGCTGGCTCATTAGCATGGATGGTTGCGGATGCGCTAACATGACATGGATGAGTCGTTGGTGCTGGTCATTGGCTCATTGCGTGGATGAGCTGCTGCTGCGCAGACATGGATGGGTCAGGGGGTGCGGCTGTTGTGTGGGTGGGGTGTGATGGATCCCATTGTATTAAATTTCATTATTAATATAATTATTTTTTTAAGATTGAACATGTGTTAAAATCATCTTCGATTTAATAATTAAAGAAAATGTATTATATACGATAAATTAATTAGTAAATATAATATTAAATTTTACTAGAAATAAAACTTTATAATTTTTATTCAAATATAATTTATAAATATATAGTATATGTTAGTTATTACCAATAGAAAAATTTGTCATTAGAATCTGTTGCAAAACACTTTAACCAACATATATATTATCTGTTGGTATTGTTATAATTGTAACAGAACTATTTTATCTGTCGCAAAAACATTTAGCGACATAGTTTTTACTGACAGTTTAGTGATAGGGAAATATATGTTGGTAAAACGTTTTACCAACAGAAAATGTACTTTTACCAATAGATATGCCCCTTTGAAAAAAAAATGAAATATTTTGTAGTGGTTATTCTCATCCATCATAACTGATAATGATTGGAACATCTTTGTTTCAATAAGATTTCAGCTTAGTGTCTTAATTGATAACTTGCTTACTAGTGTGGTAGGGAAGTATCTAGTTTTTTTTTGAAAAACATGGAAAATATAAAAGGGTTCAAAGATCCGGAATCCAATAAAACATTATCCAATTAGGAGGTAATTGTCAATGTACCTATCACTACATCATTAAGAACTTCAACTTAAATTATGGTAATCATATATTCTTAGCCTTAATCCATTTTCCTTTTATGTGCTAAAATACCTTGAAGTTTGGTAATTTCCCTTCTCTCTTCAGTTAAAACATTGAACAAAAATAGCTTCTTCCTTTCCCATGAATTTGTGTGTTTGATGGCCTTTTTATACACTATTGTAACCAACTCTTATTCCCTTCCAGTAAGCCCCGGGGTATTTATTCCCCCAATTATCACATGCAGGAAATGCTATCCTTCATTTCTTCCCCTTTTCTGTAATGATCTTTCTATGATTCTTACTTGTTATATTTTTTTATTAATTTACCTTAAATACATCTAGGACCCCGGAGCACTTTGTGTGGGGAGGAGTGAATCAGGGTATCAACTTTTTTCTTCTAATGTGATGGATCCTGTTCCCACATTGGTAGAAACTCATTATACCTGTATGATGGATTAGAGTAGTAATCAAACATTCACATGCAGAAAAACAACACATCAGTTTTACTTGGTTCACTACTAAGGGCTAGTTCAAGGAGCATATGCCGACAATGTGTCGATCGTACCTAAATCCACTAATATTCACTAGTTGTGGAAAACAGATGTTCAGACATAGTCACTCTGTGCCAGACACACTTATTTTACAAGATTTTAGGGATATCACACTGAATCCCTCAGAACCCTTCTGTCGACTCTCCCCTAGTTCACTGTTTTGAGAGAAGTCTAACTCAGTTTATCGACTTGAAGGTCGCTTCAATGTACAAGCATTAAAGTCTATCTCTATCTAGCACGAGACTCTGCTTGCACCATAGACCTGAGTTGATGCACTCTGAAAGCACTGTTCACTAAAAACTAGCTGTTCAAAACCGCCTTTCGTGAATCTCCTTCGCGAAACTCACTCCTTCGCGAAACACCTCTTCCTTCACGGAACAAACTTCCTCACGAAGCTCATAGAGTTAACACAGAATACCCCATCATTACGAAGCACCCTTTAATCAAAAGCGTTGGCATCAATCAAGAATTATAGTCTTTTCGCGACGGTCAAGCTCGCATAGAAAGCCAGATTCACGGAGTTACCTTAGCTTTGCGAAATGAGAGCGTTTTCAGATTTTTCTTGAAAAACTCGTATCAAATGAAGAGGGGTAGCTTTATATTTATAGGCTCGGCCATTCGCGATGCTCCACCACCTCCAATGCATTTTTCAGATCTTTCAAAAACATCTTCACGACGTTGCTTCCTTCGCGATGCTTAACTCAGATTTGACATAGTTGCGGAGATCACCGTCACTGTTCGCGACGCTCCATTCTTCGTGGTTCACGATGCTCGTCGCTGTCACGTAAATCACTGTCAACTTTATTTGATCCTTTGCGAAACACCATTTGTGAAGACTATCTTCATGAAATTCATTACTTTGCTATATTTTCATAAGGCCTTCAAGAAAATCTACTTTTCGTGATGCAATCCATCCTCCAAATTTTGGACTCAAAAAATTTGGCAAACGCTGGGAAACGATGCTGCCTTCAATATTGTTGTCAGCTTGAGCTGTAAGATCCTTTTGCTTGCAAACTCCCCGATCTTCTATATGTGGATTGACAACAAACACAAACTATACTCCATTTCTAGCAAAGAACAACCTTGGTTCCGACAATACATACATGCTAGAGAACTCATTTTCTAGGTAAATGGTGTTTCAGTTAGTATCCAAATATAACGAAATGGTCGGAGATACCAACTCTCTTTTAATGCTCGGAATTAACTCATCAAAGAAATGATCAATCTTTTATTTAGATCTATGTACATAATTTTCAACATGCATAGATAACATTGTAATGTGAGCCTCGTATTTAGCAACATTCTCCTCCTCCCTTTTTCTATGAATGTTGAACTTCCATTTAATTTATTCTCTCTACTCATGAGGAAATTATTTTTCATAGAATACCTCCTTAAACTGGGTTTACTACAAAAATATATATATGATCTGATTAACCTGTACCCCAATTCCATTAACTTGTTCAAGGGAAATATACATCTGTTGACTACGTGTGTTAATACACTTCTCATTCCTCCCATTAGTCACAATCATTTTATAATTGAATAAACATAATTTCATCATGATATTGAATTGTAAAATATAATTCCTACTATATTTTCCAAGATATTCCCTATAAATCCTGTGGTCTTTTCAAAGGGCATCACATATTGCATCTAAATGTTATCCCGAAGGTTACTACTAAAATTCTTTGATTCCAACTGTAAAATCCTAAACACCAAAAACACAGAGCTGATAGTTATATTACAAATTTAGTATAAAATTCAAGAGTTCTCAAAGGATACAGCTGTTTAGTAGTTTTCTAAGATATGATACATACATACAATAAATTTCAAAAAATTATATAAAACATTAACATATTTTGAGAACATAATTATCCCTTTCTTCATATCCCTAAAAACTACACGCAGTCCTTCCCTATGATTCCTAGGGAAAGGAAAACTAAAAATAGTGATCTCTGATGCTCAATAAGGAGTAAAATAATGTATATTATTTCATAACATAAACATTTCATAAGTGATATGGATGTAAAAAATGAAAACATGAAGTTATAATCAACTAAAACTGAGGGAATTCTACATTCATGATAATAAATGAATACATGGATAACAATAATCATTGATATTATCCCGATGAATGCATATTTCTAGACATCAAAAAATAAGTTGTCAAGGCCCTGTCCTAGGACACATTCCTATCATGGTATGAGGTATACACAAAGAAGCCAACATATTTAATCTCATGATACCTGTTGATGCATCTATATAATATTAATCCCCATGCATTCATCATAAGAGTCATTGAGACCTTTCATACCATTCCTTGAATAATCTCATGTCGAATACAACATTTCTATAAGTATAATTACACTAGTAGAATGAAGACCTTTAGCGACCGCCAAAAGCCGTCGCTAAAGGTCTATAGCGGCCGCCTAGCGTCCGTCAAATGGCAGACGCTTTAGGCTCGTTCGCTGTTGCTAATAGCATTCGCCATTTGACGAACGCTGTAGACGAGTCAGCATGGCTTATAGCGACCGCCATTTGGCGGTCGTTATAGGTGATTTCCGCGGCATCAATAGCGTCGACCAAATGGCGGACAATATAACCCAGTTCATCTTTGGCGTCACCGTAGTCACACGACACTTTTGATTGACATGTAATCTGCCTAACCATTTTACAATTCACTCGTTGGTTGTTGTCGTCTGATTTCATGACATTCTGAGGTCGTTCGGTCGGTTTTGACCACCCAACGCACATTTTTCAAGCCCACCAAACACTTAAAAAACATATATTCAGCCGTACCGCGCAAACAGCACGTTCGATTGATGTGCTGTCTCTGCGTACACGTAACAAATAATAATTAGGCTGTTGTCCTGTGATTTCAAATCATTCCAATGTCGTTCGGTATTCATTTGATCGTTAAACATGTGTTTTGGTCGTTTATGGAACCAGAAGTGCGTTTTCGGTCACCGCGGTCACACGACACCTTCGATTGACGTGTCGTCTGCCCGACCATTTCACAATTCACTCTCCAGTTGTTGTCGTTTGATTTCATGGTATTCCGAGGTTGTTCGGGTGGTTTTGACCACCCCACACACCTTTCTCATGGGCGCCAAATGCCTAAAAAACACATATTCAACCGTATCGTGCAAACCGCACATCCGATTGACGTGTCGTCTCCTCGTACACGTCAGGAATAATAATTATATTGTTGTCTTGTGATTTCAAGGCGTCCTGATGTCGTTCGGTATGCATTTGACAGTTAAACGCGTGTTTTGGTTGTTTATGGCACCAGAAGTGCGTTTTCGGTCACTGCGGTCACCCGACACCTTCGATTGATGTGTCGTCTGCCTGATCATTTCAAAATTCACTCGCCGATTGTTGTCGTCTGATTTCATGACATTCCGAGGTTGTTCGACCGGTTTTGACCACCCCACCCACCTTCTCAAGTGTGCCAAACGCCTAAGAAACACATATTCAGCTGTACCGTAAAAACCGCACGTCCGATTGACGTGTCGTCTGCCTGTACACATCACGAATAATAATTAGATTGTTGTCTTATGATTTCAAGTCATTCTGAGGTCGTTTGGTATGCATTTGACCGTTAAAAGCATGATTTGGTCGTTTGTTGCACCAGAAGTGCGTTTTCGGTCACCGCGATCACCCGACACTTCCGATTGATGTGTCGTCTGCCCAACTATTTCACAATTCACTCGCAGGTTATTGTCACCTGATTTCATGGAATTCCAAGGTTGTTCGGCCGATTTTGACCACCCCACCCACCTTTCTCAAGCGCGTCAAACACCTAAAAAACACATATTCAACCGTACCGTGCAAATTGCATGTCTGGTTGACGTGCTGTCTGCCCGTACACGTCACGAATAATAATTAGACTATTGTCCTGTGATTTCAAGTCATTCTGATGTCGTTCAGTATGAATTTGACCGCTAAACAGGTGTTTTGGTCGTTTATGACACCAGAAGTGCGTTTTTGGTCATCGCGGTCACACGACACCTCCGATTGACGTGTTGTCTACCCGACCAAACACTTAAAAAACACATATTTAGCTGTACCGCGCTAAACACTTAAAAAACACACATTCAGCAGTACCGCACAAACCGCACGTTCGATTGACGCGATTGACGTGTCGTCTGTCCGACCATTTCACAATTCACTCGCCGATTGTTGTCCCCATGATATCATGGCATTCCGAGGTCGCTCGACCGATTTTGACCACCCCATACACCTTTCTCAAGCGCACCAAACGCCTAAAAACACATATTTATCCGAATCGTGCAAATCACACATCCGATTGACGCGACGTCTGCCCGTAAACGTCACGGATAATAATTAGTCTGTTGTCCTGCGATTTCAAGTCATTCCGATGTCGTTCAGTATGCATTTGACCGTTAAACGCGTGTTTTGGATGTTTATGACACCAGAAGTGCGTTTTCAGTCACTGCGGTCACACGACATCTCCGATTAAGATGTTGTCTGTCCGACCATTTCACAATTCACTCGCCGGTTGTTGTCGTCTGATTTCATGGGATTTTGAGGTCGTTCGGCCGATTTTGACCATCCCAGGCACCTTTCTGAAACGCGCCAAATGCCTAAAAAACATATATTCATCCGTATCGCGCAAATTGCACGTCTGATTGACGTGTCATCTCCTCATACACGTCATGAATAATAACTAGAATATTGTCTTGTGATTTCAAGTCATTTCGATGTCGTTCGGTATGCATTTGACTGTTAAACACGTGTTTTGGTCGTTTATGTCACCAGAAATGCGTTTTCGGTCACTATGGTCACACGACACCTCTGAGTGACGTGTCGTCTGCCCGAACATTTCACAATTCACCCGCCGGTTGTTGTCGTCTGATTTAATGGCATTTCGAGGTCGTTCGGTCGGTTTTGACCATCCCACACACCTTTTTCAAGCGCGCCAAACGCTTAAAAAACACATATTCAGCCGTACCACTTAAATCGTACGTCCGATTGACATGAAATCTTCTCATGCACGTCATGAATAATAATTAGCCTGTTGTCCTGTGATTTCAAGTCATTGCGATGTCGTTCGGTATGCATTTGACCGTTAAACGTCTGATTTGGTTGTTTATGGCACTAAAAGTGCGTTTACGGTCACACGACACCTCCGATTGACGTTTCATTTGCCTGACCACTTCACAATTCATTCGCCGGTTGTTGTTGTCTGATTTAATGGCATTTCGAGGTTGTTCGACCGATTTTGACCACTCCACGCACCTTTCTCAAGCGCGCAAAACGCCTAAAAAACACATATTCAACTGTGCCATACAAACCGCACGTCCGATTGACGTGCTTTTTCCTCGTACACCTCACGAATAATAATTAGACTGTTGTCTTGTCCATCCAACAGCCCGAAGGCCTTTAATTTTTTTTTTATTTCAACAGAAACATAAACACAAACCCCCTTTTAAGGGAAGAAGGGTGGGGGGGGGGGAACCCAAGACATCATCGACTTAAAATAATTCAGGACCCGAAAGTCTAGCGAGACAAACCAAACTGACACATGAAGCTTCCCCTGCCCAGCATATGAACATGGAAAAGCACTTCACCGTTGCAAGGCTTAACAGCAAGCAAGTGCCTTGTGTCAAAGCACAAACCCGATCCGATGACTGTCGTCAAACCCTCTCAACAACCAAATCCGAAAAACACTGCAACGATGAAGAGAAGCTCTGGAAAACCTCCTCTTGGGCCTGATCCACGGGTCGAGTCCGGGTGCATCACTATACCAACAGACCTCACAATAAATAACCTTCACCCTTTTGAAATGACCATTCCAAGCATCCCCATCAAAGGTCATCCTGGACCAACACCGCTGCCCTCCTCAAACCCCCCAGCCACCATTGTCACATAAGCCCGGAAGGCAACACTAGAGGCACGAGAACAGGCCATCGTCACCTAGGACTGGGTGGCCTGACCCCGCATCAAGAGGGCGCCACTGATGAGGGGATCAGGGTCGTCCTGAAACAGAAGCACCGCTATGGATATGAGTCTGCTCCGATCAGAACCACAGATGTACCCTTACCAGATTGCGAGACCTCATAACAACGGGAATGGCAGCAAGAAAAGGCAGTGAGGAGCCAGCGAGATTGAACCAGAACAAACAATACTGGATTCATCCAGATAGAACAAATCACAACATACCCAATCACACCATACCAATAAAAAACCTGCAAAACCCAGAGAAGCCGCAACCCAATACCTCCCCCCTCCAAAGTGATGCAAATCTGACTAGAGACCCGCACTTGATCGCGCCACATGAGCTAAGAAACCCAGGTTGCCCAACGAAGCCAGAGAGCGCACACCGAACCTCCAAGAAACCCTGGCACCCGACGAAGCCGGACGAAACAACCAAGTCACGAAGCCGATCACACACCGAACCTCGTCGTCGACGGAGAGGGACAAGCCGTGACACCAACGCACCGCCGTCGCGCCAGACAAGATCCAAGCGGCACTTCCAAAGCCGAGGTCGTCAACACAGGGGACGAACCACGCCGGGTCGAACGCTCGAGGCGTGACGATACCCACACCGGACCGAAACCAGATGTAGAATTCACAAGCAAAGCCAGGGCGGAGGGGGGAAGAGGGGAAATCGAAACTTAGAGAAACCCTAGCCACTGCGGTTTAGGAGACACACCAGTAAGAGGCTCCCTGACTGTTGTCCTGTGATTTCAAGTCATTCTGATGTCGTTCGGTATGTATTTGACCATTAAATGTGTGTTTTGGTCGTTTATGGCACTAGAAGTACGTTTTCGGTCACCACGGTCACACAACACCTCTGATTGATGTATCGTCTGCCCGATCATTTCACAATTCACTCGTCAGTTGTTGTCACCTGATTTCATAGCATTCTGAGGTTGTTCGGCCGGTTTTGACCACCCCATACACCTTTCTCAAGCGCGCCAAACACCTAAAAAACACATATTCAGTCGTACCGCGCAAACCGCATGTCCAATTGACGTGTCGTCTATCCGTACACGTCACAAATAATAATTAGACTGTTGTCCTGTGATTTCAAGTCATTCGGAGGTTGTTTTGTATGCATTTGACCGTTAAACGTATGATTTGGTCGTTTATGGCACCAGAAGTGCGTTTTTGGTCACCACGGTCACACGACACCTCCGATGGACGTGTCATCTGCCCGATCATTTCACAATTTACTTGTAGGTTATTGTTGTATGATATATTGGTATTCTGAGGTTGTTCGACCGGTTTTGACCACCCCACACACCTTTCTCAAGCGCGCCAAACGCCTAAAAAACACATATTTTGCCGTACCGTGCAAACTGCACATTCGATTGACATGCCGTCTGCCCGTACACGTCAAAAATAATAATTATACTGTTGTCCTGTGATTTCAAGTCATTCCGAGGTCGTTCGGTATGCATTTGACCATTAAACGTGTTTTTTGGTCGTTTATGGTACCAGAAGTTTCGATCACCCCACACCTTTCTCAAATGTGCCAAACACTTAAAAAACACATATTCAGTTGTACCGTGCAAACCGCACATTCGATTAACGTGCTGTCTGCCCACCATTTCATAATTCACTCGCCGGTTGTTGTCATGTTAATATATTGAAGTGTTATATAATATGTCATAATTAACAATCGGGTAAACTTTAAAAGAATGAATTATGTAACATCCCAAGAATCTATGTTTCATGTAACGGTAAATTTTATATTTTATGTCACCCATTAATCGAACAAACTGGTTTCTTATGAAAAAGTAATAATGAAATAGAGTAAACACACAAAATGAACAAAAGACTCTTTATTCAAATGGAAACACCATAGTAACTATAATACACTGAGATCAAACGGGAAATTAAGCTAACCAAGGATACCAATTAAAAAACAAATTAAGATTACATGAAGACCACTCAAAACAACGAGAATCCCGAGAAGATGATAGAGGTCTTTAGCATCCATCAAAACAAACATAAGAATGACCGAAGCCACCGCAACCACACTAAGCACCAAAGGAATGACTTGAACCATCTTCTCCTTCTTCTTCAATCACCGTAATCTTAAGACACCCCAAGTCTTGGTTTTATAGGGCACTAATATGACTGTTAGAAATACTTATAGCCGTTGGAATTCAAATGAAGTGACCGTTGGAGTTTTTGTCTAATGATCTTTAGTGTTTAATTAAATGGATATGGTTATAATTTAAAGACAGTTTCTTGTAAATAAGAACAGAAAATTTATATTGTGTAATTTAGACATACAATTTAAAATAATTAATTTATTCTTTCTGAATTTATTAATTAATATAATATTTTTTTATAAATATACTAAAAAAAGAATATAACTAATTTATTACTTGTTCTTCAAATATGGTATATATATATATAAGCATAATCCTATTATAATTATATAAAACTAATACTATAATTTTATATATAACATTTTAAATAAATCAAATGTATTAATTCGCTTAAAAGAAATGTTATTTTTATTATAAATAGCATTCATGAATTTCAATTATAAATATTTTGTACCAATTATGACAATTATTATTAAGTTGATATATTTTCAAATTACTAATTTAATTTATAACAATTTAATTATATAATATGACATATATATATATATAATTATTTTATAGATAAACTTGAAAATTGAATAAATATGTTTTCATAATTAGAATTTTATTTGATTACAAATGTATATGTATATGTTTATATATATATTGTGTTATAAAATTTAATAATATGATATATAAAATAGATAAATTATTTTAATAATTAATAATACTTTTAAATAATATGTAAACGTTTTATAAATAATAATAAATACATTTTATTTGTTTCAAATTAGTTTAACTATAATTTGTTTATAAAAATTATATTATATATAAATGAGTTTAATAATTAAAGTAACAAAACTTTACTTTTTAATGTATTGATATTTTATTATAACTTTGACGTATTAATAGGATAAAATAATGAGTAACATGAAATAATAGAATAAAGATAAAGCATAGATAATATTAACAATATTATATTAATGGTTTGATTGAAGAACAAAAAAAATGGGAATCCCGTTAGGTTAGGCGTGGCGGACAAAAAAAAACAAAAGAAAATAAAAAAAGGGAGAAATCCCGTAAAGGGATACAGATGTCGTGTCGCACATGAAGATGGCTTCATGCAGGTCCGGCGTCGGGATCTCGAGCAGGTCGGCCTTGGTTTGTGAGGCGCTGCGCGAGCTCCGGTCGAAGCCGAGGAAGCCGTGACGCCATGGGGGTTCGAGCAGGGAAAGGTGCGAGCCGCTGAGAGCTTTCCGAGCAGTGACCGTGCGTCGTGGGCCGAGGTCGTGTCGCCGGGGGAGAGTTGCGGCAAGGGAATGATGTCCGCGCGGTGAGGCGAAGCCGGAGCCATGGGCTTTCGAGGGTTCGAGCTGCGGTTAGGGTTTCATGTGCGCCGAGGAGGGTGATCAATGCCAGTGTTTACGGTCTTCAGTCTACGTGAGGTAGGAGCGTTGTCTTCATCCTATTCTCAATTACCAGGTCTAGGTAGGTTTTGTTTTGTAGTTTTTAATTTTTGGTGTATCCGAATCTTGATGAGATCCGGTTATCAGTGGCTTTTGTGTCAATTTTATTTATGTCGCGTTTTGTCTCTACCCAAACTCAGAGGTTTGTTTGCACCTCCGTAAGTCAAGCAGTAGGTTCCTCTGGTGTTGGAGCCGAGACCTGTGGATCCTTTAAACTCCTCTCCCATGCAAGATGAATCCCACAGGTTCACCCTCACATCCCTCTCTGTTTTCCTTCGAGCACCCAACCTCTAGCGGACCTTCTCAAAGATCTCTGAGTTTTTAGTGTCTCCCCACCACTTCCTCCTCCTCCTCAAGCGAATATAAGGGACCATTTACCTATTTTGTTATGCAAACCGATTCATACATGCTCTGTGTATAATCGGGTAAATTGTATTTGTGTATTTATATATATATACATCATCTTCTTCTCTGTTATGGTTTCAAAATGGGTCATTGAAATGTTGATAAGGTTCGCACGAGGTATAATCTATGTAAGGGATTACCTTGCTATGTTTATTAAAGCAAACACTTTTTATATAGTTATAGGTATACGAGTTATATACACACATATTTTTATATGTTAGTTTTCAGTTCTGGATCTACCTATGCTCCTTCTAAAAACTGGATGTTTGGGTTTGTTAAGTTATTTTTTTAAGAAAGATTATTTCCACTAGGTTTTATTTTACTGAACCTATATATATATATATATTCTGTATATACAGTTTTGTATATGTATATATATAAAAAACTCTTAATTGTTTTAAGGTTTTCAAAAATGGGTTATTGATGTGTTACTAAGGATCGTACAAGTATAATATATAAAAGGGTTTACCTTGTATGGTTTTCATTAAGAAAAACCTATTATATACATATTTGTATAATCAGGTATATAAGTATATATATGTAACCCAAATCCAATCTGTTTTTAAGGTTTCCGAAATGATTATGTATGTTAAATATTTATAAAGGATGTTATGAATATGTTTTTATCATGTCAAACCCCTTTTATTCACTTTGTATATATAATAATATACTTATATACCTATATGCAAACCAATACAAATCAAATTATGATTTTTAAGTGATGAATACCCGTCTTTAAATAATGTTTTATATGCGAACTAAGTTTTGGGTTAAATGGAATTATGTTTCTAAAAACTATATATATATATATATATATATATTTATATATATATATATATATAAAATCCGTTTTATAATTTCTAAAAGATGATTTCTAAGCCTTAAAATAATGTTTTAGATGCGAAATGTCATTTGCGTACAATTGTATTATACTTGGTATGCAAAACCCTAATTTTTATACATGTAAATACAGCTGGTAGTATATGCTATAAACCTAACATGTTTTGGTTTACAATCAAGTAGAGTTAATAAATAAAAATGTTTTGGTAACATTTATTACACGCATGAAGTAATTAAACCGTATTTAGTTATGAAGATTTAAATACATAAACCTTGTGTATACACGGTATTATTTCTATATAGCTTCCAAAACCCTAATTTCCAGTATTAAATATTAGAATTAGTTAATGGTTTGATGCAATTAATGTTTGAAGGGTTGCTAGTAAATGTTAATATGGTGTTCGCTAAACTAATATGCACTTATGTGTATGGGTATACAATAATACGTTTAACATGTCAGGTTTATTTTAATTAAAGCAGATTTAATAATATTATCCACGTATTAATTAAAAGACTATATTTTGACTTAACCCAAAATATATTAGAGAATAAATGGATTTTTAAAATCATGTTATGTTATATATCATGTTGTGCTCATATATAGTCTTATAACTTAATGACCCCCCTGCATATATGGTCATTAGTTAATCAAGTTGTGATTTAGTCTAATTGCATGCTCACTAGAACTTTTATCAGCATGCGCGTAATTAAATGTGCATGAAATAGGGACTTTAAACTAAGAAGTTATCATTTCATATGGAAAACCCCATTCATTCATCATTTTATGTACTTTTATTATTATTACATGTGCAAAAGATATTTTACTTATCCATGCTTGCCTTGGGAAATAGTTATCATCAAACTTTATGTGTTCATTGACATATCATGTATATCTATCGTAAATGTACAATAGTTTCATGATCCATTTTATTTATTGTTGTATTCAATAATGCATGCATATGAAAAATAATGAGAAATGAAATTAAATTACCCAAAGTAGTATGAGACACCTTGGGTAATATCTAATAAAATTAAATTAAATAAATCAAAGTGGTATGTGCACTTTGATTAATGAAGTACGAGGAATGCATTGGACTTATTATGTGACGGGTGTGACCCGCTATAGCCTCTCGATGCATTAGTAGGTCTAATGAGACAACTAGAAGCGGAATTGGCCGATGCCTTTCCCATTTTATGAGTTATGGATTTTGGCCGAGGCCTTATTCACTAGACGTCTTGGCTGAGGCCTTGACACAGTCCGACATATGCATTTTTCTCGTTATGACTATGTAATTTAATTAACCAGAAAATATTCAATTAGGAGAATATTGATTAAAGAAATTATGGATTATGGCCGATGCCTTAATCAATAGATGTCTTGGCCGAGACCTCGACAACATGATTACAGAATGTTCTGCATTATAATCCCACATTATGTGTATGTTAATTACCTATGAGTATGAGATTTAAGTACACAGGGCAAACAATGAGATTGTGGTGATGCATGATCAGTTTCCTTTTCAAATTTTTAATGCAAATGTTAGCATTACATTAATCATGTTGTATTGTTCACTTTTATAAGTTGTAGTGGAATTGTTTATGCGCAACTCTGATAATGTTCATAGTTAGTAGTACTTGCATACCTTGCATGCTATGCCTACTTTACTTGTTAGTATTTATGCATTTTATGAAATGCTTTAATTGTTTTATAGCGACCTTTGAAATGGTCATGATGTTTTCTTCAAAGGAATAATTGTTGGGCAAAAATCCCTCAAGACATCATTGAAGTTTTTTTGAGGTGATTGTGTTTGTTGACAAAGTGAACATCTGTGTTGTGATTGTTGACAATGCAAACCATGACATGCAAATTTGTTGACAAATGAGATTTCTTGGTGGCTTGTCGAGTTCAAGAGTTGTGGTTAACGATCAATGTTTGATTCAAGAACTTTGACAAATGAATGGATGATCTGGAGGCGGCATAAAAAGAAAAGATACAAGGTGGCGCCGTTTTCCAGTGTTTGCCAAATATTTGGGCCTGAAAATCGACAAATGAAGAAAAGTGGTTTTTGGCAAAGGTACTTGCGCACCGTGTACTTGAAGGCTTGGAAACTTGCGTGCCATATGTTTTTCAAGATCAGATCATCAAAATATGGCAAAGGGATGAGGTTCGCGCAAGTTTTGGTGAGGTCGCGCAGGTGACTTGTGCGCCGAGAAAGATACTTGTGCGCCGATGCCTTGGAAGCTTGAGAACTTGCGCGCCTATGGTTTTTCAAGATTAAAAGATCAAAATATGGCAAAGTAAAGAGGTTCACGCAAGTTTGGATTTAGGTCGCGCAAGTGACTTGCAGGAGATTAGACCTGCGCGCCGAGACTTGCGCGCCGAAGGGAGAGTTGCGCGCCGTCACGCTGGGTTGACCAAATGCCTATAAATACTGGACCACCCCTCTTCATTCTTCACCGGAGTTCAACACTTTGAGAAATCAGAGCTCCCGTCGCGCAAGTGTGGTGGTCGCGCAAGTGGTTTGTGTGTCGCGCAAGTGAAGTTGCGCGCCAGTGTGAGAAGTTGCGCGCCGATTGGCAGTTGCGCGCCAATATTGGTTTGGGCGTAAAAGAAAGAGAGTCGCGCAAGTTTGGAGTTGGGGAAGCTTGTGTCGCGCAAGTGTCTGAGGTGGACTTGCGCGCCCGTTGTGACTTGCGCGCCGATACTTGCACACCGAGTTAGGCTTGCGCACCAAGTAAGGATTATTTCCAGCAGTGATTTTTGGGCTGTGTGGAAGCTGGAAGTTTGCCTGATACCTTCGGTGCAAAGAGATATTCATCTACGGGTGAAAGTTGTACTTCAACAGAGCATCTATATACAGAGGAAGATGCATTCTTTCATGCAAATGAAGAGACCTACAGGTTTATAAACTGTGAGTTGATTCCTTCCAAGAACAGTGAGCAAAGGAAGAGAAAGAAGGTGATCATCTCCACCGGCAGTGAGCCAGAGAGAGAGAAACAAGGAGTGACCCTTGGGAAAGCAGTGAGCTGACCCTAAACTTGTAATGGCAGTGAGCCTGAGCTTAGGAGTGATCTAGCCCGAACCTTGTAATCCACAGCTAGTGAAGATTAGTGGGATTAGGTATGACTGACAACTTGTCGGCGTATACTCCTTGGACGTAGCCCTTTGCGGTGAACCAAGTAAAATTGACGTGTCCTGTGCATACTTTACTTTCTATTTACTTTGTGCAACAGGAAAGAGAGAGAAGAGTGTTTTGCTTAACAGCGAAACAAGATCAGAACAGGCGTTAATTTTAAATTAGTCATACCCTGATTCACCCCCCCTCTCAGGGTATTCAGTCTTGTGGACCTAACAATTGGTATCAGAGGGAAATGTTGATATTAGGTCTTCTCTCAATGGAGGTCACTAATCATAAAGGGATTCCGATCTTCGATGGATGTAATTTTCAGATATGGAAGAATCGAATGCAACACTATTTCTGATCCTTGGGAATGGATGTGTTTTCAGCAGCTATGCATGGTATCACAACTGATATTAATAGTGGTGCATTATCAGAAGCTGAACATAGAGAGTTGGATGCTGATTCCGAAGCAATAAATGCCTTAGGGGGAGCCATTTACAATCCCATCTACATGAAGGTGATGTCATGCAAAACGTCACATGCCATGTGGGAAAAGCTTTTGAATATATATGAAGGGGATACAAAGGTCAGAGAGGCAAAGCTGCAGGTGTTGTGGAATAAATATGAAGATCTGAAAATGAACCCGAATGAGTCTGTTGACGCATTCTTTGATAGGGTAAACATTGTTTTGAAGATATGCGAGGTCTTGGAGAAGTCATTGAATACATAAAGATCGTAAAGCGCATCTTGAGGAAACTTCCACCTCGGTTCAATCCGAAAGTTTCAGTACTAGAAGATAAAGATTCAAAAGAGATGACACTGGACAATTTGCATAGTACCTTGGTTGCATATGAAATGAAGAACGATGATAATGATGTTGTGGAAAAGGGGAAGTCCAAAGAGGTGACATTTAAGGCCATGAAGAAGTTTACCATTGAAGATTCTCAGGAAGAAGAAGAGACAGATGAGGTAATGTCATTCCTCTCCTCAAATCTTCAAAGAGGAAAAGGAAAGTTCAAAGGGAAGCTTCCACTTGCTTGCTTTAGATGTGGAAAAGTTGGTCATCTTGCTGCAAGGTGCCCCAAAAAGTTTCAAGAAGAAAACGATGAAGATGAAGTTGAAATTCCCAAGAAAAAATCTTCAGCCTATGTGAAAGGGAAGAAGCAGTTCAAGAGAAATTTCTTTAAGAAGAAGAATCTTCTTTCACAAGAAATAGACAGTTCAGATGATTCTGAGGGTGAAGAAATTGAAGAGATAGAAAACTGCAAAGATCATGAACAAAATGCAATGGTGGCTGTTGTCAGTAGTGCTCAAGAAAAGAAAAAAATCGAAACTGATGAGGAAGAAGAAGAAATTGAAGGGAGAGTTGACATGGAAGCTGAATTAGAAGCAGCTCTTGAAGAGATAGATGTTTGGAGAACAAAAACAAAGAAAGCCAACAAGGTGGTACATGATGCCAAACTCTACATGCAACAGCAAGAAGAAGAGAAGTCTGAGCTAGTGAAAGAAATTGAAAATCTTAAGTCTTCCAGGCCAGAGCGCACAGAAAAGGTAGATGAACATAAACTCAAGATTGAAGAACAGAAAAGTGAAAGATCACGTCAAGCGTATCGAAGAGCTTGAAGAGGAAGTTGTCGGTCTACGGAGAAAAGTTAAAGACCAGGAAAAACCTTTAAATCCCAACACATTCTTGGGAAAGTAGGTTGTTACGAAGATTGAAAAGAAGAAAGAAGGGCCTAATAGTTCAGTAGGAAAGAAGCAGCAATTGAGCTCAGAAGTTAAGGCTGATTCATGGCTTAATCAAAAACAAAAATCTGTGGCAGTTGAAGTCAGACTGCAAGAACCCGTCCTGAGATTGAAGGTGGATTTGGGCACAAAGCAGAATTAGAATATTCAGAGATCCCAAGGGGAAACCCGTAGTGCTGAAGTAACACGAAGGAATGCACCTTATATCAGGTGTTATTGTTGTGGAAAGATGAGACATTCACAGTATGTGTGTTCCATAGCCAAAAGATATCGAAGGGAACAAGAACAGAGATGGAATCCAAACAGCGAACGGTTTTCCAGAACATATTTCGAAGGACACTATTATTGGTGCGGAGGATTTGGACACATGGCTAGGTACTGCACTTCGACCATTCAGAGAAATGTGCCAAAGCAGAATCAAAATGATAACAAGCAGCAAATCGATAAATCGACAAGTGAGTTAAAAGTTCAGAACAGATTTGCAGCTCTGCAAGATGAAGCTGGTCCATCGTACTCTGAGAATGTTAATGAGTCTCAATCTATACAGAGTATGGAGACAAAAATATGGACCAAGAAGAAGAGAGCAGAGAAGGCAGTAGTTTCTGAAATTGCCCTTAAAGCATCATATCGTTCTGGTGTGTGGATTCTTGATAGTGGTTGTACGTCTCACATGACAGGCAACAAGGATCTGGTTACAGGCATAAAATATGACAAAGAATGAGTTTTCAAGTTTGGAAATGATGAAGGCCTAAAGATAATTGGATCAGGAAAGGCTAGGTTTGGGGGAAAAGAAATCAGACGTGCTGATGTCTTGGTTGGAGAAGGTCTCAGTCACAATTTGCTCAGTGTCAGTCAATTGTGTGACTCAGAACATTCTATACGGTTCACCAAGAAGACCTGTACTATCACGGGAAAAGATGGGGCAGTTGTTCTTCAGGGAAAAAGGACAAAGGGATTCTCTACCTTGTAAGTGGAGAAGAAGATATGTGCCTCTTATCTAGAGTGGAAGAAAACCAGTTGTGGCATAAGCGACTTAATCATCTATGTCAACCATCTATGGAAAATCTGGTAAAGTGTGATGCTGCTAGAGACCTTCCCAAACTATCACATGATCGCACTCATACGTGTGATGCTTGCCAACAAGGGAAGATCATCAGAAAGACATACAGGCCAAAGGAACAGAAATCAACTAGAGTGCTTGAATTGGTGCATGCTGATGTATGTGGACCTATCTCACCACGAGCTATAAATGGGCAAAGGTACTATGTTCTTTTCATTGATGATTATAACAGAATGACTTGGGTATTTGTTATTACCCATAAGACAGAGGTGTTTAGTTGCATAAAGCAGTATAGGAGGGAATCAGAAAAGATGCTTGGGCAGAGAATTCAGAAGTTCCGTACTGATAACGGTACAGAATTCACAAACACTCAAGTTGAGAACTATCTCGAGAAACACGAGATAAGGCATCAAGTTTCATCAGTGAGAACTCCCCAACAGAATGGAGTGGTTGAAAGGAGAAATCAGATCATCAACAACATGGCCAGAACAATGCTTATTGATAAGGAACTACTAGAGAAATTTTGGAAGGAAGCCGTTTTGACATCGGTCTATGTTTCAAACAGGTCTCTGTTGTGTCCGAAGCAAGGAAAGACTCCGTATGAACTGTGGTACGGAAAGAAGCCAACGTTGAAATACTTTCAAATATTTGGAAGTAAGTGTTTCATTCTCAACAAAGAAAATCATAGGAAGTTTGAGGCACGAGGAGATGCGGGGATATTCCTTGGCTACTCAGGGAAAAGCAAAGCATATAAATGCTTCAACAAGAGGCTGGGAAATTTTTTTGAGAGCAATGATGTCACTATAGTCGAAAATGAACAGAATACTCAGCGACCTAGTGAACAGTTTCTGGATTAAAGTGTTGATGAGGTAAGCAACACAGGGGGAGCAGAAGTGGCAGAGGCTGACTCAGAAGAAGATACTGATGATGAACAAGAAAGTGTCAAGTCTGTGTCTGTAAGGAAGCCAAAGTGTCGAGCTGAAATTGATAGGCAGAATATCATTGGTGATCCGACAACTCCAGTTTAGACTCGAAGAATAAAGTCATTACAGCAAACATCGTTTTTATCTCAGGTAGAGCTGAAATGTTTTTCCGATGAAGCTGAAGATGAAAACTGGGTTCAGGCTATGAATGAAGAGCTAGATCAGATTGAGAAGAATCAAACATGGGAGATTGTTTCGAGGCCAGCAGATAAGAATGCCATCGGGACTAAATGGGTCTATTGCAACAAGATGATTGAAGATGAAAATGTGATTCGAAACAAAGAACGACTAGTGTGCAAGGGATACTCCCAGATAGAGGGAATAGATGTAGATGAGACATTTGCACCGGTTGCAAGGCTAGAGACAATCATATTATTTTTGGCCTTAGCAGTGCAAAAGAAGTTCAAAGTGTTTCAGATGGATGTCAAATCCGCATTCTTGAACGGTGTTCTGGAAGAGGAGGTGTATATTGAACAGTCAGATGGTTTTCTCATTCATGAGGATGAGAACAAAGTTTGCAGGCTGAAGAAGACATTATATGAGCTGAAACAAGCACCGAGAGCATGGTACTCAAGGCTCGATCAGTACTTGAAGAAACTTGGTTTCTAGCATGGGGGAGTTGATTACAATCTTTATTTCAGCAATGAAAGTAATCAAAGGATGATAGTGTTGGTTTATGTTGATGACATAATATTTGGCGGATCAGATGAAGCTCAGTGCAGACAGTTTTCCGAATTCATGAAAAATGAGTTTGAAATGTCAATGATTGGAGAGCTAATGTTTTTCCTTGGTCTACAGGTGACACAAGGAAGGAATGAAACATTTTTTTCTCAATCTAAATATGCCAAGGAGGTCCTGAGAAGGTTTGGAATGGAAAATTCCAAGAAGATGAAGACTCCGGTTGCTAACCGGATGAAATTATCAAAAGATGAGGATGATAAGGCAGTTAATATCACAGAATACAGACAAATCATTGGAAGTCTGTTGTACTTAACCGCAACAAGGCCTGATATTGTTTTCGCCACATGCCAAGCAGCGAGATATCAAAGTAATCCCAAGGAAAGCCACATGCTTGCAGTGAAAAGAATACTTCGGTATATCCAGGGCACAATGGATTTCGGCTTGACATATACTGACAAATCTCAGACAGAGTTATTGGGATATACTGATGCAGACTGGGCCGGTTCAGCAGATGATAGAAAATCAACGTCAGGTGGTGCATTCTATCTTGGTGGATTGTGTATTTCTTGGCTAAGCAAGAAGCAAGATTGCATTTCGTTGAGCACCGCAGAAGCTGAGTATATTGCGGCCACTCAAGCATGCACACAGTTATTGTGGATGAAGCAGCAGCTTGAAGATATGGGAGTTGAAGTGAAGTCTCCGATCGGAATCCAGTGCGACAACTCAAGTGTTATAAATCTTAGAAAAAATCCCGTCCATCATTCAAGGACAAAGCACATTGAGATTAAGTATCATTTCATCAAGGAGAAGGTGGAACAAGGACTTGTGAAGTTGGAGTATGTGCCTACAGAGCTACAGGTTGCATACATTCTGACAAAGACCTTACCCAAGGAAGCTTTTGAGAGGCATCGACTGGCTCTGGGAGTTCAGTCGATTCCCCGCACTTGAAATAGTGTGGATGTGGAACCACCCCCCTCTCCCCGAGGTATGATGTGTTTTTCCCTAATGTGATGATATGTGTTCTCTACTATGTTACAGATTACAAAGGAGTGTCCTTTGGGTTCATTGACAAAGGGGGAGAAAATAGTGATTGTTCAAGGGGGAGACAATATGGAGATTTGATAAATCGTGAATGATATGGGGAGAAGCTAACAAGTGGAGCATCCAGATAGGGGGAGTTGAAGCTAGTTGAACGTGCTTAGCCAGAGCTTAGCTTGGACAACACAGGAAATAGGGCTAAAGAGGTGTTGAAGCTGTGAGAATAAAGGCGGAGTGTATTAAATCTGACGATGCTAGAAGTGATCGATCAAAGAATAGATATCACGACAGCTGATAATGGTGATAAAAGCAGAAGAGTGGTGTTGGAGAGTGATAAGAATATTTCCAAACCAAGCATTGGTCTTCCAACACGTCCTTCAACAATTGGTATCAGTTTAGGACAAATTGGTATCATTTTGGTGTCAACAGTGGGAAGTCAGAGATGAAGTGATTCATTGATGAACTTTTCATTTACTCTTGTTTCTCACGCCGAGCATTGCTCATGTGGGCTTAGGGTATGTGTTGAGTAAATCCTTGATTGCTATCAGAATCGCAAAAAGGAGAATGGTGGCTGAAGAATTAATGATGCATATTTTTATGGAAGAGTTGTCAACAAACCCAAAAGGGGAGATTGTTGGGCAAAAATCCCTCAAGGCATCATTGGAGTTTTTTTGAGGTGATTGTGTTTGTTGACAAAGTGAACATCTGTGTTGTGATTGTTGACAATGCAAACCATGACATACAAATTTGTTGACAATGGGGATTTCTTGGTGGCTTGTCGAGTTCAAGAGCTGTGGTTAACGATCAATGTTTGATTCAAGAACTTCGACAAATGAATGGATGATCTGGAGGTGGCATAAAAAGAACAGATACAAGGTGGCGCCGTTTTCCAGTATTTGCCAAATTTTTGGGTCTGAAAATCGACAAATGAAGAAAAGTGGTTTTTGGCAAAGGTACTTGCGCACCGTGTACTTGAAGGCTTGGAAACTTGCATGCCATATGTTTTTCAAGATCAGATCATCAAAATATGGAAAAGGGATAAGGTTCGCACAAGTTTTGGTGAGATCGCGCAGGTGACTTGCGCGCCGATAAAGATACTTGCACGCCGATGCCTTGGAAGCTTGAGAACTTGCGCGCCTATGGTTTTTCAAGATTAAAAGATCAAAATATGGCAAAGTAAAGAGGTTCGCGCAAGTTTGGATTTAGGTCGCGCAAGTGACTTGCAGGAGATGAGACCTGCGCGCCGAGACTTGCGCGCCGAAGGGAGAGTTGCGCGCCGTCGCGCAGGGTTGACCAAATGCCTATAAATACCGGACCACCCCTCTTCATTCTTCACCGGAGTTCAACACTTTGAGAAATCAGAGCTCCCGTCGCGCATGTGTGGTGGTCGCGCAAGTGGTGTGTGGGTCGCGCAAGTGAAGTTGCGCGCCAGTGTGAGAAGTTGCGCGCTAGTGTGAGAAGTTGCGCGCCGGTTGGCAGTTGCGTGCCAATATTGGTTTGGGCGTAAAAGGAAGAGAGTCGCGCAAGTTTGGAGTTGAGGAAGCTTGTGTCGCGCAAGTGTCTGAGGTGGACTTGCGCGCCCACTGTGACTTGCGCGCCGATACTTGCGCGCCGAGTTAGACTTGCGCGCTAAGTAAGGATTATTTCCAGCAGTGATTTTCGGGCTGCGTGGAAGCTGGAAGTTTGCCCGATACCTTCGGTGCAAAGAGATATTCATCTACGGGTGAAAGTTGTACTTCAACAGAGCATCTACATACAGAGGAAGATGCATTCTTTCATGCAAATGAAGAGACATACAAGTCTATAAACTGTGAGTGGATTCCTTCCAAGAGCAGTGAGTAAAGGAAGAGAAAGAAGGTGATCTTCTCCACCGACAGTGAGCCAGAGAGAGAGAAACAGGGAGTGACCCTTGAGAAAGCAGTGAGCTGACCCTAAACTTGTAAAGGCAGTGAGCCTGGGCTTAGGAGTGATCTAGCCCGAACCTTGTAATCCACAGCTAGTGAAGATTAGTGGAATTAGGTACGACCGACAACTTGTCGGCGTATGCTCCTTGGACGTAGCCCTTTGCGGTGAACCAAGTAAAATTGATGTGTCCTGTGCATACTTTACTTTTTATTTACTTTGTGCAACAGGAAAGAGAGAGAAGAGTGTTTTTCTTAATAGCGAAACAAGATCAGAACGGGCGTTAATTTTAAATTAGTCATACCCTGATTCACCCCCCCTCTCAGGGTATTCAGCCTTGTGGACCTAACAATAATTTTGATATTTGTGAAAGTATTTTCAAAGGAAGTTTTCAAAAGCTGTATTAAGTATTTTCAAACCCCTTACTGAGTATTTCAATGCTCACCCTACGTTTTTGATTAAAAAATTTCAGGTTACAGTTTTTAACAGATGGAACATTTCAGAATGCAGCTGGTTTTCCCAGCACCTGAACCTCACGAGCCTCTGTAATTTTGGGACATGATGTATTATTTGTAAATGTTTGTAATGAATTTTTAGTACATCATGTCTCATGGGCACCGACTCTGGGCATTCGGAGGCCGGATCCTTACAGTTGGTATCAAAGGATATGTTCAGATAACTCTGGAAAACCAGGTAGTATAAATATATGACTGAGCATTACTAAGTAATTATATTGTAATTTTCAGATGACAGATGAAAGATCACTAACAAGTCTTTTGTCCCTTCCCACTGAAATCCTCGAGACTATAATCGTTAAGTCGTGTATGGAAGACTATGAACCCTTTGGAAACCTCCGACTATCCTGCAAGCTTCTTTACCAAGTGTCGAACAACTCAAATATCCTTCGACTCTTCCGAGGATTGAGTCATGTTTACTATCGTATAATTTATGCACAACTTGCGTACACTAGGCGTCGGGGGAAATATTATTAAGGTCTTTTCCTATGTTTTACCCTATCTGCAAACTATGTGGCTTTAAGGGTTTTCCAGGAAGCTGGAGAGGAGAGCAATCTCTGTGCAGCCTATCTTTTTCAAGTCTTGAGTTTCAGTCTGTACGAGAGACTTTTTTTCATCAAACCCCTCGACATTAAGGTAGTATTGTGAATCTGTAGGGACCAAGTCCATCTTGATATCATGGAGATTTTCACTACTCATGCCTCTATCTGGAAGCCCAAATGTTCTATGCGGGAGTTTAACCCCACTTGCCCGAGGTGTATCTGGGCAAGAGAGATCGAGGAACTGAGAACCACCCTGGGAATATAGTTGAGGAAATCAGCGAACTGGTTACGGATGTGGGCTTCGTACAGGTACAACCTAGTTGTTTTATGTTCTTTTTTTGTGTGGCTAAATCCTAGAGTGTTTGAGTAAGGACATCACTAAGGATGTCAGGGAGGCTGTGTCAGCGAGTCAGTAGGAGTTCTTGTGGTAGAATCAGGAACTGATGTATAAAATTATGTGTTATTGAAATATTATCTGTTTTCCTTTCCTGTCTCTACTTTATCTGAACTGTTAAGTGAATTCTCATGAATGTATTTTCAGATGGATGGACAAACAAATATCTCATCCCTACCCGATGAAATTTTGGAGGAAATCTTAATCAAGACGTGCACTGTGGACTATCCTTCTTTCCTCCATCTGCGAGGATCATGTCAACGTATGTTTGAATTGTCCAACAGCCATGAAATTCTCCATTCCTGTCAAGGGGTCGACCATGTTTTCCACCTCATCGCCAATACCCAAGTCCCTTATTATAGGCAGAGGGGGAGATACTTCGAAGGTCTTTTTCGATGTTTCACTCTAGCACAAAATTATTCTGCCAGAGCATGTTTTCTAGTAGCTGCCCAAGATGGGAACCGCAGAGCAGCCTTCATGTTCCAGATTCTAAACCTCAGTCTTTTTTAATTGCATGGTTTCAATGGAATATCTTGAGCGTGATGTAGTTCGGTGGAGTACCAAAGAATATGTCCATTCGGACATCCCCGACTTTATTACCGCACGAGCATCCCTATGGAAGCCTGTGTGTAGAATGCATGAGCAAGAGTTCAGAACATACTGCTCAAGGTGTATCTGGGCCAGTGAAACAGAGGAACTGAGTACTAACCTGGGTATTCCGTTGACCGATCCAAATATCCCATTTTGGTGATGATGATCGACCGAGGGTTTTTCTTTTTATGAATAGAATTGTGAGGATGTAATTATTTGAAGGGGAGAATAATGTAACATCTCAAGAATCTGTGTTTCATGTAATGGTATTTTTTATATTTTATGTCACCCATTAATCAAACAAACTGGTTTCTTATGAAAAAGTAATAATGAAATAGAGTAAACACACAAAATGAACGAAAGACTCTTTATTCAAATGGAAACACCATAGTAACTACAATACACTGAGATCAAACGGGAGATTAATCTAACCAAAGATACCAATTAAAAATCCTAATAAGATTACCAAAAAACCACTCAAAACAACGAGAACCTTGAGAAGACGATAGAGGTCTTTAACATCCATCAAAACAAACATAAGAATGGATGAAGCCACCGCAGCCGCACTAAGCACCAACGGAATGACTTGAACCATCTTCTCCTTCTTCTTCAATCACCGTAATCTTAAGACACCCCAAGTCTTGGTTTTATAGTGCACTAATATGACCGTTAGAAATACTTATAGCCATTGGAATTCAAATGAAGTGACCGTTGGAGTTTTTGTCTAATGATCTTTAGTATTTAATTAAATTGATATGGTTATAATTTAAAGACAGTTTCTTGTAAATAAGAACAGAAAATTTATATTGTGTAATTTAGACATACAGTTTAAAACAATTAATTTATTCTTTCTAAATTTATTAATTAATAGAATATTTTTTTTATTAATATACTAAAAAAACGAATATAACTAATTTATTACTTGTTCTTCAAATATGGTATATATATATATATATATATATAAGAATAAGCCTATTATAATTATATAAAACTAATACTATAATTTTATATATAACGTTTTAAATAAATCAAATGTATTAATTCGCTTAAAAGAAATGTTATTTTTATTATAAATAGCATTCATGAATTTCAATTATAAATATTTTGTACCAATTATGACAATTATTATTAAGTTGATATATTTTCAAATTACTAATTTAATTTATAACAATTTAATTATATAATATGACATATATATATATAATTATTTTATAGATAAACCTGAAAATTGAATAAATATGTTTTCATAATTAGAATTTTATTTGTCACGAACCAGCCCGGATACCCTGGTAAACCGATAACCGAGCCGGTCCTGACATAGCCCGAAGGGTGTTCCCGATCCCCACGGGTCGGCGACTAGCACCTGACATCATACAACATACAAGTGGGAACGATTTTTTGCCACAAGAATGCGGAAGCAAGAGAAACAAGACAGTATGCATAATAAAAGAAACTCCACTGGGAGTGATGTACCAGAATACAAAGAGGCATAAAATGCCAAAGTACAACAACCCAAGTACTAAAGATGGGAAAAACAACCCAAATGTCCCTAAGGACACAACTCACCAAGACCAAAGATCAACAGCTGGATCCACCTCCAAGAGGTCCCTTCCTTTTGCTTGATCCTGGAAGAAGAAAGTCTACAAACACCCGAAGGCAAAAGTAGGGTGTGAGCCTAAGCCCAGTAGGGTATCACCAAAGATTCCATAACAGATGCCAAATATAGATTATCGAAGTAAAAACTTTCAATTTTCAAATAAATAGGTTTGACAATTCAAAAGCATATTTTAACAAATCATGCTATACATTTTCAAATGATGGAAAATTCATCAAACAAGACTTTACAATGATGGAATATTTCTAAAACAATGGCTTAAGTAAAACATTTATATAAAACAGTTTATATAAATTTTGCAGCCATGTAAGCAATTCAAAAGCATTGACATATATTTATATCTCAAATATAAACAACCAAGCGAGCAACATGGTCATCTGCCAAAAGGTACGATAGTATTAACCAGTTATAGGATTCCGCACTCTCTATGTGAACTCAGCAAAATGTGTATACACACGCCCCTATGACACTGGCCAAAGGAGACTCGTCACCAACCCGTCGGGGATGTGACCCGCTGCATGTATGTTATAGAACGTTGTCATAGCGTAGAGTATATCCAAATAATCACTAACTACCTAAGGCTTGCATGCACTCTTACATGATGGACGAACTATTTTAAGAATGCTTAAAATACGATCAATCTCATTCTTCAATTTCAAAAGTGCCAATTTCATTCCATTTAAAACCAAAACAGGTTTTATTCCAAACATGCCTCTTTCACAAGATAAAACCAACGAGTTTCTATCAAATCATTTTAAGCCATTTTCATAAGTTTGAAATCCATTCAAAACCAATTCCATCATTACACATTTCATTTCCACAATTAAATTCAACAATTTAATTGAAAACATTTCCATCAAATCCACAATTTAAATTAAACAACTTAAATCGACCAATTTTCCATAACCACACCCAATTCAATGGAATTGGGGTTTTTTTCCAAATTTTCATGCCAAAACCATTTAAAATATCTCAATTCAATGGAATCGAGTTTTTTATCAATTTAATTGAAATCAACTTAAGCAATTGAATTTAAATCAATAATTGAAATAAATCAAGCAATAGAAGGATAATCAATTTGGCAAGTTGGGACGGAACCACCTACCTTGAAGGTTTTGACCAAGACCACAATGGTCGAGAACGCTCAAGAAAACGGGATTGCTTCTTCAAGAACCCACCTTAGATCTCTTCTCCTAGAAAGATCAAGACCAAATCTCATCAAACTTGGTACCACACACTTAGATCTACCTATAATGGGTGTAGATCTAAGAAACCAAGAGAAGATGAGAAGTAGATCTAAGTAGATCTAAGAAACCAATCAAGAACGATGAAGAACGATCACATACCTCAAGAATCTGGCTTCGATTCACCAAGAGGAGCCTTTGAATCGCCTCCGGAACGATGGGAGAACCCTCTCTGACCTTAGGAGAAGACAAATCCCGAGTTAGGGCCGCTTAGGAGGAAAAACGAGGCACTTAGAGGCAAAACCGAGTGAGATCCACAATTTAAGGATCTCCTTTAAGTGACCGCATGGTTTGGCCGCACGGTTTGACAAACCGTGCGCTAACCGTGCGTGAGCTACTGCCTCGGCCACCCTTCTCGCACGGCTTGACCGCACGGTTCGACAAACCGTGTGCCACCCGTGCGGAAGCTTCTATCCAGGTTTCAAGGCTGGCACGGTTTGGTCGCACAATTTGTCAAACAGTGCGCAAACCATGTGCAAACCGTGCACAACACACTGGGCTTTAAATTTTTCTGAAAATTCTCCCAAACGCTTCCCAAGCCTTTACTCCAAAACGAAGGTACTTAGAAACAGAAAAAATACCTGAAAACGTAACGTGATGTTACAACCTCCCCACCATAAGATCTTTCTACCCCCAGAAAGCCTAAGAAGAAACCTCCACGTCAAAAAGATGAGGCCACTGCTCTCTCATTAGTGCCTTCCTTTCCCACGTCTCATGAAGATCGGAACCATGTTGCCAAAGCACACATACCAGAGGTATCTTTCTCCCACGAAGTACCTTGGTCTCAGAATCAACAACCCTGACTAGCCGTTCAATAATAGATAAATCTGGTTCAATCTCAAGATCACTCTACCTCACAACATGGGATGGATCAAAGATATACTTTCGCAGCTGCGATACATGGAACACGATATGTATCGACGTCAGTTGTTGTGGTAGAGCTAAATGGTAAGAAACTTTCCCCACAAGACCAATAACCTCAAAAGGTCCCACAAAACGAGGAGCAAGCTTCCCTTGCCTCCCAAGCCGTCGATGACCCAATCGGGGTGAAACTTTCAAGAACACCTGTTCACCAACTGAGAACTCTAAAGGTTTACGACGTTGATTAACATAAGACTTGTACCGACTCTGAGCTGTCAACATTCTTTGACGAATCAACTGGATCTTAGCTGTCGTCTCTTGGACCAAACTCGGTCCTACCAAGGAACTTTCACCAATCTCCAACCAACATAAAGGAGATTTACAAGGACGACCATACAATGCCTCAAAAGGAGCCATTTTGATCGCATATTGGTAACTGTTATTATAAGAGAACTCAACTAGCCCTGTATGATCATCCTAAGACCCACCAAAGTCAAGAACACAAGCGCGGAGCATATCCTCAAGGATCTGAATTTCTCTTTCTGTCTGGCCATCTGACTGTGGATGGTAGGCCGTGCTCAAACGAACCTGAGATCCCAGCGCCCCTTGAAGGCCTCTCCAAAATCGATAAGTAAATTGAGGATCCTTGTCAGAGACTATAGCAGAGGAAACTCTGTGCAAACGAACAACTTCTTTCACATAGATATTTCCCAACTCCTCAACTTTGGTTGTATCTCGAATAGGTATAAAGTGAGCCGACTTGGTCAGCCTGTCGATCACAACCCATATCGCGTTCTTCTTCCTCTGGGTTTGAGGTAACCCAACCACAAAGTCCATCAAGATTTCATCCCACTTCCATGTAGGGACTGGAAGTGGTTGAAGCAAACCCAAAGGTTTCTGGTGCCCGACTTTCACCTACTGGCATGTATAGCAATGAGATACAAACTCAACAATGTCTCGTCTCATA
Source organism: Viscum album (assembly GCA_963277665.1). Taxonomy (NCBI): domain Eukaryota; kingdom Viridiplantae; phylum Streptophyta; class Magnoliopsida; order Santalales; family Viscaceae; genus Viscum; species Viscum album. Next base: position 265,094,673 of record OY728155.1, on the reverse strand, counting down.
CCTGGCGACCAGAACTGCCGCCGCATGTCATAGAACATTTTTGTGGTTCCTGGGTGCACAGCCCACTGAGAGTTATGGAAAACCCCCACCACATCCTTCCTTGCCGATAACGGCACAACGTAACGGTTTCGATAACACATAACACCCTCTTTGGAGAATGACCACTAGGTGTCGGTCTCCCCACTATAAAGAGGGTCCCTAATGCTATGGAATTCATCATCCAGTTGCTGTTCCTGAAGAATCAATTCGAGGAGAGTAGAAGTCTACTGAACACTGGCTAAAGAAACTTCATTCCCCTTCCATTGAATTCCAATATGCAACTGAGTAAAAAGAGTCATCAAACTCCACTCTTCTGAAGATTCTTTCACAGCCTGAGTTGGAAGTTTCCTGCTTAACGCATCCCCAATAACATTCCATTTCCCCGGGGTATAGGCAATGTCAAAGTCAAAAGATTGTAGGTACTCCACCCAATGCCTTTGGCGAAGATTCAAATCTTTTTGAGAGAAGATATAACTCAAGCTCTTGTAGTCTGAATACACAGTAAACCTTTCTCCATAAATGTAATGTCTTCAACACTTAAGTACGTGCATTACAACTAAAAGTTCAAGGTCATGGGTATGATTGTAATTCTCACAAGGCTTAAGCTGATGAGACCCATAGACAACAACATGATTACCCTGCATGAGGACACATCCCAAACCTGAACCCGATGCATCACAGAAGACCACATAATCTATCCTAGCCTCAGGAAGAGTTAACACCGGCGCAGTAGTCAAAATATGCTTTAGCTCAACAAAAGAACTCTGACATTTTTCATTCCAGGAAAATTTCACTCCCTTTCGAGTCAGAGCAGTCATTGGAGAAGCTAACTTTGAGAAGTCTTTAACAAACCGGCGATAAAATCCTGCTAAGCCCAAGAAACTCTGAATCTCGAAAACATTTCGTGATTGTTCTCAAGTCATAACAGCCTTCACCTTTTTAGGATCAACTGATATCCCTTGTTCTGACACGACATGTCCCAAGAATTTCACTTCCCGAATCCAAAAATCACACTTTGAAAGCTTGGCATAAAGTCGGTGATTCCTTAGAAGACTCAGAACTGTTCTCAGATGATGCACATGATCATCCCCAGACTTGGAGTAGACAAGAATGTCATCCACAAAGACAACCACAAAAGTATCAAGATTCTCACAGAAAACCTTGTTCATCAACGCCATGAAAACTGCAGGAGCATTTGTTAGGCCGAAGGGCATAACAAGGCACTCATAATGGCCATACCTACTCCGAAAAGCGGTATTAGGAATGTCAGATTCCTTTATCCTCAACTGATGGTAACCAGATCGAAGATCAATTTCTGAAAACCACCTTGCCCCTTTCAATTGATCAAACAAATCATCAATTCGTGGTAACCGATATTTGTTCTTTATCGTAACTCGATTGAGCTTTCGATAATCAACACATAAGTGAAGAGAACCATCAACCTTCTTGGCGAAGAGAACTGGTGTTGCCCAAGGTGACACACTCGGGCGTATAAAACCTTTCTCAAGAAGATCGTCTAACTGAGACTTCAGTTCTTTTAGTTCAGTTGGAGTCATTCGGTAAGAGGGAATAGAAATCGGTTGAGTACCAGAAATTAAGTCAATAGTAAAATCAACCTCTCTTACTGGTGGAAAACCAGAGAAGTCTGAAGGAAACACGTCAGGAAACTCAGTGACGATTGGAGGTAGATCACCACACAATGAATCTCTCTCTAGATCAAAAGCAAACACTGATATAACTTCCCCCAACTCTGGGAAAAAGGGTCCAGCTCTGCTTGACCTTGGGTCCCATTCTCCTTGAAAAACGAGAGACACACCACTGGGTGTAGTAAGGTAGACCCGTCGAAGATAACAATCGATCTTGGCTTTATTGGCAATGAGCCAATCCATCCCAAAAATGACATCAAAAGATTTCATGTCGAGAACCAGAAAACTCCAAGCAAGCTCGACATCTGATAGGGAGAAGACACGAGCAGGACTACAAAGACCTTTCTCTCTCATTACATCAAGGGGTGTAGTAACATCCATCGCACACGATAAAAGTTTCATAGGTAGATTAAGCAGATTAACAATATGGGTTGAAATAAAAGAGTGAGATGCACCAGTATCAAAAAGAGTTGTCACTAAAGACGAAGCTATAGTAATGGTACCTCTCACAGTTGCAGGACCTATATCAGCTACCTCTGGCGACTCTTCCACTGCGTGAAGAAGCTTCGTTCCGGATGCCTGTGGCTGGAACCCTTTTGTACGTGAAGCATTTGATTGCCTTGCAGTTTCTGGAGGTGCTGATGATCCTGTTCCACCACGTGGAGTCGAGAAGTGATGACGGAATCTCTGTAAGTGCCCTAAACATCCGCAGGAGCTACAGTTCTTGGGTGCCTCAGTGTAAACACTCTTTGAATTCCCTGGCTTCCCACACTGATAACAAGTCAAAGAAGCCCCTCTTGGTGCTACCAGAGGTCTGGGATGACTTTGGTGTCAAGAACTACCATGAGAAAAGTCACGTTTCCAATTTCCTTTAAAGGAGCCACACTGCCACTAGGAGGAAAAACAACCTCCTTCAACCCTGACTTTCCTGCCAAGTCCATCTCAACCATTATCGCCCTATCCAGCACATCAACATAGGTGGGTAGCTTCAGTAGGAAAACCTGAGAACAGATATCTGATCGAAGTCCCAACTCGAATCATCGAGCCTTCATCCTCTCATTAGATACAATCTCAGGAGAAAAATGTACCAACTCAGAAAAAACGATTTGAGTACTCAGTCACGATTTTGTTGGCCTGCTCAAGCTTGAAAAACTCCACAGTCTTGGCCAACACCATTGATTCTGGATAGAACTGGTTAGTGAAAAGAACCCTAAAGTCTTTCCACTCCAAATCGAGTAACAAGGAAAACTCTTCTTAAAAGAAGGGATAACAAGATTTGGATTCCACTCTATCCAAACCAAAATAGGGGAAACGACTAGAACTAATCCACAAATCGCCTTTCCCTAACCACTCCTAGTGACTAAAGGTTCATTGTGGTGAGAGCTAGCCAGACACTCAATCACAACTACCTCCTAAGTCCCGACAAGAATACTCAAATGCATACTGTCATCAAGGCAAGATGTTTCAACCTCCCTCTGATACTACTTTGTCATGAACCAGCCTGGATACCCTAGTAACCCGATAACCGAGCCGACCCTGACATAGCCCGAGGGGCGTTCCCGATCCCCACGGGTTGATGACTAGCACCTGACATCGTACAACATATACGTGAGAATGATTTTTTGCCACAAGAATGCGGAGGCAAGAGAAACAAGACAATATGCATCATAAAAGAAACTCCACTGGGAGTGATGTACCAGAATACAAAGAGACATAAAATTCAAAAGTATAACAACCCAAGTACTAAAGATGGGAAAAACAGCCCAAAGGTCCCTAAGGACACAACTCACCAAGACCAAAGATCAACAGATGGATCCACCTCCAAGAGGTCCTTTCCCTTTGCTCGATCCTGGAAGAAGAAAGTTTACAAACACCCGAAGGCAAAAGTAGGGTGTGAGCCTAAGCCCAGTAGGGTATCACCAAAGATTCCATAACAGATGCCAAATATAGATTATCCAAGTAAAAACTTTCAATTTTCAAATAAAAAGGTTTGGCAATTCAAAAGCATATTTTAACAAATCATGCAATACATTTTCAAATGATGGAAAATTCATCAAGAAAGACTTTACAATGATGGAATATTTCTAAAACAATGGCTTAAGTAAAACATTTATATAAAACAGTTTATATAAATTTTGCAGGCATATAAGCCATTCAAAAGCATTGACATATATTTATATCTCAAATATAAACAACCAAGCGAGCAACATGGTCATCTGCCAAAAGGTACGATAGTATTAAACAGTTATAGGATTCCGCACTCTCTATGTGAACTCAACAAAATGTGTATACACACATCCCTATGACACTGGCCAAAGGAGACTCGTCACCAACCTGTCGGGGATGTGACCCGCTGCATGTATGTTATAGAACGTTGTCGTAGCGTAGAGTGTATCTAAATAACTCACTAACTACCTAAGGCTTGCATGTGCTCTTACATGATGTGTGAACTATTTTAAGAATGCTTAAAATACGATCAATTTCATTCTTCCATTTCAAAAGTGCCAACTTCATTCCATTTAAAACAAAAACATGTTTTATTCAAAACATGCATCTTTCATAAGATAAAACCAATGAGTTTCTATCAAATCATTTTAAGCCATTTTCATAAGTTTGAAATCCATTAAAAACCAATTCCATCATTACACATTTCATTTTCACAATCAAATTCAACAATTTAATTGAAAACATTTCCATCAAATCCACAATTTAAATTAAACAACTTAAATCGACCAATTTTCCATAACCACACCCAATTCAATGGAATTGGGTTTTTTTTCCAAATTTTCATGCCAAAACTATTTCAAATATCTCAATTAAATGGAATCGAGTTTTTTTATCAATTTAATTGAGAGCAACTTAAGCAATTGAATTTAAATCAATAATTGAAATAAATCAAGCAATAGAAGGATAATCAATTTGGCAAGTTGGGACAGAACCACCTAGCTTGAAGGTTTTGACCAAGACCACAACGGTCGAGAACGCTCAAGAAAACCAGATTGCTTCTTCAAGAACCCACCTTAGATCTCTTCTCCTAGAAAGATCAAGACCAAATCTCATCAAACTTGGTACCACACACTTAGATCTACCCATAACGGGCGTAGATCTAAGAATCCGAGAGAAGATGAGAAGTAGATCTAAGTATATCTAAGAAACCAATCAAGAATGATGAAGAACGATCACATACCTCAAGAATCCGACTTCGATTCACCAAGAGGAGCCTTTGGATCGCCTCTGGAACGATGGGAGAACCCTCTCTGACCTTAGGAGAAGACAAATCCCGAGTTGGGGCCGCTTAGGAGGAAAAACGAGGCACTTAGAGGCAAAACCGAGCGAGATCCACAATTTAAGGATCTCCTTTAAGTGACCGTACGGTTTGGCCGCACGGTTTGACAAACCGTGCACTAACCGTGCGTGAGCTACTGCCTCGGCCACCCTTCTCGCACGGCTTGGCCGCACGGTTAGACAAACCGTGCACCACCCGTGCATAAGCTTCTGTCCAGGTATCAAGGCTGGCACGGTTTGGTCGCACGGTTTGTCAAACCGTGCGCAAACCGTGCACAACACACTGGCCTTTAACTTTTCCCAAAAATTCTCCCAAACGCTTCTCAAGCCTTTACTCCAAAACGAAGGTACTTAGAAACATCAAAAATACCTGAAAACGTAACGTGACGTTACATTATTTGATTACAAATGTATATGTATATGTTTATATATATATATTATGTTATAAAATTTAATAATATGATACATAAAATACATAAAATACATAAAATACATAAACTAGATAATTTTTTTTATAATTAATAATACTTTTAAATAATATGTAAATGTTTTATAAATAATAAAAAATACATTTTATTTGTTTCAAATGAGTTTAACTATAATTTTTTTTAAAATTATATTATATATAAATGAGTTTAATAATTAAAGTAAGAAAACTTTACATTTTAAAGTATTGATATTTTATTATAACTTTGACTTATTAATAGGATAAAATAATGAGTAACATGAAATAATAGAATAAAGATAAAGCATAGATAATATTAACAATATTATATTAATGGTTTGATTGAAGAACAAAAAAAATGGGAATCCCGTTAGGTTAGGCGTGGCAGACAAAAAAAAAACACAAAAGAAAAAAAGGGAGAAATCTCGTAAAGGGATACGGGTGTCGCGTCACGCATGAAGATGGATTCATGCAGGTCCGACGTTGGGATCTCGAGCAGGTCAGCCTTTATTTGTGAGGCGCTGCGCGAGCTTCGGTCGAAGCCGAGGAAGTCGTGACGCCACGGGGGTTCGAGCAGGGAAAGGTGCGAGCCGCCAGGAGCTTGCCGAGCAGTGACCGTGCGTCGTGGGCCGAGGTCGTGTCGCCGGGGGAGAGTCGCGACAAGGGAACAGTGGCCACGTGGCGAGGCCAAGCGTCAGAGGTTGTGCGCGTCGCGAGGCGAAACCGGAGCCATGGGCTTTCGAGGGTTCGAGCTGCGGTTAGGGTTTCATGTGCGTCGAGGAGGGTGATCGATGCCAGTGTTTACGGTCTTCAGTCTACGCGAGGTAGGAGCGTTGTCTTCATCTTATTCTCAATTACCTGGTCTAGCTAGGTTCTGTTTTGTAGTTTTTAATTTTTGGTGTATCCGAATCTTGATGAGATCCGGTTATCAGTGGCTTTTGTGTCAATTTTATTTATGTCACGTTTTGTCTCTACCCAAACTCAGAGGTTTGTTTGCACCTCCGTAAGTAAAGCAGTAGGGTCCTTTGGTGTTGGAGCTGAGACCTGTGGATCCTTTAATCTCCTCTCCCATGCAAGATGAACCCCACGAGTTCACCCTCTCATCCCTCTCCGTTTTCCTTCGAGCACCCAACCTCCAGCGGACCTTCTCAAAGATCTCTGAGTTTCGAGTGTCTCCCCACTACTTCCTCCTCCTCCTCAAGCGAATGTAAGAGACCATTTACCTATTTTGTTATGCAAACCGATTTATACATGCTCTGTGTATAATCTGGTAAATTGTATTTGTGTATTTATATATATATATACATCATCTTCTTCTCTGTTATGGTTTCAAAATGGGTCATTGAAATGTTGATAAGGTTCGTACGGGGTATAATCTATGTAAGGGATTACCTTACTATGTTTATTAAAGCAAACCCTTTTTATATAGTTATAGGTATACGGGTAATATACATATATATTTTTATATGTTAGTTTTCAGTTTTGGATCTACCTATGCTCCTAAAAACTGGATGTTTGAGTTTGTTAAGTTATTTTTTTTAAGAAAGATTATTTCCATTAGGTTTTATTTTACTGAACCTATATATATATATATATATATATATATATATATTCTGCATTTACAGTTTTGTATATGTATATATATAGAAAACTCTTCATTGTTTTAAGGTTTTCAAAAATGGGTTGTTGATGTGTTACTAAGGATCGTACAAGTATAATATATAAAAGGGTTTACCTTGTATGGTTTTCATTAATCAAAACCTATTATATACATATATGTATAATCAGGTATATAAGTGTGTATATATATATATATATATGTAACCAAAATCCAATCTGTTTTAAAGGTTTCCGAAATGATTATGTATGTTAAATATTTATAAAGGATGTTATGAATATGTTTTTATCATGGCAAACCCCTTTTATTAACTTTTTATATATAATAATATACTTATATACATATATGCAAACCAATACAAATCAAATTATGATTTTCAAGTGATGAATACCCATATTTAAATAATGTTTTATGTGCAAACTAAGTTTTGAGTTAAATGGAATTATATTTCTAAAAACTATATATATGTATATATGTATATATATATATATATATATATGTCTATTTACTTATTTATGTGACACAATCCAAATCCGTTTTATAATTTCTAAAAGATGATTTCTAAGACCTAAATAATGTTTTAGATGCGAAATGTCATTTGCGTACAATTGAATTATACTTGGTATGCAAAACCCTAATTTTTATACATGTAAATACATCTGGTAGTATATGCTATAAACCTAACATGTTTTGGTTTACAATCAAGTAGAGTTAATAAATAAAAATGTTTTGGTAACATTTATTACATGTAGGAAGTAATTAAACCTTATTTGGTTATGAAGATTTAAATACATAAACCTTGTGTATACACGGTATTATTTCTATATAGCTTCCAAAACCCCAATTTTCGGTATTAAATATTAGAATTAGTTAATGGTTTGATGCAATTAATGTTTGAAGGGTTGCTAGTAAATGTTAATTTGGTGTTCGCTAAACTAATATGCACTTATGTGTATGGGTATACAATAATATGTTTAACATGTCAGGTTTATTTTAATTAAAGCAGATTTAATAATATTATCCACGTATTAATTAAAAGAATATATTTTGACTTAACCCAAAATATATTAGAGAATAAATGGATTTTTAAAATCATGTTATGTTACATATCATGTTGTGCTCATATATAGTCTTATTACTTAATGACCCCCCCTGCAGATATGGTCATTAGTTAATCAAGTTGTGATTTGGTCTAATTGCATGCTCACTAGAACTTTTATCAGCATGTGCGTAATTAAATGTGCATGAAATATGGACTTTAAACTAAGAAGTTATCATTTCATGTGGCAAACCCCATTCATTCATCATTTTATGTACTTTTATTATTATTACACGTGCAAAAGATATTTTACTTATCCATGCCTGCCTTAGGAAATGGTTATCATCAAACTTTATGTGTTTATTGACATATCATCTATATCTACCGTAAATGTACAATAGTTTCATTGTCCATTTTATTTATTGTTGTATTCAATAATGCATGCATAGGAAAAATAATGAGAAATGAAATTAAATTACCCAAAGTAGTATGGGACACCTTGGGTAATATCTAATAAAATTAAATTAAATAAATCAAAGCAGTATGTGCACTTTGATTTATGAAGTATGAGGAATGCATTGGAATTATTATGTGACAGGTTGAGCCTGCTATAGCCCCTCGATGCATCGGTAGGTCTCATGGGAAAACTAGAAGCGGAATTGGCCGAGACCTTTCCCATTTTATGAGTTATGGATTTTGTACGAGGCCTTATTCACTAGACGTCTTGGCCGAGACCTTGACACAGTCCGACATATGCATTTTCCTCGTTATGACTATGTAATTTAATTAATGAGAAAATATTCAATTAGTAGAATATTGATTAAAGAGATTATGGATTATGGCCGAGGCCTTAATCAATAGATGTCTTGCCCGAGACCTCGACAACATGATTACAAAATGTTCTGCATTATAATCCCACATTATGTGTATGTTAATTACCTATGAGTATGATATTTAAGTACACATGGAAAACAATGAGACTGTGATGATGCATGATCTATTTCCTTTTCAGATTTTTAATGCAAATGTTAGCATTACATTAATCATGTTGTATTGTGCACTTTTATAAGTTGTAGTGGAATTGTTTATGCGCACCTCTGATAATGTTCATGGTTAGCAGTTCTTGCATACCTTGCATGTTATGCCTACTTTACTTGTTAGTATTTATGCATTTTATGAAATGCTTTAATTGTTTTATAGCGACCTTTGAAATAGTCATGATGTTTTCTTCAAAGGAATAATTTTGATATTTGTGAAAGTATTTTCAAAGGAAGTTTTCAAAAGCTATATTAAGTATTTTCAAACCCCTTACTGAGTATTTCAATGCTCACCCTACGTTTTTGATTAAAAATTTTTAGGTTACAGTTTTTAACAGATGAAACATTTCAGAATGCAGCCGGTTTTCCCAGAACCCGAACCTCACGAGCCTCTGTAATTTTGGGACATGATGTATTATTTGTAAATGTTTGTAATGAATTTTTAGTACATCATGTCTCATGGGCACCGGCTCCGGGCATTCGGTGGTCGGGTCCTTACAGTTGGTATCAAAGGATATGTTTAGATAACTCTGGAAAACCAGGTAGTATAAATATATGACTGAGCATTACTAAGTAATTATATTGTAATTTTCAAATAGCAGACAAAAGATCACTAACAAGTCTTTTGTCCGTTCCCACTGAAATGCTCAAGACTATAATCGTTAAGTCGTGTATGGAAGACTATGAACCCTTTGGAAACCTCCCACTATCCTGCAAGCTTCTTTACCAAGTGTCGAACAACTCAAATATGTTTCAACTCTTCCGAGGATCGAGTCATGTTTACTATCGTATAACTTATGCAAACTTGCATACAATACGCGTTGGAGGAAATATTATGAAGGTGTTTTCCTATGTTTTACCCTATCTGCAAACTATGTGGCTTTAAGGGTTTTCCAGGAAGTTGGAGAGGAGGACAATCTCTGTGCAACCTATCTTTTTCAAGTCTTGAGTTTCAGTCTGTACGGGAGACTTTTTGTCATCAAACCCCTCGACTTTGTGGTAGTACGACGAATCTGTAGAGACCAAGTCCATTTTGATATCGCGGAGCTTTTCACTGCTCATGCCTCTATCTGGAAACCCAACTGTTCTATGTGGGAGTTTAACCCCACTTGCCCGAGGTGTATCTGGGCAAGAGAGATCGAGGAACTGGGAACCACCCCGGGAATAGAGTTGAGGACATCAACGAACTGGTTACGAAGGTGGGCTCCGTAATGGTACAACCAAGTTGTTTTATGTTCTTTTTTTTGTGGCTAAATCCTAGAGTGTTTGAGTAAGGACATCACTAAGGATGTCAGGGAGGCCGTGTCAGCGAGTCAGTAGGAGTTCGTGTGGTAGAATCAGGCACTGATGTATAAAATTATGTGTTATTAAAATATTATCTCTTTTCCTTTTCTGTCTCTACTTTATCTGAACTGTTAAGTGAATTCTCATGAATGTATTTTCAGATGGCTGGACAAACAAATATCTCATCCCTACCCGACGAAATTTTGGAGGAAGTCTTAATCAGGACGTGCGTTGTGGACTATCTTTCTTTCCTCCATCTGTGAGGATTGTAAGAACCCGGACCTTCGTTCAGGTATGTTTTTCCTTTTTCTGGAGTTTTTAAGAAAATTAAATTCTCTGGAAATTTTCGAAGTACACGTCGTTTACTTTCTGAGTACACACACTATACTCTTCTCCAGATCGAAGCCGTGTGCTGGCCATGCCCGGGCCACACACACGGTGTGTAGGGGTGACGTGGAGGCCGTTTTTAGCAGAGTTTGGAAAAACCCACTACACGCCGTGTACTTTAAAAATACACGCCGTGTATTTTTTTTTTCATTAAACGGACTGGGGTCGCGCCTAACCCCCGAATTTATCTTCTTCTCCAGATTCCGTCCGCCCGAGAGCGACCGTACGGCTGGATCTTCGACGAGCTTCCGCCTCTTCGTCCGTTCTCCGATTCGAGCGCGGTCGATTGCGTTGGAATCGCACCGGTGATCTCTCCATTCTGCTTGAGTCTTGTTTCTTGATTCCTCATAGTTTTCAAGTTATCGTAGGTTGAGAATTTTGTGCGTTTTCTCAGATCCACGTCGTTCTAAGGGGAATCCGTTGTCGTCGTTCACGTATATCGATCTCCTAGGATCGAGGTAGGTGGTTTGTGCCTTTCCGTAGGAAGTTGATGAATATTTTGTGCAAATTTCACCAATACCCTTGAACGGGGTATTGCGTGTTCCTGTTTTTCCCTTGTTGTATTGCCTGCTTTGCTTGATTGCTAGAGTAGATGTTTTGCCTGTGATTATGGTAGCTTTACTGTACCTTGGATGTTTGCTATGCTTGTTCTGCCTGTTTGGTGTTTTTCTAGTTTCCATGCTTAGTCATAGGACATTGGAATTACTACCTTGTTATGTTGTTGAGCCTTAGTTGATAGCCAATTAGTTCTTGAGGTTTACTTGGACGATGTACACACGCGCTGAGCATGTTTAGTTTCACTCAGGACTGTGAGAACCTAGAGTAGTAGACCAAAGGGAGAATTGACGGAAAGGCTTCTCCAGAGTGTTTTTTAATTATGATGCGAGACCACATGGGGAATTGACGTTGAGTGCTTCCTCAGAGAGTCTGTATTTCCTCGACACGGGCCATAGGGGGAATTGACGTCGAGTGCTTTCCCAGAAAGCCTTTAGCACGATACGAGACTATAGGAGGAATTGACGGTGAGTGCTTCCCCAGAGAGTCTATTAATTTCATAGCTGAACTAGAGGGGTGAGACTGTGTGTGCCTTATAGAGGGTTGCTAGTACTTATAGGTTGAACCATAGGGGTTAGGCTGTGAGAGCTACCCAGAGGGTTACCTGTTTTCTTCTTGTTGCTGGCTGTTTACTTGTGTACTTTATTTGTTAGAACCGTGGATTGTAGCTGCTTGTGTTTTCCTGTTTACTGCTTCTTGTTATATTACTGACATGTATTCATTGAATGTTAGGCACAGATCTTTGGGTGATTGCCTACTGGGTTTGTATCTCACACCCTGTTTGAGCCATTCTTTTGGGTCCAAACAGACTATGTTGTTGCATGTATAGATAAGGGAAAACGCCCTTATACTTCAGGTTCTTGATTGCGCTGGAGCTGGGGAGCATGGAACCGAGCCGTGGCTCGCGATGCTGAGGAGTTTATTTTGTTTTTCCTTTGCACTTTATTTTCAGTTGTATTCCAGCACATTGTTGTGTTTGCTGTTTTCTATAGATACTTGTACCTGCTGCATCATTGTCATCATTGCTATATATATTCATTGCTTCCGCTGTTTGGTTTCTGTTGTTTTTCCGCTGTATACCTTACCGATTGAGGGTATAGTTTCCCCACCGATTCACCAAGGCCCTCACTGCTAGTCGGCAACCTCTGGCATTCGGGGAAACACGCTTGAGGTCATGTGGCGAACCGGGTACGGGGCACCAGTCTAGGGGCTCCGGACTGGAGTCGTTACAAAGTGGTATTAGAGGAGTTATTTTCTCTTGCTTCCTATTTGGAGACTTTAGCCAGGGATATGATGGATTCGATACTTGGCATTAAGCTGTGCTCGGGAGTAGCTAACCCGTGTATAGGGAAAATTCATACTACCTTGTTAATTGCAGTTTTTGCTGGTTTTGAGATTTTATGGTTGATCTGATTTCACCTAGAGTGATTCACTTGACTTGTGATATTATTGTTTTGATACTTCGGTTCCATTTCTGTCGCAACCCGAGGAGATGAGGGTATGTCATCTCATGCATCATATAGGCACTTGTATAAATCACATTTCATGCATTCTTGTCATGCCATCTAGGGTGCATTAGCGATTGCATGCTATTGTGATAGACTCTGTGTAGATTATGCATGCTGTTGTGATAAATGCTTGATAGATTCTCTGCTGTCATGTTAGAAAACTGTTTGTTTTGTTCCTTGCTTAAAATGAACACCAAATTCTGGTTCTTGAGGTGTTATGGGCCCTCATTAATCGAAACTTGGTGGATCATGATCCTATTTTCTCTTGTATATGACTGTGGGAGATGCCAGGCTATGATTCGTGGGGAGTATGGGCCCTCATGGATCGGAATTTGACACCTCTTTCCCTTGTTTTTAGTGTTTCTGGAATTCTGTGCAGTTTCTGAGCTAATGCCCAGAAAAACCCAGAATACACGGCGTTTACTTTTTCTATACATGTCGTGTAGTTTTCAGGCCGTGTCACTGACCGTGTGAGCAGAACACGGTGTCGTGAAAGTAACCTCGGGAACACGTCGTGTACGGAAGGTACATGCCGTGTAAGTTCGGAGCCGTGTACCCGACTGTGTCACTAACAACACGGGTCGGGGAAGCTCGGGTAGAACACGCCGTGTCCATAGGGAACACGCCGTGTAGTCCTGTCTAGGTACCCGACCGTTTCACGAACAACATGGGCCGACGTCACCTTCTTTTCCACACGCCGTGTTTGTTAGGAACACGCAGTGTAATCTTGTCCAGGTACCCGGCCGTGTCACGAACAACACGGGACGGTGTCACCTTCGCCTATACACGCCGTGTTTGTTCGGAGCACGCCGTGTAAGGTTCAGCCGTGTAGAAGGCCGTGTGCTTAACAACACGGGCCGCCGAAGCCTTTTCTAGTACACACCGTGTTTGTTTCGAACACGCCGTGTAGTCTCAGGTTGAGTCGGACCGTGTGGGTTAGCCATGTAAAGAGACTCGGGCATGGGAATAGTTTTCAGGTACACGCCTTGTGTTGGGGTCAACACGCCGTGTAGTTGAGGTGTTACACGACTTGTAGGGCAGGAGTACACGCCCATGTCAGTGGTTTAAGAAGACACGCCGTGTAATTTTTATACATGCCGTGTAGTCGTGTTTTGCAATCTTGTGTGTTTTTCTTCCCCTATTCCCGATTTGTACTCTTGTGTTCTCTGTCCTTGTTTTCTTGATCTAAGGTGTGCTTTTGATCTTTCAGAGCTATGCCTCCGAGACATCCTCCGGTCGTACGTCTGTCGTCAGACAGTGATCAGACACCAGATATGGCTGATCAGGGACTTCCTGCCAATCCTCCAATCGGGCCAGCCTTGGCACCGGCTGTCATACCAGTTGCAGGCGCAGATGCACAGTTCAGGGAAGGTTTCATGAGAATGATGCAGACCTTCCAGGGAGCACCGCCTCCTGCCACTTCTATGGCAGACTTGACGCGGGTTTTTCAGCAGCAGCATCCTCCCACGTTCTCGGGGGAAGGAGGACCTCAGGCTGCAGAGTCATGGCTGGAAGCCATGCTGACTATGTTCGAGCATTTGGAGATGCCTCTAGAGAGGCGGGTCAATCTCGCCACCTACATGCTCCGAGACTCCGCCAAGAGGTGGTGGGACGTGATCTCACAGGCGGGTCAGCAGCAGGCTATGTCTTGGGAGGAGTTCCAGCGCGTGTTCTATGACTACTTCTACCCGGAGACCCTGAGGGCCGACCGAGCTCGGGAGTTCATGAGCTTAGAGCTGGGTACTCTTTCTGTCATGGCGTATTCCGCTCGTTTCACCGAGCTGCAGCGCTTCACACCCCTCCGGGATGAGAGTGGGGTGTTCTTAGCAAGGAAGTTTGAGGATGGTCTCAGGCGGGAGATCCGCTCACTAGTGAACATCTTCCAGCTGACTTCCATTACTTTCATCGTCAACCAGGCACTGATTGCGGAGCGTAATCTGAGAGACTCTGGAGCTGCGAGCCAGGACGGTTCTGCTTCCAGAGCCAGTTTGTCTCCAGATGATAGCAAGAAGCGCCGTAGAGAGCCTACATGCGGTAATTCGAGGAAGCGAGATGCATCGTCAGGCAGCCAGGTGATATGCTACCAGTGTGGCCGGTCAGGGCACATGAGACCGCAGTGCCAGAGGGACCCTGTGGAGTGCCAATCTTGCGGCAAGGTGGGTCACCTTCAACGTTTCTGTCACGACCCGTCCTCGGGGCCCATGCCGTGACTACCCCAAGCCCGCCTTCCATAGGCCAGGGGCTGGCGACTAACACCAAGGCGTAATTCCCAGTAAAAAGGGAAGACATTGCCTTTGTAAAGTAAACAAACACCACAGAGCAAGCAAGCAGTAGAAGTAAACACTAAGTAAAAACTGAGTACAACAGTATGTGCGGAAAAATAATAATTATCAATAATTAGTAATAATTAGTAATAATTACCCCCATCCGTTTTTTTCAAATCATTCTCAAACTCCATCTTCTTCTTCTCTCAAAAATTTATTTCTAAAGTTCAGTTTTTCTCAAGTTTAATTTTTTTCTCCGGAGTTGATATTGAAGTTTTGAAGAACGATCAGAGATCAACCTCAGATCAATTTTCAAGGTATTTATCTTCATTTTAATTTAATATTTATTTTTAATGTTTTATTAGTTTCAATTATTCTTAATTAGTTGTAATTTAATTATGTTTACATTGTTTTGTTACTTAATAAATTTAAATTATCAGTATTGTTCATAGTTAATGGTAATTAGGAATAATTAGTAATAATTTTTAATAATTAAGAATAAATATTAATAATTAGTAATAAATAACAATAATTAGGAATAATAACATTATTACATTATTAGTATATTTTATTATTAATATTAAAATAATATATTTTTATATATATATACAATTCTCTTTTCATCTGTGTGTTTGCTGTCTCCACATGTATTATTTGTATGTGGAGATAGAAAACACACAGAAGAAAGGAGAATTGTATATAAATTAAAAAATTATATTATTTTAATATTAATAATAAAATATACTAATAATGTTATTATTCCTAATTATTGGTAATTATTCCTAATTATTGATAATTATTCATTTAATTACTAATAATTAGGAACAATTACCAATAATTATCAATAATTAGGAATAATTAGTAATAATTAGTAATAATTACCAATAATTAGTAATAATTACCAATAATTCGTAATAATTACCAATAATTAGTAATAATTACCAATAATTAGTAATAATTAGTAATAATTACTAATAATTACCAATAATTAGTAATAATTACCAACAATTAGTAATAATTACCAATAATTAGTAATAATTACCAATAATTAGTAATAATTAGTAGTAATTACCAATAATTAGTAGTAATTAGTAATAATTAGTAGTAATTACCAATAATTAGTAATAATTACCAATAATTAGTAATAATTACCAATAATTAGTAATAATTAGTAATAATTAGTAATAATTAGTAATAATTACCAATAATTAGTAATAATTAGTAATAATTACCAATAATTAGTAATAATTAGTAATAATTAGTAATAATTACCAATAATTACCAATAATTAGTAATAATTAGTAATAATTAGTAATAATTAGTAATAATTAGTAATAATTAGTAATAATTAGTAATAATTAGTAATAATTAGTAATAATTAGTAATAATTACCAATAATTAGTAATAATCAGTAATAATTACCAATAATTAGTAATAATTAACCATAATTAGTAATAATTAGTAATAATTAATAATAATTACCAATAATTAGTAATAATTACCAATAATTAGTAATAATTATCAATAATTACCAATAATTAGTATTAATTATCAATAATTAGTAATAATTACCAATAATTAGTAATAATCAGTAATAATTACCAATAATTAGTAATAATCAGTAATAATTACCAATAATTAGTAATAATTAGTAATAATTAGTAATAATTAGGAATAATTAGTAATAATTACCAATAATTAGCAATAATTAGTAATAATTAGCAATAATTAGCAATAATTAGCAATAATTAGCAATAATTAGGAATAATTAGTAATAATTACCAATAATTAGTAATAATTAGTAATAATTAGTAATAATTACCGATAATTAGTAATAATTAGTAATAATTAGTAATAATTACCAATAATTACCAATAATCAGTAATAATTAGTAATAATTAATAATAATTAGTAATAATTACCAATAATTAGTAATAATTAGTAATAATTACCAATAATTAGTAATACTTAACAATAATTAGTAATAATTACCAATAATTAGGAATAATTACCGGTAAATAGTAATAATTAGTAATAATTAGAAATAATTACCAATAATTAGTAATAATTAGTAATAATTAGTAATAATTAGTAATAATTAGTAATAATTACCAATAATTAGTAATAATTAACAATAATTAGTAATAATTAGTAATAATTAATAATAATTACCAATAATTAGTAATAATTACCAATAATTAGTAATAATTAGTAATAATTAGTAATAATTAGTAATAATTACCAATAATTAGTAATAATTAGTAATAATTAGTAATAATTACCAATAATTACCAATAATTAGTAATAATTAGTAATAATTAGTAATAATTAGTAATAATTAGTAAAAATTAATAATAATTTGTAATATTTAGTAATAATTAGTAATAATTAGTAATAATTACCAATAATAAGTAATAATTAGTAATAATTACCAATAATTAGTAATACTTAACAATAATTAGTAATAATTACCAATAATTAGAAATAATTACCGGTAAATAGTAATAATTAGTAATAATTAGAAATAATTACCGATAATTAGTAATAATTAGTAATAATTAGTAATAATTAGTAATAATTAGTAATAATTAGTAATAATTACCAATAATTAGTAATAATTAACAATAATTAGTAATAATTAGTAATAATTAATAATAATTACCAATAATTAGTAATAATTACCAATAATTAGTAATAATTACCAATAATTACCAATAATTAGTATTAATTACCAATAATTAGTAATAATTAGTAATAATTAGTAATAATTACCAATAATTAGTAATAATTAACAATAATTAGTAATAATTAACAATAATTAGTAATAATTAGTAATAATTAGTAATAATTAGTAATAATTAGTAATAATTACCAATAATTAGTAATAATTACCAATAATTAGTAATAATTACCAATAATTAATAATAATTAGTAATAATTAGTAATAATTACCAATAATTAATAATAATTACCAATAATTAGTAATAATTACCAATAATTACCAATAATTACCAATAATTACCAATAATTAGTAATAATTACCAATAATTACCAATAATTACCAATAATTACCAATAATTACCAATAATTACCAATAATTAGTAATAATTACCAATAATTAGTAATAATTACCAATAATTAGTAATAATTAGTAATAATTACCAATAATTAGTAATAATTACCAATAATTAGTAATAATTACCAATAATTAGTAATAATTACCAATAATTAGTAATAATTACCAATAATTAGTAATAATTACCAATAATTACTAATAATTACCAATAATTAGTAATAATTACCAATAATTAGTAATAATTACCAATAATTAGTAATAATTAGTAATAATTAGTAATAATTAGTAGTAATTAGTAATAATTAGTAGTAATTAGTAATAATTACCAATAATTAGTAATAATTAGTAATAATTAGTAATAATTACCAATAATTAGTAATAATTACCAATAATTAGTAATAATTACCGATAATTACCAATAATTACTAATAATTACCAATAATTAGTAATAATTACCAATAATTAGTACTAATTAGTAATAATTACCAATAATTGGTAATAATTAGTAATAATTACCAATAATTAGTAATAATTAGTAATAATTAGTAATAATTACCAATAATTAGTAATAATTACCAATAATTAGTAATAATTAGTAATAATTAGTAATAATTAGTAATAGTTAGTAATAATTAGTAATAGTTAGTAATAATTAGTAATAATTAGTAATAATTAGTAATAATTAACAATAATTAGGAATAATTACCAATAATATTAGTACTATGAAAATAATAAAAAATTTATATAATATTAAAATTATCAATATTTGTAACATGTTTTGCTTTATTCTCAACATATTTAATTCTTAAAGGGTCAATTTTTAGGTCTATCTCAATAAAAAGTTTGCATCAGTCGTGTATGATCTAAACTCTATAATTATCCTAGCTTGAGTGTTTTTTCTAACAAATTATTCAAAACCAGTAATGCTTTTATATTTTATAGAGAAATATGGAACGAGGTCGTCAACAATCATTATTAGGTGACCGCATATGGATAAATCAACGTAGAAATCCAAACGGTTCTGGTTTAAATCCAGTATATGTAGAGGGTGTGGAGACTTTTTTATCATTTGCGGCATCAAATCCAGAATTTGTTTCAGAAGGAAAAATAAAATGCCCTTGCAGAAAATGTGCATTGAGAACGTTTGACACGTTTGACAAAGTGGGAGAACATCTCTTGCATTTTGGTTTTCAACCAGATTATGTTTTTTGGTATCAACACGGTGAACGCAGTTCTAGAGCAGGTGATACCAACTTGATTCCGGATCCATCCCGATTTCAAGATTTAGTACATGATTTTGCAGGTTCATCTGTTCAACATACAGAAACTCCGGCTGATATAGCTTCAAATCCTGAGTTGGCACCGTCTGAATTTTATGAGTTGTTGAAGTCTGCTGAGGATGCATTATATCCTGGCTGCAAGATGAGCAAATTAGAAGCAGTTGCAAAATTTATGGCTATCAAATCAGATAACGGAATGTCAAACACCTGTTTTGACTAGATATTTTCTTTGCTTAAAACACTGTTACCCGAAGGAAATGTTTTACCTGCAAATTACTATGAGAGTAAGAGGTTGATTCGAAATTTGGGACTTACTTGTCAGAAGATTCATGCATGTTCAAATGACTGCATTTTATATTCTGGGGAAAATGAGTCGTTGGATAGTTGTCTCACATGTGGGCAACTGAGATATAAAGAAGGACAACACGGAAAGTCTGGTTTGATTCCTGTAAAACAGTTGATATATTTTCCGCTTACATCCAGACTTCAGCGTTTATTCATGTCTAAGAATACAGCGACAATGATGTCATGACATAAAGAGAATATTTCAACCGATAAAAGTTTGAATCATCCAGCCGATGGTGATTCATGTAAACATTTTGATAGAGTGCATCCATCCTTTGCTTTAGAAGCTAGAAATGTTCGACTGGGCCTTTCCACTGATGGTTTCTGTCCGTTTGGATCTTATGGTAGTCAATATTCATATTGGCCTGTTTTTTTAACTCCGTACAATTTACCTCCATGGATGTTGATGAAGGAGCCATATATCTTTTTGACTTTACTAATTCCAGGACATCCGAAGAAAAATATTGATGTTTATTTGAAACCATTGATTGATGAATTAAATTTATTGTGGAGTACTGGTGTCAGTGCATATGATGTTGCAACGAAACAGAATTTCATACTGAGAGCAGCATTGATGTGGACAATAAGTAACTTCCCGGCTTATGGGATGTTATCTGGCTGGAGTACACATGGTCAGAAATCATGTCCTTACTGTATGGGAGAGAACAAAGCATTTATGCTCATTCATGGAAAGAAACCTTGTTATTTTGACTGTCATCGCAGATTTCTTCCAGCTGATCATCCTTTTCGCAGAAACAGATCTCATTTCAGAAAAGGAACAGTTGAAAGGGAAGGACCTCCAAAAATGCTATCAGGTTCGGAGTTAAAATCAGTTGTATTTTCATTACCTCCCATCACTTTTGGTCCCACAATAAACCAACAGAAAATTTCTGGTTTTGGGAAAGAACACAATTGGATTAAACGTAGCATATTTTGAGATTTGCCATATTGGTCTGATTTGTTGGTCCGACACATGTTAGATGTCATGCATATTAAGAAGAACTGTTTTGATAATTTGTTTCATACAGTTTTGGATACGCCAGGAAAGAGAAAAGACAATGTAAATGCACGTTTAGATCTTGCCCAAATTTGCAGGCGTCCAGAATTGGAACTGTTTGAGAATGCCAGAACAGAAAGGTTACTGAAACCAAAAGCAGCTTATACACTGTCTAAAGAAAATCATTTATTATTTTGTCAGTGGATTGCATATTTGAGACTTCCAGATGGATGTGCTTCCAATTTGGGTAGATGTGTAAAGAATGGTCATATTACTGGATTAAAAAGTCATGATTGTAATGTTATAATGGAAAGACTGCTACCCATTGGATTAAGAGGTCTGTTGAATTCTGTGATTTGAGATTCCATAACAGACATGTCTCATTTTTTTCGGGAAATTTGTGCGGCTACAGCAGATTATGATGCTCTAGGAAAACTTGAAAAAGATGTTGTAATTATATATAAACTGAAAAAAATATTTCCGCTGTCTTTCTTCGACTCAATGGAACATTTGATGTTACATTTGCCATATGAAGCCAAATGTGGAGGTCCAGTACAGTTTCGATGGATGTACCCATTTGAAAGATGCATGCAAAAATTGAAAAGAAAAGTACGTAACAAAGCATCTGTTGAAGGATATATTGCAGAAGCTTATTTGCAAGAGGAAATATCTTTTTTTCTGCTCCCATTATTTTGAATCTGAGTATCCTTCAAAACATAACCGAATGGGACGGAACGAGAGAAATATTGATGAAATCGACAATCAATTATCTATTTTCAACCAGTCGGAGCTTGGTTTTGGTGGAGTTGATGAACACTGGCTTTCAGATGATGAACATCATAGAGCTCATACATATGTTCTGCTCAACTGTGAAGAGATGACATCAGTTGTACTGTAAGTGTTTATATCACTTATTCTATCATTTATGTTACAGTAAATAACTTTGGTTTTTATAGGTTGTATGATAATCATATCAAGAAACAAATTCCACAAATTACAGCAGCTGCTCTCGAAGAACGTCGACTGAAAAATTTCTCTCAGTGGTTTCAAAAACTGGTAACATAAATTCTTTATCTTTTAGCAACTCATTCAATGTATAGTTTACTATATTGATAATTATTTCACAAATTTTCAAGTGTCTCGACATGCTGATAAAATTGACAAACGACTGTGTGTATTGAGTAACCCACCTTCCAAACTTGTTAAAACTTATAATGCATATGTGGTGAATGGATTTCGATTCCACACACATGCATATGGGGAATCGAAAAAAACAATGAACAGTGGAGCTAGCTTGAGAGGATCTCATCATCGAGAAAATGAAGTTGACTTTTATGGCATACTTGATGAAATCATTGAACTCTGTTATCTTGAACAACATTACATAACAATGTTCAAATGTCGGTGGTTGGATACAGAGAGAGGCGTGCGTGTTCATCCGACTCATGGAATCATCGATATTAAATGTAAAAGTGTTCTCGCAGTAAATGAACCATTCTTATTGGCTCAACATGCATATCAAGTTTATTACGCAAAGTACTGTGCTACATCAAGAGACTTGACTGATTGGTGGAGTGTAATAAAAATAAAAATTCGAGACAATCAGTTTAGTCAAAGTGAATATGCTTTCACTGATGTGCAAAGAATTGAAGTTTTTCAAGAGAGTACTCAAAATCAATCTTTTTTACAAAGAGACATGAGTATCGATGACGACACCCCACATTTAAGAGTCGGTGATGACGATGATGTTAATAATGTCACATATGAATTTGAAATGGTAAGAGATGAAGCAACTGTAACTCGAATGGATATCGATGATGTTGAGGAGGAATATGAAGATGACATTGACATATATGAAGATGATGATGAAGATGAACACTGATAGAATTCCATGGTATTTATATACAATCATAATATGTATATATGTATATATAATAGTAATTATCAATTATTTGCTAACAACATTAACATTTTCTGTTTCAGATGGATGACACCACATTTCGTGAGTTGGCAGATGCTGACCTGAATTTCGATGCGGATGAGTTGATGACAGATGACCCTCAGCCTGCAGGCGCTCCAGGGAGTACATGGAGGGGGCGCGGTCTTGCACGATTGATGATTCCTGACCCCGTCCCCGAGCGACGTCCACGTCTTGGGTTTGATCCACGCACACGGAGGTGTGATAACCTGTGGATTTGACTAAGATTTCATTAATCTATTCACATAATAAATGTTTATTATTTTTACAGTTTTCCGCATATAGCAGTTGGACAGGGCACCGCTATTTTGCGCAACTATTTCTCTCAGCCGTGGACCACATGAGAGCAGATTCCCATTGATGTGCAGCAGACCATGTTCGACCATTGGTTGGTACGTACGTAAATAAATAATTTTTATTTTGAAAATTATTTCATTTCTAACTTGATATTTTGATTTATTTGTAGGGTTTATGGTATCCGATCGAGGATACCATGCGTGACGCCATCCACGAGGCATGGGAGATGACTATACGTGATCGCCTTCGTCAGGTTTTGCACAATTTAAGAAAAGCTGCGATGAAGAAAGCAGGAGTGTCAGATTTTGACGAGTCATGTAGAGCACACCGACCATAGTACATTTCATCCCATGTATGAGATGGATTATGTGCGCACTTGTTGAGTGGTGCCTTTCAGAGGAGATCATCGGTGGGGAGGCAGAATCGGGGGAGACAGGAGGTGACTCATCGAGCTGTGAGTCGTTCTTTCAGTACTCATAGACAGCATCTGGTACGTACATTATTTATAAATATTTTATATAACTATAAATATTAACAGTTTATTTTTTATTCTTATAGGCTGTCGAGCACCCCGATATTACGGAGTACGACGTATATCGGAGGATGTATAGTGATCCTGCTACTGGGGAGCTCAAAGGTGATCGTCAGCATCACATCGTGGTTAGTATTATTTGTTTTCAAGTTTAAAAATTAACTGTATATAATATATTCACAATTTTAATTTTAAATTGCAACTACAGAAGTCATATGAGGTCGCAGCGTCACAGGCCCGGCCTGAGAGTCAGGCCGAGTCATCAGATCAGAACACTGGCCGTCAGTTTGATGAGGCGGCATGGATGCAGGCCACCCAGTATGCCTTCGAGAAGGGCCGGGTAGTTGGTATCAGCTCTCGACTGACTCCCGGAGATTATTATGGCAGTGCTGCGATGTCGGCGTCCGGCTCGAGAGGAGCTCGTGCATCTTCTTCTGCTACACAGTATGAGGATCAGTTGCGATCTCAGACTGCACTGATAGAGAGTCTCCGACAGGAGCAGGAGCAGATGCATCAACAGCATGAGAAGGAGCGTCGACGCCAGCAGCAGCTGTACGAGGAGCAGACGAGTCGGTGGCAGCAGCAGCATCAGGAGCAGATGGAGTACATGCGCCGACTCACTCATGCTTTAGGGATGGAGTTTCCTCCACCACCATCTGCAGATCCCCCCCTCCCCCCTCCTTCAGATTAGAGTTTGTATTTATGTTATAAAATTTGTGAAATCAAAATATGATTTTTTTTCTATTCGTAGTTTCTGTCTCATTATAAAATATTTATTAATATTCTATTATTTTTTATTTTTGAATTATAATTATATTATTATTATATTAATTAAAAGAATTTATTATTTTTATTTGTGAATTATAATTCTTTTATTATATTAATTAAAATCATTTATTAATATTTTATTATTTTTTATTTTTGAAATATAATTGGATTATTATTATATTAATTAAAATAATTTATTAACAATTTATTTTTTTTATTTTTTTATAGTATTTGCGACGGGATACTATTCCCGTTGCAAATAGTATTATTATTTTTTTATTTTTTAAAAAATAGTTTTTACGACGGGGCCCGTCGCAAATAATTTTTTACAAATATACGGAGTACTAGTTGCGACGGGGATTCTCCCCGTCGCGGAAAAAGGCTTTAGCGACGGGCCCGTCGCAAAATATTGTTATTGCGACACCGTTTTCAGCAACGGGTCATTTGCGACGGGATCCCGTCGCAAATACCTGTTTTTCTAGTAGTGGGGCCCGGTTGGTTTTTAAGTCAAAACTAACCCGATCGTACTCCAACTGTGTCCAAACCTCGAGCGGAGTAAGCCAAAAGATCCGTCTCACTAAGAGGAATCCATCAAAGTCGGCGGAACGTCAATCGGATGTCCGAAACTCAAGTTATAGGCGTTTCCGCTCCGAGGGCCCGGTTGGTTTCGTGTGTGAAGCAACCTGGCCTAACCCAAAGTCCTCCGAAACCTTGAGTGCGATATACCGAAACGACCGTCTCGATCCAAGGATCGCATCGCAACTGACGGTGCGTCGATCGGAGGTTCGTAGATCAAGTTATGGGCAACAGACCGAAGGAGGTCCAGTATTAAGGGGTTCGGGCTCGGCCCGACCCGGCCCGATACCCCCAGGGTCGGCCCGAACCAGGTCGACTCGAACTGGGTCTGGGTCTGACCCGTTTGGGCGCGGCCCGACCCGGCCTGGTGGTCCGGTCTGGCGGACCGGCCATGGCAGCCGCCCGGCGCCCGGCGCGCTGGCCAGGGACTTGGCCGAACGACCGAGCCGTTACGGGGCGGGGGGGGGGGGGGGGGGGGCTGCCCCCGCGTGATGGAAACCGCGCCCCCTTAATGCGGCCCCTATCTGGTCGGCCCGGGGTTTGTAACCCCCGACTTTTCCTGGTCCGGCCGGCCCGCTCCGGCCGGTCGGCTTCTGTCGTCGCGGGACCGGAAAGCCGGTCCCCCCCTACTCCGACGCTGGCGGCCCGAAACTGGCCGCCGGTTCCCCTGCTCTGCCGCGGCCCGGAACCGGCCGCGACCTTCGTCCGTCCGGCGCGGCGCGACGGCGCCGCGCCCCTCCGCCGTGGCCCCGCTCCGGCCGCAGTGCCTCTGAGGTCCTCCAGCGCGGCGCGACGGCGCGACGTCTTTTGTTCATCTTCTACGGCGCGGTGCGACGGCGCCGTGAATTTATTGTTTCCAACGGCGCGGTGCGATGGCGCCGCGCTTCTCCTCTCTTCCTTTTACAAAAAAAAACCACGCAGTGCTTTGGCACCACGTCGTCTTGCTCGCCGCATCGATATCAACAACTAAAAAAAGGAGGGGAGGAGTGTCGGCCGTGTTCGTGCGGTCCGACCTCCTCCCGTTAATGCGATAGCAGGCGGTTCAATTGAAAGGGGAATAACGGTGGAAGTAAACACAAGAAAAATAAACCCCTACCTCAACGTTGTCGTCGAACGAACGTTCGTCGCGGAATTAACCATCGCGGAAGAAGAGGGTCACCGCGGAAGAAGAGGATCGCCATGGAAGAAGAGGATCGCCGTTGGCGTTAGGTGATCTCCGAGGAAGACGTCTCTCTCCGTCGTCCGTCGTCGGAGGTTGGCGTTCTTCGTTGGCGGTGGCGCGTTCTTCGCGTTCTTCGTCGAAGAACGAAGAATCATCTCTTTTTCTCCCAAGGCTTTAACACAACAGAAACCCCCAACCATAATAAAATAAGTCCTCCTCTTATTTTATTATCAACTTAAAAATTTGAAATTTAAAAGATAAGAAACGAACAATTAATTCAATGGATTAATTGTAACGATTTAACTGCCCAATTTAATGAGGTGTTTCTTAACCAGAAAAACATAAGGTTTGACTTTCATTAAAAGGGGAGTTGCGGGTGCGTTACTTAGGAGGGAAGAAACGGTGAGGCTCATGCGGGTCCCACCTCACAAATATCCTACCAAGTGGGTAGGATATTGTGGGTTCCACCTTATCCGCTTAACTTAACTTAAGTGGCTTTAAGTGAAATAAAATAAAGTGTCGCACCACTTTTATTTTATTTCTTAACTTAACCCCAAAAAAAATTAAAAACCACACCCGAGGAAACACAACTCCGGAAAAGGCGTTTCTAAGCAAATACCGGCGCTGCGATTCCATCAGTGTCCTCATAATTCGATTCCGAGCACCGGTTCAAAAGTTAGAAAACCCCGCTCGTTCGTTCACTGAACGTACCCGAGCTAAACTTCGGAAAATGATTCCGGGCACACCGGGCCTCGGAATCAGGTGCCGTCAGAAACTGCGTTCTTGTAAAATTCCAAAGAAAATTAAGAAAAAAATTTCCTTGAATTTTACGAGTCTTTACAGTTTCTGTCAGGTTTTCTCACCAGCAGCTGGTGTCCGGGGTTCATCCATGACTCCTCGTTCAGGAGCAGCACCGCCAGTTTCTCACCAGTCGGGGAACTGGAGTTCTTTCGGCCGTTCGAGCCGAGGTGGAGGTCGAGGCCGTGGAAGTCAGCCCCCAGTCCCTCGGCATGGACTGGTTGATTCCCTTCCAGACATTCGTCGACTGTTATCGCCGTAGAGTGAGTTTCGTCTCACCAGAGGGTGAATCTTTTCTTCATAGTGGCGAATGAGATGTTCAGGCGAGTCGAGCATGACTCGAGCATCATGGGCTAGGAAGGGTGATGGCCCAGATTGCTAGTCTTTATCTGGATGACCAGGGGACTCCACAGTTGGACTTTCCTCCAGTGGTGGATCGCTTCAGCGACGTCTTTCCAGAGGACTTTTCAGGTTTTCCTCCGGAGCGTGAGGTAGACTTATCTATTGAGCTCGTGCCAGGAGCGGCACCGATGTCCATTCCTCCCTATAGGATGGCCACACCTGAGTTGCAGGAGCTCAAGAAGCAGTTGGAGGAGCTACAGGCTAAGGGTTTCATCCAACCCAGTACTTCTCCTTGGGGTTCGCCTGTCCTATTTGCGAAGAAGGCAGACGGTACCCTTCGGATTTGTGTGGATTATCGGAAGCTGAACCAGTTGACGGTCAAGAATCGATATCCTTTGCCAAGGATCAATGACCTTTTCGATCAGCTTCGAGGATCTCGGGTGTTCTCGAAGATCGACTTGAGGTCCGGTTATCATCAGTTGCGCTTTAGACCATCAGATATACCTCTGACAACCTTCAAGAGCAGGTATGGTCTTTACGAGTATACATTTATGTCGTTCAGTCTCACGAACGCACCTGCAGTTTTCATGGCACTGATGAACCGAGTGTTCCATCCTTACTTGGACTCCTTTGTCGTGGTCTTCGTGGATGATATCTTGGTGTACTCTCACACTCGACACGACCATGCCACACATCTTGAGATCGTTCTGAGTACACTGAGAGAGCATCATATTTATGCTAAACTCTCGAAGTGCCACTTCTGGATGGATCAGATTCACTTCTTGGGTCACGTCATCTCAGAGACAGGAGTATCTGTGGACCCAGAGAAAGTGAGAGCTGTAGTTTCCTGGGAGCAGCTAAAGAACGTCTTTGAGGTACGGAGCTTCCTAGGGATGGCTGGATACTATAGACGCTTCATTCAGGACTTTTCTCATCTAGCAGCACCCTTGACAGGTCTGACCAAGAAGGGGGTGAAGTTCTTATGGTCAGATTCTTGTGAGTCAGCCTTTCAGGAGCTGAAAGGGAGGTTGACGTCAGCACTGATACTAGTCTTTCTAGAGCCAGGCAAGAGCTACACTGTTTACTGTGATGCTTCAGGTATCGGGCTGGGAGCTGTGCTTATGCAGGGAGACAGAGTCGTTGCGTATGGGTCTCGACAGCTGATGCCACATGAGAGGAACTACCCTACACAAGATCTGGAGTTAGCCGCTGTTTTTCATGCCTTACGCTGTTGGAGACACTATCTGCTGGGAGAGCACTTTGTGGTCTTCACTGACCACAAGAGTCTCATGTATATTCACTCAGCGTGATCTGAATCTGAGGCAGCGCAGGTGGGTTGAGTATTTACAGTCTTTTGACTTCGAGCTTGCCTATACGCCGGGTAAGGGCAACGCAGTGGCTGATGCGTTGAGCTGGAGAACTCAGATTCAGGCAGTTCAGGATGCCAGCAGTGAGTGACAGCTGATGGCTATGTTCTTTGAGATGCATCTGGAGGTGCACGACAGACAGGGATAGAGTTACCTTTCTTTTGTAGCTGTTATCTCTACACTTTTTGATCGGGTACGGATGAGGTAGCTATCAGACTCAGAAGGCTTAGTCCCGCGGGAGAGTGTATCAGGAGAGGACCCTCTTCCCAGATGGACAATGGGTGAGGATGAGATCTTGCATTTCCAGGGACGCGTATGGGTGCCAACAGACATACGCAAGGAGCTGATGCAGGATTTTCATTCCTCAGTTTGGGCAGTCCATCATGGCGTCACCAAGATGTATCATGATCTTCATCTCCAATACTGGTGGCCAGGTATGAAAAAGGATGTTGCTGGTTTCGTTATGAGATGTTCTACTTGTCAGCAGGTGAAGACAGAGCATCAACGACCAGCAGACCTTTTAAAGCAGTTACCCATTCCGGAGTGGAAATGGAATGACGTCGCGATGGACTTCGTGACTGGGTTGCTGAGGTCGCCTCGAGGTAACGATGTTGTCTGGGTTGTCATCGACATGCTTACGAAGGTCGCTCACTTCTTGCCGATCAAAGAGACTTTCAGTGTTGATGATCTGGGACGACTTTACATCTGGGAGATCGTTCGTCTGCATGGAGTCCCACACTCCATCGTTTCAGACAGGGATGCACGCTTTACCTCTCGGTTCTTGCAGGGACTTCAGAAGGCCTTGGGTACACATGTACTTTTGAGTACAACATACCATCCCCAGACTGATGGTCAGTCCGATCGCACGATCCAGGTGCTTGAGGATATGCTCCGAGCTTTCATCCTAGACTTTGGCGGTTCTTGAGAGAAGCATATCCCTCTGGTGGAGTTTGCCTACAACAATAGTTTCTTGGCGACCATTCAGATGACGCCATACGAGGCTTTGTACGGTAGGCTATACCGACCACCCTTATGCTGGCTGGAGGTAGGAGAGGCAGCTTTGCTGGGACCTCATCTTGTTTAGGGGACCTCAGAACAGATAGAGCTGATTCGGAAGAGGATGGCTACAACACAGTCTCGACAGAAGTCTTATGCTGATCAGCAGAGACGACCTCTGGAGTTCGAGGTCAGTGATCGGGTTTTCCTGCGTGTCGCACCGAGGTTGGGACACAAGAGGATTCAGAGACAGGGTAAGATTTCATCGCAGTACGTCGGGCCGTTTGAGGTCTTGGAGAGAGTTGGGCCGGTCGCCTATCGGCTGCAGCTACCTCATAGGTATCGGTCCATGCACGACATCTTCCACGTCTCTCAACTCCGACGTTACTTTTCAGACCCGTCTCATGTCTTTCAGCCCGAGGAAGCCGAGTTTGAAGCAGATACGTCGTTCGAAGAGCATCCTATTCGGATTGTCGATCACAGTACAAAGGTTCTCCGCGGGCGGTCTATTCGTCTGGTACGAGTGCTATGGCAGCACGGGCGAGTACAAGACGGGACCTAGGAGAGGGAGGCCGATATACGATCGTAGTGGCCAGAGCTATTCGGGGTTTCTTCTTCTCCGCCTCATTAGGGAAATTCGGGGACGAATTTCTTTAAGGGGGGAAGTTTGTAAGAACCTGGACCTTCGTTCAGGTATGTTTTCCCTTTTTCTGAAGTTTTTAAGAAAATTAAGTTTTCTGGAAATTTTTGAAGTACACGCCGTGTACTTTCTGAGTACACACCGTGTACTCTTCTCCGGCTCGAAGCCGTGTGGTGGCCGTGCCCGGGCCACACACACGGTGTGTAGGGGTGACGTGGAGGCCGTTTTTAGCAGAGTACGGAAAAACCCACTACACGCCGTGTACTTTAAAAATACACGCCGTGTACTTTTTTTTCATTAAACGGACCGGGGTCGCACCTAACCCCCAAATTCATCTTCTTCTCCAGATTCAGTCCGCCCGAGAGCGACCGTACGACCGGATATTCGACGAGCTTCCACCTCTTCGTCCGTTCTCCGATTTGAGCGCGGTCGATTGTGTTGGAATCGCACCGGTGAGCTCTCCCTTCTGCTTGAGTCTTGTTTCTTGATTCCTCCTAGTTTTCAAGTTATCGTAGGTTGAGCGTTTTGTGCGTTTTCTCAGATCTATGTCGTTCTAAGGGGAATCTGTCGTCGTCGTTCACGTATATCGATCTCCTAGGATCGAGGTAGGTGGTTTGTGCCTTTCCGTAGGATGTTGATGAATATTTTGTGCAAATTCCACCAATACCCTCGAACGGTGTATTGCGTGTTCTTATTTTGCCCTTGTTGTATTGCCTTCTTTGCTTGATTGCTAGAGTAGATGTTTTGCCTGTGATTATGGTAGCTTTATTGTACCTTGGATGTTTGCTATGCTTGTTCTGCCTGTTTGGTGTTTTTCCTGTTGCCATGCTTAGTCATAGGACATTGGAACTGCTACCTTGTTATGCTGCTGAGCCTTAGTTGATAGCCAAGTAGTTCTTGAGATTTAGTTGGACGATGTACACACGCGCTGAGCATGTTTAGTTTCACTCAGGACTATGAGAACCTAGAGTAGTAGACCAAAGTGAGAATTGACAGAAGAGCTTCTCCAGAGTGTCTTTTAATTATGATGCGAGACCACATGGGGAATTGACATTGAGTGCTTCCTCAGAGAGTCTGTAGTTCCTCGACGCGGGCCACATGGGGAATAGACGTTGAGTGCTTCCCCAGAGAGCCTTTAGCACGATACGAGACTATAAGGGGAATTTATGGTGAGTGCTTCCCCAGAGAGTCTATTGATTTCATAGCTGAACCAGAGGGGTGAGATTGTGTGTTCCTCCTAGAGGGTTGCTAGTACTTATAGGTTGAACCATAGGGGTTAGGTTGTGAGAGCTACCCAGAGGGTTACCTGTTTTCTTCTTGTTGCTAGCTGTTTACTTGTGTACTTTATTTGTTAGAACTATGGATTGTAGCTGCTTGTGTTTTCCTGTTTACTGCTTCTTGTTATATTACTTCCATGTATTCATTGACTGTTAGACACAAATCTTTGGGTGATTGCCTACTGGAATTGTATCTCATACCCTTTTTGGGCCATGCTTTTGGGCCCAAACAGACTATGTTGTTGCATGTATAGATAAGGGCAAGCGCCATTCTACTTCAGGTTCTTGATTGCGCTGGAGCTGGGGAGCATGGGACCGAGCTATGGATCGCGATGATGATGAGTTTATTTTGTTTTTCTTTTGCACTTTGTTTTCAGTTGTATTCCAGCACGTTGTTGTGTTTGCTGTTTTCCATAGATACTTGTACCTGCTGCATCATTTTCATCATTGCTATATATATTCATTGCTTCCGCTGTTTGGTTTCTGTTGTTATGCATGTGGTTACTGCTTCCACTAATGACTGTTGTTTTTCCATTGTATACCTTACCGAATGAGGGTATAGTTTCCCCACCGATTCACCAAGGCCCTCGCTGCTAGTCGGCAGCCTCTGGCATTCGGGGAAATGCGCTTGAAGTCATGTGGCGAACTGGGTACGGGGCACCAGTGGAGGGGCTTCGGACTTGGGTCGTTACAAGGATCATGTCAACGTATGTTTGAATTGTCCAACAACCATGAAATTCTCCGTTCCTGTCTAGGGGTCGACCATGTTTTCCACCTCATCGCTAATACCCAACTCCCTTATTATAGGCAGAGGGAGATACTTCGAAGGTCTTTTTCGATGTTTCACTCTAGCACAGAATTATTCTGCCAGAGCATGTTTTCTAGTAGCTTCCCAAGATGGGAACCGTAGAGCAGCCTTCATGTTCCAGATTCTAAACCTTAGTCTTTTTAATCGCATGGTTTTAATGGAATATCTTGAGTGTGATGTAGTTTGGTGGAGTACCAGAGAATATGTCCATTCGGACATCCCCAACTTTATTATCGCACCAACATCCCTATGGAAGCTTGTGTGTAGAACGCATGAGCTGGAGTTCAGAACATACTACTCAAGGTGTACCTGGGCCAGTGAAGCAGAGGAAATGAGTACCAACCTGGGTATTCCATTGACCGAGCCAAATCTCCCATTTTGGTGATGATGATCGACTTTGGGTTTTTATTTTTATGAATAGAATTGCGAGGACGCAATTCTTTGAAGGGGGGAATAATGTAACATTCCAAGAATCTGTGTTTCATGTAATGATAAATTTTATATTTTATGTCACCCATTAATCGAACAAACTGGTTTTTATGAAAAAGTAATAATGAAATAGAGTAAACACACAAAATGAACGAAAGACTCTTTATTCAAATGGAAACACCATAGTAACTACAATACACTGAGATCAAACAGGAAATTAAGATAACCAAAGATACCAATTAAAAACCCTATTAAGATTACAGGAAGACCACTCAAAACAACGAGAACCCCGAGAAGGCGGTAGGGGTCTTTAGCATCCATCAAAACAAACATAAGAATGGTCGAAGCCACCGCAGCCACACTAAGCACCAAAGGAATGACTTGAACCATCTTCTCCTTCTTCAATCACCGTAATCTTAAGACACCCCAAGTCTTGGTTTTATAGGGCACTAATATGACCGTTAGAAATACTTATAGCTATTGGAATTCAAATGAAGTGGCCATTGGAGTTTTTGTCTAATGATCTTTAGTGTTTAATTAAATGGATATGATTATAATTTAAAGACAGTTTCTTGTAAATAAGAACAAAAAATTTATATTGTGTAATTTAGACATACAGTTTAAAATAATTAATTTATTCTTTCTGAATTTATTAATTAATAGAATATTTTTTTTATAAATATACTAAAAAAATGAATATAACTAATTTATTACTTGTTCTTCAAATATGGTGTATATATATATATATATATATAAGTATAAGCCTATTATAATTATATAAAGCTAATACTATAATTTTATATATAACGTTTTAAATAAATCAAATGTATTATTTCGCTTAAAAGAAATGTTATTTTTATTATAAATAGCATTCATAAATTTCAATTATAAATATTTTGTACCAATTATGACAATTATTTTTAAGTTGATATATTTTCAAATTACTAATTAAATTTATCACAATTTAATTATATAATATGACATATATATATAATTATTTTATAGATAAACTTGAAAATTGAATAAATATGTTTTCGTAATTAGAATTTTATTTGATTACAAATGTATATGTATATGTTTATATATATATTGTGTTATAAAATTTAATAATATGATAGATAAAATAGATAAATTATTTTTATAATTAATAATAGTTTTAAATAATATGTAAATGTTTTATAAATAATAACAAATACATTTTATTTGTTTCAAATTAGTTTAACTATAATTTGTTTTTAAAAATTATATTATATATAAATGAGTTTAATAATTAAAGTAATAAAACTTTTGTTGGGAAAAAATCTCTCAAGGTATCATTTAAGCATTTTTGAGGTGATTGTGTTTGTTGACAAAGTGGACATCTGAGTAGTGATTGTTGACAAAGCAAAACAATGACATACAAATTTGTTGACAAAGAGGATTTCATGGTGGAATGTCGAGTTCAAGAGCTGAGGTCAACGA
This sequence comes from Viscum album, assembly GCA_963277665.1. Taxonomy (NCBI): domain Eukaryota; kingdom Viridiplantae; phylum Streptophyta; class Magnoliopsida; order Santalales; family Viscaceae; genus Viscum; species Viscum album. Next base: position 265,060,437 of record OY728155.1, on the reverse strand, counting down.
TCCATGTTTGATTCAAGAACGTCGATAAAAGGAATGGATGATCTCGAGGCGGTACAAAAGAACAGATACAAGGTGGCGCCGTTTTCCAGTGTTTGCCAATTTTTAGGGCCTGAAAACCGGAAAATGAAGAAAAGTGTTTTTGGCAAAAGGACTTGCGCGCCGAGGACTTGGAGAATGAGAAACTTGCGCGCCATATGTTTTTCAAGATCAGAAGATCAAAATATGGAAAATGAAGTAGGTTCGCGCAAGTTTGGGAGTTGGTCGCGCAAGTGTCCAAAAGGACAGAAGACTTGCGCGCTGAAACTGGGTCGCGCAGGTGACTTGCGCGCCGTCACGCAGGGTGGTCAGATTGCCTATAAATACTGGACCACCCCTCCTCATTTCCAACAGAGTTCAACACTTTGAGAAATCAGAGCTCCCGTCACGCAGGTGTGGTGGTCACGCAAGTGGTGTGTGTGGTCGCGCAGGTGGGACTTGCGCGCCAGAGGTTGAAGTTGTGCGCCGGTGTTTGAAGTTGTGCGCCGGTTGGCAGTTGCGCGCCAATATTGGTTTGGGCGTAAAAGGAAGAGAGTCGTGCAAGTTTGGAGTTGAGGAGGCTTGAGTCGCGCAAGTGTCTGAGGAGGACTTGCGCGCCCGTTGTGACTTGCGCACCGATACTTGCGCGCCGAGATTGACTTGCGCGCCAAGTAAGGTTTTGTTCCATCAGTGCTTCTCGGACTGCGTGGAAGTTGGTACGTTGCCCGATACCTTCGGTGCAAAGAGATATTCATCTACGGGTGAAATTTGTACTTCAACAGAGCATCTACACACAGATGAAGATGCATTTCTTCATGCAAATGAAGAGACCTACAAGTCTACAAACTGTGAGTGGATTCCTTCCAAGAGCAGTGAACTTAGGAAGAGGAAGAATGCGATCCTCTCCACTGGCAGTGAGCCAGAGAGAGAGAGACAGGGAGTGACCCTTGGGAAAGCAGTGAGCTGACCCTAAACATTGTAAGGGCAGTGATCCTGGGCATAGAAGTGATCTAGCCCGAACCTTGTAATCCATAGTTAGTGAAGATTAGTGGAATTTGGTACGACCGGCAACCTGTCGGCGTATGCTCCTTGGACGTAGCCCTTAGCGGTGAACCAAGTAAAATTGTTGTGTCCTGTGCTTGCTTTACTTTCTATTTATATTGTGCAGCAGGAAAGAGAGAGAAGAGTGTTTTGCTTAACAGTGAAACAAGATCAGAACGAGCATTAATTTTTAATTAGTCATACCCTGATTCACCCCCCCTCTCAGGGTATTCAGCTTAGTGGACCTAACAAGTGGTATCAGAGGGAAATGTTGAAAGTTGTTCTTCTCTCAATGGAGGTCACTAATCATAAAGGGATTCCGATCTTCGACGAATGCAATTTTCAGATATGGAAGAATCGAATGCAACACTATTTCCGATCTTTGGGAATGGATGTGTTTTCAGCAGCTATGCATGGTATCACAACTGATATTAATAGTGGTGCATTATCAGAAGCTGAACACAGAGAGTTGGATGCTGATTCCAAAGCAATCAATGCCTTAGGGGAGCCCTCTCCAATCCCATCTATACAAAGGTGATGTCATGCAAAACGTCACATGCCATGTGGGAAAAGCTTCTGAATATATATGAAGGGGATACAAAGGTGAGAGAGGCAAAGCTGCAAGTGTTGTGGAATAAGTATGAAGATCTGAGAATGAACCCGAATGAGTCTGTTGATGCATTCTTTGACAGAGTGAATGCTGTGGTAGAAGATATGCGGGGTCTTGGAGAAATTATCGAAGATATAAAAATTGTGAAGCGCATCTTGAGAAAGCTTCCACCTCGATTCAATCCGAAAGTTCTGTTTTGGAAGATAAAGATCCGAAAGAGCTGAGATTGGATAACCTATACAGCACTCTTGTTGCATATGAAATGAGAAATGATGACAATGATGCTATGGAAAAGGGGAAATCCAAAGAGGTGGCATTTAAGGCCATGAAGAGGCTCACTATTGAAGATTCTCAGGAGGAAGAAGAGTCAGATGAGGTGATGTCGTTTTTTTCTTCAAATCTGCAAAGAGGAAAAGGAAAGTTTAAAGGGAAACTTCCACTAGCATGCTTCCGATGCGGAAAGGTTGGTCATCTTGCTGCGAGATGCTCCAAAAAGTTTCAAGAAGAAAGCGATGAAGATGAAGTTGAGATTCCCATGAAAAAATCTTCAGCCTATGTGAAAGGGAAGAAGCAGTTCAAGAGAAATTTCTTTAATAAGAAGAATCTTCTTTCACAAGAAATAGACAGTCCAGCTGAGTCTGAGGGTGAAGAAGTTGAAGAGATAGAAAACTGCAAAGATCGTGGACAAAATGTGATGGTGGCTGTTGCCAGTAGTGCTCTAAGAAAGAAAGAAACTGAAACTGATGAAGAAGAAGAAGAAATTGAAGGGAGAGTTGACATGGAAGCTGAATTAGAAGCAGCTCTTGAATAGATAGATGTTTGGCGAGAAAAAACAAAGAAAGCCAACAAGATAGTACGTGATGCCAAACTCTACATGCAACAACAAGAAGAAGAGAAGTCTGAGCTTGAGAAAGAAATTGAAAATCTTAAGTCTTCCAGGCCAGAGCGCACAGAAAAGGTTGATGATCATAAGCTCAAGATTGAAGAGCAGAAAAGGGAGATCGATTGCTTGAGTCAAAAAGTGAAAGATCACGTCAAGCATATTGAAGAGCTTGAAGAGGAAGTTGTCGGTCTGCGGAGAAAAGTTAAGGACCTTGAAAAACCTTTGAATCCTAACACAATCTTGGGAAATCAGGTCGTTACGAAGACTAAAAAGAAGAAAGAATAGCCTAGTAGTTCAGCAGGAAAGAAGCAGCAATTGAACTCAGAAGTTAAGGCTGATCCAAGGCTTAATCAGAAACAAAAATCTGTGGCAGTTGAAGTTAGACCGCAAGCACCTGTCCCGAGATTGAAAGAGGATTTGAGCACAAAACAGAATCAGAATACTCATAGATCCCAAGGGGAAACTCGTAGTGCTGAAGTAACACGAAGGAATGCACCTTATATCAGGTGTTATTGTTGTGGAAAGATGAGACATTCACAGTATGTGTGTTCTATAGCCAAGAGATATAGAAGGGAACATGAACAGAGATGACATCCAAACAGAGGATGATTTTCTAGAACATATTTTGAAGGACACTGTTTTTGGTGCGGAGGATTTGGACACATGACTAGGTATTGCACTTCGACCATTCAGAGAAATGTGTCAAAGCAGAATCAGGATGTTCGCAAGCAGCCAATCAATGAACCAACAAGTGAGTTAAAAATATAGAACAGATTTGCTGCTCTACAAGATGAAGATGGTCCATCATACTCTGAGAAAGAACAGAAGTCTCAATCCATTCCGAGTGTGAAAGAAAAAGTATGGACCAAGAAGAAGAAAAATGAGAAGGCTGTGGTGGCGGAGATTGCCCTTAAAGCATCAGATCGATCTGGTGTTTGGATCCTTGATAGTGGTTGCACATCCCACATGACGGGTAATAAGGATCTTGTTACAGTCATCAAATATGACAAAGAAGGAGTTGTCAAATTTGGAAATGATGAAGGCTTGAAGATTGTTGGCTAAGGGAAAGCCAAGTTTGGGGGAAAAGAGATGAGACGTGCTGATGTCTTGGTAGTAGAGGGTCTCAGTCATAACTTACTCAGTGTCAGTCAACTATGTGACTCTGGGCACTCTATCCAATTTACCAAGAAGATGTGTGTTGTGAAAGGAAAAGATGGAGAAGCTGTTCTGCAGGGAAAAAGGTCAAAGGGAAATCTCTACCTTGTAGGTGGGGAAGAAGATACATGCCTTTTATCCAGAGAAGAAGAAAATCAGATGTAGCATAAGCGACTTGGTCATCTATGTCAACCATCTATGGAAGATCTGGTGAAGTGTGATGCTGCTAGAGACCTTCCCAAACTATCACGTGATCGCACTCATACGTGTGATGCTTGTCAACAAGGGAAAATCATCAGGAAGACATACAGGCCAATGGAACAAAAAGCAACTAGAGTGCTCGAATTGGTGCATGCTGATGTATGTGGACCTATCTCACCACGAGCTATAGATGGGAAAAGGTACTATGTTCTTTTCATTGATGACTATAGCAGAATTTCCTGAGTATTCATCATTACCCATAAGACAGAGGTGTTCAGTTGCATAAAGCAGTACAGGAGGGAATCGGAAAAGATGCTTGGGCAGAAAATTTTGAAGTTTCGTACTGATAACGGTACGGAATTTACAAACAGTCAGGTTGAAAACTATCTCGAGAAACATGGGATAAGGCATCAAGTTTCATTAGTAAGAACTCCCCAACAGAATGGAGTGGTTGAAAGGAGAAATCAGATCATCATCAACATGGATAGAACAATGCTTATTGATAAGGACCTACCAGAGAAATTTTGGAAGGAAGCAGTTTTGACATCGGTCTATGTTTCAAACAGGTCCCTGTTATGTCCGAAGCAAGGGAAGACTCCGTATGAACTATGGTACAGAAAGAAGCCAACGTTGAAATACTTTCGAATCTTTGGAAGTGTTTCATTCTCAATAAAGAACATCATAGGAAGTTTGAGGCACGAGGAGATGAAGGGATATTCCTTGGCTATTCAGGAAAAAACAAAGCATATAAATGCTTCAACAAGAGGCTGAGAAAAATTGTTGAGAGCAATGATGTCACTATAGTCGAAAATGAACAGACTGCTCAACGACCCAGTGAACAGTTTCCGGATGAAAGTGATGATGAGGTAAGAAACACAGGGGGAGTAGAAGTGGCAGAGGCTGACTTAGAAGAAGATACTGATGATGAACAAGAAAGTGTCAAGTCTGTATCTGCAAGGAAGCCAAAGAGTCGAGCTGAAATTGATAGGAAAAATATCATTGGTGATCAGACAGCTCCAGTTCAGACTCGAAGAATGAAATCATTACAGCAAACATCGTTTTTATCTCAGGTGGAGCCAAAATGTTTTTCTGATGCAGCTGAAGATGAAAACTGGGTTCAAGCTATGAACGAAGAGCTTGATCAGATTGAAAAGAACTAGACATGGGAGATTGTTTCAAGGCCAGCAGACAAGAATGTCATTGGGACTAAATGGGTCTATCACAACAAGATGAATGAAGATGACACAGTGATTCGGAACAAAGCACGACTAGTGTGCAAGGGGTACTCCCAGATTGAGGGAATAGATGTAGATGAGACATTTGCACCGGTTGCAAGGCTGGAGACAATCAGATTATTTTTGTCCATAGCAGTGCAACGAAAGTTCAAAGTGTTCCAGATGGATGTCAAATACGCATTCTTGAATGGGGTTCTAGAAGAAGAGGTGTATATTGATCAGCCAGATGGTTTTCTCATTCATGAGAATGAGAACAAAGTTTGCAGGCTGAAGAAGGTGTTGTATGGGCTAAAACAAGCACCAAGGGCATGGTACTCAAGACTTGATCAGTACTTGAAGAATCTTGGTTTCCAGCGTGGAGGAGTTGATTACAACATCTATTTCAGCAATGACAGTAATCAAAGGATGGTGGTGCTAGTGTATGTCGATGACATAATTTTTGGCGGATCAGATGAAGCTCAGTGTAGACAGTTTTCCGAATTCATGAAAAATGAGTTTGAAATGTCAATGATTGGAGAGATAACATTTTTCCTTGGTCTACAAGTGACACAAGGAAGGAATGGAACTTTCATTTCTCAATCCAAATATGCCAAGGAGGTTCTAAGAAGGTTTGGAATGGATAATTCCAAGGAGATGAAGACTCCGGTTGCTACCCGGATGAAATTATCAAAATATGAGGATGGCAAGGCAGTTAATATCACAGAATACAGGCAAATTATTGGAAGTTTGTTGTACCTGACTGCAACAAGGCCTGATATTGTTTTCGCCACATGCCAAGCAGCACGATATCAAAGTAATCCCAAAGAAAGTCACATGCTTGCAGTGAAAAGAATACTTCGGTATATCAAGGGCACAATGGACTTCGGGCTGACATATGACGACAAGTCTCAGATAGAATTATTGGGATATACTGATGCAGACTGGGCCGGTTCAGCAGATGACAGGAAATCAACATCTGGAGGTGCATTTTATCTTGGTGGACTATGTATTGCTTGGTTGAGCAAGAAGCAGGATTGCATTTCATTAAGCACCACAGAAGCTGAGTATATTGCAGCCACTCAAGCATGCATACAGCTATTGTGGATGAAGCAGCAGCTTGAAGATATGGGAGTTGAAGTGAAGTCACTACAAAAAAACTGGGTTTAGCGGCGGTTTTGTGGCGGCGGTTCACAAAACCGCCGCTAAACATTTTCGGTGAAGGTTTCGCGGCAGTTTTTAATAAACCGCCGCGAAACCCAAATTTTTTTACAAACACCACGACCCTTTCCCCCTCGACCGCGTTCCCCAAACCCTCCCCGATCCCCCCCCGGCCTCGGCGTCCACTGCTCCCCCCGCACCCTCTGGCGACCCCCGCACCCCCCGCACTCCTCGCGCCCTCCGGCGAAGCCCTTCGGCGAAACCCGCACCCCCCGGCGCCCCCCTCGACCACCGACGAAACCCTAGGTGCCTTCCCATGTTTTTCCCAATTATGGTTCCCTCTATAATGGGTTTATACACTTTTTGTGGGTGGATTCACTTGGGATATACTTCTTTATACCCCCCTGATTTTTCCATTATATGTTTTTATTATTTTATTTTCATAAAAAGTTGAATTTATAGATTTCTATGAAGTTTTATATGGTTGATAATATTGATGTGATGATTTTGGGTGAAATCTTAGACATTATTTAAGATTCAAACTTTAGTGTGGGATCCTTATTTGGTTAGACTAGGATGACATAAATCTAGATTAACCATTGGTGCGTCATCTCATTTGGTAGGGTTTATAGAAATGGTTGGGTAGTTGGTCTACTCAAGGGTAAGAAGTACTCATGGTTGAAATCATTTTATAAGGGATCCCTTAGTCTTTTTTAAAAATAGAAGGGTTTTTATGGTGTTTTTTTTATAAAAATGGAAATGTTTATATATTTGGAAACAGTTAATGGAAAATATTGATTATTTATTTAATTTTTAATATCTATATTTTGTTTTAGGAAAATTCCATGGGTTTAGGTAATGTTTTATAAAATGAATTTAATGTTTTTGGTTTATCATTTATATGGGGTACATGATATTTTTGAGGGATATCCTACTTTTTTTCTTTAATATCCCCTATATTCCCATATTGGTCAACATTTAGATTATATACAACACAAAAATGTAAATAAAATACCTCCTTCTTTACATGTTATGAATAATAGTCTCATATGTGGAGCTATAAAGGAGGTGTAGCTATCCGGTGGTTGGTTGGATCTTGGATTTTTTAGGGGAAACATGGAGGTTCTATTTGGGTGATTTATTAGATAGATAAATATTTAGTTGGGAGATCTTTAATCCAATGGATTTATTAATCTGAGTGTGTCTACATAGGGTTATCCATTTCTTTTTACCAATATTGCAAGAGTGAGTTATTGATTTTATATTATCTATTATAAATTAAATCATGTTACTCTTAATAATTGGTATCCTTTTCTATGAATTTATGATTTATTCAATCAGTTTAGAGATTCTTTATGGATTTTGAAGATTGTTCATCGATTAGGTTATCAGCGGTTAAAGGTTTGAGCTAAAGGTGTGTCCAAGATAGAATTTCAAACACTATATAGTAATTTTGTGTTTTTGGTAATTCTATTTAGGGTAATGGAGAAACCATATGTATTTATAACTTTGATAAACCATTTTTATCCTTTTTTTCATTCGGGACTATATTTATCAATGATATATCGGTATGATCATGATCCTATGAGGAGCATGAAGAATAGTTGGTTATGTTCTTAGACACATTGAGATATCATCATTTATATGCCAATATATTGAAATGTTATTTATATAATCAATAGGTGACATTTTTTGGTCGTGAGTTCTCTAAATCTAGGATATTAGGGGATATTGAGGGTCGGGTCAATTTGGGTCGGGTTATATGTGTAAACCCGACCCAACCCGACCCAACCCGATCCAACCCATCCCAACCCGTCCCAACCCAATGGACCCGAACTAGCCACTCAAACCCAACCCCCCTAGACCCAACCCGATGGACCCCTACACTGCACCAGCCTGCTGCTGCACAAAAAAACCAGCCCCCCCCCCCAAGCACACCAGCCCCCCAAGCACACCAGCCTCCCCCCAAGCACACACCAGCCTCCCCCCCAGCACACCAGCCCCCCCAAGCACACCAGACCCCCCAAGCACACCAAGCACAAAAAAACCAGCCCCCCCAAGCACACCATCCTGCTACTGCACAAAAAAACCAGCCCCCCCCCCTCAAAAATTTCAGCCCCCTGCACAAATTTCAGCCCTCTTCCCCCTCCCCCTGCACATCAGCCCCCTCCCCCTGCACAACCTCCCCCCCAGGCACACCAGCCTCCCCCCAAGCACACCAGCCTCCCCCAGCCCAGGCACACCAGCCTCCCCCAGGCACATCAGCCAGCCCCCCTCCCCCTGCACCCTCTGCCTCCCTCCCCCTGCACAGCCTCCCCCCTGCACACCAGCCTCTCCCTCCTACACCCCTGCACAACCTCTCCCCCTGCCCCCTCCCCCTGCACAACCTCTCCCCTCCTACACCCCTGCACAAAAAACCCAGCCCCCCCCCACACAAAAAACCCAGCCCCCTGCACAAAAATTTCCAGGAGTGTGAAATTGGTAGTATAGTTTGTTTTAGCCTCAATATTCTGGTTTGATTTGTTTTTCAGGACAGTGGTGTGGTAGGAGCAGAATTATTTTTTTTCCAGGTCAACATTTCGCGGCGGTTTTAACCGCCGCTAATGCCTTACTGGTCAGCATTTAGCGGCGGTTATAACCGCCGCCAAATATATTCTGTTTAAATTTAGCGGCGGTTTTCACCGCCGTGACATAGGCGCATCAAAGGCCAGAATATAGCAGCGGTTAAAACCGCCGCGAAAAAAAAGTATCATCTACGCATAAACCGCCGCGAAATGGTAAAAAACCGTCGCGAAAAGAGGCATCTACGATGCTTTTCTTAAACCGCCGCGAAATAGTAAAAACCACCGCTAATAGATTGCCGATGCCCAATTTCGTGGCGGTTTTTGTAAACCACCGCCAAATGAAAAAAAACCGCCGCTAGGGGCCGGTTTTGTTGTAGTGAGTCTCCGATCGGAATCCAGTGTGATAACTCAAGTGCTATAAATCTTAGCAAAAATCCTGTCCATCATTCCAGGACAAAGCACATTGAGATCAAGTATCATTTCATCAAGGAGAAGGTTGAGCAGGGCATCGTGAAGTTGGAGTATGTGCCTACAGAGCTACAGGTTGCAGACATTATGACAAAGGCCTTACCCAAGGAAGCTTTTAAGAGGCATCGACTGGCTCTGGGAGTTCAGTCGATTCCCCGCACTTGAAATAGTGTGGATGTGGGCCCCTCCCCCCCTCTCCCTGCGGTATGATGTGTTTTTACCTACTATGCTCATATGTGTTCTCTACTATGTTACAGACTACAAAAGAGTGTCCTTTGGGTTCGTTGAAAAAGGGGGAGAAAAGTGTTTGAAGTGTTTGTTAAAGGAGGAGCAAAATAGTGATTGTTCAAGGGGGAGACAGTGCGGAGATTTGATAAATCATAATTGATACGGGGAGAAGCTGACAGGTGGAGCAGCCAGAAAGGGGGAGCAATGAGAAAGGGGGAGCAATGAGAAAGGGGGAGTGTATGAAATCTGACGATGCTAGAAGTGATCGATCAAAGAATAGATATCACGACAGCTGAGGATCGTGATAAAAGCAGAAGAGTGGTGTTGGAAAGTGGTAAGACTATTTCCAAACCAAACATTGGTATTCCAACAAATCCATCAACAATTGGTATCAGTTTAGTACAAATTGGTATCAGTTTTGTGTCAACAGTGGATGTCAGAGATAAAGTGATTCATTGATGAACTTTTCATTTACTCTTGTTTCTCACGCCGAGCACTGCTCATGTGGGCTTAGAGTATGTGTTGAGTAAATCCTTGATCGCTATCAGAATCGTAATGAGGCGAATGAAGGATGAAGAATCAACGACGTATCTTTGTTTTGGAAGAGTTGTCAACAAACCCAAAGGGGGAGATTGTTGGGCAAAAATCCCTCAAGGTATCATTGAAGCATTTTTGAGGTGATTGTGTTTGTTGACAAAGTGGACATCTGAGTAGTGATTGTTGACAAAGCAAAACAATGACATAAAAATTTGTTGACAAAGAGGATTTCATGGTAGAATGTAGAGTTCAAGAGCTGAGGTCAACGATCCATATTTGATTCAAGAACGTCGATAAAAGGAATAGATGATCTGGAGGCGGTACAAAAGAACAGATACAAGGTGGCGCCGTTTTCCAGTGTTAGCCAATTTTTAGGGCCTGAAAACTGGCAAATGAAGAAAAGTGTTTTTGGTAAAAGGACTTGCGCGCCGAGGACTTGGAGAATGGGAAACTTGCGCGCCATATGTTTTTCAAGATCAGAAGATCAAAAATGGCAAAGGAAGTAGGTTCGCGCAAGTTTGGGAGTTGGTCGCGCAAGTCTCCAAAAGGACAGAAGACTTGCGCGCCAAAACTGGGTCGCGCAGGTGACTTGCGCGCCGTCGCGCAGGGTGGTCAGATTTCCTATAAATACTGGACCACCCCTCCTCATTTCCAACGGAGTTCAACAATTTGAGAAATCAGAGCTCCCGTCGCGCAGGTGTGGTGGTCGTGCATGTGGTGTGTGTGGTCGCGCAGGTGGGACTTGCGCGCCAGAGGTTAAAGTTGTTTGCCGGTGTTAGAAGTTGCGCGCCGGTTGGCAGTTGCACGCCAATATTGGTTTGGGCGTAAAAGGAAGAGAGTCGTGAAAGTTTGGAGTTGAGGAGGCTTGAGTCGCGCAAGTGTCTGAGGAGGACTTGCGCGCCCGTTGTGACTTGCGTTCCGATACTTGCGCGCCGAGATTTACTTGCTCGCCAAGTAAGGTTTTGTTCCATCAGTGCTTTTCGGACTGCGTGGAAGTTGGTACGTTGCCCGATACCTTCGGTGCAAAGAGATATTCATCTACGGGTGAAAGTTGTACTTCAACAGAGCATCTACACACAGAGGAAGATGCATTTCTTCATGCAAATGAAGAGACCTACATGTCTATAAACTGTGAGTGGATTCCTTCCAAGAGCAGTGAGCTTAGGAAGAGGAAGAAGGTGATCCTCTCCACCGGCAGTGAGCCAGAGAGAGAGATAGGGAGTGACCCTTGGGAAAGCAGTGAGCTGACCCTAAACATTGTAAGGGCAGTGAGCCTGGGCATAGAAGTGATCTAGCCCGAACCTTGTAATCCACAGCTAGTGAAGATTAGTGGAATTTGGTACGACCGGAAACCTGTTGGCGTATGCTCCTTGGACATAGCCCTTAGCGGTGAACCAAGTAAAATTGTTGTGTCCTGTGCTTTCTTTACTTTCTGTTTATATTGTGCAGCAGGAAAGAGAGAGAAGAGTGTTTTTCTTAACAGTGAAACAAGATCAGAACGGGCATTAATTTTTAATTATTCATACCCTGATTCACCCCCCCCTCTCAGGGTATTCAGCCTAGTGGACCTAACAACTTTACTTTTTAAAGTATTGATATTTTATTATAACTTTGACTTATTAATAGGATAAAATAATGAGTAACATGAAATAATAGAATAAAGATAAATCATAGATAATATTAACAATATTATATTAATGGTTTGATTGAAGAACAAAAAAAATGGGAATCCCATTAGGTTAGGCGTGGTGGAAAAAAAAACAAAAGAAAAAAAGGGAGAAATCCTGTAAAGGGATATGGGTGTCGCGTCGCGCATGAAGATGGATTCATGCAGGTCTGGAGTTGGGATCTCGAGTAGGTTGGCCTTGGTTTGTGAGGCGCTGCGCGAGCTCTGGTCGAAGCCGAGGAAGCCGTGACGCCACAGGGGTTAGAGCAGGGAAAGGTGCGAGCCGCCGGGAGCTTGCCGAGCAGTGATCGTGCGTCGTGGGCTGAGGTCGTGTCGCCGAGGGAGAGTCGCGACAAGGGAATAGTGGTCGTGCGGCGAGGCCGAGCGTCAGAGGTTGTGCGTGTTGCGAGGCGAAGCCGGAGCCATGGGCTTTGGAGGGTCGGAGTTGCGGTTAGGGTTTCATGTGCGTCGAGGAGGGTGATCGATGCCAGTGTTTACGGTCTTTAGTCTACATGAGGTAGGAGCGTTGTCTTCATCCTATTCTCAATTACCAGGTCTAGGTAGGTTTTGTTTTGTAGTTTTTAATTTTTGGTGTATCCGAATCTTGATGAGATCCAGTTATCAGTGGCTTTTGTGTCAATTTTATTTATGTCACATTTTTTCTCTACCCAAACTCAAAGTTTTGTTTGCACCTCCGTAAGTCAAGAAGTAGGGTCCTCTGGAGTTTGAGTCGAGACATGTGGATCCTTTAAACTCATCTCCCATGCAAGATGAACCCCACGGGTTCACCCTCTCATCCCTCTCTGTTTTCCTTCGAGCACCCAACCTCCAGCGGACCTTCTCAAAGATCTCCGAGTTTCGAGTGTCTCCCCATGACTTCCTCCTCCTACTCAATTGAATGTAAGAGACCATTTACCTATTTTGTTATGCACACCGATTTATACATGCTCTGTGTATAATCAGGTAAATTGTATTTGTGTATTTATATATATATATATACATCATCTTCTTCTCTGTTATGGTTTCAAAATGGGTCATTGAAATGTTGATAAGGTTCGTACGGGGTATAATCTATGTAAGGGATTACCTTGCTATGTTTATTAAAGAAAACCCTTTTTATATAGTTATAGGTATACGGGTTATATACATATATATTTTTATATGTTAGTTTTCAGTTTTGGATCTACCTATGCTCCTTCTAAAAACTGGACGTTTGGGTTTGTTAAGTTATTTTTTTAAGAAAGATTATTTCCATTAGGTTTTATTTTACTGAACCTATATATATATTCTACATATACAGTTTTGTATATGTATATATATAGAAAACTCTTCATTGTTTTAAGGTTTTCAAAAATGGTTTATTGATGTGTTATTAAGGATCGTACAAGTATAATATATAAAAGGGTTTACCTTGTATGGTTTTCATTAAGCAAAACCTATTATATACATATATGTATAATCGGGTATATAAGTGTGTATATATATATATATATATATATGTAACCCAAATCCAATCTGTTTTTAAGGTTTCTGAAATGATTATGTATGTTAAATATTTATAAAGGATGTTATGAATATGTTTTTATCATACCAAACCCCTTTTATTAACTTTGTATACATAATAATATACTTATATACATATATGAAAACCAATACAAATCAAATTATGATTTTTAAGTGGTGAATACCTATCTTTAAATAATGTTTTATGCACAAACTAAGTTTTTGGTTAAATGGAATTATTTTTCTAAAAACTATATATATGTATATATATATATATGTCTATTTACTTATTTATGTGACACAATCCAAATCCGTTTTATAATTTCTAAAAGATGATTTCTAATCCCTAAATAATGTTTTAGATGCGAAATGTCATTTTGCGTACAATTGGATTATACTTTGTATGCAAAACCCTAATTTTTATACATGTAAATATATCTGGTAGTATATGCTAGAAACCTAACATGTTTTGATTTACAATCAAGTAGAGTTAATAAATGAAAATGTTTTGGTAACATTTATTACACGTAGGAAGTAATTAAACCTTATTTGGTTATGAAGATTTAAATACATAAACCTTGTGTATACACGGTATTATTTCTATATAGCTTCCAAAACCCTAATTTACGGTATTAAATATTAGAATTAGTTAATGGTTTGATGCAATTAATGTTTGAAGGGTTTCTAGTAAATGTTAATTTGGTGTTCGCTAAACTAATATGCACTTATGTGTATGAGTATACAATAATATGTTTAACATGTAGGGTTTATTTTAATTAAAGTAGATTTAATAATATTATCCACGTATTAATTAAAAGAATATATTTTTACTTAACCTAAAATATATTAGAGAATAAATGGATTTTTAAAATCATGTTATGTTACATATCATGTTGTGCTCATATATAGTCTTATTACTTTATGAACCCCCTTGCAGATATGATCATTAGTTAATCAAGTTGTTATTTGGTCTAATTGCATACTCACTAGAACTTTTATCAGCATGCGTGTAATTAAATGTGCATGAAATAGGGACTTTAAACTAAGAAGTTATCATTTCATGTGGCAAACCCCATTCATTCATCATTTTATGTACTTTTATTATTATTACATGTGCAAAAGATATTTTACTTATCCATGCCTGCCTTGGGAAATGGTTATCATCAAACTTTATGTGTTCATTGACATATCATGTATATCTACCTTAAATGTACAATAATTTGATTATCCATTTTATTTATTGTTGTATTCAATAATGCATGCATATGAAAAATAATGAGAAATGAAATTAAATTACCCAAAGTAGTATGGGACACCTTGGGTAATATCTAATAAAATTAAATTAAATAAATCAAAGTGGTATGTGCACTTTGATTTATGAAATATGAGGAATGGATTGGACTTATTATGTGATGGGTGAGGCCTGCTATAGCCCCTTGATGCATCGGTAGGTCTCATGAGACAATTAGAAGCAGAATTGGCCGAAGCCTTTCCCATTTTATGAGTTATGGATTTTGGCCGAGGCCTTATTCATTAGACGTCTTGGCTGAGGCCTTGACACATTCCGACATATGCATTTTCTTCATTATGACTATGTAATTTAATTAACCAGAAAATATTCAATTAGTAGAATATTGATTAAAGAGATTATGGATTATAGCCGAGGCCTTAATCAATAGATGTCTTGGCCGAGACCTCGACAACATGATTAAAAAATGTTCTGCATTATAATCCCAGATTATGTGTATGTTAATTACCGATGAGTATGATATTTAAGTACACAGGGCAAACAATGAGACTGTGGTGATGCATGATCAGTTTCCTTTTCATATTTTTAATGCAAATGTTAGCATTACATTAATCATGTCGTATTGTGCACTTTTATAAGTTATAGTGGAATTGTTTATCTGCAACTCTGATAATGTTCATAGTTAGTAGTACTTGCATACCTTGCATGCTATGCCTACTTTACTTGTTAGTATTTATGCATTTTATGAAATGCTTTAATTGTTTTATAGCGACCTTTGAAATAGTCATGGTGTTTTCTTTAAAGGAATAATTTTGATATTTGTGAAAGTATTTTCAAAGGAAGTTTTCAAAAGTTGTATTAAGTATTTTCAAACCCCTTACTAAGTATTTCAATACTCACTCTACATTTTTGATTAAAATTTTTTAGGTTACACTTTTTAACAGATGGAACATTTCAGAATGCAGCTGGTTTTCCCAGAACCTGAACCTCACGAGCCTCTATAATTTTGGGACATGATGTATTATTTTTAAATGTTTGTAATGAATTTTTAGTACATCATGTCTCATGGGCACCGACTCCGGGCATTCGGGGGCCGAATCCTTACAAATTAAACCACAAGAATTAAAACGATAAAACACAGAGGTGGAAATAAAACTAAATGTTTGAGAATAATTATTAATTCCTAATTCATTTATGATATTAAAATGGTAATGTAAATTACCTCATGCATGTTCATCCTCATCTTGATCACCAATATCACTACGATGTCCACCAACTATATCTGGATCCTAAAATATATATCAATATTATGTATCTTAAACATATAAATAGATGTTAATATGAGTATGGTTTGTTTCATTGTTTACTTGTGGTGCCACTTGTGTATCATCAACAGGACGACGCGTCGTCACTTCATCGATACGTCCTGACATCTGTGATAATCTCTCCTCATAATCTGCACGTAACTGCTGAAACCGCGCATCCATATTGTGTTGCATAGCCTGCATGATAGCATCTATCTCAATCTGTGTGCGCATCCCTGCATCTCTGCATGCACCCATCGCCTCTGCTCTAAAAACTGCACGTCATGGTATACCACCATCATAAGTCAAGGAATAACCATGACTGTCACACCCCACGACATACTGAAATATCTCATCTCTACGCACAATACTACGACGTTGCTCTTCTGGCAACTATGCTAACTGATCGTCAAACTGAGCCTTTAGCATATAATGAATCAATGAACGAATATGAATATTTTTTATAAAATAAAAATACATTTATTAGTAAATATTTTGCTTACTATAACACCAACAACATCGAGATCTCCCGCCCTACGAGTCCTCACCCATATGGACATCCGATCGATCAACTCACCTCATTGGTGTAACTATAATAAAGAGATTCACCATGTTATACTACAATATTTTTAATATATGAATGTATTGTAAATTCTAAACTTACATCATGTGTGAGCTGTGACACATGTTGAGTGCCAAGTTTGGAAGGCGTTCCCTGCATCGCCCAATTACGTGAATGACAAGAAAAATCTATCTACATAAAACGTATTCAGTTAATAGACATATGAGAAATTATTCATTTATAGATTAAAAGCAATAAATCTTACCATCGTCGTGTCACTCGACCAAAACACAACCAAATCCTGCCACTGCACTGGAAGAATGCCCGGAGGGACTCACTGTAGAATGTCTGGCAGACCCCCAAATGGTATCCAGTGATCTCTCTTCACCCTTCCCTTGTAATCCTTCCATAATTTTCGGCATTTGGCCATACATACAGCTCAAAACTCATCTAGAGAGGATGTCAAATTATCCTGTTAAAAAAATAGTCAGTAGATGCAACAATAATAAAGACAATATCACGAAAAATTAAACATTGAATTTACCTGAACCTCCCTCCATAATCTATCAATTGTATCCTCAGGAAAAGAAGTCTAATCATGAGTCGTCAGGGGGAATCTATGTGGGTCTTGTATCATATGTCCAAATTCACGAATTAATACAGTAGCACCTTCTCCGACTGGATGAAATGTGTCATCAAATAACACATCCAATCAGGTTCCAGAGTTCCAGGATCAAACCTCTCTACCAGGACCCCTGCGTCTCCTGGAAGACTCACTAGATCCTGTTAAACATAAATTCATAATTCAATTACAATATAACTGCATTTTTAATTAAAAATTAGAAAAAGTTAGTGAAATAAACACAGAAAATTACAACTAATTAATTTTAAAAAAATGAAAACATACATACCGACAACATTAGGTGAACCACTCTGATCACCCTATGACATACCTACATTAAAAAAATTATAGTTAAATCAATCAATTTTTATACATATATAACTCAAAAGTATTTTTACAAACAATATGGGGAAATAATTACAATTTTCACTAATCATGTAAGTCTATCGTATCTTTTTCAATTGTCTCTCTGGCCCATTGTTTATCTTCATCTTGTACAACTACTATTGTTTGGTCAAGTGTTTTATTAGGAAATGCAACAATATCTGGTTCCCCATGGTCAATCAGAAACACTCCTCTTCTAGATATTTTCACCAAAACTTTCCAATCCGAATCAATGCTGACAAAGTAAATTTTCTCTACCTGCGATGTCAGTATGAAGGGATCATTGCTTACTCGGTCATCTTTATATAGCCCATTGTTAAAGTTTACTGACATAAATTGAAAGTTATCAACTTTCGTTCCATGAACCGGATCGACCCAATCACACGTTAACAATATGTGTTTTAAGCCACGACCATAAATAACCTCAATAATATACCTCAACAATCCATAATAATAACCCACACTAACAAAAGAACAACCAACACTACTATTTTTTGTGGCTTGATTCTGTAATAAATGGGTCATCGGCTATTTGGTTGAGTTCTTCGCTCACAGTATGGGTACTTAAATCACGTATTTTTTGAATCTGCAAATTTGACATAGTTCAATGAATAAGGGATTATGTAAATACAACTAAGTTGCACTATAAAAATATTAAATCAATTATTTATATGTACATGAGTCTTGAAGCCCTCATGAAATGTGTTGAAATGATGTTTTTGGATTTGATAGTCAGTTTCACGGGGCCTTTCACGTTTCAACTCAGCGATATGCGTCCTAAATCACAACACAATAAAAGGTAAGTAATAAAATAAATATAGAAACAGAAGACACATCAACTATGAAACTTACTGTATCAATGACATAACTGATGGAGTGTTGAACAACACATATTGTTGAGCTTGAACCCACTCATCGTTGTGCATATCAAACATTATTTTTTCTCTAATTGGACCCTTGAAATTCTGGGAGGGTTTATCTATCTTTGTTTCAACCTCATCAATATATGAAGCACAAAAATTAGTACACTCATCCATTAAATTTCCCTTGGAAATTGAAGCCTCCAGAAGAGTTTTGTTGTGCACATACCGTTTCAATGTATTTAAGTATCGCTCTATTGGATACATCCACCTGAATTGCACGAGATCGCCAGTAATGACTTCACCAGTTAAATGCACAGTTAACTAAACCATGACATCAAAAAAGGTGGCGGAAAAAGTTTCTCTAGGTGACATAGTGCAAGTACAATCTTATCCTACTACTTTTTCAAATCACTCATGCGGTGATTTCTTGAATAGAGCTGTCTGAAAAAATTAGAAACTTCAATCAACGACTCAAAAACCTGGGTAGGTAAGAAATCACGAATTGTTATAGGAATTAACTATTGAAGCAGAATATGATTATCAAGACTTTTCAACCCCTGTAATGTCATCCTCGTCATATTGACATGCTTGGAAATATTAGAGCAATAACCATCTGATACCTTAACGGTCTTCAAAATTGATAGAAATGTTTGTTTCTCTTTTTTACTCATTGTGTACTATGCAACAGGCATGTATGCCCAATTACCTTCACCCAACTGTAAATGTAAAAGTTTTCTAAATCCCATTTCTTGCAAATCACTTCGAGCATTATTAATGTACTTTGATTTGCCTTTGATGCCTAAAATGGTGGACAATATATTATCACATACATTTTTTTCAATGTGCATCACATCCAAATTATGTCTTAAAATATTATATTTCCAATAAGGCAATTAAAAAAAAATCTGTTTCTTCCAATTATGACTACACTGTCTATTTGCAGTAGGAATAGAAGGCAATACATGAGCCAATAAATCTTGAAAATCATACATTGTACGTATGTTTTCTTGATCAAGTTGTGCACAAATTTGAACCCCAGACAATATTTGTATATTTGTGGTGATGGGCCATACTCTCTATTCCCATCAAACAACACACAGTCTTTTCTGAACCTGTGAAATGGAGGAAGAAAGTGTATGTGACCAAGATATGCCAACTTTCTACAGTGCTTAATCCATATAGATTTCTTACTCTTATTACAACACGGGAAGACAAATTCTCCGTTTGTACTCTGACCTGATAAGTTAGCATACGTTGGGAAATCATTAATTGTTCATAACAAAGCAGCCCAGAGTCTAAATATTTCATTACCTGCCGAGTCAAAAGTCACTACACCATCGACCCGAAATTTTTGTAGCTCATAAATCGAAGGTTGCATATAAATATCGATTTTATCGCCAGGTCCTATCGATCCATCAATTAGAATCGATAGTAACAAAAATGGTTTATTCATACATACCCATGGGGGAAGGTTGTATGGAACCAACACCACTGGCCATGTACTATGTGTCGCACCAACTATGGACCTAAATGGGTTATAAAACCATCTATTGCCAAACCCAATCGACCATTACGATCATCCCGAGAAAAGTTTGGGTGTTTTTGATCAAACTCTTTCCATGCTAAAGAATCTTCTGGGTGAGTTAATTTATCAACCTCTTTGTTTCTCTTTGAATTCCAAGTCATCAATTTAGCAATTTTAGTTGACATGAAGAATCTCTTCTATCTCAGTTTCAGTGGGAAATAACGCATCTGCTTAGCGAAAACTTGTTTCGCTTGATTCAAGACTCTGCCACGATGAATCTGATTATCTTGATTAATCACATTGGACTTCCACTTGGATGTATAACAAACAGTACAAATATTTAATTGCTCGTTCTCTTTTCTGAACAACTTACAATTATTGCGGAACACATCAATGATACCATATGTAAAACAAAGATCATCGGTCAACTTGTGAGCTTGATAGAATGACTCTGGAATCTTCGCTCCAGTAGAGAGTACCTTCTTCAACAACACCAACAACATGTCGAATGAGGTGTCTGACCATTGGTTCAAGGCTTTTAGGTGTAACAATTCAACTATGAATGACAATTTACTAAATTTAGTGCATCCATGATATAATGTCATCATTTACGACATTATTGTCTTCAGGTTGAAACTGACGCATCATATCATTAATCATTATGTTCATCAGATCAATTGTTCTTGAATCAAAATCCATATGAATACTTTCAGATTGATGACATGAAACAGACTCTTCTCTATGAGGTGTCCATGTTTTATAATTTTTCAAAAACCCATTAAAAAACAGATGTTCTCTAACACTATCTTGTTTAAGAGATTTTTATTTGCACATTTTTTGCATGGACAACTAATCAAATCGCTTGTAAATCTGTTGGTGAAATCCATAAATCGCTTAATCCCCTCTTAATATTCATTAGAAAACCTATCTTTCCTATCAATCCAGCTCTTATCCATATCTGTATTTAACCCTTATCTTTTTAGTTTAAGTCCTTATAAATACATTTTTAGATTAACCATGGTAAATAAATTTTATTGTTTTCACTATTAATTTTGGTCAAAAATTAAGTTGACATTATTAGACCTTATAAATTATTCTTATTAAAAAATTGGAATCTATTTTTCCAAATTAAATTCATAAAGTGTGACTAAACCGTCCTTTAAAAAATACAGTTTTTTCAGAAATCATTTATTTTTCTTTTAAACGATTCTGATTTTATTTATAATAAAATGATCACCATAATTTTCATAATTTAGTTAATTCTGTTCATACCCACCATTCTAAGGGCTAGTAGATAACTATTATATAAAATAATAATATTTTAATAATATTTCATATTTCGTTTAAACTCGGTGTTGCGTGTAACGCAAGCTAAACTCGGTGTTGCATGTAACGCAAGTTGAACTCAGTGTTTCATTTAATGAAAGATATTGATGATATTGAAATTATTTAAAAATAAATATATTGTAAAGTCTTGGGGTGTTATATTATCTTCTAATCTTAGTGTTGCGTGTCATATATGCTATCAAATATAATGTTATTCTTTTAGAGTTTGAGGGCGTTACAAAATTTATCATACTTAGAAAATTATTTTTATAAAATGGAAATCATTTTTGGAATCTACAAGTCATATAATGGTAATGGTGATGTTTTGGTATTTTTCTAAATGAGTTTAATTTTTAGTGAATATTGAAATATGTTTAAAAATGGTATATAACATTCTAAGCTAAATACATGAATTTTTGAGTCACAGATGATGTAAAAACCCAATAGTTAGAAACCTCATGCACCATTTACTCTATACAATCACAATAATGAATACTAATCATAGTCTTCAGTGAAAATAATAAACTAATGTGCAGAATATTCAAAACAATCCTCTCCTCCCCTTATAAATATCACCCCTCACTCCATCTACGTCATTGAGCTTTCCAAATTTCTATACAAGTTCCCTTCCAAACCTCTCCCTTATATCCTTGTTTTATCATCCTCGCTAAATGTCCAGTTCCATGTACCCTATGGAGTATTTCAAGGAGGTGACATTTAAGTGGTAATATTCCAAATTTACCTCTTATAAATTCATTACATCTTCTACCATATCTTAACCTCCATCATACAAGAATACATAATAACTGTAGTATCATATATATACTATAATTTTATCTTTATAAAGGAATATATATCTAGAACGGTCCATACTTTTCATACATACATATTACATATAAATGGAATAATATTCATTACATAACATAGAAAAACCATGCCATAACCATATTGGTTTAGTGTCTTTGGAAACTGGAAAACATAAACAATTGGTTCATAAAACATCTACATCATCTCCCGCTTATTCCTTCATAACTAGAACCATTTTTACACGTCTTACTCAATACCCTTCTTCATATCCTGTGGAAAGAAACATAATCAATGGTGATGTCAGATGCTCAGTAAGGGATATATCAATAATATCATTATCAAAAGAACATAAAAAAACATTAGAAAATTATTTTCTACATATTAAATAATTATTATATCATGTCATGGGATAAATCATAGATGTTCATAAAGAACATATTTCATGAGATCATAACATAAGACATAAAATTTTGGCACATATAAGTATAGAAAATCACTTCCAAATTAGTCATGGCTCATTTCCAAGAACATCATAGTGCACAAAGTCCTTTATAGAACCGGGGTCACTCCCCATTCCAACACCGTGTTACTAAATCAAGATCATTTTCCATTCCAGTTATGTCTATCTCATGATATATAAATCATTACCCAAATCATTGTAGAGAGATATAGGTCCCACCCGTCACATAATGAAAACTATACATATGTGTTCAATAAGAACATAATTGATTCATCATATCATAACCCATAAAATGAAAAAGGTTTCATAAAAATCATTCTATCATAATATAACCCATGGAAAATAAATGGGTTTCATAAATAACATTCCATCATAAACATATAAAACCATGGAAAGAATGTTATCCTAGATGAAAAATAATTTTGAAAGATCATTTGAAAATAATTCTTGAGGAAAATATCGTTTTTTCTTAAAAATGTTTTCTTTTCTTAAAACACCACACAATTTTAAAATAAAACAACTTCTTTGAAACTAAACCTGAAAGCTTATAACGGAATCTTCAAAGAATTATGGCATCATTAAAGTGAAATAATCCCTTTATGCTTTATAGGTTAAAAAACATTCCTCTCATTATTTTTCCAAAAAAGTCATAAAGTATCTTGTTAGGAAAATGAAAAAAAAGTTTCCTTTCAAATAATCTAATAAAAATTTATGCATGGGTATAAATGAAATTAACAATTGTAAAATAATAGTAAAAATATTCTCGAAAACATTTTTAAGAAAATCGAAATATATATCATATTAAAGACAAAGAAAGTGACATTTTGTGTATTTTTTGATTTAAATATTATATATGCCATTTTTATGAACAAGTGTCCATTAAAAGACATAATCTAGATCCTTATGTGTTAAGGGTCGAATTCTGTTCATCTAATAATTTTTTTGGCATATGTTAAGGCCTTTTTAAAGTCTATAAATTTATTTTTAATCCAAATAACTAAATTTACCAAGGTTACTATTCATATTGACAAAAAATAAATGAGAATTATTCACTAAATTTTCACCTTATGAATCTAAATTTGGAATCCATTTTTCAAAATTCAAAACATATAATTTTTAGAATTTAATTTAAAATAAAGATGGTAAAATGCCATGAAAAACAATTTTTCAAAAAAAAAATCCCTTTTAAAACATAAAATGTTTTTATAATAAATTCGTATATAAAATTCTTTTCAAAAACCATAATTGGATTATTTTAAATCAAAATGATCTAATTAAAATTTCAAACTAATCCAAAACATAATTTTACTTTTTAAACACTTTAAAATAAAAATACCGTTTTCAATAAAAATTAGTATTTTTACTATTCCTTAAATGTTTTCAAAAAAATAATTTTAAGATAATTTTGACATGATGTATTCAAAAATAAAATTAATTTTATCAGATCAATTTTCTATAATTTCTAAAAATAAGACAAACTAATTTTTAAAGAAAACATATTTTTGAAGAATAAGGTGATTTTACTAAAATTGTGTGATCATTTTTTAAGCACTTAATATATTCATATTGAGTTATATTTATTTCATAAATTTGTTATTCATTTTTATTCTTGCTGAATTAATGGCTATGTTTTAATGGAAATTGTATACTAGTAGTTTCTCATGGTTCATTTGAAATGCATGGTTGATGGCAACACAAGCTATTAAGGAATTAAAATTATTTAAAGAGAAAAATTTCATAAAAATACATAGGTGTTACACTACCATTCATCCCTTTCTAATCTCCTTTTATTCAATGAAAAATGAAACCATTGTCCATATCATGATGGTTTACTACCATAATGGATAATGAGTTTTTGTTTTCCACTCCCACCTTCATGGAAGTAATAAATTCACATTTAATGGTTTAAAATGAATGAATTATGTATATTATATATTTTTCACACTATGGAATAAATATATGTCCATAATATTATATAAAATGAAACTAGTTCATTATAGTTAGTAAAAATTCCTAAATGAACTAACATTACAATCATAACATTTTTAATAAAGGAATCATTACTATATCAGAATACATATGGGTTTTTGGATCTGATTCAATTTATAGGAGTAAATTAATACCATTACATTTAACTTATTGATTTTTAGTCCTATTTTACATGAACATCAACAATTATCAACAAGTGATCCAAACTTGGAACAAGGAAATGAATTACTTATATCTCTATTTGTGGCTATAAATTACATCTAAATTCTATATATACGTCTCTTATATATATAACTAGCTTAGATTCACTTCCTCAGAATGGGTAATATGTGTCATAATTTCTTTTCTCAAATGAAACTCATTTCGTTCCAGTGGTAATCTTTATGTTTAATCCTTAAGATTGATTTCTATTTATGGAACAGATAAGCATGTACTTGTTATGAATGGTGTGCCCAGATAGTCCTCCAATGCATTAGGTACTTTTTTTTGTCTCATGTGAAATTACTTATGGTATTGGATTGATAATTATCTTTGACTCGTGTTTAGGATAGGTTATACATTGTTACCAAATTAGCAGGTTTCTATGATGTTATGGTACTAGTTTCTTTATGTTATTCTCCCCTGTGATTATTCATTATCCTTATATTTTATGATATAATGTTATGCCTTTTGAATCATATTTTATCTTTCTACACCATGTCTATTCCCTTACTAGGATTTATAGTTCACCCTTTTCATTTATACACTCCTCAGATTATCCTATACAATTTAAGGATTTCATTATATAGAATAAATTAATGATGCTATGTGTTGGATTACATTGGATGTATTATGAACCTAGTCTCCCAAATAAACTAGGCTTCATGATCATTGAGTTTTAATTATTGGATATTTATGTTAAATATCATGTGATTATATATATGTAAAAGTTATGGGTCTCTATAGTTGGTATCTGAACAAGGTTGAGTTATTTTTTGGGATTATGACTGGATTGATTTAGTGGTAACCCTAGTGGTAAGTCTATGTATATAAAAATATCATGGTATTTTAGTGAAGAATAAAGTGATTGGTTTCTAAGTAATTACTTTTATGTCTGGATACTACATTTGAATGTTGCTCTGTAATAGTTGTACCTAAGGGTAATAACCTCTAAAAGGTCAAACTCTAACTTGATGGTCACCTGATTCACAACAAAGAGGTATTTCTGCACACCTAGTTTGACACTCTCAGGGGATATTATTTGGAAATTCATAAAACATTTTCAAAACATTATGAAGGACTTGAAAAAAATTTAGTTTAGAAATACTAATAGTAAAATTATCGTTGATAACCTGTATTAATACCTAGAGACTCAGAATTCATTATACACTTTTCATTTTGAATTTATTCATTTTAAAATCATTGTTTACAATATATATATATATTTATTATTCAATTTATTATCATACCATTTCCCCTTTTTTTAGTTAATGATGAGAGATAGGTGGAATCCTACCAGAACTAATGTGATAGGAAATGTGATGATTTCCCTAATAATATGCCTATCATTATGGGAGTGGGAGATGCGAACTTTATTGAAGTACATGCTCAAATGAAAATTTCTATTAATAATACCATGAATCATGTGGAACACCCTAATTCTCCTAACAATAACTAAGTTGCGGTCGAGTCCTTTGTGTTACAAAAGCTTCCTTACTTTAGTGGATCCTATGATCCCCTCATTATGGAACAATAGATTAACTCGGTTGGGAATATATTATTTGTCCTCCAATGCTTATAATAATAGAAATTCATGTTGGTTATCAAATTTTTGGAAAGGAAAGATGACCAGTGGTAGACACCAATTAAGAACATGAAGTCCAAAGAGGAAGTTTATTCCATGTAATTGGAAGAATTCAACAAAATATTTTTTAATAAATATTTTCCCCAAAATCTACAACTTATAGTGGATAGGGAGTTCCTTGGAATTAGGAAAAATGAAGATGATTCTAGTGGGGTGTATGAGGAAACCTTCACAAGGATAGGACAAAAAATGTGATAATTTCATCATCGCTTAAAGTAATGTAGAACTCTTCTTTAGTGTGTAAAATTGATTCTATGAATAGCTTTAGTGATTTGAGCCTTTTCTAGAAATGATTAGATTTTCATTTTTTAACTCATGGTTGAGATGGTGATTGGAGACTCTCTGTTGTCTATTAGGCCTGGAGATAATAAGCATAAGATGGAGTATTCTTTGGGAGGATCCACAGATAAATCTTATAGTGGAAAGAAAACTAAACATCCCACATGTCAAAAGTGTGGGAAGAATCTTCCCAAAAACTATCTTAAGGGAACATGGAGATACTTCAAGTGTGGAAAATTTGGGTGTTTGGATAATAAATGCTAAAGGAATATAAAGAACCCCACTAATTTGGAATAATAAAACAAGGTTCAGATCGGAATTCTTTCTACAATATATTGTTTCAAATGTTAAGAACATGGGAATTATGATATAAAATACCCTAAGACAAGGGTTTTCATAGAAAATCAATGAAAACAACCTCCAAGGCCTAGAAAGGAATGAATGAAATATGTTTCCACTACTCCTGAGGTGAATCTTGACAATGATGTGGTGACAGATACGTTGGCTATTTATTCAATAATTGTAAACACACTCTTTGAATCTCATTCTATGCATCCTTTCATATCTTCCCTGTTTAGCAGAACTATTCAAACACTATATAAAAACATGGGTATTGAGAAATCTATGAGAATAGTAGATAGATAAATTATTGCATCCCAAGTATATAACTCCTCCCCATTCAGTGTTTGTGGAATTAATCCTCCAAAAAATCTTGTCTTACTTCCTTTAGTAAAGCATGATACTATATTTGGCATATATTAGGAGTAATTATATATAAGAAACATCAATTGTTGGGAGAGGGAGATCACAATTCACTTCCCAAGCCATCCTATGATTCTGTACTAGTTTAATGA
Organism: Viscum album; assembly: GCA_963277665.1. Taxonomy (NCBI): domain Eukaryota; kingdom Viridiplantae; phylum Streptophyta; class Magnoliopsida; order Santalales; family Viscaceae; genus Viscum; species Viscum album. The sequence goes on along the minus strand of OY728155.1, from coordinate 265,033,127 downwards.
TGAGGATGAATTAGTTTTGGAATCCTATTCTCATGTTTAGATATTATTTCCTAATGATAATTTATATCTTTCCTAAATGATTGAGACAATGGAGAAAATCATGCTTAAAGACATGGCCATTGTGAGAGGTTATAAAAATTTATTCCCTAAATAATTTTCAGTTCATCTTCTTTATCAAGAGGTTGATCTCTTAATTAAACTTATACCAATATTTCTACCCAATTTAATGACTTTTTATAGATTTTTGAACATTGATTTGGAGGAAATGAAGAAGCAGTTATAAGAGAATCTAGAAAAGGGTTTTATACACTCGAGTTCTACACCATGGGGTGCGCCGATCCTCTTTATCAGAATAAGGATGGGTTAATACACTACTGCATTGATTATGAGGAATTCTACAAAATCACAATAATGAGAAAGTATCCCCTACCATAGATAGATTACTTGTTCAATTAACTTATTATATCCTAGTATTTATTTGAGGAACATCAGTCGGGATATCACTAATTAAGGGTGATGAAGGAAAATAATCCCATGGAAACCTTTTAAACAAGGTAAATACACTAAGAGTTACTAGTGATTACCTTCAAAATAACTAATGGTTAAATAATATATTATGGAAATAATGAATATATTATTTATAGATTAATTTCAGAAATTTGTGTTGTTATTTATATATTATATTCGGATGTATTCTAAAATCAAGGAGGAGCATGAGGAGAATTTTAATAATGTGCTAAAAACTTTGCGAAATGAGAATCTATATGAAAAGTATAATAAATGGGAGTTTTCGATAGGGGAAGTATAATTCTAGGGGAACTTTATTACCATTAAAGGGATATATTTGGATCCTTATTAGACAAAGTTAATTAAATAATGGACTATAGAAAAAACTATAAAAGAGATCCATAATTTCCTTATACTATCAGCTTATTTATTAAAGATATGTGAGAAACTTCGTGTGACTGTTAAACCCATTAACTATTCAGACTTGAAAGGTAATAATGTTTTTCTAGACTGATGAATGTGAATAAAGATTTAATGAATTGAAAAAGAGGCTTCTCAAAATCCATTTTTTTGTTATTTTCAAATCCACTTTGTGGATAAGTGGTAACCTTACATACCATTGAATTCAAAGAAAAAAACACCCAAAAAAAATTCAAAATTGAAGAGACATCCAAAAAACCAAATTTTAAATTCAAAATCCTCATGCATGGACCCATAACAATCTAAACACCTCAAGCCATGTGATACCGAGCATCGATCCACCTTGAGTCACGTCCCCAGATAGATCTCACCTCCATCGTCACCAGTTGTTGGAGAGAACTAGCTGACGTCCCAACACATCATCAAACCACCATTAAAGGAGAAAAAATCTCATAAAAATCCACCAACATCATCTTTTCACCGTCAAATACCGTCGACGTTCGCCACCACAACTAGAAACGACACCCAAAACCAGACACAATTTGACAATATTCTAAACAAGAATCATCCAGAAGAAGCGTTGTAGAAAACAAAACCTACAAACCTTTACTGATGGAATATGGAGAAACACCAAACAAAACCAACAATCTGAAAGCAACACTGTGATGAAGACGATGCCAAATCCTCTAAACCATCATCAAAAGGCTCATGCTTGGATTGACACTGTCTGCTGTACCAGACACCCAAAACCTCTTCGCACCACTGCTCCCGATATGCCCTGGAGAGTCATAGAGGATCAAGAAGTCAGAGCAAGTAAAGGGTGGTTGTGTAATGTCCTAGAATTTCCATGTAATTTTTTTATTTATATAGAATTATTTCAAGACAATGAAATTGACGGCACATGATTCCGAGGCTTGAAGTGCCTGAAAAGATCCATCGAAAAATATTAAGCATTAAATAGAACACGTGAACAGTTTTTTTGAAAAAGTCGAATTACTCCAAAATGGTTGCTTGGATAAAAAATCTGAGGGTACCGTTGCATTCATGATGATAGTTTTACCTTAGGTGTTACTTATGTTTAGTCAGCGCACACCCCCAGTAAGAAAAACCAAAAAATGGCATAACCGTAAATAAAATAATTAAATAAAATTATTTTATTTTTCAAATGATTATAACTCACGAATGGTGACTCAGATTAAAAATACGAAACCACCGTTGAACTCGTGAGGGTATGCTTTCCTTAGGTAGACCCTAATATCAGCTCACGCAGACCAACAATGAAAGTTAGTTTTTGGCCGTGAATAAAATAATTAATAATTATTATATTTTTAAATCCTTATAACTTCTAAACGGTAACTCATATTGAAAATCCGAGAGTACCGTTGAACTCGTAGGGATATGTTCCCCTTAGGTGGAGCCTAACCTTGACCGGCACGGGTCGAGGATGAAAAGTATTTTTTTGAACTTTTTTAATGTATATTTACTAAACGTGCGAGCATGATTTTATATCTTTTGAACCGATACTCAGATTAACAATCCGAGGGCACCGTTGAATTCAAAACACTGATATTCACTTAGAAATGACTTTACTTTGGCCGGAAAGGGCCGAGCGAAAATGTTATTTTTCGGACTTTTCAAGAAAAATAATAAAATAATTTAAAAGAATTATTTTATTTCTTTTCTCACCTTTGAGTGGCGGACGACGACGCTGCGGGGAAACGGTGAGGCGTCGATGATGCGCATTAATGAGGCTCATTAATGGCTCATTAACTTTCAATGTAACGATGCTTTAATGTCTCATAATAGCGACATTGTTTCTTAAATAAAACAACATAACGACGCGACGTCGCATCATAATGGAGATGTTGCGACATGGTCCTATTTATAGTTCAACGCGCTGGGGAAATAAGGATTAAAAATTTGGAGGATTCTCTAGAGAAACATTGACGGACTTCCACGCCCTCGAAGAACGATGAACACCGGCATAACTTCATCATCTTCGATGCCTTTCAAAGAACAGAGCCAGGGAGCGACGTCGGTGTCTTAATCCCTCGAGGACGAATGCCGCGACATCAGACATCATAAAAGGTAGGGTTTTTGATTTTATGTTCTTCCCCGTCCTTTTCTAAAAACTATGAACATAGATCAACCCACGAACATGTTGATCTGTGATTCGTGCGTTATACGGGAGGGTGTTTTATTCTTTGGGTTATTTTATTTGGGGTCCAAATCTTGGCATGGAAAGATTGAACGAAAACTCCCCGAACCTCCCCCATATTTAAACCTCTAACGCGGAGGCCCCAGGCCGACACGAACGAAGCTCGAGCGCCTCCGCATGTGCGTTCATGGTGGCCGTACCCTCTAAATGGCGGTAAGGAGGATTTGGGATCCTCGCAGTGAAGAGGGTGCTCCTCAGAGGCCACATACACATACGACTTGGAGAAAAGACCACCAGTGTGAATCTGGTTGTCCGATAAACATTCTATCGATGCCGACGGTGGCAGTAGAGATGACTAACCATGCTGGCCATGTGGAGGAGGCGGCCCGCACCGGTAGCCTGCATTGATCGGGAGATCGCGACTCGTCAGCCTCGGCGGCGCGCTGGAGGACGCGGGGCCAGGCGGGGTGCCACGTGGAGGGATGGCCCGCGTCTGGGCTGTTTGGATGAGCTGGAAGCCTCTTTCCTTGATCGTTCCAGACTGAAGAGCCCCACACATCAGTGTGGTAGGCGAGAGGCTGCGACCCGTCGACCGCAGCAGGAGCTTGACGCGATGCCAGGCGGTCACTGCACAAGAGGTGCGACCCACCTCTTGTGGGCCACGTTCATACATGGAGGGGACACAGCTGGCTGCAGCGTCCCAGGTGCTCACACCGGCCATACCACACGGTCGATCCTCAACTGGCGGGCCGAGCCCCTAGCGGGTCGGACCCGGGCCCAGCGGGCTGGCCTGCGCCGGCGGGCCGGACCCACACCGGCGGGCTGGACCCACACCCAGTGGTCCACACCAACACCGGAAGACCGACCCGTGCCCCCTTCGGGTCGGGCCGGAATAGACCAGGTCATTGGGCGACTCGGCGGTCATGACCCTCGGCCAACCAGGCCAGGTCCAGTGAGGCCTATTGGGCCTAGCCCACTGGCCAGACCGGACCAAACTGACCTCAACCAGCACCAGGTCAGGTCGAGTCCGTCTTAATGAACCAGGGTTTGTGGGACCCCCTGGGCCGGGTTGGTCAGGTCGGTCCGACCAGGTCGGACCGAGCCCCATCGCAACCGGTCCCCTGGTTACTAAAACACCTGTATCTTTCAAACCGTGCGTCCGATTGACGAGTCGTTTGTGGTGTTGAGACTCTATTGACAAGGAAGATCTTTTGGAATGCTCCGTGGTGACTTTTGTGAAATTTGAGATGTGATGAAGGGCTTGAGGAGCGGTTCTCCTAATTGCACTACGTATAGAACCCTGCGACTGACTGAGACCTGAAGACCGCTGACTTTTGGACCAGTGGGAAGCACCTCTCTGCGACTTGTAAGACCCAAGGTGGGAAGCAACTCTCTATGACTTTTTAGGCCCATGGTACACAATTAGGATGAGTACCTTAGTTGACCATGACTAGTGGGAAGCACCTCTCTGTGACTTTGGAGGCCCACAAAACACGATGGGGGAAGAAGTACCTAAGCAGTCCAAGGTTATTGGGAAGCACCTCTATGTGACTTGGGTGATCCAATGTACTCCCTAGAGGAGGATTTCTCCAGCAGCTGAGGTGTTCGACGTTGTGACTGTTGATGCTACTATTAATACCTTAGAACATACCTGGTGTGAGTTGTCTTATTTTTCGTGCTTTACCTTGAGGAATTGTTGTGAGGTATTTCCTTTTTGTTTTGGGGTCCCTACTGAGTACTGTGTTACGCACCCCTACACGGGCTTCGCCTACACATGTTGTGTCTGGTGAAGACGACCAATGTTTTGATAGAGGTGCTCATGGAGACAGGACTGACGGATGCTACGACAGTGGACTTGGTGTCCTTGGAACAGGCAGGGCCCTGTAGGACTGGGCGGACTAGACATACTACTTCAGCTTCTAGTAGCTTCACTACTCTCATGATTAGGTGGGGTTTTTCTACGGATGGCCATTAGATTTAACTTTTTGTGTTTTGCTATTTTCAGTTCTTTGTTGGTTTTTTATTCTAGCCCACTTGCTTTTGAATGTACTTGCACACAACTTTGTTTTAGTGGTTCTCTCTTTTTCCCATTTTGGTGTGTTGGGATGTGGTTGGGCGTGTGTGTGAGTATAGGTATTCAGGAAAATGCCTCCCACTTGCAGGTTGATGCCTTCGACGCTAGTTTCCAGCCCCTAGACTTCGGGAGGCGGGCTTGGGGCAGTCATGGCACGGGCCCTGGGGGATGGGTCGTGACAGGTTGAGGGATCCAAACATGCATCCTCATGAACATACCCATCACCAGTCCCCATTCTCCCCTTATATGGTGAAATTTTCATGGTATACAAAAATTCACTAAATAATGGACTGGGTTGTGTACAAATGTAAAATGATAAATTAATGACCTATGCCTCAAGGAAGTTGAACGTTCACGGGAATAACTATCCAACACAAAATAAGGTGCTAGTTATAGTGATCAACACATGGAAAATTTAGATGAACTATTTCTATTGGGAGAAGTTTGAGATATATATGGATCATAAGAGACTTAAATATATATTCATATAGAAGGGGCTTAATATGTGCCAGTGAATATGGTTAGTGATAATCATGGACTATAAATTCTCAATACACTACCATTATGGGAAAGAAAATAAATTGGGTGATGCACCAACTCTAAAGGATGTGGAAACTGTATCAATGATGAGAAATGATAAGGATATAATCTTAAAAAAATAAACAATATTGACACGGGGATCATAAAAAAAGGAACAATATCATTCATTTCATAAATTATTTCTCAGCCACCCCTTTTGGAGAAGATAAATGATTCTCAAATAGATGATGTTGAAATTTAGAAAAAGTTAGAAGCTACATGAAAAGGAAAATCCTTGAAGTTTAAAATTAAAGAAGAAGGAGTTGTTAGATTTGGTACATGACTATGTGTACTATGAAATCCTTAGAAAAAGAAGGACATTTTTAATGATGCATAGATCTCGACCTTCTCAATCCACATAGGGTGCATAAAGATGTATCGAGATCTGTGAGGGAACTATTACTTGGACAATATGAGGAAGGATATCATGGAATATAAATCAATGTTCCTAGTATTTTAAAAAATGATGGATAAAAGGAAAAAGTCTAAATGGATGATGAAACCATTACCCTAACCTACATGGAAATAGAAAAGAATTCCTATGGGCATTGTCATTGGTCTTCCAAATACATCAATAGAAAATAATTTTATATTGGTTGTGGTGGGTTTTCATACAAATACCACCCACTTTATTAAAATTTTATAGGATTTATCACTTGATAAACTTGTAATGATATACATTAGAGAAGTGGTGAGGCTGCATGTGAAACTATTACGGATTGTATCCAATTGAGATCTATGATTTACCTATATGTTCTGGAAGAGTCTCCATTATGATCTAAATAATGAGTTGAACATTAATATAGATTATCACCACCAAACTGATGAAAAATATGAGTAGACTATCCATGCATTATAGGATACATTGAGAGCATGCTCAATGGACTTCAATTTTGGATGAAATCTGTATCTTCTAGTGGTCAAATTCTTATAAAATAACAGTTCCAAAAAGAATCCAAATGGATCCATATAGATAACTTTATGGGAAGTGATGTAGAGCAAATGTGTTTTATGAGAATTTGGTTAACCCAAGTTGTTAGGACCTGAAATAGTCGAGGAAATGGTATAAAATATCAAGATCATTTAGCAGCACATCAAGGCTTCTCAGATTCGAAAGAAGATATATATCTATAATCATTGACGATACTTAGAATTTGAGGTTGACAAGAAATATTTTATATGCATGTCTCCATTAAAGAGAGTAATGATATTTAAGAATAAGTGTAATTTATGTACCATATACATCATCTCCTTTGAGATCCTTGATCACATTAGTGTTGTGGCTTATGAACTAGCACACACACCATCCCTCTCTCCTGTACACAATGTATTACATGTGTCCCTATTAAGGAAGTACATAGTAGATCCCTCACATACACTCAATTTAGAGGTCATATAGCTCGAAAATGAACTCTATTATGTGGAAAATATGGTGAAATTCTTGGACCATAGAGATAATATTCTACATAATAGAAAACTCACTTAGTCAAAATACCATGACAAAACAATAAGTAAGACGTGGCCACATGTGAACTGTAGGAATCCATGAAGCAAAAGTAAAATCACCTTTTCACCTTAGTACATAAAAGGAAATTTAAATGGTGAAACTTATTAATGGAGGAATAATGTAACTACCCATAATTATATCAATGTAATTTTCATTCTGATTATAAAAATATGTCATATTTATTAGAGAACATGCCCCACATGATAAAAAACAAACATCTTATTAAAATAATTTTAACATTACATTTAGAGAAAAAATATTTATATATGAATTTAAAGTATTATAATGGGGTAATGAGAATAAAATAATACAATTAGAATAGAAAAATTTGGATCTTCTCAGTCCCATAAAATATTCACACTCACGAACTTCATCATAGAAAAAAATCAGAATGTTAGTAATGAAGTAGGAATTTTGAAAATGAAAACATATATAACCTTGAGTTAAAATGGATGTGAATTATAAATTAATGAAATATGAGTCATTTACAGGATGTAGGGAACTCATATGGCTACTACAAATCTGATTTTTGGAATAGTAATCTAATAGTTTGAAAAGTAACTTGACTATTAGAATAGTAATATGGTCATTAGGAATAGTAACATGACCATTAAAAGGAAATAACAGTAAAATCACCTATGAAATTGTAAAATAATATTTATGAGTCTTATAAAATGGAATTATGATATACTTATATCTAGATAATAGTAAATAAATGTTTAAAAATTGGTAAATTAAGTGTTTGTAACTTTTTAAAACATAATTGTTTTAATTGAAATTTTATAATAAATATAACAATTTAAAGTAATTATTATTTTTATTAAAAGGATTTATAAATTAATAACATGTTGTATTATAATGATAAGTTAATTTTATGAGACCTTAAGTACTTTTTCAAAGGGTTTAAGAATTAATCGTAATATTAAAATCGAAAGTTTTCAAATAAATTAGGAATTTATTTAATTTTTTTTCCTCATATTTAGAAAATTATTTTCATAAAATGGATTTACTTATAGTAATATAAACATCCAAAAAAGGATAGGATGAATTTTCTATATTTTTCTAAAATAGTTGAGTTTTTGTTGGATAATGAAATATGTAATAATAATGTATTTAAAATTTTAAGATAAATTCATGAATTATTGAGCTATGGTTGATCTAAGCACCAATTAGTTAGAACTCATGTGAAATATTTACTGTATATAGTAACCAAAATCAATATTTTTGATATTCTGGAGAAAAAATTATTAATTAATTAATATAATATTCAGAAACACACTGAACCTCCACTTATAAAGACCACAGAACACTACCCTTCTCCTCACACCTTCCAAGACTTTTATCATGATTAATTTATGCTCAATTCCATTCAAAAAAATTCTCCCCAACCTCCTAGATCTTTTGGTCTCAACAAATGGATAATTCCAAGTTCCCTAAGGAGTATTTCAAGGATGCGACATTTAAGAGGCAATATTATCAATTTACCTCTTCAGAATTCATTTCGTATTTTACATTATCCACATATCCATTATCTAACATGTAATAATAACTCAAGTATTATATATATAGTAAAATTTTATGTTTCTAATGGAAATTTGACCAACCACCCCATTCTCATCTACTGATATTCAATAAAAAATTAAATTATTGGTCATGTCATATCGGTTCACCACCATCGTGGATGATGCATTTTAATTTCCCCGTAATGCCTTTCGGGTAGATTTAAATTCTCTTATAATGGTTTAAAATGGTGTAATTATTAATATTATATATATTTTTTCACATTATCAAATTATCATATGGCCTTGATATTATAAAAAATGATAATATATCGTGATGTTCAGAAAAATCGCCTAGACAAACTAACTGTGTAACACTAACGATTTTACTAAAAAAATCATATGTATAATAGAACACATATGGATTTTTGGGAATATTTCAATTCTTGTAATTAAACTAATAGTATTTAATTTCACATCTAGGTTTGTAGTCCCATTTTAATATAACATCATTAATTATCAACAAGTGATCTAACCATGGAACCAAGAAACAAAAGCCCTAAAGATAAGAAAATTTAACTTTATAACTCATTGAAATGATTACAAATGAACATAATAAAATTAAAAATAATTAAAATATATATGTAAATGGTTATAATTTTTTAAATAATGAATCTTATTTGACTATCTATGATGTTATGAGCTAGTATAGATTAATTTTAGAACACATGGGATGAGATCTCTTTAAACCACCCTTTTTATTTGGGTTATGGATTTTCTCTCTATAACTCACTTTCTATATCTCTATTTAGTTCAATTAATTTATTATAATTTATCTATATATTCCTCTTACATATATGACTACCTTAATCTCCGTTCCTTTTATTGGATAATATGTTCCATAAGTTCTTTTCTCAAATGCAACCCATTTCTTTCCATGGGTAATTTTTACGTTTATGCTATAAGATTGATTTCATTTTTTTGAAACAAATAATAATGTTCATTTTATGTTGGGTGAACCAAGATAGAGCTCCAATTAATTGGGGAATTCTTTTTTCTCTTGAGAAATTATGTAAGGCATTACAAAGTTAACCTAATCCAATACAGGACACTATTCACCTTGTGATATTGTCTTGGAAGTTATCCTTGACTCATGTTTATCTCATGTTGCATGTTGCTTCCACATTCTTAGGTTTCCAATATTTTATAATACCCTGATCATTATATTATAAACCCTGTGTTATTATTCAATAGCCTTTTATTTTATGATATTATGTTATGCCTTTTAACTCATCTATTGTGCTTCGATATGATGTTAACTCCCTTACTTGGATTTATAGATCACCCCTTTCCTTTATGTATTTCCCAGGTAATCTTATTTAATTTTATGATCTCAAAGGGATTAACAATATCATTATGGAAAATAAATTAATTAGTTTTTTAGTTTTCTTTTGATGTTTTATGAACCCAATATTCCAATGGCACTAGGCCACATGATCATTGGGTTTTACTTATTGTATATTTATGTTAAAAATCACGATATTAAATATATATAAGGCTTGGGTTTCTGTAGTATAAAGGTAGTTTGATAAATTAATCAACTAATTAAAGGTAGTTTGGGCACTATGTAATGTTAATTAGAAAGGCAATGTGTTGTGTGAAGTTACTTTGCAATTAGACTAAGTTGTGAAATGGTCAATGATGTTGTGTAATGTTATGTCAAATTTTTTTATAGATACATAAAGGTCATAGAAGTTGTGTAAATTTATTTGTAAGGTTCATGATGGTTAGGTTGTGGTTTATTAGTCTATGTAAATGGTTCCATGAGCTACGCATTGGTAACACACTTTCAAACTAAGCATAAAGGAATAATGATTTTCATTCAAATTTAAATTTCAATAAATATTATAGGAATTATTTTGAATAAAGTTGAATTATATATTTAGATGATGTGATTATTTGTTCTTAATTATTTAAATATTATTATCATTCAAATTATCACAATTCTTGTAAGGAAAGTAGGGCAATCAATCAATGATGATGTGATGGTTGTCGAGAGTGTTTCATACCTCATGTGAATGGACCACACTGAATAAAGATTTGAAATAAATAGTAACATTCCATGGTGAAATAAATGTAGACATTTTGTTCATCATGTAAAATTTTCAAAATGGAATAAATAATGAATATTACTTATTCTTGTGAAACATATCTAGGAATTTTGAAGGTCGTGGTGAGTTTCTAATACACCTGCAGGAAATAATGACTCAATCCACATTGTAGGTAATGTTAAACTTCATCATACATTCATTTATCTATGGAATAATTTAAAAACTTCTATTATTTTATGGGATGATGGGTACATGGTTATGAAAATACTAGGTGATAAAAAATCTCGATTCATTAGGTCATTTGAAATAAGAACAACATAGTGATTTAATGACTATAAAAAAAATGAGAATTTACTATTGAGATTTTTGGGATGTTAAATATAATATATTATCTAAAAATAAATGAGATTATTCACATTATTATTTTAGTGAAAAAATATTTTTTAGGTACTGATGAAGATATTGGATTGATAATATTGATAACACACAATATCCAAGTGTGAGAGATTTTTAAGGACTAATACATCACTGTATCGAGGATGGAAGAAGAAGAGAAATATCCATGAGCATTTGAAGAAGGAAGAAGCTTGGTTTTCTCGATTAATGATTAAGTTTAAGAAGAACCAAAAAACACAAGATCTAGATGTAGTCTCAAGACTAATAGAACTATGAAATAAGTTATTGAAGATCATGATGATGTTATAAAAGATAAAACATGATCCTGTTAGCTTGTGGAGGAGGTTTAATCATCAAGGAGTATGGGTGTGGTCCAAAATCACGAGGATATCATTTTACTATCACATTAAAAAAATATGTCGTATTACTATGTTGTCTTACCAGTATCTTGAGGTTTGTGATTAGAATATTTATCCCTTCATTGAAGAATTAAAAATGGGGTGTGTAACTAATTGTTGGGTGAGGATTATAGTTAAGGTGTCTAACAAGTGTATGTATATTTTAGTTTTGTTGTTTAACTATCATTCATTGTAATCACATTTGTTTATAGTGATTAACCATTATTGGTATGTCTGATTAACATTATATAGAGTAGCATTTTATGTTGAACATTATAAATACTTTTGTTTTTCACTTAATTTATATATAATTCATATGAGGTGAGGTTAAGAGAACAAATTTTGTGAATCAAGTATTTAACAAATCTAAGCGATAGAGTTCTAAAAGAAAAATTTAGAAAAAGAGACAATTTATAACCCCCCCCCCCATTGACCCATACTGGAAAAGGAACATCATATTTCTAACAATCATACCTCCATTCAAATGGACCCACCAATTGAAAATATACTATTGTAAGAACTTAGTCCATCTTATGATCCTAGCACCCTGATACCATTTGTATGAAACCTACTTGGGATGACCTATCACATCACTTGGATGGCCCATTAATAGGCTTGATGGGAATTCCAAATCCCCATGGGTTGGAAACTAGTGTATGTGTATCACTAACAACCACTTTGGAATGATTTCACCCTTTTATAATCATAAAATCATGTAGTGGAAATTATATAGAATCCAACATAACCCATATATAAGTTGGATATTTGACCATAAAGAATAAAAAGATCCAAAAAAATAAACAATTAAAACATGTCATAAACACATCAATATCCATCTGAGAAGAAATATACATAACTGAGTATCCTGAATAGAATAAAGTGGTGAAAAATTCAACAATCACAAATACACCCATTGGTGTAATCAGGGTGTGAACCAACCATTCCTGGTAGGATTCCACTGTAGTGTCTATTAAATTCCATTTATATTTAATTTTAGAAATTCTAGTTTGAATGTAACTTATAATAGAGTTTTTATAAGAGAGTATACCAAAACCAAATACCATTCCATATTCACTATTATAAAATATCTACCATTCCTAAATAAATAAAGTGTGGAACCAATGATATATATATAAAAATTAAAACCATATAAAAAGGTCCTTTTAATTTTTCTAGACAAAGTAAAACCCCTTTTTCTTTCCAAATTCCCAATAAAATTTTCTCGAAATCATATATTTAGAAATAATCTCATCATTTCCTTGAAAATTCATATTTATACCATTGTGTAATTTTTTAAGAAAATAATTTTCATTTTAAAAAACCCTATATTTTATTATATATCATCCTTTTAAATAAATCTAATTCAGTAGATCTCTTTCATCACATGAAAAGCCGAACTAAAACAAAATTGTTAATTTTTTTAAGAAAATTAGAAGTAATCAACAAATTCATTATAATGTAGTTTTTAAGACAGTTGGAATAAATAGTGGTAAATTATTACATATATATATATATATATAATTAAAAGGTAATTTTTATTACTAATTCATTACTAAAATTCAATTACCATATCTAAATAACTAAAAATTTCACGTTATGCATACAAAATATATTTCTTATAAAATTATATTTCTCTATGATTTATATTTGGAAAATGAATTTATTATATATATATATTTTTAAATGGATAAAATATTAATACTAATTTTATTGTTAATTTTTTTGGAAAAAAACAGAATGGTTAATACTTTGAAAAGTTATTCTCTTTTGAATACAATATTTCATTATATTTTCTAATATTATTTAAAATTTAAATTATTATATTTTTGAATATGAATTTGAAAAATGAAATTATTTTTTAGATTCAGTATAACAATATTTTCTTAGGATATTTTTTTTATATTTTTCTAAAACAATTTATTTGAAGGTGAATAGTAAAAAATACAGTGTTATTGAAATTGTAGCATTAAGAATATATCAAGAAATATAATATAAAAAATAATAAAATATTTTCAATTTCCTAATATGTAGTTATGGAATAAAATAATGCATTTAAATATACCAGTTCGAATTTATATATCACAAATTTAACATTTTTAAACTCATGTAATTTTTTATTCTAATAAAAAAATATATTTTTTTCTTTTATTAATTATAATATCATATGGTATACTTATGTTTTGGATTGATTTTAACCCACATATATATTATTTATTAAATTTTAACTAATTAATTTCATTAAAATCTAAAATATTAATACGTTTTTTCTAAACATAACATTGATACTTAAAAATACATATTTTCTAAAAATGGGATTTTACGTGTTAGATGAACTAATGTGAAGATTGATTTTTCATACACAAAAAAAATTTATCTATAAAAATGTATTTAAAATTTAGAATCATTAGATTAACATTATATAATAAATCCCATTTTATTTTTAGTCATTAAAAGTAAATTACTTAGGTAAAAATATATTACCATTATAAAAACCAAAAAATGGTAAAATTGAAATTTATAAGATTAAAAGAATTAAAAATATGACTAAAAAATGTGTGAAAATAAATAGTTGAGTGAATATTAACATTATGTCATCCCCTACTTTGTTATTTTTTATTTTACCACCGCTTTCCATATGATACATGTGATATCTTTTTATTGAAAAGATGTATTTATAAAATTGTCATTTCCATCACCTATAAAAGGACCTTAAATCTACCCAATTTATCCACTCATTATAAATAATTATCTCAACAAAAAATCACTATTAGTCTCTCATAAACTCTCTCACCACTTTCTATAAGCCTTGGTATTTCAAAAATACCAATCTATGGATCCTTATGGTGTTACTTAATGGAGAACATTCAAATGGAGAGGTCATGTTCCCAACTGAGCTCTTAGAATTCTATTATTCTTCAATCAAATAATAAATATTCTATCTATGAATGTATGATAACTTCAGTATTATTAATAGGTTGATTTTTTTTATAATAATTTAATATCACTATATACCTTCCACTAAATTCATTCAAAAAATAAGGACGGTGCCATGCATGTATGAAGACTACTGCCTCCATGAACGACGTGTTCTATTTTTCATAACATCGTTGCATGGATTGTTTGAAAGAGTTATTTAATAAAAAAATAAAATATTTATATCATATTTAATATTCAAAAATAATAAATTATTTTATTTTATACCTCCCTCATATTCTAAGAGAAATGTCATCATTGTCCATGTATAATTGCGGATTACTGCCTTTATAAAACATGATATCTATTTTTCAATTACTTCCTAACAAGGATGAAATTAAAAATGATTTTAGTGTAAAAATATTATATTTATGACACTATTAATATTCCTTAAATATAATTTTCTACATTCTATACATGATATT
The DNA here is from genome assembly GCA_963277665.1 of Viscum album. Classification (NCBI taxonomy): domain Eukaryota; kingdom Viridiplantae; phylum Streptophyta; class Magnoliopsida; order Santalales; family Viscaceae; genus Viscum; species Viscum album. The sequence goes on along the minus strand of OY728155.1, from coordinate 265,018,080 downwards.
GACAAAAAACAATCACAATAAACATAACCACCTAAATCAACATAAGAATCCACCATTCATAATTTGAGCCCATTTTGAAAAAACCAATGGAAATCTATAAATTTTGTTCTAATGGAATAATAAAAGGCATAAATATCTAAAATTGGAAATATTATGAACCTATTTTACAAAAAAATTGATCATTGTCAATATATGGTGGATGTTTTAAGAAAATCGACTGAACCACCTCAAGTAGCCAACATAAGTGAAAATATTAAATAAATGAAAGAAACATGATAAAAAATACACCATATAAAATATAAACTAAATGAAAAATAGCTCTTATAAATATTTTTAATAAAAATATTTTTATTTTTCCGGAAGTTAGATACATGCATAGAGTAAATCAAAAACTGAGGTAAGGATTTTTCATCACAATTTTTCTTCATTAACATATGATTCATATTCAAAACTTATTCCCTTAATATGATATAAATATTCCCCCTTATTTTTTTTATTACACATTTCATGAAATAAATGGAATTTCAAAATCCATCACTTGTTCTACCTTTATGAGTTTTCGATTCGATAGATAACGAAATCATAATGGGTTTTCTGACTCAATTTTCATTCTATTTGGGTCTTGAGATATCATTCATGGAAATTCTGTTCTATGTTACATTATTCCTATATTTTTATAATATATGTGTTAAAACTATTTTTTTTTGGATTAATTTAATTATTAAAAAAACTTCTTCATTGGTTGTTTTCTTCGTAAAATTTATGATATTGTTTAGATTAATACATGTCCTTTCTATTGGATTTTATCTTCTATATCTATATTTTCCCTTCCCTCCAATGTTCTCCTTTTCTATTTGGAAACCCAATTGTGTTTTATCTATATTAATGTTAAATTTTCACATTACCCATTTTCAAAATAATCTTTTTATTATCCTCTGTATTGAAATGGGTTTCTATTAATGTATTTTAAAAAATAAAAAAGGATCTTCCAAACCACCCTCATTACTTTTAGGTTACACATTTTCTTTCATTTTATCCATTTAACTCTATTATTCTTGTAAAATTAATCCATATAATATATATATATATATATATGTTCTTTATGTATATACCTAGTTTAAATTAGCTTTATTTTTTTGGATAATACATGTTTTATCTTCTGTTTTTATTCTCTCTTTTAAATGATCATGAGTTAAGGGAGAAACCTAATTTATTTTCTCCTTTTAAGAAACACCTCCATAAAATGTTTTTTAACAATGAATATCTTTTGAAAACACTAATTATTTTATGGAAAAATTATATATTTCAATTCCATTTTAATAGAAAGTAACTATCTTGTTAATTCACTAAAACATCCTTTACTCATGTCATTAAGAATATCCTAAGGAGGTCATTTTTAATTTTATTATATTTTAAATGATTTCTATTTATTGGAACTCAATGTTAAAGAACTATGTTTTTTAAATATGAAAGCCCAAAATATTTTAATTCCACCTTATATTTGGATTTGTTATGATATATCCTTCATTTATTCATTCAGAAAATATTATTAAACCCACTATATTCTCAATGGTTTTTTAATTTATATGATTTATGTATTGTTACATTTCCTTTTGTGGAACAAATATGAATGTATATGTCATGAATATGAAAGGTATTTTCTAATAGTGTAACTACACATTAGGTAATTGTTTTATCTCATGAGATACCATGTATGGTGCATGATTAGTTATCCTAGGCACACTATGTTTTTTCTTGGCAGTGTGCATTGACTATAGTGCATGGGTGGTTTTCCTAAGAACACTATGTTATGATATCATGGTTGTGAGACTTGAAAATGGTCCACAAGTGGTTAAATGAATCATAATATCTTATGTTCCCATTTTTTTGATCCTTGAATATGTTTCATATGCGGTCAGCCTGAGTATGATATATTATATTATTCTGGATGTGTCGCTCAACATATATTTGTGATGATATTATTTTTGTTGTTTGTATATATTTATGATTCCAAGAACATATGATACCATTCTATTTTTATATATTTCCATGATCATCTCAAAATATTATTCCACGGTATATGTTTTTTCATTTGATGTTTCATGTTTCTCTATCATGACATGTGGAAAAATCATGTCCATACATGTTATTTTTAATATAATATTTATCCCTTCCTCATGCTTTCTCATATTCTTATGATCTAATACTTGATGAAAACTTGATATGTTTTCCAATATAGAATGATTGAGATCACCCATTTATTCTGATTCTTTTACCCATTTCATGAAGGTAAGTTTTTCTTGTAAGAATTATAGAAGGGAGTCTAGTATAGTACAAGTAAGTTTAAATGTTCCCAAGATCTATTATATATGTTTCTTATGAATCTAGTCCTCAATGACACTTAAAATTTCGTTCATGCGATAATAAGACTATTGAAAGATATAATGTTTATGTTATGAAAATAATTTGAAATATATGTATATTTATTTCTATTCATATCACTTTATATTAAATACTATATTTATAGAAAGTGTTTTTACCACCTAACTCGTGAGTGTGGGTCTAGGGTGATATAGTTGGTATTAAAGAAGGGTTTAGTTATATTTTAGGAGTTATAGATGCTGAAAAGTTCATAAGTACTGGAGGAGGTTTCAAAATGAAAAAGTGAAGTCATATTCGGACCTGGAAACCCAGTCCGGAGGGCCCAAAAGTGTTGCACGGAAAAAAGGGGAATACGCACGAAAAAATTGTGCTGCACAGAAGGGGTCCGAGATTCGCAAAGGGTCCCCGGCACAGGCGCACAATAATTGAGCACCCGCACCCGTGCGGTCAACATTGTGCGCCGTCGCCTCTGGTGCGCAACCGTTTGCACACTTCCCTGAATTCCACACCGCCGATTGCCTATAAATAGAAGGAGACCCCTTCCATTTCGGGGTTTCGGAATTCAAACCGGCTCTCGGGCGTGAAATCGGACTTCCACGCACGCAAGATGTCCTTCAGGTACTGATCATTTTCATGCCACCTCGCCCCAGGATCCGCCTTTGCACGCAATCCCTTTGGCTTAAACAGAATTCTACGACCATCAGGGTGCCCCCTTTCTCGCAATTCTTTTCATTGCATGCAAAACGGCCCAATTGCGCGCAATTTTTTTCATTGACCGCGCTGTTGCCTTTGCGTCTGGCCTCTGTCATTTGCACGCAATTCATATCCCTTGCACGCAATCCTCCTGGTCGCGCGCAAGCCCTCTGCCCCAATTACGCGCCATCCCGGTGTTTTGCGCGCCAACCATTTCCTTTGCGGGCAATCTCTTGGACCCCTAACCCGACACTTTCTGGGTATCGCAAGTGTCTGAACCCCTCTATACAGATGACATTCATGGGTACCTCTCTTACCCCGGACATCCATTTCATGCACCATTTTCCCATGTGACCCTCCAGGTTCGTACGAAGTAACTTCAAAGTCTCTTGGGTGATTCCTCCCATCGCATTGCTCCACCTCATGCTTCTTCACATAGGCACGCTAATGGCTATTGCTTCCACACATAGCTATGCTAACGTGGACCCCAAGGGGATACCTCCCGACACCCCCCATTCACCAGGCATTGCCGGTGCCTTCCCTTCACCAAGGTGCAGAGGGTACCGGTTATGTAATTCCTAGGGGTGTGGATTGATCCCACCTCGTCTGAGCTGCAGGATGGTAAACTATCAAGCACCTTCATCCTCAACACATGACGTTAAACTGTGACCTTTCCCCACCCACTGGTGTCCCCACCTTGGACTTCATGCTCATCTCAACGAGAGTGAGATCTACCCCTCATAGGGGATGATATCCTCTTTGTTGGGGACGACGCCTGTCCGCAGGGAAGGGCCGCCACCTCGGCGTAATCCCCTTGCCTTGCCCCGAGAGGTAGCACCCATGCACCTCCGTACTTCCCCATGGCTAAGGCCAAGGATGGGAAGGATGGGGAAGGGTGCTTATCCTTTCTTCTTCGATGTCGATCCCATCTCCCTTTGGGCTTCATCAACCACGGGCCTCCATCCTGGAGTAAGCCCTGACTTCCCGGGCCGCTAACCATCCATAAGCCCCATTCCACTTCCCACAGACGCATCTTTCACAATGTGATCGTCAGGTCCCTACTGTCTCTTGTTTCTCACACCGATCATGACTCACGTGAGTTTAGAGTAAGCAGCGGCCACAACAACACCTCAGCCCACCTCAGAGCGTAAGCCCCAATGAACCCACTGCGAACTACGTGGAATTTTATCTGTGCTAAGGCATGGTACGTAGGAAGCCTCCCTGAGGTTCAATCCCAACAACCATTGGCCCCGACCACCTCTGCATCGGTGTGCCAAGCCCCTTTCCACCCAAACTACGGGGACTTTGATCCTTGCTAAGGCAGGGTATGTAGGAAGACTCCATGAGGTTCAAGCCCACAAACCGGTCATTCCTCCATGTTAGGTTCGCCCCCACCCCGCATGACGTTAAACTATATTCGCCACCTGAACTATGGGGACTTTGATCCATGTTAAGGCATGGTACGTAGGAAGCCTCCACGAGGTTCAATCCCATCACCCATCGGTCAGTCCGACCACGTCGGTCCATCCATCACTATGGGCCACCTGAGAGTGTAAGCCCCATCCATCACTGTGGGCCACCTCAAAGTGTAAGCCCCATCCATCACTGTGGGCTGCCTCAGAGTGTAAGCCCCATCCATCACTGTGGGCCGCCTCAGAGTGTAAGCCCCATCCATCACTATGGGCCGCCTCAGAGTGCAAGACCCATACATCACTGTGTGCTGCCTCAGAGTGTAAGCCCCATCCCATCTTGAACTACATGGAATTTGATTCCCCACTATAGGGATACGTAAGAAGCCTCCATGAGGTGCAAGCCCATCACTCACGTCTCATACTGACCTCTCCCTCGAGCCCATGCATCTCGAGAAGCTCATGCCCTAACCCAGAGGCTCCACATCTTCTAGGTCCCATCCTTGCGTTCATTCTCACGGGCCTCCCCATCAGGCACCCCATCATCCCATCTTGAACTACGCGGACTTTGATTCCATACCACAGGGATACGTAGGAAGTCTCTTTGAGGATCAAGCCCAAGACAACCTCTTTCCATCCTGATTATTACCCGGGCCGCCACGTCCTGATGGAATCATGCCACCTCACTCCCCATTCCATCGGACACCATTCGGGAGGCCACCCACATGTCGGACCCCAGTATTGGCGTTCCCTCCAGGGGGTTCCTCTTTCTGATCCACTCTAGTCAGTGTTCCGATCAGTTTGATCCATCCCCACTGTACATTAAAACTACGGAATACCCTATGTTAAACATGAGAAGATGCGAAAAATCTCAGATATATGCCTATGACATACCATTCCCCACATTCTATGTGGGATTCCTCGGGCTTTCGTGCCCTCGAGAAGCCATATAATAAGGGGACAGAAGAAAGACATTCCAATTCCCCAGCGTCCAGACACGCTAGTAATGCCTCCAACTCGACCACTCCCCTAACCGAAGGTTGCTGCCCTGACAAGACCCCTTGGAGCGTCTCAACAGAAGTAGTGTAATTAACTGGCGTCCATGAAGATATGGCACCGAGAACGATATTCACGAAAAACATCTTAATCTATGAGGGAGACCTAGACTAGGTGAAGAGCTCTGAGGAGGAATCCATGGAAGGAAGAACCGACATCCCATCATCCCGTTTCGATCAAGGAGCAGATGCACCTAAATAAGGAGAGAATGCTGCCCACCTTTGGAAAGCGGGAATGTGGGGAAACAGGCAGCGCATCCTCCGCGTGACGGATGCATGCCACGCGCACCCTGGCAAAAGCGTTGGAAACAGAAATGGTGAACTCGACGTGAATCTCCTCTGCTCAGCATGAAGACTGATAGCGTTTGAGGACTCTGTGGTTTATCATGTCACCTGATCCTGTCACCTGGTACCAGGACCCGCCAAGCGGTCTTGATGTGAAGCTCTTCAATAGGGACAATCAGGACTTTGAGCATTCCGTTCTGCGACGTTGTCAGCATGGATCCCTCTTTCCAACCACGGAAGACGGAACGACGCTGGGGAACTGGTTGTCGATTCCTTTTCTTATCAGTACTAATGAGTTGATCTCCCTGTTTTTAGGAACCAGGTTGTTGTCACATCTAGAATGCAATAACCACCTGCCCACCGACACAGGGGAAGGGGCAGTACTGGCGCGGCTACCCCGCACGTTTCCACCTCTCTCAGGACAGCCTCAACGGCTATGACTACTGGGCACCCCCGCCCCCTCTCACCTTCAAAAATCATCCAACGACGGGTAATCAACGACCTTGTACACAGGTACGAGGAAGAGGGGATCATCCCAACATAGGACATGGATCGCCTAGACCTTGGGGCAGCTGCGCCTCGACGTCAACGCCTCCCCCAAGGGCCGCACAAATATCCATTTCTCCCCACCCCAACGTTCAACCGTTTCAGAATCTTGTCTCCAGAACACCTCGACCACTCCACGCTCTACGCCGACGAGGTAGGGGTTAGCCCAATCAGGGTTCTTATCCAAGGTATCCCTGCCGGGGTCCCCACCAGGCTACATCAGCGCCACCGTCTGGCTCCCCGAGACATAGAGCAGGTAAGCCATGTGCCTGCACCACCGACTCTGGTTCGTCCAACCCGACACCAACGCCGGGCGCGGATGGAAGAGGACTCCCACCAAGGGACGTCAACATCAGTGACCAATGTGGCCTGAGCCACCGCTAAATCACACCCCCAAATCCCGACACACAGTGATCATGGGCAGTTCTACACCCGACACGGATCGAGGCCCCAACCGCCCCACGGGCAGGTTTGGTCAACTCTCCTGGCCACCGGTGCAGGAAATGTATGCTATGGGTCAACCCGAAGCCATGCCATCCAATGCGGAGGCCCGCTCTGTGCCGCTACTATGGAAGGTACAAGACTTCCCTGCTTCCAATCCTCATTTGAAGGTCTGCCCCATGCCACCTTCAACCCAAACGAGGGTTTTTTCCCATTACAGTAGCACTCCATATGGAGGCCTCTCCCACTCCCACTATACCGGGTACGAGTTCAATTCCCCTGCCACAGACCACAGGCGTGGAGACGTTGCATGTCCGGTCACTCGCCAACATGGAGGTCCTCCCCATTCCCCTTTTGACATTTGCCCTAGTGCCCCTCGCACCCCATTCCACCCTGGCATGAGTTCTCTTCACCCTGACACCAGCATGGCCGAAGGACATCCTCATGTTGAAAGTGGGACTTGCTCCAGAGAGCCACCAAGGGGAAGAAGAGCAGGCGGTCGTCACCGCAAGAGGAATTATGGGAAGGTTCAGATGAAGATTATACCAGTCCACTTTTCAGATTCTGAAGTAGAATACGACTCAGTGCGGGAACCCTCACCTCTATCATCCGATTCAAGGACCGGGACAGGGAATAGGTACATCAGCCTAGTGCTCCAAGAGTGTGAGGTCCATAGGATCCCCACCTCCCTCCACAGGTATATCGAAGTGGACGAGAACCTGGCGTATCCCCAGGGAACGACCACATAGTCGCCGCCCTCATCTCCCTCTGTGAGAGACCACACAGAGTTGTTGGGGGACCAATGGTGGGCGAGTAGCACTGCGGCCTGTCACTAGAAGCCCTGGAACCTGAATAGGGAATAGTGACTATCAGCCCATCCTATCACGACATGACAGACATGCCGCAAGACGACCCGAGAGTCGGCGGCCAGTCAGCCCGCTCGCTGGATTCTCTGCCAGCTAGCCTACCGCCCCAGCGGTCAGCCTCAGCGCCAATGCAAGTTCCTCAGCCACCCTCAGTTGGAAAGTGGAGAAATCAGGGGCTAGACTTTGAATATGAGCCAAGGAGTTTCTGGACCATCCTTGAAGTGGGCCACTTTCCTGAGTAGTTTTGGTCAGCCGTAGGATCATATTTTTGCACACTGGAATCTCCCACCCCAGAGGAGTTTGAATGTTTCCGCAAAACCCTCTGGGTGACTCGCTTTTGTCTTCTCCACTAGGGACTGATCTATCCCAAAAGTCAAGGGCACCTTGAAGATATCGGCGAACAGTGCCGTCTGGTTGACCTGGCTATGATCCCCACGGTCCAGCATCCTGAGTCACTTGGTCACCATAGATCCCTTCAACAACAATGCGTTCAGAGTTTTCAGGTACTTTGTAGAGTTATTGAGGAGGCTAACCCCCATGCGCAAATCCATGGCTGGGGACAGTATGCTGCCCTCCTGTTCAATGCTATTCACCGGAAGCCCGACTCACTTGGTGACATCGAAGACATGCCCCCCGGAAGGGTCGCAATCAACATGGTTGACACAGTAGACAAGGAGGATGATTTGGAGCTCCTTGATGAGGACTTCCTCCCGGAGGACATGCCCCCACTACTGGACCCATCAGGGAGGATCACCTGTCACCAGAGGAACCTCCTAGGTCTCCCTCTGCCCACCGAGGCATTGGAAATCGGCCAGAATTCTGGTAAGGGGAAAGAGCACGTCGGAGCTGTCAAGCACTCTGACCCATCCACCTTAGTGCCAAAGATGGAGGAGGACCCAGAGAAGGCCACGTTGCGCCAAAAACTTGCTGAGTAGAAGAGGTTGGTGGATGAACTTCTAGCCAAACGTATCGCAGAGCGACGACCCAATTACAGTGACCCTAAGTCGAGGCAGCAGGGGCAGGAACGACTACTTGTAACGACCCGAAATTTTGAATAAATCTTGTTTCCTAATTTTGTGTGTTGTTTTTTTATATACTCAACAAAACTGTTTCATTGAATAACATGAGTATAATTAAAATGAGACTGTTGGGTTTTGACTGTTATATGACCATTGGTCAATATGACCGCTGGAAACTACACATTTCGATATTTGTCTCTAAATACAAGTGATCTTGGTTAATTAATATAGAAAAAAGATTTGGTGGCCTCACCCAGTAGTCTTGGACCGATCGAAGCCCATCTAACAGAACTTGGGAAGGAGGTAGCACCACTGGGCTTTGCTCTGGACCAAACCCAAGCTGAACATCATCCTGTGAAGCTAGAACGGAATGGCCTTCGCGAGAAGTTCAAACTGATAGAAATTACTACTCGTGCGATGTTGGCCGAGCCTCCCTCAGATTCTCTCACCTTAGCACACCTTACACTTAGGTCCTATGCTGGTGTGATAAGGGGCTATGTAAGGAGACCGTTACTGCCTTGTGTAATCCTTTGTTTTAAATAAAATTTTTGATTTATTCTTATGATGAAGTTTATGAATTTTCAAATGTCTAGATAAATATAGTATGCATATTTTTGGTGAATTTTAGAGAAAGGGTATTTTCAAAAAAATGTTTATGTAAACCTTAAATAATTAAAAATGTGTAATGATTTTCAAAAAATGGTCTTCTACAATTATGTTCAGTACGAAATTTAGAGTCTAATAAGATCAACTTAATTTTTGATGAATAGTAAATTATGAATAGTGATTTTATGCTTAGGATTAGTAATGTGACCAAATGGATTAGTAATCTCACTTAAATAAAGCATTAATATAATCTAGACACCTTGATTAAGCAATGTGATTCAATAAAATGGTTAAATAACGGTTTCATAAATTATTAGTCAAGTATTAGTTTTTTTCAGGTGAATAGTGTTTTTTAATTAAAAATTTAACTAAAAATATTTAGAAAATTATTTTTATAAAATGGATTTCATTTTTGAACTCAGAGCATCGATATTATGTTAAGGTAATTTTTGGGGATTTTTCTGAAAAAAATGAATTTTTGGTGAATAGTGTATTTATTTAAAAATTAAATTAAAAATATTTAGAAAAATATTTTTATAAAATGGAGTTCATTTTTGAAATCAGAGTATCGATATTTGGTTAAGGTGAAATTTTGGGATTTTTCTGAGAAAGTTGAATTTTCAATGAATAGTGAAAATACAATTTTTAAGTTACAGGTGTTTAATAACATCATTAAATGATGTATTAAGTATGTAATCAATATGGTCAACTTATGAATAGTAATATAAGTTATGAGGTGTCCCAAGTGGCTAATACCATGGGCAAGCCCATGGTTTTTCCAAAACCACTAATGAGGTGTCCCTTGGCCATTAATGCCTTTTCCCCTCACTTTCCCTATAAATACCAAGCCATCCTCTCATCCATTCGACTCCCAACTCTCCCCCAACAAAGCTCTGGTCTCATTATCTCCCAATTAGTCCTTCCAAGGTGCCCCCAAGCCCTCAAGGTCCCAACCTTTGAGTTTTAAGAGTTACGTTTTAAGGTAAGGGATCCTACCTCCCTCTTTCTTTTCAAGTAATCTCTTTTATGTCATTTCTTTTATGGTCCATGCTCTTATGTTGGAGGATGTTCTTTTATATTCATCCTACTATCTTTTTCATGTTCATATGATGAGAGACCCCATATTTCTCTCATCATTTCATTTTAAGAATGTTAAAGTGGCGCCGTTAGGATGCCGAATTTTTTAGGGATTCGTTCACCTTTCTCATGTTTCAAAGTTCTACTTTCATGTCAAGTCTTTCAAGTTCCTTTTTATTTTGTTGGGTTATGATCTATTTATATATCATACTGATATTTTATGTTCATATGATGATAGACCCTATTTGATCTCTTCAATTCAGTATTTTGATGTTTTAAGTGGCGTCGTTAGGCTGCCGAATTTTTAAGGGATTCGTTCACCTTTCTCATTTTTCAAAGTTCTACTTTCATGTCAAGTATTTCAAGTTCCTTTTTATTTTGTTGGGGTATGATCTCTATATCTATCATACTTATATTTTATGTTCATATGATGAGTATCCCTATTTTATCTCTTTAATTCAGTATTTTGAAGTTTTAAGTGGCACCGTTAGGCTGCCGAATTTTTAAGGGATTCGTTCACCTTTCTCATTTTTCAAAGTTCTACTTTCATGTCATGTCTTTCAAGTTATTTTTTATTTTTTTGGGGTATGATTTATATATCTATAATACTGATATTTTATTTTCATATTATGAGTGACCCTATTTTATCTCTTCAATTCAGTATTTTGAAGTTTTAAGTGGCACCGTTAGGCTGCTGAATTGTTAAGGGATTCGTTCACCTTTCTCATTTTTCAAAGTTCTACTTTCATGTCAAGTCTTTCAAGTTCATTTTTATTTTGTTGGGGTATGATCTCTATATCTATAGTACTGATATTTTATGTTCATATGATGAGAGACCCTATTTGATCTCTTCAATTCAGTATTTTGAAGTTTTAAGTGGCGCCGTTAGGCTGCCGAATTTTTAAGGGATTCATTCACATTTCTCATTTTTCAAAGTTCTACTTTCATGTCAAGTATTTCAAGTTACTTTTTATTATTTTGGGGTATGATCTCTATATCTATCATAATTATCCTTTATTTTCATATGATGAGAGACCCTATTTGATCTCGTCAATTCTTTTTTTGAAGTTTAAGTGACGTCGTTAGGCTGCCGAATTTTCATAAGAGAAATCTTATTTTTGTCTTCCTTTCATGTTCTTCATTTAATATGGTATATATTTCAAATTTAATTACCATGTTCATATATCCTTTATATTCTGTCCCTCTACTTTTTTATGGGTCATTTATGAATATTTTACCCATATCCCCTCTCTTTTCAATGTTTTCTAAAACCCCGAAACATAGTCGTTATGCTACAGAATTTAGGTCTCAAAATGTCTCTCTCTCTTGTTCTAAAGTTCTTTTATTTTATTAAGTGAATACTCAAAGCTCACTATTCTATAGGGGTATTCCCATATATACCAAAATGTTCTATTTTAAATTCTGGGATTTACATACATGAGACCCACCTTCCTTTTCTGTGGGTTTTAAAGTGACACAAAGATCATGTCTTTAAAGCAGTTTTTTTAAAACGTTATGATTATGAAATGAAATCCATTCCTTTTATGCTATATGGGTTGTTTATGAAATGATTGATGATGATATATGTGGATCACATGATAATAAATACATGTTAAGGGTGCGCCCTGATAGCGCTCCAATGCATTGGGTAAAGATTTAATCTCGAGAGATGACTATTTTTAACGACACCTCGGGGAATAACCTTGGTAATTTTTAATGACACCTTGGGGATGGACCTTGGTGAAACAGAAATGATTGTCAATATTAAATGTTCTATACACATCTTCAAGTTATGAAAAACGTTATTTTTATTATGATATGCCTCATGATTTCTTTCTCATGACTTAAAGTTCTTTTTCATGACATTGTTGATGTATTTCAAGTTCACATGTAAATGTTTCCCCTTGTTTCCCTTACTGGGCCTTCTGCTCACCCTTTGTTTTCATGTATTTCCCCAGGTTATGAGATGCAGTAATGAACCTAGGATGAACATAAGGAGAATCTTTTCAAGTGTTTAAGAAGAATGTTTTATGTTTTCATGTTTTAAGTTCCTGGTTTCTAAGACACTAAACCTTAAAGATCCTCGGTTTTGTAAAATGTAATGAAAGTTTATGTGATAAAAAGGTAGGATGCTATTCTACTCCTTGGAGAACTGCCCCCAGGCAACCCTGATCACGCCTTGTTCACTGACAGGACAGAAGCCGGGGCTCACAACAAGAGGGCACAATATGTCTCTCCAAACCCTCCTGAATGGCGCGACAATCCAAGGAACCCCGCTCGGGCTCAACCAACAGCTCTACCAGCCGCTCCAAGAGCCATTGAGTTTGCCTATCACATTGAAGAGCCTAGTAACATGCTCACGGTTAGGGACCCCAGGAAGAACAGGGCTCCCCGTCCAGATGATCCAATGGCAACCCTCATTGCCCGCCTAGAAGCTTTGGAGACACAATAGGTGGCCATCCCACCAGATGGCAAGCCATACCCGGCGTGGGTGGATGATATGCCAGCACCCCCAGGATTTGGGAACCCCGCTTTCTCTCCCTTTAATATAATGGGGGACCCGCCTCAGCACCTGGCCCACTTCAACTCAAGGTGCGGGACTATGTTAGGAACACCAGCGCAGGAGGAGGCCACCAAGCTCCGTTTCTTTGTCTAGACGCTGGAGGGGCCGATATTCGTTTGGTACAACCAACTCCCTGTCGGTCCATGACCAGCTGGGAGGACATTCGCAAGTAGTTCATGTACCAGTTCAACTCTACCACTTTGAAAAAGAACATCACAGACCTCTTCAAGTGAAAATAAAGGCCTGATGAGAGAGTCGCAGATTTTGTTGCTCGGTGGAAGGGGCTCACATACTCCCTCGACATGCCACTGACTCAGGAGAAATTACTGACGATTTGCATAGGTAATGTCAAGACAGAACTGGTCCCCTCCCTGATCACTCAGAACTATCCTGTAGGGTTCTGAGATTCCTCAGATAAGGCCTAGCGCCTCAAAGAAGCCCTGCAACAGGCCGTCCAGGCATGTCTGCTACCCCCTGTAGTTCTAGTAAAGAGGGCGGCCAGAGCCGAGCCCGCCACGGTGGCCCAAATAGAGGTCGCTAGGTAACTGGAATTGTTACTAGTGGAGCCAGTTCCGCAGCCCCACAGGGGTCCGCCACCACAGGCGTAGCTTCCATCCCAGCAGCGTCCTACTCAAAATTGGCAGGTGCATCCGCATAATGCGCTGCCGCCACCTAGGCGGGATAACAAAGTTCCTCCTCCTCGACAGTTTCCTCCGGCCCCTTGTCAGGGTCAGGATCCCAGAGCCCCCTTCCCGGATAGAAGAAATCAGACCTACTCATTCGACAAGGCCTAGGTCCCCAGTTACTTCCGTAGTGCCTTGTAGCAGAGGATTGTGCGGCTTCCTGAGTGTAGAAATCTTGAGGAGGCCAATCTTACTGATCGCCCCAACTACTTACCTTATCACCGAATCATGGGGAACACCATCAAGCGATGCTATGTGTTCAAGGACTAGCTCCAAGACCAGATTGACAACAACATCATTAGATTTGGGCTAGCCCCATCACAGGTGGTAGGTGTCTTTGTGAGTTTAGGTGGCAGTAGTGATGATGAGGGCGAGTGGCAGCAGGTTTCTGACTGTGGGTCCTAGAAGTATAATGACTGGATGGCCCGAAAAATGGTCGCTTGTGCCCATGGTATTATCTGCGCATGCCTGAATCAGCCGGAGTTTGCAGAAACTATGGCCACCACCTCTGCATCGCCATCCTAGTCATCCTCTTCCTAGAAGAGTAAGCGTCAGCGGCGCAAGAAGAAGCAATGCACCCCACCAATGCCATCATCGTCCCGCACTCTTGGAAATTTTATGCCCCCTGATATGGGGATCCCTCCTAGAATCTTCCCAGTGGTGGATGACTCTTCAAGCGATAGCCAATGGTACACTTTGGTTAACACCATAGAGTTGGTAAATCTTTATATGACTCCCGACGAAGGGGAGTGCCAGGCGAACCTCCCCAACGTTCCTAGCCAACGATAGCATCGGCGGAGCTATGGCCATATGAGTCACCGGGGCACATCAACCAACACCTCTAGCCAGGTCGTGCATGCCACAGAGACCAGACAACAGGCCCAGTGTAGAACCCAGCACGCGCAACCTCTGTATCCGGTGTCGGCAGGCCCGCCTCTACCGCTGTTCGTACTGATGGATCAGGCATAACCACTTCGGCCGTGCCAAAATCAACCTATTACAGTTACATGTCATGCCCGGTCGTCCGGTCTTCACCCGGCAGCTACTCTTCAAGCTTCGACTAGTGAACAACGGGATATGCCCAGTACCAGTTAGCCACCGGTTTGGCCAGTAGGGCCCTCCATTCCTCCAAATGCAGAGAAACCTCCTGTAAGAAGAGGCTTGAGTCTAGCACGAAAGTACAATGTTCTAAAGCACCTTGCCGGCATCCCGATGAGGCTCTACATCCTTGAATCCCTTCACCTATCTCCAGATATCCGTGAAACACTTGCCGGGGCTTTAAGAAGCTCCCTCCAGTTTGAGACAGAGGTAGCAGCTACTGAGGCCTTTCATGCTGAAACAGTTGAGAGTGCCGAATGTCAAGCCATCATTTATTTCTCTCTAGAAGATGAAGGCTCCCCCATATAGGGGAACATCCACCCGCTATACATCACCGTCCAGTTTAACGGCGTGGAGATTCCCCGTTTCCTCGTCGACACCGGCTCCGAGATCAACCTTATCCCAACACGGATACTGCAAAAGCTAGGGTTGTCCAAGGATGATCTGACTCCCTCTGACCTGAGAATCCAAGGGTATTACAGAACCTAGTAGACACCGGTCGGAAAGATCTATCTGGAGACCCAGTTCGACGGTCTGGTTTCCAGCATGGAATTCATGGTTTTCTCTGAGGACACCACGTATAATGCGTTGATGGGTAGGCCATGGATCCACCTACATGCAGTAGTCCCCTCATCATATCACCAATGCCTCAAATACTCCCTTATTGTTCGAGTGGGCATACTCCAAGGTGATGCATCTCCTTTTTCCCCTTGTGAAGCCCGCTACTTAGACGCCAACTATTACAAGAGCAAGGATAAACAAGTCCAGGCAAGTGGAGTTGAGCCTGTCACCGCTGCAGCCGACCCATGGGCAGACCTGAATGACGTATACGTCTTCCCGATCCATCGATTGATGGTCAGGACCCCTGATATGGGGGAGTGTTTTGTCATTTCTGGGACAAAATGGAACCATACTCCCAAATCCAGGCAACATCGGAAGATCATTTTGTATTCCTATACGAATCAGGCCTCAATAGTCCCAGAGCCCCCTACTCTCGTCAGGTATCGAGACGTCCAGCTCATGGAAACAATGGTACGTCATACCTGCCTATTTCACCACGCTGGAATAAGTCGGCTCCGGCCAACACGCCACTACTGAGTTGATATTATCAAGCGTGGCCCCTTGGGCCGAAGACCAAATGGGATCGGGTCAACAACCTTCTTCGCTATGATCTCAGTGGCACCAGAATTCCCTGATACAATAACCACTACCGCCCAAGATGATACCAGCCTCCCCTCGGGGTATTTTAACTTGGAAGTATCCTCCCCTGCAGAGGATCCCTCTATTAATATAAAAGAGGATCTGTAGGATGATCCCCCCGCCTTTGAGGAAGGTGTTTCAGCCACGATTGACGAGTTGGTGCAGGCGAACCTTGGTAGTGAGGCAGATCTAAGACCCACCTTGATCAGTGACGCCATGCCCCCTGAGGAGCAGAAGCAGTACATAAACTTCCTTAAACAGCATCGTGACATGCTTTACTAGAGTTACGATGAGATGCTAGGGCTATATCCTCAGGTAGCCGTCCACCGCCTCGGTCTCCCGGTAAACCACCGTATATTCAAACAACCTCCCATAAAGATGCACCCTTCTCATGGTGCTATGGTTGAGGATGAGGTTGACAAGATCATCAGAGCCAACTTCATTAAGGAGGTTCAGTACACCATATAGATGGCCAATATTGTACCGGTCAGGAAGAAGAATGGACATATCAGAGTCTGTATCGACTTTTGGGATCTCAATCGCCATTGTCTGAAGGATGATTGTCCCCTTCCAGTGATAGAATTGTTGATCGATGCCATGACTAGATTCCAATCCCTATTCTTCATGGATGGTTACTCCAGGTATAATTAGATCCGGATAGCCCCTGAGGATGAAGAGTTTACCGCTTTTAGGGTGCCCCATGGTACTTTCTGTTACCAGGTCATGCCCTTCGTCCTGAAGAATGTAGGTTCCACTTATCAGCGGGCCATGTACTGCATATTCAAGCCAATCCTCAGGACGTTGGTGGAATGTTATGTGGATGATCTGGTGGTCAAGTCCCACCAGTGCTAGGACCATCTCAAGGATGTTGAGAAAGTGTTCGGCTTCCTCCGTTCCTACCACCTGAAGATGAACCTACTGAAATGCACCTTCAGGGTCACTTTCGGGAAGTTTCTTGGCTTTATTGTCAGATAACGAGGCATCGAAATCGACCCGGAAAAGATCAAGGCCATCAGCCAGATGCCTCCCCCGAGCAATATTCAGGAGATCCGAGGTTTCCAAGGCCACTTAGCCTACATACGCCGATTCATTGTGAATCTGGCCAGCAAGTGTAATCCCTTTTCCCAGCTCATGAAGAAAGGCTCTGCCTATGAATGGGATGAAGATTTCTAGACCTCCTTTGAGGAAATCAAGAAATATCTGCTCCGGCCTCCAGTCTTGATGCCACCCGTCTCCGGGAAGCCTCTGGTCCTCTATGTCACTGCCCTGGAACGATCCCTCGACACCCTTCTCACCCAGAGGAATAGTGAGGGGACAGAGAACATCCTATATTACCTTAGTCACATGCTCCTTGATACAAAGACTAGGTACTCTACAATAGAGAAGAGCTGACTTGTGCTTGTATTCACCGTACAGAAACTGTGGCATTACCTGTAGCTCCACGAGGTACAACTGGTGTCTCGAGTAGACCCACTGAAGTACATTCTAAGATGTCCCATGTTGACTGGCCGACTAGCGTAGTGGTCCATAATCCTTTAGCAGTTTGACATCATATTCGTACCTCGGAAGGCTATCAAAGTACAGGCATTGGCAAACTTTCTAGCTACCCATCCAACCACCACAGGATAGACCAAAGACCTATATTTCCATGATGAAGCAATCCTATTAGTGGATCAATCTATTATGTGTTTGGAAATTCACTTTGATGGCGCCTCCTGGAGCCCTACCGGTAGAAGGCTCAACGATTCCCGACTTAATAGAGTAGGCCTGGGTATTGTCTTTATTACCCCAGCGCAAGCCGTTTTTTCGTACTCATTCCTATTGTCAGAAGGCTGCACTAACAACGAGGAAGAGTATAAGGCCCTCATCACTGGCCTCGAGCTGGCCCTCGAGATAGACGTGCCCCGTTTTCATGTGAAAGGGGACATCGATCTGGTCATTAAGCAGGTCAATAGTGACTATGTTGTTAGGAAGCCGGAGCTCGTACCATTGTTAGAGCACGCTCTCCAGTTGATGGCCCAGTTCCCTTCTCGGCCAGAGGTTACCCATGTTCCCTGGTCGCAGAATGGTCGAGCGGATGCCTTGTATAGCTTAGCTACATCACTTGTAGAGCCCGAACATGATGATTTGATTATTCACATAGCGCACCAGAGGGTCATTTCCCCCATCATCCCTGAATCTGACGAAAAACCTCAGGTAAGCCACCTTACCGCCGACGCCTCCACGTCAGGACCCCCGGGCAGCCTGGATGTGGCGATCGAAGTCATTGTCGATTGGAGGACGCCCTTGGTTGAGTACCTCCAACACGACAATCTTCCGTCAGGTCGGGCTGAGCACGAGAAAATCCGACGTTGCACAATACAGTTTACTCTCCAAAGCATCCCAACCTTGAGACAGTCCTCTACAAACATGGGTTTGATGGTATTCTTCTTCGTTGCATTCAAGGAGTTGAGATCCCACAGGTCATGCTAGAGGTTCACGCCGGTTCCTGCAGTTCCCATCGGGCTGGGCCGAAGCTATCTCACAAAATCCAGAGATTAGGGTATTTTTGGCCCTCCATGATCCACGACTGCATGGAGTTTAGTAAGAGATTCCACACATTCTAAATCCATGCTAACTTTTTGCATCGGCCACCAGAGCCCCTCCACACTACCAAGTATTACTAGCCCTTTGTAGTCTGTGGATTAGATATTGTGGGACCATACCCACCGACGACAGCTCGCCAGTGCAAGTTCATCTTGACTGCTACTGACTTATTTTCCAAGTGGACGGAGGCAATTCCCCTCAAGGAGGTCAAGGACCGTTCCATCATCGGCTTTGTGAGTTCCAATATCATCCATCGATTTGGAGTTCCTCATGCCATTCTCACTGATAATGGTACCAACTTCCGAGTGGCCAAGCTAAAGAAACTATATGCCAAGTACAATATTCGTTCAAACCATACCTCCCGCTATCATGCGCATGCAATTGGATAGATCGTGGCATTCAATAAAACCCTATCTAACATTTTGCAGAAGATAGTCAGTTAGAATAAGAAAATTTGACTATAAAAGCTCCCTAATGCTCTCTGGGATTATCAGAAAACGACTCGTAATTCCACCCAGATGACCCCGTACTCCCTGATGTATGGAAATGAGGTCGTCCTACCTATCGAGATTCAGTGTCCCTCCCCGAGCACATCGATCTACGACCAGAAAACGCCGGATAGTGTGATAGAAATCCATCTAGCTGAGTTGGAAGCGCTGGATGAGAATAGGCTTTGTGCCCTGTACAACCTATAAAGGCATCAAAGCAGGATGGCTCGAGCCTTCAACAAGAAGGTTCGCATCCGCTCTTTCCTACAAGGCGATTTGGTATTAGCCCTCAGGGAGCTAATGATCCCCGGAAGGAAACCTCCCAAGTTGGATTCCAAATGGGAAGGAACTTTCATTGTTCATAAGGTGTACCCCAATGGATCATACTCCCTGGTGACCATGGATGGTGAGCATATAACTCCTCCCACCAATTCCAAGTTCCTTAAGCAATATTTTTCCTGAACTGATGGTCTGCCATGACCTTAAACTGGATGGTGTTGCATGACCCTAAAACTGCCCAAAGGTCCATCATGACCTTAAACTAGATTCAGGTCCACCATGACCTTAAACTAGATACCAGTCTAGCACGACCTTAAACTGCATGCTCGTCCCGCATGACGTTAAACTGCATCTTCAAGAACTACGTGTGGCTTGATTCTCATCCTCATGGGATACGTAGGACCACCCGAATGTTTAAAATTTGGGTCCAGCCCCTTTCAGGTCAAGCCCCTCGACTCTTTACAGTGATTCGCCGATGTGGTCAAGGGTACTCTGGTCTAGAACATGGAGTGTCGGGTTCAACTTGGGCGAGTTTCCATCCATTTTTCAAGCTTCATGTTCCCCTTCATTTGGCCCCCATTATCTTTCACACCCTAACGGACCCCCCAAACGGCATGGATACCACGCCTAAGGGCTATCCTAACATTATGGGCCAACGCCCCTGAGGGTTTCATACAACAAATTGATACAAGTCCCATGTTGCAAACATGGTCAGCGGTCGACGCTCATTTGTTTGTCCCCATTTCAGTCTAACGCGACAGGATGCTGTGTTGTGAACACGGTTAGAAGTAATCCTCCATCGTCATGCCAACTCTTTCAGGCCTCGAATGTTGGTTGCATGATTCACATTATGTCCCACTCCATCACGTCCAGGTAGAATTTCAGCATTCCTGACACTATCTCTCAGTGCACCTTCACACTTCAGGGGGAACAAGCTACAATACGACATTCTTCAGGGCTCTCACAGTCTGAGCTCTAATACCATACACTAAGATCTTCTCTAAAAAATTATGTATGGCTCGATTCTCATCCCCTTGGGATAGGTGGAATCACCTGTACATCACGCTTCTGGGTCCAGTCCAGTTGGGAGTTAGCTCTTCCTACCCCTTGTTCTCTATCTCTCACCGGCCTCTTATCGTGAGGGTCCTTGATCAGAGTTGCGCACCATGATGGTACGAACCTCATCCTCATTTACGTCGGGTATGCTTTATCACGTCATGCACACTCCTTTACGTCCAAGCCATATGGCTTTAAACTGTGATGTCTGGTCCAATCATATGACCCTAAACTGATAGTATCATCCTGGCCGCATGACGAAAAACGACACCGCATTGTGATGACCTCACCATACCATGGGTGATGTCACGTCGGGTGTTGGTCATTTACTATACCATTTTTCAACTCCTTTGTACGACTTGATTCTTCTGGTGATGCCGAGAATTTCTATCCTAGGCCTGTCACTTCACAAAAAAAAACCATTCACCTTAAAGGAAAAACAAGAAACATCAAATGCCGATTCTTTTGATGCTAGGGTTAGACCCACACGCCTCTTTAATTTCTTGCACTGGTACCATACTATGCTACCTCTTCAAGGAACATATGAGAACCGAGCTCATGTCCTCATTCACGCCGGGTTTCATAATCACCTTGTGATGTGCTTCCCACCTTCCTTGTAGGTCCCTGGTTCGAGTTCTAAGACCTTAAACTAAGATTCTTTCTAGAACTATGTGTGGCTTGATTCCCATCCTTATGGGATACGTAGGAACGCCCGAACATTTTGTCTCGGGTCTAGCCTAGGGAGTCGCAATTCCCATCCTTTCCTCACCTGACACTCCGGTGAGTTGTGTAAGTGAAAAAGTTTCCCTGAACAAATTCAGGATGCCCCATAATGATGTGGGAAGAAATGGTTCCCTCACCTGAGAGGTCCTGTCAAGCAGGGATGTTCTATGATTAGGTTAATGCGCCTGCTCAATGAGTTTCCACCACAATGGCGCAATTTTGGGAGTGTTGGATTCTGTTCGGACAAACCACAACTTCACTTTCACGCTTTACATGCCCCCCTTTTATTCGGATCCTCATCCTCTTTCACGCTTGAAGGGACCCCCTAATGGTATGGATGCTCAACCTACGGTCCGCCTGCTATCCTGGGCCAATGTTCCAGAAAGATGATCATGTTTTAAGGGACCCCCTAATGGTATGGATGCTCGACCTATGGTCCGCCTGCTGTCCTGGGCCAACATTTTGGAATATTGATGGACGATATTTGAGTCAGGTCCCGTGTTGTGAACATGGTCAGCGGTCAACCCTCATTTGTCGTCCCCATTTCAGGATAACGCAACATGGGTGCTATGTTTCAAACATGGTCAGTAGTTATTCCTCATTTCCACACTGCCCTCACTGTGTTCCGAATTTGGGGTAACATGATTCACATTTTCTATCCCCCTCTGTTTGGACTGATTTCAATGCCCCTGGAATTGCCCTACTCATGCGTTAGATCACATTGAGAAGACGATACATCGATCGGTTTGAGGTCCCCCTCCTTTGACTAGGCCTCCCTCTTCTCCTTAGAAATCTGGGCTCGATTTCGAATGCCTGAAGCTTGGTTGACGCCCCCACGGTCGAACGAAATGATAATACGAGCATCCTTTGTTTCTCACATTGGGGACAACCCACATGATCTTAGGGATTAATTGTTATTTATTTTGGGATTATGGTTGAGCGTATTAAACCAAAGGTATAGATAAATAGATTTGTCTATACATTGGTTCAAAATGATGAGCAGTAAAAGAAAAAAGTTCATGAGCTGTCCAAAACAGGGCCCTTAAGGGTCATCTTCTTGGAGAGATCTTTCCAACGCCACTACCCTTTGGATGGTGGCCTCCAGGACTGCTTCTCGCTCCCTAAAGACTCTATCTTCATCAGCAGCCACAGAGAGAAGTTCACCAATCCTAGCTTGTGCCTGCGCCTGTTCAGTTTGAAGCACAATCATCTGGTGACTCGCCTCCATCAGTTGTTCTTGGGCATCAGCCAGATGGGCCGTCAGTTGCTCCACAAGCTCAGATAATGTTGCAGTGAAGGACTCCTTCTCTTTCGCCTTCTCTTCAAGGCATTGGACTTCTTGCTCCACCCTCAGGAATTCTTGAGTTCTCACTGATTCTTCCCGACACTGGGCAACGTCGGTGCGCCAGATGCTCTCACGTATCTTCTTGGCCATGTAATCACGGACCGTCAGATGAAGGCATTGAGAATCAGCCCCTCCGGCACAAAGGAACCACATACAGGTCTGGAGCGACCCCATACGCCTCAGCCAATCCGTCTGAGGCTGCCTGAGAAAACGCTGGATGCACTTCCACCCTTTGCGTCGTGTCATCCGGATCTCCTCGGCGGCTTCTGAATCCGAATCATCTATTTCTTAGGGATCAGCAGGCCAATATATAGATAAGACATCCAGAAGGTCAATAGCAGGATCTGCCTCAGTGATCCCTTCCTGAGGAATAGGATCCTCGACGTCTGGGCAACCTTCCTCTCTCACCCCGACAGCAGTAGTGCCTTTGTCAACTTCCGGCCTCGCTCCAATGTCAGCACCACTGATGTCCGCCACACCCTGCTCACCAATTTCCAAGGCCGACTCAGTTTGGGAAGTATATTCTAGAGGAGGCGGTACATCCGCCACTAATTAACTCACGGATGGCCCGGACTCGGCAGCCCGGCGAGCCTCGAACGCCGAGATCACTATACAGGGTGCATCCTGATTAGTAGAGTTCTCCGACAGTAAGCATCAGTAGCGAATAAAGGGACTTACAGGAACCCAGGGCGTCAACCTACAGTGCTCTGGCCGCCACAGGAGCTATCTTGGCAGGAGACCCCTCAGTGCTTGTCAGTTCGATAATGGGCGTCGGAGCCCCACACTGTCCCACTAGCGCCTCTTCTCCTTGTTCTATTGGGGATGCCTGATCAGCACCTATATGCTCTTGAGGGAGATAGAGAAATGGATTAGAAATTGAAGAAGATAATGGATAAATAATAAGGATAAATAAGCATAGAGACAGACCTCGAGCAGCTCGGTTATGTCTATTCCGGAGCCGACGATGTCGCCACTCTCTTACAGGATCCCTTGGTGGGACCCTCCCTGAGATCCTTTGTCTTCTCCTGTCTCCTCCTCTCCCTCTGACTCGTCACCACCATCATTGTCCTCCAATGGAATCTGCTCAGGATCATTCCCCTGACCGAGCATCACTTTCACTAAGAGATATGGCTCCACGCGCTAACCCCGTTGGCGCACGTACATTCCCATGGCCATTAGGTAAGCATGCCATCGATGAAAGTTTACCTGGTCGGTAACCCGAATGAGCCCGACTTCTGGCAGCTGGATCCCATCCTACATTATCTTCTTCCAGAGGGTTTCAGCACTCATCGACTGCCGTAGGGTCAGCCAGGCCGACCACAATGCCGGGAATATTGCATCGTGGGAAGGTTGGAGCAGGTATCTTATCTGCTTCCTGGGAAGTTCTCTAGACACCCCGTGTGACCCTCCTTTGGGAAATTAGGTCACAACAACACCATGCGATGTCCCCGCTACTGAGGTTCCAGCCTACGCGGGCCCCGTTGCCTGACGCACTCCTGATCTCCCCCCCTAACAACACCCTGTCTGCTCTCTCGCCGCCTAGGCTCCACACTGGCAACCTCGAGCCGCCGAACTCATTTCCGCAGAAGCCCCTCAAGGCACGCTATATCCCAATGTTTGGCGTACTTGGTTGAGATAACGACATCGACTCTGGTAGGAGAGAGGGTGAAAACGTCTCCAGAGTCGTAAGTTGTGAACATCAACCACATTTGACGGAGAACGCATGGATGCCTCTCCTCCCGGACATCTATGTATACCATCTTTGGAATCCACTGGAGGCACCCAAACTACCGAGCGAACCGGGATGGAACATATGGCTTGAAGAATATCTTCCCGTCAATTCGGGCCACAAGCACCCCACCCCTGATGCTCTAGGAGTACTCCTTTTGCTCCAGTGATCCATGCTCGTCGTCTACCAGCTGGCCAGTTGGGGTGGGAAATGGACTGAGGGTGAAGTTAGCATAGTTGCCGATCCGGATCCGTACTCCCTCGTCATTAAGCGTCATCGGAATGACCCCAAAAGTATTCAGCAGAGAGGGTCACAGTCCATTTTCGATAGGACGGATAGCGTTTGGAAATGTGTATCTACCGTAGTGAGCCGTGACCTAGCCATATAAAATCTGAAAGGGACCACAAACTCTCCTAGGTGATCCCCCTCTTGAGATGCATCCCAAGATGGAATATAATTGATCCAGTACTGGGACTCTCAGGTTGAACCTCTTGTTAGAACCCATGATGCCAGGGTTGTAGGATGGACGCCCATCCTTGCATCCCTCACAGGAAACAACCACCTGCTCAGGAATGTGGCAAGAAATCCAGCATACCAGACATTTGGGTCCCGGGCCTCATTTATGCTGTAGCCCCATGATTGGTATTTACCCGCCTCCAGAATCCTCCAATACGATCCGTTTTTGTTCCTCTGAACCACGGTTGGACACCGCTTTCCCCGACCTAGCATTTTGACTTCCAGATCCCTCACCAGGAACATACTAAACCAGTCCTTGTAGGTGATATACTTTAGGAAGTCCTTGACCCCCAGCTTCTCCTTGGCCAGCTCCAGCAGATGCCATGTCAGAATAGGGGTATGTGACCTATCTTCCCAAGTGTTCATCGATGGAAGGAATTCATCATACTGATAACCCTACGATGGGATCTCCCCGATGTAGTGGACGTCCCAAAGACTGATGTTGACTTCCCCATGATGAAGGTGGAATGTGTTGGTGTCGGGGGACCATCGAGTGAATAGCTCTGGCCCAAGCTCAGGCTGTTGGTAGAAATGAAATTACAACGTCCATACTGTCTCAAACAGCCTGATGTGCCACAGATCAGCCCCAAATTGGTTGCATGTCTGGAGAACCCAGTACGCCCATGACCACTCGCTGGTAAAGTTACCTCCGGACTGCAGATCCCAATCCTGCAGCCAACCCTTGGTCTCGTCAGTGACACTATGATGAAAAGTGCTTTCATAGAGGGACATAGAACTCTCTACAACAGGGTCACCTCCAGTAATGGTCCTTGTCCTAGGGTTCAGAATGTATACATCCATGTGCCCCGTCTCTCTAGAAGGGCAACCATTGTTGGTGATGTTGTATCGAGAAATCTCGTCTTCACGGGTCACCCATGACCGCAGCGTGTCTACCTCAAAGCCCGGTAGAGGGACCTCCTCCAGAATGCCGAAGTTCCATAGCGGCAGGTTGTCGGATAGGGAATAGTCCTTCTGGGAAGGGGTCAACATGTTGAAGAGGGAATGGTTATCAGAGACAACCCTCTTTGTGCCATAAACCTCCTGGTTTGCAGCCATTTCAGCTATATGAGCAACAGCTTCTCCTTCGTCAACCTTGTTTATGGCCATCTGCTTCCAACCAAGTGTTTCGAGAGTGTTGCGCGAAATTCAGAAGGGTTGTGCGAAATACGGAATCTCGGCGTGAAATTTGAGAGTTCAGCGTGGGAAATCCTGGGTTTGCGCGTAAGATAGATCCAAAACTCGGAGCGATTACACGCTGCCAAAGCGGGTTTACGTGCAGGCACATAGACAATTTTGCGCACGAGAGCTCAGAACCTATCACGTGAGAAAGTTGCGTACGACGCATGGGACCTATGGACACTTTTATAGGCGAAGCTTGGGTTCCGCACCGCGTAAAAATCTGATTCCGCGCCCGATGGAGTTTTGCGCACTGCACCATTTTTTGCGCGAAGGGTGCCCCCGAATACCAACACTTCAGCATTTCCCTTAGAATCCGATCGTTGCGACCCCTCACCGATCCAATTCCGAGGGGGGGTATTTGTAGATGCTGGAAATTTCATAAGTACTGGAGGAGGTTTCAAAATGACAAAGTGAAGTCATATTCGGACCCGGAGACCCAGTCCGGAGGGCCCAGAAGTGTTGCGCAGAAAAAAATGAAATGCGCGCGAAAAAATTGTGCCATGCGGAAGGGGTCCGGGATTCGCAAAGGGTCCCCAGCGCAGGCACGCAATAATTGTGTGCCCGCCCCCGCGCGGTCAAAATTGTGCGCCGTCGCCTCTGGAATGCAACCATTTGTGCGCCACCCTAAATTCCACGCCGCCAGTTGTCTATAAATAGAAGGATACCCCTTCTATTTCGGGGTTGCAGAATTCGAACCAGCTCTTGGGCGCGAAATCGGACTTCCGCGCGTGCAAGATTTCCTTCAGGTACTAATCCTTTTCGCGCAACCTCGCCCCGGGATCCGCCTTTGCACGCAATCCCTCTGGATTAAATAGAATTCTATGACCTTCAGGGTGCCACCCTTGCGCGCAATTCTTTTCATTTCACGCAAAATGGCCAAATTGCGCGCAATTCCTTTCATTGACCGTGCTCTTTCATTTGTATCTAGCCTTTGTCATTTCCGCGCAATTCATATCCCTTGCGCGCAAATCCTCTTAGTCGCGTGCAAGCCCTCTGCCCCATTTACGCGCCATCCCGGTGTTTTGCACCCCAACCATTTCCTTTGCGTGCAATTTCTGGGACCCCTCACCTGGAACTTTTCGGGTATCGTAACTGTCCGACCCCCTCTATACGGATGACATTCACGAGTACCTCTCATACCCCGAGAATCCATGTCATGCACCGTTTTCCCGTGCGACCCTCCAGGTTCGTACAAAGTAACTTCAAAGTCCCTTGGGTGATTCCTCCTATTGCGTTGCTCTGCCTCATGCTTCTTTGCATATACATGCTAATGGATATTGCTTCTATGCTTAGCCACGCTAACGTGGACCCCAAGGGGATACCTCCCAAAAACCCCCATTCATCAGGCATTGCCGGTGCCTTCCCTTCACCAAGGTGCAGATGGTACCGGTTATGTAAGTCCTAGGGGTGTGGAGTGATCCCACCTCATCTGAGCTGCAGGACATTAAACTTCAAAGAACCTTCGTCCTCAATACATGATGCTAAACTGTGACCTCTCCCCACCCACCAACATCCCCACCTCGGACTTCCCACTCGTCTCAAAGAGAGTGAGATATACCCCTTAGAGGGGCTTATATCCTCTTTGTTGGGTATGGCGCATGTCTGCGGGGAAGGGCCGCCACCTCGGTGTAAGCCCCTAGCCTTTCCCCGGGAGGTAGCACCCATGCACCTCCTACTTCCCCACGACTAAGTCCCAGGATGGGCAGGATGGAGAAGGGTTATTCTCCTTTCTTCTTCAATGTCGATCCCATCTCCCTTTGGGCTTTATCAACCTCGGGCCTCCATCCTGGAGTAAGCCTCGACTTCCCAGGCTGCTAACCACACGTAAGCCCAATTCCACTTCCCACAGACGCATCTTTCACGACGTGATTGTCAGGTCCCTGCTGTCTCTTGATTCTCACACTGAGCATGACTCACGTGAGATTAGAGTAAGTAGCAGCCACGACAACACCCCGGGCCGCCTCAGAGCATAATACACAATTCCCCACCGCGAACTACGTGGACTTTGATCTGTTTTAAGGAATGGTACATAGGAAGCCTGCCTGAGGTTCAAGCCCAACAACCATTGACCCCGACCGCCTCTGCATCGGTGTGCCAAGCCCCTTTCCACCCGAACTACGGGGACTTTGATCCTTGCTAAGGCAGGGTACATAGGAAGCCTCCATGAGGTTCAATCCCACCACCCGGTCGTTCCTCCACGTTAGGTTCTCCCCCGTCCCGCATGACGTTAAACTGTATTCACCACCCAAACTATGGGGACTTTGATCCATGTTAAGGCATGGTACGTAGGAAACCTCCACGAGGTTCGAGACCATCACCCATCAGTCGGTCCGACCACATCGATCCATCCATCACTGTGGGCCGCCTCAGAGTGTAAGCCCCATCCATCACTATGGGCCGCCTCAGATTGTAAGCCCCATCCATCACTGTGGTCCGCCTCAAAGTGTAAGCCCCATCCATCACTCTGGGCCGCCTTAGAGTGTAGGCCCCATCCATCACTATGGGCCGCCTCAGAGTGTAAGTCCCATCCATCACTGTGGGATGCCTCATAGTGTAAGCCCCATCCCATCTTGAACTACGTGGACTTTGATTCTCTGCCACGGGGATACGTAGGAAGCCTCCATGAGGTGCATTTCCATCACTCACGTTTCATCTTGACCTCTCCCTCGATCCCATGCATCTCGGGAAGCTCATGCCCTAACCTAGAGGCTCCACTTCTTCTGGGTCCCATCCATGCGTTCATTCTCACGGGCCACCCCATCAAGAACCCCATCATCTCATCTTGAACTATGTGGACTTTGATTCCTTGCCACAGGGATACGTAGGAAGTATCTTTAAGGCTCAATCCCATGACAACCTCTTTCCATTCTGATTCTTACCTGAGCCGCCACATCCTGGTGGAATCATGCCACCTCACTCCCCATTCCACCAGACACCATCGGGGAGGCCACCCACGTGTTGGCCCCCAGTATCGGCGTTCCCTCCAAGGGTTCCTCTATCTAATCCACTCTAGTTAGTGTTCTGATCAGTCCGATCCGTCCCTGCTGGACGTTAAACCTGTGACATACCCTATGTTAAACATGGGAAGATGAGGAAAACCTCAGATACATGCCTATGGAATACCATTCCCAGCATTCGATGTGGGATGCCTCGGGCTTCCGTGCCCTTGAGAAGCCCTATAATAAGGGGAAAGAAGAAAGACATTCCAATTCCCCAGCGTCCAGACACGCCCGTAATGCCTCCAACACGACCACTCCCCTAACCGAAGGTTGCTGACCCAACTAGACCCCTTGGAGCATCTCGACGGAAGTAGTGTAATTAACCGGCATCCATGAAGATATGGCACTGAGAATGAGATTCACAAACAACATCTTAATCTATGAGGGAGACCTGGACTTGGTGATGAGCTCTGAGGAGGAATCCACAGAAGGAAGAACTAACATCCCATCATCCCGTTTCGATTAAGGAGTAGACGCACCTGAATAAGGAGCGAATGCCGCCCGCCTTTGGAAAGCGGTAATGCAGGGCAACATGCAACGCATCCTTCGCATGACGGATGCGCGCCACACGCGCCCCGACGAAAGTGTCGGAAATAGGAGTATTATATATATATTTTATGATTGTGATAAGATAAATTTAGGGGAAAAAATAAAGGTAATTATATGTATATGATAATATATTGATGTTCTGGAAATTTATAGATTGTGTAGTTTCTAAAAAATTACAGTCCTATCTGAATACTAGAAACTAGATGCAGTTGTGGCATAGTTTCACCCAGTGATAATCACCCTAAAATTGATTGGTTAATAATCAACTCAGTATTCACTTGATGAATGATGAGTGGTCTTAAGAATTAACACCTATCTAGACACTCATAGGTGATATGGTTGAGTTAATTTACTCTATCTTTATGAACCATTATGAAGTAATTGAGCACTTTTACATTTTATGGGAATAAAAACTATTATGAAGTATACAATGAGTAACATAATTGAGAATTATAAATTTATAATTTAGAATACATTTTTCATTTATTATTTACCCCTTCTATGTTAATATTTTTCGTTTTGAAAATATTATTTAAGTGTTATATCTAACATTCCATTATTCTTATAGTAGCCGGAGAAAAGAGAAACCAAGTTAACAATGGGCGTGATGGGGAAAGTTTTAGTTATCCCAATTAGCAACCATTTTGGATAGACTTGGGTGTTGAAAATCGTTTTCTTATTCTTACCCAACTATATCGAGTTATGATTTACAACTCATATCTTTTAGAATATCCAAACACACCATATAATTGAAAGATGGAGTTTCAGAGATGTTTTTCTAGTAAAGAATATATAAAAAATAAGATTCAGCTTCATTTTTGTCAATAATATTGGAATAGGCAACTAGTTAATTACATTAGAGGATGAGATAATGTTTCATGTGTGGTATAGTAATCCATCTTACACACAACTATTGAGGTAAAAGAAGATATTTGTTAACATAATAGAGAAAAATACTTTTCTTTCATAGGATCCACTAGCAATTCGATGTTGTAGATTTGGTGAATTTAGGAATGATGGAAAACAATACCCCAAACCAATGGGTTAATATTATATTCAACACCAATAACCTCTTAGTCCATGGGAATAAGGAAAATACAATGAAATGACTACTATTGATGTGGATAGTGAAAATTATGTTGTGATAGGTACACCATTAATTTAATCTAGAATTATGAATGACTTATGCCAGATAATTTTTCACTAACTATTAACTATTACATTAAATTAAAAAAAATTGGTGTATCATTATTATATCCAAGGTATATGAAACTTTTTCGAGGTGTGTTGGATAATTATTCATGGAAGTCTTATTGTACATCCATTAATTTGATGTGTGTTTTGAAATGTGTTAGTTATCTCCACATAAACTCATTTTTAATCCATGTTATTGGGAAATTACATTTCATATTTCAAACTACCCTATGATCATCCATTAGAACAAGGATGATAGTGATATCCCTTGGAAAACTAATTAAATTATAGGTTTTATGATACATAATAATGGGTGGAGTTTAATTCACATGATTGAAAAAAAAATCAATATTAGGATTTTCCTTTTTAATGTTAAAAATATATATATTTAAGGTTAATAACTCATTAGAAATTATATCTTCAATCATGTTGATATTTTAGATAACATTTTTTATTTCCACAAGTAATAGATAATTAAAAATTTGTAAGATGTAATTTATCTAAGTGGTGAGAATGTAATGCCCTGTGATTTTACTATATATCATTCCATTATATAATTCAATTTTTTTTAATATCTATCTTCACATATAAAACCAAAAATAAACAAAACTATGATTAATTTTATTAATATAAAATCATAAATAATAAATATAGCCATTATAATGCTGAAATTTTATTGGTGAGTATAAATAGAGGTAAACACTTTATGAAATATATGTATAAAAAATAATAAAAGTCACTTTTAATACAAATGATTTTATAAAATTCAACTAGTGTAGCTAGATAATTAATAATATCACCTTATTCTTAAAAATATATTTTTTTTATAAAGTTTTATTTTTTATTTTATTTTTTAAGAAAAAAAATATTATAGAAACATTTTTTATATAAATAATATATTAACACTAATTAAATTAGTAATTGATAAAAAATAAGACTAAGAATTATTAATACTTTGAAAATTTATTTTCTTATAAAATAGTTTTTCATTAATTTTAGGATTTTATATAATGGTTATATTCTCAAACATTAGAATTAGAATTTGAAAAATGAAATACTTTTTTATTCAACATTAAAATATAATATTAGTATAAATTTTCATGATTTTTCTATAATAATTGATTTTAGGTGAGTAGAAAAAAAATTTATTTTTTATTAAAATCGTGACTTTTATGAATATATCAATAATTATTTAAATATTCAAATCATTTTAAAAATTTCATGATAAAAAATTTAATTCATAAATAATATAATTAAATTAAAAATACTATGTAGAATTTAAAAAATGAAATTTTATCATTTTGAAACTGTAGTAATCTTTTATTCTTATAAAAAAATTCCATCTTTTCATAAATTATGATATTACAAGGTATAATTCTATTTTGGTTAGATTTTTAATCAATATAAATCATATTTGGTTATTAATAAAATATTTAAGGTTATTCAAATCCATTATATTTATACCTTTATCCTAAACATACCATTTAAGCTATTTTTTTTATTAAAGACGATTTTGATGTGTTACATGCTCTAATGTTATACTTTATTTTTCATATGAATAAATATATTATTTTAAAAAATGTATATAATATTTTTATTCATTATTTTAAAATTATTTAATAAAATGAATTTTATATTTAGTGATTTAATGTAAATTACATATGTAAAAATCTATTACAATTGTACAAACCAAAAATGTTAAAAGTGAAAAATATAAGAGAAAATGACTTAAAAACATGCTCAAAAATGTTTGAAAATGACTAGTTAAAGGATTGTAGACATTAAGTCCTCAACCATTCAGTTATTGTTAACTTTTTCTCCACATTCCATATAAAACATGTTCTCTATTTATATTAAAAAAAATTTATTTATAAAAATTCAATTTCCCTCACCAATAAAAGGATCTCACATCCACCCCCTTTATCCACCCATTATAAATAATAATGCTAAATAAAAATATTTAATAATCTCTATGGAACTCTCTCTATATATGATAGAATCATATATCTTTCAAAAATACCAAGTTAAGGATCCTTAATGTGTTACCCAATGGAGAATATCTAAAAGGATAGGTAATGTTCTCAACCAAGCTATTTTAGATCTCTTCTTCTATTAAACACTAAAAAATATTATATCAATGAATGTATGATAACATCACTATTATGAATATGATAAAATTTTATTATATAAATGTAATATGATTTTTATTCTTTTCTAAAAATCCATTTCAAAAATAAAGACTTCATCATTTGTACGTGCGAACTACCGCAACCATGAACTGTGTGTTCTATTTATCTTACCCTCCTTGAATGGATGGTTTAAAAGAGTTATTTAATGAAAAAATATAATATTTATAAAATGTTTTAGATTATTGAATTATAAATTATTTTATTTTCTACTTTCCTTATATTCAATAAAAATTAAGAGCATTGTCTGTGGGTATGTGTGGACTACCACCAACAGTGAATAATGTATTTTGTCACCCTTTATCAAAAAAATGGTGAAATTAAAAATTTATTTAATGTAAATAAATTATATTTATGTTAATTTTCATATTATATAATGGTAATTTTTTTATATTCTATATGTTATATTTAGACTAAATAGTCATAGTAAACTTAACCATCTTAAATGAATATATCGAGGCACCATTATTAATTTAATTATATTTTGGGAAATGATATGGAACTATATAAATATTATTCTAATTAACATTAAAAGAGAAAAGTCTCTATAAATATAGAGATTAGGAATATATTTTACAAAAAAATCTATGATGGTTCATATACTGAGGATATTTCAAGGAATGGACAAAACCACATAAAGTAGCCAACATTAGAAAAAATATTTAAAAAATAAATAATAAATAATAATAAATTTACCTTATAAAAGGAAATTTATATGAAAAATATTCTTAATAATTATTTAAATAAATTAAATTTTATTTTTATAGAAGATATGCACAAACATAAGGTGAATCAGGACATAAGGCAAGTGTTTTCGAATCTCAATATTTCTTCATTGTGTGATTTGTATTCACAACTTATTCTATTTTTATGTAAATAATTCCCTAGGATGCATTTTTAATAATTTATTATTTATATATAAGGGATTTAAAAATCAATCCTATATTCTAATTTTTTGGGTTTTCAATTCAAAAGATAAAAAATTCATATGTTTTTATGACTCAATTTCCATCCCATTTTTCTCTTGAGCTATCTTTCTTGAATCTTCTTCTCTATGTTCCCTTATTATTATATTTCTCTATTCTACAAGGTATCTCATTTTTTCATTTGGTTAAATTATTTCTTTGAATCATTTTTTTATTTATTTATAAAAGCTATGATATTGCTGGATTAATACTCTTCCTTTTTAATGGTTTCCCCTCCTTGTCCATATTTTCAATTTCCACAATTCTTCTCATTTCCTATATTGGAAAACATATGATTTATCACTTGTGATCCCAAAATTAATCCTTAAACTTTTTCAAATGAAATATTTGTTATCTTTATTAATTATTTATCTTTCAACAAAGGTATTTGAAGAAAAAAAGGGATCTTCTGATCCACCATCATTAATTTTGGGTACATATTTTCTTTATTTTTATCACAGTTCAAATATATTATTCACATGAAGTTCATATATATATATATATATTTCTTATATATATAGCTAGTTTGAATTACCTATATTTATTGGTTAAATATATATTTTATATTACTATCATGATTCTCTATTTTAAATAAACCTGATTTAAGGGAATATCTTAATTTCCTATCTCATGTAAAGAACCACCCCAATCAAATAGTTTTTTAAGAAATGAATACTTTTAAAAAAACCTAATTATTAAAAAAAACCCATCATGGTTCAATTTTATCTAACTGAAACTTATATTCACCTTCGCACTTTAAAATACCATTTCATCATTTCATAAAGCATCACCTAGGTGGCATATATTTACATATCTAATATTTCTCATGATTTGTTTCTACATTGGAACTCAATTTTTAAGATCTATTTTTCATTTTTCAATAACTAATATTTTAATTAATTTAATTATTTATTTTCTTGGTAATCCTTATCATATTTCCTTAATTTAATTGTTGAATCATGATTATGAATTTCAATTTTTTCTCATTATTTTTATCATGCCAATGATTTATGTATGGATTCATTTCCTATTTTGAAACATATATGAATGTATATGTTCTAAATATGAACAGTTTTCAATAATACCACTTCAATACATTGGTTAGTGTTTTCATCTCATGAGATACCATGTTTGGTGCGTGGGAGTTCATTCTAAGAACATTATATTAAATTTAATTGGTGATTATCCTTGACTATGGTTGTAACATCCTGTTACGGTTTTCGGGTATTCCAAAAAACTACCTCTTGTTTGAGCTTTGGTTGGGTTTCTTTTGGGGTCATTCCGAGTGAATTTCTATGAATTATGGAGGTTTCTAGGAAGGGGAATGATTTGCGCACAATCTGCGCATGGTTAAGGTGAACCGTGTGCCAGTGCCATGTTTTGGATAGTGGGATTTGCACGGTCTGCGCACTGTTTGCGCTAACCCTACACAGTTTCCCAAGAAACCGTGCGGACAAGTTTTTCTAGATTCAAAATTTTTATTAAAATTTACCAAGCCCCCATTTTTGGCCTTTTATGGACCTCATTGGACCCAAATGAATTTCTCCCTTCCTTAGAGCTCCCAAGAAGGATTGTTGGCCCCTCAAACCCCTTTCTTAAGTGATTTTAAGCCAGGTGAATGTTAGTCGATCTTTTTCGAGTTAGTTTCCTCCTCCCGTTATCTTCCTCCCACGATATCTCTCTTTCTATTTAGGGTCAAATGGATCTTGGTATTGATTTTTGGATATAATACCCTTTGTTTTTTGGATATTAAACCTAGGTTTGATTCCCATTTGCGTGATCTTTGTTCTTTGTGGACAAATCCCGATTTGGATTTGGCATTACGAGATCTGTTGTTTTCTGTAGGTGGTTCCATCACGATGATCAATTTTTATTAAACCTAATTGTTTTATTTAAATTTAAATTGTTTTTTTTGAATAAAAAAAATTTCAATTGATTTTTTTGGAAAAATCTAATTCTGATGAATTGGGGTTTTTGAGGAAAAATGGGTTTTTTGGCTTGGAATTGGAATTTGGGGAGATTTAAATTGTTTAATTTAAATATTGGGTTTGATGGTAATTGAATAAATTTAAATGCTGATTTTAATTGAAGAAAAATTTATTTGATGGAAAGTTTGTGAAAAACCCTAATTCAAGTGATTTAGGGGTTTGAGATGAAAATGATGGAATTGTTTAGAAATTGAATTTTTGAATTTGAATGTAAAATGGATTGTAAAACCGCATGCTTTGGTTTCAAATCCTAATTTTGTTAAAAATTTCTTAAAATGTTTTGATGGAAACCTTAGTGTCTCATCTTGGCGAAAAGGCATGTTTTTGATTAAAAACCAGTTATGGTTTTTAAATAGAAAATTTCCATATTTGAAATGATAAATGGGATGAATTTAATTTTCTATTATAAAATGAATTTCCCATAATTGATTTATACTTGAGAACATGTAAGGCTTAGGTAGTTAGTGAGTTATTTTGGGTGGCACATTAAAATTATACAATTTTCTAAAACATCATATCAGCACATCCCATTCCTTAGGAGATGGTGATGAGATCCCTTTACCTTAGCCCTAAAGGAGAATATGTACATAATTTTCTATATTCACAGTGTTGGATCCCTATAGCTTGTAACTATCATACCTATTTTTCATATGACTGTATTTCTCACTTTCTTTCATTTTTTTGAATGCGTATATATGTCATTTTTATAAACTATTTTACTTGACTTGAGAATTTATATAAACTGTTTATATAAAGTGTTTATTTAATCCATTTGTGAGGATTGTTGTTTATGCAAAGTATCCTTTGATTAAATGAAAAATCCATCTTTTGAAATGTTTTCCATCATTAAAAATCTATAACATGATTTTCTAAAGGTATTTCCATCTTCTAAACTGTAGAGCATTATTTGTTTAATTATGTTTTGTTAATGCCAAACCCATTTGTTTTTAAATTGAAAGTATATTTTGGTTAAATTGATAATGGAATCTATTATGAAATCATTGGGTGAAATTCTACTGGGCTTTGTCTCACACCCTAATTGTCAAGACCTCCTCCCCACAAAGTGTACCCCTCCATGGTTGGGAATGTGAGAAGGGAGATAATGACCCCCGAGTCCCGCCTCCAGTAGGCCCCGGGTTGGCGACTAGCACCAAGGGTATAGTAAACACACAAATGAGAGGCATTAACCTCTAAGAGAACATATGGAGAAGAGAGAGATAAGATAGACACCAATCAAATCCAACTCAAAACTAGAATATATCATATAATAAATAATATCAAGGGTACTATGCTACTACTTCCCCACTGGTTTGCCGCTTTTCCCAAACATCGCACGTCCTGAGAATCTCTCTCAAAAAAGGATTGCCCGTAGACACCTGGGCGAAGCACCACAACATGAACCTCATGCAAAAATACCACCACGTCTACGTAAGCAAAGTAACTAGGTAGTTTCTGGGAGCCACCACAGCCCGCATAATGTGTATCATACATCGAGTATTATACCTCAAGCCATTACAACCCATACACCGAGTAAGAATCCTCAAGCCATCACAACCCATACATGTTACACCTATAGTAGTCCATAGGATACTACATCCAGAATATATGTTTGTGAATAACCATAAGCCATTACATCCCTCTACACACATATATGGGGAAAACTAACTGTTGTGACTACCAGCACAAGTAACTACCAAGAGAATAGAGTGGGGCCAAAGGGGGTAGTCAGCCATCCATCCACCCACTAGAATGTTGGGGAAAACACCCACCCCCCCAAGGGCTCAGAATCCCTGGGTTGTCAGTTTCCCTTACTGACTAGGTGGAGTAGTGTATAGAAACACAGAAAGTATAGGATATATTATATCTCACAACCACACTATGGGAATTAACTAGTCTTAGACCCAACTGCAACTAAACTCTCTCAGACTCCAGGATGCTACTTATAAGACTAGGTATCCTATAAGCATACAACCATTTAGAGAGCTTTATTAGATTAATTCATTCCCTTTTTATTAGTTTCACTTTACATTAATTAATTCTTTAAACATTAATTAACCATGAAAAATTCCACATTAAATTTCCTTAGCATCATACCCAAGTCAACTGTTCCTTCAAAATTATAACCTCATCATTATGTTCCAGCAACTCCATCCCCATGGGTTAACACCATTTATTCAATTATTCATTATAGAATTACATTCCAACATTCCCAGGCATTATAGAAAAACATTCTATGCTACTAAACACAAGGGCCTCAACATGGTGAGTAGATGTACTACCCATCAAGTCTTTTCTTCTTATAGAAAGAGCATATACCCATCCTTCCTTTAGAATCTAGACATGGAAAGCACATGACATACCCCATGTGTCTTTACCTCTTTCAAAATAAGGATAAGTAAGACCAGATGCCTTGAGCAGTGGGGAAAATTAAAGCAGATAAACAACCAAAAGAAACAGCAAGCATCCAACAATCACATCCGTCCCATTCCATCATCCCTAGTGTCCTCCCCGACACCCACATGCATAAACTGATGCATCTCTCCACTATAGGCGTCATCTTCTACCACAAACAAAATTCTCAATGCCCCCACATATCACAACGGCCATCCATGACCACATCACAACACAAGCAACAGGTAAACACCATCACATCAATAGGGCTCTTGGCCCTTTAACAATCAAGAGGGTAACTCAGAGCCCTTTAAGGAATTATCAAACAATCAGTTCTTTAATCCATCTTGAATTAACAAATTTATTATTCATAGGTTCCAAATTCAGTAAACCTAATCAGTAATCTATCAAAAATAATTAAACATGCTTACTATGTCAATTTGATTAACATAAAATTACAACAAGAACCATATTTGTTTACACGCCTCTTTATCTTTAGCCAAAAAATTATCAATTAATCTCAATTTATATTTTCTTACTGATTTCAATCAAGAACGAACAACTAAACAATGCAAGCATAGATATCACACTATCTATAAAAACAAGAGGCAATAACATATGATCAATATCAATTTATTTATCCAGTTAAAATATTTATTATGTCAATTCCATTGTCATCTAGTGGGATTAAACATGCTAATGATATAGTTGCACATAAAATAAGAGATATGCAACGAATCCCCTACCTCAAATAGTTCCTCATGTTCTTTATCCACACAAAGGGTCACGATCCTCCTCTCGTGACAACTGCATCCACCTGAGGATGCCACGGTACGACTGCACCAACCAAACCCCAAGAAAACTCCAATTGTAGAATGGAGATTACATGCTATAATATGGAAAGGAGAAATATGAGAAGATGATCCTCAAAGGAACGATGATAAAACATACCTTATATCGAAGATTGATCGATAGAGTTTGGTTGCATCAAAACGGAGCAAAACCAATTCGAGGAGTAAAGTTTGATTGTGAAACTCCAACAGGAAGGATTGAAAGGTTCTAGCGTCTCATAGCCGAGAACAAAGAGGAAGAACAAGGGAGGAATATATCTTATCCCTCTTAAAGATTTAATGGGGCGATGGTTTAAGATATGCTTAATTCCCCATTAAAAGCAGATCAAATTAACCCACACGTTTTGACCAAGTAAAAACATCCCGATCCATAGGAATAATTAATATAGGATTTATGGCCTTTCAATTGGAATTAAGAGTCCTTAAAAGAAGGATTTAAATGTATTTTACGTTAAAGGAAATGTCAAAGGGGAGAAACAGTAGGAAGCTGGAAACACTGTACACCTACCATTACTACACACCTACTGTTAATGTACACCTACCGATAGAGCTACTGATAGACCTCACCATTCTGGAAACACTGTACACCTACCGTTACTATACACCTACTATTATTATACACCTACCAATAGAGATACCGATAGACCTCACCATTTTGGAAACACTATACACCTACCGTTACTGTACACCTATCGTTACTGTACACCTACCGATACTGTACACCTACCGATAGAGCTACCGATAGACTTCACCATTCTGGAAACACTATACACCTATAGTTACTGTACACCTACCATTACTGTACACCTAACATTACTATACACCTACCATTAGAACAATTCACAGAACCTCACTGAAGGAACTATTTGCAGAACCTCACCGATAGAACTGTTCACCGATGTAACTGTTCATAGAAATGGAAATTTGGAAAAGTGTTGGGGATAAGTCACCTTGACCTCCCGGAAAACCTCAACACCACATTTTCACAAAGTAATGGTCCGGAGAGGTCCCTTCCATTACATCAGATACCTCTCAAAACATTCTCATCCTCGAGAATTCAAAAGCCACCTAAAGAGAGAAAAAAAAGAAACATGGTCTGAAAAACTACCCATCAAGATACCTCTCAAAAGAGAGAAAGCCACAAAAGTAACAAAAGAAAAAAAAGCATACATAAAATTTGAGAGGTCTAACCACAAAGGGAACATCATTACATGAAAAGAGTTAAACATAAAAAAACTATGGGTACTGAGCACGTATATGTGACTCACGTTCCTAGGTACTCTACTCCAGCCACCGTGTTGCCACAAGACACGAACTAAGGGGATAGAACGCCCACACAATACCTTCTCCTTGCTATCTTGGATCTCCACAGGTCACTCCCCAAAGGTGGCATCATCATCAACATCGATCTCCCCCCAATAGATGATGTGAGAGTCATCATGAAGATAACGACGAAGCTGTGAAACATGGAAAACATCATGTATCTGACTCATCTGTGGGGGAAGTGATACTCAATACACCATAACTCCAACCCGAGCTAACACCTCGAAAGGCCCAACAAACTGGGGAGAAAGCTTACTTCCACGACCAAACCTTCACTTCCCATGACGGGGATTCACCTTCAGAAACACATGATCCCAAAAATTAAACTCCAAGGGTCTCATCTTTTGATCAACATATGATTTCTGACGATCTTGCGCTATCTTCATCCTCTCATGAATCACCTGGACCATGTATGTTGTATTCTGCACTAGTTCCGGTCCGAGAATTGCTGACTCTCCAACCCCAGTCCAGCACAACGAAGAACGTCAAGGCCGACCATACAAGGCTTCAAATAGTTCCATACCGATAGTGGAGTGAAAACAATTATTGTAAGTGAACTCCACCAAGGGTAAGTGACTCATCCCTGAACCTCCAAAACCAAGAACACAAGAGTGTAACATGTCTTTAAGAGTCTGGATGGTTCACTCTGTCTGACCATCTGTTTGAGGATGAAAAGCAGTGCTAAGGCATAGTTGAGAACCAAAATCATGTTGGAGACCTCTCCACACCCTAGAGGTAAAATGAGGATCTCGATCATAAATGATCATCCAAGGGACTCTATAAAGTCTCACCACCTCCTCTAGATACTGCCTTGATAAAAATTCCACTGAGCTCGACTCCTTGATCGCTATGAAGTGGGTCGATTTTGTTAAACGATCCACTACTACCCAAATAGCATCATGTCCTCCCAGAGATCAAGGTAAACCAGTAACAAAGTCTATTGAGATGTCCTCCCACTTCCATTGAGGAATCTCTAATGGCTAGAGAAGACCACCAGGAGCACGATTTTCGACCTTCACCTTCTGGTAGACTAAACATTGAGACACAAAATCCACAACCGTACGCTTCAGCCCAGGCCACCAAAACTGACTCCTCAAGGATCAGTACATCTTTGTCACGCCAGTATGTACTACTAAAGGCAAACTATGGAAATATCTGAGAACTGTCTCATGCATTGTCAAGGGAAAAAAATCCTTCCATGATACAACACTCAGTGTTGTTCATCCTCCGACCAACCATCAGGGGCCTCACCAAAAACAACTAGGTCTCTCCAGACCTCCACATACAGATCTCCCAACTGGGATTCTTCCACATTATGCATTAGGGATGACTGTACCATCATCTGAAAAAGACAACCTCTACTCCCAACTTATCCCATATCAAGATGTAATGGTGATAGTTCTTCCATTACTCCTTAGGAATCACCAGATTCACGCACAGCATCACTACGTGACTTTTGACTCAGCGCATCAGCTACAACATTCCCTTTTCCAGGTGTATACGATATTTCGAAGTCGTATTTCTGTAATAATTCTATCCACCGACACTGTCGTAAGTTCAAGTCACGCTGGGAGAAAACATACCTCAAACTCTTATGATCGGTGAAAACCAAAAAGCGCTCACTAATGAGGTAATGTCTCCACAACTTCAGAGAAAACACCACGACTGCCAAATCAAGATCATGGGTGGAATAGTTGTGTTCATGGGGACACAACTTTTGAGACCCATAAGAAACAACTGACCTCTGCTGCATGAGAACACAACCTAACCCCAGATTTAAAGCATCGCAGAAAACATCAAACTGAACTCCCTAAGCTGGTAGACAAAAGACTGTAGAACTTACTAACTTCTCCTTTAGATACTCAAAAGATTCCTGACACTGATTAGTCTATATGAATGCCTGATCCTTCCTAGTCAAAGCTATCAGTGGAGTCGCAACTCATGAGAAATTGGCTACGAACCTCCTGTAGTAGCCTACGAGACCAAGGAAACTTCACACCTCCGAAACTATCTTGGGGGATTCCCAAGATACAACTACTTCTATCTTCGATGGATCCACAACTACTACCTGTTGGGATACAACATGCCCCATGAAACAGTCTTCTCGAGCCCAAAACTCACACTTTGACAACTTCCCAAACAGCTGATGGTGAAGAAGAACTCCCAAAATGGCTTGTAAATGCTATGCATGATCCTCTTTAGATTTGGAGTACACAAGGAGGTCGTCGATGAAAACTACCACAAACTTGTCCAAGAACTCAAGAAACACATCATTCATCAATCCTGTGAATATAACTGGAGCATTCGTCATGCCAAACAACATTACAACGAACTCATAATGCCCATGACGACAACAGAAAGCAGTCTTTGGGATATCCTCATCCTTCACATGCATCTGATGATATCCTGACCGCAAGTCAATCTTGGAGAACCAACTTGCACCCTTTAGTTGATCTAATAAGTCATCAATATGCATAAGAGGATAGCAATTCTTTATTGTCACTTTGTTCAAGTGATGATAATCGACACACAACCGCAAACTACCATCAGCCTTCTTCACGAACAAAACGAGTGCACCCCACGGTGACACACCTTGCTGAACAAAACCGCACTGTAACAGACCATCAAGCTGTATACGTAGCTCTCTTAACTCATAAGGGGACATACTATATGAATACATAGATATAGGAGATGCTCCTGGCTATAGCTCAATCCCAAACTTGATCTCTCGTCGAGGGGGTAATGCTATAACCTCTTTTGGAAAGACATCAGGGTACTCCTCTACGACCCTAGGAAACGCCAACTGATGAACCTTTGAAGAACTAAGCATTGTAGAGACTCGAAGCTTGAGGTACATGGACATTACATTACTTTTGCGGAATACATAATACATAAAAAAAACAGACACACAAGGACCGTAATA
Organism: Viscum album; assembly: GCA_963277665.1. Taxonomy (NCBI): domain Eukaryota; kingdom Viridiplantae; phylum Streptophyta; class Magnoliopsida; order Santalales; family Viscaceae; genus Viscum; species Viscum album. Next base: position 264,974,887 of record OY728155.1, on the reverse strand, counting down.
GTTTAGTGTCTTTGGAAACTTGGAACGTAATCTTCTAATCGTGGTGAAAGATCTTCAACATCTCCCATAAAGATCTTCCACTTTTTTTCCTTACCTAAAAACTTTATTTTAATCATGGGGGAAAATAAAACATAAAAAGGGTGAGCTCAAATGCTCAGTAAGGTTAATCATGGATAAAATAAAACATACCATATACATTTGAACTTAAAAACATGAACATAATGTTTAAACATCAAAATCTTTAGCAACGACTTAAAACATGAAAGAACATAAGGCATAGATAATAATGGAACATAAATCATGATAACATAACATGGGAATAAAACATGTAATTGTGGAATCCATTAAGCACATGTAATGATTTCCATAGTATCCAAGGCATTGCTACCAAGACCATCTTAATGGACAAAGTCCCTTTCTGAATCGAGTTCACTCCTCGTTCTAGTCCTGTAATACTGAACCAGATTAACTTACCGTTCCAGCCATGTCTATCTCATGAGATATAAATCTTTACCCAATTCATTGGAGGGAGATATAGGTCCCACCCATCTCATAATGAAATCATTCTTACTTGTGCCACAAAATAAACTTAAAACATTCATCATAACCCAAAGAATAAAATGGGTTTCATAAACATCATTCCATCATAACATAATCCATATAAAACAAATGGATATAATTCCATCATAAGAAAAGTAAAACCATGTAAATCATAGAGACATTATACTTGAAACATACACATATTAAATAATATCATCTTAGATGTAAAATGGTTTTGATAAAACACTTGAAATGAATTCTTTAGGAAAATATACTTTCTTCTTCAAAATCATTCTATTTTTACAAAATGTCTGGTAATATTAAAAGAAAATGATTTTGTTGAAAATAGTCATGAAATATTTTGGAGGAGTCTTCATAAAAATAAGGCTTTATAAAATCGTAAAAATCCATTCGTGCCGTATAAGTTAAAAAAACATTCTTCTCGTACTTTTACCGGAAAAGTCAAAAAGTACCTCGTAAAGTAAACAAAAGAAAGATTACTTACATACCATGTAGTAAAAGTAAAAAATGGGTAAAAATTACTTTAAACATACGTTAAAACACATTTATAAAACATGGACATGGATGATATAAATAACCCCAGTAAATACTTACGGATAAGCAATCTTGGATAAAAATGAGATTTGCAAAATTATCGCTTACCTTAGGTTTGATATGCTTCGTACGTATCTGAACCTCCTGTATAATGATTTAAATAATGTCATTGACTTATTACAGAATCATATTCATTGTTATTATATCATATATGGTTCACTTATGACTTTATATTACCCATTCTTTTGTAAATTCCATGTTATAGAGTGTTTTGGGTAAAATCGTTTCATTTGTCGTCCGTGTTTTGACTTGTAATTATTCATATGATTACTTAGATCATGATTACTTAATTCCAGAATATAAAACATGATTTATATATAATATATATTCATAATATACATATATATAATAGACCGATAAATGGAAAGAAATACACCGTTAATGGAGACGGTAGGCCGTACGTACGCATGAATGTTGTTTTCGTTTCCTCATTAAATTGAATAGAATTAATTGGATGACATAAATATATATATATACATAAATCCAGTATCATTATTATGTCATATATTTAATTATTACTTATTATATATACTTTATAATCATTCATGAATGGTTAATCATTGAGAATGAATCTCATCGCGTCGTGGAGACGGTATTCCGTATGTACGCACGAGCGATGATATCGTTCCCATGATCATGGAATTTTATTGGAGTGTATGTATACTATTAAAGAATCAATATCAATTTACAATAATCATATATAGTTATTATTTACACCGTTATACCCATCCAAGTAAGGTGGTGGTGGAAAATAGATTACACCACGGCGTGGAGACGGTATTCCGTACGTACGCACGCGTGGTGATTTCATTTTCCATAGGATGGATAGATGGTGAAATAGGGTTGTTTCATACTTATAATAACATATCATTTTATGAGTGATACTGATGTTATTACTTAATAATGAAACAACCTAAGAAGAAGAAGTGGAAGAATAAATAAAGTTGAAAGAATCGGTAACGGACATTACCTCTTCTTTGAAGCGCCTCTTTGAGACCTCCTCTTAGGGAACTAAAATTGGTCTTTGAAGAAGACCAGAACCTCTAGGATGTTTCTATGGAAGTTGAGAAGAGAATTTGGCAGGGTTTGTCCGAGCTTGAAGGCTCAAAGTTGTGTGAGGAAGAGAGGGAGGAGGTGACCTTTTATAAGGGAGGAGAGGGGCACCTTTGGAATAACTAAAAATATTATTTTATTACAAAGTCATATTCGGTTTTTAATATCTCCAAATTGATATATTTCTAAGATAAGGTTGGAAGGGGTATAAATCCTCTCATCCAATAGAATTTAATCAAGTTTAGGTCATTATATTAACCTTATCTTTTAGTTTTAACTCTTAGTTAATTAGATTGACATTTACCATGTCACATTGTATTTTTATATTATATAGTTAATAACATACCATATACATCCAAGAGACCCAAAAGTGGTCCATTAATGATAAAACTATCATGATATAAGTATCTTTGCCGAAACTTAGATTTTTAGGAATATAAAATCAATTAATAATATAATATTTGTTTTAAAAACTATTTTATGTCAATTTTGACACAATTTGGTAATTGATTTTTGTGAAACTCATAACAGAATGATTAGTTCTAAAAAAGTTAATTAAATCAATAATAACATTTTATATTAACATATAAAATTATTTTAATTCATAAAAATTCTCAAATTACATTTATTTGGGTATTTATAACATCAATTATGTCAATATTTCATTAATAAGATAATTACTGCATCATCATTGTGTCATAAATAAATTAAATTATTTAAAGTCTAAAAATTACAAATAAAATACCATTATGTAGGAAATATTTTTAGCTTTCTAATTAATATTTTTAGTCGAATTTATCTTATGTATAACCCTATATTAAAAATTATTTAGTTATTAAACTTTTGATTTTAACTATTTTAACCCTTCTTTAAATAAATTAATAATAAATTTCCTAATCTAATCCAAGTGGTCCTAAATGGTCATATTTTATTACTAAGGTTGTTTTTGGATGAATTAAACTTATCCAATAGAATTAGGACATGTGTTAGGGTAATAATAATATCATATTTACCCTTAATTACCCTATTTACTTTTAACCGTGGTAAAAAAAAGTAAAAAGTTACTATTCACCAAAAATTATTTTCATCTCATTGAACCAAAATTTAGTCCTTTATATTAACCGTGTCTCTCGTATTTTCGAAATTCCACTCATAGAAGCGGTAAAATTACGTTTTATGAAAAATTCAGTTTTTTTAACTACCACTTTGTGGTTTCACTATTCACCAAAAAATGAAAGTTTCCAGAAAAATACAAAAAAATTAGGCCTAAGATATATTTGATATTATGAATTCAAAAATGATTTCTATTTTACCAAATTCAAAACATATCAGTTGCATTAATTAATTTAAAAATTAATTCCCATCGTCAAAACAAATAGCGTGTTCTTAAGAGATAATAACTATCAAAAGATTGACGCTTGTTTATGTCTGGTTTAAATGTGAAATTACATCCAATGACCAACATTGTATTAAATTGTAAAAATATATTCTAAATATACATTAAAACCACTCAAATTAATAATTTATCACTATTAATTATTTCGATTAAAAAAGTTGTTTTTAATTAAAATTTAGTAATTTTCACTACTCATCAGAATATGAAAGTTATCCGAAAAGTACCAAAATTTCACCCTAAGATAATTTCGATATTCCGAATCCAAAAATGAAGTCCATTTTGAAAGATAAAATTTATAAAATTTCAAAAAGTGGGTATTACTATTCATAACGGCTAGTTCATAATAATATTATAATAATATCTCGTTTAGTGAAACTCGATATTGCATACTACACACGCTATCGAGGAAGGTCGTGATTTCATGTAATGCAAGGCAAGTCAGGAATGCGTGTTGTGCAAGATCATTTTGGTGTAGCGTACAACACATGACATTAATCAAATTAAAAAGAATATTTTTCATAAAATCTCGGGGTGTTACATTCTACCCCCTTAAAATGAATTTCGCCCTCGAAATTTGTCGGGGTTATAAATGGTTTACTACTAGAAAGTTTCTTTAATAGAAACCCACATCGTAAAAAGGAATACCAAAACTTGGCTTTAAAAACTAAAGTATGAAACGTAACAGTTACCCAAATTAACTCATCACTGGGTTTCCACGTAGGAGAACATAGGTGAAAATATGGATATGGAAGAAAAATCTAACCATCAAGTTCTGATGGAGAGTGGTAGAGAGCATGGATATGAAAAAGCCAACAATCACAAAGCCATAAATTTGTGATGATCTAAGGTACCATCTGATTCATCGGATATAAGAGCACTAGGACAACATTTTTGGGTTTCAAGATCATTTCCCTAAAGTTGATGAAATTGGAATTAGAAGAAATACTTTCGTGATTTTGGTACAGTCTCACCGTTGGTCGTTCTTTGGAAAATTTCCACTTAATCTCTTAAGGAAATGAAGTTGAATTTGTCATTCGTGAAGTGTTAGTAGATCATGTGATAGAATGATGGGTCATTCCATCTGTTTCAAACAAAAGGTTAGAAAAGTTATCAAAAAATACATAAGTCCTTCTATAGTGAGATTAATCATATATTGTTCCTAAAATGGAATTATACTTCATATATCATACTGATTAATATAATAAAACTAGTTTCTACTAAACAGGGACTTCCTGTAGGCCAGTGGTAGGTGATAAAGTCCAGTCTCACTTCGGTTGTGGGTTCGATTCCCATATCCTTGTCCGACGCGATGGGCTGTCGCCCATCCTGCAGGTTTTCCTTTTTCTAAAAATACATTACTATAACATCCCATCAATAATATCGAAAAAAACTTCTATCCTTATACAATACTAACTTATGTCTAACATAATCCATTCCAATCTTTAGGCTTATCCAAAATACTGTTGTCCAATCTCATATTACAGTGAAAACGATTACCAAAGAGTTCATATATCAAGCATGTTAATACCATCGTTGATCCCCATATATCATGAGATATGTCTTGTTGGTCACATTCCAAACATTCGAAGGCCTTAATCATGTATTCTCTTGAAAAATGAATACCCATTGAATCTTAGTGAAAACATGAATTCTATCAAAAGTTAACTCTTTCCACATACCAAAATCCAAAAATTCTATATACTCAAACCATGATATAAACTTCTCCTTATATCAGTCGTGATCTAATGAATACTATCAAACATTTAATTTTCTCCTTATCCCTTCATTATGCGCATATCAGCTACTTTCCAAAAATATCTGAATAACCTTTCATGGTTACTAGTACCATTAATCATACACTTTCAAAACATAAGGAAAGACAATAGTGTAACAATCCTTAGATGTCTATTTATTCCATAGTATCATGAGATTACTTATACAACATTACACTTGATAAACATGTAATCATTCCACTACCTTCTTAAACCATTGACTGAGATTCAACAATTCTTTCATCTCACATATCATTTGCAGTCTCTTCATCATCATCAACATAAATACTACCCATACGACCATACTGATTCTCTTCATGAGACTTTACCTTAGGGCATTGGTTTGCATAATGCCCGCACATTCCACATTTAAAACATTTAACCATTGTTGATGTCGTAGCAATACCATTATCCTCATCCATGGTGTTAACTGAACCTTTTCCTTTGCACTTACTGGATTTGTGTCCTTCTTTTCCACACCCAAAGCATCTTTTAGTTCATTTGAAACATTCTCCATGATGCCTCTTCCCACATGATTTACATAGGGGAAATTGAACTTTCTTTCCTCTATGATCATCATGAAACTCCATCTTTCTCTTATTAGCCGAGTCAGGAAACTTACCAAATTTGAGTTTATTGATCATATTATGAGATTGCTGATTCGGCATAATAATGATGTTTGGACTTCCAAATCCCATTTAATTTGATTTCTCATGAAGAATATCATTCCATAGTCCATAATATCCTCCATTATCGTGAATCATCTTGTTTCCAGCCATTTTCAAAAACCCAAAAAGAATAGTGTGAGAGGAAAAAATAATTCTATGAAAAACAACATAGTAAAGGGGGAGCACCCTCAATATCTAACATCTTAGGTTAAATTATAAGATTGTTACCGTAGTTCTAGGACTATATCCTATACGTATACTTATCCTTAGGGACATCCCTAGACATACCTTAGAAATATCTCTAGGGATCTCACTAACGTTTTCGCATCCTAGTTTCCAAAGGTTGACTAAACCTTTCCTCTGATACCAACTGTAGAGACCCAAAAATTGATGTACATGGACATTACATTACTTTTGCGGAATACATAATACATAACAAAAACAGACACACAAGGACCATAATAGTTTAGTGTCTTTGGAAACTTGGAACATAATCTTCTAATCATGGTGAAAGATCTTCAACATCTCCCATAAAGATCTTCCACTTTTTGTTTCCTTACCTAAAACCTTTCTTTTAATCTTGGGGGAAAATAAAACATAAAAAGGGTGAGCTCAAATGCTCAGTAAGGGTAAGCATGGATAAAATAAAACATACCATATACATTTGAACTTAAAAACATGAACATAATGTTTTAACATAAAAATCTTGAGCAACGACTTAAAATATGGAAGAACATAAGGCATAGATCATAATGGAACATAAATCATGATAACATAACATGGGAATAAAACATGTAATTGTGGCATCCATTAAGCACATGTAATGATTTCTATAGTAGCCAAGGCATTGCTGCCAAGACCATCTTAATGGACAAAGTCCCTTTGTGAATCGAGTTCACTCCTCGTTCCAGTCCTATAATACTGAACCAGATTAACTTACCGTACTAGACATGTATATCTCATGAGATATAAATCTTTACCCAATGTATTGGAGGGAGATATAGGTCCCACCCATATCATAATGAAATCATTCTTACTTGTGCCACAAAATAAACTTAAAACATTCATCATAACCCAAAGAATAAAATGGGTTTCATAAACATCATTCCATCATAACATAATCCATATAAAACAAATGGATATCATTCCATCATAAGAAAAGTGAAACCATGTAAATCATAGAGACATTATACTTGAAACATACACATATGAAATAATATCATCTTAGATGGAAAATGGTTTTGATAAAACACTTGAAATGAATTCTTGAGGAAAATATCCTTTCTTCTTCAAAATCATTCTCTTTTTACAAAATGTCAGGCAATTTTAAAAGAAAAAGATTTTGTTGAAAATATTCATGAAATATTTTGGAGGAGGCATCATAAAAATAAGGCTTTATAAAACCGTAAAAATCCATTCGTGCCGTATAAGTTAAAAAAACATTCTTCTCGTACTTTTACCGGAAAAGTCAAAAAGTACCTCGTAACGTAAACAAAAGAAAGATTCCTTACATACCATGTAGTAAAAGTCAAAAATGGGTAAAAAGGACTTTAAACATACACGAAAACACTTTTATAAAACGTGGACATGGATGATAGAAATAACCCCAATATATACTTACGAATAAGCAATCTCGGATAAAAATGAGATTTGCAAAATTATCCCTTACCTTAGGTCCGATATGCTTCGTACGTATCCGAAACTCCTATATAATGATTTAAATAATTTCATTTACTTATTACAGAATAATATTCATTGTTATGATATCATATATGGTTCACTTATGACTTTATATTACCCGTTCTTTTGTAAATTCCATGTTATTGAGTGTTTTGGGTAAAATCGTTTCATTTGTCGTCCGTGTTTTGACTTGTAATTATTCATATGATTACTTAGATCATGATTAATTAATTCCAGAATACAAAAAATGATTTATATATAATATATATTCATAATATACATATATATAATAGACCGATAAATGGAAATAAATACACCGTTCATGGAGACGGTAGGCCGTACGTACGCATGAACGTTGTTTTCGTTTCCTTATTGAATTGAATGGAATTAATTGGATCAAATAAATATATATATAAATAAATCCAGTATCATTATTATGTCATATATTTAATGATTACTTATTATATATATTTTATAATCATTCATGAATGGTTAATCATTGAGAATGAATCTCATCGCGTCGTGGAGACGGTATTCCGTACGTACGCATGAGCGATGATATCGTTCCCATGATCATGGAATTTTATTGGAGTGTATGTATACTATTACATAATCAATATCACTTTACAATAATCATATATAGTTATTATTTACACCATTATACCCATCCAAGTAAGGTGGTGGTGGAAAATAGATTACACCATGGCGTGGAGACGGTATTCCGTACGTACGCACGCGTGGTGATTTCGTTTTCCATAGGATGGATATATGGTGAAATAGGGTTGTTTCATACTTATAATAACATATCAGTATATGTGTGATACTGATTTTATTACTTCATAATGAAAAAACCTAATAAGAAGAAGTGGAAGAAGAAAAAAAGTTGAAAGAATCAGTAACAGACATTACCTCTTCTTTGAAGCGCCTCTTTGAGACCTCATATTAGGGAACTAAAATTGGTCTTTGAAGAATACCAGAACCTCTAGGATGTTTATATAAAAGTGGAGAAGTGAATTTGTCAGGGGTTGGCCGAGCTTGAAGGCTCAAAGTGGTGTTAGGAAGAGAGGTAGGAGGTTCCCTTTTATAAGGGAGGAGAGGGGCACCTTTGGAATAACTAAAAATATTATTTTATTATAAAGTCATATTCGGTTTTTAATAGCTCCAAATTGATATATTTCGAAGATAAGATTGGGATGGGTCGAAATAATCTCATCCAATAGAATTTAGACAAGTTTAGGTCATTATATTAACCTTATCTCATAGTTTTAACTCTTAGTTAATTAGATTGACATTTACCACGTCATATTGTATTTTTATATTATATAGTTAATAAACTTACCATATACATCCAAGAGACCCCCAAGTGGTCCATTAATGATACACCTATCATTATATAAGTATCTTGGCCTAACCTTATATTTTTAGGAATATAAAATCAATTAATAATATAATATTTGTTTTAAAAACTATTTTATGTCAATTTTGACACTATTTGGTAATCGATTTTTGTGAAAATCATAACAGAATGATTAGTTCTAAAAAAGTTAATTAAATCAATAATAACATGTCATATTAACATATAAAATTATTGTAATTCATAAAAAGTCTCAAATTACATTTATTTGGGTATTTATAACATCAATTATGTCAATATTTCATTAATAAGATAATTACTGCATCATCATTGTGTCATAAATAAATTAACTTATTTTAAGTCTAAAAATTACAAATAAAATACCATTATGTAGTAATTCTTTTTAGATTTATAATTAATATTTAGAGTCTAATTTATCTTATGTATAACCCTATATTAAAAGTGATTTAGTTATTAAACTTTGATTTTAACTATTTTAACCCTTCTTTAAATATTTTAATAATAAATGTCCTAATCTAATCCAAGTGGGTCTAAATGGTCATATTTTATTCCTAAGGTTGCTTTTGGCCGAATTAAACTTATCCAATAGAATTAGGACATGTGTTAGGGTAATAATAATATCATATTTATCCTTAATTACCCTATTTACTTTTAACCGTGGTAAAAAAAGTAAAAAGTTACTATTCACCAAAAATTATTTTCATCTCATTGAACCACATTTTAGTCCTTGATATTAACCGTGTCTCTTGGATTTTCGAAATTCCACTCACAGAAGTGGTAAAATTAAGTTTTATGAAAAATTCAGTTTTTTTAACTACCACTTAGTGGTTTCACTATTCATCAAAAAATGAAAGTTTCAGAAAAATACCAAAAATTAGGCCTAAGATATATTTGATATTATGAATTAAAAAATGATGTCTATTTTACCAAATTCAAAACATATCAGTTGCATTAATTAATTTAAAAATTAATTCCCGTCGTCAAAACAAATAGCGTGTTCTTAAGAGATAATAACTATCAAAAGATTGACACTTGTTTATGTCTGGTTTAAATGTGAAATTACATCCAATGACCAACATTGTATTAAATTGTAAAAATATATTCTAAATATAATTTAAAAACACTCAAATTAATAATTTATCACTATCAATTATTTCGATTAAAAAAGTTGTTTTTAATTAAAATTTAGTAATTTTCACTACTCATCAGAATATGAAAGTTATCCAAAAAGTACCAAAATTTCACCCTAAGCTAATTTCGATATTCCAAATCCAAAAATGAAGTCCATTTTTAAAGATAAAATTTATAAAATTTCAAAAAGTGGGTATTACTATTAATAACGGCTAGTTCATAATTATATTATAATAATATCCCGTTTAGTGAAACTCGGTATTGCGTACTACACACGCTATCGAGGAAGGTTGTGATTGCGTGTAATGCAAGGCAAGTCAGGGATGTGTGTTGTGCAAGCTCATTTTGGTGTAGCGTACAACACATGACATTAATGAAATTAAAAAGAATATTTTTCATAAAATCTCGGGGTGTTACAAGCATCATCTCATCCATCATGGATGATAAGGATGAAACACGCCTATAACCCATCCGAGGGTCTCGTTCACCAACAAACACCACTTGATCTCCATCTTCACCAATGAAAATGACCTTATTTCTGAAGAAATCCACGATATCCTGCACCGAATACAACCAATCCATGTCGAGGATGTCATTATATGGTTGTATTCGTAAACATAAAAAATCTCCCTAAGAGCGGTGTTTCCCCAACACTAGCTCATAGTCTCTACATACTTCAAACAAGCCATCTCGACCTCCAACTGGTGTAGTCAACACCAAGGGCACTGAAAGCCTCGCTACCTAAAGTCCCAAAGCATGGAAAAGGGTAGGTGATATGAAGGAGTGTGTCACTCCTGAATGAAACAAGGAATAAACCAAGGTAGAAAACAAGAAAAGGGTACCTCGAATGATGTTTGGCTCGCCTGGAGCTGGCAACACTAGAGAATGAAGCTAGCCATGACCTCCTCCACGACCTCTCTAACCCTGATGACGACCACCGCCACGGATGCACTCTGCTCTTTGAGGATGGGGAGCGTCATGGGGCTTATTGCATCCCGCCTTTTTATAACATAACTTTTCATTACATTTTACAAAACCGAGGATCTTTAAGGTTTAGTGTCTTGGAAATAATAAACTTAATACATGACGACATAAAACAATCTTCTTAAACACTTGAAAGGCTTTTTCATTGTTCATCCTAAGTTCATTACAACATCTCAAAACCCGAGATCATACATCAATGGAAAGGGTGAGAAGAAGGCCCAGTAAGGGAAACAAGAGAAACATTTTACATGTGAACTTGAGATACATCAATAAAGTCATGATAAATAACTTTAAGGCATGAGAAAGAGATCATGAGGCATATCATAATAAAAATAACATGTTTCATATCTTGAATATGTGGCTACAAAATTTAACTTAGACAATCATTTCCATATCACCAAGGTCTATCCCCAAGGTTTCATTAAAAAATTACCAAGGTTATTCACCAAGGTATCGTTAAAATGGTCATCTCTAGAGATTAAGTCTTTACCCAATGCATTTGAGCGCTATCAGGGTGCACCCTTAATTTTTATTTATTATCATTTGAGACAAATATATCATCATAAAACATTTAATAAATAACTCATATAGCATAAAATAAATGGGTTTCATTTCATAATCATAACATTTTAAAAACTGCTTTAAAGACATGATCTTTTATGTCACTTTAAACCCACGGAAAAGGAAAGAGAGTATCATGTATGTAAATACTAGAATTTAAAATAGAAAATTTTGATATATATATGTGAATACCCCTATATAATAAAGATTTTTGAGTATTCACTTAATAAAATAAAAGAATTTGAGAAAAAGAGAGAGACATTTTGAGACCAAAATTCAGCAGCATAACGACTATGTTGCAGGGTTTTAAAAAACATTGAAAAGATAGGGTACATGGGTCAAACACTGATAAATGATCCATAAAATAGTATATGGATAAAATTTAAAGGATATAAGAACATGTTAATGAAATTTTAAGGACATACCATATGAAATGAAAAACATGAAAGGAAGACAAAAATAAGATATCTCTTATGAAGAATTCGGAAGCCTAACGGCGTCACTTAAACCATAAAAAAATGAATTGATGAGATTAAACAGGGTATCTCATAATGTTAAAATAAAATTATAGTATGATTAATATAGAGATCATACCCCAACATGGAAAAAAGGAACTTGAAAGACTTGACATGAAAGTAGAACTTTGAAAATGGGAAGAGTGAAAGAATACCTTACCTTGAAGAGTACTTTGAAATCTTGAAGTTTGGGACCTTGGGAGGCTTGAGGGAACCTTGGTAGGACTCCTTGGGAGGTAAGGATTCCAGAAATTAGTTGAGGATGATTTTGGAATGGAAAGGATTTTAGAAGGGCTTGGTATTTATTGGAGAAGTGAGGGGACAAGGCATTAATGGCCAAGGGACACCTCATTGGTGGTATTGGAAAAACCATGGGCTTGCCCATGGTATTTTCCCATGGTATTGGAAACTTGAGACACCTCATACCTTATCTTACTATTTATAAGTCGACCATAATTATTACATAATTATTACATCCTTAATGATGTCATTAAACACCCGAAACTCTAAACTGAAAATTCACTATTCACCGAAAATTCAACTTTTCCAGAAAAATCCCAAAAATTGACCTTAACATAATATTGATGCTCTGAATTAAAAAATGAAGTCCATTTTATAAAAATAATTTTCTAAATATTTTTAATTTAATTTTTAAATAAAAAAACACTATTCACCCGAAAAAACTAATACTTAACTCATAATTTCTGAAACAGTTATTTACCTATTTTATTGAATCAAATCACTTAATCAAGGTAGCTAAATTATATTAATACTTTATTTAAGTGAGATTACTAATCCATTTGGTCACATTACTAATCCTAAGCGTGAAATCACTATTCATAATTTACTATTTACCAAAAATTAAGTTTATCTTATTAGACTCTAAATTTATTACTAAACACATTTGCAGAAGACCATTTTTTGAAAATACTTACACATCATTAATTATTTAAGGTTTACATAAATATTTTAAAATATTCCTTTGTTCAAAATTCATCCATAAGATACATCCTATTTTTATCTGGACATATAAAAATTCACAAACTTCACCATAGGAAGAAATCACAATTTTATTTATCTCAAATGATTGCACAAAGTAGCTACGGTCTTGTTACATAGCCCCTTATAACACCAGCATATGACCTAAGTGTAAGGTGTTCTAAGGTGAGAGAATCTGATGGAGGCTTGGATAACATTTCCCTAGTAATAATCTCCACTAACTTGAACTTATATCGTAGGTGATTCCATTCAAGCTTGAAACGCTGGAGTTCGGCTTGGGCTTGGTCCAAAGTGAAGCCCAAAGATGCCATCTCCTTCCCAAGCTCTGATAAGTGGGCTTCATATGGTTCGAGTCTACTAGATGAAGCCATAAAATCTTCTTTCTTCATTAACCATTAACATCTCTATTAAATCGTTAAGAGTAAATTAATATACTATTCAAAAATTTTGGGTCATTACATTCTTCCCCCCTTAAGAAATTTCATCCCTGAAATTTTAAACCAAAGGCCTAGTCGAAAAGGTGTGGGTACTTTTGCTTCATTGTTTCCTCAGGCTCCCACATCACTTCTTCATACTTATGATTCCTCCACAACACTTTCACAAGGTGGGTAGTCTTGTTGCATAAAACCTTGTCTCTATGGTCTAAGATATCCACTGGATGCTCCTCATAAGAGAGGTCATGTCCCGATTGTACCACCTCTGGGTTCAGTACATGGGTAGGGTCGGGTATGTACTTCCTAAAGAGAGATACATGGAAGACATCGTGAACTTGAGTTAGGTTTGGTGAAAGTTCTAGACGATAGGACACTGCTCCTATGAAATCAAAGATTTCATAGGGGCCAATGTACCTAGGGCTAAGCTTCCCTTTCTTCCCAAACCACATGACTCTCTTCCATGGAGAAATTCGAAGGAAGACTTTGTCACCAACACCAAACTCCAAGTCCCTTCGACGGTTGTCAGCATAGCTCTTCTGTCGACTCTGAGCAGCCTATATGTGTTAATGGATGACATGAACCTTTTCTGTCATCTCTTGCACAAGATCAGGCCCCAGAAGCTTTCTATCACCTGTTTCATCCCAAAAAGTAGGAGTTCTACATCGCTTTCCATACAGAGCTTCAAAAGGTGCCTTCTGAATACTCGAATGGAATCTGTTTTTGTATGAGAAGTCAACTAATAGGAGGTGTTGATCCCATCCACATTTAAATTCCATTGAGAATAATCTCAGCATGTCCTCACGTGTCTTAATAGTCCTTTTAGATTGGCCATTGGTTTGAGGATGATAGGCCATACTAAAATTCAATTCAGTATTCAGAGCATGTTGAAGACTTCTCCAGAATTTTGATGTGAATCTTGGATCACGATCAGATACGATGGATAGTGGTACCCCATGTAGCCTTACCACTTCCTTTACGTATATCTTGGCAAGTTGATCTAGAGATAAATCTTCCCAAAAAGAGATAAAATGGGCGGTCATGGTGAGGTAGTCCACTATAACCATATCACATTGTTCCCTTTGGATGTTTTCAGGAGACCTGTGACAAATTCCATAGTGATATTATCCCACTTCCATGTTGGTATGGGTAGCGGTTGTAATACCCCCTTAGGAATTTGTCGTTCTGCCTTTACATGTTGACACACCAGGCACCTTGTAGTGTAATCAGCAATCTCCCTCTTCATGTTATCCCACCAATAATGATCATGAAGGTCTCTATACATTTTAGTGCTTCCCGGATGTATAGAGAAAGTAGAGCTATGAGCTTCACCCATTAGTTCTTTCTTTATCTCCAGAATAGATGGAACACATAGTCTTGTACGAAATTTCAATACACCTTCTTGATCAATATTGAAATCAAGAAACTTCCCATCCTTCACAGCCTCAAACTTATCCTACAATAAAATATCTTCTTTTTGAGCCTTCTTGATCTTCTTTAGTAATGAAGGTTGAGAAATCATTTGGGATAGGTTTGATGATGTCCCTTCCCTTACAATTCCCATGTTCAGTTTTACTAGATCCTTAATCAAGGGATCTCCTAGGATCCTCATTTTTTCTATAACAACAGGGTCTTTCTTGCTTAACGCATCCGTGACTTTGTTTTCTCTTCCAGGGTGATAATGAATTGAACAATCATAGTCTTTAATAAGCTCCAACCATATTTTTTGTCTCATGTTCAATTATTTCTGTGTGAAAATATACTTTAAACTTTGGTGGTCGATGTATATATCACATTTCTCCCCATAAAGATAGTACCTCCATATCTTTAGATCAAAAATAACTGCCACCGGCTCTAGATCATGCGTACGATAATTCGGCTCATGTTGCTTCAGCTGATGAGATGCATAAGAAATTACCTTATCATTTTGCATGAGGACGCACCCAAGAACTTTCAGAGATGCATCGCTAAAAATAACGAATCCTTCTCCGATAGATGGTAGTGTTAAAACAAGTGCAGTAACCAATCTCTTCTTCAGCTCTTGGAAACTTTCCTCGCATTCCTTTGTCCAGATGAACTTAACCCCTTTTCGAGTCAACTTGGTTAGTGGATTAGAAAGATGTGAAAAGTTTTTCACAAACCTCCTATAATATCCTGCTTAACCAAGTAAACTACGAATCTCAGTTAATGTTTTGGGTTGAGGCCACTCCTCCACAACCATTGTCTTTGCAGGGTCAACCGAGATTCCTTCATTTGTTATGATGTTCCCCAAGAAAGACACTTGTTGTAACCAAAACTCACACTTGCTGAACTTTCCAAAGAGCCTCTCCTTCTACAGGGTTTGAAAAATAACCCTCAGATGATCTTCATGCTCTTCATGACTTTTTGAATATATCAAAATATCATCAATAAAAACAACCAAAAAGTTATCAAGGTAGTCCTTAAAGACTCTATTCATCAAATCAATGAAAATAACAGGAGAATTAGTTAAGCCGAATGGCATAACAGTAAACTCATAATTCCCATATATTGATCAGAAGATAGTCTTTGGAATATCTTCCTTCTTCACCCTCAGTTGATGATAACCAGATCGGAGATCAATCTTGGAGAAGAATTGAGCCCCACAAAGTTGGTCAAATAAATCATCAATTCTTGGAAGAGGGTATTTGTTCTTCACTGTGATCCCGTTCAGTTCTCTATAATCAATGCATAGCCGCATTGATCCATCTTTCTTCTTCATAAAGAGAACTTGTGCTCCCCAAGGAGACACACTCAGTCAGATAAACCCCTTCTCCAACAAGTCTTGGAGTTGTTTCTTTAACTCCTCTAGCTCCAAATTTTCCATTCTATACGGGGTATTTGATATCGGTTGAGATCTAGGTACGAGTTCAATGGAGAACTCTACCTCTCTTTCTGGGGGAGGTCCAGGTAACTCCTTAGGAAATACGTCCATGTATTCCTAAAAAATCGGAACATATTCTATTTATATACTCCCTTTTCATTCTTCATCCTCAACAACTAACTCTATAAAGAAGGATATAGAAGGTGCCTATAGACAAGGATCAGGTCGGGATATCTCTCCCTGGAAGATAATTGTAGGTCGTTCATTCAAGACTACTGAGATTTACTTACTTTTTCATTTGATCTTAGCATTATACTTTGAGATCCAACCCATCCCTAGTATAACGTCGAATTCCATCATGGTAATGACTAATATATTTGCGATAAGATTGTGCTCACTAAAGTAAACACTAGAGTCTCTAAACACTGTTGATGCATGGATAATCCCACTTGGAGTCTTGACTGACAACTCTACCTCTAGAAGTTCGGGGATTGATTCTATATTCTTTGCAAACTTGGAGGAAATAAAGGAATGCGTAGAACTAGAATCAAATGAATTACTTTCTAGTTTCGAGAGGACAACAAGAGTACCTTCTACCACGTCATTCAGAGCTTCAACTTCAGTTTTTTTGATAGCAAAAGCATGACCTTGCTCCCTTGGCCTTTGCTGAGGTTGATGGTGATTCCCCTCCACTTCCCTCAGATTTGGACAGTGATTAGCAAAGTGCCCAAGCTGTCCACACATGAAGCATTGGACTTTGGGTAGGGACAGAACCATCTTTCCTCTATCGTTAGTGTTTGGGAGTTGAGGCTTCACCTCACTATGACAATTCCGAGTAATATAGACTTCTCTTCCACACTTGTAGCACTTGCCACTTCTGACCAAGTAGTGCTCCGAATGCTTCTTCCCACATTTATTGCATGTGGAAAGTTGAATTTTCTTTCCACCTCTTTTCTGATCAAAGCTTCTTCCCAGTCTTGGTTCTAGAGCTCTCTTCTTCTCATTAGATTTGTGAGACCACTATGTCTCAACAAATGAGGGAAATACTTATTGAATAATATTCCCCTAAACTCTTCCCACTCCATAGCTTCCATCTCTCCTCTTGGCTTCATTTTTTTGATCAGTTACCACCACTGATCAGCTTCTCCCTCTAGGAAATAAACCACAAGGGTGACTTTTTCTTGTTTCGAACAATGAAGTATAGAAAAGATCTTTTCAATGGAGCTTATCCATTGTTTTGCAACAAATGGGTCAGTAGATCCACTGAATGTTGGTGGTAGTTGACGCATGAAGGACTCAACAGAATTTTGTTCCCTTCATGGTGAGATAGACTTCTCAGCTTCATTCAAGTTATTACTCATAACTTGAGTAACTTGGTTCATCATTTTCATGAATGTTTCCATTACGAATTCCATCGGAGGGCCATCAACGCATGGTCCATTTTGGTCACCATTTGCACGATTTCTCCTATTGCCCGTCATTTTCTATAAGAATAAAATCTTAGTGAGAAACTTGTTTCATTTACGAATATTTTAACTATAAAGGATTATACATCTTAAAACTTCATGCTTAAAAAATTATATTTCTCTATAATTCCTTCATAATGATTCATAAAAAGCTTGAGATTAACCAAACATATCCCCCAGTAGTGTCGTAACCAAGAGTGCAGCAAGGCCCGTTGTCATGCACCGGTTCCCGTTTGAGTCTAGCTCAAAGTGGTGTTTTCAGGTTTTACCCCTATGTATATTTGTACTAAAGCCGCCTCTACCTGCTCGTATCCAGACAAGGATGTATTTGTTTGGTAAACCACTTACTCAATACTCAAAAAATACCAGGAAGTTCTCCCTATATTTAAACTTTTTTATAGGGTTCTTCCTAAAATTTTCATAGCCTAATTTACATAAATAACTAAACCTTCCTTTGATACCAACTATAGCATCCCACCTTTTTATAACATAACTTTTCATTACATTTAACAAAACTGAGGATCTTTAAGGTTTAGTGTCTTGGAAACCAGGCACTTAATACATGACAACATAAAACATTCTTCTTAAACACTTGAAAGGCTTCTTCATTGTCCATCCTAAGTTCATTACAACATCTCAAAACTTGGGAGCATACGTCAAAGGAAAGGGTGAGCAGAAGGCCCAGTAAGGTAAACAAGAGAAACATTTTACATGTGAACTTGAGATACATCAATAAAGTCATGATAAATAACTTTAAGGCATGAGAAAGAGATCATGAGGCATATCATAATAAAAATAAAGTGTTTCATAACTTGAAGATGTGGATACAAAATTTAACTTATACAATCATTTCTGTATCACCAAGGTCCATCCCCAAGGATTCATTAAAAAATTACCAAGGCTATTCACCAAGGTATCGTTAAAATGGTCATCTCTAGAGATTAAGTCTTTACCTAATGACTTAGAACACTATCAGGGCGCACCCTTAATTTGTATTTATTATCATTTTAGCCACATATATCATCATAATTTTTTTTATAAATAACCCATATAGCATAAAATAAATGGGTTTCATTTCATAATCATAACATTTTAAAAACTGCTTTAAAGACATGATCTTTTATGTCACTTTAAACCCATGGAAAAAGAAAGCGGGTCTCATGTATGTAAATACCAGAATTTAAAATATAAAATTTTGATATATATATATGTGAATACCCCTTTAGAATAAATATTTTTTAGAATTCACTTAATCAAATAATAGAATTTGAGAAAAAGAGAGAGACATTTTGAGACGAAAATTCAGCAGCATAATGGCTATGTTGTAGGGTTTTAGAAAACATTGAAAAGAGAGGGGACATGGGTAAACCACTCATAAATGATCCATAAAATAGTATAGGGACATAATATAGAGTATATAAGAACATGGTAATGAAAGTTTAAGGAAATACCATATGAAATGAAAAAATTGAAAGGAAGACAAAAATAAGATTTTTCTTATGATGAATTTGACAGCCTAACAGCGTCAGTTAAAACTTAAAAAAAATGAATTGATGAGATTAAATAGGGTCTCTAATCATGTTAAAATAAAAGGACAGTATGATGAATATAGATATCATACCCCAACATGGAAAAAAGGAACTTGAAAGACTTGTCATGAAAGTATAACTTTGAAAATGGGAAGAGTGAAAGAATCCCCTGCCTTGAAGAGTAACTTCGAAATCTTGAAGTTTGGGACCTTGGGAGGCTTGAGGGAACCTTGGGAGGACTCCTTGGGAGGTAAGGAGACCAAAAAATTTTTGAGGAGGATTTTGGAATATAAAGGAAGATAGAAGGGCTTGGTGTTATAGAAGAAGTGAGGGGACAAGGCATTAATGGCCAAGGGACACCTCATTGGTGGTATTGGAAAAACCATGGGCTTGCCCATGGTATTTTCCCATGGTATTGGCAACTTGGGAAACCTCATACCATATATTACTATTCATAATTCAACCAGAATTATTACATAATTATTACATCCTTAATGATGTCATTAAACAAAAGAAACTCTAAACTAAAAATTCACTATTCACCGAAAATTCAACTTTTCTAGAAAAATCCCAAAACTTCACCTTAACATAATACTGATGCTATGAATTCAAAAATGAACTCCATTTTATAAAAACAATTTTCAAAATATTTTTAATTTAATTTTTAAATAAAAAACACTATTCACCCGAAAAAACTAATACTTAACTAATAATTTCTGAAATAGTTATTTACCTTTTTTTATTGAATCACATTACTTAATCAAGGTGCCTAAATTATATTAATACTTTATTTAAGTGAGATTACTAATCCATTTGGTCACATTACTAATCCTAAGCATAAAATCACTATTCATAATTTACTATTTACCAAAAATTAAGTTGATCTTATTAGACTCTAAATTTATTACTGAACATATTTGCAGAAGACCATTTTTTGAAAATCCTTACACATCATTAATTATTTAAGGTTTACATAAATATTTTAAAATATCCCCTTTTTTCAAAATTCATCCATAAGATACATCCTATTTTTATCCGGACATCTGAAAATTCACAAACTTCACCATTGGAAGAAATCACAATTTTATTTATCACAAAGGATTACACAAAGTAACTACGGTCTCGTTACATAGCCCCTTATAACACTATCATATGACCTAAGTGTAAGGTGTGCTAAGGTGAGAGAATCTGATGGAGGCTTGTATAACATTACCCTAGTAGTAATCTCCACTAACTTGAACTTCTCTCGTAGGCGATTCCATTCAAGCTTGACATGCTGGAGTTCGTCTTGGGCTTGGTCCAAAGCGAAGCCCAAATATTCCACCTCCTTCCCAAGCTCTGATAAGTGGTCTTCATATGGTTCGAGTCTACTAGATGAAGCCATCGACTCTTCTTTCTGCATTAACCATTAAAATCTCTATTAAATCATTAAGAGTAAATTAATATACTATTCAAAAAGTTTGGGTTGTTACAGGGCTGTCCTCTGCCTGCCCCATATACCCTCTACTGATCTAAAGCTGGTGCAACTGGAGGATGCAGCCTCAGCTAGAACTACCTTAATGGAGGAACCTGGTGCATAGCGCCCGGTGCAAGATGATCGCTCTGAAAGGTTGGGAACTCCCGATGCTGATGGTCGTGACCACCACAAGAAAAACAACCACCTGTTCCCTTGGCATAATCTTGAGATTTTATGCCTCTAGAGAAATGAGATGTGAAGGGCTGAGACCTACCCCCGGATGAATGAAAACTCTTCTACCCTAAAAACTGGGAACCCCGGACCACAGCTCAGCTTCGTGAGGAATCATGCCGATTCCCCTCTCATGATGATCTGGTCTGGTCCAAAGTCCTCTCAACAACCTTTGCCCTCACCAGTACCTCAAGATATGTTTTCATCATAAATGGGGTGACCTGGTGCTGGATCTCTGGATACAAATCCTCCTCAAAATTTCTCGCCCTGGCCTCCTCATCTGGAAAGAGGTCCGAAGCATATCATAAAAGTTTCCTAAAACAGATTTCAAACTCGTGAACACTGGAGCTCCCCTGTCGAAGGGAAAGAAGCTCCTGAAAACTGGACGCCTTCATAGTCGAAGAAAGAAACTCGACTCTAAACTTGTCTCGGAACTCCTCCCATGAGATCACTGAATCCTCACGATCACCGAGGAACAAGAACCACCACTGCCTCTCTGCTCCACGCAACATCACCACAACCAAGGACACCTAGTGCTCTTTCTGAGCACGGATCGAACTGAAGCCGATCTCAACCTCCTCTAACCAGTCTTCCATTACTGCATCTGAAATGGAGCCCTCATACTTCTGCAGACTCTGGCAATGAAACTCTCGGAGTGTCTTCCTCCAAGTGAGATCGTCGTCAATCTCTACCCTGCAGAGATCTGCTAGAATAGCCTGCTGAATATTTTCTGTGTAAACCTGATGAGGACGTCGACCTAAAGCAATACCTTTAAAATAAAAACCCGTTAGAGATCCTAAACTTGGAATATGGAAGACTCAAAATTAATTAATTATTTTCTTTTATTCATTTTAGGTTAACCTATCCCAAGGTCTACCCATTCAAACACAGACACAAAGAAAAATGATGCATGATCCTTTCCTAGGTCTGTACCCTGCAACTAGTATCACCTAGTGTAGTAGCCATTGTAAACTTAAAGGTACATACATCAGATCATAGGGGGCCCTAAACGCCTATGTCTTATCCGGTCTCCAGTTTTTACCTCACTTGCTAATCATAAATGACACCGTTTCCCTACCAACCCATGCAACCTCACCTGTGCCAAACTCCAAACTCCATCCTATCCCTCAACTAGACTTCTGATACCACTCTATCACGAACCCCTCCCCACAAAGTGTACCCATCCTGGGTCAGCAATGTGATAAGGGAGATAATGACCCTCGAGTCCCACCTTCAGTAGGCCCCGGGTTGGCGAGTAGCACCGAGGGTATAGTAAACACACAAATGGGAGGCATTACCCTCTAAGAGAACACATGCAGAATAGAGAGATAAGATAGACACCAATAAACTCCAACTTAGAACTGGAATATACAAGAAAACCAAGTGCATATATGAAATGTCATGAAAATGTACTATAACTGGAAGGAAAAAACTGCAAGTACCCAAAAGAAAGTAAAAACAGCAGAAACCACAAGCCCGAATAGCTCATGAAACCCCACGCTAGTAGAAACTATCTTGATCTCCAACCTTCTCCAAGTGTCCTAAAAAAATAGTTTATATATACATAGGGTGAGTATAATAGTATACTCAGTAGGATCCTCCCTGAAGCCTCTCAGGAAAAATTAAAGAAAACATGCTAAATCATACTGAACAACAAGTTAAATTAACTCGTCACCTAAACATGTATACTAAGTTCCCAACCTCACCATGGCTACTCTCACCAAGTAACGCATATAAGAATATATCATATAATAAAAAATATCAAGGGTACCCCACTACTACTTCCCCACTAGTTTGCCACTTTGCCCCAACGTCGCACATCCTGAGCATCTCTCTCCAAAAAGGCTTTCTCGCAGACACCTGGGAAAAGCACCACAACATGAACCTCGTGCAAAAAAACCACCACATCCATGTAAGAAAAGTAACCAAGTAGTTTTTGGGAGCCACCACAGCCCGCATAATGTGTATCATACATCGGGTATTATACCTCAAGCCATTTCAACCCATACACTGAGTAAGAATCCTCAAGCCATCACAACACATACACGTTACACCTATAGTAGTCCATAGGATACGATATCCAGAATATATGTGTGTGAATAACCATAATCCATTACATCCCTCTACACACATATATGGGGAAAACTAACCATTGTGCCTACCAGTACAACTAACTACCAAGAGAAGAGAGCGGGGCCAAAGGGGGTAGTCAGCCATCCATCCTCCCACCAGAATGTTGGGGAAAACACCCCCAGGGCTCAGAATCCCCAGGGTGTCAGTTTTCCCTACCGATTGGGTGGAGTAGCGTTTAAAAACACAAAACGTTCAAGATCTATTATATCTCACAACCACATTATGAGCATTACCTAGTCTTAGACACAAATGCAGCTAACATCTCTCAGACTCTGGGCTGCTACTTCTAAGACTAGTTATCCTATAAGCATACAACCATTTATAGAGATTTATTAGATTAATTAATTATCTTTTTATCAGTTTCAATTTACGTTAATTAATTCTTTAAACATTAATTAACCATGAACAATTACACATTAAATTTCATTAGCATCATACCCAAGTCAACTGTTCCTTCAAAATTACAACCTCATCATTATGTTCCAGCAACTCCATCCCCATGGGTTAACACCATTTATTCAATTATTCATTATAGAATTACTTTCCCACATTCCTAGTAATTTTAGAAAAACATTCTATGCTACTAAACACAAGGGGCTCAACATGATGAGTAGATGTACTACCCGTCGGGTCTTTGCTTCTTATAAAAAGAGAATATACCCATCCTTCCTTGAGAAGCTAGACATGTAAAGCACATGGCATAACCTGTGTGTATTTACCTCTTTCAGAAGAAGGATAAGTAATACCGGCTGGCTTGAGCATTGGGGAAAAGTAAAGCAGATAAACAACCAAAAGAAACAACAAGCATTCAACAATCACATCTGTCCCATTCCATCATCCCTAGTGTCCTCCCCGACACCCACATGCATAAACCGTTGCATCTCACCACTCTAGGCATCATCTGCTTCCACAACCAAAAGCCTCCATGCCCCCACATATCACAATGACCATCCAAGATCACATCACAGTACAACCAGCAAGAAAAAATCATCACATCAATAGGGCTCTTGGCCCTTTAATAATAAAGAGGGTAACTCAGAACCCTTTAAGGAATTATCAAAAAATTAGTTCTTTAATCCATCTTGAATTAACAGATTTATTAATCGTAGGTTCCAAATTTGGGAAACCTAATCAGTAAGTTATCTAAAACAATTAAACATACTTACTGCACCAATTTGATTAAAATAAAATTATAACAAGAACAAGATTCATTTACATGCCTCTTTATCTTTAGAAAAACAATTATCAATTAATCCCAATTTATGTTCTTTACTGATTTCCATCAAGAACGAACAACTAAACAAAGCAAGCATAGATATCACACTATCTAGCAAAAAAAGAGGCAATAATATATGATCGATATCAATTTATTTATCCAGTTAAAATATTTATTATGTTAATTCCATTGTCATCCAGTGAGATTAAACATGCTAACAATATAGTTGCATGTAAAATAAGAGAGAATCAACGAATCCCCTACCTCAAACAGTTCCTCACGTTCTTTATCCACACAACGGGTCACGATCCTCCTCTCGCGACAACTACATCCACCCAAGGATGCCATGGTACGACCGAACCAACCAAACCCCAAGAAAACTCCATTAGAAGCATGGCTATTACATGCTATAACATGGAAAGGAGAATCAGGAGAAGATGATCCTGAAAGGAATGACAATAAAACATACCTTATATCGAAGATTGATCGATACAACTTGGTTGCATCAAAACAGAGCCGAACCAATCCGAGGAGTAATGTTTGATTGTGCAACTCCTATGGGAAGGATTGAAATGTTCTAGCATCTCATAGCTGTGAACAAAGAGGAAGAACAAGGGATGAATATATCTTGTCCCTTTTGAAGATTTAATGGGATGACAGTTTAAGATACACTTAATTCCCCATTAAAAGAGAATCGCATCAACCCATGCGTTTTGGACAAGTAAAAACATCCTGAGCCATATGAATAATTAATATAGGATTTATGGCCTTTGAATTGGACTTAAGAGTCCTTAAAATAAGGCTTTAAATGTATTTTACATCAAAGGAAACGTCAAAGGGGTGAAACTGTAGGAAGCTGGAAACACTGTACACCTACCGTTACTGTACACCTACCGTTACTATACACCTACCGATAGAGCTAATGATAGACCTCACCGTTCTAGAAACACTGTACACCTACCATTACTGTACACCTACTGATAGATCTACCGATAGACCTCACCATTTTGGAAACACTGTACACCTACCGTTACTGTACACCTACCGTTACTGTATACCTACCGATAGGCCTCACTGTTCTGGAAACACTGTACACCTACCCTTACTGTACACCTACCGTTATTGTACACCTACCGATAGAGCTACCAATAGACCTTACTATTCTAGAAACACTGTACACATACCGTTACTGTACACCTACCATTACTGTACACCTGCCGATATAGCTACCAATAGACCTCATCGTTCTGGAAACACTGTACACCTACCGTTACTGTACACATACCATTACTGTACACCTACCTTTACTGTACACCTACCGATAGAGCTACTAATAGACCTCACTATTCTGGAAACACTGTACACCAACTGTTACCATACACCTACCATTACTGTAGACCTACCGATAGAGATACCTATAGACCTCACCATTCTGGAAACACTGTACACCTACCATTATTGTACACCTATTGATACTGTACACCTACCGATAGATCTACCGATAGACCTCACTGTTCTAGAAACCCTGTACACCTACTGTTACTATACAACTACCATTACTATACACCTACAGTTACTGTACACCTACCGTTAGAACAGTTCACCAAACCTCACCGATAGAATTGTTCGCAAAACCTCACCGATAGAACTGTTCACTAATAGAACTATTCACAGAATTGGAAATTTGGAAAAGTGTTGGGGATAAGTCACCTTGACCTCTCGGAACACCTCAACACCACATTTTCAAAAAGTAATGGACTAGAGAGGTCCGGGCCATTACAATAATTGTGTCTTTGGGTGTTTGTAGATTTTCTCCTTCCAGGTTCGAACAAAGGAAAATGATCTCTTGGAGGTGGATCCGGCTGCTGAACTTTGTTCTTGGTGAGTTGTGTCCTTATGGACTTTGGGATGTTTTCCCCTTTTTGTACTTGGGTTGTAGTTCTTTTGCGGTTGTTCCTGTTTAACTTCTGGTACTTTACTCCCAGTGGAGTTTTCCTTTGATATAAATACTATCTTGTTTTCTTTTCTTTTTACATTGTTAGTGGAAAAATCATTCCCACTTTCATTTGGATGATGCCGGGTGCTAGTCACCGACCCATGGGGATCAGGAACACCCTTCGAGCTATGTCAGAACTGGCTCAGTTATTGGTTTACCAGGGTACCTGGGTTGGTTCGTGACAAAGTAGTTTCAAAGACAGTTTTGAGCTTTTGTCTTGAAGTCTGTATTCATTGTGAAATATTGTCGAGACTTAAGAGGTAGTTGGGATTGATTTTCTGAACATATCTCACCAAAATGAACCATAAGTCTCTGGGGGTGTTAATGGAAAGACTTCTAGTGGTTTAGTTCTAGTATTTTCCTTGTTTTTATTTGGATATCTTGAAATCCAAATCTTGTACATCCTGTTTGTTGGGATTAATTTCCCTCTTTGATCAGTTTTAGCATTGCCGAATGTATTCCTTGTTGTCTTATGATGTTTTGTAGCATCATTCCTTCGAGAAGACATACGAACCAGACCTAGGAAGAAGCTGTTACTGATCCTCAGTGAGAAAATCTTGTTGTGGATCTGAATCTGATTGAGGTGATTGTACACACTGTCCAAGCTCTGGGATATACACCACCTCTAGTTCCCATTCAAGCTCTCGTTGTGGAACCTCAGAGGGACGTTATTAAGATTAGTTCTCAAGAGTTCCTTCACTAGAAACTAACTCAATTCAAGGGCTCAAATGACCCTAAAGAGGCTAAGGAGTGGTTGAGAAGTTTGGAATGCTTATTTGGGTTTTTGGAAACACCCAAGGAGATAAAGGAAAAGCATGCTACCTTCGTGCTAGAAGGACCGAGCAGAAGATGGAGGGACACTATGGTGACAGTGAAGAAACATGAGGTCTTAGAGTGGAAAGAAAACATAATTCTCATTTTCTTTACAAACCATTATTAAGTGTTTATGAATATATACTTACTCAAAGAAAACATTTTTATGATTATAAATTATATCCATAAACTGTTCAATTCATGTTAACTGTTTTACAAGTTTGGAATTATGTATTTAGATTCATAAACTAATCTGGTGTATGCCATTGTTTAGAAATGGAACCTAGTGGAAGGAATGGAAATTGTATCAACCCACGTAATCCATGCAAGGATTTCCCTCTTACTCAAGATAATTATAGTGGATCTGGTGATGCAACTGGTGCTGATCAGCTTATCACCATACTAGGAAAACCCACTCAGGTTATGAGTAATAACCTTAGCCGTATGTAGAAACCTGATCCACAATGCGAAGGATCAATGTTAGACTGCTTCATGAGGAAACAACCACCAACATTCAATGGGAGTACAAATCCACTAGTAGCTGAGTAATGAATAAATTCTTTAGAGAAAAATATTTCATGCATTGGGGATTAGCGAAAGGGAAAAAGTTGTCATGGTAGTTTATCGCCTCATGAGAGATGCAGATCAATGGTGGTCATTAATCCAAAAAAAAAAGAAATATGAAGAAGTATCGAACATGGAATGGAGGGATTTTACAGAAAATTTTTAGAAAAATACTTTCCTCGCGACCATTGAGTTGATATGGAAAGACAATTTTTGAGTCTGAGGAAAAATAAGGATGAGAATGTCGCAAAGTATGGGGCTAACTTTACAAGGTTATCAAGGTATGCAATAGATTATATACGTAACCCAATGAGTAAGATTGATCTATTATTTTATGTGTTAAATCCATTTATCCATTGAGCATTAGTCTCACAATCCTTCTCATTGTATGAAGATATTGTCTCATGCGCTATCAATACAGAAAAGGAATTCTCTAAGTCTTAAAACTTTAAAGAAAAGAAAGAGAAGAAGATATTTGTTGAACCCTCTGGAAATGGAAATAAGGGGAAGAAGGGAAAAGTTGAATATCCATCTTACAGTAAATGTGGGAAGAAACACCCCGATACTTTCCTGAAGGGAATGTGAGTCTATAACAAGTGTGGTGAAAAAGGCCACCAAGCTTGTGATTTCAAGGGGAAGAAAGATGCTGTCAATGTTGAATGCTACAATTGTAGAGAAAAGGGGAATTATGCAAATTAATTTCCTAAGCGCCAAGGAAACTTACCCCAGAAAAGGCTAAGGGAGCAAGGCCAGGCTTATGCGATCACTACTACTGAGGTTGAAGCTCTGAAAGATGTGGTGATTGGTAATTTAATGGTTTCCTCAAGTTTAGCCAATGCTTTATTTGATTATGGATCATCACATTGTTTCATATCTTCCCATTTTTCTAAGACAATTAGTTATTTTCAATTTGACTTAACATGGGAGTTGTCAGTCAAAACTACTAAGGTAATTATCATCACAACAAAGTTTTAAGAATCAATTCCCATTAGGGAATATAAATGTTCTTTATATGCTGATTTCATCATTATAGCCATGATTGAATTTGATATAATCCTCATTATGGATTGGATTTTGGATGATGATGAAAAAATTTATTGTAAGAAGGAGGCTAATTTTTTTGATGATGATAAGGAGTACCTTATTTTAGAGAAGAAACGTCCCCACCTAATTCTTATCTAGATCCACCCCCCAGTATCTCTACTAAATTCAATTATTGGGGAGGAAGAGAATGAAATAACCATGGACAAGGAAAATAATGTTCAAATAGTTTATGTACCTATTGTGAAAGAATATGTTGATGTATTTCTAGAGGATTTACCTGGATATCCTCCAGAGTGAGAAATTGAGTTTTATATTGATTTAATTCAGGGTTCAAGGCCCATATCGAAGAACCCTTATAGAATGACCACTATAGAATTAGTGGAACCAAAGAAACAACTACAGTAATTGAGTAATAAGGGATTTATTCCCCCTAGTGTTTCTCCATGGGAGCCCTTATTCTTTTTGTTAAGAAGAAAGATGGATATATGAGGTTGTTAATTGACTACATGGAGATCAATGCTATAATAATAAAGAACAAGTATCCCCTACCTCACATTGATGATTTATTCGACCAAATTCATGAATCTTGATATTTTTCAAAGATTGAACTCAGATATGGATATCATCAGTTGTGTGTGAATAAGGAAGACATTTTAAAAACAACATTTTAAACCAGGTACAGGAATTAAAGTTTATAGAAATTCCTTTTGGATTGACTAATGCACCCTCTGTCTTTATGGATCTAATGAATAGAGTTTTCAAGAAATATCTTGATGACTTTGTAGTGGTATTTATTGATGATATTTTGGTATACTCAAAAGCTACGAAGATCATGAAAATCACTTATGCATTATCCTAAGGACTCTTAGAAGAAATGAATTATATGGGAGATTTAGCAAGTGTGAATTCTGGCTTCAGGAGATTTATTTTCTTGTCTATATTGTATCTAAGGATGGAATCTCTGTTGATCCTTCAAAGACCAAGGAAATACAAGAATATCCAGTACCGATGAGTATAACTAAGGTATGCAGTTTTATTGGTTTAGCAGGTTATTATCGACATTTTCTCCAGAATTTTGCTCGATTGGTTAACCCATTAACCAAGATCACACGTAAAGGGGTTAAAATTTTTTGGACAATAGAGTGTGAAGAATTTTTTGAATAATTGAAGAGAATATTAGTTAATGCTCCTATCTTGAATCTACCACCGGGGAATGATGGGTTTGTTATTTATAGTGATTCTTCAAAGAAAGGAATTGGTTGTGTCCTTATGTAGAATGGTAGAGTTATTTCCTATGCATCATGACAACTAAAAATTCATGAAAAAAACTATCCCACTCATGATCTTGAGTTAGAAGCTGTAATATTTTCTTTGAAAATATTGAGACACTATCTCTATAGTGAAAAATGTGAGATTTATACTGATCACAATAGTTTGATGTATATTTTCTGACAAAAAGATATCAACATGAGGCAAAGGCGATGGCTTGAACTACTCAAGGATTATGATTTCACTATACACTACCACCTAAGGAATGAAAATAAGGTGGAATATTATTTGATTAGAAATAATCATGGAGTTTTGAATAAGATGAGAGTTTAAAAGGATACTATATACATGGATGTAGTAAAGATGGATATGAGAATAACCATGGAAGGTGAAACATCAATTCTTTTTCAAATGGTTTCCAAACCATCTTTACTAGAAAGGATAAAAAGTTCTCAGACTGCTGATGAGGAATTTCAAAAGAAAATGAAAGCTGTGAATGATGGTAGATTGATCAAATTCATATATGAAGATGGAATTTTGAAATTTGGGAAGAGACTTTGTGTTCCCGATATAGATGATATAAAAAGGTAATTTTTAGATGATGATCATAACTCTAATTTCTCTATACACCCTGGTAGAACTAAGATGTATAGAGATTTGAAATAAAATTTTTGGTGGGACAACATGAAGAGGTTGATTGCTGATTTTGTGTCAAGATGTATGGTTTTTCAATAAGTGAAAGCTGGAAGGCAACAACCTGGAGGATTCATGCAACCTCTTCTCATACCTAAGTGGAAAAGGGATGATATTATGATGGACTTTGTCATGGGGTTACCAAATACTCCTAGAAGTAATGATGCAATATGGGTCATTGTTGATCGTCTTACCAAGTCAGCACATTTTCTTGCTATAAGAGAAGATTTACCACTTTAATTTTTTTCAAGACTATATATTAATGAATTTGAAAGACTTCATGGAGTACCCCTATCAATTGTTTCTAATCATGATCCCCGTTTTACATCAAGATTATTGAAAAGTCTTCAGAAAGCCCTAGATACTGAACTTCGTTTGAGCATTGTCTACCATCCTCAAACTGATGGACAATCAGAACAGACTATTCAAACCTTAGAAGACATGTTGAGATCATGCTCACTTGACTTTCAAGGTATGTGGGATCAATATTTACCTGTGGTAGAATTTTCTTATAACAATAGCTTCCATTCAAGTATTCAGATGGCACCATATGAAGCGTTATATGAAAAGAGATGTCACACACCAACTTTTTTCGATGATGTTGGTGAAAGAAAACTCATAGGCCCAAAACTTGTTGAGGAAACAATGGAAAAAGTGAATATTATCCTAACCCAAATCAAAGCACCCCAAAGTAGGCAAAAGAGATATGTCGATAATCGAAGGAAGGATATGAAATTTCAAGTAGGAGACCATGTTTTCTTGAAGGTATCTCCATAGAAGGGTGTTATACATTTCGTTAAGAAGGGTAAATTGAGTCCCAGGTACATCAGACCTTTCAAAATTCTAGAACGAATTGGAGTTGTAGCTTATCATTTGGAAATGCCTCCAAGCCTATCCAAGGTTCATGATGTGTTCCATGTATCTGTAATGCCCCGACCCAGTTACCTAGAGTTGGTGCATTATTTTAATACATTGGTTTGATTATAAGAAATCATGTCCCAAAGGACCGATCAGTTTAGTAGTCTTGGAAAATAGATTACATACATTAACTTTACAATAAAATTTGAAGAATAAAACACAAAATAGATAGTTCTTTGAGAATTCCATTTTTCCCTTTATCTTAACCCTGCATATCAATCATAATACACTTCTTGGAATCCTGGGAAAACAAAGCATAAGAAATGGGTGAGCTTAGATGCTCAGTAAGGGTAAATAATTTAGCAGAAGCTATAAACTTTTAAGGAAAGATGTGTAATAAAAACAATAGCCTTTTAAACATAAACATGAACATAATATGGTAAAAATAAATGAAACATTACCATATAAAC
Source organism: Viscum album (assembly GCA_963277665.1). Classification (NCBI taxonomy): domain Eukaryota; kingdom Viridiplantae; phylum Streptophyta; class Magnoliopsida; order Santalales; family Viscaceae; genus Viscum; species Viscum album. The sequence goes on along the minus strand of OY728155.1, from coordinate 264,942,587 downwards.
ATGCACATGGATATTCTACTAGTCGAATAATTACATGTAATAACTAATTTCACAATGAGGGAATGCCTAATACCAGACATCATTACCACACAGTCAAGGCCTCGTGCCAAGACTACAAATAATTTTTTTGTCAAGGCCTTATGGAAAGACCCTAGTTTGTCTCATGAGACCTACCGATGCATCAAGGAGCTATAGCGGGCTCCACCCATCACTTACTAAGTCCACTGCATTCCTCATATGAAAAATTTGAAACATAACAGAAACATTCGTATTAAAACTAGCATACGAAATGTAATTACATTAACCATAAACCATGAATGGTATAAAAATAGAACATCCACAGTCAAACATATCATAAATAATTCAATACAACATGGAATATTGTATTATAATAAATCAACCTCAATCAAAAAAATATCCAGTAAAGGATGCTGACATAGTTGAAAATGATGAGTAAAACTTTTTGAGAGAAATAACCTTTTTGTAAAATCATTTAAAAGTCACACATTTATAAAGGAAGTAATTTAAAAGATATTTTTGAATTAAAGTGTCCCATAACACTTTGAAACTTTTGAAAAGAATTATCATTTCAAAACATTCATGTCCATATAAACAAATGCTTAAAATCATTTTGAAAACATGGACATTAATTAAAAAGGTTTAGAAAGATAAATCTTTAAAAAAATTAAAATTCTGATCTTGATAATAGGTAATTTTTACAAATCCTTAAAATATTCATTTTAAAATCATATTTATGAAAATGGGCATGGATGATAAAAATTTCCCAGTAAATACTTACACATAAACAATCTCGGATAATAATGATATTGAGGAATTAACCCTTACTTTGAACATTACATTAGTCGAGGGTACATTTAAGCTCCTATATGAAGACTGTAGTATGTTATTAAATTATACCAGAAACATATTAATATTTATATTATTATACATTATTCATTTATGACTTTATACTACCCATTTAATAATAATTTCCTTGTTAAATTAACATTTTGTGTAATAATCACTTTCTTTATTGTACGTGTTTTAACTTGTTACTATTGATTGTATCACTTAGATAATGATTTAAATAGTTTTATAATATAAAAAATGATTTATATATCATATATATTTAGAATATAAATATGTGTAATACACATATATATGAAATGGAAAACACAGTTTATAGAGATGGTAGTCCGTACAAACGCATAAACGCTGTTTCCGTTTTCATAACGTATTGAACGAAACTACGTAAATAAAATATATGTAAGTAAATATATAAATATATATATAAATATATATATCTCCAATAGAATTATTATGTCATATATTACAAAAATATTAGTAATATATATTTTTATAATCGTTGATGAATGGTGAATGTGGAAATGAATCTCATCGTGCCGGGGAGACGATAATCCATACGTACACACGAGCGATAATATAATTTCCTTAAAGGTGTGTAATTGGATGGTATATTAATTTTACAGAGACATTATCATGTTATTTTCATTATTTATATACATATTACTCTTCATTATATCCATCCAAATAACCTAGTGTTGAATAACAAAATACACCACGACGTTGAGTCGGTAAGTCATACGTACGCACACATGGTGACATTATCACTCATAATATGGATAGAATAATGAATATAGTTGTGAAATATTTATAATAAAATTACAATATATATAAGATACTGGATTTATTATTTTATAATGGAAATAACAAAGAAAGAAGAAGTGTAAGAAGAATGGAACTTGAAAGAGGGTGGTGAAATCATTACCTCTTCTTTGGGTTCTTCCTTTTGATTTGATCAAAAGGGATCCTTAGGTTGGTTTTATGATCAAACTAAGTCATCTAGGATGAAGTAAGGGATGTTGGGAGGATATTTGGGCAGAGTTTGGCCGAGACAAATGGCTTTGGAGGTGTGATTTTGAGAGAAGGGGAAGTTCCCTTTTATAAGAGGGGTGAGGGTCACTTTAGGAAAAGATTAAATTATTAATTTATTATACAATAATATTCGGTTTATAATAGTTAAAAATGAATTTATTTAGAGCATTAGGTGGTTATGGGTCGAAATACTCTTAAACAATAGGTTTTATAGAAATTTAGGTTACCATTTTAACCTTATCATTTAGATTTAATTGTTAGTTAAATAGTTTAACTTCTACCGTGTCTTATTGTATTCTCACTATATATGGTTAATAAACTTACTCTAAACTTCCAAGAGAACCTAAAGTGTCTCATTAATGACATATATAATATTATTTAAGCCCTTTTTATGAACCTTAAATTTTTATGAATATTATATCAACCAATAATATAGTATTTGTTTTAAATATTAATTTATGTCAATTTTGACACTATTTGGTATTTTGTTTTTGTGAAAGTCATCAAAAATTTATTACTTCGAAATAGATACATTTAATAATCCCTAACATGTCATAGTCACCTATATAAGTCGTTTATGTCATAAAAAATTTGAAATTATATTTATTTTAATATTTATAATTCCATTTATTTGATTCTTTCATTAACAAGGTAATTACTGCATCATCATTGTGTAATAAATATATTTAATTATTTAATGTCTAAAAATTATAAATAAAATACCATGATGTAGGAAATATTTTTATCTTTCTAATGAATATTTATAGACCAATTTATCTTATGTATAACCCTATATTAAAAATTGTTTAGTTAATAAAATTTAAATTTAACACTCTTAACTCTTCTTTAAATTAAATAATAATAAATGTCCTAATCTAATACAAGTGGACATAAAGGGTAATATTTTATTCCTAAGGTTTTTTTGGTCGAATTAAACTTATCTAATAAAATTAGGACATGTGTTAGGGTAATAATAATATCAATTTTACCCTTAATTACCCTATTTACTTTTAACCGTGGTAAATAAAAGTAAAAAGTTACTATTCACCAAAGATTATTTTTATCTTATTGAACCACATTTTACTCCTTGATATTAACCATGTCTCTCAGAGTTTCTAAATTCAACTCACAAAAGTGGTAAAATTATGTTTTATGTGAATTTACAAATTCTCCTAGGAGATGGATAAAAGACGGTGAAAAGTTCAATAAAATTTTTATATATCTAAAATTATTATAAACTGACTCTAATGAATTACATTGAACTTATATAGGTGTTATGTATATATTTTGACCTAAAATAAATTTAAATAAAATAAATTATTATTTAAATAATAATTCAGTTTTAAACTATAACTCAATGTTTTTCACTATTCATCATAAATTGAAAGTTTTCAGAAAAATACCAAAAATTCACCCTAAGCTAATTTCGATATTCCAAATCCAAAAATGATGTGTATTTTACCAAATTAATAAAATATAGGTTTCATTTATTAATTTAAAATTAATCCTCATTATCAAAACAAAAAGCGTGTTTTTAAGAAACAATAACTATCAAAAGATTGACACTTGTTTATGTTTAATTTCAATGTGAAATTAATTCAAATGACCAACATTGGATTAAAGGGTAAAAATTTAATCTAATTATGCTTCCAAAAAATTAAAATGTATAATTCAAGACTATAAATTATTTTGATTAAAAAGTTTTCTTTCAGTTAAAATATAGTATTTTCACTATTTACCCAAATATGAAAGTTATCAGAAAAACACCAAAAATTTATTAAAAATAAATTATTATGTCCAGATTCTAAAGAAGAAATTTATTTTTTCAAATTTAATATATAAAAGTGCCAAATATTGGATTTAAAAAAAGGTTCGCCATTAAAAGGCGGTAAAATTGCATTTTTTGAAAAATACTTTTATCTAAAAAAAATGTATTTGTTCTTACATTATGTCTAAGAAACTCATAATATGGATTCTAAAATTATAAGAATTATATAAAGTTCAAAATTAAGTTAATACTATTCATAACTGCTTTTGAATGGCTAGTTTGGTAAGTTGTGGTGCGCTTGAACTCGATGTTGCGTGTAGTGAAAGTTATTGAATTACTTTGACGAAATAACATACTTTGAAATCTTGGGGTGTTACATTCTTCCTTACATTAATAAATTTCATCCTCGCAATTTGAAATTGTTATTCGAAAATAAAAGGTTGAAAATAGAAAATACCTTTGTGGGAAAACCCACATAGAAAATTGGGTTAATAAAATTAAGTCTTAATAAGAGGAAAAGGGAAATGAAAAAGTTACCACCAAATTATGATATCGATTAGAAAAACATTGGTGGAAATTAGAGACACATAATTGGAGGGAAAACGTAAATATTTATAGAGAGTGATTGAGGTCATTAATAACAATATATCAATTAAATATATTGACATAACAAATCCATTAACAAAACCATTTTCAATACCAAAATACGTAAAAAGAGTATATGGTATTTATTTTCGTTTTATTTAAAAAAACATTTTGGCTTCTTAAGGAATCCAAAGATCAAATAAACTCACGGCGGTGGAAAGGTCATTGTCACAACTTACATAAAAAAACATTCCTTTTTTTCCGTTTAGTAAAACGCTTCATAGAAAAAGATTCCCCTTGAAATGAAAAGCCAAAGGGTTTTATAAACCATATAAAAGAAAGTCATTTGGAAATCAAAGGATGCCTCAATGAAAGGAGATTGTGACAAAGTCCCTTAACTAAAGTCTAAGAATTAATTTAATCATATAATAAGAGGGATATACATACATACATACACACACACACACACACATATATATATATATATACTATACAATTAGAGTTACATCCTTTAACTAATTTCTAACACAAAATCATCTTTCACTCCAAAATATTTTAAAAAAATTATTTATCCTAATCATATAGGGTTCCAAAAATAATGAATTTATAAATCACCTATCAGACCTTTTAAAGAAAAACTACATTATACAATCCAGGACATCACATGGTTCAGTGATAGGTGATACACCCTTGCCTTCCTTCGGTTGTGGGTTCAAGCCTCGCAGCCTTGCCAGACGTGACGGGTTGCCGCCCGACCTCCGGGTTGTCCTTTTTTTGGAAATCCAAAAACAACCTTAACAATAGTATCCAATTTCAAACTTAATCCATTCCAACCTTTAGAATTATCCAAAATACTTATATCCAAACTCTCAATCCAAAGTTTTTAAGAAAGTTAAACATAATGAGGATCCTTTTTGCCAGGTAATAACATGTGAACGCCTTCATCGTGTATTCTTTTACAACACTGTAACATCCTGAATTACCAAAATCAACCATCTCTTATTCCAAAATCACTAACTCATTATTAGAACCATATTAAGGATTACCTTTCCTTCAAACATTTATTTTCCAAAAAGTGTATCTTACTATTAAGTCACTTTTCTTAGAACCATATAATCTCAAATCCTCAATAAAATAGTAATGTAGTACAATCCTTATTTATCTCCATAATTCATGTAACTAGTATACTGTTGATACAACACTCTATTGAAATAATTATATAATAACAACATAAGAAAATTAGTCATTCTTCTTCATCTAAGGTAGTATAATAACTTGATTATTATCCAATAACATCATTTGTGGTATACTCTTATGAATGAGACATTGATTCACGCAGTGTCTGAATGCCTTACAGATGAATCATTTTACATTTGAAAACTTTTTATTACCCTTGCAATCACATACTTAGTGTCCTTATTCTCCACACTTATAACAAAATCCCATTCCCTTCAAGCATTTACCAAGGTGATTCATTCCACATTTATCACATATTAGAAAATCCTTCTTTCCCTTATTCCCTTTATCCATATTTCTTTCTACCATCCTTTTCTTCTCTGGCTTCCCTTCAAAGCCATAGGATTCAGAGAATTATTTACTGATCTTATTAACACATGATACTGTTTATTCATTTGATGATAATACGTGGGAGACTATTTCCATTCTAAATGTTGGCTTAATACCATGAATGATATGAACCTTATTACTTTTTGGATCATACTTATTGCTGGAGTTCTCATTCCTTCGACTGGGCACCATTTCTAAACAATGGAATACACTAGGCCAGTTTATGAATCAAAATTCATAATTCCAAACATGTAAAATACCTAACGTAAGTTGAATAGTTTATGGATATAATCTATAATCACAAAAATGTTTTCCTTAAAGAGTTATATACTCATAAACCCTTCATAGTGGTTTGTAAAGAAAATGAGAATTATCCTAAGCATATCCCCCGAGAGTGTCGTAACCAAGAGTGCAGCAAGGCCCATTGTCGTGCACCAGTTCCCGTTCGAGTCTAGCTCAAATCGGTGTTTTCGGGTTTTACCCCTAGGTACATCTGTGCTAGAGCCGCCTCTACCTGCTCGTATCTAGACAGCGATGTATTTTTTTTGGAAAACTCACAAAATCGTTACATTACCAAAATTCTAGGAAGTTCTTCTATACTAATCTTCAAAGTCTATCTTACGGTAATGTGCTCTAATTAGAGTTTATCTAAATCTTGTTTCCAAGGTTATTTCTAAAATTACTCTGATACCAAATGTAATGCCCTGACCCCAGTTACCCAGAGCCGGTGCATTATTTTAATACATTGGCACGATTACAAGGAATCAAGTCCTGAAGGACTGATCAGTTTATTAGTCTTGGAAAATAGATTACATACATTAACTTTACATTAAAATTTGAAGCATAAAACACATCATAGATAGTTATTTGAGAATTCCATTTTTCCCTTTAGCTTAATCCTACATATCAATCATAATACACTTCTTGGAATCCTGGGAAAATAAAACATAAGAAAGGGGCGAGCTTAGATGCTCAGTAAGGGTAAATAATTTAGCAGAAGCTATAAACTTTTAAGGCAAGATGTGTAATAAAAACAAAAGCCTTTTAAACATAAACATGAACATAATATGGTAAAAATAAATGAAACATTACCATATAAACATGCACATGAATATTCTACTATTTGAATAATCACATGTAATAACTAATTTCACAATGAGGGAATGCCTAATACCAGACATCATTACAACACAGTCAAGGCCTTGTGCCAAGTCTACAAATAATTTTTTTTTCAAGGCCTTGTGGAAAAACACTAGTTTGTCTCATGAGACCTACCGATGCATCGAGGAGATATAGTAGGCTCCACCCATCACTTACTAAGTCCACTGCATTCCTCATATGAAAAAGTTGAAACATAACATAAAAAGTCGTATTAAAACTAGTATACGAAATGTCATTACATTAACTATAAACCATGAATGGTATAAAAATAGAACATCCACAGTAAAAAATATCATAAATCATTCAATACAACATGGAAGATTGTATTATAATAAATCAACCTCAATCAAAAAATAAAATATCCAGTAAAGGATGCTGACATAGTTGAAAATGATGAGTAAATTTTTTTGAGAGAAATAACCTTTTTGTAAAATCATTTAAAAGTCACACATTTATAAAGGAAGTAATTTAAAAGAGATTTTTGAATCAAAGTGTCCCATACCACTTTCAAACTTTTGAAAATAATTATCATTTCAAAACATTCATGTCCATATAAATAAATCCTTAAAATCATTTTGAAAACATGGACATTAATTAAAAAGGTTTAGAAAGGTAAATATTTAAAACATTTAAAATTCTGATCTTGATAAAGGGTAATTTTTACAAATCCTTAAAATATTAATTTTGAAATCATTTTTATGAAAATGGGCATGGATGATAAAAATTTCCCAGTAAATACTTACACATAAACAATCTCGGATAATAATGAGATTGAGGAATTAACCCTTACCTTGAACATTCCTTTAGTTGAGGGTACATTTAACCTCCTGTATGAAGACCGTAGTATGTTACTAAATTATAACAGAACCATATTAATATTTATATTATTATAAATTATTCATTTATGACTTTATACTACCCATTTAATAATAATTTCCTTGTTAAATTAACATTTCAGATAATAATCGCTTTCTTTATCGTACGTTTTTTAACTTGTTACTCTTGATTGTATCACTTAGATAAAGATTTAAATACTTCTAGAATATAAAACATGATTTCTATATAATATATATTTATAATATAAATATGTATAATAGAAATATATATGAAATGGAAAACATAGTTTATGGAGACGGTAGTCCGTACGTACGCATAAACGCTGTTTCCGTTTTCAAAACGTATTGAATGGAACTAAGTGAATAAAATATATGTAAGTACATATATATATATATATATAAATATATATATATCTCCAGTATAATTATTATGTCATATCTTACAAACATATTAGTAATATATATTTTTATAATCGTCGATGAATGGTGAATGTGGAAATGAATCTCATCACGTCGTGGAGACGGTAATCCATACATACACACGAGCAACATTATCATTTCCTTTAAGGTGTATAATTGGATGGTATATTAATTTTACAGAGACATTATAATGTTATTTTCATTATTTATATACATATTAATCATCATTATATTCATCCAAATAACATAGTGTTGAATAACAAAATACACCACAGCGTGGAGACGGTAAGTCGTACGTACGCACGCATGGTGACATTATCACTCATAAGATGGATAGAATAATGAATATAGTTGTGAAATATTTATAATAACATCAAAATATATAGAAGATACTGGAGTTATTATTTTAGAATGGAAATAACAAAGAAAGAAGAAGTGGAAGAAGAATGGAACTTGAAAGAGGGTGGTGAAATCATTACCTCTTCTTCAGGTTCTTCCTTTTGATTTGATCAAAAGGACTCCTTAGGTTGACTTTATGATCAAAATAAGGCCTCTATGTTGAAGTGAGGTAAGTTGGGAGGATATTTGGTCAGAGGTTTGCCGAGACAAATGGCTTTGGAGGTGTGATTTTGAGATAAGGGGAAGTTCCCTTTTATAAGAGAGGTGAGGGTCACTTTAGGAAAAGATTAAAGTATTAATTTATTATACTATCATATTCGGTTTATAATAGTTACAAATGAATTTATTTCGAGACTAAGGTGGTTATGGGTCAAAATAATCTCAACCAATATGTTTTAGAAAAGTTTAGGTTACCATTTTAACCATATCATTTAGATTTAACTCCTAGTTAAATAGTTTAACTTCTACCGTGTCTTATTGTATTCTTACTATATATGGTTAATAAACTTACTCTAAACATACAAGAAAACCTCAAGTGGCTCATTAATGACATATATAATATTATTGAAGCCGTTTTTATGAACCTTACATTTTTAGGAATATTATATAAACCAATAATATAGTATTTGTTTTAAATATTAATTTATGTCAATTTTGACACTATTTGGTATTTTGTTTTTGTGAAAGTCATCACAACTTGATTACTTCGAAAAAGATACATTTAATAAGACCTAAAATTTCATAGTCAGCTATATAATTCGTGGATTTCATAAAAAATTTGAAATTATATTTATGTTAATATTTATAATACCATTTATTTGATTCTTTCATTAATAAGGTAATTACTGCATCATCATTGTGTCATAAATAAATTTAATTATTTAACGTCTAAAAATTATAAATAAAATACCATGATGCAGGAAATATTTTTATCTTTATAATTAATATTTATAGACTAATTTGGAATATGTATAACCCTATATTAAAAATGGTTTAGTTAATAAACTTTGAATTTAACACTTTTAACTCTTCTTTAAATTAAATAATAATAAATGTTCTAATCTAATACAAGTAGACCTAAAGGGTCATATTTTATTCCTAAGGTTGTTTTTGGTTGAATTATACTTATCCAATAGAATTGGGACATGTGTTAGGGTAATAATAATATCATTTTTACCCTTAATTACCCTATTTACTTTTAACCGTGGTAAATAAAAGTAAAAAGTTACTATTCACAAAAAATTATTTTTATCTTATTGAACCACATTTTACTCCTTGATATTAACTGTGTCTCTCAGATTTTCTAAATTCAACTCATAGAAGCGGTAAAATTATGTTTTATGTGAATTTACAAATTCTCCTAGGAGATGGGTAAATGACGGTGAAAAGTTCAATAAAATTTTTATATATCTAAAATTATTATAAACTGACTCCAATGAATTACATTGAACTTATATAGGTTTAATGTATCTATTTTTACTTAAAATAAATTTAAATAAAATAAATAATTATTTAAATAATAATTCGGTTTTAAACTATAACTCAATGTTTTTCACTATTCATCAAAAATTGAAAGTTTTCAGAAAAATATCACAAATTCACCCTAAGCTAATTTCGATATTCCAAATCCAAAAATGATGTCTATTTTACCAAATTAAAAACATAGAAGTTTTATTTATCAATTTAAAATTAATTCTCGTTGTCAAAACAAATAGCATGTTTTTAAGAAACAATAACTATCAAAAGATTGACACTTGTTTATGTTTAATTTCAATGTGAAATTAATTCAAATGAACAAAATTGGATTAAAGGGTAAAAATATAATCTAATTATGCTTCCAAAACATTAAAATTTATAATTCAACATTATAAATTATTTTGATTAAAAATGTTGCTTTCAGTTAAAATATAGTATTTTTCACTATTCACCCAACTATGAAAGTTATCAGAAAAACACCAAAAATTTATTGAAACTAAATTATTATTTATATATTCTAAAGAAGAAGTTTATTTTGTCAAATTGAATATATAAAAGTTTCAAATATTTGATTTAAAAAAAGGTTCTCCATTAAAAGGCAGTAAAATTGAATTTTTTGAAAAATACTTTTATCTGAAAAAAATGTATTTGTTCTTAAATTATGTCTAAGAAACTCATAATATGGATTATAAAATTATAAAGATTATATAAAGTTCAAAATTAAGTTAATACTATTCATAACTGCTTTTGAACGGCTAGTTTGGTAAGTTTTGGTGCACTTGAACTTGGTGTTGCGTGTAGTGAAAGTTATTGAATTACTTTGAAGAAATAACGTATGTTGAAATCTTGAGGTGTTACATTCTTCCCTCCTTCAATAAATTGCTTCCTTTCAATTTTAAATTTTTCTTTGAAAATAAAAGGTTGAAAATAGAAAATACCTTTGTGGGAAAACCCACATAGGAAATTGGGTTAATAAAATTTAGTCCTAATAAGAGGAAAAGGGAAATGAAAAAGTTACCACCAAATTATGATCTCGATTAGGAGAACATTGGTGGGAATTAGAGATGCATAATTGGAGGGAAGACATAAATATTTATAGAGAGTGATTGAGGTCATTAATAACAATATATCAATTAAATATATTGACATAACAAATCCAGTATCAAAACCATTTTCAATACCAAAATACGTAAAAATAGTATATGGTATTTATTTTTGTTTTCTTTAATTTTTTTTGGCTTCTTAAGGAATCCAAAGATCAAATAAAACTCGCGGCGGTGGAAAGGTCGTTGTCACCACTTACATAAAAAAACATTCATTTTTTTGCCGTCTAGTAAAAAGCTTCGTAGAAAAAGATTCCCCTTGAAATGAAAAGTCAAAGGGTTTTATACACCATATAAAATAAAGTCATTTGGAAATCAAAGGATGCCTCAATGAAAGGAGATTGTGACAAAGTCCATTAACTGAAGTTTAAGAATTAATTTAATCATAGAATAAGAGGGATATATATATATACCTGACAAGTAGAGTTACATCCTTTAACTAATTCCTAACACAAACTCATCTTTCACTCCAAAAGATTTAAAAAATATATATTTTATTTATCCTAATAATATAGGGTTCCAAAAATAATGAATTTATAATTCACTTATCAGACCTTTTAGATAAAAACTACATTATACAATCCAGGACATCACGTGGGTCAGTGATAGGTGATACACCGTTGCCTCCCTTCGGTTGCGGGTTCAAGCCTCATGGCCTTTCCAGACGTGACGGGTTACTGCCCGACCTCCGGGTTGTCATTTTTTTGGTAATCCAAAAACAACCTTAACAATAGTATCTAATTTCAAACACAATCCATTCTAACCTTTAGAATTATCCAAAATAATTATATCCAAACTCTAAATCCAAAGTTTTTAAGGAAGTTAAACATAATGAGGATCCTCTTTTCCAGGTAATAACATGTGAACGCCTTTATCGTGTATTCTTTTACAACACCGCAACATCCTGAATTACCAAAATCAACCATCTCTTATTCCAAAATCACTACCTCATTATCAGGACCATATTAAGGATTACCTTTCCTTCAACCATTTATTTTCCAAAAAGTGTATCTTACTATTAAGTCACTTTTCTTAGAACCATATAATATCAAATCCTCAATAAAATAGTACTGCAGTACAATCCTTATTTATCTCCATAATTCATGTAACCAGTATACTGTTGATACAACACTCTAATGAAATAATTCTATAATAACAACATAAAAACATTATCCAGTCTTCTTCATATGAGGTAGTATCATAACTTGATTATTATTTAATAAAATCATTTCCGGTATACTCTTATGAATGGGACATTGATTCAAATAGTGTTTCAACGCCTTGCAGATGAAGCATTTTACATTTGAAAACTTTTTCTTACCCTTGCAATCATGTACTTGGTGTCCTTATTCTTCACACTTATAACAAACTCCCACTCCCTTAAAGCATTTACCAAGGTGATTCATTACACATTTATCACATATTAGAAAATCTTTCTTTCCCTTATTCCCTTTATCCATATTTATTTCTACCATCCTTTTCTTATCTGGATTCCCTTCAAAGCCATAGGATTCATAGAATTATTTACTGATCTTATTAACACATGATACTATTTATTCATATGATGATAATATATGGGAGACTATTTACAATCTAAATGTTGGCTTAATACCATGAATGATATGACCCTTCTTACTATTTGGATCATACGTATTGCTGGAGTTATCATTCCTTCTACTGGGCACTATTTCTAAACAATGGCATACACTAGGTCAGTTTATGAATCACAATTCAAATTCCAAACATGTAAAATACCTAACGTAAGTTGAACAGTTTATGGATATAATCCATAATCACAAAAATGTTTTCTTTGAGGAGGTATATACTCATAAACACTTCATAGTGGTTTGTAAATAAAATGAGAATTATCCTAAGCATATCCACCGGGAGTGTCGTAACCAAGAGTACAACAAGGCCCGCTGTTGTGCACTAGTTTCCGTTCGAGTCTAGCTCAAAGCGGTGTTTTTGGGTTTTACCTCTAGGTACATCTGTGCCAGAGCCACCTGTACCTACTCGTATCTAGACAGGGATGTATTTTCTTAGAAAAATCACAAAATATTTACATTACCAAAATTCTAGGAAGTTCTTCTATACTAATCATCAAAGTTTATCTTATGGTAATGTGCTCTAATCAGAGTTTATCTAAATCTAGTTTCCAAGGTTATTGCTAAACTTCCTATGATACCAACTGTAACGCCCCAACCCCAGTTACCCAGAGCTGTTGCATTATTTTAATACATTGGCATGATTACAAAGAATCAAGTCCCGAAAGACCGATCAGTTTAACAGTCTTGGAAAATAGATTACATACATTAACTTTACATTACAATTTGAAGCATAAAACACAGCATAGATAGTTCTTTGATAATTCCATTTTTCCCTTTATCTTAACCCTTCATATCAATCATAATACACTTCTTGGAATCCTGGGAAAATAAAACATAATAAAGGGGTGAGCTTAGATGCTCAGTAATGGTAAATAATTAAGCAGAAGCTATAAACTTTTAAGGCAAGATGTGTAATAAAAAAACAGCCTTTTAAACATAAACATGAACATAATATGGTAAAAATAAATGAAACATTACCATATAAATATGCACATGGATATTCTACTAGTCAAATAATCACATGTAATAACTAATTTCACAATGAGGGAATGCCTAATACCGAACATAATTACCACATAGTCAAGGCCTTGTGTCAAGACTACAAATAATTTTTTTTGTCAAGGACTTGTGCTAAGACACTAGTTTGTCTCATGAGACCTACCGATGCATCGAGAATCTATAGCGGGCTCCACCCGTCACTTACTAAGTCCACTGCATTCCTCATATGAAAAAGTTGAAACATAACATAAACATTCGTATTAAAATTAGCATACGAAATGTCATTACATTAACCATAAACCATGAATGGTATAAAAATAGAACATCCACAGTCAAACATATCATAACTCATTCAATACAACATGGAAGATTTTATTATAATAAATCAACCTCAATCAAAAAATAAAATATCCAGTAAAGGATGCTGGCATAGTTGAAAATGATGAGTAAAACTTTTTGAGAGAAATAACCTTTTTGTAAAATCATTTAAAAGTCACACATTTACAAATGAATTAATTTAAAAGAGATTTTTGAATCAAAGTTTCCCATACCACTTTGAAACTTTTGATAAGAATTATCATTTCAAAACATTCATGTCCATATAAATAAATCCTTAAAATCATTTTGAAAACATGGACATTAATTAAAAAGGTTTAGAAAGATAAATATTTAAAACATTTAAAATTCTGATCTTGATAAAGGGTAATTTTTAAAAATCCTTAAAATATTCATTTTGAACTCATTTTTATGAAAATGGGCATGGATGATAAAAATGTCCCAGTAAATACTTACACATAAACAATATCGAATAATAATGAGATTGATGAATTAACCCTTACCTTGAATATTCCTTTAGTCAAGGGTACGTTTAAACTCTTGTACGAAGACTGTAGTATGTTATTAAATTATACCATAACCATATTAATATTAATATTATTATACATTATTCATTTATGACTTTATACTACCCATTTAATAATAATTTCCTTGTTAAATTAACATTTCAGGTAATAATCGCTTTCTTTATCGTACGTGTTTTAACTTGTTACTCTTGATTGTATCACAAGGATCATGATTTAAATAATTTCAGAATATAAAACATGATTTATATATCATATATATTTAGAATATAAATATGTATAATAGACATATATATGAAATGGAAAACACAGTTTATGGAGACGGTAGTCCGTACGTACGCATAAACGTTGTTTCCGTTTTGATAACGTATTGAACGGAACTAAGTGAATAAAATATATGTAATTAAATAAATATATATATATATATATATATATATATATCTCCAGTATAATTATTATGTCATATATTACAAACATATTAGTAATATATATTTTTATAATCGTCGATGAATGGTGAATGTGGAAATGAATCTCATCACGCCGTGGAGACGGTAATCCGTACGTACGCACGAGCGACAATATAATTTCCTTAAAGGTGTATAATTGGATGGTATATTAATTTTAAAGAGACATTATAATGTTATTTTCATTATTTATATACATATTACTCATCATTATATCCATCCAAATAACATAGTGTTGAATAAAAAATACACCACGGCGTGGAGACGGTAAGTCGTACGCACGCACGCATGGTGAAATTATCACTCATAAGATGGATAGAATAATGAATATAGTTGTGAAATATTTATAATAACATAAAAACATATATAATATACTGTATTTATTATTTTATAATGGAAATAACAAATAAAGAAGAAGTAGAAGAAGAATGGAACTTGAAAAAGGGTGGTGAAATCATTACCTCTTCTTTAGGTTCTTCCTTTTTATTTTATCAAAAGGGCTCCTTAGGTTGGCTTTATAATCAAACTAAGGCCTCTAGGTTTAAGTGAGGGAAGTTGAGATGATATTTTGTCAGAGTTTGGCCGAGCCAAATGGCTTTGGAGGTGTGATTTTGAGAGAAGGGGAAGTTCCCTTTTATAAGAGGGTCGAGGGTCACTTTTAGAAAAGATTAAAGTATTAATTTATTATACAATCATATTCGGTTTATAATAGTTTAAAATGAATTTATTTCAATACTTAGGTGGTTATGGGTATAAATTATCTCAAACAATAGGTTTTAGATAAGTTTAGGTTACCATTTTAACCTTATCATTTAGATTTAACTCTTAGTTAAATAGTTTAACTTCTACCGTGTCTTATTGTATTCTTACTATATATGGTTAATAAACTTAATATAAACTTCCAAGAGAACCTCAAGTGGCTAATTAATGATATATATAATATTATTTAATCCTTTTGGATGAACCTTACATTTTTAAGAATATTATATCAACCAATAATATAGTATTTTTTTAAATATTAATTTATGTCAATTTCGACACTATTTGGTATTTTGTTTTTGTGAAAGTCATCACAACATGATTACTTTGAAAACGATACTTTGAATAAGCCCTAAAATGTCATAGTCACCTATATAATTCTTGGATTTCATAAAAAATTTGAAATTATATCTATTTTAATGTTTATAATACCATTTATTTGATTCTTTCATTAATAAGGTAATTACTGCATCATCATTGTGTCGTAAATAAATTTCATTATTTAGTGTCTAAAAATTATAAATAAAATACCATGATGTAGGAAATCTTTTTATCTTTCTAATTAATATTTATAGACTAATTTATCATATATATAACCCTATATTAAAAATGATTTAGTTAATAAACTTTGAATTTAACACTTTTAACTTTTCTTTAAATTAAATAATAATAAATGTCCTAATCAAATCCAAGTGGACATAAAGGGTCATATTTTATTACTAAGGTTGTTTTTGGTCTAATTACACTTATCCAATAGAATTAGGACATGTGTTAGGGTAATAATAATATCATTTTTACCCTTAATTACCCTATTTACTTTTAACTGTGGTATATAAAAGTAAAAAGTTACTATTTATCAAATTTTTTTTATCTTTTTGAACCTCATTTTACTCCTTGATATTAACCGTGTCTCTCAGATTTTCGAAATTCAACTCACAGAAGCGGTAAAATTATGTTTTATGTGAATTTACAAATTCTCTTAGGAGATGGATAAAAGAAGGTGAAAAGTTCAATAAAATTTATATATATCTAAAATTATTATAAACTGACTCCAATGAATTACATTGAACTTATATAGGTGTTATGTATATATTTTGACCTAAAATAAATTTAAATAAAATAAATAATCATTTAAATAATAATTCGGTTTTAAACTATAACTCAGTGTTTTTCACTATTCATCAAAAATTGAAAGTTTTCAGAAAAATATCAAAAATTCACCCTAAGCTAATTTCAATATTCCAAATCCAAAAATGATGTCTATTTTACCAAATTAGAAACATAGAAGTTTCATTTATTAATTTAAAATTAATTCTCATTGTCAAAAAATAGCGTGTTTTTAAGAAATAATAACTATCAAAAGATTAACACTTGTTTATGTTTAATTTAAATGTGAAATTAATACGAATGATCAAAATTGGATTAAAGGGTAAAAATATAATATAATTATGCTTCCAAAACATTAAAATTTATAATTCAACACTATTAATTATTTTTATTAAAAAGGTTGCTTTCAGTTAAAATATAGTATTTTTTACTATTCACCCAAATATGAAAGTTATCAGAAAAACACCAGAAATTTATTGAAACTAAATTCTTTTGTCCAAATTCTAAAGAAGAAGTTTATTTTGTAAAATTTAATATATAAAAGTTTTAAATATTGGATTTAAAAAAAGGTTCTGCATTAAAAGGTGGAAAAATTGTATTTTTTGAAAAATACTTTTTTCTGCAAAAATAGTATTTGTTCTTACATTATGTATAAGAAACTCATAATATGAATTTTAAAATTTTAAGTATTATATAAAGTTCAAAATTAAGTTAATACTATTCATAACTACTTTTGAATGCCTAGTTTGATAAGTTGTGGTGCGCTTGAACTCGGTGTTGTGTGTAGTGCATGTTACTGAATTACTTTGAAGAAATAATGTACTTTGAAATCTTGGGGTGTTACATATCACTGTTGATAAAATACATGATTGACTCAATGCATGTACTCTCCTATGAGGAAATTGAACTGGAACCCAATCTGTCTTATTGTGAAGAGCTTGTCAAAATTCTTGATACCAGAGAACAAGTGCAGAGAAACCGAACGACTCGTCTTGTAAAAGTTATATGGAGAAACCATAAGATGGAAGAGGAAACATGAGAACCTGAGGAACTTATGATAAAGAACCACCCAAATCTTTTTATGTAGTAATATTCTTGAAATTTCGAGGATGAAATTATTTTAAGGAGGGAAGAATGTAACACCCCAAGTTTCCACAGTACGTTTCCCTTTGAATAATGCAGCAGCCTGCATTGTATGCAAATTGGAGTATTAACACACCACGACCAATGAAACTAGCCATTATGTATAGTAATTCCCACTTTTTTGAAATTTTAAAAATTTTAATTTTCAAAATGTACTTCATTTTTAGATTCGGAATATCAAAATTATCTTACAGTGATTTTTTGATATTTTTTTGAGAACTTTCAATTTTTGAGGAATAGTGAAAAACACTACGTTATTGTTTAAAACCAAATTTTTATTTAAATAATTAGTTATTTTATTCTAATCTATTTTATGTCAAAATTGATACATAACATATATATATGTTCATTGTAATTAAATGGAGTATTTTATAATAAGTTTAGATATAAAAAATTTTATTGAACTTTTTACCGTTTTACCCACTTTCTAGGAGCATTTACAAATTTGAAAAAAACTTAATTTTACTGCTTCTGTGAGTTGAATTTCAAAAATCCGAGAGACACAGTTAACATTAGTAAGTAAAATGTGGTTCAATAAGATGAAAACAATTTTCTGTGAATAGTAACTTTTGACTTTTATTTACCATGGTTAAAAGTAAATAGGGTAATTAAGGGTAAAAATGATATTATAATTACCCTAACACATGTTATAATTCTATTGGATAAGTGTAATTTGACCAAAAAGAACCTTAGGAATAAAATATGATCCTTTTGGTCCACTTCTATTAGATTAGGACATTTATTATTATTTGATTTAAAGAAGAGTTAAAAGTGTTAAATTCAAAGTTTATTAACTAAACCATTTTTAATATAGGGTTATACATAAGATAAATTCAACTATAAATATTAATTATAAAGATAATAATATTTACTACATAATTTTATTTTATTTATAAATTTTATACATTAAATAATTTAATTTATTTATGACACAATGATGATGCAATAATTACCTTATTAATGAAATATTAAAATATTTGATATTATAAATATCCAAATAAATGTAATTTGAGACTTTTGATGAATTACACTAATTTTATAGGTTAATATGACATTCTAGGGTTGATTAAATAATTTTTTTTCGAATTAATCATGTTGTTATGATTTAAAAAAAAATACTAAATAGTGTCAAAATTGACCTAATTGAGTTTTTAAAACAAATACTATATTATTAATTGATATAATATTCTTAAAAAGCTAAGGTTCGTACAAAGAAATTATATAAGGTTATATATATTAATAATTAACCGCTTGGGGTTCTCTTGGCTTGTTATAGTAAGTTTATTAACCATATTATATAAAAATAAAAAGAGACATGGTAAATGTCAAACTATTTAACTAAAAGTTGTATCTAAAATACAAGGTTAATATGATGACCTAAACCTGTCTAAAAACTATTGGCTGAGAGTTTTTAGAACCATTCCCACCTTATCCTCAAAATAAATCATTTTTGAGTCATTAGAAACCAAAAATTATTTTATTATAAAATAATATTTTAAGCTTTTCCTAAAGTGACCCTCACCTCTCTTATAAAGGGGTACTTCCCCTTCTCTTAATTTCACATGTAAAAAGCCATTTGGCTCGGCCAACCATACCCAAATATCCTCCTTACTTTCCTCCCTTCATCCTAGAGTCATTTCTTTGGTCAAAAATCAAACCTAAGGATCCATTTTGATCAAATCAAAAGGAAGAACCCGAAGAAGAGGTAAATATTTCATCACCTCTTTCAAGTTATTTTCTTCTTACACTTCCTCTTTATTTTTTTCCATTATAAAATAATAACTCCAGTATATTCTATATATTTTGATGTTATTATAAAAATGTTACAACCATATTCATTATTATATCCATCATATGAATGACAAAGTCACCATACGTGCGTACGTACGACTTACCGTCTCCACGTCGTGGTGTAGTTTGTTATTCAAACACTTCATTATTTGGATGAGTATAATAATGAGTATAACTGATGTAAATAATAAATATAAAATTTTAATGATTCTGTATATATGATATAACATCCAATTACATATGATTTTTCCATCAATTTAATGATATTGTCGCTCGTGCGTACGTACGGATTACCGTCTCCACGAATGCGATGAGATTCATTCCCCATCGTAATCATTCAAGAATTTCATTTTATGATTAAAAATAATTTTTAAGAACTTAATATCATTTTATATATGAATAAAATAAATCCCATCCATAAAAAACATGGCTTACATAACCGAGCATATGAAGGAAAACAGACCAGTTAACACTTGAAATGATGATACTAATAAAATATTATTAACAAAGGAATATTAGAGGATCATATATGACATCTAATTTATGTATATAGTTATTGTATAATTTAATAACAATCATTTAACTATTATATATAAGGTTAACGTACTCTCGACTAAGAAAAAGTAAAAGGTAAGGGTTAATTTCACAATCTCTTTATTATCTAAGGTTGTATTTATGTAAGTATCTATTGTGACCTCTTTATCATCCACATCCATGTTTCTTAAAAATATATTTTAAAACATTTTTAATATTTACTATAATATGGTTTAAATTTAGTTATACCCTTTTTTGACCTTTTATAAATTTTTTTGAAAGGAATATTTCCATCATTTTCCAAACATGGTACTTTATGACCTTTTCGACAAAATTAAGGTAAGAATGTTTTTTTAACTTATACGACGGGTGTGGCTATTTCTACCATTATATCATCACTGAATCTTCCCATACAAGCTTATAAGAATATTTTCAAAATAAATATTTTCTTTTATAATTATGTGACATTTAAATGATTTCAAAATAGAAAGAGTTATTTATTTCAAATACTTTTCATTTCATCTATGTCAACATCCTTTGATGAATTTTAAACTTATTTGAAGTTGATTTATTATGATACAAATATTACATATTATATTGAAGGTTTTGTGATATGTTTGACTGTGGATATGTTATTTTTAAACCATTCATGGTTTATGGATAAAGTATTGACATTTCATATTCTAGTTTTAATACGAATGTTTATGTTATGTTTAAACCTTTTCATATGAGGAATGCACTGGACTTAGCAAGTGATGGGTAGAGCCCGTTATAGCTCCCCAATGCATCGGTATGTCTCTTGAGACAAACTAGTGTCTTGGAACAATTCCTTGAAAAATTATTATTTGTAGTCTTGGCACAAGGCCTTGACTATGTGGTTATGAAGTCCGACATTATGCATTCTATCATTATGAAAGTGGATATTAATATTGCATGTGATTATTCGACTAGTAGAATATCTATATGAATAAGTAAATGGAATTATTTGATTTTATATTTTCCATATTATGCTTAAGTTTTAGTTTAAAAGGCTTTTGTTTTACTCTTATACATTTCCTTAAATGTTTATACTTATTTATGAAAGTTTCCGATATATTGTTATCCTTACTAAGCATCCGAGCTCACCCCTTTATATGTTTTATTTTTCCTAGGATGTGAAGAAGTATGTTATGGTTGACCTGCAGGGATAGGATAAGGATATAAGTGCGTTCAAAAGGGGACAAAGTGTTGTTGATGTTTTTATTTCATGATTTAATGTAAAACATATGAATTTATCTAGTACTTCCAAGGTTACTAAACTGATCGATCTTTCGAGACATGATTCCTTGTATCATGCCAATGTTATGTAATAATGCACCGACTCTAGGTAACTAGGGTCAGGGCGTTACTTGATAACTACAATATATTATATATACTTTATGGTTATTATTTCAATGGAAAATCCACCATAATTTCACTTCTTCTTTATCCCTTTTTTATTCCAAAAATGAAAACATCATCCGTGAGGTGCCGATTTACCGCTGTCGTAGATGATGTGTTTTCATTTTTCAATTCCTCCTTCAAGGATGGTCATAAAAAAATTTAATGGTTAAAATAGAATTTAATATGTTTAATACAACTTATTTAATTTTATTGAACCAATATATATATATATATATATATATATATAATATTAATTTATAACACAAAACTATCACATGATGATCGAAAAAATGCCAAAATAATCCAAACGATTATCACTAATATTTTATCTAATGACTCATCCACATACCATATAACCGAATGAAATATATGAACATTTAATATTTTTTATGTTCATTAAAAACATATAATTTCAATTATGGATATCTATTCTCATTATATACGATGCTCCATACATATATACAAGTAAATCGACCATGAAAACTATGGAAACGAACGCTCTCAAATGATAAATTTGTATTTCATAACTCATCAAAAATACTATAAATAAACTTAATAAAATTATACTAAATAAAATATAATTAGAAAATATTATGTATTACTTAATTAATAGATTTAATATGATTATATAGGATATTAATATCAAGTGAGGAACACATTTAGACATAAGGTAAGAGTTTTTTCATATCACCTTTATTTCTTTG
Source organism: Viscum album (assembly GCA_963277665.1). Taxonomy (NCBI): domain Eukaryota; kingdom Viridiplantae; phylum Streptophyta; class Magnoliopsida; order Santalales; family Viscaceae; genus Viscum; species Viscum album. The sequence goes on along the minus strand of OY728155.1, from coordinate 264,919,987 downwards.
AGATATACCTTATTCACCAAAATTTCTTATGTGCAATGTATGTATACTGAAAATTGTTGTATAATATCATGAATATATTTATCTTCATGGTATTAAATGTCTCATTTTATTATTATTACATTTAGGGGGCATATTATTTGATTAATTACAAAGTGGTAAGGGATTCTACCTGAACCTCCATTTTTCTTTCAGGTTATGCTTTCTCTTTCTTCACCCCAAATTCATTTTATTTATTTTTATATAATTCTTATTAATTATAATTATATGTTCAAAAATTAGGTATATAGATCATTTCATATTTTTTTATGGTGAAATACATTTTTTATAGGGTTTCTCTTTTTAATTCCTCCCGATAAGCAAACCTAATTAAATGGAATTTCCTTATTTCTTTCCCATTTTCAAGTGCACTCCATAAATTTTTTTAATCCTACATTTTTTATAACATCATTAATTTATCATGAAAATCTATCTTGGTTCATTTATGGTTTTATATAATATATTGTGCCTTTTATGATTTAAATTCTTTTTAATGTTTTCCTTAAATCGCATTAAAACGCTTCATTGCTAAAGTTTCATAAACACTCTTTTTACTTGTTTTTACTTTAGTTGGACATCATTTATTCCTCAAATATTATTTCATTATCCTTTCATTTTCTTTAATATGATATTCACTTTTACAATATGATTTTATTTCAAATCCGAATGATTTTCCAAAAGAACACTTCTTTTCAAAGTAAAAGGATACTTCTCTCAGGAATTTATTAATGATTTTATTAGAGTATTTTCATTTATGATTATGATTCAATTATTTAAAAGTGGTATGAGACACTTTTATTTTAAGATATATTTTTAAATCAATTATTTGATATATGATTAATGCATTGGACTTAGTAAGTGATGAGTCGGGCCCACTATAGCCCCTTGATGCATCGGTTGGTCTAACGCAACAAACTAAACCTATTTTGGCCAAAGCCTTACCCATTTATGTAGGCTTCTTGGCCGAGGCCTTGATGGTATTTTTATGATGTATGGAATTATGCATTATCTTTTTTATTATATTAGTAATTTATAGTCCATGTGATTATTCAACTAGAAGAATATGCACGGTTAAGTTTCATTCTCATGTGATTATTTATATGGAATTATTTATTCAGATATTATTCCTAACATATTATGCTCAAAATTATGTTTTAATGGAATGTGTTTTTAGTTATTCACCATTCCTTATAGTTATGTTTATTTATGATAGGTTTTGTTGTATTGTTTACCCATACTGAGTATCTGAGATCAATACTTTCATATGTTTTATTTTTTCCCAGGATGTGAATATGTATATTATGAATGACATAAAGTGATAATGTAAAAGTTTACGGATGTTTCCCATGGTGTTTTTATGTTATTTTTTCCTTTCAAGTTTTAATTTAAAACTTATGTTTGATTCTAGTTTTTCAAAGATACTAAATGAATCGGTCCTTTGGGATGCATACACTTATTCATAGTACCCATTTAATAAGGTTAGGCACCAGATCTGAGCTACTGGGGTCAGGTTATTTATAGTTGGTATAAGAGGAATTTTAGTAGAAACTTTGGAAACTACATTTAGAAAACATATATTAGAAAACATAACCCTAAGATAGTCTTTAAGGATAAGAATATAAGAACATACTATAATATTGGTAAGGTAGGGATTATGTGGGTCTTCTTAGAAATACATCCCAATCTAGATACTACAAGTGGAAATCGTTCTAGCACAAATATATCTAGGGTTAACAACTCTAACAAGGTTCATCGGGCCTGACTCGACATAACCTGGTACATGATAACGTGCCTTACTACACACCTGGTTTAACACACATGGGGTATAGGATTAGGATGATTCAAATTTTCTTTATAAACCATTATTGTCACGACCCGTCCTCGGGGCCCATGTCGTGACTACCCCAAGCCCGCCTTCTATAGGCCAGGGGCTGACGACTAGCACCAAGGCGTAAATCCCAGAAAAAGGGAAGGAATTTCCTTTGTAAAGTAAACAACAAACACCATAGAGAAAGCAAGCAGAAGTAAACACTAAGTAGAAACTGGTACAACAGTAAGTGCGGAAAAGTAACTGGGCCAGAATACAAACCCAAACTGAAAGTAAAGTACAACTGGAAGGGAAAAACAACAACTGAAAAGTAAATCTGCAATCGTCGAGCTGTCCACTGGAAATATCACCTGAAGGGTGGGTACAGATAGCCTCCACTGCTCCTCGGGTCCAGCCGTCCGCTCTGAGTACATTCCGCCCAGTGGTCTACCTCCAGGTACCGTCCTTCTTCGCAAGCCTCAACCACGATCAGCGCTATCCGTCGTCTGCAACCAACACAACGTAGTGCGGGCATAGCCCGTGCAGGGGTGAGTATAAGATACTCAGTAGGGACCCCGAGACCCCTGAAGGTCTCCCAGAATCCACAAAGGATAAACCAAAAAGGAAAGATACAATCACGAAGTAACATCTGACACGGCTTAGGTATATTACCATACATATACCTAAGTCATCAATTCTCGTTCGGCTCCAACATCTGAACCCAAGTACAACCCAGTCCACAAAGGAAAGAAAAAGGTATACCCAAACAGGATAGCACAACACAATCCACAAAGGAAAGCAAAAAGGATTCAGCTCACACAGGAATACTTCTTTGTATGACGATAAAGATGACTAGATATTGCCACTGATTCATCTAAGCCGTCGGACCCACAAAGGATCGATAGGTACTAACCCCCGCAATGACCCACAAAGGATCTGACCCACAAAGGATCGATAGGTAACTAACCCCCGTAATGACCAACAAAGGATCTGACCCACAAAGGATCGATAGGTAACTAACCCCCGCAAAGACCCACACAGGATCAGACCCACACATGATCTATAGCCGCTGGCCCACACAAGACTGCTGAGCGCTGACCCACACAGGATCGGACCCACACGGGATCGGTAGCACTGACCCACAAAGGATCGTTGAGTGCTGTAGTCGTCGCCGTTGAATCCACTGAGGATCTCTGTACTGTCGTCGTCGTCGTAGTCGTAGCCAGCTCTAGGGTTCCCGCACACAGCAAGCTCGTTCGGGAGGGTCCGCTCCACGAGCCGAGAGGCTGATACATCAACTGACACATAGTCCAGAGTTGATGTATCCAAAAGTTCTGTATCATCAATAGGAACTCAACGTCGCAGACGGCGCGTCAATCAGACGCCCGGTCTGAAAGTTATTGGCTTTTTCGTTCCAGGGGCCCGGTTGGTTTTTAAGGCAAAACCAACCCGACCTTACTCCACCTGCATCCAAACCTCAGGTGGAGTAAGAAAAAAGATCCATCTCACTTAGAGAAATTCAAAAAAGTCAACGGCATGTCAATCGGACGTCCGAAGCTCAAGATATGAGCGTTTCCGCTCCGAGGGCCCGGTTGGTTTCGTGTACGAACCAACCCGGCCGAACCCAAAGTATTCCGAAACCTTGGGTGTAGTATACCGAAACGACCATCTCGATCCAAGGATCGCATCGCCGCTGATAGCGCGTCGTTCAGAGGCCCGTAGCTCAAGTTATGAGCAAAAGACCCAAAAGGTCCGAAAACGGGGGGTTTGGGGCCGAACGGACCCGACCTGGCCTGGGCGTGACCCGGATGGCCGTTCTGGCGGCTCGGCACTGGCCAAGCGGCCACACCCAAGGAGCCGCGACCCCCCGCGTGGGGGGCGCTCTGTGTCACTGGACGCGGCGCAAGGCCGTGTCCCTTCCCCGCGGTCCCGCGCGGCCGCGCCTCACCGCCGCGGCGGGTCTTCCTAGCGGCGCGCCGGGCACCACCGCTTCCTGGCAGCCGGCTGCCGCCTCCGGCCGCCGGCGCCACCGTGCCGGCGTGGCGCGCCAACAGTAACTTCCGCGGACCACCGAACGCGCTCCGGTGGTCCGTTTTGCCTGCGGTTTCCGCCTACGGCTCTCCCGATATCCGAACTCTGCTGCGAAGGCCTCCAATCACCATTCCGATCCCATTTCTTAAATGCCGTTAATCCACGCATCAACGAAAAACTGCGGAGGGTTGTCAGGCCGTGTTTTTTTGGCCCACACCCTCCGCGTTAGGTGATAAAAATTGGGAATAATATTCAACACATGAAAAACAAAACAAGGCACAATTTTAATAAATCAAAATTGAACTTTGATCCGGGTTATTTGTTTTAGAAGGAACAACCATGGGAATAAAAATTATTCTCAAATAAAACCCCTACCTCGTAGCTGTCGTCGGACGAGAGTTCTTCGCAGAATCGATCGTCGGGGAAGAAGAGGATCGTCACGTCGCGGAAGGGCGTCGCGTCGTCGATCTCCGAGGGTTAAAGAAAACACACGGATTTAATTTCACGAATTAAGTCCATGTTAAGGATAAAATCCACAATGGAAATTTAAAAGATCTGAAATCTCCTACCTCAAGCAGTTGATGATCGGAGATTGTTGCGGGGAAGAACGTCGTGGAAGAAGAGTCACGGAAGGAGAATCGTCGACGTCACGGAACACGGCGTCGCGTCGTCAATCTCCGAGGGTTCGGCGTTCTTCACATTCTTCGCGAAGGGGAATGATGGTATAGATTCTCCAAATCCTCTCAACAATCAACCCGTCAACAAAAAGAAAAGGTGTTGGTCTTATTTTATTAATATGCCAACAATTTGAAAACATGTTAAGAAACGAACCATTAATTCGGTGAATTAATGGTAATGACTTAACTGTCCATTTAATAGGAGCATTTAAGAGTTTTTAGAAAACACCCCAGTTGACTTTCATTAAGGAGGAGTTTTCACGGGTGCGTTACTTAAAGGAAAAGAAACGGTGGGGCTTGTGCGGGCCCCACCTCACAAATATCCTACCAAGAGGGTAGGATATTTTGGATTGCACCATATCCACTTCAACTTAGCTCAAGTGGCTTTAAGTGGCTTTTAAGTGGCTTTAAGTGAAATAAAAATAAAGTTGTCGCACCACTTTATTTTATTTCTTAACTTAACCACAAAAATTTAAAAACCACACCCGAGCAAACGCAACTCCGGAAGAGGCGTTTCTAAGAAAATACCAGCACTCCGATTCCATCAGTGCCCACAAAATTTGATTCCGAGCACCAGTTCAAAAGTTAGAAAAACCCGCTCATTCGTTCATTGAACGTACCCAAGCCAAACTTCGGAAAATGATTCCAGGCACCCCGGGCCTTGGAATCAGGTGCTGTTAGAAACTGTGTTCTTGTAAAATTCCAAATAAAATTAAGAAAAAAAATTTTCCTTGAAATTTATAGGTCTTTACATCACTCCCACCTCAGGGCTTTACGTCCCCGTAAAGATACATCATAAACTAGGGAAACAAATGTGGGTACTGAGCATGCATCTGAGCCTCCCACTCCCAAGTGCTCTCCTGGAGGTTCCCGTGCTGCCATCTGATGTGCACTAGAGGAATCGACCGTCCACGTAGGACCCGCTCCTGTCGATCCTTGATTTCCACCGGGACCTCCGCAAAAGTTTCCCCATCATCAACGTATAGCTCCCCATGGTCAATGATGTGCATCGGGTAGTGCATGTATCTCCTCATCTGGGATACGTGGAAGACGTCGTGCACCCGGTGCAACTGAGGTGGTAGAGCCAGGCGATAAGCCACCTCGCAAATCCTTCTGAGGACCTGGAATGGTCCGATGAAGCGTGGAGACAACTTGCCGCCTCGGACAAATCTCCGTAATCCACGTCAAGGTGAGACACGCAAGAAGACATGGTCTCCATCCTTAAACTCTAGTGGCCTCCGCCTCCTGTCAGCATAAGACTTATGCTGGCTCTGAGCTATCCTCATCTGCTCTTGGATGACCTGGACCTTCTCTGTCGTGGCCCGGACCATCTCTGGTCCCACAAGTGCTGACTCCCCAGGGTCTGTCCAGCACAAAGGAGATCTGCAGGGTCGGCCATACAATGCCTCGTACGGTGCCATACCGATGGTGGAGTGGTAGCTGTTGTTGTACGCAAACTCCACCAAGGGTAGGTGGTCCTCCCAGCTGTGACCAAAGTCGAGGACACATGCACGGAGCATGTCCTCGAGAGTCTGAATGGTCCTCTCTGTCTGACCATCCGTCTGAGGGTGAAAGGCGGAGCTCAGACGTAGCTGCATCCCGAACACCTCCTGCAACCCCTTCCAAAGCCGGGAAGTAAAGCGAGCATCTCGATCGGAGACGATAGATGATGACACACCGTGAAGCCATACAATATCATAAACGTAGAGACATCCCAAGCTCTCCACTGAGCCCTGCTCTCTGATGGGTAAGAAGTGATCCGACTTGGTGAGTCGGTCGACAATCACCCAAATGGAGTCGTGACCTCTGGAAGTGCGTGGAAGCCCAGTCATGAAGTCCATAGATATTCCATCGCACTTCCACTCCAGGACCTCCAAGGGCTGTACCAAGCCTGCTGGTACCTGATGCTCTACCTTCACCTGCTGGAAGGTGAGGCATCGAGAAACGAACTCCGCCATAGCCTTCTTTATTCCCGGACACCAGTACTATAGTCTGAGATCATGGTACATCTTTGCCACTCCAGGATGTACCACCAAAGGAGAAGTGTGAAACTCTCTCAGCACCTCCTCCCGTAAAGCAACTGGTACCAAGGTACGTCCTCTGAAAAGGATGTCGTGCTCTGCTCTAAAGGAGAAACCATCAGGTGCCTGTCCAGAGGATATCTGCGCACACCGCGTCTCACAGTCAGCGTCCCCACGTTGTGCCTCTATGACCCGCTGTAGTAGTAGAGGAGAGACTGTGAGTGACTGAAGGAAGGATTCTCCATCTCTATCCACGGAGGATATCCGCAAAGCAGCTAGCTGCTCTGTCGCCTCCTCAAGTAGCTGAATGCCCGTCCTCCTACTGAGGGCATCGGCTACCACGTTCCCCTTCCCATGAGTAAAGACTATCTCAAAGTCATAGTCTTAGAGGAACTAGAGCCATCGCCGCTGTCTCAGGTTCAGGTCCTTTTGAGAAAAGATGTACCTGAGACTCTGATGGTCAGAAAATACTGTAAAGCGCTCTCCCATCAGATAGTGTCGCCATGTCTTCAGAGCGAAGACCACTGCTGCTAACTCCAGGTCATGGGTAGCGTAGTTATGCTCATGCGGCCACAACTGACATGATCCATAGGCGATCACTGCCCGATCCTGCATCAGGACACATCCGAGTCCGGTCCCTGATGCATCGCAGTAGACTACGTAGCCTACTCCCTCCTCAGGAAACCTCAAGATAGGTGCACTGGTCAATCTATGTCTCAGCTCCTGGAAGCTCTGCTGACATCTGTCTGACCACACAAAGGGTTTCCCCTTCTTTGTCAAAGCTGAGAGTGGTGTCGCAACTCTGGAGAAGTATGACACAAATCTTCGATAGTATCTAGCTAGTCCCAAGAAACTCCGCACCTCCGTCACGTTCTTGGGTGCCTCCAAAGCTAGAACTGCCTCGATCTTCGTAGGATCCACTGCAACTCCCGCCTCAGAGATGACGTGTCCCAAGAAGTGGACCTCACACATCTAGAACTGACACTTCGAGAGCTTACCATAAAGCTGGTGCTCTCGGAGTGTGTCCATCACAACCCAGAAGTGGCATGCGTGCTCCTCCTCAGTCGTCGAGTATATCAAAATTTCGTCGATGAAGACTATGACAAATCGATCGAGGTATGGCTGAAAGATCCTATTCATGAGTCCCATGAACACTACTGGAGCATTGGTTATGCCGAATGGCATAACCAAGAACTCATAGTGGCCATACCGACATCTGAAGTCCGTCTTCTGCATGTCCTCATCCCAAAATCTGAGCTGATGATAGCCTGACCTGAGGTGTATCTTCGAGAACCACCATTCTCCCTTGAGCTGATCGAAGAGGTCATCAATCCTCAGTAGCGGATACTTGTTCCTCACCGTCACCTGGTTCAGGCGACGATAGTAGACACAAAGTCGCAAGCTCCCGTCCGCCTTCTTGGCGAACAATATCGGGGAAGCCCAGGGTGAAACACTGGGTCGGATGAATCCCTTGCCCTTCAAGTCCTCCAACTGTACCTGTAGCTCTCTAAGCTTAGCGGGGGACATCCGATACACTGGAGTCGATATCGGGGTTGTCCTGGGGTACAGGTCAATATAAAAGTCTACCTCTCTGTGAGGAGGTAGCCCTGGAACGTCGTCGGGAAAGACGTTCGCATAATGATCCATCACTACAGGAAAACTAGGACTCCATACGTCAACTTCTCCTAGGATGAGGCTAGCCAACTGGTGAGTGATGGTCTGTCCTCTCCTCTGCGGAAGTCCATCCTGTGTTGCGAAGGCTCCCTTCTCGCCGGTGAAGGTGAACCTGCTCCCATCGGTGCGTACACATCGCACCTTGCGCTTAATACAGTCAATCTGTGCATGGAATGTAGATAACCAATCCATGACCAAGATGATGTCATAAGGCCTTGACACCGCTACAAGAAGATCCCAGTCGAAGCTCTTGCCTCCTAGAGTAAGCTCACACTGTCGGCACGAGTGCGTAATTGTCGAGTCTGCTCCCGTAGGAGTCTCTAGCCGTAAGGATTGAGCCAACGACTCTATCGGAATCTCCGAGCTCCGAACAAGGGCAGCGGCTATGAAAGAGTGACTCACTCCTGTGTCTATAAGAACTGAATCAAGGGTGGAATAGACACAGATAGTACCTCGAATCATCTCGGGCGCGCCGTGGTCGTAGGCCTCCACTGCTTGGAGCTGTGCCTGTCTCTGCCCGGCAGCTCCCTGTGGTCGGGGTGGACCTCCTGGTGGTGGTGGTAGTAGAGCCTCAAATCGTCGCCCACCACCTGCTGCTCGGCCAGATCCTCTGCCTCATCTGCCTCCTCCCTGCGGACCACCATGGTCGACCCTCTTCCTCTGCCTGGGTGGCCCCTCAACCGTCTGCTGCTCCTCGGCACGGTGGGTCGGGCAGTCACAAGCCATTTGGCCCTGCCCGCTGCATGTGCAGCACTGCCTGCCTCTCGAAAGACTGGCTCCATGCTGTGTGCCCCGCACTGCTGAGCCAGTGTCCTGAGGTTGTCTGCGTGGGGTTCTGGTCTGCCTGGACCCCTGATTCATCCGTCAACTGCCTGCCGCAGAAGAATCTGCTACGTGTCGCCCCGCGGTAGGTCTCGCTGCTGATGAAGGCTCAGCAAGGAAGCTCTTGATCAAAAGGGCTCGCTCCAGTACTTCTGCCTGAGTCAGAATGCTGAGGGAGATCAGCGATGCCCTGATCTCATGTCTCAATCCCTTCTCAAAGGTCCGGGCCCGGAAGAATGGGTCCCGTACCATGTCTGTCGAGTAACGCGAGAGATCGGTAAATCTCACCGAGTACTGGGCGACCGTCAAGCTGCCCTGCCGCAGCTGAAGAAGCTCCCAGATGCACACCGCACGGAGGGTGGCCGAGACGAACTCTGAGTGGAAGAGGCCCTCAAAGTCTGTCCAGAGAAAAGATGCCTCATCGTGCACCTGGAGCATCAAGCTCCACCATCGTCCCGCTGCCGCGTGTAGTAGGCTCGCTGTGAGGATCACCATGAGGTCTGCTGGTGTCCTCACTAACCGGAAAACTCGTACAACTGCCTCCAGCCAGTCCTCGGCTTCCTGGGGGTCCGTATCCCTGTGGAACCTGGGTGTTCGCTGGTGATGGAACTCATGCAGTGCACTAAGGAGACGTGCATCATCAGCGGTTGGGGCTAGAAGCATCGGTGGCTCGGCGGGTAGAGGTACCACCGGTGCCTCAGCTGTCAAAGGGCCCTGCACCGAGGCCTAGTCGCTCGGTGGGCTGTCGTCACGCTCAACTCTCAGAACCCTAGCTAGCTGCCATCGTGGGGCCATCCTGAAAAAGGAAACAGATGCACCACGTTCATAACAGTATACCTGGTGAGCTGACACAAAGTAAGCACAAAGAAAACTTGAAACACACACGTAGTCAATGTTTTCGTGCATTAAGTCGGAAATCAGAAGTCAGGGTCCTGGTGTACGGATACGTCAGCCGCCGCACCAACACTGGACTCCCTGGACTGATAACCACACCCAATACGCTAAACATTATTTCTTCACATAGAAAAAAGATCAGAGTCCCAAGTTCTGAGGTAGAACCAAACTCCTCTGATACCAATTTGTCACGACCCTTCCTCGGGGCCCGTGCCGTGACTACCCCAAGCCCGCCTTCCATAGGCCAGGGGCTGGTGACTAGCACCAAGGAATAAATCCCGGAAAAAGGGAAGGCATTGCCTTTGTAAAGTAAACAACAAACACCATAGAGCAAGCAGGCAGAAGTAAACACTAAGTAGAAACTGGTACAACAGTAAGTGCGGAAAAGTAAGTGGGCCAGAATACAAACCCAAATTGAAAGTAAAGTACAACTGGAAGGGAAAAACAGCAACTGAAAAGTAAAGCCGCAATCATCGAGCTATCCACTAGAATTCCCACCTGAAGGGTGGGTACAGATAGCCTCCACTGCTCCTCGGGTCCAGCCATCCGCTCCGAGTACGTTCCGCCCAGTGGTCCACCTCCAGGTACCATCCTGCTCCGCAAGCCTCAACCACAATCAGCGCTGTCCGTCGTCTATAACCAACACAACGTAGTGCGGGCATAACCCGTGCAGGGGTGAGTATAAGCTACTCAGTAGGGACCCCGAGACCCCCGAAGGTCTCCCAGAATCCACAAAGGATAAACCACAAAGGAAAGATACAATCACGAAGTAACATCCGACACGACTTAGGTATATGCCCATACATATACCTAAGTCATCAATTCTCGTTCGGATCCAACATCCGAACCCAAGTACAACCCAGTCCACACAGGAAAGAAAAACGTATACCCACATAGGATAGAACAACACAATCCACAAAGGAAAGCAAAAAGGATTCATCTCACATAGGAATACTTCTTTGTATGACGATAAAGATGACCAGATATTGCCACTGATTCATCTATGCCGTCGGACCCACAAAGGATCGATAGGTACTAACCCCTGAAATGACCCACAAAGGATCTGACCCACAAAGGATCGATAGGTAACTAACCCCCGCAATGACCCACAAAGGATCTGACCCACAAAGTATCGGTAGGTAACTAACCCCCGCAAAGACCCACACAGGATCAGACCCACACAGGATCTGTAGGCGCTGGCCCACACAAGACCGCTGGGTGCTGACCCACATAGGATCGGACCCACACAGGATTGGTAGCACTGACCCAAAAAGGATCCCTGAGTGCTGTAGTCTTCGCCATCGAATCCACTGAGGATCTCTGCACAGTCGTCATCGAATCCCCTGAGGATCTCTGTACTGTCGTCGTCGTCGTAGTCGCAGCCAGCTCTAGGGTTCCCGCACACAGCAAGCTCGTTCGGGAGGGTCTGCTCCACGAGCTAAGATTCTGATACATAAACTGACACATAGTCTAGAGTTGATGTATCCAAAAGTTCCGTATCGTCAACAGAAACTCAACAGCACAGACGGCGCGTCAATCGGACGCCCGGTCTGAGAGTTATTGGCTTTTTCGTTCTAGGGGCCCGGTTGGTTTTTAAGGAAAAACCAACCCGACCGTACTCCACCTGCGTCCAAACCTCAGGCGGAGTTAGCCAAAAGATCCTTCTCACATAGAGGAATTCAACAAAGTCGACGGAATGTCAATCGGACGTCCGAAGCTCAAGATATGAGCGTTTCTGCTCCGAGGGCCCGGTTGGTTTCATGTACGAACCAACCCGGCCGAACCCAAAGTATTCCGAAACCTTGGGTGTAGTATACCGAAACGACCGTCTCGATCCAAGTATTGTATCGCCACTGACGGCGCGTCGTTCGGAGTCCCGTAGCTCAAGTTATAAGCAAAAGCCCGAAAAGGTCCGAAAACGGGGGGTCTGGGCCCGGACCGACCCAGCCCAACCCCCCCTGGGTCGGCCCGAACCGGGTCAACCCGGCTGGGCGCGACCAGGCCCGGCCCGGCCTGGGCGTGACCCGGCTGGCCGGTCTGGCGGCTCAGTGGTGGCCGAGCGGCCACACCCAAGGAGCCGCGGCCCCCCGCGTGGTGGCCGCTCTGTGTCACCGGACGTGGCGCAAGGCCGCGTCCCTTCCCCGCGGTCCCGCTCGGCCGCGGGACCGGCTCTCACCGCTACGGCTTCAGCCGCGGCGGGTCTTCCCAGTGGCACGCCGGGTGCCTCCGCTTCCTGGCAGCCGGTCGCTGCCAGCCGCCGGTGCCGCCGTGCCGGCGTGGCGTGCCGGCAGGAACTTCCGCGGACCACCGGACGCGCTCTGGTGGTCCGTTTTGCCTGCGGTTTGCGCCTACGGCTCTCCCGGGATCCGAACTCTACTGCGAAGGCCTCCAATCGCCATTTCGATCCCATTTCATAAACACCATTAATCCACACATCAACGAAAAACTGCAGAGGGTTTTCGGGCCGTGTTTGTTTGCCCCGCACCCTCCGCGTTAGGTGATAACAATTGGGAATAATATTCAACACATGAAAAACAAAACAAGGCACAATTTTAATAAATTAAAATTGATCTTTGATCCGGGTTCTTTGTTTTATAAGGAACAACCATGGGAATAAAAATTATTCTCAAATAAAACCCCTACCTCGTAGCGGTCGTCGGACGAGAGTTCTTTACGGAATTGATCATTGCGGAAGAAGAGGATCGTCATGTCGCGGAAGGGCGTCGCGTCGTCGATCTTCGAGGGTTAAATAAAACCCATGGATTTTATTTCATGAATTAAATCCATGTTAAGGATAAAATCCACAAAGTAAATTTAAAAGATCCAAAATCTCCTACCTCAAGCAGTTGATGATCGAAGATTGTTGCGGGGAAGAACGTCGCGGAAGCAGAGTCGTGGAAGGCGAATCATCGGCGTCGCGGAACACGGCGTCGCGTCGTTGATCTCCAAGGGTTCGGCATTCTTCACGTTTTTCGCTTTCTTCGCGTTCTTCGCGAAGGGGAATGAAGGTAAAGATTCTCCAAATCCTCTCAACAATCAACCCATCAACAAAAAGAAAAGGTGTTGGTCTTATTTAATTATTATGCCAACAGTTTGAAAACATGTTAAGAAATGAACCATTAATTCGGTGAATTAATGGTAATAACTTAACTGTCCATTTAATAGGAGAGTTTAAGAGTTTTCAGAAAACGCCCCAGTTGACTTTCATTAATGATGAGTTTTCACGGGTGCGTTACTTAGAGGAAAAGAAACGGTGAGGCTTGTGCGGGCCCCACCTTACAAATATCCTACCAAGAGGGTAGGATATTTTGGATTGCACCCTATCCGCTTCAACTTAGCTCAAGTGGCTTTAAGTGGCTTTTAAGTGGCTTTAAGTGAAATAAAAATAAAGTTGTCGCACCACTTTATTTTATTTCTTAACTTAACCCCAAAAATTTAAAAACCACACCCGAGCAAATGCAACTCCGGAAGAGGCGTTTCTAAGAAAATATTGGTGCTGAAATTCCATCGGTGCCCTCAGAATTTGATTCCAGGCACCGGTTAAAAAGTTAGAAAAACCCGCTCGTTCGTTCACTGAACATACCCAAGCCAAACTTCGGAAAATGATTCCGGGCACACCAGGCCTCGGAATCAGGTGCCGTCAGAAACTGTGTTCTTGTAAAATTCCAAAGAAAATTAAGAAAAAAAATTTCCTTGAAATTTATGGTTCTTTATAATTATAAAGGATTTAAAAGTAAATATGTACCCAAAGAAACCATGTTTATGATTATGAGATTAGATATGCATAAATTTTCAATTTATGTTAAGTGTTTTTATATTTCAGGATTATGCATTATGATTCATAGCCTAATGTAGTGTTCTAAATTATTTTGAAATGGTGCCTAATAGAAAAAATGTGAACCTAACCAATTAATGTGATCTAAAGATTAATAATGATAACCTCTTTTATGAGCTTAATCCAATATTATGAAGGGAGGTAGTCTCCCAAATATCCTCATCATATGTGGAAATAATAACTTATTCTAACAAGACATAGAAATAATTATCCAAGTCTTATGGATTAAAAGTTAATCAAGAGAAGAAGTGGATATATGGGAAAATATAGATAAATGGATGAAGGGAAAGAAGTATTTTCTCACAAGTGATAATTGTGAAAGGAAATGCCTTGGTATATGATTAATATGAAAAGGATTTTTCTTCATGTGTGGAGAAAAAGGCCACCATTACCATAATTGAAAGATAAGGAAATAATTTTCCAATATTCAATGCTTCAACTATAAGGATATGGGACACTATTAAAATCATTTTCTCAAGTGTCAAAGGAATATACAACAAAAGAGGATAATGGATCATGGTCAAGATTATACTACCAACATAGATGAAAATGAATGATTAATATGCAAGTTCTTGGATTCAATAATTTTTTTATTTTTTTTATTTTCTCAATAATACTCTAGTCATAATAATCATGACATATATAAGGACTATACTATAATACTTATTCTTTAAGGAATTGGAAGCATGTGGTGAATATGACCAGTAATCAAGAGAAGTGATTTTGTTGTATGTTGATCTTCTTGAAAACAAATAATTAGGGAATTATAACCCTAAATATGTCTTTTATGTTGAGATAATACCAAATATATGATTATGGGATAGTATTGGTGACCGTGAAGGTGGTTAGGGAAATGATGGTTTATGTTATGAGAGAATTATTAGATGTTTGGATTTAAGGACAACATGAGATTTTGTTCATGGAAGCATGAATGTATCATAATGATTTAAATAAGATTAAGGTATTCATATATTTGGTGTGTGATAATAAAATATACATTATTTGGGGAATATTATGTTATGTTGATTTTGGAAATTTAGTGACCGTCCTTCTAAATATTTGGTCGTTGAATGTGGAAAAACATGTTTTAGATGAGTCTTAAGATTAAATACTTATGGAATGGACGAAGTTAAACTTTGGAAATTATTGTTCATTGAAAACATATTCTAACATTATTAGTTTTAGTAATAATTTAAATTTTAAAGTAACGACTTAAGGACCATATTATTTGTTAAATTTTCTTCATACATGAAAAATTTATCCTAACTATTCATTTCTAGGTGTAACGGATGAAGTGAAAATAGATCGAAGCACAACCAAAGGATGACATTACACTACGACATGGAAAATAATCAAGTAATTTTATTTTCTAATGTTCTTATCTTAATATTAAAAGAATGACTCAACTCTATGAAAAATGTTTTGGAACAAAAATGTTATCAGTTTTCTTTTCTTTCTGAGGAATCAATGGTCTATTAACTGATCAAAAATTTATAGCTTTGTGATTTTTAACTTTATAATGAACGTTTTATTTATCACTATCCATTATAAAATTATGGATGTATTAGTATTCTATGTCTATATTTTCAGTTATTACTAATGTTATCCTATTCAAATGCCTATTTTTGTAACAACCATTGTATTTACCTTTCCCTCTTATTAAGAGGATATTTTATTAACCATATTTCCGATGTGGGTTTCCCATAAAGGAATTTTGAAGTATCAAACCTTTATTTTAAAAGTACAATATCAAAATGTGAGGGTGAAATTTATTGAAGGAGGGGAGAATGTAACACCCCATGATTTTATGATATGCTTTTTTTGAAATTCGACTTCTTTGATAGCTTACGAGCTTAAAAAATGATTAAATATAATTATTTAATTATTATAGTAATATATTAGATGTTGGGAATGGAAGGGATTAATGAGATCAAGTAAATTAGGAAAATATAGATTACAAATTTTTATAAAATTAATTCATTGGTTACTAATTAATTAGAAATAAATCTAATTGAACATAAAGGATGTATTTTTATAAAAACTATTTTTATGCCCACAATAACATTTTATAATAAAAAATTAAATTAGACACTATTAGTGAATGATATTAATTATATATATATATATATTATATATTTAATCAAATATTTTTACATTCATCCAAAATATTTTTAGAGACATAATATAAGAATAAATCAAATTTTACTCATTAAAAGTCTATATTTTTTTATATATAGTTTTACCGCCATTTAATGGAGAACTTTTATTAAATATAAATTTTCACACTTTTATAAATTATATTTGACAAAATAAACATTATTTTTGAATGCATAATATGAAAATTCACTTTGATTAAAATTTTGGTATTTTTCTGATATGTTTCATTTTTGATGAATAATATTGTGACCTTTGGAATAATAATGTGACCATTAAGAATAGTAATGTGGCCATTAGAAAAATAAATTCACCTATTAAATTATAAGTAAAATTTAGGGATATTATAGATGAAAATATGGTATATTTATATCATGGAATAAGTAAATAAATGTTTTAAAAATGATAAATTATGTGTTGGTATTTTTGTGAAATATAAATGTTTATTTAAAATTTTATAATTAATATAATTATTTTAAAGAAAATTATTTTAATAGAATAAATTAATAAATTAATATTTTGTTGTCTTAGGATTATATGATAATTTTACATGACCTTAATGATTTTTTCAAAGTGACATAAAAATAGTTATAATATTAAAATCAATATTTTTCGAGTAAATGATGATTTTATTTAAAAAATTATTTAGAAAATTATTTTCATAAAATGGAGTTTAATTTTGAATTCTACACATCAAAAAATGTTTAGGGTGAATTTTTGGGATTTTTCTAAAAGACTTGAATTTTTGTGAGTAGTAAAATACGACAATTTACGATATAAATACATTTTAAGTAAAATACACTATTATATGAGTCATTTAAGATGTAATAAACATAATATTGAACTAAAATTAATTATTATAATATATTTAGTTATAAGGATCAAACTATTTGTAGTCTTTAGCGAAAATAATAAATAAATAATTAAAATATTCAAAAAACACCCCTATCCTCCACTATAAATACTACCTCTCACCACCTCTTATACTCCCATCAATAAAGCATTGAAGCTTGTCCAATTTATACCCAATAACTATCCCAAACCCCTCCCACAAGTTGTGGTGTTTCTGGTCTCAAACAAAAGACCATTTCAAAGTTCCTTAAGGAGGTTCTCAAATAGAAGAATTTAAGAGGTGAAACTCTTAATCCCCCCTATCATTTTATTTTATTTTTATTTTATTTTATTATTCTTACCTCACCTCATTTTTCCAAAAATTCATGATAACTATAGTATCTTATATATAATATAATTTTATTATGTCATTATAAAATCCACCATCAAGTCGCCTCTCCTCTTCTCATTTTTATTCGAAAAATGAAAACATCATCTCTGAGGTGACAATTTACAACCATCATGGGTGATATGTTTTTATTTTTAAATTTTCCATAAATTATGGTAATTAAACCATTTTTATGGTTATCCTAGACATTAATATTTTTAATAAAAATAATGTAGTTTTTTGGAACCAGTATATATACATAATATCAATTCATAACACAAAACTAACACACGATGATAGAAAAAACCCAAAAATAATACAAATGATTATCACTAATGTTTTTATCTAATGATTAATCATCATGCCGTATAACCTAATGAAATATATAAACATTTAATATTCTATAATTTCATTAATAACATAAAATTTTAATTTTGGACATTTGTTCTCATTTTATATGATTTTACATACATATATACTAGTAAATCGATCATGAAAACCAAGGAAATGAATGCCCATGAAGGATAAAATTTTATATTATTATTCATCAAAAAGACCATAAATGAACTTAATAAAATTATAATAAATAAAATACATGTCAAAAATTTTATTATTTAATTAGTCAATGTATTTAATCTGATTATATCTAACATTAAGATCAAGCACAAAACACATTCAGACATAAGGTAAGGGTTTTCTCATCTCACCTTTATTTCTATAAGATATGACTTATTCACCACTATTTCTAGTGTGTGATGTATGTATACTTCTATTTGATGTATAATATCATTAATATATTTATCTACATGGTATTAAATGTATCATTTTATGATTATTACTTTTATGGGGAATATGATTCGATTGATTATAAAGTGGTAAGGGATTCTCCCCAAACCTCCATTTTTCTTTAAGGTTATGCTTTCTCTCTATTTACCCCAAAGTTATTATTATTTATTTTTATATAATTTTTATAAATTATTTTTATATTCTACAAAATCATGTTTTTGGATCATTTCATCTTTCTTGGATGAGGAAATATATTTTTTATAATGTTTTCCTTTTTAATTCCTCCTGATAAGCAAGCCTGATTAAAAGGAATTTCCCAATTTATTTCCCATTTTCAAGTGCACTCCATAATATATTTTAATTCTATATTATTTTTCTAACACCACTAATTTTACTATTAAAAACTATGTTGGTTCATTTCTGGTTTTATATAAAATATTTTTCCTTTTATAGTTTAAATTCTCTTTAATATTTTCCTTTAACCGCACTAAAATGTTTCATCTATAAAGTTTCATAAAAACTATTTTTACATGTTTTCACTTAAGTTAGATATTATTTATTCCTCAAATAGAATTTCATTTTCATCCCATTTTTTTCAATATTCACTTTTACAATATGATTTTATTACAATTACAAATTATTTTCCAAAAGAAATCTTATTTTTAAAGTAAAAGGATATTTCCCTAAAAAATTTATCAATGATTTTGTTAGAGTATTTTCATCTATGATTATGATTCAAATATTTCAAAGCAGTATGAGACACTTTTATTTATTTATATCTTTTTAAAGTGATTATTTGATATATGGGGAATACGTTGGACTTAGTAAGTGATGGGCATGGCCCGCTATAGCCCCTCGATGCATCATTAGGTCTCATGAGAGAAACTGGACCAGGTTTTGGCTGAGGCCTTACCAATTTATGTAGACTTCTTGTCTGAGGCCTTGATGGTATGTTTATGATGTATGAAATTATAAATTATCTCATTATGATATTAGTAACTGATAGCCCATGTGATTATTCTACTAGAAGAATATCTATGGTTAAGTTTCATTATCATGTGATTATTTATATATAATTATTTATTAATATTTTATTCCTACCATATTATGATCAAGATTATGTTTTAATGGAATGTGTTTTTAGTTATTCACCATGAATTATTGTTTAGGTTTATTTATATTCTGCTGTATTGTTTACCATTACTGAGTATCTAATATCACCCCTTTATTATGTTTTATTTTTCCCTAGGATGCGAAGATGTATATTATAAATGACATGTAGGGATAATTTAGAAGTTAATGGATGTTTCCCATGGTGTTGTTATGTTATTTTTCCTTTCAGGTTTTAATGTTAAAATTTTGTTTGTATATAGTTTTACAAATCTACTAAACTACTCGGTCCTTTGGGATTCAAACACCTATTTATAATACCAATGTAATAAAGCACGAAACAAGATTCGGGCTACTGGGGTCAGGGTATTTACATGTGTCATTGGTAGGTTGATTCTTGAACTTTGAGTTCCTCCATCAGGGACTTTAGAATGTCTTAATGAAAGTGCTTCAGTCGCTGCCCATTGATAGTGAAGGTTTGTTTTGTTTAATTATTTTGAACCTGAACAACACCAAATGGATAAAAATTAATAACAATGTATGGGATAAACCATTGGGAAAAAACCTTACCTAGATGAATCGTCAGCCTTGAATTGTAAAGGAGGACCTTTTTCCCAATGTGGAATTGATTATGAAGGATGAGGTGGTCATGGGAAGCCTTGGTTATCTCTTTATAAATACTAAAGTTCTCATATGAGTCTCTTCTCATTTTACCTAGCTCCTAAATCTATTTTTTCCTTTGAGAAACTGCACCATAAAGATTATAATTGCATTGTTTAATGGCCCAGTAGGCCCAGTTCTCTATCTCAACTGGGAGGTGAAAAATATTTCCAAAATATATCAAATATGGTGAAATAAAAATCGGATTTTTGAAGGCAATATGATAAGTCCATAATGAATCATCAAGTCTAAGACTCCCATATTTTCTATTGGGTTGTGCCAATTTTCAATATTTTTTTACTTCTTTATTTGACACCTTAGCTTTACCATTAGTTTGTGGGTGATATGAAGTAGACACTTGATGTCTGACCCCATATCTATGCAAAAAATATTTCATTTTTTGGTTATAGAAATGAGAACCCTGGTCACTGCTGAATATATTATGTAATTTATACCCATAGAAAATTTTGTTTCTCAAAAATTCCACAAATGTATTGGAATAATCATTCCTTACGGATTATGCCTCTACCCATTTTCACTCATAATCAAATTCCATAATAATTTACAAGTTACCAAATAAATTAGGGAATGGTCTTATAAATTAAATTCCCCAAACATTAAAAATTTAATGAAAGAGAAAGGGTTGTTGTGAAATTTCATTAATTTTAGAGACATTCCCCATTATTTCACAGTGAGGGAAAGATTTATAGAAATAATGGGCATCCCAAAATAATTTTGGCCAAAAGAGACTAGAATTGAGGATCTTACGACTAGTCCATTGGGGACCAAAGTGGAACCCACAAGAAAATGTGTGGCAGAACCTAAGGACAGAATGAAACTCACTATTAGGAACACAATACCTAATGAATTTATCACTACACACTACAATAAAATCACATAATACTGGTGGTTTAAACCACCACTATATGGTTCTTCAATGGTTTCATAAAACTGTTACTAAAACTAGTGTCATCATCTAATATGTATTAGTTTCCTACATTTAGTGATGGTTTCTGGTAAGTGTCATAGATATCATATGTAACGGTGATTTTATTGGTTTTATTGCTGGTTTTCAGTGGGAAAATATGGTAAGGATTTAGCAGCGGTTATAACCATGGCTAAATATTTTCATTTTTTTCATGTAAACCACCACTAAAACCACTAAAACCACTTCTAAATGAATTTTTTTCATTTTATAGTGGTAGTTTTAACTACCACTGATGAAAAACTATCAACATACAGCAGTGGTTTAAACCACTGCTAAAAATGAACCATATTTAGCGGCATTTTAAACCATCAATATATGTTGATTTACTAATAAATACTGATTATAGATTCTACAGACCTAGTACCCTAAAAAAACATATGATGAGACCCAATATAAGGGAATGGAGTAACAACAATTAATTTGAGCCCCCTAAAAATTTTGAACATATTATAGATCCCATGAGTCCATATTCAATTAATGGAATAAAACCCTAGAAATTGAACCCCTGGATAATATAAGTGGAAGAGACCCAATACCACTACTTCCACATAAGTACCCAAGGCTATAAATTGATTTATTTGTGAAATAATTTTAAAATGACTTATTAAATTTAAAAACACACCATTATTAATCAAAATACTAATTTTAAAACCCATTTAAAAATCCATTTAAAAATTATTTGAAAACACATTTATATTATCAAAAGAAGGGGATAAACATATTTTCAAAGAAACTCATTTACACAAAAAACATGTCATAATGTCTCTTCCAAAACTAAGATAAATGAATATAATTAGAAGTAAACAATAATGGAATGATTAAACTTATATAAATTATGGAAACCAACCAACCCAATGATCAAATCACTGAAGGGAGAATCCTAGAAGGTAAGGAATCATGAAAAAATTTAATAGAGTATCCCTTGAGTTTAAGGGAGAATAAAAATTCCAAATGAGATAGGATTCAACAATTCAATGAATAAAAATATTCCATGTTAGAATGAATTTCATCAATAATCATTGATTCACAACATGAACTCCTAGTGTCATATCTACACTAAGAAATGTATCGGTGCAACATAAATCCAAATCACCAATGGGAAATTCCAAAGGATGGAATTGAAGATCTTCATATTATTTCTACCAACACTGATTTATGACCAAGAGTTGAAATATATCTTGGATCCTTGCTATCATCTCCTAAATTAGACTTGGTCCCAAAAAAGTGGCCTCAAACACCTATTCAAAACAAATAGGTGACATACATAGGAAATCACATAAAGCATCAAAGGGTGTTATTCTAATTATTTACTTGTAGATGTTATTATATGTGAACTACACTAGTCCTAAATGAATGTTATATGATCCAATGAAATCCTAAATACAGGAACTAAGAATATACTACAGAATCTGAATAGAATTATACATATGACCATCCTTCTGTACATGATAATCATTACTCAATATAACTTGATCCCCCATTATCTCTTTAATACTCTTCTGGAATATGGAAGTCAACCTAGGATCCCTCTCCAACACAATAGTAGAGGGGAACCCATACAACCTCAAAATCATCTTCACTTATAGATTAACCAGATCATCAACCATTGAGGTGTCCTTAATAGGTATAAAATGAGATGATTTCTTCAACCAATCCATCAATAACCTGAATGAATTAATTCCTCATGTTGTCATTTATAATAGAACAATGAATTCCATAGACACATTATCCCATTTCCAAACTAACACTAGATGTGGTTGGAGTATACAAGAAGAATTAAAGTGATATTCATTTATATTATATCATGAGTAACAAAGATACACATACTCAACAATGTTGTATTTTATACTCGACCACATGAAACACCATCTAATTCCATAATTCATATTTATATAACTAGGGTGAACCACACATGAAGAACTATGAAAATCATCCAACACTAAAATAATGAAAGGGTTTTGGGGCTAGTGAATATGTAGTAGAAGATATAGGTATAGAGGAAACACAAATGTGATAATTCTAGGAAGATATGATATTATTTGGGTGAGGAATAATGATAAGGATATACATCATGAATGATTGTGTAAAGTGATTGATGTTAAACAGTGAGTTGATGCATCTTAAGGGGATGATTGAATATAAATGATGAAAGGGGTTTGGGGTCTAAATGCTATAATGAACAATAATGTGAATGGAAACATGCACATGTATAGGCTTGAAGTAAAAAAAATCATGCATGAGAATTTAAAAATGGGGAGAAAATTTATAACCATAATTATTGAACTTTACCTTGTGGGATTCCAATAAGAAAGAAATGCCACTTAGGTATTACTATACTGGATTTGGGAAAGGATGTTTTCTGATGTTGAAATAAAATATAATATGGTTTTCACTAAATAGCATGAAGACCATTCCAAGATAGTTATTTTAATCATATTCAATCCTATATTTCTATGAATGGATTACTATCACTACAGCCCTGAAAGGTTTTCAGCCTCTTCAAAATGGGAAATCATGAAAATGTTAGGTCATGAGAATCTTAGGTGAATACTTTGTTCCACACTTGATACATAAACAAACTATCTCTTTCCATATTTGTCTAAAACATCAAAAACACCACTAATCACTATATGATGATGAAAACTGCCCATCACCCTCTCCATCTTTATCTCTACTTACTTCTACCAGCACCTGTAAGATAATTATTTTGAAAATTAAATAATGTTTTATATTTATATTTAAACTTAAAGCCAATAATTTTTTGAGAACTAAATGATTTCGAAATTGTGTTATTTACCTTCTCACCAATAGTCATCAATGAAATATCACTAGGGATAGATCTGGTCATCTTCTGATATAAATCAATCAATTATTTCTGTAAAGTGGATATCTGAGTCCCCTGTTCCTAAACTATTTTTTGTAGAGAAACAATCTATATCTAATAATATTGGGGTATAGAGTGACTAAAACCATGAGTAGATGTAGTTGTAATCCTCAGTGGACTGCTAAAGTCCTTAGATGATAATGGTCCCAAAACCATCTCGTGAACTCGACCAGGATGCTCCTTTCCAAGGACTTTACCAATTGGGTCATCCTGGGAGACTAAGAATGACTGCATGAGATTGGCATCCCATAGTTCATTAATTTTTACATATTAATATAATACCAGTCATATTAGAAGCAATATATATTAACATAGTGACAAATGATAATAATTTATTATAATGAAAAATGAATTCATTTCCTAACTTCTTTGGAAGACTCATTAACAAAACTCCCATTAGATTTTTTATGAACATCCAGCCACACTTTTATTCAAGATTCTTGGTTCCCTAAACTCTGTGATTGCATTAAAAATCTTAAATAAAAAATTTAATTTATTAAATAAATAATATTGTCTAATAAATATTTAAACTAATGTAAATATAACCAGAGTCAACTGGATTCTAGAAAAAATCTTTGACCCCGTAGTGTGTGGTATGATTTGCTTAGCCCGACTCGATGAATTCTTCCTTGAAAGATCTTGAAATAAATAAAATGTAATTTAATAGTAATGTATACATTTTCATACCCTTTTCATATACATATATAAATGTAAAATGGTATTAATATAATAATATATATTTAAATACCATGTGCTTCTCATTATGATGCCTATCAATAAAAACTTTCCATTCCTCTATAGGTACCACATTGGGTACCTTATCATATATTTTTTGGGTGCTCAACAAAGTATTATTGACTTCGTTCTATAATATCCATTTATAATCTTTCCATTTCTTGGCCAAAATTTCCATGTTCCACTTTCATGCTAGCAGATTAACAATAATAAAGTGGAAAAACATATGTACGCAGAGATTCATTTTGAAAATATTATCATTTAATAACATAATGAAATTAAATTACACTATAATGTATTAAAATTACCTTTATTTTTGAATCAAAAACTTCATTTTTCCAAGATGAAGTCTTATACCTCCAATCATCAAACGTAATGGGAAGGGTTATTGGCTCCACCATGAGTTTTCCTAGAATTCGGATGAATAATCCTACATCGTCATCCATAGGGACCCCATAGGAATCAAATAAGACAACTACCTTTAGTATAGTATGATTCCATAAATATGAAATTTTCATATTTTTCTCCGTAGAAGTATAATAAAAGTGAAATAAATTTATTCATATAAAAATTTGTACCTATAATAGTTACCCTCCAATATCTCCATGATGAACTAGGAGTGGTGCACTGCTCCCTCACTGTTGACACTGCTGAATGGGAAGGCATCGACTGAGCTACTAATGGGACACTGACAGAGGGTGTGAGAGATGGTGTAGTGGGGAAAGCGGATGGTGTCTCAGAAGCTATAATGAGAGAGATAGATGGATCATCATTTGTCAGTTTGGTTGATGGAACGTCTACCGATAGTCGAATGGAAGCAATATAATGCCTCCTCCTTAGCATTACTATCATTTAATCAAATAAAATTAAGTTCAAAACATTTATTTCAAAAAATTCATGCATAAAAAATAGAAATGATAATAGATGAACAATAATAACAAACAAAATATACATAACAATGATAATAAATGACTGCACAAATGAAATAAGTGATTCATAAATGAATGGATATTTGCATATACAATCATTTTATCCTTGAATCATGTTGATTTCCTACTCTATCTTTACTTCATATACTTTATCCACCATATCAAGACTAATATTTTCAATACCATGATGGAAAAATAAGTCCACTTATTTTTGTTGATGGGATTCAATGTTAGAGGTCCAATCTTCCACTTCATCACCCATATCATACAAGTATCTTTATTTTACATGAGAAACTACACCCCAACCTTCATCCAAAACATATTTCACATAATATAACATTTTCACTTGTGATGATAAGATATACGAATCTTGTAGTTCACGGTCACCAACATCCATCAAGCAATATAAGTTCACAGAAGTAAATTACAAGGAATCTCTTTTAACACCCCTGATAATATCCACCTAATTTTATTTGAATAAAACAACTAAAAAATGTCTATGGTAGTTTAATTAAATAATATCAATCAATTTTACATAGTATCCCACTTCATAAAATGTAAATATTCTACTATTCTATGTTTTTAAACCCTCTTCCCGATCGGCTGTACGAAATCTAAATCCATTCACAATGTAAGCGTTGAACTTTCTAGCTTGTTTTAGTGGACCTAAAGCAAGAAACTTTAAATATTCTGAGAATTCTACTCAAGTACCAGTATTCATGATATAAAAAAGTAATATACATTATTATATTTACAAAATATATGTATCAACATAATATCCATATTGATTGCAATATTTATGAACTTACACTCCGTGCAAACCATTCTACAATCTCTTTATTAAAATATTTTATTATATATTTCTAATTTTGTGTTCAAAATATATTTTATATCTTTCTCTGTATCCTAAACTCTTCAATAAATAGATATGAAATCTCACTATTCATCATCATATATCTATATGCCTGTAATAATTTCATTTCTATTAGTGTAACATTTGAGCTCCTCCCAACTGATCAGCCAATATCATGAAAGATTTTTGATTTCCCATGTATTTTAGATTGATTAAATGTGTCATAAACATGTATAAATTGATTTAATGTTGTCTTAATATCATCCAAGTATCTAAAACAATAGTTAATATTCTCCTCTTCCAAATATCCTTCAGAAATAGAGCCTTCAGGTTGAGCTTTATTGTTTACGTATGATTTCAAATTCCCAAGATATCTATGAAATAAAAAAAATTATGAATTTAATGAATTTCTAAGAATGTTTTATTTAAATGAAAAAATATCAATAAATTACCTCTCAATTCGATATATCCATCAATAATGTATGGGGCCTCCTAATTTAGCTTCCATAACCAAATGCATAGTTAAATGCATCATGATAGTAAACAACAATGGAGGAAAGATCATCTAATTTTCACAAAGTGTCAAAAAAATTTCTCCTAATGGTTTTCAATCTCAAATAGATGTAGAGTTTTCTCACATAGTTATCTGAAAAATGTGCAAAATTGGAGTACAACAACAGTAAAACTTTTAGGTAATAATTTATTCAATGCTAATGGTCATAACTGTTGTAACAAAATATGTGAATTTTGGCTTTTTAATACATGTAACCTAAGATTCTTTAATTCAACACACCTTAAAATTTTACTTTAATACCCATCATATAGCTTTACATATTTTAAAATTCAAAGGAATGTATCTTTATCCCTATTTTTCATTTCAAAAATTACTAGAGAATACTTTCCATTCTCATATGCCTGGAGATCATGCTTCATGTTCCTTTCTTGTAAGTCTTTCCGAGAATTGAGATGAGCCTTCAACTTTCCATGATCATTAAGTAATGTTAAGATAAAATTTTCATAAAAATTCTTCTCAATGTGAATAACATAAATATTATTCCACAACAAATTAAATTCCCAATATGGAAGTTTTAAGAATATACTTTTATTCTTCCATTATTATATTCCGATTTCACTTGATGATGTACTTCGAACTCGTTTCCCACTATCATTCAAATACTGAACCTTACCAAATTTTGTTTCAATATTTCCAAGTTGTGAAAATATTTCATAATTTGTTAAAAACTGTGTAGGTTGTCTATGATAAATGAAACCATTGAATTTTGACTTTTTCATTCGAAATATATGAGATGTATCTAGAAATATTCAATGACATAAGAAGCACAATTTTCTACTATGAGGTAGCCGTTCAGGATCAAAATTAAAGTTACAAAGAGGACAATATAAACCCATGAAATTTCTCCAACAAGATAAATTCCCAAGTCCAGGGAAGTCACTAATGTTCACATTAGAGAAGCTGGCATTTTGAACATTGGTATAGAAGATGCATTTTATGTCTCTACACCATTGCTCCATAACCCTTGTAATTATTAAATTAAAGGCTACAAGTATACATCGATATCATTTCTAGGCATTTTTTTCTATGAATAATCATCAAAATGATAAAATATGTTTGTTTCATACATATCCATGGTAGTAGATTTTAAGGGATCAAAACAACCGTCCAAATGCTATAACTAGTACTCAAAGTCCCAAATGGGTTGAATCTATCGAAAACCAATCCCAATCAAACATTCCTAAGATTAGATGAGAAATATGGATGTAATTAATCAAATTTATTCCATGATTGAAAATCTATTGGATGTTGCATTAAACCATCATTTTTATTATCTACAGAATGCCACTTTATGTGTTCGACAGTTTTTGATGACATGAATAATCTTTGCAATCGAGGATTTAAATGAAAGTAATGAAAACCCTTTTTAGGTGTGTTCCTATTCTTCTCCTTTTTGGTTGTATGTTGATTTATAATTCCAACATCACCCATTGACTTCTATCTAGAAGAACATTTTTTTCAATCTTGTCTGCTTGAATCCTCTCCCCAATAAATCATACAATCATTGGGAAACACATGTATTTTTTATAATTTAGACCAGGCTTGTTAACAAATTTTTTCATATCATAAAATGACTCAGTGATCTTTGCTTTAGGAAATTAATCACAAAACAGTTCAAATATCATGGACATCACCTTATTTTTAATTCCACATAGGCATTTGATGTGGAAAAACTTCAGTAGAAAAGAATGTTTTGAATATTTCAAACATCTACTATACAACTCTTGATTTTCATCATTAACTAAACCATGAAACACATATGTCTAATCAGTGAATTTTAATAAGGCCCCAACCTTAAACCTTACTTAATCTTGATTTAATACAAGATTACACATTGAGGATCTTTTCAGGTTTAGAGTTTTAGAGAATTAGATCATAAAACTTTCATTACATTCCACATTTAAACAAAGTGGTTACATAAAATATAGGATTCATTCTTCCCATCAACAGAAACATATTTAAAATAAAACTTGGATTCTTTCTTGACACATCCTTGACACTATCATCACATCATGTACCTTTCCCTTGACCTGTGAAAAACATTTCAAAAACCTGGGATGAGCATAAAAAGATCAGTAAGGGATATAAAAATATGGAACAGAAACATGAGTTCATATATACATAAGAATGAAATCATACTTTACCCATAAAACATAGGCACTTTAACATACCTCATCAAATCATGAATAAATCATAGAAATCATAAGTCATAAAAGGTAACTTGAGGCATTCATAACATTCTTATGTAGGGAGTAACCCTCTTGGTTACATTTTGGAATACCCATCACAATATATTCCCTAAATCTCTTCGGAGAAACCTTAACGTTTCACTCCTTCGCATTACCCAATTCATTAGAGAGCTATATCGGGCTCACCCGTCCTTAGTCTATCACGGAACCACCCGTCTTCATAATAATGCCCAAGAACCTCAACATAATCGTATCACATAAAACATGCATAAAGGAAACATAATATTTCCACCTTTCAATCACAAGATATCAATACAACACATTGATATAAAAACATTATGAAAACAATTTTCAATACCAAAATAAAAGAAAAGTAAAACATGGTATTTATTTTTATTTTTTTAAAAAAAGGTATGGCTTATAGAGGAAGTCGAAACTCAAATAATGGTCACGGCGACGGAGAAGTCGTTGTTGCCGCATACGTACGACAAAAAAATTCCCTTTTGTCGTTTAGTAAACGCTTCGTATAAAAAAGATTCCTTTTGAATAAACGTAAAAGTCAAAGGGTTTTATACACCGTATAAAATAAGGTTGTGTATAAAACAAAATATGCCTCAATGAAAGGAGATTGAGACGAAGTCCCATACAAAGACGGTATCCTTGGTTTAAGGATAAATCAATTACATAATTATGTGTGACAAACGAATACACCAAATATAAGTGGATATTAAGTGTAAAATAATCAAAGGTCATTCACAAATATTCAAAGGATGACATATTCAATAACTACATGTTGAACCCAAAGAAATCGAAATTGGGTTAAGAAGTTCCCTTGACAGCCTAATGGCGTCACATAAAAAAAGGGTAACTCATCACTCAGAAATAAAGTTTAAATCAATAAGGATATATGAGAACATATCCCAACATAACAATATGTGAATTAAAAGACCCAACAAAAGAAGTCTTTTAAAAAGAGGAGGGTGAAAGGTTCCCTTACCGACATGGGTATCTTTCGAAACATACACCCTGTGAAAGAAGGACAATACAACATTGATGTAAATACTCATAAATGAAATAATATTACACAATGATTAAAATAATGGTCAGTACATACACCACTCAAAGGAAATTGTGGCAAATGTAGCATAAATCTCACAGGAATAAAAGTGAGATGAAAAATCCCTTACAAAAACTCGGCAGCCTAACGGCGCCATTTAAAACTTCCAAAAATGGATTGATGAGATAAAATAGGGTATCTCATCACATTAAAATAAAATGTACAGAAAGAGCAATATAAAATAACATCCCCCATCATAAAAAAATAGGATCTTAAAAGAAGTGACATAAAGGAGAGTACTTAAAGGGAAAGAGAGAGGTTAGATCTCTTACGAAAATTCGGCTGCCTAACGGCGCCACTCAAAACTTCCAAAATGGATTGATGAGAGAGAATAGGGTCTCCCATCATATGAACATAAAAATTACAGTAAGATTAATATAAAATAACATCCCAATCACAAGAAATATGAGCTTATAAGGAATGACATAAAAGAGTGTACTTAAAAAGAAAGAGAGGAGTAGGATCCCTTACCTCAAGTCCAACTTGTCTTGTTCGTTTCTTTATATTCCTGAATAATAAACTTTGGTCAATTAATAATTGCCTAATTACCTCCTTTATATATTATTATTCAGTTCAAATCACATATTATAATGTTATAATAATTGTTTAATAATGTTAGTTTATATCAGACTTTTTTGCCGATGTTTGGTACATGAGTCAAGAATGAACTTGTTTGAAAAAAGATTGCCCATGTAGTTATAAGTAAATAATTTACAGAATAGTATTAATGATTAAAATATCATATATATCCAGTAAATATTCATTTTGAACTATTCCATATCATTTGGAGATAAAAAAACTAAAAGCACCGTTCATGGAGACGGTAGGCCGTACGTACGCATGAACGCTACTTTCATTTTTTTGTCATATTAATGGAATTAAAACAAAATGAGAGATATATATATATGTTATAATTACAGAATTATATCCATAATTTAGATGTAATATATTACATATATATCCATTATATATATGTACTTATAATATTACATAACATTTTGAGATAAGAAATGAAATGTACCGTTCAGGAGACGGTAAGCCGTACGTACGCATGAACGCTACTTCAATTTCTATTTCATATTTAATGGAATTAAAACATAATGATACATAATAGTATTTTAATTCCAGTATGGTATCATATATAATATCATTAAATATATCCTTTATACGTACCACATATGGTATTAACGAATCAAATCACTTTGAGGGGGCGGTAGTCCGCACTTCCTTAAATGAAGATATCGCGTTTACCCATAATGGAAACCATAAAGGTACGCCATAAATGAAAAATACAGAAGATTAAGTAAAACATAAACATATTATATATAATATATAAATATAGTTTCATCTTAATGGCCACCTTTTAAGGTGTTAGAAGAATGTTGAACAATCATCGTTTCGGGAGGCAGAAATTCGCCATCCACGGAAACAGTATGTTCTTTAACCATTAGATGTAGGTGTGTGTAAGTGTAGCTCTAATCCTTCTTATAAAAACATAATAGTATATTTAATATACTGGATTTGTTACAAAATAAATCAATAAAAAGAGTTTAGGGGGTTTGAGAAGCAAAATAAAACAAAAGGACACAAGTGAAGACATTACCTTAAAATCGGGTAACTCCCTTTGGTTTGAGCTCAAAGGCTTCCTTGGGAAGACTTATGCCCAAAGGGAGGCTTAAAGGAGTAATAGAGGGAAGTGGAGAGACAAAATGGGCAGGGTTTGGCCGAGCCAAAGGCTTTGGGAGTGTGGGTAAGGAGGTAGAGGTGGTGGGCTTTTATAAGAGGAGAGGAGGGGCACTCTTGTAAAGTTACAAAATGTTACTTTATTTTAAAAAGAGTTTCGAATTTTAATGGTCCCAAATTAATGTATTTCGAGGCTAAGATGATAAGGGTTAGAAATCCACTCATACAATAGGTTTTGGACATGTTTAGGTCTTAGATATTACATTATCTTTCCATTTTATTTAAATCGTTAAATAATAAGGTCATCGCTGCATCATCATGATGTCATAAATAATTTAATTTATTTAACGTATAAAAATTATAAAAAAAATACTATGATGTATGAAATCTTTTTATCTTTCAAATTAATATTTATATTCAAAAATATGATTTGTATAACCCCATGTAAAAATTGTTTTAGTAAAACATTTCATGTTTGTCTCATTTTTACTTTAGCTTTAAATAAAAAGATATTAATGTCATTTTCCAACCAAAGTGGCTTCATGGGGTCCCCAAGTTGACCCATGGGTTTTCTGGTTCGTCTATGACACATCCAATAAGGTTAGGACATGTGTCAAGTTCATTTAATATTATTAAAACATTATTTTTACCTTAAACTACACTAATTACCTCTAATCGCGATTAAGAACTTAAAAGTTACTATTCACCAAAAAATTATTTTAATCTCATTGAACCACATTTTACTTCTTAATGAAAACCATGTATGTCGGATTTTTGAAATTCAAAACACAAAGATGGAAAAATTTTCATTTAAACAGAAAATCAGTTTTTATAAGTACCACTTAGTGGTTTCACTATTCATCAAAAATTGAAGTTTTTCAGAAAATTACCAAAAATTCACCCTAAGCTATATTTGATATTCCGAATTCAAAAATGAAGTCTATTTTACAAAATTCAAAACATATAGGTTGAATTAATTAATCTAATAATTAATTCCCACTGTCAGAGCAAATAGCGTGTTTTTATGAAACAATAAGTATCAAAAGATTGACACTAGTTTAAGTCTGATTTCAAAGTGAAATTAATTTCAACGACCACTATTGGATTTAATGGTAAAAATATATTATAATTTAACTTTAAAAACAATTCAAAAGATAATCTAATCATATAAATAAATTAGATTAAAAAGAGGTTTTGAATTAAAATACAACATTTTACACTATTCATTAAAAAATGAACTTTATCGGAAAGATACCAAAAATTTACACAAAGTAAATTTTGATGTCCCAATTCTAAAGAAGAGTTTTATTTGGTCCAATAGAATTTATAAGTGTGAACAAAACTATATTTAATGACGGTTCTCCATCAAAAGGCGATAAGTGAACCTTTAGTGAAAACTAGGGCATATACGCCTAAAATTGAATTCTTTCCGTATTTTAAGCCTTTATCTTTTATTGGATAAATTTAAAAACATTTAAAAACATATATAATCATATTTTAGTTATTTCTATCCATTCCCTCTAATACAACGGCCAAATGTTAACTACCATTTAAAATAATATTATTTTATTATTAGAGTGCAATGTAAGATTCCCAAGAAACTCGTTGTTGCATGTTGGGTACGCCATCGAGCATAGAATCTCCTTTAAAGTCATATGAATATTTTATTCACAAATATGGATAAATATGAAAATGTCATATTCTTTATTTACCTGGGGTGTTACAATTTTTCTCTTATATTAGTCTCCATATAATCAAGGGGAGGATCTGATGATAAATTACAATCTTGATCTGGTTGTCCTACAATATTAAAAACATCACATGTCACGTTACTATTTATAGCACCATCAAATGGTTGTTATGATATGTTTTGATATTGATTTTGGTTTCTTGCAATGCTGAATGAATCATTTTTATGGGTTTTCATTTCATTTCCCATTATCGACGAAGTTGGGAGATCATTCTATGGATTGACATCAGTGCTCAACCTTTGTATAACATTCAATTCTCCATGCCGAATCCAATGGAAATATTGAGTAGGGAATTGCTTCAACATCAAGTGTTCATAAAATTCATCCCTCTTCAACCATCTTTTAAATTTACATTTAGGACATGGAAATCTTATTCTCCCATCAAAAGATCGATTGTAAATTTTAAAATCTAATAACTCTTCCAAACCCATAGCATACTAAGGTGTGTTTCTCAGTAATGTGATCTAGATTTTTTCCATAAATATCACAATGTGCCTACACGTTTAAAAAAAAATGAAACACATAACTGTTACTAAATAGGAAAAGATATTCATATATACTAGTTGAGAAAAATAGGAATATGTTAAATAAGGTTTTCCTATATAAATACATATGGTAAATAATTAATCTTCTAGGTAAATACTATTTAATTCAAATACTAAATATTATTATATTTACCCCACATAAAGGGTATATTTCTAATACAATAAAATCCACATTCAATATATTAATGAGATATAGGTGTGCAACATTAAATTAAAGGATTAAAGAATTGGGTATTCATAAATTATATTCATTTAAAAAAATATTTTTAATCACTTAAAATGATTAGGAAATATAATTGAAGTGGTGTATTATTCTTATGATATAATTGAACATCTCATAATCTTTCCTGAGAAATAAGGTTAATGGTTTCAAAAGAAAATATACCCTTTGGAACAAAGTAATCATAAATGAATTGTTACAAAAAAACATCCTTGATGATAAATCTTGGAATGGTGTTACATAAGAAGGGATCAAGAATCAATTTTCACGACTCTGTGAGTTCAATCACAAAAATTATAAAAAATTGTATTTATGAAGGAACCAATCATGTAACATAAATTCTTTGAGGTTAAATAATTTTGAATATAAAATTTAAACATAGTTGAAAACATAAAAGAACATTTTGATTTTTTTTAACATTAACTTAAAATACATACATACATCTAACATTCAAGAGGAACTTTTGAAAATGTGAAGTGAAATATCATACATATCACAATTTTTGGTCTGACATTTGAATCCTCTACCACATGATTGATCAAATATAAATTCCCATAATTGGCTATAATCTAAGACTTATTAGCCAGATGAGAATCCCGTATCATCTAAGGATTATGATCCTTTCCATTGAATACATCCAAATGTAACTGAGAGTGTTTAGTGTGAAATGACCCAACCTTTTTGTCTTTTAGGAGGTATCCTAAAAACATGATACATATAACCTAAGCACCAACATTGGTGAAAGTCGTAGAAGATTCTCTATACTATTGTTTGGTATGACCTACCCTCTCATATTAGAAACACAACAATGTCCTACAACCTAAAGGTGTCATGGGAAAATAATCAAAAGGTAATTACACACTCCAGATACTACCTCATTGGAATTCCTCATGCTTCCTCTTTTTACATAAAGAAGAACTCTAAATTCCACCTATAATAGTAGAGGCACCATCCAAACATGTTAATCCTACAAAAATTTTATTATACATGATCACCTTGTCAACCAATTTAGCGTAGTTCATTGTACATAAAATAATAACCCTCAATATCACTTTTGGTATCAACCTCATCACAAAGCATTGATATTTCAAATAATCATTCATGATGGGATTTGGGGGAATGGAAACTAACTCAAAAAACCAAGATATATACTCCATCACTGAATAAAATCCCTACTTATACTTCTAGGAGGTATTATATATAAACATGAAACATAAAATTCTATAAATACACAATTCAATATGGATAACACATAAAATTCTACCCAGTTACTAATAATAGTTGTAAATCACATCAAACCATATGAAAATACACAAGAATAAAACTCAAATCAATATGTAATTTCTAAACACCCATGGTAAATCAAATTTTTATACAATAAAGATCTAGAAAGAAACTCCATTTCACTTACCACTTGACCTTTGAGGGGCGGTGAGGTGCTAGGTCAGAACTGGAAGAGAGGTGAGGCAAGCATCTAGGTCATGACCGATAGTGAGGGGTGGTAAGGGTAGGGGGTGGGGGCGAGGGTCGAGACCAGTGGCGAGGGGCGGTGAGGGTTGGGATCAGTGGAAAGGGGTAGTGAGGGTTGGGATCAGTAGCGATGCTTTGGGGGTTGGTTAGGGATTTGGGGGGTTGGGGGGGGGTCAGGGGAGAAGTGCTAGGTTTGTCAAAAAAGTAAAAGGTTTAGAGGTAGTTTTTAATAAACCACCGATAAATTATTTTAAAAAAAATTAATAGT
Source organism: Viscum album (assembly GCA_963277665.1). Lineage (NCBI taxonomy): Eukaryota > Viridiplantae > Streptophyta > Magnoliopsida > Santalales > Viscaceae > Viscum > Viscum album. Next base: position 264,884,055 of record OY728155.1, on the reverse strand, counting down.
GGTTTATTAAACCGCTACAATAAAATGCCACTAAAGTATAATTTTGGTGTAGTGAAATGTATACCAAAGGTAAGGGTAATACCAAATGTACCAACACAACTCGTTTTTTAGACGATCGTCTTAGTTTTTGTTGAAATTATAAGTAATTAAAGATTCTATCAAATAATTTTCAATTTCATCATACCAAGGAATAACATTTTGCACGCAGTGCAATTTATCATCAAGAAGAATGTCATTTAGGGGGATACTAGGGGATGAGTCAATGTTTGAGGATGGGATGATCCTGTTGATATGGTTATCTACCACATTCTCTTCCCCATTTTATCCCTAATTTCTAGATCAAAATTCTGAAGTAGGAGCGTCCAGCGAATGTGACATGGTTTGGATTTTGGTTTCTTAAGGAGATACTAGAGGGATGTATGGTCTGAGAACACAATGAATTTGGATCCCAAAAAATATGAAATGAATTTATCAAAGGAAAAAACAATATAAATAAATTAATTTTCATTTTTCATATAGTTTTCTTGGGTGGGGTTCAGTGTTCTTGAGGTATAATCTATGACACATGGAGCTTGATCAAACCATTGTGATAAGACTACCCCAACTACATAGTTATAGGTGCCACACATCAGATAAAATGGTTAAACACACTGAGGTGGTTGGAATATATGGGGTGATGTGAGAATCCATTTTAGTTTGTTAAAAGAATCCTCATAATTTTTATTAAACCCAAATTCTTTTTCTTTTTGGAGTAATCAGGAGAGGGGAAGCGAAATCTTACTAAATTCATGAATGAAACGTTAATAAAATCTATCATTGACTAAGAAATATCACACATACCATACATTTTTAGAGAATTATAGGGAAGAAATGAAATCCAATTTTGATTTATCTACTTGGATACCATCCCCAAAAATGACAAGTCCAAGTACTATACCTTATCGCACCATGAAATGGAATTTCTAATAATTTAATATGAGATAATTTTCAATACAATGTAATATGATAGAACAAAGAATACTCAAACATTAATCAAGAGAGGATCCATAAATAATGAAATCATCCATAAATATTTCCATTCAATTATCTAGGTAATCTGAAAAATACTGACCATCTATCACTGGAAATTACATAGAGAATTGTACATACCAAATGGAATCCTTCAATATGAAAATGTGACAAAGGGGAAAGGGAAGGTAGTATTTTCTAGATCCTTGGAGGCGATATGGATATGAAATTATCTAGAATACCCATCAAAGAAACAATATTTGGATTTCCCCACTAGCCTCTCCAGTATCTGGTAAATGAAAAGAAATGGGAAATGGCCCTTCCTAGTGTGTTGGTTTAATTTGTGATAGTTTATATAGACACACCAACTATTTTTCACACAAGTTGAAACCAATTAATTATTTATATTTTTAATAATTTTAAGACCAGTGTTTTAGGAACTATTGGAACTGGATTGACCTATTAGATGTTGGATATGGGGTAAATGATACCATCATCTAATAACTTTATTACCTCTATTTTAACAACATATAGGAGGTTTGGGTTCTGTCAAAGTTGTAACTGCCTCACTGGTTTAGCCTCATAATTTAACAATATATGATGTGTGAAAAATAGTGGGATAATACTAGGAATGTCAGCAAGTTTCCATCCCAATGATTTTTCATGCTCCATCAAAAGTTTAAGTAGATGAAAGTCATGATATGGAGGGAGTGAACTAGAAATTATGATATACATCTCGATTCAATTCTCAAGATATGAATATTTAAATTTTTGAGGCAGTGGTGTATATTCCAAGTCTAGGGGATTTTGGATTTATGTTAGTAAATTTGAAAGTGATAGGTCACTGATATCATATAACTACTTAATAGTAAAATCCCCAGATGAGGATAATCTTTTAAAAGCTGAGTAGTATCATCAACAATTATGGGATCCTCATTGATCAAGAAAACATCAATTAAATAACATGATTGAAATTTATATAAACCGATACAATAGTCAATGCATGATTAATTACCTAGCATGTCAATTAGTGATTAAAATTCAGAAAGGATATTAGAGGAAATAAAAGAAGTTTCTTTGGGGGAAGGGATTACATCAATAGAATTAATTGAAAGTGAGGAATTTTCTTATGAGGGGTGATTCCTAGAATCAAGGATGTTGAAGTGGACAATGTCACCACAAAATATCCATATATAATTTAACATTATGGATATTAATTTTGGTTTTGGAAATTTTCATGAAAATCCACCCCAATATAATTGGGTCATGTTCATTCATCCTACCATCTTTCATTTTAAACACATAAAAATCAGCATGAAAATTAAAATTTTCACCCTCAAAAGAACATCATCTAACACACTAACTGGGTGTGAGGTACTCCATTTTTTTAGTTAAACAACAATTCACGTGGGCTTAAATTTCACAACCTTCAATGAAGAGAAAATGGAGTGAGTCACCATGTTTTGAGAAGCACCCAAATCAAGAATAGTATTGGAAAAGAAATACTCCCCTATAGTGCACAGAATTTTGAATATTGAAAGATAATTTCATTTTGTTATAAGTGATATATCTATCAAATATGAGACATTACTCCCCAATATCACCTTTTCATCACTTAAAAGTAACCTTCATTTTTTACACATCTTCTTCTGAAACTTGGTGTATCTTGGAATTTTATTCATGGCATTAATCAAGTGAATGATAACCTTTACTTTTCTAAATGGTTCCAAGATTTATTTATCATCTTCAGTTTTGTTTTTTTTCTTTAGTTGGGTGGCCCTTTGGGTAAATGTAAGAGGAATAGATTGGATTGGTGTTTCATCAAATGAAAGTCACTTTCCTTTTGAATGGATTCTATCAATATAAGGGTTTTTTTTATTTGGACCATTTTTAGTGGTAGGGATAGTGGTTTCCTTATGAGGGGATTACTCTAATGGAGGTTTCATTTGGATTTTAAGTTGTTTTCCACTCCAAAGGGTGATGGAATTAATATTTAACTTTCCTTAGGGTTGACTAGTGGTTGATAAGGTAGTTTACCGATCCCATGACTTGGGATTTCCCCTAATGAATCAGTTTGTTGGAATAATTGGGTTTTTATGTCTTGTATGGTAGCTTGGGTGGTTTGTTGAATTTGGAGGTTATTTGAAGCAATTGTTTCATCATGTCTTCGAGGCTAGAATCAATTTTTGGAGGGGGTTATTGGAAAGGCCTTTGTGGTGGTTGAATATTTCTAGGTGGTGGTGGTGGATGAATAATCTACCCTAGTCGGTTCCATGGTTTTTGAGGTTGGATTGAATAACCCTTGCCTATATACTTATCTTTATTTCCACCAAGGGTTGGATAGATAGTTTGGTTCTCTCCTAATTGGTTGGTTATAGAAGTGGACTAGAAATATTGCCTCACAACTCTCAGAAGGCTCTCTCAATTGAGGGAATTGGTCAAAATAGTGGGTGTCAGTAGAACAAATACCACAATGGATGGGAGGAGAATATTGGAATTTCCCTTAGGAAAGGGCATATTTTTGGATAAGGGTAGTTACCTCTTAAAAATTCATGTCCACCTTCTTCTCAAAACCATAAATCTTCACCTCATGGACACCTAAAATTTGTACATAGGACCTTAAACCAATTTTGTGTATGTTATGAATAATATTTTCAATTAGGGTTCTTGTAGAAATTGGTATCTTATGAACTATCACACCACATACAAAAACATCAATAATGTTTCGATCAATAGGAATTCAACCTTTATAAAAATATTTTATTAAAAGTTGATCACTTATTTGGTGGCATGGATAGCTTGAACATAACCTTTGAAATTGTTCCCAATATTCATAAAGTTTTTCCCCTTGGGATTTCCTTATACCACATATTTCTTTCCTTATTGTTTCAGTTTGAGAGATTGGGATGTATTTTTCAATAAAAAGTTGTTTTATGTCTACCTAGCCTCTAAATGGGTAGTTGACATAGTATAGCCAATCTTTTGTAGTGTCTTATAATGAGAAAGGGAATTCCATAATCTTAACTTGTTCTTAATCTATATTTTTAGGTTCTAATGTTGAACACACAATGTGAAATTATTTTAAGTTCTTATTTGGGTCTTCTCTCACAAGACCATGGAATCTTGGTAATAAGGGAATTAGACTGGATTTTAGTTCAAAATTAGGTGCTTCGCCTTGTGTTTGAATGTATACTAGATGGATCTAAACATTATCTGAGGTTAGTTATTTTTTATGTATGGTTATTTTTAGAAATATTATGAAAGTCTACTTCAGTCTTGATGTTGGTTTCAGAAGAAGAAGAAGAAGAAGGATCAAGAAGAGTGTTGATGGTTTGTTCATCCTCCTTCAAAAGATTGTTTGGTTCTTCTTGGTGTCGATGATGCAAGATCCTCACCAGTTTTTGTATTAAAGGAAGTAGATCATATAATGAGGATCATATCATAAATAGGGCCTCTAAAAGTAATATTTTAGCAAAAAAATTAAAAAGTGATAGAATAAAATAAGAACACAAATATTTACAAAAGAAACAATGTTTTTATAAATAATTCACACTAAACACCAAAGAACTCCCCAAAAACTATTCCAAAATTTGATAGTTTTGTCATCATACATAAAATTGATTATATTTTTAAAGGGAATTTATAGAATAGTGAATTAACTTGGCCATCTCTCAAGGAGAGTTGTATGTTTAAAGTGTGTATTTTTAATAAAAAATACTAAAATAGGGGGGTGGTTTTGAAAATAATTTTAAAAATAAAACGACTTAATTAAATTGTTTAATAATTGAAAAAGGAAAGTGGTGTTTTTAGAATTATGATAGAAGGAGGTAATTTCAAGTACAATACACATCTTGGTTAGTTTTTCATTTTGAAAAATACACATGGTATAAATGAATTCTTTCATTTATGGTTATCAAGATCTCGATTCCCCTCTTGACTCTTGAAACCATGAATAAAGGACCACCCGTTGACACAAAAACCATTTGGTAAATGTTTGGACCTCAAGCATAAAGTGAGTGATACAAAATTGTATAGATATCTCATGTATGTGTGAGAGAAAAATGATGATTGTATTGTCCAATCGTAACAATCCAAGATTCCCACTTGATATCTCAACCCAATCAGTGTTGAGATAAAAACTGTAAACCAAAAAAAATCATTCAAAGAAGAAGCATGTTAAGATAAAGCACTAATTCAATGTTTCACACAAAATTTACACAAAACTAGTAGAATAAAAATTTCCATAACTCCCTCCAAAGTGTGTGTATCTCCCTCAAAAATGACCATCCACCGTTTAGCTCGCCATTGAGAGGAGGAGGAGGCTCGGGTGGAACTTTACCTTCATTCTTGACCCCCATATGAGGATAGGGTCCACCAGATCATCCAGGATGAGGAGATGAATCCTTTGGGTCACCAAAATGGAAAATATTTTCTCCTCGGTGAAGCTTGAAAATAAGGTTTCCAAGGTTCCTTTTTATAACGAAAATTAGAAGTAGTTTTGGGAATCTAGATTTTGATATAGAATTTGGAACATGGTTTTGAGTGGGTAGAAAGGATTATCTAACTTTAGAAATAATTAAAACATTGTTACCCCACCTCATTTCTCTCTCCTTGTCAATGTTAGAAGCCATTTAATTTATAAAATGGAAGACATTTCAAAAATACAGAACCAAAGTTTTGGCTTTGTTCAGATTTATTTTGTTGGATAGATTAATTTGGATGGGAACTTTAATGGATGAATTGGGATTGAGTGTCTTTATAAGAGTTTTATCCCACTAAATTTTGGATCATATTAAAAAAGTACCAGCCTAATTAGATCCACAAATTAGCTTTAGTGTGAGTTGGAGTCCACATGTGTGCTTGGATTCCTACGTAGTTGGGCCCATTTTTATTCAACTTCATCCTAGGACCTCCAAATCAACTTCTCCTATAATGAAATCATAAAAACAAGTAAAATTACACTTTTGAAAATGATAAAAATTAAATTATTTAATAAAAAATGATGTACAATTTGTTATTATATTTTTCATTTTCAATAAAAAACCAATTTAATATAATTTTGTAAGGGTGAAATAAAATAGTGAATCATGGTGTGATCATCAGGGGATATAAAAAAGTAAATGAATGAAATGCCCAAAATAATCATAAATAGAAACTACGCATCATTGGAAACACATTATACTATAAAAATAATAATACTAGACCTAGTTCATAGATCACTGAGACCATACATCACCTAAAAATATACTTCATATGAACCCCCTCCTCACAAGATATGTTATGCATCAAACCATGACCTTAGAGGGAGAATAACTCATAGAGAACTATATAGTTAGATAACATTGAACTAGCATAATCTGAATCTATAACATCCATCAAATACCCAGTTTTCCAATTATATCTAAAAAATGGAGTAGGGAAAATAATGAGTAGAATATTTTCACATATAACAAGGATAAAGAATTTCAAATAACAGTCATCTCAAATAAAACACCCTCTCATGATATAGCTCATTTTCAAACATCCATACATAGTAAAAAATGATAATGATACTCAAATTTAAAACATCCCTCACGGTTCCACATTACATAATAAGAATGATATAATCAAAGGGGTCATATTATAGAATCTAAATTTCTATAAAAATCTTTTCTATAATGTTCCATATGGGCATTTGGAAACTATATCTATATACCAAGCTATTTTACACAATTTGAATCCCATTTTAAATCATCCCTTGAAACCATGTCTTCAAAACACACCATATGATCAACTTTGGAAATTAATCGCATCATTAAAAATATTTTTTAAACCAATAGAAGGATATTAATTCATAAAACTATTTAAAATTGGTTAAATTCACCCTTATATAAATCAAATATTTAATATAATGAAAACATTATATAGAAATAAACTGATTCCAAGTAACACATTAAAATCTATAATTTCTTAATCAAAAAACATTTAGAAATTTTTTCAAATAATTCACATGTGTAAAAATTCCATTTCAAAAGGAAGGAATAGAAAACCATAAAACATCATTTTTTCCAAGTGTGGAAATACTTGGAAAACCTACATCAAACCAATCATAGATATCAAATACAAAAAATATTTAATTAGAAGGAATTGGGAAACATTCATACCTTTCATGGAATATAATATAAGGTAGATTCATAGAAACATTAGAATAAAAGTCAAAAGTAAGTCACAATAAATTTCTTCAACGATGAAAGAAAGAACCCAACTAGAAATGGTCTCTATATACCTTAAAAAAACCAATTCCTCACCATTATAACATACATAAACCTTATACATATTAAAAAAATTTATTAGGGGTTTTATGAAAATGATTTTTTTTATAAATGTGGAAGGAATAAGAAGAATAGATAAAGATGAGACCTATCATCCAATATTATTGAATGTAAAGGTAGATGATAATTGAATTTACATAGGAGGAAAAGGAAAAATCTAGGGACTCTATACTGGATAATTATTATGAATGGGGGTGGTAATGGGGTCCAAATCCCCTAAAATATGAATAGGTAAAAAACTAGAAAAATATAAATTTAAAAGACTCGATAAATGGTTTACGGTGAGTTACATGGTTCAATGTGTGAAATATGATTATATAAAAACACTTCTGGGAATGAAACCCCATTCACATAGAATGTGACCTTTACAAAGGGATTTCCAATGTGAAGGCCCTCATTCATGGAATTAATGACCACACTTGAAAAACATTCATTCTTACGGAGTCCTTCACTACATGATAGCCTTTGTTCACATCGTAAAATACTACAGTTTCAGTACTATAACCTCCCAAGGCCTCATGAATAACATGAAAAACTAAGGATGCATTCAAAACTCTAAAATAAACTAAAATTAAATAATATAAAATAACTTAGTGACATGGGGGTTGTCACATTGTAGTTTGAATCTATTCTTAAATGGATGTTTGAAATAGGTTTAGACACCACTATAAAAGTCAATATATCCTAGTACAAATCCGTGCCTCTTGGGGAGTTAAAGTGGGTGTATTTAGTGGATTAGGATCATGTTGATCTACATAATTAAAAAATATTATATTATTTGCATTTTGGTTTTTATTCACTTATAATTTGATATTTATAACTTCACAGGCAATTTACTTACATATAATATATTTTTTATAAAATAACTAGTATCAAAACTTTGATTCTACTTTATTTTTTTAATATTAATGATAATTTATCACAGTAACATTAATTATCATAACTGACCTACTTAATGGTAATATATCATATTATGGAATGTAAGGAATAATTAATGAATGGGTACTATAGTGACCATCCTACATTGATAGAAACAACAACAGTTTCTAAACACCAGAGTGGTACATACCTAAAAAACTTATGTCTTAATATATTAACATTTATAGTAAAAGAATATAAACTACATAAGTGTGACCTAGATACTATTTTTGGTAACTATGTTACTTAATAAGGTTTTAATTATAATTTTATGACTATCTTATGTTAATTAATCTATAGAAATTTTTTATTACATTTCATCTTGTATGAAAAAATATGAAATATGGTGAATTTTTCATGTTACAAATTATTGAAGTGAATTTTGCTAAATAATATGCCTTGTAATGTTAAGAGATGAATATATTAACATTATTATAGTAGGAACTAATAATTTTTATGATATGTAGTACAAAAACATTAATATTGTAAATGAAAATAATAGACAATGAGAAAGCATAAAAAATTAATTTCCAATTTAAATGATTTTAAGACCCTATAAAATGAAATAAAATTACAATAATGTTCCCATTTATGAATGTTAAAAAATTATTACATAATTTTTTGGTGAGTTAATTTCTTATTTGTTAAAACATAAACTGAAGACGAATAACCTATATGAAGAAAAAACATCATTGAATAGGGGTAACATTAAATTGTGGTAATATGATATCCAATGAATCATGTATTATTGTTGAGGTATATATATGTAGTGAAATATGTTCATATATTTCTAAAATTTCAATTTTTCAAGAAAAAGAAATGATTTTTGAAAAGGATAATATGGGTTGATAAGATAAAGTATAAGAATGGTATCACATCTAACAAAAATATTAATTCTTATAATGTAACCTATTATGTGTAAGTAAATAATGTGCATAAAAAATAGTCTTTCCCAAACTCAAGAATGAGATAAAATATAATAACATCCAGAATAAATAATGGATGTTATTGAAATATCATTAGTAATCCAATGAATACAGTTCCTCTGGTGAAGGGATTGAGTAATTGAAGGCATATGGAAATCATTATTTTACTATAGGAGTGAAATAATTTTGTTATTTTAAGTTTGACTATTATCTTAAAAAACCATCTATAGAAGAGTTAATATATATATATATATATATATAAACATCAAGATTTTTTTTAAAAGTTATAGAGTCCAATACATCACATATATAATCATTACATCATTTTAGAAAAATATACATATTATTATAGATCAGAAAATTGGTTGGATTAAATAGGGATATAAATAAATGAAATGTGAGCTAAAATAATTGGAAATGGATGAATAATATTAATGTAATAGATAAATCAATCAATATTATCATATAATTGAATATAATGGCCATCATCACATCATAGGAAAATGATAATAATCCTTAGATTATAGAAAAAATAGGAATGTGGCATTAAATATGAAACACATATAATAATGAAATATTATAGGAATAAGTCATTAATTTATATGAATACAACATAACATAGTTTGGTTACAATCTCTGCCCATTCCACATAAATATTATCTAATAATATAAAATATTTAAATTTTAGATTTGATGGTCGTAAAATTCATAGACCAAAATTTATATCTCAATATGTTCAAAATTATTTTTATTACATATAAAATAAATAATAAATCATCATATATAAATATGTAATAATAACATGTATAACCAATTATGAAATTGAAACTAGTTACATAATAATCTCTTACATCATAACATATCATCAATAAAAAATACATAATGGAAAAGAGGTAAGTATACATGGGGATAAACCTTTTTATCTAATGAAAAAATTAGATAGAGATATTTTCAATTTGATTTATACATGAGAGAGAGACCATAAATAATATAAAGGAACTAAAATATTGAAATGTTAATAAATAAAGAGGGTAATTAAGAGTATTCTATCTATGAAATTTTATCCATTCTATTATAATAATAAAATTAATGTGTAAAATAAATAATTACATTTAAATCCCTTTAAAAAAATTATAAATTGAATCTCAAATCATGAATATAAAGAAATATTCTATATGAGTATAATGTAATATAATGTATTTCAAAGAAAATAAGTAAGTGTTTTCTACAATATGTTGTAGTAATATAATGTTATATTAATTTAAAATAATATCATAAAATAGATAATTGGTTGAGAAAATAATCTTGGCATTAGGGTTCCACCATTTTGGAAACAAATCTGAGGGGGATAAAAATTCTGATTATATGGTGATAGTTACCCATTCATGTCTTGTATTCATTGTAAATAGAACTTGGCTTTGTGGTTTCATTTAATCTTTTCTAGCGGGTCCCCTTTTCATGATCTTGGGGTTCCTCCTTTGGCCTTGGTATTTAGTGATACATTATGATTTTTCTCCTGAGGGTGGTAAAAATTTCATGCATCAATAGCATATGTTAGAGATTATCTCCTTCTACCCTTTTAGACTATTTCGAGATGCACTATGTGAGGTAGTCTGCATTCAACCATAAGGATCCACATGCATTAATTTTGGTTAATAAATTCTGAATCCCACAATAATGATGTTTATTTTTAATTTATAATACATAAACTAATATGCATAAAAAATTTCTATATAAAATTCTAGAAATATAATTTTTTTACATGATTAAAAGAGTGGACAAAGTCACAATAGATAATGAAAATTATAAATAATTCAAGAGTATTGAAAACGATATTCTTATAAACAAGAAAAAAAAATTATATTCCTAAAAATAAATTCTAGATTTATAAATTCATGAAATATAACTAAATACCCCATTCCATATTTTAGGAGAATAAAATAAAAAGAAATGATTATAAGTGAAACAATATACGATGATGTAAACTGAGAAAAATAATGTTTCAAGATAGATTCAATATCAACAAGATAATTCAAATAATCATAAAATAAATAATATAAATAGTGAACATTTAGTGGTTTACATGGTTGATAAAACATAATAAAAAATACAAAAATTACATATGGATATAATGTTATTAAAAACATTTGGGGTCCTCTGTGCATGGAAATAACACCACCCGACTCATTCAATTTTATTATTATCAAAATAAATCATGTTCAATATACTGTCTTGGGAGTATCAATACATATAAATAATACACATATTTGAAAATATCAGTGAACAAATAGATCATGAATTTGTATCCATTCCTTCTTACAATGGACACAAAGTACCCCATTTTATGGCTTAGTTCAATGACGTGTAAAGCGAGGAATCTTTTAATGCTCAAACATGAAACTTCATCAAGATCTAGAATCATTAACAACTAATTCCATTCCTAGAATTAGATCTTCTTTACCAATGTACCAGTTCACAACCTAAAATCAGATTTGGAAACATGGACACACTATATCACATGTTGGAAGTCTTTTATTTGATAGATACTAGCCACTCCCTTCATTTTTCAAGGGAGGAAGGAGGGTGGTTGTGTGGTGGTTGGACAAACACCACCAAACCATTAGTGGAAGATTATTAGGATGGGGAGATAAAGCCTATAAATAGAGATCTCTCCCAGTGGTTTCATCATCATCTTCACTAGTGATTGCATTATCTCCTATCATCAGTTCAAGTATTATTTTTGAGGCATTTTCTCCACCTATTCAAGAGAGATATTTATGAGGGTTTTCTCCTTGTAATAGTGATGGAGTGTGTACCTAATTTTACCCATAGTAACCCTTTTATTTTACCATGGTTTTGTATCCCTTTCATTTGGGGGTTTTTCTATGTTACATATGATGTCCATTTTTTTCACAATTTTCACCTTATTTTATATCATGATTATCATTGCATTAGTGGGACAATCATTTTTGGTACCAAAAAGTGGTATCAAAGGAAGGTTTTAGACCAATGTTGTTCACATTTTTAGGTATTAATAATTCTCATAAATATGATAAGGCTATGTGATTGTGACTTTTGTTGATCTTTCACATCAAAAAAAATTTATTGAGATATTAAATGCACCATTGTGAAACAGTTGAGGTTTTGGACTGATGGCATGTCTAGATGGTGGAAAAATTATAGATCGATAAATTCAACAAGAATAATTTACAATTGTTGAAAATGAAGATACATGAAATGTTATAAAGGGTAATTGCTGACTGAAAACTGAAGAATGACTAAAAAATGTGATGATGGAGTGTGGTTATAGTGGGATACTGAATCATGACATGGACAGATATGTGGTGAGTACTTATGAAATTGGATATATAATAGTAAGTGAAGTGGTGATGAATTATAGAAGTGTAAAACATCTCAACAACACATGGATAATTTACTTAGGAGAAACATAGTACATGACATTTCAATGAGAATGGTTTGATGAGTATGAAACCATCCCAGAAGAACTTGTGTACTTGTGGAATGATCATACCTTGAAGATCATTTGAGTCAGTACTATTAAATTGAATATGTAATATGGTATTATTCGAACCATCCAAGGAGTACAACATGTGAAGGGATTGAATAAGAATATATTATCTTTGGAAAAATTTGATGACCTTAGATGCAAGACCCACACCGAGAATGGAGTGATGAGAATTATGAAGGGCACACTTGTGGCGATGAAGGTAGAGATGATCTCAAATAACCTATAAGGGATTATGGGTGGAACTGAAAAGGTGGTAGAGATAGTGTTTTCATCAACTACCTCAACATTACCATTGATTATGTTATGGCATCAGAAGCCTAGCCATATGTCAGAACGAGGCCTAAATATTCTTGTAGATTATAAGTTGCTGCTTGGTCTTACAAAGTTATCCTTGCCATTTTGTGAGCATTTTGTTTTGAGAAATCAACATATATTAAAGTTTGGGATGTCAAAAAAAAAAGAAATGATATCTGAGAGTTGGTTCATTTCAACGTTTGGTAAGCACTAGTTATATCACTGGGAATAGCAAGGTACTTTGTATCCTTCATTGATGATTATTCCAGGAGATGTTGGGTGTACCCAATCAAGAGGAAAGAAAATATTTTTGAATTATTCAAAACATTCAAAGTGTGTAAGGTTCTTGAATCTGGAGAGAATATCAATTGTTTGAGGATTGAAAATGGTGGAGAATATATAAGTGATAAGTTTGACAATTTTTTCTCAACAAGAAGGCATCAAGAGACAATTCACGTTAGCATACACTCCTCAACAGAAAAGAGTGGAAGAGCGAATAAATAGAACCCTGTTGGATAGAACAAGGGTGATGTTGAAGACTGCATGAATTGCCAAAACATTCTAGAAAAAAGTAGTGAATGCATCCTAGTATGTGATCAATAGATCTCTTTTACTGGTGATTGATCTAAAAACACCGATGGAGATTTGGATTGGTAAACCCACTAACTATTCTTGATTACATACTTTTGGAATTATTTTATATTCATTGTTTAATGACCATGAAATACTGATGTTGGATTTGAGATCCAATAAATATGTATTTTTGGGGTATGCTAATGGTGTGAAGGGGTATCATTTGTGGGATCCGACCACTTGCAAACTATCATTAGTAGAGATGTCATTTTTGAAGAAGACAAGGTGAAAATGAAAATTTATGGAGAAAGAAAATACAAAAACTACAATTTTCCAAGTGGATAAAAATCCAAGAAATATTTTTTGTTGAGGAATTATTAGAGAACAAAGACCGAGTACCTGTTGATTCTAGATCATGACGGTCAAATCAGGAGAAAGTAACACCATTATGACACTCAGACTATGTCACTGAGATAAATGTTGAATACTGATTATTGACATAGGATGGATGACCATCTTCTTTTGTGGAGGTGACCTAGATTATAGATGCGTCATCCTAGATAGAAGTGATTTAGAGGGAAATTGAAGCCCTATACAAGAACAAGAGTTTGGATCTTATTCCATTACCTCATGGAAGGAAGGATATCAGCAAAAAAATGGATCTTTAATTTCAAGTATGATGAAAAGAAATAGGTATAATGATATCTTTCAAGACTAGTGGTCAAAGGATATGATCCGAAAGAATGTATTGATTTCAATGAAATATTTTTCTTTTGTTGTTAGACTGACGGCTATTTTGATAGTTCTAGCGATGTGTACTGTATATAGTTTACATCTAGACTAGCTGGATTTGAAGAATTATTTTCTCCATGGTGATATTGACGAAGAGATCTATATGCTCTAATTGGAAGGTTTTTTAGAAGAAGGAAAAGAGAACATGGGTTCCTAGTTGAACAAATCTCTGTATGGTTTCAAATAGGCACTAAGGTGTTGGTACAAGAGATTTTATTCCTATATCACAAGCCTTGGACACAACAGAATTTATTCAGATTCTTATGCATATTTTATGGGTTTATATGATAATAATTTCATTATTATTTTGTTTTATGTGGATGACATGTTGATTTTAGGCCCCAAAAATGATCAAATCTAAGAGACTAATGCACAGTTGTCTAGGGAGTTTGATATGAAGGATGTGGGACTAGAAAATAAGACTATCATGATATAGATTTACCAAGAGAGAAATAATGGAAATATTTGGTTATCACATAAAAATTACATAAGGAAAGTCTTAAAATGCTTAAATATGAAAGACTATAAGCCAATCTACACCCCTCTTCCCATTAATTTTAAGTTATCCTCTATGATGATTCATAATAATGAAGTAGAGAGGATGGAGATGTCTTGAGTACTATATGCATCAATAGTGGGGAGTCTAATGTTCACTATGGTTTGTACTAGAACAGAAATTGCACATGTAGTGGGAGTAGTTAGTGGGGATATGGAGAATCTAGGACAAAAACACTGGAACATAGTGAAGAGAATCCTAAGATACATTAAGGAGACCTCAAATGCTGTATTATGTTACAGAGGATCAGATTTCACTATCAGATCCTACATTGATTCAGATTTTTTAGATGATTTTGACTGAAGGAAATCCACTATAGGTTATGTGTTTACTCTTACAAGAGGAGTTGTGAGATGAATTTAAAAGTTAAAGTTAGCTGTGGCTTTATACATGATAGAGGTAGAGTACATGATAGATCTATAGGTTTGCAAAGAGGATATTTGAATGAGAAGGTTGTTGGAGAATCTCAGGCATAGACAAGAGAAGATTCCATTTTTCTATGAATGTCAGATCACCTTTCACATTGCAAATAATCATTATTTTTATTTCAGGATGAATGACATTGGGGTATAGTATCATTTTTTCTGATATGTGGTGGAGGAAGGAATTTTGGAAATGTAGAAAATTCACACTAAAGAAAATATAGTAGATTTCTTGATGAAGGTGATTGAATCTGATTCATTCAGATGGTGTAGATCCTCAATAAGCCTCACAGAGATGTGACCATCATGTTTGGAAGATAGAAAGGATGTGTGGAGATGTGTTGATAGTCTTTCATTTAATGAACGATGGCCGCCCCCTTCATTTGTAAAGGGAGGTAGGTAGGTGGCTCTATGGTGGGTGTCCAAACACCACCAAACCAACAGTGGAGGATGAGAAGGAGGGAGAGAGGTAGCCTATAAATGGGGCTCTCCCCCAATGGTTTCATCATTAGCTTCACCAGCAATTTCATCCTCTCCTATCATCAGTTCGATCAGTATTTGTGAGGTAGTTTCCCCACCTATTCAAGAGGGATATTTATGAGGGTTTTCTCCGTGTAATAGTGAGGGAGTGTGTACCTACATTTACCCGTAGTGATCCATATATTTTCCCATGGTTTTCTATCCCTTTAATTTGGGAGTTTTTTTCACCTTACATATGGTATCCATTTTTCCTCATTTTACACTTTATTTTTTCTCATGATTATCATTGAATCAATGGGCCAATAATTTTTGGTCCTAATAACACAAACTCCCCAAATATTTCACATGATCATAAAATGGGCATGAATAGGGCTGGAATGCTTGAACACCCTCTTGATCTGGAAAACAACCTACAAGAAGTGCTAGTTTTTGATTTATCTAGGATACATATCTTGATGGTTCAGATGTCATTCATGCACCATGGATCTAAAAGCCATAAAAAAGGTGCATGAACAAGCTTCCTTCAGATCTTGGAAGCTCACATACAGAGTACTCTTGGACTAATGCAGATGCTGAAACACTATGAACTCCAACGAAAATTAATGTTGGGAGTTGAGCTGGGGGGAAGAGTCAAAGAAGATCACATAAGAATGGATCACCCCAAGAAGAATGAAGGGGTTTTAGAGAAAATTACCCTAACATGAACAACAAATAATGATATAGAAAAATAGAGTTGGTGATATCCACCAAATGCGTAGACTGTTGAGATGAGCTATTTTAAAAAACATCAATGGCTTCATAAATCCCTGAATAAAACAGAAGGTCCAAATAAAAACATATTTAAAAACAATAATAATATAATTAATATTAAAACAAACATGAAAACTACTTTATATGAAAATAAAATTTCTCAAAGTAACAATAAAATATAAAATAAACAGTATACCAGAAACACTCCAAATGTGGCATTTATATGAACAACACAAGGTTGAGGAATTCTCATAACACAAAAACACAATTTTTACAACATGATTATACTAAAACAAAACCCAAAACCATGAGAAAACCTAAATAGATTGACATATAAATATTTCTAGAAATGAAATCATATTATACTATATAAATAATCAATGCAGCGTGCTAGAAAAAATGGTAGTAGAATCAATGAAAAATTGAGCTAAATAGAAAATATTAACATGCATAATAATATACTTTTTTTAAATGGGTTTTAATTTTCTTTTAAAAAAATGGATAAGGTTTGGGGTATTTTCAAAAACGAGGTTGGAGAAGCATGATTCTCGTTCACACATCCTCTGTGAATTTTCTAAAGGAAGAGTGAATAGGGTTCACTCTTCCTCCAGATTTTTTAATAATATAATATTACTATATACATATATATAAATAGATATCTAATTAAATATTAAAATAAATTTTAAAAAAAGTAATAAATATAATTAAATATTAAAAAATACTAAATAAATATAAATAAATATTAATTAAAAATTCCTCAATATTAATAAAATATCAATAAAGATTAATCAAATATTTTTAAATATTAAAAAATATTAATAAAAATTAAATAAATATCCATAAATATTGATAATACAAATAAATATTAATAAATATTGATTAAATATTAAATAAATATTAAAAAATATTAATTAAATATTAATAAATATTAATAAATATAAAAAAATGTAAATAAATATTAATAAATATTAATAAATTGAAAAATAGTAACAAAATATTAATAAATATTAATTAATTATTCACAAATATAAATTAAATTATAAAAAATGTTGATAAATATTGATAAATTCTATAGAAATATTAATAAATACTAGTAAATATTAAAAAATCTTAGTAAATATTAAATAAACATTCATAAATATTAATTAAATATTAATGAAATATTAATAAATATTAATTAAATATTTATGAAAGGTAATAAAATTTAATTAAATATTGATAAATACTCATAAATACCAATAAATATAAATAAATATCAATAAATACAAATAAATATAATTACATATTAAATAAATAATAAATAATATAAATAAAATACTAACAAATATTAATAAATAGTAATGAAAATTTATTCAACGTTTATAAATATTTATTAATATTAATAAAAAATTAATAAACATTAATAAAAATTAAATAAATATTAATAAATATTCATGAATATTATAAAATATCGATTAAATATTAATAAATATTAAATAAATATTTATAAATTTTAATATTTTTTTAATAGGTTGAGAGTCAAGGCCTCTTTTATTAAGAATATAAATATAATTTAAATATTAATTAATATAAATAAATTATAATTAAATATTCATTAATGTTAAATATATATTAATAAATAATAGATATACATTAAATAAATATTCATAAATATCATTAAATATATGTAAATATTAATATTTAAGAATATTTCTTAACATTTTTTAAAATTTATTAATATTTATAAATATTTAATTGATATTTAGTCATATTTAATGATATTAATTTAATATTTATTTAATATATATCAATATTTATTTAAAACTTATCTATTATTTATTAATATTTATTTAAATTTATTTATAATTAGTAAATATTTATTAATATTTAGTTAATATGTATTAATATTAATTAATATTTAATTAATATTTATATATATATTTTAATATTTATTAATTGTTAATTTAATTTATAAATATTTATAAATATTGAAAATGGTTTCATTATTATTTATTAATATATTTTAGTATTTTTTTTATATTTAAGTAAATTTAATTAAAATTTATAAATAATTATTTATATTTATTGACATTTATTGGAATTTATTGATATTTAATTAATATTTATTAGTATTTATGAATTTTTAATTAAATTTTATTAATTTGTTTGTGAATTTTTTATTAATATTTAATTATTATTAATGAATATTTAATTATTATTTATTAAGATTTCCTGGTATTTATTAATATTTTTTTAGTATATATGGATATTATCAATATTGATTATTATTTAATTAATATTTGTGAATAATTAATTAATATTTTTTAATATTTTTGACTATTTTTTCTATTTATTTATATTTAATAATATTTTTTATATTTTTTATATTAATTAATATTAATTAATATTTAATTAATATTTAGGAATATTTATTTAATATTTAATCAATATTTATTAATACTTATTTTTATTATCAATATTTATGAATATTTATTTAATGTTTATTAATATTTTTTAATATTTAGTTAGTATTTATTAATATTAAATTAGTTTTTATTAATATTTATTTTAATTTTTAATTAGATATATATATATATATATATATATATATTTATATTTATAATTTTAAAATGTTTGGAGGAAGAGTGAACGTCATTCACTCTTTATTCAGAAAACTCATAGTTGAAGCATGTACTCCATTCATGCTTCTACATACTCGTATTTGAAAATACCCCAAATCCCATCCTTTAAAAAAAATTAAAAAACCCATTTAAAAAAAGTATCTTGTGTAATAGATTCAACAAGCTCAAATAAATTCCAACCAAATCCTACAGATGGATCCCAACTTTCATCTCGAAAAGACACCCAATACCCTCCTTGAAATTGCTCACTTGGGTTACAATATACTACAATTTTGATAATGAATGAAGGAGAGCATCATGCTAGGGAAGAATCATCCCTTGGGATAACATATTCCATGGAAGTTAATATACCTAATAAACGTAAAAGACAAGAGGGAAACAAACTAGAATGAGCAAGGTGAACCATACATGTGGATGGGCTATAATAAAATGGAAAAAAGAAGGAGAATATATATATATATATATATATATATATATATATATATAATTATGATAATTCAATTCCAATGGTCGGGGTTTTAACTGGTGATAACTAGAAGCAGCAGTAGATGATGTGGTGATAGTGTAAGAATAGAGTGGATGGATAAGGGATCAAGGGGATGACCAGGAATCATGGGGAGTTTGGGGAAAGAATAGGAGGCATAGTTCTCAATTACATTCAAACTTCTGCCAGATGCATTACAACCTTATTTTTTTTATGTTTCTCTATTGTATCATATTTTTTGTGGTGTAAAATCTTTGTACGTGTTCACATTCAATGCCCCTAAAAGTTTCTTATCTAAAAATAAAAAAAATAATTACTTAAACTTCATATATAAAAAAATAATTCATTATTAAAAAATTACAAAAAAATTAAATTAAAATCATTTAATTAACTTTTTATCATTTAATTTTATTATTAATTATTTAACGACCTTTAATTATTGATAAAACCCCTGTGTATAATGTTGTTTGAGTCATTCCAATATTGCTTTAATATTATAACATTGATCATATTTTTACTTTATATGAGTTCTATATTCACCATAATATAAAACATAAATAAAATAAATATTTATATTGTATATATATTTGAGTAATCATCCATGAGTGAAATGATAGTTTAATAAATGATGTCATCCTTGAGGGTGGTAAAATTTACAATGCAAGGATGTATTGATGGAGGAAATATATAAATATGATTATATTATAAACAGTTTATATAATATTTTTAGAAGAACAAAAAATTAATATTATGTTTATATATTAATAAATTTGTTTAGGAATTATTGTTTTTAAAATGGAAGAAAATAAAATTAATGGAATGAAATATGTGATGTTATCTAATTATCATCATTATTTATTTACTATAAGGAGAACATATTACAAGCCCAACTACAAAAAGAAGGAAGCAACAAACTATAGAACATACACATAGCCATTTAGGGGGGGGGTCTATAGCGATAAAGCCCGAGGGCATCCCCTCTAATTAGATTCCCCCCTCAGGAGGAAAATTCTTCTCATAGAGATAGTGTGTAATAGAAACCTCATGATTGGATATAGAAGAAATATAATCCACCACCTTGTAACCTTCACGCCAATTGTATAGAATTTCTCTTTGGTTGCATATGAGGTTTCTACATCTTCGGACTATATAAGCTATTGTCTACGAAGCTTCATGAGTATTTTCCAGGGAGCTATACAAGATAAGAGAATCTATCTCCACTTCCATTAGACTAACATTACATTGTTTTTATATGAGGAGGCCAATGAGTATGGCCATGGATTTCTATTTGAGGGAATGACATCCCTAATGTAAGATGAATCGAAAAAGATGAAAATACCCTTGGGGTCACAAAGCACTATACCACCATGCATGAACCCCATAGAACACGATCCATCAGTATTGTGATTGAATCCGGAACTAGGAAGACTCCAACATACCTAGTGACCCTGAGGGACACCACATACTAGGTGGGAAAAAGATGTACCTACTTGAAATGGTCTCAAGGTTGGAGGTGGGAGCATCTTTCTAGTTCTTCACTATCTATATCATGTACAAAAGAAAAACATATGTGATGTTATATCTACTATCAATATATATATACATTTGAAGGTTCTAAATTTTTTTTCTTGGAATGTGGTGAGACTAGAACTTCCCTTATGAAGAGATGAAATCATATGAGAGGAAATATAGTTATAATTCAATATAATATTATCCCTTTTATAAGTTTCATTTATAATAATTGGGATGTGGTATTTATTGATAGAGGGAATGGGTACTTTGAGATAAAATAATTAATATAATATCATTTAATGACGTAGAAATTAGAAATGGTCTTTTATTCAAACTGAAAAGAATTTGATTTAAAATTTATTGTTTCTTCTTGTAATTCCATCCTAATATGAAATTCATTATTTTAGATAACTATTTCATATAAATAATAAAAAATAATCAATAATATATTTTTAATATAAAAACATATTTTTAGGCTACGAAAATTACATGATAGGCATGAAAATGAATTTATTATCTTTCCAACACATTATTTATGTTATTTGACATATTATAGGTTTTGAAATCATTAGTACATTATAAAATCATGATGACATCATAAACTATACCATTTAAAAAATTATTTTTAATAATAAAAAAAATACTATTTTAAAAAAAATATAATGATAATGAGTTTTACTAATTTTGAGTTGATAATTTATAATTCAAAATCTATTTTAATATTTTTTTTAAATTAGATAAATTTTGTATAGGAATTTTCATAAAATACTATGGAAAAAAATAGTGATAAAATACATTATCATAAACAATTATTGTATTTGACTTCTCATAGTCGAATCATTATATTTTTTTTCATTTTAAATATTAATTTATAATATTTTGATACTCATATATATGAATTAATCTTACTGTATAGTTATAGTTACCCTTGAAAATCCATTTAATATTTCACTGTGGAGGTTAATATTACAATGACCATATTTTCAATGGAAACTTTACTCTTTAAAATGGTAGTATTTACTTTCACCACCCAATACATACAACTTATATCCTACACATTTCATTAACATACTCGTATCTCAAGGTTCTCTATATTTATTATTTAAAGTTACTTCAATAGAAATTTCTTCTCCATGATTTGGACCTGGTACAACAATTATTACAAGCAGTACATGACTCATAGAATTTCTTTACAAAGGGTATTCAATGGTATCTCTTTATAATAAGATGATATGGCTCAAAGGTGAAAGAATGGAATAGGAAAACAACCACCTTAATGTTCACTTTGGTTATAAGTATCTTAAGGTTAAAATAAACCATATCAATATAGATACTCTAGAATAATGGAAGGTATAGAAATTTGTGATTCAAAAAATTAAATAAAAAAACGTAGAAAAATTACTTCTTAAGGTTGAATGAAATAGAAGGATGAGATCTAGGGAATTGAGGTTGAGGGAGGGTGATAAGAAAATCAATTAAATCTAGGATTTTATTAAGGAGAAGAATTATATTGTGAACATTAATTTGATTCTTATAGATAAAATGTACACTAGAGACATAGAGGTGGAGGGAAATCATTTTCATCATCAATTTATGTCCATGCTTACAAAAGGAAGGTAAGACATGTAGAATGGATCCCCTATATTAGAGCTTGATGAACCCTTATTCAATAACATTTCCAAATCAGTACATGAAATAAGAAATGGTTATTCGAAAAGAATTTCTGATGAGGTAAAGATAAAGGAAGCAGTACACAATATCAATACAAATAATGCTCATTGACCCAAAATGAAGATTGGAGAGTCGCACCGTAATATTTTTAGGCCAGGTTGAGGAAAATTTGGGTTTCACTCTATATATCCCCAACATCCACACAATTTAGTCCCATGAGTCGACACACTCCTCTACACACCCTAAAATACCTTGAGTTAACCTAATCCTATTAGTATATTTCCCATGCCCTGAGTTGAGATTCTCATCCATGATTCCCTAAATACTTTGAGTAGAAATACTCCTCAAGAAACTGTAGAAACCCCATCACTTGAATCTTGTTCTAGGTTAAACTAGAGTAGGACACTCTTGAGTAAGTCCCACACCAGCCTTTTCTAGGCATCTTCTACCTAGTAATCCTCACAACATATCATTAAATTTAGTATACCCAAGGTGGAAAGTATAGGAATCATATTGTGGTAAACACAAGATGTATTATGTATATAGAATAAAATTCCTCATGTTGGGATTATGATACCACCCTATTCATCCCCAATACATGACATGCAATTATGGTATACCCTATGTGATAAGAATTGGATTCCACATGTGAAAATAATGAGATAAGTTATGTTTCAAGCATAAGATGCATCACATAATGATCATGATATGACTACCAAACAGACCCCATGGGAGCCATCCTTAGTTATATGCCCCAATCATGTTCCACGAACCATTAGCAGGTCTATATTCCCTTATGTACCAACACGAGGAAGAATAATGGTGTAACATCTTGGTTTCAGAAGCCACCCAGAGGCGCCCCGTACTCAGTTGGTCACATGGCCTCAAGCAAATTTCCCCGAATGCCAGAGGCTGCCGACTAGCAGTGAGGTCCTTGGATGTGATAGTGGGGAAATTGTGCCCTCATTGGCAGAGTACATAGTGGAAGTAACAACACATACAACAGTGGAAGCAGTAAATATCCATTAACAATAATAGCAGAAGACTGATAAATAAACAACTATAGTAGAAATATATATATATATGATGCATGATACATATATGTCTAGGAAAACAGCCAAACAAGTCACAATTATGAATACAGTACTAAACCAAAGTAAAAAAGAAAAACAGATGAAAAACTCCTCAGCATCGCAAGCCTCAGCTTGGTCCCATGATCTCTAGCTCCAGTGCAATCAAGAACATGAAGTAGGAGGGAGCTTGACATTATCTATACCTGCAACAATATAATCTGTTTGGGCCCAAAAGAATGGCCCAAACCGGGTGTGAGAAAAAGTCCCAGTAGGAAACCACCCAAAGATATGTGCCTAATAGTCAGTGAATATATGGCAGGTAAAAGTATAGAAAACAGTAAATAAGAAAGAACTCAGTAGAAAACAATCAGCAATTTCTAGCACATAATTACAAAAAGTAAACAATCACTCAAGAATGTAGAACAAATAGGTAACCCTCTAGGTAGTTCTCATAGCCTAACCCATATGGTTCAACCTAAAATTACTAGCAACCCTTTGGGAGGCACAGATAGTCTCACCCCTCTGGTTCAGCTAGAGAATAGACTCTCTGGTGAGGCACTCACCATCGATTCCCCCTATAGTCTCGTATCGTACTAAAGGCGCTCTCGGGAAGCACTCAACGTCTCATTCCCCCTGTGGCCCACGTTGAGAAACTACAAAAACTCGGAGGAATCACTCAACGTAAATTCCCCCTGTGGTCTCATATCGTAAAATTAAAGACACTCTGGAGAAGCCCTTACGTCCATTATCCCTATGGTCTACTACACTAGGTTCTCACATCCCTGTGTAAAATCAGCAAGTATTACATCGCGTAACGGCCAAAGTAACCTAAAGAACTACTTGGATATCATTCTACAACATCTCAACAAGGAATAACAGTCACACCATCCTACCAAATAGGCATGGAACAATCAATATCCTAACAGGAAAAACTAGACCAAAAAGACATAAATAGGAAAAACATGCATGGGCACAACATCCAAGCACAATAAAATTACCCTATTCACAAAAAATTACCTCTACTCGAGCATATAAGAAAACAAGGCAATCAAAAAGGAAAAAACAGGAAACACGTAATACCCCATTCAAGGGTATTGGTGGAATTTGCACAAAATACTCAAAGACTTTCTACTAAAAGGCACAAACAACCTACCTCGACGTTAAGAGATCGATATACTTGAACCTCAAAGCTTGATTCTCCTTGGAATGTGGTAGATCTAAGAAAACGTCCAAAATGATCAACCCAAGATAACTTGAGAAAGAGGAGGAATTGTAAAATGAAGCTCTAGGAGAAGGAAGAGCTTACCGCTACGGTTCCAACGCAATCGATGACGGTCGATTCAGAGAACAAACAGAGGATCAGGGGCTCGGAGGAGATTCGCGGCCATACGAGACACTCTCTGTCGAAGAAGCTGGAGAAGAAGACAATTCTGGGGTTAAGACATGACCCTGAACCATTTAATGAAAAATAAGAAAGTACACGACATATACTTTTGGAGTACACGACGTATACTAGGATTTTCCATACTCTGCTTTAGGCAGCCTCTATGTCACCCCTACATGGCCATGTGTGTGGCCATGACATGACCAGAACATGGCCTCGAGTGGCAACGAAGTACACAGCGTGTACTCAGAAAGTACAGAACGTGTACTTCCAAAATTTCCAGAAACTCCTTTTTTCTCAAAAACTCCAGAAAAAAGGAAAAACATACCTAAAAAGAAGGTCCGGGTTCTTACAAACTTTCCCCCTTAAAGAAATTCGTCCCCGAATTTCCCAAGCATGGCGTAGAAGAAGAAACCCCGAACAACTCTGGCCACTGCGATCGTACATCATCCTCCCTCTCCCAAGTCTCGTCCTGTACTCTCCCGTGCTGCCATAGAACCCGTACCAGAGGAACAGAAAAGACACAAAGAACCTTTGTACTATGATCAGAAATCCAGATAATATGCTCCTCAAACAATGCATCCACTTCTAGCTTGACCTCCTAAGGTTGAAAGACATGAGATGGGTTTGAAAAGTAATGTCGGAGCTGAGAAACGTGGAAGACGTCATGAATAGCACAGTACCTTTGAGGTAACTACAACCGATAGGCAACCGGTCCAAATCTCTCCAACACCTCAAACGGTCAGACGTACCTCAGTGAAAGCTTACCCTATCTCTGAATCCTCTTGTGTCCCAACCTCGGTGTGACACGTAGGAAAACCTGATCCCCAACCACGAACTCCAAAGGTCAACTCCGCTGATCAGCATAACACTTCTAACGAGACTGTGCAGTAGAAATTCTCTTTCGAATCAACTCTATCTACTCTGAGGTCTCCTGACCAAGGAAAGGTCCCAGCAAAGCTTCCTCTCCTACCTCCAACCAACATAAGGGTGATTGGAATGGCCTACCGTACAAATCCTCATAAGGTTCCATCTGAATAGATTCTTGAGAACTATTATTGTAGGAAAACTCCACAAGAGGTATATGCTTCTACCAAGAACCTCCAATGTCCATAATGAAAGATCAGATCATATCCTCAAGAACCTAAATCGTACACTCGGACTGGCCATCTGTTTGAGGTTGGTATGCTGTTCTCAAAGGTACCTGTGTACCCAAAGCCTTCTGAAGCCCCTGCCAGACCTGAGAAGTAAAATTCACATCCCTATATGAAACAATAGAGTGTGGAACTCCATGTAGATTTACAATCTCTTGGATGTATAACTGTCCCATCTCGTTAACACTGAAGGTCTCCTTGATCAGAAAGAAGTGAGAAACCTTCATAAGCCTGTCGATGACAACCCAAACAATATCATTCCCTCGAGGAGATCTCAACAAACCTGTCACGAAGTCCATCACGACGTCATTCCACTTACACTCGGGAATGGGTAACTACTGTAAAAGACATGTCGGCCGCTGATGTTCCACTTTCACCTGCTGACAAGTGGACCATATCATGAAGAAACCAGCAACATCTCTATTTATACTTGGTCACCAATACTAGCATTGTAGATCACGATACATCTTGGTGACGCCAGGATGAATTTCCCAAACTGAGGAATGAAAGTCCCGCATCATCTACTCGTGTATGTATGCTGGCACCCATACGTGTCCCTGGAAATGAAAGATCTCATCCTCGCCTACTGTCCATATAGGAATAGTGTCCTCTCTTGATATGATTTCCCATAGGACTAAGCCTTCATAATCTGATAGCTTCCTCATTCGTACCTGATCAAGAAGTATAGAGGTAACAGCTATAGAAGATAGGAACGTCTGCCCCTATCTGTCATGCAACTCCAAATGCATATCAGAGAATAGAGCCGTAAGCTTCCACTCACTATTGGCCTCCTGAACTGCCTGTATCTGAGTCCTCTTGCTCAATGCATCAGCCACCGCGTTGCCCTTTCCCGGCATATAGGCAAGAAAAAAGTCAAAGGACTAAAGATACTCAACCCACCTACACTGTCTCAGATTCAGATCACGCTGGGTGAATATGTACTTGAGACTCTTATGGTCGGTGAAAACCACAAATTTCTCTCCCAGAAGATAATTTATCCAACAACGTAAGGCATGAACAACTGTTGCCAACTCGAGATCATGCGTAGGGTTGTTCCTCTCATGTGTTCTCAACTGCTGAGACCCATACGCAATGACTCCATCTCCCTGTATAAGCATAGCTCCTAGACTGATACTTGAAGAAACATAATAAATAGTATATCCCTTGCCTGACTCTGGTAAGACTAGTATCGACACTGAAGTAAACCTCCCTTTCAGCTTCTGAAAGGCTGAATCATAAGAATCTTACCATAAGAACTTCACACCCTTCTTGGTCAGACTCGTCAGTGGTACTTCTAAGCATGAAAAGTCCTGTATGAAGTGCCTGTAGTATCCAACCATCCCTAGAAAACTCCACAAATCAAAGAAGTTCTTCAGATGCTTTGAGGAAAATACTTCTCTCACTTTCTCTGGGTCCACTGATACTCCTGTCTCAGAGATAACATAACCCAAAAAGTGAATCTGATCCATCCAAAAGTGTCATTTAGAGAGCTTAGCATATAATTTGTGCTCTCTCAGTGTACTCAAAATGATATTAAGATGGGTTGCATGGTCGTGTTGAGTGTGAGAGTTCACCAAGATGTCATCCACGAAAAGCACCATGAAGGAATCCAAGTATGGATGAAATAGTATGTTCATCAGTTCCATGAAAACTGCAGGTGCGTTCGTGATACCGAATGGCATAACCATATACTCGTATAGACCATACCTGCTTCTAAAGGCTGTAAGAGGTATATCTGATGGTCTAACGCGCAACTGATGATAACCGGACCTAAAATCGATCTTCGAGAACACCTGGGATCCTCGAAGTTGATTAAAGAGGTCATCAATCCTAGGCAAGGGATATCAGTTCTTGACCATCAACTGGTTTGGATTCCAATAATCTACACAAAGCCTAAGGGTGTCATATGCCTTTTTCGCAAACAGGACAGGCGAACCCCAAGGAGAACTACTAGGTCGGATGAAACCCTTTGCCTACAACTCCTCCAACTGCTTCTTGGGCTCCTACAACTCAGGTGTAACCATCCTATAAGGAGGAATGGACACCGGTGCTGTTACTGGCACGAGCTCAATAGAAAAGTCTACCTCACGCTCTGACGGAAAACCTGAAAAGTACTTTGTAAAAACATCTCTAAAATGATCCACCAGTAGAGAGAAGTCTAACAATAAAGTCCCCTAGTCATCCAGATATAGACTGGAAATCTGAGCTGTAACTCCACCTAGACCATGACGCTCGAGTCCTACTCTACTCGTCTGGACATCCCACTTGCCTCGATGAAGAATAGATTCACCCTCTGGTGATATGAAACTCACCCTGCGGCAATAACAGTCTAAGACTGCCTGGAAGGAAATGAGCCAGTGCATTCCGAGAATGACATCATAGTCTGTCATCGTTAGGATATAGAGGTCCCATATAAAGTGATACCCATCCACCTCTAGCAGGAACTCCTTGCACTAATGTACACTAGCTGTCTTAGTCCCCAACGGTGTGTCTAGTGTCAACATGTCAGTAGAAGAAAAGATACAGAGCCCAAGGCTCTCCACAATAGCAACAGAGATAAAGCTATGGGAATACCCTATATCAAAAAGAGAAGAAGATAAAACTGAGGGTACTAAGATCATACCTTGAACTGTAGAGGGTCCCGGATCCTGCTCCTGCTAGGTCTGCTCCATTGCAAAAGCCTGACCTGTACCATGGCCCGGTGACCTTGCCTGACTTCTCTGAGCTGATCCACCCTACTATCGCTGAAATATTAGTGACTGAACACCACAGACTCGACCTCCACCTTATCCCGAATGGCCAGAAGAACTCCAGTTCCCAGACTGGTGAGAAACTGGTGGTGATGCTCCTGAATGAGGAGTCATTGATGAACCCCTATCACAAGCTAATGGTGAGAAAAAATGACAAAAACGCTGGAGGTGACCCATATTTCCACAAGATCGGCACTCCACTGGGTCCCTATGGCACTGCGGCCTCATATTCCCATCCCTTCCACACTGGTATCATACCACCTGGATAGATGAAGATGTGTCTCACTGCCTTGGATCACCATGCATAGACTCCCTACGGAGGTTCTGGCGGTCAGCTGGTGAAGAACTAACTTTTGAAGTGGAACCTCCCTGGATATCAGCTCCAGAGTCTCCCAGATTGTGCTCCACAATCAGTTCCTGGTTGATGATGGAAGTGATGGAAGTCAGCCTGAAGATATTCACCTATGAGAGAATCTCCCTTCTGAGACCATCCTCAAGCTTCCTTTCCAAGAACAACCCATATCCTCCCTAAAGGGGTGTGAAACACTGAAGCTCAGTGAAACGAGAGGAATACTCTTTGACAGAAAGAGTACCCTACTCAAGGCTCATGAACTCCTGGGCTCGGCCAGCCCTCAGGGTCTCTAGATAGAATTAGTCATAAAAGACACGCTGAAACTCCTCCCACACCATAACCTGCTGATTACCTGCTTGTGAGATCACGTCCCACCACCTCTCGGTGGAGTCTCGTAGCATGTAGGTACCGAGCTTGACCTGCCTCTCTGGAGGGGTCTCCAGATGCTCAAAAATCATCATCATGGCTTCTAGCCATGACTCTACAGCCTAAGGTCCTCTATCCCCTAATAATGTGGGAGGATGCTGATGCTGGAAAACCCACGTCAAATCTGCCATAATCGAGGTAGGAGGCGAAGCTCCTTGGAAGGTCTGCATCATCCTTTGAAAACCTTCCCTAAACTGCACATCGGCGCCTGCAACTGGTATAACCACTGGTACCAAGGATGGCATAACAGGAGGATCTACTGGAAGTCTCTGATCAGCCATTTTGAACATCTGATCACTCCCCTATGACTAGAGGTCAATCAGAGGACATCTAGGTGGCGTGATTCTATAAATTCAAATGTGCACCTTAGACTCAGGATAAACAAGGACTGAAAAAAACTGAAGGCACAAGAAGGAACAGGGAAAGAAGACATTCGAGTTATGCAAAACATGACTACACGACATGTTCTTTCCCTACCCGACATGGCCCCTTAAGTCAATCACATGAGAATGTACTTCTATCTAAACTAGTCGTGTACCACCCCAAATATAGGGTGTGTTGTCCTAACACACATCGTGTACTTGAATCCTCTTCCTTGACCAAGTCCTTCTACACGGTTAAGCCACATGATTCATCTAAGAAAAAACTACATGGCGTGTTCAAGGCATACACGACATGTACTAGACATGCCTTACCTGGCCCGTATTGTTAGCGACACAGCCTGATACGTAGTTGACACTACACGACGTGTTCCAGATGGACACGACGTGTATGAGAAAGGGTAACACGGACCCGTGTTGTTCGTGACATGACCAGGTACCTAGATTAGACTACACGCCATGTAATATTCAGACACGACATGTATGTGAAAAGATAAAATGACCCGTGTTGTTCGTGACACGTCTGGGGTACCTATTTCATACCACATGGCGTGCTAAACTAGTACACGACATGTTCCTACAAGATTTTTCACAACCCCGTGTCCCTGCTCGCACAGTCAGTGAAACAGATATAGACTACATGGCATGTATTCATAAATTACACACCGTGTATTCTAGATTTTTCTGGATAGTAGCCTCAGAAACTGCTCCGGAGCCCAAAAAACACAGAAAACCAGTGTTAAGGTGCCAAATTCTGACCCGTGAGGGCCCATACTCACTGCGAATCAAAGTTTAGAATCTTATACATGTTACAAACAAGGTAAACAGGTCAATGATCCACCAAATTCCGGTCCATGAGGGCCCATAACACCTCAAGAACCAAAATTTGGAATTCATTTAAGTAAAACCTTACTCAATCAAAGCTCTAACAAGAAGCATGTATTTTTATCAAGCATCTATCCCAACAACATGCATATTCTACACAACGTCTATCACAACAACATGAAATCTATATTTCATCCTAGATGTCATGGAAAGAATGCATGACAAATGATTTCTAACAAGTGCATATATGATGCATGAGATGACATACCCTCATCTAATCAGGTTGCGATAGAAATAGAACCACAATAACAACAACGGTAATAACACAAAGCATGTGACTCACCCAACGGTGAAATCAAATCAACTGTAAAATTTTCAAACCAAATAAAATTGCAATAAATGAGGTAATATGGATTTTCTATGTACATGGGTTAGCTACTCCCAAACACATCTTATTACCAAGTACCTATTCCATCCTATCCCTGGCTATAGGCTCCAAATAGTTAGTCAAGAGAAAATAAGTTGTTCCTCTGATACCACTTTGTAACTTCCTGGTTCCGGAATCCACCCAGAGGTGCCCCGTACCCGGTTGGTCACATGGACTCAAGCGCATTTCCCTGAACGCCAGAGGCTGCCGACTAGCAGTGAGGGCCTTGGGTGTGATAGTGGGGAAATTATTCCCTCATTGGAAGAGTACACAATGGAAGTAACAACACATAAAACAGCAGAAGCAGTAAATATCCAACAACAATAACAGTAGAAGACTAATAAATAAACAACTGGAGAAGAAATATATGTAAATGATGCATGATACATATATGTCTAGGAAAACATACAAACAAGTCACAATGCTGAATACAATACTAAACCAAAGTACAAAAGAAAAATAGATGAGAAACTCCTCAGAATCTCAAGCCTCGGCTTGGTCCCATGCTCTCCATATCCAGTGCAATCATGAACCCTATGTAGAAGGGTGATTGACCTTATCTATACCTGCAACAATATAATTTGTTCGGGACCAAAAGCATGACCCAAATAAAGTGTGAGACAAATTCCCAGTAGGTAACCACTTAAAGACTTGTGACTAATAGTCAGTGAATATGTGGCATGTAAAAGTACAGAAAACATTAAATAGGAAAGAACTCAGTAGAAAACAATCCACAGTTTCTAGAACATAATTACAACAAGTAAACAACCACTCAAGAAAGTAGAATAAACAGGTAACCCTCTAGGTAGTTCTCACAGCCTAACCCCTATGGTTTAACCTACAAGTACTAGAAACCCTTTGGGAGGCACACACAGTCTTACCCCTCTGGTTCAACAAATGAGTATACTCTCTAGGGAAGCACTCACCATCGATTCCCCCTAGAGTCTCGTATCGTACTAAAGGAGCTCTGGGGAAGCACTCAACATCTCATTACCCCTGTGGCCCGTATAGAGGAACTACATGCACTCTGAGGAACCACTCAATGTCAATTTCCCTCTGTGGTATCACATCGTAAAATTAAAGACACTCTGGAGAAGCCCTTACGTCCATTCTCCCTATGGTCTACTAAACTAGGTTCTCATAGCCCTGTGTAAAATCAGAAAGTATCGCATCATGTAATGGCCAAAGTAACCTAAATAACTACTTGGCTAGAATTATACAACATCTCAGCATGGAAGAACAGTTACACCATCCTACCAACTAGGCATGGAACTAGCAATAGCCTAACAGGAAAAACTAGACCAAACGGTCATAAACAGGAAAAACATGCATGGTCACAACATCCAAGCATAGTAAAATTACCCTATTCACAAAAAATTACCTATACTCAGGCATATAAGCAAAGCATACAATCAACAAGGGGAAAGCATGAAACACACAACACCCCGTTCAAGGGTATTGGTGGAATTTTCACAAAATACTCAAAGAATTTCTACAAAAAGGCACAAACCACCTACCTTGACGTTAGGATATCAATATACTTGAACCTTGAATCTTTATTCTCCTTGGAATGTCATTGATCTAAGAAAACATCCAAAATTCTCAACCCAATATAACTTGAGAAAGAGGTGGAATTGGAAAATGAAGCTCTAGGAGAAGGAAGAGATTACCGATGCAGTTCCAACACAATCAACGACAGTCGATTCGGAGAACAGATGGAGGCTCTGGGGCTCGGAGGACATTCGCGGTCGTATGGGACACTCTCAGTCGAAGAAGCTAGAGAAGAAGACAGTTCTAGGGTTAAGATGTGACCCCGACCCATTTAATGAAAAAAAGAAAGTACACGGTGTGTACTTTTGGAGTACATGACGTGTACTAGGCTTTTCCGTACTCCACTTTAGGCGGCCTCCATGTCAACCCTACCTGGATATGTGTGTGGCCATGACACGGCCAACACACGGCCTCGAGCAGCAACGAAGTACACGACGTGTACTCAGAAAGTACATGGCATTTACTTCAAAAAAATTTAGAAACTCCTTTTTTCTAAAAAACTCAGGAAAAAAGGAAAAACATATCAGAAAAGAAGGTCCAAGTTCTTACAAATGGGAAACCCTAGAGTAGAAGCCCCACATATAGCCCTAAAATTCTAAAAAAGACACTATATTCCTCAACATTTGGTAGAAACCCAAATCATGTTCTTGCACCCATTAGTGGTTCTAGATGCCCATATACCTCAACAGGAAGAAGATGAATGAGAATCCCTAGAGTGAAAGCCGCATAAATAACCATACTTTTCCCAAACTACCACTATGGGCTTCCTCATTTATATGACCCAATAATGTTATACGACCCATCTACAGGTCACGATTCTCACATGAACCAACACGAGGAAGAAGATTGGGTAGACCTAGAGTGAAATCCATAAATATATCCCTACTATTCCCAAACAGATACCATAGGTCTTCTCCGTAGGTATAATCCCACAATCATGTTCCATGACCCATCATCTAGTCAAGATTCCCCCATGAAACAACATGGGGAATAATAATTGGAAGGCATAGAGTGAAAGCCCCAATTATATCCCTGGAGATCATAAATAGAAACCATGTCCCTCCACCATAGGTATAATCCCCTACCATGTTCCTTGACCCATTTGTGGGTTGAGATTCCATCATGACCCACATGAGGAAAATGAATGAGAAGACCTAGAGTGAAATCCCCACATACATCCCAGATGTTCCCAAATAGCCACCATGGGCCTCCTCCATAGTTATAATCCCCAATAATGTTCCTTGACCCATCATCAGGTTAAGATACCCGCATAACCTGATATGAGGAAGAATAAGCAGACTTAGAGCACAACCCAACAAATATCCATAATATTCCCAAAAATCCACTTTGGGCCTCCTCCTCTTTAATAAAACATAATAATGTTTCTAGACTAATCGGTAGCTATAGATACCCTCAGGATCTAACATGATGATGAATAACAAGAAACCCTAGTGTACAAGCCCCAAATATAACCTTACTATTCCCAAACAACCACTAAGATACTCCTCCTCAGGTATAAGCTGCAATCATGTTCATTGACTAATTAATAGGTTGATATTATCTATTGACCTAATATGAGGAAGAAGAACGGGAAAACCTAAAGTGAAATCCCCACATATATCCATATTGTTACCAAACATCTACCATGGGCATCCTCCTTAGGTAGAATATACAATCATATTTCTCAACCCATTAGTGGGTTGAGATGAACTCATGGCCCGACATAAGGACGAAGAACAAGAAACTCCAGAGTGAAATCCCCACATGTATCTCTGATACTCCCAGGAAGCCCCCATGGGACTCATCATCAGGAGTAAGCCCCATTCATATTTCTCGACCCACTTGAGGGTCGTGATACCATTACGAACTAACTTGAGGAAGAAGAATGGGATACTCTATAGTGAAATCCACACATGTATCCTTGATGATACCAAGAAGACCTCATGGGCCTCCTCATTAGTTGTAACCCAAATCATAATCCCCTACCCACCTAAGGTTTGAGATTCCCTTATGAACCAAGATGATGAAGAATACTGGGTATCCCTAGAGTACAATCCCCACATGTATCCATGATGCTCCCATGCATCCCCCATGGGCCTACTCATCAGGTATAAACCCCAATCATATTCCCTGACTTACCAGTGGGATGACATACCTTCATGAGTAGATATGAGGAAGAAAAAATGGGAAGATAAATACATAATACCCTTACACAATTTCCTCACACATGATATTGAACTGTAGCCTTACCCTATGTAATGAACATGGGATGCCCTGTCTGAGAAGTTTATAATGCCTCATATAAACAATATGGGATGATACATGTGATAATCACGAGACAATGAAAACATCAATTAAGAAACTTCTATTCATAAGACCTAATCATTCCATCACTACCCCATAATAGCACCTCAGAAGCTCCCATTCATATCCCCAACCACATAATCTTTTCTCCAAGACGTACCCATAAAACTTCCACATGTAAGCCCCAATAATTCCATTAATGAACCATAATAGAACTAGTGATGCTCCCAATCATAATCTCCATTCATACCATTACAACCACATTTCCGTACATATGCACCTTCCATTCATAAAACCCACACCATCCCTCATTGACACTCCTTTCACGACACAAGCATCATCACTATATGATGTTAAACTAGATGGACCGATCCTATCACATGAACATAAATTTTGGAATCAAACTACATGTATTTTGATCCATGTCTCTTAAATTGGGTATATAGGACACCTCTTTGAGGTAAAATCCTAAAACCCCAACATCACCATTAAACCCTCAAGTGTGATCATCTCCCCCCTAAGAACATACTTGAATAAACTGTAAAATGTGACCATCTTCCCCATTGTGGACACACTTGATGAAACACTCATTTGTAATCATATTCCCCCATGGGAACACACTTAACCAAACCCTCAAGTGTGATCATATTCAACTCTATGAAAACACTTCAACAAACCATCAAGTGGGATAATCATTTCCCATAATGACACACATAACTAAACCCAGAAGTGTGATTATCTCCCCACTTGGGGAAACACTTAACTAAACCCTCAAGTGTGATCATATTACCCATATGGAAAAACTTGACTAAATCCCCATACGTGATCATATTCCCCCCTGGGGAAAAAATTAACCACCCACCTGTACCCATGATACGTTCAAACTAAGAACTATCTATCCAAACAAGAAATTAAAGTTGTAAACCATCTATCCTTGAAAGACATTAATCCTATGACCTAGATATCCCCACAATATATTAAACCTACAACCCAAATTTATCCACAATAAAATAAAACTATGGACCACCTATCCCTGAAATACTTTAAACCTATGACCCACTTATCCCTGCAAGATGTTAAACCTATGACCCATCTATCACTACAACATGTTAAACATATGAACCATATGTTCTCACAAGATATTAAAAATATGATACACTTATCTACATAAGTTGTTAAACCTATTACTCATCTCTCTCCTCCAGACGATATACCTTCGACCCATATATCCCCACAAGACATTAAATATTTGAACCATATGTCTCCACAAGATATTAAACCCATGACCCACCTATCTCTATAAGACATTAAACCTTCAACCCATCTATCCCCACAATAAATTAAACCTCTAACTGACTTTTCCCCATAAGACATTTAATATGTGACCCACCTATCTCCATTATATGTTTAACCTATAACCCACCTATCCCTAAAAAATGTTAAATTTATAACCCACCTGTCCCCAAAAGCTGTTAAACATGTCACCCACCTATCCCCAAAATATGTTAAACCTGTGACCTGATCCAAAATCTTTACCTCATATAATAAAATGTGATGCCTGATGTAAAAATCCACAGAAGAAATACCACCTGGTGTCAACTACCTCATTTCTAACACATGACTCCTTAGGTTTATTTCCTAATATGAATCATATGAGATTCCTATGACATCAAAAGGGGAAGAATTTACAAGTTCCCAACACACCAAATGTCTAGATATTCCCATACATTTCAAACATTACCACCTACCCCAACCAATGTTTTTTGACCTATTAAGATAGAACCATTTTAATTAAATGGAGTCCACCTTGAGATGGAATTAGAAATGAGCTTCATGAACATAACTAAAATCTATAAGGGAGGCCTATAATAGGTGATGATATACAATGATGAATCCATGGAAGGAGGAAGATCATCCTATTTTGATCAATGAGCCAACACAAAAAACCTTGGTTGTGGAGGCCACCCACCATTTGAAAGAGGGAATGTATGGAAATAATTATGTGTCACTATGACCATGAATTCCATGTCTATGAATGTTTTGGAAACAAGAATGGTTAACCTGATGTGAAACTCTTCTCCTTCAATTGTGAGAAGATGAACATTGTGGGGGTATGTCCAAATCGAGGAATCACTAATGTGAATCCCATCTCATTAATTTGTGAGAGTATGAGTAAAATAAGGTGTGTAAAGACCTAGACAACATGACACTATGAAAATAATGCTACTCTCAGGGGCCACGTAGGGGTAACCCCTCATTTATGATAGTAATATATTTTTGGGAACCACTCCCCATAACATTCCAATAGCTTTCTCCCATATAATGTGAAAGAGGGGGATGTTTGATCCATGCTAATCATGGTTGCTACCCAAGATATTTTCATGGGGCCTCCCACCCAGATGCACTAGAAATGATGATTGGTTCCGCAAGACACTGAGAAGGCTTATCCAATACTTGATCCCCTGGCCCCAGTCTAGAAAACTCAGCACGGTTGTTGTGGAATAGCTTCCAACACCGCGTGACAGAAGGAAACTCCGATAGATATAGTTCCCCCTTCCACAACCTATGCACCTCTATTGGGAAAAAAATCCTTCAAGGAAACATTGAAGCATTTTTGGGTTGATTGTGTTTTTTGGAAAAGATGGTTTCCATTGTCAGTTGTGGAGTTATTGAGTTATTGTTGAAAATCTATATTGAAAAAGAACCATGAAAAAGGAATGAATGATCTGGAGGTGGTACAAAAATAACAGATACAATGTGGTGTCGTTTTCCAGTGTTTTCCAAAATTTTGGGCCTCAAAATCAGAAAATAGTGAAACTTTTTATTGGTAAAGTAAGTTGCACGCAAGATTGGAGGTTATTTAGAAACTTGCACGCAATACATGTTTCAGGATTAGAAATTAGAAAAATGGAAATGAAATGAAGTGCACAAAATATTTATAAATGTTTACGAAATATGAGTCTGCATGAAGAAAACTTGCAGGCCCAATGAGACGTCAAATTGGGTTTTGTACGCGTAGAGGGGATCTTGCATGATGCGTCGAATCTTCTATGCAGGGGTCGACGATGCCTATAAATAAGAGGTGACCCACCTCATTTAAAGAAGTTTAACAATTAGAGAAAATCTGAGATCTAGATCATGTAAGAATTTTGTGTAAAGGGAGTTGCATGAAATAATTAGAGTTTCACACAAGCTAAAGAAGTTTCACATAAGATTGGAGTTACGCATAATATTGAAGTTGTGTGCAAGATTCGTTTTTCAAGAAAAGTGTAATATTGTGCACAAGGCATTAAAGTTTCACAAAAGACATAGTAAGGGTTGCATGAAATATTTTTAGTTTCCTATTACATCTGTGGTATAGTTTTATTCATCAGTAGATA
The DNA here is from genome assembly GCA_963277665.1 of Viscum album. Taxonomy (NCBI): domain Eukaryota; kingdom Viridiplantae; phylum Streptophyta; class Magnoliopsida; order Santalales; family Viscaceae; genus Viscum; species Viscum album. The sequence continues at coordinate 264,845,202 of OY728155.1, read as the reverse complement.
AAAGTGGGATATTAATAGAGCATCTGTATACAGTGGAGGATTCATTAATTAGAGATAATTAAAGGACCTACAAGTCTATAAACTATGAGTGGATCTTCTAAAGAAGTAGTGAACACAATTTAGTTGAGAGAGAAGTGAGATTTCAAATTGTGATTGGTTGTAAACCAAGAGGGATAGTGAGTCCAATCTAAACTTTGTAAATAGAAGTTCACTTTTAGTGGATTTGGTATGTTGTAACATTTCTATTTTATGCTCTTTGGACGTTTCCTAGTGATGGTGAACCAAGTAAAAATTTCCGTGTCTCGTGCATGATTTAATTTCTGTTCATACTTTTCTATAGGAAAGAGAAAGACACGACTTTTTTTTAATAATAAAACAAGATCAAAAGGGGTAGTTGTTTTAATCTATCATACCCTAATTCACCCCCCTCTCAGGGTATTTGACCTAGTGGACCTAACAATTAGTATCACGGGGAAAGGTTAATATCAATTTTTCTCTCTCAAATGGAGGTCATCAATCACAAATGGATTCCAACCTTCGATGGGAATAATTTTCAACTATGGAAGAATTAGATGCAACACTACTTATAATCTTTGGAAATGTATTTGTTTACAGTAGAGATTCATGATATTTTAGCTGATATCAATAGTGGTGCTTTATCAAAAGCAAAAAGAAGGGAATTGGATGCAGATTCCAAGGGAATAAACACTCTAGGGGGAGCCCTATCCAATGAAATATATACAAAGGTGATGTCATGAAAAATATCACATGCTATGTGGGAAAACCTATTGAATATTTATAAAGGAGATTCAAAGGTCAGAGAAGAAAAGATACAAGTTCTGTGGAACAAGTATGAAGATCTGATAATGAACCCGAATGAGTCTATTGATGCCTTCTTTGGTAAGGTAAGAGTTTAAGTAGAAGACATGAGAGATCTTGGAGAAGTAATTGAATATATAGATATTGTGAAGCATATGTTGAGTAATCTTTCACCTTGGTTTAACTCGAAAGTTTCACTATTAGAAGACAAAGATTTGAAAGGGATAATATTGAATAACTTGCACAGTACCCTTGTTGAATATAAAATGAGAAATGATGATAATTATGTTATGGAAATGTAAAATCTAAAGAGGTGGAATTCAAGGCTATGAAAAAGATCACCATTAATGATTCTCATGAAGAATAAGAGATAGATGAGGTGACATCATTCCTCTCATCAAATATTCAAAGAGTAAAATGAATGTTCAAAGGGAAAATTCAACTTTCTTTCTTTACATGTAGAAAGTTTGGTCATATTTCAATAATATGCCCCAATAATTTCTAATAATATGATGAGTATGGAGTTTAAATTACCATGAAGAATTATTCAGCCTCTATGAAGGGAAAGAAATAGTTCAAGAGAAATTTATTTTAGAAAAAGAATATTATTTCATAATAATGTGAAAATTCAGATGAATCTGAGGGAGAAGATGTTGAAGAGATCGAGAACTACAAAGATCATAGAGAAAATTCTATGGTGGTAGTCATAATAAACACTCAAAAAAGGGAAGAGAGTGAAAATAATGAAGAATAAGTTCAAGGAAGAGTTAATGTATAAGCTGAATTAGAAGCTGCTCTTGAAGAGATAGATGTTTAGAGATCCAAGACGATGAAATCCAACTAACCAGTTCATGAAGAAAAACTCAATATGCAACAACAGGATGGAGAGAAGTCTAATTTAATGGAAGAAATTTATAATTTCAAGTCTTCATTACCAGAAGACTCAAAAATAGTTAGTGATCACAAAATCAAGGTTGAAGAGTAGAAAATGGATATCAATGGTTTGAATAACATAGTGAATGATCAAAAAAATCACTGAAGAACTTGAAGAAGAAGTCATTGGCCTATAGAAAAATGTTAAGAAATAAGAAAAAATCTTGAATCCTTGTGTGACATCAAGAATGAAGATCATACAAAGAATGAAAAATATGGAAGTAGAGAATATAAGTCTAGTAGAATAGTAGAAATAGTCAAATCTAAATGATAAGGCTGAAATGGGGCTTGATTAAAAACAAAAAGCAGTCACAGTTGAAGTTAGACCGCAAGAACCCACTCCAAGATTGAATGTTGATCTAGGTACAAAGAAGAATCAGAAGATTCAGAGAAACCAAGGGACAACCATTGGTGTTGAAGTGACATGCAGAAATGTACCTCACATCAGATACTATTGCTGTGGAAATATGGGACACTCACAAAATGTGTGTTTCATAGCTAAGAGATACATAAGGGAACAAGAACAACAATAGAGGCAAAAAAATCTCAATACAAAAAAAATATTTTAAGGTAAATTGTTTTTGGTGTAGAGGATTTGTTAACATAGATAGATAATATACATCAATCATGTAGAGGAATGTGCTAATGAATAATCAAAGTGGTTTGAAGATGCTAATAAAAGAATCAACATGTGAGATTAAAATTCAAAATTGACTTACAGATCTGAAAGATGAAACTAGTCCATCATACTCCAAGGTAGATCAATATTTACAATATATACTAAGTATAAAGACAAAAACATGGATCAAGATGAAGAGATGAGAAGGCATTTGTTACATAAATTTCCTTTAAAGCATCAGACTGTTTTGGTGTATTGATCCTTGATAGTGGTTTCACATCCCATATGATTGGAAATAAGGATCTTGTTACTGGCATAAAATATGAAAAAGAAGGATTTTTCAAGTTTGGAAATGATGAAGTCTTGAATATAATTGGCTTGGTAAAGGCTAGGTTTTGGTGAAAAGAGATGAGATGGGCTGATGTCTTGGTAGTATAAGGTCTTAGTCACAACTTGCTTAGTTTTAGTCAACTATGTGACTTAGTTCATTCTATAAGATTTACTAATAAGACGTGTATTGTCAAAGGAATATATGATGCAGTTGTTTTATAGGGAAAACGAACAAAGTGAAATCTATACCTTGTATGTGGGGAAGAAGATATGTTCTTTTTATCCAGAGAGGAAGAAAACAAGTTGTGGAATAAATGACTTAGTCATCTATGCCAACCATCCTAGGAAGATCAAGTAAGGTGTGATGTAGATAGATATATTTCTAATTTATCACATGATCATACTAGTGATTCATGTCAACAGTGGATGATAATTAGAAAGACGAACAAGGAAAAGGAACAAAAGATAACAAGAGTGCTTGAATTGATGTGTGCTGATGTATGTGGTCCTATATCACCAAGATCTATTGATGGAAATAGATATTATGTTCTATTCATTGATGATTTCAGAGGAATGAAATGGGTATTTATCATTTCCCACAATTTTTACATGTTTAGTTTCATAAATCAGTACAAGAGGGAATAAAAAAGGATGATTGAGTAGAAATTTTTTTGGTTTCATAAAGATAATGGTATAAAATTCATGAAGAGTCAAGTGGAAATGTATCTTTAGAAACATGGGATAATTCATCAAGTTTCTTCAGTGAGAACTCCCCAACAGAATGGAGTGGTAGAAAAGAAAAATCTGATCATCAAAAACATGTACAAAAAGATTCTTATTGAGAAATAACTAACAAAGAAAATTTAGAAGCAAACATTTTTGACATCGGTCTACATTTCTAATAAGGATCTTTTATGTTTAAATTAATGAAAGAATCTATATGAGATGTGGTATAGAAATAATACAATAGTGAAATACTTTCGAATCTTTGGAAGTAAGTGATTTATTCCCAATAAAGAAAAACACAGGAAATTTGAGTCATGTGGAGATGAGGGGATATTCCTTGGCTACTCAAGAAAATTTAAATCCTATAATTACTTTAATAAGAGGATGGGGAAAGTAGTTAAGAGAAATGATGTCACTATAGTGGAAAATGAGAGAATATTCAACAACACAATGAATGGTTTCCTGATGAAAGGGACGAGGAGGTAAGAAACACAAGGGGAGAAGAAGTAGTAGATGCTGATTCAGAAGAAGATACTGATGATGAGAAAGGGGAAGTCAAGTCTGTATATACAAAGTATCCAAAGTGTATAACTGAAATTGAAAGAAAAAATATCATTGGTGATTATCAAACTCCCGTTCAAACAAGAATAATGAATTCATTAAAACATGAACCATTCCTATCTCAGGTAGAGCCTAAACATTTTTTCAATACAGTTGGAGATGAAAACTGGGTTCAGGTAATAAATGAAAAACTAGACTAAATTGAGAAGAATCAAACATGAAAGATTGTTTAAAGACCAACAGATTATAATTTAATTGGGACTAAATGGGTCTTTTGCAACAAGATGAATGAATTTTGAATAATGATTTGAAACAAAGCACAAATAGTTTGAAAAGCGTACTCTTAGATAGAGGGTATGGTTGTTGATGAGACATTTTCACCTATTGCGAGGCTGGAGACATTTAGAATACTTTTGTCCATTATAGTGCAAAAAAAGTTCAAATTGTTCTAGATGGATGCCAAGTCTACATTTTTGAATGGGGTTTCGAAAGAAGAAGTTTACATTGAGCATCCAGATGGATTTATCATTACTGAAGATGAGATCAAAGTTTATCGGCTGAATAAGGAACATATGGGTTGAAGCATGCACCAAGAGCATGGTATTCAAGACTAGATTAGTATTTGAAGAAGATTTGTTTTCAGTGTGGTGGAGTGTATTATAATATATATGTGAAAAATTATAGTAATCAAAGGATGATGGTGATAGTGTATGTTTATGAAATAATCTTCAGTGGATAATAGGAAGCATAATGCAGATAGTTTTCTGAATTCATGAAAAATGAGTTTGAAATGTTAATGATTAGTGAGATAATGTTTTTATTTGGTTTAAAAGTAACACAAGGAAGAAATGGAACTTTCATTTCTCAATTAAAATATTCCAAAGAGGTTTTGAGAAGATTTGGAATGGATAATTCCAAGGAGATGAAGTCTCTGATTGATACTCAGATGAGACTATCAAAAGATGACAATGGAAAGGTAGTTAATATCACAGAATATAGCCAAATAATTGGAAGTTTACTATACCTTACAATGAAAAAACCTGATATTGTTTTTTCTACATTTCAAGTAGTGATATATCAAAGAAATCCTAAGGAAATCCATATGATTATAGTGAAAGGAATAATTTGGTATATCAAGGGTTCTGTGGATTTCAGTTTAATGTATAATGAAAAATCTCATTCAGATCTATTGGGATATAAAAATATAGATTATTCCAATTCAATAGATGATAATAAATCAATGTTAGGGGGTTATTTCTATCTTGGGGGATTTTGTATTTCTTGGATAATCAAGAAACAAAATTACATTTCATTTAGCACCATACAAGATGAGTATATTGTATCCACTTAAGAAAGTATACCATTATTGTGGATGAAGTAGCATCTTGATGACATGGGATTTAAAGTGAAGTATATGATCAGAATCCATTGTGATAATTTAGGTGCTATCAATCTTAGAAAAAATCTAGTACATCACTCAAGGACAAAGCACATTGAAATAAAATATCATTTTATCAAGGAGAAGGTGGAGCATGAGCTTGTTAAGTTTTATTATGTGCCTACAGAACTACAAGTTGTAGACATTATGATAAAGGCCTTACCTAGAGAAGCATTTGAGAGGGATTGACTAGCTTTGGGAGTCCAGTCGACTCCCCACACTTATAAAAGTGTGGATGTGGGACAACCCCCCCTCCTCATGGTATGGTGTGTTTCCCTAATATACTAATTTGTGTTCTTTACCTTGTTGTAGACCAAAAAGGAGTAACCTTTGGGTTCATTGAAAAAGGGGGAGAAAGTTTGACTATTCAAGGGGGGAGAACTTATGGCTAAATAAGGTAGAAATTTTTTTTTCAAGAAATGGGGAGAAGCTAATAGGTGGAGCAGCGAGATAGGGGTAGCAGAAAGATAAGGGAGAATTAAATCAGACGATGCTAGCAGTGACCAATAAAAGAAGATATATCCTGAAAACTAAGGTTTGTGATTAAATCAGTTGTCTGTTTTCAAGATTTGGGGTCAAGAATGAAGTGATTCATTGATTAACTTTTCATCATACTCTTGTTTCTCACACCGATAATTGCTCATGTGGGCTTAGATAATGTGTTGAGTAATTCTTTGATCACTATTTGAATCATGATAAGAAAATGGTGGTAAAATATGGATGAAGCTATAAAGTGGTATCAATTTATGAAAGAGTTTTCAACAAACCCAAAGGGGGATATTGTTGGGAAATAATCCCCCAAGGTAACACTGAACCATTTTTGGGTTGATTGTGTTTGTTGAGAAAGAGAGTTTCCATTGTAAGTTGTGGAGTTCCAATGGTATTGTTGAATATATATGTTAACAATGAACCATGAAAAAGGATTGAATGATCTGGAGGTGGTACAAAAAAACAGATGCAAGTTGGTGCCATTTCCCAGTTGTTTCGTGGTTTTGGATTTTGGGCCACGAAATGCCCAACAGATCCGTATCCGATGATGGATGAACCTGCTTTCCAAAGGCAGGCGTTCGCCGGATGGTCTGGCCAGTGACACTTAAGAACTCACATTGGTCGAGAGGATGGGAAGTTGGGATCATCGCACCCTTTGGGGGGGGGATTATTGCATGTTCCAGGACTCTCTTCTAAATTTAAGACATATTCATATGTTCGCAAATCTTTGGTTTATACCCAAACAAAGTATACACAGATTCAACCATGGTGGGAAATGGTCAACTGGACGCAGGGGTTCAGAATCATTTATGCTTGAGGTTTACCATCCCTCGTTGGATTAATGACCTCGAAGAGTTGGAACTTGCTTGAGGCGGTACTAGGAGTGGCGCGGTGAACTGATGTGAAGAACAGTCAGATCAACCGGTTGTTGGGCTTGAACCTCTTGGAGGCTTCCTACGTACCCTATCTAGGATACAGGAATCAAAGTCCATGTAGTTTGGATTGATGTCTGGGAACCGACATGAAGATAGACCAGGTGGTCCGATGGGTGGTGGGCTTGAACCTCATGGAGGATTCCTACGTACCCTACCTAGGAGGCAGGGATCAAAGTCCACTTAGTTTGCATTGGTTGGGACATACACTCTGAGGCAACCCAGAATGATGGATTGGGGCTTACACTCTGAGGAGGCCCATTAGGTGATGTCATGGTCGATGCTTACTCTAAGACCACGTGATTCATGCTCGGTGTGAGAAACAATAGGCAGTAGGGACCAGAGGATCATGTCGCGAAAGGTGCGTCCATGAGAAGTGGAGTGGGGCTTACGCATGAGGGCGGCCCATAAGGACGGGTCTTACTCCTAGATGGATTCCCATGGCAATAAAGCTCAGCGGGAGAGGGAAAGGGGTGCTCATGTTCCCGTCACCTCTCTTGTTCCCCAGGAAAGTACCTGGGGAAGTACCGAGGTGCATGGGTATGGGTGACTTCTGATGGGTATGCCGCCCCCTCTCTGGGGAGGGGAGAAGTGCCCGACCACCAAAGCATGCATCCCCCCATCCTGACGAGTAGAGGCAGGAAGGGGGCTCTCGGGCTCAGACCCCGCATTATCGTGGGAATGTGAACCCAGGCATGCTTCGGGGATCCGCCCAAGGGTCGGGGCGACCCCTTCGCCTCTACTTACCGTGGGCATGTGAACTCAAAATGGCATGCTGATGCGCCTGAAAGTTACACCATGCGCATCAGGTGGATCTGGTGGAGGCCTCAGCTCGAGGACGATGAATAGGCCAATGAGGGAGTCGCGAAGGACTTCCCTGGATCAGAAGGATTTTATCAGGCTCGAGGAATGAGAACACCGAAGTATTTGGCGAGCCACCGAGAGGTATGGGTGGTGGTGCCCTTCGCGTGGGGAAGTTCCACGTGGCTGGAGAAGCCGTCCGCGAACTAGGGTGGTCCGCAGACTGATTGGTGTCCTGCGAACCAGGGTGGTTCACGACTTCGGGTTCAATCCATGAACCAGGGTGGTTCACGGATGGTTCCAAGCGGATAGTGGCGGCCAATGGAAGTGCCAGTCGGAGGCTAGTCCGTCAGGTCTTCGCCTGCGTAGGAGAGTTCTACAGGGTGCGACGGATGGGAAAAGAGGCATAAACTCCCTGTTCTGTGGGGAAGTCATCCGCGGAGGGGGTATGGTTTGCGGTTTTCTTGGTTTTTGTTATTTTAGATTCGCGGTTCACCAAGTTATTATGTGTTTTCCAATTCCTTGTTAATTCGTATACCTGCTGTGGTTCGCAGATGGGAATTTCACTGTTTGCAAAATCCGAAGCCTTCCTTCAACTGATCTCCTTCCGAATCTCCAATCCCTCCAAATCCAATTCCAATTATCTGACCACTTTTTCTTTCCCCCTTGTTCTCCTTTTATAGAGTGGGGGAAGGGATGTATCTGTGGCTATGCGGTACCTTTTGCGGAGGCCCATAACCAAATACCCGGTTTACAGCTGACTTACTCAATCCGCGATTTGCGTTGGGTATTGAACGCTCCCCCCCTCTACGAATTGAACTCAGGGAGTGCTCCGCGGCCGTGGAGGGTTCTGCCTCCATTCCACGAATGACAGCGGGTGTGGCTTGAACCGGTCGATGCGGTCCGCGGTTGGGGCAGTTCATGACAGTGAACCAGATTGGCGCCCATCCTACCTTACGACTGTGGAGGATCTCCGCCTCCATTTCGCGAACGACGACGGTTCGCGGAGGGGGTGCCTCGCGGGGCCTGGCGACATTGCGTTTTCATGGGACCGGTCCGCGGACTGGTCCTGTTTGTGTCCCTTCTTTTATTTTTTTCTATTCGTTTCCCCAAATCTTTGGGGTATTTGGGTAGAATCTCCTTTTCGTATTTTTCAGGACCCTACAAACCCCCCCATCAGAATGGGGTCCGATCAGAACGAAGAGGAGGCCATTCCGATGAAAAGTGGTCCTGAAACTAAGATGGTTTGCGGTAGAGAGGTGGACCTGGTAGGATACCATGCCTATAAATACAGAGATCCCTTCATTTTTCCTTTACCAAATTCTTCACAAAACCAGAGCTCCTTCTCCTCCGCGTGTTCGCTCTTTCGTGAAGTGCCTCGTCCGCGAACCGGTAGTGACCTCCACAAACGATTCCTTCTTCGCGTTCGCCTTCACCCGTGAACCCACTTCCCAACCACGAACCATTACTCTTAATTAATTAAAAAGTAAGAGATGACAGGCTGTAGAGGAACTTGCTTCGCGGTTTCGATGATCCACGGTTTAAAATCTCTTGAACATTAAAAGTGTCTAAGTCTCCCAAACATAATCACTTAAACTCGGGATTGAAATTCCACGGAGCGACTTGGTTCGCAGTTTCCTGGCCAATGCTCCATGGGCTAGGGGTTCACGGACTGATTTCGCGAAGGGCTGGTTCACGAGATGATGTCATCGCAAACCATCCTCCGAGGCCTCCTTGCGGGCTTTGATTATGAAGGCTCCTTAGCTATATATCTGGTTATTTTTGTCCAGATTTTTATTCCGGACTAACTTATTGTTTGCTCTCATTGTGCAGGGAGAAAATATGGTCCCCCCTTATTCTGCGCCGAGGCCTGCTGCATAGTCACTCCCAATTTCTGATCAACGCCTGAAGGACATGGCTGGCTCTATTCATGATGGAGTCTGCCACTCCCTACCATCTTCCTTCCATGACGACCGGCTCTCCAAATCACAGCAGGAGTATCCTTTTTCTAACATCCTTCCTGCCTATGGGTTCGGTTTGTTGTTCGATACCCCGATTCTAGAACCATCATGTGACAACAATCTTGAAGCATGGATATTTACCGCCCCTATCCCCCAGTTCGTGATACCTGTCGGCGGGCGGCCTACCCCGAGGGGTACAACTGTCGGATCTATGTTGAATCACCTTCTAGTATCTCCGACAGGATAACCACGTCAATAGGAAGGAACAATCCATTGCTATCAGAGTGTTTCCTGCATTTCCATGGTAAGTAACCAGCATGGCTGGCCGGCGAATCGGGATCTCTGGCCGGGAGGATCATTTAAGTCATTAGATTGGGGGTGGACCTTCTGAGTTCACCAGAGCTGTGAATAATTTGGGGTAGAGTTGTGATCCGTAGGCATGTATGAAGCTAACTAGGTGTCCCAAACCTATACCCACCGACCTCAATCCCTCGCCAAGCAACTTATGAGACGTTGGAGCCCGGACAACAACACCTTCCATCTGGTCCATGGGGAAGTGGGAATTAGTCTATGGGACGTATTTCAGATTTTGGGGGTCCCCATCGTTGGGAATATGTATGATGAGTTCTTTCCTCCTTCTGTGTGGGAGAACGAAGAGAGGACTCCCCCCCTAGTGAAGCAGCTTATTAACCAGGCTCGGAAGCACTTAGAGGATACGTCTCCAAAACACCTCGTCCCATACTGTGAATGGGTCAAGGCTTTTGTAAGAGAGAAAAAATCTGACAAATCCATGACTCTCCCACGCAGGCCCATGGCTTGTTCTATGATGGAGTCCCGTAAACAGAGGGGCAACTATTGGATGACTTTGGAGCAAGGCGATTTTTGCGGCTGGGAGCTTATTCCGGATGTCGATCGATTGCTCCGTATGGCAGCTTTTCTGGCCATGTTCTCAAGTGGCTGGTTATTACCCGTACGTGAGGCTGGTGGCGTGCAGGTCACTACTTTTATCATGGCGGCACAATTGGCTACCGATATTGTTATTAACCTAGCCATCCCAGTACTGGCTAGGATTTACCGGTTGCTTGGTAACATCACTGATGGGAGCCGGCCAAACCGAGTGGCCGACCCTTTCCAAATTCATTGTGGATGGTTAAGTATACACATCAAGAACTGATACACCTTCATCAACCCTCTTTATATTCCGGGCACCACATTCTAGCCATACTTGCAACTGACCAGTGGGGTGATGCCCGAAGAGTGGGCGACCCAAGAGAAGGATAGTCAACAGACAGTTCTGAACAAGCGTCTTCTATCAAGTCGAATCTCGAATTATGACTATTTCAATTTTCATCCGTTTTCTTCCCCAGTTGGTGCAATTAAGAATACCATAACAGAGGATTTTAGAAAGTGGGGCTACCTCTTCTCCCTCCGAGAGGGAATTTTGGTGGCTCGTATTGGTGGAGAACTGATATGTGAGGGGTACGCGCCTTGCCGATTTGGGCATCAATTTGGTTTCATCCAAGCACAATGTCCCCTCGCACTTAATGGTGCCTGTGAGAACCGTCATTTAATGGCGGCCAGCCAACTGTGGTTAATGTTTACCCGAGAGGATACCTGCTGTGAGGTTATGACCCCCAATCTTGCGGACTCCATGCCTTTCTTATCCAAGAATTATGATGACTCCTAGGTACAATCATACCCAAATAGCTATCTAGGGATGTTGGTGCCTACCATCTCAAGTCCCAATCCATCAAAGGGAAAAAGGAAGCGAAATGAGGATGGTTATCCAACTAGGCCAGGAAAAATCCTTAGTCACCCTACTGGTCCCATGCTTCCGGGGAAGAATTTAACAGACAGGGGTGTAACCTCTCATTCCCTCGAAGCTGTTTGAAGGGGGTTGACTTTCCCCACTGATGCTGCCTTTCCGACGGCTTGGGGCCAACGGGACGAATTCAAAGCCCGGTCAGCCTTTCGCAGCCAGTACCCCCGTCCTCTGTGGCAGTATCTTCATGAATCAGAGGTAGCTTTTGATGAGCTAGGCTACATATCTACTCCCACTGACATTATTTATGATGCGGACCCTGAGAGGTCCGTTCAATATCTTCAGGACCTTGAGGTCTATATTCACACACACCGGGGCTATGTGGTGTTGACGCATCGAGTCCAGGCCATGCTGCACCCGGTTACTGATGAGGAGGAATAAGGAAGTGACCACTCTTCAGGGGGTGATGATTTCGATGATCTCCCTATCATAGTTGAAGCAAGGGAATTCCCCTCCCTACCTATGAGGTCCCATCCACAGGTATCCCCAGAGAGTTCTAGGGTGGCGGCGGGATCCGAAACATAAATGCGGCCATTGGCGCCCTTACCAGCCTCTACCGCTGCCCGACCTTCTCAGGTTGATCCTCCCTGGTCAGCAATTAATTCCATGGCTGCATTTCTGTAGGCTTAGAGGATTTGGGATGACTTGAGGGTCAGTGGTTCAGATGAATAAGTTTGGGCGTTACTTCAAACATGCCCTCTTAAACTTCCGGATATTGGGACGATCTTCGCTCCACCCCACTTGCTATTGGAAGATGATTTAGATGAAATAGTCACCTCATTAAAGGAGATGGATGCGTACATTCATTCACTCCAGAATCATCTCTATGGGAGAATCTGGGTGTCTATGATGATTAGAAATCACGAATTGTCCGACCCTGAAGAAGAGGTTGCTCTGCTCGTCCATTCTGACTTTCTCCCTCCTTTATTGTGGAGGTTCTAAGGTTTCTTCTATTTATGCAGGGTGCCGAATAATATCAGGGGGTAATTCCTTCTCCAAAGTAAACACCTCATGGTACCGTGGAGGGGGAGCATGTGCTTTCGCCCATAGGGGTCATCGATGAAGGATCTCCTGGCGCAGCTGAGCTCATGGAAGTGACCATCGCAGAATCAGCTAGGGTCTTTCCTCCTCCCGCCCCTCCCATAATTCTGGGCGAACTGTCCCCTGGGAAGATCCAGAGACAGCAACATGCATTCCTTTTATCGGAACGGCTCAGACAGGGAACGTCGGGTAATCATGACTTCTCGTTTTCTCAATCACCAACTTACATTCTTAGACTTCGTCAGTCATTAACTATTTGACGTATGGTGCAGGACCACTCGGGGATCTGGCTGTGGCCACCCAAGTGGTTCTACCTTCTGCCTCCTTGCCGTCTATGGAATTACCCGTAACCACGCCTATGCACGACGAGATGGTGAGACCTGTTGGAGAGGCCAGCGATATGGACGCTTTACTCCTACCTTTCTTAGTAAGAGATACGTCAAAGGAGGAATTGTTGGTATTCGAGACTCCTACTGATCAAAAATCCCTTCCAATTGTGGAGGAAGATGGGGCACCCATGATTGCTGAGGGGGATCTAGATCCGACAGGGCAATCCACTTCAAACCCAATGGATCCCGTGGTAATAGAGGAAGAGCCTTCCATTATTCCAATTTTTGGAAACCCGGAGTGGGCCATTATCTTGTTCACCGGAGGAGTGATTTCCCCGAGCATGGTCTCCGTAGGCGACCGCTTGGGGAAGGCTTTGGAAACTGCTGGTCTTAGGCATGGCCTCAGGCCCTGGACCCCTCTGGGGGCTCCCAGAATTCCCTTTTCTATCGAAGATGTGTCATCCTCTTCGAGTGGCTGTCGTGGCAGTTCAGAGCTTGCAGATGCCAATGCCTCGTCGATTAGGATTAAGTTCCCCGATATCCTACTACTGACTCCTTTTTCTTCCCTTTTCTAATTAGGGGTACTCATCTGTCTTATTGAATCTCGGTCTTCAAGACCACAACCTTTGGCACTGACGATTGTGTTGCCAGACCCGGCTGTGCCTATGACCACAACTGTCGGGGGAGAAGCTGCCGCAGTGCCAGAGTTTGTAGGTGAGGATGTCTCGGGTCCCTCCTTGGGGACGTTCATCCCCGAATATGTGTCCTCATCCAGGAGTGATTCTGAGACTGATCAAAAAGTCCTCTCCAGCCTTCGACCCGCTCGCCAAAGGGATTGGGAGAAAATATGGAGACTGATCTCTCAAACTCCCTTGGTCGAGATGCCGACCAAATTACCGAGGCTACACAATTTGTTTATGTTGCTGGAATTTGATGGATTTTACTATCATGGTGTTTATGACATATTCAAGCAGGTAGTCACTGATCGGTAGAAGTTAGGTGATTTCAAATCTTTCCTTTCCACTACCCAATCCGATTCCTACCTTTCTGCAACTCGACAGCTTTGCCTAACAGAGGCTCATGACCATGCTGGGGTCATCGCAAGGCTTCAGAGAGAAATTATTGAGCAGCGTTCTCACCTAGAGGTGCTGAGGAATGAGATACAGTGGATGCAGCAGGAAGAGGCCAATGTCACCGCCATGATTAGAGAAGGGGAGCGGAGGATGGAGGAGGAAATGAGGGAAAGCACAAAGTCGGCTTAGGAGGCAGAAGAACTGCGGGCTGGGGCAGAAGGTGAGATGACCTTACTACAGAATCTATCTCAGAAAATTGAGGATTCTCACCAGAGCCTAATACAGCTTTGTGAATCCGCTGAAAAACTCTTGTAATCACCTTTCACACTAGAGGAGGCTTCAGATTGTGGATGCCCTTCCTACCAACTTTGTTATGGAACAAAGAAACATTTCTCCTTAGTGCTTTTGTCTCCTTTTCCTGTGATAGAAACTATTTGGAATGATTGCTGCATATGTTAATTCCCTGAAAATAGAATAATCCGAGTCCAGGACTAAAAAAAATCAGGCTCTAACTTTTTCCTAGACCATGGGATCCAACAATAATAGTTTGACTATTGTTGGGGTTTTATAGGAAAACTCCACAAACTTTTTGTCTTTTTCTTTTAATGCCCTAATTTTTCCTGGGCCCATTTGGTATGAACCTAGCACGTATAACCCGACTTTTTCTTAGGTTTCCCTTTTCGGGTTTTTGGACTAACAGGATTTGTGCCTCTTTTTTTTGTGAGCGGTTTAAAGTCCCACCATCAAGACTATCACTACTGATGTTTTAGGTTTAACAGCTTTGACCAAATATGGTGGTATGAGGGTCCCAATGAGGCTCAACTGATTAAAAGATGTCTCAATATTCTTCCGACACATATGGGAGAAAACATGTTTAAATTTTAACGGCATGAAGGGCGTGTCTCAAGGCATGGGAGCTGTGTCAGCGTACAGAGGTAGGAAGAGCCAAGCCTAAGGAAAACTTGCCTTTGGTAGATGGGCCAGGGGTGATCAATATGCATATCCACTGAGGGCATGGTATGCATAGTCATACAAAGGTGTTCTTAAGTCAAAGAATTATCCATTTTTGATGGCCAGGGGACTTCATGGGAGTCCAACTCATGGAAACCGTGATGGGTTGTTTGGAAAAAAAAATGAAAACCACCAGGGGTGGCTCGGAAAGGGTATGTGCCGAGGGCATGGTATGCATAGTCATACAAAGGTGTCCTTAAGTCAAATTATATCCACTTTCGATAGCCGATCAACTTTAGGGAAGTTGAGATTTTGGGCCACCAGGGGTGGATTATGAGAGTTAGGATTTTTCTGAGTACAGAGTATGGCTTATGATGAGAGGGTGTCGGAATACGGGGGAAATATCTAGACTAAAAATCCTAATAATGGGTAAAGTAATTCTTTCTCACGATGGTGTGAGGTGGTGGTTCATGCAGGTCTGACCTGTTCACTGAAGGACAGAGAAAAGCCTCTACTTCTCACTAAACCCATGATGAGTATGACCGTGTAGTTTATCGTCAGGTGGTTGGGACATATTCCATGCAGTTTAGCATCATGTGTCAAGGACGAGAGGCATTTTTAAATATTTTTGTGCATTTTAACATCATGCAGCGAGGAAGGGAGGCATTTTTTTTTTGAGCCAGCGAAAATGCTTGCGGTTGGAGGCATTTCCCTGGATGGTTAATGCTTGGCCTTTGTAGTTTTGTGCCAAGCGGCCAAGATATCCCGTGCAGTTTAACGTCATGTGGTGAGGACGTAGTTCCAAAGGCCTCTCTTCATCATAATTTAACTGGGCTTGAATACCTCAACATGCCCCAGATGTGGGGGGGGGGGGGTTGATTGGTGTAAATCATGGTTCCGGGGCTTCTTGGATCAGAAGAGGTGATATGGGGGCTCTGAGGCCAGTAAGTGTACGAATCTAGAAAGAGCATCGCCTGTAGAAATCTTGCCATTGGTAGACAGGCCAAGGGCTATCAATATACAGAGCCACTAAGGGCATGGTATACATAGTCATGAAAAGGTGTCCACGGGTCGATAACATTCCACTTCCAATGGCCATGAATGGTTATGAGGATCCGCAATTATCCGGGCCACAAAGTCTGTCATTTGGCAGGAGAATGTCTGGATATGTCGGGGATAATTGTCCCTGGTTGCTTGTTGAGTTTCAAAGAGCCCCCTACGCTGATAATTTTTTTTGCCCAGGGGTGTGCCTTCATTCCATGAAGTTTAACGTCATGCGGTAAGGACGAAGTACTCTTAGTTTATCGGTCATAGAGCTCGGACCATTGGGTGACTATTGCTGCAGTCACTCGAAGGATAACTGAGTCAACATGTTCTGATATAATTGGAACAAGGTGGGGGATGAAGGTTATAAACTGCGACTTTGAGTTTTCTCGGATCAAGAGGTGTGGTGTGGGGGCTCTGAGACCAGTAGGCGTACGGAGCTAGGAAGAGTACCGCCTGAGGAAATCTTGCCTTTGATGGACGAGCCAGGGGCTATCATTATTCAGAGCCGTTGAGGGCATGGTATGCATAGTCGCACAAAGGTGTCCCCAGGTCGATAACATTCCACTTCCGATGGCCATGAATGATTAGGAAAATATGAGATTTCTCACAATTTAGAGTTCGGCACATGGGGATAATGGTGTCCGGGTATAAAAGAAACATCTTGACTGCAATTGTCTGTTGAGTCAAAGTAGCCTAGTCCTGGCTTGATGTTTATTGATGTAGGTCGCTATGTGAACCACTGACATACACATAGGCTAGCTAGATAGGGATACCATGGCAACACCTGGATGTGAAAAGGGGAATGAACTTGTAAACCACTTCTCCATAAACTTCTGGATCAGGAGGTATGGTATAGGGGCTCTGAGGTCGGTAAGCATACGAAGCTAGGAATAGTATCGCCTGTGGAAATCTTGCCTTTGGAAGATGAGCAGGGGCTATCATTATGAAGATCCGTTGAGGGAATGGTATGTATAGTCATTCAAAGGTGTCCACGGGTCAATGACTTTCCACTTCCGATGGCCATGAGTGGTTATGAAGATCCATAATTATCTAGGTCATGGAGTCTGATGTATGGAGAGGATGTATCCAAATGTGAAAGTAGTATCTCCATCTCATATCGCCATGTGTCTTGGGTGGGTTGCGATGAATTCCATGCAGTTTAACGTCATGTGGTGAGGATGAAGTCCGTGCAATTTAACATCATGCAGTGAGGACGAAGTCTATGTAGTTTAACATCATGCGGTAAGGACGGATTATACATGCCATGCAGGTCTGGTCTGTACACAGGGGAAGGGGAATTTTTAACATTATTGTCCATCCAGTTTAACTTCATGCGGTAAGGACCTAGACATACACCCTGTGCAAGTCTAGCCCATACATGGGGAAAATGGAGCATTTTTTTTAAATCTTTCTATAAGTGCAGTTTTACGTCTTGCGGTAAGGACGAGAAGTACACCCCGTGCTGGTTTGGTTCGCACACGGGGGTAAAGAGAATTTTTTTCTTTTATTCAGGGGGCTAGGCCAGGACTGGAGATCTTGGCATTGCTATGTATCCTGCGAGGGTAGGAATCAAGCCGTATGTAGTTCTCTGAAAGAAGTACACCCCGTGCAGGTCTGGTCCATACACTGGGGGAAAGTTCATTTTTTTATCTTTTATTCAGGTGGCTGGGCCAGGACTGGGGATCCTGGTGTCGCTACATATCCTACGAGGAAAGGAATCAATCCATACGTAGTTCTCTGAAATCTGTACAGTTTAACGTCATGTGGTTAGGACGAAGGCCATACAGTTTAACGTCATGTGGTCAGGACGAGGGGTATTATTAGATTCTATGCAGTTTATCTTCATGCGGTGAGGACATGATACTCCTAGTTTAAGGTCATAGATTTTGGACCGTTGGGTGCTCGGCAGTTTAATGTCATGTAGTTCAGACGATGAAAACACCCCGTGCAGGTCTGGACCATACACAGGGGGAAGGGAGCATTCTTGACTCTTATTATCTGTGCAGTTTAGCATCTTGCGGTAAGGAAGGACTCCATGCAGTTTAACGTAATGCGGTGAGGATGTGATACTCCCTGGTCTCTATGAGAAATACTTCTTTAGGAATCTCTCATTCATAGGAGTAGTTGTAAATTGTCCGTCCATGGAGATCAGGGTATATGCTCCATTGGAGTAGACCTTGTGTACAACATATGGTCCCTCCCACTTGGACTCCAGCTTTGGAGGCTTCTTGCTAGGTATCATTGGCTTCCGAAGGTCCAACACTAATTATCCTTCAAAGAAAGACCAGAGGCGAACCTTTTTGTTGAAGGCTCGTACGATCTGGTTCTGGTACACTTCCAGGTGGTGCAGAGTATGCAGCTGCTTCTCATCTAGCTATTCCAATTCACTTAGCCTCTTTTCTGACTGGTCATCATTGGATAATTGATCACAGATGGAAACACGGAGTGAGGGAAGTTGGAGTTCAATGGGCAGGACCGCCTCTGTGCCAGACACATATTATTACGGGGTAGACTGATTAGCGGTGTAGATTGTGGTTCGATAAGCCCACAATTCATGGAGGAGTTTATATGGCCATGAATTTTTGTCTTTTTCCACCATTTTCTGGAGGATGTTGGACAGGGTTGTGTTGAAAGATTCTATCTATCCGTTGGCCGCAACATGGTAGCGGGATGAGTGGTTAACCTTGATACCATACTCATGGTATAGCTTTTCCAATTCAGTAGAGAAGAAATTGGTGCTGTTGTCTGTCAGTATAGTATGATGGACACCAAATCTGGTGATGATATTGGTCTTCAAGAAGCTGAAAAAATTTCTTTCCCCGACTTCCTTGAGGGGTATGGCTTCTGCCCATTTGGAAAAGAAGTCAGTTGCCGTGAGGATATACTTCAGGTATTTGGCCATGGTGGGAGGATATGGTCCCATGACGTCCATCCCCCAGATGGAAAATGACCAGGAGTACTTAGCTTGATGAAGTAACTCCGGGAGTTGGTGTATGAAGTTAGAATGAATCTGGCATGAGTGGCATTTCACGGTAAAACACTCGCAGTCTCATGCCACTGTGGTCCAGTAGTACCCAAGCCTTCAAACCTGATGGGAAAGCTTGGTCCCTGGTTGATGTGCTCCACACGCTCCTGCATGTACTTCAGTCATGACGGTAGTGGTTTCTTCTCTGTCAATGCATCTGAGGAGCACTCCATCGAGGCCTCGTTTTTAGAGGACCTCTTGCTAACCCACGCCGCCGTATAGGAAAAAATTGATTGCCCTTCTTTGTATTTTCTCTCATTCAACCCTGTCTGATGGAAGCTCTCCCCATTGAAGGTAGTTCACAATGGGGATCATCTAGCCACTGGCAGGATCATACGGCTCATGGACAGAACTGACTTCATGGATTTCTTCCACCTTAACTTGAAAAAATGGCAATACTACTCGACGATGAGCAATACTGATGACCGTTTCATCCCGGTCTGGGTCGGCTAGGGATGTGGTCGCGTTGGCTAATGCATCAGCCTGAGCGTTCTGGGACCGGTGAATATAAGTCAATGTTGGTTCTATGGAGAACATGGCCATTATCCCTCAGACATGGTCAAACAGGGGGATCAACTCCTCCTTTTTAATAGCACAGTCACCATTGACTTGCTTGATGACCAGCTCCGAGTCACCTTTTACCTTAAGGTGATGTACTTGTGCCTGCAGTGCGACCTCCAGGCCTGCAATGAGGGCTTGATATTCCGCTTCATTGTTTGTACATCCCTCTGACAGGAGGAAGGAATACGGTAAAACTTCCTTTTCTGGGGACACGGTTATTATCCGCAGACCCACATTGTTGAATATGGGATCCTCCATCCTCTTCTCGGTGGGGCTTCAGGACGCGCCTTCAAAAGTACATTTCCTATACGGGGAACTCTTCTTTAACCGAGAAGATATCTTCATCAGGTAGTTTGGCATCTGGTGCAGTGATCCCTTTTGAAGGGTGCTCCACCAGAAAGTCTGATAATTCCTGGCCCTTGATGGATTTTTGAGGCACGAACCAGATGTCGAACTGTTGCAGGATGACTGCCCATTGGGATAGGCGTCCGGTTAGCATCGGGTGACTGAGGATGTACTTGAGCAGGTTACTACGTGAGACCAAATGTACTCCATGATGCTGCAAATAATGTCGCAGCTTTTGAACCGTGAAGACCAAGGCCAAACGTCTCTTCTCGATATTGAATATCGAGTCTCAGCATAAATCATGGTTTGAATGAGGTAATAGAGACTGTTTTCGCTACCAGCGTCATTCTTTTGTGCAAGGAAGGCTCCCAGTGACCGTTCTAGGGATGTCACATATAGAATGAGAGGTCTTCCTTCGACCGGGGGCATGAGCACCAGTGGTCTTAAGAGGTACTTCTTCAAGTTGTCGAACGCCTCTTGGAAGTCGTCCGTCCATTGGTACGTGACCCCCTTCTTCATTAACCTCGTGAAGGGAAAACATTTTCCTGCCAGGTTGGCTATGAACCGCATAATATAGGCTAGGTGTCCTTGGAATCCCCTCAGCTCGGTCAGATTTCAGGGAGGTGGCAGGCCCAGGATAGCCTTTGTCTTCTCAAGGTCGACTTCGATGCCACTATGGCGTACAATAAAGCCAATGAATTTCCCTGAGGTAACCCCGAAGACGCATTTCAAGGGGTTCATCTTCAAGATATGCTGTCAGAGCTTATTGACGACGTTCTCAAGGTCAGACAGGTGATCTGAGCGCTGTCTGGACTTGACCACTAGTTCATCCACGTAACATTCAATGAATTTCCCCAAGAATGGTTTAAAGATCCGATGCATGGCACACTGATACGTGGCGCCAACATTCTTGAGACCAAAGGGAATGACCCTATAATAGAATACCCCTTGATGGGATTTTAAGGTAGTAGATTCTTTTTCTTCTCGGGCCATCCTGATTTGTTTATATCCAGAATAGTCATCCATGAAGGATAGATCCTCATACCCAGTCGTCACATCGATTAATAATTTGGTGATTGGAACCAGGAAGTCATCATTCGGGAAATGCCGATTGAGATATCTGAAGCCAATGCAGACGTGGATTTGTCCATTATTTTTCTTTAAGGGGATGATATTGGCCAACCAAATGGGGTATTGGACCTCCCTAATGAAGCTTGATTTAATGATCTTATCGACTTCAGCCTCTATCTTGGCAGCATGTGAGGGGTGTGTCCTTCTAGCGGCCTGTCTGTAGCCCCGGTGGTCTTCTGGAAGACCCAGGTGATGCGTCTCTACCTCGTGATCGAGTCCTAGAATTTCCATGTAATTCCAGGTGAAGACATCCCAGTGTTTCCTTAGGAAGGAGGTATATACCTCATGTTCCTCGGGAGACATGGCCGCACTAATTAGAGTGGGCCTCGGGTCTTCCTCGGTACCCAGGTTTATTTCTCTGAGTTTGTCCATAGTGGTGGAAATACCCTCCTAAAATGTGGGAAGTGCATCCCTGAGACCTTCCCCCTCTTCTTCTCCCAAGTACTCATCTTCTTGATCCGACGAGGAGAGAGCTTCCGGTTTGAGCCTTCGAGGGTTTGAGGGAGAGGCATCGTGGGAATCCCCTCTTGAGTATTCGTCCCCAAACCTAGGGTTGGTGGACGTTCCTGCATTTTCGTGCTCGGCCATCGTGGATGAAGTCTTGAGGACATCCGAATGCATGTCCATACTTGAACTTATACTCTCAACATGGTTGATGGCATGACATAATCTCTGCCAAGCTGCCTGAGGGGGTCATCAGGAACCATTTCCAGGCCATTTGGAGCGGGGATCCAGTCGACACCATCGACCAAAGGCTTCTTTTTCTTTTGCTCGTAGAACCTGACACCAATGTAATGTGACTTGGAGAGATCAAAAGGGGCCTTGTCGGTGTGCAATGTCCCACTTTTTCCATTGACGCAGTACTTGATACACTGGTGATATGATGAAGGAACGACCATGTGCTTATGGATCCATGGCCTTCCCACCAGGGTATTGAATGCTGTGCTCTACCCGACCACCAGAAATTCCGTGTAGGCTACCAGGTCACCAAAATGGGTCCTTATCTTAATCTGTCCCATGGGATTTTGATCACTCTTGTCGTAACCCAACAAATTTGTGGATGAGGGAATTATATCGTCCTCACTGTAGCCCAACTTATGGAGTGTTCATAGGGGAATGAGGTTAACTCCAGAGCCATTGTCTATAAAGACTTTCTGGATCTCAAAACCATTCAGGATGTCAGACACATATAGAGGTTTGATTTTTCTTTTCATGATGGCATCTTATTTCTGATTGGTGAAAGAAATCACTACGTTGCATTCAGCTGATCCAGTCTCTGTCCAGTAAATTTTAGCGGCAACTACCTCGGCATGAAATTCTTGGGGGATGATTAAAGCTTCGATAAGAACCTCCCTAAGTTCGGCTGACAAACCCAGGGCATCCAGGATTGACATCTTGGCTGGTACTGAAGGCAGCTTCTTAAGGATGTCATATTTTTTCTCTAGCGGTCGACGCTTCTCTATTGACGGGAGAGTCTTAGCGGGTGCTTTGGGAGCTAGAGCATTTGACGAGGAGGGGCCGGCCGTGGGGACGGATGTCGATGGTGTTCCCGCGTTTTGAGGACTTGGCCCAGCCGGTGTGTTTGTGTGCACTAGGAGACCAGACACTTGCTCCTCCTCTGGTGGGTATCGTAGAACAACAGGGCGAGAGTGGCTTCTTGTGGAAGTGGAGGGGCATTCTTTCTCCTGCTGAGTCCATTGAAGGGATCTCCCATGAGTTTCTGCAATACTAACGGTTTGGGCCGGGGTCCAACCGTAGGGCTGGTTTCGGCCGTGGCTACGCCTCCCCTAGTATCCCCTACCTCTGTGATTCCTCCTCCCAGCTCCTCATGCAGGGAACTCGGGTTCGTAACCATACCCTTCGGCAGGGAATGATTTCATAAGATGGATGACATTGATAGAACCAAATATTGGATCTTCATCCTATGACAGGTCAACCTGGTCGGTTGTATTTGATGGTGTCGTTTGGTGGGTCGGTGCCTGTGGTGCCAAGTTCAAGGGCATAAAGTCTGCCAAGGTTGGGACTAACTTTGGCCCCATCACAGACTGCTCCTCTTTTTATTGTTTCCTCCTCCTTAGATTACGCCTGGATGACCGGATAGTGGAGGGTTTTGAGGCTGATACTGTTGGTTGTGAAGCATCAGGGGTTGTTGGTGGCAACACCGGCTGCTGTAGTTGAGCTCGGAGTATGCCTTGGGCTCGGTTGATAGTCTTCCGAGTCACCCAATTGTCAAATTTCTGCCCCTGCTTGCTGGTGACTTTCTACCACCCCTCCTATTTATCGGAGTCGGTGGTAGAGATACATGCCACGTGTGCTGGGGGTGGTCCTATCTCGACTTGTACGGAATATACCATCCTCTCTAGGAGGTCTTTGAAGACGAAGCATTCTCGGATACTGTGCCCCAACATCTGATGGTAGGGGTAGTAATCTGGCCTATCATCATGGCCGACTTCTTCAGGTTTCCTTGGTTCCAAGAGGCGGAGCAAGTTGCAGTTCATGGCAGCAATGAAGTAGCCACAGACTTGATCATCTCAGAACGAGTATAATTTTTGTCTTCGTTCCTCAAACTGGTTCCGCTTCGGTCCTCTCCGATCATCCCGTTTAGGTGGGGGCGGCCGCTAATATGCAGGGGCCTGTTCACGATTTGGAGGAGGCCTGAGCGGTGGAGCGGGCATAGGGGTCAGCTTGAGTGTGACAGCGGACACTTCATCTCTAGGAGATCTTTTCACCAGATCCCACAAGGCTATTCGGAACTTTGAATTAGTCCGCTGTAGGGAGTCCTCAATTCTTTGGGCAATGGCCGAGAGATGGCGGAAGCCAGTGGTGTACTCCACCGGTATGAGTGGTGTTTGCAGCTCATCTCTAAGATTATCGATGCATATGGCTATCATCTCATCTTGAGGCATCCGTATGTTCATAGAATAGGTCCGATATTTCCATCTGGCGATGAAATCTGAGACCCTCTTGTTCTCCCTCTGCTTGCAGTTCATGAGATCGATGACCATTGTTTTAGGCAGCGTTGAGCTGAAGTGGAACAGGAACTGCTGCCAGAGGTCCTCCCAGCTCTTTATCGACTGGGTCGGTAGACTCATGTACCAAACGAAGACGGATCCTTGCATGTTCCGTACGAATCATCTGAGTTTCACTACTTCTTGTTGTTCCTGAGTCCCCATCATAGGGTCGCAATAGGATGCGTAATGCATCAAATGCTGCTCTGGATCGCCTGATCCATTAAAGATGTGGAATACAGGGCTCCCAAAATTGGGTGGAGGTGGTGTGTTGGTCACCCAATATGGGTAGGGTTTCTGCTCCGGCTGTATCGGAGTTCTTCTTCCGTCCATTGCTTCCAATCGATCTGTTAGTGCCTCGATGGTGTTGGTGAGTCCCTGGTTTACATCCTATTGGGCCCAGTCCTGGGTAGGCATAGCCCGAGGCATTGCCTGATGATCTGGATTGGCCGGCACCAAGGGTGCAGTTTCTGTTCAGGGTACCCTCGGAGGGTTTGGTCGTACTTTCTCCGGTTTCCTCCTAAGTGGAGGAAAATCTTGGTATTCATCATCCACGTTTAGGTAGCTGGATGAACCAGGCACCTCATTGGGTATGAGCCCTGATCGTGCTTCATTTGCCAGGGCAAGCCTTATCCTTTGAGGTTCACTTGCTGGGAGTGCATGATGTGGCTCTTCTTGGGATGCACTTTCAATAAGGTGGTTCCTCTGGAGAGACTCAGTGTTAAGCCACCTCAATTCTTTCATCTCTTCTTCTTATCGATCGAACCTCTCTTCGAGCGTGAGTGGCTCATTTTTATCGAGAGAAGGGGACGAGTTAAGGGTAACTGTTCCTTTATTCTTATCCTTGTTGGAAGCTCGTAGGGTAAGCGAAGGGAGGTTAGTTGAAGGGGTAGCCATATTTAAAGCAGCCCTCTGGTTCCGGGTGTGCACACCTGGGGGTTCGTTGTGAGTCACAGCCTGACCGGAACCGTCGTCTCCCGATCCGTCCGGATTTGCATTTTATCGGTGTCACCTGCTGAGTTAGCCTCTATGGCATTGATGAATGCATATTGTGGGGTGGAGGGGACGTCATCTTCCAAATAGGAATAGGATCTCCCATGTCTTCGGCTAGCCTTCCCTTTCATGACCTGGGATTGACTTCGGACTTCTTGACGAAGGGTGACGCGAAGAGTTCTTTGATGCGAACTTACGGTGCGCCTTCCTCTCTGAGGGGATGATGATTCAAATGAAGGGATAGGACGAGAACCTCCTCTTCTGAATGTCCTCCCTTGATAAGAGAATACTAATTCTTGTGGGGGAGGTTGTTGTTGAGGGGGTAATAATTCCCCCATCCCTGAGGGCTGGGGTTGGCCCTGTTCCTTGGACATTGAGTCTCTTCCCGGTTTTATTGGTCTTATGGGGGAATTTGTTGTTAAAAATGCCCCTAGCCTTGCAAGATGGGGTTGACCCTGTATGGCAGCAGTGGCTACTGCTATTGCGACCTTCCTGATCTCGCGTGCCCCCATCTGGGGGTGAACCAGATTTAGTGCTGAATTCACCTGTGGATCAGTCCATTTTGGGGAGGCAGGAAAAGATTGCTGATTGGCCTCTCTTAGGCGAGAGGCCTGCTATATGCTCTTGGTGGCCTGATTCAGGAGTTCTTGAATGGCTTGTTCCCGCCGGGCCTGACGCTTCTGGGACTTACTCAAGGCCCAGACCTGTTGGGTGTGTTGACTTTCCTGAATAGGGGGACCACTCGATTTCCGTCTCGATGTGATGACGTTGCAAGAAACCATGCCGAACAGGTTCTTCTGGGAGGGGAGCAGAGTGAAATACAGAGCTCCATGTTCCCCCCATCCCATGATATGGACTCCCGTCAGAGCGTCGCCGATGAGGCGGCGCGGATCGTGCAGTGCACGGATGCAAGATGCCTGTATATTCCCTTTGTGACTCTCGGGGCGTTATTGTCGTGTCGAGGAAAGGGCCTCCAGGTCAATGTGATGCAGGAGGTCCCCTATCGTCTTGACGTGGTCTATATACCCGTTATAGGGAAGGAGGCTCGATTTCAGCCGGCGGAGGGTCATCCATATATTATGGTGGATGCCGTGCATGCATTCTTCCGACAAATATCTGGGTATGTCGAACTGAGAGGTGGCCATGGGCCAAAACATAACTGGTATATCATCCCTTTCCAGTCGTTTCCTCAGGTGCAGCATATCGGCATACTCCTCCGCTAGTGACTCCTCTACCTGGTCAGCCCAACTGAGATGCTCGCCGCCAACATGGTCGGAGGAAGTGGGACCAGTAGGTGCTGAGTCATTATGTGGGCGATTCTGAGGTGGTTCAGTGGATGAACGCGGCCCTGGACCATCGCCTGATCGAAGAAGGGAATCGCTAGCAACAAGCTGGGAATCTGACATGCTTGATCCCGTCCTTATGAGTGCCTCAGAATACGAGGGATTTCCTGTGCTTGCTTCGGTAGGGGGAGGGCCTTCCTGTCGAAATAATATGTCATCGCGGGGAGGACCTCCTTAATGGCTGCCGTAATGGAGAGGAATACCATTACTTCTTGATGCTTTACTGCATAGAGTAATTTTGCAGTGCACACCCTGGGGAGGACCTCCAAGGCGTGTCACAGCAAGGGGAGGACCTTCTGGCAGTGTAGCATCGTTACAGGGGGGACCTTCGCAAAAACTGCCATCATGGTGAGGATGGCCATCATGGATTGACGTTCAACGCGCATCCTGGGGAGGACCATCAGGACACACCGCGAAAAGGGGAGGACCTTATTGTTTCTTGGGGCCATTGCAGGGAGGACCTTCGCAATGGTGGTCGTGGTGGAGAGGACTACCATCACAGCTTCGGCAATGGTGAGGACTACCATTACTGCTGCTGCAGGGAGAATATCTGCGGGATACATCCTGGGGAGGGCCTTCAGAACCGGTTTCCCTTGCATCGCGGAATATAGACGGCGACCCTCCTGGGTAGAAGCAGGGATGAAGATCTGCTCCGAGGAGGCTATCTCATCTCTTAGACGAGTCTCCTCAATTGGGGAGATGGGCTCACGGGACCGAGTCCTTGCTGTTGCTGCTGATGCAATTGCATTTTGGAAAGTCTGCAAGATATGATCTGGGATTGATACCTGCTCCTCCATCATTTCTAGGATATTTAGAGAGACATCTTTGGCTAGAACGGGTATAAAGGCCCATTCCGATATCAGAGTAGGAATATCCTGCTCCGGTCCTCCAGTGGTCAGTGGGTACTGACAATTCTCATGTGTTGGGGCAGGTGAACGAATATTCCCCTATAACGGGATACACCAATTTATCTCTCAGTTTTCCACGACATCGGCGTAGTGGACTTTACTTGAATCCGCAGGGAGATGGCCCTACATATATAGGTTTTCCACCGTATCAAGTCGGTGGCCTTTTTTGGAGGGGAGACATGCCTGCCTATGATTTTCCGCCACATATGGGTGGCGGGCTTTATTGATCGCCACCATATCAGGATGGCGGGTGTTAGAAGCAACTGCCAGGAGCTGGTCCTGTAGGTGCCGGGTCGCCACGACATCAGGTTGGTGGGATTCATGACCCTAGGCATGGAGAGGTTCCTGCCTGTTAAGTTCCATCCTGTGTGAGCGACGAGCTTGATGGAGCTCGGTGGGGATGCACTCCGGCTCGTACGATGCTACCATGTCTGGATGGCGGGATCGGGAGGATCGAACTGGTTTAGGTGCCTGTTTGTGGTACGTCTCCGTGGATGGGTAGCAGAGCTCCTCCTCAAGGACCATGGTGATGACCAGTCCCCGATTGTACGTCTGCCGCCTTGGTCGGGCGGTCCGAGGGGCCGGAGCTCGGGGAACGTGGGCCTGAATCCTTGGGGAGACATCCTCCTCAGTGTGAGGATGTTGGGTCACGGCGTGACCATGATGATGTCTGCCGGCGGGGGCCTTAGAGCAGAACCCCCGTTCGACAGGGTTGAAGTCCTCAACGTCGACCTCATCCGCCTCCCTAAGATAAGGGAGGTACACATTATCCCGTTCTTGGGATAGACTCCCGAAACGGTTGGAGACAGTGATAGGGGCTGTCTAGATCTGCCTTTCTGATCACTGCTTGGAAGGAGACCAGCTAATCTTGACAGATAGGAGGGAGTGCATGGCCGCCTCCACCATTGGGAGAGTACCGTTCGCGTGGTACTCTCGGATCAGCGCGTATGAAACCCAACGTTGAAGACACTGGGTGGGTGATGGGGTCCTCCATTGTTGAGGAAGTCCCGTCATTTCATTATTGGAAACACACACTTGTGAGTTCCTTTGCGATTCCATTGGATCGAATGGAGTTCTGAAAGTGCCTTTCAAAAAACATTTCAACAAATACAAATAAAAAACCCGTCAAAGTAGCATCTCATAATCCCATGCTTAATTAATGACCTTTAATGGCCCTCCTTTAGATAATAAGGGGGAACAGGGTAGGATAAGGTTAAATTCGTGATGTATGGTTAAAGATTCACGTCGGGTTCACCATTTTTTGTTTTGTGGTTTTGGATTTCGGGCCTCGAAATTCCCAACGGCTCCATATCCGATGATGGACAGACCTGCTTTCCAAAGGCAGGCGTTCGCCGGATAGTCTGGCCAGCGACACTTAAGAACCCACATTGGTTGAGAGGATGGGAAGTTGAGCTCATCACACCCTTTAGGGGGGGGGGGAATTATTGCCTGTTCCAGGACTCTCTTATAGATTTAAGACGTATTCATATGTTCGTGAATCTTTGGTTTATACCCAAACATAGTATCCAAGGATTCAAACCTGGTGGGAAATGGTCAACTGGACACAGGTTTTTGGAATCATTTATGCCCAAGGTTTATCATACCTCGTTGTATTAATGACCCCGAAGAGTCGGAACTTTCTTGAGGCGGTACTAGGAGTGGCGCGGTGAACCGATGTGAAGAATAGTCGGATCGACCGGTTGTTGGGATTGAACCTCTTGGAGGCTTCCTACGTACCCTGTCTAGGAGATAGGAATCAAATTCCATGTAGTTTGGATTGATGTCGGGGAACCAATGTGAAGATAGACCGGGTTGTCCGATGGGTGGTGGGCTTGAACCTCATGGAGGCTTCCTACATACCCTGCCTAGGAGGCAGGGATCAAAGTCCACGTACTTTGCATTGGTTGGGACTTACGCTCTGAGGAAGCCCATAATGATGGATTGGGGCTTACACTCTAAGGAGGCCCATAAGGTGATGTCATGGTCAATGCTTACTCTAAGCCCACATGAGTCATGCTCGGTGTGAGAAACAAGAGGAAGTAGGGACCGGATGATCACATCGCGAAAGGTGCATCAGTGAGAAGTGGAGTGGGGATTACGCATGAGGGTGGCCCATAAGGTCGGGGCTTACTCCTAGATGGATTCCCATGGCAACAAAGCTCAGCAAGAGAGGGAAAGGGGTGCTCCTGTGCCCACCACCTCTCTTGTTCCCCAAGGAAGTACCTGGGGAAGTACCGAGGTGCATGGGGATGACTGCATTCTGATGGGTATTTCGCCCCCTCTCTAGGGAGGGGAGAAGTGCCCGACCGCCGAAGTGTGCAGACCCCCATCCTGATGAGTAGAGGTAGGAAGGGGGATCTCGGGCTCAGACCCCACATTACCATGGGAATGTGAACCCAGACATGCTTCGGGGATCCGCCCAAGGGTCAGGGCAACCCCTTCACCTCTACTTACCATGGGTATGTGAACTCAAAATGGCGCACTGATGCACCTGAAAGTTACACCACGTGGATCCGGTGGCTTTGGTGGAGGCCTCGGCTTGGGGCCGATGAATATGCCAATGAGGGAGTCGTGGATGACTTCGCTGGATCAGAAGGATTTTATCTGGCTCGAGGAATGAGAACATCGAAGTATTTGGCGAGCCACCGAGAGGTATGGGTGGTGGCGCCCTTCACATGGTGAAGTGACACATGGTTGGAGAAGCCATCCGCGAACCAAGGTGGTCCGTGGACTGATTGGCATCCCGCGAACCAGGGTGGTTCGCGGCTTTGGGTTGAATCCGCGAACCAGGGTGGTTCGTGAATGGTTCTAGGTGGGCAGCAGCGGCCAAGGGTGGCGTCGGTCGGGGGATAGTCGGTCAGGGATTTGCCCACGTAGGAGAGTGCTACGCGGTGCAACGGATGGGAAAAGAGGAATAAACTCCCTAGTCAGTGAGGAAGTCATCCGCGGAGGGGGTATGGTTCGCGGTTTTCCTTGTTTTTGTTATTTTAGGTTCGCGGTTCACCAAGTTATTATGCATTTTCCAATTATTTGTTAATTCGTATACCTGCTGTGGTCCACGGATGGGAATTTCACTGTTTGTGAATTCCAAAGCCTTCCTTCAACCGATATCTTTCCGAATCTCAAATCCCTCCGAATATAATTCCAATTCTCCGACCTATTTTTATTTCCCCCTTGGTCTCCTTTTATAGAGTGGTGAAAGGGATGTATCTATGGCCACGCGGCCCCTTTTGTGGAGGCCCATAACCTAATACCTGGTTTATAGTTGACTTGGTCAATCCATGATTCGCGGTGGGTATTGAACGCTTCCCCCCCCTCCACGAATCGAACTCAGGGAGTGCTCCGCGGCCGCGGAGGGTTCCGCCTCCATTCCGCGAATGAGAGAGGGTGCGGATTGAACCAGTTGACGCGGTCCTCAGTTGGGGTGGATCATGAGAGTGAACTGGATTGGCACCCATCCTTCCTTGCAACCACGGAGGATCTCCACCTCCATTTCGTGAACGACGACGGTTCGCGGAGGGGGTGCCTCGCGGGGCCTGGCCACGTTGCGTTTTCATGGGACCGGTCCGCGGACTGGTCCTGTTTGTGTCCCTTCTTTAATTTTTTCCCATTGTTTTCCCCAATTCTTTGGGGGATTTGGGTAGAATCTCCTTTGTAAAATTTTCAGGACCCTACACCAGTGTTTTCCAAATTCTTGGGCCTCAAAATCGGAAAATGGGGAAACATATTTTTGGAAAATTAAGTTGTACAGAATATTAAAGGTGATTTGTAAACTTGTAGGTAAGAGATGTTTTGATATTATAAATTCAAAAAATTGAAAGGGCATGAAGTTCATGAAATATTTGAAATCTTCAGGAAAGATTAGGTTGCGTGAAAAAAAACTTGCGCACCCAATGAAACGTCAAATTGTGTTTTTTGTGCATAGAGGGGATCTTGCCTGAGGCATCGAATCTTCTGCGTAGGGTTAAATGATTCCTATAAATAAGAGGTGTTTCCCATTATTCGATGAAGCTAAACACTTAGAGAGAATCTTAGCTCTAGATCATGTATGAATTTTGTGTAAAGGGAGTTGCGTGAAAGAATTGGTGGTGGATGAAATCAAAGGAAGTTTCATGTAAGATTGGAGTTGTGCATAATATTGAATTTCCACTCAATAGTTGTTTCAAGAAAAGAGTGGAATCTTCTGTGCAAGGGATCAAAGTTTCATGAAACACACAGTAAGGGTTGTGTGAAAGATTTTTTGTTTCCCATTACATTTATGGTAAAGTTGTATTCATGAGTGGATGAAAGTGGGACATCAATAGAGAATCTATATACATTGGATGATGCACTCATTAGAGATAATGAAAGGTCCTAAAAGTTTATAAACTATGAGTGGATCTTCTAAAGAATAAGAGATCACACATTATTTGAGAGAGTAGTGAGATTTTAAATTGTGATTGGTTGTAAACCATGAGGTAAAAAGAGTCTACTCCAAACATTTTAAACAACAGTGTGCTTTTAGTGGATTTGGTATGTCAAAACATTTCCATTATATGCTCATTTGATGTAGGCCAATGAGGGTGAACCAAGTAAAAATTGTTGTGAATCATGCATGCATTAATTTCTATTCATACTTTTCTATGGTAAAGAGAGAGATGAGAGTTTTTTAACAAAGAAACAAGATCAAAAGGGGAAGTTGTTTTAATTTTTTATACCCTGATTCACCCCCCCATATTAGGGTATTTGACCTAGTTTACCTAAAAACCTCCTACCCTCATAAATAGTGCACTAAAAACCGTGATGGGATATCCCATGATGAATAATTTCACTACATAGGCCCTCCTTAGAGCGCTATCTTCTGACATTGGAGACTTTCTCGATAAAAATCCTAGAAACAATCCCTCTATACTGAGGAGGTAAGTGATATTCAGGTTGTGGTAGCCCCTACTACAACCTAAGAGTCACCAAGTAATGTTCTTACAACCATAAAGCACCACCATTATAGGGCCTCTTAACCCAAAACCCATGGTAGGTTGATCATATCCCTACTCTTATGTCACTGGTTTAGGATTCTCAGTGCTAGTACCTAGGGTAGGTCGATCATATCCTTACTTTAGTTTCACTAGTCTAGGATCCTTCACACCAACACCTAGGGTAGGGCCCTCATATCCCTATTCTAGTTTCTCTTAGTCATGATCCTCTATACCAACATCCGGTGAAAGTATATCATATCTCTTCTCTATTTTCTATTATCTATGAGATGCCACTTTGATGGTAATCCACAGATCCTGGGTTCACTTACCCCATAATTTTAGCAAGATATGAATCTATAGGTTCTGGGTGACATCACCCCATTATTCTGGTGAGATAGGCATCTAAAGCTTTCAGGAACCCCCACCCCATTATTTTAGAAGGATAGGTATCCAAAGCTCTTGGGTTCCCTCACCCCGTCATTTCGGCAAGATATGCATCCACTACTTCTAGGTGAACTCACCCCATCAGTCTGACGAGATAGGCATCCATAGTATTAGGGCACCCTATTCCAATAATTCTAGTGAGGTAGCAATCAAAATCTCTTAGGCACCATCACCCTAAAATATTTCCAAGATAAGAATGCACATAATCTGGGTACGATCACCCTATAATTTTAGTGAGATATGCATCCATAGCTCCTGGGACCCCTCGCCCAATAATTTCAGTGAGATATACATCCATAGATTTTGGGTTCCCTCTCCCCATTATTTTGGTAAGATATGAATCCACTAGTTCTGGGTACCATCACCCCATTATTTTGGATAGATATGAATCCATAGATCCTAGGTGTCCTCTCCATGAAATTTTGGTGAGATAGGTGTCCACAACTCATGGACATCAATCACCAGATAATTTAGAAATATAGGAATCCCCAACTCATGGGTTTCCCCGAACCACCATTCCAATGTGATAGGAATCCACAACCCCTGAGAATAATCTCTCCATCATCCTGGTGATATAGGAATTCACAACTTTTGGGTTACCTTGCCCAATCATTTCAGCGAGATAGGTATCCAAAGCTTCTGGGCACCCTCTCCCCTTCATTACTATGAGATATAAATCCATAGCTTCTCGGTGCCCTCATCCCATCACCCTAGAGAGATAAGCATCCATAAAATCTAGGATCCCTCACCCAGTATTTTTAGTGAGATAAGAATCCACATATCATGAGAACCCTTTCCTAGATGTTTTAGTGAGATAAGAATCCACATCTCATGGGAACCCTCATCCTATCATTCCAGAGACATAGGCTTCCATTCCTCTCAGGTGATGCCTTTCCATTCATTTAGAGTTATAGAATTTTATTCCTCCTGGGTACTGTTTCCCCATCCATATGGAGTGCTAGGCTTCCACACCTCCTGGGAACCATTCCCCATCCAAATAGAGAGATAGTCTTTTATGCCTCTTAGGCACCGTTTCCCCTTTCATTTGGAGGGATAGGATTCCATACCTTTTAGGAGTCGTCTCCACATCCATCCATAAGGTTAGACTTACAAATCTCCTGGGTTTCATTGTCCCATACATCTAGAGAGAGTGGAACCAATTCTATTATACCGTTATGAATATCACAAGGGGAAATGTATTGGGGGAAACCTATCATCCCTGATCCATTCAACCTTGCTCCATTAAGGCATGTGGCCCCTACCACACCTGTGGAAATCCATGCCATCCATACCACTACATGGGGAAGTGTATTCATATAACTTGGATCAAGACCTCAACAATAGGTTAGGTGTGTTAGGTAAAATCTCCCTACTTATTCCATCAGATTCCATTATATAGTTCTTCCTCTTGATAAATAGTGACTAAATAGGTCCTCCTTGCAGCCCCAACACCATGCCATGGAATATTTTTCATGGTGTATCCCATATAATTCTTAGAGAACATCTATGTGTACATTAGGGTAATTTTAGGGGAATACTATTTTATGAACCCCCCCCGATACTCAAGGATACCAAACCATTAGTATAGGGAATAGTTGACCATTCATCTTCCACCATAATCATTGGGGTCAAAACTCTATAATAGTTGATGGATATAATTTGTTGAGGCATGAGTTATACTAGTGTGATATCTCTTAAAATGAGGGAAATGTGTATGGAATAATTCTCCAAGAATCTTAGTTTCATGATATTAAAATTCTCAACAACCATATTCTTGGTTAAATGAATTTAAAATTTGGGTTAAAATATTCTTCACATGAAGTTAAACTATATGGAAATTTGGTGTAAGATATTTGACTTTAACTACAGAAACTACACATCCTTTCGATAAAATGTTAAATTGTATGGTCTACATCATAGTAACATGATGTAAAACAACATGATAATTTCCAAGATGAACAATGATAAACTAAACAACACATCCCATCCTTATTACATGATGTTAAACTATGTAGAAACATTGGTCCTATTTTATGAACTTAAAAGGCACATACTTCATCCTTACTCTATGATGTTGATATTTTTAGCATTATTCGTCCTGTTGCACAACCTTAAAAGGCACAAAGTTTGTCCTTGATACATGACATTAAACATCAAAGAAAAATTTGTCCAATCTTCATGACCTTAATATGAAGATACTTTTTCCTTATTATATGATTTTAAACTGCATAACATCATTTGTCCTGTTGAATGACCTTAAAAGGAATATCATCCATATTTACTAAATTATGTTAGAAATATGTTGCATCATTGGTCCTATTGAATAAATTTAAAAGGAACATACTTTATCCTTGATGGAAGATGGTAAATTGTATAGCATTGTTGGTCTTGTCTACATGAACCTAAAATCCACATACTTAATCCTTGATGAACGACATTCAACTACGTAGAATAGTTGGTCCATGATCCAAGACCTTAAACTAATAGCCTCCCCTTGTTCCATGCTCTATGAACTTAAACTGGTAGTATATTATTAGTCCAAGCATCAAAAACATAAACAATAGGCAAATGGTCCAAGCTCTATGACTATAAATTGGAAGCGTCTCCTTATTAAGATTTGTGTGACTTTAACCAAAAAAGTCCAATGTCCTTAGGAGACGACATTAAACTATAGACTTACCCTACATGGAAACACATAATTACTCATATAGTAAGTATGATATGACTTAACATCACTATGAACTAATGTAAAACTATGTGATGCCGTGATATCCTATATCAGAGAGAACTCTACATGAATAAGTCTACTATAATACCACATTCAAGAACTAAGTATGGGTTAATACTTATTTTCACACTATACATAGAGACAATCGAGTCCTATACTCTAGGTTTATCCTAGTCCTTGGCCTATTACATGACCCCCATCCTTGAGAATGGGTTCGTATCCCACATTCTTATATGACCCAATAATTTGATCAAATGAACTATGGAATAAAACCTAGAGTGTTGAGTTATATATCAACATTCCCCTATTTTATCTCCGTAATTCAAGTATTCTTCAACATGGATCCTCATAATCCTTTAAATATGAATGTTACCCCTAATAGTGATGGTTCCTGAACACACTAGTTCACATAACCTCCTAGGAACATACCTTGAAGGATCTATTATGATAGATGAAGGTTCCCGTGTTTTGAACATGTTTAATGGTTGATCCCAAATTTTTCCTCCCCATCATTGACTAGTGTGGTAGTAGAACATGTATTTCAAACATGGTTGATATTGGTCCCTGCCCATCAACCTCCCCTTTCATGGTCTATATCTCAAAAGACACAATTTACCTTCTTTTCACATCCTTATATTTTGGTGGAGTTATAATACCCTTGTGTTACCCCTATGTGAATTCATGCACATTGAGTAAGTAGGTTAGGGTCATTGGGACCATTCTCAACTGACCTCTTCTTTCCCAAGTTTTTCACTTCCATGTGATAGGGAAATCCACTCACTACTCCTTGTTTCCAAAACTAATCATGACTCACATGAGTTTATATGTCTTAGTAGGATTAGTGCCCACATGGTCGAGCCACACAAGATCTCGATCCAAGTATCACAAACTTGAACTGTGGTCACATCTCTTCAAGGATGTATCATGTGGCACAAGACCCCCCTGGACCTCTATTCTCATCAGGTCCATTATCTCTCAAGTTCCATACAAATTTCTCTTAAACACAATATAAGTATGAGATATACCACTTTAAACTAATAGAATATCCATTGGTAAGAGATACACAACCATAAACTGTAGAAATAATGGTCAAATCTACCCGACCATTAACTACAACAACCAAGTTCAAAGCTATAAAACCTTTAACTTCAACAACCAGGGTCTAATATATATAACCATAAACTATGATCATTACCTTTGGTCAAATCTAAACAAAATTAAACTAAAAAAACTAGAGTATTATCTCTATGAACTTAAACTAAAATTTCCCCTTTGGTCTAAGCATTGTGACCTCAAACTATTTAGAGTCCCTTTGGTCCAAACATTATGATATTAATCTCTTTGCAGTACCTCTGGTCTGAGTGGTATTACCTTAAACTATTTTCAACACTATTTCTTCATATCTCCATGTTCTTGAACTAGTATCAACCATAGTACAAGTTGCATGATGTTAAATAAAAAATCCCAACATCCTTAGCACATGATGTTAAATTGTAGTATTTCTCTCTGAAATGAACATAGGATGCCTCATATAAAAAATATGAGATGATTTTATATCCTCATTAGAGATGACTCCATTATTAAATCATTGGTCTTATACTATTCCATATTCCAGAACTATGTATGTATTGATTAAAAATTTCATGAGATATATAGTGATACCTATACCCCTAGTATTCAGGATCAACCTAAAATTCATCAAAAACCCTTCCCCCTGGGCGGGGGATTAATTTCAACAACATTTGGTTGTTTAAATCTTTTTCCCCATATATGGTCCTAGTATAATGACCTTAAATGGTGTGCAATTTTTTTCAGGATATTTATTGTAACGAATCGAAATTTTGAATAAATCTTGTTTCCTAATTTTATGTGTTATTTTATTTTATTTTTATACTCAACAAAAATGTTTCATTTTATAACATGAGTATAATTAAAATGATACCATTGGTTTTTGAATATTATATGACCATTGGTCAATATGACCGCTAGAAACTAAACGTTTTGATTATTGTCTCTAAATACAAGTAATCTTGGTTAATTAATATAGAAAGAATATTCGATGGCCTCACCCAGTAGTCTTGGACCGATCGAAGCCCATCTAACAGAACTTGGGAAGGAGGTAGCACCACTGGGCTTTGCTCTGGACCAAACCCAAGCTGAACTTCATCGTGTGAAGCTAGAACGGGATCGCCTTCGCAAGAAGTTCAAACTGATAGAAATTACTACTCGTGCAATGTTGGCCGAGCCTCCCTCGGATTCTCTCACCTTAGCACACCTTACACTTAGTTCCTATGATGGTGTGATAAGGGGCTATGTAAGGAGACCGTAACTTCCTTGTGTAATCCTTTGTTTTAAATAAAAATTGGGATTTCTTCTTATGATGAAGTTTATGAATTTTCAAATGACCGAATAAATATAGTATGCATATTTTTGATGAATTTTAGAAAAAGTATATTTTAAAAATGTTTTTGTAAACCTTAAATAATTAAAAATGTGTAATGATTTGCAAAAAAATGGTCTTCTATAATTATGTCCAGTACGAAATTTAGAGTCTAATAAGATCAACTTGATTTTTGATGAATAGTAAAATATGAATAGTGATTTTATGATTAGGATTAGTAATGAGTCCAAATGGATTAGTAATCTCACTTAAATAAAGTATTAGCATAATCTAGGCACCTTGATTAAGTAATGTGATTCAATAAAATGGTTAAATAATGGTTTCATAAATTATTAGTCAAGTATTAGTTTTTTCGGGTGAATAGTGTTTTTTAATTAAAAATTTATTTAAAAATAACTAGAAAATTATTTTTATAAAATTAACTTTATTTTTGAACTCAGAGCATCGATATTATGTTATGGTAATTTTTGGGGATTTTTCTAAAAAAATGAATTTTCGGTGAATAGTGTATTTATTAAAAAATAAAAATAAAAATATTTAGAATTTTTTTTTATAAAATGGAGTTCATTTTTGAAATCAGAGCCTTGATATTTGGTTAATGTGAAATTTTGGGATTTTTCTGAGAAAGTTGAATTTTCAGTGAATATTAAAAATACAGTTTTAGGGTTTCAGTATGTTTAATGACATCATAACTGTGTCATGATGATGTCATGAGATATTTTAAGGGGTTGGCCGGCCAAGGGTGATGAATTATTGTTTTGGGGGCCCCATGTGGCCTAACTCCATGGTAAATGCCAAGGGAGAGCACAATAATTCATCACCCTTGGCCGACCAACCCCTTAAAATATCTCATGACATCATCATGACACAGTATGGTTTTGAGAAAAGCACTTGTGAGGTGTCCCTTGGCCATTAATGCCTTGTCCCCTCACTTTCCCTATAAATACCCACCCTTTCCTCCTTTAGTTTTCACTCCCAACTCTCCCCCAACGAAGTTCTGGTCTCCTTACCTCCCAAGGAGTCCTCCCAAGGTTCCCCCAAGCCCTCAAGGTCCAAACCTTTGAGTTTTAAGAGTTACGTTTTAAGGTAAGGGATCCGACCTCTCTCTTTCTTTTCATGTAATCTCTTTTATGTCATTCCTTTTATGCTCCATGTTCTTATGTGAGAGGATGTTATTTTATATTCCTCTTACTGCCCTTTTCATGTTTATATTATGAGAGATCCCCTCTTACTCTCATCATTTCGTTTTATGAAAGTTTAAGTGACGCCGTTAGGCTGCCGAATTTTTAACGGATTCTTTCACCCTTCTCATTTTTCAAGTTCTATTTTCATGTCAAGTATTTCAAGTTTCTTTTTATTATGTTTAGGTATGATCTCTATATCTATCATACTGATCTTTTATGATCATATGATGATAGACCCTATTTGATCTTGTCAATTCATTTTTATTGAAGTTTAAGTGACGCCGTTAGGCTGCCGAATTTTCATAAGAGAAATCTAATTTTTGTCTTCCTTCCATGTTTTTCATTTCAAATGGTATGTCCTTCAAATTTCATTACCATTATCATATATCCTTCTTATTCTTCACCTCTATTGTTTTATGGGTCATTTATGAATGTTTGACCCATGTCCCCTCTTTTTTCAATGTTTTCTAAAACCCCGAAACATAGCCGTTATGATGCAGAATTTTCGTCTCAAAATGCCTCTCTCTTTTCTCAAAAATATTTTATGTTATAAAGTGAATACTCAAAGATCTTATTTCTAAAAGGATGTTCACATATATATCAAAATTTTCTATTTAAAATTCTGGGATTTACATACATGAGACCCGCTTTCCCTTTCCGTGGGTTTAATGTGACATTAAGATCATGTCTTTAAAGCAGTTTTTAAAACGTTATGATTATGAAATGAAACCCATTTATTTTATTCTATATGGGTTATTTATGAAATGTTTGATGATGATATATGTGTCTTACATGATAACAAGGTAAAATTTAAGGGTGCGCCCTGATAGCGCTCCAATGCACTGGGTAAAGACTTAATCTCTAGAGATGACCATTTTTAACGACTCCTTGGTGAATAACCTTGGTAATTTTTAACGACCCCTTGGGGATGGACCTTGGTGAAACAAAACGATTGTCAATATTAAATGTTGTAGCCACATCATCAAGTTATGAAAAAATTTATTTTTATTATGATGTATCTCATGATTTCTTTTTCATGCCTTAAAGTTCTTTTCCTGTCCTTATTGACGTATCTCAAGTTCACATGTAAAATGTTTCTCTTGTTTCCCTTACTGGGCCTTCTGCTCACCCTTTCTTTTGTTGTATGTCCCCAGGTTATGAGATGTAGTAATGAACCTAGGATGAACTTAATGAGAATCCTTTCAAGGGTTTAAGAAGAATGTTTTATGTATGTTTTCATGTTTTAAGTTCCTGGTTTCCAAGACACTAAACCTTAAAGATCCTCGGTTTTGTAAAATGTAATGAAAGTTTATGTGATAAAAATGTGGGATGCTATATTTATGTTTGATGCATGCTTGCATCACCCACTTTTCACATCGGGTTACCTCTCCTCTATTTCACACACACTACTTTAAGACATGCCCCTATTGGTCTAATAATTATGTAATTAATCCATTTTCAACTCATGGTCCAATAATTATAAACTTAAACTATTTATTAAACCTTGGTCTAAATGGTATGACCTTCAAAACTTCTCAAAAAAAGGGGAAAATACATCTATTAGGTTAAAAAAATCAAATGGGGAAACTGAGTAATCCCTAGAATCCCACCTTCCAAGTAACTCTCACAACATGGGAAAAATAAAGGGTATAAAAATACAGAGGTAAATAGCTAGCATGGATCCACCATGAACCCTAGAAATAACATGTCTATTATAATTAATTCCATCAGTTCAGGAAAATTTTATATCCAATTACCAACTCCCTTTTCATCATGATATCCTCTAGGTGGTACTCCCGATGTGTTACCCTATTATTCTAACATTTCAACTTGGATGGATGGGGGTTATTCATGTTGGTTTAAACTTCCTATCCACAAGATGATAAAATTTGATATGAACATACTAATAACCTGATGTTAAACTACATGAGACATCATCCTCACCGTATGATGTTAAACAACATGTACATCATACTCACTATATAACATTGAACTGCTTGTACATTGTCCACACCATATGACATTAAAATGAATTTAAATCATCCTCACCATATGATTTTAAATTTCTTATATATAATCATTATGGTATGAAGTTAAAATGAATGTCCATCATCCTCATTACATGATGTAAAACTATAGAGATCCTTATGCCCTTGACTGAGAATTATTTTCCTCCAATTGATGTTGGTCATCTACCACACCATTTGAGTTCTTCAGTCTCTTGGAATGCAACATGACACTCACCCTGGAAGGAAAGTATATCCTTTGTTTAGAATTCTATTAATACCAAATTTTCTCAAATAAATGGTGTCATAACTCAGACAGTGTTTAACTCTATATAAACATTCCACCAATTTATCTCCATGCTTCACATATCCTTGGAAATGGATCCCCATCATCATTTCTTGCCTAAATGGGCTCCTTTATTGGAAATGGTCCCAGACTACACTAGCTTAACTAATGTCCTAGCAATATACTTTGAAATACTTCTTAAGAAATTTTGAGATAGGTCCAGTGTTTCAAACATGGTGAATGATTGATCCTCATTCCCCCCCATCCATGAAAAAATGATTATGGAAGCTATGTTTCAAACATAGTCAATAGTCATACTCCATTATTTCCACCCCTTTTGTGTTAAAAATCTTGGGAATATCTATTCACACTCTTCATCACCCCCTATATTCAAGTATAATTCAAATCCTCTCATGTTACCACACTCGTGCACCTATGCACATTGGGAAGAAAAATGGTTGTCCTGAGTTCCACTCACCAACCAAAGAGTACCTAGTTAGGGAACTACCAATGGTGATTGATATCCCATTCCAATATATATATATATAGTGGGCTAAAAGGTAAGTATTTTTACTTAATTATTTCCTTAGAATTTGGTTCGCCACACCCTCATCATCCCTGTTAGAACCCCATTCTGAGTAGGGGCATTTTTTATTGCTAAAACAATGCATTCTGAAATGGGCCAACTGTTGAGGAACCTAATCTAATAACATATGTAGTTTCATAGACATATATATTACTAGTATTAGATCCCAGATGGAGTTATGGATCATAATTTATGGTTTTTTTAAAGTTATACTGTAGAAAAAGGATAACATGGGTGATTCCCAAACAAAGTTCATAATTTTGTGAAACTAAAAAATTCACCAAAATTAGAAACATTAAAAAATATCATTCTTTTGTGAAATTAAAACTTCCATGAAAGATAGTATCCTCTGCATAGCATATATTTGGTTCTCAAAAGTCCCTAGCAATATGGAGTATTAGGAGGTAACCTTCGCACACCATAACTCTGGTTTATGGAAGTCCTCTTCCATCCAGAGCATGAAATGATAACCTCGACACAATATAACTCTACTCCATGTAATTCATATGACCACACAAAGAATGAGTCATCAACCTCCTCTTAGTGTAACTACTTTTCTTGGAAGTCTGAATCAACATGGAGCATGAGGTGGTAACCTCCATGCAGCATAACTTTAGTTCACAGAAGTCACACAGATACATAGAGAATAAGATGATAACCTCCACACAGCATAACTCAATTTCATGGAACCCCATTAGTTGTGAAAGTATTAATATTATAGGAAGTCATCTATATTTCATGAAACTATAGATTTCACCTCCTCTGAGACTATAAATACACCCTTCATGTCATCATTTGGAGGAGGAGATTCTGAGCGGTGACATCATGCTGTCAATTCGAAAAACTCCAAAGAGTTTTATGAATTCACATTACTCATTGACTCATAGGTAATATTTTATGAATTCCCACAACAAGATATTTCATATATGGTATAGTGATTAATGATATTTCCCAAAACATCCATTAGTGTATAACACTATTCATATAAGACGACCATGTCTCACAAAAATAAAATTTTAATGACATTCCAAAGTTCCACAAAAATAATGATTTACATATCCATTTGGAACCCACCTTTTGTATAACATACTTTCATTAAATTTTATCATCATCATAAAACACCTATTTTAATGAAACTCCTTCCTCTACACCCACTACTATATCCAATAAGGCATGCCCCCCCACATTCCCACTCAAGATCAGTGTTGGGATGTGGTTCTGGGCCACTAGCCTAGTCCTTTGAATACTATCACTGACCCCATGAAAATTAGAGACTCACACCATAAGCCTTTTATGCCAATTTGAAGACATTCTGGATTGTAGCATATACATCCCCAACATTAACCCCATTTAAACCTATGAGTCGAGATAATAATCTACAATCCATGAAATACCTTGAGTTGACCTAGTCCTCTTAGTCCCTTCCCTGTGCCATGTGTTAAGATTATTAAAATAGATTTTCCAAATACCTTGAGCTAAAATACTCTCCAAGAAACTCCTAAAAACCCATCACAAGACTCATGTTCTAAGTTGAACTAGATAAGGACTCTCTTACGTGATTCCCATACCAACCATTACTAGGAATATTCTACCTAGTATTCCTCACTACATGATGTTAAATTGTATTATACCATATGTGTAAAGTATAGGATTCCTCATGTGGTAAACATGATATGAATTACATATCTGGAATAATATTCCTCATTCTATGATCATGATTCCACCCCCTTCATCCTCAATATATGATGTTAAACTATGGTATACCATATGTGACAAGAATTGTATTTCTCTTATGAAAATCATGAGATTACATTTGTGTCAAGTGTAATATGACTCATGTTATAATCACAAGACACCTATAAAATATCCACCATGGTCCTCTTCCTCAAGTATAAGCCCCAATATTGTTCCTTTACCCATTATTGGGTTGAGATTCCATCATGGAATGAAATGATGAAGAAGAAACTATATCCCTAGAATGAAATCCCCACATACATCCATGTTGTTCCCAAATAGCCACCATGGGCCTCCACCTCAGTTATAATATAGAACCACATTCCTTGACTCATCAGCGGGTTGAGATACCATCATGAACTGACATGAGAAAGAAGAATGGTCATCCCTATAGTGAAATACCCACATATATCTCTTTTGTTCACAAAAAAACCACCTTGGGTATTCTATAAAGGTATAAGCGCCAATCATGTTCCTCGATCCATCATCAGGTCATGATTACCTCATGAAAAAACACGAGGAATAAGAATATGAATCCCTAGGGTGAAAGTCACACATATATCTCTAATTTTCCCAAACATCCACCATTGGATGACTCCTCAACTATAATCCCCAATCATGTTCCTCAACCCATTATTAGGTTGATATGTCCTCATGAAATGACTTAAGGGAGATGAATAAGCAATACTAGAGTGAAATCACTATATATATATATATATCCCTGATGTTCCCAAATAGCCACAATGGGCCTCCTCCTTAGGCACAAGTCCCAATCATGTTCCTTGACCTATCAGAGGGTTGAGATGCCCTAATGACCTGACATGAGGAAGAATAATAAGTAACCCTAGAGTGAAATCTCCACATATAACCCTTTTATTCCCAAAATTCCCCCATGGTCCTCCACCTCAGGTATAAGCCCCAAACATGTTCCTTAACCCATTAGAGGGTCGAGATTCGCTCATGAACCAAAGTGATGAAGAAGAATGAGTATCCTAAGAGTGTAGACCCTGTATATATCCATGATATTCTCAATCATCCACTATAGGTTTTATCCTCAGGTATAAGCCCCAATCATTTTCCTATCAATGAGTTAAGATGACCTCATGATCCGTCATG
This sequence comes from Viscum album, assembly GCA_963277665.1. Classification (NCBI taxonomy): domain Eukaryota; kingdom Viridiplantae; phylum Streptophyta; class Magnoliopsida; order Santalales; family Viscaceae; genus Viscum; species Viscum album. The sequence goes on along the minus strand of OY728155.1, from coordinate 264,800,576 downwards.
ATGATGAAGAACAGGAAACCCTTGAGTGAAATCTCCACATATATCCTTGATATTCACAAAAACCACCATGGGAATCCTCCTCTAGTATAAACCCATATCATTTTCCTTGAAAAATCAGTGGGTTCATATGACCTCATCGCCCAACATGAGTAAGAAGAATAGGAAGACTTATAGGGAAAGCCCCACATATATCACTAATGTTCCCAAAAAGACACTATGGTCCTCCTCCCCATGTATAAGCCCAAATCATGTTCCTTGAACCATCAGTGGGTGGATATTACCTCATGACCTGACATGAGAAAGAAGAATGGGAAGCCATAGAGCAGGAGACACAATATATCCCTATTTCTCTCAAGAATCCCTTGTGGGACTCCAAATCATGTGTAATACCCAATAATATTATTTGACCCACCAGCTAGTCGAGATTCCCTTATGACCAGACATGAGGAAGAAGAACGAGAATACCAAGATTGCAAGACCCACATGTATCCTTAATACTCCCAAGTAAACCACATAGGAATCTTCATTAGGTGTAACACCCCAAGATTCCATGGTATGCTTCTCTTTGAATAATACAGTAGCGTGTGTAGTACGCAACCTTGAGTTCTAACACACCGCGACCAATCAAAGTAGTCATTATGAATAGTAATACCCACTTTTTGAAAAATATAAATTTTATATTTTAAAATGGACTTCATTTTTGGATTCGGAATATCAAAATTATCCTAAGTTGAATTTTTGGTATTTTTCTGAGAACATCAAATTTTCGATGAATAGTGAAAAATACTTAAAAACAACATTTTTAATAAAAATAATTTATAGTGATAAATTATACTATTGAGTGGTTTTAAAGTTAAATTATAATATAGTTTTACCATTTTATCCAATTTTGGTCATTAGAATTAATGTCACTTTGAAATTGGACATAAACAATTGTCAATCTTTTGATTGATATTGTTTCTTAAAAACACGCTATTTGTTTTAACAATGGGAATTAATTATAAAATTAATTAATGAAAATTATATGTTTGGAATTTTGTAAAATAGACATCATTTTTGAATTCAGAATATCAATTATAGCTTAGGGTGAATTTTTGGTATTGTTCTGAAAAACTTCAATTTTTGATGAATAGTGAAACCACTAAGTGGTAGTTAAAAAAACTAATTTTTCGTTTAAATGAAACTTTAACTCTTTTATGAATTTAATTTAAAAAATCCAACATACATGGTTGTCATTAGTAATTAAAATGTGGTTCAATGGGAGGAAAATAATTTTTAGTGAATAGTAACTTTTGAGTTTTATTAACCGCGATTAGAGGTAATTAGGGTAATTTAAGGTAAAAATGATATTATAAGAACATAAAAATATATTGAAACATGTCCTAATCTTATTGGATGAGTCATGGAAGACCAATAAAAACCCTGGGACTATTTTTAGGACCCCATGGAGCCACTTGTGTAAGATAATGACATTAATACCTTTTATTTAAAGTAAAAATAAAAATGTCACAAACATGTATTATTTTACTAAAACAATTTTTAGAAGGAGTTATACAAGTAATATTTTTGACTATAAATATTAATTGGAAAGATAAAAATATTTCCTACATCATGGTAATTGTTTTATAATTTTTATGCATTAAATAAATAAATTTATTTATGACACCATGATGATGCAATGATTACATCATTAATGAATGATTTAAATAAAATGAAAATATAATGTAAAATATAATACTTACACTTGTCTAAAGCCTATTGGATGGGTGGATTTAGAACCCTTATCACCTTATCCTTGAAATATATCATTGTGCGACCTTTAAAATCCAAAAATAATTTCATAATAATGTAACATTTCATGACTTTCCAAGAGTGACCCTCCTCTCCTCTTATAAAAGGCCCCCACCTCTACCACCTTATTCACACCTTCAAAGCCATTTGGCTCAGAAGAAATCTGCCGAAATACTCTCTAAACATCCCTATATTACTCATAGAGGCCTCACATTTGGAAGAAGTTTTCCCAAAGAAGCCTTTGGCTCAAATCAAAAAGAGTTACCTGATTTTAAGGTAATGTCTTCTCTTATGTTATTTTGTTTTATTTTTCTTCTCCAACCCATTAAACCCTTTTTATTACATTATTTTGTAACAAAACAAGTATATTAAATATAATAGGATATTTTTATGATAAGGATTTTATTTACACTTACACACACCTCCGTCTAATGGTTAAAGAACATACTGTTTCTGTGGGTGGCGAATTACTGCCTCACGAAACGATGATTGTTCAATATTCTTTTAACACCTTTTATGGTGGCCATTAAGATGTCACTATATTTATATATGATATATATTATGTTTATTTTTTCCTTATTCTTCTGTATTTTTCATTTATGGCATACATTTATGGTTTCCATAATGGGTAAACACGATAATTTTATTTTCGGAAGTGCGGACTACCGCCCCCTCAAAGTGATTTGAATCGTTAATGCCATATGTGGGACTTATAAAGGAAGGAGTAAAATTATATTATATATCATATTGGAATTATAATATACCTTTATATAATTATTATTTTCTTCCATTAAATATGAAATAGAAATGAAAGTAGCGTTCATGCGTACGTACGGCTTACTGTGTCCATGAACGGTGCATTTCATTTCTTACCTATAAATGTTATGTAATATTATAAATGAATATATATACTGGATATATATGATATATATGATATATAGATCATGAATATAATTCTAGAGATAATGTATATTTTACCACATGAACAACCTTTTATTATAAGAAGTTTATTTTTGACTAAAGTACCAAAGATCGACAAAACGACCATTATTAACTTAAATGACTACATAATGTTCATAACATGGTAATAAGTGATATAAAAGGAATAATTAACTTGAAAAAGGTTCTTAATCAAGTAGATATTAACTAAATTTTATTATTCAGGAGATTATAGAATGATCTAGTCAATTCGGACACGAGGTAAGAGTTAATTCTATAACCTCTTCATTATTCAAGGTTGTTCATATGTAGTTATCTACTGGGACCTCTTTATCATCCACATCCATATTTCTTAAAAATGTATTTCAAAACATTTTTACTATTTATTAGACAATGGTTTGAAGTCATTTATACCCTTGTTTGACTTTATACGTTTTTAAAGGAATCTTTCTGTCATTTTCCAAACAAGGTACCTTTTGACATTTTCGAAAAAATTAAGGTAATAATGTTTTTCAACTTATACGGCTGGTGCGGATATTTTCCACCGTTATAAAATCTTCAAAGCTTCCCTTAAAATATTATAATAATATTTTAAAAGTAAATATTTTATTTTACAATTATGTGACTTTTAAATGATTTCAATAAAGATATTTCTCTCAAATAGTTTTGATTTCATCTATGTCAACATACTTTGATGGATTTTAAGATTATTTGAAGTTGATTTATTATGATTGAAAACTTCCATATTTTATTGAAGGTTTTGTGATATTTTTGAATGTGGATTTTTTATTTTTATACCATTCATGGTTTATGGAGAAAGTATTGAAATTTCGTATGCTAGTTTTAATACAAATGTTTATGTTATGTTTAAACCTGTTCATATGAGGAATGAATTGGACTTAATAAGTGACGGGTGGAGCACGCTATATCTCCTCAATGAATTGGTAGGTCTCATGAGACAAACTAGTGTCTTGGAATGAGGCCTTGACAAAATCTTATTTGTAGTCTTGGCACGAGGCCTTGGCTACGTGGTTATTATTGTCTGGCATTATGCATTCCATCATTATGAAAGTGGTTATTGATATTGCATGTGATTATTCGACTAGTAGAATATCCATGTGAATAAGTAAATGGCATTATTTCATTTTATTTTTGTCATATTATGCTGACGTTCAAGTTTAAAAGGATTTTGTTTTAGTTATACATTGCCTTAAATGTTTATGTTTATTTATGAAAGTTTCCGCTATATTGTTATCCTTACTGGGCATCTGAGCTCACCCCTTTCTATGTTTTATTTTTCCCAGGATGTGAAGAAATATTTTATGACTAACATGAAGGGATAGTCTGAAGGGGATATGAGTGTGGACTTTGGAGACTATATTATTGTAGTTTTTCACTCTATGATGTAATGTAACATTTATGAATGTATCTAGTGTTTCCAAGGCTACTAAACTAATCTGTATTTCGAGACTTGATATTTTGAGATCATGAAAATGTTACATAATAATGCACCGACTCTGGGTAACTGGGGTCAGGGCATTACAGTTAGTATCAGAGGCAGTTTAGTACTAACCTTGGATGCTAGATTTAGATAAACTCTGATTAGAGCACATAACCCTAGAATAGACTTTGAGGATTAGTATAGAAGAACATCCTTGAATTTTGGTAAAGTATAGATTTTGTGTATTTTTCGAGCAATACATCCCTGTCTGGATACAAGTAGGTTGAGGCGGATCTGGAACAGATGTACCTAGGGGTAAATCCCGAAAACACCGCTTTGAGCTAGACTCGAACGGGAACTGGTGCACGACAACGAGCCTTGTTGCACTCTTGGTTACGACACTCCCTAGGGATATGATTAGGATAAATCATGATTTCTTTACAAACCATTATGAAGGGTTTATGAGTATATACTTCTTCAAAGAGAACATTTATTTTTATGATTATGGATTATATCCATAAATAGTTCAATTTATGTTATGTGTTTTACAAGTACGGAATTATGAATTTCAATTCATAAACTAATCTAGTTTATAAAATTGTTTAGAAATGGCGCCTAGTGGATGTAATGGAAACCATATCAATGCACACACTCCATGTAGGGATTTCCCTCCTGCTCAAGATAATTATAGTGGAGATGGTGATACAACTGGTGCTGATCAGCTTATCACCATACTGGGACAACTCACTCCGGTTATGAATAAAAAACTTACTCGTATGGAGCACCCTGATCCGAAACGTGGAGGATCAATGTTAGATCGCTTCATGAGGCAACAACCACCAACATTTAATGGGGGTACAAATCCATTAGTAGCTGAGAAATGGATAAATTCCCTAGAGAAAATATTTTAGGCTTTAGGGAGTAGTGAAAGGGAAAAAGTTGTCATTGCAGTTTACTGCCTCACTGGAGATGATGATCAATGGTGGCCATTGATACAAAACACAAAGGAATATGATTAAGTATTGAATATGGAATGGAGGGAGTTCAAAGATATTTTCTTAGAAAAATACTTTCCTCGTGACCATCGAGCAGATACGGAAAGGCAATTTCTGAGTCTGAGGCAAAAGGAGGATGAGAATGTCGCAAATATGAGGCTAACTTTACAAGGTTAGCGAGGCATGCAACATATTATATACGTAACCAAATAAATAGGATTTATCATTGCTTTTATGGGTTAAAACCATTTCTCCGTCAAGACTTAGTCTCACAATCTTTCTCATCATACGAAGATATTGTCTCATGTGCTATCAAGACGGAAAAGGAATTCTCTAAATCTTATGACAATACAGTAAATAAAGAGAAGAAGATAACGGTGGAACGAGAGATACATAAAGGGAAAAAGGGAAAGAAGGATTTTTCCATTATGTGATAATTTTGGGAAGAATCACCCCGGTACTTGCCTAAAAGGAATGGGATTTTGTTATAAATGTGGAGAAAAAGGTCACCAGGCTCATGATTGCAAGGTAAAGAAAGAGGATATCAATGTTTAATGCTATAATTGTAGGGAAATGGGGAATTATGCAAATTAATTTCCTAAGCGTCAGGAAAACTTACCTCAGAAAAGGCCAAGGGATCAAGGCCAATCTTATGCTGTTACTACAGTTGAAGTTGAATAATTAATGTATTGGTGCTTTTGGAATAAAGGATTATATTCTGGTTATAAGAATAATGTGATATATATAAGGATTTTACTACAGTACTTTTTGTTTTCATTAGGGTTTTAATATGATGAAGGTAATCATATTTTTATTATGTGACAATAAGAGAAACTTTACTTTGTTTGGGGAATCTAATGTTAAAATTGATTTTGGAATTTAGAGACCTTTTAGAGAAAGTCTGGACAGAGGTATTTTGGATAACAATAAAGGTTGGAGTGGATTAAGTTGAACTTTGGATAGTATTGTTTAAGGTTAAAACATTTCTGAAGATTATTTTTGGAATATTATAATACTATAGTTTTAGGAAAAGGACAACCTGCAGGTTGGGGGATAACCCATCACGTCGGACAAAGCTGCAGGAATCGAACCCACAACCATAGTGCGACAAGCCATTATTACCTACCACTAGCCTACAGGAAGTACCTGGTTATTACAAAATAGTTTTCCTAATATAGATGGTATGGGTTAATATTTTTAACCTTATACAATTAGGATAAATATAATATTTTTGAGTTCTATTATCTTTTTGAGGGAAATATGAGTTTGTGGTAGAAATTAGTTGAAGGTTGAAACTCTACTTGTCAAGTATATATATACATATATATCTCTCTATTATTCTATTAATAAATTAATTCTTAAAATTTAAGAAAGGGATATTAAAAAAAATGTGTTATCCTAATACCTTATGTTTTGTTGAACTGATGATATTTTAAATCGCCATATATTGAAGGATTTGAGGACCTCAATTTTACACTTGTTTGTGATTGATGACCTCAATCACTCCCTACAAATATTTACATTTTTCCTACAATTATTTTTCTCTAATTTCCACCAATGTTCTCCTAATCTTGATCATAATTTGGTGGTGACTTTTTCATTTCTTTTTCCCTCTTATTAAGGCTAAATTTCATTAACCTTATTTCCGATGTGGGTTTTCCACAAAGGTATTTTCTACTTTAAACCTTTTATTTTCGAAGAACAATTTCAAATTGTGAGGATTCAATTTATTGAATGAGGGTAGAATGTAACACCCCAAGCTTCCATGGTACACTTCTCTTTGAATAATACAGTAGCGTGTGTAGTACGCAACCTCGAGTTCTAACACACCACAACCAATTAAAGTAGTCGTTATGAATAGTAATACCCACTTTTTGAATTATATAAATTTTATATTTCAAAATGGACTTCATTTTTGGATTTGGAAAATCCAAATTAGACTAAGTTTAATTTTTGGTATTTTTCTCAGAACATCCAATTTTTGATGAATAGTGAAAAATACTTAAAAACAACATTTTTAATCAAAATAATTTATATTGATAAATTATACTATTGATTGGTTTTAAACTATAATTAGAATATAATTTTACCATTTTATCCAATTGTGGTCATTAAAATTAATTTCACTTTGAAATTGGACATAAACAATTGTCAATCTTTTGATTGATATTGTTTCTTAAAAATACGCTATTTGTTTTGACAATGGGAATTAATTATAAAATTAATTAATTTAACTTATATGTTTGGAATTTTTTTAAATAGACAACATTTTTGAATTCGGAATATCAATTATATCTTAGGGTGAATTTTTGGTATTGTTCTGAAAAACTTCAATTTTTGATGAATAGTGAAACCACTAAGTGGTAGTTAAAAAAACTGATTTTTCGTTTAAATGAAACATTAACACTTCTATGAATTGAATTTCAAAAATCCGACATACATGGTTTTCATTAGTAAGTAAAATGTGGTTCAATGGGATGAAAATAATTTGTGGTGAATAGTAACTTTGTAGTTTTATTAACCGTGATTAGAGGGAATTAGGGTAATTTAAGGTAAAAATGTTATTATAAGAAGATAAAAATATATTGACACATGTCCTACTATTATTGGATGAGTCATGAAATACCAAGAAAAACCATGGGACTATTTTTGGGACCCCATGGAGCCACTTGTGTAAGATAATGACATTAATACCTTTTATTTAAAGTAAAAATAAAAATGTCACAAACATGTATTGTTTTACTAAAACAAATTTTAGAAGGGGTTATACAAGTCATCATTTTGACTATAAATATTCATTGGAAAGATAAAAAGCTTTCCTACATAATGGTAATTTTTTTATAATTTTTAGGCATTAAATGAATAAATTTATTTATGACATCATGATGATGCAGTGATTACCTCATTAATGAACGATTTAAATAAAATGGAAAGATAATGTAAAATATAAGACTTAAACTTGTCTAAATCCTATTGGATGGGTGGATTTCGAACCCGTATCACCTTATCCTAAAAATATATCATTTTGGGACCTTTTAAATCCGAAAATAATTTCATAATAATGTAACATTTCATGACTTTCCAAGAGTGACCCTCGACTCCTCTTATAAAAGTCCCCCACCTATACCACCTTATTTACACCTTCAAAGCCATTTGGCTCGACAAACCTCTACCCAAATACTCTCTTAAATTCCCTATCTTACTCCTAGAAGCCTCACTTTGGGAAGAAGTCTTCCCAAGGAAGCCTTTGGTTCAAATCAAAAAGAGTTACCTGATTTTAAGGTAATGTCTTCTCTTATGTCCTTTTGTTTTATTTTTCTTATCCAACCCCTTAAACCCTTGTTATTACATTATTTTGTAAAAAACCAGTATATTAAATTTACTAGGATGTTTTTATGAGAAGGATTTGATTTACACTTACACACACCTCCGTCTAATGGTTAAAGAACATACTGTTTCTATGGGTGGCGAATTACTGCCTCACGAAATGATGATTGTTCAATCTTCTTTTAACACCTTTCATGGTGGAAATTAAGATGTCACTATGTTTATATATGATATATATTATTTTTATGGTTTCTTTATTATTCTTTATTTTTCATTTATGACATACCTTTATGGTTTCCATTATGGGTAAACACGATAATTTCATTTTTGAAAGTGCAGACTACCGCCCCTCAAAGTGATTTGAATCGTTAATGCCATATGTGGGACATATAAAGGAAGGAGTTAAATGATATTATATATCATATTGGAATTATAATATACCTTTATATCATTATGTTTTCATTCCATTAAATATGAAATATAAATGAAAGTAGCGTTCATGCATACGTACGGCTTACCGTCTCCATGAACGGTGCATTTCATTTCTTACCTATAAATTTTATGTAATATTATAAATGCATGTATATACTGGATATATATGATATATATGATATCTAGATCATGAATATAATTTTTGAGATAATGGATATTTTACCACATGAACAAATTTTTATTATAAGAATTTTATTGTTGACTCAAGTATCAAAGATCGACAAAACGACCGTTATTAACTTAAATGACTACATAATGTTCATAACATGGTAATAATTGATATAAAAGGAATAATGAACTTGAAAAAGGTTCTTAAGCAAGTAGAGATTAACTAAAGTTTATTATTCAAGAGATTAAATAACGATCGAGTTAGGTTGGACACGAGGTAAGGGTTAATTCTATAACCTCTTCATTATTCAAGGTTGTTCATATATAATTATCTCCTGGGACCTCTTTATCATCCACATCCATGTTTCTTAATAATGTATTTAAAAACTTTTTTACTATTTATTAGACAATGGTTTAAAGTCATTTATACCCTTATTTGACGTTACACGTTTTTAAAAGGAATCTTTCTGTCATTTTCTAAAAAAGGTACCTTTTGAAATTTTCGACAAAATTAAAGTAAGAATGTTTTTTAACTTATACGGCGGGTGCGAATATTTTCCACCGTTATAAAATCTTTGAAGCTTCCCTTATAATCTTATAAGAATATTTTCAAAGTAAATGTTTTCTTTTACAATTATGTTACTTTTAAATGATTTCAAGAAAGTTATTTCTCTCAAATTGTTTTGATTTCATCTATGTAAACATCCTTTGATGGATTTTAAGATTATTTGAAGTTGATTTATTATGATTCAAAACTTACATATTGTATTGAAGGTTTTGTGATATGTCTGACTATGGATGTGTTATTTGTATACCATTCATGGTTTATGGAGAAAGTATTGACATTTCGTATTCTAGTTTTAATACAAATGTATTTTTTATGTTTAAACCTGTTCATATGAGGAATGAATTGGACTTAATAAGTAACGGGTGGAGCCCGCTATAGCTCCTAGATGCATCGGTAGGTCTCATGAGACAAAATAGTGTCTTAGCACGAGGCCTTGACAAAATATTATTTTTAGTCTTGGCACAAGGCCTTGTCTACGTGGTTATGATAGTATGAAATTATGTATTCCGTCATTATGAAAGCGGTTATTGATATTTCATGTGATTATTCGACTAGTAAAATATCCATGTGAATAAGTAAATAAAATTATTTCATTTTATTTTTTCCATATTATGCTGAAGTTCATGTTTAAAAGGATTTTGTTTTAGTTATACATTGCCTTAAATATTTATGTTTATTTATAAAAGTTTCTGCTATATTGTTATCCTCACTGAGCATCTGAGCTCACCCCATTTTATGTTATATTTTTCCCAGGATGTGAAGAAATATTTTATGACTGACCTACAGAGATAGTCTGAATGAGATATGAGTGTGGACTGTGGAGGCTATGTTATTTTAGTTTTTCATTTTATGATGTAATGTAACATTTATGAATGTATCTAGTGTTTCTAAGGCTACTAAACTAATCAGACTTTCGAGACTTGATCTTTTGAGATCATGCCAATGTTACGTAATAATGCACCGACTCTAGAGAACTGGGGTCGGGGCGTTACATCAGGTGTAAGACAAAATGGCATTTCTAAAACCACTAGTGGGTTGATATTCCCTTATGACCTGACATGAGGAAGTAGAATGAGAAGCCCTAGAGTGAAATCCCCACATGTATAACTGATACTCCCAAGAAGCCCCCATGGGCCTCTTAATCAGGTGTAATCCCAAATCCTATCCCTCAATCCACTAGTATGTTGATATGACCTCATGACATAATATGATGGAAATAGAATGGGTATATCAATGAACAATATTGAGAAAAAATTCCCTCACACATGATGTTAACCTATGGCCTTACCCTATGCAATGAATATGGTATGCCCTATCTGATAAGTGCAGGATGCCTCATGTGATGAATATGTGATGCCTCATTTGATAATCATGGGATGATACCACCATCACCCAGGAATCTTCCACATTTAATCCCTAATCATACCATTATTTTCCCATAGCAGCACTTGGGTAACTCCCACACAAAATTCCGAACCACATCATCACTACTCCTAGCAGCACCTAGGTAACATCCACATGTAATCCCCAATCATACCATCACTTCCCCATATTAGAACCTAGTCAGTTCCCATTCATAAGGCCCATCCATACCATCACTACCCCATTATAGCATGCATGAATATTCTATACTCAATCCCTACACCATCCTTCATTGATGCTCCTTTTTTGATAGAAGAATCTTTACCGCATGATGTTAAACTATATGGACTGGTCCTATCACACAACATTAAACATTAGATTCAAACTAAGATGTTATTGATCCCAATATATTAAATAGGGCATGTAGGAAACCTCCCCTAGGTTTAATCATGACACTCCAAAATCACCATTGAACCCTCAAGTGTGATCATCTTCCCCCAAGATGATACACTTGACCAAACCCTCAAGTGTGATCATCCTCACCCCTGGGGACACACTCGAAAAAACACTCAATTGTGATCATCTTCCTCCACATGAAAACACTTAAAAAACACTAAAGGGTGATCATTTTCCCCTATGGTGACACACTTGACCAAAACCTTTAGTGTGATAATATTCTCCCCTAGGGGAACACTTAACAAAACACTGAACTATAATCAGATACCCCCACGAGGACACACTAAAAAACCCTCAAGTGTGATATTCTTCCCCCTTGGGGACACTCATGGCTAAACCCTTAGGTGTGATCAAATTCCACCCTAGGGACACACTTAACCACCCACCAGTCCCTATAATACATTAAACATGTGACTCAACTATACCTGTATATGAGCCTCATCCCAGTTGGTGAGGTATCATTAAGTGCATCCACGAGACCCAGGTTCAAACCTAGGTAGAGGCATATTTACGGGGAACTGTAGTAGTACTATAGTAGGTACTTTCGCAGACTGTACACTATGTGGGTACTGTAACAGAATTGTAAACTATGAATGCACTGTGCAGAACTGTACACTGTGTGGGCACTGTAGCAGGTACTGTTCGGTACTGTAGTAGCTGGAACTATTCACCTTGTGCCACCAGTTTGGTATTGGAGTCCTTAAAGATTTTGGGCCACCCTATCCATTGGGTAAATAGGGATTTCAGGCCACCTATAAGGTCTTCGGGCCACCTCTAAGCCTTTGGGCCACATGCAGTTGCCTCAGACAGAGGCTAAAGAAAAGAAGCAACCCCAGAAGAGGATTCAGAGTAGGTGCACTCACCAGCGTAGATCCATATGGATTTTTCAGAATGAGAGGGTATGACTATGCCATTAGGACTAGCCTATGCTTTCATAGGAAGCCTATCCAGATAACCATGTGAAGGTGGAGAGCTACTATCACGATGCAGATGCTGGGGAGGGGCAGTTCCTTATAAATAGTCTGGTTTAATTCCCTAAGACCATCAGGTCATGTAATCTCCTAAGCCTACGGTCCATGTAATCTCTAAGCCTATGGGCCTTGTAAGGGTTCCCCCTCATCCCTTGAAAGGGGGGTTATCATAAATCAATAAGAATGAAGGCCTTCGTGGCATTCGGGCTGACTCAACTATATCTAAATGATATTAAACTTGTGACCCATATGTACCCATAAGATGTTAAACATACAAGCCACTTGTCCCCATAGGATGTAAAAATATGTCCCACCTAACCCACATGACATTAAAATTGTGACCCAACTATCCCCAAATGAAATTAAACATAAAACCCACCTATCACTGTAAGACATTAAACCTACAACCTAGATATCTCAGCAATATATTAAACCTATGACCTAACTATCCCCACTAGATGTTAAACCTATGACCCAACTGTCCCCACAAGATGCTAAACCTATGACCCACATATCCCTATAAGACATTAAATCTATGACCCACATTTCCCTGAGAGATGTTAAACCTACGATCTGCCTATCCTAATAATACATTAAACCTATAATCCATTTGTCCCCACAATACATTAAACATACAACCCACCTATCCCCAAAATATGTTAATCTTATGACCCACCTACCCCCACATGATGTTAAACAAAGGACCCATTTTCCCCAAAATATGTTAACATTATGACCCAATTTTACACACAAAACATTAAACCTATAACCTAATCCAAAATCATTACCACATTAAATAAAAATGGGATTATTGAGGTAAAAATTCTCAGAAGACTTACACCCCTAGCGTCAACTACCTTGTGGCTGACATAGGATGCATTATGTTACAAATCTAAGATACCTCATATGAGAGGCCTCCAACATCAAAAGAATAACACTTTATAGGTTCCAAACACACCAAACATATATTGATTCCTAGACATGCCTAATTTTACCATCTACACCGATTGAAGGTTGCTGCCCTATTGAGATAGAAGCAATGTAATTATTCAACTACCTACTCAAGATGAAACCATGAATGGGTTTCATGAATATGAATCAAATCTATGAGGAATACCTAAACTAGGGGATAATCTCCATGGATGAATCCATTTAAGGAGGAAATTAAATCCAATCATCCCATTTGGATCAAGGTTCCAACATCACCAACCATGGTGGTGGAGGACACCCACCTTTGGAAAGTAGTAATGTAGGGAAGGAAATAAGTGTCTCTATGCTGATGTGTTTCCCAGCTAACAAAGCATTGAAAAATATATCCTTCATTCATTATAAAGTACGTGTCAATAAAGAAAACATAAGAAGTTAACATAACATGTAAATCTAGGAAAAAAATGACATGAGAAGATATAAAAGAGTGGGAATATTTTGTATCAATAAAATTAGTATATAGTGTAGTGGTGATAAAAACCATAACACTAACTAGAAATGTTACCTCCCCACCAAATTCTAAAACATCATTGATCACATACATACTACCTACCCCCAAAGCACAAATTTTTCACTATAGTACGTGAATCTATTAGGTCACTAGGGTTTGTGATGTATGGGTCTTCTACTGAGGACTCATGGATAAATCCTATCTTGAACTCCATTGATATTGATATCCCCATAGGAATTGTTAATTATTTATGGGTTACAAAATTTAGAAATTTACAACATGAATCAAACAAAGAACTAAACTACTGGGTAGTATGGGATTTGAAATTCTGAGGTCTAACCCAAATAGATAGGGTTGGAGAAGATATTAATTAAATAAAATAACCATAAACTAATTACAATTTAAAGAAATTGAATATAAGATATAGAGCATTAGATTGGTAAAGAAAGTGGGAGAAAAAAATATAAAAATGGTTCCAAGTAGCAATGAATCTAGATTCATGAGATGACAAGGTATGAAATAATCAATTAACAATCATGCAGGTTTCAAAATCAAGTCATAGTGAGTACAATAGTCATGTAAAATTCTCTCCATAATAAGTTCTCATTTTCTCATGGTCAGGTACTTTAGATTAAAAATGATGGGTAACCCGAAAACTAATTTAAACATAGGTCAAAAGAAAACCCAATGGTCATGGTGCAAGTCTGAACCCTAGATCTCACATTAAGAAAATGTATTCACTGCACTTAGGGAATGATCATACACAAAGAAAGAAATAAATTAAACCCATTCCCCAACCCTTCTCACAATGGGCATGCATGAAGAATCATGAAAATAAAGAATCAATATGAAATTCAAAAATTAATTTCATTATAATATAAAATAGCTCATACATTCAATCCCCATTTATCACACATGTCTCGACTCAAATAAATCACCTAATCATGCTAACCATGAGTCGGTGTAGAAAAATAATAAAGAAAAATCCTAAATAAAGTAGTGAAGTTGGTGCACCTTCATCTGGAAGGAGTCCATCGGTGGTACTCCGTCCATAATGCTTATCTAAGGTGAGGCCAAGGTTGATATTTGTAGGGGTTTTTATCAAAATCTCGACTGAAAAGCAGATCTTGTGAATCTGTATTTTTTTCTTCTATTTCCTGAAAGTGTCAAGGCATGTAATGTAGTTTCTTGACGTGTAATAATTATTGGATTTTTCCTACAGGTTTTTGAATATGTGAAAATATCATGTGAATCTTGTACGTAGATTTGAATCTTTGACTCCTTTCATGACGTGTAACTGGTATTCATGACATGTAATTGGGTTTCACAACATGTAACCTTTTCACGACTTGTACCAGTGGGAACCTTCCTCTCTAAAATATCACATCCTATAATGGGGACACACAACATGTAATTATGTTACACAACTTGTAATCATTTTTGACTAGTTTTCCATCTTTCTCCATCTTCAAAAAAATAGTATCACACCACAAGTGAAGCAAAGCAGTGAAAAGTGTCGTTTAGCTCTATTTCCAACTATTTTCATTCCTTTTTCAAATATTCATTATTTCCTACCAAAAATGATAAAACAAGTCAATACGATTTAAAATTAGAAATATTAATCAATTAAATACACAAATTAATATAAAAAACACCTTAAAATGCATACATGAAATAAAATTATCAAATATGTACCTAAAACATTAGAAAAAAATCCTAGAGATAAGCCACCTCTCCACATTGGTGACATTCCCTCTGTGACTTCATGTATGATGCACTAACATGTCCCTTCATCCGAAAAATGTAGCACATAGTAGAACCTACACCCATAGTGTGAGAAAAATAACAACACCACTAATATTCTTTCCAAAAACCCTATTTTACATCATTATCCTTATGTTTAATAATACTGGAAGATTTACTCATTGTAGTAATGAGATGTCCATCCATAAAATCCCTATAAACTAACAGAAAACATAATAGGATTTTCACCCTCTTTCCACTTCTCAAAATACAAGTACGTTTAAAGAACCACAATATAGGTTTTTAGGTAGAATCCCCTAACATGACATCTAAAATCCATGAAAAAAAATATAAATATTTATATAATTATATGCCTCATTTACATCCAAAATTGGTGTAATGTGTAGCAATTCCATAAAATAATAAATGTAAGAAGAAATTGATATCATCCCCTATTGAAACTCCATAAACTCTTATCCTCTTTCCACTATATCCTAGGTAGTCCCAAATTAATTAAGGTATCAATATTTACCCTCATATCTTTAAGATTATCTACTAGTTCATTGATTGTATCTACAGTTTTAATCCATTCCTCACCATCATGAGGACCTTCAGTGCTGTGGAATATTGGTGAATGTAGGAGTATAAAATCATGGGAATTTTAATCCGTGGTCCTATGAACCCACCCCTATATTTAGGAATAATATGGAATGCTCCAAGATAGGGAGGGTTTTCCTCTTGAGCCACCAATGTAGGTGCATGAGCATGCTCAGGTGCGTCCTCTTGCATAGCTTGTGATGGAACTATAGTGTCCTCCCTAGCGAGACTGCCTTGGCATGCCTCACTAGTTAGATCTATTAAGTATCTACGTGGAATCAATTTTTTTAAATAAAAAATAATTCATAGAATGACTATATTAAGTTTTTTTAGAAAAATATAGGCAGCATTATGGAACAAATAAAAGATTTTTATATGAAGATCAATCCAAGTAGATACCCACACATAAGATATACACTTCCTAATTTTACCAAAGAATCAGACCTAGTCCTCCATACTTTCTCATTATCCAAAAATATATATATTTTTCATAACATCATGAATACATTCAACTAACTAATATTATTATAGTTATATCATAAAAATAGGGAATATAGATATATCACCAAATATAGAGCTCAAGGTGAGGAATTTAATTAATGAACTACTATTCACCAAACAATATGTATATATATGAAATTTAATCATACATGTATATTCATGAAGAAAAAAATCCAAATCCAATAATCCATAACCACAATCCCATCACCGATACCTCAGAGATCTGTTACACATGAGATGTCCATGAACATGGAAACTCCCCTTTCTAAGATCCAAATATCCTATCTACTTTATAACATATCCCAAAATAATGAAAATAAGAGAAGAGAATGCCTTGATTTTTTTTGTAACACCCCATCCTAATTTTTTGGGGTTGAGATAAAGTTTCACAAGATATCATGTGTGCTTATCCGTATGCAAGATCCTACTGATTAACAGTGGGGGCCTAAAGGTTCTATATAGGAAAAATACCCTAAAAAGTCATAGAAATACAAAAAAATATAAATATATAAACATACTAAAATTAATTATAATAATTTAAGATAATATAATCAAGATGATCTAAAAATTTTAATGACATTTCATAGTATAATAAACCAAAAAAAACCCAATGCAACATGTTAATATGTATAAGTATTTCAACTAGAAATGAATAAATAAAATATATAGTGTCACTTCTCTATAGTCCATCAAAGAATACCAACCATCTCATAATTGAAATATCCTCATCAACATGCCTTTTGGCCCACTCACTTCTCTAGATCCCTGATTATGATGTCTGTACATGCCCCAAGATGAATGTTCATGGTGTGAGTATAAACCCAGTAGGACACCACCAATGCATCCTAAATATAATTTCACATGTATATAGAAGAGTATATCTTGATGTAATGGTGGATCCATATATAACCATACAAAAAATAATGCACTATGTGACAATTCACTCTCCAGGAAACCACAAACCCCGATTTTACCTCCACCAGTCCCATACATAGAGAAAATTATAAAGAAAAAAAATCCATGCCCAATATTAATAGAAATTTATTTGTGTAAGACATGGATACCAACTTCCCTATAATGGTATGTATACATGGAATTACTAAATAAAAGGACCTCTACAAAAGCACAATGTCATTCCCCATTGGCACATCATACCATTATATAGACCCTCTTTTAATAGTGACTGAAAATTTTCCCAATGGGATAAACAAATATCATGCTCTTGTTCTATCCATCCTGTATCTAGAGCTAAAATACATGAGTGATTCCATATAGGATCCTCCTTTAAGGGGATGGATATGTCCATCTAGTAAAACTTTCAACTAAATCACTGTAATAGAATCCCCTCTATATATGTGTAGATCTACATTCACAGTATAACATATAAAGAAGAAATATATCATAATAAGTTTTCCCCATGCTATGAAATAATACCCAAGTAATTCACAATATAGAAGGGAACACAAAATACATACCATGAAAAGGTCCCATGGGCCACCCACCCTTATCAGACATTCCTTATCATGAATGTTTCACTACACTAGGAATACACACATAAGATAGTGATTCCAAAAAACTCCATACATGGTCCTAAGATAGTAAGGAAATACAACTTTTAGTGTACTTGATGACAATTTCCAGTATCAATTGGGAGGAAATACACATATCACATCCACATGCAAACATTAACTTGAACAAGACTTAATATATCAAAATAATTTCTCAATATTACAGAATCAATGAATAGTTCATGTTAAGAGATGAAATCTTCATCAACACACCAAAATATATTTCTCTCCACACGAAGACCTATGATTGATCCTAGAGAGGTCACCAATTCACATAATCAATCACTTATTTATCAATTAAGGTTGAATCTATCATTATATATAGGTGGAGATTCATTGATATATCCAACATGGCTTGGGTATACGATAAATTAAATATATAAAGGATAATTAAGATTAAAATATATAGATCATACCTCGATTGACATCAATAGATGAATCTAAATATCATGCACCAAAAGGAGAGGAAGAGGGATCCAAAATACTAAGGTAGATCTCTGTAATAGGTTGTGCTCATAATGGGGTGGGATTAGGGATAACAATAGTCTAATAATCTTATTAGAGAAAAATAACCAAAATTTCATTAATGGTATTTTCATCTGGGAACAATTGGGAGGCCTATGGGATATGAAGAACTCAAAAACCATTAGCCTGCACCACTGGCTAGATGGTGTACCTCAATAGCTATAAAGTGGCCTTATTTTATCCACCATTAATCCCACACATTCCACTATCCTGTAAAGCATATTCTCTAATAACCATCATCCATACTACACACCTCCAAGAAAAGAAAATCGAAAAAACATACATCACAACATAAAATAGGTACAAAGAATATTTATGATAATATTAAAATAACTCCTCTTTATACTCATGTATGTATATGTCAATTAACTTATATATATATATACATATATATCAATTTTTGATAATTTTTTAAATAAAAAATTAATTACTCCAAATAGTTCTCCATGAATTTTTTCATATGTCACCCAAGGATTATGTCTTCAAAATAACTAGTAGTAAAAAATTAATTCAACCATGTGAACAATAATCACATGAATGTTTTTTTATAGAAATGGAATTCTATAATTTTTTTTATTTAAATTTCCTCATGGAATTGTTTCATGCAGTTTAGTTTGATTCAAATTCAAAACTCCTAGATTGCATCATGACGTCTCTCATAATGAAGTTATATCAAGCAATAACTAGATAAATGACATATAGACAAATATAACATATAATTTTATAAAATATAATTCCATGATATCCTCAAATATTCTAAAAAAACTAGTTATAGAATTTTCCTTCTAACAATATTGTTAGGTATTGCTTCCTAGAAAAAAATATTAGATCATTTTTCCTAGAATTAACCCATCATGAAAAGACTATGTAGGTCACAAAATAGTAAACATAACTCTAGAACCATTATAATGTGTTCAAAATGCTCATGGTATGAACTCATACATTCTTCAAGAAATGAAACTGAACAATATTTCAATATCTAGGCACTGTTTCATGGCTATTTCCTCACATGATATATTTTTGTATTATTTTATTCTTACACATTACCTACTTAGGGGTGGTCTCAAATTCATGATGAAACAATTTTTTTTGTTAATAATCATTTACACTTTCACATATAGATTTTCAGCATTGAATATATTCTCAAAAAATTATTGACAATGGTTTATTATTACATAGACTAAAAAATCCATTTCAATCTAATATAGATCCCTCAAAATTTGATGATAAATTTTGTTGAGCCCTCTGGAAGATTGTTGATTTCATGTCTATGATTGATGTTTTAATAATCACAAATCATCACATACCATTAATGCTTAATCTGGTTTGATTTCTCATAAACTTAATTACAATCTGTTAATGAATCTGTTATCACATTTTTTGTCTATGCTTATTGACGTACAAAGTATTTTGAAAGCACCGATTCAATATCAACAGACATCGGAAGCACTGATCGCATATCAAAGGACAACGGTCGCACCGATCCGATCCAAAATGAGTCACCGATGCTGATCAAACTGACTCACCGATCAGATGACAGACCGATGCTGATCAAATGACTCACCGATCAAATGAATCACCGATGCAAATGACTCACCGATTCGATGCAAAATGAGTCACCGATTCTAATCAAACTGACTCACCGATCAGATGACAGACCGATTCGATGCAAAATGAGTCACCGATGCTGATCAAACTGACTCACCGATCAGATGACAGAACCGATGCTGATAAAACTAACTCACCGATGCAAATGAGCCACCGATCAAATGAGCCACTGATCAAATGACTCACTGATCAAACTGACTCACCGATCAGATGACAGACCGATGCTGATCAAATGACTCACCGATCCGATGCAAAATGAGTCACCGATGCTGATCAACTTACTCACCGATCAGATGACAGACCGATGCTGATCAGTCTGATTCACTGATACTGATCTATCTGAGTCACCGATCATTACTCACTAATGCTGATGACCTACCGATCACTTGATTCTCCAATAGTCATAAACAACTGTTTGAATTTATTTATCTTTATCTTTATCTAATCTAACCAACGGTCATATTAGGTATATTTTAATGCTCTGTCAAATTATTAATAAAGGTTGTCGGATGTCAGGAAACCGTACCTCGTACCTGCGGAAAGGAAACTTTTTCTGTCTTCCGAAGCACGTGACATAAATACAAGAAGACTCTGCTGAAGATAAAAGAGTTGATAGAAGAACACAAGAGAATACAGAGGAAAAGAAAGAGGAGGAAGAACCAATCAGAACAGAACCTCATACACAATCTAGCCTACTCAAGAAGAGTTCTGTTCATACAAAAGAACATTGAATAACTTCATCGACTACATATCACTGCCTTTGAGCCTGAAGCATACGACACTCTTCTTCTCAAAAAAAAATGAGAAGAGGACTCAGAATAAATTCTGACCAAATACAAACGAGTCCAGAGCTGCACTGAAATCACCAGAGCCATTTCTAAACTCTACATCTCTGCTCTGTGATACATTTGTTTTACATTTTGAGCAGTGTGTGTTATCTGCTGTATTAAACACACACACTGACTCCTGTACTTTCACTGGAGGATCTATAAATCCTCAGCATACCTTTTTACACTTCATTTCCCACTGTGGATAGTGGTAGAGGTCGTATGAGACCTGGACAGCTCTAAGCTGTTGTTTGTTTTCCCACACAGAACTGTGGTAGAGGTCTTGTGACCTGGATAGTGTGTTCACTGTTGTTAACCCCAATCCAGGGTGTGGATCATTTTTATATAAACTTTTGAGAGGACTAAGTCTCAACTTGAGACTGAACCTCTTGGTTAATTCTCTGTGTTTGTAGCTACATACTTTATCCTTACTACATATTTATTTCATATTCCGCTGCTATTACTTTGAAATATAATTTATTTTCAAATCTACTTTGATAGTTAAACTCGCAAGTGTTTATATTTATTATAGACCAGTAAGTTAGTTTCAAAAGTTAATTTAATCATAAGATTAAGTTAACTGAGAACTAATCAATCTTTGAGAAACTAATTGAACCTTTATAATCTGTATAAATTCACTACAGTTTAATCTGTTTTTGAAATAGGGGGATTTTAATCAACATTGTTTTTAACAGAAAATTTTAATTGGAACTCAATTCACCCCCCTCTTGAGTATCCACTCCGACCAACACTTGGTATCAAAGGTTTAATATTTTCTAAACGTACTCTGTTTTTCAACTGTGATTTTAGTTGTATTTTAAAGTTCTTAAAATTTCTGTTATTTCTAAATTTTTATCTCTTTAAAATTCTTTTTGTAATATCATGGATAATAGACTTGAGGGTGCTGCTACTAACTGGCCACCTTTCTTTAATGGAAACAACTATGCTCAGTGGAAGCTAAAAATGAAAATTCACTTAGAAATTATGGGCTTTGATATTTGGACTGTCATTGAAGCTGAATATAATATTCCCAATACTGATAGATCTACTTGGGATGAACCTACAAAGACTGCTTACAATAATAATTGTAAATCTATGAATGCTCTGTACTGTGCTCTAGGAGATGAAGAATTTAATAGAATTTCTGCATGTAAAACTGCATATGAAATTTGGGATACCTTAGCTGTTTCTCATGAAGGAACAACTAATGTTAAGGAGATAAGATTGAATACCTATACTATTAAGTATGATAATTTTAAGATGAAGCCTGATGAACCCATTTCTGATATGTATCTCAGGTTCAATGAAATTGTCAACACAATGACTTCTCTGGGAAAGGATGTTCCAACAAAGGAGCAAATCATGAGAATTTTGAGACGTCTACCTGAAAGATGGAGAGGAACCTCTGTCTCCATTAGAGAATCCTGTGACATTGGAACACTGCCTGTCAAGGAATTAATTGGTAAGCTGATTATGTATGAAGAAGAGATTAAAGTAAATAAAGAAGAAGATGATGAACCTAAAAGGAAGTCTATTGCCTTCAAGACTACAACCTCAAAGAATAAGGATAAGGAAAAGCCTCAAGATATCAATGAAAGTTTAAGTAGTGAGGAAAGTGAGAATGATTCTGACAGTGATGCTGAGATGGCACACATTGCTAGAAGATTTAAGAAATTATATAGGAAGAAGAAGTTTTTCAGAAAGTCAAACTACAAAGGCAAGTATGATAACAAAGGACACTGGAAAAAGGATTGGAAGAAGTCTGATAAATCAGATGAAGTTGTCTGTTATGAATGTAAAAGAAAAGGACACATAAAAACAGACTGTCCAAAGCTGAAATACAGAAAGTATGAATACAAGGATAACAAGTACAAGAAATCCATGAAGGCTACTTGGAGTGCTTCAGAAGACAGCACAAGTGAAGCTGAATCTTCAGACTCTGAAAGGAATCGAGCCAACATGTGTTTTATGACAAACACTTCTGAGGTAACATCAGAAACTCCTGCCTCAAATTCATATTATTATGGAGATGATTCTGAAGGTGATAACATGTCTAAATCTGAACTGTTTGAATATTGTGATATACTTGAAGAAACCTGTAATGAGCTTAAAGATAAATATAAAGGTTTAAAGAAACAGTATGCTTTAAGTGTTAATCATAAATCTGATCTGGATATAGAAGTAGAAAAGAATGCTCAGTTGCTTAAAGAGAATACTGAACTAAAATTGTCTAATGAACAACTCAGAAAAGACTTAGAGAAGTTCACAAATGGCAAGAATACTCTAACACAAATGCTAGGAAAGAAAGTTGCACCTAGATATACTACTGGTATAGGATACCAACCTGGACAAAGAAAAGTTGCCAAAACTAGATTCATTCCTAAATCTGGACAGAAGATAGTTAATTCTGGAACTTCATATGCCTCAACCAGTTATATTCATAGTTATGGATCTAATAAGGTTTATCTTTCAAAGAATGTTAATTCTAAAAATTATATGAGACCCATTAGACAAATATGGGTACCTAAAGTATCATTGGCTAACATATCTGGACCCAAGAAGATCTGGGTACCAAAATCATCTTCCATCTAAATCTGTTTTGTAGGAGACCTGCTTGAAGAGCTGTCACAAGAAGATATGGTACTTAGACAGTGGATGTTCAAGACATATGTCAGGAGACTTTTCATGTTTCAAGAGCTTAGTAAAAGTTGATGGAGGCTTTGTCACTTTTGGTGATAATTCAAAAGGAAAAATCATCGGCTTAGGCCAGATTGGTAACACTGATTCAATCTTGGTTTCTGAAGTTTTATTTGTCGATGGACTTAAATATAACTTGTTAAGCATTTCTCAATTGTGTAATGATGGTTTTTATGTGAAATTTAAAAATGATTCTTGCAATGTTTTTAACTCTAAAAATGTTTTAGTATTTTCTGCTTTAAGAAATGAAAATGTTTATGCTGTTGATTTAGATTCCTTAGCTAAGCAGAATATTCCTTGCTTAAATGCTTTTCATAAAGAGTCTTGGCTTTGGCACAGAAGATTAGGACACTGCAATGTACACTCACTTAGAAAACTTTCTAGAAAAAACTTAGTTAGAGACTTACCCAAACTTAAATTTCCAGCAGATAAAGTTTGTAATCCCTGTCAAAAAGGAAAGCAACATAAAGTTTCTTTTAAATCAAAGAAAGAAGTGTCAACTTCTCAACCTCTCGAGTTGGTTCACATGGATTTATTTGGACCTTCTAGAGTTTCTAGTTTAAATGGGAAGCACTATGTCTATGTTCTTGTAGATGACTTTTCTAGATATACTTGGGTATATTTTCTAGCTCACAAAAGTGAAGCTTGTTCTTACTTTGTTAAATACTCAAAGTCTGTAGAAAATCTTAGTGGACTCAAGATTAAGACCCTGAGAAGTGATCATGGTCGTGAGTTTGAAAATCATGGGTTTGATTCTTACTGCTCACACAATGGCTATAGTCACAATTTCTCTACCCCTAGGACACCCCAACAAAATGGTGTAGTAGAGAGAAGGAATAGAACCCTGCAAGAAATAGCTAGAACCATGCTCAATGAATATGAACTGCCTATTTAATTTTGGGCTGAAGCTGTAAATACAGCTTGTTATGTCATTAACAGAGTCTTGATCAGACCAGTTCTTAAGAGGACCCCTTATGAGTTGTGGAACTATAGGAAACCTAAGGTTAACTACTTCAAAGTTTTTGGCTGCAAAGTCTTCATTCTCAATACTAGAGACAATATTGACAAATTTGCATCCAAGAGTGATGAAGGAATTTTCCTAGGTTACTCTATCTCTAGTAAAGCCTATAGAGTTTTCAATAAAAGAACCAAATGTGTGGAAGAATCTGTTCACATCAAATTTTATGAAACTGATCCACATGAACCTAAAATATCTCTTGAAGATGATCTCTCTGGTTTGAATCTCAATGATAAATATAATGGACCTATAGTTAAAACATCCAGCTCTGGAAATTCTCCAGAACCTGCTTCTGTTGAACCTCAATCTGTAGATGAATCTGAAATCTCTAGCCCTATCTTTTCAAGACCATCTAGGACTCTAAAGAACCATCCTTTAGATGCTGTTGTAGGAAATCTAGATAGAGGAACACAGACTAGAGCTTCTCTAAGAAATCAGGTTGAACATCAAGCTTTTCTTTCACAGTTAGAACCTAAAAATATCAATGATGCTATCAATGATGAATTTTGGGTAATGGCTATGCAAGAAGAACTAAATCAATTTGAAAGAAACAAAGTCTGGAAATTAGTAGAAAGATCTAAGGACATTTTGACCATAGGCACAAAATGGGTATTTAGAAACAAAGTTGATGAATCTGGAAACATCATTAGAAATAAATCTAGGCTATTTGCACAAGGTTACAATCAAGAAGAAGGAATTGACTATGAGGAAACCTTTGCACCTGTAGCTAGATTAGAGGCTATTAGGATCTTACTTGCCTATGCATCACATCTGAATTTCAAGTTATATCAAATGGATGTCAAAAGTGCTTTTCTAAATGGTTTTATTGTTGAAGATGTTTTTGTAGAACAACCACTTGGTTTTTTAAATCCTCATTTTCCAAATCATGTTTTTAAACTTTCTAAAGCTTTATATGGTTTAAAACAAGCTCCAAGAGCTTGGTATGAAAGGCTCTCAAACTTTCTTATCTCAAAAGGATTTACAAAAGGAGTAGCTGATCCCACTCTTTTTATAAAAAGGATTTCAAAAGATGTATTAATAGTACAAATCTATGTTGATGATATTATTTTTGGATCTTCTAAAAATTCCTTATGTACTGATTTTTCAAAGGTTATGCAAAATGAATTTGAAATGAGCTTAATGGGAGAGCTTAAGTATTTTCTTAGTTTTTAAATTCTTCAAACTAAATATGGAATTATTTTAAATCAAAGTAAATATACAAAAGATCTTTTAAAACGTTTTGGATTGGATAGTATTAAGGAAAGTGATACACCTATGAGTACTACCTGTAAATTGGATACAGATGAAGCTGGGAAACCAGTGGATCAAACCAATTACAGAGGTATGATTGGGAGCTTACTTTATCTTACTGCTAGTCGACCAGACATTATGTTCAGTGTATGTATGTGTGCAAGATTTCAAGCTAATCTTAAGGAATCACACTTACTGGCTGTTAAAAGGATTTTTAAGTATCTTAAGTATACTATAAATTAAGGTTTGTTTTATCCAAAAGGACAATCATTTAACCTAACTAGCTACTCAGATACTGACTTTGCTGGATGTAAGTTAGATAGGAAGAGAACATCTGGAACATGTCATTTGCTTGGAAAATCCCTAGTATCATGGTGTAGTAAGAAACAAAACTCAGTTGCATTGTCTACTACTGAAGCAGAATACATAGCTGCTGGTAGTTGCTGTGCACAAATTCTGTGGATGAAACACACTCTATTGGATTATGGATTTGATCTTAAACATGTTTCAATTAACTGTGACAATAATAGTGCAATAAATATATCTAAGAACCCTGTGTCTCACTCTATAACTAAGCACATTGATGTCAGACATCACTTTCTAAGAGATCATTATCAAAAAGGTGATATTTCTTTGAAATTTATTAGTTCTGAACATCAATTAGCTGATATCTTCACAAAGCCTTTATGCTCTGAAAGAATGAAATTTATTAAACAAGAGTTGTGTATGATTGATCTGTGAAACTGATCTGTGAAACTGATCTGTGAGACTGATCTGTGAAACTGATCTGTGAGACTGATCTGTGAAACTGATCTGTGAGACTGATCTGTGAAACTGATCTGTGAGACTGATCTGTGAAACTGATCTGTGAAACTGATCTGTGAAACTAATCTGTGAAAATGATCTGTGAAACTGATCTGTGCAACCGATCTGTCATACCGATATTTTTTTTATTATTATATTATAATTAATTAGTAAATCTCTTTTATACTTTTTATGGGAACCCTAAATGATAAAATAAATGATACACGGCTATTTATCCTTCCTAAACCTTTGACCTTTCATTTCTCTCCGAAACTCTCAACTTCTCTTCCCCTCTACTTCGAACCTTCGAACTCCTGCCTTCCCAAAATCCTCGAATGGCTAAGAAAAAGAGACCAAGCAAAGGACCGGATAGCCCTGTACCTTCAAAGCGTGCTCGAGGCGAGTCGAGTAGTACCTCTCAATGATCAGTAAATCCGAACCTGGAAACTCGGATTGTTGCTATAGAAAAAGAAGTAAGCTCTGCGTGGCTTCTGTCAAGTAAGTCACTGTTGCTGCAAGTTCTTGAATCGCAAGGATGGATAGACTGGTTTTCTAACAACTCTCGAATAGACTACCCGAAGCTGGTACATGAGTTCTATATGAATCTGGAAATCACTTTAGATGGTGTGGAGGCTGCCAGGATGTCGTCTGTGATAAAAGGAAAGAAAATATCCTTCTCATCTAAGCAGTGGGCTGAGTGCTTGAACGTACCTCATGAAGGTCGGTATGAGGATTATGCTGGGAATATTCCTCCAACATCTGATTACTTCTCTTATGAATTATATCTGGAGATTCTGACAGGAAATAGAGAGTCACGGAGAATCACAGCTTCAGAATTAGATGGTGAATTCAGACTTCTTTTCAAGTTTATTCAGCACCAACTTTGCCCTAGGAGAGGAGATTTTGCTGCTGTAAAGTACCAGGATGTTTTCCTGTTGTTTATTCTGAAAACACATGAGAAGATCAATTTGTGTAGATATGTGATGGTACACATAGATGGAATGATAAAACCGTCCAAGAAAGCCACTTCCTTGTTTTATTCAAAGATGATATCTACCATGCTCAAGAATCTAGAATGTATTGATGAAGATGATGAAGTTAATGAAACAGATCATACCTTCTGTCTCAACAAAGAGATCTGCAAGAGGATGAAAATCAATTGGAACCCATGGAAGAAGTGCTGGGTTGAAGATGAAGAAAAATTGTATGAAGCCTACAATCCCATAGATCATGGAAAGAGGCCAAAGGATTTGAGATACCCTGGCTTGAAACCAAATGAGGAACCAGTTTATTCTGATGATGATGAGCAAGAAGAAGGAAAGTATGAGGCCACCAAAACCCAAGAGCAAGAAGAAGCTGCGACTGAGGAAGGAAGTATGTCATCTCCTGATGATAGGAGTGATCCTGACACTTCCAGTCCCAAAAGAAGAATAGAATTTGGACCTGCTAGTCCACCCTTAGCCCTACCAGAATCAGAACCTATTCTTGGTGATGAAGAAGATTCTGACACTGAAGAATATCACAGTGAAGCTTCTGAGAAGAGTGATGATGGACGTGCTGATGATGCTGAGGCTGTTGTTGATGGTGATAACAGACCAGTGGATGGTCTTTCTGAAGATCAAATAGAATCACCTCAGTCAGTACAATAAATACATATCAGTGGCAAGGATGATTCACCAAAAATCAGTGGAACAACAAGATATGAGAAACCAAAATACACCTTGTGTGCTGCTGTTTGGGATGACTACCCTGGTTATGCTGTGTTGGGCTTAGAATATTCTGAAGACGAAGAAGAAATGCCAGAATCTGCTGCAGCTGTGAAGAGGAACCTCCCATGAGAAGCAAGGTCTGTTCCTGCTGTTGATCCTATAAATGATAATTTACCTGGTTCAGGAATCTCTCAAGCTGATCTTGATAAGTTTAAGATTGAATTTCTAACCGCTGTGAGAGCCACAGTTAGAGAAGAAATTTCTAATGCTCTTACTCAAGTGTCTCTCCAAGTTTCTGAACATTCATTGGAAGCCTTCTCACAGAGAGTATCTAATGCTGTGAAGCCAGACCTGGCCAATACTGGTGAACTTATTGGCAGGAAAATAGCCTTTTTGAATCAGACTATGAAGGATCTTCACACCGGCCTGGTATCTCTATCAAGCGAATTCCGATCAACCATATCTGGTATGATGGAAGTTTTGAGAAATTTGATTGAACATCTCAACAAGTCTGACCTGAGGAAGTTGAAAGCTGAGTTAACTCACATAGTTGGCCAAGCCAGTACAGGAAAGGTAACCAAGATCACTACCCGTGAGATAGAATCTCTAAGAGAAGTTGTGCATGATGAGTTAGCTGCTGTTAGAAAAATTCTTGATTTAGAATCTTTGAGGAAGATGAAAGAGCTCTGTGATAACAGTCATAAGATGGCATTGGTGTATTCAGCATATGCTAAGAAAGCTCTGCAAGAGATCAAAGAGAAAGTGGATAATTACTTTTCCAAGATTTATACAAAACATGAGATGACTGCAAGCTTCAAGGTGTTGGCAGAGAATCTGAAATTACCTCCAGTCACTCATGCCTTCAAAACTCAAGTTCATCAGTTGCAAGATTTTGTCCCTTCTTTGGCACAGTTCATGGAAAATAAAGATGATTTTGAAAAAGCTATGAAGTGTGGAGCAGAATTCATTCAGGACTTTATTCATCTTTTGAAGCCCTATTTACATGCACAGGCCACTGTAATAGTACTTCCTACTTCTGAGCCTCTCAGTGACTCTGATGTAGCTCCAAATCAGCTATCTGTTGCTCAAGCTCTCTCTCAGTTAAGAACAGTCCCTCAGCAAGCTTCTCAATCAGCTCCTGTTTCTCAACAACAACCCTCTGTGGCACCTGATCATACACCTGCCCGAGTTGTCCTACCACCACTTCAGATTCGCCAAGACCAGCCTGCCTCCAAGCCTTCAAACTTACCCACTATTGATCCCAAAGACAAAGGCAAATCCCCTTTGTATCCCAATAAATAGTTGTGTATTGTTTTTGATGGGGTGAACAATGTGCTACTTGTAATAGTCTGTACTTTATCAAATATTTTTCTATCTATACTCTCTGCTGACTGCTTTTACTTTCACTTTCTCTTATCTGTTTTCCCTCCTTTTTGATTATCCCAAAGGGGGAGAAGAACAAGAATACTTTATGGGAGAAGAAAATTTATGGGAGAAGAAAAAGAATACTTTATGAGAGAAGAGATGTATATATCTCAGGGAAAGACATCTGTATAATATATATGGGTAATCTAAATTAAGGGGGAGATTTATATATCTCTTTATATTTATTCTTCTTATGGTTTAATTCTCATTATGTTTTTATTAATGATATATCATAATTATTTATATTTAATGATAAAGATTTGTGATTATCAAAAAGGGGGAGATTGTTGAGCCCTCTAGAAGATTGTTGATTTCATGTCTATGATTGATGTTTTAATAATCACAAGTCATCACATACCATTAATGCTTAATCTAGTTTTATTTCTCATAAACTTAATTACAATCTGTTAATGAATCTGTTATCACATTTTTTGTCTATGCTTATTGACGTACAAAGTATTTTGGAAGCACCGATTCAATATCAACAGACATTGGAAGCACTGATCACATATCAAAGGACAACGGTCGCACCGATCCGATCCAAAATGGGTCACCGATGCTGATCAAACTGACTCACCGATCAGATGACAGACCGATGCTGATCAAATGACTCACCAATCAAATGACTCACCGATGAAAATGACTCACCGATTCGATGCAAAATGAGTCACCGATGCTAATCAAACTGACTAACCGATCAGATGAAAGACCGATTCGATGCAAAATGAGTCACCGATGCTGATCAAACTAACTCACCGATCAGATGACAGAACCGATGCTGATCAAACTGACTCACCGATGAAAATGATCCACCGATAAAATGAGCCACCGATCAAATGACTCACCGATCAAACTGACTCAACAATCAGATGACAGACCGATGCTGATCAAATGACTCACCGATCCGATGCAAAATGAGTCACCGATGCTGATCAACTGACTCACCGATCAGATGACAGACCGATGCTGATCAAATGACTCACCGATCAAACTGACTCACCGATCAGATGGCAGACCGATGCTGATCAGTCTGATTCACCGATGCTGATCTATCTGAGTCACCGATCATTACTCACTAATGCTGATGACCTACTGATCACTTGATTCTCCAATAGTCATAAACAACTGTTTAAATTTCTTTATCTTTATCTTTATCTAATCTAACCAACAGTCATATTAGGTATATTTTAATGCTGTGTCAAATTATTAATAAAGGTTGTTGGATGTCAGGAAACCGTACCTCGTACCTGCGGAAAGGAAACTTTTTCTGTCTTCCGAAGCACGTGACATAAATACAAGAAGACTCTGCTGAAGATAAAAGAGTTGATAGAAGAACACAAGAGAATACAGAGGAAAAGAAAGAGGAGGAAGAACCAATCAGAACAGAACCTCATACACAATCTAGCCTACTCAAGAAGAGTTCTGTGCATACAAAATAACATTGAAGAACTCCATCGACTACATCTCACTGCCTTTGAGCCTGAAGCATACGACACTCTTCTTCTCAAACAAAAACGAGAAGAGGACTCAGAATAAATTCTGGCCAAATACAAACGAGTCCAGAGCAACACTGAAATCACCAGAGCCATTTCTAAACTCTACATCTCTGCTCTGTGATACATTTGTTTTACATTTTGAGCAGTGTGTGTTATCTGCTGTATTAAACACACACACTGACTCCTGTACTTTCACTGGAGGATCTGTAAATCCTCAGCAAACCTTTTTACACTTCATTTCCCACTGTGGATAGTGGTAGAGGTCGTATGAGACCTGGACAGCTCTAAGCTGTTGTTTGTTTTCCCACACAGAACTGTGGTAGAGGTCTTGTGACCTGGACAGTGTGTTCACTGTTGTTAACCCCGATCCAGGGTGTGGATCATTTTTATATAAACTTTTGAGAGGACTAAGTCTCGGCTTGAGACTGAACCTCTTGGTTAATTCTCTGTGTTTGTAGCTACATAATTTATCCTTACTACATATTTATTTCATATTCCGCTGCTATTACTTTGAAATATAATTTATTTTCAAATCTACTTTGATAGTTAAACTCGCAAGTGTTTATATTTATTATAGACCAGTAAGTTAGTTTCCAAAGTTAATTTAATCATAAGATTAAGTTAACTGGGAACTAATCAATCTTTGAGAAACTAATTGAACCTTTATAATCTGTATAAATTCACTACAGTTTAATTTGTTTTTGAAATAGGGGGATTTTAATCAACATTCTTTTTAACAGAAAATTTTAATTGGAACTCAATTCACCCCCCTCTTGAGTATCCACTCCGACCAACAAATTTGATGTGGCTACCCTCTGTGGTACGATCATAATAATTGAACTATGATCCAGTCTATTCAAGAAACAAAAACATAAAAATATCACTAAATTTTTTTACGGTTCCTCCAAGTCTATCCATGAATCATATGAGGATAGTATATAGGCACAAAGGGATTAGATACCCTGAGGGGGGGGGGGGAGGGGGTTGAATTAGTGTATGAATATTATTTACAATACTCTTCTTCCTCCACTAGATTAAGACCTCTTTATTATAAGGGTCACATATTTTTCTCTTTATTATTTATATTGATCATATCCAACCAAAATAATTAGATGAAAATTCATAAAAAGTAAAAAACAAAGAAATAATAGGTATACACATATTTTTACAAGGTTCACCACTATGGTCTTGTTTAAGGAGAATGAATCCAAAATTGTTTTGGTGAACCACAATCACTAATCTCACTACTTATTATATTTTTTAGGTCACTCTTACATGGGACCACTACCATTATAAAGTTTTAGTCATATGAACTATCTCCCCTATAACACATCCCTCACACTTCCCTCTTATTCTCACTACTTTATAAGGGAAAACAATTAGCACACATGCCAAAGAAAAATATCTTCTATTGTTGAGAGGTGCACTAAATGTATGATAGGTGACTCTAAAATACTTGTGTTTCTTCACATCCTTGATATGAACAACACCTTGAGAATCAACTTTCCATGAGAGATCAAGGAAACTTATCCTCTCTTTGGAAAGACCTTTAAGAGATTCCACGTATTCCTCTCATTGACATGGATGCTGGACTGAATAAAACCCTTCTGCAATTATTATAGAATTTCTCAGATCAAATATCTTCTTCTTATTCCGAATTAAGATATAAATATGATATTTATCATAGGGTACTATTTGTGTGTATCTCTTTGTGAAATACCCTGCCATGTTACCTATGCGTGAGAACCTAGCATGTAACCCCTTGTGTGGGATCCTACCATGTAACCCTTGCATGAGATCGTAGCATGAGGACCCTCCTCAAGAATTTTTCATGATACCACTCCACCACACCCCACCATGAGACACCTTTCAGATCATGAAAATCACATAACTCCATTGCAAGAATCCTTCACTATACCTCTCCATGTGACTGCATTGTGGGACCTTGTTTAGTTCATATGGATTGTAATACCTTATTTAGTTCACATGGATTGTGAGACTCTACTGTGATACCTTTTTTACGTTACATGGATCATGTGACATCAACAATAAACCTATCTATGAAAACACACTTCACATACTTATCTTCACAAGATACATTTGTGAGACAACTTCAAAATACATTTTATGATTATGAAGATCATGTGATTCTAGTGTAAAAATTCATTCTTCTCATGTGAAACACTTATTCAATGTCAATCATATATACTCTTTTACTTCATATGAAATATCTACTCTAGAATTTTCATTAGATTAATATTTTAAGAATTTTTTTTTCATATTTTAAGGATGGTTCATTTGGTATTTATAGGCAATAGTCCACCACATTATCACTACAAATCACAGGCAACCATCCATTCCACTACCCCAGAAATCATTATTAAACACATAGATTGACTGCTTTGAAAGATCACACATTTCATGTCATAATTGCTTCATGT
The DNA here is from genome assembly GCA_963277665.1 of Viscum album. Classification (NCBI taxonomy): domain Eukaryota; kingdom Viridiplantae; phylum Streptophyta; class Magnoliopsida; order Santalales; family Viscaceae; genus Viscum; species Viscum album. The sequence goes on along the minus strand of OY728155.1, from coordinate 264,766,478 downwards.
GATCAACTTCATTATCTTTGAGTGTGTCACATGATCTTATCGTGTGATCAATTGACATGTATACTCCACATGATACCATTTCAAGAATAAATAAAAATCATGTGGTGTTAGTGATATTATCTTCATTCCCTTCATGAGATCCCATCACGAGATCCAAAGGAAATCATGCATTCGATTTATTTCAAATGATCACATGATATATCCATTATTTCTCTCTTCTTTATCTTTAAACACTTCGCATGATCTCTCTGTGAGATCCTCTAACAATCATGTGATGTATTTTAGTTCATCTCATGATCTATTTAAAACCATATAGTGTCTTTAACTCAACTTCATGATCTCATTGTGAGATACTCTAGCAAATCACGTGATGTGATCACTTGATCTCCTTCATCTCTCACAATCCTAATAGGGGAATTTACACCTTTTCCAGACTAACTCCATGTAACCCATTAGGTATTACCTGCTACGAATGATCACTATTTGTGATCATTTCACATGATCTGTTATGAAATTTTTGATTTGTGTGATTAGTTCAACATTAATACTTAGTGTGAATAGTTTTTACATTCACACTTCATTAGATCAGTTTACAAATTCATGCCTCATGAGATTAGTTTATATATTTGTGATATATTAGATTAGTTCATACATTCATGCTTCACAATATCAGTTTAGATACTCATACTCCATGAGATCATTTCAGACATTAGTTCTTAGTATTCACACCTCCTTTGAAAACCATCCTTTCTCAACAATGTAAAACCTTTTCAAGAAAAACAATTAACCCAAAATCACCATCAAGAAAGATTTTTCCAAAAAATATTTCCCTTTGGGTTTTTTGAAAAAAATTTAAACCATCATGAAACAACTTGATGAAAAATCATTCATATACTAAACCATTTTCCTTATGAAACCCTTTATATTGATCATGGACTTCCTTAACATGTAATCTAAGCCTATGTGAGTAAAGATCAGTGTGAAAAACAAGAGTAACAAGAAAATTTCATCGATGAATTACATCATTATGAAAACATCCATGGGAAACCTTATAGAAAAAAATCTAAAAAAAACTCATCAATAAATATCAATAATTTTCTCAACTTAAAGAATAATGAACTAATCAATCATGTTTTTTATTTATCTCTGTTAAAAATAAATATTTAGCATCATCATATTTTAAAATACCCCTATTTCACTGCTCCCCTTATCAGATTCTCCCCCTTTTTGATCAATATATTTTATCCCCCATTTTCAATGAACCCAAAGGTCACATATTTATGGTATCTAGAATACTTAAGAAAAAATTAAGGTCAATCTTAATTGATCAACCCATTGATACAGTCTTGAAAAGGAATATAATATTCCTGTGCTTATTCAAACTACCCAACCAACTTTAATGTTTTTGGACATATAACTACCCATTATCTACCTACATTCTCAATATTCCTCTGATATGTAAGTTCTGTAGTATTTAACTTTTTCACAATTTTGGGTTTATACCCACTAGTAAAAATTTAATTCTTTGACACTCCACCTATAGTAAATTCATCACGATTCATTCTCTGAGCATGTATCAGTCCACTATTCATCTTCTCTTTCTTTATCATCCATTAGAGGGCTCATTCTATTTCCTTCACTTATTAGATTGTGGAATGAAACATGAATTTATAGAAACATTATTTATTCATTTTTATTTTATTAGTTATACAAGTCACCTAACCATTTATTGTTAGGGGTGATTCTTTCACTGAAGTTACATTCTTCTTACTCACAACTGGAACTACTTCTTCCTTTTTATTACAGGTTTATACAGATTATTTCCAAGAGAGTTATTGTGAATGTAACAGAGGAGGTTCTTTGTACGCATTTCATTGAGATAATTGTGTTTCCTCTAAGGCACTAAATCTATTTATCATCATATCATGATTCCTCCCAATATTATCTTTTCGTTATAAACCACCATAGTTGGGATCACCTTTTGGGTTACTTTACCTTCCCTAAATTTTTCTAGCATCAATATATTCACAAATTACCATGATTAGAACATAAAAAAATATCCCTTAAAAAACATACCTTACGTCATTATTTGTTGGTTGAGATATTAATACAACTAGAATTATTCTTTTGTAATTTATCCATCGGTCTTCTTGAGACATACTCATAGTGTTTCATAGTATTCCATAATAGTTTCATTTCATAGATACTTTATTAAAAAAGAATCTTCTTTTAGATTTATTAAGAATATTGTACTTATTCTGAGATTTAGAAATATTTTTATCTTCATGACATGAAATATATTCCAAAGTATCAAAAAAAACTTGAAATATGTCTATTTATCCCATAGAAATAACACATGTTGTCTATACTTCATATAATTTTTTAGTTCTATTTACAACACCTACAAGATTTATCTTAATTATAGAACTATTTATAGAACTCTTCCTATAATGAATGGGAGAGGTTAATCCTATCCAATACCAGATATTTTTTCATACCACATGGCCTTTGGAATGAGGTAATCATTTCATGTTTTTTATCTGAAGTACCATATTTTCTTTTAATTTAATTATTACCTGCCAAAGGATAAACAAATAATAAATACAAAGCATCCTTCAATTTGGGATCTCCTTTGGAATTAGATTTCTCTACTTATTTCTTGAATGATTCAAGATCTTCTCCCAATTGTTGAATTTTCTTCTCCGCTGATTCAGGCTAATGATTATGTTTTCTCACGAGTGTATTCCCACTATTCATCTCATCTTCCAATGTTTGGGAGAGATTATCTACCATATCACTTTTCTCATTTATTTTTCAAGTCATCTGAGTAGTATAATCATTATAGCATGCATTCTCATCAATCAATTCAAATAGGTGTGTAATAATATCTTCATTTATATATTCTAAATTATGATTTTTTTGAGTTTAGATTCGTTCAATTATCACCAACTCTGAGTTTTTTTTAGTTCTTCATCTTGAGAATCATTCTTCTCTCTTAGACCTCTGGAAACTTCAACAATCCTTTTATTTAATCCTTTTATCTTGTGTACATCAATTTCTATAATTTGATATGTATGTCTTTTGAAAAATTATATTCTTTAAATTTTTGATTTAATTCCCTTATAACATGGAAAACTTAATCTTTTGGCCTTCTAGGATTTTTTTTATCCTTAGCTGTTCTAGCATCACTTGGAATATCAGGTTCTTCACTGATTCCTATAGAATTATTGAATGAGTAAATATTTTCACTTTATGATTCACCTAAACCAATATTTAGTACATTGTTGGTTTCTTTCAACTGAATCACATTCCTTCCATAGACACTTCCACACTGAGGAATACCATCACACTTCTATTTATTCTTTTTAATTTCATACATTTTCCTTGGCACACTGAGAAAAGAGAAAACTAAAACTTCATTTTCAATAGATTAATAAATCATTCAAAGAAAAAAAAATCAAAAAAATAAACCTATTCTTTGATATTGATTTTTAGGCATAAAAGGGGATTTAATACCCTAGGAGAGGCGATCAGGGTATGTATATTATTCAAAAAATTCTTCCTTCCCCACTAGATTTTGACCTCTTTATTATAAGGGAAACTTATTTTTCTATTTATAATTTATATTGATCTTATCCTTACCAAATTTATCTGATTATGATGCATAGTAAGTAATACAGTAAAGAAGGTATAGGGACACGGATATTATTAAATGGTTCACCTTTATGGTCTAGTCTAAGGATAATATGTAAGGACCCATCCTTAGACATGTCATACAAGAGGACCTTATTCCATTTTAGGTTCTAGAAATAGATAAATGCTTACAAAAAAACATCAGAGTTACAATGAAAAACTAAACAAACTGCAAGATCATCCCCACTTCCGCGCGCTACAACAACGATGACCAATTCTGACAACCTCTGAAAAAATATTTCAAAAACCAGGGGTGAGCACAAAAGATGCTCAGTAAGAGGTTTAAAAAACTTCGGTAATTATTCTTTGAAAAAAAAAACGGTGTATAAACATTTACAAATACCATTTTTTTAATATATCGTTTGAAATTAATTATGGTATCAAAATACTAGTTCAATTTTTAGAAGATACTTACCTTTAAAATTGCTCAAATATACTCTAGTGTTTTTCTGAAAATATTAAGCAAGCTTCTGAAAACAAAATAACTGATTCTAAGACTACTCGACTAATGACAAGCCATGATGAGTCCACGCCCAATCCCTTCCTGTCTACCACACTCGAGAGTCGGGTTTTCTAAAATCGTTTTTAAGCTTACTTTAAATACGTATACATCTGCACTGGGTTTTCATATAATAAAACTTGTAAACAACGTTTTATACATAAGTATTCATGTGTAAAAAATTATATCTATATATATATATTCTTTCATATATATAATTTCAGAGGATATCATCCACTTGTTCTGAAGTAGTCGATTTACGCATCAACATATATTTTCATGATTTGTTGTACATATTTTTTCCATTAACGAAACATTTTTTTTAAGAATCATTCATACATAATAATAATTTACCCATAAAACATGTATATATATATATTGTGCATAAAACATGCATAAATATCATCCATACAAATTACACACGCGGTTAATAAAACTGATGCGCGTGACGTGACATTGATTTAAATAATGGCCATTACTTATATTCTGAATGGAATTCATGAATTAATAAAATGAATCAAATATGGATATGTATAATATATATATGAACATGTAAACATAGTTTTCAAGAAAAAATCTCATTAAAACTTAATGAAACATAAGGTTGAAACATATAATTGTATATCTATGATTTTACAATTCGGAGTATGTTTCGCATCAAAAACATCAATTATATGTTGATAATTACCCTTTAGAAAATCCAAAATAATTTATGATTGAAGTATAAAATTTTATATACACGAAATTATATAAAAGGGTTTTGTATATCAAAATTAAAGAAAATAAACTCTTGCAAACATTATTTTCATCCAGAACAATAATTAAAGTTTCATAGAAATCGTTGAAAAACTCATAACAGACATGGAATGAAATATAAATATAAATATGTATACATTAAAATATATACCTGGGTTTTCCATAATAAAAGTGGAGTAGTATAAAGAAAATAAAAATGTTGATTTTGTTTTGATGAAACCCTTAATAGACATGGCAGAAAATAATGATAAAAATCCCTTACTTGAGTAGCAGACTACAAGAAGACATCCACAGCTTGGGACATGAACTGAAATTTGGGTTTTTCAATCCCCTTAAAAACCAAGGCATTTTATAGCCACAAAACTAGTGTGTAAATAGTGCTGCATAGGACTTAGCTTGCTCGAGAAGCTGGGATTTCGGACAAACAAAACAATATTTCATTCCTCTCTAATTGGTTCATCCAAATAAATCCATTTCAGAACAAAGACAGAATTAATAAAAAATGACGGCTACAGGAACACCAAATTGATAGAAACAATTTCTATAACCAAACAATGATAGTGATGAATGTGAATCGATTAAAACGATCCAAAAAAATAGATTCAAATATCACATCTAGCTATTTAGGTAGAAAATTCAAGAAACAAACAAAAATTTGTGTTTAACCCAAAAAAACGGACTCCTACATTGGAAAATAAAAGCACGCCTACCTAAGATCTAGATCGGATGAACCCTAATCGCAGAAGACCATTGAAGACGAAGACGAAGATCATCCCTCACCATGCCTCGGCCACACCTCGGCTTGGACTCCCTCGATGTGCACAACTCACACGATGGTGCGAAGCCACGCGACTCCTCTCGGTTGAAACCTCCTTGCAGGTCGCAGTATCCGGTTGTACTCTACCTCCCACGACGTCTCCCTCTCCCTGATCTGCGAACCCTATTACAACGCCTCCTAAGAAAACCCTCTTACGGTTTTAATTTTTTTTAATAAAAATTATTATTTCAAAACTTTATCATATTATTATTATTAAATTTATATTTACACACATTTGTTGTTTTTTTAATAAAGTATTAACCTTTTGACATTTCTTTAATCAAATCCCGTTTTTTCATTTTGTTTTTTTATTCATTGTTTTTGTTTTCCTTGTTTCCCTTTCACGTTAATCCTTAATTTTATAATTTTCTTTTGACTTTTTGCAAACCAAATCATTCAATTATTATCACTTTATTATTATTATTATTATTTTCATATGAAAATCAGTTTTTAACAACACATGTGGCATTTGTTTTTTTAAGTATATATATATATTTATAAAATTCATTTTTTAAGACACATGTATATAAGATTTGTTTTTTAATATATATATATACATATTCTTTTATTATAAAGATAGTAATAATAATAATATTTTGTATACATATAAGTAACAAATTTAGTATATTCATAAATAATTATCATTTAAAACATTATAATAACAAAAATTATATTTTCCAAAAAAAAATTATATACAAATAGATATTTTGATAAATTATATTAAACAAAATAACAATATTATTTTAATAATTTAAAATTATAATTAATAAAAGTTATAATTTACATTAAATTTATTAAAACACTTATTTTTTATGAATCTTGTTTTAAGCTTTTATCTATGTAGATATATATATGTGTGTGTGTGTGTGTCATAGATTAATTCAAAACATTATTTATAATAAAACATTATTCTTAATTATTTCATTCATTTAAAACGTCTTTGAAAATATATTTTATGTCGTTGCGTATGCCATTTTTTATAAATCAAAGTATTCATAAATTTTCATTTTGAAAATTCATTGTTTTTATAACAATATTCACATAAATTATAATTTATTTAATATTATTCTTTTTACTGAGACTCGGGGCGTTACATAATACATCTAACATTGTGTTGGTGTACCAAAATCACTATGCTCACTACTTATTGGTTTCATCTGGATCACTCGTTCCTAGACCCATTACTATTAAAATTCTTGGGGAATATATACTATCTCTTCATGATCACTTCACTCACATTTACCTATAATTATCACTACTTCATAATGAAAGATAGTTGGCATACATGCCAACAAAAAATATATTCTATTTTTGAGAGTTACACTGAATGTATGATAGGTTCATCTAATGTAGAACCACAAAAATTTTATGCTATGTTTCTCTTAAATACATTCGATTCATATCCTATATATCATAAAGCATCGAGTTTCTTTGAAGTAACACTTGGTTATTTAGGAGATAGTAATAGCCTATCCAATGAACTAAAATTTTCCACCTGTGTGTTTTGAATTTTGAAAATCTGACATACAAAGTTGTGTTTAGGATTATATTTAGAGTCTGATAGAATTAAATTAATTTAGAAAGCATGTACATGGAAGATAAATATTCTTCAGCTGATATGTAAAAATAAACAATCCTAAATAATGATGAGATTTGAAATAAAACCTTGCCACTTGGGGTTCTTTTGAATCATAATCCCATGAAATAAATAACTTAAAATGAAACTTTAAATACCATAAAGGAAAATATATTCATCATATAATATATCAAAGGGGAAGTATATACACCGTACAAAATAAATAAGTGGTGAATATGACATATGTGTCATATAAGTAATTGTGAGATTAGAAAACATTACCTCAGGTACAACATGACTCATAAGTTCTTTTAACCTAATTTATAATAAATTTAGATTTATTATATTCATATAAACATTTCTATAATGTCATATATGATCCATTACTCATTTTTTAATGATCATTTTACTACTTTTATTATTTTAAGTGTTAACTTCTTTGTTTTTCATATATGTTTTGATTCGATATTTCGAGTCCATTTACTTTTATTATGTCTACATAATATATAGAAAATTATTCATGGTATAAATACCATTTATATTCAATATCAAGAAAATTATATTTATTTATAAAATAAATAGATATTAAAATGAATTATACCATTCATGGAGACGGTATGTCGTACGCACACATGAACGTTGATTTTATTTTTTGATGGATGGAAGGAAAGAAAAGTAAAGAATAATTAAACCTTAAATAATAATTATTATGTCATATATATAATATTTATTCATTTTTTATTTATTTTTAACCATCCATGTAATGTGGTGATGAAAAATGAATTACACCGCTATGTGGAGACGGTAATCCGTACGTACACATAAGGGATGTTTTTTATTTTAGTAGGATGGAAATGAGAAGGAATATGGTTTTACTATAATCATTATAACATATAATTATATTGATGATAATGGGTTTATTATTTTATTATGGTTACAAAACATTAATACCATGTATAATAATATATAAACTTGAACGAGTAGATACATATGATTACCTCTTCTTCAGTGGACTCACAATATTTCACTTCTTAAGGGACATAGGATTGCTATTTTGGAAGGGAAAGAACCAAAATAACATGGATAAGGGTGTTCATAAAATTAATGTGAAGGGGTAGGTTGAGATATATGGATGAAATTGTTTTAAAATATTTAAGGAAGGGGTGACCTTTTATAATTTAGGGGATGATCATTTTTGTAATTTCTTAAAATATTAAATTAATATAAATTATTTTCCATACCAAAATGGATACAAATAGAAATAATTATAATTTGAGGTTATTATACATTGAAATATTATCATAAAATAATATCTGTACATTTTGGGATATGTTTTCACCATTATCTATTAGTTTTACCCCATTAACCCATTTGACAATCACCATACTATTAATTTTTTTTACTCTATATCGCTCAATAATATTACTATAAAATGAAAAAATACCCATAAATGCACCATATTATATTTAATTAACCACATTAAAATAATTTGGTCGAATATAATATTTGTATGAATTTTATATGATTTAATAAAATATTATTTATTATAAAATTTCAATATTGTCAATTTTTTGAATTATTCATTACTTTGGAATTAATAATGTTAATAAAAATCATAGAGGTTGAAATAAATTTTTTATTATATGTATAACATGTCATATTAATAGATAAAATACATTAATCACATTATATATCTCAAATTATATTACTTCTAATATTTTAGATAACATTTATTTTATTATTTCATTAATTGAATAATTATTGCGTAGCGTTGTCTAAGCATTTAAAAGAATTATATATTTTAAAAAAAATTAAAATAAATTATCATGAAAAAGAAAAATCTATTATATTTATAAATAATATTTATATTCAAACATATCTTCTGGATAAACCCATATATAAAATATAATAAATATTAAAAACAAGAGTGTGAAGTGTTGACCTTTCCTGAAATAAAATACTATAATGGTCATAATCACATTGAAATGGTTATAAAAAGAATATAAAAGAATATTAGATGATTACGGATTAAAGTGAATCATATAATTAGATTAATTCAACTTATAGGGAAAGTTTAAAGACCTTATCATTTTATTTTAAACTTTAATTACAATATTTACCATTTTCCATGATAGCAAAAATTACTATGGAAAATATTCATACGGAAAAAAATAAAAGGGACCAGTTTATTAAATTAGGACCCCCAAAATAAAAATATGGATTCCGTTTTAAAAAATAAAAAACACATAATTATACGAATTTTATTTAAAATTAAACCAAGAAAATGCAATGAAAAATAGTTTTTTTTTAAAAAAATCCCCTTTTAAGTAAAAAAAGGTTTTATACCATGTTCAACCATGAAAATTATTAAAATAAACTTAATTGGATTATTAATAATATAATATATATAAATTTACTATGAAACCAATTAAAAGTAAAATTAATCTTTGAAAATGTTTGAAACAAATATACAGTTTTCAATAAAATTTCGTATTTTTGACTATTCACTAGAAAATAAATATTTTCAGAAAAATAAAAATCATTAATCCTAATATAATTTTGATATGATGATTTTAAAAATGATATTAGTTTTATAAAATAAAATTTATATAAATTACAGAATTTAATCATAATATTTTATCAATGAAAATCATTTCTGAAAAAAAACTTATTTTTAAAGCATAAAATATCATTATTGAAAATTGAGTAATTATTTTTTAAGAATTAATAAATAAAATAGTACACAGTAGGTCGTTTATATATATATATATATATCAATTCAATTAATACTATTCATGCATACCAATTTAACATACATGTTATAAGGGTCCTATTTAAATAATATTTTTGTGGTTCGTTGAAGCTTGTCATTGCATGTTGAATACTCTGTCAAACATAGTGTTATTTTAAAATCATAGGGTATCATGAAACCCATAAAATCAAATAGATTAAATTTATTTTAAAAAAATATCATAAAATCTAAGGGTGTTACATTCTATTCTATTCTTGGTGCTTCATTTCATATATGCTATTGAATATGATGTTCTTCTTTTAAAATATCGAGGTGTTACATTACACCCCTTAAATAAATTTCTTCCTCAAAATTTAATTTTGATCTCAATAATAAATAGTTTCACATTTGAAAATATTCTTCTTGAAATCCCACATCATGATAAAGGTTAATAAAACGTATACTTGATAAGAATGAAAGGGAATTATGAATATTATCAAGAATAATCACATAACTAGTATTAAAAGTAGGAGAACATAGGTGGGAAGTTAGGACATGGATGTGGAAGAAAAATATAATTCCCAAATAATGATGGTGGGTGGTAGAGGTAATTTATCACAAAAAAAAATTAATTATCAACATAAATTCAAAAACCAAAAAACCATAAATCTATGATGATTTAGGAGACCCTTGATTCATCATATGTGAATTCAATTTGATTACAATTTTGTTTCAAGATCATTTTCCTAGATTTAACGAACTCCTTTACCATTTAGACTATAAATATAAGGAAATATAGTGAATTTATATATTTCTATTTCATTTCCACCTATTCACACTTTGGACATGATTCAGTCAATTCCTACTTAATATCTTACTCCACGAAATTAACATCCAAAAGTAATTTTTATTCCTAAAGAAAAAAAATTAACATTTAACATATCATTGGTTCAATAAAAGAATGAAAAGTCATTACCCTTATTATTATATATTTTACATGAAAAAATCTTTAAAAAAGATATCTAACAATAACAAAAGTTAAAATTAATACATTCAATAAATATATAACCTTAAGAATGATCCAAAATACATATATCCAAATTCAAAGTCCCAAAACATAGAAGGAAAGTCACTAAATTTAAAAAATAAATAGAACATTAGAGTCCCAAACAACATATTGTAGATATTAATGTCACATAAAAAATATATGGATAATTTTATCACCATATATCTTAATAAAAACATCCATTATTTTAAAAATAAAATCTTATTTTTTTAATATATTCATCAAATCCAAACATGTAGTAATCTCCAGCAATGATAACAAAAACCATAAAATCACTAAATTTTTTTATGGTCACCAATACTATCGATTGAAAATATCTATACCATTACTATCTCAGCATTGATCACAGATTAATGGTTATCTTCCCTAAATGTTGTGTTTTTGAAATAGATCAACTTTCCACTGAATCACTTTTCAAAGTCATTGATACCATTCAACATATTCTCTCAAATCCTTAATGAAATAGTATTATAGTACAATCCTTGCATATTTAAAAATTACTATAACCATAATGTCATAGTAAAATACACTTATAACATAATTATTGAATCCAAACAAAATCACATTAATCGTTCCACTTAATTATTAAACCATTAACTAGGATTCATAATGTTTTTCTTTAATACCTTATTTCTTTCATATTTCATTTGTAGTCTCTTCATCATTAGAAATATAACCATTACTCATAAAATATTTCATATTCTCTTCCTGATATTTCCCTATATGACATTGATTTTAATAATTACCATTCTTTCCATATTTAATACATTCAATCATCTATAATTCCTTAGGGATACCAATATTCTTATCCATTGCGTTAAACAAACATATCATTTCTATTTGGTATCATTTTATTTGTGTCCTTATTTTCCACACATAAAACATGTTCTTTTTCATTTAATACAATCTCCATGGTGTCACTTTCCAAATTTTTGATATAAATGGAATCAATCCTTCTTTCTAACATGGTCTCCACTATTCAAGAACTTAGTGTACATAGTATTTCTATTATTTGGGGAGTTAAAGCATTGGTTATGGTGAAATTTATGAACCATATATCATGATATATGATAATGCAAAATCACAATATCCTTTACCCAAATTATCATGCTGTATGGTTTCTTAGAAACACATTGTCTATCTAATTCAATATTAACCTAGTTCCTTCTGGTTACATCCATTGACTACAACCAGAAAACAAAATGTGAGTTACACTAATCATAATGGAAAATCATATATTTATGAAGAATCATTTAACATATGTATAAATAATGAAATATTCTTTTCAATACATGTCCCCTTAGGTTTATCCTAATTTATTCATGGTTATTATATATTCAAATCCTTCACAATGATTTTAATGAAGATGTTAAATAAATAATGAATATACCTTAATAGTGTCATACCAAGTGCTTAGTAAAGCCCATTTTCATATACCAAGTAATTCTTGATCCAAGCCTAAGGTTTGTTTTTCAGAGTTATTTCCCCTTGGTATATCTATGCTATAAATACATCCACTTTTAGTATATATATATATATGTATTTATTTATAGAAAAAACAACATAATCCGAATCATAACATATTTTTTGGATTTTATTCTATACATACCACCAATATCTTTCATAGTGTTATTTTACCTAATCTATGTTATTATAAATCTAGTTCCCAACTTTTATACTAAAAATCATTTGATACCAGCTGTAAAGACCTCAATTTTGGTAGACTAGAGTTGGTAGTTACTTTATTTCATTGGAACTAGATACAAGGAATCATATACTAAATGATATAGTTGTTTAGTACACTTGTTAAACTAGATACATACTTGAATTTCACATTATAATTGAAAACATAAAATAAAATATTATATATTAATTGAGAACACCATTATTTCCATTAGCACATCCCTACATAAAAATCACAAAAAAACATCCTGGTGTCATGTGAAAAATGAAACACACGAAAGTGGTGACCTCAGATTCTTAGTAAGGGTATGTATAAAGTGAAAGCTATCATAAATCTATAAGAATAAACAATTTCTAAAAGTAAATAACTAAAATATATTCCATTTAAAAAATAAATTTAGCATAATTTTATAGGTATAAAGAAAGATCAAATAATCCATCTAAATAATAACATTAGATCATAACTTATCCATAGATATGCTAACTAATAAAATAATCCTTAGGGAATCAATAACGTAATTCATAATGATGGAATTAATAATTACATTCATCTAAAACATACAATCAAGGCCTCAAAAAAGACATAAGAAAATAACAGTAAGGCCTTATGCCATGAAAAATGAATAAATGGTTAATGCGTCAGAAAAATCCCAATCTGAATTAGAATAATAATTCATGTAGAATATCAATACTTTCCCCAATCAAACTTATAATAAAATATTAAAATAAATATGATAAATGTTATTATTAGATTAAATACTCAACATAATATTAAAAAAAGTATTTTTACATAGATGAAAATACATTAAAGATATTACTTTATTATTTGTTGAGGAAAATAACTTATTTAATTGAAAATAATTTTTCAAATTAAAATAAATTTACATCTAATAAATAAATAATTTTCATGGAAATGAACCTTGAAAAATTGTAATGGAAGATTAAAATAATTTTGACTTCATGATGGTGGGAAATTCCATTCATTATTTTTATATAAAAAAACATTCCTTTCATAATTTTGTATGAAAAGTCAAAAAGCACCTAGTTTAGAAAAGGAAAGGCATATTTATTTTATAATATTTTTAAAAAAAATATAGAAGTGTAAAATTTAATTTGGAAAATAATTTTAAAATATTATTTTTTTAAATTAATTATATAAAACAAGTAAATGGAATATAAATATTCCTCATCTAAGAAAAAATAAATAAACAATCTCTAATAACGATGATATTGTGAAATAAACTCTTAAAACTTGGGTTTATTTTACCTCATAATCCATATGAATTAAAAAAGTTCAAATAAAACTTTAAATAGAATGATAAAAAACTTACTCATTATATAATATATCAATGGGAAAATATATACACCACATAAATTAAATAAGTGGTGAATATGGCATCTATCCCATTAAAGTAAAAGTGGGATGAGAGACCCCTACCTCAGGTCTGACTTGCCTAATATGTTCTTTTAACATAATGTATAGTAAATTTATAATTTTTATAATTATATAAAAATATATATAACTTAATATATGGTTCATTTATGAAATGTAAATTCTAGTTTGTTAATTATGTTTTTACTATTATCATTATTTAGGGTGTTGACTACATTGTTTTTCATATATGTTTTGATTTGGTAGTTATGATCCTTGTAGTTTTATTATGGTTCCATCATATCCATTATATTATCCATGGTATAAATATAATATATATTCAAAATATATATAATTAGATTCATCTATAAAATATATATATTTAAAAATGAATTACACCATTCATGGAGGTGGTAGGATGTATGTATGCATAAATATTGTTTTCATTTTTTGACGGATAGAAAAAAAAAGAAAGGGAAAGAATAATTATCTTTTAAGAATAATAATTATTTCATATAAATCATATATATTCATTATTTATATATTTATATTCATCCATGTAACCTGAGGATGAAAAAATAATTACACCGCTATGTGTACACAGCAAGCTGAACGTACACAAAAACAATGTTTTCACTTTTCATAGGATGGAAATGAGATGGAATATAGTTTTACCTTAATAATTATAAAATATAAGTATATTTATTATAATGGAATCATTATTTTAGGATGGTTACAACACATGAATAATAAGTTGAAGAATAAATAAATGTGAAAGAGTCAGTAAAGATGATTACATTTTCTTCAGGGGGCTAAATTTATATCATTACTTAAGGGTCCTAGGATTTACATTTTGTAAGTGTAACAACCTCAATAAATTTTCAATGGATGTTGAAAAAATGGATTGGAAGGGTTTGGTCCAGCTATACATATCAATGTGGTGTAATTAAGTCAATTAAGGGGTTCCCTTTTATATTTGAGAGGAGTAGAATTCTTGGAATTACATAAAATATTAAATTAATATAAACTATTTATCCAGTCAAAATTGATCAAAATTAAAATAATTCTATGATAAGGTAAATATTTATAGAAATAGTGTTATCTAATAAAATGTTGGCAAGGTTTATATATTTTTTCACTAGTATATTTTAGTTTTAACCCCGTTAACATTTTTGATGATTACCATACAATTTTAAATTATTTACTCTTTAAATGTCTACATTGTTTCAATAAAATGCCAAAATCCCATAAATATACCTTGGTAGATTTAATTAACCATATACTATTTATTTGAAAGAATTTAATATTTTTAGGAATTTTGAATCATTTAATAAATTATTATTTATTAATAAATATCAATATTGTTAACTTTTATAACTATTGATTAATTTGACTTTACAAATATCATGACAACATATATAATTAAAAAAAATATTATATCCCTAACATGTCACTTTAATCTATAAAAATATTATATCATGTTTTTTATCTCATATTATATGACTTTTAATATTTTAAATATCATTTATTCAATTTTCCATTGAATAATTATTGCATCAGCATTATGTAAGAATTTAACTTAATTATTTATTCACTAAAAATTAAAAATAAATTTACATATTGAAGAAAAATATTTTATCTTAAAAAATTATATTTATAATCAAACATATCATCTGGATAATCTCATATTAAGAATATTACATTTATTAAAAACAAGAGTGTGACATGTTTGACTTTTATTGAAATAAAATATTATAATGGCCATAATCTCATTGAAATGTCCATAAAATTCCATATTACCAAATATTTGATGATTATGGATTAAATGAACTCATATAATAAGTTTAAGAAAATATTTCAGGTCATTTTGTAGCCCGTATAATTTTTCACTTTATTTACCTCCTCTACATTATTTTTCAATTTCTATAAAAAACTAATTTTTCGGGTATAATGGGAAGCTACGAATTGACCAAATCAAATATTTCAGTTGGAGGGACACAAATTCATAATTTAGGGACACAAATTCAAAATTCAAAATCATAATAAAAAAATCAGAGTGTTCGTCAGGGGAACCATCACATCACGAAAAACCCCACAAATCACGCAAGCCACCTGAGAAACTCTGCATCGAGGATAACATGTTGAGTCCACCGCATCATTCATGTCATTGTTTCCATTATCACATCACCATTATCATTGTTTCTTCTTTTCCTTCCAATGAAAATGTCATCGCTATTACCATCACCTACCATTGAGTTGAACCATATTTTTACCTACCATTGTCATCTCCACTTAACCGATGAGAACCCATCATAATGTCTCATCATAAGAAACCCATCGAAACTTTACCGATTGAACAAGACAACATCCTCTTATAGAGAATCACTTGAATGGACCCAACCATACTAGTTCCACAATATCATCAAGAACCAAAGCAACCCATAAAAACCACTAGTAAAGGAGAAACGTAATAATATCATCCCTCCACAACTTTGAACCACTATCAGAAAAGACACTTTATAAATATATATCATTATTTAACCTTCCAAAAAACTAAAAAAAACCAGAGCCATTGTTGATGGAATTTATATATATCACAAGACCTCACATCGTCTTCATTATTTCTAGTATGAACGAAGCGTCATCATCATCACCATCTTAAATAAAAACTGAAAACCTAACAAGGTAAAATGGGAAAACATACCATAACAAAATCCATTTGAACCACACCATGAAAATAAAAAAGAAACCAAATGATAACTAGAAGGAATTGATAGAAAAAACCAAAAGAGTTTATTAAGAAGAATAGAAACCAAACAAATGAGAAAGAAACTAACAATAGTTTAGAAAGATCACTAAGACCGCTACCTGCCCCCCCTCAAACACCATCCCAAGTTGTCCAAAAACCCTCATTGAGCATAAACAAGGAGGATTTGATCCCAATAGGTTGGACAAAAAGGGAAGAGGAGAGGAAGAAAACCAAACTCCACCACATTATCTGACCCAAACCATCTGAATCACCCACACATATACCCAAAATGGAGGTCTAATGTGCATGGTAAGGCATAAAGAGTGGAGGTGAAAGGTGCACACTATTGAACCAAAAAACATCACTAGGAAATATATGGAAAGAGAAAATGAGTAAGGGAAGATATAAAAAATCCAAGTTAAGTGAGGAGAGGATTCACTTCCAAAAGGAAACATGAAAACCCTATAAAGAAGGGGAAGAATAGGGGTGGTAGGAGCGCCATAAGTTCCAGAAGAGAGAGGAGATAAGAGGTAAGTGAGGAGGGGAAGGAATGAAGAGAGAAGGTGGTGAAAAATTCTAAAGAAGAACAAAATCCTCCCCCATTAAAGTAACAACTAGGAGAAACCCTAGATTAATAGATAAATGAGATAAAGGCCTCTTAGAGGATCTTTAGCATCATAGTTCACTTTAATCACCCAATTTAACCTTTACTGTGATAAAACAATTACTAAGGTTACTATTCATATTGAAAAAAATAAAAGGTAACTATTTATTAAATTTGTTCCCACTGAATAAAAATATGAAATCCATTTTTCAAAATAGAAAATATAGAAGTGGTAGAATTTAACTTAAAATTATATGAGAATTATGCAGCAAAAAATAGTTTTTTTAAGAAAAAACCATTTATGTATAAAAATATTTTTATACCAAATTAAACCTTGAAATCAATTCCAATGAACATAATTATATTATACATAATATAATATAGCTAATTTTACTTTAGACTATTTTTAAATAAAATGGAAGTTTGAAAATGGTTGAAACAAAAATAAAGTTTTAAATAAAAATCAGTATTTTTCACTACCAACTAGAAAATATATATTTTTAGAGTAATATAAAATACACCCCAATATAATTTTGATATAATTATTTAAAAAAATTAAATTATTTTTATAAAACACAGTTTTATATAAATTTTATAATTTAATTAAAAATATTTCCCAAAAAAAATTATTTAAAAAAACATATTTTTCAAAGTATAAAATAACATTAAAAAAATTGAGTAATTATTTCGTAATAATTAATCCATAAATTCTTAATAAGGTTGTATTATATATATATATATATTTCATAATTCATTTAATATTATTCATACACACCAAATTAACGACCATGCTATAATGTTCACACTTTAACAATATTTTTTGATTTGATGAAGCTCGATGTTGAGTGTTGTATACACTATAGAACATAGTTTTCTTTTAAAATAGTTGGGTTGCATGCACTGAAAACTATCAAAGAGATAAAATATTTTCTTAAGGAAACATAAAATTAAATATTTGGGTGTTATATTCTCTTCTAAGATTTATGTTTTTTGACACCATAAAAATGCATTTAATGCACTTTGCTACATAATTCATGATGCGATCCTCAATCAGAAAAAAATGTTCAGTTTATATAGAGATTATTATCCATGTCAGAAAAATATTTTGGTTGGATTTCCATGTTCCAAAATACTTCTCCACAATGGGGGATAGGAATGAAGATCCACCCTCTAAGAGTATGATGTGGATTTATAAGAACGATGATAAAAAGGTGTCGACGCATAAAATTTTAATTTTAGAGTTTCTTTAGAGAAACTTTGGTGTATTAACCATTCTAACGAGAATATACCTATTCAAGAGATTTTATTTTACTGGTTTTAGACCCCAAAAACAATCACAAAGCAAACATTATGGAACTTGGAAGACAAAAATAATTTATAAATGGATTTTCTTCACTAACACTATGGACATGTGGTAAGGACCCGCGATAAGAACATTGGATAAGAAACTTGGTTAGGGAACTTAACTAAGGACCTACACTAAGGACCTATGATATGGACCTGTGTGGATTAACTCCTTCAACCAAGGTACCATGTTTTCCTATTAATAGAACCCTTAGGATCCTCATTTGCACAATTGAAGAATAGAAAGAATCCCCTGAGCTCTAGTTTTGTAGAACCTTTAACCAGGTCCTCTGAAATTTATTTGCTAGCTCTAAAAAACTCAAGTGAAGAAAGAATTAAGGGGGATAGGTGAGATCAATGTCCCTTGAGGGTCTAAAACTCAATACACCTACATAAGGATCCATCCTCAATAATAAGAATCCACATGCATGAATCCCCTTCAATAAGAAAGGAACTACTTAAAACCAATCAAGGGACATATGAGGAGACCTAAGGTGGTTAGGTTAAAATCCTCAACCAAGTGTTTTTTCCCAGGTGGTCCACTTACTAAGTCATATGAAACTCTCATAGGACTATTCCCCCCATACGAACCACTTCTAGTTCCTCCCAAAACCAGCACCTAGCACCTGGATGTAGGACCTACACGAGTCACTCTTTGAGCCCTTTCCCAAGCCACCAATGATAGGGATCCTCTTACATTGGATCCCTTTTCTAAAATAGAACAAGTTGAAACCTCCACCAAGGCCTCCAGAATTACACAACAATAGAAAGTGTCACACCAATGTATCCCCCATTTGGGTGTGTATTCCTACGGTCAAAGGTTTCCTACACTGGTCCGGTTAAACGGTCAGGGTCCTCAGGGTACATATGAGTGTGTATTCCCATGGTCATGAAATCCCCAACCCTAAGGAAAATTTTAGGGAGTTATCAGTCTCAGATACAAGGGTTATGACCATGTACTCTACTTCAAATCTTTGAGACCCAGATCCTCTAGTTCCTGATGGGGAGGGTAAGGATTACACTTTATTTTCCATTAAACATGGAATGAGATCCTCCTATCTTGTTGCAGAACCAAATTTAGGGAATACCTCTTAGAGTAAAACCCAATCCATTCTTGCCAGAGGTTTCAATCTTTCTCCTCTCTACCTTTAGACCACCAGATCATTGAAGGGATGGGTAATAAAGTCCATCCCTATCCCTCCTTCTCCCTTCCCTCCTTAATCTCTATACCCTAAACCTATTCTAGGGTAAAGTGAAGAGAGGGAAGTGTTGTACCCTCATACTCTTCCACCATAGCCCCTACATATTCCATCAACAGAAGAGGTGTAAAAGGAGGCGGGAACACTCAATTCCCATCCCTATGCCTTTGGGAATTGTCACTATGTCCACATATGTAAAAAATCAGATCATATGACATCTCAGATCATTCGTTTTCTCTTGTTTCTCACACTGAGTATGACTCATGTGGGCTTAGAGGTTAATGGTGATCATGATATCTACACAACTCATTAAATTTATTAAACTACATGACCATTGATTCCTTTTACAATTAGGATATGTAGGAGGCCCACTTAGGACTCAAGCTCAATGGGAATCCTCCTCAAAAGGAAGATCCAATAATAATTCACTTAATCTGGGAATCCTCTTAAAGAGTAACCCCTAAAACAAGCCTCAAAATTACTATGAGATGAGATATCCCTCATGGTCCCTTTTATAGGGAATCCTATTTAGGGTTAAGCCCTAATTTAATTTTCTCAAAAGAGTACACTCCCCCATGAGACCAACTCGAGGGCCTCCATAGGCGTAGTTCCTCATAACCAAACTACATAGTCTTTGATTCCCATCTATATGGTATACGTAGGAATACTCCATAAGATTCAAAACTAACATGCCAAATAAACCATGTTCTCCCTGTTCCACATTCCCAATAGGGTATAATTCAACCTGGTAATCCATATTCATTCTAGGATCCTTAGGTCTATTTAGAAAATATACCACACTAAAATTTGACTAGGAATCCTCTACTTAAACATCCTTTCCATGTGAATTTAAATTGTAAGGTTAGGTCCTTATCTCATGGACTTAAAAGGTATGATGTGTCCCATTAATGAACACCAAACTACATAGGTTTTGATTCATTTCACAAGGATACATAGGAATCCCATTATATTGGTTCAATCCCAACACCAAAACATCTTCCATCCCCTTGAATGGTGATACACTCCAGAGTGCCCCACTGTATGGATAGACAACCAGCATCATCATAATAAAGACCGAAGAATCTCTAATTAGTATATAAGAATATACCATTTATGGAGAACCTCATATATATACAGATATATCCGTTGATGAATAACCTCAGATACATATATATGATTCTTAATTCTACACATGATGACATTTTATTATTAATTCCAGGGTGACCTGCATCTTTATTTGGAATAAATAAAGGATTCATGAACATATCTTAAATCAATAATAGAGTCTTCGAGTAGGAAATAATTCCCCCTAAAAGGGTGTGATTGGCCCAAACTCCCATCCTCTCGACCAATATGAGTTATTAAGCATTTTTGGTCAAACTTCCTGACAAGTACTTGCCTTTGGAATTAAGGTCCCCATGGATACATAATCATTGGGTGATTTCAGTTCCATGGAAAAACCCATTGGGTACCATTCAAAAATAATGATTCCC
This sequence comes from Viscum album, assembly GCA_963277665.1. Classification (NCBI taxonomy): domain Eukaryota; kingdom Viridiplantae; phylum Streptophyta; class Magnoliopsida; order Santalales; family Viscaceae; genus Viscum; species Viscum album. The sequence continues at coordinate 264,744,896 of OY728155.1, read as the reverse complement.
AACTTGAACATATTTTCTATTAAAACACAAAATGGTTAACCTATAGCGACCTAGGGTTAAAACACATATACATTACATCATTTTAGATGAATATTTAGTAAATTACAAAAAATACATGTCTGAGGGCCATAATAGTTTAGTGTCTTCAGAAACATGGAAACAAAATCTTCTATCCTAGTGAAATATATTCAATATCTCCCATAAATATCTAAACCCTTAGAAATTATACCTAAAAACTTTCTTCATAACATGGAGAAAGGAAACATAAGAAAGGGGTGAGCTCAGATGCTCAGTACGGTTAAATAAAGGAAAGGTTTAAGCATAACGTGAACAAGTAGGGTATGGAACTTGATCATAACAATTGAAGATCATACCCTACATATTAGAGATAATAATAAATATTGGTAGTTTATAAGACATATATCATAAGATAATTAAGAGAATATGTCATTAAAGAATAAAATATAAATAAGACATGGAATTTATATTATGAACATTGGTTTATAACATTGGGATCATCTATAAGTAGAAACAGGTTCACCCATTAAGTTAAGGACATGAAATCATTCCCCAACATAAACTTGTTGACATGAAACCGAGTCTATGCATAACATTGTGAATGTGTAATCAAGTTCACACATAACCTTATGGAAATGAAATCAGGTCCAAGAATAACATTGTGAACATGTAATTAGGTTGACTCATAACATTGTGAACTTGTAATCAGGTTCACGCATACACTTATGGACATGCAATCAGGTCCATTCATAACACTATGAACATGTAATTAGGTTCACATACAAAATTTATAGTCATGAGTCATCCATAATTACCCAATTAATTAGAGGAAAGTATATATCCCACCCATCACATAATAAAATCATTCATACATGTGCCATAAGAAAATGAAACATTCATCATATCATGACTAATAAAAATACATAGGTTTTATAAACATAAAATAATAAAAAATGAAATGAAATAGGTATCATTAAAATTTCATCACATCATAACCTATCAAAAATAGATACGTTTCATAACAATTTCATCAAATCATAACTCATAAAAAAATGAGTTTTATAAACATGTAACCTATGAAAGGGAATAGTGATTTGTAAAGATAATGACATAAAGCATAACCAATTCTTAGAAAGAATATTAATGGAACCTTTAGATCATTTCCTATAAATAAATGAGTAACATCAATAAATGTTATCTTATATGGAAAATTATTTTGAAACATTTCTTGAGGAAAATATCATTTCTTCTTCGAAAAAGTATTTTTAATATAAAAAACCATTTAAAAATCATTTTCTGAGAAAATACCTTGAAAAAAATATAAAGTGGAATTGAATTTTTTTTAAAAACCTTTTCACATAAAAATTAATTTTATAAAAATTTTCTTAATGATTATCCTTTTAAAAATGAATAGGAATCATCAAAGTAAAGATAGTGGGTGAATCCATACATGTTGTATGAAGTAAAACGAACATTTCTATTGCATGATAAAAAGGTTAGAAAAATACATTATTTGGAAATCGATAAGAAGATTACCTTGAAGATATTGGTAAAAGAAAAAAAGGGTAAACATGTCTTTTAAATATAATAGCTTAATGGTAAAATATTATTGGAAACCATTTTTATAAAACATTTATTTCCGATCAAAGGGAGAGTAATGCTGAGATTTCCTAAAACACTTTCTTGACTATATTTTGGACCAAAGAGTATAAAAATGGTACCAATACATTATTATATCATGTATAACCATAGAAGTAGAAACTTTATTAATTTACATGAGATATGTATTATAATATTTAATCAAATGAAGCATAAACATAAAAAATCTTGAAAAACAATGAGATTATCTCAAAGAACTCTTATAACTTGGTAACTTGGGATCATACTCTTCTTATAAGAAATTAAATTACATGAAGATTAAAATATCATGAAAATATTGAGATTTATAATATAACATGTAAAATAGAAGTATATAAACCTCAAATAAAGAGTTAGGTTCATATCAAAACATGAGTCTCAAAGAAGGAAAATTGTGACAAAACTATTTTACTAATTTGGAAACTTTTGAAACTTAAACCCCATGAAATAAGAATCATAAAATGGACATGTGAATACCCATAAATTTAATTATAATATAAATAGAATACAATAATTGTAATTTTATACACCATACAAAATTAAAGGGTGATGAATATAACATGTATCTCACCAAAATTAAAAGTGAGATGAAATGCCCTTACTTCGTGTCATGAATCTCTTCGTACTCATACCAGATTCCTATATAATAAATATAAGTTTATTATAAATATTTAACTGAATAATATTATTATATATAATACCATATATGGTTTTATTATTACCTTATATTAACCTCATTATAATCATCCCATGTTAAGGTTTCACTTCAGGTAATATTCACATTGTTCTTCCCATGTGTCTTATTTTGTTATATTGTTGGTCCTTATACTTATATCATGATTCCAGAATGTAAATAATATATATATATATATCATGTATAAACATTATATTTATATAATAATATTCTATAGCATAATTAAGTATGAAATGTATTGAACCATTCCTAGAAATAGTAAGCCATACGTACGTAAGAACGATGTTTCTGTGGTTTATTATCGTATTGAAAGAAAGTATGTAAATGAAATATGTATATATATATATATGTATATATATATATATAATTACTCTATTATCATGATAATATCATATAATTTCACTAAACCAATCATTAAAACATTCCATGTGGTGTGTGAACGAATCACATCGCCTTGAGGGGTGGTAATCCACACTTCCTCAAATGAGATTATTCTATTAACACCAAATGGAAAGTAAAATGGAATTATATGTAAAAAGGAATATAGAAGCTTAAATATATAATATAAATAATATATAACATATATAATTATATTTCACATCATAAATTCCATCATGATAGGTGGTAAATGAAAAATGAACAATCATTATTTTGTGAGGCCGTATTTCACCGTACACAGAAACAGTATGTTTAACATCCATTAGATGGAGGTGTGTATTATTTTAGGTAAAAAAATAATCATAAAAACATCATATTATATGTATTATAATTCTTTTTTACAAAATAATGGAATAAATAGAGTTTATTTGGTGGAAAAAGAAAATAAATGTAAGGACCTTGAGAGAAGTCGTTACCTCTAAATCGGGTAACTCCTTTTGGTTTGTGACAAAAGGATTCCTTGAGAGGCTTTATGCCAAAAGTTAGGATTAAAGTAATAAGGGAGTATATTTTTGAAGTGTATTTTTTAGGTATTGGCTGAACATAATCATTTTTAAAGGTTTGAGGAATGGGTAGAGGTGGTGGCCTTTTATTATGAAGGAAAATGACACACTTAGAATTTTTAGAAACAAGTTAGGTGTGCACATGTTATTACATAAAAAAAGTCATACCAAACCAATAAAACTCAATAATTTAAGGTTATTTAATAACTATGGACATTAAATGGGTTTTGAAAAAGTGTATTGGTCATTTGGCCCCTTAATTTTAAGTTTTAGTCCATAATTAATCCTAATTTGGCCTTAATCGCCGTGATAAATTTTAATCACTTTTACTAATAATTTTGATCCAAAAAATTAACTAGGTATTATTAGACTACAAATATTAGACTGAATACAATGGTGTATGTTTTCTTTTTGGAATTCAATTCATAGAAATGGAAAAATTAATATTAGTGCTAATCCCGCGGATGGGATGAAATAACGGGGTTTTAAAGAATGAAAATTTTCAAAAGTTCATTATGATTTCATATTCAGTTTCAAAGTGAAATTGATTATAATGAATTAAATTATATTAATATATTCGTTATTTTTCTAATATGTCATTAAAAAATATTTATGATTTCATTTATCATTAATAATTAATTAGAAAAAGTAGTGTTTTTTAACTAAAAAGAAGCATTTTTCACTATTTATCAAAAAATAAAGTTTCTTAGAAAAATAAAAAAATTGGCCCTTTTATAGTTTTGAAATTATGAATTCAAAAATTAAGTTTATTTGATCAAATTTTATTTCTAAATTTTTCTAAAATTAATTTTATTATTAAACGTGGTCCATTCCAGAAAACAACATTTTTAAAACAAAAAGGACTTTACAAAAAATCTTATTTTTCATTATAAATATGTTTTATTTATTTAAAAAAATTATAAAAAATATTTGAAAAGTAGTTAATACTATTACTATAACTATGTTTGAAATTTAGGTTATAATTATCTCATTTTATTAGTTATATATATATATATAAATATATTTCATAGAAACCCAGTGTTGTGTGAATCATACACCAAGTCGGTGTTTCGTGTAGTTCAATCCAAGTTGGTATTGCGTATAGCGCAAGAAAAGTAGGTGTTCAGTGTAGTTCAAGACAAGTCAGTATTTCATGTAATGTTAGACAAGTCATTATTTCATGTGAAAGTAATGTTTGACTTAGTGTTTTTATTATATATATATATATAATTATTATTTCTAGTGTCACATGAAATGAAAAATATAAAAATATAAATTAATTAAAAACAATATTTCCAAAAATCTTTTGGTGTTACATTCTACCCCCCTTAAAATAATTTTTCCTTGAAATTATTCTGGGTTATCAAGGGTTTAATCCTTTAAATTTTCGTTCATAGAAACCCACATTATAAAAATGAATACTAAGACTTCCCTTAGAAATGGAAATTCAGAACCATAATAGTTACCCAAGGTAACACATAACAAGATTCCCACATTATACAACATAGATGGGAAGTGAAAACACAGAAATGGAAGAGAAATCTCACCATCAAGTTCTTATTGATAGTGATTGAGAACACGGTCAATAAAAAGTTAACAATCACAAAGCTATAAATCTACGATGACATAAGGGACCATCTAATTCATTGGAAATGAAGGTACTATAATGACATTTTTGATTCAATAACCTTTTTCCAAAAGTTGAATAATTTTCATTAAAATATATAGTTTCATGATTTTAGGACAATGTCACCCTTTATTGTTCATTGATCCACTTCACCTCTTTCTCTAAAAAGGAAGGCGATCTTTTCATTCCTGAAGTACTAACAGATCACGAGATCTATGATTTGTTATCCCATTATCATTAGTTATCATCAACACAAGGTAGTTTGAACAGTCTATCCAATATACCTAAATTCTAATATTGAGAGATAACACTTTAATCTTACTGTCTTCATCTTAAGTTTAACTTAAACATTCCATAAATGAATAATCCCAAAATCCTTATGAAATCTAAAAATCCAAAACATTAGAAAGAAGTCCACTAAATTGGATTACTATTTATCTCCCATATATCATAAGGAAGTTCATTTTTCTGACATTCCAAAAATTATAATACCTTAATCATGTATTCTCTTGAAACATGGAAATAACCTGAATTACCATACATTCTTATTGAAACCATGTGTGTTTCCTTGTTATTAAGTCCAAAAAGTTGTAAACTTCATCCATGATAGCATAACCCACATGTTAATAAATCCTTAATCAGTTTTAAGGTAACTAGTATCATCAAATTTACTTATTCATACCCAACATATCATTATATAAATATCAATATCTCAACATCAAGCTCATATTAAGGGTTATCTTTCCCTTAATAATGTGTTTTTTCAAAAAAACAAATTACCTTATTACATCAATAACTTTTCATGGTTACCAGTACCATTCAACATATGTTCATAAATCCTTAGTAAAAACTATATCAGACTAATCTATATATGTTTCATTATTCCTTAATACGATATAAGTACTTATAAAACATTTTTATTGAATTAAAATACATAAAATCTCAATCATTCCACAACTTTGTTGTTGTACTCCACATCCCCAATAGTGATCACATGATAATTTCCTTTTCATTTATCCTTAGGAGGTTTCTAATGTTGATCATCATCACCGGACCATGGGTTTGGGAACTGGTTAACATAATTCCCATATTTCTTGCACTTTTAGCATTGAAGCAGCAGAGGTTCATTCTGTGCGACTTTCTCTCCATTCACATTGTTAGCTAATTTATCCCTATCACTTCAGCACAAAAATTCCCAATGAACATATTTTCCACAATTAAAACATTTATTATACCCCTTAATACAATTTCCTCTATGTTTCCTTCCACACTTTGAGCATAAAGAAAATCTAATCATCATTTCCTTATAATTTTTTGAGTTCCCCTTGACTTATATCCTTTTTTTCTTATCATAACCATGATATAGATGATTAAATTCAATCTCCCTTTTTGTAAGATGAACACGAGGATGGTACATACTAAAAAATATGTTCTGGAACTCTTCTGAATCCATAGAGTCAATATTATCTTATTTCCTTGTATTCTTGATAAATTTACACCACATATTTGCTTTACCTTCACAACAATAAGTTTCCAACATAACTTTTTCACATTCTGAACAATGAAGATTAAAAAATATCTTTTCAAGGATATAAATTCATTTCTTAGAAAATAGTGGATCGGTCATTCCACTAAAAGAAGGTGGATGTTTCCTTAATAAGGATTCAAGAGAATGTTTTTTCCTCCTTTGGTCATTTGGAAGCCTAATAGGATTCATGTATTGGTAAGTCTTTGTGGTCATAGATATAAGATTCTTCATTCCATATCCCATAACATTTAGATCTAATGAAGGTCATTCATTAAAATGTACATTTCAATCACCATTAATTTGGTTTTTTCAGGTTCCAACCATTGACTAATACCAAAATCATAATGTAAGAAACAATTATCATAATAAGGCATCGCATAATCATGAAAGCCAATTATCAGATGTCTAAAGTATGACACAATCCTTAATCTATGGAACCTTAGAGAATTATCATAGGTTATTCATATGAAAATTTTAATTATATCCTTCATGATGGTTCATGAAGAGTTTGTGAATTCCCAAAGCATATCCCCAAGGAGTGTCAAACCATGTTTGTTGCAAGGACCATTTTTGTGTACCAAATTACCCCAAGTCAGGGATGAAACATCTTGTCATAGTTATTACCCCTAGGTACATTTGTTCCAAATCCATATCCACTTATAATATCCAGACATTGATGTATTTATAGGAAACCAATCACTCTATCCTTTACCAAAATTCAAGGACATTTTCCTAAATGTTAACTCATCCTTATTATTATCCTTAGAGGCATCCCTAAACATATCCTTAGAAATATTCCTAGGGATCTCACTAAATGTTTCTCATCATAGTTTCCAAATGTTTAATAAAATTTACTTTTATACCAACTATAGATAACCATACTTAACATACATGGATATCACATCATTTTAGATGAATATTTAGTAAATTACAAAAATACATGCCCGAGGACCGTAATAGTTTAGTGTCTTTGGAAACTTTTAAAAAAAATCCTCTATCCTGGTGAAAGATCATAAACATATCCCATAAAGATCTAAAACTTTAATACTTCTACCTAAAACCTTTCTTCATAACTTGGAGAAAAAAAATATAAGAAAGGGGTGAGCTTAGATGCTTAGTAAGGGTAAATAAAGGAAATGTGTAAGCATAACATGAAAAAGTAGGGTATGGAACTTGAGCACAACATTTGAAGATCATACCCTATATATTAGAGATCATAATAAATATTGGTTGTTTATAAGACATAGATCATAAGATAATTAATATCATAAGTCATTAAAGAATAATATAGGAATAATACATAGAATTTGTTCCATGTACATTGGTTTATAACATTGTGAAAATGTATAAGTAGAGACTGGTTTACTCATTAAGTTTTGGACATGAAATCAGGCCCCAACATCTACTTGTGTACATGAAACCAGGTCCATGCATAACATTGTGAATGTGTAATCAAGTTCACACATAAACATTTGGACATGAAACTTGGCCCATGCATAACATTTTTAATGTGTAATTAGGTTCACACATTACATAATGGACATGAAACCAAGTCCATGCATAACATTTAGAACAAATAATAAGGTTCCCACATAACATTATGAACATGAAATTAGGTTCACACATATAATTATGGACATGAAATCAGTTCCATGCTTAACATTGTGAACACGTAATAAGGTTCACTCATAACATTGTGAATATTTAATTAGGTTAATGCATAAACTTATGGACATGAAATTAGATCCATGTATAATGTTGTGAGAAAATAATAACGTTCATTCATAAAATTTTGAACATGTAATTAGGTTCACACATAAACTTATGGACATGTAATCAGGTCCATTCATAAAATTGTGAACATGTAATCAGGTTCAAGTATAAAATTTATACTTATGAGTCATCCATCATTACCCAATTAATTGGAGGGGGATAAAGGTCCCACCCATCTCATTGTATAGTTATTCATACATGTGTCCCAAGATAATAAAACATTCATCATATCATGATCAATAAAAAGTCATAGGTTTTATAAATATTGAATTATAAACCATGAAATAAAATTGGTATCATTAACATTTCATCACATCATAACCTATTTAAAATAGATAGGTTTAATAACCATTTCACCAAAGTATAACCCATGAAAATAAGCGGGTTTTATAAACATGTTACACGTGAAAGGGAAACATGATTTATAAATACAATGTCATTAATAATAACCCATTCATTGAAATAATATGAATATAACATTTAGATAATTTCCTAGAAATGCATGAGTAACATCAATACATTTCATCTTATGTGGAAAATAATTTTGAAATATTTCTTGAGGAAAATATCCTTTCTTCTTCGAAAAAGTTTTTTAATACATAAAATCATTTAAAAATAATTTTCTTAGAAAATACCTTGAAAAAATATAAAGAAGGATTGAAATAATTTTGAAAACCTTTTCCTTTGAAAATTAGTTTTAGAAACATTTTTTAAAGATTACCTTTTAAAAATGAAAATCAATATTCAAATGAATGACGATGAGTGAATCTATGCATGTTGTACGAAGTAAAAAAGAACATTCGTTTAGCATGGTAAAAAGGTTTGAAAAATGCCTTGTTCAAAAATAAACAAGAATTTTCCCTTGAAGATATTGGTAAAAGATGAAAAGGGTAAACATTTATTTTAAAGCTTACATGTTAATGGTATAATATTCTTGGAAACCCTTTTTAGAAAACATATATTTCTGACCGAAGGGAGGATAAAGTAGGGATTTTTTAAAAACACTTTCTTAACTATATTTTGGACCAAAAAGTAGAAAAATGGTACCAATACATGATTATATAATGGATAAATAGTGGATAAGAAAATTCATGAATTTATTTGAGAAATGGATCATAATATTTCCACAAATGAAGCATAAACATAAACAATCTCTAAAAACGATAAGATTGTCTCAACAGACTCTTATAACTTGGTAACATGGGATCATACTCTAATTGAAATAAATTAAATTAAATTATGCTTAAAATATCCTTAAAATATTTATATTTATTATATAAAATATAAAATTTAATTATATACACCTCAAAAAATAGTTTAGGTGCAAAACAAAACATGAGTCTCAAAGAAGGAAAATTGAGACAAAACTTTTTTATGGATTTGGTAACGTTTAAAACTTAAACCCCATGAAAGAAGGATCATAAAATGTACATGTTAATACCCATAAATTTAATAATAAGATACATAGAATACAATCATAGGTAGTACATACACCACATAAAATGAAAGAGTGACGAACATAACATATATCTCATGGAAATTAAAAGTGAGATGTAATCCCCTTACCCTATGTCTTTAATATCTTCATACTCATAAAATATTCATGTATAATAAATATATGTTTATTATAAAAATTTTAAAGAATCATATTATTATATATAATACCACATATGATTTTATTATGACCTTATATTACCCTCTTTCTAATGATCCTATTGTAAGGTTTCACTTTGGGAAATATTCGCTTTGTTCTTGACATTTGTATTAATTTGTTATATCGTTGGTACTTATACTTATATCATGATTATAGAATTTAAATAATGATATAAATATCATTTATAACCAGTATATTTATATAATAATTATCCATATTATAATTAATTATGAAATGGATTACACCATTCATGGAGATGGTAAGCCGTATGTACGCATGAACACTGTTTCTATTTTTTTCGTATTGAAAGAAAGTATATAAATGATATATGTATACATATATATTATTAAATTATAATTTTAATATTATATAAGTTCACTAAAACCATAATTAAAACATTCCATGTGGTGTGTGAATGAATCACATCGCTTTGAGGGGATGATAGTCCAAACTTTCTAAAACGAGTTTATCATATTAACACCAAATAAAAGTAAAATTAAAGTTGTTTTAAAAAAGGAATAAATAAGCTTAAATATATAATAAATATAATATATAACATATATAATTGAGTTTCCATAATAATGGGCACCATGATAGGTGGTAAATGAAAAATGAACAATCATCGTTTTGTGAGGCAGTAGTTCACCATACACAGAAACAATATATTCAACATCCCTTAGATGGAGGTGTGTGTTAGTGTAGGTTCGAACATTAGAATAAAAAAATAATAGTGTATTGAGGATAATTTTTTTTGTCACAAAATAAGGGAATAAATAGATTTTGGGGTGTATAATGAAAATAAATGAAAGGATCTTGAGAGAATATATTACCTCCATGTCAGGTAACTCCTTTTGGTTTGTGCCAAAAGGATTCCTTGAGAGGATTTCTACACAATGGGAGGATTCAAAGTTTAAGGAAGGTTTTTTGGGAATTGTATTGGGTATTAATGGAATAAATTAAGAGTTTTTAGAGGTGTGAGGAATGGGTACAGGTGGTGGAATTTTATAGTAAAGAAAAAGGACTCACTTGGAATTTTAGAAACAAGGTAGGTGTGCACATGTTATTACCTAACAAAAGTCATACCAAACCAGCCTAAAAAATAATGGAAGTTTTATGGATTAACTATTGACATAAAATGGGTTTTTTAAAAGTGTATTGTTCATTTGGACCCTTAATTTTAATTTTTAGTCCCTAATTAAACTTAATTTGGTCTTAACCATTATGATTAAATGTAAAAACTTTTAATAGTCATTTTGGTCCCAAAATTAAATAGATCTTATTATAATATAAATATTAGAATGAATACAACAGTGTATTTTTTATTTTTAAAATTCAATTCACAGAAGTGAAAAAATTAATATTAGTGCAAATCCCTCAGACGAGACGAAATAATGGGGTCTTAAAGAAGGAAAAAATTCAAAAGTATGTTAAGATTTTATATTTAGTTTTAAAGTGAAATTTATTCTAATGAATTAAATTCTATTAATAGATATAATATTTATCTAATGTAACCATATAACATATTTATAATATCATTTATCATTAATAATTAATTAGAGAAAAATGCATTTTTAACTAAAAAGCAGTATTTTTCACTATTTATCAATAAATGAAGTTTCTTAGAAAAATACCAAAAAATTTACCCTAGGCTAATTTTGTGGTTTTGAATTCAAAAATTATGTTTATTTTATCAAATTAAATTTATAAATGTTTCTAAAATGAATTTTATTATTAAAAGTGGTTCATTCAAGAAAATTGAATTTTTAACACAAAAAGGTATTTGCCAAAAATCTTATTTTTCAATTTCAATATTTTTTATTTATATAAAATAATTATAAAAAAAATATTCGAAAAGTTTTTATTACCTATCTTATAACTATTTTTATTTGTTTTGTTATAATTATCTCATTAAATTAATTTAATATATATATATATATATAGAAAAAGTTGTTTCATAGAAATATAGTGTTGTGTGCATCGTACGCAAAGTCGCTGTTGCGTGTAGAACAAGACAAGTCGATATTGTGTGTAGTGAAATCCAAGTTGGGGATGATTTTAGTGAAAGTAAAGTATGTATTGTGTGTAATGCAATCAAGTAAGTATTTCATGTGAAATAAATGTTTGAATTAATGTTTTTAGTATATATATAATATCTATTTCTATTGTCACTTGAAATAAAAAATATAAAAATATAAATTAATTTGAATTTTTTTTTCAAAAATATCGGGTTGTTAAATAACCCAAAGTTAATCCTTAACCAAGATAATAGTGTTACATATCTGTTAAGAACCTTTCAATTGATAAAAATGGGACAAACAAGACAATCAATCATGCATGTATTCATTTAAATGAGATGCTGATTTGATTGAGTTTTATTGTTCGTGTTTGTAATATATTCTTAGGAACTTACTCTCAAATACCCCTTCAATACAATGGAATCATTCTAGAATTTTCCAATGAATTCTCCAACTACTTCTCAGAACAAATCTTCATCCATGCAAAGGATGCCATCACTTACCCAGCATCTTCAACGATTGGTCTTAAAATTATATGTATGAGAGTGATGCCAAAATGGTACAATACTGACCCTAGATTCCACCTGGAAATCCATCTAGTTCATAACGACCCATCGATTATCCGATCAATGATGATTGGGGGTCCTGATACTGATGGCACAGACCACTATCCTCAACTGTTTCAAGAGATTATCTTTGGAACACTATAACTAGTCCCTCCAATATCATAGGGTGGTGGATCAAGAGGCCACATATGGCCTCACCAAGGATACACAAGGATCCTTCCAGCAATCTCCACCACCAACACCGTACGATAGTGAACCCTCAACACAATGAGGGTGTTGTACACAATTGTCTAGCCTAGTAACTTAAAACCCGAGCATGCAAGATAGCATGTCAGGGATGAAAAATGACGAATATGGTGTAGAGTATAACCTATCCCCCTTTCGTATAAGTACACCAACCCAATTTGGTGGAAAATTGAGAGTGGACACATATACCCATCTTCCTTTATTCATGTAGCCAATAGACTCGCCCAATGGCATTCAAAGAAACCTACCAACAAAATACGTTGGCTTTCTGGGAGCAGGAACGTACACATACCTACACCCACCAAGCCTGCTAGTAGAATCATCTGGGAGTATTCAGATAAGCCTACCAACCATGTTTTATGAAAAGATATGAGAAGGTTCACAAACCTACTTATATTCACCAAACCTGCCAGTAGCCTCAACTAGAAGCACCTAGAAAAGTTAGTGGAAAAGTCCCGATGAAAAGGAGGAGGTAAACTCAACTCTCTTCCCCAACGCATGAGTAGTGTCAGTATACACTAGAAGGAAAGGTAGTGTATGATTTTGAACATACACATACTCCAAATATGTAATGGGATTATATCCCCGTTCTGATCTCTTAAGTCACCAAGAATATCCTACCAATGGTGAAAGGGAAGATTTAAATCTATTCCCACATCCTACAGAATTTCCAGGACATAATAATAGATATGACATTAGTAACCAAGGGATAGACACACAACTATATCTCCACAAGTGGGGTGACTCCTCAACATGTCACCCCATAAAATTTACACACATCTTCTCCCGTCTAGGAGGGTCATGGGGAAAACATCCCCATATTATATGGACAATTGAATCAGAAACATACACCCACTCTAATTGGAGATAATCAACCTATCCCAATGGCTACTCTAAGGTAGGCACAACTGCCTACCTATGTCAACCACTTATCTCATAAAGTATTCCCAATCGATCTTAAGAAGGCATAAAAGAATAATCCTCATAAAAAATTATTGTAAAATCAAGGGATGATCTATGATCTTGATTTGCTTAATGGTGGAGTTCTTGAAGAACTCAGATGCTTATTTGTGGTAGCTCAGGATCCTATTATTCTGTTACCAAATTTTGGGAACAGTAAAAATAATTCTGAAGGTCCTGATTAGATTATTCACCATTAAATATTTCTTCATATATACAATCCGATCGATATCAAGATTTCATCTCTTGATGAGATATGTGGTAAGTGTCCATGTAGCTATAAGATCAAGTAGAAATATGGTCTTCCCATGATGGTCCTCCCCATTATTGAATATGATGTGAAAGTTCTATCCACAACAATGCTTCACATTATTAAAAAAATTATCCAATTGGTAATGTAGTGATGATATATACCTCCATTGATGAGGAACTTGTGAAAACAAGGCCAGTCATGTATGATACCTTGTCATTAGCTGGTGAAATTCTCTCTCAATCGAAAGATATCCCAAGGTGATGGTCATTATCCGAACCACCATTGGGTCACTTACCTTCAAATGTAACAGAGGAAGTCCCTACTAATCTTACTACTTTTGATAAAGCATCCGGGAAGCATCCAATCTAGTTAGGCCAGGTAGAGGAACCTCTAGAGAAATATAAAGAAGACATGCTAAACAAGAGGAAAAAACGGGATAAATATGACATACCAGTCATGTTCTGGCCTTTGGAACCCCCTCAATACATCATTCTAGAGGTGTTTTTGGAAGATTGTGTGCACTATATCCACCTCAACATATATAAAAATCTTTATCACTTAAAATAAAAGTTACAAATTTAGGATGAGTATTGAATTTCCATCAGAGTAATAGAAGGGATTTAATTCCAAATTGGATTGGAATATCTCTTGGATTCATGACATCCAAAGATCAAGAATCATTAAGGACCCCTTCAATGCGAAAGCCTCAGTACATTAATGAGGTTGCAACAAATGATCACAGATACCCTATCTGGTGTTTGTATCAAAGGATGGGGTACAAATGGAGATTCACATTTCTCTATGCTCTATAATCAAAAAATATTTCTAAATGTTGTAGCATGAAATGTCATATCGCAATCCCATCTTAAAAAATAGAATCTATTTGTAACCAAAGACATAATTATCAAGACCATTTCCTAACCGAATCTCACTAATGTCATTCCCAAAGTGAGCATACTATTGAGATAATCTTGCATCATGGATCTAAGAATATCAAGAAAGCCTCATGTTTGGGAGAAATTCATCATTGGATAATAAAAATGTTTGAAATATAAAATCTTTATACATAAATAGGTGATTCAAGTGCATGAAAAATGATGCACCCAACCAATGTTCAATCAAAACACTATAAAATCATAAGGGTAGCTACATTAGTAGTAGACACAATAGTTTGGGAGAAACCCCAACCCATGGGGTTGGGGTATTTTTTTAACCTTACCCACAAGGTTAGTAAACAAGGCCCAAAGGGTTGTGAAAGCGGAACAATAATAGCCCTACCCTTAGGGATACGTGATTTTCCACCTCAATAAATACCTCCTCAGTGGGAATCATACTTCTCCTAATTATAAAAAATAATACAGTATGAGTCCTCCTAGTTCATCTTATACTATGATCTGGTACCTTCACCTGGAACACACATGAATAAACTATCTAGAGATTCCATTTGGGTTAGTATCCACCAAACAATTCCCATAGAATTTGAAAAGGAGAGGAAAAGGACTCATAAAGGGAGAAAAAAGAAGGCGGTCTCACAAAGACACCAATAAAATGACCACAATATAATACACATCGGTGAACATCATTATTTCTTCCATTGAAGATCTATGAGAACATGAGACCAATTCAAAAGAGTTAGAAGAGGAAGTTCTATTATACAATGTGATATAAACTTAAAAAAATAAAGGATGTGTGGTTACCTGAAACCAGAGCCTTCCACTAAATTTGGGCACTCCCTCAAACAATCCATCATTACCTCCTTGAAAGACACCCAATATAGAAAAAGGAAAGGGTTAAATTGCATCTCACCCTCCTTCTAAAGATGTTAAATCCCTTTCACTAGAAGAAATATTCTCTAATCAAGAAGAGGAGATGAAATAATTGAGAATAATCAATGAAGAATTACTATAAGGATTCCTACTTTCTATATATTTTCCAAAAGAATATCCTCAAATTTCACTTCCTACCGACACACCTCAACAAAGGGAATTCTCCATAGAAACTGAAGAAGATTTGGAGCATTTGATCAATGTGGGACACTAACCACTAATATATTTGGATCCTTTAGTAGTTGATAGAGAATCCCATCCATTTCATGTGAAACTAGAGTAGGGTTAGACACACACTTACTTGCCTACCCCTATGGGTTACCCATGGGAGATACCATTAGTGGTGTCACCAATAGGCCTATTGGCCACTACACCCATTCAAGATCTGGTTCATCGAGACATTCTTTGATTGATAATGAACACTATTGAGTCACTAATGTCTTCATTGGAATTTATGGATGAATAGAATATATCGATAAAACTATAAAATAATCCCTACTATGAATGGGTAGATCTGAATTTTTTCCACTAAACTTTAGGAATCCCACATTTCTGATCTTCAATGGCATGGGAGACCCAGATCAGTGCTTGATGTATTTCATCTCTATCTATGATCCGATGATAGGCACACATGAAAGACATGAGATAGTAAAACTCATGTGCTTTGTGAAATCACTACAAGGAAAAGCCTTTGTACGGTACACAAGTTTTCTATCTCGATCAATCACTGGATGGGAAGACCTCCATCAGAAGTTTCTCTTCTAGTTCAGCTCAACACTGTAGAAGGTAGCATTATTTGATCTCACAAAATCCAAACAAAAAAATAATGAAAGGGTCTTGGATTTCATTACATTGTGGAAAGGATTGACATATTACATAAATCTAGCACTACCTTAAGAAAAGCTGTTTCATATCTATGTAGTGAATCTTTTCGATGAGTTACGTATGCCACTAATCCACATTAAATACATAGGAGGGTTTTGAGAACTCTCTGAAATTTCTCAAAAGGTTTAATAATCCATCATAGAGACAAAATACAAGCACTGAGTAATTCCATCAATTTAGGGAAGGATAATAGTTAAAGAAGAGGCTGATATAGTTACACTCAAGCACGCCCATGTACTGGCTCCCACTTCAAAGCCCACATCGTCTCATGTGGATCCACCTCCCGAGCATCAGAAACAAAACATGCCTCATCAAGATAATTAGAGGGATCAGAGGAAAAAATAGTTTAAGGATATGAAAAACAAATTCTATTCTTTTCAAAATGACCTAGTCCCCAAATACATTATTTCAACATTGGATAATAACTTAGTCAAGTTTCCAAAGCCCATGATGCATATAAAAGAAGGGGACGAGGATCTCTTAAACTATTCGTCCTTCCATCAAATGTTGTATCAAAACATTCTTGATTTTTTTCTTCAAATACCTCTTGAAAAATATGGTGTAATTTGGGAAAGTGAAACTAAAAAATTCCCCTATTTAGGTTGTTTATGTTTCTACAACTAACCTAGAGGGGGAAAATGAATGGAAAGAAGTTAAGAGAAAGTGTGTGTATAAGTTAGATGATTGGATGTTTATAAAAACAATCTATAAGACTCACTCTATTCTTTGAGAACATATAAAATAGCCAAATGTTCCTTCAACTACTTCTGTTACAATACAACCAAATTCATCTACAACTCAGCCCTCTAAAAGTCAGTCCTCTAGAAAGAGACATGGACAGAAGGGTAAGAAGAAAACTCAAGAAGATGTTTTTGTCTCAAAGAAAAAGTTATCCATAAACTTAGTAGAATACATACCAACAATCCCAAAATCATAGACCCAACCCCACTAAATAGTACAACAAGAGTCGACCAACTAGACAAAATATTCATTATATGAGGAGTTGATCATTGGTTCCATTAATATTGTTCACT
The DNA here is from genome assembly GCA_963277665.1 of Viscum album. Classification (NCBI taxonomy): domain Eukaryota; kingdom Viridiplantae; phylum Streptophyta; class Magnoliopsida; order Santalales; family Viscaceae; genus Viscum; species Viscum album. The sequence continues at coordinate 264,727,238 of OY728155.1, read as the reverse complement.
TAATAGATCCATTTAAATATAATGATTTTGATTATGAACCCTAATTACTTGAATTTTATTAGTGAACTAGGGGAAGGGACTATCAGAGTTGAGGATATAGGGGAAGAATTAGTCACGTCATGAGTCACTACATTAATCATTCTCCAACTAAAACCATCTATGAGGGCAAATTAAGTAGGTGAATGATTAATGTAGTCCCTCACACATGACATGTAATTACCCAACCTAACAGGGCTCAATCCACAACTCCCCAATCCCACCCCCAAAGGCAAAGGGATATCATCTATCGCCGAGAATGCAATCACACACATGAGAGGCCTTAGCCTAAGGTACCTGAATGAATAAAACCACATACACCTCCATGAAATAGTACAAAGATATATAAAAATAAAAATAAATGCATTCAAAAATTTATACCAAACTAGATTACAACATAAGTAAAAAAGGAAAAACTATAGGCCCACTAAAAGAAAACTATAAAAATGTCCAACCCACTCAGATGGAGGATATCTCTATCAAATGCACCCGCTAGAAAGCTCATTTTCCAAGCTCCGATAAATACCCAGGTAAATATGGATCACTAAGCACCTCCTACTCTGGGTCCTCCTGAGATTCCATTAAAAGGCTTGTGGTCTTCATAAGACAAAAGAAGTGTGGGTAAATCCCTTGCATGGGTGAGTATAGAAATACCCAATTGGCACCCCAAAAACCCCAAAAAGGGTGAAATTGAAAGGAAATAGTTTTCTCAACCCAACTAGAGGGGACCCAAATGAGAGAGAAACTCCATCTAAAAACCATCCCCAGGTAAACATATCTAGTTATCTCATACCACATGGTGTGTTATCCAAGATGTGACAACACCGCAAGGAAAACCTAGAAAAAACTCCAAGATATACCCATCTCAAACACTAAGTCTCATGAGGTTCAGAACTCATAACCAACGTCAGGTTACTACCAAATGATCTAAAGAAACACTCATCGAGGAACAAACACTTCACAATACCAGTCATCCCAAATCACTTTGGTCCAAGAGATACACTCCATAGAGTAAAATCCATCAACCCCTGATGGCCCATCTGAGAGACACCACTCAATCGGTTGTCACAAAGCAGATAAAAACACTACCATCCCAAGGAAATACATCTAAGAGAACAAGATCATCAGATAGACACACTAAATATGTCATGATTAAACATATGAAATATTGATACTCAGATATGGTATCTCTCCCATCCCTAATGGGGGATTCTACAAACCCTATTAAAACTATGAAATGTCTCATTCCTCAAAATGGGGATCCCTCCCAGGATCCACTGAGGGACACAATGAACCTATTTTGGAAAACCATAAACCAATCCTCCTAAAATAGGGGATAACTTCTAGAATCTTATCGGGGATAACACAACCCAATATAATAACCCAAGGATCTTACTCACAAAGGGGATCACTCCTAGGACCCACTAGGGGACACCACAAATCAAACTGATGTCTTGGAGATCATATCAACCAGATAGAGGATGGTCACCCATGTAGTGTTTGTCATGATGATTCCACAAACTTCATTGGAAAACTTGTGAAGTAGGGTATCATACTCCCAATATAACCACAAGCCCTTTATAAACCATCTGCCGGGTAGGGGATTATATAACTGATGATGCCGCAACCCTACTAATACTACCTCCTGCATAGAAAATCATACTCCTAATGATGCCACAAACCCTATTAGACTATCCTTATAGAGAGAGGACCACCTCCCATATAGAGTTGGTCATAGAAATTCAAATAACCTGATCTAGGGAAATAATTAACTAGAGGATCCCACCTTGGACTCTTCAGATGGATACCACAACTCTAACGATATGACAAAGGATCCCACCCTAGCTTTTCTAGAGGGATACTAAAACACTATCTAATATTATCCCATCAAGGGGATGAAAATAATATACTAATTAAGAAATGACACACAAACCCTCATAGGGACTAACCAAGGGATCTTACTCAACCACTACTATCCCAAACGTCGCTAACCCAAGAGATCCACAACATCACCTCTCCTCGCATATCCTAGTCCCAAACTATGGCCACCATAACATTATATGTGGAAACTAACTCAGAAATAGGATTCCCAAGGGCTTAATTATGAGCTATGTAAGAGGAGATACATAGGGTGTAAAATCCTCATAGAGGAGACTAAATAATGTGTTAAGGGGTCTCCACATGTGTGAACCTTCTTGAACACCCAGCCATGTCCTCTAATCACACTACTTGGCTGGGAATGTGGAACCACACAACCATTACCTTAGGTACATAATGTTTCTCAGCTCACCTAGGCCCTGTCCATGTATTTCCCTCACATAGCTCATCTAACTATGTTCACCTCATGATGTGTAACATTGGGTACACTGCGTGTCCTAGATACATAGTCCCATGCATGAGTCTCTTACTAGTACCAGTGTTTAGAACCTCATATCCATGTACTGTGGTCATTTACTATTACACAACCGTGTACATCACACAACTTCCCTATCTATGTCATTTGGACACAAGACATGGGGTGAATACACATCATGTAACCCATTGTACATGGCTTGTAGTCACCAAATCTCATCTTCCCCAAATTGGAAGAACACATGGAACGTCCCTATGGTCTACAAGGCATGTAGATGGGAAACATCCATCATAAATTCACTAAAAATAGCCTGAATCACCCCTGTTCAACCTAAAACACACAGATCAAACCTATAGGGGTGCCTAGTAAGCATCTAAGGGATTTAAAACCTTTAAACGATGCATAAACAAGGGTGTTGAGACTTAAAACTCAAACAAACTACCTTATGGTTAAATGTCGAAGCTTCGAGGTTGAATTAGTTCTTAGAAGCTATTGTTGAATGATCTGGAAGTGATCGACACCAAGATCTGAGGTCAACAATGCCTCGTTTACTCAATTCCATCCTTGGGTCATCCATTGAAAAAGAGGGGAAAAGGTAAGGGGATTATCCTTTGTATGACCCAAGGGGTGAGGGAGGATGAATATTATTTTAATTTTATTAAACCAATATCCTCCATTTAACACCCTACTCATGAACCGCCTCTGACCTGACACCTAGTACTGACAAAGTTTATGTCCAGTTTAGGGTAAAAATTAATTTCTTAACACAACTGTGATCTCAAAAATATGATCTGAGACTCTACTCATGATTTATTCCATGTTTCTTAAGAAACTACACACACATGATAAAACATACATAACATTTTTAATATCATTGTGCCAAGGCTCTCTAGGTCTTAGATTCCCACACCAACTCACTTCTTGGATTTGTAAATGTGATTATGAATATTCCAAAGTCTTATAGGTCAAACCCAAGTCACTATCCTCCTCAACTTAAGTTTTTTCATCCCCAAAAAGAGAAATCCTAGTCATGAGAGAATGAAAGTGAGCTCTCAACTGGGACTCCCATGCTAGAAAGCTCACCAAGACAACCACAAAGTCCACCAAGGATTCCCATTCTACTAACAAGAATACACTGAAGGGAACCTCAAGGTTAACCACACCCAAGTGCATCTCAAATAGGTCTATATCATGAAACAAATAAGTCACATGTCTCCTCAGCTGTAATAAGTGGAAAACACAAAGCACCTGGTTTATCTGTAGTCATTGGGTCTATTGGAACACACCCCCACTCCCGCACTAACCTAATGCCGAGAGAAACAAAAACCTACTCTGAAAACACTTCTTAAAGGGTCTCATCCACTACAACTTGATACTATACACTTTGAGAGGCACTGAACCTCCCACACAGTTTTTCCTTTCCCCTAAAGAACGCTTCTTAGTGGGGTAAGAGTTCCTCATCCTCATGAGCCTAAATCCACGTCGAATCTAACCATGCCCTCCTCAAGAATATCATATAAAAATTTTATTCTGAACACATTAGGGTACACACAAACAAATTGGGATTCCCAATCATACACAATGGGTCCTACTAGACCCTCTGCACAAACCACCAACACATAACCCCCTCCCCTAAAACACAAGTCAAAGATAATCATCCACCACACCGAAACCCTATCCACTTTGGGTGGAATTGTCTCTCCCTTATGGTTTTAATTGTGTTAAAAATACACATCTTGGTGAGGGATGGATCCCTTTTACTCATGGAATCAATGCTACGTTGAAAAAATCCAATAAAGGGTCTTACTGATGCCCTGAAAAGACTTTGAGCAAGAAACAGAAAAGAAAGAGTAACCCACAAAAGTGTTTATAAATACTACTATAGAATGTAGAAAGGACAAGAAGAATACCTCTATCCATTAGATCCTATGGGCCCAAGACCTCTATGGACTGAAACTATCATTACCCATATCCTCCAGCTCCCTAAGATAGGCATGGGCCACCTAGGGGTGGTGGTGTAAACTCATACCATTTACCACCTCCCATTGCTACACCCACTCCACTACCATGTTTGCTACCCTAGGGGCCTCTGTGCTCAAAACGTTGCCTCTTCCAAGGTGGTCCGTTGACTGGTTCCCTCTTAGTAACATGGTAGGTCATAAAGTCTCTAGAAATATGTCCTCAACTGTCATAAGAGTAACACCGCCTATCCCGTGGCTGAACAAAACCAGTTTGGAAGCCCTAACCCTCAGGCCCTCTATCAGGGTATGGAATCCTAAAGCATTTCAAACACCCAAATACTCCAGTCTTTCATTGGATACCAGCTTCTAAACTAGATTCCAAGGTCTTAGATTCTGTGTTCCCAACACTAATGGTTAGAGTCTACTCAGACAGAAAGCTCTCTACCACCCGGTACCTCCTTAACACTCCATCATGGGTGGGAATGCACAACAACACCATTGAAGTCTTGATATCTAAGCACAAGACTTTATAAAAGGTCTATTCTAGGAAGAATAGATCCCAAACCATATAACAGGATTAACACAACATGTCTATGAACCTCTCTGAGTAATATACCACAGTCATGCCCTCTCATCGAAGCTATAAATGCTCCTAGATCGACACTAACCTCAACATGGCCAGATATAACTCCTCCCTATATTGGTGCTCAAAATCATCCCAAGTGAGCGTCATCTCTTCATGGGTCTAAATCACAAGACTTCACCATTTCTTGGACAAACCATGAAAAAGGATCACTGCTAGGGCCACCATCTGATCGTGAGGTGTCCTCACAAGGTAGAAAACCCGTGTGACTCCCTTGAGACAGTCATGAGTCACCTTGGGATCTGGATCACCCTAGAACATTATAGGTCACTACCTATGGAACTCGTGTTGTACACAAACATCCTCTGACTACAATATAAGTAGAACCTGCTTCTTGATGGGTGGCAGAACACCCGAAGGTCCAACCTCAAAACCAGTGCCCTGCAATGAATCCTCATCTTGGTATGGATTGTCATCCCAATTCCTTTGTGGAACCCTACCTGGTTTTCATCACATCAACTTTCTAAAATATAATGAAGACACACCATAGTAAAAGAGTATATATAGAGAGATGACTCAAGAATGACAACAAAAACCCACAACCCAGTCCTATATGATACATGTACCATAATTTTCCTATGACAAGTGTCCTAATGTACCATGTTAAAAAGAAGGTTTTCATAGCCATGGTGAATGGATACATCGACCGCCACACCAACACTGGAGTCCCTGGCCTAAAATCCAAACTCAAAACACCCTAACACTATCACTATGCAACCCAAACCAATCTCAAGACACTACATTCCCAAAGTGGACATTTCTCTGAAACCACTCTATCACAAACCGACCCAACGAGGATAAATCCATGACTCCCCAATCCCACCTCCATAGGCCAGGGGATATCATCCAACACCGAGAAGGAAATAACACACAATAAAGACCTGAGACTGAGGTTCCTATACCCACACATCAACATACACCTCTATGAAATAGTGCAGAGATATATAAAACTGAAAACAAATTCATGCATAAATATATCCCAAAGTAAAGTATTACTGAAGTAAAAAAGGAAAAAATACAAGTCCAATAAAAGAAAACTATAAAATCTTACAACCTTCTTAGATGGATGGGATCGTTGTCAAATGGACCCACCAGAAAGCTCCTCATCCAAGATGTAGTAAATACCCCAGTTAGTCCGACTCACTAAAATCTTCCTGCTCTAGGTCCTCCTGGGACTCTATCGAAAGGTATGTGGTTTGTATAAGGTACAATCAGTGTGAGAAAATCCCATGCATGAGTGAGTATAAAAATACTCATTATGATCCCCAAAAACCACAAAAGAAAAGGGATAAATGAAAGGATACAACTCTCTTGACCCTACTAGAGGGAATCCAAGTGATAGAGAATATCCATCTTGAAACCATCCTCAGCTACACACAAATTCTCAGATTATACCACATGGTGTGCCATCCATGATATGAAAACACCATAAGGAACACAACACCTAGATATACCCATCTTAAACACAAAGCCTCATGAAGTTCTGACCTCATAGCCAACACCAGGTTCTTGCTTGAGGCTCTAAAGCAATACTCAATTGAGAGTACACACTTCATGAGCACAGTAATCCCAAATGACCCTCATCCAATAGATACACCCATCAGGTAAAATACATCAATCCTTGATGGAATATCTAAGATAAAACACTCAATTGGGTATCATAAAGCTTATAGAAACACCACCATCCCAAAGGAATACAACAGATATAACACATCATCGGATATTTACACTAAAAATTTCATAATGAAACATAATGCATATCGATAATACAATATGGGTTCTCATAAATCTCCAATGGGGAATACCAGAAACCTACTAGAACCATGAAAGGTTTCATTCCTCAGAAAGGGGATCCCTCACATGATTCATTGGGGGACACAATGAACCCAATCTGGAAAATTCTAAACCACACCTCCTCAGATAGGGGATCACTCCAAGGATCTTATAGGAGATACCACAACCCAATCTCGTAACCCAAGGATCTCACTCAGAAAAAGGATCAATCCCAAGATCCACTAGAATAAACCACAAACCAAACTAATGCCTTGAAAATCATATCACTCAGATAGAGGATCTTCCCCCATGTAGTGTTGGTCACGAAGATTCTAAAAACTTTATCTAGAAACTCATGAAGTAGGGGATCATACTCTCGATGATACCACAAACCCTACATAAACCATCCACCGAGTTGGGGATCATATAACAATTGATGCCACAACCCTACTGAAATTGCCCATTGTGTAGGGGATCAATGTAACACCCCAAGGTTTTGGAAATAGATATAGAATTCAATTTTATAATCTATCCTCTTCTATGTTTTGAATTTCAAGAATTGTTCATCTACAATTGTGTTCAGAATGTTATTCGAGTCTATTAGAAAAAACTTGTTTTTTTGGTGAATAGTAACATACCCTTATGAATAGTAATATGAATAGTAGTATGACCTCATGAATAGTAAATAATAATAATATTTTATTTTTCCAAGGAAATAGGATAATAGGATCTTAATTAATTTTCCAATGTCACATAAAACTAGTTGCACTTAAATATTGTTATTTTTCGAATTAACTGTGACCTTATTTAGAAATTAAATTAATAATATTTAGAAAATTATTTTTGAAAAACGGATTTCACTTTTAAATTCTACACATCGAAAAATGGTAGGGGTAAAGTTTTGGTATTTTTCTGAAACTCTTGAATTTTCAGTGAATAGTGAAATACGATAAAATACCGTATAATCAATTTATCAGTAAATATGCACTATTTATGACATCATAAGTGATGAAAGGCCACTTGCTTCGAAATAACATGATATTATCACTATTTAGGGCCACTTGTTTTGAGATTATTCATAGTCTTGATAAAAATATTATAATAATGATTAAAATAATCTAAAAAACCTCCCCTCCTCCTCTATAAATACCACCCTCACTCCCCTCTTCCTCCCACACCTCTCAAGCCTTGAGCATTGTCTAAATTCTGCCAAATTCCCTCCCCAATCTTCTTCCCCACGTCCTAGAGCTTCTGGTCTCACCAAAAGACCAAGACCAAAGCCCTTAAGGAGGATCTCAAGGAGAAGAGATCAAGAGGTAAACATCCTCTTTCATTTTCATTATTTTCTTCCATTTTATGTTATTCTCTTACTTTCCCTCTGTATTTTGTTGGGATATTTCATTAAATATTTCCCCTTACTATCAAAAGTTTGTATGATGATGAGATATTCCATTCCTCTCATCAATCTTGTTTTTATGAAATTTTAAGAGACACCGTTAGGCTGCCGAATTTTTGTATGAAATTTCTCATGTTTTCTTCATTTCATGATTCCTTTCTCTTATTTCTTCACCCCCTATTATCCAAGAGGCATGAAATCTCCAGAATCATGTATATTCTGCATGTTGTCATGTTTATGGAAAATTACAAATCATTATTACTCTCCTCTCTCACTTATTTAAAGAATCAAAAAACATTGTCCATTTCTGTCGAATTACCGATATCGTGGACGATGTATTTTCAATTTCCATTAATTATTTCAAGTCTGGTCATGAAACCATTTATATGGTTGAACCAGGTTATAATATATGTTTTATGACTCATATAAGGTTCTGTAATTCTTTTGTACTCATGATTCAAATTTATAAGACTAAATGAGGTTGTAATTATCAAAGAACCACTTAAATGATCTAAACGAACATAATTAATGTTTTAACTTATTAATCATCATCAAATAAAGCATCAAAGTGATAAATGGTAAAATTTATGGTACTGGAAATATGTAAATACGACTCCTTTCCAATTCTGGAGTTTCACTTCCAATCAACAAGAATGATTCATCATGAACCGATCGTGAAAATCACAAAAGAACTCGCCCAAGATAATGGAAGGAACAAAATACTAACAAATAAGAGGTGAAATGAGGTTATGAAATGAGCATATAAGATTTTATAAACATGAAAATGTTTCTGAAAAATATTAATAACATTCTTTTAACCATTATACGGGAGGTTTTAACAAGTTTGAAGTAATACAAGTTAAGGTAAGGGTTTCTTCATCTCACTTCCATTTTTGTGAGATATTCCGTAATCACTATTAGTACTTTGTATGGTGTATGTATACAGCCCATTATTGTCTCATATCATGAATATATTTATTTTTATGATATTCAAATTATCATTTTACAATCATTAATTTTGGGTCATACGAATCAATTGGTTACAAAGTTGTAAGGGGTTCCTCGTCTCACTTTCATTTTTGTGAGATTTTAGTCGTTCGCCACTTATTTCTTGTATGTGGAATGTGTGTACTGTCATTTGATATATATAATAACATGATTCTCTTTATGTTCATGTTATTCAATGATCCAATTGATCTTTATTATGTTCTGGTCATATGATTCGACCGATCACATTGTTGTAAGGGAATTCTTAACCCGATTTCCATTCTTTGGGTTAACCTTCTACTTCCTTATTTATGTGCTATTTAAATTGTTTGTGTGATGGGTTCTGTTTATATTATGTTTAATTATGTGTATTTACAGATTATATACATATTCCATCTACTTTATTAAGTCTCACTTCAATTATATGATGTTTATAAGGGACTTTTCTTCTAAAATCCTCTTTTAAAATTCTGTTTTACGATAATCAAAAGCAATGTTTTTATGATATTATTTATGTTGTATGATTATGTTTTGGTTATTGGGCATTGTTTACGATGAAGGGTGGGACCTATATTTCCCTCCAATGCATTGGGTATGAGTAAGTTGGAGGTCGGCCGTATGGTTACTCCAAGTGTAATTGTGATGGTTACACAAAGTAAGGTAGCCGTGAGGGTTACAAATTTTAAGGTAGCCAAGATGGTTACAAGATTATATAATTAATGCCCCAAGATACCTCTATGATTATATTTATGTTCTCATGTTTCATGTGGTTATTCGACTAGTAGAATATCCATAATTATGTTTAATTATGGCATTATTTGTTTATCTCATATTTCTGCCATAATATGTTTCAAGTTTATTATTAAAGGCACATGTTTTCAATTATTCACCATGTCTAATGTTATATTATCATCCACTGTATTGCTTACTCTTACTGAGAATTTGAGCTCACCCCTTTCTTATGTTTCATTTTCTCAAGATATGAAGAATTAATTTGTGAATGACGTACAAGTATAATCTAGGATACGAGATGTTTCTAGTGGATTTAAAATGGTGTTTTTGTTTCCCTTCATGTTGTAATGATAAACTTATGTATGTATCTTGTTTCCAATAATACTAAACTACTCGGTCCTTCGGTATTCGTATTCCTTGTATGTATGCCAACGTAATCAAATAAGGCACCGGCTCCGGGCAACTGGGGTTGGGTCATTAGAGTTGGTATTAGAGGAAAGTTTAGTAGAAAACTTGGAAACTAGATTTAGAAAACGTAGATTAGGGAACAAAGCCCTAAGATAGTATTTGAGGATAAACGTACAAAAGCATCCTGGTATTTTGGTAAGGAATATAATATGTTAATCCTTCTAGCAAATACATCCCTGTCTGGATACGAGCAGGTAGAGGTGGCTCTGGCAAATATGTATCTAGGGGTAAAACCCGAAAACACTGCTTTGAGCTAGACTCAAACGGGAACTGGTACCCGACAACGGGCCTTGCTGCAATCTTGGTTACGACACTCCCGAGGGATATGCTTATGATAATTCATATTTTTTTAGGCCATTATAAGGGAGTTAATGTAAATTTTCCTCATAGTTTTGGGTTTTCCGCCGAATGCACCTGAGGATCCTCTACGATGGGAGATGTGGTAAGAACGTCCGAGAGCTTTCTTTTGTGGTTATGAAATGAATTGCGAGGATGCAATTATTTGAAGGAGGGAATAATGTAACACCCCAAGGTTTTGGAAATAGATATATAATTCAATTTTATAATCTATCCTCTTCTATGTTTTGAATTTTAAGAATTGTTCATCTACAATTGTGTTCAGTATGTTATTTGGAGTCTGTTAGAACAAACTTGTTTTTTTGGTGAATAGTAACATACCCTTATGAATAGTAATATGAATAGTAATATGACCTCATGAATAGTAAATAATAATATTATTTTATTTTTACAAGGCAATAGGATAATAGGATCTTAATTAATTTTCCAATGTCACATAAAACTAGTTGCACTTAAATATTGTTATTTTTCGAATTAATTGTGACCTTATTTAGAAATTAAATTAATAATATTTAGAAAATTATTTTTGAAAAATGGATTTCACTTTTGAATTCTAAACGTCGAAAAATGGTAGGGGTAAATTTTTGGTATTTTTCTGAAAATCTTGAATTTTCAGTGAATAGTGAAATAAGATAAAATACCGTATAATCAATTTATCAGTAAATATGCACTATTTATGACATCATAAGTGATGCAAGGCCACTTTCTTCGAAATCACATGATATTATCACTATTTAGGGCCACTTTTTTTGAGATTATTCAAAGTCTTGATAAACATATTATAATAATGATTAAAATAATCTAAAAAACCTCCCCTCCTCCACTATAAATACCACCCTCACTCCCCTCTTCCTCCCACGACTCTCAAGCCTTGAGCATTGTCTAAATTCTGCCAAATTCCCTCCCCAATCTTCTTCCCCATGTCCTAGAGCTTCTGGTCTCACCAAAAGACCAAGAGCAAAGTCCTTAAGGAGGATCTCAAGGAGAAGACATCAAGAGGTAAACATCCTCTTTCATTTTCATTCTTTTCTTCCATTTTATGTTATTCTCTTCCTTTACCTTTGTCTTTTGTTGGGATATTTCATTAAATATTTCCCCTTACTGTCCAAAGTTTTTATTATGATGAGATATTCCATTCCTCTCATCAATCTTGTTTTTATGAAATTTTAAGAGACGCCGTTAGGCTGCCGAATTTTTGTAAGAAATTTCTCATGTTTTCTTAATTTCATGATTCCTTTCTCTTCTTTCTTCACCCCCTCTTATCCAAGAGGCATGAAATCTCCAGAATAATGTATATTCTGGATGTTTTCATGTTTATGGAAAATTACAAATCATTATTCCTCTCCTCTCTCACTTATTTAAAGAATCAAAAAACATTGTCCATTTGTGTCGAATTACCGATATCGTGGACGATGTATTTTCAATTTCCATTAATTCTTTCAAGTCTGGTCATGAAACTATTTATATGGTTTAACCAGGTTATAATATATGTTTTATGACTCATATAAGGTTCTGGAATTCTTTTGTACTCATGATTCAAATTTATAAGACTAAATGCGGTTGTAATTATCAAAGAACCACTTAAATGATCTAAACGAACATAATTAATGTTTTAACTTATTAATCATCATCATATAAAGCATCAAAGTGATAAATGGTAAAATTTATGGTACTGGAAATATGTAAATACTACTCCTTTCCAATTTTGTAGTTTCACTTCCAATCAACAAGAATGATTCATCATGAACCGATCGTGAAAATCACAAAAGAACTCACCCAAAATAATGCAAGGAACAAAATACTAACAAATATGGGGTGAAATGAGGTTATGAAATGACCATATAAGATGTTATAAACATGAACATGTTTCTGTAAAATACTAATAACAGTCTTTTAACCATTATACAGGAGGTTTTAACAAGTTTTAAGTAAGACAAGATTAAGGTAAGGGGTTCTTCATCTCACTTCCATTTTTGTGAGATATTTCATAATCACTATTAGTACTTTGTATGGTGTATGTATACAGCCCATTATTGTATCATATCATGAATATATTTATTTTTATGATATTAAATTTATCATTTTACAATCATTAATTTTGGGTCATACGAATCAATTGGTTACAAAGTTGTAAGGGGTTCCTCGTCTCACTTTCATTTTTGTGAGATTTTAGTCATTCGCCGCTTATTTATTGCATGTGGAATGTGTGTACTGTCATTTGATATATATAATAACATGATTATCTTTATGTTCATGTTATTCAATGATCCAATTGATCTTTATTATGTTCTGGTCATATGATTCGACCGATCACATTGTTGTAAGGGAATTTTTAACCCGATTTCCATTCTTTGGGTTAACCTTATACTTCCTTATTTATGTGCTATTTAAATTGTTTGTGTGATGGGTTCTGTTTATATTATGTTTCATTATGTGTATTTACAGATTATATACATATTACATCTACTTTATTAAGTCTCACTTCAATTATATGATGTTTATAAGGGACTTTTCTTCTAAAATCCTCTTTTAAAATTCTGTTTTACGATAATCAAAAGCAATGTTTTTATGATATTATTTATGTTGTATGATTATGTTTTGGTTATTGGGAATTGTTTACGATGAAGGGTGGGACCTATATTTCCCTCCAATTCATTGGGTATGAGTAAGTTGGAGGTCGGCCGTATGTTTACTCCAAGTGTAATTGTGATGGTTACACAAAGTAAGGTAGCCGTGAGGGTTACAAATTTTAAGGTAGCCAAGATAGTTACAAGATTATGTAATTAATGCCCCAAGATACCTCTATGATTATATTTATGTTCTCATGTTTCATGTGGTTATTAGACTAGTAGAATATCCATAATTATGTTTAATTATGGCATTATTTGTTTAGCTCATATTTCTGCCATAATATGTTTCAAGTTTATTATTAAAGGCACATGTTTTCAATTATTCACCATGTCTAATGTTATATTATCTTCCGCTGTATTGTTTACTCTTACTGAGCATTTGAGCTCACCCCTTTCTTATGTTTCATTTTCTCAGGATATGAAGAAGTAATTTTTGAATGACGTACAAGTATAATCTAGGAGACGAGATGTTTCTAGTGGATTTAAAATGGTGTTTTTGTTTCCCTTCATGTTGTAATGATAAACTTATGTATGTATCTTGTTTCCAATAATACTAAACTACTCGGTCCTTCGGGATTCGTATTCCTTGTATGTATGCCAACGTAATCAAATAAGGCACCAGCTCCGGGCAACTGGGGTCGGGTCATTACAGTTGGTATTAGAGGAAAGTTTAGTAGAAAACTTGGAAACTAGATTTAGAAAACGTAGATTAGGGAACAAAGCCCTAAGATAGTATTTGAGGATAAACGTACAAAAGCATCCTGGTATTTTGGTAAGTAATAGAATATGTTAATCCTTCTAGCAAATAAATCCTTGTATGGATACGAGCAGGTAGAGGCGGCTCTGGCACAAATGTATCTAGGGGTAAAACCCGAAAACACCGCTTTGAGCTAGACTCGAACGGGAACTGGTACACGACAACGGGCCTTGCTGCACACTTGGTTACGACACTCCCAAGGGATATGCTTAGGATAAATAATATTTTTTTAGGCCATTATAAGGGAGTTAATGTAAATTTTCATTATAGTTTTGGGTTTTCCGCTGAACGCGCCTGAGGATCCTCTACGATGGGAGATGTGGTAAGAACGTCCGAGAGCTTTCTTTTGTGGTTATGAAATGAATTGCGAGGACGCAATTCTTTGAAGGAGGGAATAATGTAACACCCCAAGGTTTTGGAAATAGATATAGAATTCAATTTTATAATCTAACCTCTTCTATGTTTTGAATTTGAAGAATTGTTCATCTACAATTGTGTTCAGTATGTTATTTGGAGTCTGTTAGAACAAACTTGTTTTTTTGGTGAATAGTAACATAACCTTATGAATAGTAATATGAATAGTAATATGACCTCATGAATAGTAAATAATAATATTATTTATTTTTCCAAGGCAATAGGATAATAGGATCTTAATTAATTTTCCAATGTCACATAAAACTAGTTGCACTTAAATATTGTTATTTTTCGAATTAACTGTGACCTTATTTAGAAATTAAATTAATAATATTTAGAAAATTATTTTTGAAAAATGTATTTCACTTTTTAATTCTACACGTCGAAAAATGGTAGGGGTAAATTTTTGGAATTTTTCTGAAACTCTTGAATTTTCAGTGAATAGTGAAATACGATAAAATACCGTATAATCAATTTATCAGTAAATATGCACTATTTATGACATCATAAGTGATGCAAGGCCACTTTCTTAGAAATCACATTATATTATCACTATTTAGGGCCACTTGGTTTGAGATTATTCATAGTCGTGATAAAAATATTGTAATAATGATTAAAATAATCTAAAAAACCTCCCCTCCTCCACTATAAATACCACGCTCACTCCCCTCTTCCTCCCACACCTCTCAAGCCTTGAGCATTGTCTAAATTCTGCCAAATTCCCTCCCCAATATTCTTCCCCACGTCCTAGAGATTATGGTATCACCAAAATACCAAGACCAAAGCCCTTAAGGAGGATCTCAAGGAGAAGAGATCAAGAGGTAAACATCCTCTTTCATTTTCATTCTTTTCTTCCATTTTATGCTATTCTCTTCCTTTCCCTTTTTCTTTTGTTGGGATATTTAATTAAATATTTCCCCTTACTGTCCAAAGTTTTTATTATGATGATATATTCCATTCCTCTCATCAATCTTGTTTTTATGAAATTTTAAGAGACGCCGTTAGACTGCCGAATTTTTGTAAGAAATTTCTCATGTTTTCTTAATTTCATGATTCCTTTCTCTTCTTTCTTCACCCCCTCTTATCCAAGAGGCATGAAATCTCCAGAATCATGTATATTCTGGATTTTGTCATGTTTATGGAAAATTACAAATCATTATTCCTCTCCTATCTCACTTATTTAAAGAATCAAAAGACATTGTCCATTTGTGTTGAATTACCGATATCGTGGACGATGTATTTTCAATTTCCATTAATTCTTTCAAGTCTGGTCATGAAACCATTTATATGGTTGAACCAGGTTATAATATATTTTTTATGACTCATATAAGGTTCTGGAATTCTTTTGTACTCATGATTCAAATTTATAAGACTAAATGAGGTTGTAATTATCAAAGAACCACTTAAATGATCTAAACGAACATAATTAATGTTTTAACTTATTAATCATCATCATATAAAGCATCAAAGTGATAAATGGAAAAATTTATGGTACTGGAAATATGTAAATACTACTCCTTTTTAATTTTGGAGTTTCACTTCCAATCAACAAGAATGATTCATCATGAACCGATCGTGAAAATCACAAAAGAACTCACCCAAAATAATGCAAGGAACAAAATACTAACAAATAAGGGGTGAAATGAGGTTATGAAATGACAATATAAGATGTTATAAACATGAAAATGTTTCTATAAAATACTAATAACAGTATTTCAACCATTATACAGGAGGTTTTAACAAGTTTTAAGTAAGACAAGATTAAGGTAAGGGTTTCTTCATCTCACTTCCATTTTTGTGAGATATTCCGTAATCACTATTAGTACTTTGTATGGTGTATGTATACATACCATTATTGTCTCATATCATGAATATATTTATTTTTATGATATTAAATTTATCATTTTACAATCATTAATTTTGGGTCATATGAATCAATTGGTTACAAAGTTGTAAGGGGTTCCTCGTCTCACTTTCATTTTTGTGAGATTTTAGTCGTTCGCCGCTTATTTCTTGTATGTGGAATGTGTGTACTGTCATTTGATATATATAATAACATGATTATCTTTATGTTCATGTTATTCAATGATCCAATTGATCTTTATTATGTTCTGGTCATATGATTCGACCGATCACATTGTTGTAAGGGAATTCTTAACCCGATTTCCATTCTTTGGGTTAACCTTCTACTTCCTTATTTATGTGCTATTTAAATTGTTTGTGTGATGGGTTCTGTTTATATTATGTTTAATTATTTGTATTTACAGATTATATACATATTACATCTACTTTATTCAGTCTCACTTCAATTATATGATGTTTATAAGGGACTTTTCGTCTAAAATCCTCTTTTAAAATTCTGTTTTACGATAATCAAAAGCAATGTTTTTATGATATTATTTATGTTGTATGATTATGTTTTGGTTATTGGGCATTGTTTCTGATGAAGGGTGGGACCTATATTTCCCTCCAATTCATTGGGTATGAGTAAGTTGGAGGTCGTCCATATGGTTACTCCAAGTGTAATTGTGATGGTTACACAAAGTAAGGTAGCCGTGAGGGTTACAAATTTTAAGGTAGCCAAGATGGTTACAAGATTATGTAATTAATGCCCCAAGATACCTATATGATTATATTTATGTTCTCATGTTTCATGTGGTTATTCGAATAGTATAAAATCCATAATTATGTTTAATTATGGAATTATTTGTTTAGCTCATATTTCTGCCATAATATGTTTCAAGTTTATTATTAAAGGCACATGTTTTCAATTATTCACCATGTCTAATGTTATATTATCTTCCTCTGTATTGATTACTCTTAATGAGCATTTGAGCTCACCCCTTTATTATGTTTCATTTTCTCAGGATATGAAGAAGTAATTTGTGAATGACGTACAAGTATAATCTTGGAGACGAGATGTTTCTAGTGGATTTAAAATGGTGTTTTTGTTTCCCTTCATGTTATAATGATAAACTTATGTATGTATCTTATTTCCAATAATACTAAACTACTCGGTCCTTCGGGATTCATATTCCTTGTATGTATTACAATGTAATCAAATAAGGCACCGGCTCCGGGCAACTGGGGTCGGGGCATTACAGTTGGTATCAGAGGAAAGTTTAGTAGAAAACTTGGAAACTAGATTTAGAAAACGTAGATTAGGGAACAAAGCCCTAAGATAGTTTTTAAGGATAAACGTACAAAAGCATCCTGATATTTTGGTAAGGAATAGAATATGTTAATCCTTCTAGCAAATACATCTCTGTCTGGATACGAGCAGGTAGAGGCGGCTCTGGCACAGATGTATCTAGGGGTAAAACCCGAAAACACCGCTTTGAGCTAGACTCGAACGGGAACTGGTACACGACAACGGGCCTTGCTGCACTCTTGGTTACGACACTCCCGAGGGATATGCTTAGGATAATTCATATTTTTTAGGCCATTATAAGGGAGTTAATGTAAATTTTCCTCATAGTTTTGGGTTTTCCGCTGAACGCACCTGAGGATCCTCTACGACGGGAGATGTGGTAAGAAAGTCCGAGAGCTTTATTTCGTGGTTATGAAATGAATTGCGAGGACGCAATTCTTTGAAGGAGGGAATAATGTAACACCCCAATGTTTTGGAAATAGATATAGAATTCAATTTTATAATCTATTCCTTCTATGTTTTGAATTTCAAGAATTGTTCATCTACAATTGTGTTCAGTATGTTATTTGGAGTCTGTTAGAACAAACTTGTTTTTTTGGTGAATAGTAACATACCCTTATGAATAGTAATATGAATAGTAATATGACCTCATGAATAGTAAATAATAATAATATTTTATTTTTCCAAGGCAATAGGATAATAGGATCTTAATTAATTTTCCAATGTCACATAAAACTAGTTGCACTTAAATATTGTTATTTTTCGAATTAACTGTGACCTTATTTAGAAATTAAATTAATAATATTTAGAAAATTATTTTTGAAAAATTTATTTCAATTTTGAATTCTACACGTCGAAAAATGGTAGGGGTAAATTTTTGGTATTTTTCTGAAACTCTTGAATTTTCAGTGAATAGTGAAATACGATAAAATACCGTATAATCAATTTATCAGTAAATATGCACTATTTATGACATCATAAGTGATGCAAGGCCACTTTCTTCGAAATCACATGATATTATCACTATTTAGGGCCACTTTTTTTAAGATTATTCACAGTCTTGATAAAAATATTATAATAATGATTAAAATAATCTAAAAAACCTCCCCTCCTCCACTATAAATACCACCCTCACTCCCCTCTTCCTCCCACACCTCTCAAGCCTTGAGAATTGTCTAAATTCTGCCAAATTCCCTCCACAATATTCCTCCCCACGTCCTAGAGCTTCTGTTCTCACCAAAAGACCAAGACCAAAGCCCTTAAGGAGGATCTCAAGGAGAAGAGATCAAGAGGTAAACATCCTCTTTCATTTTCATTCTTTTCTTCCATTTTATGTTATTCTCTTCCTTTACCTTTGTCTTTTGTTGGGATATTTCATTAAATATTTCCCCTTACTGTCCAAAGTTTTTATTATGATGAGGTATTCCATTCCTCTCATCAATGTTGTTTTTATGAAATTTTAAGAGACGCCGTTTGGCTGCCGAATTTTTGTAAGAAATTTCTCATGTTTTCTTAATTTCATGATTTCTTTCTCTTCTTTCTTCACCCCCTCTTATCCAAGAGGCATGAAATCTCCAGAATCATGTATATTCTGGATGTTGTCATGTTTATGGAAAATTACAAATCATTATTCCTCTCCTCTCTCACTTATTTAAAGAATCAAAAAACATTGTCCATTTGTGTCGAATTACCGATATCGTGGACGATGTATTTTCAATTTCCATTAATTCTTTCAAGTCTGGTCATGAAACCATTTATATGGTTGAACCGGGTTATAATATATGTTTTATGACTCATATAAGGTTCTGGAATTCTTTTGTACTCATGATTCAAATTTATAAGACTAAATGAGGTTGTAATTATCAAAGAACCACTTAAATGATCTAAACGAACATAATTAATGTTTTAACTTATTAATCATCATCGTATAAAGAATCAAAGTGATAAATGGTAAAATTTATGGTACTGGAAATATTTAAATACTACTCCTTTCCAATTCTGGAGTTTCACTTCCAATCAACAAGAATGATTCATCATGAACCGATCGTGAAAATCACAAAAGAACTCACCCAAAATAATGCAAGGAACAAAATACTAACAAATAAGGGGTGAAATGAGGTTATGAAATGACCATATAAGATGTTATAAACATGAAAATGTTTCTGTAAAATACTAATAACAGTCTTTTAACCATTATACAGGAGGTTTTAACAAGTTTGAAGTAAGACAAGATTAAGGTAAGGGTTTCTTCATCTCACTTCCATTTTTGTGAGATATTCCGTAATCACTATTAGTACTTTGTATGGTGTATGTATACAGCCCATTATTGTCTCATATCATGAATATATTTATTTTTATGATATTAAATTTATCATTTTACAATCATTAATTTTGGGTCATACGAATCAATTGGTTACAAAGTTGTAAGGGGTTCCTCGTCTCACTTTCATTTTTGTGAGATTTTAGTCGTTCGCCGCTTATTTCTTGTATGTGGAATGTGTGTACTGTCATTTGATATATATAATAAAATGATTCTATTTATGTTCATGTTATTCAATGATCCAATTGATCTTTATTATGTTCTGGTCATATGATTCGACCGATCACATTGTTGTAAGGGAATTCTTAACCCAATTTCCATTCTTTGGGTTAACCTTCTACTTCCTTATTTATGTGCTATTTAAATTGTTTGTGTGATGGGTTTTGTTTATAT
This sequence comes from Viscum album, assembly GCA_963277665.1. Classification (NCBI taxonomy): domain Eukaryota; kingdom Viridiplantae; phylum Streptophyta; class Magnoliopsida; order Santalales; family Viscaceae; genus Viscum; species Viscum album. The sequence continues at coordinate 264,706,867 of OY728155.1, read as the reverse complement.
TATGTTTCATTATGTGTATTTACAGATTATATACATATTCCATCTACTTTATTAAGTCTCACTTCAATTATATGAAGTTTATAAGGGACTTTTCTTCTAAACTCCTCTTTTAAAATTCTGTTTTACGATAATCAAAAGCAATGTTTTTATGATATTATTTATGTTGTATGATTATGTTTTGGTTATTGGGAATTGTTTACGATGAAGGGTGGGACCTATATTTCCCTCCAATGCATTGGGTATGAGTAAGTTGGAGGTCGGCCGTATGGTTACTCCAAGTGTAATTGTGATGGTTACACAAAGTAAGGTAGCCGTGAGGGTTACAAATTTTAAGGTAGCCAAGATGGTTAAAAGATTATGTAATTAATGCCCCAAGATACCTCTATGATTATATTTATGTTCTCATGTTTCATGTGGTTATTCGACTAGTAGATTATCCATAATTATGTTTAATTATGGAATTATTTGTTTAGCTCATATTTCTGCCATAATATGTTTCAAGTTTATTATTAAAGGCACGTGTTTTCAATTATTCACCATGTCTAATGTTATATTATCTTCCGCTGTATTGCTTAATCTTACTGAGCATTTGAGCTCACCCCTTTCTTATGTTTCATTTTCTCAGGATATGAAGAAGTAATTTGTGAATGACGTACAAGTATAATCTAGGAGACGAGATGTTTCTAGTGGATTTAAAATGGTGTTTTTGTTTCCCTTCATCTTGTAATGATAAACTTATGTATGTATCTTGTTTCCAATAATACTAAACTACTCGTTCCTTTAGGATTCGTATTCCTTGTATGTATGCCAATGTAATCAAATAAGGCACCGGCTCCGGGCAACTGGGGTCGGGTCCTTACAATCAAACTCTCGATGATGCCAAAAACTCTACTGGACTATCCCGCTAGATTGGCGATCTATGACCATGTAGATTTGGTCATAGTGATTCTAAGAACATGATCTAGGGAAATAATGTGCTAGAGGATCCCACCCCAACCTCTATGGATGGATACCACAACTCTAACGATATGATAGAGTATCCCCCTAGACTCTCCATAGTGATACTACAACTATATCCAAGATCATCCTATTGAAGGGATCACGATCCTGTACCAAGGGCTTAATTCATCACAAAACCTCATAAGAACAAACCAAGAGATATCAATAAACCAATTTTATACCAAAAATATCTAACCCAAGAGATCTAAAAATTTGCATCAACTTTAATCTCTTAGGCCCAAACTATGGCCACCATCATTTTCTATGCAGAAAACATCTTAGGATAAGCTGCCCACATGCCTTATTCTGAAATCCAGAGGTGGAGATAGGTAGGGAGGAAACTCCTCCTAGAGGAGACTTCATGACATGTAAGGGGGTATACATAGTGTGTGACCCCTCTTGAACACCTGATTGTGTCCTCTAACCACACGTCTTGGTTGGGAATGTGGAACAACATGGAATGTACCTTAGGTACACAATGTGTCTCAGCTCACCTGGGCCCCGACTATGTATTTCCCCCACACAGATCAACCAACCATGTTCACCAAATGGTGTATAACACATGGTATACACTGTGTCCAGTCTAAATTCCCCCTTGGGAATGTCTCTTTCTCATGGTTGTGTCTGACACCCCGTGTCCATGTACTTTGGATGTGTACTATTAAATGATCATGTATGTCACATGGCTTCCCTGATGATGTCCTATAGCCACAAAATATGAGGTCACTACACAGATTATAACCCATTTCACATGGATTGTAGTCCCCAAATCTGATATTACCTGAACATGAAGAACACACATTGTGTCCCTCTGGTCTACATGATGTGTCGATGGGAAAATCCATTGAAAATTTCCTATAAATAGCACGAATCACCTCCGTTAACCCTGAAACATATAGACTGACCCTCTAGGGGTCCCTAACAAGATTATAAGGGATCTACAACCTCAAAATGATGCATATAAAATGGAATCATGACTTAAAACTAATACCCCTAATACATGTTGAAATGATGAAGCTTTTAGGTCAAATCAGTGCTTAGAAGCTACTACTGCACAATCTAGGAGCGATCGCCACCATGATAGGATGTCGATTATGCCCTGTTTCCTCGATTCCTTCCTCAGGTCATCCATCACCAAATAGGGGAAGAGGGGAGGGGGATATTCCTTATGCACACCAAGGGGCGTGGGAGGAGTATTATTGATTTAAATTTATTAAACCAATATACTCCATTTAACACCCTACTCATGAACCATCTACAAACTGACACCCGGTGCTGAAAAATTTTATGTTTCACCTAGGGTAAACACTAAATTTTGAACTCAATCATGGTCTTAGAAATATGATATGAGATTTTTTTTGGAGTTATTCTACAATTATAAAGAAATTATGCATGCATGATAAAATATACTTAATATTTTTAATATGACAGCACTGAGGCTCTGCATGCCTCATATTTTAGAACTGACTTAGTGCTTGGATTCAGAAATATTATTAGTAATATTAGAAAGTCTTAGAGGTCAAATATAAGTCACTATATGACAGAGTGTTCCCTAACACAATCATCCTGGAAGATCAATCTGAGGATATGTCCTGACCAATTCAGCCCCAACGTATAGGAATACCCAACCGACCTATTTCACCAAGATCAAACACACCTCCAACTCCTATTATAAGGGAAGGTTCATCCACATAAGGAACATTGGATCCCTAATCACCTACAAAAGAACATTATCATACTGGGAAGCACATACATCTAGATCAGAAGTATGATTTTTTGAAGCAACAGACCAAAGTGTCAGCCAAGTTGTCAATCTTTGATGTTTTGAGTATGTTAAAAGTCCTCTGAGAAGCACTCATAGAGGCCTTGAAAATTCCTTAGGAGTTTTAAGTTGACATTGTCGATACTGAAGTATATCATGAAAATAACGATCCCAAAAAATTCCATGTTGTCATATCATTCACAAACTAGGACAAGGATACTGGTGTACAAGGATATGTCATGCCCTTGTATATATTTGGAAGAATAAATGACAATGATATCTGATGATACTTTATTGAAAATGGCTCAAGATTCAACCTAATTATAGTTCATACACTTCACCAAATATGCCTCAATGAATCTCATTATCCCCCCTCCACTCTATCGTTAAAGGTTTATGAAAAGAATGATCAAGATACTCTTAGAGAGATCACACTCAGATCCCAGTTTGGGGATCTAGTGTCTAATTTAGAATTTGTGGTTGTTCGATAGGATAGAGCCTTCAGTTTCCTACTTGGAAGACCTTGGCTACATCAATATTCTAACATTACTTCTTTATACCAACAATTCCTCAAATATTGTATCAATGGTCAAATTGGGACATTGTATATTGAGAAATCCCCTTTCTAATCCTACGAGTCACAATACATTGAAGTAAGATTTTAACATAAGGAATGGAAATAATCTAAGGTTAATAATGTAGCTCGGATAAATTACCCAAATGGAATGGAGTTGATCCTATATAACACTTTTAAGAATATTAGTTCAGATTATGTGCTACCCATTAATCAAATCTAATGGATGTGCCTGAATTCAAGCACTCATTTAGTGACATCCATAATTTCTGTCGTGACAACTGGACCTGATAGTGTAGGAGAATTCATCAACTCTTTGAGAAGTAATGAAAGCATAGATGAAGATGTAAAATCAATGGGAGAAGATATAGATTCTCATCTTCATCCCCTATTTCCCTTTCTGATCTCCAAAGAGGCCTCATAGCATCGATTGACCATGAAATGGTTGCTTCTTCTTTAAGAAGTCCAAATACAGACCCTCATCTGACTCCAAGATACTTTCTTCATCACTTACCACCTAAGATAAAGTGAAATATGTAAATCATGTGGAAGATGAAGAAGAGGAAGACCTTAGGTATTCCTCTCCAGCATTTGAGGAAAGAATCTCCACCACTGTGTAAGAGCTCAGAGAAATAAATCTAGGTACGAAGGGAGTTCTGTGACCCACTCTAATCAGTGCATCCATGACTTTTGAAGAATATGAGGTATATACTTCCTTCCTAAAGAAACACTTGGAAATATTTTCTTGTAATTACATAAATATTCTAGGATTTGAACTCTATATGGACACCCATCACTTGGGTTTAGAAGAAGACCATTGATGGTACAAATAGGAACACAAAGAGACACACCTAACTAACACCTCTAAAATTGAGGATAAAGTGGATAAGATCATCAAAGATGAGTTCATACAATAGGCACGATATCCAAAATAGATAGCCAAAGTAATCTAGGTGAAAAATAAAAATTGGAACATTAGAGTTTTCATCGACTTCAGAGATCTCAACTGGAACTGTCCAAAATATGACTTCTCAGTTCCAATAATAGAACTCCTGATCGATGTAATGGATAGTTAGCATGATCTATCCTTCATGGATGGATATTAAGGGTATAACCGAATCATATTGACCTTATATTATTAAGAATACACCCCATTTAGATCCCCCCAATAGATTATTTTTCTATTAGGTAATGCCCTTTGGCTTGGGAACATTGGTGTTACATACCAACATGCCAGACACTACATTTTCAAACCCTTACTAGGGTAGTTTGTCAAATTCCACATTGATGATCTTGTGTTCAAGTCCTGGAAATTTTATGAGAACTTGGATGACCTAGAGACTATCTTTGACAAGATATAACAACATATATTGAATATGAACCCCTTAAATTGTTCTTTTTGGGGAACCTTGGGGAAGTTTCTTGGCTTCATTGTATGAAATCGTGGAATTGAAGTTAAACATGAGAAAAAAATATATCCTTAGCATGTATCCTATTTAAAACAATAAATATTTTATACTACATCAAGGAATATTTTCTTACATTCGATGCTTCATATCCAATCATGAAGGAAAGTGTTTTCCCATAACTAAACTGATGAATAAGGGAATCACGTATTAGTGGACGAGTGACTATCAGGAATCATTTTACACCCTCAAGACATACCTATTGAGATCACCGGTGTTGATTCCACATGTTGTGGGAAATATGATCATTATGTATGTAGCAACACTAGAATTATTACTAGGAACCTTCATTGCAAAAAATAATGATTCTGGTAATGAATACAACCTATACTATATCATTCAAACTATGATTAATGCAGAGGATCATTATTTAGATATCGAGAAGAGATGTTTGGAATTAGTCTTCAAATTTCATAAATTGAGGCACTATGTATAGAACCATGATGTCCACTTTGTCTCTCATAATAACCCACTAAAATATATCCTCAACCATCTTCTTTTGATAGGGAATCTATCATAGTGGACAGTTATTCTACTACAATTTAATATATAGTTTTTCCTTAGAATGTAGTGAAAAGACAAGCCTTGATAGATTTCCTTAAAAAACACCCATCTGTAGAAATAATGTTGTTAAATACTAAATTTTTATAAGAAGAGATATTCTCTATTTAGGATGAATCCCAAACATGGGAGAGGTATTTTGATGGTTCATCTTGGAGCCCAACAGGGAGAATAATTGAAGACCCAAAGCTCAAAAATTTGGGTTAGGCATCGTGCTTATTTCCCCCTCAAAGGTATTCTTAATATACTCCTTTACGATGTCAGAAGGTTCTACCAATAATGAGGTAGAATACCATAAACTCAATGTGGGTTTCGAGCTGGTAATCAAAATAATAGGGAACCACCTGGAGGTTAAGGGTGACTTAGAGTTTGTAATCAAACATATCAACTGGGATTACACCATTAGAAAATAAGAAATGATCCCACTAGATGACTTTGTCTGAGGGTTTATAAAAAATGTCCCCTTAGAGCCAACATTGACTCACATCCCACAGTCAAAAAATGACCAAGAAGATGCATTATAAAATACAGCTGTAACACTATCAGATCCAAATTCGGATGAAACAATCATCAACATCACCCATCAATGAATGGTTTCACCTTTCATTAAAATCATAATGAAAGAGATTAACAAATCCAACCATAACACTGAATTATATGGTCCTAAAAATGGGTAAATGTAACCCATCATGGATTACCTCTAAAATATAGTAATCCCACTAGATAGATTTGGGAAAGAACAAATTCTATGGAGAGAAACAAACTTCATCCTCTATGATATCCTGAATCACCAAAATGTACTCTACAAAGGAGGCTTTGAGGGAGTCATCCTCCGATGTATCGATGGAGTAGGGACTGAGACCATTATGAATGAAGTACACACTAGGTCCCATAGTTCCTATCATTATATATACATTATTTCCTACCAAATTTAAAGGATTGTGTATTATTGGACCACTGGGACATAAGATTGCACAAAATTCACCAAGAATTTTCATTCCTATAATGTTCATGCCAACTTCATCCATCAACCCCCAGAGTTACTACATATAGCCAAAAACCTCTGTCCATTAACCACATGGGGAATGTATATAGTGAGTCCATACCCCCTAGCTATGACCAAGTAGTTTAAAAACATCATGACTGCTACCGATTTTTTCTCCAATTGGGTTAAGGAAATAACTATCAAGGAAGTCAGAGCCAAAATCATTTTTGGATTCATAAAAGCTAACATCATTACCATATTTGGTCTCCCCCATACAATATTTGATAGACAAGGACACCAATCTCTATTCTTCTAAGGTAGAGAAGCTATATCTATAGTTCAATATCAAATCCAACCATTCATTCCACTATCATGTAGTGGCTAATGAATATATAGAGGCCATCAACAAGATCCTATCAAGTATACATCAAAATATAGTGGATGAAGTTAATAAGTATTTTCCTAACAAGATATCTCATGCCTTATGGTCTTATCAAATTACATATCGTGCTACCAAATAGGCAACCCCGTACTTATTGGTATACAGAACAGAAGAAATCCTACCCATCAAGGTTCAGTTTCCATCACTCCGTGTTACCATCAATAATTAGCTATCAAAATATGAGAAATCCTAGAAATGGATGGATGAACTGGAGAAACTGGATGAAAATATATTGCACACATTACACCACTTGGATGTTTTTCAAAATCAGATAGCACATGTTTTTAACAATAAGGTCTTCCTCTATTATTTCCTATAAGGAGAACTCATGTTGGTCCTCAAAACTTTGATTATACTAGGAAAGAAACCTCCAAATCTGGAACCAAAGTGGGTGGGACCTTACTCTATACACCAATTCAACTCTAATGAAGCTTATTCCTTGATCTGAATGGATGAAGAGTTCATTACAACTCCAACCAATGAAAGTTTCCTAAAAAAATATTTCATGTAATCACATGAGATACATATTAGCTATAAGACATTAAGTTTCATAACACCATATGATTCCTAGCTACAGGAGTTTAAACTACATAGTTGGTCATTGATACATGAAATTAAAAGTCATGAGATAATATCAATGTTGCATGAAATTAAACTATGTTGAATTATCATCCTTATTGTATGATAATAAACTACATGGAAAGACGTCCTAGTCTTATGTCCCAAAACTATAGGACAAAAGTCTCCCTCACCACATGAAATTAAATTTTATAGTCAACATCTCCCATATTTGACATTAAGAGCCCCCCAAAATATCATGAGATGAGATACTCTTCATGATCCCTAAAAAATGGGCATCTATCATGAATAATCCCCAATCACATCATTGTCACTCTATAGTGGAACTAGGGACCCTTTTATAGGCATAAGTCCCAGCATTATATCATCCTTATGGAAGGATAATAAACTATATGGACAAAATTATCATTGCCTGACTATAAACTATACAATCTATCTAAGAATTATGTGTGTCTTGATTCTCATCCCAATGAGATACATAACAATTCCCAGATCTCAAATCATTGGGACTGGCCATAACATTTTCGTTCTTTCATGTTGGTTTATATTCATCCTAATCGCATGAAATTAAACTTTATTGGATTTAAAGAAATATGTATGGCATGAATGTCATTATAATGAGATACTTAGTGATTCCATGATCATATTTCCTATCCAAGCCACCACAAAATCTAAATGTCCCTTATCCTTTACTTGTGCTACCTTTGTGCCATGGAAGAAATTTTTTTCAATCCTTGTTTCTCACACTGAGCATAGCTCACATGGGATTAGGGGTTTTGGAAAAATAATTCCCAGCACAAGTAATTTATATCAATTAAAAATAGGTATATCTTGGTCTTGTCTACAAGATATTACAAAGTACACCAGATGTCCTCATTGCGTGACAACAAACTGCACAATTTCTTCAACAACTACATGTGTCATGATTATCATTTCAATGAGATACGTAGTGACATCCAGATATCTAATCATAGGATATTCCATATCACAACAAATGAAATACTCCCACTCTCTAACGTGAAAGTCAAATCTACTTGAGAAAACTCCATATGAGTTCTCACCCTATGCCTGAACTCATGTCAAAACAAAACCCCAATTTTCCTCCACTCATGAATTCAATTAGGGTAGAGGAACTTTATTTTAGAACTACATGTGGCTTGATTATTACTCTGACAAGATATATATAGTTATGATCCAGACCTATACCCTAGTCCAGCCATGATATTCCATTGTTCTTCACATTGATACAACTTATTCCTTACTACATGACATTAAACTACATGGATATTGTCCTTGATGCATGAATTTAAACTGTATGAAACCCAAATAACTACATGTGTATTTATTCTCATCCCATTTAGATACATAGTGATACCTAGAAATTAAGTCCTAGTCCCAGCCATGGGGTAATTAAAAATTCCCCCTCTTCTATATAAAAACAAAGATCTATACATGAGTTTTTAATTCAAGCCCCCCTCAACAAGGGGTCCATCATGGAAACAGAAATTTTCCCCATTATAAATACGAATAAAATCTATGAAAAGGACTCAAACTCAATGCCAATATCATTACAAACACTTCCTTTGTACACAAACATTTCCCTTCCACAAGTCATACTCTTGTTCTTTAATACTTTCAGATCTCCATAATCTTTCTTTAGATTCTAGTGATAAAATGTTTGATTCTTGAAGAGTCCTTTACCTAACTATGCTGTCATACGAACAAATTGGATTTTCATAAAACAACCCACAAAAAAATTTAGTTAGCCAAAGGATTCCACTTTCTGACTATATAGTATGCACCCTAGTTGGTCTTGCATAAAACATCCCAAAAAATAAGTTTGTCAAATAGTGGTAATGTTGCCCTTGGAAGCCTCTTCTATCCCTATAAGATTTGAACTCAATATGTTGGAACACATGAATCAAAGTTAGAGGAGATCCATCATATATTTCTCCAATGTACTCTCTCCCAATTTGAGATCCTCTAAGACCATGGTTTACAATTTCCTCTCTCATGTACGAAGTATGCAGGAACAACCTTGGCTCGATAATCCACATATCATCTATAGTTTCCATAATATTATGGTCCTAGATGTATGAACTAAAACTACATAAAATATATTCCCTACACTAGGGTTAGACCTATGTAAGGAACCACTTTCCCCCATTATTGGGAAATTTTGACTTAAAATTCCCCTTATGTGTTTAGGTACCTTTCTCTCGCAAACAAAACTCTATAAATGGGGAAATCCGAATCTCCACAATCTTCCATCGACTTTTACCGATATAATGCTGTAAATATTGTGGAATTATTTTCCCAAATATGTTGTAATATTCCCCAGTTAGATTTACAAAAGTTTCTCACAAATTTCAGGGCCTATCAACCAAAGGATGCCACTATTGATTATGCAGTTTGTTCCCTAGTTGGACTTGCATAAAAAATCCCACAAAACAGGTTTGTTAAATAGTGGTAAATTCTTCATCAGGAGAGTCCTCCTCTAACTCCATAAGTCCCTTTCCCCATACCACTATTTAGATACTAGGATCCCCAAATCACATTTTACAATTTTCCCCACTCACACTTGAATATGTTAGCATATTTATAGATAGATTACCAAGAATGAGAGAACCATCAACCTTTTAGTTAAAGATAATGAATTTAAATTATATACCCACTAATGTCCTTACTATGTGATTTTAAACTATATAACATGATTCCCTGCTATATGGATTTAAAATTAATAGCATAACTTCCTTTTCAAAATATTTTAAACTGTACAAAAACATCCTCTCCATGAGATGTTAAACTACATAATCAATTTTCAGATTTCACAATAATAAAATGCATGATACTTTTTACCTTGTTAGAAATTCCTTCCCCCTAACATCGAATATCTAGCATGATATACCATCCTATACTCAATAAAAATTCATTTAGGAGTGGTATCCCATTCATGGACACCACCAATACAGATATTAACTTCATTCTAAAACACTTTCCTTCGGCAAAACCACCCACTATGGTCTTGAGAAATATAAATATCCATAATATCACTTCGATCGACAACAATATAATGTCAAAATTCCAAATATCTCATTATCCTAACTATTATATAGAATTACCAAGTCATATTTTCAAATGTTACCCTCAAAATGGGTCTGTCAGCCTAAGGATTCCATTACTTGACTATGCAGTACACACCCAAGTTGGGATTTCAAAACACATCCCACCAAATGGGTTTTTAAACAAGTGGTAACATGATACTCAAGAGATACATCCTCTATTTTTAAATATCATGTTTTAGATTCTGAAACCACAAAATCGTGACTCATGATTCCCCATCAGAGATTTAAATAATGTCGTAACACTCTTGGCCTAGAAACCCGGTTTGGGTAATTATTTCAATACTTGTTATCAAAGTTGTTCGACCTAAAACACTATCCTTATATTTCTGGCTCACATAACATTAAACTATCCATAAAAAGAGACGTAGTACACACCAATTTGAAAACCTGTAAAGGGTTATTTTGACAAAATCTGAGTCTTAGTTCTCTACAGAAACACTCTATATGGTTTAGAAAAAAATTGAGCAATGAAAAGATAAAAGGAAAAAAAAATTAGGCTAAAAACCTGGAAAGGGTGGACTAAGAAAAAACTATGTCTTACTTATAGAGTCTTCCTTATACTAGACATATAAAATTAGGGTGATGACCCAAAATAAATTTTTTTATAGGGTTTTCCATATGACTCTAGGAACACTCAAACTACACTTGCTAGGCCCCATAAATTAAGAAAAAATAGAGTATCCTTACACACTTGACATATCTCCAAAACCTAAAAAATTATGTTTGAATGCATCAAATTTCACTATATTTACCTTATAAATAGATTCTTTTTCTTTATAAATAAATATAATTCTAATGTGGGGCTTTTATTGACACCAAAAAATGTGTTTCATCCACTTTTCTGTAGAATTCATGTTGTGATCCTCACTCCAACAATAAATGTTTAGTTTGTGTATAGATGATTCTCAATGATAGAATAATATGTAGTTTGGATTTCCATGTTCCACATGACCTCTCCACAATAAGGGATAAGAGGAAATATCCCCCCTCTAGGAGTAGGCTGTGGATTTCCAGGATCAATGATAAAAATGTGTCAACACATCAAAATGAAATTTTAGAGTTTCCTTTTAGACAATTTGGTGTATTCTACATAACAAGGAGAATATATCTCTTTAATAGATTCTATTTGACTATTCACAGATCCCAAATAGATTCACAAATAAAGCATTATGGAACTCGGAAGACAGACAAGTTTTATAAAGGTATTTGCCTCACCTGCACTATGGACCTACACTTAGGACCTGTACTAAGAATCCTTGATAAGTACCTTCACTAAGGACCTATGATAAGGACCTTTTTAGGGTAACTAATTAAACCAAGGTACCATTTTTTCCTATAAATAGGACCTTTAAGCTCCTTATTTTCACAACTGAAAAATTGGAAGAATCCCCAGAGATATGGTTTCGCAACACCTTCACCTAGGCCCTATGAAATATCTCAGTTAGCTCTAAAAAACATTATGGGAGAGATAATTAAAGGGGATATGTGAGGTAAAAGTCTCTTTAGGGTTTAAAACACATAAAAACTACATAAGGACACATCTTCTTTAATAGGAAGACACATGTACGAACCTCCTTCCTTAAGAAATACCTGCATGAAACACATCAAGGGACATTTTTAGAGAACAATGGTGATTTGGTTAAAATATTCCCTCAATTTTTGTTTCCCAGGTGGTACACTTCTGAATTCATATTCAACTCACGTAGGATTATTCCTCCCCTACATGAAGAAATTTTGGTTCCTCCCAGAAATTGTGCCCAGTCCTTTCATGCAAGACCTACACGAGTCACACTTTGAGACCTTTACCAAGACACAAATTATAGGGATTGTCTTCCTTTGGATCCATTTTCTGCAAGGGACCAAGTTGAAAATACAACAAGGCCTCCAGTCTCTCACAACAATTGGAAGTGTCACACCAACATGTCCCCCATTTGGGTGTGTATTCATATGACCAAAGGTTTACCACACTAGTACAGTTGGCCAATCAGGGACCGCAGGGTGCATGTGAATGTGCATTCCCATACTCACATAGAACCCTACCCCATTAATAGTATCTAGGAGTTTTAATTCTTAGATATAAGGGTTAGGACCATGTCACCCCTTTATTGTATCTAAGACCCAATACCTCTAGTTCTTGATGAGTATGGTATGGAATATTCTTGCTTTTCCATTCCATATGGAATGAGATCCTTCTTCCTTAATGTAGAACCAAATTTTAGGAAACCCCTCACGGAGTAATCCCCTATCCTTTCTTGGAGGAGGTTTCACTCTTGATCTTCTCTGCCTCTTGGCCACCTAGTCAGAAAAGGGATGGGCACCAGAGTCCATACCTCTACCTCCTTCTCCCTTCCCTCATTAGTCTCCATACCCTAGATCCGTTCTAGGGAAAAGTGAAGAGAGATAAGTTTCATACCCTCAGAATCTTCTACTATAGCCCCTACCCCTTCCATCATAGGGAGAGGGGGTATAATAGTTAAACACACTAAATTCCCCATTCCTCTCCCTTTGAACTTTTTCACCATGTCCACCTGTAGAAAAAAGTATATTGTGTGGTATCTCAGATCATCCATTTCCTCTTGATTCTCACAATGAAAATGACTCATGTGGGATTAGAGGTTAATGGTGATCATGAAATCCATGTGTCTCATTCCATTTATTGAACTATGTGAACTATGATTCCTATTATAATTAGTATTTGTAGGTCTCCCACTTAGGTATTAAGTTCAAGGAGAATACTCTTCAAGAATAAGCCCCAATCATAATTACATTAATCTGGGAATCCTCCTTAAGAGTAATCCATGAAACAAGACTCCAAATCACAATGTGTTGAGACATCCCTCATGGTCATGACATCATCTTCAAGAGAAACCCACAATTTAATTTTCTATAATTAGCATACATCCCTACAAGACCAACCTAAGGGCCTGTATAGGCGTGGTTCCTCACAATCAAACTATGTGGGATTTGATTCCCATCTAAATGGGACACGTAGGAAGCCTCCATAAAGTCCAAACCCAACACCCAAAATCAACCCTATTCTCTTTGGACCACATCCCCAGCAGGTTCTAATTCAACATAGGAATGCATATTCCTTCTAGGTTCCTTAGGCCACTTTGGCATAAGTCCCACACTAAACATTGACTAGGAACCTTAGGCTTAGACATCCTTCCCACATGATGTTAAACTGTATGGTTAGGTCCTTATCACATGACTTTAAAAGGTATGATGTTTCCCATTTAGAGGCACCGAACTACATGGTTTCTGATTCCTTTCACAAGTATATGTAGGAAGTCCATCATATGGGTTCAATATAAACACCAAAACAACTTCTATCCCCCTAGATGATGATACACTCTAGAGTTCCCCACTATTTGGCTAGAAAACCAGAATTTTGTAATAATGACAAAATAATCTCTAATTAGTATATTAGTTGATAAAATTGATGGAGTTTAATGCCCTATCCCCATAATAATAGAGTCATTGCATTATTATATATCATTGGCATGATCACAAAAGATCACGTCTCGAAAAACCGATTAGTTTAGTAGTCTTGGAAGTACTAGATACATTCATAAGATTTAAATTACATCATAAAATGGAAAAACACAACAACATTGTTTCCATAGACAACACTCAGATCCCATAGACTATCCCTGCAATTCAGTCATTATATACTTCTTCGCATGCTGGAAAAAATAAAACATAGAAAGGGGTGAGCTCAGAAGATCAGTAAGGATAACAATATAGTGGAAACTTTCTTAAATAGGCATAAACATTTAAGGCAATGTATAAGACTAAAAAAAATCCTTTCTGAACATCAGCATAATATGTCAAATATAAAATCAAAATAATTCCATTTACTTACTCACATGGATATTATACTAGTTAAATAATCACATGAAATATCAATATCAACTTTCATAATAATGGAATGCATAATGCCAGACTTCATAACCACATAGTGAAGGGCCTTTTACAAGAATACAAATAAGATTTTTTCAGGGCCATGTGACAAGACACTAGCTTGTCTCATGATACCTATCGATGCATCCAAGAGCTATAGCGGGCTCCACCTGTCACTTACAAAGTCCAATGCTTTCTTCATATGAAAAGCTTTAATCATAACATAAACATTCATATTAAAAATAGCACACGAAATGTCAATAATTTATCTATAAACCATGAATGGTGTACAAATAATACATCCACAATCAAACATATCACAAAACCTTCAATACAATATGGAAGTTTTGTATAATAATAAATCAACTTCAAATAATCTTAAAATACCTCAAAGGATGTTGACATAGATGAAATCAAAACCTTTTTTGGAGAAATATATATTTCTATTTGAAATAATTTAAGAAAACATTTATTTTTGGAAATATTATTATAAGATTTTAAGGGAAGCTTCAATGATCTTATAATGGCAGAAAATATCCACACTCACCGTATAAGCTAAAAAAAGGCATTCTTACCTTCATTTTGTCGAAAAGGTTATAAAGGACCTTGTTTGGAAAATGACAGAAAGATTCCTTTATAAAAATATTATAAAAGTCAAAAAAGGGTATAAATGACTTTAACACATAGTCTATAAAATATTAAGAATTTTTTGAAATATATTTTTAAGAAACATGGATCTGGATGATAAAGAGGTTCCAGAAGATAATTACGTATAAACAACCTCGGATAATGAAGAGATTGTTGAATTGACCCTTACCTTGTACTTTTCCTTGGTTGAGGGTAGGTTAACCTCCTATATAATGGTGAAATAATTTTTATTAAATTATACAAGAATCATATACATTAATATGAATCATATATGATATTTTAACATTGCTTTGTTAATAATATCTTAGTATTATCGTCGTTTTGGGTGTTAACTGATTCGTTTTCCTCTGTATGCTTAGTTATGTAAGTGATGTTTATTATGGATAGGATGTATATTATTCATATTCATAATGATATTAAATATTTAAACATTATTTTTAATCATCTAATGAAAATTATTATTGAATGGATATGATGGGGAATGAATCTCATCACGTTCGTGGATACGGTAATCCGTACGTATGTACGAGCGACAATATCATTATATTGATATTAAAATAATATATAATTGGATGGTATATCATATATAAGGAATCATTATCATTATATATTTATTATTTAAATCAATTACATATCATTATTATACCCATCCAAATACTAATGTATTGAATAAGAATTACCCCACGACGTGGAGACGGTAAACCGTACGTACACACACATGGTGACATGCCATTCAAAGGATGGATATAATGATGAATATTATTGTACCATATTTATAATAACATCATAGTATATAGAAGATACTGGAGTTATTATTTTATAATAGAAATAACAAAGAAAGAGGAAGTGGAAGAAGAAATGAACTTGAAAGATATAATGAAATATTTACCTCTTCTTTGGGTCTTCCTTTTGATTTGATCAAAAGGTCTCTGTAAGTTGGATTTATGACAAAATAAATGCCTCTAGGATGAATAGAGGAACGTTTAGAGGGTATTTGGGTAGGTTTTGGCTGATCAAAAAGGATTTTATGGTGTGAATTAGAGAGAAGGGGGAGTGCCCTATTATAAGAGGGGTGACATGCACCTTAGGAAAAGCTAAAAATGTTATTTTATAATAAAATCATTTTCGGTTTATAATGGCTCAAAAATAAATTATTTAAAGGATAAGGTTTGGATGGGTTAAAAACCACTTAGACAATAGGTTTTAGATAGGTTTGTGTCACTATATTAACTTTATCTTTTAGATCTAACTCTTAGTTAAATAGTTTGACATTTACCACGTCTCTTTGTATTTTTCTATTATATGGTTAATAAACTTATTATATACTTCCAAGAGAATGTCAAGTTGTTCATTAACGATAAAAATATCATTATATAAGTCGTTTTTCGGGACCTTAGATTTTTAGGAATAGAATATAAATTAATAATATAATATTTGTTTTAAAAACTCTTTTATGTCAATTTGGACACTATTTGGTATTTTGTTTTTTCTAAATTCATAACAGCATTATTAATTTGAAAAAAATTAATCTAGCCAACCAAAAAATGTAATATTAAACTATAAAATTAATTTAATTCATAAAAAGTCCAAAATTATATTTATTTGGATATTTATAATATCAATTATTTTAATATTTCATTAATTAGGTAATTACTACATCATCATTGTGTCATAAATAAATTAAATTATTTAATGTCTAAAAAATATAAATAAAATACCATAATCTAGGAAATCCTTTTACCTTTCTAATGAATATTTATAGTCTAATTTATCTTATGTTTAACTCTATATTAAAAATGTTTTATTTATTAAACTTTGAATTTAACACTTTTAACTCTTCTTTGAATTAAATAATAATAAATGTATTAATCTAATCCATGTGGATCTAAAGGATCATATTTTATTCATAAGGTTGTTTTTGGTTTAATTAAAATTATCAAATAGAATTAGTACACGTGTTAGTGTAATAATAATATCATTTTTACCCTTAATTACCCTATTTACTTTTAACCGTGGTAAATAAAAGTTAAAAGTTACTATTCCCAAAAAATTATTTTTATCTTATTGAACAACATTTTACTTAAAGATATCAACCGTGTCTCTTGGATTTTTGAAATTAAACTCATAGAAGTGGTAAAATTACGTTTTATGTAAATTTGAAAATACTCTTAAGAGGTGGGTAAAAGACGGTAAAAAGTTTAATAAAATTTTTATATATCTAAAATTATTATAAACTGAATCCAATGAATTATATTGAACTTATATGGGTATTAAGTATCTATTTTGACCTAAAATAACTTTAAATAAAATAAATAATTATTTAAATAAAAATTCGGTTTTAAACTATAACTCAGTGTTTTCACTATTCATTAAAAATTGAAAGTTTTCAGAAAAATACCAAAAATTCACCCTAGCCTAATTTCGATATTTCGAATCTAAAAATGAAGACCATTTTGAATGATAAAATTTATAAAATTTCAAAATGTGGGTATTACTATTCATAACGGCTAGTTTGATTGGTCGTGGTGTGTTAGGACTCTAAGTTGTGTACAACACATGCTATAAAATTATTCAAAGAGAACCGTACCATGGAAGCTTGAGGAATTAAATTATCTCCTCCTTCAAATAATTTCATCCTTGAAATTTCTAGAATATTACTGCATAAAAAGACTCGGGTGGTTCTTCATCATAAGTTCCTCAGGTTCCCATGTTGCCTCTTCCATCTTATGGTTTCTCCATAAAACTTTTACCAGACGAGTCGTTCGATTTCTCAGCACTTGCACTCTTCTATCAAGAATCTTGACAGGGTCTTCGCAATAAGATAGATCGGGTTCCATTTCTAATTCCTTATAAATGAGTACATGCATTGGGTCAGGCATGTATTTTCTCAACATTGATACATGGAATACATCATGAACTTTGGAGAGATTTGGAGGCATTGCCAAATGGTAAGCAACATTCCTAATTTATTATAGAATTTAGAAAGGTCTGATGTACCTGGGACTCAATTTTACCTTCTTATCGAAACGCATAACACCCTTCCATAGAGATACATTCAAGAAAATATGATCTCCTACCTGAAATTCCAAATCCTTCCTTCAGTTATCAGCATAAATATTCTGTCTAATTTGAGCTGCTTTGATGTGGGTTTGAATTACTTTCACCTTTTCCATCATATCCTCCACAAGTTTTGGGCCTATGAGTTTTCTTTCGCCAACATCATCATAACAGGTTGGTGTGCAACATCTCTTTCCATATAACTCTTTATATGTTTCCATCTGAATACTCGAATGGAAGCTATTGTTATAGGAAAATTCTACCAGAGGTAAATATTGATCCCACATACCTTGAAATTCAAGTGAGCTTGATAAAAACATGTCTTCTATGGTTTGAATAGTCTGTTCTGATTGTCCATTAGTTTTGGGGGTGGTAGGCAGTGCTCAAACAAAGACCAGTATCCAGAGCTTTCTGAAGACTTTTCCAGAATCTTGATGTAAAACAGGGATCACAATCAGAAACAATCAATAGTGGAACTCCATTAAGTCTTACAACTTCATTAATATATAGTATTTCTAAATGTTCAAGGGGTAAATCATCTCTTATAGCAAGAAAATGTGCTGACTTGGTAAGACGATAAAAAATAACCCATATTACATCATTCCTTTGAGGAGTCTTTGGTAGTCCCATGATAAAGTCCATCATATTATTATAACATTTCCACTCAGGTATGGGAAGAGGTTTCGAGAATCCTCCGTGCTGTTTCCTTCTAGATTTCACTTGTTGACAAACCATACATCTTGACACAAAATCGGCAATCTCCCTCTTCATGTTGTCCCACCAAAAATTCTCCTTCAAATCTCTATACATTTTGGTGCTACCAGGGTGTATAGAGAAATTGGAGCTATGAGAATCATCTAACAATTCCATTTTCAGATTAGGTATATTTGGAACAAAAAGACTCTTCCCAAATTTCAAAATCCCATCATCATATTTGAAGTCGATTAATCTCCCATCGTTCACAGATTTAATCTTATTTTGAAATTCCTCTTCATCAGCCTGAGAGCTTTTTATCCTTTCTAGTAAAGATAATTTGGAAACCATTTGAAAAATCATTGATGTTTCACCTTCCATGGTTATTACCATATCCATCTTTACTAGATCCATTAAAATTGGATCCCTTTTAACTCTCATCTTGTTCAAAACTCCATGATCATTTTTGCTCAAATCATCTAACACCTTATTTTCCTTCCCTGGGTGGTAGTGTATCGTGAAATCATAATCCTTGAGTAGTTCAAGCCATCTCCTTTTCCTCTTTTTGAGTTCTTTCTGTGAGAAAATATACTTCAAACTCTTGTGATCAGTATATATCTCACATTTTTCACCAAAGAGATAATGTCTCCATATATTCAATGCAAAGATTACAGCTTCTAACTCAAGATCAGGAGTAGGATACTTTTTCTCATGAATTTTTAGCTGTCGTGATGCATAGGAAATAACCCTATCATTCTGAATAAGGAAACAACCAAGTCCTTTCTTTGATGCATCACTATAAATATCAAAACCCATAATTACTCAATGTTAGAGTCAATATAGTAGCATTGCATAATCTTCTCTTCAGTTCTTCAAAAAATTCTTCACACTCTTTTGTCCAAACAAATTTAACCCCTTTTCATGTGAGCTTTGTTAATGGGTGAGCAAACCGGGAAAATTTCTGGACAAAACGTCGATAATAACCTGCTAAACCAATAAAACTACATACCTCAGTTATACTTGTTGGTTCTGGCCATTCTTGGATTTCTCTTATCTTATAAGGATCAACGGATATTCCATCCTTAGAGACAATATGTCCAAGAAAAGAAATCTCATGAATCCAGAACTTACACTTGCAAAACATCTCATATAATTCATGTCTTCTAAGAGTCTTTAGGATAATGCGCAAGTGATTTTCATGATCTTCGTAGATTTGGGAGTATACCAAGATATCATCAATAAATACCACTAAAAATTCATCAAGATATTCCTTGAAAAATCTATTCATTAGATCCATGAAGTCAGAGGGTGCATTAGTCAATCCGAAAGGCATTAATGTAAACTCTTAATGACCATACCTTGTTCAAAATTCTCTTTTCAGAATGTCTTCCTTCTCCACACACAACTGATGATATCCAGATCGAAGGTCAATCCTTGAAAAGTATTAAACTCCATGAATTTGGTCAAATAAATCATCAATGTGAGGTAGGGAATAGTTGTTCTTTATTGTTATAGCATTAATCTCCCTGTAGTCAATGCACAACCTCAAAGAACCATCTTTCTCCTTAACAAAAAGGACAGGGGCTCCCCATTGAGAAACACTAGGGTGAATAAATCCTTTATTACTCAATTCCTCTAGATATTTCTTTAGTTTCAATAATTACATTGTGGCCATTATATAAGGGGTCTTTGATATGGGCCTTGAAACATGAATTAAATCAATGGAAAAGTCAATTTATCGTTCTGGAGGATGTCCAGGTAAATCTTCTAAAAACACATCAACATATTCTTTCACAATAGGTATATCCTATATTTGAACATTACTTTCCTCACCCATAGTTATTTCATTCTCTTCCACCCTAATAATTGAATTTAGTTGAGCTATTGGGGGAGGATCTAGATAAGAATTAGGTGGTGACGATTCTTCTCTAAATATAAGGTGTTATTTATCATCATAAAAAATTGTAACCCCCTTCTTCTTAAAATAATTTTTCACATCATGGTCTGAAATCCAATCCATACCGAGGATTATATCAAATTCAATCATGGGTATGATGATGAGATCACCAGATAAAGAACATTTATATTCCCTAATGGGGACTGATTCACAAAACTATGTTGGAATGATACTTACCTTATGAGTTTTTACTGACAACTCCCTTGTTAAATCAAATTGGAAATATTTAATTTTATTAGAAAAATGGGAAGATATGAAACAATGCGATGATCTAGAATCAAATAAAGAATTCACTAAACTCGAGGAAACCATTAAATTACCTGCCACTACGTCTTTTGAATCTTCAGCCTCAACAACATTGATAGCATAATCTTGACCATGATCCCTTGGCCTTTTCTTAGGTAAGTTCCCCTGATGCTTATAAAATTCATTCTAATAATTCCCCCTTTATCTACAATTGTAGCATTCAACATCGACAACCTCTTTCTTCCCCTTGCAATCATGAGATTGGTGGCCTTTTTCACCACACTTGTAATAGACTCCCATTCCCTTTAGGCAAGTACCAAGGTGTTTCTTCCCACATTTACTGCATGATGGATATTCAACTTTTCCCTTATTCCCCTTATTTACATTTCTAGAGTGTTCAACAGATCTATTCTTCTCTTAATTTTCTTTAAAGTCATAAGACTTAGAGAATTATTTTTCTATCTTGATAGAACATGAGACAATATCTTCGTACGACGAGAAGGATTGTGAGACTAATGCTCGATGGAGAAATGGTTTTAACTAATAAAAGAAACGATCAATCTTACTTCCTGGGTTACCTATATAATCTGCAGCATGCCTCGCTAACCTTGTAAAGTTAGCTTCATACTTTACAACATTCTCATCCTCCTTTTTCCTCAGACACAGAAATTGTCTTTCCATATCTTCTCGATGGTCATGAGGAAAGTATTTTTCTAAGAAAATTTCTTTAAACTCCCTAAATCCCATATTTGATACTTACTCATCTTCTTTTGTGTTTTGAATAAATGAACACCATTGATCAGCATCTCCAGTGAGACGGTAAACTTCCATGACAAATTTTTCCCTTTTCGCTGCTCCCCAAGGTGTGGAATATTTTCTCTAAGGAATTTATCCATTGATCATCCACTAATGGATTTGTACTCCCATTGAATGTTGGTGTTTTTTTTCTCATTAAGAGATCTAACATTGATCCTCCACATTGTGGATCAGGGTGCCCCATATGGGTAAGGTTATTATTCATAACTTGAGTGAGTTTACCCAGTATGGTGATTAGCTGATCAACACCAGTTGCATCACCAGCTCCACTATAATTATCTTGAGTAAGAGGGAAATCCCTATGTGGAGTGTGTTCATTGATACAGTTTCCATTCTTTCCACTAGGTTCCATTTCTAAATAATGGCATAAACTAGATTAGTTTATGAATCGTAATACATAAATCCAAACTTGTAAAACGCTTAACATAAATTTAACAATTTATGGATATAATCCGTAATTATAAAAATGATTTCTTTGAGGAAGTATATACTCATAAACCCTTCATAATGGGTTTTAAAGAAGATGATAATTGTCCTAAGCATATCCCCCATGAGTGTCGTAACCAAGAGTACAGTAAGGACCGTTATTGGGCACCAGTTCCCATTCGAGTCTATCTCAAAGTGGTGTTTTCAGGTTTTACCCCTAGGTACATCTGTTCCAAAGCCACCTCTACCTTCTTGTATCCAGACATAGATTTATTTCTTGGAAAACTCACAAAATCTCTACAATACCAAAATTCTAGGAAGTTCTTCTATACTAGTCCTCAAATTCTATCTTAGGGCTATGTGATATAATCAGAGTTTAACTAAATCTAGTTTCCAAGGATTGTACTAAACTTCCTTTGATACCAACTATAATGCCTTGAACCAATAAGACCAGAGTTGGTGCATTATTACATATCATTAGCATGATCAAAAAATATCAAGTCTCGAAAGACCGATTAGTTTTGTAGCCTTAGAAGTACTAGATATATTCATAAAGTTTACATTACATCATAAAATGGAAAAATACAACAACATTGATTCCCTAAAAAACACTGAGATCCCATAGACTATCCCTGAAGTCCATTAATAATATACTTCTTCACATCCTGGGAAAAATAAAACATAGAAAGGGGTGAGCTCAAATGCTCAGTAAGGATAACAATATAGCAGAAACTTTCATAAAAAACATAAACATTTAAGGCAATGTATAAGAATAAAAAAAATCCTTTTAAACATTAACTAACGCATAATATGGAAAAAATAAAATCAAAATAATTCCATTTACTTACTCACATGGATATTCTACTAGTCGAATAATCACATGCAATATCAATATCCACTTTAATAATGATGGAATGCATAATGATAGACTTCATAACCACATATTCAAGTCCTTGTGCCAAGACTACAAATAAGATTTTTTCAAGGCCTTGTGCCAAGACACTAGTTTGTCTCATGAGACCTACCGATTCATCAAGGATCTATAGCAGGCTCCACCCATCACTTACTAAGTCCAATGTATTCCTCATATGAAAAGGTTTAAACATAACATAAACATTCATATTAAAACTAGCATAAAAAATGTCAATACTTTATCCATAAACCCTGAATGGTGTAAAAATAACACATCCACTGTCAAACATATCAAAAAACCTTCAATACAATATGGAAGTTTTGTATCATAATAAATCAACTTCAAATAAGCATAAAATCCATCAAAGGATGTTGACATAGATGAAATCAAAACCTTTTTTAGTGAAATATGTATTTCTATTTTGAAATCATTTAAGAAAACATTTATTTTGGAAATATTCTTATAAGCTTATAAGGGAAGGTTTGAAGATGTTATAACGGCAGAAAATAGCCGCACCATCCTTATAAGTTAAAAAAAATACATTCTTACCTTAATTTTGTCGAAAAGGTTATAAATGACCTTGTTTGGAAAATGACGAAAACATTCCTTTATAAAAATCTTATTAAAATCAAACAGGGGTATAAATTACATTAATCCATAGTCTATAAAATATTAATAATGTTTTTAAATACATTTTTAAGAAACATGGATGTGGATGATAAAGAGGCCCCAATAGATAATTACGTATAAACAACCTCGAATAATGAAGAGATTGTATAATTAACCATTACCTTGTATATTTCCTTGGTCGTGGGTAGGTTAAACTCCTATATAATGGTGAAAGAATTGTTATTAAATTATATAATAATGATATACATTAATATGATATCCTATATAGTCTTTTAACATTTCTTTGTTAATAATATCATAGTATTAACGTTGTTTCGGGTGTTAACTGATTTATTTTACTTTGTATGATTTGTAACATAAGTAATTTTTGTTATGGATAGGATGCATATTATTCATATTAATAATTATATTTATACTTTAAACATTATTTTTAATCATCTAATGAAAATTAGTCTTGAATAGATATGATGTGGAATGAATCTCATCGCGTTCATGGAGATAGTAATCTGTACGTACGCATGAGCGAAAATATCATTCTTTTGATATTAAGAAAATATATAATTGGATGGTATATAATATATAAAGAATAATTATCATGTTATATTTATTATTTACATCAATTACACATCATTATTATACCCATCCAAATAATAATGTATTGAATAACAATTACACTACGACGTCGAGATGGTAAGCCGTATGTAGGCACGTATGGTGACATGTCATTCAAAGGATGGATAGAATAATGAATATGGTTGTACCATATTTATAATAACACAAAAATATATATAATATATGGTATTTATTTTTTTATAATGGAAACAACAATGAAATAGGAAGTGGAAGAAGAAATGGACTTGAAAGAGGTGATGAAATACTGACCTCTTCTTCGGGTTCTTCCTTTTGATTTGATCAAAAGGGATCATTAGGATGGATTTATGACTAATGTAATGCCTCTAGGATGAAGGAAGGACAATTTAGAGGGTATTTGGGCAGGGTTTGGTCAATCCAAAAGGCTTCAAAGGTGTGAATTAGAGAGAAGGGGGAGTACTCTTTTATAAGAGGGGTGAGGGGAACCTTAGGAAAAGCTAAAAATATTATTCTATAATAAAATCATTTTTGGTTTCTAATGGCTCCAAAAAAAATTATTTAAAGGATAAGGTTTGGATGGGTATAAAACCACTCAAACAATAGGTTTTATATTGGTTTGGGTTAATATATTAACTTTATCTTTTAGATTTAACTCTTAGTTAAATAGTTTGACATTTACCATGTCTCTTTGTATTTTTGTATTATTTTCTTAATAAACTTACTATATACTTCCAATAGAACCCCAAGTGGTTCATTAATGATAAAAATATCATTATACAAGTATTTTTGCCGAACCTTAAATTTTTTAGGTATAGAATATCAATTAATAATGTAATATTTGTTTTAAAAACTCTTTTATGTCAATTTTGACACTATTTGGTATTTTGTTTTTGCTAAATTCATAAAAACATTATTACTTTGAAAAAAATTCATCTAACCAACCATAACATGTCATGTTAACCTATAAAGGTAGTTTAATTCATAAAAATTCTCAAATTACATTTATTTGGATATTTATAATATCGATTATTTTAATATTTTATTAATTAGGTAATTACCACATCATCATTGTGTCATAAATAAATTAACTTATTTAATGTCTAAAAAATATAAATAAAATACCATTATGTAGGAAATATTGTTATCTTTCTAATGAATATTTATATATTAATTTATCTTATGTGTAACCCTTTATTAAAAATGGTTAGTTATTAAACTTTGAATTTAACACTTTTAACTATTCTTTGAATTAAATAGTAATAAATGTCCTAATCTATTCCAAGTGGACCTAAGGATCATATTTTATTAATAAGGTTGTTTTTGGTCGAATTAAAGTTATCAAATAGAATTATGACATGTTTTAGGGTAATAATATTATCATTTTTACCCTTAATTACCCTATTTACTTTTAACCATGGTAAATAAAAGTAAAAAGTAACTATTCAAAAAAAAATATTTTCATCTTATTGACCCACATTTTACTTAATGATATCAAGCGTGTCTCTTTTATTTTTGAAATTCAACTCTTAGAAGCAGTAAAATTATGTTTTATGTAAATTTGAAAATACTCCTAGGAGGTGGGTAAAAGACGGTAAAAAGTTCAATAAAATTTTTATATATCTAAAATTATTATAAAATGACTCCAATGAACTATGTTGAACTTATATAGGTATTATTAATATATTTTTTCCTAAATTAAATTTAAATAAAATAAATAATTATTTAAATAAACTTTCAGTTTTAAACTATAACTCAATGTTTTTCACTATTCATAATGAATTTAATGTTTTCAGAAAAAACCAAAAATTCACCCTAGGATAATTTTGATATTCCGAATCCAAAAATGAAGTCCACTTTAAAAGATAAAATTTATAAAATTTAAAAACGTGGGTATTACTATTCATAATGACTAGTTTGATTGGTTGTGGTGTGTTAGAACTGGAAGTTGCATACAACACACGCTATTGTATTATTCAAAGAGAAGCATATCGTGGAAGCTTGGGGTGTTACATAGAGAACCTTAGATACATAAAAATATCTCCATTGATGAACAACCTCAAATATATATAGATTATTATAAATTCTAAACATTTTGATAATTTATTGTTAATTCGTGGGTGATCCACATCATGCTTGGGAATAAATAAAGGATTCATGAACATATCTTAAATATATAAGTGATCCCCTAAGTATGAAATAATTCCCCCAAAAAGGTGTGATAACCCTAAAATCCCATCCTTTCAACCAATTTCAGTTATTAAGCATCCTTTTCCAAACTTCCTGATGAAAACCTGCCTTTGGAATGCAAGTATAAGGCCCCAACTTAACATTACACAATCTTGAGATAAGTCAAAAATTTGACTTTAATTCACTCTGAGGATCTTTTCAGGTTTATAAATTGAGAGAATTAGGCCATAAATCATACATAATAACTTAAATAATACAACTATCCAATTGTTTCATAAAATAAAACTTTTTTAAAAAGAAACATGGTTCTTTTCACGTTTAAACAAAAATAATTTTCCTTGATCCCACCCTTGAATCTCTTCTTCTTTAAGTCCTATGAGTTTTTTTCAAAACTTGTGATGAGCATAAAAATCCCAATAAGGGATACATAAATAATGAAAATTGTTAGTTTTTTGAAAATATGTACACCATTAATACATTATCATAAAGTAATACTTTTCACGTTTAATAAGTAGTAAATATATTTCACTGAATATAAGCTCATTGCTTACCCTTTTTTAACCAAAATATTACCATAAACCCCATAGAAAGATATATTTGTAAATCAGGACATAAACATACTTAAAATGAATAACCATACGGTCAACTTACACACATATCACTAAATGGAATAGCCATACAACTGACTTCCATAATCGATGTATTGGTGGTCATAATGTAACCAACCATCCTTAGTTTATCAAAAAACAACTCGTCATTGGTTTATCATGTAACCAACCATATTTGATTTATCATGTAACCACATATAAAATCTCTAAGTACCATTATTTAATCATAAAAAATAAAATATTTCAATTTTCAACATTTTAGTCATAAAATTTCATTTTCAATCAGAAGAAATATTCTCAAGATATCAAATTATTCAATCCATTTCCAAAACCATTTAAAACATTTAGTAAAGATATTTTTTTAATGAAATTGTCCCATAACACTTTGAAACATTTACAAGGAATTAAAATTTTAAAACAATCATGTCCATATACATAAATTCATAAAAACCACTATGAAAATATGGACATGAAATAAAATGTTTTAAAAGAATAAATCTTCAAAACATTTTAAATGATGTTTTAGTTAATGAGTAACTTACCACTAGAGAAACACTTGAATAAAAATAATTAATGAATAAAATTAAACAAAACATTAAATATCATAATAATATACTAATTCATGATATAATTGGTCAAAAGGGTTGTATATACACTTTATAGGATAATAATGGTGTATAACATGAAGATATGCCGCAATAAAAGGATATTGAGATGAAGTCCCTTACAAAGAGCGTATCATTATATTAAGGATAAATCAATGATATAATTATGTGAGAAATATATAAATACACATAATATAAGTAGATATTCAGTGTAGAACAATCATAGATCATTCACACATATTCTTGAAAGAACAAAACCAATGACATTGATATTTAACTCAATAAATACAGATTGAGTTAATATTTCCCTTAAAAAGATCATTTTGTTAATAAAATAGATTGATTGTGTGTATTATCTATAAATACTCATAAATAAATTATAAATACAAGATAAGATATTAAAATTGTCGGTCAGAGTGGATACTCAAGAGGGGGGTGAATTGATTTCCAATTAAAATTTCTGTTAAAAACATTATGATTAAAATCCCCCAAATTAAATAAAAATTAAACTGTAGTGAATTTATAAAGATTTTAAGTTTTCAATTAGTTTCTCAAGAGATTGATTATTTCTCAGTTAAATCAATATGAAGATTAATTAAATTTTGAAACTAACTTACTGGCTAAAAAAAGTTATAAACACTTGCTAGTTTAACTATCAGAGTTACTTTAAAACAGATTTATATTTAAAGAACTTAGCAGCGAAATAGAAAATAACTTAAACTAAATATAAGATGCACAAAATATATAACCAAGATGTTCAGTCTCAAGATGAGACTTAGTCCTCTAAAACAGTTTATATAAACTTTGATCCACACCCTGGATCAGGGTAAACAACAATACAAAGACTGTCCAGGTACTAAGTCCTCTACCACCATTCTACATGAAAAAAAACAATAGAACACATTCTATCCAGGTCACACTTGACCTCTACCACTATCCAAATTGGGATATAAAAGTATAAGGAATTATTGAGTGAGGATTTATAAATACTACAGTTCAGCACAGGAGATAGAGTGTGCTTAAAACACAGAACACACACTGCTCAATATGTAGATAAATGAAACACAATCGATCTAAACAAATAGAGATGAGTTTATAATGATCTATGTGTTGTGATTGAAGCTTTTGAATCCTCATATTGATGTAGATGAATCTTTGAGTCCATCTTTAGAAGTTGTAAGGAAAATAGAGTGTCGTGGTTCTGTTCCTTCACTTCCAGTGTAGGTGTTCAGATCGAGTAAGAGAGTATTCTTTGTAACACTTGAGCTTCTTCTTTAAAAATTCTTCTTGATGGGTATGACTGTTCTTTGAGTTATTCTCGTGTTATTCTTTATGAATTTCACTTCAGTTGTCACACAATTTCACGTATATTCCTCTTCACTTTCTTCATTATCTTGATTTTACTTATATACCCTGAGCTCCGGTAATGAGAATGATTACCTTTTTACAGGTACAAGGTACAGTTCTCAAACATGCCAACAACCCTCATTAATTAATAGCAGTTGCATTAAAAAAATCAAATTTGACCATTGTTAATAAAAAAACATAGGTAGAGTTTAGAGATATGGTGACTGGTTTCCATAGGTAGCTCTTAATATCAGTGAGCTTGTATCGGTGGACTTGAGACAACAGGTCTTGTGTCGGTAGCTGTTACTCTTTATAATGGTATACTGCTTGAATTAGTAGCTCCTTCTATCGGTAGATCCTTCTATCGGTAGCTCCTTCTGTCGGTAGCTTCTTATGTCAGTAGCTCCTTCTATATTAGTTACCCATACTGGTAACATTCTTGTATCAGTAGAATTTATAGTGGTAACCTTCTGTCTATATCAACAGACTTGTATTGCAAGCTGTCTGTCGGTATCTGTCTATATCAGTGGACTTTGTAGTTGTATTGATGGACTTCATATCGGCAATTGTCTATCTTTCTGTTTGTATCGGTAGCTTGTATAAGTAACTATGTACAAGTGACCTTGTGTCACATGAATCTTGGTCTATTAGTGACCTTTACTTATCAGTAGACTATGTACCGACATGTTTGTATTAGTGACTCAACACTTAATACCTATCTATTTTATGAAAATCATATTCATATTGAGTCAGAAACATTTTGAAACAAGTATAAACATAGATAATCATTGATTAACAAATTCCAATGATCATTTTGATATTTTATCAACTTAATAATATGAGGTTATATATTTAAAGAATAATTAATATAAAGATAAACATTATTTGGGATTATCAAGGAATATTGTAACATAATTGAGATTATCAAAATAGGTGAGGTCAACAATATCCCCCTTTTTGAGAATCACAAATTATGATATTATAATTCCAAAATAAGCAGTAATGTATCAGTGTAAAATACATTGGGTCTCATGAAATTTTCAAATGTATCAAATAATAGAGTATTACATGAAAATGTATTAGAGGTAAAATTATAAAATAAATGTTCTAGAGGTATTAAACAACTGTATCAGAGGTAGAATATATTATTCTCAAATTCCATATTTTCCCCCTTATAAAAAGTATGCTATATTATGCTCATATTTATCATAGTTCCCCCCCTTTGTGATTAACAAAAATTAGTAAATAAAGGATGAAATAAGTAACATAATGTAAAAGAAAGTAAGATCATATATATTTCGTGGGGAAAAAAGATAGAGAAATACAAAAAGAATAAAAGTGATTCCTATCAAATTTCCTAGCCACAATTCGATCCACCTCCTCAGCATGTGATTTTCCCTTGGGATTAGAAGAGGATTCAGGATTGGTGGATGCATGTGGAGGCTTAGGAACACCAGATATGATCAATGGAGGTTGAGCTACTGATACAATGCCTGGACTATATTGTGTAGCTCTCTGGGTGATCATAGGAGTGAGGCTCTGGATTGTTTGATCTAGAGTCATCTGAGGAATGGAGGTATACTGAGCAGAGGCATGTAGAGCTAGAGGTACAATAATTGGATTACTGTCTACATTCAAAAATTGTAGCAATAGATTCATAAAGTCTATTATGACCCCTCCTCCTCTTTCCATAGCAGAAATGAATTCATCCTTGTTCTCTATAAATTTATCTAGAGCAGGAGTCAACTCCCTCAGCTTTCATACTTGTTCTCTGAAAGCCTGATTGACTGGAGGAAGTTTCAGATTTTCTAAACGAAGATTGAAATGATTTTTCAACTGATGCTTGGTGTATATTCTTTGGAAATAGAACTACACTTTGTCTTTGATATCTTTTTGAGAAGCAGTGGCCTCTATCATAAAATTCTAAACAATTTTCCCTATATCCCTAGTGGTAGTCACCACTTGGGTCAAGGAAATAGAGTCTACAGAGCCACTAGTAGAAGACTGTCCAATCTTCTAAACGAAGATTGAAATGATTTTTCAACTGATGCTTGGTGTATATTCTTTGGAAATAGAACTACACTTTGTCTTTGATATCTTTTTGAGAAGCAGTGGCCTCTATCATAAAATTCTGAACAATTTTCCCTATATCCCTAGTGGTAGTCACCACTTGGGTCAAGGAAATAGAGTCTACAGAGCCACTAGTAGAAGACTGTCCAATCTATTCTCTCATCACAACTTGAATACAATCAATATCCAAAGAAGTCCTAGTAGTACTCAGAGATTCAATAGTAAAGGGAACTGTTTCCTTAAAGTATTTAGTCAGCCCACTTATGTGATTTTTCACAAGAGAGTCCTGGGTGCTGACATGCTGTTCCATGGAAGTATTAAATTACTCAAAAACTAATACCATATGGCCAACTACACTCTTCAAAAAAGCCAAGTCTTTGTTTTCTTGAGATTTAGAGCTCATATAAGTCTCCATAGAAACAATTGATTTCTTTAGAGATTCAACATCCTTTTCCAAGCTTGAAACTTGATTCTAGCATGTCTTGACTTCATCCAAAACACTAGATACAGATTCAGTCACCACAGACTGAATAGAAGACATTAAAGAGGTTTCCATTCTTTTCATTTCTTCCACAAAACTGGCCTGGAGATCAGAATTCAACTGGTTTAAATCATATTTTCTTACTATCTCCTCAGGTAAAGTTTTAGAAAGGATATTATAAGTGACATGAGGTTTATTGATGGGTGTCTCATCTTCTGAATTAGGATAGTCCAACCCAAACACTACAAAACTTGGGTCTTCATCCCAGTCTTCAATCTCATGAGAAACTGAAAGAGTACCATGTCTGGTAAGATGCTCCCCCTCAATCTGTGCATTCTCCTGTATATGTACTTTAATATCATCCTCAACAAGTAGGTCTTCCTCAGAAGAATCTTCCACAACCATATTCAATTCAACAATAGGAGGCTCCTCAGGAATAGGTGTAGGTCTATCTACTTCATCAATTTCTTTAGTAGGTATTGAGGAGTTCCCAATCAGTGGACTGAGACTCAAGCAGGAAGAAACAAATGCTTCAGTTTCAGACTCTTTTTCTTCTTCATTCTCTAGGTCAGGCTGGTCTTCCTCATCAACAGGAGCTTCTTCATTTCTCTCTTCCAAGACTGTTTCCTTTCCATATGATATAACTTTAGCAGCTAGACTAGAAGGCGAATTAGGATCCCCTCCATCTGCTATAGATGTATCCTCCTCATCAGTATCATCAATATACTGAGGTTCCTCTTCATCAGGTCCTAGACCTGGTTCTCTTCTATCTTTCGGCCTATTAGGATGGACAACTGGGTTAAACTTATCATAAACCATCTCATCATCAATTACCCATTTATTTCTCCAGGGGTTCCAACCAATCTTCATATATTTAAAAACTGTTCTTGTGATGCAAAAATTGTTCCTTACCACCACTGTCTCATCCTAAGAGTTAGCTACTTCCTTCACTTTGATCATAACCGAAATTAACTTGGAAAAGAATAAATCATTGGACTTTGATTTGGGCCTGGTCATATCCTCAATCTGAATCATTAACAGTTTACACAGATTCTCCTTAACACCATGTCTTAACAGATGCGACAAATATATATCTTGATATCTCAGATTTGCAAAGTCCCCTCTTCTTGGACTTAGCACATGTTGGATGAACTTGAAAAGCAATCTATTTTCTCTATCCATCTCTACAACCACTACTTTCCTTTGTTTTTCACTACTGGTGAGCTCTTCCAAGGAAATTTCATAATAAAAAATGTCACTGGTAGGAGGAATTGTCTTCGAGCAATACCAAAAAATTCCTTCACGTGGGACATTCAAACATTCATCTCATTCAATAGAGGAAAAATATATTTCCTTTCCATTAACAACTGAAACCATTATATTCTCTTCTTCAGATTTTTCAAGGTGCACAATCACATAGAACTATTTTACCAGCTTGGGATAATAGGGGCCATTGTTTTTTGTGAAGCATTCGATCCATCCCTACTCCTCCAATATCCTCAGAATCAGTGACTTACTAGAAATTATCCATTCTGTACAAATTTCTTTCTCTATTAAAATTTCTTTATTCTGCAAATGCGGGTTCACTACATTCCTTCCTGACCTTGTTCTACATCCACTACCACTAGCTTCAGGTCCTATTTTCTGCTTCTTTGCATTTGTATCATCACTCTCATCCCTGCATATCAGGAGCTTTGTTCTTGCCATCTCTGATAGAAGAATCTAGGGTTCTCACGAAATGTGGGGGTTCGAGAAGAGATATTTTAAGAGAGGAGAGTTTGCGGTGGATTGAAATGTGACTAAGTCTTAGTTTCTATCATTTAGGAATCGAAAATTAATAAGAATAATTATAATGAAAACAATAAGAGTTTTGGATAAAGAAAACGAAAAATTATATAGCGCAATACATATCGGTGATAACTACCGGTGAGCACCCTAATAGAGAGGTTTACCTATTGGTGAGGTCTCTAACAGTGAAGTGTATCTAGCGGTGAGGTGTGTCTAGTAGTGATGACTCTAGCGGTGAGGGTTCTAATGGTGAGTTTTCTAATGGTGAGGTTTAGGATAATGGTGAGATTTAGGCTTACGGTGAGGTTTAGGCTAACGGTGAGGTTTAGGCTAATGGTCAGGTTTAGGCTAACAGTGAGGTTTAGGCTAACGGTAGGGTTTAGGCTTACGGTGAGGTTTAGGCTCTACAAATTCTATCATTACTAACTCATGTCTAATGTAACTTAACCTATCTGAACTTAAAGGTTTGGTGAATATGTCTGCTAATTTCTGTTCATTACCTATAAATTCAAGAGTAATATCATCTTTTTGGTAATGATCTCTCAAAAAGTGGTTCCTTACATCAATGTGTTTGGTACTAGAGTGAGATATAGGGTTATTTGAGATATTAATTTCACTAGTGTTATCACAGTTTATAGATACCTGTCTAAATTGATATCTATAGTCAGATAAAGTATGTTTCATCCACAAAATTTGGGCACAATAACTACCAGCATCAATGTATTCTGCTTCATCAGTAGACAGTGCAACAAAGTTCTTCTTTTTTACTACACCAAGATACTAAGGACTTACCTAGAATAAGACATGTTCCAGGCATGCTCTTTCTATATAACTTGCAACCATCAAAGTCAGCATCTGAATAACTTATTAAATAAAAGGATTGTCCTTTTGGATAAAATAATCCCAAGTTAGCAGTATGTTTAAGATATTTGAAAATTCTTTTAACAGCAATCAAGTGTGACTCTTTTGGATTAGCTTGAAATCTTGCACAAATACACACACTAAACATAATATCTAGTCGACTAGTTGTAAGATAGAGCAGACTCCCAATCATACCTCTGTAGTTGGTTTGATCCACTGGTTTTCCAGTTTCATCAGCATCCAACTTACAAATAGTAATCATAGGTGTATCACTTTCCTTAATACTATCTAAACCAAAATGTCTTAAAAGATCCTTTTTATATTTACTTTTATTTAAAATAATACCATTTTCATTTTCAAAAACTAGAAATCTAAGAAAATATTTTAGTTCTCCCATTAAATTCATTTCAAATTCATTTTTCATACTATTTGAAAAATCAATACACAAATAATTTTTAGAAGATTCAAAAATAATATTATCAACATATATTTGAACTATTAAAAAATATTTAGAAATTCTCTTGATAAAGAGAGTTGGATCAGCAATCCCTTTAGAAAAACCTTTTAAAATAAGAAACCTACTAAGTCTATAATACCAAGCTTGTGGAGATTTTTTAAACCATATGAAGATTTAGAGATCTTAAAAACTCAATTTTGAAAATGAGGATTATTAAATATAGGTGGTTATTCAACAAAAACATCTTCAATTATAAAACAATTTAAAAATCACTTTTAACATCCATTTGATATAACTTGAAATTCAAATGAGAAGCATAGGCAAGTAGAATCCTAATAGCTTCTAATCTAACTACAGGTGAAAAGGTTTCCTCATAGTATATTCCTTCCTCTTGACTATATCTTTGTTCAACAAGCCTTTCTTTATTTCTAACTATATTTCCAAACTCATCAACTTTGTTTCTAAAAACCCATTTAGTGCCTATGGTCAATGTTTCCTTAGGTCTGTCAACTAATTCCCAGATTTTGTTTCTTTCAAATTGATTTAATTCTTCTTGCATATCCATTACCCAAAATTCATCATTGATAGCATCATTGATATTTTTAGGTTCTAACTGTGAATGAAAGGATTGATGTTCAACCTGGTTTCTTAGAAAATCTCTAGTCTGTGTCCCTCTATCAAGATTACCTACAATAACATCTAAATGATAGTTCTTTAGAATACTAGTTGATCTGGTAAAGGTAGGACTAGAAATTTAAGGTTCTTCTCTAGGTTCGGGTTCACCAGAAGTAGATTCTAGAATATTTCCAGAACTGGTTTTCTTTACAAAAGGTTGGACGAATTTATCATTAAGGTCCAAAATAGATAGATCTTCTTCAAGATTTTCAAGAGAATACTTAGGTTCATGCAGATTAGTTTCATAAAATTTGATGTGAACAGATTCTTCCACACATTAGGTTCTTTTATTAAAGACTCTATAAGACTTAATGGTTATAGATTAACCTAGAAATATTCCCTCATCACTTTTAGAAGAAAACTTGTCAAGGTTATCCTTAGTATGGAGAATAAATACTTTGAAACCAAAAAATCTGAAGTAACTAACTTTA
This sequence comes from Viscum album, assembly GCA_963277665.1. NCBI lineage: Eukaryota > Viridiplantae > Streptophyta > Magnoliopsida > Santalales > Viscaceae > Viscum > Viscum album. Next base: position 264,670,984 of record OY728155.1, on the reverse strand, counting down.
GGCTTCCTATTGTTCCATAGTTCATAAGGGGTATTTTTAAGAAAAGGTCTAATAAAGACTCTATTTATAATATAACAAGCTGTATTCACAACTTTAGCCCAATAATAAACAGGTAAATCATATTCATTGATCATATTTCTTACAATTTCCTGAAGGGTTATATTCCTTCTTTCAATTACACCATTCTGTTGAGGTGTGCAAGGGGTAGAGAAATTATGATTGTAGCCATTATGTGAGCAATATGTTTCAAATTCATGATTTTCAAACTCACAACCATGATCACTTCTCAGAGTCTTAATCTTAAGTCCACTAAGGTTCTCTACAGACTTGGAGTATTTAATAAAGTGAGAGCAAGATTCAATTTTGTGAGAAAGAAAGTATACCCAAGTATATCTAGAAAAGTCATCTACTAAGACATAGACATAGTGCTTCCAATTTTAACTAGAAACTCTAGAGGGTCCAAAAAAATCCATGTAATCCAACTCTAGAGGGTGATAAGTTGAAACTTATTTCTTTAATGTGAATGAAACTTTATGTTTCTTTCCCTTTTGATAGGGAGTAAAAACTTTGTATGATGGGAATTTTAGTTGAGGTAGGTCTCTAACTAAAATTTTCTTAGTTAGTTTCTTAAGTGAGTGAACATTGTAGTGTCCCAATCTTCTGTGCCATAGCCAAGACTCTTTATGAAAATCATTTAAACAAGTAACCTTTTTTTGGATAAATAATTTAAATATACAGCATAAACATTTTCATTTCTCAAGACAGTAAATACTAAAACATTTTTATAATTAAAAACATGGAAAGCATCATTTTCAAATTTAACATTGAAACCATCATCACACAACCGAGAAATGATTAAAAGGCTATATTTTAATCCATCAAAAAATAAAACTTTAGAAATTAAAATTGAATCAGTGTTACCAATTTGGCCTAAGATGATGATTTTTCCTTTTGAATTATCACCAAAGGTGACATGTCCTCCATCAACCTTGTTTAAGCTCTTGAAGCATGAAAAATATCCTATCATGTGCCTTGAACATCCACTATCCATGTACTATATCTTCTTATAGGAACTCTTCAAGAAAGTCTCCTACAAAACAGGTTTAAATAGAAAATGATTTTGGTACCCATATTTTCATTGGTCCAGCCAGGTTAGCAAGCAAAACTTTTGATACCTAGATTTTTATAATGGGTTTCATATAATCAATAGATTAAAAATATTTTTAAAGATAAAATTTGTTTGATCTATAACTATTTGAATAGTTGGTTGAAACATAGGAATTTTGAGAGTTGGAACAAGCATCATACTACCCAGATTTTGGAATAAATCTATTTTTTGTAATCTGTCTCTGTCCAGGTTGGTATCCCAAACCAGTAGTGTACTTTGGTGCCACTTATTTTCCAAGAATTTGAGTCAGAGTATTCTTTCCATTTGTGAACTTATCCAAATCTATTCTAAGTTTCTCATTGGACAATTTAAGTTGAGTATTCTCCTATAACAGTTGATCATTCTTTTACTTTTCTATACTAAGATCAGATTTAAGAGCAATGGACAATACATACTATTTCTTTAATGATTTGTACTTATCCTTCAGCTCATTGCAGGTATCCTCTAGCATGTTACAGTATTCAAATAATTCTTCACTAGTCGTGTTTTTAGAATCAGAATCATCTCCAGAATAATAAGAATTTAAATCAGGAGTATCCAATGTTATCTCAGATGTGTTTTTCATGAAACACATATTAGCTTTGTGAGATTTTTCATCCTAAGTAGAATCAGAATCACTCAAACTGTCTTTTGAAGCAGTCCAGGTTTCATTCATTGATTTCTTATATTTTTTGTCCTTGTACTCATATTTCTTCTCGTATTTTAACTTTGGACAGTCATCTTTCACATGTCCTTTCCTATTGCATTTGTAACAAACTATGTCATCAATTTTATCAGTCCTTTTCCAATCTTTCTTCTAATGACCTTTATTGTCATACTTTCCCTTGTAATTGGATTTTCTAAAAAACTTCTTCTTTCTATAAAACTTCTTAAATTGTCTGGCTATTTGAGCCATTTCAGCATCGCTGTCTGATGCACTTTCATCACAGCTTGAGCTATCACTTTCACTTTGAATTTTTCCTTTGTCCTTATTTTTTGAAGCATAGGTCTTGAAGGCTACTGATTTCTTTCTTGGTTCATCATCTTCTTCCTTTTTACCTATAGATCTTCTTCATACATCATCAACTTACCAATTAGCACCTTAACAGTTAGTGAGATTATGTCTCATGATTCTCTTATTGAGACTAATGTGCCTCTCCATCTTTTTGGAAGACATCTTAGTATCCTCATGATTTTCTCTTTTGCAGGAATAGCTTTTCCAAGTGGGCTCATTGTATTTACAATTTCTTTGAACCTGAGATACATGTCAAAAATAGGTTTATCATGATTCATTTTAAAATTATCATACTTAATAGTGTAGGTATTAAATCTCATTTTCCTTAACATTGGTTGGCCCCCCATGGGAAATAGCCAAATTATCCCAGATTTCATAAGCAGTTTTATAAGAAGATATTCGATTAAATTCATCATCTCCTAAAGCACAATACAGGGAATTCATTTCTTTACAATTATTATTGTAAGCAGTTTTTTTAGGTTCTTCCCAAGCACTTCTTTCAATTTCTGGGATCTTATAATGAGTCACTATAGCAGTCCAGATGTCAAATCCCACACTTTCTAAATGAATTTTCATTTTAAATTTCATTTGGGCATAATTAACACCATTAAATAATGGTGTCTTGTTGGTAGCAACACCTTCTAATCTATTATCCATAATTATATTTTAGAAAATATATTTAATGATATAAAATTTAGAACCAATAGAAATTTAAGATCTTTAAGATACAACTAAAATCACAGTTGAAAAAAAGAGTATTTAGAAATCCTTTATTAACAGCAATCCTCTGATACCAAATGTTAGTCAGATTGGATACTCAATAGGGTGGTGAATTGAGTTCCAATTAAAATTTCTGTTAAAAACATTATGATTAAAATCCCCTAAATTAAATAAAAATTAAACGTTAGTGAATTTATAAAGATTGTAAGTTTTCAATTAGTTTCTCAAGAGATTTATTATTTCTCAGTTAACTCAACCTGAAGATTAATTAACTTTTGAAACTAACTTACTGTCTAACAAAAGTTATAAACACTTGCTAGTTTAACTATCAGAGTTACTTTAAAACAGATTTATATTTAAATAACTTAGTAGTGGAATATAAAATAACTTAAACTAAATATAAGATGCACAACAGATATAACCAAGTGGTTCTGTATCAAGCCGAGACTTAGTCCTCTCAAGCAGTTTATATAAACTTTGATCCACACCCTGGATCAGGGTAAACAATAGTACAAAGACTGTCCAGGTACTAAGACCTCTACCACCATTCTATGTGGAAAAAAACAATAGCACACAGGCTATCTATGTCACACTTGACCTCAACCACTATCCATAGTGGGATATAAGAGTATAAGGAAAGATTGAGTGAGGATTTATCAATCCTCCAGTTCATCCCATGAGACAAGGTGTGTGTAAAATACAGAACACACACTGCTCAATATGTAGATAAATGAATCACAATAGAGATAAACAAATAGGGATGAGTTTATAATGCTCTATGTGTTGTGAGTGAAGATATGGACTCCTCATATTGATGTAAATGAATCTTTGAGTCCTTCTTTAGAAGTTGTAAGGAAAAAAGAGTGTCGTGGTTCTGCTCCTTCACTTCCAATGTATGTGTTCAGCTCTAGTAAGAGAGTATTCTTTGTAACAGTTGAGCTTATTCTTTGAATCTTCTGCTTGATGGGTATGACTGTTCTTTGAGTTCATCACGTGTTCTTCTTTATGAATTTCACTTTAGGTGTCACACACTTGCACCTATATTTCTCTTATCTTTCTTCATTATCTTGATCTCCCTTTTATACCTTGAGCTCCAGAAATGGGAATGATTAACTTTTTACAGGTATGAGGTACGGTTCCCTGACATGCCAAAAAACCTCATTAATTAATAGCAGTTGAATTAAAAACATCAAATATGACCATTGTTAATAAACAAGAATAAGTAGGGTTTAGAGATATTGTGATTGGTTTCCATCGGTAGCTCTTAATATCAGTGACCTTGTATCAGTGGACTTGAGTCAGGAGGTCTTGTGTCGGTAGCTATTACTCTTTATAATGGTAGACTACTTGAATCGATATCTCCTTCTATCGATATCTACTTCTATCGGTATCTCCTTCTGTTAGTATCTCCTTCTGCCGGTATCTCATTTAATATCATTGACCTATACTGGTGAAATTCATGTATCAGTAGACTTTATAGTGGTATCCGTCTGTCTGTATCAACAGACTTGTATCGGTAGCTATTTGTTAGTTTCAATCTGTATCAGTGGAATTTGTGGCTGTATCGGTGGACTTCATATCTGTAGCTGTCTGTATGTTTGTTTGTATCTGTATCTTGTATCAGTAACTATGTCCCAATGACCTTGTGTCACAGGAAGCTTGGTCTATCAATGACCTTTACTTATCGGTAGACTACGTACCGGTAGGTCTGTATCAGTAACTCAACGCTTAATACTTATCTGTTCTATGAAAATCTTATTTAGATTGAGTCAGAAACATTTCTAAACAAGTATAAACATAGATAATCATTGATTTACAAATTCTAATGATCATTTTGATATTTTACAAACTTAATAATATGATGTCATAGATTTAAAGAATAATTAATATAAAGATAAAAATTATTTGGAATTATCAAAGAATATTGAAACATAATTGAGATTATCAAAATAGGTGAGGTCAACAAAAATATATTTCTCACTTAATCATAGCACGACATAATCAGGAAGTAGAATATTAACACAGAGAATGGAAATTTGGTTAATAAGTTCCCTTGCCTTTATGCCGACTCCTCACATACAATCATTATGTTCCTAAATAAATAAAATAGGTTAATTTAAACTTGATTGATAACCATTTTAAATTTAATTATTCCTTACATATCACTTATTAATAGGTAATAAAAATTACATAATTATTTAAGATCACATCGGTTGTTTTGTTGATATTTGGTACTTAAGTCGAAAATGAACTTGTTTTGATGTAAATTGTCAATGTGGTCAAAATTAAATCATCTAAAGAATATTATTCAATATTTAAATATCATATATATATGGTATATATGTATTTATAATTGTAATAACATTTTGAGATAAGAAATTAAATTCACCATTCATGGAGACGGTAGCCAGTATGTATGCATGGACACTACTTTCATTTATTTATCATATTAAAGGAATGAAAACTAAATGATAAATAGGTATATTATAATTCAATTATAATATCTATTTTATATATGTTACATAAGTTCATTAAATCCATTGTTTATACATTCCATGTATGGCCTGAATGAGTCACATCACTTTGAGGGGGCGATAGTCCACACTTACTCAAATGAAGTTATCATATTTACACATTATGAAAAGAATAAATTTATGGGTTAAATAAAAATTAAAGAATCATAGAGGAAATATAAATATAATATATATCATATATAAATATATTTACATTATAATTTCCACCATGAGAGGTGGAAAGAAAAAATTGAACAATCATTATTTCGTGAGGTAGTAGTTCATTGTACACAGAAACAATATATTCTATATCCATTAGTTGAAGGTGTGTGTAATTGTAGGTATAAAACTTAGAATAAAAACATCATAGTATATTAAGGACATGTTTTTTATAAAATAATGGAATAAACAGAGGATAGGGGGTTGGAGAAAGAAAATAATTGAATGGAGCTTAAGAGAAGACGTTACTTCTAAATCGGGTAACTCCTTTTGATTTGAGCCAAAAGGCTTCCTTGAGATTCCTTCTGACCAAGGTAAGCATTCTAGGTGGAAGTGAGGGATTTTGGGAGATTATTTGATCAGAATATGGGTGATCCAATGGGCTTTATCAGTGTGAGTAAGTGGGTAGAGGTGGTGTCCTTTTATAAGAGGGAGGAGGGGCACTTTAGGAAAGTCTTGAAATATTATTTTATTATAAATTGATTTTCGAATTATAATAGCTCTAAAGTGATATATTTAGAGGATAATATGAGGATGGGTCTAAATCTTTTCAACATATTTTTTAGAAGATTTTAGTTCACAAATATAACTTTATCTTTTGGATTTAACAATTAGTTAAATAAATTAACTCTTACCATGTCTTCTTGTATTTTTATACTATATGGTTAAAATAGTTACTATAAAATTAAAATTGAACCTAAAGTGGATAATTAATGAAAATTTTAACATTATATATGTCATTTGGTATAATATCATATTTTTATGACTATTATATCATTTAATAAAATAGTATTTGTTTTAAAAACTCATTTATGTCAATTTTGACACTATTTAGTAATTGATTTTTGTTAAATTCATAAATAATTGATTAATTTGAAAAAAATAAATTAACCCAAATATAAAATGTAATAACCAAACAAAAAAGTCTTTTAAGGAATCAGAATATTCAAATTACATTATTTTTAACATTTATAATATCAATTATTTGAATCTTTCATTAATAAGGTAATCACTGAATCATCATTGTGTCAAAAATAAATAAATTTATTTTATTTCTAAAAATTATAAAAAAATACCATGATGTTTGAAAAAAATTTATATTTCTAATTACTATTTATAGTCAAAGATATCAGTTATATAACCCTATATTAAATTTTTTTTAGTAAAAAGATACATGTTTATGTTATATTCTCTTTACATTAAATTAATTATTATAACATGTCATTATCACACCCAAGTGGATCCATGGGGTCCTAAAATAGACCCAAGTATTCTCATGGTTGGAAATCTCTCATAAAATACGATAAGGACACATATTAGGGTTGTTTTATATTATTATAATATTATTTTCACCCTAATTTACCTGATTTACCATTTTACCACGGTAAATAAAAATAATTACTAAAATTACTATTTATAATGTTAAAAAACAATATGGACTGATTTAAATAATTGGTACCATATAATTTAAAATATGGAATCCATTTTTATAAATTTAAAACAAATAATTTTCAGTAATTAATCTAAAATTAATTACTATTGTGAAAATGATAAAATGGGGTTTTAAAAAAATAATATCCATAAAAAGATTAATGTGTGTTTACATCAAATTTCAATGTAAAATTACTTAAAATGAACTAAAATGTATTAAATGATAAAAACATAATCTAAGTAAACTTTAAAACCAATTAAAAGGATAATCTAACAATATTAAAAATTTAGACGAACATGCATTTTTGAATTAAAATCTAGTATTTTTCACTATTAATTAAAAAATGAATTTTATAAAAAAATATCAAAATTAAACCAAAGTAAATATTGATTTCATTATTCTAACTAATAAGTTTATATTTTCAAATATAAAGTATAAAATTTAATAAAACTCAATTAAAAAAGAGTTCACCATCAAAAGGCGGTACAACATTATTTTTTTGAAAAATATTTCTTTTATCTGAAAATATTGAATTTGTTCTTATATCATATCAAGAAAACCTATAAGATAAATTTTAATGATTAAATTAAATATATAGAATATAAAAATCTATAAATAGTGATATGATTTTATAAACACAGTTATTCTATTTTAAATAGGTTTTTATAAAAACATATCCTTTATATTCAATTCATTTTTATTTCTATTTCTTATAAATTTGGTAAACAATAAATTATTATTTAAAGTTGTGTAGACAATATTTTCATAATTTAGTTGATACTATTCATTCCTTCCATTTCAATGGCTAGGTTATAATGGTAACATTTAAATAATAATATTTAGTTGTTTGTTTAAGCTCAATGTAGCGTATCATGTATGCTATTCAACATAGTTTTTCTTTCTTAAAACTCGGGATGTTACATCCTCCCCACTTAATAAATTGTATCCTCACAATTTGAATTTGGGGTTAGTAACTAGGGTATGGATATTTAAAATAACTTTATTGAAAACCCACATTGGAAAAAGGGTTAATAAAACTTCCACTTTAAAAGATTGAAATTGAAGTACAAATGTCACCCGAGATAACACGTACTAGGGTTCCATGTAGGAAAAAATGGATAAGGAAGAAAAACCAAGTGCCTAGTTCTGATGGAGAGTGATAGAAAAATAAGTGTCATGATCTAATTAGGGGAAAGTTAATAACAAGAATACCACAAACTTGTTATGGGTTAAACAGTCTTTGATTTTGTAGTAGGAAAATTTAAACATAAAACATTTTTGTTTTAAGATCCAATTCATAATTTTGGGGAATTATTTTACTACATAGAATAATAACATAAGGAAATATATATACTTGACATGTAGAGTTTCATCCCTTAATCAATTTCCTCCACAAAATCATCTTTCTCTCCAAATGATGAGTATTTAAGATGAATGTTTCACGCTTGAAGCACTATAATAAACTTATAAAAACTCATATTATCCAAAAAAGGTTAACTATATATTTATCCAACCTTAAAAAATTAAAAAAAACAAAAATGGTTAGTACAAGATCATATAATCCCCCAAAAATAATAGTATTTTATAAAGAGAAGGACTACTTTTAATCTCAAAAATTCAATAGTAATACCCAAGTTATACATAGACCATTCAATAAACAAATGTCTTTAAAATTCCTCGATATAATCCAAACTAAGATTGAAACCCACAATTTAGAAGGATTTGATCACATAGTATTCCATGATAAATCATAAAATTTATCTCCAAATAACATCAACTAGTCTTAATGTCACATAATAAAATGTAATTAACCTAATCACATATAGTCCATGATAGGTTAATCATTTCCATAAATAACCCAAATCACCACATGTACATAATAAAAACATAGATTCTTGTAAAATAAAATTCAACCACTAATACTCAAATAAAATACCATAGTATTCTATTTTCATTAGCTATATAGGGTTCCCAAAATAGAGAATGTCTTCCAAAATAACATTTATCACTTAATCCCCAAATCATTTTCCAATATTAAGGATATCTATTCAATAAAACATAATTTCCCAAAATTCATTTCATATTATTCCATAAACAAGTTTAACTAATAAAAAAAATTCTTACTAACTAGGGACTTCATATAGGCCAATGGTAGGAAATAAATCCCAATCTTACTTTAGATGTGGGTTTGATTTCCGTAGCTTTGTCCGATGTGATGATTTGTTACACGGTCTGAGTGTTGTCTTTTTTCAAAAACAATATAATTTTATAACATTCCCGAAAAATGAGATAAAATAATAAAAAATAACCATAACATATTTTAACCTAAAAGGTTATCCCATTCGTTTCATTTTGCATCCCAAAAAAGTAATAACCCTGAATCCCCTAAAAAAAGTTTTGGTGAACCCTAAAGGTTATACATTACTTTTATTATTATGTCCATACAAGAAAAGATAATTATTCCTTTAATAAAATTTTCCCATATTAAAATTCAAGGTTACACATACTAGAAAAGTTCTTCTAAAGTAATCCCATCATCAAAATAGGATTAATAATTTTAAACATTTCATCATACTATAATATACTATAACTATTTAATCCCTTATATGGATAATTATTAGTCATTATTAATTCTCCATGATACCCAAACCATTCATTTCCATATTACTCCTTAATAGTGCTTTCCTAAAAAAATATGAATAATTTCCTAAGATTCAGTAATGTCAAAAAATGAGCCAAGAATTAATCCATACGTTTCATAGGTCACATTTAGTTTCCTCATATTCAATTGTAATGTAATTATGTATTTCTAAACATATATTTGTATGGTAATTCTAATCTCATTCGTAAACCTTATTTATTGGACACCAATTTTCATAATGACCACACTCCCCACATTTGAAACATTCAATTGATAAATCGAAAAGAACTTCTTTCCCTTTCATTGAGTCAACTGAACACTTCATTTTTCCTTAGAAAGTTATTGATTTATGAACTTAATTTACACATCTATAACATCTTATCATTAGTTTAAAACATTTTACTATATGTTTCCTTCCACATCCTTGACACATATGTCATTGAATATACATACCTTTATGATCACCACCTGAACTTTCACAGGGATTCATATCTCACATATATGATGTCTTAGAAAAATCACCAAGGTTCAAGTAGTTAATCATGACTCTAAATAGTTGGTTTAGAATACCCATAATAATTATCATTCCATCTCCCATTTCATTTGGTTTCTTATTCAGAAAACCACTATAGTTTCCTTCACATCCATTGTTATTTTGGTGCATTCTAGATCCATCCATTTACTAAAACCAAAAATTTCAGCATGATTATATTAGTAAAATCATCATATACTATCTTATTGAGGTTAAAAACTAAGATATACTTATTCATTTTATCTTAAACTCATTAAAATTTTCTAAATTTACTACGACTCTTTCTAATATTCTAACCATTGTGGTTATAAACAACTTGTTAATTTTTCCTAAATAAAACCCTAACCACTAAAGTTATCTAGAATGAACTTTGATACTATCTATAAGGCCCAACCTTAAACATTACATATTATTAAGATAATCCAACAATTTGAATTTAATTAACTTGTAGTATATTTTCAAGTTTATAGATTTAGAGAATTAGGTCTTAACTGATACATAACAACTTAAATATTTCTAGCAGAAAATTTTACTTACTGTCTAATTTTTTCATAAAAAAACGTTTTTAAAAAGAAAAATGGTTTGTTTCATGTTTAAAATGCATGAATTTTCCTTGCTCCCACACTTGAATTTATTCTTCATTATGTCCTATGAAAAACATTTCAAAACTTGGGATGAGCATAAAAATATCATTAAGGGATACATAAATAATGAAAATTGATAGTTCTAAAAAAACATGTAAACCAATAACACTTTATCATAATTTAATAATTTTCACCTTTAATAAGTAGTAAATATACATAACTAAATATAATCTCATTTGTTACCCTTTTTGTAACCAAAATATTAGCATAAATCCTTTAGAAAGAAATATATAACATATTAAGGTAACATATAACATAAACATACTTAAATAGAATAACCATACAGTAGACTTCCACAAATATCACTAAATGTAATAGCCATATGGCTGAATTCCATACCCAATGCACTGGAGGTCATAACATAACCACCCATCATTGGTTTATCACAAAACCACCCATCATTGGTTTTTCATGTAACCACCCATCTTTGGTTTATCACATAACCACCCATAAAATTTCCAAGTATAATTATTTAATCATAACACATAAAATATTTAAATTTTTAACATTTCACTCGTACAATTTAGTTTTCAATCACAATAAATCTTTTCAAGATATTGAAATATTCGATCCATTTCCAAATCCATTTAAAACATTTAATAATGATACTTTTGAATCAAAGTGTCCCATACCACATTGAAACTTTTAAATGGAATTAAAATTTAAAAAAATTCATGTCCGTATACATAAATTCATAAAAACCATTTTGAAAACGTGGACATGAAATAGAAGGTTTTATAAGAATAAATATTTGAAACATTTTAAATGATGTTTGAGTTAAATAATACCTTACCACTAGAGAAACACTTGAAAAAAATCATTAAGGAGTAAAAATAAATTAAAATTTAATTATCATGATAATATACTAATTCATGCAATAAAATGTCAAAAGGGTTGAATATACACCTTATATGATAATAAATGTGTATAACATCAAGATATGCTTCAATGAAAGGAGATCCAGATGAAGTCCCTTATATAGATCATATCATTAGATTAAGGATAAATAAACAAAATAATTATGTGTGAAAAATATAATTACACCAAATATAAGTGTATATTTAGTGTAAAACAATCATATCTCATTCACACATATTCATTTAAAAACAAAACCAATGACATGGATATTTAACTCAATGAATGGAGATTGAGTTAAGATATCCCTTACAAAGATCATTTTGTTAATAAAATTGATCGATTATGTGTATTCACTATAAATATGCATAAATAAAGAATAAATACAAGATATTATGTAAAAATTTATTTCACATTTAATCATAGCATGACATAATCAAAGAAGTATAAGATTAACCGAAAGAATAGAATTTGGGTTAAGAAGTTCCCTTACATTGAGTCCGACTCATAACATAAAATCTTTATATTACTAAATAAAAAACATCAATTAATTTATAATTTATTGAGAACATTTTTAAAAATTGTTATTAATTTTATATCGACTATTACTATTTAATAAAAGTTACAAAATTATTAAAGTTCATATCAGTCGTTTTGTTGATATTTAGTACTTGAGTTGAAAATGAACTTGTTTTGATGTAAATTGCCTGTGTGGTAAAAATTCCATCATATATAGAATATTATTCAAGATTTTAATATCATATATATCCATTATATATGTATTTAAAATATTCCATAACATCTAGAGATAATAAATGAAATGCACCGTTCATGAAGATAATAGGTTGTACGTATACATGAACGCTACTTTCATTTATTTGTCATTTTAAAGAAATGGAAACTAAATGATACATAAATATATTGTAATTAAATTATAATACATATGTTATATATGTAATAATAGTTTATTAACTCCATCATTTATATGTTCCATATATGGCATGAATGAGTCATATCACTTTGAGGGGGCGATACACTTCCTCAAATGAAATTATTGTATTTACACATTATGAAAAGCATGAAGGTATGATATAAATAAAAAATAAAGAAGAATAAAGAAAATATAAATATAATAAATATAATATATAAATATATTTCCATAATAATGTACACCATGAGAGGTGGTAGGAGAAAATTGGACAATCATCATTTCATTAGGCAGTAGTTCGCTGTACACAGAAACATTATGGTTTATATCCATTAAATGGAGGTGTGTGTAAGTGTAGGTAGAACCATTAGAATAAAAAAACCCTATTATATTGAGGAAATTTGTGTTTTTATGAAATAATGGAATAAAGTGATTTTAGGGGTCTGTAGAAGGAAAATAAATAAAACGAGTTTGAGAGTAGATGTTACCTCTAAATCGGGTAAATCCATTTGATTTGAGACAAAATGCTTTCTTGAGTTTCCTTATTCCCAAGTAAAGGATTATATGAGTAATTGAGGGATGTTGGGAGATTATTTGAGCATAATTTGGGTGATCCAAGGGGCTTGAGAGGTGTGAGTAAGTGGGTAGAGCCAGTGTCCTTTTATAAGATGGAGGACGGGTACTTTAGGAAAGTCTTGAAATATTATTCTATTATAAATTGATTTTCGAATTATAATATCTCAAAAGTGATATATTTATAGTATATGATTATTATGGGTCAAAATAATATCATCCAATAGGTTTTAGACAAGTTCAGATCACAAATGTAACTTTGTCTTTTGGCTTTAACCCATAGTTAAATAAATTAATGCTTACCATGTCTTTTTGTATTTTTACAATATATGGTTATAATTGTTACTATAAAATGACAATAGAACATAAAGTAGATAATTAATGAAATTATTAACATTATATAAGTATTTTGTCTAAATATTATATTTTTATGACTGTTATATCATTTAAAAAAATAGTATTTATTTTAAAAACTCATTTATGTCAATTTTGACAAAATTTAGTAATTGATTTTTGTTAAAGTGATAAATACTTGATTCATTAGAAAAAACTACATTAAAGAAAATATAAAATTTAATAATAATCCATAAAATTCATTTACCGGATCAAAATGATCAAATTACATTTATTTTAATATTTAAAATATTATTTATTCAAATCTTTCATTAATAAGGTAATCACTGAATTATCATTGTGTCATAAATAAATATATTTATTTAATGTCTAAAAATTATAAGTAAAATAAAAAGATGTAGGAAATAATTTTATCATTCTAATTATTATTTATAGTAAAATATATCAGTCATATAACCCTATTTTAAAATTATTTTAGTAAAAGGATACATGTTTATGTTATATTTCTCTTTACTTTAAATTAATTATTATAACATGTCATTATCAGACCCAAGTGGATCTATAGAGTCCTAAAATCGACCCAAGGATGATAATGGTTGGAAATATCTCATAAAATATGATTAATACACATGTTAGGGTAGTTTTATATTATTATGTTATTAATTTTACCCTTATTTACCTGATTTACCATTTAACCACGCTAAATAAAAATAATTACTGAAGTTACTATTCATAATGTCCAAAAATAAAAGTTAAATATTTAAATAATTTGGATATTATGATTTAAAATATTTAATACATATTTAAAAGTTCAAAAAACATAATTTTCAATAACTAATTTAAAATTAATTCACATTGTCAAAACGATAAAATGAGTTTTTAAAAAGTAATAACCATCAAAAGATTGACGTGTGTTATATCTAATTTTAATGTAAAATAACTTAAAAGTACCAAAATTGTATTAAATGATAAAAACTTAATCCAATTAAACATTAAAACCATTTAAAAGGAAAATCTAACTATATAAAAAATTTATATGAAAAAGTAATTTTGAATTAAAATCCAGTATTTTTCACTATTCATTAAAAATAGAATTTTATTAGAAAAATTGCAAAATTAATCCAAAGAAAATTTTTATTTCCTTATTTTATATAAAAATTTTATTTTTTCAAATATTAAATATAAATGTGTCAATATCTTAATTTAAAAAGGGTTCTCCATCAACAGGAAGTAAAACTATAATTTTTTGAAAAATACTTCTTTTATCCGAAACAATTGAATTTTTCTATTATAATATCTAGAAAACATATAAGATAAATTTTAAACATTATATTTATTATATAAAATATAAAAATTCAGAAACAATGATTTTATTTTATAAACACAATTATTAACTTTTAAATAGGTTTTAATAAAAAAATCTTTTATATTCCTTTGGTTTTAATTTCCATGTCTAATAAATTTGGTAACCGATGAATCATTATTTAAACATGTTTAAACAATATTTTAATAATTCATTTGATCATATTCATTCCCTCCAATCCAATGAAAAGATTATAATGTTAACATTTAAATAATAATATATAGTTGTTTTTTTAAGATCGATGTAGCGTATCATGTACGCTATTGAACATAGTGTTTATTTCTTAAAACTCGGGATGTTACAATAGGTCCCCATGGTTACAAAACAATTAGGTGTTTCCAGTTCCATGAGAAAACATGTAAAATAAAATTTCAGTGTACACATCAAGAGGTAACATTTAAAAATGGGAAGTTAAATGTTTTAAAAAAAATTAAATGGTATATCCAATGATGGATCCTTGAGAAGACATAATTTTTATCTTTGAGAACTTGTAAGAGGAAGGAAAACATGTGAAAGTGAAAGTGAATACCCTTTTTATTTTTTTCTAAAATACCATTGTTTGAAATTTAAATTATAAGAAGAGTAACACATAACTCATTTTATTAAAATTAATTTTAAAAGAGAGGATTATAAAATACCATATAATAAAATATTATGGTGGGGTAAACACGAATATAAGAAAGAGGTTATTGGAGAATAAATATAACTTATGTAAAATAGAATTGAGTTATCAATATCCCTTACCAGAAATAGACTTCATGAAGAATGAATCATTTAAATAGTTGTTTCTGTATAAAAAATGAAAACAATGAGTGAATAACACATAATAACATAAAAAGGTATAATACGATAAAAATTATATATAATATATTTATTGAATGATGATTTACTCAATGAATGAAAAATTGGTTAGTGAAAACTCTTATGAATGGGGTAACACTAGAGTCAAAAGATTTTAAAAAAAAGTATTTGGATTTTAATATCCAATTAATTTCAAGGAAATTAAATATAGAAAATTCATAGGATATTTATTTAATAGAACTACATATAAGTTAACATAGTGAATAACATTTAATATGATTCACAGATTCAATATCGAAATAATAAATTTCTTAGGGATTTAGAAATTTTCAATTAAAAACCCCCTTGAATGATAGAGATTAAAATTGAACATCACCTTTCCTATTTAAAATATAATTCATGATATAATATATAAAATAGGTAGTATAAACTATAAATAAATCAAATTTCATTCATAAAAAAAACAAGTCTCTAAGAGAGGAATTTGAGATAAAAATACTTACATTAGTCCTGATTCATTCAAAACATACACAAAAGATTCTGAATAAATAAATTTTAGCCGTTAAATAAAATCCTAAGAAGCGTATTGATAATTATATCTATTTATATTCTTCATCTAAAATAATTATATATATATGAATATTTTTTACCTTTTGAAAACTTTTCAACCCTCGGTGTAAGTAATATTAATTTATTTAAACTAGTTTGAAAAAATTGTTTTGGTATATATTATTTTACCAAAAAATCATTATCTTTAGGCCATAAAATGCAATAAAAAAAATTTTACAAGATAAATTTTATGTATATAATTAACTTCATTTTAGTTTTTGTTATGATAAGTGGGGATAAAACTGGCGACAATCATTTTTCAATAATTCTAAAAAAGTAAAGGGATATTTATTTATTAATGATTTAAATATTAATATAACATTTACAAAACAAAAAAAAATTATTAGTTATATATTTATGTCATATTATTATTTCATTAATTTTCTCATATTTATCTATGTTAAAAATTATTATTTTTTCTATGTAGTTGGTTGAAATGATAGAAACGTGATCCTACCATGATTAATGGATGATTATTAGGTAGAGCAGTTGTAATAAAACTATACTAGGAGAAAAATGATCTTATTTAGTTTTTATTAGTGTAATATATTATAATTTGACAATATTATAATATGATATACTTTATATAAAGTCAATACATAGATAGGATAAATCATTTTCTTCATAGTTTACTCATTTTAAATGAATTAATTAATGATAATCATTTTTTTTATTTCATTAATAGAATCACCAATTTTTAAAATAATATAACACTTAAAAATCATATAAAATATTGTTTTTCAAATATTTTTAATTTTATTGATAGAATATACTACACATAACACTGATTTTTTACGAAACAAGACAAACAATTAAAATATTATTATTTAATATGATAGTTATCACCTAGCCATTAGGATGGTAGGTATGAATTGGATTTAATAAATTATTATAATATATTTTTTACACTTATATATAAAAATTAATTATTTTTCTATGAATTAATTAGAAATTAAAATAAAAACCATTTTAATATCAATGAAATAATTTTCTAAAAAAAATATTTCATGCCAAAAAATGTGTTCTATCTCAAAAAATTAAATAAATCAATTTTTATAAACTATTTTGATATAATTTTTATATTATGTATTCAATAAAACGTTTAAAGTTCATATTATGTATATTTAATGTATGAGATAAGAATTAATCCAATTTTATTCTTATGAAATGAATTTTTTTTTAAAAATCAGTTTTGTTACCTTATGAATAGTTATTTTTAATTTAATCTTTTTTACTTATATAAATTTATTAAAAAAATAAAAAAATTGAATCTATATGTAAAAATTATCTTGTAAGGATTACTTATTACTTCTCTAAAAAGATAAAATTTTTAGTGAGTAACGAATAATGCTAGTTTTCATTAAGAATTGTATTTTTCTTTTAAAATTTTAGAGGCCTCCAATTTTTTTTAATAAAGTTTAAAAAGATTTTTTTTTTAAATTTTAGTCATATTAATATAATTTAAGTAGTTAGAGTTAATTTCATAATGAATTTTTATAAAAAATCATTTTAATCTTTTGAAACATTCCTCTTTGGAAAACTGCATTTTCATAACATTTACGAGAATAATTTTAAATTATACATGGCCACTTATATAAATGGAATTTGAAAATATAGATTAAATAATTATAATAGTATTAATTTATATTATCTCATATTTTCATATTATTTTTTGGTCATTATGAATAGTAAATCATAAACATTAATTACTGTGGTTAAGGTGAAAATGGGTTGATCGGTGGGTGGGGGGGGGGGGTCAATGTAAAAGTAACAATGGTTAAAATGGATTAGAAAATTCTCAAAACCCCATGATATAGACATATTTATACCTCATAACAACTAAGGTTCAAAAATTAAATATTTTTAATCCTTTTGACATGGTAAAAATGTGGGTACATAATTATATTTTAAATAATTACAAGGGTTATACTCACCTAAATTATAAAATTCCACCCATTATCCTATTATTTTCACACTTCCAAAACCATTTGGTTCATAAAATACCTACAAAAATTTCTCCCTTAATTCTCTACCCACATCCAATATGCCTTTTTAAATCATAAATCCAATATAAGAAGTCTTTAGATGGATCTTGAAGAGTCTATATAAAGAAGTGGTAAAATCATTAAACTTAAATTTTTGTTTTATTTCATGCTCACCTCATTAAAGACATATCCAACTATGAAAAAATAATTAGCCCATTTTATCCAATATAAGTAAATTTTATTATGTTAATCTGATAACTTATATCCATATCATCATCCATAAAATGGGATATGAAAACATCATTCATGTGTGTGGTGGACTACCATCTAATGAATCAATGTTCTTCATTTTCCATCACTATGACTATGGCTGGATATAATTATCCATATATTTTTTAAATATGGTTTTTTTATATGATAAAACTTATTTAATTATAATATCACAAATACCCTCTTACATTCAAGTCTGTGGAAATACGGCAACATCGTTCTTGTGTATGATAGACTACCTCCTCACGAAGCGATGTGATTTGCTCTTCGCAAACACATTACATTTAAGGTAACAAGGAAAATTTTAAATAAAAATATTTTATATATATTTCATTAAAATTAATCTTCCATGGTAATATATAATTTACCTTAATTTACTTAAATCCATTAAGAAAATGGAAATAGTGTTCACACATATGTATGTCTTATCATCTCTATGAATGATGTATTTCACTTTTGATTTGTAACTTTTTTGGATTACTATAAATACATATATAATTAATATATAATATATTTATATCATATTTAGAATTATGGATATTATGGATTCATGATCAAAGTAATAACAACAAAAATAATGTAACAACCTGATATTTTATTAGAATTATTCTTTTTAATTTCATTGATGTCTTGTGTTGTTCGCTACACCAAAATTAGCTTATGATATACGCAACATCGTATTAGCTTGCAGTATACGCAAAATTATTCTTGGCTCATATTAGAGACAATTTCAAGTTCATTTTGTAGATATTATTCTATGAAAAATTAAGTATAGATTTTGTTTAATGTATAAATGAAATAAGTTTTCATTATGTTATACGCAAAAACAAAGGGATCTTTCATTACACACAACCTTGACTTGGTTTGCATTACATGCAATCACGACCTTCCTCGATAGCGTGTGTAGTACCCAATATCGGGTTTCACTAAACAACGATATATTGTTATAATATTATTATGAACTAGCCATTATGAATAGTATTAACTACATTTTGAATTTTATAAAATTATTATTCATCTTACACATTTTCTAGAACATGGTATGAGAACAAAATAAATTTATCGAGTAAAATAAGTATTTTTAAAAAAATGCAGTTTTGCCACCATTTGATTGCGCACCCAATTTAAATATAGTTTTTGACATGTTTATAATTTCAATTTGAAAAAATAAAATTCTTCTTTGGAATTAGGATATAAAATTTTACTTTGGATGAATTTTTCATATTATTCTCACAACTTTCATATTTTAATGAATATTAAAAACATGCTATATTTTAATTAAAACAACTTTTTCATCATAATAATTTATATGGTTAAATTATAATGTTGAATAGTTTTAAAATATAAATACAATATATTGTTACCATTTAATAAAATGTATGTCACTAGCATTGATTTTATATTGAATTCATAGGTAAAATCATTTCAATCTTTGGCAATATTTTAACTTTTGAAACCCAGTTTCTTAACAACAGGATTAATTTTAATTTAATTACTGAAACATCTATGTTTTGATTTTTTAAAAATGGATTCCATATTTGGATTCATTGGGTCCAAATTATGTTAAGAGGTTACTTTTATTTTTTAGATATTATGAATAGTAACTACGGTTATTTTTATTTACATCAGTTAAAGATAAATCGAGTAATTAAGGGTAAACCTAAGAATATAAAATTACCCTAACACACGCCAAAATTATATTGGATGAATAAAAGTAGACCCATATCACCTAAGGGTCAGATTAGATTCATTTTAGGGACTTTTTACCATGAAAATAATTTAATTATTATTAAAACCAAAGAAAGTGACAACATGTCACCCTCTTAAATATTATAAGTATAATAATTTTAATTTAGTGATAAACTTCATGAAACTTAAAATATTAATAGTATCCATAAATATAATGAATGTTTCTACATCATGTGAATTTATTTAGAATTTTTAGGGATAAAATAATTGTCATTAATGGTGACACAATAGTGATGCAAAAAATATTTTTAGTGAAAAATCAATAATATAGTTTTTATTAAAATAATAATACCTATCAAAAGGACCAAAAACTTCACCAAACATTATTGGTCGAGTATATATATACCCTAATAACACAAGGTTCTATTCATGGACCATTTAGAGCCTTATAAAACCGATTAGGACATTTATATTATTTTATTTTAAATGATGTCTAAGATGTCACCTTCATAATTTAATAAATATAACAATTTAAATATTGTGCTTTTAAGATTATAAATTCAAGTAAAAATATTATTATGAAATCTATTATATTTATTTTCATCATAGGATTTTATTTTTAATTTTTATACAACTAATAAGTATATTAAATGATTATACAAAAATGGTGTAGTAATTGTTTTATTAAGAGAAATATCAAATAAATGGTTTTATAAATATTAAAATAAATATTAAATGAACTAATTAATATTCTACACAAATTTTTTAGATTAATATGACATTTTATAAATCTATTAAACATTTTGGTTTGAATATATCCTCTGTTTGAATTTTATTTAAATTTAAATAAATAAATAGAGTCAAAATTGGCACTATTGTTATTTTATAAAAATAACATTCTTTAAAAATCACAAAAATATTTAAAAATTATAAATTAAAATTTATGTGGTCTACAATTTCATAATGTATGCAATTATGGTAAATTCACAATACATAAGTAATTATTTATAACAATATAAAATTTAGAATCTTATTACCACAAATAAAATTAAATAGATTAAATAAGGTTAAATCATGTTGATAAGGTTTAAAATAAATTTCCAAAATGTCTAAATTCTATTGGTTGATGAAATTACAACTCTATATCATCTAATATTCTAATATGAGTCATTTTTGGAGGTTTTTAAGTGGGGTTTTATTTATTATAAATTAATATATTTGAGGTTTCCAAAGGTGCCCCTCTCCTCTATTATAAAAGGGAACATCCTCCATCTCCTCTTAACAACACATTGAGCCTTCAATCTCTGCCAAAACCTACCCATTTCTGTTCTCCACTTCCCTAGAAACATTCTTGAGGTTCTGGTCTTCTCAAAATACCAACTCTAGTTTCTTAAGAGGAAGCTTAAAAGTGGTGCGTCGAAGAAAAGATAATCTCTTCTACCGATTCATTCAAGTTTCTTTCTTCTTCAACTTCTTATTATTTAGTTGTTTCATTATAAATTAATAAAATCATTATCACTAATATACTGATATTTTATTATAAATATTAAACAATCCCATTTCACCTTATATCCATCCTACGGAAAACAAAATCACCGCGCGTGCGTACGTACGGAATACCATCTCCACGCCTTGGTGTAATCTTTTTTTCCACCACCACATTACTTGGATGGGTATAATGGTGTAAAGAATCACAATATATGGATATTATAACATCATACTTATTCTTAGGTATTATATCATTCACTCCAATTCTATTCAGTAATTATGGGAACGATATCATCGCTCGTGCGTACGTACGGACTACCGTCTCCAAGAACGTGATGAGATTAATTTTCCATGATTAACCATTCAAGTATGATTATAAAGTATATATGTAATAACAAATAATTATTGATATTACATAATAATGATACTGTATTTATGTACATATATGTTTCATTTACTTAATTCCATTCAATTCAATAAGGAAACGAAAACAGCGTTCATGCGTACGCACAACCTACTGTCTCCATGAACAGTGTATTTAATTCCATTTATCGATCTATAATATATATTTATATAATGGATATATGATATATATAAATAATTTTTTACATTATGGAATTAATTAAATCATTATATGAGTAATAATATCAAGAACAACAAATCGAAAGACGTACCATAAATGAAACGATTTTACCCAAAACGATGCTTTATCATGGAATTTACAAAAGAATGGGTAATATAAATTCATAACTAAACCATATATGATATCATAACAATAAATATGATTCTATAATAATTCAATGACATTATTTAAATCATTATATAGGAGGTTCAGATACATACGAAGCATATCAGACATATGGTAAGAGATAAATTTTCCAATCTCGTTTTTATCCGAGATTGTTTATTCTTAAGTATTTACAAGGGTTTTATTTATCATTCATGTCCCTATTTTATAAAAATGGTTTCATATATGTTTAAATCCCTTCTTACCCATTTTTGAATTTTACTACAAGGTATGTAAGGAATCTTTATTTTGTTTACCATACGAGGTTCTTTTTGACTTTTCCGTTAAAAGTACAAGGAGAATGTTTTTTAACTTATACGGCATGAACAGATTTTTACGGTTTTATAATGCCTTATTTTCATGAAGCTTACTCTACAAGATTTCATGACTATTTTCAAAAAAATCATTTTCTTTTAAAATTTCATGGCATTTTGTGAAAATAAAATGATTTTGAAGAAGAAAGGATATTTTCCTCAAGAATTCATTTCAAGTGTTTTATCAAAACCATTTTCTATCTAAGATGAAATTATTTCATATGTGTATGTTTCAAGTATAATGTATCTATGACGTACATGGTTTCACATTTCATATGATGAAATGATATCCATTTGTTTTATATGGATTATGTTATAATGAGATGATGTTTATGAAACCCATTTTATTCTTTGGGTTATGATGAATGATTTATATTTATTTTGTAGCACACATAATAATGATTTCATTATGAGATGGGTGGGACCTATATCTCCCTCCAATGCATTGGGTAAAGATTTACATCTCATGAGATAGAAATCTCTGGAATGGAAAGTTAATCTGGTTTAGTGACAGAGGACTGAAATGAGGAGTGAACTCGATTCAGAAAGGGACTTTGTCCACTAAGATGGTCTTGGTAGCAATTCCTTGGCTACTATGGAAATCATATCATGTGATTAATGGTTTTCCACAATTAAATATTTTATTCCCATGCTATTTTATCATGATTGATGTTTCTTTATGATCTATGCCTTACGTACTACCGAGATTTATTTCACAACTCAAGATTTTGACATTTAAAATTTATGTTCATGTTTTGAAGTTCAAATCTATATGGTTTGTTTTATTTTCTCCATGCTTACCCTTACTGAGAATTTGAGCACACCCTTTATATTTTTTCTGTTCCCCAGGATATAAAGAAATGTTTTAGGTTAGAAAAAAAGGGAAGTTCTTTTTGGGAGATTGTTTCGGTGCGGATGTGCGTCGGGTTTCTGTTCCGACGCTGTTCCGCCAGGACGCGTTCGCGCGTACACCCGTCGACCCGAGGGGATGGGCACGCGCGGCTTGTGGTCCCGCAGTCCCGCTTTCCAAAGGCGGGCGGCATCCGTCCCTTGTTCAGGGGTGTCTGCTCCTTGATCGAAACCGGGATGATGGGATGTCGGCTCCTCCTTCCGTGGACGTCTCCTCGGAACTCGTCGCCTAATCCGGGTCTCCCTCATAGATTTAAGACGTGCTCGTGAATCTCGTTCCCGGCGCCATGTCTCCATGGAGACCAGTTAATTACGCTGCTTCCGCCCCGACGCTCCAATGGGTCTGGTCGGGGCAGCAACCTGCGGTGAGGAGACCGAGTGGCTCTGGGTGTCGGGGGCGTGTCTTAACACTGCGACTCTGCATGTCTGCCTTCCATCCCTAATAGGGCTTCTCGAAGGCGTGATGGCCTGAGGCATCCCGCGCTAGGTGTGGGGAACTGTGTTACCTGAGGTTTTCCTCAGCTTCCCATGTTTAAAACGGGGTATGCCGCGAGTTTAACTTCCAGCGGGGACGACATCAGACTGATCAACACGAGAAGTGGATCAGATGACAGAACCCCTTGCGGGGAACCTCCGACGCTGGGGCCAGCACATGGGAGGCTTCCCGAGTGGAGTGGAGTGGAATGAAGTGGCATGACCCCACCGGGATGTGGCGGCCCGGGTAAGGATCAGGATGGATGATGGAGTGAAGAGCTTGGACCCCGTAGGGGCTTCCTACGTACCGCGCGTTGGCACGGATCAAAGTCAGCGTAGTTCGAACATACAGTTTAGCGTCATGCTGGACGTCGGCAAGCCGACTCACGAAGAGGTCGAGGCCGCCGGGCGGAGGATTGAACCGAACCACCTCACACAGAGGGGGATGGAACGGCCGGGTGGATCACAGTTTCACGTCATGCTGGACGCTGCAAAGAGAAATAGGAAAAGGGGCAGTGGGGGAGCAGAATGGAGATACACATGTGCAGTCTCCCACAATGGCGAATTCATAGGTGAATCGACGCAAGTGTGAACCCGGGAGGGGTCCACTGATGGACGAACCGACGTGAATACGACCGGGACGACCAGGTGGTGGGCTTGAACCTCGGAGAGGCTTCCTACGTACCCTGTTTAGAAGACAGGGATCAAAGTCCACGTAGTTCGTTCTGTCTGAAACACTCTACCCCCGTGGGCGAAGGCCACTCCAATCCCGACATCCCTGCAGAGACGCGCGGGTGGGGGCCACATCCAAACCGGGGGGATCCTGCATGCGAGACACGGGATCGGGTGATGCAGACGGTTTAACGTCTTGCCGGACGAAGTACAGTTTAACGTCGTGTGTTGAGGACGAAGCGGACGGTTTAACGTCTTGCCGGACGAAGTACAGTTTAACGTCGTGTGTTGAGGACGAAGGTGCTTGGCAGTTTAACGTCTTGTCGCGCGGACGAAGATGCTTGGCAGTTTAACGTCTTGTCGCGCGGACGAAGTACAGTTTAGCGTCCTGCAGGATGAATGCTGAACAGTTTAACGTCTTGTAGCTTGGACGATATGCTAGGCAGTTTAACGTCGTGCAGCTTGGACGTGTATGGTGCCGCCGAGGGGTCCGTGTCACTTCGCGCAAGCCTAGAGGGCCGCACGGGAAGACAACGCACGGTGCGGGCACCCAGGATGAAGATCATCGGGCGCCACGCAGGCGGGTACCCTCAGGGGGTCAAAGGGGGCGACCTCGGCGGATTGCGCGCAAAAGAGAAGCATGGCGCGCAATACAGCGGGTCGGCGCGCAAATGGGCGGGTTGGCGCGCAATTGGGCCAGCGCTTTGCGTGCGGAAGATAGAGATTGCGCGCACCGGGCTTCGGATAGTGCGCGGGGGCAACGGCTCATTCTTTAATCGAATGGACACTTTAAAAAAGGGGGTGCGCGCAATCGGGCCGGATTGCACGCACCCTGGGGGCAATTGCGCGCAAGAGGCTTCTCTTGCGCGCGAAGGCCTTTGGGTGAAGAATTAGTTCAAAGGAAAGGAGCCAAAGGGATTGCGCGTGAAGGCGAACCCCGAGGCTTTCTTGCGTGAAAGAAAGGAGGTTACCTGAAGATCGACATTGCGTGCGGGAGGGGTTGGATTGCGCGCACGAGAGACCTTTCGACTTCCGGCCACCTTTAAAACGTCGGGGGTCGCCTTATATTTATAGGCAACCCCGGGCGCGGAATCTGGTTAGCGGGCGCGGAATTCCCTTCGCGGGCGCGGAATCGGGCCCGGCGCGCAAGGGAGTCGCGCGGGCCACGGGCGCGCAAAATTGCGCGCCGGCCCAGTGCATTGCGCGCATCCCGGGAGGTTTGCGCGCGGCTCATCAACTTTGCGCGCGGGTCTCCAAAATTCCGCGCAAGGCTTCCGGGCCCTCCGAAACGGGCTTCCGACTCCAAATATGACCTCGCTTCCCGCATCCGGAGCTTCGTTTGGGAACAACAGACTTTTCCGGCGTCTACAAAAGCCCCCCCTCGGAATCTGATCGGCGAGAGGTCGCAACGATCGGGTTCCGAGGGAGACGCCGGAATGCCGAAGTCCTGGGTTGCACGGGACTGTGGCGTGCAAAAAGGGGCGTCGGGCGCGAAATTCGCCGGTGCGGTCGCGCAAAGCGCTTTCCGCGCGGCGCGGACTCCCGGCCTCGCCTATAAATAGGGGCCCTGGGTCCCCCGCACCGTACACCGGCCTTCCGCGCGACAAGTATTCGAGCTCTCGTGCGCGAAATTTCCCTTTCCAGTGCAGAATTCACCCGTTCGTCGCGCAAAACTTTCCGGATTTCGGCCTGTCTTTGCGCGAATACCCGAGGTTTTACGCGACAGACTTCCCGATTGCGCGCCGTCCACTAGGATTGTGCGCCAACTCTCAAACTTCTCTGCCAGCCTCGTCTGATTCCGCACGCTTCATCCCTTAACCCGCACGACTCCCGGAGCTTCTGAGATGGCCACGAATCAAGGGAATGAGGGGGATGCCGCCACTCGTAGAGCTGAGATGGCGACGAACGAGGAGGTCTACGGAGCCAAGGAGATTGTTTCCAACAATCAATCCTTGTTCAACTTGCTGACGCCGGCCCAGAAGACATATCTACTGTCGGACAACCTGCCGCTCTGGAACTTTGGAATCCTAGATGAGGTTCCGGTGCCAGGGTTCGAGGTTGATGCGCCACGGACCTGGGTGACTCGGGAGGACGAGCTTTCCCGCTATAACATCACCAACAATGGGCATCCTGCCAGGGAGACCAGACACTTAGATGTCTATGTTCTGAACCCGAGGACGTGAACCATTGTCGGAAGTGAGCCTACTGCGGAGAACTCTCCAGCCCTCTACTCGAGCACATATCGCCAGAGTGTCACTGATGACACCAAGGGCTGGCTGAAGGACTGGGACTTGCGGTCTGGGGGCAATTTCACCAGTGAGTGGGCCTGGGCGTTCTGGGTATGCCACACTTGCGATCACTTCGCGGAGGAGCTACGGTACATCGGCCTGTTTGAGGCGGTGTGGACGTCGCAGTTCCACTTCTACCAGCAGTCCGAGCTCGGGCCGGAACTGTTCACCCGCTGGTCCCCAGATACCAACACCTTCCATCTTCACCATGGGGAGGTCGGCATCGGTCTCTGGGACATCCACTGCATCGGAGGTATCCCGCTGGAGGGTTACCAGTACGATGAGTTCCTGCCTCCGAAGAACACCTGGGAAGACAGGTCATGGACTCCCATTCTGAAATGGCATCTACTTGACCTGGCTACACAGCGGCTCGGGATCAAGGACTTCCAGAAGGACATAGCCTACAAGGAGTGGTTCGTCCAGTTCTTGGATCATGACCCAGCGGTCAAGATGCCAGGAAGGGGGAAGCAGTGCCCGACCGCGGCTCAGAGGAGCCGGAACGGGTCGTACTGGCGGGTCCTGGAGACGGGCGACTACCGCTCATGGGGGTACCGCGTCATCGAGGCCCGGGACCCAAATGTCCGGTACGTGGCGTTCCTGGCCGCCTTTCTGAGTGGGTGGCTCCTACCAGTGCGGGACGCGAGAATGGGTGTCCGCCCGGCGACACTGGCGATGGCGGGCGCCATGGCTGCCAACAAAAGATACAACCTCGGGGTCCCGGTGATGGCTAAACTGTACGCCATCCTGGGACGCATCTCGCGAGGGGGGTCGCCACGAAGGATCTGTGGGCCCTTCCAATTCTTCCACGGCTGGGTGGCTGCTCACCTTGGTGGGTACACGCTTCCGAACGCCATCATTCCTTCGGGAAACGGCCTACGACCCTCCCTGCTGATCATTGCGGGGGTCGCTCCGATGACCCTAAGTGAGGAGGGCGTGAGGATTCGGATTGGCAATCATGCCAATTTCAACTTCAGCCCGTTCCCCACTCCCGTTGGCCAAATGATCGACAACGGGCAGGGTCCGCTGGAGCAGCACGAGTACTTCTTGAACATGCGGGGCGAGGTGCTCGTGGCTCGGATCGACGGGAAGGTGATCTGCGAGCCCTACGTGCCAACCCAGTTCGCCAGGCAGTTCGGGTGCCTTCAACGGATGCCGAAGAGGGTATTCACTACTGTCCGGGAGGAGACGAACCCTGGCGTCCTTCGCCAGATGTGGCTGATGTTCGTCGCCTTTGGCTCTGGCGACGTCATCACTCTCCCTCCTACCGGGGTCGACGCAGGCTTGGCAACCGAGTACGCCGAACACTGGGCCATCGCGTACCCCAAGGGGCTTCTACGGAAGCCAGTTCGGCGGCCCGAGGACACCCGTGCGGAAACCAGGCGTCAAGGAAGGAGGCGAGGCGCCGCCACACGGGGGAGAACGGAGGCGCGCCAAGCAGCGGAGCCGGCGCGGGCAGGGACTTCGGCGGCGGGCACATCGCAAGCTGCCGCCACGACTTCAGCGCCCGGAGAGGGGGCACATGCGGCGGTCGGGGAGCGGCCCGGGAAGCAGGTAAGGCGTCTGCTCGAACCCTCCCACGATGCAGTCTTCCCGGCGCTGTGGTCGGCCTGGATGACCCTGCGGCAGTCACTGAGGACCGAAGCCATCTGGCGAAAGATACTCAGAGAAGGAATCCATCTGCCAGAGGTCGGGCGCCTCCAGATCGCCGACAGGGTGAACTTCAACCGGCAGTATGCGTATCTGACGGCCATGGACGAGTACGCGCGCCAACGTGGTCAGCGTGCGGAGCCATCCCTTCTGGTGAAGGTGATGCTCGGTCTAGAGCCTGCTCCAGAACAGATGCCGCCGGAGGAAGACGACAGTAGCAACGACTCCGAGGAAGAGGAGGAGGCGGGGGAGGATGAAGGCTCCGAGGGAAGGTCCCATCAGGGGAGCCCGCGGGAGAGCGGCGTGGTGGCCGGCTCTGACAATGTTGACATCACTGAGCTCCTCGAGGTCCGCTTCTATCCCTACTCAACCTGCTTCATCCATTCTCTTATGCAGCTTCTAACCCATTTCTCCACCTCTCTCAGGAGCGCACGGATGTTGGTCAGGCCTCCTCAACGGGAGTAGGAGAGGCGCCAGCAGGACAAGGCTGGGGCCAGACACCCATCATTGAATTGACAAGCGCGGAAGGGTCCCCTGCTGCAATTGTTCCTACGGCGGCCGGGGCAGCGGAAGATGATGCTCTGAACTCCTGTAAGTCTCCTTACTTTACTGCTGGTGCTTGCCATTGACGATCCGTGACTAACCACGGCATGCCCCGCGCAGTGATCTCAACACTGGAGGCTCGTCGGGCTGTCGAACTCGGGCCATCCACGAGTGGACCAGTGGCAGACCTGCTGCCTGCTCCGGAACAGACTTCCCACACCGACCCGGCCCCACCAACTGCTGATCAAGGGGCTGCGGACGCCGGCGGTGCTGACATCGGAGAGAGGTCGGGGGCTGACGAGGGTGTCAACGCCGCTGGGGCGGGAGAAGAAGGTCGCCCAGATGTTGGGGAACCTATCCCCCGTGAGGACACCCCAGGTGCGGACCCTGCAGCAGACCTGCTGGCTGCCTTCCCTGCCTACCGGCCTGCCGACCCCGAGGAGATGGACGACTCGGACGCGGAGGCGGTCGAGGAGAGCCGGATAACGCGCCGCAGGGGGTGGAAGTGCATCCAGCGCTTCCTCAAGCGAGACCCATCGGAGTGGCTGGGGCGCATGGGATCACTTCAAACCTGGCTGCGCTTCCTGTGTGCCGGGGGAGCTGATGCTCAACGCCTCCATCTGACGGTCCGTGATTTCATGGCTGAAAAGATGCGTGAGAGCCGCCGGCATGCTGACGTCGCACAATGTCGGGACATGTCGGAGAGCACGTGGGTGCTCTTCGTGGCGGAGTAGGAAGTCCGGCGTCTCGAAGGGCAGGCGGCAAAGAAGGAGGCCTTCGTTGCAACGTGCACTGAGCTTGTGGAGCAACTAACGGCCCAGCTGGATGACGCCCAGGTACAGTTGACGGAGGCGGGCCAACAGATGGTCACACTTCAAGTCGAGCGGGAGCGCGCACAGGCCAGGATCGACGAACTGCGTGCTGCGACCGCCGACGAGGAGAGGGCACGCAGAGAGCGAGACGCAGCTCTGGAGGCCGCCAGCCAAAGGGTAGCGGCGTTAGAAAGACTTATCCAGCACGCTAATCCCTAGGGGCTTTGTTTTTGCCACTCCCAGAACATTTGCTTCCGCTACTCAATATTTCGATCCATTTGTATAAACCAATATATTTATCTGCATCTTTTGGCTTATCATGCTCAACCACAAATTGTCTCGCGGGAGCGTTAACCAAGCTTCAGGCATCCGTAATTGGGCCTGGATTTCTAAAGAAAAGAGGGAGATCATCCCTAGGAAAGGAGACCTCAGACCTAATCAATGTATCATCCTCCCAAATTGTTCCGACACACGAGCGGGACAACGCTAGGGGCGTTAAGATTTTATCCGAACATAGGGAAATGAGAAAGGGTGAATCGCGTGTCCCGAATTCAGAAATCCACAACGGTCGGCCTTCCAGGAAATGCCCAAGACGGCAAGCGGACAATGGATCAATCGACCATACTACTGCAATAGACGGACCGAAGGTCATCATTCATATTGCAGGAGGCGGATCACATGTCATCGTCAATGCCGCTTTGGGGGTTCCTTCAGGCACAAGGGTGGAAATCCAGATCAACAGGGCATGCGAAGCGTGGGGCGAAGTGATGATTTGTTCGGACAGAATCCAACGCTCTCAAAATTGCGCCACCGTGGGGAAAGTGTATTAGGCGGATGCACTAATCTGGCCGTGAATCACCTCAATTCTCAGACAGAACCTCTTTGACGAGGAAACTGTCGCTTCCCATCATTGCAATGGGGCATCCCGAGCCGAATAGGGGAAAATATCACAATCGCACCACTCTACCAGAAGCCAGGCCAGACGGCCGGCGACAAGGAGGGGCGGGACTTAGCGATCCTTGAGGCTGGACCCGAGTCGAGATGCCCGGGCGTTCCTACGTACTCCATCAGGCTGGAGATCAAGCCACACGTAGTTATGAAAGTGCAGTTTAACGTCATGCAGGACGTAGAACCCCGATTGGGAAGATCTTAGTTTAAAGTCGTAGAGCTCGGACCATAGGGGCAGACCTTAGTTTAAGGTCTTAGAGCTCGGACCATAAGAACCTCAAAGCACGCCACATCGTGGTCCCATACCCTGGATATGCAAAGATGCACTGAGGGATAGTGTCAAGAGTACCGAGATTTTTCCTGGTCAGAATGGGGGGTGGAAAATGTAACGTGAGTCATGCGGCCATTCACTCAAGGACTGGGGGCACCGGCGTGACGATATAAGAATACTGCCGACCGTGGCGGAAAGGCAGCATCAATATCGCACTGACCGCTGATGAAATGAGGCAGCAAACGAGCATCAACCGTTCAAGCGCAGGATTCATATCGATTTGCTGCCCGAGGCCCTTGGGGGCACCAGCCCGAGTCGGTGGGAGAGCACTGAGGCATTGTGTCCAAACCGCTCACGGGGGCTCCACCCAGGGTGTAGGCGATGGGTCCGAATGAAAGGGAGCACGAAGCCTGAAAAGTGGAAGGAACCTGACCAAGCTGAACCTGACCCTCCTGGAAATAAACCAGAGTACTCTTGACACCGGTGGACCACTGCAAGGGGTCGAGGGACATGCCTTGAGGGTGACCCAAAGGCGGCAGATTCTCTAGAGAAGGGGGAATCTCTAAGAGGTGGGGGGCTGGACCCGAAGTTTCAAACATCCGGGCGTTCCTACATATCCCATAAGGATGGGAATCAAGCCATACGTAGTTCTTGAAGCGCGGCGGAACACAATCAGGCACCAGCGCGGGGAGGGGTGCGGGTCTGGCCCTCGCACCCAGAAGAAGCGGCATTTGATATTTCTTGTTTGTCCTTAAAGATGGATGGTTTTTCTTTGTGCAGCGACATGCCTGTGATTAAGGAATCCCTGGCGTCGCCACAATAATCAAGCCATGAAAGGCATTGATGAATGGCGTGGTTATTAACCAATGCCCAACGTGAGTGTCCTCTGAAGAGAACATCACAATGCAGTGTCGTTTCTCGTCGGGCGGCCAAGACGATCACAGTTTACGGTCGTGTGGTAGGACCAGACAACACAGTTTAAGGTCGTGTGGTTCGGACCATGGAGGAACCCGCTTATTGCGATATGGAAGACTCAGCGGAGGTGGGAACATACCCAGCCCTGCGGTCACGCACGATTCCAGGAGAAGAATCCTGGGATAGGGGCCTGCGTATGTCCATCACCCGAGGGGAAGAGATGCTAGCCTCCAGCTATACTGGGCCCAGAACGCGATTGTTCGGGTGACTCCTTCCTCCTTATGGGGACGAGGGTCCAGCTACACATGGCCCTTAGAGAGGACATCAACATATATCCTTGGTGCTCAGATCGTGGGAGCCTCGAAAGACACCATTACCCTGGTTGGCCTGCCTAACGTGTAAAGGTGTACTGAAGGTCAGTATGAAGAGAGTGTCGAGATTCCACTACAACGCACAAAGGTGGAGTGTGATGAGGACTGCGCAACCAATGTTCAGATCCTGAAAGAGCTGACATGGCGATCAAGGATGTCGCTGACCATATTCGCAACACAACATCCGATCGCGTCAGCCTAGGACGGGGCAAGCAAACGAGCATCAACCGCTCAAGCGCAGGATTCATATCGATTTGCGGCCCAGGACCCGCCGGTAAATCGACCCGGAGCGGTAGGAGAGCACTGAGGCATCGTACCCAAACCGCTAACGAGGATCCCTTTGAGTGAAGGCTCGAACAAGAGGAAGCGCGCGTCCCGACAAGCAACACAGGACTTGTCGGGATTGAATCCGACACCACTGGTCATAGACCGAAGTACCCAAAACATGTTAACAGATCACCGGAAAGGGTCGGAGGACTCATCCTGAGAGCAACCAAAAGACAACAGATCCCCGTGATCAACCAAGAGACGGGGCTGGACCTAAGACACAAGCGTCCAGGCGGTCCTACGTATCCCATAAGGATGGGAATCAAGCCGCACGTAGTTCTTGAAGTGCAGTTTAACGTCATGCAGGACGATGAGGGGTGTGAGGTAGTCTCACACACGGGGGAGGCGTACGGCGCGGCCAGTAGACCAATGTGAATGAGGACATAATCCCCCGCTCACGCCATACGTCTCTCAAAAAAAGGAGGGGAACTTGGGCCAGAGGCCCAACGCGGGATAGAGATTCCCGGGAAATGGGGCTGGGCCTGAAACATGAATGTTCAGGCGGTCCTACGTATCCCATAAGGATGGGAATCAAGCCGTACGTAGTTCTTGAAGTGCAGTTTAATGTCATGCGGGATGATGAGAGAAAGGGGGGAGCAGAAGAAATCCCCAAACGTGGCGGGCGTACAGCGTGGCGAGAAAACCGACGTGAATGAGGGAATAGCCCCGCGTTCACACCATATGCCGCACACCCGGAGGCAACTGGGCCAAGGGCCCGAGATGGGATGGAAATTCCCGAAGGATGGGGCTGGGCCTGAAACATGAATGTTCAGGCGGTCCTACGTATCCCATAAGGATGGGAATCAAGCCGTACGTAGTTCTTGAGGGGCAGTTTAACGTCATGCAGGACGAAGATGCTTGGCAGTTTAACGTCTTGCAGCGCGGATGTGGTACAGTTTAACGTCATGTTGGACGAATGCTGAACATTTTAACGTCTTGTAGCTTGGACGTGGTACAGTTTACCGTCATGTTGGACGGAACACTCGGCAGTTTAACGTCTTGCAGCGCGGACGATGTGCTAGGCAGTTTAACGTCGTGCAGCTTGGACGTGGTACAGTTTACCGTCATGTTGGACGGAATACTTGGCAGTTTAACGTCTTGAAGCGCGGACGATGTGCTAGGCAGTTTAACGTCGTGCAGCTTGGACGTGGTACAGTTTAATGTCATGTTGGACGAATGCTGAACAGTTTAATGTCTTGTAGATTGGACGTGGTACAGTGTACCGTCATGTTGGACGGAACACTTGGCAGTTTAATGTCTTGCAGCGCGGACGATGTGCTAGGCAGTTTAACGTCGTGCAGCTTGGACGTGGTGCACTCAGGCAAAGTACTGCTTGAGGAACCTAGAGTTGGTGGGAGGAGTGACACGCTCACCATCCATAGTCGCTAGGGAGTACGCACCATTGGGATAGACCTTGTGGACGACAAGAGGTCCCTCCCACTTGGGCTCCAACTTGGGTGGCTTCCTGCCGGGGATCATTGGCGCTCTTAGGGCCAGCACTAGGTCACCCTGCAGGAAGGAGCGGAGGCGAACCTTCTTATTGAAAGCTCGAGCCATCCTGCTCTGATGCCTCTCCAAGTTGTGCAAAGCGCGAAGCCTATTCTCATCCAGTGCTTCCAGCTCGACTAGACGGGCTTCAGCAGCTCTGTCCGGCGCTTGCTGGTCGTAGACCGCAGTGCGCAAGGATGGTAATTGGATCTCGATGGGCAGGACGACCTCAGCTCCATACACCAGGGAATAAGGGGTCATCTGGGTGGAATTGCGAGTCGTCGTCCGATAAGCCCAGAGGGCGTTGGGGAGCTTGTCCGGCCAACTCTTCTTGTTCTGACCAACCATCTTTTGCAGAATGTTAGAGAGGGTCTTGTTAAATGCCTCAATCTGTCCATTCGCCTGCGCATGATAGCGAGATGTAT
This sequence comes from Viscum album, assembly GCA_963277665.1. Classification (NCBI taxonomy): domain Eukaryota; kingdom Viridiplantae; phylum Streptophyta; class Magnoliopsida; order Santalales; family Viscaceae; genus Viscum; species Viscum album. Next base: position 264,636,015 of record OY728155.1, on the reverse strand, counting down.
GGTTCGAGCGAATGTTGTACTTGGCGTACAACTTCTTCAACTCGGCTGCTTGGAAATTGGCTCCGTTATCCGTGAGGATAGCGTGAGGCACTCCAAATCGATGAATGATGTTGGAGGTCATGAAGTCAGCGATCGAACAGGATTTGACCTCTCTGAGCGGAATCGCCTCTGCCCATTTGGAGAAGAAGTCCGTAGCGGTCAAAATGAACCGACATTGGCGAGCCGTCGCCGGCGGGTAAGGTCCCACAACGTCCATCCCCCAGACTGCAAAGGGCCAAGAATACCTGGTGGCATGGAGAGGCTCCGGCGGCCGATGCACAAAGTTCGCATGAACCTGGCACGCATGGCACCTCCTGGCATACTCGATGCAGTCATGGATCATGGAGGGCTAGAAGTATCCCAACCTCCGAATCTGGTGGGACAGCTTTGGCCCAGTCTGATGGGCACCGCATGAACCAGCATGAACCTCTTGCATGACTCATGGGATCTCAACTCCATGAAGGCAACTGAGGAGAACACCATCAAATCCGCGTCTATAGAGGATCTGCTCCAGGCCGGGACTGCTCTGGAGGACAAACTGCGATGCGCGGCGTCGAACTCGCTCGCGCTCGGCCCGATCCGACGGGAGAATGCCATGTTGGAGGTACTCAACCAAAGGCGTCCTCCAATCAGGGGCTGGTTCGACTGCCATATCTGGGGTACTCGGGGCTCCGGGCATAGGGGCAACCGTGGTGAGATTACTTACCGACGGGCCGCGATCTCCCTCCGGGATAACGGGAGCGATGAGCCTGCGGTGCGTCACGCGGACGATCAGGTTGTCTTGTTCAGGCTCTGCAAGTGACGCAGTAAGGTTTGCCAAAGCATCTGCTCGACCGTTCTGCGACCGAGGAATATGGACAATCTCTGGCCGAGAAGGGAACTGGGCCATCAGAAGGAGGGTGCACTCCAGCAACGGCACAAGTTCCGGCTTCCTGACAACATAGTCGCCATTGATCTGCTTAACGACCAGCTCAGAGTCCCCTTTCACACACAGATGGGGCACGTCGATCTCGAGAGCTAACTCGAGGCCGGTGATGAGGGCATGGTATTCCGCCTCATTGTTGGTACAGCCCTCTGACAACAGGAAAGAGTATGGCAGCACGGCTTGCTCCGGGGTAATGAAGACGATACCCAAGCCCACTCTGTTGAGCTTAGGATTATCGAGCCTTCTACCGGTGGGGCTCCGGGAGGCACCGTCAAAGTGCATATGCCAGCATGGATCGGCTCGATCGACCGAGAGAATGGCCTCATCAGGAAAGCCTAGATCCAGCGGCTGATCCGCGGAGGTCGGGTGAGCAGCCAGAAAGTCTGCCAATGCTTGCCCTTTGATTGCCTTCTGAGACACATACCTTATGTCGAACTGCTGGAGAATCACAGCCAACCGCGCTAGACAGCCAGTCAACATAGGCTGGCTCAGGATATATTTCAACGGGTCTACCCGAGAAACCAACTGTACCTCGTGGTGCTGCAAGTAGTGCCGTAATTTTTGTATGGCAAATACGAGCGCCAGGCAGCTCTTCTCGATGGGGGAATACCTAACTTCCGCATCGAGGAGCATGCGACTGAGGTAATAGAGGCTATTCTTCGTTCCCTCGTTGTTCTTCTGGGCGAGAAGGGTACCCAGGGACCGTTCCAGGGCGGTCACATAAAGGACCAGCGGCTTCCCGGATACAGGCGGCATCAGAACCGGAGGTTGAAGCAGGTACTGCTTGATTTCCTCGAAAGCGTTCTGACACTCTTTATCCCATACATAGGTGGCACCTTTCTTCATGAGCCGAGAAAAGGGCTTACACTTGCCGGCCAGATTCGCGATGAATCGGCGTATATAGGCTAAGTGGCCTTGGAACCCTTGCAGTTCCTGGATGTTACCTGGGGGAGGCATCTGGCTAATCGCCCTGATCTTCTCTGGGCCGATCTCAATACCCCGGTATCTTACCACAAATCCAAGGAACTTTCCGGAGGTTACCCCGAAGGCACACTTCAACGGGTTCATCTTCAGGCAGCGAGACCGGAGGAAGCCGAACACTTTCTCAAGATCTTTGAGATGGTCCTGACGCTGGCGCGATTTGACCACCAAGTCATCGACGTAGCATTCCACCAGTGTGCCGAGGATTGGATTGAATATGCGGTGCATCGCCCGTTGATAGGTGGCACCTGCATTCTTCAGGCCGAAGGGCATGACCTGGTAACAAAAGATACTTTGGGGGGCCCTGAAGGCAGTGAACTCCTCATCCTCAGGGGCCATCCGGATTTGGTTGTATCCGGAGTATCCATCCATGAAGGAGAGGGCTTGGAACCCTGCCGTGGCGTCAATCAACAGCTCTGTCACCGGAAGGGGAAAATCATCCTTCGGACAGTGGCGGTTGAGATCGCGGAAGTCGATGCAGACTCTGATCTACCCGTTCTTCTTCCTGACCGGCACAATGTTGGCCAGCCATTTGGGGTACTGAACTTCCCTCATGAAGTTGTCTTTGATAAGCTTGTCAACTTCGGCCTCAACCATGGCACCGTGGAATGGGTGCATCTTCCTGGGAGGCTGCTTGAACCCACGATGGTTCGCCGGGAGACCAAGGCGGTGGACGACTACCTGAGGATCTAGCCCCGACATCTCATCATAGCCCCAAGCGAACACATCACGGTGCTGCCTGAGGAAGTCCACGTACTGCTGCCGCTCCTCAGAGGGCATGGCGGCACTGACCAATGTGGGTCTTGGATCTGCTTCGGTTCCAAGGTTAACCTGTACTAACTCATCTAACGTGGCGGAGACGCCCTCCTCAAAGGCTGGGGGTGCGTCTTCCACGTCCTCTCCACTCGGGGAGGGATCTTCCACGGGAGAGACTGCGTTGAAAACTGCATTGGGGCTACCAGATCCTGCTGGGCCGCTGGTGCTGGCATGGGCGGTCGCGGTCATCTCATTAGGAGACTCACAGGCCGTCGAGACCATGGCCACGTCCAACCGATGAATCGGGAGGACGTAAGCGTCATCCAAACTTGCCCAGGGATCACTTACAACAGTGATAGGCTCAACCTCACCTGCCAAGATCTGCTTATCCTTGCTCTTGTAATAGTCCACATCCAGATAGCGGGCTTCACATGAGGGAAAAGGAGAGGCATCTCCCTGAAGCACGCCTACTCGACCGTTAAGGGAGTATTTGAGGCATTGGTGGTATGATGAGGGAACCGCCGCAGAAGGTGGAGCCATGGCCTGCCCATCAATGCGTTGTACGCAGTGTCTTGAGAGACTACCATGAATTCGGTGTTGGCAACTAAGTCACCGAACTGGGTCTTCAAGAGTATCTTGCCGACCGGGGTTTGCTCGGTGCGGTCGTACCCATGGATCCTGAGGTCGGAGGGAATCAAGTCATCCTCAGACAACCCCAATCTCCGGAGCGTCCGAGTGGGAATCAGGTTAATCCCGGACCCTGTGTCGACAAGACAGCGCCAGACTTCAAGGCCATTGAACTGGACAGTAACATACAGTGGACGAATGTTCCCCTGTATATGAGGGTCTTCATCCTTACCAGAGAACGAGATAACTGCCTGACATTCGGCGTCCTCGATCATTTCGGCGTGAAAGGCCTCTGCAGCGGCAACCTCTGTCTCAAACTGGAGGGGGCTCTTCAGGGCTTCAGCGAGTACCTCGCGCATCTCAGATGACATGCGCAGAGCCTCAAGGATGAAGAGCCTTGCTGGGATGTCGGCCAAGTGCTTCAGGACATCATACTTTTTGGCCAAGCGCGGGCCCCTGGTTGCAGGAGGTTGCTCTGTGGTTGGAGGCATGACGGGCCTTGCCGGTTGGGCCGGCGGCCGACTGGTGCTTGGCGCATCCCGCTGTTCATCGGTTGAAGCCCGGGAAGTAGTCACCGTACTGGGTTCAAGAGGCCGGGACGGACTTGCTGCAGGGCGGAGCTGATCGCGACGCGGCTGAGGCGGTTCTGCCTGGTCCCACACCACAAACAGTGGCGGAGGCGAATCCGTCATCCCCGGATGGGGGGGTTGCGCGCGCTGAACTCGGTTTTGAGCCTGCTGCCTAGTCTCAGTGGCGTGCACGTCCTGGCTGGAGGTACCAACTGTTGTGCCCCGGTGACTCCTGTTGTTGCGGTTCCTCCGACGGTGGCGACGACCGGGGACACTAGGGAGGTCCACCTGGTGTTCTTCAACGTCAGGAACTGAAAAGGGATTTACCAGCTCGACGGTATTAACCTAAGCGTACCCAACACCGTCATCGGACGAATCATCCATCGCCGGGCGGATCCGAGGAGGGACCCCCATCTCTGGGGGCATGAAATCGCCGAGAGTGCGGGATAGTGGCGGAACTGGCGGGGCGCACTCTTCCTTCTTGCACCGCCGCCGTTTGCTCTTCTCGGAAGAGGCAGGCTGGGATGACGATGCCGAAGCAGCACCCGCAGATTCTGGGGGCTCAGGCTGATTCAAGTGCGCACGGATGATCCCATGGGCGCGAATAATCGTCTTGCGGGCCATCCAGTTTTTATACTTCTGGGATCCACGGTCGGAGACCAGCTGCCATTCGTCCTCATTGCCACTATCGTCATCTGATCCCACGAACACGCCCGCCACTTGTGCTGGAGCTGGGCCCAACCTGATTACATTGTTGTTAATCTGGTCTTTGAGCCAGTCCTTAAACATGTAGCACCGCCGGATGGTGTGCCCCAGGGCCCGATGGTAAGGGCAGTAGCGGGGGTTATCCGTGAGATGTGCTTCCTCTGGCTTCCAACACTCAGGCAGTCGCACAATCCTCTGCTCCAGGGCGCTCCGGAAATAACCGGGGACCTGATCCTCGTGAAATGAGTAAGTCAGGTATCGCGGGCCCCTGGGAGCGTGGTCTTGACGAGGGGCTGGAGGGGCCTGCCGAGGAGGTGGAACCTGATTATCTTGCCTGGGTTGTGGCAGTACATTACGCGGAGGGGCCGGCCGGTTCTGAGGCTGCCGCTGCTGGGCCGGGAACTGAGCCCGTGGAGGCGGATTCCTGTGAGGCTGTGGAGCTGGCCTCACCGGCAGCAGCTCCAACGGCCTGGGGGCCTCTATCTGGGCAACAGCAGCGGGCTCAGCCCTGCTGGCTCTCCTTGCAGGAATCATAGGAGGCAGCGGGTGTGCCTGACTGGCCTGTTGCAGGGCTTCCTCAAGACGTTGAGCTTTGTCTGAGAAGTCCCTGAACCCTCCGGGGTAATTCTGAGTGATCAGGGAAGGGACCAGCTCGGTCTTGACGTTCCCGACGCACATTGTCAGCAACTGCTCCTGAGTCAATGGCATGTCAAGGGAATACGTGAGACCCTTCCATCGGGCGACGAAATCTGCGACTCGCTCATCAGGCCTCTGTTTGCACTTGAAGAGGTCTGCGATACTCGTCTTCCGGGCCGTGGAACTGAACTGGTAGAGGAATTGTCTACGAAGGTCCTCCCAGCTAGTTATCGACCCGACGGGGAGCTGGCTGTACCAGACAAATGCTGGCCCTTCCAGTGTCTGGACAAAGCAGCGAAGCTTAACGGCCTCCGGCTGCGCCGGAGTTCCCAACATAGGCCCACACCTCAAGTTGAAATGGGCCAAATGCTGTGGCGGATCTCCAGTCCCGTTGAAGGGGGAGAAGGTGGGATTCCCGAATCCCGGAGGTGCCGGCATGTCATCCACCCATGCTGGGTATGGATTACCGTCTGGTGGGATCGCCACTTGCCGAGTCTCCAAGGCTTCCAAGCGGGCGATGAGTGCTGCCATCGGATCGTCCGGACATGGGTTCCAGTCCTGGCGAGGATCTCTAACCACGAGCGCATTGCATGGCCCTTCAATCGGGTCGTCGACCGGGTCGTCGAACTCGGAGGCTCGTGGGATGGTGGGCGGAGCGGCCCTTGGGGCAGCGGGAGAAATCCGAGCGGGGTCTCTCAGGTAGTCACACCGCTCGGGAGGGTGTGGTGAAACATACCGCGCCCTCTTGACATAGGCAATGGCCTCTCCCCTGTCGGCAAACACGGCATAATCACGGTTGCCCGGGAGAGCCTCATCGAGGGGTGGTTGTTCCTGTCCCTGCTGTCCTGGCCTAGGATCACCGTAGTCAGGCCGCTGCTCTGCAGCGCGCTCGGCGAGGAGCTGGTCAACTAGCTTCTACTGCTCAGTGAGCTGTTGACGTAGCATAGCCTTCTCAGGATCCTCATCCGCCCTCTGTGTGGAGGAAGATGGGTCGGCGGGCTTTATAGCCCCGCCGTGCTCTTTACCTTTGCTGACGTTTCGGCTCAACGTCAGTGATTCAGTGGGTGTGGGGAGACCCAGGAGGTTCCTCTGGTGACGAGTAAATCTCGCCGATGGATCCAAAAACGGCTTGTCTTCAGGGGGAGAGCCCCCGTCGAGAAGTTCCAAGCCGTTCCCCTCCCCCGATAGGTCAGCCATATTGACCGTTTCCGTCCCCGGGGATGTACCCCCAGGGCCACCCAGTAAATCGGGCTGTCGGCGAATCGCACTGAAGCGTAGGGAAGCGTACTGCCCCCATCCACGGATATACACGTGGGGGGTGGCCCCCTCGATAACCTTGCGGAGTACTTGAAAACACTCAACGCATCGTTGTTGGAGGGCCTCGTGGTGCCCAAATGACCCGGGGTGCCGAACCGCGGGGAGCGTGGCCAGGTCAATTTGACGGCACTGCTCACCAATATCCTCCAAGTGTGCTTGACTCCCGGGATATGGCATTTGTAGGCGGTGAAGACGGGAGTGAGTCTCCCGGAGAGTTCGGCGGAAGCATTCGAACTCATCCGGGGTGAGCGATTCGGGTGCATCAAAGTCCGGTCCTGCGACTGGCCAAAACTTCTCAGGGAAGTGGCCCTCTGCAAGGACGGTCCAGAAGCTCCACGACTCAAACTCGGGACCCAGGTCTCCTTGGTCCTCTTCAATGACTGGGAATGGACAGGGAACCGGAAGTGGTGCCGAGGCGGGCCGACGGGCTGACCGGCGGTGAATACGGCGAGCAGGCCGATTGGCCTCCATATCCTGGGCCGCCCTCTGAGGGTGGCGGTGCCCCAGCCACCACATCACGATAGGACGGGCCGGCAAGCGAACATCCTGCCATAGCGTCGGTGCTCGCCGAGGGTGCACTAGATCGTGGTTCGACCGTCGGTCCCCAGAAAAAGTCTCCGGCTTCTCCGATCGAGGCAGAAGGTGCTTCCGGAGGGGCCGGTACCAACCGCAAGCTTGATCCTTGGGGGTCTACCAGGCCCTCACTACTCCGGATATACCTTCGGAGAGAAGCGGGGATCGTATCGATCTCGCTCTCGGGAAGTACGAGGCTGACGTGCCGCATTCCTACCCTTGCCCCTAACTGGCGGGATCGGGGGGAGGGCTCCGTCGCCGAATCATACTCTGCCTCTGTATCAGAGAAACGAACCGGTCGGATCTCTGTCCATAATTCCGTAACATTCTTACCTCAGCGTCGACGCGTCGCCTTCCTGCCCCTGGGTGGTTCTTCGGGGCATGGCTGATCTCTATCCTGGCGTCCTCCGGCCGCACTGGTGTTGGGGCCAAGAGGACTGGAAACCAATGTGCGAGGAGCACCGGGACAGATATCAAAGGGGACGCGGGGAGAGATGATTCCGGGCAGGCCTCCGGGCCGGGATCGAAAGGTGGGGTGACCCATGCCTCTTGGATCGGCCACACGGAGTAGACCCTGTTGGTGAATAGCGCTACCGCGAGGTGGTCCGCGGTGGCTATTGCCTGTACCAGCAACCGGAAGAGTCAACCCAACCTGCCTTTGGGGCGGTCGGGGCCTCGATCGAGGTCGGGCATAGAAGTGACCCTGCTCAGGATGCGTAGGGGCCTGGTGACTGGAGCCAGCAGTGGCTTGAGCCAACGCGGCCGCGGTTGCTAGGGCCCCAAGGTGGGCATCCTCTTCCGCTCGTGCCCGACGTTGGCGTCGGGACAAACAAGTCGGGATGAGCGGCGCGGGCAGGTGGAGAGTCCGTTCTTCGACTTGAGAGGCCTGGCGGCGGTGTCGTCGTGGCCTGACAGGAGCCCTTATCGCGGATCCCTGGAATGAATCTCGGATAGGGTGGTCCCGGACATCTTCCACCTCATCCGCATAGGGGAAGGAGTTGTCGGAGCGCTCCGGGGATAAGCTCCTGAAACGGTTGGACGTCGAGGTAGGCAGCGGTGCCTCCCTGCGCGGCCCTTGGGGGCGGCGTTGGTGGCGAGGTGCAGCTGCCTCGAGGTCTAGGCGAGCCATGTCCCTGGTGGGGATGACTCCCTCTTCCTCATATCTCCGCACCAAGTTGTTGATCACCCTTCTTTGGATGACCTCCGAGGGGGAGAGAGGGCGTGGTTGCCCCGCAGCTGCGGCTGCTGGGACGGCTGTGGAACGGGCGGGACCGCGCGGAGTAGCCGCGTCGGTGTTTCCCCTACCCCTGCGCCAGTGGGCGGGTGGCGATCGGGCACTGGATTGGGCGACTTGATTCCTGAAAGCAGGGAGAAAAACCCATTAACACTGACGGGAAAAGGAATCGACAACCAACCATTAGTGCCGCGACGCCTTCCGTGGGGGGAACCCAGGCCATCGACGTCGTGAGACGGAGTGCCCGATTTCCCTTCCCCAGCCCCTGGCGGGTTCCGTGCCCCAGTGTTGAATGCTTGGTCGAGCAGCATGTTGGTCTTCCAACACCTCTGAAAGCCATCGGTCTTCGTATTGAGGAGAAGATATTCACGTCGGGTTCACCATTTTTCTGTTTCGGTGCGGATGTGCGTCGGGTTTCTGTTCCGACGCTGTTCCGCCAGGACGCATTCGCGCGTACACCCGTCGACCCGAGGGGATGGGCGCGCGCGGCTTGTGGTCCTGTAGTCCCGCTTTCCAAAGGCGGGCGGCATCCGTCCCTTGTTCAGGGGCGTCTTCTCCTTGATCGAAACCGGGATGATGGGATGTCGGCTCCTCCTTCCGTGGACGTCTCCTCGGAACTCGTCGCCTAATCCGGGTCTCCCTCATAGATTTAAGACGTGCTCGTGAATCTCGTTCCCGGCGCCATGTCTCCATGGAGACCGGTTAATTACGCTGCTTCCGCCCGGACGCTCCAAGGGGTCTGGTCAGGGTAGCAACCTACGGTGAGGAGACCGGGTGGCTCTGGGTGTCGGGGGCGTGTCTTAACACTGCGACTCTGCATGTCTGCCTTCCGTCCCTAATAGGGCTTCTCGAAGGCATGATGGCCTGAGGCATCCCGCGCTAGGTGCGAGGAACTGTGTTACCTGAGGTTTTCCTCAGCTTCCCATGTTTAACACGGGGTATGCCACGAGTTTAACGTCCAGCGGGGACGTCATCAGACTGATCAACACGTGAAGTGGATCAGATGACAGAACCCCTTGCGGGGAACCTCCGACGCTGGGGCCAGCACATGGGCGGCTTCCCGAGTGGAGTGGAGTGGAATGAAGTGGCATGACCCCACCGGGATGTGGCGGCCCGGGTAAGGATCAGGATGGATGATGGAGTGAAGAGCTTGGACCCCGTAGGGGCTTCCTACGTACCGCGCGTTGGCGCGGATCAAAGTCAGTGTAGTTCGAACATACAGTTTAACGTCATGCTGGACGTCGGCAAGCCGACTCACGAAGAGGTCGAGGCCGCCGGGCGGAGGATTGAACCGAACCACCTCACACAGAGGGGGATGTAACGGCCGGGTGGATCACAGTTTCACGTCATGCTGGACGCTGAAAGGAGAAATAGGAAAAGGGGCAGTGGGGGAGCACAATGGAGATACACATGTGCAGTCTCCCACAATGGCGGATTCATAGGTGAATCGACGCAAGTGTGAACCCGGGAGGGGTCCACTGATGGACGAACCGACGTGAATACGACCGGGACGACCAGGTGGTGGGCTTGAACCTCGGAGAGGCTTCCTACGTACCCTGTTTAGAAGACAGGGATCAAAGTCCACGTAGTTCGTTCTGTCTGTAACACTCTACCCCCGTGGGCGAAGGCCACTCCAATCCCGACATCCCTGCAGAGACGCGCGGGTGGGGGCCACATCCAAACCGGGGGGATCCTGCGTGCGAGACACGGGATCGGGTGATGCGGACGGTTTAACGTCTTGCCGGACGAAGTACAGTTTAACGTCGTGTGTTGAGGACGAAGCAGACGGTTTAACGTCTTTCCGGACGAAGTACAGTTTAACGTCGTGTGTTGAGGACGAAGGTGCTTGGCAGTTTAACGTCTTGTCGCGCGGACGAAGATGCTTGGCAGTTTAACCTCTTGTCGCGCGGACGAAGTACAGTTTAGCGTCCTGCATGACGAATGCTGAACAGTTTAACGTCTTGTAGCTCAGACGATATGCTAGGCAGTTTAATGTCGTGCAACTTGTACGTGTATGGTGCCGCCGAGGGGTCCGTGTCACTTCGTGCAAGCCTAGAGGGACGCACGGGAAGACAACGCACGGTGCGGGCACCCAGGATGAAGATCATCGGGCGCCACGCAGGCGGGTACCCTCAGGGGGTCAAAGGGGGCGACCTCGGCGGATTGCGCGCAAAAGAGAAACACAGCGCGCAATACCGCGGGTCGGCGCGCAAATGGGCGGGCTGGCGCGCAATTGGGCCAGCGCTTTGCGCGCAGAAGATAGAGATTGCGCGCACCGGGCTTCGGATAGCGCGCGGGGGCAACGACTCATTCTTTAATCGAATGGCCACTTTAAAAAAGGGGGTGTGCGCAATCGGGCCGGATTGCGCGCACCCCGGGGGAAATTGCGCGCAAGAGGCTTCTTTTACGCGCGAAGGCCTTTGGGTGAAGAATTAGTTCAAAGGAAAGGAGCCAAAGGGATTGCGCGCGAAGGCGAACCCCGAGGCTTTCTTGCGCGAAAGAAAGGAGGTTACCTGAAGATCGGCATTGCGCGCGGGAGGGGTTGGATTGCGCGCACGAGAGACCTTTCGACTTCCGGCCACCTTTAAAACGTCGGGGGTCGCCTTATATTTATAGGCAACCCCGGGCGCGGAATCGGGCCCGGCGCGCAAGGGAGTCGCGCGGGCCACGGGCGCGCAAAATTGCGCGCCGGCCCAGCGCATTGCGCGCATCCCGGGAGGTTTGCGCGCGGCTCATCAACTTTGCGCGCGGGTCTCCAAAATTCTGCGCAAGGCTTCCGGGCCCTCCGAAACGGGCTTCCGACTCCAAATATGACCTCGCTTCCCGCATCCGGAGCTTCGTTTGGGAACAACGGACTTTTCCGTCGTCTACAGAGATGTTGAAGATCTTTCACCATGATTAGAAGATTATGTTCCAAGTTTACAAAGACACTAAACTATTATGGTCCTTTGGTGTCTGTTTTTGTTATGTATTAAGTATTCCACAAAAGTAATGTAATGTCTATGTATGTCAAGTTTTGGGTCTCAATAGTTGGTATCAGAGGAAAGGTTTAGTAAACCTTTGGAAACTAGGATGCGAGAACTTTAGTGAGATCCCTAGAGACATTTCTAAAGTTTGTCTAGGGATGTCCCTAAGGTCTATTATAACTATAGGTTACAGTCCTAGAATTATTTTGATGATCATGAATAACCTAGGGTGAAACTAGGGTGTGATGTATTAAATAATGTGTGATAAGTTAGACATCCCATAAGTTAGTTTTTATGATTATGTGGTTCCTTGTTATTTTAACTATTTTTTACACCATGGTTTTTGGTTTTAGTCAATGGAGGGAACCAGAAGGAATTGGGTCAACATTGAATCCAATGGACAAATTGGTGACTATGAGCAACGAAATTGTGTAATTCCTAGAAATAAATATTTTTTGATTATGCCGAATCAGTCATCATGATATATGATTAACAAGGTGAACTTTAGTGGTATTCCTAATTCATCAAATAAGAGGAAGATGGACTTTTATGCATATTCACATGGTGAGGAGCATAGATAAAGGAATATTGAGATTTCTAAAGAAGGGAAGAAGAACCTTGATGAATACATCAAATGGAGGGGAAGATGTTATCTGTGTGGAGAGAAGGGTCATAGAGTGAAAGACTATTATGGAGTTCAATGTCTTATCTGTGGAGAACATGGGCATTACACAACTCAATGCCCTGAACTAAGAGGTTACTTCTAAATCAAGGAAGGAATTATTCCATGACAATCATTGAAGAGAATGGATTGAAGTGTTTATATATTGGTATTCAAGAATAGTGTTGTTGAGGTACTTATATGGTATATTGGAATATCTATGTATTGGTCCATTGTGGTTTTAAAAAATTATATGGTACCAGTAACCATGAAAAGTGATTGAAATATTTTTGGAAAGCAGATTATATGCACATAACGAAGGGATAAGGAGAAAATAATATGTTTGATAGTATTCATGAGCTTATGACTGATATAAGGAAAACATGATATCATGGTTTTAATATAGAGAAATTTTGGGATTTTGGTATGAGGATAGAGTTAAATTTTGATAGTATTCATGTTTTCACTAAGGTTCTATGGTAATTAATATTGCAAGAGAATACAATATTAAGGTATTCACATGTTTGGAATGCGATCAACAAGATATATCTTGTGATATATGAGGGATAAATGATGGTATTCACATGCTCGGTAGATAAAATTTCTAGTAATTTTTTTCTTTATACTATGAGCTTGGACAGAAGTATTTTGGATAAGCCTATAGATTTGAATGAATTAAGTTATACATAATATAGTATTGGTTAAGGCTAGAACATTTTTCGATATTATTGTAAGAATTTTATAATAGTGTAGTTTTAGAAAAAGGGACAACCTGCAGGATGAGCGACAACCCATCGCGTCAGACAAGGTTGTTGGAATCAAAACCACAACCGAAGTACGACATACCTTTATCACCTACCACTGGCCTACAGGAAGCCCCTGGTTAGTAGAAACTGGTTTTACTTTATTAAGAGGTATGATAGATGAATTATAAGTCCATTTTAGGAAACATATACAATTAATCTCAGTATAGATGGACTTTTGTATATTTAATCACTTGTGATAGAGGTATATGGAATGACCTATATTTCTATCACATGATCTTCTAACACTTCGATAATGACTAACTAAACTACATTTATTTAAATAAGAGATGAAGTGGAAATTGTTCATAAGATGACCAACAAGGATATTACACTGAAATCAAGTAAGTATTTCTTCTAATTAAAAATTTTCAACTTTAGGGAAATGATATTAAAAACCAAAAATGTTGTCTTAGTGATCTTATATCAGATGAATCAGATGGTACCTTAGATAATCACAAATTTATGGCTTTGTGATTGTTGGATTTTTCATATCCATGTTCTCTACCACTCCCCATCAGAACTTGATGGTAAGATTTCTCTTCCACATCAATATTTTCACCTATGTTCTCCATTGTGGAAACCCAGTGATGAGTAAATTTAGGTAACCGTTATGTTTCATACCTTACTGTTTAAAATTAAGTTTTAGTATTCCTTTTTACGATGTGGGTTTCTATGAAATAAACTTTCAAGTAGTAAACCATTTATAACCCCGACAAATTTCGAGGGAAAAATTCATTTTAAGGGGGGTAGAATGTAAGAACCTGAGATTTTATGAGAATTATTATTTTTAATTTCATTGATGTCTTGTGTTTTTCGCTACACCAAAATTATATTGTGCTATACGCAACACCGTATTAGCTTACAGTATATGCAACATTATTCTTGGCTCGTGTTAGAGACAATTTCAAGTTCGTTTTGTAGAAATTATTCTACAAAAAATTAAGTATAGATTTTGTTTAATGTCTAAATGAAATAAGTTTTCATTATGTTATACGCAACAAAAAAGGGATCTTTCACTACATACAGCCTTGACTTGGATTGCATTACACATAATCACGACCTTCCTCGATAGCGTGTGTAGTACGCAATACTGGGTCTCACTAAACAATGATATATTATTATAATATTATTATGAACTAGACGTTATGAAAAGTATTAAATAAATTTTAAATTTTATAACATTATTATTCATCTTACACATTTTCTAGAACATGTAATGAGAACAAAATAAATTTATCGAGTAAAATAAGTATTTTTTAAAAAATGTAGTTTTTTCACCTTTTGATGGACCACCCACTTTAAATATAGTTTTGACTTTTTATTAGTTCAATTTGAAAAAATAAAATTCTTCTTTGGAATCAGGATATAAAAATTTACTTTGGATCAATTTTTCATATTATTCTGACAACTTTCATATTTTAATGAATAGTAAAAACACGCTATATTTTAATTAAAAGGAACTTTTTTATCGTAATAATTTATATGGTTAAATTATAATATTTAATAGTTTTAAGGTATAAATACAATATATTTTTTCCATATAGTATAATTTATGTAATTAGCATTGATTTTATATTGAATTCATAGGTAAAATCATTTCAATATTTGGAAATATTTTAACTTTTAAAACACATTTTTTTAACAATGGGATAAATTTTAATTTAATTACTGAAAATTATGTGTTTTGAATTTTGAAAAATGGATTCCATATTTGGATTCAACGGGTCCAAATTATTTTAATTGGTTACTTTTATTTTTTTGATATTATTAATAGTAACTATGGTAATTTTTATTTACTTCAGTTAAAGATAAATCGGGTAATTAAGGGTAACCCTAAGAATATAAAATTACCCTAAGACAAGAAAAAATTCTATTGGACGACTAAAAGTAGATCCATATCACCTAAGGGTCAGATTAGATTCATTTTATGGACTTTTGACCATGAAAATAATATAATTATTATTAAAACCAAAGAAAGTGACAACATGTCACTCTCTTAAATCTTATAAGTATAATAATTTTAATTTGGTGATAAACTTCATGAAACTTCGAACATGAATTGTATCCAGAAATCTAATAAAACTATCTACATAATGTGAATTTATTTAGAATTTTTTGGGATTAAATAATTGTCATTAATGGTGACATGATAGTGATGCTGAAATTGTTTATTTCGTGAAAAATCAATAATATAGTTTTTATTAAAATAATAATACCTATCAAAAGGACCATAAACTTGACCAAACATTATTGGTCTAGAATATATATATCATAATCATCCAAGGGTCTATTTTTGGACCATTAGGATCCTTATAAAACTGATTCGGAAATTTATATTATTTTATTTTAAATGATGTCAAAGATTTCACCTTCATAATTTAATAAATATAACAATTTAAATGTTGTTATTTTAAGATTATAAATTCGAGTAAAAAAATTATTATTAAAGGTATTATATTTATCTTCATAATTGGATTTTAGTTTTAATTTTTATGCAACTAATAATTATATCAAATGACTATACAAAAATGATGTGGTACTTGTTTTATTAAGAGAAGTATCAAATAAATGGTTTTATAAATATCAAAATAAACATTAATTGAACTAATTAATGTTCTCCAAAAAATTTCCAGATGCATATGACATGTTACAAATCTATTAAACATTTTAGTTCGAATATATCCTCTGTTTGGATTTTATTTAAATTCAAATAGATGAATAGTGTCAAAATAGACACTATTGTTATTTTATAAAAATAACATCATTTAAAAATCACAAAAATATTTAAAAATTATAAATTAAGATTTATATGGTCTAAAATGTCATATATTATCCAATTATGGACAATTATCAACACATAAGTAATTATTTATAACAATTTAGAATTTAGAATCTTATTACAAGAAATAAAATTAAATAGATTAAATAAGGTTAAATCAAGTTGATAAGGTTTGAAATAAATTTACAACATATATAAAGTTTATTGCTTGAGGAGATTAAAAAATTATCTCATATAATCTTCAAATATGAGTCATATTTGGAGGTTTTTTAGTGGGGTTGGATTTATTATAAATTAATATTTTTGAGGTTTCCAAAGGTACCCCTCTCCTCCCTTATAAAAGGGAACCTCCTCCCCTCCTCTTCACAACACCTTGTTTCTTCAAGCTCGGAAAACCCATGAACATTTATATTCTACACTTCCCTAGAAACATTCTGGAGGTTCTGGTCTTCTCAAAAGACCAACTCTAGTTCCTTAAGAGGAAGCTTAAAAGAGGTGCGTCGAAGAAGAGGTAATCTCTTCTACCGATTCTTTCAAGTTTCTTTCTTCTTCAACTTCTTCTTCTTGAGTTTTTTCATTATAAAGTAATAAAATAAGTATCAATAATATACTTATATGTTATTATAAATATTAAAAAACCCCATTTCACCTTCTATCCATCCTACGGAAAATGAAATCACCGCGCGTGCGTACGTACGGAATACCGTCTCCATGCCGTGGTGTAATCTGTTTTTCCACCACCACCTTACTTGGATGGGTATAATGGTGTAAATTATAACAATATATGGTTATTATAACATCATACGGATTCTGAGATATTATATCATTCACTCCAATTCTATTCAATAATTATGGGAATGATATCATAGCTCGTGCGTACGTACAGACTACCGTCTCCACGAACGCGATGAGATTCATTTTCCCTGATTGACCATTAAAGTATGATTATAAAGTATATATGTAATAAATAATAATAAAAGATATTACATAATAATTATACTGTATTTATGTACATATATTTTTCATTTAAGTAATTTCATTCAATTCAATATGGAAATGAAAACAGCGTTCATGCGTACGCACGACCTACCGTCTCCATGAACAGTGTATTTCATTCCATTTATCGATCTATGATATATATTTATATACTGAATATATATTATATATAAATCATGTTTTAAATTCTGTAATTAGTTAAATCAGTATATGAGTAATAATATCAAGAACAGCAAATCAAAACACGTACGATAAATGAAACGATTTTACCCAAAATGCTTCTTGATCATGGAGTTTACAAAAGAACAGGAAAATAAAGTCATAAGTGAACCATATATGATATTATAAAAATGAACACGATTCTGTAATAATTCAATGACATTATTTAAATCATTACACAGGAGGTTCGGATACATACAAAGCATATCAGACATAAGGTAAGAGACAACTTTTCCAATCTCGTTTTTATACGAGATTGTTTATTCATAAGAATTTACTGGGGTTATATTTATCATTCATGTCCCTATTTTATAAAAATGTTTTCATGTATGTTTAAAGTAATTTTTACCAATTTTTTACTTTTACTACATGGTATGTAAGGAATATTTCTTATGTTTACCATACGAGCTGCTTTTTGACTTTTCCGTTAAAATTACAAAGATAATGTTTTTTTAACTTATACGACATGAATACATTTTTACCATTATATAATGCCTTATTTTCATGAAGATTAATCTACAATATTTCATGACTATTTTCAAAAAAATTCTTTTCTTTTAAAATTTCGTGGCATTTTGTGAAAATAAAATGATTTTGAAGAATAAAGGATATTTTCCTCAAGAATTCATTTCAAGTGTTTTATCAAAACCATTTTCCATCTAAGATGACATTTTTTCGTATTTTTATGTTTCAAGTATAATGTCTCTATGATTTACATGGTTTCACATTTCTTATGATGAAATGATATCCATTTGTTTTATATGGATTATGTTATGATGGGATGATGTTTATGAAACCAATTTTATTCTTTGGGTTATGATGAATGATTTATGTTTATTTTCTTGCACACGTAAGAATGATTTCATTATGAGATGGGTGGGACATATATCTCCCTCCAATGCATTGGGTAAAGATTTATATCTCTTGAGATAGACATGGCTGGAGTGGAAAGTTAATCTGGTTCAGTGATACAGGACTGGAACAAGGAGTGAACTCGATTCAGAAAGAGACTTTGTCCACTAAGATGGTCTTGGAAGCAATTCCTTGGGTACTATGGAAATGATATCATGTGCTTAATGGTTTACCACAATTAAATGTTTTATTACCATGCTATTTTATCATGATTGATGTTCCTTTATGATCTATTCCTTACGTACTTCCAAGATTTATTTCACAACTCTAGATTTTGATGTTTAAACTTTATGTTCATGTTTTGAAGTTCAAATGTATATGCTTTGTTTTATTTTCTCCATGCGTACCCTTACTGAGAATTTGAGATCACCCTTTATATGTTTTCTTTTACCCAGTATTTAAAGAAAGGTTTTAGGTAAGAAAAAAGGGAAGATATTTATTGGAGATGTTGAAGATCTTTCACCAATATTAGAAGATTATGTTCCAAGTTTCCAAAGACACTAAACTATTACGGTCCTTTGGTGTCTATTTTTGTTATGTAATAATTATTACAAAAAAGTAATGTAATGTCTATGAATATCAAGTTTGGGGTCTCTACAAATAACAAATCAAAATATTCATGAAAAACAAAGTAGTTGTTACCCTAAATATGATTTTCATATGAAATTGATGGTAAAAAATTCATAAAGGGTCATAAGTAAATCATATATGGTATGATGCATATGAGTATGGTTATATAATTAATTTACAACAAACAATATTTATTATATAATAGGTTCAGACATGTATAAAGAATAACCAGACTTAAGGTAAGTTATTTCTATCTCAATTTTATTTTTTGTGAGAAACAATCCATATTCACCACTTGTTACTTTTATTTTCTGTATATAATTACCAATAATTTATTTTATAATTCATATAATTAAATTTATATAGATTCAAATATCTATTTTATGATCTATATTTCCTATGGGTTTCAGTTCAAAATTATCCTTGTAGTATGGGGTTTTTTGTATCAAATTGTATTCTTTGGGACATAAGTTATCTTATGTACCTATCCCCTTTTACAAGGTGTATATAAAACCCAATTGAAATATAATATAATGAATTTATTTTTTATCATGATATTTTATGTTTAATTTAATGTTATTAATTCTTGGGGATTATGATTTAATATTACCAAAATGGTAATGGATTTATGATACAATCTCATTATTTATCGAGATTCTTTATGTTTATGCTTACAATAATAAAATTTTATGATCCATATATAATGAAACACATGAAATTTTACCTATTCTAGTTACATCATTAGAATAAATTATTTACCTTAATTTTACTCACCTTATGTACTCAAGAGTTCCCAAGAATGTTTTAATTAAAAATCATCTTTATTTCACTCTTTGGTCAAAACCTTCTTTTCCTTCAAAATCATGTTTTATAAAAAAAATTCAAAAATATTTTTAAAATTCTCCAAATGATATATTAAATAATATTTTACCAATGTTTTTTAAAACAAATATTTGGAAGGGTCATCATTCCTTTTTTTCAAATAAGGCCCAATTGGCTTTTATCAAAAATGAGAAAGGAATTGTTGTTTTAATTTGTACAACATGTACAAAATTTCCATCATCATTAATAATCAATTTTTTAAATATTAATTTATAGTCATCCAATATTATTTTAAAAGGAAATTATTTTAAAAAATATTTTATAAATTTTAGTTATTTTCAAAGTGGAAAGTATATTTTCCTCAATTTTTTTAAATTGTTAATGATTCCTTTATATACTTCCTTTGTTATTTTTAATGAGAAGTATTTTGAAAATCCTTTGTGTTCTAAAAAGGAAATTTTCAGTGTAATGGATATTTCCCAAAAAAAATTTCCAAGTGATCATTGAAAATAATTTTTATCCAATATGGCATCCTTTGAGGTTATATTTTCTTTACTAGGGATATAATCCAAGGATGAAATTATTATAATTTCCATCAATGGTTTTTGTTGATTATGAAAATATGTTTATGAAACCCATTTCTTATTAAAGGGTTATACCATGATAAAATGTTTAGGAAAATCATTTCTCTTCAATGGGTTATATAATTATAAAATGTTTTTAAACCCCATTTCTTTTCCATGGGTTATGTTGTATTGAAATTTTCTATGAAACCCATTTTTTCATGTAGTTATATATGATTATATGTTATGATAACCATTTATTTTCATTGGTTATGATATGATTAAGGTTTTATGATCTTGTGGAAACCATATGTTTGATTTTCATTATGTGATGTGTTGGACCAACATATCCCTCTAATTCATTGTGTAATGATTGATATCACTTGGGATAATACTGATTGTAATTGGGAGTGAACCCATTTCAATAAGGGATGTTTTCTACTATGATAGTCTTGGGAGTGAACCTTGACTACTATGATGGTTTGGGGAGTGAACCCATTCCACTATAATAGATTTTTCATTGTGCACTGACTGATATGGAAATGATTTTCTTTATTTATGTGTATTCCAAAAACTCATATTTTATGCCTATGTTATGCTCTTAGGGATTATGTTATTTTATTACATTATGATTTATATCATATAAACTGAAAATATTTATTTCATGAATGGATATTTTGTTCTATGAAATGTAGGGTATGATTTTCATATGTTATTATCATGTTCATATACACTTAATATCATGATATGATTATATATTTCCATTTTTACCCATATTGAGCATATAATATCAACCTTTCTTGTGTTTCTTCTACCCCAGTAATGATGTTATGTGTTACATGTGACATGTCTAAGATTGGATAACATTATGAGTAAATAATAGGGAGATGATTTAGAACTCTTGTGAACCTGTTTTTTTATATTTCTATGTTTCCAAAGTCATTATACCTTTATGATTATCTGGTGTGTGTTTGTGTAATGTAATGAATATTCATATATTAAGATACAGTACCCCTGGTTTGAGGTATGTATCATTTTTAGGCATTTTATTTTTTTAAAGTGCATGGAATAAGTTGAGAAGAGGCTGGGAGTGTTTGGAATGGTTTTGAATGAGTTTAGAAGCCTTTCTTAGGGAGCGCAATTTTAGCACGGTTAGATGAAACCATGCAGGTGCTCCAAGAAACTGTGATGGGGGATACAGTAGGCTTCACATGGCCTGTGTATGGTTTTCCAAACTGTGCGAGGAAACCGTGCAGACCCCTCCTCTCGAGACAGTAGCGTGCACATGGTTAGCACATTGTTTTCCAAACCGTGCGGGATAACTGTGCGGCCACTTAAACGTAGGGTTTTAAGTTCTCGTCTCCCTTGGGCTTAACCTATTCCTCTCCAAATTTTCTCCCACTTGAAACTCTCTTGTGATTTCTGGCTCTGAAGTGTTGTAGGGACTCTCCCACAAATTTTGGAAGAAAATCGAATGGTTTTTAAAGTGGTTTGAAGGTGATTTCTCCCAGGAAAGTATTCTCTCATGGTTCCTTTTGGTTTTCTCTAGACCCTTTCATCTCCCTTCTTTATTTTTCTAGATATACATCCAATTCATGTAAATCTAGGGTTGTGCTTTCCTTGGATATTTATTTTAAGGCTTTTGGATGTTAGGGAAGTAGATCTAGAGAGGTTTCGATGGTGCGTTTTCCAGATTTGAGGTGTGATTGCTTGTACGTCGATTTCACCATAAACCTAAAGGTAGGTGGCTTCTCTCTCGACTCCACTTGGTTAGAACTAGTGGTTTTTGGTTAAAATTAATTTGTAGTGTTTAAAATTAATTGAGTCTTGATGTATGAAATTGATTGGAAATCCCTTGGATGATCTTTTGGGGATTTTTGGGAAAAAGGGGGTTTTATGATGAAATTCTATTGTTGTGGATTTTAAAATTGGTTGCTTGATTTGGGAAAATGGTTGATGAAAATTGTTTTCAATAAAGATGTTGTTTTATTGAAATGTTATTTGGCAAGGAAAATGATTTTCAATAAATGGGTGATTTATTGAAGTGGATTGATATGCAATGGAATTGGTTGATTACATGATGTTGTGACCTTGGTGGGTTGTATGATTGGTTATGTATTGATTGGAATGTCATGTGAAAGTGACGAGAAGTAACACTATAAAAAGAGGATGGAAAGTGGAAAGAAGTGCCACCATTGAAAGATAAGTGGACGGGAAGTGCCACTAGTTGTGAATGGGTGAAACGGGTTGGATGGAAGCTCCATCATTATGGTTGTTTTGTTGTGTGTTTCTTTGCATAGATGGAACTAAAGTATGAATGGGTGAATGAGTGGGATGGAATCTCCACCATTATGGTTGTTTGTGTGCATTTATTTGCAAGATAGAAATTGTTGTGCTAATGTGTCAATGATGAAATGGATTGTGTCATGTTTGTTTTGGATTTCCCTTGGTTGTTTGGTTCGGGTGAGATGTCTTGGTAAGGGTGTGTTTGTCTTATGGTAATAATTTCATGTGTGATTTTTTTATATAAAATGTTTTTTATAAATGTGCTAATGGTTTTATCCTAGTGGCGTGTGTAGGGAAGTCATTTGGGGAAAACCTACTGAGTTTCAGTACTCACCCCCTTCTTTGGCACTGTGGTGTCTTTGCAGATGTTGTGTACCATGATGTGGGAAAAGGTAATGCATCACCCTCCTTTAGTGGTGCATTGTGATGTCTTGGTAGAACTTAGATCTTTTATCTTGTAGTGGAGTTGTGGTGGTATCACGGCTCGTGGTTTTTTTGTCTAGTCTTCTGCATAATACTCTGATGTTTTGTGGACATGTTTAGTTGGATGGTTTTGGGGTTTGTAATGGATTTTTTAGTATCACATGGTTGGGTTTGAAAGTTCATGCATCTTTAGTTGTTAGTTTGGTTGGTTTTTTCTTAAGGGAAAATCGTTCCTCACTGTTCCTTGAAGCCCTCAGCATTTATTTCCAGCCTTTGGTGCCTTGGTAACGTCGCTTAAGTCCAAGTATCCCTCACTGACTCCTCAATCCAATGAGGTAGGGGCAGGGTGTTATAAGTGGTATTAGCTTGTTTGGTCCTTTGGAGTTTATTCTTGGATTTATATTTAACATTCGTTGTGGTATATTCCTTAAGTCGGGATGGTAGAAAGGTGTAGGAATGTCAGAACTTGGACTGTATAACATAAAAGAATGTAGTTAACCCTCTTATGCTTAAATTCAAGTTTCCAGGGAGTTGGGTACATAAGTGTTTTGGAGACACTTATAGACATTTGAAATATCATTATCGTGGGTGTATCCAATGAGATGTGAATGTCATATATGGTAGAAATGAATTCCCTCTAGGATGCATATTTCATTGGGGTATAATGATTTATGGGCTGAATTGAGAAATGTTTTTTTTCAAATGTGCAAAATTGTAATGTGAATAAATTTGGTATTTTGAAAATGGGTTGATTTTCAAAAATGGGGAAACATGTCAAATGTGGAAAGGTGGAAAGCATCGTTGTGATAGTGTTGTGTAATGCTATAGGGAATTCTTGATTTCTATGGAAGTGAGACTCAGGATTATTTGTAATCTGTTAATAGAAATGGCACTGGGAAGGCATCGTAGAGACCAACCGGAAGTGGCTGATGAGAATGTGGTTGCACCTGAGCCTCATGTGAACTAGAATCTAGTGAAAAGTATAGTGAAAGATTTCCAAGCTACGGAAAGTGGAAATAAAGTTGATGAACCAAGGCATCTAGACCGTGCGGTTCAGTTTCAAAAGAAAAATCCACCCATATTCAGGGGTGATTCAGAGCCAGAGAGGGAAGATGCATGGTTGAATATAATGAAAAAGATCTTCAAATTCTTGGGAACATTGGTAGAGTTAAAAGTGAAGTTGTCCGCGTATATGTTGGACGATGTTATCCTTCAGTGGTTGGAGTTGGTAGTCCTAGAAAGGACAAACCAGGGTATGATGTGGGAAGGTTTTGAGGAATTGTTTAATAAAAAATTCTACCCACATACGTTCATAATTCAGCGCACGACTGATTTCTTCAGTTTGAAGAAAAAGCATATGTCTGTGATTGAATATGTAGCTAAGTTTATGAACTTAGCGAGGTTTGCACCCGAGGTGGCGGGTAGCACGTTGTTGAAGGAAAGGATCTTTGAAGCGAGGTTAAGGCAAGAAATCCATTCAAAGATAGCAGTGATGTGTATAGATGATTACACAGATATGGTGAATAGAGCCTTAGTGGCTGAGCAGGATCTATTGGGTGGTCCGGGCAGAGGAAGCAAGGTGGTAACCATGGGGAATAGTGGGAACTCTATTGCTGCGTTCAAGCGAAGGAGGGCCACTTATACCTAGGGCGGTAGTATGGCACATAATTCGATGACATGATCGGTAAATCTTTATATGAAGCCCTAGATAAAGCTAGGATGTTTTCAGTGTGGTTCTATGAGCCACATCAAGAAGGATTGTACGACATAACCACATGCATGTCATAATTATAAGCAGATGGGGAAACTGGAGCGTTATTGTCAGAATGCTCCAAGGTCGGGTGCACGTGACACTCCTCAGGGATCTCAAACATCATATAATTAAACGGGATGGGGGTAGCAACATACCCCTCATCAATAGAGTAAAGTGGGTCATGGTGATTCTCAGAATACCACGATGCCTCTACAGGGCAATAAAGAGCATTGTGTGGCAAGAAAACATGTGTTTGGAGCTAAGCAGGTTGTGGTGGATGATCAATCGGGACCATCCAAGGTGCGAGGTACCATTCTTTTAAATTCTACCTTGATGCAAGTGTTGATTCATATAGGGTCTTCACACTCTTTTATTGCTTCACGTCTAGTTTATTTTCTAGGTTTAAGGGTAGGAATGATGCCTTCTCTTTTAAAACTTCAAACTCATCTGGGTTGAAGAGAGTGTCGTGCCTTCTTGTGCAGATCATGTTGTATCGTTGTGAGCAAGGATGAGCTAATGTGTAATTTCTCAGTTCTTGAGATGGATGGGTATGATGTAATCCTAGGAATGGATTGGATGGTGGTGTATAAGGCCCACATCGACTATGATGTGCGGACAATGGATTTTACGACACACGATGGCGTTAGATATCTCTTTAGCAGAGAGAGACATGAAAGGAAAGGTGCAATAGGTTTGTTGGCACCAGCAGTGGGCATGATATCATATCAGTTGGTGGTTTTGTCGTTGGAATCAGTAGAGGGTGTTGAGCAGAGTGTTATTCCAATAGTGTTGGATCAGTTCATGGATGTCTTTACCAAATAATTCTTTGAGTTACCTTCGGTAAGAGATGTGGAGTTTACGATTGATATCTTTCTTAGGACTAGTACTATCTCACTTACATCTTATCGAATGGCACCAGGTGAATTGTAGGAATTGAAGGTCTAGTTGTAAGAGTTAGAAAACAAAGGGTTTATCTAGCCTATCACGTCTCCATGGGCAGCACTGGTGTTGTTTGTGAAAAAGGAGGATGAAACTTTGAGGCTCTGTGTTGATTATCATAGACTTAACCAAGTTATGATAAAGAACAGATATCCACTTCCACGAATTGATGATTTGTTTGACCAGTTCAGGGGAGCCTAGTGGTTATCCAAGATCTACCTGAGGTCGGGATATCATCACTTGCGGGTGAGGAAGGACGATATTCCTTAAACAGCTTTCAGAAGTTGATATGGCTATTATGAATATGTGGTTATGCCCTTGGTCTAACGAATGCGCCAACAGTGTTCCTGGAATTGATGAATCAGATATTTTAGAGATATCTGGATTCATTCATAGTAGGGTTTGTAGATAATATTCTGGTGTATTCAAAGACAAGGTTGGAGCATGGGAAAAACTTGGTGACAGTGCTGGGGATCATGAGGGATCATCAGTTTTATGCCAAATTGTCAAAGTGTGACTTTTCGATACAAGAAGTTTGTTTTTATGGCCAGGTGATTTCTGAAATGGGGTGTTTCAATGGATCCAAAAAATATAGAGGTTGTTATCTCGTGGAAACCGCCAAAACAAGTGTTCGAGATATGGAGTTTCCTTGGTCTTGCTGGGTATTATCGGCGTTTTGTTCGTGATTTCTCACGTTTGGCTTCACTGATGATAGATTTTACAAGAAATAATGTTCCATTCTAGTGGAATGAACAGTGTTAGTAGTGTTTCGAAGATTTAAAGGGTTGATTTACATTAGCACCAATATTGGTTTTTCTATAACTAGGAGAAGGGTTCATGGTTTATTACGATGCATCAGGATCCGGGTTGCGGTGCGTTCTCATGCAAGGGAATCATGTGGTTGTGTATAGCTCATGGTAGTTGAGAGTGCATGAGAAGAACTAACCAAATCATGATTTGGAATTGGTATCATTGGTTCATGCTTTGAAAGTGTGGCATCATTATCTCTTCGGTGATAAATTCATAGTATACATAGATCATAATATCTTGAAGCACATTTTCTCACAAAGGGATTTTAACTTGAGGTAAAGGAGATGGATGAAATATCTCTAGATGATTTATTTTGACTTGATTTGTACACCGAGTAAGGGAAATTTGGTGGCAGATGCATTAAGTTGAAAAGCATATGTCCAGGTGG
The DNA here is from genome assembly GCA_963277665.1 of Viscum album. Lineage (NCBI taxonomy): Eukaryota > Viridiplantae > Streptophyta > Magnoliopsida > Santalales > Viscaceae > Viscum > Viscum album. The sequence goes on along the minus strand of OY728155.1, from coordinate 264,609,760 downwards.
TGAAACAAGCATTAGACCAGTGGTAGTTGATGTCAGTTATAGCTGACATGCTGTTGGAATGCGAGGACTAGGGTGATAGAGCCGTATTTTTTCCTGTTTTTTTGATTCTTGACTTGGTTGGCCTGGTTAAAGAGGAAATGATATCTGATTCTGAGTGTGTGACCATGGGGACGAGACTCAATGGTGGGGAGACCATTGAGGGTTGGCAATTGAATGGAGATTTAGTTTTGTGTTTTCAGAATCAGATGGTTGTACAGGTTTCTTGTCAGGAGGATCTTCTCAGGGCGTATCATCATTCCAAGTGGGCTCTTCATCCTAGAATTCAAAAAAATGTATAAAGCATTTAAAGCGCAGTTCTGGTGGGATGTTATGAAAAGAAGAGTGAATGAGTTGTTTCGAGATGCTTGACTTTCCAGTAGGTCAAGACAGAGCATCAGAGGCCAGTGGGAATGTTGCAGTCTTTACCAATACCTATTTGGTAGTGGGATCAAATACCAATGGATTTTGTCACAGGTATCCCAAGAACTGCTAGAAAGAACGATTCCATTTGGGTGATAGGCAAGACAATGTCTTTCATGGTAAAAGCATCAGTTTAGTTCATGTTTTTTGGCAGCATGGTCAGATCCAAGAGGAGACTTGAGAGCAGGAGAAAGAGATGGTCGAGCAATGGCCTGAGCTCTTTCGGCAAAGGGTTGGGATGGAAAGACAAATGGTGGGGAGAATATAGTACCCCCATTTTGAGATATTTAACCTTTTTTATTCATTTTTATGTGTTTAATGTGCATGGGATAAGTTGAGAAGAGGTTGTTAGAGTTTTTAATGGGTTTGAATGAGTTTGGAGGCTTTTCTTATGGATCACGGTTTGAGAACAGTTCGAGGAAACTGTGAGGGTGTGCCAGGAAACCGTGTAGGGGGCGATAGTAGGCTTCTCATGGACTACGTACGGTTTTCCAAACCATGTGAGGAAACCATACGAACCCCTCCTCTTGATACAGTAGCGTTCGCACGGTTAGTGCAGCTTTTCCAAACCATGTGGGATAACCATGAAACCACTTAAACATAGGGTTTTAAGTTACAGGATCCCTCAGGCTTAAGCTATTCCTCTCCAAATTCTCTCCCACTCAAAACAATCTTAATATTTTTTTCTCTCAAGGGTTGTAGGGACTCTCCCACACAATTTGGAAGCAAATCGAAGGGGTTTTAAGGTGGTTTGAAGGTGATTTTTCCAAGGTAAGTATTCTCTCATGGTTCTTTTTGGTTTTCTCTAGACCCTTTCTTCTCCCTTCTTTATTTTTCTAGATCTACATCCATTTCATGTAGATATAGGGTTTTAGTTGCCTTGGATGTTGATTTTAAGGCTTGTGGATGTTAGGTAATGGGATCTAGAGAGGTTTCAGTGGTGCAATTTTCAGATTTGAGGTGCGATTTCTTGTGGGTCGATTTCGCCGGAACCCTAAAGATAGGTGGATTCTCTATCCACTACACTTTGTTAGAACTAGTGGTTTTTGGTTATAATTAATTTTTTGTGTTGAAAATTAATTGTGTCTTGATGTGAGAAATTTATTGGAAATCCCTTGGGTGATGTTTTTGGAATTTTTGGGGAAAATGGGGTTTTGTGATAAAATGTTATTGTTGTGGATTTAAAAAAGGAGATTTTAAAATTGGTTGCTGAGATTGATTTTGGAAAATGGTTGATTAAAATGGTTTTCAATAAAGATGTTGTTTTATTGAAATGTTATTTGGCATTGAAAATGATTTTCAATAAATGGGTGATTTATTGAAGTGGATTGATATGCAATGGAATTGGTTCATTAAATGATGTTGTGACCTTGTTGGGTTGTCTGCTTGGTTATGGATTGATTGGAATGTTGTGTGAAAGTGACGAGAAGTACCACTATAATATGGGGACAGATAGTGGATGGAACGGCCACCATTAAAAGATAAGTGGACGAGAAGTGCCACTAGTTGTGAATGGGTGAAATGGGTTGGACGGAAGCTCCACCATTATGGTTCTTTTGTTGTGTGTTTCTTTGAATAGATGGAACTAAAGTGTGAATGGGTGAACGGTTTGGACGGAATCTCCACCATTATGGTTGTTTGTGTGAATTTCTTTGTAAGATGGAAATTTTTGTGCTAATGTGTAGATAATGAAATGGCTTGTGTCATGTTTGTTTTGGCTTTCCCTTGGTTTCTTGGTTTGGGTGAGATGACTTGGTAAGGGTATGTTTGGATTATGGTAATGGTTACAATTGTTATTATTTTATATAAACTGTTTTATATAAATGTGCTAATGGTTTTATCCTAGTTTCATGTGTACGGAAGTCATTTTGGGAAAACCTACTGAGTTTTAGTACTCACCCCCTTCTTTAGAATTGTGATGTCTTTGCAGATGTTGTGTACTTTGACGTGGGCAAAGGTAATGCATCACCCTCCTTTAGTGGTCCATTGTGACGTCTTGGTGGAGATTGGAGCCTGGATCTTGGAGTGGAGCAATGGTGGTATCATGGCTCATGGTGTTTTGTTGTCTAATCTTACGCATAGTACTCTGATGTTTTGTGGACATGTTTAGTTGGATGGTTTTGGGGTTTGTAATGGCATTATTAGTATCACATGGTTGGGTTTGAAAGTGCATTCATCTTTAGTTGTTGGTTTGGTTGGTTTTTTCTTAAGGGAAAATTGTTCCCCACTATTCCTTGAAGCCCTCAACTTTTATTGCCAGCCTTTGGCACCTTGGGAACGTCGCTTAAGGCCAAGTAGCCCTCATCGCCTCCTTAAGCCAATGAGGTAGGGGCAGGGTGTTACAAAGAGGTAATATTTATGCATGAAAAGTGTGGGTCTCTACTATTGGTATTAGAGTACATGTGTTGTTAACCTACATAAAATAGGATGAGAAACCTTTAGATAGATCCCTATATATTTTTCTATGGTTATTTCAAGGGATATCTACAATGATAAATATAAGGATGATTCAATGTATATGATTTTTTTAGAAAATCTGGTTAATAATTGAGTGGTAGGATTCGATGAAATTAAATTCCATTATGAATACTAAAAGTAGATGTGGCTCTTACACAAAATAATCTAGTGGTATTAACTCAGAAAAGAGAACATTGAGCTAGAATCAGTCATCACCTGGTGAAAGACAATCAGCCATGCTTCACACCTTGTTTGAAACTCCCTTGGGACATGTTTTGTAAATTCACAAACACTTTACAAATCATCATGATGTTTTTGAATAATTACCTAGAATGACCTACGATAAATATAAGGGATCACATATTGAAAATAAGGATTCTTTATTTAGACATCCAATAAGTGATTTATAATGATTATGTGTCTTCCTAGTGTTATTATAGTTGATCACACAATTTTTTTTGGATTTAGTAAATGGATAAAAATAGAAGGATTTGTGTTAACATTGAATCTTATGGAATATTTTTCGACTATTATAATCCAAATTCGATGATGATAGGAGGAAGATATTGTAAATATTCATAATTAGATATTGTGAAATATGATTAATAATTTGAAATTTAGTGAGATTACTAGAGCATCAAATAAAAGGAAGATTACAATTTATGAATTTTGATGAGATAATTAAAATAGATGAAAGAAGATTTAGTTTTCTATATGTAAAGAAGGTGGGAATAAGAACTTAGAAAAATATCTAAAATGGAGGTGAAGAAGTAATCTGTGTGGAAAAAGGTCATAGAGTGAAAAATTGTCGAGGAGTTAAATGTATTATGTGTGGGGAACATGTGAATTATCTAAGTCAATTCCTTGACCCAAGAATTTACTTCTAAACATATGAAAAACCTATTCCATTTTAATAATTAAAGTGGATGGATGGAAGTATTTATGTTATTGGTTTCATAGATTATGTCTTAAAAGTATTGTTTTATAATGGTATTTGGGTTGTATGAATCAAGGAACATAGATGGATTATGTTAATTTCAGAAGAATATATGTCTCCATGTAGGATTAACATAAGATTTATGGATACCAACATGTGTTTATGAGTTTAATATTTACCATACATTCTATTTCTTGGACAAACCTTTTGAGGTTTTATGGGATACATGTTTAGCAATATTAAGTATATATTGGGAGACATTTATGGCAATATAACCCTTCTATTTTGTATATGTTTTAGTGAAAATTTTATTTTTATAGGAATACCTTTACATTTTTTTGGACATAATATTAATAGAATTTGTATCCGTTAGGGTTTATATTGTTTTTTAAATTGATGTAATTATGGGTTATTACAATTCGGTAATGTTATAGAAATTAATTTAATATAGTTTTTAAAGAATGATAACCTACATATTGAGTGACAAGCCATCGCATCCGATAAGGACACCGGGCTTGAACCCACAATTGTAGGGAGACAAGGTTATAATACCTAACACTAGCCTATGTGAAAGGGTATTTCTAGTGGGACAACATAAATAGGGAAAATTATATATATGTATGTTTATTCTTAGTATGTGAGAATGTTATTTTCTAATGAAAATTTTCTAAAAGGTTTCTATAACCCGTATACATACCAGAAAGAAAATAGGAAAACATCAAAGTGATATTTTTCATCGAACTCCTGAAAATATCTAAATGGAACAATGCTACATAGATTGTGGTCAGTCTTCTTACAAAGTCATCACTCTTAATCTTTAACAAATAATAATTCACATTGGATAAAATTTCTAGGATATACATTATGGAAGTGGTAAGATAACATGGATTGAAACATTTTTTCATATCTAATATGGATATAAGGTTTACCTAGAAGTTTGGGAGAAGTCTTCAAAATTCTCTAGCCACTGTGTTAATTTTCATCACTTCATATCATCATTAGATAGATTTTCAGGATGAGAAAAAAATTCCATGACTAGAGGACATTTTGAATTATTATTTTATAGATTTCAAAGGTGGTAGGGATCAACTTATTCTTTTAGTTTAGATTTATTATCACAATAGATTCCACTATCGAAATAAGATGTAAAATTTTTAAGACTTGTATGGAAATAAGTTTACAACTCCGATATAATGGAATGAGGTTAGACAAAGAAAATTATTGGGGGAATGAGTAAGCTAAAGAAATTGCAGTCAAGGTTGGAGCCATTAACTAACACATACACATAGCACCAAGTGTACGAAAACGATATACTGATAATCATTGAAGAAATATATAATTTGAATTTTGTGGGAAGAAGTTCCTAAAATTTTCTATATGGATGAATGAATGGAAAACTAAGACCAATTTATATTGGTCCATATAATATTATAGATCATATTAGGACAATAACGTATCTCTTAGATCTTCCAATGATGTTTTCAATGTATCTATCCTGAGGAAATACATCTCTGATCCATCACATATACTAAATTTAGAGGTTGTACTGATAGAGAAAGATCCTTTTTATGAGGAACAATAGGTTGATATTTTTGGATTGTAAAAATAAATATCTACAAATCAATAAAACTCACATGTTCAATGTTTTGTGGCAAAACCACCATCTTGAGGAAGTTATATGGGAATATGTAGAAGTAATGAGGAAAATGTTTCCACACTTATTGGTACCAAAGAGAAAAAATTCAAGTGAAGTTTTTATTTTAAGGGGTGTAGAATGTAACAAGATAAGATTTTACGAAATATTTTTTTCAAATAATTTTAATTTCTTTGTTTGCATGGTCTACACGCAACACTGAGTTACAATGAAATGTGACATAATATATAAATATTATTATTTAATATGATAGTTATCATATAGAAATTGGAATGATGGGTATGAATATGATTAACTATATTATGAAAATATATGGTTTAAACCACTATATAAAATAATTAGTTTTTTACCAATTAATTAAAAATTAAAATAAAAACCATTTGAAAATAATGGAAAACATTTTCATAAAAAACTATTTTTATGCAGAAAACATTTTTTATCTCAATAAACTAAATAATTCCCCTTTGGTGAATAATTTTAATACAATTTATATATTATATATTCAAGAAAATTTTTAACATTCACCTTATATATTTTATATGTATGAGATAAGAACAAATAAATTTTTTTGATTAAAAGTTTTTTTCTTCTAAAATGCTATTTTTTCACATTTTACACAGTCATTTTAAATTAAAAATTTCATAATATTAAAAAAATTATTGGAAAAAATATACTAATTTTTTTGAAATATACAAAAATTTTGAGAATTTTTTGAAAAGATAAATTTTCAGTGAATAATGAAAATACAGTATCTATTATGAATTGTTATTTATTTTTCAGCTTTTAAAGTCATAAACACAGTTTAAATATGGTTTTAAATTTAAAATTAGTTCACTTATATGTCTAATAATCCGATTTTGGTCTTTTTAATCATTTTAATTTTTAATTTTGATATTAAAACTTTTTAATCTTTTGAAACGTTTCTCTTTGGAAAAATGCCTTTTCATCACATCTTGGGGACTATTTTTAAATTAAAATTTTCCAATTCTATAAATGTAATTTTGAAAATTTTATTAAATATATGGAATTATAATAATTTATTGTATATAATATGGTCAAAATTATTTTTTATATTGTGATTAGAAAAAGTAGTAAAAAATATTTATAGCAGTTAAGGTGAAAATGGGCTTATCAAGGGGGGGGGGGGTTAAACTAAAAATATAAGGGGTAAAAAGAAATAAAAACATTTAAAATACCCATTTTATGGAAATATTTATACCTTTCACATATAAGGTTCTAGAATGGTTTATTTTTGACCATTTTGGAATGTTGAAAACATGGGTGTACCTTTTTCTTTTCAAAAAATACAAGCATGCCACTCACCTCACATATAAAAATCCAGCCAATCTTCTCTTCTATTCAAACATACAAAACCCTTTGGGTTGGCCATTACCTTAAAAATTTTTCAACTTAATTCTCTAACCGCATCCTATAGTCCTATTTTCAAACATAAATCCAATTTATTGAGGTTTTCAGTTAAACCAAAAGAGGCTGTCCAAAGAAGATCTAAAATTCTTAAACTTTCATTTTTATAATATTTCTTCTTCCACACACTTTAAATGTTATATGAATGTGATAAAATAAAAACACCAGTATAACCAATACAATGAAATGTTATTATGTTAATTTCATAACTTATATCCATCTCCTCTTCCATTAAATGGATGTAGAATCATTATTTGTGTGTATTATGGACTACCGACTCACGAACCATTTTTATTTTTTTTTTCATCCCTACCTCTCATGGAATTTTATAATAATTATTTAATGTTTTTATATTATATTTATAAAATTATTACACTTACGTAATTATAATATCACATATACCCTCTTAATTTTCATTCCATGGGATTATGATAACGTCACTCATGTGTACGACAGACTGCTGCCTCGCAAAGCGACATGATTTGTAAAGACCCGTAAAATTCAAGGGAATTTTTTTCTTAATTTTCTTTGGAATTTTAAAAAAACACGGTTTCTGACAGCACCTGATTCTGAGGCCAGGAGTGCCCGGAATCAATTTCCGAAGTTTGGCTCGGGTACGTTCAGTGAACGAACGAGCGGGAATTTCTAACTTTTGAACCGGTGCCCGGAATCAAATTCTGAGGGCACCGATGAACTCGCAGCGCCGATATTCGCTTAAGGAGACCTTTTCCGAGGTTGCGGTTTATGCGGGATGAAAGTTAGTTTTGGGAAAAATTAAAAGAAGTTAAATAAAAACGTGGAAACACTTTTTATTTTTAACTTATTGGTTATTTTCTCCCAAAGGGAGTTAGAGGTGGGACCCACATCCACTTAACCTCCCTTGGGAGGATTAAGTGTGGTGGGGCCCACATGAAGCATAACTCTTCACCTTCTTTTTTTTAAACCCCCTTAAACTCCTCTTTTAATGAACATGACAACTTTGGTTATTAAATGGGTGGAGTTGTTTAATTTCAAACCATTGAATTTCAAAATGTTTTGGTTGAGTAAATAAAATAAGACTTTAGCTTATTTTATATGGTTACAATTCTCTAGCCACCTGGAGAGAATTTGGAGCTTTCTTCTTCTTCTTCAAACTTTGACGAAGAACGAGAAGAACCTTCGAACATCGACGAAGAACGCCACGTTCTCGGGAATCGTCTTCCGCGACGCCATACCCGCGACACCGACGACGTCTTCTTCCGCGTCATCTCTTCCGCGACGATTTCCCGCGACGAAATCGTCGTCAAAGAACTTCGAATCCTCGCTTCACGACATCGACGTCCTTCTTCCGTGACGCCGACCACCGCGACGCGTCTTCCGCGGGTCGCTGAAGATCATCGTTCTTGAAACCGATGTAGGGGTTTGTTGTTGATTATTTATTTATTCTCGTTCTTGGTTCTAGCATGAAAAACTTGAGGATAAATGTTTACGTGTTATCGTCTAACGAGAGGAGGGCCGGACCGCACAAACACGGCCGAATCCCCCCTCCTTTGTTCTTGAATATTATTATTTTCTTGTGGATGAACGAGATGGCGTGGTGCCGTCGCACCACGCGGGAATCACACGAAAAATATTGCGCGGCGCCGTCGCGCCGCGCCGTGGATAGATTCATCATGAACGCGACGCCGTCGTGCCACGTCGAAGGAAACCAAAGGCGCCGCGGCCAGAGCGGGGCCACGGCGGAAGGGAACGGTGCCGTCGCACCGTGCCGGACGACGAAGGCCGCGGCCGGTTCCAGGCCGCGGCGGGACGTGATGACCGGCGGCCAGCCGGGCCTCCAGTGCCGGAAAATGGAAGAGGACCGGCCCATGCCGGTCCTGTTGAGAAGAAGCCAGCTGGCCAGGTCGGGCCGGCCGGGACGGTGGAAAACCGGGGGAATTAAATTCCCCCGGGAGGTTAAATTGGCCCCACATAATGGGGGGGGGGGGTTTCACAAAGGGGGGGGGGGTAGCGCCCCCCCCCATTTTTCTCAAAGGCAGGCCCCCACGAGGGGGGCCGTTTGATCCAAGGCGCGACATCCAGCCGCGCCGCCAGCAGGAAGGGCGGGGGCCACTCCCCCCGCGCGTGGCACCCGAGCGGTGCCCCGGCCGCGCCGCCGGCCGGGCCGGGTCGGACCCGGGGCGGGTCGACCCGGTTCGGGCCGACCCAGGGGGGGGGGGGGGTCGGGCCGGGTCGGCCCGGACCCGGACCCCCCGTTTTCGAATCGACTTCGGTATTTTGCCCATAACTTGAGCTACGGACCTCCGTTTGATGAACCATCAGCGGAGATGCGATCCTTGGATCGAGACGGTCCATTCGGTATATCGCACTCAAAGTTTCGGAATACTTTGAGTTCGGCCGGGTTGGTTCGTACACGAAACCAACCGGGCCTTCGGAGCGGAAACACTCATATCTTGAGCTACGAACGTCCGATTGACGTGCCGTCAGCTTTGTTGTGTTCCTCTTAGTGAGACAGATCTTTTGGCATACTCCGCCCGAGGTTTGGACGCAGGTGGAGTACGGTCGGGTTGGTTTTTCCATAAAAACCAACCGGGCCCCTGGGACAAAAAAGCCAATAACTGTCAGACTGGGTGTCCGATCGACACGCCGTCTGTTGCGTTGAGTTCCTGTCGGCGATACGGAACTTTTGGATACATCAACTCTGGAATTTGTGACAGTTGATGTATCAGCCTCTTGGCTCGTGGAGCGGACCCTTCCGAACGAGTTTGCTGTGTGCGGGAACCCTAGTGCTGGCTGCGACTGTGACTACTACTGCTACTGCTACTACTACTGTGACTGCGACGACGACAATACAGAGATCCTTGGTGGATTCGACAACGACTACAACACTCAGCGATCCTACGTGCATCAGTGCTACAGGTCCTGTGTGGGCCCGATCCTGTGTGGGTCCGATCCTGTGTGGGTCATTGCGCTCAGCGGTCCTGTGTGAACCAGCGCCTACAGGTCCTGTGTGGGCCCGATCCTGTGTGGGTCTTTGCGGGGGTTAGTTACCTATCGATCCTTTGTGGGTTCAATGACTTAGATGGATCAGAGATCATCTTTATCGTCTTTCGATGAAGTATACCTGTGTGAGCTGAATCCGGTTGCTTTCCTGTGTGGATTGTGTTGTGCTATCCTGTGTGGATTTCGTTTTTCTTTCCTGTGTGGAATACGTATACTTTCCTGTGTGGACTGAGTTGTACTTGGGCTCGGAGGTTGGAGCGTATTGGAATTGATGACTTAGGTATATGTATGGGCATATACCTAAGCAGTGTCAGTTTTTACTTCGTGTTTGTATCTCACCTTTGTGGTTTATCCTTTGTGGATTTTGGGAGACCTTCAGGGGTCTCGGGGTCCCTAATGAGTAGCTTATACTCACCCCTGCATGGGCTATTCCCGCACTACGTTGTGTTGGTTGCAGACGACGGAAAACGTTGATCTTGGCTGAGGCTTGCAGAGCAGGACGGTACCTGGAGGTGGACCACTCGGCAGGACGTGTTCGGAGCGGACGGCGGGACCCGTGGAGCAGTGGAGCTATCTGTACCCACCCTTCATGTGGGATTTCTAGTGGACAGCTCGGTGTAGCGGCTTTTACTTTACAGTTGCTGTTTTCCCTTTCGAGTTGTACTTTACTTTCAGTTTGGGTTTGTATACTGGCCCATTTACTTTTCCTCACTTTCAGTTGTACTCTGTTCTTACTTAGTGTTTACCTTTCCGCTTGCTTACTCTGTGGTGTTTGTTTACTTTTCAAAGGCAATGCCTTCCCTTTTTACTGGGATTTACGCCTTGGTGCTAGTCACCAGCCCCTGGCCTATGGAAGGTGGGCTTGGGGTAGTCACGACACGGGCCCCGAGGGCGGGTCGTGACATGATTGATTATTCATTTACACTTTAAATGGAAATTAATAAATATTATTTTAAATAAAAAATTATTATATATATGTCATAAAAATTACTATGTAATTTTAATATACTTTTTACTATTCTTTCTTTAAATCAACCTAGAAAATGGAAACAATGTTCATCCATACATAAAACATATTGTCTCCATGAATGATGTATTTCACTTTATATCTCTAAATTTTATGGATTGATATAAATATATATATATATATATATATATATATATACTAAATATATAAGATATTTATATTATTTATAACTTTATATTTATTATGTAACAATGATCAATATAAGTGCAATTAATATAAAAAATCAAAATATATACAAAAACAAAGATGTTATTAAACGAAATGAAATTTTAATAAGGAATTATTGATGAAAAGGTAATAAATGACATGATTAAATCATATATGGTATGATAAGTATGATTATGTTTCTTTATCATATTGTAGACGCCGGAAAAGTCCGTTGTTCCCAAACGAAGCTCCGGATGCGGAAAGCGAAGTGATATTTGGAGTCAGAGGCACGTTCCGGAGGGCCCGGAGGACTTGCGCGAAATTTCAGAGGCTCGCGCGCAAAGTCGAGCCGCGGCGCGCAATCCTCCCGGGATGCGCGCAATGCGCTGGGCCGGCGCGCTATTTTGCGCGCCCGCGGCCTGCGCGGCGCCCTTTGCGCGCTGGGTCCTGATTCCGCGCCCGCGAAGCGAATTGCGCGCCCGAGACCGGATTCCGCGCCCGGGGTTGCCTATAAATATAAGGCGACCCCCGACGTTTTGAAGGTTGCCAGAATCCGAAGCGTCGCTCGTTCGCGCAATCCAACCCCTTCCGCGCGCAATGCCGATCTTCAGGTAACCTCCTTTCTTTCGCGCAATAGAGCCTTGGGGTCCGCCTTCGCGCGCAATCCCCTTGGCTCCTTTCCTTTGAATAAAGTCCAACCCGAAGGCCTTTGCGCGCAAAAGAAGCTTCTTGCGCGCAATTTCCCCTGGGTGCGCGCAATCCAGCCCGATTGCGCGCACCCCCCATTTTCAAAGTGGCCATTCGTTAGAGAATGAGCCGTTGCCCCCCGCGCGCTATCCGAAGCCCGGTGCGCGCAATCTCGATCATCCGCGCGCGAAGCGCTGGACCAATTGCGCGCCAGCCCGCCATTTTGCGCGCCAACCCGCGGTTTTGCGCGCCAACCCGCGGTTTTGCGCGCAAGGCTCCTCTTTTGCGTGCAATCCGCCAGGGTCGCCTCCCTTGACCCCCTGAGGGTACCCGCCTGCGTGGCGCCCGATGATCCTCATCCTGGGTGCCCGAACCGTGCGCTGTCTTCCCGTGCAGCCTTCCAGGCTCGTGCGAAGTGACACGGACCCATCGGCGGCAATATTCGTCCAGCATGACGTTAAACTGCATATTCGTCCTGCATGACGTTAAACTGCACAACGTCCAGCATGACGTTAAACTGCATATTCGTCCAGCATGACGTTAAACTGCATATACGTCCTGCACGACGTTAAACTGTACCTCGTCCGAGCTACAAGACGTTAAACTGTTCAGCATACGTCCAAGATGCACGACGCTAAACTGCCTAGCCTTCATCGTCCGCGCTGCAAGACGTTAAACTGCCAAGTGTTTCATCCTCAACACACGACGTTAAACTGTACTTCGTCTGGCAAGACGCTAAACCGTCCGCATCGTTCGATCCCGTGCCTCGCACGCAGGGTCTCCCCCGGTTTGGATGTGGCCCCCACCCGCTCGTCTCTGCAGGGATGTCGGGATTGTCCCGCTTTTGGGACGATTTAATGGGAGCGGATTTTCCCTACGGGGGCAGGGTATTACAAACCCCTAGTTTTTCGTGGGAGGCTGCACATGTGTATCTCCATTGTGCCTCCCCACTGCCGAAGCCAGTAGAGGGTATGACTGGGATCGAGGTGTCTTCTGCTTTCGGTCCAAGTCCCTTCCAACTGAGTTTTGCCACCCGGGCTGTCTCAAGTGCGTAAGTCCTGACAGAATGAACTACGTGGACTTTGATCCCTGTCTTCTATACAGGGTACGTAGGAAGCCTCCCTGAGGTCCAAGCCCGCCACCTGGTCGTCCCGGTCGTATTTACGTCGGTTCGTCCATCAGTGGACCCCTCCAGGGTTCACGCTTGCGTCGATTCACCTATGAATCCGCCCCTGTGGGAGACTGCCCGTGTGTATCTCCACGGTGCCTCCCCACAGCCCCCCTTTTTCCATTTCTCCTTTTATCGTCCAGCATGACGTGAAACTGTGATCCACCCGGCCGTTCCATCCCCCTCTGTGCGAGGTGGTTCGGTTCAATCCTCCGCCCGGCGGCCTCGACCTCTTCGTGAGTCGGCTTGCCGACGTCCAGCATGACGTTAAACTGTATACCCGAACTACGTTGACTTTGATCCGTGCTAACGCGCGGTACGTAGGAAGCCCCTCCGGGGTCCAAGCTCTTCACTCCATCATCCATCCTGATCCTCACCCGGGCCGCCACATCCCGGTGGGGTCATGCCACTTCACTCCACTCCACGTTACTTGGGAAGCCGCCCATGTGCTGGCCCCAGCGTCGGAGGTTCCCCGCAAGGGGTTCTGTCATCTGATCCACTTTTCGTGTTGATCGGTCCGATGCCGTCCCCGCTGGACGTTAAACTCGCGGCATACCCCGTGTTAAACATGGGAAGCTGAGGAAAACCTCAGGTGACACAGTTCCCCGCACCCAGTACGGGATGCCTCAGGCCATCATGCCTTCGAGAAGCCCTATTAGGGACGGAAGACAGACGTGCAGAGCCGCAGTGTTACGACACGCCCCCAGCACCCAGAGCCACCCGGCCTTCTCACCGCAGGTTGCTGCCCCGCCCAGACTCCTTGGAGCGTCCGGGCGGAAGCAGCGTAATTAACCGGTGTCCATGAAGATATGGCGCCGAGAACGAGATTCACGAACATTCTTAAGTCTGTGAGGGAGACCCGGATTAGGCGACGAGTTCCGAGGAGACGTCCAAGGAAGGAGGAGCCGACATCCCATCATCCCGGTTTCGATCAAGGAGCAGACGCCCCTGAATAAGGGACGGATGCCGCCCGCCCTTGGAAAGCGGGACTGCGGGACCACAAGCCGCGCGCCCATCCCCTCGGGTCGACGGGTGCACGCGCGAACGCGTCCTGGAGGAACAGCGTAACCCGACGCACATCCGCACTGAAACAGAAAAATGGTGAACCCGACGTGAATCTCTTCTCCTCGATACGAAGACCGATGGCTTTCAGAGGTGTTGGAAGACCGGCATGTTGCCCAGCCAAGCATTCAGTCTTACCCGCCAGGGGCTGGGGAAGGGACATCGGGCACTCCGTCTCGCAACGTCGAGGGCCTGGGTTCCCCCCACGGAAGGCGTCGTGGCGCTAATGGTTGGTTGATGATTCCTTTTTCATGTCAGTGTTAATGGGTTCTTCTCCCTGCTTTCAGAAATCAGGTCGCCCGATCCAGTGCCCGATCGCCACCCGCCCACTGGCGCAGGGATAGGGGAAACACCGACGCGGCTACTCCGCGCGGTCCCGCCCGTTCCACAGTCGTCCCAGCAGCCGCAATTGCGGGACGACCACGCCCTCTCTCCCCCTCGGAGGTCATCCAGAGAAGGGTGATCAACACCCTGGTGCGGAGATACGAGGAAGAGGGAGTCATCCCCACTAGGGAAATGGCTCGCCTAGACCTTGAGGAGGCTGCGCCTCGCCACCACCGCCGCCCCCGAGGGCCGCGCAGGGAGGCACCGCTACCTACCTCAACGTCCAATCGCTTCGGGAGTTTATCCCCGGAGCGCTCTGACAGTTCCCTTCCCTATGCGGATGAGGTGGAAGATGCCCGGGATCACCCTATCCGGGATTCGCTCCAGGGATCTACGGTAAGGACTCCCGCCAGGCCACGGCGACACCGCCGCCAGGCCTCTCCAGTCGAAGAGCGGGCTCTCCACCTGCCCGCGCCGCTCATCCCGACTCGTCTGTCTCGACGCCAACGTCGGGCACGAGCGGAAGAGGATGCCCACCTTGGGGATCTAGCAACAGTGGACACATTGGCCCGAGCCACTGCTGGCTCCAGTCGCCAGGCCTCTGTGCATCCTGAGCAGGGGAACTCCTATGCCCGACCTGGATCGAGGCCCCGACCGCCCCAAAGGCAGGTTGGGTCGACTCTCCCGGTTGCTGGCACTGGCAGTAGCCACCGCGGACCACCTCGCGGTAGCGCTATTCACCGGCAGGATCTACTCTGTGTGGCCGATCCAGGAGGCGTGGGTCATCCCACCTTCCAATCCCGGCCCGGAGGCCTGCCCGGAATCATCTCTCCCCGCGTCCCCTTTGATATCTGTCCCGGTGCCCCTCGCACCTTGGTTCCCAGTCCTCTTGGCCCCAGCACCAGTGCGGTCGGAGGACGCCAGGACAGAGATCAGCCCTGCCCTGAAGAACCACCCAGGGGCAGGAAGGCAAGGCGTCGACGCCGAGGGAAGAATGTTACGGAATTCCGGACAGAGATCCGACCGGTTTGCTTCTCTGACTCAGAGGCGGAGTACGATTCGGCGACAGAGCCCCTTCCCCAATCCCGCCAGTCAAGGGCAGGGGTAGGAATGCGGCACGTCAGCCTCGTGCTCCCCGAGAGCGAGATCGATGTGATCCCCGCTTCTCTCCGAAGGTATATCCGGAGTAACGAGGGCCTGGTAGACCCCCAAGGATCAAACTTGCGGTGGGTACCGGCCCCTCCGGAAGTGCCTTCCGCCTCGATCGGAGAAGCCGGAGACTTTTTCTGGGGACCGACGGTCGAACCACGATCTGGTGCGTCCTCGGCGAGCACCGATGCTACGGCAGGATGTTCGCTCGCCGGCCCGTCCTATCGTGATGTGGTAGCCAGGGCACCGCCACCCTCAGAGGGCGGCCCGGGATATGGAGGCCAATCGGCCTGTTCGCCGTATTCACCGCCGGCCAGCCCGTCGGCCCGGCGGCCCGCCTCGGCACCACTACCAGTTTCCCGTCCGTTCCCAGCCATTGAAGAGGACCAAGGAGATCTGGGTCCCGAGTTTGAGTCATGGGGCTTCTGGACCGTCCTTGCAGAGGGCCACTTCCCTGAGAAGTTTTGGCCAGTCGCAGGACCGGGCTTTGATGCACCCGAATCGCTCACCCCGGATGAGTTCGAATGCTTCCGCCGAACTCTCCGGGAGACTCGCTCCTGTCTTCACCGCCTACAAATGCCATACCCCGGGAGTCAAGCGCACCTGGAGGATATTGGTGAGCAGTGCCGTCAAATTGACCTGGCCATGCTCCCCGCGGTTCGGCACCCCGGGTCATTTGGGCACCACGAGGCCCTCCAACAACGATGCGTTGAGTGTTTTCAAGTACTCCGCAAAGTTATCGAGGAAGCCACTCCCCACGTGTATATCCGTGGATGGGGGCAGTACGCTGCCCTACGCTTCAGTGTGATCCTCCGACAGCCCGATTCGCTGGGTGGCCCTGAGGGTATATCCCCAGGGACAGGAACGGTCAATATGGCTGACCTGTCGGGAGAGGGGAACGACTTGGAACTTCTCGACGGGGGCTTCCCCCCCGAAGACAAGTCGTCGTCAGATCCATCGGTGAGAGTTACTCGTCATCAGAGAAACCTCCTGGGGCTCCCCGCACCCACTGAAGCACTGACGTTGAGCCGAAACGTCAGCAAAGGAAAAGAGCACAGCGAGGCTATAAGGCCCGCCGACCCATCTGACTCCATGCAGAGGGCAGAGGAGGATCCCGAGAAGGCTACGCTACGTCAGCAGCTCGCCGAACAGAAGAAGCTGGTTGACCAGCTCCTCGCCGAGCGCGCTGCAGAACGGCGGCCTGACTACGGTGATCCCAGGCCAGGACAGCAGGGACCGGAACAACCGCTCCTCGATGAGACTCTCCCGGGCAACCGTGATTACGCCGTGTTCGCCGACAGGAGAGAGGCCATTGCCTACGGCAAGAGGGCGCGGTATGTTTCGCCACACCCTCCCGAGCGGCGTGACTACCTGAGAGATCCCGCTCAGATTCCTCCCGCTGCCCCAAGGGCCGCTCCGCCCGCCATCCCACGAGCTGCCGAGTTCGACGACCCGTTCGACGACCCGATTGAAGGGCCATGCAATGCGCTCGTGGTTAGAGATCCTCGCCAGGACTGGAACCCATGTCCGGACGATCTGATGGCGGCCCTCATTGCCCGCTTGGAAGCCTTGGAGACTCGGCAAGTGGCGATCCCACCGGACGGCAAGCCCTACCCAGCATGGGTGGATGACATGCCGGCGCCTCCGGGATTCGGGAATCCCACTTTCGCCCCCTTCAACGGAACTGGAGATCCGCCACAGCATTTAGCCCACTTCAACTCGAGGTGCGGGCCTATGTTGGGGACTCCGGCGCAGCAGGAGGCCGCTAAGCTTCGCTGCTTTGTTCAGACACTGGAAGGGCCAGCATTTGTCTGGTATAGCCAGCTCCCCGTCGGGTTGGTAACCAGCTGGGAGGACCTCCGTAGATAGTTCCTCTACCAGTTCAGTTCCACGACCCGGAAGACAAGTATCGCAGACCTCTTCAAGTGCAAGCAGAGGCCTGATGAGCGAGTCGCGGACTTCGTCGCCCGATGGAAGGGTCTCACGTATTCCCTTGACATGCCATTGACTCAGGAGCAGTTGCTGACAATGTGCGTCGGGAACGTCAAGACCGAGCTGGTCCCTTCCCTGATCACTCAGAATTACCCCGGAGGGTTCAGGGACTTCTCAGACAAAGCTCAACGTCTTGAGGAAGCCCTGCAACAGGCCAGCCAGGCACACCCGCTGCCTCCTATGATTCCTGCAAGGAGAGTCAGTAGGGCTGAGCCCGCTGCTGTTGCCCAGATAGAGGCCCCTAGGCCGTTGGAGCTGCTGCCGGTGAGGCCAGCTCCACAGCCTCACAGGAATCCGCCTCCACGGGCTCAGTTCCCGGCCCAGCAGCGGCAGCCCCAGAACCGGCCGGCCCCTCCGCGTAATGTACCGCCGCAACCCAGGCGAGATAATCAGGGTCCACCTCCTCGGCCGGCCCCTCTATCCCCTCGTCAAGACCACGCTCCCCGGGGCCCGCGACACCTGACTTACTCATTTCATGAGGATCAGGTCCCCGGTTATTTCCGGAGCGCCCTGGAGCAGAGGATTGTGCGACTGCCTGAGTGTTGGAAGCCAGAGGAGGCACATCTTACGAATAACCCCCGCTACTGCCCCTACCATCGGGCCTTGGGGCACACCATCCAGCGGTGCTATGTGTTTAAGGACTGGCTCCAAGACCAGATTAACAACAATGTAATCAGGTTGGGCCCAGATCCAGCACAAGTGGCGGGCGTGTTCGTGGGATCAGATGACGATAGCGGCGATGAGGACGAATGGCAGCTGGTCTCCGACCGCGGGTCCCAGAAGTATAAAAACTGGATGGCCCGCAAGACGATCATTCGCGCCCATGGAATCATCCGTGCGCGCTTGAATCAGCCTGAGCCCCCAGAATCTGCGGGTGCTGCTTCGGCATCGTCGTCCCAGCCTGCCTCTTCCAAAAGGAGCAAACGGCGGCAGCGCAAGAAGGAAGAGCGCGCCCCGCCAGTTCCGCCACTATCCCGTACTCTCGGCGATTTCATGCCCCCGGAGATGGGGGTCCCTCCTCGGATCCGCCCGGTGATGGATGATTCGTCCGATGACGGTATTGGGTACGCTTCGGTTAACACCGTCGAGCTGGTAAATCCCTTTTCGGTTCCCGACGTTGAAGAACACCAGGTGGACCTCCCTAGTGTCCCCGGTCGTCGCCACCGTCGGAAGAACCGCAACAACAGGAGTCGCCGGGGCACAGCCGTTGGTACCTCCAGCCAGGCCGTGCACGCCACTGAGACTAGGCAGCAGGCTCAAAACCGAGCTCAGCGCGCGCAGCCCCCCCATCCGGGGATGACGGATTCGCCTCCGCCACTGTTTGTGGTGTGGGACCAGGCAGAACCACCTCAGCCGCGTCGCGACCAGCTCCGCCCTGCCACGAGTCCATCCCGGCCTCCTGACTCCAGTACGGTGACCATTTCCCGGACTGCGACCAGTGAACAGCGAGATGCGCCAAGTACCAGTTGGCCGCCGATCCAACCGGCAAGGCCCGTCATGCCACCAACCGCAGAGCAACCTCCTGCAACCAGGGGATCGCGCTTGGCCAAAAAGTATGATGTCCTGAAGCACTTGGCCGACATCCCAGCAAGGCTCTCCATCCTTGAGGCTCTGCGCATGTCATCTGAGATGCGCGAGGCACTCGCTGAAGCCCTGAAAAGCCCCCTCCAGTTTGAGACAGAGGTTGCGGCTGCAGAGGCCTTTCACGCCGAAACGATCGAGGACGCCGAATGTCAGGCAGTTATCTCGTTCTCTGGTAAGGATGAAGACCCTCCTATACAAGGACACATTCGTCCGCTGTATGTCACTGGCCAGTTCAATGGCCTTGAAGTCCGGCGTTGTCTTGTCGACACGGGGTCCGGGATTAACCTGATTCCAACTCGGACGCTCCGGAGATTGGGGTTGTCTGAGGATGACTTGATTCCCTCCAACCTCAGGATCCAGGGGTACGACCGCACCGAGCAAACCCCGGTCGGCAAGATACGTTTGAAGACCCAGTTCGGTGACTTGGTCGCCAACACCGAATTTATGGTAGTCTCTCAGGACACTGCGTATAACGCATTGATGGGCAGGACATGGCTTCACCTTCACGCGGCGGTTCCCTCGTCATACCACCAATGCCTCAAATACTTCCTTAATGGTCGAGTAGGCGTGCTTCAAGGAGATGCCTCTCCTTTTGCCTCATGTGAAGCCCGCTATCTGGACGCGGACTATTACAAGAGCAAGGATAAGCAGATCCTGGCAGGTGAGGTTGAGCCTGTCGCTGTTGCGAGCGATCCCTGGGCAAGTCTGGATGACGCTTACGTCCTCCCGATTCACCGGTTGGACGTCGCCATGGTCTTGACGGTCCGCGAGTCTCCTGATGAGATGGCCGCGACCGCCCGCGCCAGCACCAGTGGCCCAGCAGGATCTGGTAGCCCCAATGCAGTTGCCAACGCAGTCTCTCCCGTGGACGATCCCTCCCCGAGTGGAGAGGACGTGGAAGATGCACCCCCATCCTTTGAAGAGGGTGTCCCTGCCACGGTCGATGAGTTAATACAGGTGAACCTTGGAACCGAGGCCGATCCAAGACCCACATTGGTTAGTGCCGCCATGCCCTCTGAGGAGCGGCAGCAGTACGTGGACTTTCTCAGGCAGCACCGTGATGTGTTCGCTTGGGGCTATGACGAGATGCCGGGGCTAGATCCTCAGGTAGCCGTCCACCGCCTTGGTCTCCCGGCGAACCATCGCGGGTTCAAGCAGCCTCCCAGGAAGATGCACCCATCCCACGGTGCCATGGTTGAGGCCGAAGTTGACAAGCTTATCAAAGCCAACTTCGTGAGGGAAGTTCAGTACCCCAAATGGCTGGCCAACATTGTGCCGGTCAGGAAGAAGAACGGGCAGATTAGAGTCTGCATCGACTTCCGTGATCTCAACCGCCACTGTCCGAAGGATGATTTTCCCCTTCCAGTGACAGAGCTGTTGATTGATGCCACGGCAGGGTTCCAAGCCCTCTCCTTCATGGATGGATACTCCGGATACAACCAAATTCGGATGGCCCCTGAGGATGAGGAGTTCACTGCCTTCAGGGCCCCCCAAGGTACCTTTTGCTACCGGGTCATGCCCTTCGGCCTGAAGAATGCAGGTGCCACCTATCAACGGGCGATGCACCACATATTCAAGCCAATCCTCGGCACGCTAGTGGAATGCTACGTCGACGACTTGGTTGTCAAATCGCGCCAGCGTCGGGACCATCTCAAAGATCTTGAGAAAGTGTTCAGCTTCCTCCGGTCTCGCTGCCTGAAGATGAACCCGTTGAAGTGTGCCTTTGGGGTCACCTCCGGAAAGTTACTTGGATTTGTGGTAAGATACCGGGGTATTGAGATCGACCCAGAGAAAATCAGGGCGATTAGCCAGATGCCTCCCCCGGGTACCGTCCGGGAACTGCAAGGGTTCCAAGGCCACTTAGCCTATATACGCCGATTCATCGCGAATCTGGCCGGCAAGTGTAAGCCCTTTTCTCGGCTTATGAAGAAAGGTGCCACCTATGTATGGGATAAAGAGTGTCAGACCGCTTTCGAGGAAATCAAGCAGTACCTGCTTCAACCTCCGGTCCTGATGCCGCCCGTATCCGGAAAGCCGCTGGTCCTTTATGTGACCGCCCTGGAACGGTCCCTGGGTGCCCTTCTCACCCAGAAGAACAACGAGGGAACAGAGAATAGCCTCTATTACCTCAGTCGCATGCTCCTCGATGCGGAAGTTAGGTATTCCCCCATCGAGAAGAGCTGCCTGGCGCTCGTATTTTCCGTACAGAAATTACGGCACTACTTGCAGCACCATGAGGTACAGTTGGTTTCTCGGGTAGACCCGTTGAAATATATCCTGAGCCGGCCTATGTTGACTGGCCGCCTAGCGCGGTGGGCTGTGATTCTCCAGCAGTTCGACATCAGGTATGTGTCTCAGAAGGCCATCAAAGGGAAAGCGTTGGCAGACTTTCTGGCCGCTCACCCGACCTCCGCGGATCAGCCGCTGGATCTAGGCTTTCCTGATGAGACCATTCTCTCGGTTGATCGAGCCGATCCATGCTGGCAGATGCACTTTGACGGTGCCTCCCGGAGCCCCACCGGTAGAAGACTCGATAATCCTAATCTCAACAGAGTGGGCTTGGGCATCTTCTTCATTACCCCGGAGCGAGCCGTGCTGCCATACTCTTTCCTGTTGTCAGAGGGCTGTACCAACAATGAGGCGGAATACCATGCCCTCATCACCGGCCTCGAGTTGGCTCTCGAGATCGACGTGCCCCGTCTGTGCGTGAAAGGGGACTCCGATCTGGTCGTTAAGCAGATCAATGGCGACTACGTTGTCAGGAAGCCGGAACTTGTGCCATTGTTGGAGTGCACCCTCCTTCTGATGGCCCGGTTCCCTTGTCGGCCGGAAATTGTCCATGTTCCCCGGTCGCAGAACGGTCGAGCAGATGCTTTGGCCAGCCTTGCTGCGTCACTTGCGGAACCTGAACAGGACAACCTGATCGTCCGCGTGACGCGCCGCAGGCTCATCGCTCCCGTTATCCCGGAAGAAGATCGCGGCCCGTTGGTAAGTAATCTCACGACGATTGCCCCTCTGCCCGGAGCCCCGAGTACCCCAGACATGAAAGTCGGATCAGCCCCTGATTGGAGGACGCCTCTGGTTGAGTACCTCCAGCATGGCATTCTTCCATCGGATCGGGCCGAGCGCGAGCGAGTTCGACGCCGCGCATCGCAGTTCGTCCTCCAGAGCAGTCCCGGCCTGGAGCAGATCCTCTACAAACGCGGATTTGATGGTATTCTCCTCCGTTTCCTTCAGGGAGTTGAGATCCCACGAGTCATGCAAGAGGTTCATGCTGGTTCGTGTGGCGCCCACCAGACTGGGCCGAAGCTGTCCCACCAGATTCGGAGGTTGGGATACTTCTGGCCCTCTATGATCCATGACTGCATCGAGTATGCCAGGAGGTGCCATGCGTGCCAGGTTCATGCGAACTTCGTGCATCGGCCGCCGGAGCCTCTCCATACCACAAGGTATTCCTGGCCCTTTGCAGTCTGGGGACTGGACGTTGTGGGACCTTACCCGCCGGCGACAGCTCGCCAGTGCCGGTTCATTCTGACCGCCACGGACTTCTTCTCCAAATGGGCAGAAGCGATTCCGCTCAGAGAGGTCAAATCATGTTCGATCGCTGACTTCGTGACCTCCAACATCATCTATCGATTTGGAGTGCCTCACGCTATCCTCATGGATAACGGAACCAATTTCCGAGCAGCCGAGTTGAAGAAGTTGTACGCCAAGTATAACATTCGCTCGAACCATACATCTCGCTATCATGCGCAGGCGAATGGACAGATCGAGGCGTTTAACAAAACCCTCTCTAACATTCTGCAAAAGATGGTTGGTCAGAACAAGAAGAGTTGGCCGGACAAGCTCCCCAACGCCCTCTGGGCTTATCGGACGACGACTCGCAATTCCACCCAGATGACCCCTTATTCCCTGGTGTATGGAGCTGAGGCCGTCCTGCCCATCGAGATCCAGTTGCCGTCCTTGCGCACTGCGGTCTACGACCAGCAAGCGCCGGACAGAGTCGCTGAAGCCCGTCTAGTCGAGTTGGAAGCACTGTATGAGAATAGACTTCGTGCTTTGCACAACTTGGAGAGGCATCAAAGCAGAATGGCTCGAGCTTTCAATAAGAAGGTTCGCCTCCGCTCCTTCCTGCAGGGTGATCTAGTGCTAGCCCTAAGAGCGCCAATGATCCCCGGCAGGAAGCCGCCCAAGTTGGAGCCCAAGTGGGAGGGACCTTTTGTTGTCCACAAGGTCTATCCCAATGGCGCGTACTCCCTAGCGACTATGGATGGTGAGCGTGTCACTCCTCCCACCAACGCTAGGTTCCTCAAGCAGTACTTTGTCTGAGTGTGCCTACGTCCTGCACGACGTTAAACTGCATTCGTCCAGGCTACAAGACGTTAAACTGTTCAGCATTCGTCCGCGCTGCAAGACGTTAAACTGCCAAGTGCTTCGTCCTGCATGACGCTAAACTGCACTACGTCCGAGCTACAAGACGTTAAACTGTTCAGCATTCGTCCTGCATGACGTAAAACTGCCCCTCAAGAACTACGTGCGGCTTGATTCCCATCCTTATGGGATACGTAGGACCGCCTGAACCTTCATGTTTCAGGCCCAGCCCCATCTTTTGGGAATTTCCATCCCATCTCGGGCCCTTGGCCCAGTTTCCCCCGGGTGTGCGGCGTATGGTGTGAGCGCGGGGCTATTCCCTCATTCACGTCGGTTTGCTCGTCACGCTGTACGCCCCCCCCATGTTTGGGGATGCCTTCTGCTCCCCCCTTCCTTTTTTCTCTCTTTTCGTCCTGCATGACGTTAAACTGCACTTCAAGAACTACGTGTGGCTTGATTCCCATCCTTATGGGATACGTAGGACCGCCTGGACATTCATGTTTCAGGCCCAGCCCCATTTCCCGGGAATCTCTATCCCGCGTCGGCCCTCTGGCCCAAGTTCCCCTTCTTTTGTGCGGGGCGTATCGCGTGAGCGGGGGATTATGTCCTCATTCGCGTTGGTCTACTGGCCGCGCCGTACGCCTCCCCCGTGTGTGGGACTACCTCACACCCCTCATCGTCCTGCATGATGTTAAACTGCCTCTCAAGAACTACGTGCGGCTTGATTCCCATCCTTATGGGATATGTAGGACCGCCTGGACGCTTATGTTTCAGGTCCAGCCCCGTCTCTTGGTTGATCACGGGGATCTGCCCCCCTTCGGTTGCCCTCAGGGTAAGTCCTCCGACCCTTTCCGGAGATCTGGTAACATGTTTCGGGTGCTTCGGTCTATGACTCGTAGTGTCAGATTCAATCCCGACAAGTCCTGTGTTGCTTGTCAGGCCTCGCGCTTCCTCTTGTTCGAGCCTTCACTCAAAGGGATCCTCGTTAGCGGTTTGGGTACGATGCCTCAGTGCTCTCCCACCGCTCCGGGTCGATTTACCGGCGGGTCTTGGGCCGCAAATCGATATGAATCCTGCGATTGAGCGGTTGATGCTCGTTTGCTTTCCCCGTCTTAGGCTGACGCGATCGGATGTTGTGTTGCGAATGCGTCAGCAACATCCTTGATCGCCATATCGGCTCTTTCAGGCTCTGAACATTGGATTGCGCAGTCCTCATCACACTCCGTCTTTATGCGTTGTAGTGGAATCTCGACACTCCCTTCATACTGACCTCCAGTACACCTCTACACGTTAGGCAGACCAACCAGGGTAATGATGTCGTTCGAGACTCCCATGATCTGAGCACCAAGGATATACGCGGATATCCTCCCTAAGGGCCATGCGTAGCTGGACCCTCGTCCCCATAAGGAGGAGGGAGTCGCCCGAACAATTGCGTTCTGGGCCCAGTATATCTGGAGGCTAGCATCTCTGCCCCTCAGGTGATGGACATACGCAGACCCCTATCCCAAGACTCTTCTCCTGGAATCGTGCGTGACCGCAGGGCTGGGTATGTTCCCACCTCCGCCGTGTCCGCCGTACCGCGATAAGCGGGTTCCTCCATGGTCCGAACCACACGACCTTAAACTGTGTTGTCTGGTCCTACCACACGACCGTAAACTGTGATCGTCTTGGCTGCCCGACGAGAAACGGCACTGCATCGTGATGTCCTCCTCAGGGGACACTCATGTTGGGCGCTGGTTAATGACCACGTCATTCATCAATGCCTTCCATGGCTTGATTATTGTGGCGACGCCAGAGATTTCTCAATCACAGGCATGTCGCCGCACAAAGAAAAACCATTCATCTTTAAGGACAAACAAGAAATATCAAATGCCGCTCCTTCTGTGTGCGAGGGTCAGACCCGCACTCTTCCCCGCGCTGGTGCCCGATTGTGTTGCGCCGCACTTCAAGAACTACGTGTGGCTTGATTCCCATCCTTATGGGATACGTAGGAACGCCCGGATGTTTGAAACTTCGGGTCCAGCCCCCCACCTCTTAGAGATTCCCCCTTCTCTGGGGAATCCGCCGCCTTCAGGTCACCCTCAAGGCGTGTCCCTCGACCCCTTGCAGTGGCCCACCGGTATCAAGAGTACTCTGGTTTATTGCCAGGAGGGTCAGGATCCGTTTGGTCAGGTTTCCTCCACTTTTCAGGCTTCGTGCTCCCTTTCATTCGGACCCATCGTCTACGCCCTGGGTGGAGCCCCCGTGAACGGTTCGGACACAATGCCTCAGTGCTCTCCCACCGACTCGGGCCGGTACCCCCAATGGCCTCGGGCTGCAAATCGATATGAATCCTGCGATTGAGCGGTCGATGCTCGTTTTCTGCCTCATTCCACCAACGGTTAGTGCGATATTGATGCTGCTTTTCCGCCACGGTCGGCAGTACTCCCATATCGTTACGCCGGTGCCCCCAGTCCTTGAATGAATGGCCGCATGATTCACATTTTCCACCTCCCATTCCGGCCAGGCGAAACCTAGACACTCTTGACACTATCCCTCAGTGCATCTTCGCATATCCAGGGGATAGGACCACGATGCGGCGTACTTTGAGGTCCCTATGGTCCGAGCTCTAAGACCTTAAACTAAGATCTCCCCTTATGGTCCGATCTCTAAGACCTTAAACTAAGATCTCCCCTTATGGTCCGAGCTCTAAGACCTTAAACTAAGATCTCCCCTTATGGTCCGAGCTCTAAGACCTTAAACTAAGATCCCCCCTTATGGTCCGAGCTCTAAGACCTTAAACTAAGATCTAGCCCTTATGGTCCGAGCTCTAAGACCTTAAACTAAGATCTAGCCCTTATGGTCCGAGCTCTAAGACCTTAAACTAAGATCTAGCCCTTATGGTCCGAGCTCTAAGACCTTAAACTAAGATCTACCCCTACGGTCCGAGCTCTACGACCCTAAACTAAGATCTCCCCAAATGGGGTCCTACGTCCTGCATGACGTTAAACTGCACTCTCAGAACTACGTGTGGCTTGATCTCCAGCCTGATGGAGTACGTAGGAACGCCCGGGCATTCCGACTCGGGTCCAGCCTCAGGGATCGTTAAGTCCCGCCCCTCCTCGTCGCCGGCCGTCTGGCCTGGCTTCTGGTAGAGTGGTGCAGTTGTGATATTCTCCCCGATTCAGCTCGGGATGCCCCATCGCAATGATGGGAAGCGACTGTTTCCTCGTCAAAGAGGTGCTGTCTGAGGATTGAGGTGATTCACGGCCAGATTAGTGCATCCGCCTAATACGCTTTCTCCACGGTGGCGCAATTTTGAGAGCGTTGGATTCTGTCCGAACAAACCGTCACTTCGCCCCACGCTTCGCATGCCCTGTTGATCTGGATTTTCCACCCTTGTGTCTGAAAGAACCCCAAAGCGGTATTCATGATGACATGTGGTCCGCCTCCTGCAATATGAATGATGACCTTTTTCGGTCCGTCTATTGCAGTTGTTATGGTCGATCCACTGTCCGCCTACCGTCTTGGGCATTTCCTGGAAGGCCGACCGTTGTGGATGTCTGGATTCGGGACACGCGATTCACCCTTTCTCATTTCCCTATGTTCGGATGAAATCTCAACGCCCCTAGCATTGTCCCGCTCGTGTGTTGGAACAAGTTGGGGGGATGATACATTGATTAGGTCTGAGGTCTCCTTTCCTAGGAATGACCTCCCTCTTTTCTCCAGCAATCCAGGCCCAATTATGGATGCCTGATGCTTGGTTAACACTCCCGCAAGATAACGAATTGTGGTTGAGCATGTTAAACCAAAAGATGCAGATAAATATATTGATTCATACAGATGGATCAAAGTAGCGGAAGCAAATGTTTTGGGAATGGAAAAACAAAGCCCTTAGGGATTAGCGTGCTGAATGAGTCTTTCCAATGCCGCTACCCTTTGGCTGGTGGCCTCCAGAGCTGCTTCTCGCTCTCTGCGTGCCCTTTCTTCGTCGGCGGCCGCAGCGCGCAGTTCGTCGATTCTGGCCTGTGCACGCTCCCGCTCGACCTGAATTATGACCATCTGTTGGCCCGCCTCCGTCAGCTGTACCTGGGCGTCAACCAGCTGGGCTGCTAGTTGCTCCACAAGCTCGGTACACGTTGCGACGAAGGCCTCCTTCTCTGCCGCCTGCCCTTCGAGGCACCGGACTTCCTGCTCCGCCGCGAGGAGTGCCCGCGTGCTCTCCGACATGTCCCGACTTTGTGTGACGTCGGCACGCCGGCAGCTCTCGCGCATCTTTTCGGCCATGAAATCACGGACCGTTAGATGGAGGCGTTGAGCATCAGCTCCCCCGGCGCACAGAAAGCGCAGCCAGGTTTGAAGTGATCCCATGCGCCCCAGCCACTCCGACGGGTCTCGCTTGAGGAAGCGCTGGATGCACTTCCACCCCCTACGGTGCGTTATCCGGCTCTCCTCGACCGCCTCCGTGTCCGAGTCGTCCATCTCCTCGGGATCGGCAGGCCGGTAGGCAGGGAAGGCAGCCAGCAGGTCTGCTGCAGGGTCCGCCCCTGGGAGGTCCTCACGAGGGATAGGTTCCCCAACATCCGGGCGACCTTCTTCTCTCTCCCCAGCGGCGCTGACACCCTCGTCAGCCCCCAACCTCTCTCCGGTGGCAGCACCGCCGACGTCCGCAGCCCCTTGATCAGCAGTTGGTGGGGCCGGCTCGGTTTGGGAAGCCTGTTCCGGAGCAGGCGGCATGTCCACCACTGGTCCACTCGTAGATGGCCCGGGTTCGGCAACCCGATGAGCCTCCAGTGTTGAGATCACTGCGCAGGGCATGCCATGGTAAGTCACGGATCGTCAACGGCATGCACCAGCAGTAAAGTAGGGAGACTTACGGGAGTTCGGAGCGTCATCTTCCGCTATCCCGGTCGCCGCAGGAACAGTTGCAGCAGGGGACCCCTTAGCGCTTGTCAGTTCGATAATGGGTGCCTGGCCCCCGCCTTGTCCTGCTGGCGCCTCTCCTACTCCTGTTGAGGACGCCTGACCGACATCCGTGTGCTCCTGAGAAGGATGGAGAAACGGGTTAGAAGCTGCATAAGAGAATGGATGAAGCAGGTTGAGTAGGGATAGAAGCGGACCTCGAGGAGATCAGTGACATCAACGTTGTCAGAGCCGGCCACCTCGCCGCTCTCCCGTGGGCTCCCCCGATGGGACCTTCCCTCGGAGCCTTCATCCTCCCCCATCTCCTCCTCCTCCTCGGAGTCGTTACTGTCATCTTCTTCCGGCGGCATCTGTTCCGGAGCGGGCTTGAGGCCGAGCATCACCTTCACCAGAAGGGATGGCTCCGCGCGCTGACCACGTTGGCGCGCGTACTTGTCCATGGCCGTCAGATACGCATACTGCCGGTTGAAGTCCACTCTGTCGGCAATCTGGAGGCGCCCGACCTCTGGCAGATAGATTCCTTCTCTGAGTATCTTTCGCCAGATGGCATCGGTCCCCAGTGACTGCCGCAGAGTCATCCAGGCCGACCACAGCGCCGGGAAGACCGCATCATGGGAAGGTTCGAGCAGACGTCTCACCTGCTTCCCGGGCCGCTCGTCGACCACCGCACGTGCCCCCTCTCTGGGCGCTGAGGTCGTGGCGGCAGCTCGCGATGTGCCCGCCACCGAAGTCCCTGCCCGCGCCGGCTCCGCTGTTTGGCGCGCCTCCGTTCTCCCCCGTGTGGCGGCGCCTTGCCTCCTTCCTTGACGCCCGGTCTCCGCACGGGTAACCTCGAGCCGCCGAACTAGCTTCCGCAAAAGCCCCTCGGGGTACGCGATGGCCCAGTGTTCGGCGTACTCGGTTGCCAAGCCTACGTCAACTCCGGTAGGAGGGAGAGTGATGACGTCGCCAGAGCCGAAAGCGGCAAACATCAGCCACATCTGGCGAAGGACGCCAGGGTTCGTCTCCTCCCGGACAGCAGTGAATACCCTCTTCGGCATCCGTTGAAGGCACCCGAACTGCCTGGCGAACCGGGTCGGCACGTAAGGCTCGCAGATCACCTTCCCGTCGATCCGAGCCACGAGCACCCCGCCCCGCATGTTCAGGAAGTATTCATGCTGCTCCAGCGGACCCTGCCCATTGTCGATCATCTGGCCGACGGGAGTTGGGAACGGGCTGAAGTTGAAATTGGCATGATTGCCAATCCGGATCCGCACGCCCTCCTCACTTAGGGTCATCGGAGCGACCCCCGCGATGTTCAGCAGGGAGGGTCCCAGGCCGTTGCCCGGAGGAATGATGGCGTTCGGAAACGTGTACCCACCGAGGTGAGCAGCCACCCAGCCGTGGAAGAACTGAAAGGGCCCACAGATCCTTCGTGGCGACCCCCCTCGTGAGATGCGTCCCAGGATGGCATATAGCCTCGCCAGCACTGGGACCCCGAGGTTGTATCTCTTGTTGGCGGCCATAGCGCCCGCCATCGCCAGTGTCGCCGGGCGAACGCCCATTCTCGCGTCCCGCACTGGCAGGATCCACCCACTCAGAAAGGCGGCCAGGAACGCCGCGTACCGGACATTTGGGTCCCGGGCCTCGATGACGCGGTACCCCCATGAGCGGTAGTCACCCGTCTCCAGGACCCGCCAGTACGACCCGTTCCGGCTCCTCTGAGCTGCGGTCGGGCACCGCTTCCCCCTGCCTGGCATCTTGACCGCCGGGTCATGCTCCAAGAACTGGCCGAACCACTCCTTGTAGGCTATGCCCTTCTGGAAGTCTTTGATCCCGAGCCGCTGCGTAGCCAGGTCAAGCAGATGCCAGGTCAGGATGGGAGTCCGTGACCTGTCCTCCCAGGTGTTCTTCGGTGGCAGGAACTCATCGTATTGGTAGCCCTCCAGTGGGATACCTCCGATACAGTGGATGTCCCAGAGACTGATGCCGACCTCCCCATGGTGAAGATGGAAGGTGTTGGTATCCGGAGACCATCAGGTGAACAGCTCCGGCCCGAGCTCGGACTGCTGGTAGAAGTGGAACTGCGACGTCCACACCGCCTCGAACAGGCCGATGTACCGCAGCTCCTCTGCGAAGTGATCGCAAGTGTGGCGTACCCAGAACGCCCAGGCCCACTCACTGGTGAAGTTGCCCCCAGACCGCAAGTCCCAGTCCTTCAGCCATCCCTTGGTGTCGTCCGTGACGCTCTGGCGATATATGCTCGAGTAGAGGGCTGGAGAATTCTCCGCAGTAGGCTCACCCCCATAAATGGTTCGCGTCCTCGGGTTCAGGACATAGACATCCAAGTGTCTGGTCTCCCTGGCAGGATGCCCATTGTTGTGATGTTATAGCGGAGAAGCTCGTCCTCCCGGGTCACCCAGGTCCGCGGCGCATCAATCTCGAACCCTGGCACCGGAACCTCATCTAGGATGCCGAAGTTCCAGAGCGGCAGGTTGTCCGACAGGGGATATGTCTTCTGGGCCGGCGTTAGTAAGTCGAACAAGGATTGATTGTTGGAAACAATCTCCTTGGCTCCGTAAACCTCCTCGTTCGTCGCCATCTCAGCCCTGCGAGTGGCGGCATCCCCGTCATTTCCTCTGTGCGAGGCTATCTCAGAAGTTTCGGGAGTCGTGCGGGTTAAGGG
Source organism: Viscum album (assembly GCA_963277665.1). NCBI lineage: Eukaryota > Viridiplantae > Streptophyta > Magnoliopsida > Santalales > Viscaceae > Viscum > Viscum album. The sequence continues at coordinate 264,578,768 of OY728155.1, read as the reverse complement.
ATGAAGCGTGCGGGATCGGACGAGGCTGGTAGAGAAGTTTGAAGGCTGGCGCGCAATCCAAGTGGACGGCGCGCAATTGGGAAGACTGTCGCGCAAAGTTCCGGGTTTTCGCGCAAAAACAGGCGAAATCCGGATGGTTTTGCGCGCCGATCGGGCGAATTTCGCGACCGGAAGAGGCAATTTCGCGCACGAGAGCTTTGGAGCTTATCGCGCGGAAGGCTGGAGTACGGAACGCGGGACCCAGGGCCCCTATTTATAGGTGAGGCCGGGTCCGCGCTGCGCCGAAAGCGCTTTGCGCGACCGCAGCGGCGAATTTCGCGCCCGGCGCCCCTCTTTGCGCGCCTAAGTCCCGCGCAGCCCAGGATTTCGGCATTCCGGCGTCTCCCTCGGAACCCGATCGTTGCGACTTCTCGCCGATCAGATTCCGAGGGGGGGCTTTTGTAGACGCCGGAAAAGTATGTTGTTCCCAAACGAAGCTCCGGATGCGGAAAGCGAAGTGATATTTGGAGTCAGAGGCACGTTCCGGAGGGCCCGGAGGACTTGCGCGAAATTTCAGAGGCTCGCGCGCAAAGTCGAGCCGCGGCGCGCAATCCTCCCGGGATGCGCGCAATGCGCTGGGCCGGCGCGCTATTTTGCGCGCCCGCGGCCTGCGCGGCGCCCTTTGCGCGCTGGGTCCTGATTCCGCGCCCGCGAAGCGAATTGCGCGCCCGAGACCGGATTCCGCGCCCGGGGTTGCCTATAAATATAAGGCGACCCCCAACGTTTTGAAGGTTGCCAGAATCCGAAGCGTCGCTCGTTCGCGCAATCCAACCCCTTCCGCGCGCAATGCCGATCTTCAGGTAACCTCCTTTCTTTCGCGCAATAGAGCCTTGGGGTCCGCCTTCGCGCGCAATCCCCTTGGCTCCTTTCCTTTGAATAAATTCCAACCCGAAGGCCTTTGCGCGCAAAAGAAGCTTCTTGCACACAATTGCCCCTGGGTGCGCGCAATCCAGCCCGATTGCGCGCACCCCCCATTTTCAAAGTGGCCATTCGTTAGAGAATGAGCCGTTGCCCCCGCGCGCTATCCGAAGCCCGGTGCGCGCAATCTCGATCATCCGTGCGCGAAGCGCTGGCCCAATTGCGCGCCAGCCCGCCATTTTGCGCGCCAACCCGCGGTTTTGCGCGCAAGGCTCCTCTTTTGCGCGCAATCCGCCAGGGTCGCCTCCCTTGACCCCCTGAGGGTACCCGCCTGCGTGGCGCCCGATGATCCTCATCCTGGGTGCCCGAACCGTGCGCTGTCTTCCCGTGCAGCCTTCCAGGCTCATGCGAAGTGACACGGACCCATCGGCGGCAATATTCGTCCAGCATGACGTTAAACTGCATATTCGTCCTGCATGACGTTAAACTGCACAACGTCCAGCATGACGTTAAACTGCATATTCGTCCAGCATGACGTTAAACTGCATATACGTCCTGCACGACGTTAAACTGTACCTCGTCCGAGCTACAAGACGTTAAACTGTTCAGCATACGTCCAAGCTGCACGACGCTAAACTGCCTAGCCTTCATCGTCCGCGCTGCAAGACGTTAAACTGCCAAGTGTTTCGTCCTCAACACACGACGTTAAACTGTACTTCGTCTGGCAAGACGCTAAACCGTCCGCATCGTTCGATCCCGTGCCTCGCACGCAGGGTCTCCCCCGGTTTGGATGTGGCCCCCACCCGCTCGTCTCTGCAGGGATGTCGGGATTGTCCCGCTTTTGGGACGATTTAATGGGAGCGGCTTTTCCCTACGGGGGCAGGGTATTACAAACCCCTAGTTTCTCGTGGGAGGATGCACATGTGTATCTCCATTGCGCCTCCCCACTGCCGAAGCCAGTAGAGGGTATGACTGGGATCGAGGTGTCTTCTTCTTTCGGTCCAAGTCCCTTCCAACTGAGTTTTGCCACCCGGGCTGTCTCAAGTGCGTAAGTCCTGAAAGAATGAACTACATGGACTTTGATCCCTGTCTTCTATACAGGGTACGTAGGAAGCCTCCCTGAGGTCCAAGCCCGCCACCTGGTTGTCCCGGTCGTATTTACGTCGGTTCGTCCATCAGTGGACCCCTCCAGGGTTCACGCTTGCGTCGATTCACCTATGAATCCGCCCCTGTGGGAGACTGCCCGTGTGTATCTCCACGGTGCCTCCCCACAGCCCCCCTTTTTCCATTTCTCCTTTTATCGTCCAGCATGACGTGAAACTGTGATCCACCCGGCCGTTCCATCCCCCTCTGTGCGAGGTGGTTCGGTTCAATCCTCCGCCCGGCGGCCTCGACCTCTTCGTGAGTCGGCTTGCCGACTTCCAGCATGACGTTAAACTGTATACCCGAACTACGTTGACTTTGATCCGTGCTAACGCGCGGTACGTAGGAAGCCCCTCCGGGGTCCAAGCTCTTCACTCCATCATCCATCCTGATCCTCACCCGGGCCGCCACATCCCGGTGGGGTCATGCCACTTCACTCCACTCCACGTTACTTGGGAAGCCGCCCATGTGCTGGCCCCAGCGTCGGAGGTTCCCCGCAAGGGGTTCTGTCATCTGATTCACTTTTCGTGTTGATCGGTCCGATGCCGTCCCCGCTGGACGTTAAACTCGCGGCATACCCCGTGTTAAACATGGGAAGCTGAGGAAAACCTCAGGTGACACAGTTCCCCGCACCCAGTACGGGATGCCTCAGGCCATCATGCCTTCGAGAAGCCCTATTAGGGACGGAAGACAGACGTGCAGAGCCGCAGTGTTACGACACGCCCCCAACACCCAGAGCCACCCGGCCTTCTCACCGCAGGTTGCTGCCCCGCCCAGACTCCTTGGAGCGTCCGGGCGGAAGCAGCGTAATTAACCGGTGTCCATGAAGATATGGCGCCGGGAACGAGATTCACGAACATTCTTAAGTCTATGAGGGAGACCCGGATTAGGCGACGAGTTCCGAGGAGACGTCCAAGGAAGGAGGAGCCGACATCCCATCATCCCGGTTTCGATCAAGGAGCAGACGCCCCTGAATAAGGGACGGATGCCGCCCGCCCTTGGAAAGCGGGACTGCGGGACCACAAGCCGCGCGCCCATCCCCTCGGGTCGACGGGTGCACGCGCGAACGCGTCCTGGCGGAACAGCGTAACCCGACGCACATCCGCACCGAAACACATATGTATAGATAACATATATTTATTATACATTAGTTTCAAACATGTACAATATATGTTGAGAATTGAGGTAAATGATTTCCATCTCACTTTTATTTTATGTGAGGTACAATCCATATTCACTATGTGTTTATTTTATGTGGTTTATATACATAACAATAATGTATTTTATGATTTATATATATAAAATTATGTGAATTTTAATATCCATTTCAGGATGTCTCTTTCATGGGGTTTACGGTTCAAAATTTAAGGATGCATTATAGGATTTTTGTCTCAAATAGCCTTCTTTGGGACATAAGTTTTGTTATGAACCTATACTATTTTATGAGGTGTATATAAAACCCCTTTTAAATGTAATATCATGAATTTATTAAGTCTCATTATATTTTATGTTCCATTTAATTCTATTCTTTCATGGGTCAAATGATTCAATGTTACCAAAGTGGTAAGGTTTTTGTGATACAATCTCATCGTTTATCAAGATTGTTTATGTTTATATATATGATGATTAAAAATTATAATATATCTATTAATAAAAACATTAATTTTATTCTCCATTTTTTATTTCATGATAATAAATGGGATCCCTTAATTTTTATTTCTTTATCTACTAAATAGTTCAAAAGAATGTTCTTAAGAAAAATCATCCACATTTCTCTCTTCTTAAAAAAAATACATTTTTAACCAAAACCATGTTTTCTAAAAAAATTCAAATTTTTAACATTATTAAAATTTTTGAAAAAATAAATATTTAATAATGTTTGGTTTTTTACAAAATATATTTAAATTAATCTTGATTTAATTTTCCAAATAAGGCTCATTTGTATTTTACCCAAAATGTGAAAGTAATCATTGTTTTAATATGTACAAAATGTACATAATTTATGCCATTATGATACCTCAATGTTTAAAATACTCCGTTATAAGATTCAAATATTATTTTAAAAGAAAATTATTTCTAACCATTTTTTTAATTTTAAGTGATTTTAAAAATATAAATGATATTTTCTTAAAAAAATTAAATTGATTTAAAGATTCATTTATAATCTTCCATGATTATTTACAACAAAAAGTATTTTTAAAATGATTTATGTTTTATAATGTGTTTCTTTATAGTGGAAAAGATAATTTGCAAAATAAATATTCAATGTGATCTTTAAAAATCCTTTTCTATATAGTATGATATACTTTGATGTTATGTTTTCTTTAATGGGGATATAATCCAATGATAACATTCTTATTTATTCCCTGAATGGTTTATGCTGATTATGAAAATATATTTAGGAAACCCATTTCAATTCCTGGGGTTACACCATAATAATTTTTTTATGAAACTCGTTTCTCTTCCAGAAGTTAAACAATTATAAAATGTTGATGAAACCCATTTACTTTCTATGGGTTATAAAATTATTAAATATCCTATGAAACCCGTTTCTTTTCATGAGTTCTAATATGATGAAATGTTTGTGAAACACACTTCATTTACTAGTTTTTATACGAGGAATGTTTAATTATCTTATGATGTATGTATTTATGATTTTCATTATTTGATGGGTGGGACCTATATCTCCCTCCAATTAATTGGGTAATGATTGATATCTCATGAGATAAATAGGATTGGAATGGGGAGTGAACCTGGTAAACTAATTGACTTTATACACTATAATAGACTAGTAATTGAACCTTGACTACTATGATGTTTGGGGAGTGAACCCATTAAACTATGATAGCCTTGGAAATGTGTTTTGAATACAATGGAAATTATTTTCAATACTTATGTGTATACCCAAACTCCATGTCTTATTCCTATGTGGTGCTCTTATTTATTATGTTATTTGATTCCTTTATTATTAATGTCTTATTAAATGACAATATTTATTAAATGATCCAATAATTTGATATTTTATATGAAGGATATTTTTTCTTATGTTATTCTAATGTTCTCATACTTGCATACTCACATTATGTTTATGTATTTTCCTTGTTTACCCTTTTTGAGCATTAGAGGTCACCCTTTATTTTTTTTTCTCTTCTAAAGAGTTAGATGATTGATATTATGTGTGATATGTCTAAAAATGTTTCTAGTTATGAGGAATTAAATGGAGGAAAATTTAGAGATTTTATGAACTAGTTGTTCATGTTTCAATGTTTACAAAGGCAATATACCATTATAATCCCTAGGCATGTGTGTTTGTAATGTATCAAATATTTATCTTTTAAGACGTAATATCTATGTATAAAGAGAATGGGTTGGTACTTAACAGAACCTTATTGATATTATAAACATTATTTTGATCAATAAAAATCATTATTATAACCCTTTATCAATGGATCTAACAAAAAGAAAAATAAAAATCAATAGTTCAACGGAGACAATAATTTACACGTACACAAGAATGATTATTACATTTTCCAAAGAAGTGGGGATAAGTATAAATTGTTTTATCATTTTAAAATCAAAATTATATTATAAATATTATAATTATATGTAAAATTAAACATTAGTACCATCCTTATAAGTAAGTGAAGGAAAATGAAATATGTTGCATCATAGAGGTTGTAGTTCGCACAATGCACGAGTCACAATTTTGGTTTTCATAATAGAAAAGGTTATGTTTTTTGATACTTGCACCATAATTATAATAATTAACCCATATAATAATGATACATATGTTTTTTACTTAATGATAATGAAATGAAATTTTAGGAAATATAAAACAACATAAAGAAATCGGATTGTGAAAGAGAATTTATGAACATATACCTCACCTCTTGGAGTATCACTTTTTAAAATGAGGTTAATCCCATGAGGGATCTTCTTTTTAGAATACAATAACCTACATAAGATAAAAATTATTTGTTGGGAGATGTTTGGGCATATTGTTTTCTAAACATATGGGTTTTATGTGTTATGAGAGGTGAGGTGATGAGTGATAAGGTTCATCAAGGCCTTAAATAAATATTTTCAAATATATTTTAAATGTGTTTGATGTCCATTATTCTTAGGATTTTCACTTTAATAATTATAATTTACTGTGGAAACAATATTTTACATATGGTAAGTTTTCATTTATTTTGAGAAATAAAATGGTCCTTATTATATAAATGGGACCCACTACTGCTAAATTTGTAATAAATTTCATTTTTACCAATTTTAAAATTTTTATAAAATTCTCTTTAAAATATAGATGTAAAATGTTTGAAATGTTTTTTTGAGAAAATATTAATTATGTTATAAAATATGAAATTTGGGATTTTAAATGAAAACCAAAATTTATGACATTATAAATCCACTTATAAAATACATATGTAGTCTTAGAAAGAGGTTTCATTAATTTCAAATTTTAACTTATATACTAATAATGTCATAAATTTCATGTTATTTGTAAAAACAGTATTTTCCACTATTCACCTAAATATCATTTTATTTAAAAAATACAAGAAAATTCAGCATAATATTATATTATTATGAGTAAACCCAAAATAGAGTTCATTTTTTTTAATTAAATACCTGAAATATTATAATTCAATATATAAATAAAATCATAATATATAGTGGAAAGCTATTCACATCAGAATATTTCTTTTTAAAATGTTATATATTATGTATTCTTAATTATTATGAATTACTAATTTATTTAATGGTAAAATGTTTTTTATATTATAAATATATATTTTTTTATTATCTAATCATAATAAACAAAGATTTATGAAACAAAAAAACATTTTGAAAAACACATATTCTTAAGAATAAAATGTTTTTTTTTGTTTTTTGATAAACTAATTCTATTTAATTCATATTTAATATGGACATTATTTTCCTTCTATAAATATTTCAAAAATATGTTTCTCCAATTCATTCTTGGTAATTCAAGGGATAAGTTGTAATGTTCACACTTAATATTTATATTTTTATTAAAATATATCACAATTTCATTTTAGTTTAGTGTTTCATATAAATCTATCTATTAAACATATTGAAATATTTAATTTCTATTATATTTTAAAATTGTGGGGTGTTACAATATTCCCCATTAAATAAATTTCTTCTTTAAAATTTGACTCATAATATCATAGTAATTTCTATAGGTAACCAATAATTAACTATACGATTCTAGATAATCATGGGTTTATATGGGATGTGTAATGAGATTTATCTATGTGAAATTTTTTTATGAAAATAGTATAAAAGGATAAAAATCTTTCCATATTTTATATATAATTCAACTAGGGGAAGAATATTGACATCTATAAGGAATAATTTCCCACAATCATTGAAAACCTATTTTTATGATTGTCATATAGCTATGGGTTTTTTCTTAATTACTCAATATCCATTAGTTGGTGAAAACTCACATGACTTAGGGTACATGAAAATTTATCCTAATAACTAACTATCTTAATCATTAGTAGTATTTTTATAGGATTTTCCATGAATTTCTAGTTTTTGGTGATTATTTCCCTCGTTGTCCCATAGTACAAGACATTGAGTTTCATAATTCCAAACACTCTTAAAATTAATTAATTTTTTTATATAACCCATTTTACTTACAGTTTCATGTCTTCTAAGCTTTATATCTATAATTATTTTATCTACATATCCCTCTAATGAAATTTTCCCATACTTCTTGGCTTATTTTTATCATGTATGGAATTGAATCTTTTTTTTCTTTGTCGTCTTTTTACCTTGATATTTCATGAGGCTGAATATTTCTATTATATTGTGTGTTTGGAACTCTCATATTGAGTCAATAAGGTTTCTTTATGACTTTTACATTCCTCTATGTTTTAAAAATCAAAAGCAATTTATCATAAGGAAAATTTTATTTTCCCTAAGGATTATTCTCTAAAACAAATTTCCATTCTCTAATGAAATTTTTATCCTTATCTATGTTTTTATTATTAATTTTATATTATATATTAATCTAACTCATTTTATTACTAAGGAAAGGTTATTTTTCATATCTAAAACCATAGAAACTTATAAATAGTTGGATAGAGAGTATTCTGTTTTTTGGTTCCGAATATTCTGAAATTCAGACTCCAAATTCTTTGAAATTTTGGTTCTGAATTATATAAAGTTCAGACTCCGAATTATATGAAATTCCAGTTCCCAATTCTCTAAAATTAAGACTCCAAATTCTCTAAAATTCAAATTCCTTATTCTATGAAATTAAGGCTATGAATTCTCTGAAATTCAGACTCTGAATTATCTGAAATTCAAACTCCTAACTCTATGAAATTCAGACTCTGAATTCTATGAAATTTAGGTTCGTAATTCCTCAGAATTCATAATCTAAATTCATTAGAATTTATACTCCGAATTCATTATAATTCAGACATTGAATTCCCCCGAATTCAAACTCCGAATTTCTCATAATTTAGACATCGAATTCCATAGAATTCAGACTATGAATTCCTCAGAATTCAGACTCAGAATTCCTCCTAATTCAGACATTGATTTCCTCAGAAATCAGACTCTGAATTCCTCAGAAATCAGACTCTGAATTCCTCAAAAATTTGACATCGAATTCCTCAGAATTTAGACTCCGAATTCCTCAGAATTCAGACTCCGAAATACTTAGAATTCAGACTCCGAATTCATCATAATTTTGACACTAAATTCTTAATAATTCAGATTCTGAATTCATTGGAATTTAGACTCTAAAATATATAGAATTTAGGTTCTGAATTCCTTGGAAAATAGAATCCGAATATCCATGTCCTATAGATTCAAAATTCTTAATTTATTAGATTCTGAATCGCATTTTTTCTTATACTTTGAAGAATTGATTTGGTTAAGCTTATTCATTTTCCTTACACTTAGTATGAAATGATGTCGTACAATTAGTTTCTAACTAACTATTTTTTGAGTGACACATGTATAGGTCCCTCCGAGATTCAAGGAAAAATATGACCATTGGAGGAGGGAGCCGACCATTAGAGAAGTGTCTATAAATAGGATCTCATTTGAATGAGCTCAATACAATTGTTGATCACTCTAGAGATTGTATACCGTGAAGTTATTTATAGAGAGAGAGAGACTCTCATGATTTGTACGTACTGAACATTTTATTCATATTGCTTTTTGTGACTCCGATTGTTGCTGTGTACAATTGATGACTTACTGGGATAGGAAGATAGAGGTACTGATTACCTTAAAGTTTGAGGTCTTGCTGGGATAACAAGAAAGATTCTGATATTCCCTTCGAGGGATTTCCATGGTGTGGGTATGATAGACATTCTTGAAAGTATAAATCAAGGTATCTTTATCTAAGGATATTTGATATCATACTATTTGGGTTAAAAGATTTCATATTTGTTACTTGTTTTGTTTCAAGTTTATTTCCACTGAATTTTGATAAAGTAATAAAGTATAATCTTCTTATAATTTCTTGTACTTTTGTATACTATGATAGATTAGATTCTATATGCTTTACGGTAGAATATTTTCCTTGTAAACTTTCCTTAAGTTTCATCTCCAGAACCATATTTCTAGAACCTAGAAAGTTTTTTAAAGTAGGACAAAAAGTGGTCTTGTAAATTTATATTGTTTAACCTTGTTAAAAATAGTTTTCCTTATTGTTAAAAATGAATGTTTTTAAACATACAATTCACCCCCTCTTTTAATTGAGCATCTACATCATTATTTTGATCCTACATCATAATATGTTCATTTTTTAATCAAATTTCTTGATAGATGGTTTGGTAGAATCATAGGGTTTTTAATTATAGATCTGATTTTGATAGGATTCTCATTTAGGGAATATCCACATTGTCCCTCACAACTATGTTTCTTTCTAGTTAAATCTACTTCTAAAACTATAAGTGTTGGCATGAGTGATGGAACATTAATAATATGGGGGAATTATGTTAAATAACCATAAGAAAATTTAACTGTAAGATGTCTCACATTATAACCCTATAATGTTAGCCTATAGTTCTTACAACTCTACTTTTATTAGACCCATTTCAACCTACACCACTATAATTGTAATCTATATCATTCTTGGTTCAACCATGGTTACTTTAAACTGGATTTTCTTATACATATTAACCTAATACTCCAAAATAGTAGTCCCAAATTACTATAAACATTGTTAAAATTTTATAAACCCAACAAAAAATGAAATATGTTCTATCAAAATCGTACTTATCAATTATCTAGGAAATCAAATATTAATTAATATTGAACATAATTTTAAAATCTATATTTCAATATATTTTATGTATAGAAACTTTTATATTATGTTTTAAATAAAAAATATATTCAAATCCCCTGTAATGGTTTATAAAGATAATGTGATTAACCAAATCATATACCTTGGTATTTTCAAAACATTGGTGTATATACACATCTTTTTCATGTGCATGGTGTTAATTGAGTTAATAAAAAACACTATATTTTTTAGGTTATTACACTATGGTACATTTTTGCAAGAGCCTATATCCAATTATTATACCCCGAAAACGATTTAGTTTCTTATATAACCACATACACAAGACATTACAAATACATTAGGATTTCATCCTATACATAGACTTATTCCAAAAACATTAAATGAAGTTCTCTTATCATAATACACAAATTAAATATAAATCATTATCATAAAATTAAATGACATACTTATCCAAAATAGTTATTTATACATTTGAATATATGACCAACCCTATCATATAGACACATAAATTTTCCTTAACAAACATCAAAATCTATAAAGATATCTAAACTTTTCCTTCAACACTAACATTGATACCATGGACCTACACTTTTAGATATGATTACATAAACGAATTATTAGGTTATAATTTTAATGAACAGATATCTAGAGGTGGTTAATTGAATATAATAAAAATCGTCACTCTTATAAAAATATTATGTGATAATGTAAGGGAAAAAAATTGATAAATAACATATATATTTTTTTAGGAGTTTAGTCTAAATGACTTAGTCAACTCTTTACACCCGTACCATAGGAGTATAACAACCACTTTGAATAGAGAGAGATAATTTTACCCTGGAGAAATCTAAACATAGTATTTGAAAATGTGTTGACTCACAACCCATAAATTTTGGAGGAGAATCCCCAAACCAAAGAACATAGACTTTTATAAGATCATATTGAAACCCATGATTTCACACAAGGAGTATCCCCAACCTATTTATAAAAATTTTTAGTCAGGTAAGAATTACCTTAGGAATACCTTTAAGAGGTAATATAACCTATTTGAGAAAATATTTATTTCATACATTTACCTTGATAGAAATGATAGAAAAATTATTACAATTGGATAGAAGTAGAAGGATTAATGCTAATGAAATAGTGGATCCATTCCCTTTTGAGTAACGCAGATAGTGTACTTAATGCATTCTAGTAAAGGTATATATTAAATCATCAATGTTATATATAGTAGAATTAAAATTATTCCACCCTTGATTGTTTTTCATATACCATGTTAAAAGTTAACAACAAGATCACTTGAAAAACATATGTGTAAAAAATCATTGTATTTATCATAATCATAATCATTTAATATATTATAAGAATCATTTTAATTCTTTAAATGGAAATTTATTTTTACTACACACTCTAATAAGACATTAGAATAATTGAAATTAATAATAACAGAGTTAACTCCAAATATCAATGAGATAAAATAGTGTCAATAAATATTGAGAAATTCAAAATAATTAAATATAATTCTTGAATAATATTAAATGATAAAAATATCTTAAATAAATTTTTCAAACCATCTTCTCTAAACTTAATCAATTATTAACATGAAAATCATAATCAGAATGACTAAAAAAATATATTTGAAGACAATTGTATAAATTCATAAAATGTAAAACATATTTATCATTAGTTTTAAAATCATCCAAAATTTATGAAAATATTATAAAATATTTTAGAAATAAACTAAAACAAACAAATAAAAATTAATTAATAATTTTAACATATGATATATTTTATATATAAATAATGATAAATAACATAAAATAATATTTATAACATGTTATAAACATTTTCAAACAATTCAAATATACTAAACATCAATAATAAATAACTAATAAACAACATAAAAAATAAAAATATTTATTCTACAAGTGAACCGAATAAAATATATAATATATGAAGAAAAAATAATGGAAATATTTTATAAAAACTAAATTTATATCTATAAATTTTAGAAGAAAAAATTATTGATGCTACTAGAAATATAGAATTGATGGTATAAATTATTAATGAATTTAAGTAGCATAAAAATTTAATTGTCAGTTACATACAAGTGATAGAAAAAATAAAACTTATAGTATTAGAAAAGAAATAAATGGATGTATTAGTAAAAATATTATGAATGTATTAGAAAAAAAATGTACTCTTGGTATTAAATTTTTATAACTGAAGGTATTATAAAAAATTAAACTGATGTTAATAAATTATTATAATTGGTAGTGTTAGAAAAAAACTCAAAATATTAAATGTTTATAAAAGGAGGTATCAATAGTATGGTACCTCTTCCATTGAAACAAAGATACCACTATTGGTTACTACTACTATTGGAAGGTAGGTCTCTACCACCACTACTATGAAGAGGCGATTCCACTCTAAATTTATTCCAATGTCCGGAATCATCAATATGTGGTGCTATTACTAGATGAAAATAAATGATATATTTATTATATATTTAGTATAAGGATAATATAGTCAAAATAGTGGAGGTGTTTCTCCCTTCATGGAGAAATTAATTATTACATATGTGATTCTTCTTCAATTACCTTAGATTATCTGCTGATAACATTAGTAGAACTAAGTAGATACAATGAAGTCAATGAAGTAATACAATTTAAGAGGAGTAAACCAATATGTTGGTAGTTTTGATGCCACACTATATGGTGTTGATGTTTTCAAGAAGAATCCATGTCATAGTGTTCTTACACCAGTTGAGAAGAACTGGTGGTTCTGTAGAGGAAAATACATTCTTACAAGGATTCTTCAGGATGAATCTATTGGAATGCATGGTCGAAAGAATGGTGTGACCAGTGGATTCATGTTAAGGGGGAGAAAATGGATGATAAAGGTAGTGATTCAAGGTGAATAATGGAATGAAAAGCTATCTTAATTCATGGATAAAGTGGAAGAATTTGATCATGCATCCATGGAAGATAAACACACACACACACACACACACATATATTAGAATTATTATTATTTATATAAAATAAAATTAAATAATGAAAATATCAAATCATTAAAATGAAGAATGTGAACACATAAATAGAATGGATATAAAATAATATTAGACATACATGAGAGGAGTTATAATAAAAATATATATTCATGAACAAGAAAAAACCATCTCCCATTTTTTTTGACTATAAAACTAAATATCTATAACAAAATAATTCCACCTTATGTAAACAAAAATGATAACATCTAATTTTATTTAAAAATATACTATATAAATAATTATTTAACCCCCCTTTTCAATTTAATATTATAAAAAATATTAAATAACATATTAAAGACATGGAGATATAAACCAGAACACAAAACTCACACAAAAAACATGTCAAGATAAAAATAATACACACAATCTAAAAAATAATAATAAATAAGAACATAATAATCCCCCTAAATGTATAATTTGAATAGAAATAGGTTCTCTAAAATTATTTTTAGAGTATTAAAAGCGTGATTAAAAATTGATGAAAATGTGGAATAACACTATAAAAATCAAACATAAAAACCATTTGGTACCCATGATCATTTAGTTATAATTGGGTTAGTAACATAATTTTTTGGAAACCAAGTAATTTAAATTTTTTATGGTACCAAAGATGATACATTTCTAGGGGAAATAAAACTTTGTGATACCAGAATATTAAAGGAACCTAGGGGAAAATTCATTAGTAAAGGTACTTGTAATCGATAATTGATTATATTAACTTTTGAAAACCTACCTATAGAATTAATAACAAAATAATTAATGTACATCCTAAGGATCTCACCATTATAAAAAAATGGTCTTATATATATTTTTATTTGTCATACCTAATATCTTTTCATAACTCTCCCTTCTTTTAAGAAATTTAGAAAGTGTTACTTTCAAATTGATAATTTCTTATTTTAGATTAACATTATCTTATTAAAGAATTTCAATATCATAATAGACACTATATTTTGAATATGTAGTCAAATTTATTAAGTGTTGATTTTATTTTTTGTTGATTAGAATGATATAATCTATAAAATATTCATTTTACCTTTTTTATTATCAAACTCAAAAATAGAATTTTCCAACATTTCATTTTATAAAATATTATTATTTTTTATTTATAAACCTTATTATGATCAATAATATTTTTTCCAAAATCTTTATAAATATTTAAAATTTCCTATTGAAATTTATTACATAAATCCCTTTTTCATTAAAATTATTTTTATTACTAAAAAATCTAAAAGAATATTCATAATAAAAATAAAAATTAGATCAAATACTAAACCTATTTGATGTGTTTATCAAACCAAAATAGGACATCTTTGACATATCATCAATGTTATTTATTACCTGAGGATATTCTTCCCATCAATGTGAGGTTATCAGTTTCGTCCTCACATCCTAATTATTCATAAGAGTGTGATTATTCATTGCAACTTAATCTAGTAGGATAAGAACACTTCATTTACTTCTTATACTTCTTATAATTCCTTTCTTGTTTCATTTTTGGGAAAAAATATTTGGTATTACCTAGTTTTCTAAATTCATAAAAAATTAATTAGAATTAACGATTTTACCTTTTCTTTTGAAATAAATCATTCATCTATTGCATTTCCATTCATTATTTTTAGTAATACTAATTTTCTTTATCAGTCCATGAATGAATTTTGAAACAAGATTAAATCACAAAACTTCTGTAGGATTGATAAATATGAATAATTGTATGAAGAGTTAATAGAAGCATATTTAGATTTAAAAGTAACTCCTTTTATTTTTTCAGATGAGTAAAATAAATTTTTCCTCAATTGATGCCCATATTGTAATAGAGATCCAATCATCTCAGATAGAGTGTATTCTGAAAAATCATTCATTACATTGATGGGTATATTCTTTCAATTACACTTCATTGAAAAGGTTCAAATTATCCTTTCAATCAATACTTTATTCTTTATAGTTTTAACAAGTGTAACCATGCTATAGATTTTTTTTTAAAGGTTGGGGACGAAGCCTCATTTATTATTAAAGCAAAGCAAATAACTCTTTAACTTGGTATAGAGAGACCCACTACATAACCCGAAGGCCCAGTGGGAATTTATCCCATTACATGGCCTATAGGCCAATTTTTTTGGGCCAAAGCCAAATCTGTGAATAGTACTGCTACAGTACCCGTGCTGCTACAGTACTGCACAGTACTCACCACTGCTACAGTACTTTGCCGCTGCTATAGTACCGTCACTGCTCTAGTATGCTACAATACTACTATAGTAACCTATGCCCAATGGGTTTTGAAGCCCCATTTTCATTACATTAATGGTTATATTCTTTCAATTCCAATTCATTGAAAGGGTTCAAAGTATCCTTTCAATCAACACTTTATTCTTTATAATTTCAACAAGTGTAACCATGCTATAGATTTTTTTGTTTTTTGTTTTTTTAAAGTTTGGGGCCGAAGCCTCATTTATTATTAAAGCAAAGAAAATACTTCTTTAAAAATTTCATGCTTAGAAAATTTAAATTCAATAAACTTAGCCCTATTAATTCAAAGCATTATTCTATGATATTTTTTATTTCCTTGATGAGTTAATTTTGAATTTAAAAAAATGTTAGTGGAATTTATACAAGAATATATATTACTATACACATATTTTACTAGGGAAAATAAAGATAATTCACCACTTTATAATTCAAAAAATTCTTTGAGTCATCATTTACAGTTAAATTATAATGACTAAGATTAAGAGCTTTATAAGTTTTATCAAAGATAGTCCAATACTCAATACAATTATTTTTAAAAGATACCTCCATTAAATATTTCAAATATATATAATCAATTTCATTAAAATCATCTAATCTTAATGGATTCAAGAATTCATTAAATTTCCTTTCCATCACTGAAAATTATCATTCAATTTTCTTTTTAAATACTAAGATACAAATTAGCTCAAATAATCATAAAATATAAAAAAAGTTAAAACAATCCTTCTAAGGAAAGAATGTTATACTGATTGTTTGTGTAAATAATTAAGAAACACAGAATAAATAAAGATTCCTAAATGGGAATCAGTTAAATACCATTTTTAGGTTTAGGGAAAAATAATAACAGTCTTATTATATACTGAATATGGTTCAACTTTGATATGAAATGTGAGGTTACAATGGTGATAACAACATTTCTAAATGGCTAGGATTGAATAAAAATTTATAAAAAGTATCAATGTTATTAAAAAGATAATTGATAAAGAAGAATAAAATAAAACATTATCGGCCACATAAAATTTTATAGTAGTTCATTATGAATTTTTCCCACTCTTCCACCTCAAACGATGGAGTATGAAATGCACTATAAAGATAGATACACAACTAAACTGGAGAAATATAAACCCATTCTTTTACAATATGGTTAATAAAAACTAGTACATTTTTAGGAGCATCCTCATACCTAACAACACAACCTTTTTCATGAGAAGATAAATACCTAATATTTATTAAAAGGAGTATATACCAACTAAGTTTATCAATTTTTATCTAGGAAAGCATAAAAAGAGGAATAACTTTTAGATGTAGTATAACTTGTTTGAGAAATAAATTCAATATACACTTATACGTAGATAAAAAATATATAATAATGATTAAAACATGATGTAAATATAAAGAATGATATTGATAAAATATTTTCTACATTCCCTTTTTATGCATATAGAAATTTTATTCCAGGCATTCCATCAAAGGTATAGATTAACTCTTCAAGGTGATATGATGTTGAAGAATAATTGTTCCCCCCTTGAGTGATTTTCATAAATTCTATAAACTATATAGAGCTAGATCACTTTAATTTCATATGAGTGGAAAATATTTGTATTTATTGACCTCATAATCATATTATTTCTTCAAATAAACTTTTTATTTATTTATATAGATACAGATTTGGAGTACACAGTCAAAATAACCATTATAATAATTCAATGTAGTAATAAAAAAGTTAACAAGAAATATCCCTACAATAAAATAGTCTCTATGAATATTTATGAAGTTAATAAAATTTAAAATCAATTATTAAATAAGTTGGAATGAGCTAAACATGTTAAATAAATCATTCAAAATATCTATATTAAAATTGATAATTGATTTTCATGAAAATTGCAATCAAAATAACTGAGAATAATAAAAATTGAAATACAACTAGTATAAATTTATAATATGTTAAAAATATTTATCATGAGTTTATATCAATTTGAAAAATTTAACAAATTTATTAAATAATTATGAGTCAATAAAAAATGAGAAAATAAGCATTAATAAAATATTTCAATAAATGTTGTATGTTTTTGTAGAAAATGAATAATTACATAAAATAATATTAAGAACAAATCCAAATATTTTAAAACTATTATCATATAATAAACATGATTAAAAAATAACAATAAAATAAATTAAAATTATTAAAATTATTATTATAAACATACACCGAATAAAATATTGAAAATATGACAAATAGTGAATGAAAATATTTTCCAAAAAATAAATTTATATTTAGAAATGATAGAATAAAAAATAACTAATGGTATTAGAATAATAGAAATAAATGTATAAATTTTTATAACTAGTGGTAGCATAAATAATAACTGGCAGTTTCATAATGGTGGTATAAAAAATATAAATTATGCTATTAGAGAAAAAATAACATGTGGTGTTAGAGGAAATAAACTAAAAGTATTTAAAAAACATACTGATAATATTAAATATTTATAAATGGATATATTTAAAAAAACTTATGATATTAAACTTTTATAAATGGATGTATTTGGAGTATGCTATTACTACTGATAAAAAACTGATACCACCACTAGTGTCTACGAATATTAAAATATATTTTTCTACCATCAACACGGTAAGGAGTTTCTACCATAGTTATTTGATACTAGTGCCTACTAAAATCACTATATTTTCCTATTTATAGGGTAAAATAGAGGATATATATATTATATCATTAATATAAGGATACTAGAATCAAAACCAAGGAGGATCTACTACTATAATGGAGAAGGGAAGTTGTACCATAATGATGATTCTTCTGCTATTATGTATGAGACACTATCACCTTTAGTTGAATGGGGTAGATACTGTAGAATTGGATGAAAGTCATGCGGTGTAAGAGGATGTAGCCTCTATGTAGGGAGTTCTAGTTTCATGTTGTACAGTGTTGCTACCATTAAAGAAAATCTATGATGAGGTGTGATTATACAATTTGAGATGATATGGTGATTTTTTTGAGGTGAATACAAGCTTCTATGGCTGTATAAGGAAGAATTTATTGGCATGAATGGTCGAATATATAGAGATATAGGTGGTTTCATACTAAAGTGGGGTAAATGAACAAGAAAGGAGTTATTACTAAGAGGGGAAGGGGCTGGTTATTGGGGTCATGCATGGGGAAAGTTGAAAAATAAGATCATATATCTAAGGGATATGAGCACATATATATATATATATTATAATAAAAAAAAATTAAAACAATAAAATAAAATATTTATAACATTAAACCATTAACATGAATAATGTAACCACATTTAAATGTAATTGATATAAAATAATATCAAACCTATATGAGATGAGTTGTAATTTTAAAAAAACATACTTGGTTATTCACAATGACACATACTTGACATGAATTATATTACATGAGCTATAAAATCCCAAATACAACCATCAATAAATAAAAAATCATTTAAAATTATTGTATCAATAACATACTAAATATATTTTTAGGTTCTATGATTTTTTAAATTAGGAAAAAACATGAACTAATAAAGCCCATGTCTTTTTTGAACTCATTCTCATTTTTTCTATTATATATTATAAACTATTTTATTAAGAAAATTAATTTAATATATCTCATTAATTATCCTACATTTTATATCCTTATACACATTTCACATATACTAATTTTCATCATAACTTGGGGAAAATGAAACATAATATGCGGTGAGATAAAATTCTTAGTCAGGGAAAACATATAATCGAATAAATCATTCCCTAAACATTGAATAAATATGATGGTAGTAATTGGTAAATAACATGAATCCATAATCAAAATGAAAAGGGAGTATTCTATATCCATGATAATAAATGAACATGTGGATATCAATAATATTGATATCATCCTCATGGAATTAAAAAATGACAGACATAAAAAATATATAATCAAGGCCTTGTGTTAAGACACTACCTTATCATGGGATGATGAATAAATTAAAACCCAAAATATTTTATCCCATTATTATATTCCATGCATCATAGGGATTTATAATTTTGAGTATCACCCATCACTTGATTATGTCCAAAACCTTCATATAAGAGTCAACAAGAATTTTATTACCATTCTCTAAGGAACAACTTATTGAATAAAAGGTGGCTATCTATATAATGAAAGATACATAATGTCAATGAATAATAAATCTGTGTTAGAAGTTAATAATATTAAAAAAAATCAATACTTTTAGCCTATTAATAAATGGATAACAAGATGATAAATGATCCTGAGAAATCAGGTTAATGGTCAAATAATACACAGTAAACTTTCTAATAATCTTATGTATTGGAATAAATATAGAAAAAAACTAATACATTTACCCATTTTAATAAAAGGGATAAGATGATCAAAACCCATCTATAGAAAAATAGTGTATGGTTAAAAAATACATAGTCTACTTCCCAATAATCATCCATATTGTAATATCCACATAATGAATGTCTACAATTTTCCCCATGTCAATAGAATACCAATATTTATAGGTGAACATAACACAACATAAATTATATATAATTTATTGGTCACACTGTATAGATTAATGAGTTTATAACTAATATTGTACTAGAATAATCATCAAAACAAGTCATATATAGAGGGAAGGATAATGAATTCAAATGAATATAAACCCACTTAAATAGTAAAATATATATGGTTGATGACCTAAATTAAAAACACCATCACAAAAAGAATGCTTTTAAGGTTATCATAAAATAAGGGATCAAGAATATAATTTTTTTATACCCTGGTATTAATCCACCAGATGAGAATACATGTATATTAAAGAGTAAATCATAAAACAGAAACCCCATTAGGGGTAATTAATTTGAAAACAAAAAGGTAAGAGGAAGTGAAATCAAAAAATAAAATTTAAAAAACATTATAACATTGATGTAAAATAAAAATTTACTTATATAACTCAATGGTAACTTTAAGAAAGGTTACATGAAAGGGTTTTAAAACATTTAATTATAAAAAATAATATTCAATAATGTATCCATGAAGATACATAATTTTTTTATCATGGATAAATGGGAAGAAGAAGATAACATATTTAAATGTGAAATGAAAGATTGTTTTTATTCATTTGAAAATACCTTTATATGAAACTCATATTGTATAAAATGTAAAAAAAATAATTTTTATTAAAGAATAAATTTACAAAAGGGGATTATAAAATAAAATATATAAACATATTATAGTGGGATAACTGAATCATAGAATAAAGAATATCATGGAGAAATAATGTAACTCAAGGAAAGAAGACTTCAATTTTCAATATTCCTTACTAGAAACATACTTATTGAAACAAGTATCATTTGAAATAGAGTTTATGATGTAAAAATTTAAAAAATGAGGTAATAACACATAATTAAATCAAACTGTAGAATATACCCAACATATATGAAATATGTTGAAGATAACAATCATATACTCAATGACAAAATGTTATGTTACTGAAAACTCTTATGGTTGGGGTGGCAATTGAGTCAAAAGACATTTGAAGAAAATAATGTCATTTGATTTATTATTTTCAATTATATACAAGTAAATAATGTATATAACATTCATGTGATAATAAATTAATAGAACACCATACAATTAATCATGGTGTATAACATGTAATATATCTCATATAATCTGAATTGTGACAAAGAAAAGCATTACAACTTTAGAATCATTCAAATTAAAAAAAACTAAAAATATAGGAATTGAAATTGAACTTAAAATACCTTATTTAAAATATAATTCATAATATTATATCACTAATATCTAGTATATGCACCACATAAATGAAATTATTTTCATAATATTAAACATGTCTCAAAGAGAGTGATTTGAGATGAAAACCCTTACCTCAGTCCTAATTCAATATATTCTTCCACAAAAAAAATGAATAAGTAAATTAAGATCATTAAAAAAAATACCTAGGAACATTATTCATAAATATAAAAAAAAATTATGCTTAATTTAACATTAGTCTATACATATGAATTTTAGTTAGTTTTTATATATTTTCAATACCCTATATAAGTAATCATTATTACCTTTAACTAGTTTCATAATTTTTATATTTGTATACATTATTTTCCAAAATAAAATAATTAGTTTATAATATAAGGTACAAGAATAGATGTTACAATAAATTTTTTAAACATATAATTTCATTTCCTGGTTGTTTTGGATATGATTCATCAGGGTAAAATTCGTAATGAGCTTATTTTGGCGGTTCTTTACAAACGAAGAGTGAATTAATAATTAATGATTTAAATAATGAAATAACATTAAAAGAATCTAAAAAAACTAATTATATATATATATATATAATATTAATATAAAATTATTTTCTCACATTCATCAAGGACAAAAATGCATAGTTTTGTTCTTATAGGTGGTCAAACCACCGCAAACAAGAACCTGCCATGATTAATGGATGATTATGAGGTAGATTATCATAAATATCATTATACCAGATTCAAAATGATATTATAAGGTGTTTATTAGTGAGATACATCAGAATTTGAAATAATTAAAATTTGATGGTAATTTATATAAAGTCATTACATATAAATAATTGATTATTTTTCTTTTAGTTTGATTGTTTTAAATGATTAAGTTGATGATAAATTTTATTTTATCACATCATTAATAGGTTAATTTATTAAAATAACATTAATGATATCCTAAAAAATATATTTTATCCATTAAAAACATTCTTAGTTCCATACATGAGTGGTGATAATGAAATGAAAAATGGAAAGCAATAATTCCACTGAGGTGGTAGTCTACACGAACACATGGATGATGATTTCATTTTACATAGAATGATAGAAATGTAAAAAATGATTTATAATTTAATAAGATAACATAAATTCTAAATATCATAAAATTACATTAAATTAATTATTGAAACTATAATTATTAGATAGTTATGGAAAAAACACATTGCATCGTAGATTTGGTAGTTTTCAGAACTCTTGAAAGATGGTTTTGTTTTTCTTAACTGAATAGGTGAATGTGGTTAATGCTTGTAGAATCATTATAATAAAATTGTAGTATAGTAATGATACTAATTTTATTATTTAAATATTTTGGAAATAAATTTTATGAATAAAAAAAATATATAATGAAATTGGAAAAAGAAAGAGAGTATAATAACTTATACCACACTTCTTGGATTTTCATCATTTTAAAGTGGATTAAGCTATTAAGGTATGGAATTTTTATAATTATAGAACCTATTTAATGTTTATATGATTGCTAAAGATGTGTATAAAATATTTATGAATAGAAAATTAGTTATTTTTGTGTGAGGGTATGTATAAAGTGAATTATCTCTTATATAAGTGAAAAGGGATGGTATTTTTCTAAATACCCAATAGTTTTCAAAAATAGGAAGTCACCATCGAAGAATGTGGCTCAAAAAAGTATTAATAATGGGTAGGGTAAGTGATAAGGTCTACCAATACATCAAAATCACATTACCATGCTTTTTTAAACATGTTTTACTTATTTTAATATTAGATTCATTACTTTTACCGCTTAGCATTTACCGTGGTAACTAGTTTTTACTAAATGGAACATGTCCTTTATGTCCAAAATAAAATAGTCCATATTATATAATTTGAAATAACATATTATAAATTTTAAATCCATTTCATTTCATTCAATTTATAAAAGTGATAAAAATAATTTTAAAATGTAAATATATAATGTATTAAATTCTTTTGGAGAAGATATTATCTATGTTATAAAATTTCAAATATGGTTTTTTAATTTTTATAAAATTTATAAATTATAATATAAAATTCAAAATTTTCCTTATAAATATATTTTTAGAAATTTACAATTCAGTTTTATATTCTAATAATTTCATAAAAGTGACATTACTTGTAAAAACTATATTTTTCATTATTTTACGAAAAATTAATTTTAGAAAAATCAAAAAATTGAAATATTTCTTATATTACTAAAAAAATTACCTAAATTATATTAATATTATAAATTTAAATTTCTGAAAATGTTTAATCAATATTTAATGAAAATCGATATATTTTTTGGAAAATTATTTATATCAGGGAATATATTTTAAAAATGTTAACTATATGTTATTCATATTTTCTATTAAATATAAACTAACTTATTTTTAATATATTTTTTATATTAAAAAATTAATTTATTTTAGGTAATTATAATATAATTATTTTCATGAAATAATACAATTTTTTTTAAAAAAGTATATTTTTAAGTGTAAAATGAATTTCATAGGTGTGTTAGCTATATAATTGAATATCATTCATATTAAAAATAACCATTTTTTATGTCTATAAATATTTCCTAAATAGGTTACTCATATTCATTCCTGCTAAATAAATAGATAGGTTTTAATGTCCATACATCATATATATATATATATATATATATTTAAAATATATCATGGTTTCATTTTAATTTAGTGTTGTGTGTGGAGAAATAAATTGAACACATTAACAAATTTAAAGGTAATCATATATTAAATTTATAGGGTGTAACATTATCTTATTTAAATAAATTGTGTCTGTCAAGAATCAGACATGAAACCCTGGTTCCTTGATACTTAAACTGACACAAACATGGCCAGAAAGTCATTCCTATTACCGATGGGTTGTCAACTAACACATGGTATCATACAAGAAAAAAAGGGAATGAATTTTCCACAAAATCGCATAAGGTAAAAGTTTACAAGTTTGAATTCTCATCACTCCAAAGATAAAAAGTTCCATAAACTAAATAGGTATAAGCAAAACCCAAATTAGTACATCATCAAGTACTCTATAGAAATAGAACATCCCAAAGGAAACATCACTACATTCCCAAAATATCAAGAATATGCACCTCCTCCAAGGGGTGATTACCCTTTTCTTAGACCTAACAAATAGAAATATAAAAATTTCAGCTGAAAAAGGTTGGGTGTGATCAATAAATCCAATTAGGTTCTCACCAAGTGTTCCATTAAAGGATGCCTTAACAATAAAACAAATCATGCTTTCAATTTAAATAAAAAGGGTAAAGGTATAAATTATCATTTATATATTAAAAAAACATGCTTCTGCATAAAGGATGGTAAAATTTTCAATTATGTAATATATAAACATTTTATATAAAAGTGTTTATATAAATAAACTAGCATGAAGAAAACGATTATATAATCAATGAGATTTATATAAAAATAACCACAATAAGCACCATGGTTATATTTCCTACAGTATGATAGTTTAAGGTTATTTGATCTTCACACATCTCATATCAGTGATCGTGACTAATATTTTTACACACATCCCTCAGGCTTAGACCAAATATGACTTATCAACATCCCATCAGGGATAATATCTTCTGAATTAGGTTTTTTAGAGTTGTAATCATTAATCCATTACTAGAGAATCATCATCCAAGTATTCTTGTCCCAAATAACCCAGTAACTACCCAGGATCACATGTTCTCTATTAATAAATCAATAAATCATGGGAAAATCATCTCATTGGAAATCAATCATCATTTACAAATAAATTTCAATATTTTCCGTTTCAATATAACAATTCAATTTCAAAACGAAAATGTGGTTTTTTCATCATTTATTTCCTTTTTAATACAAAACCAATAATATGTTTTCATAATTTAAATTTAATATATTTTATCTTAAAAAATTTCTCAAATCATTTCATATATTCTATTAATCTCAAAATACACCCCAAATTTCCATTCCATTGCCATTGGGGGGGGGGGGGGTCCCAAAATTCTTAGCTTTCCAAATTCAAATTCCAATTCATATAAATTTTTTTTATAAAAACATTTAATGACAATTAAAATAATTCATGAGAATCAAGGTTCAATTATATGGACTATCTAAAATGGAACCACCTACCATTAATCTTATAAATCACAAAACACAACACCCGCAATGGGATTTTCCAAAAAATAATGAGGGTGATAGAGATAAAGAAATAAAACTTATAATAAAGATTTAATTAAATTGAGTTTAGATCCAAAAATAACACAAATATATAACACTATATAAGGATGATTGGAATAGATAAAAGGATAAAACACATGGGAGAAGATTTGCTTACATGGAGAAGATTGAATGAGATCTTCCACTGTTCAATGTGCCAAGAAATGGGTTTAGAGGGCCTAAAATTGATTTTTTAGAGACTTAAAATCCAAGGAAAATAATTTATGTTGAGCAGGGGTTGATAATAATATAAACCATGGGTTTTGTAAATTTTATAATATTTTTTAGAGTAAAAAAGTCACATGTGCACTATTAACCCGGTGGGCTGTATGGTTAGACAAACCGTGAAGCTAAACCATGCACCCCTACACTTGGGTGAATGGTTTCTACTAGGTAAGAGAATATTTTTTCAAACCATTACCTAACCATTGAAACCCCTACCCTTTAAGGTTATAAGGTTTTCACTAGGGTGGTGAATGGTTTAGGAAAATCACGAGTCAAACCGTGAACAACCCAAAGAGCCTCAAAAATTCCAAAATCTACCCAAATCACCCCTAAAAAAGACCCAAGAAAAATGAGATCAAAATAGAGTTGAGGAGTACCTAAAAATAATCAATGGGAAGCTACATCCTCCCGACCCTAGAATTTTGTTTTACCCAGAAAACCTATCAATAAGTTTCTATATCGAAGAGATGAGGGCACTGTACTCTCAAAAGTGCCTCACACTTTTATGTCTCATGAGAATAAGAACCATTATCCCATAGAATATGGACTAAAGGCATAATAATCCCATGAAGAACATTTATCTCAGAATCAACTATCCTATCTGGATTCTCAGTCCTAGATAAATAAGTCCAAACATCAAGATCCTCCCACTCAAGGCATGAGATGGGTCATAAAGATACTTCTAAAGTTGCGATACATGGAAAAAATTATATATCGCCAACAACTGTGGTATAAGTTATAAATAGTAATCCACTATCCCCACCTACTAAAAAACCACAAAGGTCCCAAAAAAAGTATCAAGCTTCCCTTTCATCCAAAGTCATTGATAACCCAAATGAGGTGTAAATTTTAAGAACACATGGTCACAAACTAAAAACTACAACAGAATATAATAGAAATAAACATATTATTTATAATAGATCTTTTTCATCTACATTCCTAGGGGAATCAATTGAAAATTTTCCAATGTATCCTAAACCAATATCGGTCCAACCAAGTAAATTTCCCCAATATCTGAACAACAAAAAGGATATTTACAAGACTATCCAAACATGGCCTCAAAATGATCTATTATGATCATGGACTTGTAACTATTTTTATAAAAAAAGAAATGATACCTAAATGGTCATACTAAGCTCCACCAAAATCAAGGAAAAACATAGAAATCACATCCTAAAAAATATGTATATCTCTCTTTGTCTGACCATCTATCTGTGGATGGTATTTCATACTCAAACGAACCTAAGATCCCATCACCTCCTGATGGCCTCTCCGAAATGGAGAAGTAAAATAGATATATCTATTAGGGACTATAGAATATGTAATTCCATAAAAATGAATAATATATTTTATATAGGTATTTCCAAACTCCTCATATTGGGTTTTATCACAAATGGGTATAAAGTGACCCCATTTGGTCAGCTGATTGATTCCAACCCATATCATGTTCTTCTTTATAGTGTACGCAACAACCCAACCACATGGTCTATAGTGATATCATCCCAATTACATGTTTTAACTTGAAGTGAATAAAGAATACCTTGAAGATTCTAGTGCTCAGCCTTAACCAATTGGAATATATAAAAAACAAGTGTCACATTTAGCAATGTCCCATCTCATGCATATCCACTAGAATAATCACTGCATATCCTAAAACATCTTTTTGGTACCTAAATAAACTAACCACGTGGAATTTTCGAAATATCCCATCATATATTTCCTCACTAGAAAAGGTAAAATGGAACCATTATGAAAAAATTTAATTCCATATATAGATAAAAACCACTCAATAATAGTCTCCCCACCATAGTGAGAGTCCCTAATGTCACATAATTTATCATCAAACTGGTACTCCTAAAGATTAATTTCAACAAGAGATGGGGTAAACTGAGAAGTGACCTAACCTTAGCCTTTTCATCTTGGGATCCTAAATGAAACTATAAAAAAAGATCCATCATGTTACACACTTCTGATGATTCTTCCACATCCTAGGTTAGAATTTTTCATCTCATATTATTAGCGATGACATTCCATTTTCTTGAGGTATAGGCAATCTCGAAATAAAAATACTATAGGTACTCTACACAACACCTGCAACTAAGATTAAAATCCTATTTACATAAGACATAACTCATGCTCTTATGTTTATAATAAATGGTAAAACTTTTTATAAAAGGCAATTCTTCCAAATCATAAGCAAATGCATCACGTCTGTGAGTTTAAGGTCATGGGTCTAATAATACTTATAGTGTGGCCAAAGTTACAAAGAAACATAGGCTACCATGTGATCACTATGCATAAGATCAAAACCCAAACCCAAACCCGATGGGTCACATAAGTTCACATAACCCTACTTGACCTCTAGAAGAGTTAACACCATCGTAGAAATCAAAAGACATTGCAGCTCAACAAAATAACTCTGAAATTTATCCTCCCCAGAAAGAAAACCACTTTTCGAGTGATAGTAGTCATCATAAAATATAACATTGATAAATCCTTAAAAAAATGGAGATAATACCCTACTAAACCCATGAAGTTATGAATCTCAAGTCCCATTCTCCCTGAATGATAAAACACACCCCATCGAGCATAGTAAAGGAGACCTATTGAAGATTACAGTAAATTTGGGCCTTATTAGTAGTGATTCAATCCATCCTGAAAATTACATCAAGTGGTTTCATGCTGAAGACTGGAAAATCCTATGTTAGATCAATAAATGATAAAGAGAATACACAAGCATGAAAAAAGTGTCCATCCTCTCTCTTCATTCTAATGGGTGTAGTAATATCCCTCACATAAGATAAAAGGCCCATAAGAGGATTTGAAGGGTTCAAGATAAAAGTTGATATAAATGAATGAGATGAACTAGTATCAAATAATATAGTCACTAGAGACGAGGCTATAATGATGGTACCTCTCATGGTTGTCAGAACCATATCATCTTTCTTTAGATACTCTTACACTACATGAAGAATATTTAGTATAAATGCATGTGTCTAGAACCCCTTTGTTCATAATAAATCTTATTGCACAATAATAGTTTTAGTTGTTGATGAGACCTTTCCACAATGTGGAGTAGAAAAGTTATAATAATACTTCTTTAAGTGACCAGAGTGTTTTCATGAACTATAGATCATGGTTTCCTTAGTGAAACCTCATTTTGAATGCCCAAGATTGCCACACTTGAAGAAAGAAAAAGGGTCTATATAAATAACTATAAGAGTTATAGAATAATCTCACAATCGGGATCCACTATGAGACCCATCATGATTTCTATTTCCTTTAAAGGAACTCATATAACTTTTTCTAGGAGAAAAAAGAACTTCCATAAAAACTAACATACCAACCATGTTAATCTTAACCATCAAAACCCTATCTAGAACATCATAATAAGAAGAGAGATTCAACATGAAAACCAAATAATTAATATCATATTAAAGGCCCATACAAAACTATCAAGTATTTATATTCTCAGTCGATATAATCTCAGGTGAAAACTGCACAATCTTGGAAAATCGATTCACATACTCCATCACAGTCCATTCATCCTACACGAGTTTTAAAAAATCCATAACCTTAGCCAACACCATATACTCTAGATAAAAATTTGCAATGAAAAGAACCCTGATTTTCTTCCACTCTAAACCCTCTTGCATCCACATCATCACCATCAAGTCCCACCATTTCCAGCTAGGTCCTTATTGCTTGAAGGTATAATAATTCACCATAAATGAATCAGGTGTTTCCAATAATTCAAATAAATTTTTTTATCTTTATCAACTAGTCCTTAGCCTCTTTAGTATAATTAGATCCTTATAATGATGGTGTATTTTTTTGAAGTTAATCCAGATCATGAATCTTTATTCATCACTTTTATGTTCCATAGCTGTATCCTGGATGGGTATGGGTGCTAGTAATGAATAATAGACGGGCTGGGGTGGGATGGTCCTATCTCGCATGGGCTTCATACCACGTGGGCTTGAAATATCAAAATCCCACATTAAAAATTGATGACTTTTTTAATCTCACCCCACCCCATAATGGATGCGAGAAAACCCATAGGCAACCAGTATTTGTTATTGAAGAGTGACACTAAAACTGTTGAATTCGGAGAATACACACATGATGATGCCGATACAAACCAAATGTCGAGATTTAGAAAAATCACATCTGGAGATGTCGAATCCACCGATGAAAAGATAGTCCAGCCTGGAGATTTCAATCCGACCCTCACTAATCTCAAATTACTAAATATGATGAAGGAAATCCTAATCCAATTATGATCTTGTTGAAGAACTAACTGACACCAATGATCTTGACCTGTGGCTCACCATTAGAGGATGAATAATTGATTAATTATGAAGTGGGATAATGTCAAACATCATAGACTGATTTATAGAAGAGGACACTACCGTTTCATTTAATTATTTATGAATATTTTTATAAACAAAAACTAGGGATTTGATAGTAGGAGGAAGATGAACCAGATCTGGGTTTGAAAGGGATACAAACTACCAATTGAAGATGCACCAAAACTCATGGTGGTGGCATCGTCTGATCTACAAGGAGGGTGGGGGTGGATGACAACAGGTAAGAAACATTTTGGATAAATAAAAAGATTAAAAGGTGAAGCTATAGAGACGAGGAATGTATTGGAAATAGAAGATGAGGGAAGGAGTTCCTAGGATGAGTTTTCACACATGAATGGTGTATTGGAGGTGTTTTCGCATCGGGAAAGGGAAAAGAAGACAACATAGGTAATTGGAGGTTTTTCTGCACATACAGGGTGTAATGTTTAAAAAAAAAATCAAACCAAAAACCCATGTGTAGGCCCATATGTCCATGGGTTTACACATACAGGTAGCCAATTCGTGTGGGATATCCTCTTAAGTCCTATTTTTATACATTCATTTTTTTATAATATCTCCCCACCCCAAACCCACCCCAAACCCATTTTACTCGCGGGCCCACAACCCATTTTTAATAGCTAATGGGTGCAGGTGACTTTCTCAAATATTGGACAACACGCAAGAAAATCTCAAAAAGATTTTGGTCCATGAAAATATTTTCTCACTATGGTTCATCAATATCTTCCTACTGGATCCTATTAACACATCTTCTCAAAGGCATGATGCTACAAAACATCAGTAAAAAATATTAAAGATGTCATAAAATTACATAGATCGACAACTCAAACAAGGGTAACTAAAATGATTAATCCCATTAGATAAGATATTATGAACTATATGTTAACTTATACAAATCAAAATCAGTTTAAATACTATAATTAGATCAAATTATTCATCAAGACACATTTCACAAACCACCCATAGTGAATTAAGGATTTTTACAATATGATAAGGACAAGAACTCACTCTTCCATACCTAATCAGTCCAAAAAAGATATCCCAAACTGCTTACTGACATCAAGGAAATATGCCTAACCTACACGTTTGGTACAACTTTTCATAAACCATCTAGAATACCGTGGAACCCTGATACCTGATACAGAACTTACATGACCAGAAGGGTGTTCTCGATCCCCATGGGTGGGGGACTAGCACCCAAAATCATATAAGAAATAGTGTGAATTAATTTTCTAGAAAACTGTGGATGGTAAAATTTTAATAGTCAACATACTCAACATTCCAAAAGGAAAAAGTACCAGAAAAAATAGGTAAAACCAAAACGCAAAATAGTGCATCACCATGTACTAATAAAAAAAGAAAACATCTTAAGAGAAACATCACTCCAATACCAAACAATCAAGAATATCCATTTCTTGTAAGTGTAACTTTACCTTTCCTTGAACTTAGAAGAATAAAATATTCAAAATCCAGAAAGAAAAGGTAGGTTTTGAGCTATAAATCCCAATAGGGACTCACTATGTGTTCCATAAAAAGATTTTATAATAATTAAAAAAATCATGATTTCAAATTAAATGAAATCCGGAATGGCATAATAAATCATTTTCATATTAAAAAAAATACTTCTTCTCAAAGGATGGAAAAGATTTCAATCATGGATTAACAAAAATTTTATATAAATCAACTGGAATGGAGAAAAAAGTTCAATAATCAATGGTATGTATACCAAAAAAATAAAAAATTACCCATAGTAATATTCACTATGGTACAATATATTCCTATTATAAAATCACCACACATCTCATATCAGTGATTGTGATTAATATGTGTACACACATCCCTCGGGCTCAGACCGAAGAGGACTCATCAATATCCTGTTGAGGATAAGATCTGTTGATCTAGGTTTTTCTTAGAGTTTTCATCATTAATCCATCGCCAAGGAATCAGCATCCTAGTGTGATTTTCCCTAATAACCCACTATGTACCTAGGTGCTCATGTTCTCAATCAATGAATCAATCATATGAAAATAATCTCCTTTCAAATCAATCATCATTTACAATTAAATTTTCCTATTTTCAGTTTCAATATGCTAATTAAATTTCAAATCTAAAATGAGGAATTTTCATCATTTAATTCATTTTTAATAAAAAACCAATCATATATTTTCATCATTTCAATTTAATCCATTTATTAAAACTAATTTTCAAATCAATTCATACATTCCACCAATTTGAAAATACACCCAAAATGCCAATTCCATTGGAATTAGTATTTTTACCACAAAATTCATTCCATCAAAAATTACAATTCAAATTCATATAAAATTTGTTTTTCATAAATCAATTGAAATCCAATTAAAATAAATTAATAAAATCGTGGTTTAACTATATTGAAAATATCAAATGGAACCACCTACCTTTAAAAATGGAAATCACAGTGCATAACAATCACAATAGGATTTTCCAATGAAGAAGGAGGGAGAATTATTTTTAGAAATCAAACATAGATTCATGATTCAATTAAACTCATTTTATATCAATAAAAAATAAGACAATATAACACTATATAAGGAGGAGATAAATAGATATGGGGATGGAAAATCTATGAAGAGATTCACCTACCTAGAGGAGATCAAATGAGATATTTCTTGCTTCAATCCACTAAGAAAAGGTTTTAGAGTGACTAAAATATCTTATCAAGAGGCTTTAAAGAAAAGGAAAATGATTTAGGCCTATAGGCAGTCCAATAGAAGATAAACTAGGCGTTTTGGAAATTTTAAAATATTTTTAAGAATAAAAAAGTGTTGTGTGCATGGTTAGTTGGGCATGGACACATGATTATACAAGATATATGCCATAATATTTCACCCATAAACTTGGGTACATAATTTATACTAGGTGGTAATATGGTTTTCAAAATAGATCACCAACAGTGAAAACTCATACTATCCAGGGTTGCACAGTTTACGCTAGGGTGCCATACGATTTAGGAAAACCATGCACAAATTGTGCAGAGCCTAATTAGTCTTTAATTTTTTCCAAAATCCACCTAAAACACCCCAAAAACAAGATCTAACCAAAATTAGATCAAACTAGGGTTGAATATTACCTAAAAATGAGCAATGGGATGTTTTAGTGTCTTTGCAATTTGACTCATAGGATCAATGCAATTTATATAGGGAACCCATAATAAACTATACATAGCTAGATGGTCATGGGTATTTTAGGATGTGTAATGTGTTTATATAGAGGAAATATTATTATAAGTTATTTCTAAATAGAGCTTACCCATTACTAATTTAACATATAATTATACTAACAGAAGATGATCTATATACATAAGGAATAACCACACACAATACATGAGAAATGGTATTTATGATAATCATGCAACATGGTGTTTTTATTTAATAAAAATATAATGTAGTTAGTGAAAACAAACATTACATGTAAAATTATAAAAAATATACCTGAAACAAACTATATGATTCATTAGTATTAGTTTATTGGGATTTTCCTAGTTTTCATGGTTGTTGGGGACTATTACCATTATTATACCATGGGTTGGGAAATTGAGGCATAAAGTTCTCAATACTCATGAAATTGATATAATATTTTTTTATTCTCTCACTCACTTAAACATACGATTCTAATGATGTTAATCTACACACTTATTTCATTTACCCCTCCTTTTTAGGAAAATTAATCTACTCTTCTTCCAAAATGTTTTATAGTGACCCTCGCTTCTCATATTTAAACATTACATCATTTTTGGGAATGCCTAATAAAATACACAAATAGGAACCCAAATAAAATATTAGTTTAATGGATTTTGAAAGATATAAAAATAAACACTGGTACATATGTGATCTACATTATCTCTTACTATGTTTTCCATGATAAGAACTATTATTAGAAACATAGAACATAAAACATATCATCGTAACTAGTGGAAATGAAAAATAAAATGGGTGAGATCAGATTCTTAATAAGTTTAAAAGGGGATCTATGTTAGTATAAAAATGATCCTAAGGGCATGATAATGTGATCATAACACTATATTATCATACCTTATATATCAAAGATCATAGACATGAATCATGGCATAAAGATTTACAGTTTATAAGACATGAATCATAAGGGAATCAAGACCATAATCCATGAAAGCATAAAATATGAATAAGACATGGAATTTTGGTAGAAAAATAAGCATATAAACTAATTTCTATAGTATTCAAGGCTTAATAACAAGGATGTAATAGTGTAATGGGTTTATTCCCCAAACCATCTCGAAATTCATGGTTCACTTCCCTAACCTTCTTAGTAGTCAAAGATTACTCCCAAGACCATATTAGATGACAATGTTCTTTAAGGAACTGAGTTCACTCTCTATTCCATCCATGTCTGTCTCATGAGAGATAAATATTTACCCAATGAATTGGAGTGAGATATAGGTCCCACACATCTCATAATTAAATCATACATATGTGTTCCAATAGATCACAAACATTTATCATATCATAAACCTTTGAATTAAATGGGTATTACAAACATGTCATCATATGAAAACCTTTGGAAAAGAGACAAGTTTCATAATCATTTCATCAGAGCACAACCCATGAAAAGAAGCAGGTTTCATAAGAATATAACATGTGGAAGTGAAACAGGTATAATAAAAATCAGGACATCAAAATAGAATCCATTAGGAGAAATAATATTAATGGTAACATTGGTTCATATCCGCAAAAAATGAATTATTAATACCAAAAGATATCATCTTAGAATTTACATAATTTGGAAAAAAATTCAATTTTTTTGGGGGACAATATCCTTTATACTTTGAAAAATGATTTTTAAAACATGAAACATTTTGAAAAACCTTTTCGTTGAAAATAGATTTGAAAACTTAAAATGGAATATTTGAAATCATTGAAATCATTTTCTTTGAAAATAAGCTTAAAATATAATTTAAAACAATTTTTTAAAAACATTTTTAGAAAATGTGTTTTTAGAAATAAATTGATTTCCTACTCAAGAGTGAAATAAGGATGGGTTTTCTTAAAAACATCTTCTTTATCATATTTATTAAAAAAGAGTGAAAAATAATACCATTAAATATGGATATCATGAATAAAATTGTAGAATAAAAATAATGAGAGTTATTGATATATGGATAATAATATTTCATCAATGGAAGCATTATCATAAATAATCATGATAAATGATTAGATTATAGCAATAAACTATTACCACTTTGGAAACATTGAATTATGATCAAGATGAATGAATAAAATTACATGAATCTGAAAATATCATGAAAATAATTAGATTTTTGATACAACATGTAAAAGGGAATAATATACACCTCTTAAAATAATATACATGCATAACATAATATGTGTCTCCAAGAAGGAAAATTAAGACAAAATTACCCTAAAGATTTGGAAACTTTTGAACTGTAAACCCCATGAAAGAGATATCATAGAATGGATATAAAAACCCATAAAATTTAGTATAATATTAATATAATACATTAATAGTCAGTTTATACACCACAAAAAAGAAATGAGGGTTTAATATGACATAAGTATCACAGAAATAAAAGTGAGACTAGAAATCCCCTTACAATATGTAACACCCCAAGATTTCATAGTGTGTTATTTCATCAAAATAATTCAATAACTTGCACTACACGCAACACCGAGTTCAATCACACCATAAATTAAAAAAAAAGCCATTCAAAAGAGGTTATGAATAGTATTATCTAAATTTTAAACTTTATATAATCCTTATAATTTTAAAATCCATATTATGAGTTTCTTAGATAAAATGCAAGAACAAATTCATTTTCAGTATTGCACTATTATCAACTTTTAATAGCGAAACTTTTTTTAAAATACAATATTTTAAACTTTTTAACTAAATGGGGACATCAAAAATTTAAAATGAAACATCTCAAGCTTCCACGGTACGCTTTCTTTGAATAATACAGTAGCGTGTGTTGTACGCAACCTTGAGTTTTAACACACACCATAACCAATCAAACTAGCCGTTATGAATAGTAATACCTAGTTTTTGAAATTATATATATTTTATATTTCAAAATGGACTTCATTTTTGGATTTGGAATATCGAATTTAGCTTAAGGTGAAATTTTGGTACATTTCGGATAACTTTCATATTTTGATGAATAGTGAAAATTACTAAATTTTAATTAAAAACAACTTTTTTAATAAAAATAATTAATAGTGATAAATTATGAATTTGAGTGGTTTTAAAGTATATTTAGAATATATTTTTACCATTTAATATAATCTTGGTCATTGGACATAATTTTACAATTAAACCGAACATAAACAAGTGTCAATCTTTTGATAGTTATTATCTCTTAAAAACACGCTTTTTGTTTTGACAGCGGGAATTAATTTTAAATTAATTTCTTCCACTTCTGTGTTTTGAATTTAGGAAAATGGATTCCATATTTGGAATCAGGATGTTCAAATTGTGTAAATAGGTAACTTTTATTTTTAGACATTTTGAATAATTACTGCGGTAAATATTTTATTTACCATGATTAAGGGTAAATCCGGTAAATAAGGGTTAAAAAATAATATTATAATAATACTAAATTACCCTAAAACGTGTCTTAACCCTATTAGTTGATACATGGTCGACCATGGACATCTTTGGGTCGATTTTGGGACCCCATGGATCCACTTGTAAGTGATAATGACACTTTGTTTTAATTAAGTCAAAATGAATACAAAAATGACACAAGCATATAACTTTTAGCAAAACAATTGTTACATAGGGTTATATATGTTGGATTTTAGATTATAAATATTAATTAGAAAGCTAAAACGATTTCCTACATAATGATATTTTATTTATAATTTTTAGACATTAAATAATTTATTTTATTTATGACACAATTATGATGCAGTAATTAATATAATAGTGAAAAATTAAAATAATTGATATTATAAATACCCAAATAAATATAATATGAAACTTTTAATGAATTAAACTAATTTTATAGTATAATATGATATATTAGGATTGATTTTATTGACTTTGTTCGAAGTAATCAACCTGTTATGAGTTTCAAAAAAATCAACTATTGAATAGTGTCAAAATTGACATAAAAGAGTTCTTAAAACAAATATTATATTATTAATTGATATTAAATTCATAAAAATCTAAGGTTCGGAAAAGAGACTTATATCATGATAGGTTCATCATTAATGGACCACTTGGGGGTCTCTTGGATGTATATAGTAAGTTTATTAACCATATTATATAAAAATACAAAGAGACATTGTAAAAGTGAAACTAATTAACTTAGAGTTAATACTTAAAGATAAGGTTAATATAAGTACCCAAACCTGTATAAATTCTATTGGTTGAGTGGTTTTCGACCTATCCCCACCTTAACCTTTGAATAATCAACTTTGGAGCCTTTAGAAACCGAATATGAATTTATTATAAATTAATATTTCTAACTTTTCCAAAGGTGCCCCTCACCCCTCTTATAAAAGGGCACTCCTCCTTCTCATTTCTTCACACCTTCAAAGCATTTTGGTTCTGCCAAACTCTGCCCAAATACTCTTCCAACATCCCGCACCACAACCTAGAGGCCTTAGTTTGATCAGAAAGCCAACCTAAGGAGCCCTTTTGATCAAATCAAAAGGAAGAACCCGAAGAAGAGGTAATGATTTCACCACCCTTTTCTAAGTTCATTTCTTCTTCCACTTCTTCTTCCTTTGTTCTTACCATTCTAAAATAATAAATCCAGTATATCACATATACTGTGATGTTATTATAAGTATGGTACAACCATATTCAGTATTCTATCCACCCTTTGAATAACATGTCACCATACGTGCGTACGTACGGCTTACCGTCTCCACGTCGTGGTGTAATTGTTATTCAATATAATATTATTTGGATGGGTATAATAATGATGTGTAACTCATGTAAATAATAAATATAACATGTTAATGATTCTGTATATATGATATACCATTCATTTGTATATTATTTTAATATCAAAATAATGATATTGTCGCTCGTGCGTACGTACGGACTACCGTCTCCACGAACGCGATGAGATTCATTCTCCATCGTATCCATTAAAGTATAATTATCATTTGATGATTTAAAAATGATGTTTAAGGACTTGATATCATTCTGGATATGAATAATATACAACCTATCCTTTACAAACATGTCTTACGTAACAAAACATATAAGTTAACACCCGAAACAACGATAATACTAAGATATTATTATCAAATCAATATTAAAAGATCATATATGATATCATATTAATATATATGATTCTTGTATAATTTAATAACAATTATTTCACCATTATACAGGAGGTTAACCTACCCCAACCAAGGAAAAGTACAAGGTAAGGGTTATTTCACAATCTCTTCATTATCCGAGGTTGTTTATATGTAATAATCTACTGAGATCTCTTTATTATCCACATCCATGTTTCTTAAAAATGTATTTCAAAACATTTTTACTATTTACTAGAATATGAGTTAAAGTAATTTATACCCTTTTTGACTTTTATAAGTGGTTTATAAAGGAATCTTTCCGTTGTTTCAAAACAAGGTCCTTTTTAACCTTTTTGACAGAATTAAGGTAAGAATGTTTTTTTTAAACTTATACGGCGGGTGCGGCTATTTTCCACCATTATAAAATCTTCAAAGATTATCTTACAAACTTATAAGAATATTTCAAAGAAAATGTTTTATTTTATATGGATCTTAAATGATTTCAAAATAAAAAGGAGGTATTTCTTTAAAAAGAATTTTGATTTCATCTATGTCAACATCCTTTGATGGATTTTAAGATTATTTGAAGTTGATTTATTATGATACAAAACTTCTATATTTTATTGAAGGTTTTGTGATATGTTGGACTGTGGATGTGCTATTTTTATACCATTCATAATTTATGGTGAAAGTATTGACATTTCGTATGCTAGTTTTAATACGAATGTTTATGTTATGTTTAAACCTTTTCATATGGGAATGCATTGGACTTAATATGTGACGGGTGGAGCCCGCTATAGCTCCTCGATGCATCGGTAGGTCTCATGAGACAAACTAGTGTCTTGGCACAAGGCCTTGACAAAATCTTATTTGTAGTCTTGGCACGAGGCCTTGACTATGTGGTTATGATAGTCTGGCATTATGCATTCCAACATTATGAAAGTGGTTATTGATTTTTTAATGTGATTATTCGATTAGTAGAATATCCATGTGAATAAGTAAATGGCATTATTTAATTTTATTTATTCCATACCATGGTGAAAGTTCAT
Source organism: Viscum album (assembly GCA_963277665.1). Lineage (NCBI taxonomy): Eukaryota > Viridiplantae > Streptophyta > Magnoliopsida > Santalales > Viscaceae > Viscum > Viscum album. The sequence goes on along the minus strand of OY728155.1, from coordinate 264,539,161 downwards.
GTTTGAAAGGATTTTGTTTTAGTTATACATTTCCTTAAAAGTTTATTCTTATTTATGAAAGTTTCCGCTATATTGTTATCCTTACTGGGCATTTGAGCTCACCCCTTTTCTATGTTTTATTTTTCCCAGGAAGTGAATAAGTAAGTTATGAATGACCTGCAGGGATATTATGTGGGGATATGAGTGTGGATTATGGAGACAATATGTTGTTGTAGTAGTTTTTCGTTTAATGATGTAATGTAAAACATATGAATATATCTAGTATTTCCAAGGCTACTAAACCAATCAGTCTTTCGAGATTTGATCTTTCTTGTGATCATGCCAATGTTATGTAATAATGCACCGACTCTGGGTAACTAGGGTCGGGGCGTTACAGTTGGTATAAGAGGAAGTTTAGTACAAACCTTGGAAGCTAGATTTAGATAAACTCTGATTAGAGCACGTAGACCTAAGATGAACTTTGAGGATTAGTATAGAAGAACTTCCTAGAATTTTGGTATTGTAGAGATTTTATGAGTTTTCCGAGAAACACATCCCTGTCTGGATACGAGCAGGTAGAGGCGGCTCTGGCACAGATGTACCTAGGGGTAAAACCCGAAAACACCGCTTTGAGCTAGACTCGAACGGGAACTGGTGCACGACAACGGGCCTTGCTTCACTCTTGGTTACGACACTCCCGGGGGATATTCTTAGGATAACTCTCATTTTCTTTACATATCATTTTGAAGGGATTATGAGTATATAAATCCTCAAAGAAAACATTCTTATGATTATGGATTATATCCATAAATAGTTCAATTTATGTTAAGTGTTTTATAAGTATGGGATTATGTGTTTTGATTCATAAACTGATCTAGTTTATGCCATGGTATAGAAATGGCGCCCAGTAGAAGGAATGAGAACTCCAGAAATACACATGATTCAAAGAGAAGGAATGATCATATCTTTCATGGTCTTAAGCTAGAATTTATAAGAGAAATAGTCTCCCATGTATTATCATTATATGAAGAAATAATATCATGTGTTGATAAGATATGTAAAGAGTTTACTGAGTCCTATGGCTTTGAAGGGAAGCAAGAGAAGAAAAGGATGGAAGAGAGAAAGATGGATAAAGGGAAGAGGGAAAAGAAGAATTTTCCCATATGTGGTAACTGTGGAAAGAAACACCCTGGAACTTGCCTGAAAGGAATGGGAGTTTGTTATAAGTGTGGAGGAAAAGGGCACAAAGTACGTGACTGCAAGGGTAAGAAAATGGTTTTAAATGTACAATGCTTCATTTTCAAGGAGTTTGGACACTACGCGAACCTATGTCCCAGTCATCAGACTATGCCGCAAATGATGTTATTGGATAATAACCAAGTTATGATACTACCACAGATGAAGAGGAATGATTAGAGTTCTTATGTTGATTATGTCAATTGAGTGTTGTATCAACAATGTACTTGTTATAATAATTATGGAGTATATAAGGATTGTACTGCAGTACTATTTCATTAAGGACTTGAGATTATGTGGAACAAATAAAAGTGACTCAATAGCAGGATAAATTTTTGGAAAATATATGGTTGAGAGAATGATAAATCATAATATAGTTCTGATACCGAGGTAGTGATTTTGGAATAATATGTGATTGTTTTGGATAAATTATATTGGATATTCTTGACTACCTTGGAACTGATTAATGATTTGTATATTCCATCATTGTTGGGGTTTAAAACATTTTTGGATTAATGAAGTATATCCAGCATTCTATATGGAATAAGGGAGCATGAATGTAATCAATAAGGAATATGGTAATACATGATGAAGGTATTCATATGCTATTACGGGGTAAAAAGGATCTATATTATGTTTACCTTCCTTATAAATGTTGGACTGTGAGTTTGGACAGAAGTATTTTGGATAGTTCTAGTTTGGATTATTTTGGATTACCATAAAAGGACAACCCGGAGGTCGGGCGGCAACCCGTCGCGTCCGGCAAGGCTGCGAGACTTGAACCCGCAATCGAAGGGCGAAAAGGGTGTATCACCTACCACTGGCCCACGAGATGTCCTGGATTAAATAATGTTGTTTTTATTAAAAGATCATGTAGATGAATTATAAATTCGTTTATTTTGGAACCCTATACGAATAGTGTAAATAGATTTTTTTTACATTCTATTATCTTTTAGAGTGAAAGATGAGTTTGTGGTAGAAATTTATTAATGGATAAAACACTAATTATAAAGTAAGTATATCTCCTTATGATCTTAGCCAATCTCATAAATAAATTCCTCAATATTAAGAAAAGCAACTTAGAACAAAAATGTTTTCCTAGATGGTACCTTAAATCATCACTAATTTATGGCTTTGGGATTGTTGGCCTTTTCATAGCCATGTTCTCTACCACTCTCCATCAGATAATTGATGGTTATATTTTTCTTCCATATCCATATTTTCCTACATGGAACCCTAGTATGTGTTATTTTTGGTAATCTTCATACTTTCCACTCTTTATTTTAAATAGAGGCCTCATTAATTCATTTTTTCGATGTGGGATTTCAACTAATATATTTTGAAACGTCAAAAACGTGTTATCCTAATACCCTATGTTTTGTTGAACCGATGGTATTTCAAATCATCATAGATTGATGAATTTAAGGACCTCAATTTTATACTTGTTTGTGATTGATGACCTCAATCACTACCTACAAATATTTACGTTTTTCCTCCAATTATATGTCTCTAAATGCCACCAATGTTCTCCTAATCGAGATCATAATTTGGTGGTGACCCTTTCATTTCTCTTTTCCTCATATTAAGACTAAATTTTAGTAACCCAATTTCCGATGTGGGTTTTCCCACAAATATATTTTATATTTTCAACCTTTTATTTTTGAAGAACAATTTCAAATTGCGAGGACGCAATTTATTGAAGGAGGGGAGAATGTAACACCCCAAGATTTCATAGTGTGTTATTTCTTCAAAATAATTCAATAACTTGCACTACACGCAACACCGAGTTCAATCACCCCATAACTTAAAAAAAAGACATTCAAAAGAGGTTATGAATAGTATTATCTAAATTTTAAACTTTATATAATCCTTATAATTTTAGAATCCATATTATGAGTTTCTTAGATAAAATGCAAGAACAAATTCATTTTCAGTATTGCACTATTATCAACTTTTAATAGCGAAACTTTTTTTAAAATACAATATTTTAAACTTTTTGACTAAATGGGGACATCAAAAATTTAAAATGAAACATCTCAAGCTTCCACGGTACGCTTTCTTTGAATAATACAGTAGCGTGTGTTGTACGCAACCTTGAGTTTTAACACACACCATAACCAATCAAACTAGCCGTTATGAATAGTAATACCTAGTTTTTGAAATTATATATATTTTATATTTCAAAATGGACTTCATTTTTGGATTTGGAATATCGAATTTAGCTTAAGGTGAAATTTTGGTACATTTCGGATAACTTTCATATTTTGATGAATAGTGAAAATTACTAAATTTTAATTAAAAACAACTTTTTTAATAAAAATAATTAATAGTGATAAATTATGAATTTGAGTGGTTTTAAAGTATATTTAGAATATATTTTTACCATTTAATATAATCTTGGTCATTGGACATAATTTTACAATTAAACCGAACATAAACAAGTGTCAATCTTTTGATAGTTATTATCTCTTAAAAACACGCTTTTTGTTTTGACAGCGGGAATTAATTTTAAATTAATTTCTGCCACTTCTGTGTTTTGAATTTAGGAAAATGGATTCCATATTTGGAATCAGGATTTTCAAATTGTGTAAATAGGTAACTTTTATTTTTAGACATTTTGAATAATTACTGCGGTAAATATTTTATTTACCATGATTAAGGGTAAATCCGGTAAATAAGGGTTAAAAAATAATATTATAATAATACTAAATTACCCTAAAACGTGTCTTAACCCTGTTGGTTGATACATGGTCGACCATGGACATCTTTGGGTCGATTTTGGGACCCCATGGATCCACTTGTAAGTGATAATGACACTTTGTTTTAATTAAGTCAAAATGAATACAAAAATGACACAAGCATATATCTTTTAGCAAAACAATTGTTACATAGGGTTATATATGTTGGATTTTAGATTATAAATATTAATTAGAAAGATAAAAAGATTTCCTACATAATGATAGTTTATTTATAATTTTTAGACATTAAATAATTTATTTTATTTATGACACAATTATGATGCAGTAATTAATATAATAGTGAAAAATTAACATAATTGATATTATAAATACCCAAATAAATATAATATGAAACTTTTAATGAATTAAACTAATTTTATAGTATAATATGATATATTAGGATTTATTTGATTGACTTTTTTAGAAGTAATAAACCTGTTATGAGATTCAAAAAAATCAACTATTGAATAGTGTCAAAATTGACATAAAAGAGTTCTTAAAACAAATATTATATTATTAATTGATATTAAATTCATAAAAATCTAAGTTTCGGACAAGAGACTTATATCATGATAGGTTCATCATTAATGGACCACTTGGGGGTCTCTTGGATGTATATAGTAAGTTTATTAACCATATTATATAAAAATACAAAGAGACATTGTAAAAGTGAAACTAATTAACTTAGAGTTAATACTTAAAGATAAGGTTAATATAAGTACCCAAACCTGTCTAAATTCTATTGGTTGAGTTGTTTTCGACCTATCCCCACCTTAACCTTTGAATAATCAACTTTGGAGCCTTTAGAAACCGAATATGAATTTATTATAAATTAATATTTCTAACTTTTCCAACGGTGCCCCACACCCCTCTTATAAAAGGGAACTCATCCTTCTCATTTCTTCACACCTTCAAAGCCTTTTGGTTCGGCCAAACTCTGACCAAATACTCTCCCAACATCCCTCAACACAACCTAGAGGCCTTAGTTTGATCAGAAAGCCAACCTAAGGAGCCCTTTTGATCAAATCAAAAGGAAGAACCCGAAGAAGAGGTAATGATTTCACCACCCTTTTCTAAGTTCATTTCTTCTTCCACTTCTTCTTCCTTTGTTCTTACCATTCTAAAATAATAACTCCAGTATCTCACATATACTGTGATGTTATTATAAGTATGGTACAACCATATTCAGTATTCTATCCACCTTTTGAATAACATGTCACCATACGTGCGTACGTACGGCTTACCGTCTCCACGTCGTGGTGTAATTATTATTCAATATAATATTATTTGGATGGGTATAATAATGATGTGTAACTCATGTAAATAATAAATATAACATGTTAATGATTCTTTATATATGATATACCATTCATTTTTATATTATTTTAATATCAAAAGAATGATATTGTCGCTCGTGCGTACGTACGGACTACCGTCTCCACGAACGCGATGAGATTCATTCTCCATCGTATCCATTAAAGTATAATTATCATTTGATGATTTAAAAATGATGTTTAAGGACTTGATATCATTCTGGATATGAATAATATACAACCTATCCTTTACAAACATGTCTTACGTAACAAAACATATAAGTTAACACCCGAAACAACGATAATACTAAGATATTATTATCAAATCAATATTAAAAGATCATATATGATATCATATTAATATATATGATTCTTGTATAATTTAATAACAATTATTTCACCATTATACTGGAGGTTAACCTACCCCAACCAAGGAAAAGTACAAGGTAAGGGTTATTTCACAATCTCTTCATTATCTGAGGTTGTGTATATGTAATAATCTACTGGGATCTCTTTATTATACACATCCATGTTTCTTAAAAATGTATTTCAAAACATTTTTACTATTTACTAGAATATGAGTTAAAGTAATTTATACCCTTTTTGACTTTTATAAGTGGTTTATAAAGGATTCTTTCCGTCGTTTTCAAAACAAGGTCCTTTTTAACCTTTTCGACAGAATTAAGGTAAGAATGTTTTTTTAAAACTTATACGGCGGGTGCGGCTATTTTCCACCATTATAAAATCTTCAAAGCTTCTCTTACAAGCTTATAAGAATATTTCAAAGAAAATGTTTTATTTTATATGGATCTTAAATGATTTCAAAATAAAAAGGAGATATTTCTTTAAAAAGAATTTTGATTTCATCTATGTCAACATCCTTTGATGGATTTTAAGATTATTTGAAGTTGATTTATTATGATAAAAAACTTCTATATTTTATTGAAGGTTTTGTGATATGTTTGACTGTAGATGTGCTATTTTTATACCATTCATAGTTTATGGTGAAAGTATTGACATTTCGTATGCTAGTTTTAATACGAATGTTTATGTTATGTTTAAACCTTTTCATATGGGAATGCATTGGACTTAATATGTGACGGGTGGAGCCCGCTATAGCTCCTCGATGCATCGGTAGGTCTCATGAGACAAACTAGTGTCTTGGCACAAGGCCTTGACAAAATCTTATTTGTAGTCTTGGCACGAGGCCTTGACTATGTGGTTATGATAGTCTGGCATTATGCATTCCAACATTATGAAAGTGGTTATTGATTTTTTATGTGATTATTCGATTAGTAGAATATCCATGTGAATAAGTAAATGGAATTATTTCATTTTATTTATGCCATACCATGTTGAAAGTTCATGTTTGAAAGGCTTTTGTTTTAGTTATACATTGCCTTAAAAGTTTATTCTTATTTATGAATGTTTCCTCTATATTGTTATCCTTACTGGGCATTTGAGCTCACCCCTTTTCTATGTTTTATTTTTCCCAGGAAGTGAAGAAGTAAGTTATGAATGACCTGCAGGGATATTATGTGGGGATATGAGTGTGGATTATGGAGACAATATGTTGTTGTAGTAGTTTTTCGTTTAATGATGTAATGTAAAACATATGAATATATCTAGTGTTTCCAAGGCTACTAAACCAATCGGTCTTTAGAGATTTGATCTTTCTTGTGATCATGCCAATGTTATGTAATAATGCACCGACTCTGGGTAACTAGGGTCGAGGCGTTACACAATATGTCTTGACTTTTATAACACTTGTTCAAACATCCTTTATAATAAATAAAATATTCTTATAAATATATGATAGAACCATATTCAATTAAATAATTCTATATATTATTTTCTTATGACATTATTTTACCATTTTATTAACAATTCCTTGTTAAATTTACATTTCAGGTAATAATTTCTTTGTTTTTCGCATGTGTTTTGATTTGTTATATTTTTTGTCCTATTAATTGTATCATGATTTTATAATATATACAATGATAACCATGAAATATATATCATATATATTTATTATATTTTAATTAATAATAATCTATAAAATATATAAATAGAAAATTAAATGCACTGTATATGGAGACAGTATTCCATACATACCAATGAACATTCTTTCCATTTTATTGTTGTATTAAAAAAATAGAAAGTCAATAAATTATAAGTATGTATTTATAATATCATTTAAATATAATTATTATGTCATATATATCATATAATCTCAATAAACTCACCCTTAATACATTCCATGTAAATTGTGAATGAATAACATCACTTTGAGAAGGCAGTAGTCGATACGTCCAGAAACGAAGTTATTGTATTTACATAAAATGAATATAATGGAGGTATGAGTTATATAATAATTAAATAATCATAAATAAATCAAAATATAAAATATATCATATAAAAAAATAATTTCCATCATTATACCTAGTATTGAAAGGTGTAAATGTAAGAATGAACGACATCGGTTCGCATAGAGATACTCCACGATTCACATGAATGAGGATCGTGTATCCCAGTTGATTAAAGTGTGTGTGAGTGTAGGTTAACCCTTATCATAAAATTATCTCATTAAATCGAGTATACTTAATTTATTAAATAATCATATAAGTATAGGAATTTATGGGGTGGAGAAATAAATAAAATAAAAAGTTCTTGTTGAAGGACGTTACATCCAATTTGGGCAACTTTATCTAGTTTACACCAAATGGATTATTTGGTTGGATTTATACTATAATTGAGAATTATATAATTAAGTAAGGTAAGTTTTTAGGATATTTGGTTAGGGTGTTTCCAATCCAAATTCCTTGATAGGTGTGAATAAGTAAGTGGTGAGTGCCTTTTTATAGTGGAGGAGTGACATTCTTGTAAATATAAAAATGTAAACACTATTGAGAGGTCTCATTTATGTCATGTACCTCAAATAATTTTAACAGTCTATGATAATAGTTTAATTGGTCGAAATATTTCCATAAAATTTATTTTTTACAAGTTTCTAGATTATTTTTTCCCTTAAATAAATGTTTAACCACTAAGTAAACTCGTTTTACCTTAATCATTATAATTAGTTTTAACCACTTTCACTAATATTTTTAGTCAATTTATTTGACCTTATAATAAATTATAAATTATTATGAATCCAAATATGGAATACATTTTAACAAATTCAAATAACATAAGTGTTATAAATTAATTTAAAATTAATCCTATAGATGTGTTGCGAAAGAGAGTTCTTAAAGTTGAAACGTTTTAAAGATAGAAATGTTTTTATTTCCAATTTCAATGTGAAATTGTTTCCAATTACTTAAATTATATTCATTGATTTACATTTTCTCAAATTATAATTTAAAACTAAATTATTATATCATTTAACAATATAAATAAATTATACGGAAAATAATTTTTCTACTAAAATTATGTATTTTTCACTATTCATCAAAAAATGATGTGTTTTATAAATATACCAAAAGTTCACCCTAAGATAACTTTGAAACTATAAATTAAAAAATTATGTTTATTTTATCAAATTAATTTTATAAAATTGTCTAAAAAATTATATTAATTTTCACAAAAGGATATAAAAATATGTTCTATTGAGAAAATATTATTTTTCAAAACATATAGACTCCACAAAGAATTATATCTTTCATTGTAAAAATATTTTATTTTTATTAAAACATTATAAATTATATTTAAAATTTAGTTATTACTAATAATATTAATATGTTTAACAACTCTATTATAACTATCTTGTTTAAAGTAATTATAATGATAAAATATTGTTTTGTTGAAACTCAGTGTTGAGTATAACATAAGTTAAGATGATGTTACATGTAATTAAAGATTAAATTATTTTATCATATAAATAAATTTTAACATGGAATATTATGGAACATAAAACAACAAAGGAAATTAATTTATTCAAAAAAGGGTCATAAAAACTTTGGGTGTTACATTCTACCTCCCTTAAAATGAATTTCACCCTCAAATTCATCATTATGATAAAAAAATAAGGATAATTATACCTCATTATATCCTCAATTTACTACATACCTTCCTATAAATTTTTATTTCTACAAAAAAACATTGTCCAGGGGAGTGGTCTTGTTTCCAAAAACTTTCACAATATGATCCATAATTTCAGCTGGTTGTTCCTCATAAAAAAGATCATGCTCCAACAATATGACCTATGAGTAAATTACATGTGAAGGGTTAGGTATGTAATTTAATAGGATAGATACATGTAACAAATCACATACTTTATATATATTTGGAAGAATTTACAAGTGACGTGCTTCCATCTTGATATGATCAAGAATTTCAAATAGACCGATATACCTAGGGCTTAGTTTCCCTTTCTTATCAAGTATGATAATTGTCTTATAGGGAGAGATTTATAAGAAAACCTTCTCACCAATATAAAATTATTAATGACTTCTATGGCTATCAAAATAACATTTCTACCGGCTTTGAGTTACCTTGATATATTTCTGAATAGTTCTAACCTTCTTGGCCATTTCTTCAGCTATCTCAGATCCCAATTGTTTTTTTCTCCAAATTAATTATATCACAATAGAGATCTACATTACCATACATATATTGCTTCACAAGGATCCATATAAATGTATATGTGAAAGCTATTTTTAATAAAACTCAACTAGAGGAAGGTGTTTATCCAAACCACCATTGAAATTGAACAAACATGATCTAAAAATATCCTCTTGAGTTTGAATGGTTATTTTAAACTGACCATCCATCTGAGGACTATATGAAGTCCTGAAAATCAATTATATATCAATGTATTACTGAATATGTATCCATAAATTTGTGGTAAACATTAGATATCAATCAGATATGATGGAATATGGTAATCCATGCAACCTTACCACTTCCTTAATGTATATTCTAGAAAGATGATCTATAGAGTAGTCTTCTATGATAGTGATGAAGTGTGCTGACTAACATTCTCATTAGTTCCTTGAAATTTTTTCTCACATTCATCTGTCAAGAATATCTTTTCACACTTCTGAGTTTACATGGTGAGTGAATTAGATATTTATGATAAATTCTTCATAAACCATCAATAATATCTAGCTAAAACCAGAAAAATACAGATCTCCGTCACCATGGTTGGTCTAGGACAACATTTAATAGCCTCCTTCTTTGATGGATCTACTTTTATGCCCTATATTTAGATTATATGACCCAAAAATTAAACCTTTTCTAGATTTAATTTATACATTGTAAAATTTTCATATGGTTTTTCCTTTATTAAGTTATGTATTATAATTTCCAAGTGGTCTTCATACTTTTCCATTCACTTTGAATAGATAAGAATATTATCTACAAAGGAAACCACAATATTATCAAGGTAATCTATAAAGGATCTCTTCACCAAATCCATGAATATAGTAGGGGAATTATTAAGAACAAAAGACTTCACTATATATTCATAGTTTCCATACCATGTACGGAATGTTATTTGGGTTATATCCTCCTTCTCGAACCTCAATTTATTATATCCAAAATAAAGGTCAATTTGAAAAAGTATTGAACTCCAAGAATTAAATAAAAAAATTCATAAATATATGAAATATTACACTTGTTATTGATTTTGGTATTGTTCAGCTACGAATATTCAATGTAGAGTCACATTGATCCATCTTTATTTTTTACAGAAATAACAAGTTCACCCGAAGGTGGAACACTTGGATTAATGAATCCCTTTTTATGGTTTTCTCAGAGATTCCCTCTTCAATTTATGGAACTTAATTGGGGAAATTATATAGGGAGTATTTAAAATTAGTGTGGAACTAGGTATGAGTTCGATTGATAAATCGAACTCACATTTTGGTGGAAGGCTAGAAAACTATTTTAGAAATACATCCATAAATTCCTGAACTGTAGGCATATCCTCAATGTCCATTTTCTCCATAACCATTTGGGATACAAATTACTTCTATAAGGTAATTAAGACCCATAAACATGATTTAATCTCCATAAGAAGTTCATACTCATCGTCACATTGATTGAAGATCATGGGTTGGTTTGAAATATCAAACGTAACATCCCTTCAATGAAAATTGATGCAGGATTTATGTAGATAAAGTCAATCCATGCCTAATTTGACATTGAATTCAACCATAGGAATAATTAAAAGATTTTCCGAAAGCACATTCCCAAAAATGTCAACTGGATAGAAATTATATCACTATTGGAAATATTATCTATACCAATGGTTTTGGACAAACTGTTGGTATAGGTCATTAATTTAGAGCTATACCAATTTTTTTGGGAAAACCATTGGTATATTTCACTAATTTTGACCTATACCAAAGGTTTGGACAAAACCATTGGTATAGGTCCATTATAGTGACCCTATATCGATGATTTTGGCCAAACCATTGGTATATGCCCCCTATACCAACGGTTCTTCCAAAACCATTGGTATAGGTCCCAAAATCAAAGAACCTATATCAATGGTTCTCAAAACCATTGGTATAGATCTATACCAACGGTTTTGAGAACCGTTGGTATATATACATGTACTTTTAATAGAATATTCTTACATAGGACACTAAATAAATCAAAATTTAAAATAATTATAATAATACATATATATATTTATGAAATTATGTTCACAAAAGTATGTTAGGTTTGTGGTTAGGTCATTCAAACACAAATGGGAGGTGTTGGGATCAAAACCAACTGGATGATTGTTTTTTGAATTACATATACCAATATTTTTATGGAACCATTGGTATATATTTTCATATTACTTATACCAATGGTTTTGAAAACTGTTGGTATAGGTCTATACCAACGGTTTTCCCAAAACCGTTGGTATAGACCTATCCCCACAGCTTACTTGGCAACGGTTCTCCAAACCATTGGTATAGGCTATACCAACGGTTTGGAGGCCTATACCAACGGTTCCAAACCGTTAGTATAGATCATATTTCCAGTAGTGTATACTTGAGATGAAATCATCATACCATTAGGGGTTTGCACTAATAATTCCACATCTAATAATTAGGGTGGAATCTTAATACCCTTATAAAATTCTATATATATGAATGATTGGATAGATCTAGAATTGAATAAGACATTAATGGTTCTAGAGTTGATGGTAAGTGTACCTTTCACCATGTTGTTATCACACCCTAATTATAAATAGTTATTTCTTGGGATTTATCCTTGTACCTTGCTTTAGGAGGTTGCTGACATTGATCATCATCATTAACCTTCTGTTTTGGGCACTGGTTAGCATTATTCCTAATATATTTACATTTTTAGAATTGAAGTGGGGAGGTGCATTCTATGTTTCTTTCTCTCCATTAACATTGTTACCTAAATTATTCCCATCACTTTAGAAATCAAATACTCTATTACCTTCCCTTACACACTTAAAACATATAATACACCCCATAATAAAATTTTCTCCATGCTTCTTCCCACACCTAGAGAATAAAGGAACACTCATCTTCATTTCTCTATGGTTTTTATATTTTCTATTTAAATCCATCTTCCATTTGTTTTCAAAACCATGAGATTGATACATAACTACAACCCCCATTTCAACATTTATTCCACAATGAAAAATATCTTTTTATCCACTAAATTATCTTATAAATAATTCTTTTATGAGACTTGGATTTAAGCCACTGAAGAACCCATCAATATTACTTTTAGGTTGAATGATAATACCAGAAGAATTACTTTCAAGTCTTGTAAAATTATCCTCATAGGTACCAACAGATTCATCATCAATTTTATTTAACTTGATAAACTCTTTCTCCACCTTCATAATAATAATAAAAGGAAATTACTCAATGAAAAATAAGTTCTTGAACTCATCCCAATCCAAGGATTCAATTTCATCTTATTTCCTCATATTCTTGATTAGATTTCTCCATTGGTATGCTTATCCATCATATCAATAGATAGCCAGAATGAATTTCTCATGTTCCAAACACTGGAAAATGTAGAGTATTTTTTTCATTAGTATTGATTCATTGTTTGGAAACTAGTGGATTAGAATGCCCACTAATAGACGGTGGATTGAAAGATCCCAAAATTTTCAATATATGTGTCAAAATTGTTTTAGGTGTTATTTTACCTTATTCTGAGTATATATTGTGTGAGTTTTGTGTTGGGATGTTTTTCGGTGAAATTGGATAAAATTTTAAAGAACAGGGGTTAGGCATGGTTAGTACACAATTTTCCCAAACTGTGCGGCCAACCCAATAAATCATGAAAATAAAAATAGGGGGATTAACATGGATATAGAATGGTATTACAAAACATTCACCCTATTAGGAGTAACCATGAACCCACATGAAGTGGCACAAGGTTATTGTGCATGGTTTGACAAACAATGCACCCCTACCCAAGAATCTGTGCACTCAGTTTTAATTAGACATAAAATTAGATTAAAAATACCCGAACCCTCAGAATTAACCCAAAATCAACTATATATCAGTTCTAAATGAATTATGTAATTTTTTGGAGGATCTTAAATAGATTGCAATCCCTCATGACCTTCGCTCATGAAAATTTGAAGCACATATCAGGGATCAACACCCCTTCTGGTAATAAGTTTTAATCTTGACTAGTTTCTGATAGATCTTGTTCTTTGTCATGTTCTTGATTGTTCTTCTTAAATTATTGATTTAAATTAGTGAGAGTTTATCAATGATTTTTTTGGTAGGTGGTATAAATTAAAATCCCATAGTATTTATTTAATTGCATGTATGTAATTATTAAATTTTAATTTCCATGATTGGGAAATTGTATTGATAATTGAATTTATTTGTTTTAATTTACATGCTATAATGATTTGGGTTAAATTGGTGCAACTGAATTGTGGAATTGAATTAATTAAATGTTAAATTAATTAATGGGATATTAGTATTATGGAACTTGAATAATTAATTAGTGAATTAATTATTGAGATATTTAGGTTATTCAATTAGATTAATTAACCGGTGGATTAATTAATGGATTGAGTGATTGTAAGATTGATTGATTAATTGAATGATGACTTGATTAAGTAATGGTTGTGTAATTAGTCAATTAATGTGAATAAGAATTAATGAAAAATGAAAATAATATGATTTTTGACTTGACCATTAATGGGTTAATTTGATATATGATTAAATAATTATAAATGGTTAAATAGTGATTTTTAATATTATTCCATGTGATAAGTGTTGAACCCTGATTGTTTGATTGATAGAAATGGTACACATTATTGAGAATGTTCGATATGAGGGTTAATATTGATTAACATTGATTGATGTGATATATGTGACATTGTGATATATGTGATAATCTTGTGTGGTGCTTGGTATGCTGCATCAAAATACCATAGTGATAAATATTGATATTCATGTGTAGGATATGGTCTTCTGTATCAAAAATCCATAGTGATAAATGAGTGTGGAACATGGAAAACTGCTTCAAAATCAAACTTTTGTGATTGATTGATAAATGAGTGTGGTACAAAGACCATTAATTCAAAATCTCACTTGTGTGATTGATTGATAAATGATTTTTGGGTTAGTGGTTACTACTTCAAATGCCCATAGGGTCCTAGGCATAGAGATCTGGGTGCAAAATGTTAGCATTGGTCTATGGTTCCAATTAGCTGTAATATGAATTGAAATGAAATTTATAATCAAATCACGTGTGTTATAATGATTTTTGAGTTGAATAAGTAATAAGGTTTTGAAATTGGAATAGGACAATGCGAGTATTCGTTGTTTAGGTGTCCCTAGAAACCTGAGAGTTGTGTGGTTAAATAATGAGTAATTGAATAAAAGTAAAATATTTAAATTATTGATTGTATTTATTATTTATACAACTTAATACACTATTATTGACTGAATATTGTTCTAGACACCATTGTTGGTGTCCTACTGAGTTCTACTCAAACCCTACTCAAGCTTCCTGATCGGCACCTGAATAGATTTCATGGTTGCATGACTGGTTAAGGTTATGAGCCTCGTGTTATTTAGATGATATGAGATAAAGCATGGATGTGGGATCAAGGCTTGGTGTTGGGACCCACTGGGGGTTCTGTGGGTTATTATTTATTTTGGGGTTTTCATATTGTCACTTGAAAAATATTTTACATTACACATTTTTTCTTTGGTTTTGGATATAGTATTTTCTATTTTGTTCATGTTTTGATATTGGTTTGGTTTGATGATTGGTTAAAAATTTGGTTATTATTATTTACTTATGTAATTTTTATAGTTTGAAAATGAGAGTATAGTGTCCCCATGATCAATATTTGACCATCACAGCTTGTTGGTTGCCTCTATTGTATGAGGAGGCACGCTTGAGGTTATGTTACTGACTGGATCGTGGCACCAGTGTGTGGCACCTGGGTTCGGATGTTACAATGTGGTATCCGAATTCATTTCTTTTATTTTAATTTTTTTATTATTTTTGGAAAGGTATACAAGAGAATAGTATGATTAATGCCTTGGTTAAGAGTCTGTTCATGGGATTAAGTAACCCATATATGACAATAAAATCCATGTACCCATGGTGGGATTACTGTTATTGGGGTGTGGTGTCATAGTTGATGTTATTTCACATTGAGTGATGCACTTTTTGTGTGATGTGTTTTCTATTTCTGAGAATTTATGTGATTTGAATCATGGCCCAGTATGGTATGAGAGTTGAGTATGAATGCGTCATTCTAGGGACTCAGGAATTATTTTTAAATGAACAATTTTAAGCATTCATAGGTAATATTTTTTCAGGGTAGGTTTTGAGATTGAAATGTTAATCCATTCTTATGGAATTGAACTGAAAATAGGAACTAATGGGGAATTGAGAAAAAAATTATAAAATGATGAAAAATGTGATAAATAGGTGTATAATGAGATGAGAATGAGTTTACCATTGTTAACCGTGACCTAGATGTAGGAATGTTATGGGTAGTGATAGAGACTTTGTTTTGACAATGTGTCGGGGTTTGGGGAAAGGATTGTTGTTGGCGCCAAAATCTTGCACGTAAAGAAGGGACGAAAAAGAATCCCTGCGCGCTACCTCGCGAAGCTATGGAGCGAAGCATAGGAGGCGGTACCACTCCGCGAACGGCCTGACGTTCATGAGCCCACCACGAAGAACAGGAGGCGGTAACACTCCGTGAACGCCCTGACGTTCGCGAGCCCACCGCGAAGCACAGGAGGTGGTAACACTCTGCGAACACCCTGATGTTCACGAGCACACTGTGAAGCACAAGAAATAGTAACCCTCCGGGAACGGCTTGACATTCGCGAGCCCACCGCGAAGCACAGGAGGCGGTAACACTCTGCGAACGCCCTGACGTTCTCGATCCTACCGCGAAGCCCCTGAGGCGGTAACCCTCCGCGAACGCCTTGACGTTCTTGAGCCCTCCGCGAAGCATAGGAGGCGGTACCGCTCCGTGACCGGCCTGACGTTCGCGAGCTCGCCGCAAAGCACCCACCTCCCCTTCGCGCCGCGTGAGCACTACTTCGCGGCACCCCCTACCTATAAATACTGGGTTCCCCCTGAGTCCAAAGGATGGACAATCCGACCTTTTGGCTTCTCAACTCCCGAATCGCAAAGCACCCTTCGCCCTGTGAATCATGAGCTCCGCGAGGTATTTTTACTTCACGAGATGCCTTTTCCTTGTCTCATTTTGAGCCCCTCTTTTGAGAGGGATTCCCTTCATGAAGCCCATGGCAGTCGCAGAGGAAGGGGATTCCCAAGGGAACCCGGGAAGCCGCGGAGCGTTTATGCTTCACGAAACACCCATCCTGTACTAGTAATCCCCATGCCAAGGTAGGGTCGCTGCATATCGTGAAGCACGCTGCCTCGCAGCACCTTGCTTCGTGAGGCACCTCTGCTTCTCGAGGCAGTGCTCCGCGAATACTATTCCACTTCGCGAAGCACCCCCCCATTCACACCTCTGCCCCATGCTAAGGCCAAGGAACTCCACTTCGCGAAGCACACTCCTTCGCTTTGAAATTTCTCTTCCCGTGCGACCCTCCAGGTTTGCACGATGTGATTTCAAAGTCCCACGGACAACATCACTCGTAGCGTTGGTTTGCCTAATTCTTCTTCGTATAGGCACGCTAACGGCTATTGCTTCTTCGCATATCCATGGTAACGTGGACCCCTCGATGGTTCGCTCTGCGACACCCTTTCACCATGGCCTTACTGGTACCTTCCCTCCCCCGAGGAGCAGAGGGTGTTGGTCATGTAAGTCCTAGGGGTGTAGATTGAACCTGTCTCATCTAAGCTGCAGGACGTTAAACTGAAAGCACCTCGTCCTCAACACATGATGTTAAACTGTGATCCGACCCCGTGCCTCGCACGCAGGGTCCACCCCAGCTCAGACATTCTTTACTCCACTCACCTCCATGGGAATGGAATCACCCCCCACAAGGGATGATATCCTCCTTATCGGAGTGGCATATGTCCACGGGAGAAGGGCAACTACCTTGGTGTAAGCCCCTAGCCCCTCTTGCGGAAGGTAGCACCCATGCACCTCCGTACTTCCCCACTTCCAAGGTTAGTGGAGGGCATGATAGGGAATGAGGCACCTCCCATCATTGGTCCCAAATCCCTCTCTCGCTGTGCTTTGCCGCACTTTGGGCCTCCATCCTGGAGTAAGTCCCAGCACCATGGGCCGCTTAACGCATACACCCCTCTTTGTTTCTCATGGACGCACCCTTCGCGACGTGATCGTCAGGTCTCTGCCGACTCTTGTTTCTCACATCGAGCATGACTCACATGGGCTTAGAGTAAGCATTGGCCATGAAAACACCTCATCCAGCATGACGTTAAACTATATGCCCTCGTCCAGCATGACGTTAAACTGTATGCCTTCATCCTTCATGACATTAAACTGCATACCCATTTGAACTACGAGGTCTTTGATCCTTGTCACGACATGGTACGTAGGAAGCCTCCATGAGGTTCAAGCCCACCCATCATTTTATTCACGTCGAGTTCTACCTTCGTCCAACATGACGTTAAATGACATCCTAGTCTGACGGCAAGACGTTGTGACCAACCCGAACTATGAGGACTTTGATCCATGTCAAGGCATGGTACGTAGGAAGCCTCCCTGAGGTTCAAGCCCATCTCCCATCGGACCAAGGTCCTTTCTTTACGTTGGTTCACCGACACCCACCATCGTGAACTACAGGGTATTTGATCCATGTCAAGGCATGGTACGTAGGAAGCCTCCATGAGGTTCAAGCCCACCACCCGTCATTTATTCACGTCAGGGTTCATCTTTATCCAGTATGACGTTAAACTACATTCCAGTCCGACGACAATCCGTTGTGACCATCCCGAACTATTAGGACTTTGATCAATGTCAAGGCATGGTACGTAGGAAGCCTCCCAGAGGTTCAATCCCACCACCTGTTGGTCATTCCGACCTTCTTCGTGTCGGTTCATCAACACCCGGGCAACCTAGTGTGTAAGCCCCACACCATCTGGACCAAGGTCCTTGCTCATGTCGGTTCGCCAAAACACCATTCTGAACTACGTGGTCTTTGATCCATGTCAAGGCATGGTACGTAGGAAGCCTCCATAAGGTTCAAACCCATCACCCAATCATCCTGACCTCACTCACGTTGGTTCACCCCCGTCCCGCATGACGTTAAACTATATTCCACATTCCATCCAAACTACGAGGAATTTGATCCACGTCAAGGAATGGTACGTAGGACGCCTTCATAAGGTTCAAGACCACCACCAGTGGACCCCCGGGTTCACCTTCACATCGGCTCGCTGACGATGCCCATCAGACCAAGGTCCACATTCACGTCGGCTCATCAGCACCATCCCGAACTACACAGACTTTGATTCCCTACCTTGGGGATACATAGGAGGTCTCTTCGAGGCTCAAGTCCAATCTCACTGTCGCCCTTGCGATAGTCCCATATCAGTCCCCCCACCACTTCATCCACCTATCCACCATCCACCCTGATTCTCACCCAGACCGTCATATCCCAGCGAGATCATGCCATTCCGCTCCTCTTCACAACATTCAAGAAGCCACCCATGGGTCGACCCCGATATCGGCATCCCTTCAAGAGAAATTCGTCAATTTGATCCACTCCAGCTAGTGTTTTGATCAGACCGAACTGTCTCCACTGGACGTTAATCTTGAGACCTACCTCGTGATAAACATGAGATTCCTGAGGAAAACCTCGGATGGCACGCCCTTGGCGTAACCGTCTCTGATGGACGTTAAACCTACAGCATACCCTGTGCCAAACATAGGAAGATGAGGAAAACCTCATATATATGCCTAGGGTTTATAATTCCCCACGCTCGATGTGGGATGCCTCGGGATTCTACGCCCTCGAGAAGCCCCATGACAAGGGACAAAAGATAGACACGCCAGTTCCCCGGCATACAGACATGCTACCGATGCCTCGACGTGACTTCTCCCCCGACTGAAGGTTGCTGCCCTGAACAAACCCTTTGGAATGTCCTAAAAGAAGCAGTGTAATTAACAGGCGTCCATGGAAACATGGAACTGGGAAGATTTTCACGAACAACGTATTAAATCTATGAGGGAGACCCGGACTAGGTGACGAGTTCCGAGGAGGAATCCATAGAAGGAAGAACCGACATCCCATAATCCCGGTTTCGATCAAGGAGCAGGCGTCCCTGAATAAGGAGTAGATGTCGCCCGCCTTTGGAAAGCGGGAATGCGGGGAAAAAATCAGCGCGTCCTCCGCAGACGGATGCACACGCCCCGACGAAAGCGTCGGAAACCGAAATGGTGAACCTGACATGAAGTTATTCTCCTCAATGTGGAGATTAGTAGTGTTCGAGACACCAGTAGATTAACATGTCACCAGATCCAGATATCCGGCACCAGGTCCCGCCAAGCAAATAGAGGGGCTGGCGTGATACTCACCGGAAGTTGGGGCAGTAGAACGTGGGGAATTCTGTTCTGCAACGTGTTTGTGTGGATCCTTCTTACAGATGTGGAGAATGGAATGACACTGGGGCACTGGTTGTCAATCCTTTTCCTCGCAGTGCTGATGAGTTGATCCCTCCGTTTCCCAGGAACCAGGTTGCTGCTATGGGGACACGATCACCGCCCGCTCACCTACGCAGGGGCAAGGGAAATACTGGCACAACCGCCCAGCATAGATCCGCTGCTGCCACGACGGACTCTATATCCATGAATACGGGGCACCCACGTCCCCTCTCCCCATCAGAGATCATCCAGCGAAGGGTGATCAACAACCTTGTACGCAGGTACGAGGAGGAAGGGGTCATCCCAACTTTGGATATGGCCCGCCTGGACCTGGAGGCATCCATGCCCCGCCATCAACACTGCCCTCAAAGGCCGCGTGGGGAACCCCTGCTCCCCACCCCAACGTTCATTCATTTTGGGAGCCTGTACTCAGAACGCCACGACGACTTCTCGCCTTACGCTGATGAGGTGGGTGATGTCCATATTGGTCCACTCAGAGTCCCTAGTTAGGGGCTCCAGGAAAGGGCTCCCACTCGGATGCATCAGCGCCACCAACTGTCTTTGCTAGAAGAGCAGGTAGGATACGCCCCTGCACCACCTGTGCCAGCCCGTCTGAACTGACGTCAGCACTGGGCCTGAGCTGAGGATGCTCATCAAGGTTCGTCGACGTCAACAGCTACTATGGCCTGAGCCACTGTCGACGTGTAGCATGGAGTCCCTGTATACACTGAGTAGGGTCACTCCTTCACCCGACCAGGACTGAGGGTCCAACCGCCCGATGGGCAGGTCAAGTTGGCTCTCGGGGTTACAGTCCCGAGTGGTGATCGCCCCGAATCAATTCACGGCAATGTCACCCCGTACGGAGGGCCTCCCTTTACCACAATTCCACAAAACATGGGCCTCCCCTACTCCGAAGCTCATCACGGAGGTATGCCTCGTGATACCCCCATCTCGAAGGAAGACCTGCCCCGCAGCAGTGACGCTCGGCGAGGAGACCTCTCCCGCGCTCACCATGCAGGGTATGGATTCCCTCCTCCTGCCCCCGACCGTCGATGTGAAGGCACTACCCATCCAGTCCCTCTCCAACATGGGGTCCTCCCTACATCCTCTCTGCAACTGGCGAAGGTCCTCCTCGCCCCGACAACTCAAGGAGTGAAGGTCATCCTTACTCCGCCCACGTGGGTACTTTCCATGGAGGCCTTCCCCGTGTGCCCTTCGACATTTTCCCTGGTGCCCCTCGCACCCCGGTTATCTCGAGCGGGAGCCCTCTCCGCCATGGCATTAGCGCCACCCTGAGACCACATGTTGAGGATCACCCTTGTCCCAAAATCCATCTAGGGGTAGGAGAGTGGGTCGTCGTTGCCATAAGAAGAGTCATGGGAAGGCCTGGGTAGAGATCAAACCTTCCCATTTCTCGGACTCTGAAGCAGAATGCGACTCAGCGATGGAACCTTATCCCCGCTCCTCCATGTCAAGGACTGGGGAAAGGACCAGGCACGGAGGCCTCATTCTCCTAGAATTCGAGGTCCACCGGATTCCCACCTCCCTCCGCAGTTACATCCAGGAGGAAGAAGTTGTGGAAATGCCGCCGGTCCCGACTACGCAATCACCACCATCGTCACCAGAAGCGCCCTATACCTCTACTAGAGATCACGGGGAGCTGTTTTGGGAACCAAAGACGTTAAAGCAATGGCGTAACCCATCTCCAGTGGCTGCAACTCCCACGCCAGAAGCTGTGGCTATCAGCCCATCATATCATGATATTTTGGTCAGGTCACCTCACTCTTTAGAGGATGGCCCGGAGTTCGGCGGCCAATCAGCTCATTCACCGTATTCCCCGCCGCCAATTTTACTGTCCCAGCAGTCTACCTCGGTACTGCTATTAGTCCCTCAGCCTCCCCCGGTTGATGAGTGGGGCAATACAAGGCCAGACCCTGAGTCTGAACCCAGGAGCTTCTGGAGCATTCTTGTAGTGGATCACTTCCCGGAGAAGTTCTGGCCGACAGCAGCGCCGAACTTTCGCGCACGAGAGTCCCTTACCCCAGAGGAAGTGGGGTGCTTTTGCCGAACCCTATGGGAGACACACTTCCGCCTTCGTTACGAGCAGGTGATGTACCCCACGAGTCGAGAGAACTTTGAAGAAATCGGAGAGCAATGCCGCCTGATCGATTTGGCCGCACTCCTTGTGGCCCAGCACCATGAGTCACTAGGCCGTCAGAGCACCCTTTAACGAAAATGTGTTTAGAGTTTCAAAGTGCTCCTCAGAGTCATCAGGGAAGCTACCCCCCATGTACAAGTCCGTGGCTGGGGAGACTATTCCGCTCTCCTCTTCAGCCCCATCTGATGGTAGACCGATTCGTTATGCGACATTGAGGACATGCCCTCGAGAGTGGTCACGGTCCACATGGCTGACATAGTGGATAAGGAATACGAGCTTGAATTTCTCGATGGAGAATTACCCCCCGAGGGTGTACTGCCACTGCTGGAGCCATTAGGGAGGGTTACCCATCAGCAAAGGAACCTTCTAGGCCTCCTTGTACCCACCGAGTCGCTGGTACTCAGTCAAAATTCTGGTAAGGGTAAGGAGCACGTAGGATCTGTCAAGCACTCTGACCCGTCCGCCTCTGTACAGAAGATGGATGAAGATCCTGAGAAGACCGTGTTACGCCAGCAGCTTGTTGAGAAGAAGAGGCTGGTTGACGAACTCTTGGTCGAGTGCACTGTAGAGCGGTGACCCGACTATGTTAATCCTAAGCTTGGGCGACAGGGGCGGGAACAATTCCCCCCGGTGAGATGCATCCGGGCAACCCTAATAATGCTAGTTCTGCAGACAGGGCAGAAGCTGGAACTTACGGCAAGAGGGCGCGATATGTCTCGCCAAACCCTCCTGAATGATGGGGTAATCTGAGGAATCCAGCCCAGGTTCCCCCAGCAGCCCCGCAGGCCGTTCCGCCAGTCGCTCCATGAGCTGCTGAAGCCATCTACCGTGTCGAAGAACCTGACAATGCACTTGTGATTAGGGATCCCTGTCAAGACAGGGACCCCCACCTGGATGATCTTATAGCAGCACTCATCACCCGCCTCGAAGCGTTGGAAACGCGGAAGGTGGCGGTCCAACCGGATGGCAAGCCATATCCCGCGTGGGTGGATGATATGCCTGCACCCCGGGTTTTGGGAACCTTACTTTCTCGCCCTTCAACAGGACAGAGGACCCGCTGTAGCACTTGGACCACTTTTCATCCAGGTGTGGCCCCATGCTGGGGACTTCGGCCCAACAAGAAGCCACCAAGCTCCGATGTTTCGTAAAAACATTGGAGGACCCCGCATTCATATGGTACAGCCAGCTCCCTATCGGATTGGTGATTGGTTGGGAGGATCTCCGCCGGTAGATCCTATACCAATTAATCTCCACCACGCGAAAGACCAGCATCACAGACCTCTTCAAGTGCAAACAAAGGCCTGATGAGCGAGTCGCGGACTTCATCGCCAAGTGCAAAGGACTTACATACTCCCTCGACATGCCACTGACTCAGGAGAAATAATTGACGATGTGTGTAGGGAACGTTAAAACGGAGATAGTTCCTTCCCTAATCACCTAGAACTACCCTAGAGGGTTCTGAGATTTCTCAGATAAGGCTCAGCGCCTCAAGGAGGCTCTGCAATAGGCTAGTCAGGCATGTTTCCTGCCCCCTGTGATCTCGGATAGGAGGGCTGCCAGAGCCGAACCCGCCATGGTGGCCCAAATAGAATCCCCCAGGCAGTTGGAATTACTACCAGTAGCACCGTCCCCGCAACCCCGTAGAGGTCCTCCACCTCAAGCCCAGGCTCCTGCCCTGCAACGACCACCTTAGAATCCACAGGTTCCCCCACACAATGCGCCACCACCACCTAGGAGAGACAATCAGGCGCCACCTCCTCGGCAGGCCCCTCTGGCCCCTCGCCAGGGCCAGGCCCCCAGGGCCCCCTATCCGGAAAGAAGGCACCAGACTTATTCGTTCAATAAAAATCAGGTCCCTGGCTACTTAGGATGTGCTCTAGAGCAAGTGATTGTGCACTTACCCAAGTGCAGAAGGCCGACAGAGTAAAATCTCACCGATCACCCCACCTACTGTCCTTATCATCGGATTTTGGGGCACACCCTCAAGCAATGCTATGTGTTTAAAGATTGGCTTCAAGACCAGGCCGACAAAAACATAGTCAGGTTGGGGCTGGCACTACCAAAAGTAGTGGGTGTCATTTTAGGGTCAGAGATTGGTAGTGACAGCGAAGGCGAGTGGCAGCAGGTTCCCAGCCGTGGATCCTAGAAATACGAAGACTGGATGGCTCAAAGAACTGTCACCCGTGCCCATGGTATCATTTGGGAATTCCTGAATCATCCAGAGCCTTTGGGGGAAGTAGCCAGTACCTCTGTATCCTCTTCACAGCCGACCTCTTCCCAAAAGGGCAAGCAGTGACGATGCAAGAAGAAGCAACACGCTCCACCACTGCCATAGTCATCTTGAGCTCTTGGCTACTTTATGCCCCCTGAAATGGGGATTCCTCGCAGAATCCTCCTAGTAGTGGATGACTTGTCGAGCGACAGCAAGGGGTATGCTTCGGTTAGCACCGTGGAGCTGGTAAAGGCCTATATGACTCTCGAAAAAGGGGAAGCCAGGCGAGCCTCCCAAACGTCCCCGCCGACGTCAACATCAGCGGAACCACAACCATGCTGGTCGTCGAGGCACGTCAACGGGAAATTTTAGCCAGGCCGTGCATGCTACTGACACCAAACAGCAGGCTCAGTGCCGAGCTCAGCACGCGCAACCCCATCTGACGCCCACAGCTTTACCTCCACCGACGTTTGTGCTACTAGATCAGGAAGAGATGCCTCGTCCGTATCACAGACAGTCTTACCCGGCTACAGGACAGTCTCCGTTGTCCGATCCTAGTCCGGAGACTACTCTCCAGGCTTCAACTAGTAGGCAGCAGGATGTACCCAGCACTAGCCAACCGCCGGTTCAACCGACAGGACCCGCTATGCCTCCAACTGCAGAATGACCTCTTGTAAGAAGAGGTTCACGCTTGGGAGGAAAGTATGATGTCCTGAAGCACCTGGACGACATTCCATCAAGGATTTATATTCTTGAGGACCTTCTCCTATCGTCTGAAATGCACAAGGCACTTTCTGAGGCCCTAAGGACCCCCTTCAGTTTGAGATGGAGGTAGCAGCTGCGGAAGCCTTCAACACTGAGATAATTGAGAATGCCAAATGCCAGGCAGTTATCTTGTTCTCCGGTGAAGATGAGGACCCTCCCATACAGGGGAATATTCACCCACTCTACATCACTGGCCACTTCAATGGTGTGGAAGTTCGTCGCTGCCTCGTTGACACGGGTTCCGGGATCAACCTAATCCCGACTCGGACACTGCGAAAACTAGGTCTGTATGAAGAAGATTTGACACCCTCAGACCTCAGAATCCAAGGGTACGATAGGACCAAGCAATCCCCAGTCGACAAGATCCACCTGAAGACCTAGTTCGGTGGCCTAATTGCCAGCACTGAGTTCATAGTTTTCTCTCAGGACACCGCCTACAACGCATTGATGGGTAGGCCATGGATCCATCTACACGCAGCGGTCCCTTTGTCGTATCTCCAATGCCTCAAATACTCCCTCAATGGTCGAGTAGGCGTGCTCCAAGGAGATGCGTCTCCTTTCGCCTCTTGTGAAGCCCGCTATCTGGACGCCAATTATTACAAGAGCAGGGATAACCAAATTCTAGTAAGTGAGGATGAACCCGCCCTAGTCACAAGTGATCCATGGTCAAGCCTGGATGACGCCTACATTATCCCGATCCATCGATTGGAGGCCACGACCCCGGACATGGGGAAGTGTTTTGTTGTTTTGGGTACGCAAGGAAGGTGGGTTCCCATGTCCAAGAGACGACATAAAATCACCTCGTACTCCTACACCAACCAGGCTCAGGTGATCCCGGAGCCTCCTACCCCTGTGCGGTACCAGAATATCAAGCTTATGACAATGACAGTGCGTCACATGTGTCTCTTCCGCCGGGCTGGAATCAACCGACTCAGGCCGACGCGTCACCACTACTTTGATGTCATTAAACATGGACCCCTAGGCCGAAGGCCAGATGGGATAGGATCGACTGACTTCATTTCTATGGTCTCAGTGGTGATTGGGTCTCCTAATTTGATGACCACTACTGCCCAAGCCGGCACCAGCTGCCCGTCAGGGTGTGATAGCTCAGAAATAGCTCCCTTTGCGGGGAACCCCTCCACGGGTGGAGAGGAAGATCTGGAGGATTCTCCCCCTTCCTTAGAGGAAAGAGTCTCTACCACGGTTGATGAACTGGTACAGGTGAACCTTGGTAGCGAGGCAGATCCGAGACCGACATTGATCAGTGCAGCCATGTCCCCCGAGGAGCAGCAGAGGTACGTAGACTTTCTCAAGAAACACCGTGATGTGTTTTCCTGGAGTTACAACGAGATGCCAGGACTAGATCCCCAGGTAGCCGTTCACTGCCTGGGCCTCCCTTCAAACCATCGCGGGTTTAAGCAGCCCCCCAGAAAGATGCACCTTTCTCACGGTGCTATGGTTGAGGCCGAAGTCGACAAACTTATCAAGCCCAACTTCATTATGGAATTCCAGTACCCCAAGTGGATTTCTAACATTGTGACAGTCAGGAAGAAGAATGGGAAGATCGGGATCTGCATCGACATCCGCGAACTCAATCGCCACTGGCCAAAGGATGACTTTCCCCTCCCGGTGACCGAGTTATTAATTGATGCTACGACTGGGTTCCAAGCCCTCTCTTTCATGGATAGGTATTCCGGGTAAAACCAGATCCGGATGGCCCCTGAGGACGAGGAGTCAACTACCTTTAGGGCTCCCCAAGGTACCTTTTGTTACCAGGTTATGCCCTTCAGACTGAAAAATGTAGGTGCCACTTATCAGAGGACCATGCATTGCATATTCAGGCCGATTCTTGGGACACTGGTGGAATGCTACGTGGATGACCTAGTGGTCAAATCGTGCCAGCTCCAGGACCATCTCAAATACCTTGATAAAGTGTTCGGTATCCTCCGTTCCCACCACCGGAAGATGAACCCGTTAAAGTGTGCCTTCGGGGTCACCTCTAGGATGTTTCTTGGCTTTGTTGTTAGATACCGGGGCATTTAGATCGACCAAGAGAAGATCAAGGCCATCATCCAAATGCCTCCCCTGAGCAATTTTCGGGAACTTCAAGGTCTCCAAGGACACTTAGCCTATATATGCCGATTCATCATGAATCTGTCCAGAAAGTGTAATCCCTTTTCTTGGCTCATGAAGAAGGGCGCCGCCTATGAATTGGATGAAGAGTGTCGGACCGCCTTCAAGGAAATCAAGTAGTACCTGCTCCAACCTCTGGTTTTGATGCCACCCATCTTCGAAAAGCCGTTGGTCCTTTATGTGACCGCCCTGGAACGATCCCTCAGTGCACTGCTCACCCAGAAGAATAACGAGGGTACGGAGAACAATCTCTACTATCTCAGACGCATGCTTCTTGATACGGAGATCAGATACTCCACAATCTAAAAGGGCTGCCTTGCGCTCATTTTTTCCATACAGAAGTTGTGGAATTACCTGCAGCACCATGAGGTACAATTGTTTTCCCGAGTAGACCCATTGAAGTAAATCCTAAACCGCCCCATGTTGAATGGGTGACTAGAACGGTGGGCGGTGATTCTCCATCATTTTGATATCAGGTTCGTACCTCAGAAGGCCATTAAAGGACAGGCATTGGTAGAATTTTTTGCTTCCCATCTAACCTCTGTGGATCAATCCCTGGACCTGGATTTTCTTGATGAGACGATCCTCTCAGTAGATCGTGCCATCCCATGTTGGCAAATGAACTTTGACGGTGCCTCCTGGGGCCCCACCGGTAGAAGGCTCCATGATCCTAAGCTCAACAGAGTGGGCCTGGGTATCATCTTCATTACCCCGGCGCAAGCCGTCCTACCATACTCGTTCTTGTTGTTAGAAGGCTGTACCAACAACAAGGCAGAGTACCAGGCTCTCATCACCAGCCTCGAGTTGGCCCTTGAGATCGATGTGCCCCATCTACATGTGAAAGGAGATTCCGAGCTAATAATCTAGCAGGTCAATGGTGATTATGTCGTTAGGAAGCCAGAGTTTGTGCCATTGCTTGAGTGCACCCTCCGCCTAATGGCCCAGTTCTCATCTCGGCCAGAGGTCACCCATGTCCCTCGGTCATAGAACGGTCGAGCTGACACTTTGGCTAGCTTTGCTGCGTCGCTCGCAAAACCCGAGAAAGATGATTTGATCATACATGTGGCACACCGGAGAGTCATTTCCCCCGTCACCCAAGAGGACAATGATGGCATGTGGGTAAGTCATATCACCGAAGGGACCTCTACGTCAGGGGTCCCGGGTTGGTCAGACACAGTGGTTGAAGCCACTCCCGACTGGAGGGAACCTTTTGGAGTGTATCTCCAAAATGGTTGCCTCCCAGACGACCGAGCCGAGCACGAGCGAATCTGATGCCGCGCACTGCAATTTACCCTCCTGAGTGGTCCCAGTCTTGAGAAGATCCTCTATAAGCAGAGCTTCGATGGTGTTCTCCTCCGTTGCATTCAAGGAGTCGAGATTTCTCAGGTTATGCAAGAGGTCCACGCTGGTTCCTGTGGTGCCCATCAAGCTGGGCCAAAGCTGTCCCATCAAATCTGAAGGTTGGGGTACTTCTGGACCTCTATGATCCATGATTGTATCGAGTTTTCCAAGAGATTCCACACGTGCCAAGTTCATGCCAACTTCCTGCATCGACCGCTAGAACCCCTCCACTCCACCAGGTACTCTTGGCCATTTGCAGTGTGGGGACTTGATGTAGTGGGACCATATCCACCATCGACATCTTGCCAGTGTAGGTTCATCCTAACTGCTACAGATTTCTTCTCCAAGTGGGCAGAGGCAGTTCCACTCAAAGAGGTCAAGGCTCGTTCCACCATCGACTTTGTGAGCTCCAATATCATTCACCGGTTTGGGGTCCCTCACGCTGTCCTCACTGATAACGACACCAACTTTCGAGTGGCTGATCTGAAAAAATTGTACGCCAAGTACAATATGTGTTCGAACCATACCTCCCGCTATCATGCACAGGCAAACGGGAAGATTGAGGCATTCAACAAAACCCTCTCTAACATTCTTCATAAAATGGTTGGTCAGAAAAAGAAAAGTTGGCCGGACAAGCTCCCCAATGTTAAACTGCATGTAGGTCAAGCCTTCCTGACCAATGCCTAACAATCAGGCCCCTTGGCCTTTTCGGGCCCCCGACCCAGGTCCTCTTTTATGAGAGTTTATGGTGTGGTGTGGGATTACATCCTCATTCACATCAGTTTATTTGCTGTACCATACACCTCCCCTGTTTGGGGGTATATTACTCCCCTCCTCGCCCCGCATGACGTTAAACTGCATCTAGAGAACTATGTGTGGCTTGATTCCCATCCTCATGGGATACGTAGGATCACCTGAATGTCTAGGCTTCGGGTCCAGCCCAATCTCTCGGGAATTTTCTTCCCACCTTGGCCCCTTGGTTTACCCTTCCTCTACAAGGGGATTATATGGAATGGTATGAGATTATGACCTCATTCACGTTGTTCTTGTAATAACCACGCTATGCGCCTCTCATTCTCGAGCTGTTTCGTCGACCCTTTCCAACGGTTCACCAATGTGCCTAAGGGTACTCTGGTTTTTTACCTGGAATGCCAGACTTTACTCGGACACGTCCGTACTCATCTTCCAAGATTTGTGTATCCCTTCATCAGGGCTTCCGGCATCTTTCACACCGGGAGGGACCCCCAAGAACAGCCTGGATACTACGCCCAAGGGCTATCCTACCATTACGGGCCAACGCCCTCGAGGGTTTTGGACAAAAAATCGATAAAATCCCACGTTGCAAATACGGTTAGCGGTCGATGCTTGTTTGTTGTTCCCACTTCATGCTAACGTGATATAGATACCATTTCCACCACAGTCAACAGTTATTCTCCATCGCCATGCCAAATCCCCATTAATACCAAAGTGTCGGGTACACGATTCGCATCCTTCTTCACTTCATCTTGTCTAAGTAGAGTTTCGAAGCTCCTGGTATTACTCCTCGGTGCGCATTTGCATGTTACGGGGACAGAGCCGCGTTAAAGGTGTCCTTCTAGGCTCTCTACCAACTCCCCTTTGATGGACGCCCTGAGTATTGCGATAAGGATTCCCCCCTTGTTTCCCACACCGAGTTTAACTCACTTGGGCTTAGGGATCGGGTTGACGTCTACGCTTACTCGGGAAGTTGTCACCTTTCATGGTCCGAGCTCTAATACCATAAACTAAGATCCATCTAGAACTACGTTCATCTTGATTCCCATCCTCATGGGATATGTAGGACCACCTAGACGCCTTCTCTTTGGGTCCAGCCCATTTGGGGAACTAGTCTCTCCCCCCCTCTTTTCACCTCTTACCTCTATATAGGCCCCTCGGCCTGAGGTCTCCCTCTCGGAGTGGCGTACAGTGTGATGTGGGATCATGTCTCCATCAATTGTGTTTCATGACACTGCACACATTCCCCGCCTAGCATCACCTCTACTACATCTGCATTGCATGATGTTAAAATTCATGC